>CM035849.1:290267191-292991311 GCA_020510985.1 Pholidichthys leucotaenia
GGATCATCACCAAAATCTAATGGGTTCATCCTTAGGACAACGACTACTTTTGGTGAAAATTGCATTCGAATCGATCCAGTAGTTTTTGCGTAATCCTGCTGATAGACAAACAAACAAACAAACAAACAAACAAACAAACCATCTTGGGGGAGGTAAACATGACAACAATAACCACATGAGCACCTGTCTGCTTCTGTCTTTTTTATCAACCCTGTTTTTGTCATCCGGCCAGTTCACTTTTAATTAACGGGCATGCACTGGAACAGAATGGTTGTTACCATAGTTACACAGCACCAAGTGGCAAAAACAGCTTTAGTTTTTATGCAGTAAAATATAAAAGCCACACATGCACCTTGTTGGGTCCATATATATAGCCTACTGTGAAAGTATGATTAATAGTGATCGAGGCTTGTTAAGGTGATTTGATATTATCTATAAACTGTGGGCATGAACAGTAAGTAACACAGATGTACCATGTGGAACTATAGAAAAACAAGTTTGCTGTCATTCCCTTCAGGTTGAACATGAGAAAGTAGTACTGATGACCACCCTGCAGGAGTCGCAGGCCCAGCTCCAGCATACACAGGGGGCTCTGAGTGAGCAGCATGAGAAAGCCCTCCGCCTCAACCAGAAAGTTACCGCCCTCCGCCGCCTACACCGACGAGTCAGCCAGGAGTCCTGTGGTAGCTCTCAGCCCAACTCTGAAACCCTGATGGAGCTGGACACAGATGAGGAAGAGCCTGAAGACAGAGGAAATACTGAGGACCATAAGACTGATGCACTGAATAAGAGCCAGGTGTTTGCATTCCGAACTCCAGGTCTGGAGATCCTGCAGTGCAAATACAGCCTGGCTGTAACTGAGGTGGTGGAGCTTAAGGCTGAGATTAAAACCCTGCGTGAGAAGCTGGCGCAATATGGAGAGGGAGCGGCAGAGGAGAAGATGAGAAGAAACAGTCAGATCGTGAAGCTGGAGAGGCAAGCTGTCTGTTTGGAGAAGAAATATCAGGATGGACAAGAGAAGGTAAACTGTGACAATGAGGTTCTCTTTGAATACATTAGACATACTGTAGATACAGAGATGAAAGTCCTGCCCTCATTTCTTCTCACTAAACTTCATGCTGGGAGTTTGACAGAGTACAGTGGTACTTGAAAGTTTGTGAACCCTTCAGAATTTTCTACATTTCTTTATAAATATGACCTGAAACATCATCAGATTTTCACACCAGTCCTAAAGTAGATAAAGAGAAACCAGTCAAATCAATGAGACAAAAATGTTTTTACTTTTTCATTTATTTATTGAGGAAAATGATCCAATATTACATATCTGTGAGTAGCAAAAGTTTGTGGACCTCTAGGATTAGCAGGTAATTTGAAGGTGAATTTGGAATCAGGTGTGAGTGGACACCCAGTTATTTAAAGAATCTTTTGTTTAAAGATCTGTCAAAGTGTCAACACATGTTTGTGGAAGTGTAACATGGCACGAACAAAGGAGATTTGTGACATCCTCAGAAAAAGGGCTGTTGATGCTTATCAGGCTGGAAAAGGTTCCAGAACAATCTCTAAAGAGTTTGGACTCCACCAATCCACAGTAAGACAGATTGTGTACAAATGGAGGAAATTTAAGACCATTGTTCCCCTCCCCAGGAGTGGTCGACCAGCTAAGATCACTCCAAGAGCAAGGCGTGTAACAGTCGGTGAGGTCACAAAGAACCCCAGGGTATCTCCTAAACAAATGAAGACCTCTCTTTCATTGGCTAATGTTCATGTTCATAAGTCCAACATCAGGAGAACACTGAACAACAATGGTGGGCATGGCAGGGCTGCAAGGAAAAAGCCACTGCTCTCCAAAAAGAACATTGCTGCTCATCTGCAGTTTGCTAAAGTTCATGTGGACAAGACTGAAGGCTGCTGAAAAAATGTCTTGTGGACGGATGAGATCAAAATAGAACTTTCTGGTTTGAATGAGAAGTGTTATTTTTGGAGAAAAGAAGACATTGAATTCCAGCATAAGAACCTTATCCCATCTGTGAAACATGGTGGTGGTAGTATCATGGTTTGGCCCTGCTTTGCTGCATCTGGGCCAGGACGGCTTGCCATCATTGATGGAACAATGAATTCTGAACCATACCAGCAAATACGAAAGGAAAATGCAAGCAAGACAACAAACCTAAGCACACAAGTTGTTCCGCCAAAGAATGGTTAAAGAAGATTAAAGTTAATGTCAAAGTCCTGACCTTAATCTTCCACAACTGAGGCGTTGTGGAAGGACCTGAAGTGAGCAGTTCATGTAAAGAAACCCACCAACATCCAGAGTTGAAGCTGATCTGTACGGAGGAATGGGCTAAAATTCCTCCAAGCTGATGTGCAGGACTGATCATTAGTTACTGGAAACATTTAGTTGCACTTATTGCTGCAAAAGGGGGTCACACCAGATACTGAAATCAAAAGTTCACACACTTTTGCCACTCACAGATATGTAATATTGGATCATTTCCCTCAATAAATAAATGAAAAAGTAAAATATTTTTGTATCATTTATTAAACTGGTTCTCTATCTACTTTAGGACTTGTGTGAAAATCTGATGTTTTAGATCATATTTATATAGAAATGTAGAAAATTCTCAAGGGTTCACAGACTTTCAAGCACCGCTGTATTTGTGTGGTGCTGCTAAGTATGCATGGTACGGAATGGAAGTTTAATTTGTTAATTTTTGTTTCAGAAGTCAGAACTCTTAGTTCTCTTGTTTCAGTCAGTTCAGGTGTCCCTGCCTGGTGACGGCTCGGTTCCCTGTCCTTTAAGCCGGCTGCATCATGTGTGATTTTTGGATGAACAACATGAGTGAATCAGGATATACAGGTGCAGTGTGCCGTCAGGGACCCTCAAACTGATAAAATTTTAACTGATGCAAGGTAGCAGCCAGGAAACAGTACAAAGGAGTGAACCAAGTGCTGACTGACAGGTGATCTGACAGTGTGGAAAAGAATGAAGGCAGCAGACTGTCATGATGCTGAGCACGGTTAGGGAACTGTGCTCACGCTTTCACTTAGTCTGATTACACTGGTCAACACCAAATTTATTGTCAAAGTTTTTTTAGCTGGTTTAGGACAATTTTCATGTGCTGAATCCAAAAATCTCATTGGTTTTGCTCAATCAGGTCAACTTTTTGAACTATGGCCACATGGTTTTTACGTTTTTGTTTACATGTATGGGTATTTTTGCTTTATATGATGCAAAATTCTTTTTTATTTTTTGAAATTCTCTGAATTTTGAACAATGATGACATAACATTCAATTTACATGTACTTACCTTTATCAGTGTCTACTATTCAATTTACGGTACAACTGCACAACTGCTGTACAACTGCTTACAACTTAGCATAAAAACCTGACCTGATTGAGAGAAACGGATGTCATTTTCAGATTCAGCGGTGCAAAATTGTCTTAAATCAGTTGAAAAAACACAGACAACTTACAAAAAAAGATTTTTGTTATGTTGTGTAATCATTTTCCTCGCACTTGGTTCTCTTCTCTCATTTATTTCAACTGCGTCACACTCAGCATTTTTCTTACAATTTTCTTTGTAAAGTTTCTATCTACCCCAACACCAACATACATCGGTCCAATATCGGCCTGGAGTACCAGGTTTGCATCACTGTGAATTGCCATTGTGCAAACAACCTCTAGAAGACGTATTCACGATGTAAACTTGCCGATGCTGGCCCAAAATATGTTTGCTATTTTGGTACAATCTATAAACACTTGGAGCCAATCAATAATAACTGCAGCTAGCGTGTTTCTACTTAGGATGTGAGATACACTTTACAGTGTAAAACAGGTGCTTTCCTATTTCAGTGGTTGTTGTTTAATAGGTTTGTGTTGTCACCTTATTGTAATTTCTTGTGTTAAAATATGAAGCCGTAAAAAACTGCCTGGCAGTTAAATGTTGCCTCTGTGTTTCTCTCAGATTTCCAGCCTGGAGTCAGAGTTGCGGTCGGCTCAGTTGGCGGTCCGTGAGAGCCAGGTGGCGCTGAACTCTGCTCAGGATGAGCTGGTGACCCTGAGTGAAGAGCTTGCCCAGCTTTACCACCACGTCTGCCTGTGCAACAATGAGACGCCCAACCGTGTCATGTTAGATTACTACAGGTGTGACTCTTCTACATTTTTTACAAATTAACATTTCTACAAACTAACACACAAACTTTATTTAGTTAACTAACTAACTAACTAACTAACCTGCACTTATATAGCGCTTTTCAAGTCACAAAGACCACTCAAAGCGCTTTCACTAGTACTAACCCTCTATTCTAAGGGCTTATAGGAAACAGATATCTAGGGACAATTTAGAACAACCAATTAACCTAACATGCATGTCTTTGGATTGTGGGAGGAAACCGGAGCCCCCGGAGTAAACCCACGCAGCACAGGGAGAACATGCAAACTCCATACAGAAAGGTTCCAACCCCTGCCAGCCTGGGGATTCGAACCAGGAACCTTCTAGCTGTAAGGCAACAGTGCTAACCACTGCACCACCGTGCTGCCTCTTGAGTGTCCAGGAATAATTCAGAACTGTTGTCAAATCTCAGCGTTTACAATCATGTGAGGAGACATCACTGAATATTTAGTTCTACATTAAGAAATGTGAACAATTTTGAAGTTATATCTAAATCTGTAAGCTGTCCAAGATGTGTATTAGATACAACTACTGTGTCCATTTGAAAAGCCTACATCATTGCTTTCAGTCGTTACTGTGTTTAGAAGATTTAGGGAAAAGTCTGACCTGACCTTTGACCTCAAGGTCATCTGATGAGAGTGAAATGACAATATGTGCATCATCAGTGTATATCAAATCATGGCACCAAGTTTCAAAACAATCGGACCAAAACTGTAGGAGGAGTTGATTTCACAAAAGTGGGATGGATGGACAGACCCATAACATAATCCCCGTTCGGTCTTCGACCACTTTGGGCTTCGACCAGCGGGGGATCAAAAATTTCATATTTAACATTCCCTATGCCTTATTACTGTACAACAAGTAAAGTTAGGGTCACTAAACTTGGTACACAGGTTCACCTTGTGACCCTGAAGTGTGACTATGGTTTTGGGATTGCAAGGTCAAAGGTCAACATCAAAATGACTTATAAACTACATCTCAACAACTGAAAGCTAGGGTCACCAAACTTGCAACACAAGTTCACGTTGGGATCCTGACCTCTGACTATGGGTTTGGCGTCAAAAGGTCAAAGTTAACATTCCTGATGCCTTATTACTGTAAGAGTACAGCTAGGGCCAGCAAACTTGGTACACAGGTTCACCCTGTGACCCTGAAGTGTGACTGTGGTTTTGGGATTGCAAGATCAAAGGTCAACATCAAAATGCCTTATAAGCTATAACTCAACAACAAAGAAATCTAGGGTCACCAAACCTGGTACACAGGTTCACTCTGAGACCACGAGCCCTCCCGGACCCACCCACTCTCCCCCACTCCTGTACCCGCTCAACCTCGCTCCCACTTGCCCTCTGAGTCACCCACATCCACTCACGCTCACTCATAAACACACTGTCACTTGCGCTCCAACCCACTCACATCCACTCTTGCTCTCCCCCACACACTCCCCCACACCCATTCAGCCTTATTATTTGGGGCAGCCATAGCACAGATGCAGCAAGCACGAACCCGCACCAGCTCCCGGCAGCTGCCAGGGAGACCGCTGGCACGGGCTGGCAGCCACACCCCCGCCGACCCGCCCCAGGGCGGCTGTGGCCACAGAAACAGACCACCACCCCCAACGCCCACCCTAAGCGACTGATCAGCAGATCACCGCAAGCGCTTCAAGATGCTACCTGACATGCAAAGCACCACACAGAACTGACCCACCATCACCCCATCCATCCATTTTCTTCTGCTTAATCCTTTTTGGGTCGCAGTGGGGGGCTGGAGCCTATCCCAGCATCTTTAGGCGAGAGGCAGGGTCCACCCTGAACAGATCGCCAGTCCATCGCAGGGCCAACACAGAGAGACAGACAACCATTCACTCTCACAGTCATACCTAAGGACAGTTTAGAATCCCCAGTTTGAGACCAATTAACCTAACTTGCATGTTTTTGGCAAGTGGGAGGAAACCGGAGAAATCCCGGAGTAAACCCACGCAGACACGGGGAGAACATGCAAACTCCACACAGATCACTGTTGGTCGGGGCTGGGATCGAACTCAGGATCCCCCGGCCAAGGGTGAGTTGCTGTGCTGCCGCAGTGCTAACCACTCCGCCACCGCGCTGTGTTCCACCCAGAATCGGCAAAGGTGGGAGGGGTAAAACTGGGAGGGAGGCGATCTAAAAGGGACTTTTTCTCTTTTAAATTTGCAACTTCTTTTTTTAAATATGCAACATTTTTCTCATAAAATTGCAACTTTTTTCTTTTAACCCCTTGCACTCTGGTCAATTTCCCTAAAAACGCCAAAAAAATAACGTACCCAAAGTAAATCAAAAGCTGCTCTTCAAACCTTTGCAGCATCGTCATGGGGTTGGTCTCATTTAAAAGAAAACACTTTGAATTTTTTGGCAAAACAGTCATAATCTCTCTGAGTGCTCCTGCCACTGAGTAACAGTCATCTAAACATACTGAACTTGAAGAAAATAAATTTGGCCTGGGTGTTTTTTTGGATACAAATGCTTGCAAATAACACACAGCTCCAGATCCGGGCTGGAAAATGCAACAGAAATGTAGAACCAAGTGTTATCCAGCTGAGGTCAAAATTTTGTAACAATACCACAAAAAATGAATATATTACACAGCTTTGTTCTCAGGTAGTTCCCAGGCGTTTTTGAACTGTGCCAAATTGTGCCAAATGGCACAGTTTGGAAAAACGTCTAACTTTTGAATGATTCAATATAGAAGCTTGATGTTGGGCTCTAATGAAAGGTGACACTCAGGGCTGTGTGTGTGTGTGGGGGGGTTGTTTATTCATTCATGAATGAATGAATGAACAAACAAGCCCCCACACACAAAGAAGCGTGCTACGTAAAAAATGTGTGGCTTTTTTTTTTTTACAAGAAAAAATAACCTACAGTGCACTAAAAATTATTCTAAAATATTTGTAATGTAGAAGATAACACCCCCCCCCCCCGCTACAGAGGACGGACATCGGCCATCGCTACATGACGGAACAGTCATGTGGTGATGTGGCGACCGCGGCACACAGTCCCCGCGCCCCCCCCCCCCCGCTACAGAAGAGTACCGGGGGGGGGGGGCTGTTCATGGTCCAGACGCGGCGCACGAACCCTGTACCGTGCCGCACGGACTTCGGACTTTGTGTGCCACGGTCTACTACGCACAGTTGTAATTTACCGATCGGTCAAAAGTCATTTTTGATTACAATTTTCAGGGATGAAGAATAATTTAGCTTATAACACTTGCCTGTCCACAACAGCATGTGGACGGTCTATGATGACCATGGAAGAGAATCCTAAATGTCTACTCTGCTGGGACAGCACCACCTGTGGCTGAACAGGCCAATGCGCGAATGGCAGTCCCTGTCACACAGGTCGCACTTGTGGGTGGTCTCCGTGCTGCTGGGTCTGTGGCGGTTCTTCCTGCGGGTCCTTTTTTCATCTGCTGCAGCAGTCAGTCTCTCTTCACTCAGCCTTACACAAAACAGATTTTGCAAGGGACGCTTTTGAACTTCTGTGCTTCAATTGGCTCACTGCATTCGCAGCCGTTGGTAGGCGGGTCCTTCTTGCTAGGTTTTCAGTCATTGGTTCTTCAAGGTTTCAGAAACCCAATTCAAGGCTCTTATTAGTCGAATGAGAGGTCAATCACATCTAAACCAATCAAAGCACTCCTTTGGCTTTCTGTTCGCGGCTATGTCTGTAGTGGAAGAACGGAATTGCAGCTTTTTTTTTTCTTCAGTGCGCCCTAGGACGCACAGTGTGCGTACTAGGGTGCCCTCGTGCGCTCTAGGACGCAGAGACGTGCCCGCCCGCGGTACACCGAAGTGTAACAGGTTAAAACACGTGCACCCAGTCTATTTGGATGAATACCATCTGGCCTCATAAATGATGGGCGATTCCATAACAGGTTGAAATTGTCTATAAACCCAATGTTATAGGTAGGACATGATGAACACAACCAAGTATTAAGGCTAAGAGTTCTGCTGAAATAATTGCAACCTCTTCTAAAAGGAGCAAGTGGTCCAGAGATAAACACACGTCTGCCACAGTTCTTAAGAGTGGACAGAAGGCTCCTGAAGTCTCTCTTTAAGATCTTAGATGCTTCATCTAGGATGTTGTTGCATCCAACATGGACAATAACAGTTTTAGCATGAGGGTATTCATTTAATAGGTCAGGGGTAAGAGCCTCAATGTCTGACACTTTAGTCCTAGGAAAAAAATTTGTAACACAGTACTTGCTTCTGATGTTCCTCATTATGGAATCACCAATTACCATCATCGTCTGGGGGGGCTTTGTCGGTGGCTTCTGTAATGGTGAATAGTTTTGCCGTTGTTGTTGTTGCTGTGGCGGTGAGATGCCAGTGCGGGAGTGATGCGGGGGGTTGCGCTCTCTTATTTTTGGAGCTTGTGTAAAGTTCGGCACACCTAGGGTAGTTTTAATCCGGGGCTTGCGGGTTTGGGCCGCTGCTGAAGGAAGAAGGGCAGCCATGGGGGGACGATCAACGTCCAGGTGGGGGAAATCTTCCAGGGAAAAGATATCAAATCTGTTTTTCAGCGAGAGGGGAAGGGAGGAGGTGCGGCCGTGCCTGGTTGATCCTCGACATTTGCTGTTGGACCCGACCATGGTCCAGGGCGCGCATTGAAGCTGAGAAGAACCACCTGGGGCTCTAGGTTTAGCTCCGAGCTGAAGCCAGTGTTTAGTGCTGGAGTCCTGGACAGCTGAGGTGACTGGAGCAGAGGTGGATGGCGATATGATAATTTCACCCAGGTAGGTAGCCCTCTCTGCTAAGTGCAAGTTCATCGCTGGTGCCGATGTCCGTCCAAAAATGATCATGTCCAGATGATTTTCAGCCTCCTGAATCTTATAAAGGTTCGAGATTCTCAGTTCCAACTCGGAAACTTTCTTAGAGAGGGAAACACAGCTGTCACAGGTTGGAGAGGGAGCCATGGCTTTCCAGGCCAGGGGTGGCTCCGTAATGACGAGGCCAGGTGCACAGTTGAACTCAGCTTTATTAACCTCTTGCACTCCGGTGTACCGCGGACGGGCACGTCTCTGCGTCCCAGAGCGCACGAGGGTGCACGAGAGTGCCCTCGTGCGCTCTAGGACGCACGAGAGCGCTGCGTCCAAGCGCGCACAGAAAAAAAAAAAAGCTCCATTTCCATTCTTCCACTACAGACACAGCCGCGAACAGATCAGATATGATTGACCTCTCATTCGACTAATAAGAGCCTTGAATTGGGTTTCTGAAACCTTGAAGAACCAATGACTGAAAACCTAGCAAGAAGGACCCGCCTACCAACGCGGGTTGGTAGGCGGGCAAGCCAATTGAAGCACAGAAGTTCGCGAGCTGTTTTGTGTAAGGCTGGGTGGAGAGACTGACTGCTGCAGCAGATGAAAAAAAGGACCCGCAGGAAGAACCTGCCACAGACCCAGCAGCACGGAGACCACCCACAAGTGCAACCTGTGTGACGAGGGCTGCCATTCGCGCATCGGCCTGTTCAGCCGGTGCTTTTTTTTTTAAAAATTCCAGCAGAATAGACGTTTAGGATTCTCTTCCATGGTCATCATAGACCGACGGAGGCCGACGACGAAGGTCGTAAATCATTCGCCAAAACCACAATCATGGAAGTGCAAAACCGAAATAATGGAATTATAATATAATGGAACCGGGTCGCGAGACCAGAACCACGAGTCCGTAACAAGGGACCAGCGTCGCGTTCGTCTGACAGTGAGGAAGAGAAGTTCGCCAGGACGCTGCTGTGAAGAGGTAAGTGTTATAAGCTAAATTATTCTTTATCCCTGAAAATTGTAATCAAAAAATGACTTTTGACCGATCGGTAAATTACAAGTGTGCGGCACACGAAGTCCGAAGTCCGTGCGCTGCGGTACACGGTTCGTTCGCCGCGTCCGGACCGTGAAGGCCCCCCCCCCCCGCTACTCTTCTGTAGCGAGGGGGGAGGAAGCTGCAGTGACTGCGCCGCGGTCGCCACGTGACTATTCCGTCATGTAGCGATGGCCGATGTCCGTCCTCTGTAGCGGGGGGGGGGGGCAACCCCCCCCACACACACACAGCCCTGAGTGTCACCTTTCATTAGAGCCCAAGATGAAGCTTCTATATTGAATCATTCAAAAGTTACAGACGTTTTTCCAAACTGTGCCATTTGGCACAATTTGGCACAGTTCAAAAACGCCTGGGAACTACCTGAGAACAAAGCTGTGTAATATATTCATTTTTTGTGGTATTGTTACAAAATTTTGACCTCAGCTGGATAACACTTGGTTCTACATTTCTGTTGCATTTTCCAGCCCGGATCTGAAGCTGTGTGTTATTTGCAAGCATTTGTATCCAAAAAAACACCCAGGCCAAATTTATTTTCTTCAAGTTCAGTATGTTTAGATGACTGTAACTCAGTGGCAGGAGCACTTAGAGAGATTATGACTGTTTTGCCAAAAAATTCAAAGTGTTTTCTTTTAAATGAGACCAACCCCATGAAGATGCTGCAAAGGGTTGAAGAACAGCTTTCGATTTACTTTGGGCACGTTATTTTTTGGCGTTTTTAGGGAAATTGACCGGAGTGCAAGGGGTTAAAGGGGTGATCGCACACAATACAGCCACCAGGCAGGGGCATCAGCCAAAATATGCAACTTCTTTTTTTAATATGCAACATTTTTCTCATAAATTTTCAACTTTTTTCTTTTAAATCTGTGACTTTTTCTTTTTTGTGTGTAAGTGCGCAGCGAACAAATGAATTAGTGTGAGCCCAATTGCAAGAAAAGGAGACGTGTTTATTAACAGAATGGGGAAAACACAAAATGCACAAAATGTCCAGCTATTACAGCTCAGGATGAGTTGGGATGGATGACCAGCTACAAACTCAGTTGGCAAGCCCACGTGCTCCCAGGGCAGAACTGGGCAGCGGAAAGGAAGGCTACATAATGAAAAGAGGACTTGCATACAGGGTCAGAGCAACTGGCTCTGGAAAACAACTCAATACAAGGTCCGGGGAAAAGAGGAGAACCAACAGAAGCGAGTCTGGACATCAAAGGTTGACTATTGCCGCCACACTGAATGCATCCACTGACCAACATAGATACCCAAGAGCTAATGATGTCAAGTGGATGCAGGAATGTGGCTGAGCAGGTGCATGAGTGAGTGTCAGAGCATGTAAGGATGAATGTCTGTGTGCATGTGTGGAAACACAAGGGATGATGGCAGACAGCTGGTGAGTCCCTGGCAGAGAGAGAGAGAGGGGCATGGCTGTAGACTAGCAAGGAGCCCCGGCTCAGGGCTCTAACAACCTGCCAGCTGGAACCAATTAACAATAAATCAGGAAGCTACAGCCACGAATCATGGGTGGGGCTGAACATCAGCCCTGCACATGACATTCTCCTCATAAATTTGCAACTTCTTTCTTTTAAATCTGCAACTTTTCTCCTCATAAATTTGCAACTTTTTTCTCATTAGTTTTTAGTTTTTCTTGTAAATTTTCCTCATAAGTTTATTTTTCTCATAAATTTACCACTTTTTTCATCATAAATCTGCAAGTTCTTTGTTGTAAATTTGTGACTTTTTTCTTTTAAATGATTAACATTCATATGAATGCTGGTTAAGTTTTGATTCTATGGAATGCCGTTAAATTTTCTCTCTTCATTTAGGCAATGACTCAAGTTTGTTTCTATAAAGTTTTTGTCTTAAAGGGTTTGAACTCTTTCCTATTACAAAATATGGCCCCTAAACACAATCTTGCATCGGGCCGGCTACCTATTGTGTCCCCCCCTCAGTCTTTACTGGAGAAAATGGAGAAAACACAGTGTGCTCATCAGCTTCACTGTGACCAACTGAACAAATAGTGAAAACTATCAATAGGTGGCAGTAAATGTTAATGTTAATTAAATGTTTTCAAATGCAGGCAGAGCAGACACTATACTTTGTACTTTATACTTTAACACTGTTCTAAAATAGATCAAATATCCCCAACTTTGTGATGAAAAAATATTTTTATGAGAAAATTAATGACAGTAAAAAGGTAAAATCTGACATTTTTGCTATTAAGTGTATGTACCCCCTGAATTTATTTTCCCTAACAAATCTGATATGGTGAGACAGGAGGCATTTGGGGAATTTTCATGAACTGACTAATTTCTAAAACCACTCAACCAACTGAATTCATTGCAAGACAGTTTTCCCTTGATATAGATAATAATGAATGAACAATGTAGCAGTTCAGAAAAATTACATACAAACCCCAATTCTAGTGAAGTTAGGATGTTGTGTAAAATGAAAATAAAATACAATGATTTGCAAATCCTTTTCAACCTATTTAATGTTCAAACTGATAAACTTTGTTTTGTTGCAAATATTCACTCATTTTCAATTTGATGCCTGCAGCAAGTTCCAAAAAAGCTGGGACAGGGGTAACAGAAGACTGGGAGAGTTGAGGAATGCTCAAAACCACCTTTCTGGAACATTCCACAGGTGAACAGGTTAACTGGAAACAGGTGTGCGTCATGATTGGGTATAAAAGGAGCATCCCTGAAAGGCTCAGTTGTTCGCAAGCAAGGATGGGGCGAGGTTCACCACTTGGTTAACAACTGTGTGGGCAAAAAATTTAAGAACAGCATTTCTCAATGTATAAAAAGAATTTAGGGATTTCATCATCTACATTCCATAATATCATCAAAAGATTCAGAGAATCTGGAGAAATTTCTGCATGTAAGCAGCAAGGCTGAAAACCAACATTGAATGCCTAAGGCCTTCAGTTCCCCAGGTGGCACTGCATTAAAAACAGACATCATTCTGTCAAGAATATTACCACGTGGGCTCAGGAACACTTCAGAAAACCATTGTCAATTAGCACAGTTCGTCGCTACATCTACACGTGCAAGTTAAAACTCTACCATGCAGAGCCAAAACCGCATATCAACAACACCCTGAAATGCAGCTGGTTGTTCTGCGCCCGAGCTCATCTGAAATGGACTGATGCAAAGTGGAAAAGTGTGCCATGGTCTGATGAGTCCATATTTCAAATTGTTTTTGGAAATCATGGATGTCGTGTCCTCTGGACTAAAGAGGAAAAGGACCATCCAGATTGTTATCAGCATTAAAGGAGAAATTTATTGATTTTTAATTAGGCAGAATTTGGTACGTTTACACAGGAAATTATATCATTTTCTTGAAAATCACCATTTTTTGGAATAAATTGTGATCCAGAGAGAGAAAGAAGTCAGCAAAAGAGATGGTTTCAGATGATCAAAAATTGCTGGGAATGTCGGCCTGAAATACATGAATGGAACAATGAATTAATTAGTAGTCTTGATACAATCTGAAAATGACAAGATCATATTTTGAGGAAAATGTAGGAAAGCATTCTCAATCTGAATTTCGAAATGGATACCAATGAAGAGGAAGACAAAGGTGAAGAGAGTGATTTAAAAGACAGCAATAATGATGACAGAGCTTTGGGAGATTGAAGCCTGAAGCCAACGACGAATTCCAAGCTAGTGCTAACGCTGTGGCTGCAGTCCCTGCAGCTTAGCTGCATGAACCAGGTCCAAGACAGCTGGATGGTGAGTTCCTCTTTAATCCGTCCTGGAGGATTTTTTTTCACTGCCCAACTGCTCCCTGTTAGCCCTCCTGTCCAGTAGTAGTCCTCCTGCCCGGCTGCTCCTCCCTCATCGTCCCACAGCCGCCAGTGGCTGAAGCGTCTTCCACCAAACCAAAGTCCGAGTCCACCAGCGGTTCCTCCTTCACCTCCAAACCCCGACAACATGAGCCCCGGGGCGGCCGTTCGGTCCCGTGTGAGCTGCCGGATCAGAGCGGAGACACGCGGGGGGTCGGTGCGCCTCCTCTGTGTTGAACCTCTGTGATGGTGATGATGAACCGAGGAGAAATGAAGATGAGTTGCAGCTTAATCCGAACAACACTGTGAACTGGTACGTGTAAATGTATGTATTGATGTTTCGTGTCTTACTTTTATCTATCTATAATTTCAAGATTTCTCTGTCTGTGTGTCTGTGTGTGTGTTCGCAGATATCTCTCAAACCGTTCGTCAAACTGACCTAAAATTTTAAAGTGCTTTGCTGAAGCTACGAGGGTGTTCATCCCTGAATATGGAGTCACTCAGTCAAAATATGTAATTTTTATCAATAAAAGTTTAGCCACCGCTGTGTGATCACTCTATGTCTTCATCCCCTGGCTTCAAGAAATGTGGGCGGGGTTTCAGATTGACTCCATGCTCATTGGAGAATACGCCGCATCACGGCCATGTTGACTGGTCAATACGCGGCATCACGACCATGCTGATTGGATAACAGCATCATGACCTGTCAGTCACCACAACGCTTTGCAAACAAAGATTTTATAAGTGCTGGTTTGCTGCTGAGGTTACGAGGGTGTACATCCACGAGTATGGAGCCACTATATACCATAAAGTTGCGTAGGTCTAATGGATATATTCGTTATAGAGAACACGAGGTGCAGGGGGGAAGGGGGCACTGCCGGGGACCCATGGTGCCACAATGATATCACTGGCACACAGGTAAGGCAGCAGCCATTAACCAGCCAACACTGGCGTCCCACCGTATGCTCCACGAACGTTCAGGGGGAGGCACGCTCAGCCTGCCCGGTCAGTGGTAGACAACAGTCCCGACTGCTGCTTCATTGTGGAGTGGAATGACCAGATAAACTGCATATTACATGCGGACACATGCTTTGACTAAACGACAGCAAGACGCAAAAATGCCCAAATAATGAAATAAATCATTTTTATTTAAATATTTACAGACAAATGGGCAACACTGATGCAAAACTTGCAGCCAAATGGGTCATTCTGCTGCTGTGTGTGTGTCACTGGTGAAGGGATTGGCACTGTACCACGGATGCCCTGAATTTCCCTCCGATGATCAATAAAGTATACAAGATACAAATACAAAAAATAATAATAATGTTTGGTGTTTTGTACTTATAATATTACTAAAATGTAAAAGGATGCACTACAGTGGGTCTCAAATATTTGTAATGTGTCCTGTTATAGTACTGCATGAGTTTATTGACGATAGACTATAAACTACACATATAAAATAAATTATAATGGAGACCGACCAACTCCCATTCCCCAAAGTGCAACTTTCAACATTTATGAATATAAGTCATAAAGGATCACACAAATAAGTGATCTGACAAAAAAATAAACAAGCGGTTCTTAAACAGTGAATAATATTGGATGTCCCATTCATTTTCAATTATTCTGTAATTAATTTTCACACAGTCAAATAAATCTCAGTTCAGTCCCTTTCATATTTGTCAAAGTCTAACGTGATTGCCTACATATAGGCTACACCTCTGTATACCACTTTCAAACACAGTCCACATTTGGGCCTGGAAAGCCTGATTGGGCTACCTGTTTCAGACAGGAATACTTGCTTTCTATGGGCATGCACTAGTATTAGAGAAAATTTAGAAATCCACATTGCGATTGTCTTTTCTCTAAATTAAAAAAGATATGTGTAAACGTCCCTGAGCGATTGGCAACTCAGCTGAAATTTTCAGTGAGTGTCGTGGCCTCCTCTGCTAATCATCCCCAGCTGCACGCTCGCCTGGTTCCCATTACAGCTGGCCTATTTATACCATGCTGCCCTGACTGGCGGTGTGGAGATGTCTCACTGCGCTTCAGAGGAGCTTCATCGCCAATTCCTTCTACTTGTCGTGATCTCATCCAAAGCTTGCTTCATTCCTCGCCGGAGAATCCCTCCAGCCATCCACGTAAGCGCAATCTTCAACTCACCCTGTCTTCCAGTCCCCTGTGCACAGGCGGAGTCCGTGGCGACGGATTCTTCCTTCCCTCCTTCATCGTTGAACTCCCCAGACACTCACCTGCAGGAGCTGCACTCCGGACTGAAGGACACTGTCTTCCTGGCCGTAGCCGTCGTGCTGAACCTGAGCCTGTCTCCATCTGCTCCCACAGTAAGCAACAGTGTAACTGTTTAACTCCAGCTACGACGCTCACTAGCAATCCCTCTCTGTGTGTCTTTAGGGTTGCCGGGTCGTACGGTGTGCTGCTCTGTCCCTGCTGCTCCTGCCTACACTCTCACGCACCAACATACACATTCTTGCTGTAAATAAACCTAATTGTATCAATTCGAAGTCTGTGTTTTGTCACTGGGTCAACGAACCATGTCAGTGAGTATTCATTTTTATTCAAGTTAAAAAGCCAGCATCTGTGATGGTATGGGGGGGTGTTGGTACCTATGGCATGGGCAACTTGCACGTCTGTGAAGGCACCATTAATGCTGAACGGTACATACAGGTTTTGGAGCAACATACCATAAGCTGATATCCAAGCAGTGTCTTTTTCAACGATGTCCCTGCTTATTTCAGCAAGACAGTGCCAAGCCACATTCTGCACATGTTACGACAGCGTGGCTTTGTAGTAAAAGAGTGCGGGTACGAGATGGGCTGGCCTGCAATCCAGACCTGCCTCTCATGGAAAATGTGTGTCACGTTTGATTTATTGGGTTTTAGGTTCCAAAAGGATTAACGGAAATTGTTTTGTACAAAACGAGGCAGAGTGGATGTCTCCTCATATTAGCTATGACTGTAAAACTAGTGCGACAAGCCCAGCATGCCAGTCTGCAACCTCAGCAGACTCCTTTAGTGATGTAGCAGTTTTTTTTTCTTTCAGAAATCATAAAATACAACAACTGTTGTCCCTGAAAATGTTCATATTCAACTGTAACTGGCTTTTGGAACATGGAACATTGCCCGTCTGGCTGAGAAGGAGCTTAACCTTGTGCATGAGGTTGAGAGATACTGGTAATAACTATGCTGCCATACTGCACCTTACAGTCTAATTGGTACCTCACATTGCACCCTGCACCTGATAGTCCTGCATTGTACAGCGGGTACAATTCATGTATCTAAACGGGTCACGTCTATTCATCTGTGATTTATATAAGTTATTTACCTTAGAACTGTAGAAATACCTTTCCAAATTAAACTCTTAATTTGGATACAGTTACTCTTTCTCTGAATAGTTCTGTGAGGCACGTTTGAGTTATTTTTGATCAAGATCTGTTTTTCAATTCTCATATTAAATTTGTTTCTAAGACTGCCTTCTATCATTTGCGTAATATTACCAAGATTAGGAGCATCTTGTCTCAGAGTGATGCTGAGAAACTGATCCACGCTTTTGTTAGCTCTAGATTAGATTATTGTAACTCTTTATTATCAGGTTGTCCTAAAACATGTTTAAAAAGTTTTCAGTTGATCCAAAATGCTGCAGCAAGAGTTTTAACAGGTACTAGAAAGAGAGATCATATCTCTCTGGTTCTGGCCTCCCTTCATTGGCTTCCCATAGAGTTTAGAATTAAGTTTAAAATCCTTCTTCTCACTTACAAAGCTCTTAACAATCAGTCCTCTTTTTATTTAAAAGATCTGATACTACCCTATTATCCTAACAGAGCACTATGCTCCCAAAATGCTGGATTATTTGTAATACCTAGAATCTTCAAAAGTACAATGGGAGGCAGAGCCTTCAGTTATCAAGCTCCTCTCCTGTGGAACCAGCTGCCAATGTGGATTCGGGAGTCAGACTCGATCTCTGTTTTTAAGAATAGGGTTAAAACCTTCCTTTTTGAAATAGCCTACAATTAGGGAGGGATCATGTGTCTCTGAACCCTCCCTTAGTTATGCTGTTAATAGGTTTAGACAGCCAGGGGGCCTCCAACAATGCACTTGGCTTCACTCCTTTCTTCACTCTCAATGAAATATTTTTGCTGGTCATTAACATCTGTTTGTTCTCTCCCATAGATTGAGTTCCCATCGTGCTGTTTGCTCTCTACATGTCTGTTCTTTCCTTCATCTTCTCTATCCCCTCACCACCCAGTCAGTCACAGCAGATGACTGCCCCTCCCTGAGCCTGGTTCTGCTGGAGGTTTCTTCCTGTTAAAAGGGAGGTTTTCCTCTCTGCCGTTGCCAAGCGCTTGCTCACAGGGGATCGCCTGATTGCTGGGGTGTTTCTGCAATTGTGGGGGTTTCCCCTACAGTTGAAAGTGCTATGAGATGACTGTTGTTGTGAAATGGTGCTATATAAATAAAGTTGAATTGAATGAGAGGGAGGCAGGTGGAATGGTGAAGATGCAAGGTGTAGAGGTAGTGAAAGTAGATGAGTTTAACTACCTGGGGTCAACCATTCAAAGCAAGGGAAAATGCACGAGAGGTGAAGAAGAGAGTGCAGGCAGGGTTGAGTGGGTGGAGATGAGTGCCAGGGGTGAGTTGCGACAGAAAGATAGCAGCAATAGTGAAAGGGATTTGTCTGTGTCCAGACCGGAGATTCACAGCTTTAAAGCTCATTGACCAGATGTAGTAATGATTTTACCTCTAAAGATATATAAATGTTCAAACACTGGCTGTAGTGATAGATTTGCTCGTTTTGTTTGTAGTTTTATGACGTCTGTCCTCAAGAGCACTCCCACGATGGGGTGAATAGGGGGCAGGCGGACATTTTTCAACACAAACCCAGCAGTTTGTACCCGTGGTCAAGACGGAGACATGGTGAGACGTCCACCAGCAGGCTGGGGGAGATGGAGGAAGGGACGCTGTTGGAAACCTTGCGGGTGTTGTTTTTTAAATCACACACTCTGTTTTTGCTAATGTATTCCGTTAATACTCACTGTAAACATGGAAGTGAACGGGTGCAGCAATGCATTTGATTGGTTAGACTGAGTGTTTGGGCACCAGTGAGAGACAAATTTATTTGGTGAAATTGGCGGAAGTTGACGAGGATTGCCCAAAATTGCGGGGAAGTTGTGGTGATTGGACAAAGTTGCAAGACTGTGCAATAGCTGCGCTGATTGGCTGATTTTGTGGGAATTGACGCAATCGCAACTTCACAAAATCCTTGAGGGACAGTTAGACTGTTGCCACTCTGACCTAGATCCTTGGAAAAGTGGTAGAGGATGGATGGATGGATGGAATTATGAAGTGCAAAATACGCCAACAGTCTCCAGACTGTTGAGCAACTGTAGTCATACATCAAGCAAGAATGGGAAAGAATTTTACCTGCAAATCTTCAATAATTAGTGTCCTCAGTTCCTAAACGCTTATTATCCCCCGCCGGTCGAAGAGCCCACCCGAAGTGGGATTATGTTATGGGCCAGTCAGTCTGCTGGTCCGTCCCACTTTTTTGAAATCAACTCCTCTTACAGTTTTGTTCCAGTTGTTTTGAAACTTGGTACCATGATTTCATATACACTGGTGATGCGAATATTGTTATTTCATTCTGATTGGATGATTTTTCTAGGAGTTGTAGCCCCTAACCTATGACCTCCTATTTCACCTCACTTCATAGACAGTAACTGTCTTGTGAAATCAACTCCTCCTCTAGTTTTGTTCCAAATGTTTTGAAACTTGGTACCAGGATCTGATGTACACTGATGATGTGCATATTGCAATTTTATGCTCATCGGATAACCTTGAGGTCAAAGGTCAGGGGTCAGATTTTTCCTAAATCTTCTAAATGCAATAACTACTGAAAGAAATGATGTATGCTTTTCAAATCAATACAGTAGTTGTATCTAATACACATCTTGGACAACTTACACCCTCACCTAACTATGGGTTTGGGGTCAAAAGGTCAAAATTAATATTCCATTTTGCACTGTGGTAAATGCTAAATTTACTATTACTATAAAACCAGTAAAGCTAGGGCCACCAAACGTGGTACACAGGTTCACTTTGGGATCCTGACCACTGACGCAGGGTTTGGGATCAAAAGATCAAAGGTCAAGGTTAACATTCCCTATGCCTTATTACTGTACAACGAATAAAGCTATGGTCACCAAACTTGGTACATAGGTTCACCCTGTGACCCTGAAGTGTGAGTGTGGTTTTGGGATTGCAAGGTCAAAGGTCAAGATCAAAATGGCTTATAATCTACATCTCAACAACAAAGAAAGCTAGGATCACCAAACCTGCTATAAAGGTTCACCTTGGGATCATGACCTCTGAATATAGGTTTGGAGTCAGAAGGTTAGAGGTCAAGGTTACCATTCTACTTGCACTATTACTATGAAACAGCTAAAGCTAAAGCCACCAAACCTGGTACACAGGTTCACCCTGGAATCCTGACCTCAGACTATGGGTTTGGGATCAAAAGGTCCAAGGTCAAGGTTAATATTCCCTATGCCTTATTACTGTACAGTGAGTAAAGTTAGGGTCACCAAACTTAGTACACAGGTTCACCTTGTGACCCTGAAGTGTGAGTATCATTTTGGGATCGCAAGGTCAAAGGTCAACATCAAAATGCCTTATAAACTATGTCGCAACGACAAAGAAAGCTAGGGTCACCCAACCTGGTTCATAGGTTCACTCAGAGACCATGACCTCTGACTACAGGTTTGGGGTCAAAAGGTCAAAGTTGCCACTGTCTATGCTCTTACTATAGAATGTGTAAAGCTCTCTAGGGCCACCAAATTTGCTACACAGGTTCACCTCGGGATCCTGACCTCTGCGCTTCCCCAGAATTTACTTCTGATATGGAGGACCTCAGTTCCTGGTTTTACTCTTCTTGCTATACTGTCCTAGACTCTGTGGCTCCAAGGCCACCTTAATGAACGGGCTAGGCTGGGCTGAAGCCCAGGGGCCTATCATGCGCCAGTCAAAAAGATCACATTGTTGTTAATTGGTCAAATTCTATGTCCATCGCTTGATATTCGTGTGTGGCTGCTGATTGGACCAATCTACGTGTGGTCCACGTGAGTACCATGTAACAATATCCTATTAGAGGAATTGTTTTGACGTGACTATGCAAGTACCAGTGAGAGGTAAGAAGTAATTAGCTCAGTCAAAATGTCTGGAAAAAAGTTTTTGAGTGGCACTCATAAAATTATTGAGAGGAAAAGAGCCTAAGGTGGATTCACGCTACAACGTTTGGACCAACTTTTACTGACATTTTGGCAAACGTCTGGCGCTGCTGGCAAAAGTTAATGATTGCTGGTGTTTGTTGGCAAACGCTGGTGAAAGTTGTGTTCTTTGAAAATTTTCAGCCTGCTGAAAATTTACTGATGTTTGGAAATACATGCTGGGGAACGTTGTGCTCATTTTATAAAAGTTCCTGAGCGCTCAGCTAAGTTATGCAGCGTTTACTTAAGTCAGCCTCAGTTAAAGCTGGGTTTACACTATAGCGTTTGGATCGACTTTTACAGATGTTTTGAAAAATCAGAGAAATACTCAGCGCAGTTCAACTGACATTAGCATCAGGTGACGCTCATATAAAGATTAGTGTTTGTGGAGGCTTTCTGCCATCCTGGACCTGCTTCTGGAGTGAACACATCTCCTTTGGGTATACGTTTCAGGATTTATTTTCATTTTATATTCATATGTAGTTACGTTAACATACCCTTTTCCCCATTTATTCATTCATTCATTCATTCATCTAAAAAAATAACAAAATAATGCTATAGACTCCAACACTAAGTCTGCAATTAAAATGTGAATGTGGATGGAATTAAAAAAAAACTATTAATGAATCATCATATAAATAAAATGATTGGTGATTATATTTTTACTGTTACACCTCTCCCCATTAAAATAACATAAAATCCTGTTAAATGTCATTTACTTTTTGACACCACATCAGGGCTGTTTGATTCCCCACAATGGAAGTGAACCAATAAAATCTGGAGAATGATTTTGCATGGAGCAGAAAATTAAGAACAGTAAATTTCTCAATGAGGAGATTTTTTTTTTCTTTTGGGCTGTTACATTTTTGGAAGATTATATATATATACTGTATATATATATATATATATATATATATATATATATGTGTGTGTGTGTGTGTGTGTGGCAGGCAGAGAGTAGACAGACTCTGACTGAAAGTTTCACAAAAAAACCTTTGTTCCATGGACCAAGAAAATGTTTTTTCAGCCAGCAAAAAAAGACAAAACGGCTTTTGTTTCCAAGGCAACCACTAATCCGTACTGGCAAAAGACAGGTATGCACAGCAGCACAGCCTAGTGGTAGAAAAATAACTGCAAAGACACAAAACCACCCACCAGACCACACCCATCACCTGCAAACAAACCCACAAATGTCTGTAATATACAGTATATATATATATATATATATATATATATATATATATATATATATATATATTAATCATCATCATCATAGCAGTCTGTCGGGGGTGTTAATGACTGTTTCATTTAGGTCTGATCAGATTCCTCCACGCAGCTCTGTCCTTCGCCTTCTGCTGCCAGGAACTCCTGTCTGTATCCAACTTCTTCAGGTTTCTTTTTACAGTGTCTTTAAATCTGAGCCTTGGTCTACCCTGACTGCATTTGCCCTCGCATAACTGTGATATATATATATATATATATATATATATATATACAGTATATATATATATATATATATAAGTCATACACACCATGCTATCACCAAACAAATACTCTGCATTGTCCTCTTACATATATATTTTCTTTTTTAACTCCCCTTCTCTCTATTTCTCTTTCATTCCTGCATGTCTGAACTGAGTTTTGCTCTAAAATCATCTGTTTTTACCAGCATTTCAGTCAACGTTTGCCAATAGAGCTTAACTTAGGCTGACTTAGGTGAACCCTGCATCACTTAGCCCAGTGCTCAGGAACTTTTACAAACTGAGCACAACTTTCACCAATGTTGATTTCCAAAAAAGCAGATCCAGAATGGCAGGAAGCCTCCACAAACGCTGATCTTTATATGAGTGTCACCTGACACTGATGTCAGCTGAACTGCACTGAGTATTCCTTTGCTTAAGTTAATCTAAGTTGGGAACTGCTACACATATGCTAGCCTCAGTTGGCAAAAGTTTGACAGTGCTGAATGCAGCGCTGGCAAATGCTAGCAGAAGTTTGTAAAAGTTCATAAAAGTTGGTGTGTGCTCACTAAAGTAATTTCACCAATGTTTGGACTGATTTCTCTGATTTTTCAAAACGTCAGTAAAAGTTGGTCCAAATGTTATAGTGTGAACCCAGCTTTAGGGAAAATGAATTGGTCGAAAAGTCCCAAAGAGTAAAGGATTTTTCTAAGCTGGAGCAACGAGTAGAGGCGGGACTGCTAACTACTGCACCGAGGAGACAGATGGGTCATTAAACCACTCACCTGGAGGAGAAGACCACCAGATCCTGCCGAAAGAGAGCAGGCCAGTGGAGAAGGCAAGCTGAGAGATGGAGACCAGCACAAGAAAAGCCACGTCTGATGGAAGGCCATCATTGCTTACATCAGACAGCTGTGTGTGGGACAGTAGACTCGGAGCTTGGTAAAAAGTAGACTAGATCAAGCATGTTGCTTTAACAGACTATGTAACCTCACATTAATGTTCATAGAGTATGACGTTGTTTGTGAGCTAGACTTAAAAGACATAATGAAGGATTTTTCATTAAAGAAGGCCAGAAGAAAGCACTTCTATAAAAAGTTAAGACATGCTCTTTGTAGCTTTCAAGTCACCTGTGCAGGTTTTTAATTACCTCCGCCAAAGAGGTCATGTGATCGAGGTGGTTTGTTTTACGCAAATTACGATTAGATTACGCAAAAACTACTGTATGTATTTTGATGAAATTTTCACCAGAGGTAGTCCTTGGTCCTAGGATGAACCCATTAAATTTTGGTGATGATTTGAGAGTGTGTACCTCCACCAAAGACCTTGTTTGTAATTGTGCAGCAGGATTACACAAAAACTACTGGATGGATTTGGATGAAATTTTCACCAGAGGTGGTCCTTGGGTTAGAGAGGAACCCATTACATTCGGTGATGATTGGAGAACGCATACCTCTGCCAAGGCTGTTCTCACAGTGTGTTAGCAAGAATCCTCCAAAACTACTGGGTAGACTTTGATGCAATTTTCACCAGAACTGGCTTGTGGCCTACACTCAATCCCATTGCATTTTAGAGGTCATCCATGAGGGACGGAAGGAGCCTTGGCAGAGGTATGTGCTCTCTAAGTGCTTTTCTAGTTGCTGCTGTTGTGCATTGTTTGAATCAGGAATACTTGACTGATATAACTCTGTGTTCTGCTGTCATCATTAGACTGTAATTGTTGATCAGTGTCATCCTCTGATACCTGGTGTCGTTTAGGCCATGGTGCTGTGTCTGTGTCTGAGAGAGGGAGAGAGAGATTAGACTAATTTGTGTTTATGCTGAAGGCAGTAGTATCTGTCGTAAAAATGAAAACCTTAGTAAGATAAAATATCCTAAATCAAGGCTGTATGTCAGGGCTATTCAATTACAGAATCAGTTGGGCTGCAATTTGAAATCAGGACATGTGTAACAATATTTAATTATATGTGTGATGAGGTGCTAGGATTACTTAATTTTATGACTAGCAGTGTGGGTGTGTGAAAGGATGTTTGATTCTTCCACAAACACACACTATGAGAGGAATACTCTCTGTAGATGGGGCAACAGTTTAAATGAACAGATTTATTAATAATTAATCTCTGTACCTTCAAACAATCAATCAATCTCAAAATCTGTGATTTCTTTTCTGCCGTGACCCAGGAAAGCATACATGCAAAAGAAATCAAATACAACTTCTCTCGTTCACAATTTTATTAATGAATCTAAGGTTAAATGATTTTACATTCCAATGATTGGTAAGCAGGTTCAAAATGATCTACAGGTGTCAAATATCACAGCTTTATTTCTAACTGATTATTGAGCAACAGTGCAAGCACACTTGTGGAGCCATGAGAAATCAGATTTTACTGTAACGCAACAGAAGACTGTGAAATAACTTGAACAAGGGTAGGCGTGAAAATTGGACGCAATTTTTATGGAAAAAATGGCATAAGCTGATCATATGGAAAAAAGGATTCTAAGTTACTCTACTAAAAAATGGAGGTTTATTGAAAAGAGGATATTAATTTTCCTTCAGCTTATAGCTTCTCTTACAGCTGGTGGACTGATTATACCATGAAATATTAGTTATGTTCAATTTTAATTTTAGGGTTGGACATCACGTTTATCCCAGCAGATAGAAAATTAGGAGTCTCACTTAAGAACACAGCCATATCTAGCAATTTTCAGCAGTGATCACAAAATGCCAGTCAGGTGGCAAACAGTGGAAAGCGACTGCCACGTCATCCTTCCAATCGTTTACAGCTGTGAGAAGCTTAGACTTGGCTGGGGGCTCCCGGAGCAGGCGGGCCTGGGGCCGGCGACAGAGTGACGGCTCGCCCCAGAGCAGGCGTGACGTCTTTGCGGCAACCGGTCCGAAATTTAGGATGTCCACAGGACAACCAATGGCTGAAGGAAATATGTATTTAGGCAGTTTCACCCATGAGGTCTGAGTTCTTCTGGCTTCGTGGTCCATGGGGAACACAGAAAAGTCCAAAAATCTCTATCAGTCCACTTTAACGGCAGGTAAAATCAAGAGGAAAAATTAAATTCAGCAGAATGACACAAGCGGCTTCTGAGAGAGAGGAAGAGAAGAGTTTCGAGAGTTTGACTTTCATTTACAGGTGAGCTCACAGAAAAGGGTGGTTTCTCTCCTCAGGTGCCAGAAAAAAAAAACAAAGCCTAAAGGACTCAAACTTAACGTAGACAGAGAAAGACACAAAGACAAAAGTAACTGTGCAACTCTATGGTTAGGGCGTTTTCTCCTATTTAAAGGGTCGCGCTTCTAGTATCATAAATGTAAAGACAACCAATTGTTTTTCATAGCAAGAGGTTTGAGTGAACTTTAGTCCAATGAGGAAGCAGTTCTTTGTCTGTAACCAACCAATAGAATGAAAAGAGGGTGTCATCTAACAAGTGCAGCCTGGTGGTTGGTTGTTACAAGTTAGATGACACAACAGGATTTCAGTACATATACAGAATTTTAACTGTGAAACTCACTATATACTTGATATGAAATCTAACCTAAATTAAGTGGATCACAACTAATGTCCAGTGACTAGGTACTTCTATAAACATGTCCTTATACACTTAACACATCACAATAAGATTCCTATAGACACTTTCAAAACATGCAATCACATTGAAATCAAGGATTAATGAATTATTTCACCCATTATTGTCCATCACAGAGGAGAACTTCAGTGTCCAGAATTATCCTGAGCAATTTAAACTTGAAGAGGTGGTTAGTTTTCAGTCAGAAATAACAGTTCCAGATTGAGAAATTATCCACATGTCCCTGGAAACATTTTCCATAGATGTCCACCAGGAGGTACTGTTGAGCTGTAGATAGTTTTTAGGTGACTGTAATACACCCCCAGGATCTGGCATGAGTTTTATGGATGCCTGGAGAGGATCAAAGTGTTCTCTCAGCGTAAATCTGACAGGTTAAAGAGCAAACTTTTGGGGTTTATGACTTTTTAGGAGCAGACATAAACAAATCTATCATCTGGTCAGTCACTGCAACAGATACTGGAGTCAGTTTGTCTTGGCCTGTCCTTGCCACTGATAATGCCTCTATCTGCCAAGAATGTGCCGCTAGTCCAGCAAAAACTAGCAGTACTCAAAAACTTTGCAAGCAGTTTCATGAAATGGTCAGTCAGAAAGCAACTCATACAGGCTCGGACATTGCCCGGGTTAACAAGGTCAGGAGTTCCTGGAAGCAGAAGGCGAAGGACAGAGCTGCGTGGAGGAATCTGATCAGACCTAAATGAAACAGTCATTGTCGCCCCTGACAGACTGCTGTGATGACGATGAGTTCTTGGTATGAACAGCTCCTTATCTGCTTGGGGAGGAAGCTCCACAGATTTTATGATGCAAACTAATCCGTTAAAAGGGTCCTTAGAGGAAGGAAAACAGTTCTGGTGCAGTCTTTTGGGGATGAAACGTTCTCTGAGAGGGGGGAGTAATCTTACTGATGAGCCAAGGGCGAGCTGATGCTGCACATGTATGGGCTATACATGTTCAGTGATCTGTTGAATATGACAAATTTCAAACCAACACAGATCAAAATGATGAAAAATATGCACTTTTTATTCATTGTCTTGGTTTTAAATGTGCGCTTGGCACATGACAAAGGCACATCAAACGTGCATAAAAACACAGTAACAGTGCTGGGGTTGAGCAGAACTTGAAGTAGTAGAAATATTTTTTTCTCTTGAACAACAAATGAATAGAATGGGGAGAAAAATAAAATTCTGTAAATAACCATTTTGGTCGCATCTTACTCAGGCATCTTACTCAGGCTTTATGACTGGCGCCTAGCGGCTGCCCCGGCCTTGGATGCGCTCTGCAGAGCGTGCCCAAATGCCAAGTCACGTTTCGTTACCTTGTATTCATACATGTGTAATGACAATAAAGTTGAATCTCAATCTCAAGTGCATAAAAACTCAATGTGCACTGTTAGTAGCATTAACATTTGTTTCCCTTTTGAAATAAAATATGCTACATCCTGGTCATAACTGACCTTGGCACATCACAAAGTGCATTTAGCTGAATAAAAAATGGACAGTCAAACACTTCAGTGCACAAACCCCCCAAGAAAAGATTGATAACATTAACCAAGACTGCACATTCACCATTGTGGTTTGTTTTGTTTTAAATCACCACGTGTAAGTAGAAACCTTTTTGTAACTACACATTCTATTACACACACATATCACTCAACCAAAAATTTCTAGTAGAGTTAAGGATGCAAAAAGCAGCCACTTATAAACTTGAGTAATGACTTCAGTCTTGAAGGTTTGAGGTTTTTCTCCAAAATTTATAACAATTTTCTCATAGTTTTCTACTTTTCTCTGTAAATTTATCTACATTTGAAATCATTTTCCTCAAATTTGTAATTTCCTCTTGTAAAATTGACTTGTATATTTGAGACTTTATTATACATTTGTGGATTATTTTATGGCTAATTTTTGTCTGTTTTTTAAAATAAACTTTACTGGGTCTTTTTCTAAATTTGAAACAGATTGTGGTAAAAATTTGACTTTTTTTCCGTATACAGTTTGCACTTTTGACCATTATTTTTGGAGAGCCAGAACAGAACAATAATTTAACTCTGATTTCAAAGAAAAAATATTTATAAAATTACATTTAATGAAATAAATTAACTTAAGGGAGGGATGCAGGGATGCAGTTATTTCTGTTAAAATATTTCTATATATTTATAGGTTTTTAGAACTCTCCTCACCAACCAGACAGCAGGAAAAACCTCTTTTATTTTGAAATCCAACATGAACGTAAGTTATTGTCATGGTTGGTGAAGTAAATCCTCAGCGATTCAGTCACTCTTGCCTCTTTCCCTGCGTATGGAGTCTAACCACACCTGGTTGCTCAGTGACTCATTATTGCTTCCATTTCCAGCGGGTTAAAACCACCATAAATGCTTCCACTGCTTACATAGCTCTTCTGATTTTTTTCCACATTTAAAGTACTTTAATAAGCTCATGCTTCTCTTGGACAATGATGCTAGCAAGACACTCTGCCTGCCGACTGAAATGGTCACACGGGCGGGGCGCTTCTGAGCTCCGTGCATTGTTCATGTGTGCGCTTGCGGACTGTCATTCCTTCATATTTTTTTTCTTAAATTTACATTTTCTGGGCGTGGCCTGGGCCCGTGGGCCACTCGGAGGTTTCTTCTGGGCCGCATGTGGCCTGCGGGCCACTAATTGAATAGGCCTGCTATATGTTTGTTTTTCTCTCAAGATAATTTTGACAAGACAAGAATTTATTTTTGTTGTGCAGTTTTCTGTAAGGTCTTACTTGCTTTAAGATAGTTTATACTTGTTTTAAGAAATTTAATTTTACTTTGTTGGCAGATATTTTTTTTCTAATTTTAACTAAAATCATCTTTTGCCAGATTTTTTTTAACTTATTTTAAGTAAAATTATCTGCCAAGACAGCAAGAAAATTTGACTTATCAAATTGTTTAAAACAAGTTAAAACTATCAGAAAGCATGTAAAATTTTCTCACACATAAACTGCACAACAAGAATAAATATCTTGTCAGACACAAACAAGCATAAACAGCCTTAATTTATTTCATTTTACGTATATTTGACTTGTTGCAGTGTAGTTGTGTTTTCAAGATTCAAAGGCTGTATTATCATGTGCACATTTAAGAAGTTAGGCTACAGTTCCTGAGCAATGAAATTCTTACTTTGCTCTCGGAACGAATGCTGAGGTAAAGGTACAGAAACAACAATTCTAATAGGTCATGACACACTAACACAGTAACTCAATCCTAATACTAATTGATGCTAATAACACACAAACACACAGTTAGGCAGTAGAGGAATGAAATTGAAAATTCAGTGGATGGCTAAAATGATAGTGGCATATTGATATCAGAGATGATGAAACTGAGATTGCATGAACCTATGTACAGTGTGCAAATGAGCATTGTGCAACGGGCAGTGTATAATTTCAAATTATTTCTGTAACGGTAGTACCAGTAGACTGTGCATGATAAGTAGCAGCAGAGATGATATGGACATCAGACAGGTGAGACTATATCTACTGTACAGATGAGTAGTGTGCAAATTTAGCAGCCGGTGTGTGAGTTCCTATATGCAAAGCTGTGTTACGGAGTTTTGGTAGTTGTTATTGTCATGGGCAGTGAGAGTGTGCCCCTCCCATCCTGTCTCACATTCATCAACTCATCACTGTGCCTGAGGCAGAAGATGCACCTGCCCCCGCTCATCAGCCAGCGTACTTAAGGAGGCTCTCTCTGCGCATTCAACGCTGGCTCATCTGGGTATACTGCCCGTCTAAGGACAAGCAAGTATCTAACAACAAGTATTGACACGCCGTCTTACCTTGTTTTCCTCTCTTCTTCAGGTTGCTGCCACTGTGCGGGTGTGTCTTCAGGACTGCGCACGCTCTCCTGCCACATCTCCACTTTTCCTCGGCTTACAACCTCCACACGGTCATCCACATGGTCAGGCACCATCAGCTCATTCCCCTCACCCTACTGGTTTGTCTATTTCCCGCTGGGGTCCTGCCGGTTCTTCCTCGGAACCCGAGTAAGTGGCAGTTTGGCTCACCCATTTCCCCTTACTCTGTTCCTTCACTCACAGCTCTCGTCTTCTCTCCACAAGTGGATTCCTCTGGCGAGTGACTGTTTCTGTAGCTGTGCATTTATTGTGCAAATTAATAAACTTTCAAATGTGCCCCTTCATGTGGTTGATTTCCTGTGCTGTTGCATTGTGCACATGAGCTGTCAGCTTATTTAACCATGACAGAACGAGCCAGCCAGGACCTCAGCTCAGCAGGTCTGCGGCACAAGAACTGTCTGCTTTGGATTGCTTAGTGGCGACCAACCAGCAGCTCGCCGTTCTCACCCAACAAATTCAAAATATGATGCGGCTTTGGCCCAGTGTCCTCAGGCTCCTCCTCCTCAGCCTGCTCCCTGCACTACGGTGCGTCGTACTACCTCCGTTCCCACGCCTACCCCATGCGCAGGGGAGGTGGGGAAATGCAAAGGGTTTCTTATCCAAGTCCGTATGTATTTGGAGCAGGTCGGGGGGGAGTATCCAGAGGACATGGCTAAAATTCAGTTTTTCACTCTGTTGCTCAAAGACCAAGCCCTGAATTGGGCACGGTCCATGATTGATAACCCAGAGGGGCGGCAGTATACATTTGAATAATTTGTGGACGCTTTCTCCTGCGCGTTTGGCTGTACTGAGAGTCAGGGCAATGTTATGAGCCGCCTGATGACGCTCCACCAGGGCACTCAGTCAGCAGCCGAGTACTCGGTGGAGTTCCGGGTTGTAGCGGCTGATTCAGGGTGGAATGAGGTTGCCTTGCGCAGCGCATTCCTCCACCGGTTAAATGGTCAACTCCGTGACAATCTGGCAGTTCACCCTGTCCCTGAGACTCTCAACGGTCTTATTGATCAGGCTGTAGGATTGGACAACCAGTACCGTGAGCATGTGAAGGAGTGTAAGTCCTCTTCTTGCCCACACACCGAGCGCGTGACTGCCGTGGTTACTACCACTGGCGGCGCTGGCTCTCCGCCTGAGCCGATGGAGCTCTCTCGGTACTTGACCGATGATGAGCACTGCCGAAGGGCTGGCACGTGTGTGTACTGCGGTTCTCTGAACCACAGTCTGGATGAATGCTGCCAGCGGCCAAAAGACGCAGCCCATCAGTAACCATGGGGGATCTGGTGGGCAGGACCAAATCTACTCCCCCTGGTAATTTTTCAATTCCGGCCCTTGTGGAATTGCCGGGGGTTGAGAGGAGGACAATGGCGCTGGTTGATTCAGGGTCTGAGGGTAATTTTGTCTCTGCCCAGTTCGTGCGGCAAGTGGGCATTCCCACTCACAAATTGCCTCACGACCAGAGAATTACCACCATATCTGGCCGGGAGATCGCGGTAGTCACCAAAAGCATGGCGCCGATCTCCATCCTTCTTTCCGGGAACCACCGGGAGGAACTCGCGTTCCTGTTTCTTCCTATTACATCTTCCTCGGTGGTTCTTGGCTACCCATGGCTCTGGAGGCACAATCAGATTATTAATTGGGGACAGAATACAATCTCCTCCTGGAGGCCTTTTTGTATGGCGAATTGCATGCATTCAGCAGAGTGTTCCCCTACTCTGTCTGTCTCCCTCCCTCCGGCCGAGCCGCTGGACCTCAGCCTTGTCCCCCAGACATACCATGATTTGGGGGAGGTCTTTAGCAAATCGAGAGCATTGTCGCTACCACCTCATCGCTCCTACGATTGCGCTATAGACCTCATCCCAGGGGCAAAGCAGCCGTCCAGTCGGCTATATAGCATTTCTGGTCCAGAGAGGGAGGTGATGGAGAAATACATTAAAGAATCGCTGAACACCGGCCTTATTTGGCCATCTTCGGCCCCGCTTGGGGCCGGGTTCTTCTTCGCCAGGAAGAAGGATGGCTCGTTGCGCCCGTGCATCGACTACCGGGAGCGCAACGCAATTACCACCAAAGACAAGTACCCTCTGCCTTTGATTAATTCCGTGTTTGAGCTCCTTCAGCGCTCACAGGTTTTCACCAAGTAAGACTTAAGGAATGCGTACCATCTGATCCGCATTAGTGAAGGAGATGAATGGAAGACGGCATTTAAAACTCACCAGGATGAGTGAATATCTGGTGATGCCATTCGGGCTCACCAACGCCCCCGCCATCTTTCAACGGTTAATTAATGACGTCCTTTGCAACATGCTCTGTCAGTTCGTTTTTGTCTACTTGGAGACTGCTATGATGATGATGATGATTGATGATATTTTGATTTTCTCCCACTCGCCAGAGGAACATGAAGCCCATATCAGGGCCGTCCTGCAACGGCTTCTGGAGAACCAGCTCTATGTCAAGGCTGAGAAGTGTGAGTTCTCCACAACATCAACCACCTTCTTGGGCTTCATAGTGGCTGAAGGGAGACTAATTGCCAACCTGGCCAAGGTGAGGGCAGTGCTTGATTGGCCAACTCCCATAGGGAGCTTCAACGCTTCCTCATGTTTGCAAATTTCTATCGCCGGTTCATCAGGAACTACAGTGGGGTGGCACTGCCCTTGACGCAGCTGACCTCCATTAAGGTCCCCTTTCGCTGGACCAAGGCAGCTGAGCAGGTGTTTGTGAAATTAAAGCTCCTGTTCACAGAAACACCAATCTTGGCTCAGGTCAACAAGCAGCTCCAGTTCGTCCTCGAGGTGGACGCATCTGACAAGGGGGTAGGCGCTGTGCTGTTGCAGCGCACGCTCCCCAATCAGAAGCTCCACCCGTGCACATATTTCTCTTGTCGGCTTATGCCGGCCGAGAGGAATTACGACATAGGGGACAGAGAGCTGCTCGCCATTAAGTTAGCATTGGAGGAATGGAGGCATTGGCTAGATGCAGCTGCCAGAGATGCAGCCTTCAGAGCGAAGGACAGGATTGCCCTCCGCTCAGCCAGGTCTGCGCTTTCAAAGGGAATTAAGGCGGCAAAGCGCGCCTATGCGGAGAAAATCCAGGGACACCTCTGTGACACTAGGAACACCAAGCAGATGTGGCAGGGAGTTCGGACACTGACGGGCTTTAAGTCTAGGCAGGGGGTCGATGATGACGACACTTCGCTTCCAGACAGGCTTAACGACTTCTTTGCACGTTTTGAAGCATCAAACTCGACAATCAGAGGGAGGGCCGGCCCACCCCCACCATCGGTCGGACCAGCTTTTACCATCAACACAGCGGACACACGGAGGACCCTAACCAGAGTCAACCCACGCAAAGCTGCAGGTCCAGACAACATTCCGGGACGTGTGCTCCGAGACTGTGCGAGCGAGTTGGCGGATGTCCTGACTGACATTTATAACATCTCCCTGAGTCAGGCCATCGTTCCCAGATGCTTCAAGACTTCTATCATTGTGTCGGTGGCAAAGAAACCAGTGGTGTCCTGTTTGAATGACTATCGTCCTGTTGCACTGACACCAATTGTGATGAAGTGTTTTGAACGGCTTGTCAAACCACACATTACAGCCTGCCTCCCTGCATCACACGACCCGCTCCAGTTTGCATATCGTTCAAACCGCTCCACGGAGGATGCTATAGTCACCACCCTACACTCTGTCATCACCCACCTGGACCAGAAAGACACCTACGCCAGACTCCTGTACATTGATTTCAGTTCAGCATTCAACACCATTATTCCCCAGAGACTGATGGAGAAATTACTCCTTCTCGGTCTGAACACCGCCACATGTCTCTGGATCCTGGATTTCCTGACTGAGAGACCTCAGTCTGTCCGGGTTGGAAACATCTCCAACTCTGTCACGTTGAGTACCGGAACCCCTCAAGGCTGTGTACTCAGTCCACTGTTGTTTACACTTCTAACACGACTGTGTATCCAAACACGAGGGGAACCAGATTATTAAGTTTGCAGATGACACCACGGTGGTGGGACTTATTCAGAGGGATGAGGAATCAATGTACAGGGAAGAAGTGAGAGACCTGGAGGGCTGGTGCAGGGAGAACAATCTGGTGCTCAACGTGGACAACACGAAGGAGATGATTATCGACTTCCGGCGGTCACAGCCTGAGCACGTCCCCCTCAGCATCGGCGGCCGTTTAGTGGAGAGAGTAGAGAACATCAAGTTCATCGGTGTGCAGATCTCGCAGGACCTGACCTGGAGCAAGAATTCCTTGGAGATCAGGAAGCGGGCTCAGCAGAGACTACACTTCTTGAGGAAACTCAAACAGGCCTCTCTCCCCATCTGCATCCTCAGGACCTTCTACAGAGGTGTGGTGGAGAGTGTTCTGACGTACTGCATTGCTACATGGTACTCCAGCTGCAGTATGTCAGACAAAAAAGCCCTGCAGAGGATAGTCAAGGGGGCGGAGAGGGTAATTGGAGTCTCCCTCCCCTCTGTCCAAGAACTTTTTCAGAACCGTTGTAGGAGCAGGGCACTGAACATTGTCAAGGACCGTTTTCACCCTCTGCATAAACACTTTGAACTTCTTCCATCTGGTAAACGATTCCGGACCATCAGAGGCAGAACCACCAGACTGATCAACAGCTTCCTCCCACAAGCTGTCAGGATGCTGAACAGCTGACCCGGAATCTCTCATACACACTACTGCACCTACGGACATTTTGTATATTATAGTTAGTTATTCTTTTTCCCCAAGTGTGTCTCAGAGATGTGTGAATAGATGGGGGTGGGGTGGGGGTGGGGGGTGGAGCTATGTGGGAGTGTGTCTTAATCATGCTGCTTCTTATATGGATGCCGAGAGAAACACAATTTCATCTTGCCTGCACTACAGTTGTATGTACAGCAATATGACAATAAAGTTTGATTTGATTTGATTTGATTTTGATTTAGAGGGGGCTGTTCACCCCATCGTCGTGTGGACTGGCCACAAAAACCTTGAGTATTTGTGGTCGGCCCGCCGACTTAACGCCAGGCAGGCTCGTTGGGCCCTGTTTTTTCAGAGGTTCAACTTTTCCATCACGTACCAGCTTAGCACTCGGAACACCAAACCGGACGCGCTATTGTGCCAGTTTGATTCCAAGGTGGTAGCGCCCCCCCCCCCCAAAAAAAAAATCATCATACCGCCTTCTCGTGTCCTCGGAGCCCTTATTTTGGATATCAAGTGGAGGGTCCGCCGGGCCCATTCCCAGGAGCCTATGCCAGTAGGGTGCCCCTGGAACCATCTGTACGTCCCGGCCACCCTCTGCAGTGATGTCATCCAGTGGGGTCACACCAGTCGCTTCGCGTGCCATCCTGGTATCGCTCGGACTGTGGACTTCGTCCGGCGAGCGTTTTGGTGGCCCACACTGCGGTGGGACGTATGGGAGTACGTGAAAGCCTGTCAGACCTGTGTCCGGGGGAAGTCGGACTCCTCTCCCCCATCTCGTCTACTCCATCCCCTCCCCACCCCTGTTCATCCTTGGTCCCACATCGCCGTGGGCTTCGTCACCAGACTCCCCCCCCCCTCCCGTGGCAAGACGGTGATTCTCACCATTGTGGATCACTTCTCCAAGGCGGTGCATCTGGTTGCTCTCCCGAAGCTCCCCTCGGCCTTGGAGACGGCGGTCCTGCTCACTGACCACGTCGTTCGGATCCACGGCATCTCCTTGGACATCGTGTCTTACCGGGGTCCTCAATTCACGTCCCAGGTCTGGAGGGACCCTGAGGAAAACGGTGAGCCTCTCGTCCGGTAACCACCCCCAAAGAAATGGGCAGGCGGAATGCGCCAACCAGTCCTTGGAGGCCGCCCTGTGGTGTGTAGCAGCCGATAACCCTTCATCTTGGAGCACGCACCTGACCTGGGTGGAGTATTCAATGAACTCAGCCGTCTCCACTTCCACTGGACTCACCTCGTTCGAGGCATCGCTGGGTTACATGCTGCCGCTCCTACCCATGGCCGAGAGGGAGATCGCAGTTCCATCCATGGGGGTCCATGCTTGTCACTGCCGGTGCGTCTGGAGGTCTACCTGGGCTGCCCTCGCCCGCTACACGGGACGCACCCGGGCTGCTGCTGACAGGAAGCAGGTCCCTGCTCCCAAATATGTTGTGGGGCAGCAGGTCTGGCTGGCCGCGAGCCAGATTTCCCTGAAAGAGAGATCCAAGAAGCTGGTCCCCACTTCCTGCACCCATATCATGGGTGATAAGTGACGCGTCGGTCCAGTTTAAGTTGCTGCCGACACTGTGGGTGAACCCGATGTTTCATGTGTCCCACACCAAGCCACACTCGGCCGGTCCCCTCTGCCCCCCCCCCCCCGAAACCGCCTCCTCCTCCCCAGATCATTGACGGCCATCCCGCTTACACTGTTCGCCGTATCCTGGATGTTCGTCGTTGGGGCCAGGGCCTTCAGTATCTGGTGGACTGGGAGGGCTGTGGCCCAGAGGAATGTTCCTGGGTCCCTACATCTTGGGTCCTGGACAAAGAGATGCTCCAGGCCTACCACCGAGCTCACCCGGAAAAGCCCTCTGGACCTCCAGGAGGCACTCCTAGAAGGGGGGGCCTTGTCATGGGCAGCAAGAGCGCACCCCTCCCGTCCTGTCTCACATTCATCAACTCATCACTGTACCTGAGGCAGAAGATAGGCACAGTTAAGAAATACTACATTTCCTGAGCAGTGAAATTCTTACTTTGCTCTCGGAACGAATGCCAAGGTAAAGGTCCAGAAACAACAATTCTAATCGGTCATGACACACTAACACAGTAACTCAATCCTAATACTAATGGATGCTAATAACACACAAACACACAGTTATGCAGTAGAGGAATGAAATTGAAAATTCAGTGGATGGCTAAAGTGATAGTGGTATATTGATATCGGAGGTGATGAACCTGAGATGGCATGAACCTATGTACAATGTGCAAATGAGCATTGTGCAACCTGATGGAATCTGAGATTGCATAGACTTATGTACAGTGTGCAAATGAGCATTGTGCAACAAGCAGTGTATAATTGCAAATTATTTCTGTAATGGAAGTACCAGTAGACTGTGCATGATAAGTAGCAGCAGAGATGATATGGACATCAGACAGGTGAGACTATATCTATTGTACAGATGAGTAGTGTGCAAACTTAGCAGCCGGTGTGTGAGTTCCTATATGCAAAGCTGTGTTACGGAGTTTTGGTAGTTGTTATTGTCATGGGCAGTGAGAGTGCGCCCCTCCCATCCTGTCTCACATTCATCAACTCATCACTGCACCTGAGGCAGAAGACGCACCTGCCCCCGCTCATCAGCCAGCATACTTAAGGAGGCTCTCTCTGCGCATTCAGCGCTGGCTCATCTGGGTATACTGCCCGTCTAAGGACAAGCAAGTATCTAATAACAAGTATTGACACGCTGTCTTACCTTGTTTTCCTCTCTTCCTCAGGTTGCTGCCACTGTGCGGGTGTGTCTTCAGGACTGCGCGTGCTCATCTGCCACATCTCCACTTTTCCTCGGCTTACAACCTCCACCCGGTCATTCACCTGGTCAGGCACCATCAGCTCATTCCCCTCACCCGACTGGTTCGTCTATTTCCTGCTGCCGGTTCTTCCTCGGAACCCAAGTAAGTGGCAATTTGGCTCGCCCATTTCCCCTTACTTCGTTCCTCCACTCAGCTCTCATCTTCTCTCCACAGGTGGATTCCTCTGGGGAGTGACCGTTTCTGTAGCTGTGTGTTTATTTTGCAAATTAATAAACTTTCAAACATGCACCTTCGTGTGGTTGATTTCCTGTGCTGTTGCATCGTGCACGTGAGCTGTCAGCTTATTTAACCATGACAGTTATCTGTTCAGGAGTCTGATGGCATTGGGAAAGAAGGAATTCTTCAGCCTAGCTGTCCTGCATTTCACACTTCTGTACCTCCGGCCTGAGGGTAGAAGTGTGAACAGTCTGTTTTGGGGGTGGGTGGGGTCCCGGAGGATGGCAGCAGCTCTTCTTTGGATTCTGCGGTGGTAGATGCTCTGCAGAGAGGGGAGTGGAGTCCTGATGATCTTCTTCGCTGTCTTCACCACTCTCTGCAGTCTTTTACGGTCCAGGGCAGTAGTGCTGCCGTACCACACAGTGCAGTTGGTCAGGGGTGCTCTCAGTGATGCAGCTATAGAAATTGTTGAGGATCCTGGAGGACATTCCAAACTTCTTCAGCCTCCTCAGGACGTACAGTCGCTGTTGAGCCCTCTTAACCAGCTCTGTGGTGTTGTATGTGTTGTGTGTTTTCTAGATCACAGTTGCATTATTTCTCAAAGAGAAACAAAAATGAGGCCATAGTGGCTCAGGAAGTAGATTAGGCCACTCAATAACCGGAGGGTTGGCAGTTCGAATCCCACTCCCCCCCACCTTGCTGTTGTGTTCTTGGGCAAAACACTTTACCCACCTTGCCTCCAGTGTGTTCATGGTTCATGACACTGGTGTATTAATGTGAATAAATGTTCAGTTGGTATGGCTTGGCAGCCACATTTTTGTCAGTCTGCCCCAGGGCAGCTGTGGCTACAGAGGTAGCTTACCACTGTCATTGTCTGTGGAGTGAATGAATAATGGACTCATTGTAAAGTGTAGGGTGTCATGAAAAGTGCTATATAAATGCAAACCATTATTAAAAACATAGCTATTACATATTTTTAAACTGAGATTCTGTTGGGGGGCCTACAAAATCTCTCAGCCCAAGGGCTTAATGGCAAGTTAAGGTGGCTCTGTGTGGCTCTATTAAAAATTAAGCAGCCCAGAGCCAAACTCAAGCCATGGTTTAATGACGGAACTCAAGCAGCCATACGGGAATGCCACAAAGCTGAGCACAAGTGGAAGGACAAGTTGTAGGTATCATTTCAAATCTTAAAGGACTGTTGGCATCACTACTAGAACTGTGTTAAAGAGGCTAAAAGGGAACATCTGTCTAATATTATTGCAGCAAACTGTCATGACCCGGAATATAAGGTCACCACCATTCCGCTCCACCACACCTCTCATCCAGCTCCTGCCTCTGAACCATCTGTCTGTCCCTTGCTCTGCTGTTTTTAATAAGTTTGAGCCTGTAATGGGGATGGGGTTGATCATATTAAGCCCTCAGGTTCCCCTTGTGATGCTCTCCCTCCTCGATTTTTTTAAAGAAGTCTTTCGTAGCATAGGTCAGAATCAGAATCAGAATGAGATTTATTGCTATTGTTCATGTAGTACACAAACTAGGAATTTGTCTTGGTGCAATGCTGCAACATTGAACATGGAGTAGCACTAAAGATAAAAATAAAAAACTATGCATGCAATAAAATGTAAAATATGAATGAGTAATATTAAGCTATGCAATTTTTAAATATATTAACAAGCAGCAGATATTGTGGAGATCCACATAGTGCAGTCGGTAGTGCAAAAGAAAACAGTGATAATTGTCATGAGTCCAATTGAGCTGCTGTACGTAGTGCACGAGAGTCTAATAAGTCACTTAGTGTTCAGCAGTCTGATGGCAGAGGGGAAGAAGCTGTTCATGTAGCGGGAGGTTTTAGTCTGAATGGACCGAAGTCTTCTGCCTGAGGGGAGGGGGGCAAACAGTGCGTGTCCAGGGTGTGAAGGGTTGGCTATGATCCGACCTGCACGCCTCCGGGTCCTGGAGATGTACAGGTCCTGGAGGGATGGGAGCTTGCAGCCGATCACCTTCTCAGCAGCGCGCACAACGCGCTGCAGTCTTAGTCTGTCCCTGGCGGTGGCTCCTGCGTACCACACGGTGATGGAGGTGGTGAGGATGGACTCGATGATGGCCGTGTAGAACTGCACCAACATCTTGGTAGGTAGCTTGAGCTTCCTCAGCTGCCGCAGGAAGAACATCCTCTGCTGGGCCTTTTTGATGAGGGTGCTGATGGTCGGCTCCCACTTGAGGTCCCGGGTGATGGTGGTGCCCAGGAAGCGGAAGGAATCCGCAGTGGTGATGGGAGAGTCTGTGAGGGTAAGGGGCTGTGACTTTTCTGAAGTCCACGATCATCTCCACTGTCTTCACAGCGTTCAGCTGCAGGTTGGCTGCAGCTGAACAGCCAATTAGGTTAATTGGCTGTTCTAAATTGTCCCTAGATATCTGTTTCCTATAGGCCCTTAGAATAGAGGGTTAGTATTAGTGAAAGCGCTTTGAGTGGTCTTTGTGACTAGAAAAGCGCTATATAAGTGCAGGTTAGTTAGTTGGGCTGCATGGTGGCGCAGTGGTTAGCACTGCGGCAGCACAGTTTACCCTTGGCCGGGGGATTGTGGGGATCGTGGGATCGTGGGTTCGATCCCAGCCCCCGGCCAACAGTGATCTGTGTGGAGTTTGCATGTTCTCCCCGTGTTGCGTGGGTTTACTCCGGGATTTCTCCGGTTTCCTCCCACATGCAAAAAACATGCATGTTAGGTTAATTGGCTGTTCTAAATTGTCCCTAGATATCTGTTTCCTATAGGCCCTTAGAATAGAGGGTTAGTATTAATGAAAGCGCTTTGAGTGGTCTTTGTGACTAGAAAAGCGCTATATAAGTGCAGGTTAGTTAGTAGTTAGTTAGTTAGGTTGTTGTGGCTGCACCAGGACGCCAGCTGGGCCACCTCTCTCCTGTAGACGGACTCGTCGCCGTTGGAGATGAGCCCGATGAGGGTGGTGCCGTCCGCAAACTTGATCAGCTTGACAGACTGGTGGCTGGAGGTGCAGGAGTTGGTGTACAGGGAGAAGAGCAGGGGGGAAAGTACACAGCCCTGGGGTGATCCGGTGCTGATGCTAACAGAGTCTGAGACAGTCTTTCCCAGCCGTACATGCTGCCTCCGGTTCGTCAGGAAGTCGGTGATCCACCTGCAGAGGGAGTCAGGCACATTGAGCAGGGACAGCTTGTCCTGGAGCAGAGCGGGGCGGATGGTATTGAATGCAGAGCTGAAGTCCACAAACAGGATCCTGACTTAGGTTCCCGGGAAGTCCAGGTGCTGCAGGATGGAGTGGAGGGCCAGGTTGACTGCGTCGTCCACAGACCTGTTGGCTCTGTAGGCAAACTGCAGCGGGTCCAGGAGGGGAGTGGTGATGGTCTTGAGGTGGGGCAGACCAGGCGCTCAAAGGACTTCATGACTACAGAGGTGAGCACTACAGGTCTGTAGTCGTTAAGTCCAGTGATCCATGGCTTCTTGGGGACAGGGACGATGGTAGAGGTTTTGAGGCAGGCCGGCACGTGGCTTGACTTCAGGGAGGTGTTAAAAATGTCTGTGAAGACAGGAGTCAGCTCCTCCGCACAGTGTCTCAGGGTGGAGGGAGACACGCCGTCCGGACCGGGGGCCTTGCGCGGGTTCAGTCTGGAGAACTGTCTGTGCACGTCCTGCTCACTGATGGCAAGGGCAGGGGGGGAGGAGGGGGGGCCGCCTTTGATGAAGTGGGGACCATGGAGGCAGTGGCGCTGGGGGGAGGTGGGGGAGTTGGACACAGCTGACGAGGTGTCAAAACGGGCGTAGTGTTGGGACAGTCTTTGACAAAGGGCTTTGTCATCCTGTCCCTTAGAAGCCTGAGGCCGATAGTTGGTGATTTGCCTCAGTCCTCTCCACACAGAAGCAGAGTCGTTAGCAGTGAACTGTTGCTGGAGTCTCTCAGAGTACACAGATTTAGCTCTCCTCAGCTCTCTGCTAAACCGGTATTTGACCACCCTGTAGCAGTCCCTGTCTCCACTTTTCAACGCTGCTTCCTTACTCCTTCCTGATCTGTCTGAGCTTAGCTGTGATCCAGGGCTTGTCGTTGGAGTAACTCACCCTGGTGCGCGATGGAAGAATGCTCTCCTCACAAAAGTGGATATATGAGGTCACAGTGTCCGTGTACTCATCCAGATCATGTGTGGCTCCTTTAAACATGCCCCAGTCAGTTATTTCCAAGCACGTGCGCAGCTCCTCCCCAGCTTCACTGGTCCATTTCCTCGTAGTGCTCACAACAGGTTTTGTGAGCTTCAGTCTCTGTCTGTATGTGGGAATCAGGTGGACCATCACGTGATCAGATAGTCCGAGCGCAGCGCAGGGAACAGCGCGATACGCGTCCTTAACTGTAGTGTAACAGTGATCCAGCGTGTTCTCTCCTCTGGTGGGGCATTTAATAAACTGTTTGTATCGGGGGAGTTCATGGCTCAGGTTGCTCTGGTTAAAGTCGCCAACCACAATAACCAGAGAGTCCGGAAAAGTCCGCTCCGCTTGCTGAATGTGATCCGCGAGCACGCGCTGAGCCTCGCGCACGTCTGCGTTGGGCGGGACGTAAACAGCGGCCAGGATGAATGAAGCGAACTCACGCGGGGAATAAAATGGCTTGCAGTTGATGAATAAATATTCCAGAGCGGGAGAACAGTCTTGGGAGATCACAGTTACATCGGAGCACCAGCTGCTGTTGAGGTAGAAGCAGACTCCTCCGCCTGTGGTCTTGCCGGAGAGCCCCGTGTCACGGTCTGCATGAAACAGCTGAAATCCCTCGAGGAGGAGCGCGCTGTCCGGTGTTTGTTCCTTGAGCCAGGTCTCAGTGAAGCAGAGGGCACACGAGGTAGAGAGGTCCTTAAATCGCATCAGCAGTCTCAGTTCATCTACCTTGTTATAGAGAGAATTGACGTTGGACAGAAATATCCCAGGCAAAGCCGTGCGCGTGCCTCTCCTGCGAAGCCGCACGAGGGCGCCCGCTCGTCTTCCTCTCTTTTGCCGTTTCACTTTTTGGGCTAAAAGGTGAACCAGATCGGCGGCAGGAGCCAAAAAAACTGGGAGTAGGTCCGTGGGAGTGAAAGTCCTGATATTTAGTAGCTCTTCACGGGTGTAAGAGCAGGCAGACACACAATTGACGAACAAAAACAAACAAAACAAAGCGCAGCGAAGCACCATGGCGACCACTGTGGGCGCCATCTTGTCAGTCAGTTTTAACTATTTTAAACAACAGTTTATCTTCCAGTGTGGTTCTTGCACATTTTAAACATGCAGTAGTTAAACCCCTGATTAAAAACTCTGGTCTGGACCACACTGTGTTGACTAATTTTTGGCCAATCTCCAAGCTGCCTTTAATTTCAAAAATATTGGAGAAAATAGTTTATTTCCAGTTGAAGGCTTTTTTGGATGAGCATGATATCCTGGAGGTGATCCAATCTGGTTTTAAAACCCTACATAGTACAGAGTCAGCATTATTAAGGATTTTTAATGACATCCTTTTGATGTCTGATTCCAGTGATTATGTGGTTCTTGTTCTGCTAGACCTAACCGCCACTTTTGATACAGTGGACCATGGCATTTTAATTTCTCACTTACAGCATCTTGTGGGTATTTCTAGTGCTGCATTGGAATGGTTCATTTCCTATTTAACTGATCGAATCATGTGTGTAAGCCTTGCAGGCTCTGAATCCTCCTTTGCTTCCCTGTCATGTGGGGTCCTAAAGGGCTCAATTTTAGGGCCCCTGCTCTTTTCACTTTATCTGCTTTCACTGGGTTCCATTCTTAGAAAGCATGGTGTCTCCTTCCACTGTTATGCTGATGACTGTCAGGTTTATGTTCCAATAAGGAAGAAGGAGGCCTTCTCAATTAAATCACTTCTTGAATGCCTGAACAACTTTAAAGATTGGATGGCAGCAAACTTCTTAAGTTTTAATGAAAAGAAGACAAAAGTGATTGTGTTTGGACCCAGTGGCTCCTGGGAGTCCCTTCTGTTGACCTGGACCCCATGGCAGGGTTTGCCAACCTACTGTTACTAATGTGGGTTTTAAGATGGACAGTGATTTTAAATTACACTGTCAAATTGTTGCTGTAGTGAAGTGCAGCTTTTTTCATTTAAGGCAGTTGGCAAAGGTTAAACCCATCCTTTCTTAACAACACTTTGAAACGGTAATCCATGCCTTCATCACATCTTGGCTGGATTACTGTAATACACTTTAATTTGGAGTCAGCCAGTCTTCCCTCTCATGTCTCCAGTTGGTTCAGAATGCTTCTGCATGTCTTTTAACTGGAACACGTAAGAGGGACCACATTACACCCATTTTAGCTTACACTCCACTGGCTGCCTGTACACTTTAGGGTTCATTTTAAAATTCTTTTATTTGTTTTTAAATCATTAAATGGCCTTGCCCCGCCTTACCTCACTGAGCTTCTTCACTTTTACTCTCTTGCTCGGTCTCTCAGGTCAGTTGATCAGCTGCTCCTGCAGATATCGAGATCGAAGAGGAAGCTCAGAGGGGACTGATCTTTTTCTGTCGCTGTTCCTAAACTATGGAACAGTCTCCCTTTGCGTATTAGACAGCCTCCTTTACTGTCCACTTTTAAAAACTTATCTTAAAACTCATTTTTACTCCTTGGCTTTCAACCCAGCATGAGGCATTGATCTCACTTGTTTTATTGTTTTTGTTATGCGATTGCCATTTTTATCTGTCTTGTACTTTTTCAGTTGTGCTTTGTTTCTTTTTGTGTCTTGTGTGTCTTTCACATTTAGTTTGTTCTTGATGTGCAGCACTTTGTCAGCTGTAGTTGTTTTTAAAGCGCTTTAGAAATAAAGTTAGATTGGATTGGATTTATCATAATTTGGTTCTGCCACAGTAATTATATTGAAAGGCTGAAAACTGCTCTCCATCAATAAGTATTGGGATCTTCAGAGAAAATGGAGGTAGGGGATATTGCACTCGCCTCAGAGTGCTCTTGTTTGGTACATGTTGCAGGAATCAAAGTCAAAATGAGTGAATATTTGCAAAAAAACATTTATTGACATTACATATCTTGTCTGTACTGTATTCAATTGAATATAGGTTAAAAAGGATTTGCAGATCATTGTATTCTGTGTTCATTTATATTTCGCACAACATTCCAACTTCACTGGAATTGAGGTTTGTACCAAGATGTCCACTTAGACAATAATGACTTCAGCTTGTCAAAAATTTCATTGTGTTTTTTCTCTAGACAAGGCAGAGGGCTCCGGGGCCTTAGTTCCAGTCTCAAAGCCATGTCTTCGGACAACAGCAAAGTTCTCCTCACACCACGCCTAGCCAGACGGTTGGCAGCCGTCGCATCAGCAACCTCAACTCTGGCCGATTTGCGAAATCCCTCAGAGCCACAGTCCAAAGAGCCAGTGTCTGGGGAGGGGGAACGGGAAGACAAAGAGGCCGACAAGGAGGGCCTTCAGGTTCCATTTGAGCAGAACCTGCCCCCATGCACGCCTCCCACCCGCTCACCCAGCATCAGTGCCTCTTCATCGTCATCATCTTCTTCATCACCTGCTCTCGAGCCAGCCCTGGATCTGCGCAAAGAGCCAATGAACATCTACAATCTCAGCGCCATCATCAGAGATCAGGTACTGACAATACTAAACTGCTTTCCTTTTTAAGTGGGTGAAATTAGGAATTGAACAAGGGATCCAATACTTATTTTCTTAATTTTTTCCCCTCTATAGTTCACCAGCAAGTGAAATAGCTTCTTTTGGCTACATGTGTCATCTTTCATCATCTTTATTCCTTTAATGGCTTTTTTTCTTTCTCTGAAACACCTCTAGGCAATTAACCCTTGGACTTAACATCTAAGGGACTGATAAATTAAAGATGCCACCCGGCAAAATTATTTTTACATCAAAACAATACATTGACTGCTTGTGTCACATATAATAGGAATTAGTGTACATTTTATATTTTTTACTGATTAACATTTACCAATGGATTCAGAGTACCATGGCTGGTGTGGGGTTACTGGGGCCTTGCACTGGGGGAGGGGTTCGACAGCAATCACCTTGTGGCAGAGTTTCTTCCCGACAGGACCCGGCTGGGTTCAGCCTGAACGGGCCATCTCAGTCCACCTTCCAGTGGGCTCACCACATACAGGAGGGATTATGAGTGTTCGGTGCTATGTGGATCGAACGGCAGTCAAAGGTGGAGACCTTTGCAGTCCGATTCCCAGCTTCCTAAATTGGTTATTGCAACATGGGATGTCACCTGTCTTGTGGGGAACGAGTTTGATACTGTGCACAGGGTTGAGAGATACCGGCTAGGTATAGTCGTGGCCGCCTCAGTACACAGCTTGGGTTCTGGAACCAGTCCCTTGGAGAGGGGCTGGAGCTTATTCTTTTCTGGAGATGTGCCATGCTTAAGAGAGGAAGCAGTGTCTTGGATACTCAAGTGAAGAGACATGCAGAGCTGGTGGGGAGTTGGATTAGGTGGTAGGGGAGGATACCATTCAAAACTGGCAGACAAAAACATATAATGGGGGGGGTGGCTGCTGAGCAAAGAATGGAGTAGGATGTGTTTTGCAGTGGGTCTGTTGGATTGTGACTTTTTATATAAATTAATTGCACCTTTTATTTACTCTTTCACCTGGTAGTGTGTAAGAACATCACAGCTAACTGCATAAAGTTACCTTTTTTTCCTTTTATGGACATTTAATGATGGCAAATCGAGGGAAATCTGATACCTCTAAAACAGGCGGGAGCACGCCGCAACCATTTCCAGAGCCTGAATCTCAAGGGCAGATGGGCGCCAATGCCAATGCAGCTCTGTTACTGAGCATGAAGCAGATGGTAGACAATATGCGTGAAGACATTCTTAACAAGTTCGAATCTACTATCTCTGGAGTTGTAAAGAGAGAGATAAAGGCAGCCCTGGAGGCTCTTGAGAGCAAAATCATCTCATATGACGAGGCAATTGCAGGCCCTGAGCATTTGGCTAATACCCACAACAGTGAGTTATCCGACCTTCGAGCTAATGTTAGCAAGCTAACCACTATCGTTGACTCAATGTTTAAGAAATGCAAAGACCTGGAGAGCTGCTCAAGGGGATTGGAGGGCCCTCGATCCACTGAGTTCATGGCCAAGTTTTTACAAGAAATACTCTGACTCTGACAAGCCTATCCTGGACCAAGCCCATTGCACACTACATGCCAGGCCGAAGGATGGTGAAATTCTCCGTCCACTTGTCATACAGGTAAACCAATTTCAAATTCAGAACTTAATTCTGTGCCGAGCTGGAGAAATGTCCCCTCTTTGTTATATGGGCTGGAGGATCTTGATTTTTCCAGACTTTACATTGTTGGTGGCTAAAAAACGAGCCACCTTTGCTGCTGTGAAAAGAGAGCTCCATTCCTGCCCTAATGTGAAGTTTGGTCTTCTCTACCCGGTGACACTTCACATCAACTTACAGAATGGCCAGACACACAGGTTTGAAGATCCAGCATGGGCATCAGATTTTGTGGGAAAAAATATTAAAAAGGGAGTTGCTCGTGGTTGCTCCTGGCACTATTTAATGGACAAGTTGTTATTGTAGCTACATTTTCTGTTCATTTTGGAGATCTTGTTTTTGCAATGTAATGAGTAATTATTGTTATTCAATATGTATATAAATGATATATGTAAGGTTTTGGAAATAATGGATTTAATATTGTTTGCAGATGATACTAATTTATTATGCAGTGGAAGCAATTTGGAACAACTTTTGGATACACTCAGAGAGGAATTAGGAAAGCTTAAACTGTGGTTTGATTCAAAGAAATTAACGCTCAATTTAAGTAAGACAAAATTTATAGTTTTTAACAACCATCACAACAACTTAGTATCTAAACTCAGTGTAAATGGTGTAGAGATTGAAAGGGTATCCAAAACTAAATTTCTTGGAGTAATAATTGAAAATAAACTGTGTTGGAAGTCACATATTAATTATATTATAATATGTGATAATATGTGGCGCAAGATGGCGGCGCGTGCACAACGCGAGGCTCAGCGTCCTTTCAGATTCTGGGGACTAGCAGTGTTATTTCTGCTCATTTCGGGTGTGTTCATTCAGAACAGCTCTGCTTTTACATCTTACACCCGAGATGAGCTTTTGAATATTGGTTTACAAAACAACGATAACGACCTTTTTATCAGCAACCTACGTATGAATCTACGTCTCATCCCGGAGCTCTGGAGAACTCCCGACGCTCGGCAGGCTTCCCGGCCGACCGGAAGTGCTCGCAGGCGGCGTAAAGATCGTAAACAAAGGAGGGGTAAACGCGGTGGGCTAAGAGCTAAGCTAAAGCTAACACCGCACCGGCTATCGCTACCCAGTATTTTCCTTGCTAATGTACGGTCTCTGGCGAGCAAAATGAGTGAACTACGGCTTCGGATCACCAACAATAAGAAACTTATGAACTGCAATATCATGATTTTTACGGAAACATGGCTTCACAGTGGAATACCCGACAATGCTATCGAGCTAGCCGGCCTACACACGCTCCGGACAGACAGAGCAGCAGTTGACTCCGGTAAGACAAGAGGGGGGGGAGTGTGCATTTATATTAACAAGGCTTGGTGCACGAACTCTGTCACTGTTGAGAGACACTGCTCAGCTAACCTGGAGTTTCTCATGGTTAAATGTAGACCTTTCTATCTGCCACGCGAGTTCACTTGTACCATCATAACAGCCGCTTACATTTCTCCGGATGCTAATGCTAAGCTTGCTATGAAAGAACTGCATGCAGCTATTAGCAAACAACAAACTGCACACCCAGAGGCAGCATTTATTGTGGCGGGTGATTTTAACCACTCTAACCTCAAGACAGTGCTTCCTAAATTCTACCAGCATGTCTCCTGTCACACAAGAGGGGACAAAACATTGGACCATGTTTACACCAATATTGTGGGAGCCTACACAGCAACTTCCCTCCCCCACCTAGGTCAGTCTGATCATTTATCCTTGTTCCTTACCCCCAAGTATGTACCGCTCATCAACCGGGTGAAGCCATCAGTGAGGACCATCAAAGTGTGGCCAGAGGGGGTTGACTCTGTACTCCAGGAGAAGTTTAGGAACACAGACTGGAGTATGTTCACCTCTCAGGCTACCTGTGACTCCCACATAAACATCAACTCTTACACCCACTCAGTCCTGGACCATATCAACACCACTATTGACAGTGTCACCACGGAAAGACAGATCACCACGTACCCAAATCAGAAGCCGTGGATGAACAGAGAAGTGCGACTTCTGCTAAAAGCACGCAACAATGCCTTTAGATCTGGTGATGCACAGGCCTACAGTTCATCCAGGGCAGATCTGAAGAGGGGCATCAAGTAGGCCAAGCACAGCTACAAGCTGAAGGTGGAGGAACATTTTGGGGACTCTGACCCCCGACGTATGTGGCAGGGCATTCAAGCTATCTCTGATTATAAGCCCAGCAACTCCATACCTTTAGCCATGACTGTGCCCTTTCTCAATGAGCTAAATAACTTCTATGCTCGTTTTGACAAGGACAACAACGAAAAGAACATCAATTTCCCACCCTCTGATGACCTCCACCACCTCACACTCACCCACACCGACGTCCGTAATGCACTGAGTCATGTCAACGTACGTAAGGCTGCTGGCCCTGATGGCATTCCTGGGCGTGTGCTGAGGGCATGCGCTGAGCAGCTGGCAGGGGTCTTCACAGACATCTTCAATCTGTCCCTGGCCCAGGCCGTGGTACCAGCGTGCTTCAAGACCACTTCAATAGTACCAGTGCCGAAACATTCAACACCATCGTGCCTAAATGACTATCGCCCTATGGCACTGACGCCCATAGTCATGAAGTGCTTTGAGCGACTGGTCTTGGCACAGCTCAAAAAAAGCCTGCCCCCTACACTGGACCCTCATCAGTTTGCCTACCGGAGCAACAGGAGTACAGAGGATGCGGTTTCTACAGCGCTGCACTATGTACTCTCACACCTGGATGACAAGAACACCTATGCAAGAATGCTGTTTATTGACTTCAGCTCAGCATTCAACACAGTTATCCCCTCCAAGTTGCTCACTAAACTTGGGGACCTGGGAATCAGTACCTCCACCTGCAAATGGATCATGGATTTTCTGACCAACAGACCCCAGCATGTTAGGTCAGGCCCCAACCGTTCTTCCGTCATCACACTCAACACTGGTGTACCACAGGGCTGTGTGCTCAGCCCATTCCTCTACTCCCTCTACACCCATGACTGCAGGCCTATGTATGGATCCAATTCCATCATAAAGTTCGCAGATGACACCACGGTGATTGGACTCATCAGGGACAACGACGAGTCAGATTACAGGGCAGAGGTTGAGCACTTGGCTACTTGGTGCGCTGACAATAACCTGCTCCTTAACACCAGCAAAACCAAGGAGCTCATAGTGGACTACAGGAAGGAGAGGGAAGAGACACATGACCCCATCCATATCAATGGCATAGCTGTTGAACGTGTCCCCAGCTTCAAATTCCTGGGGACCCACATCTCGGAGGACCTGTCCTGGTCAGTTAACATCACCAGCCTGATCAAGAAGGCCCATCAGCGCCTCTTCTTCTTGAGGACATTGAAGAAGAACCATCTGTCAACTGACATCCTGGGCAACTTCTACCGCTGCGTGATAGAGAGCACCCTGACCAACTGTATCACAGTCTGGTATGGGAGCTGCTCTGTAGCTGACCGCAAGGCGCTGCAGCAGGTGGTGAAAACCGCCCAATGCATCACAGGGACTCCACTTCCAGCTGTAGAGGACGTCTACAGGAAAAGATGTCTGCGCCGGGCACGCAGCATTCTTAGGGACTCCAACCATCCTGCTCATGGACTGTTCCAGCTTCTCCCCTCCAGAAGACGTTTCAGAAGCCTTCGGACTAGAACCAGCAGGTTTAGGAACAGTTTCTTTCCAACAGCTGTCACGTTATTGAACTTAGTTCCCCGCTGACTCTCTTACAATCATCTTTTACCATCCTCACCTGTACATAACTGCATAACTACATAACTACATCTAACTTATTGCACATTATTTGCACATAACAGTACTCTTAACTTTCTGCACTGCTGCATATATTTGCATATATTTGCTTAAATTGCACATACTGTTAATTACCGTATATACTGCACTGCTGTCCTTTGCACTTCTGATTGGATGCTAAACTGTGTTTCGTTACCTTGTATTCATACATGTGTAATGACAATAAAGTTGAATCTAATCTAATCTAATCTAATATTAAAGGTAAAATATTCAAATCACTTCCGGTTATGGCGGCCACCTAGAAGGACACGTATCACTCTGCTCTGCTCCTGGAGATAAAGATTCGGCAAATAACTCTCTCATTTGGAACAGAACTTTTCCCAGCGTTTGGGTGAGGATATGCCGGTGAAGACTAAGGCTGGGAAATCAGGCGGGGGAAAAATTGAATCGCCGAAGCAGTCCAAATTAACGGACTTTCAAGTCTGTGGCGCAGTAGGAAAAGCTGCGGATATGGCGGATGAAACTAGCGGTGGTGCGGTAACTGCTGATGATGGCGGCACAGGTGCAGTGCTGGCTGCCATTAGCTCAATGAGAGCAGACTTTTCCGCTAAACTTGATGGGATTATGGCAGCGTTGGATGCAATGAGAAAGGAGTTGGGTGACTGCGTGGAGCGAGTGACGCAGGCGGAGCTTCGTGTTTCTAGTGCGGAGGATGAAATCAGCGGACTTCAATTAAAGGTGCGCACTTTGGAAAAAAAAAATAAAGACCTGGAAAATAACGTTCTGGACTTGGAATCCCGGTCGAGACGGAACAACCTGAGGCTGGTGGGTCTACCGGAGGGAGCCGAAGGTCGTGATTCATGCTCCTTTTTGGAGGGGTGGATCCCGGAGGCGCTGAACAACGCGGAGCTAAAATCATCAGTCGTCTTGGAAAGCTCCCACCGAATCGGCCCACCGAGAGGTAACAAGGCAGCACCGAGGACGCTAATTATGAAGTTTCTCAGCTACAGAGACAGGATGATGATCTCCAACGCGGTGCGGGCCAAAGGAGAAATTAAATACCAAGATCAACAGGTGCGGTTCTACCCAGATTTGGCCTCAGGAATCCAACAATTAAGGAAGCAGTTTGACCCCATCCGTAAAGAACTGCGCAACCTTGAGATTCGTCATGGAGTGATTCACCCTGCAAGACTTCTGGTCACATATGAGGGCAGAACACACATCTTCAAGACCCCCGAGGAGGCGCAGGAGCTCATCAAGAAGATCCAGGAAGAGAATGGTGGGAGCTAAGCATGAACAGAATATAGGGTAGAATATTTGAGCATTTACATAGGCATTTAATTGATTTGAAGCACAGAGCAAGATTACAAAATATAGATTGTATTACATATTTAAAAAAAAAAAGTACAAAATTGCTATAAAATTTTGGAGTTAAATTGGAAAATTACAGAAGAGAGTTAATGTTACGTTACTAAAAGCAGTAGAGTCAGGGTGATTGGGAGGATGAAGAAGGAGTGGCTTTGGCTGATCCTCGTGGGTGTGGAGCGGTCGATGGCTATATCGGGAGACGGAATTTTTTTTTTGATTTTGGGGGGGATTGCCACAAATGTGGGAAGGGGGAATTTGTTTGTGTGTAGTTTGTAGGGTGAATGTTCAACCACTCATTTTTTTGCTTTTCTGTTTGAGCATGTTTACACTGCAAGGTAATCCCAAACTCCCTATTGATCATAAACCAAAGCGTTAATCTTAATTTAACTTCATGGAATTGCAGAGGTCTACAAAATTTAAAAAAACTTAAACAAGTTATGAATAAAATAAAAGACATGGGTTCAAAAATTGTGTTTTTACAAGAAACTCATCTAATAGAGGAGGATGTAAAAAGAATTAGGAGTAGATGGCAAGGAAGTGTTTTCACCTCATCATTTTCATCCCGAGCCAGGGGAGTTATGACTCTCATACATAAATCAGTCCCATTTCAAGTGAAAAATGTAATTGGAGACAAATTTGGAAGATATGTAATCATTCAAGGATCTTTGCTATTAGAAAATATAAATCTTGTGAACTTATATGGTCCCAATATAGATGATCAAAAGTTCTTTGCTAATTTATTTCTTATCTTACCATCACTTACAGGGCAACATATAATAGCAGGGGATTTTAATTGTACATTGAATCCCGGTATAGATAGATCAACAGGACTGGACTGTACGCACAATGGATGTAGGATGACCATTAATCATTTTATGAAAGAATTGAAATTGCTAGATATATGGAGAGAAATGAAACCATAAGTTAAAGCCTACTCTTGTTATTCCAATACCTACAAGACATTCTCACGTATTGATTATTTTTTGATCTCCACAGAATTAAGGTCCAAGTTTCAAAACTGTTTTTATGATAACATCGTGATCTCTGATCATGCACCCTGCTGTCTAATATATGTAGATAAGAAATTGACAAAGGAACCAGGTAGATGGCAATTTCAGCATAAATGGCTTCAGGATGAGGAATTTGTTAAATACATAGAAAAACAGATAGATGAGTTCTTTGACATCAATACTACACAAACATCAGCATGTGTAAAGTGGGAGGCTTTCAAAGCTTTTATTAGGGGACATATTATTAGTTATACTAATAATATTTTATGAACAAGGTGAAAAATCAGGAAAGTTATTGGCATGGCAGATTAAACAATTAGAATTTAAAACACCAATTACCAGTATTATAAGTAACGGACAGGTAGTTATAGATCCTTTAGAAATTAATAGAGCCTTTAGAGATTACTATGAAAAATTATATGATACCAAAAATGAATCTGACTTAACAAAACTACATGGGTTTTTGAACGAACTATTTATACCGTGTATTCCAAATGAAAATAGGGAGATACTGGAGTCTAAAATTAGTCAAGAAGAAGTTGGACTAGCCATTGATAATATGAAATCAGGAAAAAGTGCAGGACCAGATGGTCTTCCAGTTGACCTTTATAAAAAATTTAAGAATAAATTAATAAAACCTTTTTTGGAAATGGTTTTAGAAGCATTTCAAAATAGTAATTTACCATCATACATGAATAATGCCTTAATTATACTGTTGCCAAAACCAGGTAAGCCCTCTAATAAATGTGAAAATATGAGACCAATAAGCCTATTAAATGCCGACCTTAAGATAATCTGTAAAATTTTAGCAAGACGAATACAAGAAATTTTACCAAATATTATTAATCGAGATCAGAATGGCTTTATAAAGGGAAGACAAGGCTTCCATAATGTAAGAAGACTATTTAATATTATTTATTCTAATAAAGAAGCACTGGATACAGCTCTCTTATCACTGGATGCCGAAAAGGCCTTTGATAGAGTTGAATGGCCCTTTCTTTTTGAAGTCTTACAAAGGTTTGGACTTGGAAATAATTTCATAAAATGGGTTCAGATAATATATAATAATGCTACAGCAGAAATCCTAACAAATAACAATATTTCAAAATCAATAAAAATCAATAGAGGATGTCGACAAGGCTGTCCACTTTCACCTTTACTGTTTACTATGGCAATTGAACCTTTAGCGATGGCGATACGTCTACAGTCACAAATATATGGAATTAAAGTAGGACCAACAGAACATAAAATCTCCCTGTATGCCGATGACATAATTTTGTTTATGTCGAATCTTAAAAAATCAATTCCGACCTTGTTGAATTTAATAAAGAATTTTGGGGAAATATCAGGATATAAAATAAATAAAACTAAATCTTCAATATTAATGCTAAATGCGACCCAGAGAAATTACCCAGACCCTGAGGTAAATCAATTCAATGTTGTAAATCAGTTTAAATATTTAGGAATCCAAATTGTGCCTAAGCTAGAATCAGTTGCCAGTGTCAATTATGAAGCCTTAATGACAGATATTAATGAGTTACTTCAGAGATGGATGTCACTACCAATGTCGATGATCGGGAGAATCAATATTCTTAAAAGTAATATCTTACCTAAAATACTTTATTTATTTCAATACATTCCCTTACCACCACCTTTAGATTTATTCTCAAGAATTACAAAAAAGTTAGTGGAATTTATATGGAACAACAGGAGGGCTAGATTACGTCTGTCTTTATTATATTTACCATTTGATCGTGGAGGTCTGAAATGTCCAAATTTTATGTTGTATTATTGGTCGGCACAACTGAGGTCTATGACATATTATTTTTCATCAAATGATCTCCCTCACTGGACTGAAATGGAATCATACAATTTACCTTTACCTCTTCCCATATTCATATACTCAGATTTGGCAAAAAATTACAAAAGCAAGTTAAAAATCCATTTGTAAAGCATATGATCAAAATATGGTGTGAAACTAAAAACTATTTAAAAGAACCACACTTACTGTCACAATTTAGCCCAATATGGGGTAATCAATATTTTAAACCAGGGAGAGCAGATGCTGTATTTAAAGTATGGAATTTAAAAGGGATTCAAAAGATTCAAGATTTATATCTGTCATGTGCAGATAACATAATGTCTTTTGAAGAGCTGAGGATCAAATTTAATCTTAATAGAACACATTTTTTTAAATATCTTCAACTTAGGAACTTTATTCGATCAAATCAAAATAATGCTCTCACTCGACCTATTTACTCATCCCTGGAAAAAATGTTGATGAAAGATAGTAAAAGAAAGGGTATTATTTCAGAGTTTTATAACTCATTGACACTATCCTCAAGTGAAAACTCACAGAAAAGATTAAACTACTGGAAAGAAGATCTGCAAACTGAAATTTCTGAGGAACAATGGGAATTGGCTTGTACAGAAACTCAAACCAAATCAATAAATGTACGTCTTAAATTGATACATTTTAAATGGTTAATGCGGATGTATGTTACACCAGTGGAGTTAAATAGATATAACAAAAATATACCAGATACATGCACAAAATGCATGGAAAGTAAAGGAACCCTATTTCATTGTTTATGGGAATGTAGAATAATTAGAATGTTTTGGGAAGAGGTGAGGGTAACAATTGAAAAAATAATTTCAAAACAAATCATATTGAATCCTAAACTGTTTTTGTTGGGTCTGTACCCAAAAAAGCATAACTTTAATAAAAGTGAAAGAATATTCATAGACCTCAGTTTGCTTAATGCCAAAAAATGTATTGCACTACTGTGGAAAAAGACTCATAGATCAGATGTGACTCAGTGGTTAAGACAGATGTTAACAAACCTTCCATTAGAAAGAATAACATACATACTGAAATCAAAGGAAAGTGTGTTTGAGAATATATGGAGACCTTTTATTGATTATGTAAAAAATTTAAACATAACTCTTGAAGAAGAAGGTGAATGATGTGTGTGGACCTTGTAAATTCCAAACTGGTGAACATAATATGTATACTAATGTATTGGATTGTCTAGACTAAACAGAGGAGCATTGTTGAAGACTTGATTCTGTTGGTGGTTGTTGGTGTTTTTAGTGCATTTTTTTTGTAGTACTTTAGTGTTAGTGTTTGATTGTTTGTGTCATGTTTGTTAAAAAAAAAAGGTTCAATAAAGATATTGTGGGAAAAAAAATATCCAAATCAATCGCAGTACTACACAGAGTGAAATATTTGCTGAATCAACCTACACTATGTACTTTGTATCATTCATAAATACTCCCATACATGACATATTGTACTGAAGTATGGGGAAATACATATAAAACAAACATATATCCAGTCTTTATGCTTCAGAAGAGAGCTATTAGAATAATAAATAAAGCTGCTTACAGGGAACCAACAAACCCACTTTTTCTTAAATTAAAAGCTCTCAAGTTGAAAGATCTGGTTGACTTTAAAACTGCAGTAATAATGTTTAAAGTGAAGAATCTATCACTGCCCGCAAATATCCAAAAGTTGTTCCAAATATATGTGTGTTTGTATGTGTGTTTATGTATTCACATATTTATTCCATCTAGCTACAATGCTCCGCACTGTGTGTCTATATATTTATGTTTATATGTACATATGTATACTCGCTGCTCTTGTTTTTATTTTTTTTTCTTGCCTTCTGATTGTTGCTCTGAGTGTTGCTATCCCTGTGCTGTTGCAATCCTGGAATTTCCTCATTGTTGGACTAATAAAGGCTTATCTTATTTTATCTTATCTTAAATAAGGGAGAAACAATATCATTTCAGAGGAACATGTATATTTCAAAAACCTTCAGTGAGAACTACCACCAAGCAACACTGTGTTTCAGTGCAAGGAGTCAGACTGTGGAACGATTTTGGACCTGAATTAAAATCATGTACAACGCTTGGACAATTTAAACTAAAACTAAAGGAAGAAATACTCCAAACATATATACAAGATGACATGTAAAATCACATAAGGATTGTCATATCCAGTCTGCGTTGTGTTGTAGCTTAGTTTGTTGTGTTTTTTTTTGTTTTTTTTTTGTCACATTTTGTCTTAGCTTTGTTCTGAATTGTAATCGCTCTTGTTTTGTTTTTCTTTTGAATTCTTGGATGGAATATGGGTGGGCAATGGAAGCTGCGGCTTCAGCCATCATCCATTTTTGGATAACTTATGTTGAACTGTATAATCAGAGGAGTTATTGTTTAATTTGACCTTGTAAGATTTTTTTTCCCCTTTGTTATATTATTCTGTTCCTTTCTTTTAATCTTTACTTTTAGTCTATCCAAAATAAAGTAATGCACTACTGTAAGGGGATATTAGTTATAGCTTTAGGTGTTTAGTTGTTAATGCATTTTGTTCCTGTTGACACAAATGATGGCAATTACTTGAATATTCGTATACCACAAATTGTTGCACTATTTTTCCATATTGCAATAACACTTCTGAATGTATGAAGCTGCAGGGTTTTTAAGCACTTTACTCTTTCACTGTTTACTGACATGGTTTTAGTGACCCACAGAGCAGACATGACTCAAGACTGATACAATTAACCTTTTCAAATCAAATCAAATCAAACTTTATTGTCATATTGCTGTACATACAACTGTAGTGCAGGCAAGATGAAATTGCGTTTCTCTCGGCATCCATATAAATAGAAGCAGCATGATATAAGACACACTCACACATATCTCTTCACTCCCCCACCCCCACCCCCCCATCCATTCACACATCCCTGAGACATACTTGGGGAAAAACTAACTATAATATACAAATAATATACATAATGCCCATAGGTGCAGTAGTGAATATGAGAGATTCCGGGTCAACTGTTCAGCATCCTGACAGCTTGAGGAAGGAAGTTGTTAATCAGTCTGGTGGTTCTGCCTCTGATGCTCTGGAATCGTTTACCAGATGGCAGAAGTTCAAAGTGTTTATGCAGAGGGTGAGAACGGTCCTTGACAATGTTCAGTGCCCTGCTCCTACAACGGTTCTGAAAAAGTTCTTGGACGGAGGGGAGGGAGACTCCAATTACCCTCTCAGCTCCCTTGACTATCCTCTGCAGGGCTTTTTTGTCTGACATACTGCAGCTGGAGTACCATGTAGCAATGCAGTATGTCAGAACACTCTCCACCACACCTCTGTAGAAGGTCCTGAGGATGCAGATGGGGAGAGAGGCCAGTTTGAGTTTCCTCAAGAAGTGCAGTCTCTGCTGAGCCCGCTTCCTGATCCCCAAGGAATTCTTGCACCAGGTCAGGTCCTGCGAGATGACAGAGGTCAAACGTTTTCTGTAAGTCTTGACAAGGTTTTCACACACTGTTGCTGGTATTTTGGCCCATTCCTCTATGCAGATCTCCTCTAGAGCAGTGATGTTTTGGGGCTGTCGCTGGGCAACACGGACTTTCAACTCCCTCCAAAGATTTTCTATGGGGTTGAGATCTGGAGACTGGCTAGGCCACTCCAGGACCTTGAAGTGCTTCTTACGAAGCCAACGAACATGTCCCTATGGTCACATTATTTTCAATCTTTTCTAGGGGTACCATCATTTTTGTCCAGGCCTGTTTCATGAGTTTGTTTTTTAAAATACACTACCGTTCAAAAGTTTGGGGTCACTTAGAAATTTCCTTATTTTTGAAAGAAAAGCACTTTTTTTCAATGAAGATATCTTTAAACTAATCAGAAATACACTCTATACATTGCTAATGTGGTAAATGACTATTAGAGCTGCAAATGTCTTTTTTGGTGCAATACCTACGTAGGTGTATTGAGGCCCATTTCCAGCAACTATCACTCCAGTGTTCTAATGGTACAGTGTGTTTGCTCATTGCGTCAGAAGGCTAATGGATGATTAGAAAACCCTTGTGCAATCATGTTAAGTCTGCAATGCTGTAATTGCTGCAAATGGAGGATTCTTTGACAAAAGCAAAGTTTGAAGGAAAAAATTATTATTTCAAATACAAATCATTATTTCTAACCTTGTCAATGTCTTGACTATATTTTCTATTCATTTTACAACTCATGGTGGTAAATAAAAGTGTGAATTTTCATGGAAAACACAAAAATTGTCTGGGTGACCCCAAACTTTTGAACGGTAGTGTAATTCTGTTGACCCACAATTCAAAAGCATTGTCTGATTTTCATTGGTTTATTTCATAGAATTTTTATTTATTACCACTTTTGTCAGATTCAAGTTATTTCTATGACCATTATGGGTTTTTCTTTCATTAACAGATGGGGTACCAACAATTTTGTCCAATTTTGTCTGTACAACTAGGACAATATCAGTCGCTATGGAGGGTGACAATATGTATGGGTACATATTCATACTATGTAGGATAACTAAGTAGACGGTTATGCTGTTTATTGCATCTAGCTACAATGCTCCACACTGTGTATATATATTTATATATTTACATACTGTATGTATATTCACTGCTCTTATTTTCTTATCTTCTAAATTATTGCTCTGAGTGTTGCTATCCCTGTGCTGTTGCAATCCTGGAATTTCCCCATTGTGGGACTAATAAAGGCTTATCTGATCTTATCTTATCTTATATAGACATCCTATCTATATGAGGGCATCGCTCCTATGATTTATTTATTTAGCGAATGCAAAGTCCTTAAGCCAAGCAGTTGCCTCCTGGTTTGCTGTATGGAGGGTGTGCAATCCTCCTTCCAGTCTTTGGAGCGGGCAAGCCTCTATGATGTGTTCCATTGTTTGCTCCTCTCCACATGCGCACAGTGGGCTAGGGCTACTGCCCCATCTGTGAAGGCTGGCCAAGCAGGGGCCATGTCCAGTCCTGAAGCGATTGAGTGTAGACCACTGTCTCCTTGGGAGGTTGGTGCCCGGGACCTGTTGGTTGGGGTTTATCACCAGCTGTTTGTTTGGGACCTCCTTGGTCTCCCATTCCTCTTGCCAAGCTGTCTGGATGGTAAAGTCAGCTGGGGGAGGGTTTTTCCAAATCGGCCATCTGGATGAAAGTCGGGCAGTGGGTGGGGTGTAGATATCTGCATGGATTGGTAAGTGAGGAGAATCTTTAACTTTTTGGAGCATCCTTTGAGTTAATGCTGCTCGCCGGATGTGTGGAGGGGCTATGTTTGACAGTACAGAGAGCCAGGGGAGTGGTGTTGAGCGGATTGTTCCAGTTATAGTTCTCATGGTTGAGTTGAGCTGGGTGTCTACATGGTGTGTGTAAGATGACCTGGACCAGACAGGGGCACAATATTCTGCTACAGAGTATGAAAGGGCCAGTGCGGAGGTGCGCAGGGTGGAGACTGCCACCCCCCATTTTGCACCAGCGAGCTTGCAGAGCAGGTTGTTTCGTACCTTCACCTTAGCAGCTCCTATGATGCCTGAGATCATAGGAGCAGCATAGGTCATAGCAAGTCCTATGATCCTGAGTGATGCCTGCCGTTGATCACATAAGCCCCTTTTCCACTAGTGTCAGTATGGTACGGCACGGTATGGTTTGTCCGCTTTTCCATTAGGGACTAACGGTTAACAGTTCCCATTTTTCAGAACAGTTCCCATTTTTTCAGAACCGCTAGATTGAGGTTCCATGGGTACGGTCCCGGTGACGTAAAAACACTGCAGGCCACTGATTGGTCTGGGCATAACGTCATGAGGGTGGGCGTAACGTTGACTTTCCAGAATTGCGAGCTACCATTTGCAAAGATTCGTTCGTGAGCCAGCCAGCAAGTGATATAATTTAAACAACAACGATAGAATGGCTTCACAGAAATCAACACCACGGTCCAGCAGAGTTTTCTGTGCGTTTCGGCTGATGAGAGAATCCAGAGGGAAGCAGACGGAGCCGCCCTGGGAAGTAGATGGAGCCGCCCGAACTGAATTGAATGTACGGCTGCAGGAGCACCCAACTTCAGCAGTTGAAGCCGTGATGTTAGGATATAGAGGACGGTGAGTGATGTGATATACATCTTTTACGTTATTTATCCCAGCAGTGGAAAGTTCACTTTGGACAGACGACCACGTTGTTGTTCGTGTTCAAACGATGAGCTAGCTAGTTAGCCGTCAATGCTATGTCCGCCTTGTATGTTGCCTTTGTGTTGACAATATCTGATGAAATAAGCTAGTTGTAATCCTGGTTAAAAAGGTGTTTTTTTACATGTTGCACTTTAGTGCTGTGCAAGTATTTAAGTTGTATGTATTTTTGTTGTAGAGTCCGACCAGGATCTGCTCTGACAATGGCTACGTTTGGCACCACACAGCAATGTGACTGGTAAGTTGCACATCTTGTTATTTATAGTCAAATCTTTTGCTTTTTAAGTTAAAGTATAGGTAAAGTGCCAAATTTAAAGTAGCACAATTTCCACTTAATGTGAAAGGGACTGAACTGAGATTTATTTCATTGTGTGAATATTAATTATAGAGTAATTGAAAATGAATGGCACATCCAATAGTAGCCACCGTAAAATAAACCGCTTGTTTATTTATTTATTTTTTATCAGATCACTTCTGTGATCCTTTATGACTTATAGTCATAATACTGTATCTTGCACTTTAGAGAATGGGAGTTGTTCAGTCACCATTAGATTTTAGTTTATATGTGTAGTTTATAGTATTTCATCTTTAAACTCATCCAGTAAAAGAACACATTACAAATATTTAATACCACCGGAGTGGTGGCTCAGTTGGTAGAGCATCCGCCCCACACCTGGGAGGCAGGGGTTCAAATCCTGGCCGGGTCATTCCGAAGACCATATAAAAGTGGAACTTCCTGCCGTCCAGCTTGGTGCTCAGCAATAATGGAATGGAGGAGGGAAATTTGTGGCGGTGCCTTGCATGGCAGCGGCCCTCGGATTCTACACTTGGGGTGTGTGTGATTAACACAGTAGATAGGTAAAGCACAATCTCATTCTACTGTACATGATTGGTTGTACAGTTGAATGACAATAAAGGGTGATTTGATTTAATTTAATTTAATTTATGTGAGACCCATTGTAGTGCTTCCTTTTACATTTTAGCAATACAAGCACAAAACACCACCCACACTTGAAACCAGGGTGACACAGCGATGGCTAAACTTTTATTGATAACATTATTTCTCAAATATGTTTAAAACTTGCTTTAATTATCAACCACCCATTTCTGTCTTTCATCTAGGCAAGAGGAAAACGATGCACCCAAACCGGACTTTGCCTCGCTATTTAGAGATGCAGGCTGAAGATCTCTTGTACCGGGACCAGTGTGAGCGGCCGATCCAGTTGCTGCTCAGTGAGGCAGCATGGCCGGCATGTGTGACCCATTCTAGTTTCTTTTTTTTTTTTTTTACAGTTTGAATTTTGCACATTCTAAAAAATCTGGAATTTGCTGTTGATTTTAATAAACAATTTAGTGACTTATGTGTTTGCATCATGATTTTCTATTTTGTCTGTTAAGACACCAGTATGAAAAGAGTCAACAGTACAGACCATTTACCAGTGACTGCCTCATTTTTAAGAAAAGTAACCAAAAACAATTATTTGCTGAAGACTGTATTGTTGGATGTGCCAGTGCAGAAGACACTGCACAATTTTGGTGATAGTACCAGTATATGGAGGAATTCTGGGCCATATTAAGATAAGATAAGATAAGCCTTTATTAGTCCCACAATGGGGAAATTCCAGGATTGCAACAGCACAGGGATAGCAACACTCAGAGCAGTAATTTAGAAGATAAGAAAATAAGAGCAGTGAATACACATATGTACACATAAATATATAAATACATATACACAGTGCGGAGCATTGTAGCTAGATGGACTAAACAGCATAGCCGTCTATTTAGTTACCTTTCATGGTATGAATATGTACCCATACATATTGTCACCCTCCATAGCAACTGATATTGTCCTAGTTGTATACTGGAGGGGACCATTTGTGTAAGTCTGTTGCGTCTTTTGCATTCGATACTATTAGGTTGTCACGTTTTTTTGCTATCTCTGTGAGCAGCCCTGCTTAGGTTGTACAGTCTGACAGCTGTAGGTAGGAAGGACCTGCGAAACCTCTCGGTCGTGCACCTATTATGATGTAGTCTACTGCTAAATAAGCTCCTCAGTGCGTTCAGTATGTCCTGCATGGGGTGGGACTCGGACTCCAGCAGAGATGACAGTTTAGCCACCATCCTTCTCTCCCCTATCTCCTCCACTGGGTCAAGGCGTTGCCCCAGGACAGAGCTAGCTTTCTTGATCAGTTTGTTCAGTCTCTTCCTATCAGCTGCTGTAATGCCATTGCCCCAGCAGACCACTCCAAAAGTGATGGCTGATGCCACCACCATGTCGTAGAATGTCTTCAAGAGCACCCCTTGTACACCAAAAGACCTGAGCCTCCTCAGTAGGAACAGCCTGCGCTGTCCCTTCTTGTAGAGTGCGTCGGTGTTGTGTGACCAGTCTAGTTTATTGTTCAGATGAACACCCAGGTACTTGTAGGATGTCACCATCTCAATGTCTGTTCCCTGTATGTTTACTGGTGCTGTGAGGGGTTGTCCTTGCCTGCGGCAGTCCACCATCAGCTCCTTAGTTTTCCTCGCGTTGATCTGGAGGCAGTTCCGATGGCACCAGTTCACGAAGTCCTGGATAAGTCCTCTGTACTCAGCTTCATCTCCGTTGGAGATGAGGCCGACGATCGCAGAGTTGTCAGAGAACTTCTGTAGATGGCAGTGTGTTGTGTTGTGTGAGAAGTCCGCAGTATAAAGGGTGAACAGGGAGGGAGCCAAAACCGTTCCCTGGGGGGCCCCCGTGCTACCGATGATCGTGTTGGACACACAATCCTGGGTTCTCACAAACTGAGCTAGTCAAAATGCGGCCCCGGCGAAGCTCCTTCAACAATTCGACCAGTTGGGAGGGCACTGATAGCGGCTAATGGCAAACTGAATCGGAAGGTGGGAAACATCTCGGAGTTGCTGGGTGCTCTCCAGGGAATGATTTTAATGCCTGGGAATGTAAATGTAAATTGCGATGCACAGAATCGCATGAGAGGTGAAATTCTATGCTCTAAGTGAACTGTGCTTATCAGGCCTTGATTCGGCGTCCTTGGGAGAACTCATTCTTCCAGGAGAAAAGATAAGGCAGAAGGGAGTTTTGGCTTTTCTCTAACCCAAACATTCTGATGTGCAGCAATCTGAACTCTCTATGGACAGCGTCATCATGTGACTAGCATGGAATTTACCATCTGACATGCACTGAAGAGAGATGAACTCTGTGGACATGTTATCTATGTTTAGGATACCATGGATATAACATCTAGTCGTTGCTTAGGAGAGGAATTTTGTGGTTCACCAGTAACTGACACTTCACACTGCATTCACATTGCATCCATGAATATCACATGACTGACACACACACACTGGTCTCTCTCAACTTGCTCTGTTAATGTGTGGAACTGTAACTTGTCTGCTAAGTGTGCAATTAGAGGTTTTTTTTCTATGTGATCATAATCTTGCTCATTTGAGCTCTATTTTGATAACTATGCTTTTTTCTCTCTGCCCAATGTGTCACCCCCTCCTCCTCTTTACCCCCACTGTATTAGGCGCCTGTCGGCTGCCGCGTCATTAGGGAGCGCTTAACATGAGCGCACCTTAATGCCAAGTAAAATTCCTTGTATGTGTAAAAACATGTTTGGCAATAAAATTCATTCTGATTCTGATTCAGATTCTGACTGTGGCCAGTTAGTGAGGTAGTCCAGGATCCATGATGACAGGTGCTGGTCCACCCCTGCGCACAGCAGCTTGTCCTTCAGGATCATCGGTTGGATGGTGTTGAAGGCACTGGAGAAGTCAGAGAACATGATCCTCACTGCGTTCCCGGGCTTCTCCAGGTGGGACAGGGAACAGTGAAGGAGGAAGATCACTGCATCCTCCACCCCAATGCCATGCGGGTAGGCGAACTGGAGTGGATCCATCGCTGGTCTCACCAGGGGGCGGAGGTGAACAAGGAGCAGTCTCTCCAGGGTCTTCATCATGTGAGACGTCAGGGCCACTGGTCTGTAGCTGTTCAGGTCTTTGGGGTGGGAAGTCTTTGGTACAGGTACCACACAAGATGTTTTCCACAACTGTGATACCCTCCCCAGCTTCAGGCTCAGGTTGAAGACGTGCTCCACAATCCCACACAGCTGGTCTGCGCAGGACTTGAGGAGCTTCGCGCTGATGTAGTCCAGTCCCGAGGCCTTCCTCGCCTTGATCTTCCTCAGCTCCATCCTCACCTGGGTCTTAGTGAGGGTCAGGTTGGGGGGCTGTGTGCTGGGAGTGGGGGGCTGTTGGTGGAGTGGGGTGTGGACAGCAGGTCTCGATGACTTTAGAGGCAGCAGTGGTTGTTGTGCAGTCGGGAGGGAGGGCGGTTGGTCAAACCTATTAAAAAACAGGGTCAGATTGTTCGCCCACTCCCTGCCCCCCATGGCCTGGGAGGAGGTATTCTGGAGCCCAGAGATGGTTTTAAGGTTTCTCCAGACCCCGCCGATGTCGCTCTGTTGCAGCTTGACCTCCATCTTCTTCCTGAAGCTGTCCTTGCCTTCTCTGATCTTCCTCCTCAGCTCCCTCTGTACGAACTTCAGCATCTCCCTGTTCCCCGACCTGAAGATCCTCTTCTTCTCTCTCAGAAGTGTTTTAATCTCAGGGTTGATCCAGGGTTTGTTGTTCGAGCACACCCTGGATCAACCCTGAGATTAAAGCACTTCTGAGAGAGAAGAAGCATCTTCTTCTCTTCAGAATATTAGCATCTGGATTAATAGTGGGATAGAAGAGAGAATCTGCAGGGTCTTGGCCCTCCATAGCACATGATTGGACACTCCTGAGTTTGGGTTTAATGGGATTTAACATTTTAACACAAACTGGTTAATGGTTCATAATTCTGTTGGCAGACTTACACCAAACCAAAAGTGATTTTTCAAACTGCTGGATTGTTCTTAGACAGCTTTTCCAATCTCTGTATTTAATTTATGTCACTTGGTGGTAACAACACATAAGTTGAGACAGATCTGCAAAACGTACAAAAGTTTATTGTCAAAATTCCCAGTGCAATACTACATGAATACATGTATAGTTCACTGTTGATGCAGAGAATATATATTTATACAGTATCTACATGTAGTCAACAATACTCAATATGATATATATTCAATTAATCCATGTATTTCTACATGTAACCTTGTGAATGCGTTATTTTAATTGCTATTAATCCTAGATCCATTTCTTTTGGCTTAAAATGCATCATTATTGTTAAATATACGTACACTACCGTTCAAAAGTTTGGGGTCACTTAGAAATTTCCTTATTTTTGAAAGAAAAGCACTTTTTTTCAATGAAGATAACTTTAAACTAATCAGAAATACACTCTATACATTGCTAATGTGGTAAATGACTATTCTAGCTGCAAATGTCTGGTTTTTGGTGCAATATCTACATAGGTGTATAGAGGCCCATTTCCAGCAGCTATCACTCCAGTGTTCTAATGGTACAATGTGTTTGCTCATTGCGTCAGAAGGCTAATGGATGATTAGAAAACCCTTGTGCAATCATGTTAGGTCTGCAATGCTGTAATTGCTGCAAATGGAGGATTCTTTGACGAAAGCAAAGTTTGAAGGAAAAAATTATTATTTCAAATACAAATCATTATTTCTAACCTTGTCAATGTCTTGACTATATTTTCTATTCATTTTACAACTCATGGTGGTAAATAAGTTTGACTTTTCATGGAAAACACAAAATAATTGTCTGGGTGACCCCAAACTTTTGAACGGTAGTGTATCTTATTATACCTAACTCAGTACTGTTTACCTGTTGAAATATATATTTTATGGCTCATATACTACAACATGGCACCTGGCGATCCAGTTTGGCAGCTGATTATGTTTTGCCACGATACCACTGGCTGGAGCAGGTAAATCCCATGACATCTCAACAGTCTCTCCATGATTTTGACACAGATCAGAGCAATTTGTTGCACAGGAAGCTAAACATTTCTACAGACATTCTGCAGTTCTGTAACCACTTCGTGTTTGTGAAGCTGGGGTGACATCACTGTGTTGAATGTCCAGACCGACGGTTTGAAGCAGTATTTTTGCCACAAGAGAGCCATCTGAAACACACACAGAATACTGTACATATTTTAGTACCTAATAGCGATAACTTGCCGACATTACAATGTTGTATGGCGGACTTAAAAGCAAAGTAGCATTAGCAATCATTAGCTTACCGTCATACCTGTTGTAGTCTGTATTCTCATGCCTTCCCCTTTATACAGCTCTAATGGCTTCCTAAATGCTTCAGTACTTTTCCAGAGTGTGTTGTGTTGCCGCCTTTGCCTTCTGTTCTCCTTTTATGCCTTCATTCTGGCAAAAAAAAAAAGTCAGAGAACGCAGATGCCTCATATCCTGCCACCTTATGCTTTGCCTGTGTCACTTGTTTTGCGTAATGTTACACTTGTTTTATATAACTGGAGGGTTGCGCCGCCTCCCTGTAACTATTCCCATTCACATCAAGTGGGACTCCATGTGCAGTGGAAACACAAGCGGGCCGAACTGTACCGTACCAAAACGGGCCAAAGTGACACTAGTGGAAAAGGGCCTATAGACAAAGACACCTGTCTATATGTCTATATGACGTCATCTAGGCATCATATCTATATGATGGCATCGCGAGTCCTATGATGCCTGAGATCATAGGATCATCGTCAGTGATGCCTGCTGTTGATCACATAGTGTCATGGGGTGTCAGGGCGGGATAGTACCTCTGTAGGTGGGGCTTGCCAAGTCCTTTTTAGGACAGCTCATTCTACATTGGTTCCCACCTGGCACCCAACTCTCACCTGTGGCTCCTCAAAGCTGTAGCGTGCGCAGTGGCCACACCCCAGTAAACCGCTTTGGCAGGCAGGCTGAACCAGGTGAGGGTAGCCGGTCGGGCCTCAAGCCCTCCGGTGAGTTTAACAGGGTATGCCTACCCAAGCATGTGAAGACTGTGGTTGGCGGATTGAGCAGATGAGGTCATCTTTTGTCCCAACAGTCATGAAGGCGGCGACAGCAGGCATTGTGGAACGCAAGGGCATGGCAAGGCACTATAGATGTCGTGGTCATCCACTGCAGCCGAGGAAGTCCCTGGTCATGACGGCTCTTTTCGTACCACTAGATCCTAGCTTTTGAGGCCGAGAGAATGGGATTGCCCCTGTGCATCGACTTTCCCACCTTTAAAAAAAATTTCCCGCACAGGTTTTACATCGAAAACAGTCCTGCAGCGATGGGGAATGAGTGAAGCAACAGGTAGAGGTGACCACTGGCAGTTGTAGCTTGAACCCTGCATGCAGGCAGCTTGGCGGCAATAGTCGCTCTTTAGGACAGCGCTGCTCACCCTCACATGAGGGAGGGGACTAGAAAATGTGTCCCAAACAAATGCTTGTCCCTTCCAACTGGCCAGCATACCGTGGCTGGCAGTTCTACCCCCCAAGCAGTCGAAACCAAAGAAGAAAGAAACTAATTCTTGGTATGTGGAATGTATGCACGCTCATGGACAGAGAGGCCTCCTCGAGGCCTGAGAGAAGAACAGCCCTCATTACAAGGGAACTGGCCTGCAACCGCATTGACATTGCGGCCCTCAGCGAGACCAGACTAGCCGAAGAAGGATCTGTGGCCGAACTAAAAGGCGGCTACACCTTCTTCTGGAAAGGCAAGGCCAAAGATGAAGAGAGGATCCATGGAGTAGGACTGGCCATCAAGACATCTGTTCTCAAGCAACTTCCTGACCTACCAACATCAGTTAATGAACGGCTGATGAAACTCCATTTCCCTCTCAACTGTAACGGGCACGTTGCCCTCATCAGCGTGTATGCCCCAACTCTCACCAGCAGCGATGAAGTGAAGGAAACCTTTTATGAGGAGCTCAGTACCCTTGTGAAGGACACTCCTCCCAATGACAAACTCATTCTGCTAGGCGATTTCAACGCCAGAGTCAGAACAGTCTGCTGTAACTGGAAAGGTGTGCTGGGGCCACATGGCGCTGGAAAATTGAACTTCAACGGCTTGATACTCTTGAGCCTTTGTGCTGAAAACCACCTCGCTATCACAAACACACTGTTCCAGCAAGCAGACAAATATAAGACAACATGGATGCACCCAAGATCCAAGCAGTGGCATTTGATAGACTTTGCCATTTGCCATCAGAGAGACATCCGTGATGTCAGGATCAACAGGGCCATGCACGGAGCAGAGTGTTGGACGGACCACCGTCTAGTCAGATCCATCCTGTCCCTTTACATTGTCCCAACACACCACAAGACGCCGAAAGTCATCAGGCCAGCATTCAACGTCGCCAAACTTGAACAACCTCAGCGACGTAGTGAATTTGCAGAAGATCTGGACGGCCGATTGATTGCCTATGAACCTCTGACTAGCTGTCCAACACAAAGGTGGGAACAGTTTAGAGCACTGGTGACAGAGTCAGCAAAAACCACCATCGGCCTGAGGAAACGAGTGCACCAGGACTGGTTTGACATGAACGACAAGAACATCAAGACACTCCTGGATGACAAGCAGAAGGCCTTTGTTGAGTGGCAGAATGACCCCGCTTCCATTTCCGAGAGTGATCGCTTCAAGCACTTCCAGAGACAGGCACAAGCAGTGCTGCGAAAGATGCAGAATGAATGGTGAGAGAAGAAGGCAGATGAGGTGCAGAGATACGCCGACACACAGAATTCCAAGATGTTCTTCAGCATCATCAAGGAAGTATATGGACCTGCCAAGCCATGTACTACCTCACTCCTGTCGGCAGATGGCTCAACTCTGCTCAAGGAGAAGAGCAGCATCAATGCACGATGGAGAGAGCACTTCAGCTACCTGCTCAACAGGCCCTCCAGTGTAGACTACCACGCCTTCGATCTGATCCCACAAAAGCCCACCGTCCACTGCCTCGACCTCCTCCCTACAAAGGACAAAGTCTTGAATGCGATTAGACAGACCAATTCAGGCAAAGCACCTGGGATGGATGGAATCCTGGCAGAAATATTCAAATCAGCTGGTCCTGTGGCCCTCGAAACCTTTCATTCCTTCCTCACCAGCATCTGGGATGAAGAACAACTGCCCAAAGACTTCAGGGATGCAACTATTATCTCCCTGTTAAAGAATAAGAGTAGCAAGTCTGATTGTGGCAATTACTGTGGTATCTCCCTTCAATCTATTGATGGAAAAATACTGGCCCGGGTCCTCCTCAACCGACTGATTAACAACATCTCTGAAGGGAACCTGCGAGAAATACAGTGTGGATTCCGCCCAAACTGCAGCACTGTGGACATGATTTTCTCCGTCCGCCAAGTGCAGGAGAAATGTTTAGAACAAAGCATGGACTGATATGCGGTCTTTATCGACCTGACTAAGGCCTTCGACACGGTGAACAGGGAGGCCCTCTGGATCATTCTATCCAAGCTTGGATGCCCAGACAAGTTTGTAAACCTCATTCACCATTTTCACGACAACATGACTGGGCAGGTTTTCTCTGGTGGAGAGGTATCAGAGCCATTCAATATCAGCAACAGTGTCAAGCAGGGGTGTGTTCTGCCCCGGTCCTCTTCAACCTCTTTTTCTATTATACTATACTACTATACTCTATAATGCATCAAAGATCTTGTAGAGTTTGTGGGAGTTTGGTTGGATAGACATGGTTTCTCGTGGGGGTGCTTTGTGAGTATGGGGTATTGGGCTCGTTGCTACGAGCTACAGGAGCGTGAAAAGTGTTTTGAACTCAAGAATTGAACTCAGTTTTCCAAAGATGTGATAAACCATGGTTAATTTATGTTTTAACAAGGGGGGGGGATCACTTTTTCCACACAGGGCCATGTAAGTTTGGATTTGTTTTTTTTATCCTTAATAATAAACACCTTCATTTAAAAAAAACAACAAAAAAAACGCATTTGGTGTTTACTTGTATTATCTTTGTCAAATATTTAAATTTGTTTGATGAGCCGAAACATTTAAATGAGACAAACATACAAGAAAATGAGAAATCAGGAAAAGGGCAAACACTTTCTCACACCACTGTATCTCTAGAGTTTGGTTCATATTGCCAACAATCAGTCAAACTCATTCCCAGTGAGTGGTGGGCTCTGCCAGGGCTGTCGTTTGTCACCAATCCTTTTCATGATTTTTTTGGACAGAATTCTAGGCGCACCCAAGTTATGGAGAGTATCATGTTACGTGGTCTCAGGATATCATCTCTGCTGTTTGAAGATGATGTGGTCCTGTTGGTTTCATTGAGCATTGACCTACAGGTGTTTCTGGGGTGGTTTGCTGTGAAGTGTGAAGCAGCGGGATGAGAATCAACACCTCTAAGTCCAAGGTCCTCAACCTGAAAAGGGTTGATTGTCCTCTCTGGGTTGGGGATGAGCTCCTCCTTCTCCCAAGTGGAGGAGTTCAAATATTTTGGGGTCTTCTGCAGTGATGTGGATGTTGTACTCATCAGTTTTGGTGAAGAGAGAGCTAAGCTCTAAAGTAAACATGTCGATTGACAAGTCAATGTACATTCCTACCCTCACCTAGTTCATGAACTTTAGTAGTGTTCAAAAGAATGAGATCATGGATAGAAGCAGCTGAAATGAGCTTTCTTTCTGGGTTGGCTGGACTCACCCTTAGAGATACGGTGAGGAGCTCAGTTATCCAGGAGAGCTCAGAGTAGAGCTGCTGCTCCTCCACATCGAAAAGAGCTGCCACGTAGTAGTTCAAGTAGGTTGATTCTGTCTTCTTTTTCAGTTATTTTTTTGTTTTTCTTGTTTTAGACAAGGATGAAAGGAGATGGTTTAACTTTACCTTGACATGTTTCAACTGGCATGTGCAGTCTTCCTCAAAAGCCTCAGCTGATCGCTGTGACCTGTCGCATATCAGCTATTTTGATGGATTGAACCAAGTGAGTCTGACATTTCGCTGGGCTGGCCACGCCTAGGAAAAACAGCTGGTATATGACACAGTGATCAGCTGACGCTTCTAAGGAAGACTGCAGATGCCAGTTGAAACATGTCAAAGTAATTTCCTTTTCATCCTTGTCTGAAATAAGAAAACCAAAAAAGTAATTATCAAAAGGAGCCAGTTGAGGTGGTTTGGGCATCTGATCAGGATGCCTTCTGGATGCCTCCCACATGAGGTGTTTTAGGTACATCCCACTGGGAGGAGACCTCAGGGCAGACCAAGGACACGCTGAAGGAACTATGTCTCCCAGCTGGCCTGGGAATGCCTTGGCATCCTCCTCAAAGAGCTGGAGGAAGTGGCTGGGGAGAGGGCTTCTTTACTTAGACTGCTGCTTCTGTGACTCAGATCCCCTGATAAGCAGTAATGGATGGATGGATGGATGCTTGCTTACCACACTGTAGTGTGGTCATCCATTCACAAATTTCCCAAAATATAGACAATCAACTTGTTTACCACTTTGTGCTTTTTAATTTCAGACTTCTCTTGTATAGTTTGTATACCCTCTTGTCTTGTATTCTCTGTTTTTTCATCTCCTCTCAGATGAAGCATCTCCACTGGGCTGTAGATAGATCCCTGCAACTATTTAGACAAAGAGCTGCAGCCAGGGAATTGGCCCCTCTGTTGGACAAGGACAAGGAGAGCTGCATGGAAGAGGTCCTGAAGCTCAAGTCTTTATTGAGCACCAAGCGAGAGCAGATAGCCACCCTCCGTCTGGTGCTGAAGGCTAACAAGCAGGTGAGAGGCCCTGCTTTGTGATACAAAGCAGGGCCCTGTTCATCACTATTCCTTCTTCTTTTAGATTTCATTGGCGGTTGGCAACCAGCTTACAGGTGCATTACCACCACGTACTTCACTCTATATCATCACTATTCCAAAAAACTGTAGCATTAGGCATGGCCTATAAAGCTTGAAACCACAAACATGCATATTTGTGGTTTTAGCCTAGGATAGTAATCATTATATACTGTAATTGAGCAAAATAATATTAAAAGAAGAAAGGCAGCTTTGTCATTCAGTGACATGACACATGCTCTACCGCTAGGCCACCACTACAATACTACATGCACAATACTACATGAAATACTGAGAGTGTGTTGTGTGCAAAACAGAGGGCTGAAGACATCACCATCTATAATGCCACATGACCTCAAGTGTAAAATTACAGTGCATCCGGAAAGTATTCACAGCGCTTCACTTTTTTTTACACATTTTGTGATGTTACAGCCTTATTCCAAAATGGATTAAATTATTTTTTCCCTCAAAATTCTACGCATAACACCTCATAATGACAATGTGAAAAACGGTTTTGTTTTGTTTTTTTTGAGATTTTTGCAAATTTATTAAAAATAAAAAACTAAGAAATCATGTGTACATAAGTATTCACAGCCTTTGCCATTAAGCTCAAAATTGAGCTCAGGTGCTTCCTGTTTCCACTGATCATCCTTGAGATGTTTCTATAGCTTAACTGGAGTCCACCTGTTGTAAATTCAGTTGATTGGACATGATGTGGAAAGGCACACACCTGTCTATATAAGGTCCCATAGTTGACAGTGCATGTCAGAGCACAAACCAAGCATGAAGTCCAAGGAATTGTCTGTAGACCTCCGAGACAGGATTGTCTCGAGGCACAAATCTGGGGAAGGGTACAGAAAAATTTCTGCTGCTTTGAAGGTCCCAATGAACACAATGGCCTCCATCATCCGTAAATGGAAGAAGTTCGGAACCACCAGGACTCTTCCTAGAGCTGGCCGGCCATCTAAACTGGGCGATCAGGGGAGAAGGGCCTTAGTCAGGGAGGTGACCAATAGCATGATGGTCACTCTGTCAGAGCTCCAGCGTTCCTCTGTGGAGAGAGAACCTTCCAGAAGGACAACCATCTCTGCAGCAATCCACCAATCAGGCCTGTATGGTAGAGTGGCCAGACGGAAGCCACTCCTTAGTAAAGGGCACATGGCAGACTGCCTGGAGTTTGTCAAAAGGCACCTGAAGGACTCTCAGACCATGAGAAACAAAATTCTCTGGTCTGATGGGACAAAGATTGAACTCTTTGGCATGAATGCCAGATGTCATGTGTAGGAACATTTAATTGGTTATAAGGTACAAAGATTATTTAATTTATACCTAGAAGTGTATGTGGGAATGGAGGTTTAATTCGAATCCACGCACACACCGGAAAAGCTCATTTTTGGGGCACCAGTCCAAAACTTGGTGAATTTATTAATAAGTAATCTTTATACCTTCAGTCAATCAGTCTCAAATATTTGTGAATTCTACTGGGTGACTTTAGAAACAAACACCGGAAAAGAAATCACAGAAATTTCCATATACCATTTACAGTTTTAATGATCACTCAGGTTAAATGACATTACATTCAATTGATGTGTAAGCAGGTGAAATGATCAACAAGTGTCAAATATCATATTAACCAGTAATGGATTATTGAACAAAAGAGTATAATCACATTTGTAGAACCAAGAAAACCTTGGTGTGAAATTGTAACTGTGAGGAAAATGGAGACTGAAATAACTGTAACCAAAAGATGAAGAAAATTGGATGCAAATTTTATGAAGAAAATTACAAAAGCTAATTATATGGAAAAGAAATTCTGAGTTACTCAAAGACAGTAAAAATGGAATTTAATGAAAAGAGGAATATTATTTCTCTTTAATTCTATAGCTCTGATTAGAGTTATGAACTAGTTTTAAACCTGAGACAAATTATGGCATATTTAAGGCGATGGACATCGTATTATTCAGCAGATGAAACAAAGGAATCTTGCTCATGTGACTTTTTGGTTTTCGTTGGCTTCTAGCTGGATCTAGGAGCTGAAGCTTTATTTGAAGATTATACCAGAGAATATCTGCCAGCAGATATTTCTTCCCAGGGACAAGCAGTCAGAAGCTGAGATCCGGCGACGATAATGAGACTGTCGGCCACGTAATATGCCATGCGGACAACACGAGAATTTTTCAGCGGCGAAATCAGAGTTCCTCAGATGCCATGGTGATTGGTGAAAACAACTTCCAGTGTGAGAAAAACAATCAGTTCACTTTAAAACACGGTGAGTTACGAAAAATTAATAAGGAAAAGTTTAACAGAATAAAATAGAAAAACGTCTGTGAACATGGAATTTCACTCACTATAAAAGAGAAGTTTGAGCTCAAAAAGAAGAAAAAGTCATTTTCCCAGACGTTTAAAGGAAAAAGAATTTAAGGCAGGACATACAGACTTTCACACAAAACAACTCTCTACTGAATGGATGCGTTCCTCCTTTAAACTGAGTAAGTTTCCATGGGAACGACTTCACTGACATAAAAGGGAACCAATTGTCTCCCATCGCGGGAGAATTGAATGGACCCTGGTCAAATAAGAAAACTGTCCTTTGTCTGTAACCGACCAATAAAATGAAACAGGCGCTGTCCAGCAGAGACTGGCTGGTGATTGGCTGAGCCAGTCAGATGACTTGAGTATGCTTTCCCAACAGGATGAAACACATCTTAATAACAATGAAAATTCACTTAATATACTTATGTATAAAGTCTAAGCTAACTTCAGTGATTCATGACTAACTTTCAGTGAGCATGCACTTTATAAACATCCTTCTATAATTAACATGCATTAGAATAAGGTTCATTTAAGCATTTTCAAGTATGCAACACATTTAAAATCAATGATTAATGAAACATTTCAAGCCAGAATGGTATGTCAGAGTCCCGCTTGATTTTCCAGGGTGTCCTGAAAAAGAAAATAATCTGAGAATTGAGAATTTTTGTAAAAAGGAAGTCATTTCATTCATTAACCTCAGTTCAGTTTGTAGAGGCAAAAGCGAACACATTCCAGGAATTTATGATGACAAACTAATCTGTTCCTTGCACGAAATGGGATCCTTTTCATACCTTTTACCATGGAATGTGTTTTCCAACTGTGGTTCTTAGATGAAGGAAGCAATTCTTGACCAGACTTTTTTGGGTGAAACAATTTCTTTAAGGTGAAGAGTGATTTTATAGATTAGAGCCAAAGGGAGTTGATGCTACACGTTTGGAGGAACCCAGGCACCGCTCATAACCATGCCAATGGTGGTGGAAGCATCATTCTGTGGGGATGTTTTTCAGCAGCAGGAACTGGGAGACTAGTCAGGAAAGAGGGAAAGATGAATGCAGCAATGTACAGAGACAACCTGGATGAAAACCTGCTCCCGAGCGCTCTTGACCTCAGACTGGGGCAATGGTTCATCTTTCAGCAGGACAATGACCCTAAGCACACAGCCAAGATATCAAAGGAGTGGCTTCAGGACAACTCTGTGAATGTCCTTGAGTGGCCCAGTCAGAGCCCAGACTTGAATCCAATTGAACATGTCTAGAGAGATCTGAAAATGGCTGTGCACAGACGCTTCCATGCAACCTGATGGAGCTTGAGAGGTGCTGCAAAGAGGAATGGGCGAAACTGCCCAAAGATAGATGTGCCTTGTGGCATCATATTCAAGAAGACTTGAGGCTGTAATTGCTGCCAAAGGTGCATCAACAAAGTATTGAGCAAAGTCTGTGAATACTTATGTACATATGATATCTTAATTTTTTATTTTAAATAAATCTGTAAAAATTTCAAAAATAACTTTTTTCACATCATTATGGGGCATTGTCTGTAGAATTTTGAAGGAAAAAATGAATTTAATCCCTTTTTAAGGCTGTAACATGACAAAATGTGGAAAAAGCGAAGCGCAGTGAATACTTTCCGGATGAACTGTACTTTTATGCAACGTTCAACAAAAACAATTTGATAAGTGACATTATTTTCTGTTTGTTTAATGATGTATTTTCTGCCAAGACTAGTAAAATTTAGTACTCTTGGATGTAGATAATAAAAAACTAAATAAAAGCTAGAATGGAATATAATAGCTTTGTTGTTATTTTACACAAAATAACAAAATTCAACAAAATTTGTCCATCAGTCACCATTTTTATCCATACATGTTTACGTTCACGTCATTGTCTTGTTGAAGTCATTTTCAGATGAAGTAAAGAGGCAGAAGCAAATACACTGACGTTTTATTATTATTCCCCGCTGGTCCAAGACCAAAGGGAGATCATATTATGGGGCAGTCCATCCGTCCCACTATTGTGAAATCAACTCCTTCTACAGTTTTGCTTCCATTGTTTTGAAACTTGGTATCAAGGTTTCATATACACTGATGATGTGCAGATTACCTGTGTAATGAACATGTATTCTGCAAAGCCTTTACACGAGCTCATTCACATTTGAGTCCATGCAGTGTTATTAGGAGTGAATCAAAGTTTATTACAATAATAGATAACACACTAGCAACTGGAAGCTAACTAAGCTTTTATCAATAACAGTAATGGTAACATCAATAACCAAGGGATTCAGCATACACAAAGTAATATTAAAGGAAGTCAGGTAACAACTAGGAGTCGAACATATGTTTCAGGGAGTTTCACAGGTCTGTTACAGCCCATGCAGTGGGATTTAGAATGGCAGAGACAGAAACAAACACGATAGCTGCTAGCTGCTAAGCTAAGTGAGGGAACTATTAAACGGCTCAGTATGGTTACAAAAATGGTAATGGTAAATGGCATTCCCTTATATAGCGCTTTTATTCTCATCTCTTGACGTCCAAAGCGCTTTACAGATCCTGCTATCCACCCATTCACACACTGATGGTAGCATGCTACTCAGAACTCAGAACTCAGAAAAGGATTTATTGCCAAGTACATTAACAGTAAACAACTGATAACATACGAGGGATTTGACTTGACACTGAAAACGACATGCATTTCCGGTGACGCGGCAGCGTCGATAACGCGCCTGTCATCAGACTAGGAACAGGAAGCATAGGGAAGAAAAGAATAACACAATAGGAGAGAGCAAAAAAGCATTGATTGTCAGAATACCGGTCATAAAATGATCAATATTATGATTACAAGAAAAAAAGCCCTCAATGCACAATTAGCAGACAATAGAATGTACACAAGACACAAAGGGAGCAGTGAGTGAATGATCTTCTCATCAGTTTAATGAGTCAGTGTGGGTGTAGTGTTGAGTGGAGGTGTTTATATCAGTTAAGAACAACAAAGTCTCTTCAGCGGGAGATGTTTTGTCTAGCAGCTGGCACTTTGTCCTTGAGCCAGGCAGCTGGCTGTCCATAAGAGTCAATGCAGCTCAAATGTTTTGGAAACAAAAAACTGCAGATAATTTGGAGGACTTGTGTGAGGGCAGGTCAGATTAGTCGAATAGTACTGATCCCAGAGAAAAAGACTTCATATTCTCTTACAGATTCAGTACTTTAATCCTTCAGTGCTGGACGTTGAATTCTTCATGGGCGGCTCTCAGCGTGATCATGATGTAATCTATTTTCCTAGACAGTTCTCCATTAGCCGCTGTCAGAGTCCTCCCCAGTTGTTCAATTTGATGGTTAAGCCTCGCCTGGCCAGCATTTTGATAGGCTACGTCCATCTTCATCAATTTACGGTACACCAGGACAATCCCAGATCCAATCAGAAGGATCCCGATGACCATTGCTACGAAGATGTATAAATCTTCGACATCTTCGATAGAAAGATCAGACAGGCACAAGAGTTTCCAAATACTTGTGTCCCTCAAATAGCTCAAATGCTTCCAGACCCACCAGGAGCAATTGGGGGTGAAGTGTCTTGCCCAGGGACACAACGGCAGGATATCCGGGGAGAGCGGGATTCGAACCGCCAACCATGTGGTTATTGGACGACCTGCTCTACCTCCTGAGCCACTGCCGCCCCCATGATCAAAATGTTCAAAATGATCAAAATGTGAAACATGAACTTTATAAAGAAAAAAACGATCTACCCGTACACTATTCCCAGTATGTACAATGATAAGTGAAAGTGATAAAATTGATTTATTGATGAGAAAGCACCAGGAAATAGGCAAACGTAATGGAAGCAGAACCGGAACTGCGGGAGGACCGGAATGCGGAAGTACATCACTCTACATTGTGCAAGAGGTCTGTTCACTGAACCACTGATCTCTATAAAAAACCTGGATTGCTCACTGGCCGGCAGAAGTGAAGCCACCAGAAACTCTATGGCCACCATTTTTGTACACCCAAAACACTCAGTGAGTAAAAGGAGAATGAATGGGTTTAGTAGTAAGCGCCATGGTGCCACTTTTACCTCAATAACTTCCCAAAAAATTAACAGATTTTGAACTTCTTGGTATGGAGACACAGCTTATAATCTTACGCAACCAGTGAACTATAGAAATTGAGTTGACATTATGTTTAGCGGCCATGGAACAGCTGGATAATCGGAAAGATCAAGCCAAGGCGAGTATGCCTGTGAGCTACATGCAGTAAGTGTGTTTAGGCATGTGGTCATAATAATAGTCCTAATGATAGTCCTATTTGAGTAAATTAAAATATCAAGCAGTGCTTTAATCTTGCTATTAAGTGCCTAGGCCTAATCTAATTTGCAAAATATAATGACCAGCATGCTGAAAAAATTAATTTATTCAGCATGCTGGTCATCATACAGTGTAATTTTTTATTTATTTTTCTTATATTTTGTATATTAATGCAAGAGGAAAATTCAAGGCATCCACCTGGATGGATGAGGCAGCCACGATATGGGGCCAATCCCTTCTTATACGTATACTGTATATACAGTATATATGTGCCCATGTGTCACACACATATGTCCCGCCTCTTGTTTGTTGCTGTTGTTTGTTGTTGCTGTGAGGTGCTTGGGTGCATGTGTGTATGTACGTATGCACAGCACTTCACTCGTGTGACATTTGAATGACATGTGAATGTTTTATTTGTAGCACCTTAACTCTTGCACTTTAGCATATCCACTTTGTACAGTTTCATTGCAGTTGTTCTTCTCATGTATGATTGTTTGTTTGTGTGTTTTTGTGACCTGCCGGGGGACTACAGATGCAAATTAGCAGTATTGCTAAATCTGGCATGCTTACATTTGTACTAATGTTCATTAGTATGTAATGTCTCTTTCAAATAAACATTAAACGAAAAAAAAAACAAACCTTTTACTTGCTCCAACTCACTCACATCCACTCCTGCTCTCCCCGGCACACTCACCCACACTCATTCACCGTTACCACTTGGGTCGCCCGCGATGCAGATGTAGCCGGTATGAACATGTACCAATGCCCGACAGCAGCCAAGGAGACTGCCGATGCGGACCAGCAACCACACCCCCACAAACCTGCCCCGGGGCGGCCGCGGCCACAAAAACAGACCACCACCACCAACACCCACTCGGAGTGACTGATCAACAGACCACCACAAGGCAAGGCAAGGCTTTTATTTGTATAGCACATTTCCTGTACAAGACAATTCAAAGTCCTTTACATAAAAGCATTAAAGCATTACAGCAAGGTGCAAAAGGAATCATTTTAAACATACAGTCACTTAAAAAAAGTGAGTACACCCTTCACATTTTTGTAAATATTTTATTATATCTTTTCATGGGACAACACTGAAGATATGACACTTTAATACGATGTATAGTAGTCAGTGTACAGCTTGTATAACAGTGTAAATTTGCTGCCCCCTCAAAATAACTCAACACACAGCCATTAATGTCTAAACCGCTGGCAATAAAAGTGAGTACACCCCTAGTGAAAATGTCCAAATTGTGCCCAAAGTGTCAATATTTTGTGTGGCCACCGTTATTTCCAGCACTGCCTTAACTCTGTTGGGTATGGAGTTCACTAGAGCTTCACAGGTTGCCACTGGAATCCTGTTCCACTCCTCCATGACGACATTATGTTGTTAGAGACCTTGCACTCCTCCACCTTCCATTTGAGGATGCCCCACAGATGCTCAATTGGGTTTAGGTCTGGAGACATGCTTGGCCAGTCCATCACCTTTACCCTCAGTTTCTTTAGCACTGCAGTGGTCATCTTGGAGGCGTGTTTGGGGTGGTTATCATGTTGGAATACTGCCCTGTGGCCCACTTTCCGAAGGGAGGAGATCATGCTCTGCTTCAGTATGTCACAGTACATATTGGCATTCATGGTTCCCTCAGTGAACTGTAGCTTCCCAGTGCCGGCAGCCCCAAACCATGGCACTCCCACCACCATGCTTGACTGTAGGCAAGACACTTGTCTTTGTACTCCTCACCTGGTTGCCGTTACACACGCTTGACACCATCTGAACCAAATAAGTTTATCTTGGTCTCATCAGACCACAGGACATGGTTCCAGTAATCCATGTCCTTAGTCTGCTTGTCTTCAACAAACTGTTTGCAGGCTTTCTTGTGCATCATCTTAAAAAGGGGCTTCCTTCTGGGACAACAGCCATGCAGACCAGTTTGATGCAGTGTGCAGTGTATAGTCTGAGCACTGACAGGCTGACCCTCCCCACCCCTTCAACCTCTGTAGTAATGCTGGCAGCACTCATATGTCTGTTTTCAAAAGACAACCTCTTGATATGACGCTGAGCACGTGCACTCAACTTCTTTGGTCGACCATGGCGAGGCCTTTTCTGAGTGGAACCTGTCCTGTTAAACCGCTGTATGGTCTTTGCCACCATGCTACAGCTCAGTTTCAGGGTGTTGGTAATCTGCCTAGGCCAGCTTTATGTAGACCAACAATTCTTTTTTTCAGATCCTCAGAGAGTTCTTTGCCATGAGGTGCCAAGTTAAACTTCCAGTGACCAGAATGTGAGAGTGATAACACCAAATTTAACACACCTGCTCCCCATTCACACCTGAGACCTTGTAACACTAACAAGTCACATGACATCGGGGAGGGAAAATGGATAATTGGACACACTTTGGACATTTTCACTTAGGGGTGTTCTCACTTTTGTTGCCAGCAGTTTGGACATTAATGGCTGTGTGTTGAGTTATTTTGAGGGGTCAGTAAATTACACTGTTATATAAGCTGTACACTGACTACTTTGCATTGTATCAAAGTGTCATATCTTCAGTGTTGTCCCATGAAAAGATACAATAAAATATTTACAAAACTGTGAGGGGTGTACTGACTTTTGTGAGATACCTTATATTTTACAAAAACAAGAATTTAAAAGCAAACTAAAAAGTAAATGAAAGAAAAACAAAAACAGGCTAAAATAGAATACGACAGAAATAAAAGTTACAGTACATTGTAGGCTACTGAAAGGCTGTGGTAAATATGAGCGTTTTTAATCTGGATTTAAAGCAGCTGAGAGTTTCAGCAGTCCTGATGCTTTATGGGAGTTTGTTCCATATGTGAGGGGCATAAAAACTAAACGCTGCCTCACCATGTTTGGTTCTAACTCTGGGTACAGATAATAGCCCTGACCCTCATGACCTGAGGTCTCTGGGTGGTTCATAATGGACTAGCAGATCTGAAATGTATTTTGGCCCGAAACCATTTGGAGCTTTATAAACCAACAGTAGTATTTTGAAATCTATTCTTTGACAGTCAGGAAGCCATTGTAAAGATCTGAGAACTTGAGTTATGTGATCCACTTTCTTGGTCTTAGTGAAGACTCGAGCTGCAGCGTTCTGAACCAACTGCAGCTGTCTGATGGACTTTTTAGGGAGACCTGTGAGGACAGCATTACGGTAGTCCAGTTTACTGAAGATAAATGCATGGACACGTTTTCCTCAATCCTGCTGAAACATCAGACCTTCAATCCTCACTATGTTCTTTAAGTTATAGGCTGATTTCACTACACTCTTAATGTGGCTGTTAAAATCCAGGTCTGAGTCCAGGACCACATCCAGATTTCTGGCTTAGATGTTGGTTTTTAGTATCATTGATTGAATCTGAGTACTAACTTTGAGTCTTTCTTCTTTGGCTCCAAAAACTATTTCGGCTTTGTCTTTGTTTAACAAGAAGATTCTAGCACATCCACTCTTTAATTTGACCAATGCATTTCATCAGGGTTTTAATTGGACCATAGTCTCCTGGTGAGACGGTTATGTAGATTTGTGTATCATCTGCATAATTATGGTAATATATTTTGGGTTTTTTTATGATTTGAGCTAGTGGGAGCATATAGATGTTGAAAAGCAAAGGTCAGAAAATGGAACCTTGGGGAACTCCACAGGTTATTTTTGTTTGCTCAGATTTGTAGTTACCTACAGACACAAAATAGTCCCTGTCTTTTAAATAGGACTCAAACCAGCTAAGCGCTGTACCAGAAAGTCCCACCCAGTTTTTCAGCTAGTCTAGTAAGATCTTATGATCCACCGTGTTGAATACAGCACTGAGGTCCAGTGGAACTAAGACTGAAATGTTGTCATTATCTGTATTGGAGTAGATGTCATTAAGGACCTTAACTAGAGCTGTCTCAGTGCTGTGGGGTGGCCGAAAACCTGACTGGAAGACATCAAAATAGTTATTTAATGCCAGGAAGTTGTACAATTGTTGAAAAACAGCTTTTTCTTTTATTTTACTGAGAAAGGCGAGATTTGATATGGGCCCATAGCTGTTCATGAGTGAAGTGTCTAGGCTGCTCTTTTTTAGAAGTGGCTTGATAACAGCTCTTTTAAAGCACTGAGGGAAGACACCTGAATGCATACATATTTATGATCTGTAGTAGATCTGAGGCCATACAACATGAAACGTTTTTATAAAACCCTGTTGGGAAGGTATCAAGGCAGCAGGTTCTGGATTTCAGGTGGCGTATGATGTCATCCAAGATTTTATGATTGACTGGAAAAAATTTCATCATGGTGTTTACGTCTTCTCTGCGTGGACACAGAACTAGCATAAGTCCAACACCTGGCATAGGAGCACTGACTGACTGTCTAATTTTCTGAATTTTGTGACTAAAGAAAAAGGCAAAGTTATTGCAGGCACGGTTGGATAGAAGTTCAGGAGCTACTGACACAGGGGGATTTGTTAGCCTGTCAACAGTAGTGAACAAGGTGCGTGCATTATTATTGTTTTTAGCAATGATGTCAAAAAAATATGCTTGCCCTGCATTTCTCAGCTCCAAATTGTAAATGCTCAGTCTCTCATTATACATTTCATAATGAACCTGTAATGTAGTTTTTCGCCACCTGTGTTCAGCTTTTCAACACTCTTTTTTTTAGCTCTTACTAGTTTGGCATTTCTTTATGGAGGTTTCTGTCATGGATGGCCCTCACGGGACATCAGTGAGGCGCTATAGACAGCCGATGAGTTTGCATATTTATTAACAAAAGGTACAAATGACAAAATAAACAGCCACGTGGGGCAAAAACACAAACTTAGGCTAAGGCACAAGATAACAGACTCTGAGCAAAACACTTACTGAGACTGAAGAATCAAAGGGAGACTGGAGTCAGGGTTAGGGACTCCAGCCAAACGTTGTGTGGATCCAACGCTGTGCGAGGTCGCAGCCTGGAGTAACCTCAGCTGCTCCCTTAAATAATGCCATCTGGCTAATCAGAAATAAGAATGTAATCAATGGCATGTGATCCAGCTGTCACGATGCGGCTCAGCTCTGACAGCTGGAAATCCCGCTGTGACGCTGTCACAATAAAAGCCCTGGAAGGCCATATGACAACACAGAATGGAGAAAATACCAGACAGCCTGAGCGTGGACAGAATCAGCGCTCAGACCATAACAGTTTCTTTTTAATAGTGACTACCTTCACCTTGATGGGAGCAATGGCATTGATAATATTTGTAATTTTACTATTGAAATTTTCCACAAGCTCATTTATTGAAGGTGGTGGGGTGGGGGTGGGGAAGAGAACGCTTGGATTAATGTTTCACTGGTATTATCACTGATGTACTGTTTTTTGATGACCTCTGTCTGGATATTTCTGTTGACATTAATAGCACTCTCAAAGAAAACACAAGAATGGTCAGACAGAGCAACGTCCGTCACCATAACCTTAGAGATGTTCAGACCTTTGGAGATGACCAAGTCCAGACTGTGTCCCCTGTTGTGTGTTTTACCCTTCATGTTGAATCAGTCCAAAGTTATCAAGGACACAACACAATTCTTTGGTCCCTCTGTCCAGAGGGTTGTCAACATGGATGTTAAAATCACCAACAATAACTACACAGTCAAAGTCAACACAGATGATAGACAGCAGCTTAGTAAAATCATCAGAAAATGTTGCATGGTATTTAGGTGGTCTGTAAACATTAAGAAACAACACACAGGAGGAGGAATTCAGCTGAAGAGCCACGTATTCAAATGAAGTAAATATATCATAAGACAACTGCTTGCATTGGAGGGAATCATTAAACAAAACAACTACTACTCGTCCTTTCTTATGCAGCCTGGGTTCACTTATAAAGCTGTAGTTAGGAGGGGCTGCTTCGATAAGAAGAGAATCCACCATTATTATCTAACCAAGTCTCTGTTAAAAACATAAAATCCAGTTTGTGTTTTATAATGAGATCATTAATTAAAAATGTTTTTCCTGCCAAAGACCTAATATTTAATAAAGCTAGTTTCAGTGTGTTAAGAACACCATCTGCCAAATTTTTATTTTGTTTAGGCTGTGACTGGTGAGAAATGAACACTAGATTTGATACATTTACAGGATGCGTAGGATGGATTTTGTTTCTCTGTAAATTTACCAACCTTTTTCTGCTACCTATTAAAACAGGAATTAAGGAAACTACTTTCATACCGAGTCCTGGCTTGTCTTAGAAAGAGCCATGAGTACCGGTGGTATCAGAGCATGCACCTAGTACATCAAACCCAGCTTGTGTTGTTATCAGGCTGTGGATTCGTTTCAGCTGTGAGGGTGGGGGTGGTGGTAGGCGGTGGGGCTTTGGCTGGGGGGGGGGGCTTTGGCAGTTGTGTCAGAGCTCACTGGGGAATTGCTGGAGGGGAGAGATAGGGGGAAGAAGTGGGAGGTTTCAGGGTGGGAAAATTGGACTAGGGCATGGGGCCAGTTGTGTGGCGATAGTGACCAACTCCTTCATCTGGTCAGTGAAGTCAAGGAGTGGGAAGGATGGGGAAGAGGAAGCTGAAGAGGAGGGGGTATGCAGTGGTAGAATAGGTGGGTCCTTACTGATGACTTTTGGTGAAGGAGGGGTCTGCACAGGCGGGGGCTGAGGTGGCTTTATCTCACAATTTCTGCTGGGCTGTATCTTATCCTGTTGTTTTAGTTCCTCTTGTCTCTTGTCCTTGTCCTGGGGAACAGAATGGTGATGCAGTAAATAGAACAGATTGGAGGTAAACAGCTTCACACCTGACCTGCTGAGGCTGAGTCCATCTCTCTTAAAAAGTGTCTGTGGTCCCAGTAAAGGTTGAAAATGTTAATTAAATGAAGTGATTTGTTTGTACAAGCTTCTGATAGCAACCCATTTAAACTGAATAGTCTGTTGAATCTCTCAGCTCCTTCTCTGACCAGTGATAGTGGGACACTAATAAACACTTCAGCATTCAGACAGCTGACCAGGTCTAGGAGTTCCTTAAAGTCCTCTTTCAGTACCTCAGACTGCTGTTTCACAACATCACTTGAGCCTACATCTAATATGAGAGTTTTCACCGTGGGATGATCAGCGACAATCTGAAAGATTTTGTCTCTCACATCAGTCACCATATTCCTGGGAAACCACGTTATTTCTGTGTGTTTACCACATATGTGTCTCACATCTTTCACAGCAGAGTCACCAACAATCAGTGTCAGGCCCAGCTGTTAGCTTTCTCTGTAGCCTTTTACCTTCTGAGTTGTTCTGATTTTTCTTGCTGTGTGTGGGGGAGATTTTATCCAAGTCATCAGATGGAGATCCAGGGTCCTGCAGTAGCGGCACAAATCTGTTCTGAAGTGCCATGTTTGGTTATTGTGGAGGAGGTTTGTTTTTAGGCTTTCCTTTGACAGCTATCCAAGACTGTTTCTTGCTGACAGTCGGGGTTGAAGAGGGTCTCGGTCTAGCCGGTAAACCAGGCCAGCCATTCATATCACAAATTTCACCAAGTTGGGCTTGTCCTCCCCTCACCCTGTGTGATGATTTATTCTTGGGCTTTGCACCAAGGGCATTCCAGGGAGGACTATTACTTGAGGATTTATTTCTCTGTACACAATCCTCCCGTATCCTCTCAGCCATGTTAGCACTGGATAGCTGTGAATTAGCTGGGTCTTGTCCACTGTATTTAGTCACTGGCAGTGTTGTATCATTTTCACAGTCCATTTCCTTCCAGATTAACTTCTAGCTGGTGGATTTATTTTCCAGCATGGTAATCTTCTGTAGGAGTTTGTGGTAGTCATCTGTAGAAAGGGGAGGCATCTTGTTGATACTTAGCTTTAGCTTGTCAGTCACTGTAGTTCAGCCTACAGCTGCTTGTAGGCCATGCACACGTAGTGCTGATAAGGTCCAAAAAAGTGTGACATCATGGCAATATTGAGCTCTATCTTCAGTGAAATATAGTCCCAGTGATTTATGAGTATCCGGTAGCCGCTGCCCATAAATTTTTTGTAGGGGAAATAAAAATATTGACAGAAAAGTGCAAGCAGAGGGAAGAGCGAAGCAGTGGAGCGTCCTTTCACCAGCAAGATAAGACAGTAAAAAGCAAGCACTCTGAGAGGCCACCCAACATGCAACGGGCCACACAAATCTGACTTACCACCATCACCATCTCCACTCATCACTCCCTTACTCTCACTTGCTTACTCACTTACTCTCTCACTCGCTTACCCCCTTGCTCGCCCCTATTCATTTGGCAGCGCCCAGGGATGACGACAATATGATGGGCCCCAGGTCACCAGCCAGGCCCCAGACCCCCGGCAGAAGGAGGACAGCAAGGGTGGACAAAGACCCCTCAACCCCCCCCCCCATGCACAAATTGTGATGGGTGAGTGTTAGTTGTGTGGTGTGATTGTGTGCAGGTGTGTGAACAACCAAAGTGCAGTTAAAATTGGAGGGGTAGTGTGTTAGGGCACCGCTAGCCGCTGCTATGGGCAGTGGGGCTCCCATCCCCCAAGCCCTCAGTGTCTACAGTGCAATTAAAATTGAGGTGAGAGTGGCCCCACTGCGCAGTAGACAGAGGAATCCTCTTCACCGACACCATACAGCACTGCCCCACCCCAAAACCTTAAGTGTATCCAATAAGATGTATGATCCACCCAGAATTGGGGGACGGGAGGGGTGGGGGTAAGACTGGGAGGGAGGTGGTCCCAAAGAAAGCCCATTTCCCCCAGAAGCCAGCTCCTAAACTGGCTCTGGAGGCCACCCACTGCCCCCAGATCCCATCCCAAGGTGAGGGGCACCAGGCTATGCAGCCTAGGATCCACTAGCATCACACCCCTGTGCTCACCAGCACCACAGGCATAATGGGGCAGCCACACTCACAATTACTCTCACACATCTTGAACACACAAACATAATAATAATAATAATGATAATGAAGAATGGGCCGAACACATACGGCACTCGACATACCAAGCGACATCTCAGAGCGCCCACCGCGAGTCCACCAACCATCCACCCCAGACAGACATTGACAGCGGCAGGCTACTCTGCAGTCACAGCCGTCCCGGGGCAAACCGACGGAAACACAGCTGCCAACTCGTGCCAACGGTGCCCCCGGCCACCCCCGAGCACCCACACACATCCATGCCCAGCGCCACAGACACCAGAGGCAAGGCAGCAAAGCGCCCTGCCCCGAGGCATAACAGCAGGTCACAAAAGACTCCACAACAGCATCCAAAGAACTGCAGGCCTCACTTGCCTCAGTTAAGGTCAGTGTTCGTGACTCCACCATAAGAAAGAGACTGTGCAAAAATGGCCTGCATGGCAGAGTTGAAAGATGAAAACCACTGCTGAGCAAAAAGAACATAAAGGCTCTTCTCAGTTTTGCCAGAAAACATCTTAATGATTCCCAAGACTTTTGGGAAAATACTCTGTGGACTGACAAGACAAAAGTTGAACTTTTTTGAAGTGTGTGTCCCATTACATCTGGTGTAAAAGTGACAACATTTCAGAAAAGGAACATCATACCAACAGTAAAATATGGTGGTGGTAATGTGAAGGTGTGGGGCTGTTTTGCTGCTTCACAACCTGGAAGACTTGCTGTGGTAAATGGAACCATGAATTCTGCTGTCTACCAAAATGTCCTGAAGGAGAATGCCCAGCCATTTGTTCGTGACCGCAAGCTGAAGCACACTTGGGTTCTGCAGCAGGACAATGATCCAAAACACACCAGTAAGTCCACCTCGGAATGGCTTAAGAAAAACAAGATGAAGACTTTGCAGTGGCCTAGTCAAAGTCCTGACCTTATTCCGATTGAGATGCTGTGGCATGACCTTAAAAAGTTGGTTCATGCTCAAAAACCCTCCAATGTGGCTGAATTACAACAATTCTGCAAAGATGAGTGGGACAAAATTTCTCCACAGTGCTGGAAAAGACTCATTGTCAGTTATTGCAAATGCTTGATTGCAGTTGTTGTTGCTAAGGGTGGCCCAACCAGTCATTAGGTTTAGGGGGCAATCACTTTTTCACACAGGACCATGTAGGTTTGGATTTTTTCCCCCTTAATAATAAACAACTTCATTTAAAAACTGCATTTTGTGTTTACTTGTGTTATCTTTGTCTAATATTTAAATTTGTTTGATGAAACATTTAAGTGTGACAAACATACAAAAAAATGAGAAATCAGGAAGGGGGCAAACACTTTTTCACACCACTGTATATAATGTCTTAATCCAGTTTATAAAAGATGAGCCAAACCCAAACTTATGTAGCACCACAAAAAGGAATTTCCAATTAATGTGGTCATAGCCTTTCTCTGCATCCAGAGATCTTACAGTAGTCTATTAAGTTAAATAGCCTACATGTATTATTAGCCGAGTGCTTACCCTTGAGGAAACCTGATTGATCCGGGTGTATAATAAGCAGAGTTATCATTTCCAGTCTTCTGGCGAGAGCTTTCCAAAATATTTTAAGTTCAACATTCAGAAGTGAGATGAGACGGTAGCTGGATGGAAGCGCAGTTTCTTTTTCAATACAATTCAACTTTATTTACATAGCACCATTTCACAACAACAGTCATCTCATAGCACTTTCAACTGTAGGGAAAACCCCCACAGTTGCAGAAAGACCCCAGCAATCAGGCGATCCCCTGTGAGCACGTGCTTGGCGACAGTGGAGAGGTAACAGGAAGAAACCTCCAGCAGAACCAGGCTCAGGGAGGGGCAGTCATCTGCTGTGACTGGCTGGTGGGTGAGGGGATAGAGAACATGAAAAGAACAGACATGTAGAGAGCAAACAGCACGATGGGGACTCAATCTATGGGAGAGAACAAACAGGTGTTAATGACCAGCAAAAAAAAATATTTCATTGAGAGTGAAGAAAGGAGTGAAGCCCAGTGCATTATTGGAGGTCCCCCAGCTGTCTAAACCTATTAGCAGCATATAGACATGGACAAAATTGTTGGTACCCCTCTGTTAATGAAAGAAAAACCCACAATGGTCACAGAAATAACTTGATTCTGACAAAGGTGGTAATAAATAAAAAAAAGTCTATGAAAGTTAACCATTGAAAATCAGACAATGCTTTTGAATTGTGGTTCAACAGAATTATTTAAAAAAACAAACTCATGAAACAGGCCTGGACAAAAATGATGGTAACCTTAACTTAATATTTTGTTGCACAACCTTTTGAGGCAATCATTGCAATCAAACGATTTCTGTAACTGTCAATGAGACTTCTGCACCTCTCAGCAGGCATTTCGGCCCACTCCTCATGAGCAAACTGCTCCAGTTGTCTCAGGTTTGAAGGGTGCCTTCTCCAGACGGCATGTTTCAGCTCCTTCCACAGATGTTCAATAGGATTTAGATCAGGGCTCATAGAAGGCCACTTTAGAATAGTCCAATGTTTTGCTCTTAGCCATTCTTGGGTGTTTTTAGCTGTGTGTTTTGGGTCATTATCCTGTTGCAAGACCCATGACCTGTGACTGAGACCAAGCTGTCTGACACTGGGCAGCACATTTCTCTCTAGAATACCTTGATAGTCTTGAGATTTCATTGTACCCTGCACAGATTCAAAACACCCTGCGCCAGATGCAGCAAAGCAGCCCCAGAGCATACACACGTGGACAAAATTGTTGGTACCCTTCTGTTAATGAAAGAAAAATCCACAGTGGTCACAGAAATAACTTGAATCTGACAAAAGTGGAAATAAATAAAAATTCTATGAAAATTAACCAATGAAAATCAGACAATGCTTTTGAATTGTGGTTTAACAGAATTACTTTAAAAAACAAACTCACGAAACAGGCCTGGACAAAAATGATGGTACCCCTAGAAAAGATTGAAAATAATGTGACCACAGGGACATGTTCAACCAAGATGTGTCCTCTAATTAACATCACAGGTGTCTACAAACTTGTAATCAGTCAGTCGGCCTATTTAAAGGGTGACAAGTAGTCACTGTGCTGTTTGGTGACATGGTGTGTACCACACTAAACATGGTCCAGAGGAAGCAAAGGAGAGAGTTGTCTCAGGAGATTAGAAAGCAAATTGTAGACAAGCATGTTAAAGGTAAAGGCTATAAGACCACCTCCAAGCAGCTTGATGTTCCTGTGACTACAGTTGCACATATTATTCAGAAATTTAAGATCCACGGGACTGTAGCCAGCCTCCCTGGATGTGGCCGCAGGAGGAAGCTTGATGAAGAATGGTAACAAAAGAGCCCAGAACAACCTCTAAACACATTCATGGTGAACTCCAAGGTCAAGGTACATCAGTGTCAGATCGCACCATCCGTAGTTATTTGAGCCAAAGTGGTCTTCATGGGAGACAACCAAGGAGGACACCACTGTTGAAAATAAATCATAAAAAAGCCAGACTGGAATTTGCCAAACTGCATGTTGACAAGCCACAAAGCTTCTGGGAGAATGTCCTATGGACAGACGAGACAAAACTGGAACTTTTTGTCAAGGCACATCAGCTCTATGTTCACATACTGGATGATGATCGCTGATAACTTGATTAGAGCAAATTTCAGTATCTGTAATATCCCTCACAATGGAGCTACTAGCTAAGAAAAAGTCTAAACGAGAATATGAGTGGTGCACTGGTGAGAAGAATGTGTATTCCCTAAGAGTTAGGTGAAGAGAATGCCATTCATCACAAAGATGCTAATAGGTTTAGACAGTCGTGGGATGCCCAACAATGCACCAGGCTTCACTCCTTTCTTCACTCTCAGTGAAATAGTTTTTTCTGGTCATTAACATGTGTTTGCTGTCTCCGATAGATTGAGTCCCCATTGTGCTGTTTGCTGTTTACATGCCTGTTCTTTTCTTCTTCTTCTCTATCCCCTCACCCCTCAGCCAGTCGCAGAAGATGACTGCCCCTCCCTTAGCCTTGTTCTGCTGGAGGTTTATTCCTGTTAAAAGGGAGTTTTTCCTCTCCATCATCACCTAGTGCTTGCTCACAGGGGGATCACCTTATTGTTGGGGCCTTTCTTCGTTGTGGGGTTTTCCCCTACAGTTGAAAGTGCTATGAGATGACTGTTGTTGTGAAATGCACTATATAAATAAAGTTGAATTGAATTGAATTGAAAGACCAAAATCACTCGTGTATTGTCTGATTTTCTGATAATTCTCCACTGTACTGACCCTGTCAGTTGTAGGATTTAATACCAGGTTGAAATCCCCTCCTATTATTAGTGTGGTGTCCAAGTGCTCAGAAAGAGAAGTGACAAAAGTGTGAAAAGAAGGTTGGGTCGTCAACATTTAGGCCATAAATACTTGCAATGCATAGATCCAGATTTTGAACTGAGATTTTTAATATTATAAATCTACCTTCCAGATCTGCAATGGTGTTATTCACAACAAAATATACAGTGGGGCAAAAAAGTATTTAGTCAGCCACCAATTGTGCAAGTTCTCCCACTTAAAAGATGAGAGAGGTCTCCAATTTTCATCATAGGTAAACCTCAACTATGAGAGACAAAATGAGGGAAAAAAAATCCAGAAAATCACATTGAAGGATTTTTAATGAATTAATTGGTAAATTCCTTGGTAAAATAAGTATTTGGTCACCTACAAACAAGCAAGATTTCTGGCTCTCACAGACCTGTAACAACTTCTTTAAGAGGCACCTCTGTCCTCCACTCGTTACCTGTATTAATGGCACCTGTTTGAACTCATTATCAGTATAAAAGACACCTGTCCACAACCTCAAACAGTCAGACTCCAAACTCCACTATGGCCAAGACCAAAGAGCTGTCAAAGGACACCAGAAACAAAACTGTAGACCTGCACCAGGTTGGGAAGACTGAATCTGCAATAGGTAAGCAGCTTGGTGAGAAGAAATCAACTGTGGGAGCAATTATTAGAAAATGGAAGACATACAAGACCACTGATAATCTCCCTCGATCTGGGGCTCCACGCAAGATCTCACCCCGTGAGGTCAAAATGATCACAAGAACAGTGAGCAAAAATCCCAGAACCACACAGGGAGACCTAGTGAATGACCTGCAGAGAGCTGGGACCAAAGTAACAAAGGCTACATCAGTAACACACTACGCCTCCAGGGACTCAAATCCTGCAGTGCCAGACATGTCCCCCTGCTTAAGCCAGTACATGTCCAGGCCCGTCTGAAGCATTTGGATGATCCAGAAGAGGATTGGGAGAATGTCATATGGTCAGATAAAACCAAAATAGAACTTTTTAGTAAAAACTCAACTTGTCGTGTTTGGAGGAGAAAGAACACCATACCTACTGTGAAGCATGGGGGTGAAAAATTATACTTTGGGGCTGTTTTTCTGCAAAGGGACCAGGACGACTGATCCGTGTAAAGGAAAGAATGAATAGGGCCATGTATCGTGAGATTTTGAGTGAAAACCTTCTTCCATCAGCAAGGGCATTGAAGATGAAACATGGCTGGGTCTTTCAGCATGACAATGATCCCAAACACACTGCCCGGGCAATGAAGGAGTGGCTTCGTAAGAAGCATTTCAAGGTCCTGGAGTGGCCTAGCCAGTCTCCAGATCTCAACCCCATAGAAAATCTTTGGAGGGAGTTGAAAGTCCGTGTTGCCCAGCAACAGCCACAAAACATCACTGCTCTAGAGGAGATCTGCATGGAGGAATGGGCCAAAATACCAGCAACAGTGTGTGAAAACCTTGTGAAGACTTACAGAAAACATTTGACCTCTGTCATTGCCAACAAAGGGTATATAACAAAGTATTGAGATGAACTTTTGTTATTGACCAAATACTTATTTTACCGAGGAATTTACCAATTCATTCATTCATTCATTCATCTTCTTCCGCTTAATCCTTTTCGGGTCGCGGGGGGGCTGGAGCCTATCCCAGCATCTTTGGGCGAGAGGCAGGGTACACCCTGGACAGATCGCCAGTCCATCGCAGGGCCAACACAAAGAGACAGACAACCATTCACTCTCACATCCATACCTAAGGACAATTTAGAATCCCCAGTTGATGCCAATTAACCTAACCTGCATGTCTTTGGCATGTGGGAGGAAACCGGAGTACCCGGAGTAAACCCACGCAGACACGGGGATAACATGCAAACTCCACACAGAAGGGTCACCGATGGTCTGGGGGTGGGATCGAACCCACGATGGTCAAGGGTGGAATCGATCCCATGACCTTCTTGCTGTGCCGCCACTGTGCTAACCACTGCGCCACCGTGCTGCCCGAATTTACCAATTAATTCATTAAAAATCCTTCAATGTGATTTTCTGGATTTTTTTTTCTCATTTTGTCTCTCATAGTTGAGGTATACCTATGATGAAAATTGGAGACCTCTCTCATCTTTTAAGTGGGAGAACTTGCACAATTGTTGGCTGACTAAATACTTTTTTCCCCACTGTATTCATCTGTTTGCCAATATAGCTACCCCCCTTTGTTTGGAATTAAAGCAGGCTGAGTACATGTGGGGAAATTCAGGGGAGGTGAATTTTCCACAAGGTCCTGAGGTTGGTATGAAGGCTGGTACGAGGGGTTGCCCAGTGACTCATAGATGACCATCTGTGTTTGCAAGGGAACATGCTTGCCATCATTGGAGAGTGTGGTTGTCAAGTGAGGGCTGGTTGACCCATCACCATTCTGGCTTACAGCATCCTCCTCCCCCTGTGTTAGTCCTGGGACGATCGGGATATCCTCTTCTTCTGTCTTGACTATCATGTTTGTATTGTCTTTGTTCTCTTCAGCATGTTCACTCTCCCTTTGTTGGAGAAAATTATGTTTTCTCTTTTTCCTCTCAGGCGGAAGTGACCTGACTGGTTGAGATGTGTGTCGTGCCATTGTGACTGTTTCTCCTAAGTTCATTAACAGGCTATGTCCTCCTTGTAGTTCCAGGGATTCTTAGCCAATACTGCAATCTGCCACCCTCTTCTGAATCTGAAGACTGCTTGACCCATCTTAAAGGCATTTTTCAGTTTTCATCTGGCTGTTCCTGGCTCTCGGCTGTTTTTTCTCCAGATGTGGGCTGACGCTGATTCAAGATTCAAAGATTTTATTTGTCAGTACTACTGTACGTACAGGACATACAGGAGAATTGAAATGGCATTTCTCTTTCTTTTCAGTGGTGTGCACAATATAAAAAAAAAAGGAATAAGGCTGGAAAAAAAAGAAAACAATAACAACAATGATGTGAGTGTCTCTTTGTCTCTGCTGATGATTTCTGGGGGTGTGGAGGAAAGTCTACTGGCAAGTCATTAACAAGAAGCAGGAGGTTGCGGTGTAGTGTCTGCACCCTGTTTCCTCCTGTTTCTGGGGCAACTTTGTAAACGAGATCATCGGCAACCTTTTCTTTGACAACATAAACAATGTCCTCCCAGAATGACCTGAGTTTCCCTGGACCTCCTCTTTCACCTAAATTGCGGACCAAGACATGGTCACTTAGTTCAAGTACAGTACCCTGGGCAGCACGGTGGTGCAGTGGTTAGCACTGTTGCTTAACAGCTAGAAGGTTCCGGGTTCGAATCCCCATTCTGGCAGGGGTAGGAACGTTTCTGTGTGGCGTTTGCATGTTCTCCCTATGCTGCGTGGGTTTCCTACTGCGTGGGGCTCCGGTTTCCTCCCACAAACCAAAGACATGCATGTTAGGTTAATTGGTTGTTCTAAATTGTCCCTAGATATCTGTCTCCTATAGGCCCTTACAATAGAGGGTTAGTACTAGTGAAGCACTTTGAGTGGTCTTTGAGACTAGAAAAAGCGCTATATAAGTACAGGTCCTTATCCCTTACCTTTTATGTGGTGATCATAACACTTCTTTCCCCGAGCACTTCAATGCTGGCTGTTCTCAGCTGCGATCTTGCAGGCTTCCTTCATTCTTGCAGCCCACTTTTCTGCATAGCCCGTTGGGAAAGTCGACTCCTCATTAGAAGTCAATCCAAATATCATGTCCACAGGAAGCCGCGGATGACGTCCATACATTAGATAGAAGGGCGACATTCCTGTGGCCTCATGCCTGGTACAGTTATATGCATGAACAGCATGTGGCAGATGGTCTTTACCTCTCTCTTTGTCATTTCTTCTAGAGTTCTTAACATTTGGAGCAGGGTACAGTTGAATCTCTCTGCTGGATTGCCCTGGGGATGGTGTGGCATTGTGCGTGAATGACCCACTTTGCTCAGCTGTTGCAAAGTTTCGAAGAGTTCTTTTTCAACTTCCCTCCCCTGATCATGATGTAATTTCCAGGGATAGCCAAATTGGAGGATGAAATCTTCAAAAAACTTCTCTGCAGCGGTTTGTCCTGACTTATTTTTGGTTGCGTCGGCTTGGGCAAATTTGGTAAAGTGGTCAACAACAACCAAAATATACTGAAATCCTCCCTTTTCCCAGTTTCAGATGAAGATAATCAATTGATACAAGCTCCAGGGGTGAGCTGATGGTGATGCTCCCCATAGGTGCTCTGATGTGAGAGGTTGATTTTTTCCTCTTGATGCAGGGGCACATCCTCGTCACATAACCCTTAACATTGCGTTTCATCTACAGTATGGCCAGTAGAAACAGCCTATGACCAGGGCAAGCACCTTCTCATTTTCCCCACGTGGCTCAGGTCATTATGAAGGAGCTTAAAAACCATGGGTCGATACTGCTCAGGTAGGGCAAACTGATCTCTTTGACTGACTTTCCTATAAAGTAGGCTATTTTCAAGGTGGAGCTTGTCCCATTCATACAGAAGCTTTCTTGATGGACTACTGACCCTATTTCTGATGTTAGTGGTTAGTTTGTCAGTTGTCTCTTTTAACTTAACAACTAGAGCGATGATAGGATCATGTTGCTGGGATTTTTTGAGTTCAGCATGAGTGATGGTTGGGAACAGCTCTGGTAGCTGAAAGGGTGGACTGTTTTGTCTCAGGTCCAACACAGCAACATCTTTCAGCTTGGTGACTTGACTGCCATCTCAGCTTGTCTGGATAGTGTCTTTGGACAACTTCTCTGTGCATGAGTCAACATACAGTGCATCCGGAAAGTATTCACAGTGCTTCACTTTTTCAACATTTTGTTATTTTTTTTTCCTCTCAAAATTCTACACACAATACCCTAGAATGACAATGTGAAAAAAGTTTTTTTTTTTTTAGATTTTTGTACATTTGTTAAAAATAAAAAACTAAGAAATCATGTGTACATAAGTATTCACAGCCTTTGCCATGAAGCTCAAAATTGAGCTCTGGTGCATCCTGCTTCCACGGATTATCCTTGAGATGTTTCTGTAGCTTAATTGAAGTCTACCTGTGGTAAATTCAGTTGATTGGACATGATTTGGAAAGGCACACACCTGTCTATATAAGGTCCCACAGTTGACAGTGGATGTCAGAGCACAAACCAAGCAGGAAGTCAAAGGAATTGTCTGTAGACCTCCGAGACAGGATTGTCTCGAGGCACAGATCTGGGGAAGGGTACAGAAAAATTTCTGCTGCATTGAATGTCCCAATGAGCACAGTGGCCTCCATCATCTGTAACTAGAAGTTCAGAACCAAAACGACTCTTCCTAGAGCTGGCTGGCCGTCTAAACTGAGCAATCAAGGGAGAAGGGCCTTAGTCAGGGAGGTGGCTGTGAACCCGATCAGAGCTCCAGCATTGCTCTGTGAAGAGAGAAGAACCTTCCAGAAGGACAACCATCTCTGCAGCAATCCACCAATCAGGCTTGTATGGCAGAGTGGCCAGACGGAAGCCACTCCTTAGTAAAAGGCACATGGCAGCCCACCTGGAGTTTACCAAAAGGCACCTGAAGGACTCTCAGACCATGAGAAACAAAATTCTTTGGTCTGATGAGACAAAGATTGAACTCTTTGGTGTGAATGCCAGGCATCATATTTGGAGGAAACCAGGCACCATTCATAACCACGCCAATGTTGGTAGCAGCATCATGCTGTATGGATGTTTTTCAGCAGCAGGAACTGGGAGACTAGTCAGGATAGAGGGAAAGATGAATGTAGCAATGTACAGAGACATCCTGGATGAAAACCTGCTCCAGAGTGCTTTTGACCTTAGACTGGGGTGAGGGTTCATCCTTCAACAGGACAACAACCCTCAGCACACAGCTAAGATGTCAAAGGAGTGGCTTCAGGACAACTCTGTGAATGTCCTCGAGTGACCCAGCCAGAGCCCAGACTTGAATCCAATTGAACATCTCTGGAGAAATCTGAAAATGGCTGTGGGCCAACGCTTCCCATCCAACCTGATGGAGCTTGAGAGGTGCTGCAAAAAGAAATGGGCCAAACTGCCCAAAGATAGGTGTGTCAAGCTTGTGGCATCATATTCAAAAAGACTTGAGGCTGTAATTGCTGCCAAAGGTGCATCAACAAAGTATTGAGCAAAGGCTGTGAATACTTATGTACATGTGATTTCTTAGTTTTTTTAAATTTTTAATAAATTTGCAAAAATAAAAAAAAAAAAAAACTTTTTTCACGTTGTCATTATGGGGTGTTGTGTGTAGAATTTTGAGGAAAAAATGAATTTAATCCCTTTTTGGAATAAGGCTGTTACATAACAAAATGTGGAAAAAGTGAAGCGCTGCGAATACTTTCCAGATGCACTGTATCTGTCAGTGTCCAGTGGCAGTCTTGAAAGTGTGTCAGCATCTCTGTTAGCTCTGCCTGGCCCGTATTTAATCTCAAAGCAAAATTCGGCCAGTTCGCCGACCCACCTGTGGCCCACAGCATTTAGCTTAGCTGGACTCATTGCCAGTGTTGGGCAAGTTACTAAAAAATAGTAACTAGTAACAGTTACTATTTACTTCTTTTCAAAAGTAACTGACTTACTTTTTAGTTACTGCATGATTAAAGTAACTAGTTACTTGGAAAATAGCTTTCATGTTACTTTTAAATGCATACATAAATCATCTTGCACACGTAGCAAGATCAAGGGTCCCTTGTTCTCATCAGAAAAAAGAAGAAAAAGAAAACTGATGAGAAAAAAAAGTCTTATCTTACCAGAGAAAAAACTCTCAGATTTACATAAACTATTGTAATCAGTTGTAGCGATATGGGATTTATAATTATGATCCATCCATCTTCTACCGCTTTTCTGGAGGTCCGGGCCGCGGAGGCAGCAGTTCAAGCAGAGAAGCCCAGACTTCCCTCTCCCCAGCCACCTGCTCCAGCTCTTCAGAGAAGATACCAAGGCATTCCCAGACCAGCTGGGCCTTGGTATCCTCTCTGAAGAGCTGGCCAGATAAAGAATGATCCAACAGACTCTCATGATAAATTCTAGATCAAGGATTCAATGTACCCTGCCCAGTATGGGGTTACCGGAGCCCCACCCTCGAGCCAGGCCAGGGGGAGGGGCTCGATGGCTAACGTCTGGTGGGCAGGGGCTCAGCCTGAAGGAGTTACATGGGTCCGCCCTCCAGTGGGCTCACCACCTGCAGGAGGGATCATGGGGGTCCGGTGCTATGTGGATTAGGTGGCGGTCAAAGGCGGAGACCTTGGCGGACTGATCCCAAGCTTTATAATTATGATCAGGTATAAAAATTATTTAATTTATATTAATGTATCAGGACCTGAGATTTACTCCGGGTCCACACACACAGAAACAAGTTAATAACACTCGTCGGGGCACCAGCTCACCTCTTTAGTGAGCACTTTAATCATTAATTTCATTTTATACCTGTTTAATCACTCAATAAATTAATTAGTAATTAGTCTCAAAATTTTAGTGAATTCGATACTGGGGGCTTTGAAACCAGATGGAATGAAATAAATTCCCAGCAACTTCTCATTTTCATGTATTTATTAAATCAGAATCAGATTTATTGCCATTGTTCATGTAGTACACAAACTAGGAATTTGTCTCGGTGCAATGCTGCAACATTAAACATGATAAAATAAAAGAAATAAACTATACATGCAATAGAGTGTAGAATAAGAGTGAGTAATACGAGTCAGCAGTTTAAATATATTAGCGAGCAGCAGATAATGTGGAGAACCATATAGTGCAGTCGGTAATGCAGGAAGAAAACAGTGATGATTGACATGAGTCTGGTCGAGCTGCTGTACATAGTGCACGAGAGTCAATAAGTCACTTAGTGTTCAGCAGTCTGATGGCAGAGGGGAAGAAGCTGTTCATGTGACGGGAGGTTTTAGTCTGGATGGACCGAAGTCTTCTACCTGAGGGGAGAGGGGCAAACAGTACGTGACCAGGGTGTGAGGGATCGGCTATGATCCGGCCAGCACGCCTCCGGGTCCTGGAGATGTACAGATCCTGGAGAGATGGGAGCTTGCAGCCGATCACCTTCTCAGCAGTGCGCACGACGCGCTGCAGCCTTAGTCTGTCCCTGGCAGTGGCTCCTGCGTACCACACGGTTATGGAGGTGGTGAGGATGGACTCGATGATGGCTGTGTAGAACTGCACTAACATCTTGGTGGGTAGCTTGAGCTTCCTCAGCTGCCGCAGGAAGAACATACTCTGCTGGGCCTTTTTGATGAGGGAGCTGATGGTCGGCTCCCACTTGAGGTCCCTGGTGATGGTGGTGCCTAGGAAGCGGAAGGAATCAGCAGTGGTGATGGGAGAGCCTGTGAGGGTGAGGGGGGCAGAGGGGTTGTGACTTTCCTGAAGTCCACAATCATCTCCACTGTCTTCAGAGCGTTCAGCTGCAGGTTGTTGTTGTTGCACCAGGACGCCAGCTGGGCCACCTCTCTCCTGTAGGCGGACTCGTCGCCGTTGGAGATGAGTCCGATGAGGGTGGTGTCGTCCGCAAACTTGATCAACTTGACAGACTGGTGGCTGGAGGTGCAGGAGTTGGTATAAAGGGAGAAGAGTAGGGGGGAAAGTACACAGCCCTGGGGTGATCCAGTGCTGATGCTAGCAGAGTCTGAGACAGTCTTTCCCAGCCGCACATGCTGCCTCCGGTCCGTCAGGAAGTCGGTGATCCACCTGCAGAGGGAGTCAGGCACGTTGAGCAGGGACAGCTTGTCCCGGAGCAGAGCGGGGCGGATGGTGTTGAATGCGGAGCTGAAGTCCACAAACAGGATCCTGGCATAGGTTCCTGGGGAGACCAGGTGCTGCAGGATGGAGTGGAGGGCCAGGTTGACTGCACCGTCTACAGACCTGTTGGCTCGGTAGGCAAACTGCAGCGGGTCCAGGAGGGGGGTGGTGATGGACTTGAGGTGGGGCAGGACCAGGCGCTCAAAGGACTTCATGACTACAGAGGTGAGCGCTACAGGTCTGTAGTCGTTAAGTCCAGTGATCCGTGGCTTCTTGGGGACAGGGATGATGGTGGAGGATTTGAGGCAGGACGGCACGTGGCATAGCTTAAGGGAGGTGTTAAAAATGTCTGTGAAGACAGGAGCCAGCTCTTTCGCACAGTGTCTCAGGGTGGAGGGAGACACGCCGTCCGGACGGGGGGGCCTTGCGCGGGTTCAGTCTGGAGAACTGTTTGAGCATGTCCTGCTCACTGATGACAAGGGCAGGGGGGGAGGAGGGGGGGCGCCTTTGATGAAGTAGGGATCGTGGAGGCTGTGGAGCTGGAGGGAGGGGGGAGTTGGACACAGATGACGAGGTGTCAAAACGGGCATAGTGTTGGGACAGTCTTTGACAAAGGGCTTTGTCATCCTGACCTTTAGGAGCCTGAGGCCGATAATTGGTGATTGGCCTCAGTCCTCTCCACACAGAAGCCGAGTCATTAGCAGTGAACTGCTGCTGGAGTCTCTCAGAATACACAGATTTAGCTCTCCTCAGCTCTCTGTTAAACCGATATTTAACCTCCCTGTAGCAGCCCCTGTCTCCACTTTTCAGCGCTGCTTCCTTCTCCTTCCTGATCTGTCTGAGCTTAGCAGTGAACCAGGGCTTATCATTAGAGTACCTCACCCTGGTGCGCAATGGAAGAATGCTGTCCTCACAAAAGTGGATATATGAGTTCACAGTGTCCGTGTACTCATCCAGATCATGCGTGGCTCCTTTAAACATGCCCCAATCAGTTATTTCCATGCATGTTTCCAGCTTCTCCTCAGCTTCACTGGTCCATTAAAAATGGATTAAATGAAGTGATGATTAAAGGACATTGTAATGATTTGCATTAACCATTAAATTAAACTTGTAAATGATAGAGTAACAATGTGAACATTTGCAGAACCAGGGTGAAAATGTAAGCTGAATTTAGATCAGTGTGAAGTTAACAGATTATAGAAAACTGAACGCAAATTTATGGGGGAAATTAAACTAATTATATGGAAAATTCTGGCTTACTCTTAAGAAAATGAAAATGGAATTTTAATGAAAAGAGGAGTGACATTAATTGCTCTTTAATTTTGTATCTGATCAGATACTGAATTATTCTCAAATCTCAGACATTTTATTCAGCAGATGAATAAAGAATGCAGCTCATGTGACCCAGATTGGTGGAGGTAATTCGGCGGCGTCTCCTCGAAGTTTTAATTGCAGATTGCACCCAAAACCAGAATATCTTGCCAGCAGATATTCGGACAAGGTATGGCAGCTTCCAAAGAAAAGAATTAATTCCTAGACGTTTAAAGAAAAACATTAAAACACACAGAAGTTTACACAAACACAATATTTCATGTTCTCTGCTCTGAGGTGATCGTAGAAAAAAAAAACGTGGGAGAAGTCTCCTTTGTTCTGTGGCAGTGAAGAGATCTCTTTGTTCTCCTGTGGTGCTCCAGGAGTGCTCTGCAGGAGGAGCGTCTTCCCCCTCCTTATAACTCCAACCAAGTTTCACAGGCTTCTGGGGATTGGCAGGAGCCCCAGCCAATAGTCTTCCTTTGTGGGTGGGTTTTATGAACTTTAGTCCATTGAACAAACAGGCTTTTGTCTGTAACAACCAATAATATTGAGAGAGCTGTTGTCAAGCAGAGACTGGCGGCGATCAGTCACGTGACTTTAAGGACGTTTTGGCAACCTGATACGCACATCTTAACACTGAAAATTCATCTATACACTTATGTATAAAATCTAACCTACTTCAGTGATTCATGCAACTTAAAAACTAGTGCTTTTAAATTAACATGCAAGGATAAACATTCATTTAAACATTTTAACATGCACATGTTTAAAATCAAGGATGAATATATTTCAAACCCATTATTGATTGTCCACACCAAACATCAGAGTCCATTTGCTTTTCCATGGTGTCCTGAAAAAGAAGATAATCTGAGAATTGAGTTTTGTAACATGAATGCAAGTCATTTCAAGAAGTTCACTGATTAAATCCAGCATGTCCCGGAGTTGCCAATAGAGAGCAATGTTGAGCTGTGGATATTTTGTAGGCCATATGGGACATTCCACAAAGGTCTGTTCTTTGTCCACGTTTTATTGGCCAATAAAATGTTCAGGAGGAAATGCATTAGGAGGAATTCTGGAGACTGGTTTAACAAAGGAATCAGCTGTGGTCGTGGGATGAAAGAGCAGTTTTTGACTGTCCTTTTCCTGGGTGAAACAATGTCTTTAAGCTGAAGAATAATTTTATTGATGAGCCAAAGCAAGATGATGCTACAGCTCCCCCCTTTGGTATCGACGGTGAGTTTTGGTCAGCGTTGATAGCCATCCTAGGCATCAGATTCCAATTTGGCAACTCTTGATCCAACTGCTGAACTAATGGTTCTGATATCCATAAATCTTAAGCTTGTAAACAGTATCGGTTCCTAGGTGTAGATCTTTAAATTTGGTTTTCTGAAAAACTTCTAGAAATTTTCAAAAATAATTTGGGTATGACCAACTATAAACATTATATAATTGTCTAAGATATACTAAAATCCTGTATATGCCTGTAAAGACTTAAAAATTCTGGTTACGAACGTATAAACTAGAAGTATGTGGGTTTTGACGTACTTCAGATACAGTGGTACCTCTACTTACGAACGTCTCTACATACGGAATTTTCAGGTTATGACACGCCTCAACGGGAAAATATTGCCTCTTGTTACGAAAGAAATTTCAGGATACGAAAGGCAAAAATACAGTACGCGCTGCTACTCGCAGCTCCGTAATGGGGCGCTGACATCGGGACGATGTCAAGTATGGGAGGGGAGAGTGTAGCGAACTCAATGTAAGCACCCTACTTGGCTTGCCAAGTGGGTTGACCCTATTGGCGACACAGGTAGAGTGCGGGACTCCGGAGCGGGAGGCGTGAGTTCGAACCTCCCGGTGGGACGTCGCCATGTCGAGCAGCACGTTAAAATAATTTTTATTCTTTACTTTATTCTTTGTTTTTTACATTATGTACAACTCTCATTTTATGTTTATTGTGCAGTAATCTAATTGTAACATGTATTTGTTACATGTTTTGATGCATTTTTATGATTTATAAAAAATTTATGTCCGAATTTTGGGGGGCTTGGAACGGATTAGGGCATTTATATGGAAACCGCGTCTCTACTTACGGAATTTTCAGGTTACGAAACTACTTCCAGAACCAATTAATTTCGTAAGTAGAGGTACCTCTGTAAATGTTTTGGGTTTGCCGTAAAATATCTATTCAAAATTTCAAAGGTATTTTAAATGTGCATAAAAATCTAAATAGAGTGCAAAGAATATATATTTGTATATACGCATGCATGTACTCAAAGATCTTAGGAGTCCAGATCAAAAGCAAAATTACAAAAATTATTACTCATATTTGAGGTAGAGGTTTAGGCTAATCAATAGTGGTGTAACTCAGGGAGGTTCAAATTGAATTGGTTTAGCTGGACTAAACCATGGTTCCACAGATGTACAAGTCATAGGGAGTGGACATGGGATGCCATCATTGTTCTTTGAATAGCAACGAGAAGTAAATTTGGATTTACTGCAAAAAGGATAAGATGATGAGAGAGCATATTCATTGCTGAAGTAACGGAAAAGCTAATGTTTCTAGCTACCTCTGGGATTAACATAGACATTGGCTGTGTGTGAGCATAGTCAACCTTTAACACAAAGAGCAAAGAGTTCAAAACCTTGTTGAGTTTGACTGAAGATTCAGAGCAAGCATTCAAAACCAGCACGCTGTCTTGTAAGATTTTGGTAACGGTTTGTGGTTCGACGACCTGGTGTTTCGGTTTAGCGGTGTTGACCGAATTAACAGTGGACGTGCTAAGGCTAACAAGAGGCTCTAATGATGAGGCTGTTATTAAGAATCCACCTGAGCGTTGTTGACTTTTTGTCTCGACTTGGCTCAGTTCTGAATGGGTAACAGTAGGTGTGATTGCTAGGCAGATGGCTAAACTGAAAAACAGGAGGGCCATTGTCCTGGCAAACTGATAAAAGTGAATGATTTTGGATCTTAATGTTCGTGTTGATTTTTCTTTAGATACCTGATTGGCAAATGAAAATTATTCTCAGAGGTGGAACAATTTCTTTTAGAGATTGAACTCTAAACCTTAGATTGTTTTTCACCTTTAGTGGAAAATTTGATGTTGTTAGCTCAAACTAATGGTGTTGAATGTTTTGTGTGTACTATTTGATAATAGTAAGTTGATTGAAATTTATTAGATTCTACCGAGGCCTTTGAAATTAGTTTAAGGGATAATTTGGTTTTGATTTACCCTTTTCTTTTTGGAAGTTTTGATGCAGTTAACTGGTTGTTTGGAGAAATTTGACCGAGTATACCTGAGGCTAGTAGTTTGCTACCAGTTATTTCTTGGACGTACGCCTGATTTTAATCTTATTTATGGGCTTACTTTGACAGTGTTGTACCCGACAAGTCCCATGGGGTTTTGGTAAAGTTTACTCTGATTTTGATTAGCCCGTTTGAAAATGGGGTCTTGGGTTTGGCACTTGAGTGGCCAAAGTTTGTTGTTGACAATGTGTGGATTCATCCATTCGGGCAGGACTTAAGGAGTGATTTTCCTTTCCTCTAAATTGATTTCTGGTGTTTGCGGTACAAATGTGGAGTGGAAGATCTTGTCCCCCCTTTGCAGTTTGTCATGCGAGAGTCTTTGGTTGTTGTACACTTTGTGTCGTTTGGCGAATCGGTCCAAATGTTTTTGAAATACAGCCTTGCGAGCGCTGTATGTCGTTTTGATGCTTTTGTGTTCTGCAGCTGGAATGTTATGGGCGTTGGCAGTCATCACCCCCCTCTGGTTTCGAGGAACTTTGAGCGGTGGCGATGATGGTTCGTTGGAAGCAGGAATATGATTGCCATTATGTAGCTGCAGAGGAAGTTGTGTCATAGGAAGTGGTTTCAATTTTGGCATGTCAAAGGAATTAGATGCGTGGACTGCATGTACAGTTGTATCCGACTGGTGTTTGATGGTTTTATGGATCATTTGGTCACGAGCTTGAGTAAATGTGTGCCTAGCGTTTGCAAAAGTTGGGTCCATCGTTGCAAAAACTTGAGGTTTCATAGGGTCTAGAGAGCCGGTTGGTGTGGCTCTTGTGACCACGCAGGCCTCAGGGGCTGGTGGGTGGGTTTCAAAATGTGACACCAACGTTGAGTCAAGGGTATCAAAGGAGCCATGTGGAGCTTTCTGCTCGGCCAGTGAGTTTCCAAGGTCATTCACTTCTTTGGTTTGACCTTGTGTTTGAAGATGACCTTTGACTTCTTGAGGACAGTGTTCACCTTGGTCTTCGCGGTCAGTTTCAGTTGTTCCAACAGTGCTAGTTGTGTGAGATTTGGGGTGTCCAAAGTGTTCAGAACAAAGCACTGTGATTCAGTTGTCCTTGCTGGGTCAAATGGATGAGGGTGTTGAGTTTGAGCCCATAGTTTGAGGTTCTTGAAATCAATCAGTGGCTCAAAACGGTTCAGTAGGTCTTTGCCAACGAGCAATGGAATGGAGTTAAGTTTGGACACATAGACCGGATGTGTCAACGTCATGGGTCCAATGGAGATGTTTAGTAGTGATATGCCCAACAGGGTTGTTTTAGTGAGCGCATATGGTCGCACGGTTAATGAACAGGGTTCCAATTTTAAATGTTTGTGAGCATGGTTAGCAGCTACACGTAGTTTGTCAGAAAGGTTGTGTGACATGAGAGTGATGTCAGTGGCGGTGTCTAAAACAGCGTCCTGACACATCACGTCTTCAAGGGTCAGTGGAAGGTAGAATTTCCGTGCCACCCCCCTCTCGTTTAAATCACATAGAAATTGTGGAACCGGTGGTTCAACACAGAGTTGTGAAATGTAAGAAGAGTGGTCTGTGACCTGTTGTTGGGCTGCAATAACAGCACTGGACTGCGCTGAGTCTTTTGGTTCTTCCTCATTTACAAAAGGGATTTTCTTCTTGCGTTTTCTTCATTTGGAACGTTTGTTTTGAGTTGTCATAGCTGATATAGCTAGAATGTTAGCAGTTCTATTGTCTTTGTTGCTTTAAATCTCTGCTAGGAGGTGTTTGACAATTTCGATATCTTCTCTACTGAGAGTAGGAGTTTCTTCTTTCTTCCAAGGTTTGTGATAGATCTCTACTTCTGAGCTTCTGTGATGAGATGGAGACCATTTGTCGCGGTTACGCATGTCTTCGTATCGGTATCTGTCATCATGATAGTCCGTACTGCGTTCTCGTGACCTATCCCGTGGATATGGTCTACGACAGTAGTCGGGTTTTTGCAAAGTTGGTCCTAAGTGAGATCCAGAGGACCTAGTTTGGTTTTGATCTTGATGAGGTCGGTTGGAAAAATGTTTCGGCTGTTTATGTACTCGTGCTGTAGGAGGTAGAGTAGAGCAGGGGGCTCTTTCCAACTCCAAGGTGTTAGATGCATCGCTGATAGCTAGCACTGTGGCAGGCTCAGCGTCCATACTTCTCTGAAAAGCAGCAGGTGCATTAAACAGGCCAAAGGGGATTCTCACCCACTCATACAATCTCCATGGAGTGATAAAGGCTGTCATATGTCATGATCCTTTTGCCACAAAGCCTTGGTGATAGGCTTTTCCCTGAGCCAAAATTGAGAACCAGCTGAACCCACCTAGCGTGTCGATGAGATCTTGAATTTGTGGCAGGGGGTGCCTGTCTGGGACTGTCTTTTTGTTCAGGAGCCTGTAATCAATGCAAAGCCGTAGACTCCCATCCTTTTTCCGTACACAGCCCACGGGGCCTGCATATGGAGTCTGTGATTTAACAATCCATTTCTTGGCAAGCAAGTCTTGGATGTAGGCTTTGACTTCATTGTACAATAGCTTGGGGACAGCTGCAGAGGTTCTCTGTACTGGGATGTTGTCCTTTAAAGTGCTGATGACACATTTTTGACATTTTTTAGCATGTTGTGTAAACCCAAAAGTCATTGTCTATGATCAATATAATATTTACAACAGCGCCTGCATAAACTAGTTATTGTCATGAACCCCTGTGCGCCATTACACGGCGCACGAGGGAGAGAATGAAAAACCCAATCGCAGGAGTAGAGAGTGCTGTGTTTATTAAAGTTCACAAAATAACCGGTTCAATAATTACCAAATACAGTTCAGTCAACCACACAATATATGGGGGGATGCAATGACAGTATTGGCCACCAACATGCAGGGCGCCTGCCGAAATGCTCAACAGTCTGGTGAATATAAAGCTTGATGCTGCAAGGCTGCTTAACGCATGAAACAGGAAAGGTGAGCAGCCTGATGCTGCAGGCCTGCTAGCACAGAAGAGAAGGCTAAGGCACACTTACAGTTCTGGAGCTAATCCGGGGTGAGCCGTGCAGTCTGGAGGCAGAGGCAGAGACGCGGACCAGCCGAAACATCAAGGTATAGATCGTCTTAAAATGTCCGGCTGAGTAGAGCGCAGGGAGTGGATAACATATGCGGAGGAAAACGCTACCACGTATGAACGGGAATGTCCCGACAATCTCCTTCCTCAGCGGTGGCAACCAAATACTCCAAACGCTAATGATGAAAGAGATTGCAGATGTGAATGTGTGGGCAGAACTGATTGGGAACAGGTGTGTGAGAGCACATGTGAATGAGAGTGAATGGAGCACGCGTGTGCGTGTGTGTGTGAGTGTGCGGTGTGTGTGTGCCAGTGAGTGCAGCTGACGGAGTTTGACAGGAGGAGAGGGCGTGCCCGAGCTGTCAAGAGGAAACTAGGTCAAAGCATAACCATGAGTCAGAATCGGGTTTGGCCTCCAAAACCCGGATTCATGATAGTTATCATCAAAAAACTGCAGCCGCTGACTAGACTGTGGTGCCGCCCACCGAATTAAGGGCTGCACCCCCATGACATAATCGACAGAACGGACTCCGGTGTTGTTAACTGGATTGCATGCAGCTTTGAAGCAAATTTTCTTTGTTTTCGTTTTTAAGTTTAACGGCTATGCCTTCACGTTGTGTCGCAGGCTTTTGTTCCAAAACTCATAAGGACGGTGTTAGTTTATTTAAGTTTCCTAAAGATCCTGAGTTACATTTGCAGTGGGTGAAGCAGGTCAGACGTACCCTCTCTTCTGTGCTCTGATTATTTTGAGTTGGACTGTTTTAATTTTGTTCCCTCCTTAAAAGAGTCACTTGGTTGTTCGGTACAACACAAGCGTGTGCTTCTGCCTACGGCTGTACCTTCAGTGTTCCCCAGGTCCGTGACAGCGTCTGCCAGTGCTCAGCCTGGACCTTGCCGCAGTCAGCAGTGTGAGCAGCCTGAGCAGGACCAGGGGGCAAGTTTGGAGGCTACTGCTGTCAGCCCTTCCACTTCGAGCAGCTCATCCCAACCCGCAATTAGATCTTGTGTCGTAAAGAGAAAGAAGATACAGGTACAGATCCAAAATCATATGTTTTTAAAAAATTAAATCATGACGATCATTTATTTAATTTTACTAAAAAGAAAAAAAAAGATTGTGATGACCAGTGATACACTTTATAGCACCGTCCGGAATTTTCTGCTTCACCTTCTCCTGCTCATGACAACAAATACTCTCCTCCTCTGTCGACATTATCACACACAGACCACACTGGCACCTGGAAAAATAAAAAATAGTATAATTTTCTTTGTTTACTTGTGGGGGGGGGCATTGAAAGTATCAGGTAGATGTTTGAATTTTATTATAAATACACTGCTATGATTTTATTGAAAAATCAGGTTTAAATAAATTATATTTATGAATAAATAATTTGTTGCAATATCTTTATAAAAAAAAAAGCAAACCACTCGGTGTTCCCCTGTCATGTGTTTGTCGCTGCTGCTGCGCCGGCCATGTGTGCCTCACCACCATCACTCTCTGAGTCTGACTCGCTAGGCACGATGTCCGCTTTGCACGGCTCAAACCTATACGGTCTGATGCCCCCATATTCTTCATTGTCATCCAATTCTTCGGAACTATAATCGTCTGAAGATTGGACAACACAAACCAATTCCAGACTACATGTGCTGGAACCATCGTCAACGTTTTCACCTGCTTCCATCCTGTGTGTACAAAGGGCAGCCAAGTGCTGCGTTCTGTCGATGACGTTACAACATGGCTGGGGGGTTTTCCAGCCACTGACGCAATGGGTGAAGTGGCGCTCATGAAAACGTCAGATATTCGCGTGAAAAAAAGCCTGTTTGACTTAGAACTGTACAGACCAACCTATTTCATTATATTGTATTATGTGTTGAAAAATTAGAGGAAGTCAAAAACGTGTCATCAGCACTTTAAGTTGATATTCGTCTGAAGGCTTGGGATGCTCCCCATGTCATTATCATCACATGCAAATGCACTTGACTCTTCATATAACATTTGTCTGACAAGTGTCTGCTGTTCTTCATTTAGGTGGCTCCGGTCCACTGGAGGGTGCCACAACTGCAGATTGCAGAAGGACTTCAATCTGCTCTTTTTCATTCACACTGGCTTGTTTGGGTGTAATGATATTATTAATTTTTATGTCAACTGTTTGATCTGTTTCTATTATTTAGTCAATGGTTTGGATACTTCCCAGTACTGTGGAATTGTCTAGAACAGCATCATGTTGGGTGGGGTTCCCCACTGGGATCTCAATATAAGGTTGTCTTGTGTAGTGGACTTCAACAAGACCATCACCAATGATTCAAGATTCAAAGATTTTATTTGTCAATACTACTATACGTACAGGACATACAGGAGAATTGAAATGCCATTTCTTTCTCTTCAGTGGTGTGTGCAACATAAAAAAAGGAATAATGCTAGAAAAACAACAGCAGCAGCCTATGTACAGTAATACTTCCCATAGTGCAAATAACAACAAAAGATAAAACCTAGACATCCTGTAGTGCAAATAAGATAAACAATAAAACCCAGCAATCTTACAGTATGTAGGTGTATACAGTGATAGATTGGACTGCACATGATCAATATTGCAATAACAGACAGCAGCAGTATGGCATTTGTGCAAATAGCTGCAGTAAGGTGCAGAGACATACAGCAGCAGATGTATTACTGTTGGTGTGCCAAGTCTTTTTGTGCAAACAGTGAGTGCGTTACGGTCCCGGGAAGGGGGTGGGGGTGGACAGAGTTCAGGGTCCTGATGGCCTGGTGAATAGAGCTGTTTAGCAGTCTTGTGGAGTGGGCCCGGAGGCTCCGGTACCTTTTCGCCAAGGGCAGAGGGCTGAAAAATCACTGCAGAGGCTGCTCCCATTCGTCTGTCAATCTCTTACAGATAGGGTGAAGAGCTCAGTCATCCAGGAGAGGCTCAAAGTAGAACCGCTGCTCCTCCATATTGAAAGGAGCCAGTTGAGGTGGTTTGGGCATCTGATCAGGATGGCTCCTGGATGCCTCCCACTTGAGGTGTTTTGGGCACGTCCAACTGGGAGGAGACCCCGGGGGCAGACCCAGGACACACTGGAGAGACTACATCTCCCAGCTGGCCTGGGAACATCTTGGTATCCTCTCTGAAAAGCTGGAGCAGGTGGCCGAGGAGAGGGAAGTCTGGGCTTCTCTGCTTGAACTGCTGCCTCTGTGACCCGGACCTCCGGAAAAGCGGTAGGAGATGGATGGATGGACTAATGTTTCAAATAATTTATAGGATAAATTATTTTTGATATTGGTTAGTATTTTGGAGTGAGCAATTGCTGCGGTTCCACCTCCTCTTCCTGTTGTTCTATTTTTTTGAAAGTTACAGTAATTTGGGCAGGGTAGACTCACTCATCGGCAGAGTCCTTCTCATGCAACCATGTTTCAGTAAGTGCAAATAAATCAGTTTGGTTGTGTATTATTACCTCCACCAAAGGGGGAGGTTATGTGATCATCGGCGTTGGTTTGTTTGTTTGTTTGTCTGTTTGTTTGTTAGCAAGATAACTCAAAAAGTTATGGATGGATTTTCATGAAATTTTCACAGATTGTCAGAAATGGGGTATCCTACAGATGATTAGATATTTGGTGGTGATCCGGATCACCGTCCACAAGAAAACCGCCATTATGCAAAATGCCATTTTCGTGAATAACTACTAAACCACTAATCCTATCATTGTCAATCCAATTTTTGTCAATCCAATTGCTTGTCATATGTTTTCATGGTCAAGGAATCTGAAAACGTACACATAAATACTGTATGGGGGGAACTGTGGCGCTAAACTGGCATTACAGAAAATGCCATTTTCGTCAATAACTACTGAACCACTAATCCTATCATTGTGAATCCAATTGCTAGTCATATGTTTTCATGGTCAAGGAATCTGAAAACGTACACACAAACACTGTATGGGGGGAACTGTGGCGCTTGGCGGAGGTCTGCGCTCTCCGAGTGCTTTTCTAGTTAAGTCATGTACTAGTAAATATTTAGAGGTAAGGGATCCAATGAGGCAGCGCGGTGGCAGAGTGGTTAGCACTGCAGCAGCACAGCAACTCACTCTTGGCCGGGGGATCCTGGGTTCGATCCCAGCCTCTGACCAACAGTGATCTATGTGGAGTTTGCATGCTCTCCCCGTGTCTGCGTGGATTTACTCCGGGATTTCTCCGGTTTCATCCCACATGCCAAAAACATGCAGGTTAGGTTAAGTGGCATCAAAACTGGGGATTCTAAATTGCCCTTAGGTATGACTGTGAGAGTGAATGGTTGTCAGTCTCTCTGTGTTGGCCCTGCGATGGACTGGCGATCTGTCCAGGGTGGACCCTGTCTCTCGCCCTAAGATGCTGGGATAGGCTCCAGCCCCCCCGCGACTCGAAAAGGATTAAGCGGAAGAAGCGGGATGGATGGGATCTAATGTTTAATGACATGGTGGGCCAGATTCGACCCGTGGGCCTTGAGTTTAACACATGTGACTTAAACCCTGACCTAACTATGGCTTTGAGCTCAAAAGGTCAAAGGTCACAGTTAACGTTCCATTTGCACTATTACCATAGAACAAGTAAAGCGAGGGTCACCAAACTTGGTACACAGGTTCACCTTAAGACCAAAAACTGTGACTATGGGTTTGAGCTCAAAAGGTCAGAGTTCAAGGGTAGCATTCCCTATGCCTTCTTGCTGTCGAACACATTACAATTGCAAGAGGAAGGCCCAGCAAACCAATAATGAAATTCAGAAGATGTACTAAGAAATTATTATATAAGGATTAGGGGTGGGTTCAAAAGATTCATTCAACGATCTGGATTGATCCATGTTTGACTGAGCTGATATCAATCCACAAAATCCACGGATCGATCTTTTAATATAATGCTTTTACGTCTGAACATCTGCTGAGTCTGATCGGGTCGGAACCGGGTCAGTGAACCAGGAACAGCGGCGAAGAACCTGAAACACTCGAAGCGCTAATGGAGCTAACAGCTAACAATCTAAAAGATATGCTTGTTCTTCTTCTGTGGTGTTAACACGGTTCTCATCCGGCAAGACTTCCCTGCAGCGCATGCGCACATCTTTACTTCCCTGTTTACATGAGCAGCGTTGTTGACATGTGTGTCTCTTAATTTATCAACAAAAGTCACTGACTGTCCTCAACAGTTTCCAAATATTTTTCATAAAGCAGGGATAAACGGTTTTGTACTACTTGCAGCGCTGTATTGGAACATAAAGTTGACGATTGATAAACACTTCAAATGGAAAACGCACGGAGAGTGGCTGAAACTGGTGAACAGAAAGGGAGACTTGGAACTGCTGAGATTGTAAGTAAAATATCACTTGTTTTAACATTTGTGTCGTAAATTAATAATTTATCCAGCATGATGGTGTTTTCCTTTACAAACAAACTGTGGATAAAGTAGTTAACTGTTGGTTAAGTGCTGTAAATAAATGCTGAATAAAGGTATATTTTATGAAATTATGGACTTCTAGCAGTTACAGTGGGGCAAAAAAGTATTTAGTCAGCCACCAATTGTGCAAATTCTCCCACTTAAAAGATGAGAGAGGTCTCCAATTTTCATCATAGGTAAACCTCAACTATAAGAGACAAAATAAGGGAAAAAAATCCAGAAAATCACATTGAAAGATTTTTAATGAATTAATTGGTAAATTCCTTGGTAAAATAAGTGGTTACCTACAAACAAGCAAGATTTCTGGCTCTCACAGACCTGCAACTTCTTCTTTAAGAGGCTCCTCTGTCCTCCACTCGTTACCTGTATTAATGGCACCTGTTTGAACTCATTATCAGTATAAAAGACACCTGTCCACAACCTCAAACAGTCAGACTCCAAACTCCACTATGGCCAAGACCAAAGAGCTGTCAAAGGACACCAGAAACAAAATTGTAGACCTGCACCAGGCTGGGAAGACTGAATCTGCAATAGGTAAGCAGCTTGGTGTGAAGAAATCAACTGTGGAAACAATTATTAGAAAATGGAAGACATACAAGACCACTGATAATCTCCCTCGATCTGGGGCTCCACGCAAGATCTCACTCCGTGAGGTAAAAATGATCACGAGAACGGTGAGCAAAAATCCCAGAACCACACGGGGGGACCTAGTGAATGACCTGCAGAGAGCTGGGACCAAAGTAACAAAGGCTACACCAGAAACACACTACACCGCCAGGGACTCAAATCCTGCAGTGACAGACATGTCCACCTGCTTAAGCCAGTACATGTCCAGGCCCGTCTGAAGTTTGCTAGAGAGCATTTGGATGATCCAGAAGAGGATTGGGAGAATGTCATATGGTCAGATGAAACCAAAATAGAACTTTTTGGTAAAAACTCAACTTGTCATGTTTGGAGGAGAAAGAACACCATACCTACTGTGAAGCATGGGGGTGGAAACATTATACTTTAGGGCTGTTTTTCTGCAAAGGGACCAGGACGACTGATCCGTGTAAAGGAAAGAATGAATGGGGCCATGTATCGTGAGATTTTGAGTGAAAACCTCCTTCCATCAGCAAGTGCATTGAAGATGAAACGTGGCTGGGTCTTTCAGCATGACAAAGCATGACAACCAAACACACTGCCTGGGCAATGAAGGAGTGGCTTCGTAAGAAGCATTTCAAGGTCCTGGAGTGGCCTAGCCAGTCTCTAGATCTCAACCCCATTAGAAAATCTTTGGAGGGAGTTGAAAGTCAGTGTTGCCCAGTGACAGCCCCAAAACATCACTGCTCTAGAGGAGATCTGCATGGAGGAATGGGCCAAAGTACCAGCAACAGTGTGTGAAAACCTTGTGAAGACTTACAGAAAACGTTTGACCTCTGTCATTGCCAACAAAGGGTATATAACAAAGTATTGAGATGAACTTTTGTTATTGACCAAATACCGAGGAATTTACCAATTAATTCATTAAAAATCCTTCAGTGTGATTTTCTGGATTTTTTTTTTCTCATTTTGTCTCTCATAGTTGAGGTATACCTATGATGAAAATTGGAGACCTCTCTCATCTTTTAAGTGGGAGAACTTGCACAACTGGTGGCTGACTAAATACTTTTTTTGCCCCACTGTAAGTGAGAGATTTGAAGATAATAAAAATTACAATAACATGAAAATGGCAAAATTAATAAAGGCTGCAGTATGAGTCATTTTACTTAATAGAACTTAACTGAAATGAACAAATCTTCCCAGGAAATGAATTGGAACCCTTTTCAATAATTTAAAGTTAATTTGTAGTTAAAATATAAACAACAAAAAATAAAAGAAACTAAATTATTAAACCCTACTGTTGTGTGGGGATCTAAAATATGACTAATTTTACTCTGAAGTCTCTTCTGCTTTTCATCTCCCGTCAGATGTGTGAAGACTGGGTTTCCGTTCCCAGCTCCATCCTGCACTGAGACCTTGTGAAGGAAGAGGTTGTCAGTGGAGGACCATCCCTGCTTCATGGGGATTTCAGCACAGAAGAAGACCTCAAGTTTTTCAGGGTCTTAGTTTTCACATTCAAGATTCAAGAAGATGCTGCCATCATTTGCTCCAGACTCTAATATGCATTCAGTGCAATTTATAACGGCTGTAATGGCTAATTCTTTTTTTTTTTTTATCTAAGTTCTCAAGAAGAATACAATGTTGGTCATTTTTTGACAACTTTACTGAGCATTTAACTCTAAATAAATCACTGTTTAACAGTGAATTTTGGGCAATCCTGTGCTTTTCTTGTGGTGTTACATAGAATAGCATCACTGTAAACTATGGAAAAGCAGCTCTTTTAAAATCTGTGCTTCCTCACAAGTTTCAGTGCAAAAAACCTCTAAAAATGTCACAACTTTTATCACAACTTTTTGGAAAAGCTCCACAAATTCAGGCTTTCTGGGCCACGACAATCACAAAAACAGCCAATGCAATCCTGGAGGGACTGAAATCCAGTGAGATCATGTCTACATGCTTCATGCATGAATTTGTTTACCGACTCTGGGTTGTTAACGTGACTCTACACACCCTTTACACTGAAGAAAGCACTTGTTAGCACTTTATGAACTTTATGAGTTGAATAATAAAAAAGTGCATTATTGTAACTGATTATGGATCAGTTCTTTATGTGATAATTTATGTATTAACAAAGAGTATTACTGCTACAATCTGCAGCATTAAGTCTATAAGATTTTTTTTTTCTGGCAAGTAAAATAGCTGTTAAAATGGTATTTTCCCTGATTGAATCTGGATTGGACCGACTCAAATCAGAATTGAATTGATTCAGAACCTCAAGAATCGGAATCGAATCAATTCTGGAAATTAGTGATAATTCCCAGCCCTAATAAGGATGATTTCAGAAAGTTTAAAGTGAGCTGACATAAGAAACACACACAGAAAACATGGTAGATGAAAATGGCAAAAACCCACAGTAACCATAAGTAAACCACAAATACTGGAGAAAAGGTAACTCTCCAACAAGTGAGAGACTTTGGGAAGCATGCTGCCTGGCCAAAACATCCCCACACTAATATGACATTGGACTTTAGCCTTGACTGTGGAATGTCTTCACTGTGGCATATTTGTTCGATAAGTTGATGCAGTGTTACATTTATTGCATTAATCTTGTATTGCTGATGATGTAGTAGTGATGATTAAGATGATGGACCACCACTTTCCTTACAGGAAAATTTCGTAAACCAGTTTTAGCAGTTGCTTTAGCAGTGTTTATATGTCTGTGTGTTTAATCAGACAGCAGAGGTAGCGCTGGCCAACTTGAAAAGCAAGTACGAGACGGAGAAGTCCATGGTGACGGACGCTATGATGAAGCTGAGGAATGAGCTGAAGGCCCTGAAGGAGGACGCTGCCACCTTCTCCTCTCTGAGAGCCATGTTTGCCACCAGGTTAGAGATAAGACACGGGGAGATGGCATTCACTCCTTTTTTTTTAAATATTAAAATCCTAAACCATTCTGAACCAGAGCAGCCTTATCCTGATTTCCACTGACGGCAGCTGTAAATGTTTCCACTTTTCCATCATAAATTTGCAACTTTTTCTTTTTAAATGTTCTAGTTTTTTCACTTTACTTGGAAACTTTTTCCTTATAAATATTCAAAACTTTGTTCAGATGTACAGTGCATCCTGAAGGTCTTCACAGCGCTTCACTTTTTCCACATTTTGTTATGTTACAGCCTTATTCCAAAATGGATTAAATTCATTTTTTTCCTCAAAATTCTACACACAATACCCCATAATGACAACATGAAAGAAGTTTTTTTGAGATTTATGCAAGTTTATTAAAAATAAACAACTAAGAAATCACATGTACGTAAGTATTCACAGCCTTTGCTCAGTACTTTGTTGATGCACCTTTGGCAGCAATTACAGCTTCAAGTCTTTTTGAATATGATGCCACAAGCTTGGCACACCTATCTTTAGGCAGTTTGGCCCATTCCTCTTTGCAGCACCTCTTAAGCTCCATCAGGTTGGATGGGAAGCGTCGGTGCACGGCCATTTTCAGATCTCTCCAGAGATGTTCAATTGGATTCAAGTCTGGGCTCTGGCTGGGCCACTCAAGGACATTCGCAGAGTTGTCCTGAAGCCACTCCTTTGATATCTTGGCTGTGTGCTGAGGGCTGTTGTCCTGCTGAAAGATGAACCATCACCCCCGTCTGAGGTCAAGAGCATTCTGGAGCAGGTTTTCATTCAGGATGTCTCTGTACATTGCTGCATTCATCTTTCTCTCTATCCTGACTAGTCTCCCAGTTCCTGCTGCTGAAAAAAACATTCCCACAGCATGATGCTGCCACCTCCATGCTTCACTGTAGGGGTTGCATTGGCTTGGTGATGAACGGTGCCTGGTTTCCTCCAAACATGATGCCTGGCATTGACGCCTAAGAGTTCAATCTTTGTCTCATCAGACCAAAGAATTTTGTTTCTCATGGCCTGAGAGTCCTTCAGGTGCCTTTTGGCAAACTCCAGGCGGGCTGCCATGTGCCTTTTACTAAGGAGTGGCTTCCGTCTGTCCAGTCCTTAGTGGCCTCCCATGCAGGTCTGATTGCTGGATTGCTGCAGAGATGGTTGTCCTTCTGGAAGGTTCTTCTCTCTCCACAGAGGAACATTGGAGCTTTGACAGAGTGACCATCAGTTTCTTGGTCATCTCCCTGACTAAGGCCCTTCTCCCCTGGTCACTCACTTTATACGGCTGGCCAGCTCTAGGAAGAGTCCTGGTGGTTCTGAACTTCTTCCATTTACGGATGATGGAGGCCACTGTGCTCATTGGGACCTTCAAATTTTTCTGTACCCTTCCCCAGATTTGTGCCTCAAGACAATCCTGTCTCGGAGGTCTACAGACAATTCCTTTGACTTCATGCTTGGCTTGTGCTCTGACATGCACTGTCAACTGTGGGACCTTATATAGACAGGTGTGTGCCTTTCCAGATCATGTCCAATCAACTGACTTTACCACAGGTAGACTCCAATTAAGCTGTAGAAACATCTCAAGGATGATCAGTGGAAACAAGATGCACCTGAGCTTTCAACTTTTCCCCCAGTTTTGTAAATTGATGACCACCTCCTTTTCAAATCTTTTCGACTATTTCCCAATCTTATAAATATGTAACTTTTTTTAAAGAAATTTGCCATTTGTGATAAATTGATGACTTGATCTTGTTAAATTAGCATATTTTATCATATTTTTGCACCTCTTTTCTTTCAGATTTATACCTAATTTACATTCATACATTTGTACCCTAAATTTATGAATACCCCCCACAACCACCACCATCCCCCTTGTTAAATCAAATCTATTGTGTATAGCTGAGGTTAATGTTTGCATCCATCTCCACAGAGCATGTTTATCACGGCAGTCTAGAGCTTTCACTGACACAGAAATCTGAATTTTCTATGATGGAAAGATTTCATTTGTAATTTGACCTACTTATTTGTGCAAATGTCTGATTTACACTACCGTTCAAAAGTTTGGGGTCACCCAGACAATTATTTTGTGTTTTCCATGAAAAGTCACACTTATTTACCACCATGAGTTGCAAAATGAATAGAAAATATAGTCAAGACATTGGCAAGGTTAGAAATAATGATTTGTATTTGAAATAATAATTTTTTCCAGATCTCAACCTGCTCAGAGGAAGGTCAGTTTTATAGCTTCTCTAACCAGCTAAACTGTTTTCAGCTGTGCTAACATGATTGCACAAGGGTTTTCTAATCACCCATTAGCCTTCTGACGCAATGAACAAACACATTGTACCATTAGAACACTGGAGTGATAGTTGCTGGAAATGGGCCTCTATACACCTATGTAGATACTGCACCAAAAACCAGACATTTGCAACTAGAATAGTCATTTACCACATTAGCAATGTATATTAGATATTAGAGTGTATTTCTGATTAGTTTAAAGTTATCTTCATTGAAAAAAACAGTGCTTTTCTTTCAAAAATAAGGAAATTTCTAAGTGACCCCAAACTTTTGAACGGTAGTGTATATGTAAAGTTACTTTGTATAAATGTATTTGTGATGGGCACACTGTAACTGAATGTTGAAATGGCAGTAAAGGGAGACTACTAAAACATGTAACAAACAATATGGAACGTTCTGTCCATGTTCCGTATGAAATGGTCCTATTAGCTAGCGGTCTGAAGTGTTTTAGGAACATGTACAAGTAACATTAGCTGTGGAACATTCCGTATCTGATGTTCCATATGCTAGCGTTCCGTCCAAGTTCTGTACATGTTCTTAAGTCATGCTAGCTAGCAGCCAAGCTCCTAACATTACCAAGTTCCTTATGTACAGAATGTAAAATACAAAATCTTCCTTACAGAATGCTAGCGGTCGTGCTTCGTCCTTCCTTACACATTCCATACATGTTCTGTTGATACATAATGTTCCGAATGGGATGCTAGCAGTCCTGCTAGCTTGTGGTCTAGCCTGCTAATATTCCCAAGTGTCTTCCATACATGTTCTGTAGATACGTAGAGTGCAGCAGGCAGCACAGTTTCACTGTAGCCCAAGCACTGTGAGGTGACAGCTGTTCTCCGGTCCTGTGAGGGAGCAGCCCGCAGTGAGTCCCAAGGGAGGAGGTGGATCGATTCCTCAGATTGAGTGATTGATGAGTGCTTCAAAATATATTGAACCAATGAAGCGTGAGGTGAAGCAGCAATGATGTTTGAAGCTTCAGATGTCATCAGTCATGTGGCATTTACACTACGGTTCAAAAGTTTGGGGTCACCCAGACAATTATTTTGTGTTTTCCATGAAAAGTCACACTTATTTACCACCATGAGTTGTAAAATGAATAGAAAATATAGTCAAGACATTGACAAGGTTAGAAATAATGATTTGTATTTGAAATAATAATTTTTTCCTTCAAACTTTGCTTTCGTCAAAGAATCCTCCATTTGCAGCAATTACAGCATTGCAGACCTAACATGATTGCACAAGGGTTTTCTAATCATCCATTAGCCTTCTGACGCAATGAGCAAACACATTGTACCATTAGAACACTGGAGTGATAGTTGCTGGAAATGGTCCTCTATACACCTATGTAGATATTGCACCAAAACCCAGACATTTGCAGCTAGAATAGTCATTTACCACATTAGCAATGTATAGAGTGTATTTCTGATTAGTTTAAAGTTACCTTCATTGAAAAAAAGTGCTTTTCTTTCAAAAATAAGGAAATTTCTAAGTGACCCCAAACTTTTGAACGGTAGTGTATGTTTTGATACAAGCTCTGACACACTGAAGAGTGAGGCAAACTCTGACGCCTCAGTATCATTTGCCCATCACTACTTAAGGTATGTTCCTTAATTCCTTATTGCATTTATTCATTTATTAGTAATTGCAATTGCGCTGATTTACAACCGTCAACCTGGGTCTGGCCTTGGGCCCCTGGTGCTGGGGGACCATCTCCCTCTTTGGGCCGGGGTGTGGTGGGTGCCGGTGTTGCGGACTGGCCCAGGAGCACCCTCGCACAGTGGGGTTGCTTCCTCCCCAGGGCCTTGCCGGCGCTCCGGGGGCTAGTGCCTACATCCCGGGGTGGGGGTGGGGGGGTGTTGCAGGCAGTCGCCCCTATCCTCCGGCGCCTGCGTGTGTGGGTGTGTGTGTGCATGTGCATGCGTGCGCATGGGTGTGTGTGAGTGTGTGTATGCAAGCATATGTGCAGGTGTGCACGAGTGTGGGTGTGTGTGGGTTTGCATGTATGTTTTATTTTTATGATTTGAATTTTATTGGGTTTTCAATTTAGAAAATAAAACAAGAAACAAACAAGCAAGACAAAAAAAAAACCCCATCAAGAACGAATATACCCAGTGAGAGGATAAAACATTCCAGTTCCACCCTAGTACTCCTAAGATGATTGGCTTAATCTACAACACCTATAAAGGTGAGATAGGATCCCCACTTATTGTAAAAGCTGTCCATCCTGTCCTAAAGTTTATATGAAAGGCGTTCTAGTGCAGCAAGCTTGCCCAGCTCCCTGAGCCACTGAGCTACGGGTGGGGCAGAGGAAGATTTCCAATAAGAAGTAATCAACTTTCGGCCCACCATCAAAGCAGTCTGAATCCACTCGGCGTCAGAGATTGGGTCCTGAATAGTTGATGGATCCCCAAGGACAAAAAGTCTCTGAGTGAATGGCATTTCTTGCTTGACAATTGTCATCATCAGTTCTGTATTTCTGGACAACTCCAGATCATATGGATAAGTGTACCCTCCCCCTGTAGACATCTCCAGCAGCTTGATGAATGAATAAGATCTGCTCTAAACATTTTATGGGGTGTCCAGTAGAATCAATTCAAAATTTTAAATTGAACAAGTCTGGTTTTCAATTCCCTGGACACTTTCTTCCCATTCCTTAAAATATTTGCCCATTCAGCATCAGTAAATTGTGAATTCAGATCTTTTTCCCATGCCTGTTTAAGGGATGAAAAATCTTTATTTGACTGCATGTATGTTTTATGTGTGGGTGTGGAAATGGGTGTGTGCATGTATGTGTAAACGTGTGGGTATGTGTGTAGTCTGCAAATATGCAAGGGTGTGTGTGGGTGTAGGTGGACATACACTACCGTTCAAAAGTTTGGGGTCACCCAGACAATTTTGTGTTTTTCATGAAAAGTCACACTTTTATTTACCACCATGAGTTATATAATAAATATATATAATAAATATATAATAAATATATTATTATAATATATATAATAAATATAGTCAAGACATTGACAAGGTTAGAAATAATGATTTGTATTTGAAATAATTTTTTCCTTCAAACTTTGCTTTCGTCAAAGAATCCTCCATTTGCAGCAATTGCAGCATTGCAGACTTTTGGCATTCTAGCTGTTAATTTGTTGAGGTAATCTGGAGAATTCTGACGCAATGAGCAAACACATTGTACCATTACAACACTGGAGTGATAGTTGCTGGAAATGGGCCTCTATACACCTATGTAGATATTGCACCAAAAACCAGACATTTGCAGCTAGAATAGTCATTTACCACATTAGCAATGTATAGAGTGTATTTCTGATTAGTTTAAAGTTATCTTCATTGAAAAAAACAGTGCTTTTCTTTCAAAAATAAGGAAATTTCTAAGTGACCCCAAACTTTTGAACAGTAGTGTATGTGATGATATTCATGTGTGTGTACGTGGTGGCAAGTACCTGCGGGTGGGCGCCGGTTGTGGAGGGTGTGTATGTGAGGGGAAGACCTCGTTGGGTGGCGGGGGTGGGACGGGCCATCTGGTGGCTGGGGGGATAGCGGTTCAGTTTCTGCTCTCCGTGGTCATCCTGCCATTGGGTCCCGGGACAGGGCGCTTTACCACACTGGTACACTGTATGGGTAATGATACAGTGTAGGTGGTGCTGGTTGGCGGCCGTGTTTCTGTCGGTTTGCCACGGGGTGGCTGTGGCTGTGGGGGTAGCCTTCCACTGGCGATGTCTGTCTGGGGTGGATGGTATGTGGGCTCGCGGGGGGTGCTTTGGGATTTCACTTGACATGTGGATTGTCGTATTATTATTATACATGTATATGTTTGTGTACATGCATACAGGTTGTGTACAAGATGCGTGAGAGTGAGGGCGGCTGTCCCATCGTGCCTGTGGTGCTGGAGCACGCTGGGGTATGACATTGGTGGATCCTGGGTTGCATGGCCTGGCGCCCCTCACTTGGGATAGGATCTGGGGGCGGTGGGTGCCTTCCAGAGCCAGTTTGGGAGCTGGTTTCTGGAGGGGTATGGGCTCTCTCTGGGACCGCCTCCCTCCCAATCTTACCTCCCCCCCCACCCACCCCCTTATTCTGGGTGGATCATGCATCTTATTGGATACACTTAGGGTTTTGGGGTGGGGGGGTGCCGTACGGTGTCGGTGAAGAGGATCCGTCTGTCTACTACTGCGCCATGGGGCCGCCCTCACCTCAATTTTAATTGCACTGTAGACACTGAGGGCTTGTGGGGGGGGGAGCTCTGCCGGCCATAACAGTTTTTTAGAGGTACCCTATCACACTATCCTCCCAATTTTAATTGCACTTTGGTAGTTCAACCACCTGCACCCAATGACACCACACAAAAAACACTCACCCACCATGATTCATGCATGGAGATGGCAGTCTTCCTCCACTCCTGCTGCCTTCCTTCTGTGGGGGGCCTGGCTGTTGACCTGGGGCCCATCATGCTATTGTCATCCCAAGGTACTACCGTGAGTGAATAGGTACGAGCAAGGGAATAAGCAAGAGAGAGAGTGAGTGAGCAAGTGAGAGCAAGTGAATAAGTGAGAGTGAGGGAGTGATGATTAGTGATGGTGGTGATTAGTCGGATTTGTGTGGTGCTTTGCAGTTCAGATGGCACCCTGGGTACTTGTGGTGGGCCCATTGGTTGTTCGCTCCAGACGGGCATTGGTGGCAGTGGGCTGCTTCTGTGGCTGCAGCTGCCCTGAGGCGGATTGGCGGGGGTGTGGCTGCTTGTCTGCGCCGGTAGCCCTGACCACTGCCGGGCATTGGTGCATGTTTGTGCCCATTGCATCCGCGCTGTGGCCGCCCCAAGTGTTAAGTGTGAATAAGTGTGTGTAAGAGAGAGCATGAGTAAATGTGAGTGAGTCAGAGCATGAATGAGAGTGTGTATATGAGTAAGCGTCAGTGGAAGGAAGCATGTGTGAGTGCAAGTGACTGTTAGGGCGAGTGGGAATGGGAGCGAGACTGAACAAGTATGGGAGTGGGTGAGTGAATCAGTCTGAGTATGGGAGTGCAAGTGAGTGGGTGTGAGGGCATGAGAGTGTGAGTGTGTGACAGTGAGTGTATGTGCTGGTGGGGGGTGCTGGACTGAGGGGATGGTGCCTCCTGGTACCTCCTGGCCGTGTGGGCTCCCTTGGATTGGGGGGCTATCCCTAGTGGGGTTCCCCGCACCTTTCTGCCACCTTCCCTGTGTGTAGGGACCTGGGGGCTCCTGGGGCGTGGGTTGGGGGTACTGGAGTGGGCGTGGACCCACTGTGTGTGTGGGGGGGGTCCGGGGGCATGTGCTGGGGGCGTGGTCCGGTTTCTGAAGGGGGTGTTGGCCTTCTAGCACCTGGGGGCTGGCGTGGTAGGCTGGGGCGGGGGTGCACCACACTGGCCTCTCTCCGCCGTCCCTCCTGGGGATTGATGGCCCTGTCTTGCATGCTTGGCGTTCCCAGGGGGGAAGGGGGTGTTACTGTGATCTGCCGCCTTCTTTCTTCTTTGTATGTTTCCTGGCAAGCCACTCACATGCACACACTCACTTTGAGCGCACTCTCATACATGTGCATGCACACACACATATGTTCTTTTACAGGTGCAGATACCAGACTCATGATGAGACCTTTTCAGATGAAGAAACAGTTTGTCTCCTGTTTGTTTCAGTTGTGTCATTTTGTTTGTTTTTTTTGTTTGTTCCTTGCTCTTTTCTTTCCTCCCTGCCCCCCCCCCAAGTTGGGCCTATCATCGGTAAAACAATTTGAATAAAGTATTAAAAGTTATTACAAGAGGAATCTATCAATAATATACAGTACATAGATATGTGCTGTATAAAACTCCTTTTGGCAAAGTAAATCTGTTTGGCACAATAAGGGAAGCAGATTTCTGTTCTACTTACCTAGCTGCTTGACAGGACAAGGGGAAAAAAGGTGTGTTCCTTAATTCCTTATTGCATTTATTCATTTATTGATAATTGCAATTTGGCTTATTTATAGCCGTCATGTACGGGACATGCTAAGTGCAGACTGTGGCTAATGACAAAGGTATATTGACATAGAACTAACAGCAGACAGGACTGGCAGACGTACCGTGTAGAACATATTTGGTACGGAATGTGTATGGAACATGTTAGGTACAGAACATGTACAGAATATTCCATATGGAATGCGGATTATTCCGTGTTTTAGTAGGCACTGCAGTAACGTATTGAACACATACAGTTTTGTTTTTTCATAAAATGTATAAAGGGTCAATGTGACATTGTTCTACATCTCGTGAGCTTTCCACATACAGTGGTGTGAAATCATGCGTGTCAGATCATCAAAGAAATTTAAATATTAGGCTGTGTAAATGAAGAGGCAGCTTCATGTCAGATGATTTATTACACACTCACATCTCACAAGCACAGAACAGACTGACTGGTTACAGCAAGCACTCCTCTCTATATCCCAAGTCACCTTCACAAGCTTCAAGGCACTTCCTCATACACAGCATGATATTTACACTACACTTCATTCAACCCCCTCTCACCCTCTTGGGCATTGTTCATGTGTATTCATTGTCTCTGTCTGAGGTGCGAAATAACCTGACTTCCATACCACGCCCCCAGCATCTTAGATAGAACAATAGAATATCAGTCCACATGCTGTTTCGGCTTCAGTCTCCTCCCATATCTGCTGTAACTGGGGTTTACTGCCTCCGTGGTGCTGCTGTGCCGGTGGGGGGCTGCTGGGAGTGTGTCCGACTGCGGATGAGCCGTGGTGAGGGGGGGGGGGGGGTCGCTCTGTCCGTGTGGCTGCTCTGATGAATCGTTCCCCTGGGGAGTTCTCCGTGGGGGTCTTCCACGCCGAGGGGCCCTCGCCAACAGCACTTGCTCATCCGCCACTACAAAGGCAGGTTTGAGTCTGTCTATGCCAATTTTCTCCCGTCTGCCCCCCAAGTCTAGCACAAAATGCTTATCCCCTGTTTCCAACACTCTGAACGGTCCATCATAGGGTGGGCGCAATGGAGGGCGGTGGGCGTTGTGTCTGACGAACACGAACTCCACGTTTTTCAAAGTTTTAGGCACGAAAACACGCGGAAAACAGTGGTGGGCCGGGCCCGGCAGCGTGCCTGTGTTTGCGCTACGCTGCAAAAGCTGAGACGGGCAGCTGTCCGGGGCGGGATTATCTGGCAGAAATTCCCCGGGCAGCCATAGGGGCTGCGCAAAAACCAGCTCTGCCAGGGAAGCTTCCAGATCCTCTTTTGGCGCGGAGCGCAACCCCAATAAAACCCACGGCAGCCTGTCTACCCAATTTGCATCCGTCAGTGAAGCCCTGAGTGCTGCTTTCAGTGATCTATGAAAACGCTCGCATAACCCATTGGCCTGTGGGTTGTATGCGGTTGTGCGATGAATTGTAGCGCCCAGGCTGCGGGCCATCGCGGACCAGAGTTCGGAAACAAATTGAGGGCCCCTGTCGGACGTAATGTCCAACGGGACTCCAAAACGCGCCACCCCTGCTGTTAAAAAAGTGCGTGCTACGTCTGCGGACGTGGTTGCCGCCAGTGGGACTGCTTCTGGCTAGCGCGTGGTGCGGTCCATCACTGTCAGGAGGTGCGTGCACCCCTGTGATGGCGGGAGGGGGCCCACGAGGTCCACGTGAACATGGTCGAACCTCTTAGCCGGTACCCGAAACGGCTCCAAGGGAGCCTTCGTGTGTCTGTGTACCTTGGCTTGTTGGCATGCCATGCAGGCTGCAGCCCACTCTTTTACTTGTTTGCGTAGGCTCGGCCACACAAACTTCTCTCCCATCATTTTGACAGATGCGCGCTCTCCTGGGTGCGCCAGAGTGTGAATCGACTCAAACACGCAGCGGCGCCACGCGACTGGGACCACCGGACACGGGCGTCCCGTGGAGACATCGCAGATTAGGGGGGGCATGCCGTCTTGCGGCACCCTGCTCTCCAGCCTTAACCCTGTTGGTCCAGACTGGATCGCGCGCACGTCCGCGGCCATGGCTGCGTAATCTATCCCCACATAGACCACGCGCGCGAGGGGCAGCCCGCCACCACATTCAGTTTACGCGACACATGCTGAATATCGGTAGTAAACTCTGAGATCGCGGCCAGCTGTCTCTGCTGCCGGCCCGACCACAGTTCTGAAACCTTGGCCATCGCGAACGTTAGTGGCTTGTGATCCACGAACGCGGTGAAGCTGCGCCCTTCCAGCCAGAACTGGAAGTGGCGTATGGTCAGGTGGAGAGCCAGCAACTCCCTGTCGAACGCGCTGTATTTACGTTCGCTGTTGCGCAAAGTTCTGCTGAAAAAAGCAAGCGGCTGCCAAGCCCCGGCGACGCGCTGCTCTACAACAGCCCCTATGGCCACGTCTGAAGCATCGGTGGTGAGCACTATCCGGGCCGCCAGGTGCGGATGCGCCAGCAGTGCGGCATTTGCCAGGGCTGCTTTAACCTCCGAGAACGCCCACTCTCGCTCCGGGGTCCATTCGACCCTATCCGCGGGTTTCTGTCTCTTGAGCGCGGCGTACAATGGTTGCATGAGCTGCGCAGCGCGGGGAAGGAAACGGTTATAAAAGTTCACCATCCCCCAAAATTCCTGCAGCGCCCTGACTGTCTGAGGACGGGGAAAATCCGCCACAGCGCGCACTTTGTCAGGCAGCGGGATTGCTCCTTCCGGAGAGACGCGGTGCCCCAAAAAATCAATCTTTGTCACACCAAACTGGCATTTCGCCGGGTTGATTATTAACCCGTGCTCCTCCAACCTCCGGAAAACCGTCCTGAGGTGGGTTTCGTGTTCGTCTTCGGACGCACTGGCTACCAGGATATCGTCCAGGTAGACGAACACAAACGGGAGATCGCACAGCACTGCATCCATCATGCGCTAGAACGTCTGTGCCGCACCTTTTAACCCGAATGGCATGCGCAGGAACTCAAATAAACCGAACGGAGTTATTACCGCTGTATTGGGTATGTCCTCAGCGCGCACTGGGACTTGATGGTAACCGCGGACCAGGTCTATTTTGGAAAAAAATGCGTGCTCCGGCGAGGTGGACGGAAGAATCCTGTATGTGGGGAATCGGGTAGCAGTCGTGTGCTGTGGCGTTGTTCAACCTGCGGAAATCACCGCACGGTCGCCACGATCCCTCAGCCTTAGGGACCATGTGTAGCGGGGATGCCCATGGGCTGTTTGAACGCCTGATGATGCCCAACCTTTCCAGGTTGGCGAACTTCTCGCGCGCTATGGCCAGTTTAGCTGCGTCCAAGCGCCGAGGTCTTGCAAAAACGGGCGGCCCGGTGGTGGTGATAAAGTGCTCCACCCCGTGTTTAGCGATGGTCGCCGAAAACGTCGGGACCGTGAGTGCTGGGAGCTGAGTGAGCAGTGCATGGAATTTACCGCCTGGAGCTGTGACGTTGGCTTGTGCTGTTGGCTATACAGGGGAGAGAGTCAAAGGACAGTGCATTAACCAGGCGCCTGTTAGCAACATCAACCAGTAAACCATGTGCACACAGAAAATCAGCCTCCAGGATATGGTAATTCAGTGCTGCTACGACAAAAGTCCACTCGTATGTACGGCCGTGTAGAGATAAGATCAGTGTCCTCTCACCAAAGGTCTTAATTTCCGAGCCGTTTGCTGCCAACATCACGGGGCCGCTAGGTCCCGCCAGCTGGTCGGCGTAGGTCGGCAGGATGAAGCTCTTCTGGGCTCCGGTGTCCACAAGGAAACGCCTCCCTGAGCGTGCATCCGTCAAGTAGAGCAGCTTGTTCTCTTCACCGAGGGTCGCAGCTGCTATCGACCGCTGGCCTCGGCGTTTTCCCGAGCGCTTGAATTGGCACGGTGGCACACATCTGCGTGCGTTCTCTCCGAAGTGGCGGTGGTAGAAACAGAGCGTGTCTCTCTGGCGCTCCTTGGCCCCCGCTGCTGCTACCGTCGGTGGCTCCTCGCCTCCTCTGGTCGTCTCGCTGGGCTCCGCCGCTGCCGCGTTGGCTGTGACCGCCCTGGTAGTGAGGATGATCCGGTCCGCCTCCTGGGCTAGCGCACGGTAGTCATGCGCGGCCAGCAATGGCGAATTGGCCAGAACCGCTCTCGCCACTGTCGGAAGGTTCCGGAGGAAAAGGTGGGCAAACAGAAAGTGCCCGTCGTCCGTGCCCATTAACGCTAGCATCTTCTCCATCAGGTCTACGTCCAACCCATCTCCTAACTCGGTCCGTGCCAGTAGCCTCGCTGCTCTCTCACATTCCGAGACCGTGTAGCGCCGGGTGAGTGCAGCCTTGAGCGCCTCATATTTGTTGCTGGCTGGTGGCTGATTGAGCAGGCTCGCTACCTGCTGAGCTGTGCGGGCATCGAGCGCTGCAACCACATAGTAGAATCTGGTATCATCTGCCGTTACTCCTCGGAGGGTGAACTGGGCCTCGGTGTGGTGGAACCAAGAGCGCGGGTTGTGCTGCCAGAAATCCGGTAGCTTGACTGAAACTGCACACGCGTTGCTGGGGGTTCCAGTCCTGGCTGTCTGTGGAATGGCTGCTGCGTCTCTGGGGCTTCCCGACCAGGCCGGCTCCGGGGTTCTGCATTCTGTGTTTACTTGTATTATCTTTGTCTAATATTCAAATTTGTTTGATGATCTGAAACATGGCCAGCGCAGTGGCAGAGTGGTTAGCACTGCGGCAGCACAGCAACTCACCCTTGGCCGGGGGATCCTGGGTTCGATCCCAGCCCCCGACCAACAGTGATTCGTGTGGAGTTTGCATGTTCTCCCCGTGTCTGTGTGGATTTACTCCGGGATTTCTCCGGTTTCCTCCCACATGCCAAAAAACATGCAAGTTAGGTTAATTGGCATCAAAACTGGGGATTCTAAATTGTCCTTAGGTATGACTGTGAGAGTGAATGGTTGTCTGTCTCTCTGTGTTGGCCCTGTGATGGACTGCCGATCTGTCCAGGGTGGACCCTGCCTCTCGCCCAAAGATGCTGGGATAGGCTCCAGCCCCCACCCCCCACCCCCGCGACCTGAAAAGGATTAAGTGGAAGAAGATGGATGATCTGAAACATTTAAGTGTGACAAACATGAGAACTCAGGAAGGGGGCAAACTCTTTTTCACACCACTGTATGTCTTTTTAGATTATTTCATTATTTATATTTATTTTACATAGTTATAAAACATATAGTTGTCTTGGGACCCTGCGGTGGGCTGGCGATCTGTCCAGGGTGTACCTTGCCTCTGACCCAAAGACGCTGGGATAGGCTCCAGCCCCACCGCGACCAAAAAATGGATGGATGGATGGATGGATGGATGGATAGTTGGTCTGGTCATTTTATCACTAGAACCTATGTAGAATCATTTTCAGTGACAGTTCTAATAATTTATAATTTAGGTCACACTGCAGTCAAGAAGTTGCCTCATTGATTAGCGACAGAGTGATTGTTGTAATGATGATAATAATGATGCATTGAAATTTAAAAGAGAGTTCAACAAGAATTTAAAAAATGCTGATTTCTGCTTTGGTTTATCACAGTTTACTCACTTGGAATTTCCCCATTGTGGGACTAATAAAGCCTTATCTTATCTTACTTGTAGTAAAATATCCACAATACTCATTATGCTAGGACAAAATTCTGTGAGGCCTGACCTATGTGTAGAAACCAAGATTATACATGTAGATCTCAGGCTTATGGAAGCTTCAGGGGTTTTAACCAGAGAGAAGCGTGATACCGTGCTGTGTTCATCAGGCCATTGAGAGTCTGTTTATTTCTTTTGGGTTCTATACTTGCATCTGTGAGTTAAAATTCAGATTTTGAATCTGTTTTTGACCGCTGTGCTCCCTGCAGATGTGACGAATACATTACCCAGCTAGATGAGATGCAGAGGCAGCTGACTGCTGCTGAAGACGAGAAGAAGACGCTGAATTCCCTGCTGCGAATGGCCATCCAGCAGAAACTGGTCCTCACTCAGCGCCTGGAGGACTTGGCCTTCGACCAGGAACAGTTCCATCACACCCCAGGGAGTAGGCCGACCCGTGGGAAGAGCGGCACCCTGAAAGTAAACCCTCTGTCCTCGGCTCCCTCCACCAGCCCAGCACCAACCCAGGCATCCCCCCATCTCACTAGTCCTACATCAGCTCCCGATGACTCCACTGCCCCTCTCAGTCCTTCTGCGCTGACTGCAGCAGCCCTCAGTTCACCCCCATCACACAAACCCCCTCCCAGTCCTTCATTGCCACAGTTGCCTCTCGCTCCAGAGAGCCCCCCCTCACTGAAAACCCCAGGGTCTCCCTCGGCGCCGACCCTGCCCTCGGCTGCCCAGAGGACGACTCCCTCGCAGTGGACCCTGGGCTTGCGGACGTTTCTGGTCGACCCTCACACATTCAGCGTGAACGTCTCCCCTGGTCTTCCTCGCTCCGCGGGGGTGTCCAGGCTCCACCCCGTAGACACTGTTGGCACCCGGCCCACCCAGCAGGGATCCGCCCCTTCCTCCCCCTATCGCTCCCCTGTCCTCGGGCTCCGGCGGTCCACTTGGACTCCCTCACCCCGTTCTCGACCCCTGTCTGGAATGGCGCGCACGTCTGTCCTTTACTCTCCCTCTTCCTCCTACTATAGCTCCTCTCCTGCAGCTGCGCCTTCCAGCTCCTACCTCACCTCTGGCACCTCCACCTCCTACAGCCACTCTACTCATTACACACCTCTCTACCCCAGATATTACAGTTCCTACCTGCCCCGCCAATGAACCTCCTCCAGCCCCCACTGTAAGCCTTCTCCACTCTGAACTGTTTTCCTTCTCTTTTTTTGGCCACCTCATATTAAAGAGAAGAAGACGGAGCGGTTTCCCCGTCCTCCTGTGCCTAAACCTCAGCCAATGGGTTCTGAATGTTCACTGACTTAACTCAGGGATGTGATATAAGGAGCACAAAGCTGTCTGCCTTCCATTTACTCCAAGAAAGTCCAAAGGAGGACAGCAATGAAGACAGTTTAAAGGGTGTTTTTAGCAATCAGGTTCTTGAGGTTCAGATCACGCATGCATTAAAGAAGAAAAATGATGTACACATTTCCTGGACACTCACACCATGTATTCTCCAACTGTAAACCATGTACTTCTTTACACAACAATCCTCCGTCACTCATCTTTGTTGCTGAATGTGTCTGAATGCTCTCATCCCCGTTGCAGCAGGACGATGGTGGCCCATGTAGAATGAAGGCGGTGCCACAGACGTTTAGAAAGTTTTATCTTAGGGCAGTTGTGCTCTGATTTTTCATCTAGCAACATGCAGGTTAGGTTTCACTTTGCAGCTCTTTTGCCGACAAATGCAGTGGCTCCCTGTGGCTTTGACACACACACACACACACACACACACACACAAGCTTTCAAATTCATGAGAAAAATTAGCTAATTTTAAATAAAGGAAAAATTCATTAATTGAAGCTAAGGTTGGGCAGCTCGGTGATGCAGTGGTTAGCGCTGTGGCTGCACAGCAAGAATGTCACAGGATCGATTCCACCCCTGATCATCGGTGACCCTTCTGTGTGAAGTCTGCATGTTCTCCCTGTGTCTCCGTGGGCTTACTCCAGGTACTCCAGTTTCCTCCCACATGCCAAAGGCATGCAGGTTAGGTTAATTGGCATCAACTGGGGATTGTAAATTGTCCTTAGGTATGAATGTGAGAGTGAATGGTTGTCTGTCTGTCTGTGTCGGTCCTGCGATGGACTGGTGATCTGTCCAGGGTGTACCCTGCCTGTCGCCTCAAGATGTTGGAATAGGCTCCAGCCCCCCCCCCCGACTCGAAAAGGATTAAGCGGTAGAAGATGGATGGAAAACTAAGGTCACAAACACCCTTACGAATGGCAGAGAACACCGTACAAACAATTTTTGGACCATTTCATATGGCCTTGTTAAGGCGGCTGTAGGAGAATTCAGCATTTATTCTGTTCATAAGTTTGTAGCCAGGACGATGGTCTTGTCCAAGATTTTCTACGAATGCCCCACAAAAACCCCTTATCGTAGCGCGGCTGTATGAATGCAATAGGAACAACGTAAGAACTACACAAGATGTTTGTGGATTATATAGGGTCAGGAGACCATTCCAGAACCCCAAATTCCTATGGTTGCTGTAAGTATGCTTAAGAACACCTTTCGTTGTTCTTGAGGGCCCCTTACAGCCGTTGTAGGAAATGCTGCATGAATCCCTGTATGTATGGAAATTTGTACAGCGTGCAAAAGGCGGTAGGCAGTGAGGTGCTCATAAGGCGGAAGTATGTAATTTGTGGAACATTTTTCACATTCTTCGACGTAGGCCACATGCACACCATACATTCAGTGCAAGGTTTTCGAGGAGAAAACAGCTGCAAAATTTCATATTTCTGTTTTAAGATGTCAACCATACTTTTACTAGGCTTTTTTGAGACATGGAACTCAAAGGAAAGGGCAGCAAGGAGAAGCCACTAAAACAAGGAAGGGGGACAGAAAGGAGGAAGAAGTGGCTACAACCGCTTGAGCTTCTTCGTCATCCTGAAGGTGTGGCTGTAGTCTTCTCAGCATTATTGCCAACTTGAAAGTAACAAATAAGTTTTTCCACAATTTTTCTAGCAGTTGTGAAAATCACTCGGACACAGAATATTGGAGAGCGGACGGCCACCAGTTGTATACCCCAACAAATGTGCCAAAAGCCAACAGGTCATCCTACCAATGTCTTCAGAGTACCATGAGTTGCACATAGGGGTGCCGTACAGCCACGTAATGACAAACAATTTTTGTAAGATGACAGTAAGTATGCCATAGGAAGACCCCAAGGCACCTCTACGAAGCACGTGAGAACTCTAGGGCCATCGTACAACAGAAAAGCAGCTCATTTCTTAAGAATGCCTCAAGTTGCTCTCGCGAATTGAACAGCAGCCGTAAGAAACTATGCCCCCCCCCCCCCACAAATGTCTGCGAACTCCAGAATTCATAGGAACTGGGAGATTCTTACAAACCCATTGCTCGTAAGAATTTTCGTGACCGTAGCTTTACAAGAAAAATACTTAATGGAGTCATTGAATGAAAATTTGTATTTTAGTAGGTTTTAACTTTCTGAAATGTGTCTGTTGGTCATGTGATTATTGGAAAAATATCAAAACACTCACTTCTCTTAAAGAAAAACCACACACACACGGGGTCTTTATATTCTTTCTGTCTCTGAGGAGCTGTTTTAACTCTTCCAGCTATGCTACGGAACATCATAAACATAGTGAGCCCAGCTTTGATATCTTCCCACTGCTCTATGATTGGCCAGCCTAGCTGTCTGTCTGCAAACATGGAGATCAGTGAGGAGCCAAAGGCGTTGGCTTCAGAGCTAGCAGTGCTACGAGGAGTTAGCTTACCAAGTGTGGTTTATATTGTTATTTTTGTTATATTTCAGCCACCCTAACAGACATCCATGTTTCAACGTGGTTCACTTATCCACAGTCGATATTTTTCAAATGATGCTACACCAAACCGTTAGCATTAGCTTGGCTAGGCAGCTGGAATCAGTCATTCTATGTGTTAGAGCTCACGTCAGCAGGGAGAGGCTGACAGAAAGGCCACCTGGCATTAGCTTAGCTGTTGATCCAGTTTTGATTGCTATTTTCTATAAACTCTATTCACCCCCCACTGGAATCCTTGTTCAGTTACCAACATCTGACCATAGATGTCACTCTTAGATGTCGCTTTTAGCATCTAGCAGCTAGGTGCCTTGAGCCATCATTCACTCATTCACAGATGTTTCTGGTCTTATTGTACTCCAGTGAAACCACACACTCTTGTCCACCAATGACGCTTCATTTCATTCATTGTTTAAGACAAATTTACATTTGTTGGCGCACTCACTAACCGAGCTAGGAGCTAGCCAGCTAAAATTTGCAAAAGTGACATACTGTAAGCAGGAGGGCTGCATTAACTGCAGCTCCTGGGCTTTTAAAGCGACATGCACTGAAACGAGCCAATCTGAGGAAGGCTGCAAAAGATGATTCACAATGATGCTGTAATTATGAAATAATTAAAAGCAATTTCATCAAAAAATGTCACAAACATTTCATTAAGGACAGGACAAGATAAGCTTTGGGCTTCAATCCTGTTCCTTTTCGGACTGCATTTAAATTTTTTGTTTTATTCTTGTTTTTAATGTTGTCTTATTCAAAATAAAATGGTATCAATTAAGACCTGTGGGAGTTGTCAACATGTGGGAAAAGTGCAGTGACTGACCCATTTATTATATGAAAAAATTGAAATATTTAATTTAAACCCAATTTAAGACTGAAATGTTCATCGAGGCTCAATGCCGATTTTGTTTTTTGGACCAATTATTTCTCAAAATGGCTCCTTCAACTTTTTTCTTCAATCAAAATTGCTGACCCTGATCTAGCACACATACTCGCTGGACAAAAGAGGAAAAAAAAAAAAGACTTAAAAACATTTAAATGTCCTCCGTACATAATTTCTGTTATATGCAGCATATCACTGGTGTATCTAAAAAAAAACCTTGAACATTATGGTTCATTTCCAAAAGCTGTACGCCATAATAATCATAATTAAAGAAAAAATAGTTCACTTCATGTGCAGTGAATGTCGGATTTGTTGAGGTTTGCCTTTTTGAATTCAGTTCTGACAAAAAAGTCACAATATTGTAGTTATAGCAGATGCACTGGTAGAACTGACAGCATAATGGAACAGGAAGACTCGGCATTTCTTCACACAGATGGTTGGCGATGTGACCCAGCATGTGCCTCCTGAAGGAGCCCATTAGTGCACCTGTGTTCTTCAGTAACCCGTCCTGAGCTCAGCCTTCATATGTTCCTCCATCACCACCTCGTGTTTCGTTCTTATGTAGCCATGTGTCCAGCTATGCATGTTCACGTCTGGCAGCGCCAGGAGTCCAGCTCAGTAACATTTGATCTGACCGTAGCAGAGGCTGTTAGGACAGAGACGACCGTGAAAATGGAAGAGGGCAGCTGTATGGTCAGTCACATGGTCTAGGCCAGGGGTCTGCAACCTGTGTCCCTTGGGGCCACATGTGGCTCTTTTGCCCATGGATCGTGGCCCCCTGAGGCCTTGAGAAAAAAACTCCCAAATTTCCAAGAAAAAAAGGCTGCAGTCATGAGGCAAATATCCCAAAAAACAGGAAATGAGAAAATCTGAAATTTTATGTCAAAAAATCTCACAAATGTAGGGAAAAATGTTGCAATTTTCTGAAGAAAACACAGCCACAAATTTGCAAGAAAAATGTCACAAAAATTCTGGAAAAGAAATCAAAAATTTACAGGAAAAATGTCTTCCATGACAACAATGTAATGAATTTATGTAAGAAGTACTTTTACCCATGAAAGTCAAATTTACAAAGAAAAATATAATAAATTTATGGGAATCGCTGAAAATTTATGCAAAAAATACTCAATTTATAAAAAAAAGTTGAAATTTCATGAGGGGGAAAAAAACACAAATTGGCCAAAAAAAAAAAAAAGCACAAATTTACGAGAAAAAACAAACAGTTTGAAAAGGGCAACATTTGTTTTATTTTAAAAAGGAAACATTATGCCAGAAAATATCAAAATTTAATTAAAAAAAAGCTTATAACTTTATTGGGGAAAATGTCTCAAATTTACATAGAAATTTTCAATTTTACTTGATAAAGGTTTTAAATTTGCAAAGAAAAATATGCCAAAATTAGGGAAAAAGCAAAACACGCTAAAATATAACAAATTTAAAAAAAATACAGTTGAATGAGAAAAAAAAAACAATTGTGTATGAAAAAAAACAAACTTCACAAATAATCAAAAATTTACCAGAAAAAGTAACAATTTTGTGAGGAAAAAGGTAACAAATTTACAATAAAATTTAGAAGAAACCAGATTTAACCCCTTGAACTCTGTGACTTCCGCGGGCGGTCACCTCTCTGCATCTTAGTGCGTCTCAGTGCGCACTGAAAAAAAAAAAAAAGCTGTATTTCCGGTCTTCCAGTACAGACACAGCCTTGTTACAACCTGAGAAAAAAAAGCCGTGTAATATATTCATTTTTTGTGGTATTTTTACAAAATTTTGACCTGAGCTTGAAAACACTTGGTTCTACATTTCTGTTGTGTTTTCCAGCCAGTATCTGACAGCTGTATGTTATTTGCAAGCATTTGTATCTAAAAAACACCCAGGCAAACTTTCTTGTTACTCAGTGGCAGGAGCACTTAGAGAGATTATGACTGTTTTGCCAAAAAATTCAGAGGGTTTTCTTTTAAATGAGACCAACCCCATGAAGATGCTGCAAAGGGTTGAAGAACAGCTTTTGATTTACTTTGGGCATGTTATTTTTAGGCGTTTTTTGGGAAGTTGAACAGAGGTGATGACAGGCCAGATTGTAGTTGTAATTCTGCTGTTTTACCACAGTTTTTAGGCTCAGAATTTTGTGGCTTCATGTAGATTTTTATACAAAAATCACTCACAGTGGCTCTGTGTGTAGCACAGGTTGCCGACCCCTAGTCTAGGCTTTATACAAGGAAACAATAATAGGCCGACAGGAAGTGCAACACGATCTTTCTTAGAAGACCTGTAGTTATTCTGCCACCAATAATGTAGCATGACGTGACATGGGCTGGATGTTTCACTGTGTGTGAAGGCTTGTTCATGGAACGCCACCCAACTCAGGGACCGTGAAACATCTCATTCAACCCTGAATGAATGACTGACAAAACACCAGAATGATCATTACTGTCCTGTACTGACAAAACCATAAGAAGATGAGATGTGAGTATGGACCTTCCTTCAGAGTACCCGTGAGACACTTCTGATAGTACGAACTGAACATTCATGCAAAACTGTGATTTACCAAGTAAAGCTGGTTCGCTACAAAACCTGTCTCCATTGGATGTTGTTTTTTCCATAGATTTGCTAATGGGTCTTAACTTTGTTTTATTATTGGTATTTTTAAATGGATTTTTCACAAGAACATGGAACGCAATCACCTCCACAACCCACAGTGGGTTGGGACTGTCCTGCATACAGCACCAACCCACTGGCGCCACTTTATAATTAAGGTACATTATATGGTCTCCTGCAATACTGATTTTACGCAACAGTTCCACAAGCACAATTTATTGACAGAATACATGACAGCATTTTATTTATTAACCAGTTATTCCAATGAGCAGAACACACAAACCCCAGTTCCACTGAAGTCGGGACATTATGAAAATGTAAATTAAAAACAGAATGCAATGATTTGAAAATCCTTTTCAACTTATATTCAATTGAACACACTACAAAGGTAAGCTATTTAATGTTCAATATGATCCAAAAAAGCTGGGATGGGGCAACAAAAGACTTGAAAAGTGGAGGAATGCTAAAAAAAAACAAAAAAAAACACCTTTCTGGAACATTCCACGGGTTAACTGGAAACAGGTGAGTGTCATGATAGGGTATGAAACGAGCATCCCTGAAAGGTTCACCACTTTGTGAACAACTGTGTGGGTAAATAGTCCAACAGTTTAAGAATGTTTCTCAAAGTACAGTGGCAAGGAATTTAATAATTTCATCATCTACAGTCCATAATATCCCAGCTGGGTCATGCCGAAGACCATAAAAGCAGAACTTCCTGCTGTCCGGCTTGATGCTCAGCAATAATGGAATGGAGGAGGGAAATTTGTGACGGTGCCTTGCATGGCAGCAATCCCTCTGATTCTAGATGTGATTAACATTGTAGATAAGAGAAACGTAATTTCGTTCTACTGTACATGATTGGCTGTATGGATTGAATGACAAAGTTGGCTTTACCTTTACCTTTAAAAGATTCAGAGAATCTGGAGAAATTTCTGCATGTAAGCAGCAAGGCTGCAAACCAACATTGAATGCCAGTGACAGGCATCACTGCATTAAAACCAACATCACTCTGTAGGATATTACCACGTGGGACTTCAGAAGACCATTGTCAGTTAACATCTACAAGTGCAAGCTCAGACTCTACCAGGCAAAGCCAAAGCTGTACATCAACACCCAGAAACACCGCTTGTTGCTCTGGGCCTGAGCTCATCTGAGATGGACTGATACAAAGTGGAAAAGTGTGCCGTGGTCTGATGAGTCCACATTTCAGATTGCTAAACCACATTCTGTGCGTGTTACAACAGCATGGCTTTCTAGTAAACGAGTGCAGATACTAGACTGGCCTGCCTGCACTCCAGACCCATCTCCCACTGAAAATGTGTGGAGCATTACAAAGTGCAAAATACGCCAACGGAAACCCCGGGCTGTTGAGCAACTGAAGTCGTACATCAAGCAAGAACGGGAAAGAATTCCACCTACAAAGCTTCACCAATTAGTGTCCTCAGTTCCTAAATGCTTATTGAGTATTTGAAGGAAAGGTGATGCAACACAAGCCATGTTTACATGGACACAAGTAACCAGATTAAAAGCCTGATCGGAATAAAAATGCCTCATGTAAGCAGGCCAATCTGAATATTCTGACCCCATCACACTCATTCGGATCAAAATTTAATTCCGAATGAGATGGGTGGGTTATGCCGATTGTTAATCCGATTGGTGTGCATATAAATGCTTATTCCGAAGCTTGGGTAGAAAATATGTTTACTGCGCATGTCTGTACGTCAGCCACACGTTGATCTGACATATTTCCACCTTTACAGCAGCTAGCAGAAGACATGGTGGGAGTAGAACAAAACTGGTATGTATCGTCCTAATGTCTCCTTCTGTTCGTCATATACACAAATATGTACTTGTAGCTTCATTACAAAGACCAGCAGAAGCAAAAGTACAGTCTGAACTAGAAAAATTTGCATTTCCTACCGGAAATGCGGCGTAAACGCTGCTGGCTGAAAATGCACTCCTGAAATGCTTATATGTATATATACTGTATATATATTTATGTAGACATGGCTTAATGTTGCCTGAATTTAGCGTAATTTTGCTAAATATAAGCTTGAAAACTAAAAAAATGCTAGCTGAAAGGCTAAATTAGCATTATCATCAAAACATTAGCAAAAAAGTATAAAATAGCTTAAAGTTGTAGAAATCTGCTTAAAAATGCTAAATGCAACCGTAATTAATTGAAAAACAATAGCTCAATGCCAAAGTTAGTTGTTACAAACATTAGCATAAAAGTAGAAAAAGCATAAAGCAGAAGTAGAAGTAGCATAAATAGTACAAATAGCTACAGTAGCTTAACATTGTAGGAAGTTAGCTTAAAGATGGTAAATGTAAGCACAAAACTGAAAAAAAAATATTAGCTTCCAAGTTAAAACAGGCTAATTTTGACAAACAGTATAAAAGCAGAAGTAGCTTAATTTTTTAAAAAGTTAGCATAAAGATAGAAGTCAATATTTGCCTAAAATGTAAAATATGCTAGCTTACCTGTTAAAAATAGCATATATTAAAAATTATTAGCATAAAAGAAAAATAGCTGAAGTTCCATTCAGTTAGCTCAAATACGTCAAAAATAAGCCTCAAGTGTCAAAAATGTTACTTTACATGCTAAATTAGAATAATCTTTTAAAATAATGATCATATTAGTAAAAATAGTTTTACACTGCAGGAAATTAGCTTAAAGATGCTAAATACAAGCTTAAAACTGGAAAAATGGTAGTTTACGTGCTCAAACAGGCTAATCTTGACAAAGCATAAAAGCAGAAGTAGCTTAATGTCACAGGAAGTTAGCATAAAGATGCTAAATATTAGCCTAAAATGTAAAAAAAAAAATGCTAGCTTGCATAATAAAATAGCATATTTAAAAATATTAGCATCGAAGAACTACCTCAAAGTTGCGAGAAGTTAGCTAAAATGCATCAAAAATTAGCCTAAAATATGAAAAAAATGCTAGCTTACATGCTAAGTCAGCACAATCTTGAAAAACATTAGCAAATTAGTAGAAATAGCTTAACGTTGCAGGAAATTAGCTTAAAGATGTTACATTTAAGCTCAAACCTTAAGAATTGCTAGCTTACATGCTAACATAGCTTAAAGTATAAAAAATGTTAGCATTTAGCCAATATGACTTCTAGTTGAAGAAACTTGACTTAAAAATGCTATATATATATATTATTAATTCAAAATATCAAAACGTTAAATATCAAACGCTAGCACAAAAGTAGAAGTAGATTAATGTCACAGGAAGTTAACATAAAGATGCTAAATATTAACCTAAAATGTAAAAAATGCTAGTTTACATAATAAAATAGCATGATATTCAAATATATTTGCATAAAAGAGAAAATATTTGAAAGTTGCCAGAAGTTAGCTTAAATACATCAAATATTAGCATAAGATATAAAAAATGCTAGCTTACATGCAAAATTACCACAAGCTTGAAAAACATTAACATTAAAGTAGAACTTGCTTAATGTTGCATAACTTAGCTTAAAGAGGCTAAATACAACCTTAATTCATTGGGGAAAAAAAGTTAGCTGAAAGGGTAAAATCCCAAAATGTTGCAGCAAAGGACTAGCTACTTGAATAAAAATGGACTTTTATTTTGGAAAAAACACTGTTTTTCAGTGTTTGTTCCAACATCTATCGGTAAGTAAAATGGTAGTGATAGCGCCTCAAATATTCAAATTGGAGCAAAAGCACACACTTTTTAAGGCCATTAATTTTGGGCGGCTTTTATTTTAAAAATCTAACATCCTGTTGTATGTGGATTAGATTCCCTCCTGCTACTGGTTCAAGTTAATATCACAGAAAATGGGAAAGATGTAGTCACCAAATATTCCAAAAAAAAAAAAAAAGACCAATATCAAGAGCCATTTATTTTGAAAAACCAGTGGATTTCAGTGTTGTGTGGTTGTCAAATGGCTGCCATGAAGGAACGTTTTAGTTATACCAGAGTACCAGGACACTAAAGTCTGCTGATTGGATCCTGTGGCTGTCAGAAATCTTTCATTGTTTTCTATGGAGAATCAACTCCCATTGAAATGAATGAAAAAACAGAGAACTTTCCGGAAGGAGGACTTAGCATGACTGGATCATACATTTAAAATCTATAGGAGGATCACCCCTCGAACAACCGTGAATAGAACAGAAACCACACGACTGACAGATATAATTTTGGTACCGTGAGAATCCTAAGACTCTGAGCTATGCAGTGATGTCAATTTTACACTCCGAAACGCAAAACTGTGCTCACACTCGTGAGTTAAATACCGAGAAAAAATTTGGATCAAAATTTTTCAGCCCCATACAAAGGTATAGAAAGAATGATCATTTTTTCTCCACTTCAGCGGTCCTGGAGAAAAAAATGCAAAACTTATGGCTAAGAGGAAAACGTTTGTGAGCATCAGGACATCTGTGGCTACGTTTTTGGAAAAAATAAAGTCAGTAGAGCAAAAATTTTGGCCACAATCACAATTTATCCAGAAATATTTTTGAAAGATCCTACACTCTCGTGATGATGTCGCCCACTCTAACCTCTCTCCATCGACTTCCATGTTAAATGAGGATTTTTGTTGAAAAACCTACCTTACTTTAAATGTGAATATTTCAAAACCCGTAAAAGTTATTGTAAAGCTGAATGGAAGTTTAGTTGCTGACACTTGCAGAAACAAAATAAAGGCAGAGTGGTTTCTGTAACTTCAAAATTGCAGAAGTTATTAAGCATAAAAGCAGAAGCAGAAAAAGCAGAATTTGCAGAAGTTTCCCATAGGAATGAATGGGATTTAATAAGCTGAAAAATCACAATTTTTATTAAAAGTATAAAAGTTCGGAAGAAGAAAAATGGAAGCATACATCTCCAGAAAAAGCTGAACGTTTTGATACCAAAATAAAGTATGTAGTACAAAAATTGCGGAACGAGTTGGAGTCTAAATTTTTGAAAAGTTTATATACAAGAAAAGTGAGTGGATAACAATGTGTGAATGCAATGCTTCACAGCATTCACACAATAACACAATACAAGTCCATTTCAAAAAGAGAGACACAAAGCGGGTTTGTTTACACCGGAAGTTGCTTCTTCTCCTACTTTTGGAATGTCAAATAATTGTGCGCATGTCAAAATAATTTAGTCCGTTCAAACGTGTAACACATGGAAATGCACGTCCTGATCAGATCATCTTTTTCAGGATCCATGTAAACAGTAAAGCTCTGATCTGAATTGTATTCAGATTGAAGAAATTTTGCCCATGTAACCTTGGCTACAGCGGTGACCCTGTTCCAGATTTTTTGGAATGTGTTGCAGGCATAAAATTCAAAATGAGTGAATATGTGCATCAAAAAGTTTATCAGTTTGAACATTAAATAACTTCTTTGTTGTGTATTCAATTGACTATAAATTGTTGTTCCAGTGCTGTCTGTTCTGCCATTCAGAGGATCCTGGCCTAGCTTCAGTTCCTTTTTCTTAAACTAATTAATTAAATCAATTAATTCACCCTTTATTATCATTCAACCGTACAACCAATCATGTACAGTAGAACGAAATTGTGTTTTACCTATCAACAGTGTTAATCAGACACACCCCAAGTGTAGAATCAGAGGGCCGCTGCCATGCAAGGCGCCACCACAGATTTCCCTCCTCCATTCCATTATTGCTGAGCACCAAGCTGGATGGCAGGAAGTTCCACTTTTATATGGTCTTGCCGGGATTTGAACCCCTGCCTCCCAGGTGTGGGGCGGATGCTCTACCAACTGAGCCACCACTCCGGTGGTGGCTTTATGATCTTCTGTGACTAGAATGGATATCTCTGAATGTATTTTGTTTGGGGGAGGAACTCAGTCAGATTTGGACTGAAATCGTCTTGTCCCGTGCTGGTCTGAAGGAGGAGGCTAACTTGATTTTTCTGTGATATTCTGTAACATCAGCTGATGATGAAACTCTGTCCTGGTGGGTCTTCCTCCAGTTTGGGATGAAGGTCAGTTCTTTTTTTTTTTTTTTTTTTTAAATAAGCACACTTGGTCCGGGATTGGTTCAAATTGTTTTGACTAGTTAATTATCTGTCCCTTAATTGGACAAACTGCAGGTGTCATTGCAGATTTCAAAAGACTGCTGGCATCAGTATCAAAACACTGTCAAGCAGGCAAAAAGCAAATATTTTGGTCATATTGTTTTATCTCATTGTCATAATCACTGTGTTTTATGCACATGTTTTATGATTTTATGCACTGTGTTTTATGATTTTATGCACTTTTTTAATAATTTTTTTGATAAGGTGACCACTACCAGGGCTCTCATCTCAGCTCTTGCCTCTGATCCATCTGTCTCTGTCCCTTGTTCTGCTGTTTTAATCAGTTTGAGCCTGTGACTTTGTTGCTTTTAGAGGATGTGGTTGGCCACATTAAGCCCTCAGGGTCTCCCTGTGATGCTGTTCCTCCTCAACTTTTTAAAGAGGTGCTTCCCAGTATAGGCCAGTCAGTTCTCACCATCTTAAACAGCAGCCTGTCATCTGGTGTGGTTCCTGCAAATTTTAAACATGCAGTAGTGCAGCCCTTGATTAAGAAACCTGGTCTTGATCATACCATGTTGGCAAATTTTAGGCCTATTTCCAAGCTGCCATTTCTCACAAAAATTTTAGAGAAAATTGTCTATATGCAACTGAAATGTTCTCTGGATGAACACCGTATTTTGGAGGTTTTTCAATCTGGTTTCAAAGTTCTTCATAGCACAGAGACAGCCTTGCTAAGAGTTTTTAATGATATCCTCTTAGCACGTGATTCAGGTTGTAACAATATGATGATTAATAATTATGATCAGGTATAAAAATTATGTAATTTATATTAATGTATTGGAACCGGAGATGAATTCTTGGTTCACACACAAGAAAAATTAATAACACTCGTGGGGCACCAGCTCCTATCTAGGAGCAATTTTAAGCTTTAACTTCACTTTATACCTGTTTAATCACTCAATAAATTAATTAATAATCAGTCTCAAAATTTCAGTGAATCTGATACTGGGGACTTTGAAACCGTACTCAGAATGAAATAATATTCCCAACAACTTCTCTCATTTTCACACATTTATTAAATGAAATGATGATTAAAAGACATTGCAATGATTTCATTAACCATGAAATTAAACTTGTAAATAATAGACTAACAATGTCAACATTTGCAGAACCAGGGTTAAACTGTAACATGAATTTAGATCAGTTTGAGTTAACAGATTATGGAAAACATAACACAAATTTATAGGGAAATTAAATTAATTATATGAAAATTCTGGATTACTCTTAAGAAAATAAAAATGGAATTTTAATGAAAAGAGGAGTTATGTTAATTGCTCTTTAATTTGTATCTGATTAGATACTCAATTATTATCAATGCTCGGCTGTCTAACTCAGCAGATAAATCAAAATATGGCTACGTGACTCCTGGTGTGATGGTCGGTTTCCTCTTGGCGGTGTTCTCAGCTCAAGATTTCGTGGATGTTAAGGGGAAATATCTGCCCGCAGATATTTCAGGGTCCACAGTTTGACCTTTATAGTCAAGCGGTTAAAAAGGCTGGATTTTGACTGTATGACTCAAAGTTGGAACTTAGGTCGAACAAAGATGGCGGTGATGGTTTCTTCAGTGCTGGGTAATGAGGTGGCGCGTCTTTTTTCTTCCTCGTTAGCAAGCTCTTCCCAGGGAATTCCAGAATAATTTGTAATGTCTAATCCGATATCAAATTAATTGAGTTTCAAACTTTAGATAAAAGTACTTCTGGTGTGGGAATGGTCAATAAAAAAAAAATATAAAAATAAAGGCAAGATTAAAACTTAAATTAAAATTAAAACGATGGTTTTACAGAAAGTTTAACAGTTTAAAAATGATAGAAATAGAGATGCCTAGGATTGGAGTTTTTAATTAGAATTGAGCTCAACAAAGAAAGAACTAATTCCTAAACGTTTGAGGAAAAAAAAACATTAAGGTACACAAAGTTACAGCACGTAAAGTTACAAGTTATCTGCTCTGTTATCGTAGGAGAAAAAAAAAAAACACGTGGGAGAAGGCTTCTTTGTTTCGGGCAGTGAAGTCCCTTTGTTCTCCCGAAAAGATCTGTGCTGTGAAGACAAGTAAAAGGGACCAGAGACAAAAAAAAAAGAGGGCGTTGTTTCCTTTTTATCTGGGGAAACTTTCGCGGGCCTCCATGATTGACAGAAACTCTGACCAATAACCTTCCTTCGTGGGCGGGCTTTATAAATTTTAGTCCAATGAACAAACAGTCTTTTGTCTGAACCTTGAGAGAGCTGTTGTCAAGCAAGGATTGGCTGCTGATGGTCACATGATTTGAGAGACGTTTTGCAAATCTAATACACACGTTTTAATACTGGAATATTCCTCTTCCTGATTCATGTAACTTATAATCAGTGCTTATAAATTAACATGCAGGAATAAACATTCATTTAAACATTTTAGCATGCACATATTTAAAATTAAGGATTAATATGTTTCAAACCCATTATTGATTGTCCAGATCAAAACACCAAAAGTCCATTTGCTTTTCATGGTGTCCTGAAAAAGAGAATGTTTAGAATTGAGTTAACACAGATGTGATGAAAAGCTTCACTGGTTAACTCCAGCATGTCCCAGAGTTGCCAGTAGAGGGCAATGTTGAGCTGTGGATATTTTGTAGTGACCATATGAGGGGCTCCAGAGGTCTGTCTCTTGTCCACCATTTATTGGGCCATAAGAGGTGTTCAAAGGAAGTGCATTAGAGTGAATTCCTGAGACTGGTTTAACAAAGGAATGTGAGTTCGGCTGTGGTCCTAGGGTAAAAGAGCAGTTCTTGAATGTCCTTTTCCTGGGTGAAACAATGTCTTTAAGCTGAAGAACAATTTTATTGATGAGCCAAAGTGAGATGATGCTACAAGGTGAATATGTTGTTCTTGTGTTGCTTGATTTAACTGCTGCCTTTGACACAGTGGACCATCATGCTTTAATTTCCTGTGGCAGCACCTAGTGGGATTTGTGGCACTGCTCTCAACTGGTTTTGGTCCGATCTGGCAGACAGGAGTTTTAAAGTTAGCGTCTCTGTATTTGAATCCTCTTCTGCTCCTCTGCCATATGGGGTCCCACAGCTGTCAATTCTAGGGCCCATGCTTTTTTCTCTGTACATACTTTCACTGGGTTCCAGTTTTAAAAAGCATGGTATCTCCTTCCACCTGATGACTGTCAGATATATGTCCCTTTAAAACAAAAAGCTACCTAATCACTAAACCCACTCCTGGCATGCATTGAAGACATCAAGTCTTGGATGGCCCTAAACTTTCTAAATTTTAATGACAAGAAGACAGAAATGATGGTGTTTGGACCTAGTGGCCCCTGTGAGTCCCCTCCTGTAAACTTGGGCCCCCTCACTTCTTACATGAAATCCACAGTTAGGAACCTTGGTTTTATCATGGACAGTGATTTTAAATTAGACACTCAGATTTGTTTTGTGGTAAAATCCAGCTTCTTTCATCTAAGGCATTTAGCAAAAGTAAAACCCATTCTCTCTAGACTGCACCTTGAAACAGTAATCCATGCTTTTATTTCATCTCGGCTGGATTACTGTAACACACTTTACGCTGGTGCGTTACACTTGGTTTTTCACGTCTGCAGCTGGTTCAAAATGCTGCTGCTCGTCTTTTAACAGGTACACGTGGAAGAGATCACATCACACCCATCTTAGCTTCACTCCACTGGCTGCCCATGCATTTTAGAGTTCTTTTTAAAATTCTTTTATTTGTCTTTATATCCTTGAACGGTCTTGCTCCGCCTTACCTCTCTGAGCTTCTGCATCCCTACGCTCCCACCCAGTCCGTCAGGTCGGCTGAACAGCTGCTTCTTGCGGGTGCAAAAGGTGAGGTGGAAGCTCAGAGGGGACAGAGCCTTTTCGATCATGGCACCCAGGTTATGGAACGATTTGCCCCTGGACATCAGACAAACACCTTCACTGTCCATTTTTAAAACCCGTCTTAAAACATGCTTTTACTCCCTGGCCTTCGACCCAGTGTGAGACATTGATTTTATTGAATGAAATGGATTTTTTTAAAAATTTATTTTACCTTTTTTATATTATTTATTTTTTTTGACTCTGGTTCTATATTGCTTTTGTGTTAGTGCCCTGCTTCCTGTTTTTATATTTTCTTGCTGTACAGCACTTTGTGTAGCGAATGTTGCTTTTAAAGAGCTTTATAAATAAAGTTGAGTGATTGATTGATTGATTGATTGATAATTGCTTGAGAAGTGACAAATATTTCTTTATTCAAACAAATACTTCACCAGCAGTGTTGCCAGATTTCATGAGAGAAACAAGCAACCAGCTCTATGGAAATAAGCCTCAAAAAGTCCAATGCAACCTACCACATTGTAAGACAGGCTGCTTGATAACACTGATGTATAGATTTATTTTTGTTTGCAGTGAATTAACTGTAAACATAGTCAGCATTGAATAACTGAATTTTATAAACTCTAATTAAAGGAAAATACATCTGCATTCTGCATAAGCAACAGCAAATTTATAGTAAACACAGTCAACATAAAAACTTTGAATAAATTAAAATTTTAAACTGATCAAAAGAAAAGACATGCGTATTCAGCATAAGTAACAGCACTAAACATGATTACAGTTTAGTGATGTGGGATGATGGAGTTGTTGTCTGCTTGTCTGTGATAGAAATAATTCTGTGATAGAAATGTTTAAATAAGTTAGGTATTAAATATATTTTTTAACACACAAAGTGCTCTGCATGAAATGTCAGTTAAAGGTCTTGCAGCTTACACCTGCTTACATAACAGGATGTGTTTTTTTTTAGCTCTGCATTCAAACACCCATTATAAGCTTTGCAAATGGAGAACTGGTTTTGCTTACACATAGGAAAATGAGTTAATGTTACTGGGGTAAGGGTCGTGGCATGAAGGAGCTGTATGAAGAAACATGATGCAAAACCAGCCAAGAGACAGGGAGAGGAGCGGCTAAGCCGATTCCAGGAGAAGGGACACTTCATGGAAGGGTGCGAGAACCCCCCGGACTGAGAGACTTTAACCACTTGCACTCCGTTGTTCCGCGGGTGGGCAAGTCTCTGCGTCCTATGATGCACGAGGGTGCACGAGAGCGCCCTCGTGCGCGCTTGGACGCATGACGAATGATGGTGGTGATGGTGATGTAGTGGCGTCCAAGCGCCACTAAAAAAAAAAATGCAGAGACAGCCGTGAACAGATTAGTTCATCTGATTGACCTCTCATTCGACTAATAAGAGCCTTGAATTGGGTTTCTGAAACCTTGAAGAGCCAATGAATGAAAATCTAGGAAGGAGGACCCGCCTTCTGTGAACGCAGGAGCCAATTGAAGCACAGAAGTTCAGGCTGGGTGAAGAGAGATTTACTGCTGCAGCAGATGAAAACAAAGAACGCTGGACGAATCTACTACAGACCCCGCAGCATGGAGACCACCCACAAGTGGGACCTGCACTCATTCCAGCAGAATATGGAGGCCGACGACAAAAGTCGTAAATCATTCGCCAAAACAGCAATAATGGAATTATGTTTTGATCGGGATCCACGAGCGGAGCAGCGTCGCGTTCGTCTGACAATGGGGAAGAGATGTTCGCCACGACTCTGCTGCTTTGACGAGGTAAGGTGTTATAAGCTAAATTATTATTTATCCCTGAAAACTGTAATCCAAAAATGACTTTTGACCGATCGGTAAATTACAACTGTACTGTGCACGAAGTACGAAGTGCGTGCGCCGCGATAAACGGTTCATTTGCCGTGTTCGGACCGTGAACGCCCCCCCCCCCCCGCTGCAGAAGAGGAGTGGGGGGGGGCGTTCACGGTCCGAACGCCCCCCGGTCCGCGGGGGGAAGCATATGAGTCTATTCCATCATGTAGCGATGGCCCTCTTCTGTAGTGAGCGGGGGGGGCATTCACGGTCCGTTCACGGTTCCCCCCCCACACACACACACACAGTAGCGAGGGGGGGGGGAGCCGCTGTGAAAACATGCAAGGAGTGTAATCCGTCATGTAGCGAGGGCCAAACTCGGTCCTTGATAGCGGGGGGGGGGGTGACCCCCCCGCCCACACACATGCACACAGACATAGCCCTGAGTGTGACCTTTCATTAGAGCCTAAAATGAAGCTTCTACATTGAATTATTCAAAAGTTACAGATGTTTTTCCAAACTGTGCCATTTGGCACAATTTGGCACAGTTCCAAAACGCCTGGGAACAGCCTGAGAACAAAGCTGTGTAAAATATTCATTTTTTGTGGTATTGTTACCAAATTTGGATCTCAGCTGGATAACACGTGGTTCTACATTTCTGTTGCATTTTCCAGCCGGATTGGACAGCTGTGTGTTATTTACAAGCATTTGTATCCAAAAAAACACTGTGTCCAATTTTTTTTTCTTCAAGTTCAGTATGTTTAGATGACTGTAACTCAGTGGCCGGAGCACGTAGAGAAATTATGTTTTTTTTGCCAAAAAATTCAAAGTGTTTTCTTTTAAATGAGACCAACCCCATGAAGATGCTGCAAAGGGTTGAAGAACAGCTTTCGATTTACTTTGGGCACATTATTTTTTGGCATTTTTAGGAAAATTGCCCGGAGTGCAAGTGGTTAAATACCCAATGCTTTTGTTCTGCTGTGTCTAAGCTAACGGGTTGTGCCGAGATCAAGATCCACAGCCGTGATATTCTCTTCATATTTCAATAAAAGATAAGTTGTATACAGAATTTCTTATGTGATTCCTAAATCATCTGATGTAACTTAATGGTTTGTGCTGACTGACCAATTTTTGAACCGACTTTACAGAGAACAGAAAGAATACAACTTGGTGACCGTCCGACGTGATTGGCCGAGTTGGCCCGCCGCATTGAGGCATCGGAGGTGACCAGACAAAAAGATTTTGCCTGTCTACTACAGACAATTCGGGGCCGCTCATCTCACAAGGTAAGCAGGAACCCTATTCTAAATTCCTGTAGAATTGTCTGTAGTATTCAGTCAAAGTAAGACGTTCTGTCATAATTATAATTTTACAGAAATTAAGAATTTGATAATCATACTTTTTAACAGAAATTTGGAAATTTAATGTCATTTTTTTGAAGAATTAAGAACATGCAGAGAATATTTTGATTATTTACATTCTGTGATGATAGGACTGAATTGCTTAATCATTAATACATTTTCAGGGTCATATTGGTAAGCCGCCTTTTATACATACAGTATATAGTATGTGAATGGAGATAATAGGCATTTAAGGGATTTATGACATACTGGATTGTGTCATTATAAGAAATCCGGCACAATATGAGACGAGAACCTAAGTACCATCAGACTGTGAGTTATTGTGTTTGGTCAGTTTGATAAAGTCAGCTGAGCTGATCTTAATAAAAAGCTATCAATGGTTTTAATTTTGGATGCAAAGTTAAGGTAAATAGCCTCTGTTCTGAAGTTAAGTTGGTGAAAAGCCTATAGTAACGAACAGTGAAGAGAAAGACACGCAAACACACTTGTTTTTGTAGATATTGTGTATTGTATGTATGTTGACATTGTCTTGTCTTTGTGAATTTTGTGGGGATAAAACTGTGGGAGGTTAACCTCTTTTAATCCCAATTTAAGGCATGAAGAGTGGTGGAGAGTGAAGGGGTTAGCAATGATCCCAAATTCCCATTTCTGGTGAGGGTTGGAAATAAAGGCAAAAAGCCCCCGGGAAATTTAATTTTTTTTTTTTGGTCCACCAGAAACAAAAGATCCTGTTCCTACTATAATTCTGAGTTGACCATACCTGTTTGGTATCATCAGGATCCAAGTAGAAGCCTGATGTGGTCAGAATTGTAGAAAGGCATTCTGGGATCTGGAAGTTTGGACCCTAGGGATTGTAAATATTTACTAACTTTTTCTTCCCATAGTTTGTATCGGAAAATCTGATTACCATGGCTCTGCCAAAACCCTTTTTTACTGTGAAGGGATGTATGTGACAAAACAGAGAAGGTGATTGAGAGGCAGGCAGATGTGTCAAAACAGAAAAAGGGAAATGGGAGGTTCACCAGTGGGTACAAGAAATGTTAAAAAAAAACAAAAAAACAAAACAGCACATCTGACGGAGGAGCAAAGTTGTGTACACAGAAATCTACTATAAAGAGCAGTGGCAGATTAATAGCATGCGTTAGAAGAATTTACTGGCCAAAGATAAGAAAAAGGGAGGTGGAAGAAGTGTGTGCAGGAACACACACACATACACACACACAAATGAGTGAAGAAAAAACTGTAGGAGAGAATGAGGCTCAGGAGTGAGGGTGTTGTTTAAAGCCGCAGGCACACAGCAGAAGTACGAGAAAAAGTTATGTTAACTCTGTGAGTGTGACTGTCGCTGAATTACGACAGTCGCCGAATTGCGACATAACCCCTAGTGGTCAAGAGTGGTAAATATTTTTTGTCAATAAAATAGTTCAGATTTCCAAGGCTATAGCTTGAAAGTGGTAAGAGATAATGGCTTACTGTCAATTAGAAAGATGTAAAATATGATCCAAAGTTTCAGATAGGAATAAATTTACGCATCTAATTTGCACAATGTCACAGCACCTCTTTAAATTCCATAACTCAGTCAAAACTGGACTTTGGATGTATTTACACAAAGAATGGTTCAGTCTTTTGACACTTTTTTTTTTGTACAGCGGTACCTCATCATCTTATCTTCAAAGAATATGAACAAGAAATCAGTACAATATTAAAAAAAAAAACCAGAAATTCCTCACCTACCAGCTTCTAAGGGGACTCGCTCGCTGCTGAGGTTGCTGCATTTTCTGTTGTTGGTAAGAATAAAGAGAGTTAACCTCTTGCACTCTGGTGTACCGCGGACGGGCAGGTCTCTGCGTCCTACAGCGCACGAGGGCGCTCTCGTGCGCTCTAGGACGCACAAGGGCGCTGCGTCCTAAGAGCGCACTGGAAAAAAAGAGCTGCATTTCCGTTCTCCCACTACAGACACAGCCGCGAACAGATCGGATATGATTGACCTCTCATTCGACTAATAAGAGCCTTGAATTGGGTTTCTGAAACCTTGAAGAACCAATGACTGAAAACCTAGCAAGAAGGACCCGCCTACCAACGCTGTGAATGCAGCGAGCCAATTGAAGCACAGAAGTTCGTGAGCTGTTTTGTGTAAGGCTGGGTGAAGAGAGACTGACTGCTGCAGCAGATGAAAAAAAAGGACCCAGAGGAAGAATCCCACAGACCCAGCAGCACGGAGACCATCCACAAGTGCGACCTGTGTGACAGGGACTGCCATTCGCTCATCGGCCTGTTCAGCCACAGGCGGTGCTTTTTTTGTTTTTATTCCAGCAGAGTAGACGTTTAGGATTCTCTTCCATGGTCATCATAGACCGACGGAGGCCGACAATGAAGGCTGGGTGACACACACACGTTCGCCAGTCTTTTTTTAATTACTACTGTTATTTGTTTTGAAAAATCGTTCGCCAAAACCGCAATCATAGAAGCGCAAAACCGCAATAATGGAATTATGTTTTGATCGGGTCGTGAGACCAGTGTCGCGTTCGTCTGACAATGAGGAAGAAGTTCGCCAGCTCTGCTTCTGCTGTGAAGAGGTAAGTGTTATAAGCTAAATTATTCTTTATCCCTGAAAATTGTAATCAAAATGACTTTTGACCGATCGGTAAATTACAGCTGTGCGTCATTGCTGCATGACAGACCGCGGCGCAACAGGCGATGTCCGTCCTCTGTAGCGAGAGGGGGGGGACAAACCCCCCCCCCACACACACACACAGCCCTGAGTGTCACCTTTCATTAGAGCCCAAGATGAAGCTTCTATATTGAATCATTCAAAAGTTACAGACATTTTTCCAAACTGTGCCATTTGGCACAATTTGGCACAGTTCAAAAACGCCTGGGAACTACCTGAGGAAAAAGCTGTGTAATATATTCATTTTTTGTGGTATTGTTACAAAATTTGGACCTCAGCTGGATAGCACTTGGTTCTACATTTCTGTTGCATTTTCCAGCCCGGATCTGAAGCTGTGTGTTATTTGCAAGCATTTGTATCCAAAAAAACACCCAGGCGAAATTTATTTTCTTCAAGTTCAGTATGTTTAGATGACTGTTACTCAGTGGCAGGAGCACTTAGAGAGATTATAACTGTTTTGCCAAAAAATTCAAAGTGTTTTCTTTTAAATGATACCAACCCCATGAAGATGCTGCAAAGGGTTGAAGAACAGCTTTTGATTTACTTTGGGCACGTTATTTTTTGGCGTTTTTAGGGAAATTGACCGGAGTGCAAGGGGTTAAGTGTTCAGTGAGACAGGCTCTCGTCTTACATTATTCAGACATAACATTTGGCGACAAAGTCAAAAATAGGCACATGCATCAGGGAACCACCTCCATTTCTACAGTCTCCGGGCACACCGGCTATACCGTGGGCCAGGTGAAGGGAGATGTTTGATGTGTATGTGGCAGCAGCCGGCCTGGGTGGCTCCAGTAAGGAGAGATGAAGGAGCCTGTTGATCCACTGTCTCGGTGTAGAAGGACAGCGGATATTTTTTGGGCTGTGCAGCAGCGGTTCACTGGAAGGCAGTTTGGAATTGATGGACAGTACTTTCGGAGATCATTCCACTGTCACAGAGCGGAGGTACAAATTTTTTGACCACCAACAGCGAACGGGTGAGTCCACTCAGTCTTTTATTACGGAGTTCCCCACCTAGCAAAGGAATGCGCCTTTGGGCCTATCGAGGGGGAGTTGGTCCGGGATAAGCTAGCCCACAGCACTAACAATGTGTGGCTAAAAAATAAACTAAGACTAACCAAAGACTCTCTCTCGCTAGAACATGTAGTGGACATAGTTAGATGGATAGAGTCTATAGCACTGCGGAGTCTGCCAGTGTTGGCTAGCGAAAAGGTAGCCACGCAAGTGTTCCTGCCGAACACAGATGTTAACATGATAGCTAACCCTCAGGGATTATGTATCCTAAGTGGTACATGCTTAAGCTTGATGGAGTTGATGTGCCTCTTATGGTGGACTCAGGGGCAGGCAGGTACATTCTGTGTATGGCTATGCTAACGAGGCTTTTCCCAAATAAAACCATCAATGCTGGGGCAGTGAAGATGTTCAGTTACAGCCATGTAGAGATTGAAATGGCCAGTACGGTCGACTTTTCAGTGACGTGTGGGTTGAAGACGGTGCCCACATTCACTCTTCAAGTAATGCGCCTGGGGGTGGACCTGTTGGGAATAGACCTCCTGGGTGTGCCGGGATTCTCCATCAGGGACCCGGAGAGCTCAACGATGCTGACTGTTTATCCGAATTGGCATCTCCGCTGGCCAGCATTGTTCAGAGGTCTGGGATGCATCAGCGCGTTTCTTCACCGCCCGCTCATAGACATAAGTGTGGCGCCAAAAATTCAACCATTACGGTGGCTTCCTCTCGCGCTGCGGGATGATGTCATGGCAGAGCTAACCAAACTGCTGGAAGCTGGCATCATCGAGAGGGTGGATGCTTCACCCTGGATATCTAACATCATGGTGGCAAAAAAAAAATTAAAATCAGGGGGCATCAGGCCATGTATAGCCCTCAGGATGGTGAATAAGGCGATCATCCCTGACAAGTGCCCGCTCCCAACGATGGAGGAGCTCACGGTGACGTTCAGTGGTTCACAAGTGTTACACAAAGCTGGACCTTCGCCAGGGTTTTCTGGAGGTGCCTCTCCACCCTGCCAGCAGGAGTCTGACGGTGTTCGTGACCCACATGGAGATCTTGAGGTACACCCGGATGCCATTTGGCCTGAGCTCAGCACCCAGCTGCTTCCAGAAAAAAATGTCCACAATTCTGGCCGGGTTCAAGGGCGTTGTAGCATATCTGGATGACATTGTGGTGCATGGCACGTCGCGAGAGGATCAACCGATCACTGTGCTCCTCTCGCGACTGTCCTGAGGGTACTACTGTCCTGATGGTACTACGAGATTACGGAGTCACTCTGAATGTAGAGAAGTGCATCTTCACGGCAGACTCTTTGGAGTTTGTGGTGTTTCAGCTGAGGGGGGGGGGGGGGCTACAACTCTTACATTCGAATGTAGAGGCAGCCCTGCACCTCCCAGAACCATCGACGCCCACACAGATTTCCTCGTTTCTGGGCATGGTGAAATTTTATGGGCGTTTTCTTCCCCGTTACTCGTAGATGATTGAACCTCTCTGGGCTCTGTTGAAACAGGATGCACATTGGGAATGGACTCCAGCCTGCTCGGCTGTTGCCAAACTGAAGTGCCAACTCCCCTCTGGTGTTGGCCCATTTTGACCCAAACCGGCTGACTATTGTGACCTGTGACGTGTCTGGCTCTGCAGTGGGGGGCGGTTATGTCCCTGGTGCAAGATGGAACAGAGCGCCCGGTGGCATTAAGGTCCCTCTCAGCAACCGAACAAAAGTATGCCGTGGGTGAGAGGGAGGCACTTGTCTGCATCTGGGCGTGTGAACAGTGGTATATTTGCTCTATGGATGACATTTTACCCTGATTACGGACCACCAAGTGCTGACGACACTACTGGAGATTTCGAGTTTGGGACACAGGCCTTTGAGGATCCACAGGTGGACGAAGTGGCTGAGGGCCTACAATTTTGCCACTCAGTTTACTCCTGGCAGAGATAATGTAGTGGTGGATCTCCTGTCCCACACCACGGCCAACCCTGTACAATGGGATGACAATCATGATGGTGACCTAGCAGAAGTGGATCTGGTTAATACGCTGCACGGGGCCCACCGGGATATGGTGTCTCTTCAGGAACTTCAGACAGAGTCGGAACGAGACCCCGTGCTGTCACAACTGTGCTTAGTGATTAGAGAGGGTTGGCCCACAAAAGTACAGGGCGAATTGGCACCCTTCCACTGAGTTAACCCTCTGTCTGTGTATGTCGCCAAACTGCGACATAACCCCTAGTGGTCAACAGTGGTAAAGATTTTTTTCAAGAAAATATTCAGTTCAGACGTCAGAGATTTCCAAAGCTATAACTTGAAAGTGGTAAGAAATAATGGCTTACTGTCAATTATAAAGATGTAGAATATGATCTAAAGTTTCAGATAGCAGTAAATTTATGCATCTAAATTGCATACAAACAAAATTATTCGTCACTTGCCAGCATCCTTTTGCTGCATTCCGGTCGCTATTTTGTCCTCTTCCGGTCATTTTAGCTTTCTCTCCTACATGCACAAACTGTTATTGATTATTCCACCTTAATTTTGCTTTTATTCTGGCACTATTTATCTTCTTAAACTGCACAGAAGTGGAGTGATTTTCCTCTCTACAACGATCAGTAGCGGCCATATTTGTTTTGGTCTAATCCCACAGTACAAGAAGAAGGGAGTATTTCTTCCTCTTTGGTGTATTTCATGTCATCCATGAGTCCTCCAACGCATGCCTGCCACCTTGTGAACTGGCATGATCAGTACAAATCCTCAGTACAGCTGGGGAGTGTTTGGCACGTTATTATGAGTTAACAGGCACAGGGCCATACTCTGTCACTAGGGGCACATGAAATTACACAGCTTAAGGGTTAAGGATCGACTGAGCTACTGGAATAATGTCTGATGTCTGAATGACACACACACACACACACACACACACACACACAAGGAATTTGTGACAGTAAGTTTTTCCTGTTCTTGGGGGGGGGGGGGTCTTGTGTTGTGTTGTGTGTGGGATTTCACCCTTGGGGCTCGCTGTAGCATGGCTGGGGGGAGTTGGGGTTATGACGTCAGGCAGGCTACAGCTGTAGCATATATTCTGTTGTTGGTAAGAATGAAGAAAGTTGTTTTATAGAGTGAAGAGTGATAGAGTGATAGAGTGGGGTCTCAACGAAGAAGATCAAGAGCTGGTCGATCCCACCGAGAAGGCGTCGAAGAGAAGAAAAAGAGGATTAGGACCGCATTTGTTTGTGGCAAATGTGGTCCCAAAAATGATTTGTTTGTGGTGGATAGCAAAAACTGTATGCAGTCTGTAACATTATGGCATCTAGCTCTGACGGGTACGACAAAGATGAGGTGGGCTGGACACTATCTAGGCCTGGGGGCCGGAAAAGAGCAGCTAGGGGGGCAGCAAGAGTTAGGAGCAGGTCAGATGAAAGTGATGTGGGAGGAAGTAACAATGCAAAGAAAACATGAACCGGCCAAAATGGATGGCAGTTTGAGGATGTAGGGAATGACTGCAAGGTTGTCATTGAGTTCAATCAGGGTGGGGGGCACTATCACCCGGTTAAGCTAACAAAAGCAATTGAGAAAGAAATTGGGAGAGTTAAGTTTGCAAAGTTCGTGAAGAATAACCGGCTGTTAATTCATGCCACAAGTAAACAACAACAACAGAAAATACTGACAATGACATGTCTAAACGGAGAACAAATGAAGACGCATGTTCCTGGTGTGACAGCTAACTTGAGGGGAGTTATATCAGGCATCCCTTTGTGCATGTCTATGGAAGAAGTGAAAAACGAGATCCAAGGAGGTAAGGTGAAGGATGTGAAAAGGCTACAGAGTAAAAAAGAAGGTTTGCGACTTCCGGTTATGGCTGCCACGTAGGACGGACGTGTCTCGCTCTGCTCTGCTCCTGGAGAAAAAAATCGGCAAATAACTCTCTCATTTGGGACAGAACGTATCCCAGCATTTGGGCGAGGATATGTCGGCGAAGCCTAAGGCTGGAAAACTAGGAAAAGGAAAAAGCGAGCCGCCGAAACAGTCCAAATTAACGGACTTTCAGGTCTGTGACGCAGCAAACAAAACTCCATATATGGCGGAGGAGGCTGGCAACGGTGCGATATCTGCGGGGAATGGCGCAGATGCGCTGATGGCTGCCATGAGTTCAATGAGAGCGGACTTTTCCTCTAGATTTGATGGGATTATGACAGCGTTGGAAGGAATAAGAAAGGAATTGGGTGACTGTGTAGAACGAACGGCGCAGATGGAGCTCCGTCTCGCTAGTGCTGAAGATGACGTCACCCGTCTTCAATTAAAGGTGCGCACTTTGGAAAAAAAAAATAAATCTCTGGAAGATAATATTTTGGATTTGGAATCTCGGTCGAGACAGAATAATTTGAGGCTGGTGGGTCTTCCAGAGGAATCAGAAGGTCGGGACGTATGTTCCTTTCTGGAAAAGTGGATGCCAGAGGTGCTGGGCAGCGAGGAGTTGCAGTCAGCAGTGGTTCTGGAAAAAGCACATCGCATTGGCCCACGGAGAGATAAGGGACCGCCGAGGACCTTAATTATGAAGTTTCTTAGCAACAGAGACAGGATGAAGATCTTCAGCGCTGCACGAGCTAAGGGGGAGATTAAACACCAGGACCAGCAGGTGCGGTTCTACCCAGATTTGGCCACAGGAATCCAGCAATTGAGGAAGCAGTTTGATCCCGTACGTGAGGAGCTGCGCAACCTTGGGATTCGTCATGGTGTGATCTATCCTGCGAGACTGCTGACCACGTATGAGGGCAGAACCCACATCTTCAAGACCCCAGAGGAGGCGCAGGAGTTCATCAAGAAGATCAAAGAAGAAGAAGAGACTGGTGGGAGCTAAGCATGAACAAAATATAAGGTAGAATAATTAAGCATTTGCACAGGCATCTGACTGACTTGAAGTAAATAGTAAGGTTACAAAATATAGATTGTATTATATATTAAAAAAACAAAACAAAAACAAAACAAACAAACAAAAAACTATGATGTACAAAGTTGTTAAAAATTTTGGAGTTAAGTTGGAAAACTACAGAGGAGAGTTAATGTTACGTCATTAAAAGCAGTAGAGTTAGGGTGATTGGGAGGATGAAGAAGGAGTGGCTTAGGCTGTTCCCCGTGGGTGTGGAACGGTCGATGGCTATATCGGGAGACAGAATTTTTCTTTTGATTTTGGGGGGTTTGCCACAAGTGTGGGAAGGGGAAATTTGTTTGTGTGTAGTTTGTAGGATGAATGTTCGACCACTCATGTTTTTGCTTCTCTGTATGAGCATGTTTACACTGCAAGGTAATCCCAAACTCTCTATTGATCATGGACCAAAGTGTTAATCTTAATTTAACTTCATGGAATTGCAGAGGTCTACAAAATTTAAAAAAACTTAAACAAGTTATGAATAAAATAAAGGACATGGGTTCAAGAATTGTGTTTTTACTAACTAACTAACCTGCACTTATATAGCGCTTTTCTAGTCACAAAGACCACTCAAAGCGCTTTCATTAATACTAACCCTCTATTCTAAGGGCCTATAGGAAACAGATATCTAGGGACAATTTAGAACAGCCAATTAACCTAACATGCATGTTTTTGGCATGTGGGAGGAAACCGGAGAAATCCCGGAGTAAACCCACGCAACACGGGGAGAACATGCAAACTCCACACAGATCACTGTTGGTCGGGGGCTGGGATCGAACCCACGATCCCACGATCCCCACAATCCCCCGGCCAAGGGTAAACTGTGCTGCCGCAGTGCTAACCACTGCACCACCGTGCAGCAGATGAGTTTTACAAGAAACTCATCTGATAGAGGAGGATGTTAAAAGAATTAGGAGTAGATGGCAGGGAAGTGTATTCACCTCTTCATTTTCATCCCGAGCCAGGGGAGTTATGACTCTCATACATAAATCAGTTCCTTTTCAAGTGAAAAATGTAATTGGAGACAAATTTGGAAGATATGTAATCATTCAAGGTTCTTTGCTATTAGAAAATATAAATCTTGTGAACTTATATGGTCCCAATATAGATGATCAGAAGTTCTTTGCTAATTTATTTCTCATCTTATCATCACTTACAGGGCAACATATAATAGCAGGGGATTTTAATTGTACATTGAATCCAGGTGTGGATAGATCAACAGGACTGGATTGTACGCACATTGGATGTAGGATGACTATTAATCATTTTATGAAAGAATTGAGATTGTTAGATATATGGAGAGAAATGAAACCACAAGTTAAAGCCTATTCTTGTTATTCCAGTACCTACAAGACATTCTCACGTATTGATTATTTTTTGATTTCCACAGAATTAAGGTCCAAGATTCAAAACTGCTTTTATGATAACATCGTGATCTCTGATCATGCACCCTGTTGTCTAATATATGTAGATAAAAAATTGACAAAGGAATCAGGTAGATGGCAATTTCAGCATAAATGGCTTCAGGATGAGGAATTTGTCAAGTATATAGAAAAACAGATAGACGAGTTCTTTGACATCAATACTACACAAACATCAGCATGTGTAAAGTGGGAGGCTTTCAAAGCTTTTATTAGGGGACATATTATTAGTTATACAGGATCAAAATCTAAGAAGACTCGAGAGGAGAGAGCTAAATTGGAACATAAAATAAAAAGTCTTCAGGAAAAAGTGTATGCAGGAAGTGACCCAAGGTTGGAGAATGAATTACTGATTTTGAGAGCTGAATACGACAAAAAATCAGCGAATAGAGCTGCCTCGAGTCTTCTAAGATTGAAACAATCTTTTTATGAACAAGGTGAAAAATCAGGAAAATGATTAGCATGGCAGATTAAACAATTGGAAATTAAAACACCAATTACCAGTATTATAAGTAACGGACAGGTAGTTATAGATCCTTTAGAAATTAATAGAGCCTTTAGAGATTACTATGAAAAATTATATGATACCAAAAATGAACCTGATTTAACAAAACTAAATGGGTTTTTGAACGAACTATCTATACCGTGTATTCCAAATGAAAACAGGGAGATATTGGAGTCTAAAATTAGTCAAGAAGAAGTTGGGCTAGCCATTGATAATATGAAATCAGGAAAAAGTGCAGGACCAGATGGTCTTCCAGTTGACCTTTATAAAAAATTTAAGAATAAATTAATAAAACCTTTTTTGGAAATGGTTTTAGAAGCATTTCAAAATAATAATTTACCATCATACATAAATAATGCCTTAATTATACTGCTGCCAAAACCAGGTAAGCCCTCTAATAAATGTGAAAATATGAGACCAATAAGCCTATTAAACGCCGACCTTAAGATAATCTGTAAAATTTTAGCAAGACGAATACAAGAAATTTTACCAAATATTATTAATCGAGATCAGAATGGCTTTATAAAGGGTAGACAAGGCTTCCATAATGTAAGAAGACTATTTAATATTATTTATTTTAATAAAGAAGCACCGGATACAGCTCTCCTATCATTGGACGCCGAAAAGGCCTTTGATAGAGTTGAATGGCCCTTTCTTTTTGAAGTCCTACAAAGGTTTGGACTTGGAAATAATTTCATAAAATGGGTTCAAATAATATACAATAATGCTACAGCAGAAATCCTAACAAATAACAATATTTCAAAACCAATAAAAATCAATAGAGGATGTCGACAAGGCTGTCCACTTTCACCTTTACTGTTTACTATGGCAATTGAACCTTTAGCGATAGCGATACGTTTACATTCACAAATATATGGAATTAAAGTTGGACCAACAGAACATAAAATCTCCCTGTACGCCGATGATATAATTTTGTTTATGTCGAATCTAAAAAAATCAATTCCAACCTTGTTGAATTTAATAAAGAATTTTGGGGAAATATCAGGATATAAAATAAATAAAACTAAATCTTCAATATTAATGCTAAATGAGACCCAGAGAAATCACCCAGCCCCTGAGGTAAATCAATTCAATGTTGTAAATCAGTTTAAATATTTAGGAATCCAAATTATGCCTAAGCTAGAATCAGTCGCCAGTGTCAACTATGAAGCCTTAATGTCAGATATCAATGAGTTAACTCAGAGATGGATGTCACTACCAATGTCGATGATCGGGAGAATCAATATACTTAAAAGTAATATTTTACCTAAAATACTTTATTTATTTCAATACATTCCCTTATCACCACCTTTAGATCTACTCTCAAGAATTAAAAAAAAGTTAGTGGAATTTATATGGAACAACAGGAGGGCTAGATTACGTTTGTCTTTATTATATTTACCATTTGATCGTGGAGGTCTGAAATGTCCAAATTTTATGTTGTATTATTGGTCGGCACAACTGAGGTCTATGACATATTATTTTTCATCAAATGATCTCCCTCACTGGACTGAAATGGAATCATACAATTTACCTTTACCTCTTCCCATATTCATATACTCAGATTCGGCAAAAAAATTACAAAAACAAGTTAAAAATCCATTTGTAAAGCATATGATCAAAATATGGTGTGAAGCTAAAAACTATTTAAAAGAACCACAGTTATTGTCACAATTTAGTCCAATATGGGGTAATCAATATTTTAAACCAGGGAGAGCGGACGCTGTATTTAAAGTATGGAATTTAAAAGGGATACAAAAGATTCAGGATTTATATTTGCCATGTGCAGACAACATAATGTCTTTTGAAGAGCTGAGAATCAAATTTAATCTCAATAGAACACATTTTTTTAAATATCTTCAACTTAGAAACTTTATTCGATCAAATCAAAATAAAGCTCTCACTCGACCTATTTATTCATCCTTGGAAAAAATGATGATGAAAGATAGTAAAAGAAAGGGTATTATTTCAGAGTTTTATAACTCATTGACACTATCTTCAAGTGAAAATTCACTGAAAAGATTAAACTACTGGAAAGAAGATCTGCAAATTGAAATTTCAGAGGAACAATGGGAATTGGCTTGTACAGAAGCTCAAACCAAATCAATAAATGCACGCCTTAAATTGATACATTTCAAATGGTTAATGCGGATGTATGTTACACCGGAGGAGTTAAATAGATATAACAAAAATATACCAGATACATGCACAAAATGCATGGAAAGTAAAGGAACCCTATTTCATTGTTTATGGGAATGTAGATTAATAAGAATGTTTTGGGAAGAGGTGAGGGTAACAATTGAAAAAATAATCTCAAAACAAATCATATTGAATCCTAAACTGTTTTTGTTGGGTCTGTACCCAGAAAAGCATAATTTTAATAAAAGTGAAAGAACATTCATAGACCTCAGTTTGCTTAATGCCAAAAAATGTATTGCACTATTATGGAAAAAGACTCATAGACCAGATGTGACTCAGTGGTTAAGACAGATGTTAACAAACCTTCCATTAGAAAGAATAACATATATACTGAAATCAAAGGAAATTGTGTTTGAGAATATATGGAGACCTTTTATTGATTATGTAAAAAATTTAAACATAACTCTTGAAGAAGAAGGTGAATGATGTGTGTGGACCTTGTAAATTCCAAACTGGTGAACATAATATGTATACTTATGTATTGGATTGTCTAGACTAAACAGAGGAGCATTGTTAAAGACTTGATTTTGTTGGTGGTTGTTGGTGTTTTTAGTGCATTTTTTTCTTTTTTTGTAGTACTTTAGTGTTAGTGTTTGATTGTTTGTATCATGTTTGTTAAAAAAAAAAAAAAAAGGTTCAATAAAGATATTGTGGAAAAAAAAAAAAAAGAAGGTTTGCTGAATGACACACAGTCTGCTAAAGGCTAACCCCTCCAGACCAGCAGTACCGTAGCTCCCTCTTTCCAATGTCCGCTCCCTCGACAACAAGCTGGACGAGCTGCATTTGCTGAGAGAAACCTGCAGAGAGTGGAGGGACTGCTTTGTGTTTGTGTTCACGGAGACATGGCTCCACGACAACATTCCTGATGCGGCCATTCAGCTGGAAAGGATGACATCGATCCGGGCGGACAGGGAGGCTGCTAGCTCCGGTAAGAGCCGGGGGGGGGGGGGGGGCTGTGCATTTATATTAACAAGAACTGGTGCGTTAACGCCACGTTAGTATCTAAACACTGCTCTCCGTTGGCAGAGTTCCTTATTGTAAATTGTCGCCCATTCTATCTGCTGAGGAAATTCACCAACATGTTTGTAGCTGCTGTTTACACAGCTCCTAGTGCTAATGCTAAAGCTAATGCTAACGAGGCACTCGGAGAGCTGCACGATGCTATTAGTGAATTTAAATAAATTTCAAACTTCACACCCAGACAGTTCTGTGGTGGTTGCGGGGGATTTTAATCACACCAGTTTAAAGACTGTGCTCCCCAAGTTTAAACAATGTGTAGACTTTAAGACCAGAGGAGAGAATATGTTGGACTTGGTGTACACAAACTTTCCAGATGCTTATAAGGCAACATCTCACTCCCACCTCGGCCATTCTGACCACCTATCCGTGATGCTGGTGCCTGCCTACAAACCTTTACTGAAGCGCGGCAGGCCAGTAGTGAAACAAATCAGGATTGGCCAGAGGGTGCAGCTTCAGCACTTAAGGACTGTTTTCTGCTCACAGACTGGGAGGTCTTCAAAATAGCAGCCTCCCAGGGAGACAGAACAGACGTGCAGGAGTATGCTGAAACGATCACCAGCTACATCGCAAAGTGCACAGAGGATGTCACTATAGTGACGACTATCACTGCATGGGGCGACTATAAGCCCTGGATGACTGCAGAGGTGCGCTCGCTGCTCACAGCCAGAGATGCAGCCTTCAGAGCGAAGGACAGGATTGCCCTCCGCTCAGCCAGGTCTGCGCTCTCAAAGGGAATTAAGACAGCGAAGCGCGCCTATGCAGAGAAAATCCAGGGACACCTCTATGACACAAGGAACACCAAACGGATGTGGCAGGGTGTTCAGGCGCTGACGGATTCTAGGCAGGGGGTCGATGATAACGACGCTTCGCTTCCAGACAGGCTCAACAACTTCTTTGCATGTTTTGAAGCATCAAACCCAACAATCAGAGGGAGGGCTGGCCCATCACCACCATCTGTTGGGCCAGCTATGATCATCAACGCAGCGGACACACGGAGGACCCTAATCAGGGTCAACCCACGTAAAGCTGCAGGTCCGGACAACATCCCAGGACGTGTGCTCCGAGACTGTGCGAGCGAGTTGGCGAATGTCCTGACTGACATTTATAACATCTCCCTGAGTCAGGCCAGCGTTCCCAGATGCTTTAAGACCTCTACCATAGTACCGGTGGCAAAGAAACCAGTTGTGTCTTGTCTGAATGACTATCGTCCTGTTGCACTGACACCAATTGTGATGGAGTGTTTTGAACGGCTTGTCAAACCACACATCACAGCCTGCCTCCCTGCATCACATGACCCACTCCAGTTTGCATATCATTCAAACTGCTCCACGGAGGATGCTATAGTCACCACCCTGCACTCTGTCATCACCCACCTGGATCAGAAAGACACCTACGCCAGACTCCTGTACATTGATTTCAGTTCAGCATTCAACACCATTATTACCCAGAGACTGATGGAGAAATTACTTCTTCTCGGTCTGAACACCGCCACATGTCTCTGGATCCTGGATTTCCTGACTGAGAGACCTCATTCTGTCCGTGTTGGAAATAGCATCTCCAACTCTATCACGCTGAGCACTGGATCCCTTCAAGGCTGCGTACTCAGTCCACTGTTGTTTACACTTCTAACACATGACTATGTATCCAGACACGAGGGGAACCAGATTATTAAGTTTGCAGATGACACCACAGTGGTGGGACTTATTCAGAGGGATGAGGAATCAATGTACAGGGAAGAAGTTAAAGACCTGGAGGGCTGGTGCAGGGAGAACAATCTGGTGCCCAACGTGGACAAAACGAAGGAGATGATTATCGACTTCCGGCGGTCACAGCCTGAACACGTCCCTCTCAGCATCAGTGGCCATTTGGTGGAGAGAGTGGAGAATATCAAGTTCCTCGGAGTGCAGATCTCGCAGGACCTGACCTGGAGCAAGAATTCCTTGGGGATCAGGAAGTGGGCCCAGCAGAGACTGCACTTCTTGAGGAAACTCAAACAGGCCTCTCTCCCCATTTGCATCCTCAGGACCTTCTACAGAGGTGTGGTGGAGAGTGTTCTGACATACTGCATTGCAACATGGTACTCCAGCTGCAGTATTGAACATTGTCACTGAACATTATCAAGGACCACTCTCACCCTCTGCATAAACACTTTGAACTTCTGCCATCTGGCAAACGATTCCGGAGCATCAGAGGCAGAACCACCAGACTGATTAACAGCTTCCTTCCACAAGCTGTTAGGATGCTGAACAGTTGATCCGGAATCTCTCATATATACTACTGCACCTTATGGACATTATGTATATTATAGTTCTAGTTAGTTTTCAAGTACGTCTCAGGGATGTGTGAATGGCTGTGTTGGGGTGGGGGGGTGAGGGTGTGTGTGAGTGTGTCTTAAATTATGTTCTTTTTACTTATATGGATGCCGAGAGAAACACAATTTCATCTTGCCTGCACTACAGTTGTATGTACAGCAATATGACAATAAAGGTTGATTTGATTTGATTTGATTAGACATACTACAGTGGAATGCGAGGAGTCTTATAGTAAACGGACAAGGACTCAAGAAGTATCTTTACGAACTAGAAGTTGTTCCACAGGTAGTGTGTGTACAGGAGACATGGCTTCAACCTTACTTAGATTTTGTTATTCTAGGATACAGTTCAATCAGACAGGATAGAATTAACACTGTAAATGGAGGACGATGTGCCACTTTCATTAAAGATGGCCTGGTGTATAGGGTGATTCCTCCCCTGAGGATATAGAGTGTAATATTATTGGAATATATAGGCCAAATGGACAAGGAAATATTAAGCTGATTAATTTTTACAACCCATGTAGGAAGTTAACAGCAGATATTTTCAGTGCTATGGTAGGGGAAGGACATATGAAAGAGGTATGGTGTGGAGACTTTAATGCCCACAATAGCTTGTGGGGAAGCACACATATAGATAACAATGGAAATGTTGTGGGAGAGATGTTAGATGAAAGATTGTTAATTTGTCTAAACAGTGGTGAAGGTACCAGGGTGGATGTGCATAGGGGCACATTATCATGTATTGACCTGACTCTGGTATCTGATTCTTTAGTGAGCACCTGTGAATGGACGATTATGAACAGGACAACTATGGGAAGTGATCACTTCCCAATACCTACTGTCATTAAAACTGAAGTATGTATACAAGAGGGAAGATGGTTTAAAAGATGATGTTTTGACAAGGCAGATTGGGGAAAATTTAGGCAATACTGTATCGTGTCATTTGGTAACATTACAAGGTGGCGTAGAAGAGTGTTCAAGTCAGGTAATCAATCATATTCTGAATGGTGCAATAACAAGTATACCTAAGAAAACAACACAGGGTAGGAAGAAGGTTGTACCCTGGTGGAATGATGAATGTAGTATTGCAATAAAAGAGCGAAACAAGGCATTCAGAGAGCTAAGGAAGAATATGACAAGTGAAAACTTAATAGTGTATGAAAAGAAAAGGGCAGTAGCTCGAAGGATTATTAAAAGCAGGAAATGGTCAACATGGAGAGAATTTTGTTCCACCCTTGGTAGGAAAACAGAACTAGGTGATGTCTGGGGTATGTTTAAAAAAATGAGTGGGAAAAGGGTATCAGTTAAAAATCCAGCTTTAGTGGATGGAGACAAGATGGCTGTATCACACAAAGAAAAGGCACAAGTCCTAGATAGAGCATTTGCAGTAGTGAATAGAGGAGACCATCTTGGTGAGAGTCATAGACAGCAAAGGCAGCATAAACTCAGAGAAAATGCAAACTTAAAAAATGAAGTGAAAGAGGACATGACTGTGTTAGACCTCGAGCTCACAATGTCAGAGCTTAAGAGAGCTTTGCAAGATAGTGGATACACATCTCCAGGATATGATCAGTTAAGCTATGCTATGTTCCGGCAGTTGCCTATGCAATCATTGCAACTGGTTCTGAAATTGTTGAACAAGATATGGAATGAGGGGGTTATCCCATGTGGGTGGAAAAAGAATCAGAATCAGAATCAGAATGAGATTTATTGCCATTGTTCATGTAGTACACAAACTAGGAATTTGTCTTGGTGCAATGCTGCAACATTAAACATGGACTAAAGATAAAAATAAAAAAAACTATGCATGCAATAAAAGCTAGAATATGAATAAGTAATACTAATCTATGCAATTTTTAAATATATTAACAAGCAGCAGATATTGTGGAGTTCCACATAGTGCAGTCGGTAGTGCAAAAAGAAAACAGTGATAATTGTCATGAGTCCGGTTGAGCTGCTGTACATAGTGAGAGTCTAATAAGTCACTTAGTGTTCAGCAGTCTGATGGCAGAGGGGGAGAAGCTGTTCATGTAGCGGGAGGTTTTAGTCTGAATGGACCGAAGTCTTCTGCCTGAGGGGAGGGGGGCAAACAGTGCATGTCCAGGGTGTGAAGGGTCGGCTATGATCCGACCTGCACGCCTCCGGGTCCTGGAGATGTACAGGTCCTGGAGGGATGGGAGCTTGCAGCCGATCACCTTCTCAGCGGCGCGCACAATGCGCTGCAGTCTTAGTCTGTCCCTGGCGGTGGCTCCTGCGTACCACATGGTGATGGAGGTGGTGAGGATGGACTCGATGATGGCCGTGTAGAACTGCACCAACATCTTGGTGGGTAGCTGTAAAAAGGCTGTAATTTTACCATTTAATAAGGCAGGGAAAGATCCAGCTCATCCAGGCAACTACAGGCCAATAGCATTAATGTCACATTTAGGGAAATGGATGGAGAAGGTTTTAGTTTACAGACTCTCATATGTATTAGAGCAAAAACGATTAATAAACGACTATCAGAATAGTTTTAGAAGAGGAAGATCCACAGTGGATGCTCTAGTTAGGGTAAGTAATGATATTGAAAAGACTCTCAAAATGAAAGAAGTCATGGTTATAGTTTATCTGGATATTGAAAAGGCTTATGACTCACTGTGGAGGGACGGTCTTCTTATGAAATTGAATAAAATGGACATTGGTGGTAGGATATATAATTGGATAATGGATTTTTTAACACAGGACAATTAGGGTTAAAGTAGGATCAGAAGTTTCTAATGACTTTGAAATAGAAAATGGTGTTCCTCAGGGGAGTGTGATAAGCCCTGTTTTATTCAATATAGTGATTAATGACATGTTTGAGGATCAAGAGGGATCCATCAAAAAAAGCACTATATGCAGACGATGGAGCCATATGGACGAGGGGAAGAAATGAGAAATTTTTGTTCAAAAACATCAGGAAAGCAATCGAGAAATTAGAAAAGTGGTCATATGACTGGGGATTTAAATTTCCAAACAGTAAAACCTGCTATATGACTTTCACAAAAAAATGCAGAACTGGTACAGAACCATTAACATTATACGTATAATCAACCAATAGAGAAAGTCAGTGAGTTCAAATATCTAGGATTGTGGTTTGATTGTGCATACACATGGAGAGTTCATGTTGAAAATTTGGAGAAAAAAATGCAAAAATGTCATTAATCTTATAAAAGCTGTAGCTGGACATGAATGGGGTGCAGATAAACAGGCATTAATTGACATTTACAGAGCACTAATGCGATCAACTACAGATGCATGATTTATGGAGCAGGGGCAAAGACGACTCTGGAAAAAATAGAATGCAGCATAGAGCACTTTGCCTGTGCATTGGAGCCATCAAAACAACACCAAACAATGCAGTTTTAATAGAAGCAGGAGAAATGCCAATGGATTTGAGAAGAGATAAGCTCACATTATCATACTGGGTCAAGCTGAAAGGAAGTGACAAAGCAAATATTTCAAAAACAACACTACAAGACTGCTGGGTATACTCTAATTTCCAGGGACATGGGTTTGGGTGGACAATTGAAAGAAAGACCAGAATGTATGGGCTCCACACTATTGATATAGCTAACACCAGTCCAGTGAGTAATGTTCCCCCTTGGCTGTTTCTGGGAATAGAAGTAGACGCTAGTCTGCTAATGAGGAAAAGGATTGGCATATGAGTGAAGTTGGTGTTAAAACAAGCATTTACCTCAGGAACAACCACTATAACGTCTTACAGCTCTATACTGATGGTTCAAAGAATAAAGAGGGTTCTGTTGGAGTTGGAGTATACATACCAGAATTTAACTAACTAACTAACTACTAACCTGCACTTATATAGCGCTTTTCTAGTCACAAAGACCACTCAAAGCGCTTTCATTAATACTAACCCTCTATTCTAAGGGCCTATAGGAAACAGATATCTAGGGACAATTTAGAACAGCCAATTAACCTAACATGCATGTCTTTGGCATTAATTAATTTGGCATTTAATTAATTTAAAGTGACCATCGCAAAAAGACTCTCCAGCAATACATCATCCGTGTTTACAGTAGAGATGGTGGCAATAATTATTGCTTTGCAGAGAGTGGAGGAGGTCAGAGCGGACCGGGTGATGGTGTGCACGGACTCACTTGCAGTGCTAAAAACCATACAGACACTAAAATCTATAAGGGAAGACCTGGTGATTGAGCTATATCACAGTTTATTTAGGGTACACAGGGGTGGTGAAGAAGCTCAGTTTTCTTGGGTTCCTGCACACAAAGGGTTGAAAGGGAATGACTGTGCAGACAAATTAGCAAAAAGTGCTCTTGGAAAAGAGATAACTATACCATTGTCTCTTGGAAAAGGTGAAGGGAAAGCAGTAATCAAGAAAAAAGGAACTGAACTATGGCAAAAAAGATGGGATGAAGATCATAAAGGCAGATCGTATTACAAAATACAAAAATCTATTGCAATAAAGAATTTCATCACAACCAAAAGGAGGGAAGACATCATTATGGTAAGACTCAAACTAGATCACACAGGTTTAAACGGCACTTTATTCACCATGGGGAAAAGCGAAAGTGACAAATGTAGAGGATGTGGAGTAAAAGAAAATGTCAAGCACATCTTATTACACTGTCACAAATATGGAAATGACAGATAATGGAAAATGAAGTTTGAGAGGCCGGTAGGGAATGGGATTTAACTGGGATTCTGGGATCAGATGGAAATGGAGAGGCAATAAGAATCACGAGAAAGGCTCTTTTCTCTTTTTTAAATAACACAGGATTAAGTCATAGAATTTAGGGGTCCGGCTCAGATGACATAATGTTACACACTCTACAGTAGGTGGTGGTATGCACCTTTCAGTTGTTTGCTATCCGCCAGTAACCGAGAGAAGAAGAAGAAGAAGAATAAAGAGAGTTCAGTGTTCAGTGAGAAAGGCTCTCGTCTCACATTATTCAGACATAACACGCATGTTGGCCAGGATGAGAGAAGGGACCGGGAGTGTGTGAGGGCTAGCGTTTAGCTTCATTCTGATACCTCCATGTTTACTTCTCTTTTGTCACCGCTCACAACGTCTATGGCGTCTCCATCTGGGATGGGGCATAGCAGTCAAGTCCGAGGATGTGGAGGGTTGGTGGAGAATACCCAGGCCACAGAGGTCCTCTCTAATGCTCTGATCCAAGACGTTATCTTTGGTTGTATTTCTTATCTCGCGAAGGCTGTGGCGACTGTAGCTTTTGCGCAGCATAGCATGTGTACATTAAACAGTTTAATAACACAAAGTAGCAACTTCCAATAGTAGAGGACTTGATGAAATTTTGATAACTTTGCAGGTAATTTACTAATCTCAAAATTACATTTTAAAAGAAATTCAATCTCTCCAAAGTGTGAAAAAATCTTAGAGTGGAGACTAAACCAAATGCTGTCAAAGTCTTTGATGAAGCTTTGTAACCATTTAAGTTTTAATGAGCCATTCATGGTGTCGAAATCAATGGCATTCAGACCTCCTTCCTCCACTGATTTTACCAGGTCATTCTTCCTAATATAGTGATGTTTATTTTTCCAGATGAAATTAAACAGATTCTGATTAATAGTTTTGATTAATTTGTCTGTGATATCCAGAGAATAAGCCGGATAAATGAGTCTCAAAAGTTCTTCCATTTTAGACAGAAAAATTCTTCCAAATATTGATGTATGTTTGCAACCAAGAATTTAGGGTGGTTTTATTCTTCTTCAATATATATTCAAAATTTGATTTCTGTCTCTGTTTCACATCTTTAGAAATCATGATACCAAGATATTTAATTTCATTTTTAACTGGTACAACTGTAATATTAGTTGGAGGGTGGTCATGAATTGCCATTAATTCACATGTATCTACATTCAAATATAATCTGGAAGCCTTTGAAAATACAATAATAATACTGAGAGCTTTTGAAATTTGTTTATTGTTTTTAAGAAATATTGTTGTATCATCTGCCAGTTGGCTTATCATTAACTGGCAGCCCAGTACATTCAACTTTTTAGTTTCTTCACTATGCTTAATCATAATTGAGAGCATCTGTGCCACCATAATAAACAGTAATGGTGACGCTGGGCAGCCTTGGTTAATACCTCTGTCACCACTGAATCTTTTACACGTTCCTGAGTATAATAATACAGAGCTACTAATGTCATCATAGCAGTCTATAATACAATGAATCCATCGCTCTCACCTCAATGGCTGGGCAACCTCCCAACCATGTTCTTGAGGATGATGGCCAGCACTTATGCTTTGCAAGTAGAATGACTGAGCCTTGTGGCATGGGCCCATGGTGCTTTCTTAGGGTCATCAGATGGGTACCCTCCTTCATCAGTGTTTCGTCAATTAGCCCACAACACCTCCAAAGGGCTTGACAGCTAGCCCCAGTGTCCTAAGGCAGCCCCCTCGGCCCCATGGGTTGAGAAGGGAAGGTACGATTGGGAAGGTACGATCATTTATGGGAATGGTAGGATGGTACAGCAAGTTTATTCCCCACTTTGCTGAAAGAGCAGCAGTGTTGACTGACCTCACTAAGGCTTCAGCACCTAATAGGGTAAAATGGACAGAGGAATGTGATAGAGCTTTTGAAGATCTGAAGAGGGCTATTTCTAGGGAGAAGGTTCTCTACAGTCCAGACTTTGCTCGCCCATTCATTTTACAGACAGATGCTTCAGGAGTTGGCATTGGAGCAGTACTTCTCCAGGAGGAGAGGGGAGAGAGACACCCAGTACTGTTCTTGAGCCGTAAGTTGTTGGACCGGGAGACAAGATACTCTACGGTAGAAAAGGAATGTCTTGCCATGAAATGGGCAATAGGGTCGCTCAAATACTATTTACTAGGGCGTCATTTTTTGTTGGAGACAGATCATCGGGCCCTACAGTGGTTGGACAGGATGAAGGACATGAACAGTCATCTCACAGGGTGGTATGTGTCCCTTCAGCCATATAATTTTACTGTTCGGTATGTGGCAGGGAAAACCAACCTTGTAGCAGATAGTCTCTCAAGAGTACATGACTCGTAGAGTACTGTACTCTTGGGAAAAGGGGGGAGGAAATGTGACGATGGAGTGCCACCACTGTTATGATTTATTATATGTGTGACTATATTATTTGTAATATTGTAAATGTTATTATGATCATTTGTAAAAATGCACACATTATTTCTAGGATCTGTCTTTGACTAATTGAAGTGCCTTTTGTGAGATAATTGTTTGGTTAATTATTTGAGAAAACAATTGGTGATTATATAATACACATACCTTTGCCAACGTGCTTCCTGTGGGTGTCCGGGCAAAAGACTCTTTGGGGGTTGAACGCCCTTTTAAAGGACACCAGCAGGAAGGAAGCATGTATGGTAAGTTAGAGGGGTGGTTTAGCATTTGTAAATAGGGGTTCAAATTATTTATTGAATTATTTATATGGTTATTTATTCTATGTTATTTATTTACTCTGTATATAGCGGGGGAATTATTTATGTATTTTTAGATATTAGTGGGTATGTGCAAAGAATGGAAAAATGTTTATTGTCTTACCTGGGGTTATGGTAGGGGCTAATCAGCCCTAATTATCTCGAATAGTATATAACAGGTGTGGTTAATGATAATGGGGTATTCTTCTATATTCTTGGTTGATGGTGAATTGTTCATTGTTGATGAAGAGTCGTGTCGGATGTTTGCAGTTATTACTTGTAAGTTTATGGAAATAAAAATGGAAGACTGAAGATTTGGCCCCGCCGTATTGTTACACACCACCACTGCTCTAAGGTGTTTCCTTTGTGCCCGATGGGTTGTTCCAATGCTCGCAGCGCTTCAGCCACAGCCATCTCAATGCTGCCTCGGCTCGCTTGGTGATATTAGCGACTAGCCTTCTTCTATTACAACCTTTAATTCCGAGTCTAGACAGTCCACTCCAGAATGACTGCCCAGGAAATCCTTGGCAACCCACTTCCACTGGCAAGTTCCACGCCCGCCATCCCCTCTGCTGACACTCGTGAATGAGGGGTTGGTACTTCCCAAGTTTCCTCTCATGGGCCTCCTCCATCCTCTCCTCCCATGGCACAGTCAACTCAAAAAGGACCACTTGTTTCGATGCTCTAGACCATAAAACTATATCTGGTCTGAGGGTTGATGACGTGATCTAATCTGGAAACTTAAGTTGCCCCCTGAGGTCAACTCTCATGTCACATGTCAATCATCTCACAAAAACCTTCTCCAAAACCAAAATATTTTAAAGTTTCCTTAATAAAGGGATGTTGTACTTTGTCAAATGCTTTGGAAAAATATAAAAAAAATCTAAAACCATCATCTTTACCTCTGTCACTGTAATCCAGTAAGATAAGATAAGATAAGATAAGCCTTTATTAGTCCCACAATGGGGAAATTCCAGGATTGCAACAGCATAGGGATAGCAACACTCAGAGCAACAATCAGAAGGCAAGAAAAAACAACATCTAGTAAACATATGTCCATATTACTATAAATGTATATATATAGACACACAGTGCAGAGCATTATGGCTGGTGAATGTGCAGCAGAAAGTCTAAGCTCTCTCTCCGCGGATGCAGCGGGCCAGCTGGAAGTCTTTGGGCATGATGGTGACCCCCTTAGCGAAGAAGAGACCCACCAGGTGGGCCTCGCTGGTCTCCTGCAGAGCCATGACGACGAAGCTCAGGAAACGCAGGACGGTCTTGAAGTCCTGAGCGATCTCCCTCACCAGGCGCTGGGCGGGCAGCTTACGGATGAGCAGCTCCGTGGATTTCTGGTAGCGACGGATCTCTCTCAGAGCCACGGGCCTGTGACGGCGAGGCCTCTTCACTCTGCCGGTGGCCAGAGCGCCTCTCCGAGCAGCCCTGGTGGCTAGCTGTCTCCTGGGGGGCTTCTTCCTCCAGTAGATTTTACGGGCGGTCTGCTTGGTTCTTGCCATCGCTCTTTATTATTCTGTCTTATATTTCTTTCACGCCGCCTAAACTCCAGCCCGGCACCCGTGTCCTTTTCGCAACAGCTCCCGGTATGTCGAGTTTCCCATTAGCACCGGGCGGCGGCCAAGTGCTAGCTAGCACTAGCTCCTCCCCGCTGTAACGTCTCCCGCTGCAAACCGTGGCTCCGTCCGCCGACCCGGGAGACCCCCGGGGCGATCCGTGCGTCCGTGATATATATACAGAGTGAAAGGTGTAGAAAGAAGAAGGAAGATTAAAAAAAGGCTGTTGCAACAGGCAGCCGACTCGTGTGGCGCCGCCGGTCCGGCGGAACCGGAACCGGGAAAAAAAGTCCAATACTAATCTGATATTGTTGTGGATGGAGCGACCTTTGATACAGTCAGGCTGAGTTTCACTTACAATTTGTGAAATGCCTTTTTTTTAGTCAATTAGCAATTATATGAGGAAATAATTTGTAATCAACATTTAGTAATGTGATGGGGCTGAGATTTTCTAAATGTCTTTTGTCTTTACCAGGTTTGGGGATTAAAGTTATCAGTCCCTGCTTCATTGTAGTTGTTAGAGTTTTTTTTATTACAACATTCACAAATAGCAGAAAATAGTAATTGTTTGATATCTTTCCAGAAAAAATTATAAAAATCAGAAGTTAAGCCATCTTGTCCCAGTGATTTACCTATTGCAGTTTGTTCTAATCTATTCTAATCTAATTCATACATTTCAATTTTGGAGTCACGTAAGTCCTTAAATTCTGGAGTAATGGATGGAATGTACAGTTTAATGTTCTTAACCCCTTGCAGTCTGGTCAATTTCCCTAAAAACGCCTAAAAATAACATACCCAAAGTAAATCAAAAGCTGTTCTTCAACCCTTTGCAGCATCTTCATGGGGTTGGTCTCATTTAAAAGAAAACGCTTTGAATTTTTTGGCAAAACAGTCATAATCTCTCTAAGTGCTCCTGCCACTGAGTAACAGTCATCTAAACATACTGAACTTGAAGAAAATAAAATTCGCCTGGGTGGTTTTTTTGGATACAAATGCTTGCAAATAACACACAGCTGTCAGATCCAGGCTGGAAAATGTAACAGAAATGTAGAACCAAGTGTTATCCAGCTGAGGTCAAAATTTTGTAACAATACCACCAAAAATGAATATATTACACAGCTTTTTCCTCAGGTTGTTCCCAGGCGTTTTAGAACTGTGCCAAATGGCACAGTTTGGAAAAACGTCTATAACGTTTGAATGATTCAATATAGAAGCTTCATCTTGGGCTCTAATGAAAGGTAACACTCAAGGCTGTGTGTGTGTGTGGGGGGGTTGTTTATTCATTCATGAATGAATGAAGGAACAAACAAGCCCCCCCCCCCACACACAAAGAAGCATGCCACGTAAAAAATGTGTGGCCTTTTTTTACAAGAAAAAATAACCTACAGTGCACTAAAAATTATACTAAAATATCTGCAATGTAGAGGAATACAACTATCCCCCCCCCCCCCGCTACAGAGTCTGGTCCGGTCCGTGCACCGCAGTCCATCATGTGGTGATGACGCACAGTTGTAATTAACCGATCGGTCAAAAGTCATTTTTGATTACAATTTTCAGGGATAAAGAATAATTTAGCTTATAACACTTACTTGTCCACAACAGCAGTGTCGCTGGCGAACATCTGTTCCTCATTGTCAGACGAACATGACGCTGGTCCACTTGTTATGATTCGTGGTTCTGGTCACGCGACCCGGTCAAACCATGATTCCATTATTGCGGTTTTGCGCTTCCATGATTGCGGTTTTGGCGAGCGATTTTTCAAAACAAATAAGAATAGTAGTAATAAAAAAAGACTGGCGAATGCTACCATTACACACAGCGGCTTACACAAAACAGATTTTACGCATTGGACGCACGCTTTCAATCGTCGAACTTCTCTGCTTCAATTGGCTCGTTGTATTCGCAGCCGTTGGTAGGCGGGTCCTTCTTGCTAGGTTTTCAGTCATTGGTTCTTCAAGGTTTCAGAAACCCAATTCAAGGCTCTTATTAGTCGAATGAGAGGTCAATCAAATCTAAACCAATCAAAGCACTCCTTTGGCTTTCTGTTTGCGGCTGTGTCTGTAGTGGAAGAACGGAAATGCAGCTTTTTTTTTCAGTGTGCACTAGGACGCAGAGACGTGACTGTCCGCAGTATCCCAGAGTGCAAGAGGTTAAAGAAGGACTCGGCTTCTTCTCTAGAGAAAGAAGAGGAGTATAAGTCTACATCAATTCTGTGAACTTCTTCTGATATTATTTTAGTATTTGTACATTCCACATTATTAACAATAGTATTAATTATGTTTTTTTGCTGTCTTCTTTTTTCAAGTCCACAGAAGTAAGCAGTATTTTCCCCCCTCTTCCATCCATTTGGCCTTGGACATTATAAAAGCTCCACCAGCTCTCCTCAAGTACAGTTCAGCCAACTTAGATTGAAGATGTATGAAGGCAGCTTTGTCGCTTTCAGACATTAAAGTTTTCTTACAATATTCATCAATTTTCTTAACCAAATTAAGTTCCTGTTTGCTTATTTTTTGATTTCTTTTTATCCCTTATTTGATAGACACTTGTCTTACTTTAAATTTGAAGAATTCCCATTTACTACAATAACTTCCTATAGAAGTGTCAAATTTTAATTTCTGACATTATGTCCTTAATTAGATTACAATAATTACTGTATTGCAGGAATTCAGGATTAAACTTCCAAAATGAGTTCATCTTATCAGTTCTTATTTTAGGTTTCAAATTCAATTGTATTAGGCACTGATCTGTTAAAGGTGCACTTGCTATTGAGACATCTGACCTGTGATTTGCTGTCCCTGCTGTACCTAACCAAAGATCAGTTCTAGATCTGAGACTGTCATTCAGTTTAATCCATGAAACTTGCCTAATGTTCATATTTCTGTTTCTCCACAGATCAATTAAAGAATGTGTTGTACAAAAGTCATAAAGGACAGCATTGTAGTGATTATTCATGCAATTTGAGGAACATCTGTCTAACCAGTCATCCGGTGCCATGTTAAAGTCTCCTTCAAACAAAATCAGATCAGTATTGTAAAACTGCTGATATTCTGTAACTACATCCGGCTATGATCCGGCCGTGCTGGCCGGATCATAGCCGATCCTTCACATCCTGGTCACGTGCTGTTTGCCCCCCTCCCCTCAGGTAGAAGGCTTCGGTCCATTCGGACTAAAACCTCTCGGCACATGAACAGCTTTTTCCCCTCTGCCATCAGACTGCTGAACACTAAGTGACTTTTGACTCTCGTGCACTATGTACAGCAGCTCAACCAGACTCATGTCATTCATCACTGTTTTTCTGTTGCATTATTGACTGCACTATGTGGTACTTCACATTATCTGCTACATGCTAATTTTTTAAACTGCCTTGACTAGTACTACTCATTATTACTAGTATTATTATTATTATTACTTATTTTTCTACACTTATTGCACGTTTCTAGTCCTTTAGTTTTATAGTTTATCCCTTTTTCTCATTATGTTTTTAATGTTGCAGCATGGCACCGAGACAAATTCCTAGTTTGTGTATCACATGAACAATGGCAATAAACCTGATTCTGATTCTGATTCTGACATCAGAAATCTCTGATAGCAGCATCTTATTTTTGGTTATGTTATTACAGCCATAAACATTTATCAAAATAAAGTCAGAACCTTCCATATTCATAACAATTACCAACCAATGTCCCAAGTTATCTGCTTTGTGAGAAATCACTTTTCCAGGACACCCGTTGAAACAGACAGCCACAGCTGCTGATCTATTCGTCCCATTACTGAAAAGAATATCATCCCCCCATTGACTCTTCCAGGAGGGGACATCAGAAGTACTTGAATGTGTCTCTTGAAGAAGTATGCAATGTCTTTTTTGACCTTTACAAAATAAAAAGATTGCTTTGTGATCCACATTGTCTTTAAGACCCCTTTGTAGCTGTGTATTTGTGCATACATATGTTTAGACATAAAAGGGGTGTATTTGTGCATACGTATGTTAAACATAAGAGAGATGCTGACAGCACATATGTGGATTGACCTCACGACGAAGAGGACAGTAAGTCCGGACCACCTGCGGAGGACAACGAGAGAGGACGGGGGGTGCGAACGAAGTTCTTCCTGACCTCCAGGATGCAGGTAGAAGACGGAAGACTGGAGGGGGGAGAAATGTCAATAAAGGGTTTTGACGGGGATATGTGATCCCTCCTGTGTGTGAGAAGTCTGTATGAGAAAAGGTATAAATGTGAAACTCTGATGTGGCTCAGCCTCTTGTCTTCCTACTTATTGGAGAGAGCAGGCTGGGGAAATGAATGGTGGAATAAACTGGAATAAAACACACTTCAGTCTCTTTATTCCATGCAACCCACACCCTTGTATTTAAGGAAAGAAAAGAAAAAAAATGGCTTTCAAATAGTCCATATGATGTTAAAACATACAGCAACAGAAGATAAAAAGAAACGTGAATAGAGAAACAAAATAGGAAAGGTTTTCTCTTTTCACGTAAAGAGTCAGGAAATTCCTCTTTTGAACAAGACTCCACTTAATATCAAAAACAGTCCTTTTATTGGGAGAAAAAAAATCTACAGTACCAAATTTAAGGCTGGATACACTGACTGTTGATGTAACCAGATGGCCCATGGAAGTATGCCTTCTCTCCTCTCTTCCTAACGTCGCTTATTTTTGGCCAGAGAGCTACCCTTGATTGCATATCTTCCTTGGTTAGATCTTCTGCAAATGTGACTGTTGCGTCTTAATAACGGGAGACATGAGCCATGTTGTACCGAGCAACAAATTGAATTTTATTGAGATACACACTCAATATACATACTGGCTGTAGCCGGTCTGCATAGTCTTGACTGCCTGGCATCGGCTATGGCAAGCCCCAAGGGCCAAATCCCCATACAACATGGGCAGCACGGTCGTGCAGTGGTTAGCACTGTTGCCTTACAGCTAGAAGGTTCCAGGTTCAAATCCCCCGGCTGGCAGTGGTAGGAACCTTTCTGTGTGGAGTTTGCATGTTCTCCCTGTGCTGCATGGGTTTACTCCGGGGGCTCCGGTTTCCTCCCACAATCCAAAGACATGCATGTTAGGTTAACTGGTTGTTCTAAATTGTCCCTAGATACAGTGGGGCAAAAAACTATTTAGTCAGCCACCAATTGTGCAAGTTCTCCCACTTAAAAGATGAGAGAGGTCTCCAATTTTCATCATAGGTATACCTCAACTATAAGAGACAAAATGAGAAAAAAAAAATCCAGAAAATCACATTGAAGGATTTTTAATGAATTAATTGGTAAATTCCTCAGTAAAATAAGTATTTGGTCACCTACCGACAAGCAAGATTTCTGGCTCTCACAGACCTGTAACTTCTTCTTTAAGAGGCTCCTCTGTCCTCCACTCGTTACCTGTATTAATGGCACCTGTTTGAACTTGTTATCAGTATAAAAGACACCTGTCCACAACCTCAAACAGTCAGACTCCAAACTCCACTATGGCCAAGACCAAAGAGCTGTCAAAGGACACTAGAAACAAAATTGTAGACCTGCACCAGGCTGGGAAGACTGAATCTGCAATAGGTAAGCAGCTTGGTGTGAAGAAATCAACTGTGGGAGCAATTATTAGAAAATGGAAGACATACAAGACCACTGATAATTTTCCTCGATCTAGGGCTCCACGCAAGATCTCACCCCGTGGGGTCAAAATTATCACGAGAACGGTGAGCAAAAATCCCAGAACCACATGGGGGGACCTAGTGAATGACCTGCAGAGAGCTGGGACCAAAGTAACAAAGGCTACATCAGAAACACACTACGCCGCCAGGGATTCAAATCCTGCAGTGCCAGACGTGTCCCCCTGCTTAGCCAGTACATGTCCAGGCCCGTCTGAAGTTTGCTAGAGAGCATTTGGATGATCCAGAAGAGGATTGGGAGAATGTCATATGGTCAGATGAAACCAAAATAGAACTTTTTGGTAAAAACTCAACTTGTCGTGTTTGGAGGAGAAAGAACACCATACCTATTGTGAAGCATGGGGGTGGAAACATCATGCTTTGGGGCTGTTTTTCTGCAAAGGGACCAAGACGACTGATCCGTGTAAAGGAAAGAATGAATGAGGCCATGTATCGTAAGATTTTGAGTGAAAACCTCCTTCCATCAGCAAGGGCATTGAAGATGAAACGTGGCTGGGTCTTTCAGCATGACAATGATCCCAAACACACCGCCTGGGCAACGAAGGAGTGGCTTCGTAAGAAGCATTTCAAGGTCCTGGAGTGGCCTAGCCAGTCTCCAGATCTCAACCCCATAGAAAATCTTTGGAGGGAGTTGAAAGTCTGTGTTGCCCAGCGACAGCCCCAAAACATCACTGCTCTAGAGTGATGCTTGGATGACTTGTAATTTCCTGCTATTAAATTCAGATAAGACTGAAGTCATTCTTGTTGGTCCAAAAAACCTTAGAAATTCCTTTCCAAATCAAACTTTCAGTTTGGATGCAGTTACTCTTTCTCTTAATAGCTCTGTGAGGAACCTTGGAGTTATTTTTGATCAGGATTTGTCCTTCAATTCACATATTAAATTTGTTTCTAAGACTGACTTCTATCATATGCGTAATATTGCCAAGATTAGGAGCGTCTTGTCTCAGAGTGATGCTGAGAAGCTGATCCACGCTTTTGTTAGCTCGAGATTAGATTATTGTAATTCTTTATTATCAGGCTGTCCTAAAACATCTTTAAAAAGTCTTCAGCTGATCCAAAATGCTGCAGCAAGAGTTTTAACAGGTACTAGAAAGAGAGATCATATCTCTTCGGTTCTGGCCTCCCTTCATTGGCTTCCCATAGAGTTTAGAATTAAGTTTAAAATCCTTCTTCTTACTTACAAAGCTCTAAACAATCAGGCTCCTTTTTATCTAAAAGATCTGATACTACCGTATCATCCTAACAGAGCACTACGCTCCCAAAATGCAGGATTACTTGTAATACCTAGAATCTCCAAAAGTACAATGGGAGGCAGAGCCTTCAGTTATCAAGCTCCTCTCCTGTGGAATCAGCTGCCAATCTGGATTCGGGAGTCAGACTCGATCTCTGTTTTTAAGAATAGGGCTAAAACCTACCTTTTTGATATAGCCTACAATTAGGGAGGGATCATGTGTTTCTGAACCCTCCCTTAGTTATGCTGCTAATAGGTTTAGTCAGCCGGGGGACCTCCAGTAATGCACTGGGCCTCACTCCTTTCCTCACTCTCTATGAATTTTTTTTTTTTTGCTGGTCATTAACATTTGTTTGTTCTCTCCCATAGATTGAGTCCCCATCGTGCTGTTTGCTCTCTACATGTCTGTTCTTTTCTTCTTCTCTATCCCCTCACCCCCCAGCCAGTCGCAGCAGATGACTGCCCCTCCCTGACCCTGGTTCTGCTGGAGGTTTCTTCCTGTTAAAAGGGAGTTTTTCCTCTCCACCGTCGCCAAGTGCTTGCTCACAGGGGATCGCCTGATTGCTGGGGTCTTTCTGCAACTGTGGGGGTCCCCCCTACAGTTGATAGTGCTATGAGATGACTGTTGTTGTGAAATGGCGCTATATAAATAAAGTTGAATTGCATTGAATTGAATTGAATTGAATTGAAATAGAGGAGATCTGCATGGAGGGATGGGCCAAAATACCAGCAACAGTGTGTGAAAACCTTGTGAAGACTTACAGAAAACGTTTGACCTCTGTCATTGCCAACAAAGGGTATATAACAAAGTATTGAGATGAACTTTTGTTATTGACCAAATACTTATTTTACTGAGGAATTTACCAATTAGTTCATTAAAAATCCTTCAATGTGATTATCTGGATTTTTTTTTTCTTATTTTGTCTCTCATAGTTGAGGTATACCTATGATGAAAATTGGAGACCTCTCTCATCTTTTAAGTGGGAGAACTTGTACAATTGGTGGCTGACTAAATACTTTTTACCCCACTGTACCTGTCTCCTATAGGCCCTTAGAATAGAGGGTTAGTACTAGTGAAGCGCTTTGAGTGGTCTTTGAGACTAGAAAAAACACTATATAAGTACAGGTCTGACGGTAAAATGACATGATTGCTCTGTCTTTCTCACACTTCTTTATCTGCTTGCTTCACATGCTACACTGCAGAGTTTAGTTTACACATTATAATTCATTTGCTGAAATCAGTTAGAATCAGTTCTGCACAGAGCAGAGCTGCCACATAAGTGGAAGTGTACTGATACAATTGAGGTAAACCCCCCCTCTTGCACGAGGGAGGGGTTAAGCTTTATAAAAACTATAGGGCCCACTTTTTGGGTAGCACACTCTTGGGAATTGCCTAAAGAGTTGTGTTCCAGCGCTGCTTGTAATCCATATCTCACTTTCAGTAAATAAGTGAAAGTATACTTCATCGTATCAAAGAACTGGGGTTTAAGGTATTTTATACTCAACATGTCCCTTATCCCTAACATCACCCCCCTTACAAAACGTGAAAGGCACTATATAAAGCAGAACCCCACCCCACCCCAAGGTTAGCATAAAAGAAGCCCCACAGAACACATGCAGTAAATACATTGTATTATTTTTTTCACATATTGGCTTTTTTTTTTTTTTTTTTTTACACACATAGAACAACAGGCCTAATAAGCTAAATGGGTACCTGGGTAGACTGCTAGGGTACCCTCCTGTGTTGGGGCGGATTATTCTGCCGCCCATGCCTGGCACACTTCAGCTAAGGCTACTTCTACTACAAAGCCATCGAGGTGTCTGGGCCTCTGACGTGTCCTAGCCGAGCGCCTCACCAGAGGAGGACCTGCTCCAGGCTCTGTCAGCCGCACCTGAGAGTCCCCAACACTCTCATCAGGTAAGTCCCAACCCCCATCAGTCAAATCCGCCACAGCTCCTGGACCCTGGGCTGGCAATGACTTTCTAAGCTGGCTGGAATGCCGCCAGCCACCTCACAATCTGCAGGGGCCCCATCCAGAAAGGCTGCAGTATATGCATGTGGTTGGGGTGTTTAATCCAGACCCGGTCTGACACATCAAGTCCATGGGCCCTCGCCCTGTGCTTCATGTCGAAACATCATTTTATTTTCTGCTGCTGGGTGACGACCCGGTCTCGTGGAAGGTCTGTGTCCCCCGAACGGGAGGTTGTGGGGGACCGCAACCGGTCCAGAGGCAGATGGAATTCACGCCCCAGCATGAGTTTGGGAAGCACCCTGTTGTGGCGTGGGCCATTGCCCTCTAGTGGAGGATCGTGTTCTGAAGGGCTTAAGGCAGGGGTGTCCAACCATGTGCCATGGAGAGCCAAGACCCTGCAGGTTTTACCTCCAACCAGTGTCTTCAACAGCAGATTTCTGTGAACTTCTTCCCACTGATTGCTGATAAGTGAAAACACCTGCTGAAGAGACTAGGTAGAAGAGAAAACCTGCAGGGTCTTGGCTCTCCATGGCACATGGTTGGACACCCCTGGCTTAAGGGAATGCAAAGCCATCTGCAGGATTGGGTCTCAGATCATTTTTCATAGTCTTGTTGAAACGTTCCATGCCCCCATTGGCTTGGGGGTGGTAGAATGCGGTTCTGATATGCTCCACGCCCTTATCACCCAAAAACGCCTCAAACCCCCCCAGAGGTGAACTGTGGCCCATTGTCTGTTGTGATGGCATCAGGGACCCCCCATCTAGTGAACAGTGATGAGAGGAAACCGATGACCATATCCGTCGTGACCGAGTTAGTGGGCAGCACTTCCATTTGGCCATTTGGAGAACAGATCGTAGACCACCAGTAAAAACTGGCTGTTTGGGGGTCCATGTGTAGTTCACCACAAATGTCAAATTGTATGTGCTTCCAAGGACCTTCTGGGTATGGTAGCAGTCGCAGGGGTGGTGCTGGGTGGTGGTGGTGGTGGGGTGGCCCGCCAGTCTTCCCACTCTCCAGACATGGAACACAGTTCTTAATCATTGTTTCAATGCCCTTATTGATGCCAGACCACCAAACTGAATCCCTGCAACGTTGTTTCACCCTGACCACACCCCGGTGACCTTCATGGATCATTGCCAGAATGCGCAATCTCAGCGACACTGGAATAAATGTGCAGTGCCCCCTTGCCACACACACACAATTCCAGCAACTCAGTTCGTCCCTGAACTGGTGAAAGGGCGCAAGATCACCCTGTACCTTTGTGGGCTAACTCTCCCTGAGCACAGTTGTGACAACATGGGGTTCCGTTCCAACTCCACCTAGAGCTTCTCTAGGGACACCATGTCCCAGAGGGGTCTGTGCAGCACATTGACAAGATCTGCCTCCATGTGGTCACCGTAGTCCGGTTGTGCGGTGTTGGCCGTGGCACTGGACAGGAGGTCTGCCACTACGTTCTTTTTGCCAGGGGTGAACTGGGTAGTAAAATTGTAGGCCCGCAGTCGCTCAGTCCACCTGTGGATCCGTAGGGGCCTGTGTCCCAAACCTGCCGTTTCCAGCAGCGTCATCAGCACCCGTGGTCCGTTCGCAGGGTGAAATGGCGTCCGTAGAGGTACGTACGTGTACCACCGTTTACACGCCCAGACACAAGCAAGCGCCTCTCTGTCACCCATGGTGTATTTCTGTCCAGGCAGTGAGAGGGACCTCGACGCGAACGCCACTGGGCGCTCGGTACCATTTTGCACTTGAGACATAACCATCCCATCACTGAACCAGATGCGTCACAAGTCACAAAAATTGGCCATTTTTGATCAAAGTGGACCAACACTGGTGGGGAGGTGAGTTGGGAGTTCAGCCTAGTGACTGCCACTGAGCAGGCCGGAGTACATTACCGCGGCATGTCCTGCTTCAAAAGGGCTCGGAGGGGTTCAGTAGTCTCTGAATAATGGGGGATGAAATGCCCATAAAAGTTCACCATGCCCAGAAACGCGGAGATTTGTGCGGGTGTTGTGGGGTCGAGGAGATGCAAGACCACCACCATGTTTGAGTGCAAGGGGTTCAGGCCTTCAGTTGCCAGCCAGAATCCAACAAACGCAATGGAATCCACCGTGAAGATGCACTTTCCTCATTCAACGTGACTCCGTGCTCCAGCAGCCACCTCCATTACTCGTCTCAAGCAACCATCGTGTTTTCCCTGTGACACGCCATGGACCACGATGTTGTCAAGGTACACCACTACACCCTTGAGGCTGGCGAGAATTGTAGACATAATTTTCTGAAAAGAACTTGGAGCTGAGCTCAGACCAAAAGGCCTGTGGGTGTACCTGAAAACGCCCATGTGGGTCACAAATGCTGTCAGGTCGTGGCTGGCTAGACTATTTGTCCGGGATAATTGCTTTTTTAACCATCCTGAGGTCAATGCATGGCCGAATGCCACCCATCTTCTTCTTGGCCACCACGATGTTCAAGATCCACAGCGAGGCATCCACTTTCTCAATGTTGCTGGCTTTAAGCAGTTTATTCAGTTCCGCTGTGATGTCCCGCAGGGCAAGGGAGAGCTGCTGCAATGGTTGGATCTTGGGTGTCACGCCTGGGTCAATGAGCGGGCGGTGGTTAAAAGCCTGAATACATCCCAGAAGCATGAACAACGCCGGCCAGCGGGCCTGCCACTTGGGTGACACGGTCAGCACCGTCAAGCCCGCTGGGTCCGTAATGGAGAATCCTAACTTGCCCAGCAGATCAATTCCCAACAAGTCGGCCCCCTGGCATGAAACCTGGAAGGTAAATGCGGGAATAGTGTTAGACCCACATGTTACCGAGAAGCTGGCTGTGCCCACCATGCCAATTTTAGCGTGACCGTACCTCAAATTTCCACAGCCCCTGCTTTAACGGCTTTTCCCGGGAAAATCTTTTCATTGTGGTCATGCTCAATATGGATTTACCAGTGCCTGAGTCCACCATAAGTGATACATCGACCCCATCAAGCTGCAAGACATACCACTTTAGCAGCGACCTCTTAGCGCCCGCCACACACACACCGACATCATGCTCTTGAGCTCCGAATCTGTTGGTTTGTTGACGGTGGTGCAGACCCTGGCCCAGTGATTAGAATGGACGCGGTTGTAGCACTTCTTCCCTCTGGCAGAGCAAGTGGACGTACCCGCCCAGTGACGAAGGTAGCCACAGCTGCCACACAGTCCCCGAGCTCCCGCTCCTGCCCGTGCTACAGTCCACCACCTTTTGGGGGTCCGCCCCGAGGAGTCAGCTGTGCTGCTAGCAGTCCAATGTGGAGGGGAAGCTTGGGTGGCTAGGTTCTCTTTAGTTAGCACTTGTAGACCTAGCTGGGTACTGGAGTCTATTTGGCTGGTCAATTCAATTACTTGCTTCAGGGTGAAGACATCCTTAGTTAGCATTAGCTTCTCTTTGAGCCACTCATTGCTCGTACCATGTGCTAGCTTGTCACAGACTAGCTCTTCCTCAACAGGCCCGAAGGTGCATGTGCTCGCTAGGTTACGGAGCTCTATTAGAAAATGTTCGGTGGACTCACCAGTTTGCTGTCGGTGGTCAAAGAACCTGTGTCTTTGCGTCGTGATGTTGCATTGGTCAATAAAGAAATTGTCCATCATGTCCAAACACTCCTTCAATGAATCCTTGCTACCCAGTGCGGGAAACACAGATTGGCTTTCCTTACTGAGACAATGAAATAGCACGCTCTTCCGTCTGTTTTAGTCGGTGCCACCAAGACCAGCTGCGGTGATGTATTCTTCAAATACCTCCAACCAGTGGTGCCACGGTGTAGCTGGCACACCCAGAGACTCCAAGAATGGAGGTGGCAATCTTACCCACGCTCCCATGGTTTAATCCGATATCACCAAATGTTATGTCTTCATAACGGGACACATGAGCCATGCTGTACCAAGCAATGAACTGAACTTTATTGAGATTCACACTCAGTATAAGTACATACTGGCCGTAGCCCCCCTGACGTCATCACATTGACTGCCTGGCATCGGCTACGGCAAGCTCCAAGGGCCAAATCCCCATACAACAATAACACCAGTTTCTTTGCAGATTCTCGCCTCTTTTGTCACCTTCAAGAACAAATCTCTGTGTTGTCTTCTGGCGAACTGGATGATGATGCGCTGTTTTCTCTTCTCCACTTTCTTCCCCAGCCGGTACACCGTATCCGCTATATCCTCCATTTTTGGCTCCAAGTCTGGTGCTATCTTAGTCAGCAGACTGATTACCTCTGCCCCGTGTCTTCATTTATTTTCTCTGTCATGCCTTTGATTCTGAGGTTCCACATCAGTTTATATTGATCTTGTTCTCTTAAGCTTTCCTTCAGCTCCACATTTTCCGTGTTGAGAAGCCTCACTTCTTGTTCTATTGTCGCCAATCTGTTTTTGCTGTCTTTTATTTCTTTTGCCTGAAACTTAGATGCTTTTGCAAGGTTAGCTATTGCAAGGTTGTTTTGTTTTACTTCTGAGGTCAGTGTTTCAGTTCTATCCATTTCTTTCATTACTTCTTCAAACTTTTGTTCCATTACGTTTTCAAATCTTTCCATAAATGTTGACATGAGCACTGGATTTGGCACCTCATCTTCTGTAGCTTTTATAATCTTCTGAGGGTGAGCTCCTTTAGATGGTGTAGAGGGCTCCGATGGGGACATGTCACCTGAAGGCCTCTTCTCGCTAACAGTATCATTTTCCATAGTGTTAGCTTTAGCATAGTCATGCTCACACTTTGTGTCGGGCAAAGTAATAGACTTAGATTTGGAGGAAGGCGCTTTTCTCTTTGTTCTGTCCATCGTTGTAGAAAAAAGGTCTAAAGTGTGGAGAAAAAAAAAACAAGCGGGGATATAAGTCAATAAGGTCCGCCATCTTGCAGAAGTCCATCACAGCCTATTACAGCTTCACAAACCTGGAGCTTCGGAAGGAGCTGCTTTTATTGGACGAGTCGCTCACGAAAGGCTGCTCCTGCCTGGCCTGCAGGAACCAGGGAGTAAACGATGGATGGATTCAACACGGTGAAATGAAACAACGAAAGTGATTTTGAAGCAAGAAATATATTATTTAGTTGATGAATCTGTTTTTATGACACACACATCTGCTCCCTTAAAAGTTTTGATTTGACTCAGTTCAACAGCTTAAAAAATCATGCCACCTGCCCAGAATGCACCACAAAGCTTTCCACATAGACAATGAATGGGGATGGGAAAAAAAAAAAAACTCCGCTCAGTAGCCAGCACTGATTGGCTGTCTGCAGGCAGCTGTACTGAATCTGTGACACTGACCGACCGTGTTTGCCTGTATCCCTGAGCTTAAATCAAATATTAGGGAGTTAACACGAGGTAGTTACACTGACAGTGCTGTTTTAGCCGTCTTTCTCACGAAAATCATAAACTTTAAATGATGAACTTTATTTGTATAACTCTTGTCATGCATGAAATCCAAATGAAAGTGCTTTATAGTAAAAGAAAGAAAGTTAAAAAGTATGCACTTTCTGATCTCATCTCGTTCTCTGTTTACACTCCATGGTAAAATCTGTAATATTGTGGCGGTTCGGTTAACCCCCACAACAGATAAGGACACTCAGCTCTCTTGTCTCTGTTTTTCCCGCTGCACTACTGAGATGCAATGTGCCATTCATGTATTTGTGATGCAAACATGCATGTATTGTGATGTAATGCGCCATTCTCGTATAGTGTTCATGCGTCTTGTCCTTACTGTGCTTCTTCTGAGCATCTTACATATGTAGATGTGCTTTGAGGTAAATCCCCACAAACAGACTGGTCAAACACAGCGCTGGGCTAGAGCAAATAACAGAACAGTGAAATGTGTATTAATGTCTACAGGCAGCCCCGTTTCGTCTGGCCCACCTCTGTGATGTTAATGGTTGCCTTTCATGCAAATGTCTCATGCCTGTCCTGTTATCTCTTTGATCAGACCAACTGCTGTGAATGCTTTGATGTATTGTTGTAGTTGGGTGTATATATCCCGCATTGTAACTGTGATATCCTACCGTGTAGCAATGATCACACTTGAGTTATTTCTTTGGCTAACTCTGCCGTTTATTCTGCAACACACATAATATGACTGAACATGGATTCTGCGCGGGGTTTTCACACTCTTGTTCTAATGTGTCCCCTTAATAGTAGTGCTGAACAATACAGGTAGTTCCCCCTAGAGGCATGTGCCAGTAATGTTTTAAATTAGACTTGCAGTCTACCACATCCCTCCCCTCTAGATTAAACTACTTTTAATTACACTAGCCAATTATGCTAGACATCCTGGAACTCCCATTTAACCCTAAACAATCACAGTTACTTTTAACTTCTTAAACACATGTGCCATACACATAATTTCTTTCTCTTTTTTTTTTTTTTTTTTTACATGTATAACACACATAACAGTCTAACTGGGGAATTGGTTTGACTACCGCATCCCAGTGAGGTTCCAGGACGCATTCTTGTCCTGTGGCTGGGGAACTCACTACTGACTAAGTATAGTCCTTCAAGTAGTCTGGAGCTTTCCTAGCTCGCTGAGATCTTCTCACGGCGGGTGAGCCAACTGCAGGTGAAGACTCAGACTGCTCCACTGTTTCGGCTGCTGCAGTGCTGCCCGTAGAATCTGCAGAGACGGTTACCTCAGGTTTCACCTGAAGTGGTGGTTCGTTGATGCTCTCCTCAGGATGGGTGTCAGACAACACCTCTGGTGCCATCGGCAGGGGAATGGAGCTCCTACCATGAACTTGGTCGATGTGTCGCCTCACCACTTGTCCATGGCCTAATGTCACCTTGAATGACACAGGGCCTGTCTTTTCTGTTATTTCTCCTGGTACCCAGGCTGGTCCTGAGCCAAAGTTGCGGGTGTAGACCACGTCTCCTTCTCTCAGTATTCTCTCTCTAGCATGCATGTCATGATAACCTTTTTGTTTCTCTTGTTTGTCATGCACTTTGTTTCTGAAGTCTGGATGTATTAAGTCAAATGTTGACCTCAACTTTCTTCCCATCCATGGACCTGCGTAGTCAATGTGAATTCTTCTCCATGGTTTATCTGGAACTTCCCAGGGATGTAGTGGGGCTGCTGGAGGACTGTTCCTGTTCTCCTGGCATGCCGCACATGACTTCACAAGCACCTCCACCTCTGCATCCATGTTGGGCCACCACATGTAACTCCTCGCCAACGCTTTCATGCGAGTGATGCCAGGGTGTGCTTGGTGTAGTTGTTGCAGTAAGGCATTCCTACCAGGTGGTGGAACAACCACGCGTCCTCCCCACAGGATACAACCTTCCTGGGTGCTGAGCTCATCCTGTCGTCGGGCATAGGGAATGAACTCAGGACTGTTCATCTTCGGCCATCCTCGCAAGATGTATTCTCGCACTCTTGCTAGAACAGGGTCTTTGTCTGTCCACTTCTTTATTTGTTGTGCGTTCACCAGGGGCACGCCGATATCTTCAAACAATAGCACTCTCTCCTCCTCCTCAGGCGTGCTGTCTCTTCCTCCATCCAAGGGTAGCCTACTCATCGCGTCAGCATTCGTATGGTCCCGTCCGGCTTTGTAAACGATGGTGTACTCATACGCTGCTAATGTAACGGCCCATCTCTGAATTCTCTGAGATGTCATCTGGGGTATGGCTCTCATTTCACTGAACAGTGAAATTAGTGGCTTGTGGTCAGTCACTATAGCGAACTGTCTCCCGTACAGGTATTTGTGGAATTTTTTTACACCAAATACTACTGCAAGGCCCTCCTTGTCTAGCTGGGAGTAGTTTTTCTCAGCTGCACTAAGAGTTCTTGAGACGAACCCTATGGGTCTCTCTGAGCCATCCTCCATACGATGAGAGAGTACAGCACCCACACCGTAGGGTGATGCGTCACACGCCAGGATGAGTGGTTTGTTTGAATCATAGTGCACTAACACACTACAGGACTGAAGTAGCGCTTTGGACTCTTCAAACGCCTTCTGCTGCTTGACCCCCCATGACCATTTTTCTTCCTTCTTAAGTAAGGTATGTAGTGGTGCCAGCAGCGTGGAGAGCTTTGGGAGGAACCTATGGTAATTGTTCAACAAGCCCAGGTAGGCTTTTAACTCAGTAACATTTTGTGGCTCAGGCGCCTCCGCAATGGCTTCCACTTTGTCTGTTAGAGGGTGTAGACCACTGGCGTTGATCTTGTGGCCTAGGAACACCACCTCTTTTCCCATGAACTCACACTTGCTTCTTTTCAACCTCAGACCGCTTTTCTCCAACCGTTGAAGCACTTCCTTCAGCGTTTTCAGATGTTCTTGTTCATTTGGTCCTGTACAAAGGATGTCATCCAAATAAATGGCAACATTCGGAATTCCACCTAGGATGCCCTCCATAGTTCTCTGGAATATAGCAGGACTGGAAGCTACTCCAAATGGTAAGCGTGTGTAGGTATATAAGCCTTTGTGTGTATTGATGGTTACATACTTTCTTGATTCTTCTTCCAGGACTACTTGTTGGTAGGCGTGACTCATGTCTAATTTCGTGAAGTGTCCGCCGCCGTTCAGCTGTGCGAAGAGGTCCTCCACTTTAGGAATTGGATACTGATCCACCCGTGATGCTCGATTGACAGTGAGTTTGTAATCTCCACATATTCTAATGGAGCCATCCGGCTTTCTCACTGGGACTATGGGCGCCGCCCATTCTGCAACCTGCACTGGCTCAATGATCTTGTCATCCAGCAGCCTCTGTAGCTCGCTTTCGACCAGTGGCTTGACTGCATAGGGCACCGGTCGGGGTTTGCAGAATCGTGGTTGGGCCTCCTTGTCCACATTAATCTTTGCAGTGACACCTTTTAGCTGTCCTACGCCTTCTTTGAACACCTCAGCGTGTCTTTCGAGGATCTCCTCCAGCTGCAATTTGGGCTGAGATTCCACTTTATTCACCAACTGATCCATCATGGCCAGTTCTTGTAGCCAACTTCGCCCTAGTAGATTTGGTCCTTCGCTCCCAACTACTACTACAGGTAAGTCCTTTTCTTTGTTTTCGTGCTGCACCTTCACTTGTGCCATGCCTAGCACGTCTAGCTTCTCTCCTGTGTATGTTTTTAATTTTAATGAACAGGGATTTAATTCTGCTGTGTCTGTTTTCTTCCACAGTTGTGTATATTGCTGTTTACTTAATATGGTTACTCCACAGCCTGTATCAACTTCAAATGTTACTTTCATTCCATTAACATTCATGGTACGCGTGATGGGCGCTACCTTGGTCAGCTCCTCTGACGTGTTGTAAATTGTGTGAAAACCCATGTCTTCTGTATCACTTTCTCCCTCCCCTCTCAGTTGATTCGCTTGCTGTTCCTTTCCTGGGCCCTTGTTTTCATACTTTTGCCCATTAACTGTCGCTTTCAGCACCTGTGCGCTGTCCACCTTTATTCTACATGCTTTCTTAATGTGCCCTCGCTTGCCACAATTATGACACAGCTCAGTGGCAAATTTGCACTCGGCGGCATTGTGCTGGCCTTTGCAGCGATAACAACTGGGGAATTTGTGCTGAGTTTTGTCAGTCAACACTTTGTGGACACCTACTTGGGTCTTAGGCACACGAACATGCGTTGCTGTGTCCTCTGCTAGTTTCCCTTGCATCTCTCTCACATCTTTAGATGCTGTTTCCATCGCTTGGCATAATTCCAAAGCCTTCGCAAAAGTGAGTTTTGTTTCAGATAAAAGTCGCCGTTGCATTCGGTCATCATTCACTCCACACACAAGTCTGTCTCTTAACATTTCTTCCAATGAGTCTTTGTAATCACAGTGCAGTGTTAATTTCCTCAATTCTGCCACATACTCTGCTATGGACTCAGTGTTCCTCCTTATGTGTGAATTAAATTTGAATCGTTGCACGATTTCACTCGGTTTGGGGCTGAAGTGCTTCTGAAGCTCAGCAGTAAGCTGGTCGTACGTTTTATCTTTCGGTAATGCAGGGCTTATTAAATTTCTCAACAAGCTGTAAGTAGTTGCACCAACTCCACTCAACAGTACAGCCTTCCTTTTGTCTGGCTCCTCAATGTCATTAGCTTGGAAGAAAAAGTCCAACATTTCACCATATTCTTCCCATGACTGAGTCGAGTTATCAAAAGGGGTTACCGTTCCGATTACAGCCGCCATTGCTCGTCGTGGTGGGGAAACCTCGTTTTTCCTCCTCTGAACTTGCACTCGAACTACTGGAGTCACTTGAGTTCGCCACACTCGCAATGTTCTCTGTTTCTCGCCGCTGATTTTTTTCTTTTAATCCTCGTCGCCAATTGTGTGATATCCTACCGTGTAGCAATGATCACACTTGAGTTATTTCTTTGGCTAACTCTGCCGTTTATTCTGCAACACACATAATATGACTGAACATGGATTCTGCGCGGGGTTTTCACACTCTTGTTCTAATGTGTCCCCTTAATAGTAGTGCTGAACAATACAGGTAGTTCCCCCTAGAGGCATGTGCCAGTAATGTTTTAAATTAGACTTGCAGTCTACCACAGTAACCATGCTCTCATCCTCTCTCAATCTGACTTCAGCCTCTGCTGCAGGACACAAACTTGTGTCCTCCTCTCCTTCACTGAGAGCCGTGGGCTCGCGCTCGGCGCGCATGCACAGCACCGGGAGCGGAGCTTGTGACGGTGGTATGATAATAAAACTTCCTTAAAACCTCCAACAACGCCGCTTTATTTCATGCCGCCGCACTGGTGACCCCTTGAAGACGCACACGCTTTGTGTGACGCAGCCTTCTGATTTGGACGGCCACGCTGGCGAACCGACGCTGAAAAAAACGAGCGGCCAGCGAACGCAGCACCCGGGCATGAATGCTCCGTCGCAGCGGCCTGACTGGTCCGCCCTCCCTGCGGCTTCTGGGAGACCTCGACGCGGAGCCAACACAGGCGAGCCGTTCTCCGGACATCACCCACGACCGGGAAAACTGCAGAAAACGTCATGGCGCGACCCTCGCCTGAGATCGGGACGTCCACGCTGGACCAGCCGAGGGACACAGAACGTTTTCTCCCTCTCGCCGCTATGGCTCCCTCTCAGCGATCCTACTCATCCACCCGAGCCTGAGGAACAAAGATTGTCTATTCCCTCCCACCGCTCCAACGCACCATGGCCAATCATGCAGCCACAGCTCAACCTGGATTTTATCAGCGCCGATCTCCACCAAGTTTCTGCACCCTGACTCACCACTCCAGCGGCCCACCCACGCACGGAACCCCCGCGCACGCACCGGGGAGTTACGAGGACGGCGCATAAGATAAGATAAGATAAGCCTTTATTAGTCCCACAACGGGGAAATTCCAGGATTGCAACAGCACAGGGATAGCAACACTCAGAGCAACAATCAGAAGGCAAAAAAAAAAAAAAAACAAGCAAGCAAGAGCAGCTAATATACATATGTACATATTACTATAAAATATATATATACACACACACACACACACACACACACAGTGCAGAGCATTGTAGCTGGATGGAATAAATATGTAAATATATAAACACCCACAGTATGGAGCATTGCAGCTAGGTGGAATAAATATGCAAGTATATAAACACACACAGTGCGGAGCAATGTAGCTAGATGGAATAATATGTAGATATATAAAAAAAAACACAGTGCGGAGCATTGTAGCTAGATGGAATAAATATATAGATATATAAATATAAACACACCCAGTGCAGAGCATTGTTACTAGGTGGGATGAAACAGCATAACCGTCTATTTAGTTACCCTACATGGTATGATTATGTGCCCATACATATTCTCACCCTCCATAGCGACCGGTATGTTCCTAGTTGTATGCCGGAGAGGACCATTGTGTAAGTCTATTGCATCTTTTGCATTCAAAAAACTATTAGTTTGTTACGTCTTTTTGCTATCTCTGCGAGCAGCCCTGCTTAGGTTGTACAGTCTGACAGCCGTTGGTAGGAAGGACCTACGAAACCTCTCGGTTGTGCACCTGGGATGATGTAGTCTGCTGCTAAATGGGCTCCTCAGTGCATCCAGTATGTCCTGCATAGGGTGGAACTCGGACTCCAGCAGAGATGACAGTTTAGCCACCGTCCTTCTCTCTCCTATCTCCTCCATCGGATCAAGGCGCTGCCCCAGGACAGAGCTAGCTTTCTTAATCAGTTTGTTCAGTCTCTTCCTATCGGCTGCAGTAATGCCACTGCCCCAGCAGACCACTCCAAAAGTGATGGCTGATGCCACCACCGTGTCATAGAATGACTTCAGCAGCGCGCCTTGTGCACCAAAAGACCTGAGTCTCCTCAGCAGGAACAGCCTGCGCTGTCCCTTCTTGTAGAGTGCGTCAGTATTGTGTGACCAGTCTAGTTTATTGTTCAGATGAATACCCAGGTACTTGTAGGATGTCACCATCTCGATGTCTGTTCCCTGTATATTTACTGGTACTGTGAGGGGCTGCCCATGCCTGCTGCAGTCCACCACCAGCTCCTTAGTTTTCCTCGCGTTGATCTGGAGGCAGTTCCGATGGCACCAGTCCACAAAGTCCTGGATAAGCCCTCTGTACTCAGCTTCATCTCCGCTGGAGATGAGACCAACGATCGCAGAGTCATCAGAGAACTTCTGTAGATGGCAATGTGTTGTGTTGTGTGAGAAGTCCGCAGTATAAAGAGTGAACAGGAAGGGAGCCAGCACCGTTCCCTGGGGGGCCCCCGTGCTACTGATGATCGTGTCGGAAACACAGTCCCGGGTTCTCACAAACTGAGGCCGGTTCGTGAGGTAGTCCAGGATCCATGATGACAGGTGCTGGTCCACCCCTGCGCGCAGCAGCATGTCCTTCAGGATCATTGGTTGGATGGTGTTGAAAGCACTGGAGAAGTCAAAGAACATGATCCTCACCATATTCCCGGGCTTCTCCAGGTGGGACAGAGAACGGTGAAGGAGGAAGATCACCGCATCCTCCACCCCAATGCCATGCTGGTAGGCGAACTGGAGTGGATCCATCGCTGGTTCCACCAGGGGGCGGAGATGAGCAAGGAGCAGTCTCTCCAGGGTCTTCATCAAGTGGGACGTCAAGGCCACCGGTCTGAAGCTGTTCAGGTCTTTGGGGTGGGAAGTTTTTTGGTACAGGTACCACACAAGATGTTTTCCACAGCTGTGGTACCCTCCCCAGTTTCAGGCTCATGTTGAAGATATATGTCACAATCCCACACAGCTGGTCTGCACAGGACTTGAGGAGCTTTGCGCTGATGTCGTCCGGTCCCGACGCCTTCCTCGCCTTGATCTTCCTCAGCTCCGTCCTCACCTGGGTCTTGGTCAGGGTCAGGATGGGGGGCTGTGTGTTGGGAGTGGGGGGGGGGGGTGTCGGTGGAGTGGGGAGTGGGTAGCAGGACTTGATTTCTTAGAGGCAGCAGTGGTTGTTGTGCAGACAGGGGGGAGGGCGGTTGGTCAAATCTATTGAAAAACAGATTCAGGTTGTTCGCCCACTCCCTGCCCCCCGTGGCCTGGGGGGAGGTATTCTGGAGCCCCGAGATGGTTTTGAGGTTTCTCCAGACCCCGCTGATGTCGCTCTGTTGCAGCTTGTCCTCCATCTTCTTCCTGAAGCTGTCCTTGCCTTCTCTGATCTTTCTCCTCAGCTCCCTCTGTACGGACTTCAGCATCTCCCTGTTCCCCGACCTGAAGATCCTCTTCTTCTCTCTCAGAAGTGTTTTTATCTCAGGGTTGATCCAGGGTTTGTTGTTTGAGTGACGCCGTATGGTCTTGGTGGGAACGGATTTGTCCACACAGAAGCTGAGGTAGCCCGTGAAGGTGTGAATGAGGCCATCGATGTCCTCACCATGTGGATCGCAGAGCTGCTTCCAGGCAGTGGCTTCAAAACAGTCCTTTAGAGTGTCCATTGTCTCCTCAGACCATAACTCCACAGTGTGCATGGCCGGAGGTTGTCTGTGCACTAGGGGTTTGTACACCGGTCGGAGATGAACCAAGTTGTGATCCGATCTCCCAAGTGGGGGGAGTTGTGATGAGGTGTACGCCTCCTTAGTGTTTGCGTAGAACAAATCCAGTGTTTTATTGTCTCTAGTGTGGCATGTGACATACTGGGTGAAAGTGGGCAGAATGGGAGACAGTGAAACGTGGTTGAAATCGCCTGAGATGAGGAGAAGAGCATCTGGGTGTTCTGTCTGCAGCCTGCTGGTTACTGAATGGATGACGTCACGCGCTGTCCCAGCGTTCGCCGTCGGATTTGCATAAACAACAATGCAGATCACGTGTGAGTGTTCTCTCGGGAGATATGTAGGCCTCATGCTAACAGCTAGCAACTCAATGTCTTTGCTGCAGTGTCGTTGTTTAACAGTGATATGTCCCGGTCTGCACCAGTTGTTGTTAACATACATTATCACTCCACCGCCCCTAGTTTTGCCACTCTCTGGTGTTCGGTCAGCTCGTATCATGTGAAAACCCTCCAGCTCAATGTTAGCATCTGCTGCTAGTTCAGTTAGCCACGTCTCAGTAAACAAAAGGAGAGAGCACTCCCGGTAAGTGCTATCATAACGGGAGATAGCCGCTAGCTCATCTAACTTTACCAGTATCGACCGTACATTTCCCATGACAACAGATGGAAGGGAGGGTCTGTACCTTATATTTTTTGTCCTCCGCCTTACTCCAGCCCGGCAGCCGCGGCGTTTTCGCCTCAGTTCTCTCGGTATGTCGAGTTTTTCCAGTGGGACCGGGTGGCGGTTAAATGCTAGCAGCTCTTCCCTGTTGTATCGAATCCTGCTATAAACAGTGGCTCCGTCCACCGGCTCAGGAGACATTTGGGACGATCTGTGTGTCCGTGATATAAGTGGGGTGAAAAAAAAAGACGAATCAAAAGAGAGAGGAAGGGAAAAAAAAACAAGGAATCGAGCCGCTGTTGCAAAAGGCAGCCGACTGGTGTGGCGCCGAGAGTTTCCTCCCCCATTCCAAAAACATGCAAGTCAGGTTAATTGGAGGCACGGGACAAGTAACGGCTCCAGAGACCGCCATCGTCCTCCGCCGCTGCTCACAGAACCTTCAGGGCTGCTCGTTCACCTGAAGCAAGCACGCAGCTCGCCACTGGATTTTTTTTTTTGGTCTCGGCCACGGCACAAAGGGATTTCAGCCGTCAGCTGTTCCCGGGGGCTTTGGGGTTGCTCCTGCACCTAAAGCCAACATGCCAATCCCTCTGCTTTTGTTTATTTTTTTCTTACAGCCGCTCCTGCTTTTCTTCATGGCCACGAGAGGAGTCAGAGACTAATTTTTCTTCTTGTGATCTCCGCACGCGCAACGGGACAGCCCCTCGACGTCGCGGAGCAGCAAGCAATTTTTGCGTGGCTCAGGACGATTTTACAGCCCCTGCTGGCACTTACTACCCCTCCCCTCCCTCCCCCTCCGCCTGCAGCGAGCTTCTCCCACAGCTCGCTCACACAGATGGATTATCGAGGTCTCGGCCCCCTGCCGCGCCCTCTGGGGGGGAGCGTGTGGCGGTTCGGTTAACCCCCACAACAGATAAGGACACTCAGCTCTCTTGTCTCTGTTTTTCCCGCTGCACTACTGAGATGCAATGTGCCATTCATGTATTTGTGATGCAAACATGCATGTATTGTGATGTAATGCGCCATTCTCGTATAGTGTTCATGCGTCTTGTCCTTACTGTGCTTCTTCTGAGCATCTTACATATGTAGATGTGCTTTGAGGTAAATCCCCACAAACAGACTGGTCAAACACAGCGCTGGGCTAGAGCAAATAACAGAACAGTGAAATGTGTATTAATGTCTACAGGCAGCCCCGTTTCGTCTGGCTCACCTCTGTGATGTTAATGGTTGCCTTTCATGCAAATGTCTCATGCCTGTCCTGTTATCTCTTTGATCAGACCAACTGCTGTGAATGCTTTGATGTATTGTTGTAGTTGGGTGTATATATACTGCATTGTAACCATGCTCTCATCCTCTCTCAATCTGACTTCAGCCTCTGCTGCAGGACACAAACTTGTGTCCGCCTCTCCTTCACTGAGAGCCGTGGGCTCGCTCTCGGCGCGCATGCACGCCACCGGGAGCGGAGCTTGTGACGGCAGTATGATAATAAAACTTCCTTAAAACCTCCAACAACGCCGCTTTATTTCATGCCGCCGCAATATAAGAAATATAAATATAAGGGAGACAATAAGGAAACTTCAGTGTGAGGTAACGGCATACTGTCCGTGAGATCTGATTGAGAAACCTGCTTAAACTGCTGGAATCGGACTTAACAAGTCTAAGAACATGATTGAGATCAGTTAAAAAGAAAATCATAAAAAAAATCATAATAAACCCTGTGGTCATATCTAACAATTGTCAAGCAAACCTCTAAAATGCCAGACTCATAAAAGGTGGATGCCTACCATGTTTAAACCACAGCACAAATCTAAGCTGCCTTGCCCGGCTGCTGTTTCGTTCCGCTGCCTCCCTCACGTTCTCAGTACATGAACATGTACTGAGGAGCAGAGACAGACACACCAGCTGCTGTTTCCTGAAGCAGTTGATTCTCTCACATTTTCATCGGTCAGTGAGTGTGCTGAAGAGCAGTGAAGGAGTGAGCAGCACCCGCTGAGTTCAGCCGCGTTTTTCAGTTGAATGAGTGGCAGGCAGTTAGGCTCCGGTCACGCTGCACGTCTTAATGTTCAATTCCGATTTTTTGCCGAGATCCAATTTTTTTTGTGTGGGCATTCACATTATAATTTAGATGCAACCCCCATCAGACTCCAGTGTGAACGGTCTACAGCTATGAAGTGACCTGCCTGTACAGAAGAAAACATAATGTCAGACACAGTGTTGTGTTTATGGAAGTAAATATGAGCCCAGAACAATTGAGAGGGACAGAACTTCTTCACCTTGACGCAGCACAGCAAAATAAAATGTTAAAATCATTCAGAAATGATTATACACAAAATAAATACGAGCCCAGCTTCGTTCCTCTACACACCAGATGACCGCTGTGATCAGCTCTGCTTTAGCAGAACTGATTGATTAAACAGCTCTCTTGAAAATGAGACCCTGTGTCTCAATGGGATTACCTGTATAAATAAGGTTAGTAATGACTAAACAATGCGGCTAGTACCAGCGGCATAACACCGGACCCCCACAGGAAGGACAAGCTGCCAGAGACTCCCCTCTCCTGGATGGGGTGTCCTCATATCCCGGTATCTGCCCATTCCACTCCATAGTCATGTCGGTATTAACTTTACATTTTAGATATTATAGTGGCCAGGACTCACAGTGTGCTGTTTACATGGAAAAAGGAATTTGCAGCGTCCAGTAAAAGTGCCGTTATTGTGCACCTGTAATGCTTGTCTGACCGTTTCAGCCCCCCCCCCCCCAAAAAAAATTGAAGTTATGTTGTCGGAACCAACAAAATTATGATCCAGTGACAAAGGGAAGAAGACTGATTAAAAAGAGAGCACAAATCAGCTGTGTCTGCTATGCTTGCTGCATCCTCCACAGCAGAACTGTAGCATCTGTTTCACTTCAATGAAGAAAAAGTTGGATGACATGCAGCATGACCGTTCACACTGAGGTTGCTTTGGAAAACATCAGATACCGGAGTGGTGGTCTAGTTGACAGAGCATCCGCCCCACACCTGGGAGGCCATGGGTTCAAGTCCCAGCCGGGTCATACCAGAGACCATATAAAAATGGTACTTCCCGTCTTCTAGCTTGGTGCTCAGCATAATAGAATGGGGGAAGGAAAAAAGTTGTTTGTGGTGGCGCCTTGCATGGCAGTGACCTCTCTGATTCTAGATGTGGTTAACATTGTAGATAGGAGAAACGTAATTTCGTTCTATTGTACATGATTGGCTGTATGGATTGAATGACAAAGTTGGCTTCTTCTTCTTCTTTTATACGTATCCGAATTAGGACCACATATGAAAGTGGCCTGTTCCTGGTGTGAACAAAATGGATGTGTGCTGTTTAGACTGTCATTAAAAAGTCAGATATGGGTCACATGTATGCAAAAAAAAAAAATGGAATTGAGCATTAAGACCTGCAGTGTGAATGTAGCCTTATTAGAGCTTTAGTACAGCACTGAGTGATTCGGTGTATCTTTAGAATCTTTACAACAGAATTTTTTAGTGAATGAACCGAGGTGATTCATTACATTTTAGTGAACTGTGGACCCCATCACTACCACACATCACCAGCAACTGATGCCTACTAGAGTTGTAATGTTCATGAACGATTTGTTCGAGTGTACTAGTTCTTTTGGGTTAACGAACTGTACTGAATCATTTACCGTAACTGAACTAATCACTTAGGAAATAGCAGCCATTTCATCCCCTCTTCCGAATCGTGTACATGTCCTTGACTGGTAGCTTTTCTGGTCTTCTACAGCCTGTTACAGCCAGTGTTGCCACATGGGAAATGTTGAAGTATCGTACCAGGGGCTTAAAATGATCAAATTTTGAGGAAAAATATCGTACACACACAGTTTTTATCCTGACATGGCTCAGGACTATCTGCTTCAGTAACATTATCACAGATCGTGCATATTATAGCCTATAATGCAGTTTTACCTTTAAATAATCTAACAGATTGGTTGAAAAAAAGCACCTCTTGGAGACCAGTGCCTCTACCCTGTGTAGAGTATGGGATCAGCTCCTGGTCTGTACTAAAAAGCCCAGAATGTCAGTCATAATAATCGAGGTGGTTTGTCTGTCTGTCTGTTAGCAGGATTATGCTAAAACTACTGGATGGATTTTGGTGAAAATTTTACCAGTTTTACCAGAGGTAGCCCTTGGGCCAAGGATGAACCCATTAAATTTTGGTGATGATCTGAGAGTGCATACCTCCACCAAGGACCTTGTTTGTATTTGTGCAGCCGGCTTACACAAAACCTACTGGATGGATTTAGATGAAATTTTCACCAGAGGTGGTCCTTGGCCTAGAGAGGAACCCATAACATTTTGGTGATGATCTGAGAATGCATACCTCCACCAAGGCTCTTATATTCTCAGTGTTAGCAAGAATCCTCCAAAACTACTGAACAGACTTTGATGCAATTTTTTTTACCAGAAATGGCTTGTGGCCTATACACAAACCCATTGCATTTTGGAGGTGATCCATGAGGGATAGAAGGAACCTTGGCGGAGGTATGCACTCTCTGAGTGCTCTTCTAGTTAATGATCTTCTATATGCCTTCTGTTGAATCACCATATTAATTCAAGATTCAAGATTCAAAGGCTTTATTATCATGAGCACAGTTAAGAAATGCTACATTTTCTGAGCAATCAAATTCTTACTTTGCTCTTCAAACGAATGCCAAGTTAAAGGTACAGAAACAACAATTCTAATAGGTCATGACACACTAACACAGTAACTCAATCTTAGTACTGATGGATGCTAAGACACATACACCAACACACAGTTAGGCAGTAGAGGAATGAAACTGAAAGTCACCGAATGACTAAAGTGATAGTGTTATATTGATATCAGAGATGATGTGAACCTGAGATGGCATGAACCTACGTATGTACAGTGTGCAAATGAGCATTGTGCAACAAGCAGTGTATAATTACAACTTATTGATAAGTAGCAGCAGAGATGATATGAACATCAGACAGGTAATACTATACACGTGAGCAGTGTGCAGATTTAGCAGCCAGTGTGTGAGTTTCTATATGCAGAGCTGTGTTACATAGTTTTGGGAGTTGTTGTCTGTACATGAGTCTGATGGCAGTGGGAAAGAAGGAATTTTTCAGTCTGGTTGTCCGGCATTTCACACTTCTGTACCTCTGGCCTGAAGGTAGAAGTGTGAACAGTCTGTGTTTGGGGTGGGTGGGGTCCCAGAGGATGGCGTCAGCTCTCTTAAAGCTGACGCTCTCTGACTTCATAAAATCCAGCTCACTCAAAACCGAGCTGCTCACCTAGCTCTCGGATGTTAGTTACGAGATAGCATTAAGGAAATGCATGCTAGGCTATCATGGTTGACTGTGGATGAAAGGGTGACATGCAGTTTGGTTCAGTTCCTAAGAAATATTGCCTTTAGAAGACCTTCATATCTGTATTCACAGTTGATGCTGTTATGCCCTATCTGGAGTCCTGAGACTTGACTTCAGTCACTCACTTAATCAGGAGCAATGCATTACACCTGTGCATGCCTCACACCTGAGAGCAATCAATCTGTTGGGGAGATATACGTAAGGAAACAGCTTGCCTCTGCTCAGTAGAAACTTGATGGTCAGAGAGGCAACACCTCCAGTTGCTCTCTGTATGTTGGTTTTCTGAGGGTTTTGTTTCTTTCTGGTTTTCCCCAGTTTAGTTACTTTTCTTTCTGGGCTTCATGCTTTAAGTGTTTCTATGATCGATTTAGTGGGTGGTTGGGTTGGCCCAGCCACCTTTTAGAACACATTCTTAAACCTTGTTTTGGGTTAGTTTTCTGTCTGTTTTGTTAGTTTCCCCATTCACAACCAACTTTCATTTCTGTCTGGGGGGAAATGTAACAATTGGGGGCTCATCCTGGATCTTCCCATAAAGTGGTCACTTTTGATTTTCTTGTGTAAAAGAAAAAAAAACACCATAAACTTTAATTTGGAGAAGTTTTTGGAAAACCCCACCTGAGAGGCTGTCACTTCTTGCAGAAAGGCAAACCTCATTACAATCATCATCATCATCATCATCATCATCACAGCAGTCTGTCGTGGGCAACAATGACTGTTTCATTTAGGTCTGATCAGATTCCTCCACACAGTTCTGTCCTTAGCCTTTCGCTGCCAGGAACTCCTGTCTATGTCCAACTTCTTCAAGTTTCTTTTTACAGTGTCTTTAAATCTGAGCCTTGGTCTACCCTGATTGCGTTTGCCCTCGCATAACTGTGACTAGAGTAACTGCCGAGGGAGACGCTGGTGGTCCATCCTCTCAACATGACCGAACCCTCTCAGGTTCATCTGTATTAGCATGTCCTCCATTGATGGTAGACCAGCTCGTTTCAACACTTCTATGTTGGCTATCTTGTCTTTCCATGAGATGTTCATTATGGCTCGAAGGTGTCTCATCATGTACGCGTGAAGTTTCTTCACCTGCACTCTGGAGACAGTCCAAGTTTCAGCACCATACAATAGAGTAGCCAGTACTGTCTCTCTGTACACTTTGCATTGCCATGCCATTGCACATGCCATCCAGCTTGGTGCTCAGCAATAAATGGAATGGAGGAGGGAACCCTGTGGCGGCGCCTTGCATGGCAGCGGCCCTCTGATTCTGCACTTGGGGTGTGTGTGATTTACACTGTAGATAGGTAAAGCACAATCTCGTTCTGCTGTACATGATTGGTTGTACGGTTGAATGACAATAAGGGTGATTTAATTTAATTTTTAATTTAATTTAATTTCACACAGATAGACGCATGTCGATTGTTCCACAGTCTCTCCCTCAAGTTTCCAAACACAGCGCTCGCTCTTCCCATTCTGAGAGATAGTTCATCCTCCAGCCTAGCATTCTCTGAAACAGTACTCCCTAGGTACTTGAAAGTCTTGCACTTGACTAGTGGCTCTGTACCAATGCTGAGCTCTTCTGGTAGTGATGTTGATAGCTGGAACGTTGGTGGTTGATAAAGGCACTCTGTCTTCTTGATGTTGATTTGGAAGCTGAATTGGCTAGCTGCTCTTGCAAATTTCTCCACTAAAGATTGCATATCTTCCACGCTGTGTGCAACTACAGCACTGTCGTTGGCAAAGAACATTTCTCTTACTACCTCTATTGATGTCTTACTCTTGGCTTTAAACCATGCCACACTGAACAAGTCTGCTTCTTTCCTTGTTTGAATGTATTCTCCTTCTGAAGTGTCTTTGAAGGCCACCTCAAGCATGGCTGCCAGATATAGCGTGAAGAGTGTAGGTGCCTGCACACACCCTTGTTTCACCCCGTTGCTTACTGAAAAGCCTTTAGATACTGAACCACTCATTGCCACGTTTGCTTGCATATCTGTATGGAGTGCCTCGATCAGGCTGACAAACTTCTCTGTACAACCATATTTCTAGAGTACCTGCCAAAGTCCTTGTCGTGAAACAGTATCGAAGGCTTTACTGAAGTCTATGAAGACTACATAAAGCGACATGTTCTGTTCGATACACTTTTCTTGACCCTGTTTCGAGCAGAAAATCATGTCCATTGTGCTTCTTCCACTTCTAAAGCCGCACTGGGTTTCCGATAGTACATTTTGCAAGATGTGTTCACTGAGTCTGTTAAGTAGTACATGTGAGAGAATCTTACCAACAGTGGCTAGCAGTGATATACCTCGGTAATTTCCACAATCTTTCCTGTCACCTTTCTTGAACAAAGGTACAATACTTGCATCCTTCTAGTCTTGAGGTACTTTCTGGGCATCCCATATCTCTTGGATGAGCTTGTGCAGTCAGTTGGTCAGCTGAACACCACCAAATTTCCATACTTCTACTGGAATTCCATTCCTTCCTGGAGCTTTTACCATCCTGTGTTGTCCTGATAGTCTCCAACATATTGATAAAGTCAAGGACTGTTTTTCTCCAACTATAAAGACACCAGACTTAGAATGTATGTCAGAGAATGAGTGCCAGACTGTGAGACAGTCGAGCTGTATCTCTTTCCTCCTCTGATCAGAGTTAAATAAATGGCTCATGACTTGGAAACCACCTACTGATTATTGATTCAGTCTCAATCAATTCAATTTTAATCCATTTCAAGGGCCAAGGGGACGGGGTAGAAATGAGAATTGGGATGGACCCCAAATCTAGCTGTACTTAACTCTCATATTGCAAATATTTTTCTCAACTTTTTTACAGTATTTACTGCTGTTAATAACTACTTAAACAGTATTTCTCTTGCTATTTTTATGTATGTATAAGGGTCATTGCATTTAAAAAGGTTGTACATTTAATTCAACTACATTTTAGCATGCAATAATCACATTTGATCATAATTTTCCAACTACAAGATTGTGGCTCGTGAAAATGCTGAGTGGCTAGTAACTTTGGAAGCTCATTAGACATGGTGATTGCTGACATGAAAGCACTATTGCTCTGCAGGTACTATCCTCAGCAAGCAGTGGGTGCTACTGTGAGCTTGTCCCCATCCCAAAGCACTCACAAGTGGTCAGTCTCACAGTAGCCTCGTGCAGCCTTTAGTTGCAGTCAAGAGAGGAGACCCATGCCCATGCCACTCACATCCAGACTGCAAATGAATTCTGCCTGCACAACTCCCCCTCAAAATCTATGTAAATGTTTCTTCACCGTCAGTGTCACACTAATAAATCACTGCATTTGACTAACAGCCTCAGTCACGTACTCACTTCATCCACTGTGTGTGTGTGTGTGTGTGTGTGTGTGTGATAAGATGAACATCTAGCAGCTAGCTCATCATGTTGCAGCCTAAACTGTACACTCAAAAATACAGAAAGGAGTGGGAATCAAACCCTGAATTCAAAGGCTGGTTGAAACTATTTATTGGAGATGATACAGAAGTGATAGCTTATTTAAATGCAAAATTAAAACAAACAAACCAAAAATCAACAGAAGAAAATTAATTTTTAGTTCTAAACATATTTAGGGTGCTTTTAATTCACTTTTTGTCTCTCCCACGACATTATTCTTCTGTCCGACAGCACCCATTACAATTACATGCAAATGAACAGTTATACAAATTAGGCAATGACGTCATTTAACAACTTCTAGCGGCTTTAGGACCACCAATAGCTACTTTCCTTACTGAGGAGTTGGCAACAGTGCCCAGACCATGACATATGGTCATTTCTCATACAGCCCTGTGCCTCTGAAATATCCATCTGTGTGCTGCAGGGACATTCCCTGTCAGTGTTGCCAGATATATGAAAATTATCATGAGATCTCTATGTTCATTCAGGTATATCATCCATCAATCCATCCATCTATCTTCTACCACTTTTCCGGAGGTCCGGGTCATGGAGGCAGCAGTTCAGAGAAGCCCAGACTTCCCTCTCCCCAGCCACCTGCTCCAGCTCTTCAGACTGAGCTCCTCACCCTATTTTTTTTTTTTTTTTTTTACTTTCCATGGGTAATCCCCTTGTCTGTCGTGTGTGTTTCTGTTGTTTGGCTGTCAACTGTCATGCTGCTGTTACACTATAATTTCCCAGTTTGGGATCAATAAAGTACATCTATCTATCTATCTATCTATCTATCTATCTATCTATCTATCTATCTATCTATCTATCTATCTCTGAGGGTGAGTCCAGCAATTCTGTGAAGAAAGCTCATTTCAGCTGCTTGTATCCGTGATCTCGATCTTTGGGTCATAACCCAAAGCTCATGACCATAGGTGAGGATAGGAGCATAGATTGACTGGTAAATCGACAGCTTTGCCTTAGAGCTTAACTCAGGTCACTGTCTGACGTCTTCTGTGAAGGGAGTGCCTATTGGTATGGAAGCTGTATCCCTATACGAAATGTCTACCGCTATGGAAGAGTTGACGATCAGGCAAAACCTTTTCTTTTTTTTTCTTTTTTTTTTTCAAGGGCAATAAACAGTTTAACAATGACTCAATTAAAATGATTCCATACAAATAAAGAATAAGTCGTGCCACAAAACAGAAAGAAAAAAAAAAATGCAAAAATGCAAACTGTATACACTGCCAAATCATATCTAAAAAGAAAATGTACAAGAAGAAGACATCATAAGGTGGTTGTGGAGCACAAAAGCTGTTTTTCACATTCTCTTTTTTTTTTCTCCCCCCCCCCCCCAAGAAGTAAAAAGAAAAGGAAAAAAGAAAAAAGAAAAGAAAGAGAGAGAGAAAAAAAAGGAGGGTCAGCATGAACATCTGCATATAGGGAGTGATTGTTAATGTACACACACTTGCATATATGTTAACAAAGTCTGCTATATCAATTCTGCAAATTGAAAGACCGGCCTGAGTGGTGTTACATATTTAGTCAATTTTCCCTTTGTGACATAAACAAATCTTTTTTGTAATTGACACAAGCTGTTATTTTCTTCATCTTATAAATGTCAATTGTAATATCCATCCACATATCAAGAGATGGACTCTCCTGTGAAAGCCATTTTTTTGTAATTGCCTTTCTGCTTGCAGTCAGTAAAATACATAATAAATATTTATCCCTCTTTAACCACTCTGCGGGCGTAAGCCCAAAGAATAGAGTTTAGCTTTCCAAAGGTAACTGACATCCAAAAATATCTTGTATAGCTTTATGAATTTCTTTCTAATGATTTTGAACATGACAGAGCCAAAATATATGATAATGATTTGCATTTGCACTACCACATTTTCTCCATCAACTTGGGGAGTTACCTTTATACTGAGCCTTCTGGGAAGGTGTGATGAAGTATCTAATTAGGCTTTTCCAGCCAAACTCCTTCCAGCTCTGTGAACTACTACATTTCCATTGATATGACCATATTAATGTCCATTCCTCTTCCGATATTTCTATTCCTCCTTCTGTTTCCCATTTTGTTTTAACATATAGTTTTTTTTGTTTGTTTGTTTGTTTTTTGGTTACTTATTTGTACCCATAGGTAGATTTGTTTCGCAGTCTGGTGACAAGCCACCAGCTGCCGGTTGCTGCGTGCGCGAGCGCCCCGTATCCCTAACCTGTATGTTTTTGGCATGTGGGAGGAAACCGGAGAAATCCCGGAGTAAACCCACGCAACACAGGGAGAACATGCAAACTCCACACAGATCACTGTTGGTCGGGGGCTGGGATCGAACCCACGATCTCATGATCCCCGCGATCCCCCGGCCGAGGGTAAACTGTGCTGCCACAGTGCCAACCACTGCACCACCATGCAGCCCGTGCAGGGCAGCACGGTGGTGCAGTGGTTAGCACTGTTGCCTTACAGCTAGAAGGTTCCTGGTTCGAATCCCCAGGCTGGCAGGGGTTGGAACCTTTCTGTGTGGAGTTTGCATGTTCTCCCTGTGCTGCGTGGGTTTACTCCGGGGGCTCCGGTTTCCTCCCACAATCCAAAGACATGCATGTTAGGTTAATTGGCTGTTCTAAATTGTCCCTAGATATCTGTTTCCTATAGGCCCTTAGAATAGAGGGTTAGTACTAGTGAAAGCGCTTTGAGTGGTCTTTGAGACTAGAAAAGCGCTATATAAGTGCAGGTTAGTTAGTTAGTTAGTTAGGTTGACTGTCTTTTCAGGTTTATACGGCCTTTATATAAACTTGAAATTAAGCTTTTATCTTTATTTGAATTACATGCCCTTTTAAATAAATTTAGCAATGATTCTGCTATACATTTTAACCTGTTATTGACAAAGTGTCTCATCTGCAGGTAGCTATAGAAGTCTTGTGATTCCAACTGATACTTCCCTTTAAGTGTTTCAAAGCTAAGTAGTGCGTCATCTTTCATTATCTTACATATGGCTGTTTTCCCTCTATTTGCCCAAACTTTAAATCTTGTGTCTGACTTATTTGGAGTGAAATGTGAGTCATATGCATATCACTTTAAAATTACTATATTCTCTTCTAAATTATATTTTGATATTACTTTTTTCCAAATTTTTAGAGTCCACTTAACCCATGGATTTTCTGTGTTCTTGATAATGTCTTGTAAGTTACCATCAGCTATTGTCGCTTGTATAGGAGTGGGGGTCATTCCTTCTTCAATACTCTTCCACTGGGCAATATATGATGGATTACACCAGCAAATTATGGGTCTAAGTTGTGCTGCCCAATAATAGTTTCTCAGAGAAGGAAGGCCCCACCCTCTTTTTGTTTTGACAATTGTAGGGTTTTAAATCGGATTCTAGGTTTCTTACCTTGCCATATGTACCTGGATAGCATTTTGTCCCATTCATTAAATTGTTTTCCACTTATCTCTATTGGCAAGGTTTGAAATAAGTATAATAATTTGGGGAGTATATTCATTTTAATTGAATCAAATCTTGAATTTAGATTTAAATATGTAATTAGATTCCATCTAGCGATGTTCTCTTTGATTTTTCTTTGTGTTGGTGAATAATTGCGTTCTAGTAATTCAGAGAGGTCTTTTGGTATTATGACTCCCAAGTACTTTAAGAATTTTGTTTGCCAAACTAGTTGAAAATTATTTTTGATTTCTTCTGGCAGATTATAATTGTATTTAAGCAATTGTGTTTTACTTATGTTAATTTTGTATCCTGATAATTGACCAAAATAGTTGAATGATTCCATAAGTAGGGAATCTGTTGGTTGCCCATGCCTTGTATTCCTTTGTTCTGTCTAATATACTGGGCAATTGGTTCCAGATATAATGCAAATAATAACGGTGAACATGCACAACCCTGTCTAGACTCTCTTTCTAGGTTAAAACTATTCGACAAACAGCCATTGACTTTAATTCTTGCAGTGGGTTTATTATATAATGCCTGTATTGTTTAAGTCATTTTTTCATGTAAGCCAAATCTGTATAAAACTTGATTAAGAAAACTCCAGTCCACAGAATCAAAGGCCTTTTCTGCATCAATACTGATTACCATTGCTGCGATATTATTTCTTTGTATATGATTAATAATATGGAGAGTTCGGCGTATACTGTCTTGTGTTTGACGCTCTCGGATAAAGCCTGTCTGATCGTTGTGTATCAAAAGTGATATGGACTTTTCTAATCTTCTAGCCATGATGGCAGTAAACAGCCCATAATCAATATTAAGAACCAATATTGGCCTATAGGATCCACATTCTAATTTGTCCTTGTTTTCTTTTGGTATAGCAGAAATTATTGCTTCATTCCAACTAGGTGGTGTTTGTGCCTTCTTTAGAACCCAGTTGAATGTGGATAGTAACACCGGCATCAGTTCTTCTTTAAGCTCCTTATACCACTCTGCAGTGTACCCATCTGATACTGGTGATTTGTTTAATTTAAGTTTACTTATTGCTAATTGTAATTCCTTTTCTGTGATATCCTCGATCATTATTTTGCTTTGTTCCTCGTTTAATACTGGTAAATCCAAACAGTCCAAAAAAGAGTTTACACACATGGAAAAAATTGTTGGTACACCTCTGTTAATGAAAGAAAAACCCACAATGGTCACAGAAATAATTTGAATCTGACAAAAGATTGATTGAGATTGAGATTGAGATTGAACTTTATTGTCATTACACATGTATGAATACAAGGTAACGAAACGTGACTTGGCATTTGGGCACGCTCTGCAGAGCGCATCCAAGGCCGGGGCAGCCGCTAGGCGCCAGTCATAAAGAAGAAAGGAAAAAAAAGAAAAAGAAAATGGATATGACACAGTAGGCGAGAGAAAAAAAACATGTTTTATCAGAATGACGCTCGGCAAGTGAGCGAAATTTTGATTGCAGGCAAAAAAAACCCTCAATGCACATTTAGCAGACATTTAGCAGGAGATCACACACAAAAGTTGAGAGGCAGTGCATTGTATGCATGTAATGTTGTATGCATTGTGTAGTGTAAATGTAACAGTTGTTAGTGAGCAGCAGAGGGCGCCTCCTGGCAGTGGATAGATGTTATAATCATGTGACTTATAAACAAGTCCAGAGTCCAGAGTCTATCTCTCTTGCTCTCTCTTTTGCTTGCAGAAGGCACATGGGCATTGTCCTTGAGGGTCCAATCCGCTGACGACAACAACTGATTGTTGATTGTTTGGGTAGACATAAGAGCCGGTCCTTCCGCTTATCTCAATCAGGAGGAATGTAAACACGGGGCAAACAAGGTCAAATCAAATCAAATCAGCACAGTGCACTCAGAGAATAGAATTTGTCCTCACCCGTGTAATTCTGTGCTTCCATTATATGTGCAGGCTTAAACTGTTTTTCCATGGAGAGCACAGGGCTTCAGATGTATTCCTTCACTGAATCACTGTCATTCAGTTCACCGTTTGCCGCTACTCGTGCCCTCCCCAACTGGTCGAATTTGATGAAGGAGCTTGCCGGGTCCGCTTTGATCAGCTCTCTCACCTTCCTTCAATTTCTGATGCATCAGGGAACTCCACAGCCAAAAATAGAAGTCCTGAGATCATAACCAATAATGTTTCCACAGTCGCATGAATTCCAATGTCCATGAGTCTCCTCGTAGGTTCCAATTCTTGGGCTCCCCCTTGGCCCAATTCTTGTTGAAAAATAGTGACAATAGCACATTTAAGCCGCTTCCAAATCCATAATTTCCGTTTAGATTAAGATTCAGCAGAAGAAGAGCGACTAAACACAGACAAAAACGCAACATTGCAAAAGCTGGGAATAGATCAGGAAGGCAGGAGAGGAGGGAAGAAAAATGCGACTGCTCTCTCTCAAGGCAAGAAGGAAGAATAAGTGGTAATAAATAAAAATTCTATGAAAATTAACCAATGAAAATCAGACAATGCTTTTGAATTGTGGTTCAACAGAAGTATTTTTTAAAAAAACAAACTCATGAAACAGGCCTGGACAAAAATGATGGTACGGTACCCTTAACTTAATATTTTGTTGCACAACCTTTTGAGGCAATCGCTGCAATCAAATGATTTCTGTAACTGTCAATGAGACTTCTGCACCTCTCAGCAGGTATTTTGGCCCACTCCTCATGAGCAAACTGCTCCAGTTGTCTCAGGTTTGAAGGGTGCCTTCTCCAGACGACATGTTTCAGTTCCTTCCACAGATGTTCAATAGGATTTAGATTAGGGCTCATAGAAGGCCACTTGTGAATAGTCCAATGTTTCACTCTTAGCAATTCTTGGGTGTTTTTAGCTGTGTGTTTTGGGTCATTATTCTGTTGCAAGACCCATGACCTGCGACTGAGACCAAGCTGTCTGACACTGGGTAGTACAATTCTCTCTAGAATACCTTGATAGTCTTGAGATTTCATTGTACCCTGCACATATTCAAGACACCCTGTGCCAGATGCAGCAAAGCAGCCCCAGAACATTTATTTTATTTATTTTATTTTTACCTCCGCCAGGCCGAAAAGGCCAGGAGGAGGTAATGTTTTTGCCGGGGTTTGTCTGTGTGTTTGTCTGTTTGTCTGTCTGTCTGTCTGTCTGTTTGTCTGTTGGTTAGCAAGATAACTCAAAAAGTCTTGGACGCATTTCCATGAAACTTTCAGGCGTTGTTGGAAATGGTACAAGGAAGAACTGATTAAATTTTGGGGATGATCCGGATCACCGTCTGGATACAGGAATTTTTTAAAGCATTCTTTAACACTGTGACATACGGCTATTTTCAACATGTGCGCAGGCGCAATGGAGGGCGCTGGTCATCGTGTCTGACCAACATAAACTCCGCCTTCTTCAACGTTTTAGGCACAAAAGCACGCGGAAAACACTGGTGGGCTGGCCCAGCCACCGTGCCTGTGTTTGCGCAACGCTGCAAAAGCTCAGACGGCCAGCTGTCTGCCGCTGGATTATTTGGCAGAAATTCCCCGGTCAGCCATAGTAGCTCCGCAAAAAGAAGCTCTCTGCCGGGGAAGTTTCCAAATCATCTTTGGCCGCGGAGCGCAACCCCAATAAAGATAAAGATTACATGTACCACGAAGGTCGAGTGCAAGCAAGATGTTTGTGTCTGTGAACATTCCGTCTTTTGGCGAGTTGATACGTAACGATGTTTACAGTTTGATGAGAAGGTTGCTGCCATGTAACAATCATCTTATATCAGCAATTGTCAACTCGTCACTCACACTTCAGCATTTGGAAGTGGTGGCGTTCCATTTTATACTGAGTCCAATATTGTATGTTATTGTTGTTACAAGACCGCCGACTGCTGATCTGTATATACTTTTATTTATTTATTTATTTATTTATTTTCTACTCCTTTTAGTTCTGCATTTAATATGAACCCTGAGTTTGAAATAAACGTTTGATTTTTCAATAAAACCCACGCCAACCCGTCTACCTAATTGGCATCCGTCAGTGAAGCCCTCAGTGCTGCTTTCAGTGATCTAAAACGCTCACATAACCCATTGGCCTGTGGGTTGTACGCAGTTGTGTCATGACTTCTTTTGTTTTTTCTTTTGAATTCTTGGATGGAACATGGGTGGGCAATATAAGCTGCAGATTCAGCCATCACATATTTCGGATAACTTATGTTGAACTGTATAATCAGAGGAGCTATTGTCTAATTTGGCCTTGTTGGATTTTATTACCCCCTTTGTTATATTATTCACTTTCTTTTAACCTGTTCTCTTAATCTATTCGAAATAAAGATTAATTCATTCATTCATTCAATTGCAACGCCCCCAGCCTGGGAGTTTGCAGATGCAGGACATGGACACAACACCAACACTTCAGTTTATTACCTCCGCCAAGGAGGTAATGCTTTTACTACTGAAACACTAATCCTGTCATTGTGAATCCAATTGCTACTCAGATGTTTTCATGCTCAAGGAAACTGACAACGTACACACAAACACTGTATGGGGGGAACTGTGGCGCTTGGCGGAGGTCTGCGCTCTCCGAGTGCTTTTCTAGTTATTAATTTATTTATGCAGGGACATGCACAATATACATTGACCTTAAAGAGGAAAGATGCATTGTACCAGGTTATAGCACAAGTGCTAATTTCCACCTGTAGTCCCTGGGCAGGCTGGTGTTAGCATTAAAAAGCAGACATTTGCTAAAACTACAAGTAAGCATTGATAAAAAACTAAAATCAAACATTGATTAAAAACTAAAACCAAGCATTGCTAAAAACTAAAAAACATTAATATCATTGATAAGAACCCAAAACACTGATAAGAACTAAAACATACAATAATGCATTTTTATAACTCCATCCTTATAAACAATTTTTCACATCAAACCACTGACTCTTATTGGTCCCACTGTCAACATCACACACTCTAACATCTTTACATCACAGTGTCATGCGGTGACCCTCGCGGATCACCATAAGGCGCCAAGTGTCCACCGGTGAGTTTTGCAATGATGGTAATTTATTAACAAAACAAGACAAGACACAAGGCTATGAGCCGCTAAGGGCAAAAACACACACTAAGTGATACAAGGGCTCGTAGGGCTAATCCCAGCCACTACGAGCTAAACTATGACAAGACAAGAAAGAACACGAACCTGACATGAAGGTCTAACGAGGTTTACACAAAGTCTGACGATACTCCTGCAATCTAACTGCCGTCAGTGCCCGCCTTATAAAGGCGAACACTAACGAGCAGTGATGACAGATAGCTGACCGATTTTGACAGCCGGAAACCCCACCGAGCGCCTTCACAATAAGAGCCCGGTGAAGCCAGAATACAACCCACAGCTGTCAAAGCCGGCAGCGAATATACATAGCCCGAGCGCGGACAGGACCGGTGCTCGGGTCGTAACACACAGTACATTATGGACACAGGTTTGCTTAGAGGTTAAATGTTTTTTCGCCAAGCGTGAAAATGTGTGATAGTCTGTTACTGCAAGTAACTCCGTTGGTAACATGTTCCACTGTCGCATAGCCACACATGAAAATGTTGAATTTGCTAATGTTGTCTTGTGCTTAGGAATCCTGCACTCGCCGCGTGCTGTTGATCGAGTTGTCCGAGATGTATTTACAGAACTTAATGAAACAAACCTTTTTAAGGGAGGAGCAGCAGAGTTATGGATTATCTTAAACAAAAGACACACATTTGTATACATAATTAGATTTTCAAAGCTCAACAGGTTATATTTGGACAGGATTGGGCAGTGATGGAACGTTCGTCTTTTCTTGTCATGAATCTTGATAGAATATTTGTATAATGATTCCAGAGGCCTCAGGGCAGATTTACACACCTGTGACCAACTTGTCATACAGTAAAGAAAATGTAGAATTATCATAGAATTTAGATACATACTTGATGCTTCAGTAGACAGTGAATTTCTGATATGTTTGAAATTAGCACAATTAAATTTGACCGTGCTTGTCATCTTTTTAATGTGTTTTTTAAAGCTTAAATTTGAGTCAAGTGTAACACCTAAATATTTAAATTCAGTCACATTCTTAATTTTTTGTCCTTCTATCAAGATATGACAAGAATTCTTGGATTTGTAGCGATTTGTAAAAAAAATTGACACAGTTTTATCTATGTTTAAGGTTAAACAAGAATTCCTCAACCAATGTGAGACTTTCTCCATTTCCTGTGTTAATTTTTCAGTCACCTCTTCAGTTGTTTTACCATGAGTATATACCACAGTGTCGTCAGCATACATAATTATATTTGCATTACACACAGACGTAACATAACAGGACCTCCTCCTTGTTTCACAGTAGGGACAGTGTTCTTTTCTTGGTATGCCTCATTTTTGCGTCTGTGAACATAGAGCTGATGTGCCTTGCCAAAAAGTTGCAGTTTTGTCTCGTCTGTCCATAGGACATTCTCCCAGAAGCTTTGTGGCTTGTCAACATGCAGTTTGGCAAATTCCAGTCTGGCTTTTTTATGATTTGTTTTCAACAGTGGTGTCCTCCTTGGTCATCTCCCATGAAGTCCACTTTGGCTCAAACAACAACGGATGGTGCGATCTGACACTGATGTATCTTGACCTTGGAGTTCACCTTGAATGTGTTTAGAGGTTGTTCTGGGCTCTTTTGTTACCATTCGTATTATCTGTCTCCTCCTGTCGCCACGTCCAGGGAGGTTGGCTACAGTCCCGTGGATCTTAAATTTCTGAATAATATGTGCAACTGTAGTCACAGGAACATCAAGCTGCTTGGAGATGGTCTTATAGCCTTTACCTTTAACATGCTTGTCTATAATTTTCTTTCTAATCTCCTGAGACAACTCTCTCCTTTGCTTCCTCTGGTCCATGTTTAGTGTGGTCACCAACCAGCACAGTGACTACTTGTCACCCTTTAAATAGGCCGACTGACTGATTACAAGTTTGTAGACACCTGTGATGTTAAATAGAGGACACATCTTGGTTGAACATGTCCCTATGGTCACATTATTTTCAATCTTTTCTAGGGGTACCATCATTTTTGTCCAGGCCTGTTTCATGAGTTTGTTTTTTAAAGTAATTCTGTTGAACCACAATTCAAAAGCATTGTCTGATTTTCATTGGTTAATTTTCATATATTTTTTATTTATTACCACTTTTGTCAGATTCAAGTTATTTCTGTGACCATTGTGGGTTTTTCTTTCATTAACACAGGGGTACCAACAATTTTGTCCATGGCTGTATGTCGGTAGTACTACATGTTGTGGTTTTTGAATACAAAGTCTTATAAAATACTTCAAAAGCCCCCTGGATTTCATTTAATTTACTTTTTATCTTTTTAGTATTTCGATCTTTAATTTTATGAACTGTATTCAGTGCTATTTTCTTTTTAAGTTTCCAAGCTAAAACTCTCATTGATTTTGATCCACTTTCATAATATCTCTATTTAAGAAACATTAATTTTTTCTTAACTTTGTTAGTAGTCAATTCAATAATTTCATTTCTAATTTTTTTTTATTTCCTCCAGTTTATCCTGATCCATTGTTATTTTATGTTTTTTCTCTAGTTCTTTTAATTTATTTTGGAGTTCCACTAGTTTTTTATTTCACATTTTCTTCTTATAGGCGGATATTGCTATAATTTTCCCTCTTAAAACAGCCTTTAATGTATCTCATAGAATTGAAAGGGACACAGTACCGTGATCATTATTCTCTAGATAAAAAAGTACCGTATCTCTTTTTTAACTTGCTCTTTAAAGTACGAATCATTGAGCAGGCTTGAATTTAGCTTCCAATTTATAATTTTTTGTTGTAGTTGGAGATCTACAGATAGGTATTGTAGGAGCATGATCACTTAAATCTATTGTCCCAATTTCACAGGTATTTATTTTATCTTTGTCTTTTCCAAATGTTCTAAAATAGTCTATTCTTGTGTATAGTGAGTGAGGAGAGGAATAATGAGTGTAATCTCTTCTATTTGGATGCAGGTCTCTCCAAATATCAATTAGACCCACCTCTTCAAAGAGTGTATTGATTTTCTTAATTAAAGGCAGTTTGTCAGATGCTTTACCATTAGAGGTATCCAGATTTGGCTGTAGATGTATATTGAGGTCTCCCCCACAAATTAGGAGGCCTACTGTCTCAGTTGTTATTATGTCAGTGATTCTCCTGAAGAAGGGAAAATCACTTCCAGGAGGTGCAGATATATTTAGTAACATAACTGAATTTGCCTCTATCTTTCCCCTTACTAAAATAAAACAGCCCTCCTTATCACTAATCTCAAATTCTTTTTCAAAGTGTAATTTATCTGAGAGAAGGACAGCAACTCCTCTCCTTCGTCCCACTTTGTATGAGGAAGAAAAAACATTAGTAAAGCCCATTCTTTTTAATTTGTCATGTTCCTTATTGTCCAAATGAGTTTCCTGTAAATATACTGTATATAAAAATTAGAACTCTCCCTAAATGTACAAAAACATGAACAATAAGGCTGCCCAAACCTGCAGCAAAAGAACTCCAAACAAAAACTCATCCATCCATCCATCCATCTTCTTCCGCTTAATCCTTTTTGGGTCGTGGGGGGCGGGGGTGGGGGTGGGGGGCTGGAGCCTATCCCAGCATCTTTTGGGCGAGAGGCAGGGTCCACCCTGGACAGATCATCAGTCCATCGCAGGGCCAACACAGAGAGACAGACAACCATTCACTCTCACAGTCATACCTAAGGACAATTTAGAATCCCCAGTTTGATGCCAATTAACCTAACGCATGATTTTTTTTTTGGCATGTGGGAGGAAACCGGAGAAATCCCAGAGTAAACCCACGCAGACACGGGGAGAACATGCAAATTCCACACAGAGAATTGTTGGTCGGGGGCTGGGATTGAACCCCCGACCAACAATGATCCAACAAAAAAAAATAAATAAATAAATAAAATAAAAATAAAAATATAAACAACTAAACTGTTGACTTCCATCTGTGAGGTCTTAAAGATGACCCTAATTTGGCCCCTATACTTAGGGAACCTCGAAGGAAAGGCTCTCTCATGTATTTGTGAAAGAGGGCCTTCTTCTGAATTGGCTGATGTCCATCTTCATACAGCACAGGAAAAACCTCTGACTGTGAAAACACTGTATCGCCAAACTGTCTGTATGTTTTTGCACGAGATTTTAATCTATTCTTATATAGATTATTCATAGTTTATTCTGTCCTGGCAGTTTATTATAAAGTAGTAAGCTCACCCGCCATATTTCCATTCAATCTCAGTTCTCAGTCTCTCTCTGTCGCTCTTGAAGTCATTCCTGCTCTTGTTGTCTGAAAACTTGTAATTTTTCTTTAAAGTCCCGGGTGCGTTCTCCAGTCGCTCAACCTCTCATCCTCCTTTCTGTGCGCCATGTTAGCCGCTGGGTCTGTTCCAGGAGAGTCTCCGGGTGTCTGACGACAGTCACCGGGAATCCCCTCTTCTTCAGTGGTCGCCTCCTCAGCTGAGTCATATTGCATAGTTCCATCTGGATAAAAAAACCTCTCATTTTCACTGGGAAAGGGGTTTGAAATCGAATTTTCTTCTCTTTAAGTACCAACTTTACTTCAGCGTACACCCTCCGCCTCTTCATAATCTCAGGTGTGTAGTCATGGTCCAAATTAACCTTCTTCCCAAGGTATTCAAATCCACTTTTCTGCCAAGTCAATTTCAGAGTTGCTTCTTTTATCCTGGAACTGGCCATTTTGATGACAATTGATCGTGGTGTTGCGTTTGGTGAAGGTTTCGGTGTCAGTGCCCGATGTGCTTTTTCCGCTCGTAGTTCCGTGGGGTTGGAAAATTCCAGATTCTCCCTTAGTAAGCTTTCCACAAAAGCAACCACTGATGGAGAATCATCTTCAGACCCCTCTTTCACTCCATATAGTCTGATATTGTCTCTCCGGGATCGTCCCTCTAGGTCTGTGAGCTTAACCTCCGTTTGAATATGGAGTTTGAGCATCTCAGCCAGGACCTCCTCATTAGTCTGTAGTCGAGTTTCTGCTTCCAAAATCCTTTCTTCCGCTTCTTCTAGTCTCTTGTTTGTTTTATTCATTTCTTCTTTAATAGCTGCCAGTTGGGCTTTATTAACTATTTCTGAAGTCACGCAGTTCTTTCAATATCAGGTCCAAACTCTCGCTGCTAGCTTGATCTGATACACCTGTTGGCATGTCATTATCCTTCATGGCGTTGTTAGTGGCTGAGATCTGCTCGTCTCCGTCGTCCTCGTGTGATTCGTGCTGTGTAGATTTTTTAATATTTTTTACTTTCGGCATCTTGAAGCCCTTACTCTTATAACTCCATGTAATGAAATTTTTAGAAATTTGTGTTTCTTTAGGCTATTTATAACCTAAATGTTGGGAGCACATTTCCCTGGGTTGCCTCCTCCTACCCTGCCATACCCGGAAGTCAGGCAAAACCTTTTCACATAGACTCCAGCCGCAGCAGCAAGCTGCAGCAGACCTCTGATCAGAGAGTCGGGGTGAGGATCCTGCGCTCGCTGCCATGCCCGCATCATTTTACTGGACATGATGAAATTTATAATTAAAATTAAGAGGTTAACCTTAGGATTTGGGAGAGGGTAAAGTTATAAAGGTAGGACGTGGATATTAATTAAGACTTTGAAAGAAATGAATGCCTCAGATTTCCGTACCCATAGCCTGCTGTCTTTAAGATAACATTTCAAACTTATGTAAAATACTCATAAATCTATCAGATAAAAATGTGCTATGAAAAAAGTCTTGAAATTTACAACGGAAAAAAAAAATCACATCTATGAAAAACGTTGCTAAATTTAAGACAGAAAAAAGACAAATTTACAAGAAAATTTTCTACATTTATGTGCAAAAAGTTGTGTAGTTACAAGAAAAATGCGATAAAATTAAGAGGCAATAAGATGCAAATTTATGATTAAAAATGTTTCACAGATCTACATATGCGTCCACAGTTCCACAAATGTGTGCACAGTTTCACAAATGCGTGCACAGTTCCACAAATGCGTGCACAGTTTTACAAATGTGTGCACTGATCCACAAATATGTAAAAAATATCTGCAAATGTGTACACAGATTCACAAATATGTAAAAAGATCGAGAAATGCGTAAAAAGAATTTGTATTTGTGTACTTAGTTAAAAACGGCTTGAAAATACCACAGCTATGTCTCAATTGGCTGTCAAAGTACATGTGACTTTTGCAACAATTTTGGCTTGTGTCTGGATCCGCGAAATGTGGAGACAAATCTACAAATGCCAGTAAGTTGGGTTTTTGTTACCCTAAGCTCAGGCTGACAGGCTGCCGGCTGGGCTTCGCTCCTTTCTGCGTTAGACTGACTCAGGAGCTATTGCTATCCTTTACCACTAGTTGGCAGTAGCACTCTTCGTCTATAGAGGGAATGCATTGGAACAGAATTCTTGGCAGTTATCGGACAGTTACCATAGCAACACAGCATTCACTGAGTGACAATCACATGTGACAGCTATATTTTGTTTCCAGCAAAACATAAAAATTACACAAAATATTTCGCCACAGCAATGCACAGAGTACTTTTTTAACTTTAGATGTTAATCCATCATCCATCCATCCATCATAGCAGTCTGTCGGGGGCGACAATGACTGACCACACCATTTACCTGACTGTAGTTATATGTGGGTAAAGACCAAGGAGCACATGTTAAGTGAAGAACTGATTCAGAGCCTTTATTTATTTATTTATTTATTTATTTATTTCCAAATAATCAAGATAGAATGATAGGATTAGCTCTCCACAATACAAGCAGGTACTCTGTGTACTGCTGATACTGAATATTATATGTATTTTTTGTGATTTACTGCATCCACCCTAATGCTGCCACTCATTTTTGCCACTCATTGTTTTTTAACTGTCATAAGTTTTGTTCGGTGACATCATATGCATACCTTCTATATGGAACACTGCTAGACAGCAGCAGCGCCAGCGGCAGTGTTTTTTGCTTTCTCTTGCCATGCAGTTTAGAAGATGGAGCGTCCATCGCCTGCAGTAAGTATAAGTTTGTGTTTTGGAGTTTGATTCTTTGAGTTATCTTGCCTGTCTTTATAGATAGAAGTGATAACATGGACATTAATAGTAATAATGGTTGGTGAAATGTCACCTTTACAGGGTTCATGTGGCACGTAACTTGGTTATAAAATGCTACTAGCAAAGTAACTGGGAAACAGAACTTCTAAAGTATCTAACTTTCCTGTGTTGATGTACTGCCTGCTGAAACAAAAAAGAACCAGTCACAAGACAGAAGGCAGACATGACATGACATTAAAATTTGATTATATCATTGAAAAGCAGGCATATTACAGCAGTAGTTAAAGAGGAAGGCCATAAAAAATGAAGCGATAGTCGTCAGTATTTTAAAATGTTTCACAGGAAGAGAGAAGTCTGGTTTAAAAACAAACAAACAAGGAAATCTATGCAGACTGATGGACAAGTAATACACAAAACTGGAATAAAGCAGGGAAAATTACGTTTTCATTTCATGGGGATTTTACGCTGTGTGCCTTTTCAGGTGGAAGGTCGGCAATCGTGTGTCAGTACTCTTGACCTCCGATCTAAAATGTTCAAGTACATCTGCTCTGAGAAACATGGATGGCCCCCCAAAACTTTAGTTTTTAGCTTCGCCTACATCCATGCTCGGAACACCTGAAGCAGTTCATGATCATTTACATGAGTAACTGCAGCTGCACCAGTGAACAGCACATGTAGTGAGGAATGTACACATCTGGAAACTGTTGAAAGAGATGCAAAGTTACTTAATGTATTATGGTGATTACAGTTTCAAACCCATACTGTGCTCATGTTTTCATCTCAACTGAATATAAACTAAATACAAATTAAAATGCAACTAAGTACATTTCACAAAAACAACAAAAAACCTTACAAGTACACATTCATATGAATATAGTAATATGGCAATATTTTTCTGTTAATTATGTGCACTGCCATATTGCTGTAAAGTCAGATTTATGGACTTGGTCTTAATGGATCTCCATGGATCTTGCTGGACTTCAAGACACTCACAATGCAGTCACAGTAACAGGTGGTCCTGGTGGACCTGCTGCCTCTGGTTCTGCAGACGCAGGCTTTTCCTTAAATGTGGTGCTCACAGATGACTTTGGACCGAGGTGCCAATAGTGGTTGTGTTAGCTGTGCAGCACTGAGCTCCTTTGTGAATTCCTGCGTGATGTGAGAGTAATATTTTAGATAGCTTATTGAGGGAGTCTGTGTTGGCAGTTGACATTGTAATTAATTGTAATTACAGAGGCATTAAGGTTTCAAGATGTGTTGTAACATGGCAAGCACATGCGTAATTACATTATTTTAGCAAGTTAGCAGGCCAGTTCCTTAAACAGAGATAGCAGATATATTAAAGATAAGACACTGGTTCACAGATTCTCATATTCTATTTAATAACACCTTAACATTCCATCCAATTTTCTTAAAAATGCATAAATGTAACATGGCTAAAACTTCACAAAATTGAAAAAAGCCCCAAATTTACATGAAACAATTGACAAAATTAACTGAAAAGAGTCCCAGGTTGAAATAAAAAACTTAACAAAATTAATTTAAAAAAAGTATCAAATTTACATGGAGAAGTCACAGATATTCATGAATCTGTGCACACATTTGTGGAAGTGTGCACGCATTTGTAGATCTGTGCACCCATTTGCAAATATTTTTTTCATATCTGTGGAACTGTGCATACACTTACAAATAGTTTTGCACCATTAATAGCTCCATCTACCCACCTCTTAAGCCTCATGTCAGTGTACTAAATCTATCATGTCAAATCCAAGAGGTCCCCTCCATGAAAACTTAATAACACACCTGCAGTCAGTCTGGGGACAGATTCACTCTCAGAATCATTTTGTCTTATAAAGCAGAAAATGTTTCACACAATCTTAAAATGCTGAATAAACCAAAACCAGCTGTACCACCTTGAACCACCTTCCTTTTTTCAATCAGTGATAAAAATGTGACACTCAAAAAGCTTTAAATTAACAATGTACTCATCTGCACAGGCTTTAACATCAGAACATATGATTCCATGTCACCTAAAGCATCACCATGGTAACAAAAATGCATTTTTCGAACAGATTTTCAAGAGGCTGTAGGTGCCCTCTTGGATTTTAACTTATTGACCCTAACTCAACAAAATTAACATATTCAAGCAAAAATAAGTTTGTTTTCAAATAACTATGGCATTGTTTTGACCCTTATACTGCCCGCACGTTCATGAACATAGCGCCTCCACTGCCACAGGCGCAGCGTGGCGCCTGTCATATGATGTTATATGATGTAGCCAAAAACTCCCCAGTTGATTTAAGTTGTACAAAGGATTCCACCTCACAAGGTGGCAGGCACATATAACTTACTGTTCTTGCCTTGGAGGAATCATGGTCGACATAGAAGCATCCTTGTTTACACCAGAGAGGAAGAAGTTTTTAGACAAACACATATGGACGTTACCGATCGCTGTGGACGTAGTCGGTTGTGGACGAAGGAGCATTTGCTCCCGAATTTGCCAATTACGATTCTTAAAAAACATTATTTAGCTTTTGAAGGTAAATGTTGATATTTTGTTATAATTAGGGTGCGCAAAGCTGGTTGATTTTTCACCTGATGTCGACCACAGCACCACGCGACTAGGGGAGAACCATCACGCCGGTTCCATGTCCTTATATAAGATAAATAGCGGTGGAATAAAAGCGAAATTGAGGTGGAATAATCCTATCAGTTTCTGGATGTGGTAGAGAAAGCTAAAATGACCAACAGAAGAGAAAATACAGACCAGGATGCCACAAAATGGACGACGTGAGCCGCCTGACCAGCAGTAAGTCTGACAAATTTCTTTGTTTGTTGACATACTACTAATGTTCTGATTCATATATTTTGAAGAAAAGATAACAAAAAAAAACAAAACAAAACAAAACCGGTGACAAGAAAACAAACCATCCTTTGTGGAAATATGTCCAAAAGTCAATTTTTGACTGAAAATTATGTAATTTGTTATGGCTGCATCCCATTATGCAAATTAGATGTGTAAATTCAGTCCTATCTCAAACTTTGGATCATATTCTACATCTTTCTAATTGACAGTAAGCCATTTTCTCTTACCACTTTCAAGTTATAGGTTTGGAAATCTCTTGTGAGCTGAACATTTTCTTGAAAAAAATCTTGACCACTAATGGCTTATGGAGTCATTTGTGGCAGTTAAAAAGTTTTACCCTTTAAATGCCAGGTTTTGTCATGATGCTGCCATGGTTTTAAATAGAACAAAAACAGAAAAATGTTTAATATACTACATGCAAAGTAATTTTTTGGTCTTGAATTATTACAGCCTGATGGTCAGCAGCAAGGAGGGTTCTGACAGTGCCATGCAGTGGAAAAGGCAGGTTTTTTTCTCCATATTCTAAATATGGGAGGCGTCCATATAGACGCCTCCCACTTGAGGTGTTTCAGGCACATCCCACTGGGAGGAGACCCCGGGGCAGACCCAGGACTCGGTGGAGAGACTATGTCTCCCAGCTGGTCTGGGAATGCCTTGGTATCCCCTCTGAAGGGCTGGAGCAGGTGGCTAGGGAGAGGGAAGTCTGGGCTTCTCTGCTTGAACTGCTGCCTCCGCGACCCAGACCTCCGGAAAAGCGGTAGAAGATGGATGCATGGATGGATGGATGGATTCTAAATATGGATAAAAGGCGCCATCTGGTGGAGAGTCGTAAAAACAATCAATTCAGCCCAAATTGACACTATTGCTGTGTATTATTTTAATGGCCTTGACATTAAAAATTCCAGTTTGAATGTTTGAATTCCAGTTTGAATGGGTTTCAGTGGCACATTTTTGTGCTTAACTGTAACAATTGCTTTTGTGGGAAATTTAGCAGGAAATAATAAGATCATATACAAATACACAATCTCCAAAATCCATGCCATATGCATGAACACAGCAAAAATTATTTAAAAAAAGAAAAGCACATAAAATGCACACCTGAGGGTTATTATTATTATTATTATTATTATTATTATTTTAACTGACAAGTGTATGTTTAAATTATTTCTTTAAAACCTGTTTTTGACCAGTGTACACTTATAAAGCGAATGAAGCCATCATCAAAAATCAGAATCACTTATAAACATATTGTGTGTTGTATAATACAATTATTATCTTTAACATAATTGATCAGAAAAAAATGCATAAACTACATCTGACAACACCCAACACTGCCAATTAAAAAAATGACTGTTGTTTAAAAAAAAGCAAAAGCAATCAAAAATAGCTGCTGTGTGAAATCCACGGCTGTTTCTAGCTTTTTGGGGTCCTTTGCAAGATTGAGTTTAAGATAAGATAAGATAAGATAAGCCTTTATTAGTCCCACAATGGGGAAATTCCAGGATTGCAACAGCACAGGGATAGCAACACTCAGAGCAACAATCAGAAGGCAAGAAAAAACAACATCTAGTAAACATATGTCCATATTACTATAAATGTATATATATAGACACACAGTGCAGAGCATTATGGCTGGTGAATGTGCAGAAGAAAGTCTAAGCTCTCTCTCCGCGGATGCAGCGGGCCAGCTGGAAGTCTTTGGGCATGATGGTGACCCCCTTAGCGAAGAAGAGACCCACCAGGTGGGCCTCGCTGGTCTCCTGCAGAGCCATGACGGCGAAGCTCAGGAAACGCAGGACGGTCTTGAAGTCCTGAGCGATCTCCCTCACCAGGCGCTGGACGGGCAGCTTACGGATGAGCAGCTCCGTGGATTTCTGGCAGCGACAGATCTCTCTCAGAGCCACGGGCCTGTGACGGCGAGGCCTCTTCACTCTGCCGGTGGCCGGAGCGCCTCTCCGAGCAGCCCTGGTGGCTAGCTGTCTCCTGGGGGGGGGGGGGGGGGGGGCTTCTTCCTCCAGTAGATTTTACGGGCGGTCTGCTTGGTTCTTGCCATCGCTCTTTATTATTCTGTCTTATATTTCTTTCACGCCGCCTAAACTCCAGCCCGGCACCCACGTCATTTTCGCTACAGCTCCCGGTATGTCGAGTTTCCCATTAGCACCGGGCGGCGGCCAAGTGCTAGCTAGCACTAGCTCCTCCCCGCTGTAACGTCTCCCGCTGCAAACCGTGGCTCCGTCCGCCGACCCGGGAGACCCCCGGGGTGATCCGTGCGTAGAAAGAAGAAGGAAGATAAAAAAAAGGCTGTTGCAACAGGCAGCCGACTCGTGTGGCGCCGCCGGTCCGGCGGAACCGGAGTTTAGGGAAAAAAACAAAGTTGGGTTATTGTCTAGATTGTCAGACAAAAAATTAAATAGAATAAAAATGTATCCCACATCATGAACACTGCAAATTTATCAGAAAAAAAAGTCTAATTTATGAGGAAAAGAGTTGCAAATATATGAAAAAGTTTTAATTTTATTTAAGTCACATATTTACAACAAAGTTGAAAGCTTATGAGAAAAAATGTTGTAAATTTACATGAAAAAAAGTCAGTTTGAGATGGAAAAAATTGCAAGTTTAAGAAAAAAGTTTAAAAGTTGGGAGAACAAAGTTGAAGGTAATTTTAATTCCTAGCTGCTGTGGGTCACCGTTGCATTTGCGTACTCTGTGTTACAGCCAGAAATGGCTCTGTCATCAGCCAATGTGGGAGGCTCTCTGTTGCAGAACTTTGATCACTTAAGCAGCTCTCTGATTGTAGCCCCAAAGTATTTTTGGTTAATAACAAAACAGGGTAAATTTGCAGAAGAATCTCGGAAGACTTGCTTACATTAGCTTTATTTTCCCCCAGTGTGCTTCAAATTCAGAACTTTATTTTTACATTTTTTTTTGTCACTCCCACTTTTTTTTTGAAAAGCCACATCCATACGATAACCCTTCAGCTTAGCAGGTTCTACATATCAACACTGATCAAATGAAAGCACCAAGGTGCTGATGCCTCAGTTCCAGAGCCTTGGCAGAGGTATGGTCTCCTGGATCATCACCAAAATGTGATGGGATCCTCTCTAGCCCAAGGGCCACCTCTGGTAAAAAATTTAATCCAAATCCATCTCGTAGTTTTGGAGTACACGCATGAGCAGTGAAAATGATCTGCAGTTCACATGCCCGTACTGTTGGTGGCAGCCAAGATCCACCATACTGATTTGAACAGCTGCAATCCAAGCACAGAAGAAGAGCACAGTGGCAGACGTTTTAAATGGTTGAAGCGATGGAGGTACGTGAATACAACAGCTACGTTCCGGTCCACAGTGTACTTCAACTGTATTCCCTCCTCCCTGCTCCGTTCTCAGGGAATATCAGTGAAGTTAACTGCCCTTCACAAAATTTCTCCATTTGAAACACCCTGTAACCGTTGGCTCCCTCTTCCGTGCATTACCATGACAACCATGGGCACTGTCACGATGGCCCTCACGGACCATCACAAGACGCCTCAGTCACCAGTGAGTTTGCAGTGATAATTTATTACAAAGAGGGATGAACATACACAGAACACATACAGTGGCTGGGTGACGTCTGAGCTGGGGAGCACCCGATGTGCCAGACGGACAACAGTAAGGGTGAAGTCTCAAGGGAACGTACCTTACGAGACGACAACGTTAACAATGATGAGCAAGGCAAACAGGAACATAACTGAGCATAACAGGAGAACAACAGCACGTAGCTGAACATAACAGGTGAACATCACAGAGACTGCCGCGTTGGAGGACATTTAGCACCTGCTTATATCTCTGGCGGCTAATGACCCCAACGCGGCGCAGCTGCTCCTAATGACAGTGGCGCAGCAGCTGACTTTGACAGCAGGGAGCTCCCCCGGGCGTCTTCACAATAAGAGCCCGAGGAGCTGGAAGGAATCCTCTGCTGCCAAAGCCAGGGAAATAAGATATGAGGCCCGAGTGTGGCCAGAACCGACACTCGGGTTATGACAGTACCTCCCCCTCGAGCCCGAGCTCTGAGCGGCCTGAGTAACACCCAAGCCCCCCCCCCCACCCCCCTAGGGTGGGTGGATGGGGCGCTGGCAGGAGGGAGAGAGACAAACAACGAGCAAGTAAGTGATGAGACCAACAAGGCTATAAAGGTAGGGGGAAAAAAACCCCCACACTCCCAAAAATATGGGTGACCAGAATAAATTCAAAATAGGCAATATACCTTTTGGCAAATACCGAGTGATATAAGGTGGAAGAAACCCCCCCCCACCAAACTCAGAAACAACATGGTGAGCCACAAAAACACAAAACAATCCCCCTCCCCCCCCACACACCCCAACAGTCCCACAGACGAGATCAGAAACCCGGGAAGGGTGCAGTCCAGACCCGGAGGGATGGGGGCAAAAGGTTTGGGGAGTCGTCCGGCAACAAGAGGCCACAGAACAGGGAGGGGAAAAGAGGACAGTTCGGGTGGCCTACCCCAGTCCCATGCTCGGGAGAAGAGAGTTTCAGGCGGCCGGAGCAGGTCGCCGCACAGGAAGACAAAAAGGTCGGGGGGCTGGCCCAGAGAACCAGACCAATGAGACAGTCCTTCAGGCGGCCGCCCCGCAACACCAGCCCACCAGAACCGTTGGGAAGAAGCAGCCGGTGGTCCCGCTGAAAAGGGAAGAGACGAGGGGGAACCGGGCGGAGCGTTCGGGACCCCAACGGCCCCAGGTGGAGATGGGTAGCGCTCCTCAGAGAGACGAGGAGGATGATGGAGATGAGGGTGACGAGGGAAACGAGCCTGTCCAGCATCTGGTGGCCGGGGATCTGCCGCTCCCTCACCGAAACTAGGACCTGCTGGTGCAACACCCACGGTGGACCCCGATTGGGCCTCCGGAACCAAACCCACGGTGGACCCCGATTGGGCCGGCGAGGCACTCCCGGTGGACCCCAACTGGACTGGAACAGCACTCCCGGTGGACCCGGTCGGCGTGGCACCAGACTCGACCTCCAACCCCGAAACCGGAACCTCTGGCGCAGCAGGCGAGAGTAGCCCCTCGCCGGCGACCCTGGGAGAAGACTCACACAAGAGAGAAAACCCGGGATCAGGATCACCGGCAGCGCCAGAACCCGGCGAGATAAGCTCGGACGCAGAGGGCGGCTGCACCCGTCTCATCTCCCCTTGAGACAGGCAAAAGTGCTCTAAAAGGTGAAGAAGGAAGATAAAACAGAGCACTTGCCTGAGCTCGGGTTCTGACGGCGTCCAGGACTGCGATGGTCCGGGCTCAGAAGTCAGGAGGTCGTCTTCAGGCTCCCACTCAGCTGCGTCGGGCTCCGCAGCTGGCATGATGGTGCGCGCAGCTAGAGAGTCCTCCGGTACCGATGTCCACGCCGGTGGCCCGCACGGCGTGGTGGCAGGAGAATCTCGACCTGCTGGACCGGACCGCTCCTCCGTGGAACCCCGGGGACGCTTCTTCATCGGCGATGGCTCCACGCTGCAGTCCGCTCTCCTCCTCCGCCCATGGTGTGGCTGCGGAACCGGAACCAGGCTCTCCAGAACCGCAGGCCCCCTCCTCATCCAGCGACGTTGGCCTGACGTCGAGGACCGCTCAGCGGAGGGAGACACAGAGGAAGCAGGGTTAATACTTTCATCCACAGCGGGTGGAGGGAGCTCGGGGGGCTGCATACCCCGAACTCCACCCCCAGGAGTCAGACAAGGCAAAACAATGTCAAAAGGAGAGAAATTATCATGCACTTGCCTTTCCCCTAAGGGTAAGATGGTTCCCGCTGTGGGGGACGTAGTTCCTTCCTTTCCCCACTGGATGGCGACAGAGGGCCCTCTGGGAAGACGAGATGAGGCCACTCGAGGCGGATCCGGGATGAGGCTCGCCGAAACGGAGCTCCCGCGACATACAGCAGCCAGGATAGGCGACGAGGAGGAGGGGGCGACAGCCGGGGTCAGTCGGGCATGGAGCACTGACGGGACAGCAGGCGAGGGCCTGGGAGAAGACGAGGCTGCGGGGATTCCCCTCTGACGAGGCGCAGAAGTGACAGCTGTGTGGGGGGTTGAGCCCTTGCGGCGACCCGGAACAGCATCCAGACTGGGTTCTAGCCGAGGTTGGAAGCCGGTGTGACGACGGTTCCTTGTAGGGGGTGAGGCGAAGGTGAGGTTCAGAAATCGCCGTTCCTGAGCAGAAATAGCGGCAAGCAAGTCGGCGAACTCAGGAAACTCACGCAGTGCTGGATTCCTCTCCACTAGTCTAACCACCGCCACCACATGCTTCATACACGCTGGAGGATTCCCAGCGGAGCAAGCAGCAGCCACCTGGTCCCAGATCTTGTCTGCTGTCAGCTGCAGCTTCTCTGGGGGAATCCCGAGTGACGACATGCCCGATGGGAAAAGACCTCCGGATGGTGCGACCTCCCGGGCCGGAATGGAGGCAGGAGCGGGATCCCGAAGCGAGGGGCGACGTCTCCTCTGCTTCAGCTTCCTGCCAGGATTTCCCTCCAGCCCTCGGAGTATCTCACGCTGGGCGGCGATGTCATCTCTCCTCACGCTTACCTCTGGATGATTAGTGAAGCGAGGAAGAGAATCCAGAATCTCCTCGGCTAGGTCCAGGTATCTACAAATGTCGCTGGGAGCGTCCAACAGCGTAGCGGTGAGAGTGAGAGAAAGATGGTGCAGTCTACATTCTCCAGAACCTCTGCTAGCTGCCTGCCAAGGCGCCGACAACGGCCCCTGGATGACGTCATACTCCCCGCTGCAGACACTCAGACAGGTAGGAACAAACAGTCCACTACTGCAAACTGCACGGTGAATGGCGTCTCAATACAACGCCTCCTCTCCGGGCATTTGGCAGCAGTCTTCTGTCACGATGGCCCTCACGGACCATCACAAGACGCCTCAGTCACCAGTGAATTTGCAGTGATAATTTATTACAAAGAGGGATGAACACACACAGAACACATACAGTGGCTGGGTGACGTCTGAGCCGGGGAGCACCCGATGCGCCAGACGGACAACAGTAAGGGTGAAGTCTCAAGGGAACGTACCTTACGAGACGACAACGTTAACAATGATGAGCAAGGCAAACAGGAACATAACTGAGCATAACAGGAGAACAACAGCACGTAGCTGAACATAACAGGTGAACATCACAGAGACTGCCACGTTGGAGGACATTTAGCACCTGCTTATATCTCTGGCGGCTAATGACCCCAACGCGGCGCAGCTGCTCCTAATGACAGCGGCGCAGCAGCTGACTTTGACAGCAGGGAGCTCCCCCGGGCGCCTTCACAATAAGAGCCCGAGGAGCTGGAAGGAATCCTCTGCTGCCAAAGCCAGGGAAATAAGATATGAGGCCCGAGTGTGGCCAGAACCGACACTCGGGTTATGACAGTACCTCCCCCTCGAGGCCGAGCTCTGAGCGGCCTGAGTAACACCCAAGCCCCCCCCCACCCCCCTAGGGTGGGTGGATGGGGCGCTGGCAGGAGGGAGAGAGACAAACAACGAGCAAGTAAGTGATGAGACCAACAAGGCTATAAAGGTAGGGGGGAAAAAAAACCCACACTCCCAAAAATGTGGGTGACCAGAATAAATTCAAAATAGGCAATATACCTTTTGGCAAATACCGAGTAACATAAGGTGGAAGAAAAAACCCCCCACCAAACTCAGAAACAACATGGTGAGCCACAAAAACACAAAACAATCCCCCTCCTCCCCACACAACCCAACAGTCCCACAGACGAGATCAGAAACCCGGGAAGGGTGCAGTCCAGACCCGGAGGGATGGGGGCAAAAGGTTTGGGGAGTCGTCCGGCAACAAGAGGCCACAGAACAGGGAGGGGAAAAGAGGACAGTTCGGGCGGCCTACCCCAGTCCCATGCTTGGGAGAAGAGAGTTTCAGGCGGCCGGAGCAGGTCGCCGCACAGGAAGACAAAAAGGTCAGGGGGCCGGCCCAGAGAACCAGACCAATGAGACAGTCCTTCAGGCGGCCGCCCCGCAACACCAGCCCACCAGAACCGTTGGGAAGAAGCAGCCGGCGGTCCCGCTGAAAAGGGAAGAGACGAGGGGGAACCGGGCGGAGCGTTCGGGACCCCAACGGCCCCAGGTGGAGATGGGTAGCGCTCCTCAGGGAGACGAGGAGGATGATGGAGATGAGGGTGACGAGGGAAACGAGCCTGTCCAGCATCTGGTGGCCGGGGATCTGCCGCTCCCTCATCGAAACTAGGACCTGCTGGTGCAACACCCACGGTGGACCCCGATTGGGCCTCCGGAACCAAACCCACGGTGGACCCCGATTGGGCCGGCGAGGCACTCCCGGTGGACCCCAACTGGACTGGAACAGCACTCCCGGTGGACCCGGTCGGCGTGGCACCAGACTCGACCTCCAACCCCGAAACCGGAACCTCTGGCGCGGCAGGCGAGAGTAGCCCCTCGCCGGCGACCCTGGGAGAAGACTCACACAAGAGAGAAAACCCGGGATCAGGATCACCGGCAGCGCCAGAACCCGGCGAGATAAGCTCGGACGCAGAGGGCGGCTGCACCCGTCTCATCTCCCCTTGAGACAGGCAAAAGTGCTCTAAAAGGTGAAGAAGGAAGATAAAACAGAGCACTTGCCTGAGCTCGGGTTCTGACGGCGTCCAGGACTGCGATGATCCGGGCTCAGAAGTCAGGAGGTCATCTTCAGGCTCCCACTCAGCTGCGTCGGGCTCCGCAGCTGGCATGATGGTGCGCGCAGCTAGAGAGTCCTCCGGTACCGATGTCCACGCCGGTGGCCCGCACGGCGTGGTGGCAGGAGAATCTCGACCTGCTGGACCGGACCGCTCCTCCGTGGAACCCCGGGGACGCTTCTTCATCGGCGATGGCTCCACGCTGCAGTCCGCTCTCCTCCTCCGCCCATGGTGTGGCTGCGGAACCGGAACCAGGCTCTCCAGAACCGCAGGCCCCCTCCTCATCCAGCGACGTTGGCCTGACGTCGAGGACCGCTCAGCGGAGGGAGACACAGAGGAAGCAGGGTTAATACTTTCATCCACAGCGGGTGGAGGGAGCTCGGGGGGCTGCATACCCCGAACTCCACCCCCAGGAGTCAGACAAGGCAAAACAATGTCAAAAGGAGAGAAATTATCATGCACTTGCCTTTCCCTTAAGGGTAAGATGGTTCCCGCTGTGGGGGACGTAGTTCCTTCCTTTCCCCGCTGGATGGCGACAGAGGGCCCTCTGGGAAGACGAGATGAGGCCACTCGAGGCGGATCCGGGATGAGGCTCGCCGAAACGGAGCTCCCGCGACATACAGCAGCCAGGATAGGCGACGAGGAGGAGGGGGCGACAGCCGGGGTCAGTCGGGCATGGAGCGCTGACGGGACAGCAGGCGAGGGCCCGGGAGAAGACGAGGCTGCGGGGATTCCCCTCTGACGAGGCGCAGAAGTGACAGCTGTGTGGGGGGTTGAGCCCTTGCGGCGACCCGGAACAGCATCCAGACTGGGTTCTAGCCAAGGTTGTTAGCCGGTGTGACGACGGTTCCTTGTAGGGGGTGAGGCGAAGGTGAGGTTCAGAAATCGCCGTTCCTGAGCAGAAATAGCGGCAAGCAAGTCGGCGAACTCAGGAAACTCACGCAGTGCTGGATTCCTCTCCACTAGTCTAACCGCCGCCACCACATGCTTCATACACGCTGGAGGATTCCCAGCGGAGCAAGCAGCAGCCACCCGGTCCCAGATCTTGTCTGCTGTCAGCTGCAGCTTCTCTGGGGGAATCCCGAGTGACGACATGCCCGATGGGAAAAGACCTCCGGATGGTGCGAACTCCCGGGCCGGAATGGAGGCAGGAGCGGGATCCCGAAGCGAGGGGCGACGTCTCCTCCGCTTCAGCTTCCTGCCAGGATTTCCCTCCAGCCCTCGGAGTATCTCACGCTGGGCGGCGATGTCATCTCTCCTCACGCTTACCTCTGGATGATTAGTGAAGCGGGGAAGAGAATCCAGAATCTCCTCGGCTAGGTCCAGGTATCTACAAATGTCGCTGGGAGCGTCCAACAGCGTAGCGGTGAAGATGGTGCAGTCTACATTCTCCAGAACCTCTGCTAGCTGCCTGCCAAGGCGCCGACAACGGCCCCTGGATGACGTCATACTCCCCGCTGCAGACACTCAGACAGGTAGGAACAAACAGTCCACCACTGCAAACTGCACGGTGAATGGCGTCTCAATACAACGCCTCCTCTCCGGGCATTTGGCAGCAGTCTTCTGTCACGATGGCCCTCACGGACCATCACAAGACGCCTCAGTCACCAGTGAGTTTGCAGTGATAATTTATTACAAAGAGGGATGAACACACACAGAACACATACAGTGGCTGGGTGACGTCTGAGCCGGGGAGCACCCGATGCGCCAGACGGACAACAGTAAGGGTGAAGTCTCAAGGGAACGTACCTTACGAGACGACAACGTTAACAATGATGAGCAAGGCAAACAGGAACATAACTGAGCATAACAGGAGCACAACAGCACGTAGCTGAACATAACAGGTGAACATCACAGAGACTGCCGCGTTGGAGGACATTTAGCACCCGCTTATATCTCTGGCGGCTAATGACCCCAACGCGGCGCAGCTGCTCCTAATGACAGCGGCGCAGCAGCTGACTTTGACAGCAGGGAGCTCCCCCGGGCGCCTTCACAATAAGAGCCCGAGGAGCTGGAAGGAATCCTCTGCTGCCAAAGCCAGGGAAATAAGATATGAGGCCCGAGTGTGGCCAGAACCGACACTCGGGTTATGACAGGCACGTACTGATACTATGGTGGATAATTTATATTTCTTAAATAAAATATTAATACAAATATATTTTTATATTAGTCGATATAAACAATCACCAACATCAATTTAGCTTGTTAATAATGTTAGCAACAATAGTTTGTTTTACTCCTATTTGAGGCACAATGGCTTATGAGTAATTGTGTCAACTTCCGGTGGTGATGAACCATGGTTCACTTCTACCCTGCTCAGTTCCTTTTGAACTGAAGACCGCTCCCTTCTGTTTGGAATCTCACTTAATATGGCGGCATACCCTGTGCAGTCCACTTCGGAGTACACTATTAGCTACTAACTAACTAACTAACCTACACTTCTATAGCGCTTTTCTAGTCACAAAGACCACTCAAAGCGCTTTCACTAGTACTAACCCTCTATTCTAAGGGTCTATGGGAAACAGATATCTAGGGACAATTTTAGAATAGCCAATTAACCTAACATGCATGTCTTTGGATTGTGGGAGGAAACCGGAGCCCCCGGAGTAAACCCACGCAGCACAGGGAGAACATGCAAACTCCACACAGAAAGGTTCCAACCCCTGCCAGCCTGGGGATTCGAACCAGGAACCTTCTAGCTGTAAGGCAACAGTGCTAACCACTGCACCACCGTGCTGCCAATTATTAGGTGATTGAAATGTAGCTAGTGACAGTCAAGGAGCTTTTGCTGTTTAGTGGCAGAGGAAGAAAACAGACGGGCAAAAAGACGGACATTTGTTCACCTAGCATTGGCGGATTGCTGAGTACCAAGTACTTTCCTCTGGCGGGAGTTTCCGGGCGCATGCACAGCTGTTCCATTGACAGTAAAGGTGAGCTATTGTTCTTGTTCTTTCAAAAACAAATTGGGATTTTGAAATTCTGGCAAGTTAAAAGTTGAGAAAATATGGCGATACAGTAATACAAGGGTTTAGTTCCACTTAATTTTGACGAGACGAGCTGAAACAGAGAGGTGGACAGACAGACTCAGAGCTACAAACAGATGCACTGACTGACTACCGTATGCCTCTCAGTTTCACTGAGGCACAATGATATCATTGCAACACTGGTGCTCTTTGGGCTGGTCACAAAAATGCAGTATTATTATGTTGTGTGTAGAAGGTGGAGTGTGTGCGTCTTGCCGTACCTGCCCTGTATGTGACGTCAGGTGGGCTTTGGCACCACTACAAATATTTCTGGGTGTGTAAAATAAAGTTCAGTTCACTGCATGGCATAAGAAAGACTCCGACTCTGATTCCAGACATAACATTTTGGCAACGAGGAGAAACTATGGTGGCATATGGGCTACCTCCACCATTATCACCGTTTCTGGAATAACCGGGAGAGCCAGCGATCCTGTGGCCGAACTGGGTGGCCGTGTTCGAGGATTATATCATGGCGCTAGGCCTAAGTGGACTCGACAGAGTACGAAGACGACTTCTGGCCCACCATCTCGGCGTAGAAGGTCAGAAAATTCTCTGTATGTTGGGAGAAATGGAGTCTTATGCGAACGCTATCAGGTGGTTGGCTGAATATTTTGCCAAACATACGAGGGCCACGAAACTGTGGGAAATGGAGCTGTTGGTGCCAAAAGAAGCTAAGCTAGCTAGCTCAGGGAAGCTAGCAGCTCAGTCAGTGACTATGGGGAAGTTAGACATGAAGCTAGATGCGAGCCAAAACCAAGCTACCAGCTACCAGCTAGACTTCGAGATGAAACCAAGGCCACGAGTGGGGGAGCCCCCAGTCACTGAAGCTGGCAAGCCAGCTGAGGAGCTAAGCACGCTGGAGTCAGAGCACTGACAGCCGGGCTCAGAGGCAGCGCAGCAGGGTACCTTGAACGACAGTGCTGGGCGCAGCGATGAGGTGCCTGGGTCAACAAGTGACACCGATGAAGATGATGCTGAAAGTCCCAGGAAACAGCAGCGCCAGTTGGACACAGAGATGGCACAACGGAGCACCTCGGACGACAGAGAGGAGGTGCCGGACACCACGGAGGTCGAGCAGGACCTCGGTGCCGGGACTCAAAGCGCCTTGTACGAGGGTGCTGGGCCTTACAGTGAGTTGCCTGAGTCGATGACTGACAGCGACGTGCGAGCTTTGGTTTCCCCCGGAGTTCGGCCACAGGGGGCTGAATCATCTGGAGCTACAATGACAGCAACTGCAGCAGTTCCGAAGACGGTCAGGGGCGGACCGACAGGCACGGCGGGACTGCGTGCCAGGTAGCAGCTCTGCGGGTTCAGACGAGAGAAGTGGTCAAGGGTGAGGAGAAGAGACTTTCTTGCTGGGGAGGTCAGCTTCGACCCCGGGGGCAGGCGGCTGCTGAGGGCGTGCATGCCGTGGGGCTGCCCTGGAGCCCCGGGCCAGTTTTACCTTTGGCTGCCCGTGGACATTGGTGTAACGTGAATAATTTTAATGTGTATATGTAAAAACAGTGTGGGATGTGACTGTCTTGATACGGGATTATTTTATGTATTTTGGTTAAACACGCTGATTTTAGTTGTTTTGTGTGACTGTGTTAGGCCATTCTTGTTCACTGTTTAGCGTTATTTCCCTTAGTGCATGATTTGGATCCTAACTTGGGGTGGGTCTGAATTGGTTGTATGTGTTTTGCACTTTCGTAAGGGGGGGGACTGTTGTGTGTAGAAGGTGGAGTGCGTGTGTCTTGCTGTACACGCCCTGGGTGTGACGTCAGGCGGGCTGCGGCACCACTATAAATAGTTCTGGGTGTGTTCAATAAAGTTCAGTTCGCCGCATGGCATAAAAAAGACTCCGACTCTGATTCCAGACATAACATATTACACAGCAGTGCCATCATGTGCAAGCTTTGACGGAGCGTAGAACTGGCATTGTGATCAGAGATGTCCAGACTGCCCACCTTCACAAAATGCCCTCGAGAGTGGCTGAGTTACTTTGATGATAATTCTACAGTAAAACTGAAATTTGACTTTCACATCAGAACCGATGGTTAATATAGTTATGAAGTTATGATCTGTTCTCATGAACTCCTTTTTAAATTGTAAGATATTGTCAGGAAATGTCACAATAGTCAACCTTTGTTAGGATAACATTAAAAGCACGTGGAATAAATTGAATCAATTATTTTAAGTGTCTCAAAAGGGAGAAAATAATTCAGATTCAGAGTTGCATGAGAGGTAGATCAGTGTTGTGAGTGAACAACTAGGACAATATCAGTCTCTACGGAGGGTGACAATAGGCACCTTTCTAGGCAGCTGCTGAAGGACCTTAGTTTAGTGTGAAAATAGAGCTAGCGTTTTTTGCTGTTGCTTTTTGTCACTGCCGCTGGAGAATAAAAGCGGCATGCCTGCTCATGCGAGAAAAGAGAGAAATTGCAAGTCTCTTCATTCCTGCAATTCCTACAGAACATAACTTAATATTGTAGTGGCTGGTGAAATATATCTTCAGCATCATCAGTCCCCCTTGCCTTTCCCTTCATATGAAGCCAGCTACATATGAATTCTAACCACATCTCTTAGCTAAGCGACTCTCCCATTATTGCTCCCGTTTCCAGCGGGTTAAAACCATGATAAACGCCTCCAGTGCTTACATACCTCTTATGATTTTTTTCCACGTTTAAAGTACTTTAATAAACTCATGTCTCTGTCTGACAGTCGGGCTTAGCAACTGTCTGCTGACTGACTGGAAAACTCGTGTGAGCAGGACGCTTCTAAACTCCACGCGAATGATGGCCACACGCATTGTTCGTGTGCGCGCTTGTGGAAAGTCATTGCTTCATATATTTTTCTTAATAAATTCATATCTCCTTGGCGAGGCGGTAAAATTTTTGGCGAGGTGGCCCGCCACCGAGAAATGTTACCAGAGGAAACCCTGCTGCTGCAGATTCCTGAGACAGGCGGCTGTCTGCTTCAGGAACACAGAACAAGCTGAAAACAAATAATTGTAATATATACTTTTAAAGAAGGAGCACAAAATGTGAGGTTTAAGAATGAATGTAATGCTATTCATAGTTTAGAACAACTTGATAAAACTGACAGCTTTCAACTTGTTTTCTCACTTTCTTAGTTGGCTCGAGCTCATTCTCTTCACTGATTTGAGGATCCAATCCTTCTAATGGACTCTACTTCACAGTTTGATGATGGAGGTTTAGCTGATCTTGCAGCTGATGCACATCCTCTCTTAAGCCCACACAACCACAGGAATCCTGTCCTGATACCGGCACAGTTATTCAATATTTTATACAAAGTCATCAACCATCACCTAAATGCAGTTTATTTTTTCCTGAGTCTGCTATGGTTTTGCGCCACTGTAGCTCCTTTTTGGTGTCAAGAGCTTACTTTATCAACAGTCAAACATTGGCTCACTTTTGTGCTGTCCTCACCTGTCCCTCCTATCATGGTTGGTCATGTCTTTACACCACAGTCCCTTTCCACATACAGTAGCTGGCTCATCACCTCAGTGTGAATACAGGGTGAAGTTGGCCCCCCATCCAATTCAAAATTCCACAAAAATATTCTCAGTCATTAGTGCTGGTTTGTGCTGTTAAAATTTTCGTTTGTGCCATTATGGGTTTTTTTTTTTAGATATTAAAGAATATTTCAAAGGTCATTCACAGGTCAGCCCCCGCCCCCACCCCACATGCTCCAAATTGACCCAAAATGGTGATCCACATGGTGAGGACATTGACGGCCTCACACACACCATCACAGACTACATCAACTTCTGTGTAGAGGACACCGTACCCACCAAGACCATACAGTGTTTCTCACACAACAAACCCTGGATCAACCCTGAGGTAAAGTCACTGTTGAAGGAGAAGAAAAGGGTTTCAGGTTGGGAAACAAGGAGGAGCTGAAGTCCGTACAGAGGGAGCTAAGGATGAAGATCAGAGAGGGGGAGGACAGCTACAGGAAGAAGATGGAGGACAAGCTGCTGCAAAATGATGTCAGTGGTGTTTGGAGAGCCCTCAAACCCATCTCTGGGCACCAGAATACCTCCTCTCGGGCCATGGGGGGGGGTAGGGGGTGGGTGAACAACCCAAACCTGTTTTTAACAGGTTTGACACACCGCCCTCTTCTCTACCTGCCCACCAACCACTGCTGCCTCCACCTTCATCTAGTCCCGCTGTCCACGGCCCTCCCCCACCCTGCATACATCCCCCGCTGTTTTTCCCCCCACAGACCACCCCCAGCACATAACCCCCCTGCCCCAACCTGACTCTCACTAAGACCCAGGTGAGAGCTGAGCTGAAGAAGATCAAGGTGAGGAAGGCCGCAGGTCCGGACGACATCAGCCTGAGGCTCCTCAAGTCCTGCACAGACCAACTGTGCGGGATCATGGGACACATCTACAGTCTGAGCCTGAAGCAGTGGAGGGTACCACAGCTGTGGAAAACGTCCTGTGTGGCACCCGTACTGAAGACCCCACACCCCAAGGACCTGAACAGCTACAGACCAGTGGCCCTCACATCACACCTAATGAAGACCCTGGAGAGGCTGCTCCTCGCCTACCTCCACCCCCTGGTGGGACCAGCGATGGATCCACTTCAGTTTGCCTACCAGCATGGCATCGGGGTGGAGAATGCAGTGATCATCCTCCTACATCATTCCCTGTCCTACCTGGAGAAGCCTGGGAGCACTATGAGGATCATGTTCTTTGATTTCTCCAGTGCTTTCAACACCATCCAACCACTGATCCTGAGCGACAAGCTGCTGTGTGCAGGGGTGGACCAACACCTGTCATCGTGGATCCTGGACTACCTCACAAACCAACCAGTTTGTGAGAGCCCAGGACTGTGTGCCTGATAAAATCATCTGCAGCATGGGAGTCCCCCGGGGAACAGTTCTGGCTCCCTTCCTGTTCACCCTCTACACTGCTGACTTTTTACACAACACATCACACTGCTATCTATAGAAGTTCTCTGACGACTCTGCACTCGTCAGCCTCATCTCTGATGGGGATGATGCAGAGTACAGAGGACTTATCCACGACTTTGTGGACTGGTGCCAACGGAACTGCCTCCAGATCAATGTGAGGAAAACCAAGGAACTGGTAGTGGACTGCCACAGGCAAAGACAACCCCCCGCAGCACCGGTAAACATCCAGGGAACAGACATTGAGATGGTGACATCTTTCAAGCACCTGGGTGTTCACCTGAACAATAAACTGGACTGGTCACACAACACCAACATGCTCTGCAGCGCAGGCTGTTCCACCTGAGGAGACTCAGGGCAAAGGGCACTCCTGAAGACCTTCTACGATTCAGTGGTGGCATCAGGAATCACATTTGGAGTGGTCTGCTGGGGCAGTGGCATCATGGCAGCCGACAGGAAGAGACTGAACAGGCTGATCGAAAAAGCTAGCTCTGTTCTGGGTTGACACTTCAACCCAGTGAAGGAGTTAGGTGAGAGGAGGAGGGTGGCTAAGCTGTCATCTCTGCTGGAGTCCGAGTCCCACACTATGCGGGACATGCTGAGCGCACCAAGGATCTCATTTAGTGGTAGGCTTTGCCTTACTAGGTACATGACTGAGAGGTTCCCCAGGTCCTTCCTACCTACGGCTGTCAGGCTTTATAACCTAACCAGAGCTGCTCATAGAGGTTATATTAAATGTACTAAATGCAACAACTTTGCACAATAGAGATTGTCCCCTCCAACACACAACTAGGACAATAATAATCATTACTGATGGTGGCAACAACACTGTTGATTCAAATGCGAAATATACTGTCTGGGTACATATTCATATTCCGCAGGGTAACAACAAACCGTAATGCTGTTTATTTCATCTAGCTGCAATGCTCCTGCACTGTGTACATATCTGTGTACATATGTATATTTATTTACTGCTTTGGCTAAACAGTTCTTATTATTGTCACGCCGCGCCATTCATCAGCGGCGCCACCTGCTCACGCACCTGACAATCATCAGCGGCGAGGGATAAAGGCCGTCTCGCCCGGAAGCTCGGCCTGAAGCCGTCAGACTTCGTCCCTCACCGTTGTGAGCATACTTCTCTTCAGCATCACCTTTTTGGTAAGAAGATCGCTTACCTCTCTTCTTCAGTCTTCTCCCCTGTGCACAGGTGGATTCCCCAGCGGCGGACATCTCCACTCCATCGCCCAATCCTCGCTGCTGTACGGAGCTCTCCAGGTGGCTGTCTTCCGGGCTTCGCCCCCTTGTTGTGCCAGCTGTCCTGACCCACCAAGTAAGTCCTTCTCTCGCCATAAATCCCTCCTGTGTTGGTGTATGCCCGTCACCCTCTCCCTGTGCTCTCTCCATAGGGTTGCTCGGCTGTACGGTCACCTGCCTCTGTGCCTGGAGCAGACACCATCACCAACACATTTACATCCCGCAGACACGCACTAATTCACTCCTGCTGTTAATAAACTCTTTGAACTACTCTAAGCCTGTGTGTGTGCGTCTCCTGAGCCGTGCATTATGTCAGTACGGCTTCAGCAGAGCGGCTCGGCGGACGGCGGGCTCACACACCGGTTAACCACTCTCGAGGCTAGAGTGGATCAGATTGCTTATCAACAGCAGGTTATCCTAAATCAATTATTAAACTTAACTAACCGGTTGGGCCGCTTAGATCCTCAACAGCCGTTCCCCCCGGCTCGTCAGGGTGGCGCGGCTCCTGCCATTTCAGCGGCCGTCCAGCCGGCTCCAGTGGCACCGGTTCGGCTCACACGATTCCGACCCCTGCCCGCTTTAGCGGTAAGCTCGGCGGAGCGCGGGGGTTCATTATGCAGTGTGAGTCCGTGTTCCACCGTGTGCCCGGAGATTTTCCCTTGGATCACAGTTGGATTGGTTACATAGGGAATCTTCTGGAGGGGCGTGCGTTAACTTGGACCTACGCCGTAATGGCGAGGCCCAGTTATGCCACCCTCACCTATGACCAGTTCGTGAGGCGCTTTCTGGAGGTCTTTGACCATTCTCAAACCGAGACGGTCCAGGTCGATCGGCTTCTCGCTCTCCAGCAGGGAGGCCGGTCGGCAGCGGACTACTCGGTCGACTTCCGGGTAGCGGCGGAGGAATTGGGCTGGGAGGAACGCTCCCTCTGTGGCCTGTTCCTCCGCAGCCTCAATAATGATCTGAGGGATGAACTGGCTGGACGGGATATCCCTGGGACGCTAGCGGAGCTGACATCCTTAGCGATAAGTTTGGATAACAGGCTGCGCGAGCGCTCCTCGGGGCGGAAGTCTTCTTCTTCTCGCCCTCGTGGAGTCTCGCCGCACCTGTTCCAAGCTCGCCCCCTGGCGGCGCCGCCAGCATCGGGCCCCGAGGAGTCGGAGCCGATGGTGACGGGCTGGACCAAGCTTTCCCCTGCGGAGAAACAACGCCGCCGTGAGTTGGGCCTCTGCATGTATTGCAGAGGTGACCAACACACTGTGGAGCGTTGCCCGCGGAAAGCCAGTCGGCGGGGTCCGCGAATCGCTGTAGGGAGCCTCGCGGATCCCAACCGGTTAGACACTCTCACTCAATTAAAGCTGCCCATCCGTTTTTGCCACAATCCCACTGGGCACCTCACCCACGCACTGGTGGATTCGGGCGCAGAGGGCAGCTTCATTTCACAAGGCCTGGCAACCCGATTGGGCATCCGCTGTCAGGCATTAAAACACCCCATCTCCCTGGTCCATCTCTCCCGTGCCTCCCTTGGGAGAGTTTCTCACCAAACCATGCCTGTCCCAGTCATCATCTCAGGGAACCACCGGGAGGAGATGGTATTTTACGTCCTGCCCAACTCTGTGTCGCCCGTCATCCTGGGGTATCCCTGGCTACGCCTCCACAACCCTGTCCTGGACTGGAGGTCCGCTGGGGTATCGGCATGGAGTACCTTCTGTATGGGCACCTGCCTTCAGTCCGCTGCCTGCTCCCCGTCCGCGGCTCCCCCTGTGGCGGATACAGCACCTCCGGACCTGTCACTGGTGCCTCCAGAATTTCACGACCTGGGTATGGTATTTAGTAAATCGAAAGCTATGTCTCTTCCCCCGCATCGACCATATGACTGTGCCATCAATCTCCGCCAGGGGGCTCCCCTGCCATCTGGTCGGCTCTACAGCCTGTCGGCGCCGGAGAAGGAGACCATGAATACATACCTGAAGGAATCACTGAGCGCTGGGATTATTCGCCCATCGTCGTCACCCGTGGGGGCAAGGTTTTTCTTTGTCGGGAAAAAGGACGGATCCCTCCGCCCCTGCATAGACTACCGAGCGCTAAATGACATCACTGAGAGGGACCGTTACACCCTGCCCCTCATGGACACTGCCTTTCACTCCCTCCAGGGGGCGACCTGGTTTACCAAGCTGGATTTACGCAGCGCTTACCACCTCGTCCGGATCCGGGAGGGAGATGAATGGAAGACAGCCTTCCGTACCCCGAACGGCCACTTTGAGTAACTCGTCATGCCGTTCGGGCTGACCAACGCTCCTGCCGTCTTTCAGCGCCTCATTAATGACGTCCTCCGGGATTTCATCGGCCTTTTTGTGTTCGTCTACCTGAATGACATTCTTATCTTCTCCAGGTCCAGGGACGAGCACCAGGTCCATGTGAGGCGGGTCCTCCAAAGACTGCTGGAGAATCGTCTGTACGTGAAGGCTGAGAAATGCGAATTCTACGCTAGGACCACATCCTTCCTGGGATTCATCATCGCTCAAGACCAGGTGCTCCCAGACCCAGAGAAGGTGAAGGCGGTGGTGGAGTGGCCTACTCCCGCATCCCGGAAGCAGGTGCAACAGTTTGTTGGCTTCGCCAATTTTTACCGCCGCTTTGTCCCAAATTTCAGCTCGATCGTCGGACCGCTGACCCGCCTCACGTCCCCGAAGGTCCCGTTCCGGTGGACTGAAGAGGTCGCTGCTGCCTTTAGGGCGCTGAAGGCGGAGTTCTCCTCCTCCCGGGTCCTTCGCCAGGTCGACCCCGCGCTGCAGTGCATTGTGGAGGTGGACGTATCGGACACGGGAGTGGGAGCAGTGTTATCCCAGCGGTCACCTGACGATGGCGCCAAACGGCCGTGCGCCTTCTTCTCCCGGCGCCTGTCCCCGGCGGAGAGAAACTACGATGTGGGGGACAGAGAGCTCCTGGCCATTAAACTCGCCTTACAGGAGTGGCGCCACTGGCTAGAGGGGGCGGACCTGCCGTTTGTGGTCCTGACGGACCACAAGAACTTAGAGTACTTACGATCTGCCAAGCGCCTGAATGCCCGCCAGGCGCGCTGGTCTTTGTTCTTCGCCAGGTTCCGCTTCTCAATCACCTTCAGGCCGGGCTCCAAAAACGGCCTGCCTGACGCCCTCTCTAGGCAGTTCACCCCCGTGGAGGCTGAGGAGACGCCCCACACTATCCTGCCCAGGTCGTGCGTCCTCGGAGCCATCTCTTGGGACATTGAAGACAAGATCCGGAAGGCACAGGAGGTGGAACCTGATCCTGGCGGCGGACCGGAGGGAAGACTGTTCGTCCCATCTGCGGTCCGGGGAGAGGTCATCCACTGGCTCCACACCTCCCGGCTCACCTGTCATCCCGGCACCTCTCGGATGATCAGCCTCCTCCAACGGTCCTTTTGGTGGCCAGGCCTGCGGAGGGATGCAGCCCGCTACGCCCGGGCTTGCCCAATCTGTGCCACCAGCAAGTCGGGAAATGCCCCCCCCAGCGGGTCTGCTCCAGCCTCTGCCCGTCCCCGGCAGGCCCTGGTCGCACATCGCACTGGATTTCGTCACCGGACTCCCCGTTTCCAACTCCTTTGACACCGTCCTGACCATCGTGGACCGTTTCTCCAAGGCGGCGCACTTCATCCCCCTGCGAGGTCTCCCTACTGCCCTGGAGACGGCGGGCCTCCTCGTCCAACACGTGGTCAGGCTGCACGGGATTCCGGTGGACGTGGTCTCGGACCGGGGCCCCCAATTTTCTTCCGAGGTTTGGAGATCTTTTTGTAACGCCATCGGAACCAAGGTGAGCCTCTCCTCCGGCCATCACCCCCAGTCTAACGGGCAGTGTGAGAGGACCAATCAGGAGCTGGAGGCTGCGCTCCGCTGTGTTACTAGATCCAAGCCGACGTCCTGGAGCAACCATCTCGCCTGGGTGGAGTATGCCCACAACACCGCCCGCTCTTCTGCGACGGGGATGTCCCCCTTCAAGGCGTCCCTGGGTTACGACCCCCCGCTGTTTCCAGCGCAGGAGAACGAGGTAACTGTCCCCTCTGTTAGGGCGCACCTTAGGCAGTTCCGCTCCACCTGGGCTGCCGCGCGTCATGCGCTTTTACGCACAGCGGAGCGCAACAGGACCGTGGCGGACCGGCACAGAAGACCTGCCCCGGCGTACAGAGTTGGGCAACTCGTGTATGTGTCTACCCAGGACGTCACATTAAAAGGCGAGAGGAGGAAGCTGGCACAGCGATTCATGGGTCCCTTTCCCATCACCCGGATCATCAACCCGGTGGCTGTGCGCGTGGCTATTCCCCCCTCCCTCCGCATCCATCCCACTTTCCATGTGTCGAAGGTGAAACTGGCAGTCACTGACCCCCTTTGCCCTCCTCCTGCAGCGCAACCCGCGCCCCGGATGATTGGTGGCCCTCCGGCCTGGTCCGTCTCCTCCATCCTGGACTCCCGGCGCCGAGGTCGTGGGTTGCAATACTTGGTGGACTGGGAGGGCTATGGGCCCGAGCATCGACAATGGGTGCCCCCGTCGTTTGTGTTGGACCCATCGCTCATCGCGGACTTCCACCGAGCGCACCCGGATAAGCCATCGCCAGGAGGCGCTGCTAGAGGGGGGAGTACTGTCACGCCGCGCCATTCATCAGCGGCGCCACCTGCTCACGCACCTGACAATCATCAGCGGCGAGGGATAAAGGCCGTCTCGCCCGGAGGCTCGGCCTGAAGCCGTCAGACTTCGTCCCTCACCGTTGTGAGCATACTTCTCTTCAGCATCACCTTTTTGGTAAGAAGATCGCTTACCTCTCTTCTTCAGTCTTCTCCCCTGTGCACAGGTGGATTCCCCAGCGGCGGACATCTCCACTCCATCGCCCAATCCTCGCTGCTGTACGGAGCTCTCCAGGTGGCTGTCTTCCGGGCTTCGCCCCCTTGTTGTGCCAGCTGTCCTGACCCACCAAGTAAGTCCTTCTCTCGCCATAAATCCCTCCTGTGTTGGTGTATGCCTGTCACCCTCTCCCTGTGCTCTCTCCATAGGGTTGCTCGGCTGTACGGTCACCTGCCTCTGTGCCTGGAGCAGACACCATCACCAACACATTTACATCCCGCAGACACGCACTCATTCACTCCTGCTGTTAATAAACTCTTTGAACTACTCTAAGCCTGTGTGTGTGCGTCTCCTGAGCCGTGCATTATGTCAATTATCTTATTTACTGCTGCTCTGAGTGCTGCTATCCCTTTGCTGCTGTAATCCTGTAATCCTAAAATTTCCCCATTGTGGGACTAATAAAGGCTTATCTTAAAAATATAAATTAAGGGCATAATATCTGCTGCTGGTAAAAACTAATGTGGGGTTCGATCTTGAAGGACAGTCTCCATAGTCCCCAGAATTGCTGAAGAGTCAGTCTGTTAGTGTCATGAATCCCCCCTCAGAGCAGAGAGAGACAGACCCATACGCCAGCTGCAGTTTGTGACACTCAGGCGGACACTCAGGGACAGCAGTACGCGACACAGAGAAGCCAGGTGAGGATTTATTAGTTGCAGCAGGTGGTGAGAGCTCAGGGGACTGCACACCCTGAGCCTCACCACTGGGAATCAGGCAAGGCATATCATTATAAATTATGGGAGAATGAAAAGACACTTGCCTGTTATCCCAGAGATCGATGTTTCCTGCTGGATATGATGTGGGGCCAACCTTCTTTGTGACTTCAATTGAAGAGGGCCTCCCAAGGGAGTGCTGGGGAGCCAGAAGAGGAAACAGAAGAGGAAACAGCCAACCTCTCACCAGTGGGAGAAAATGGCGGGGCAGAACAGGGAACAGCAGTTGCGGAAAAGCGAGGGGCTGACAGAACAGCTTAAGAGGAGAAACATGAGGGATGCACTACTGCAGGGGTCTTCTGCCTTAAGGAAAAGTGGCTGGCGGAGAGGCGGGAGTAAAACCTCCGGCGGTCCGAAGCCGGGTTTCGGTGCTGTGGAGTGGATGGAGCAGAATCGGACACACTGGAAGCGAAGCAGGATGTCTTCTGCGGAACGCATTTCCATGTGGGTGCCGGGCTTGTTGGAAACGATCCCCACGTCAGCCTGGGAAAGGATTGTTGTAGAATGGTGAGTGTGGACAGCAGCTCTGTGAACGGGATACTTCCTCAGTCCAGGATGTGCTTGGACTATGTCGGTAGCTGAATCCACGCTCTTCCAGATTTCATTTTGGCTGCGGGAGGCGAGGGCCTCGTCCAAAAAGCTCTGGACGAACTTGGCGGCCCACTGCTTCTCAACACGTGGAGATCCTGTTGCCGATTTCCCTTTGGCTGATGGAGGTCGACACGCTGGGGACATAATTACTCCACAAAAAGGTGAGTGGAAAAATAAATTTCCTAAACTGCAGTGGCTGGGTCTTCACTGGCTTCTGCTACTGTTATGAATCACCCCTCGGGGCAGAGAGAGACAGTTCCACGCACCAAATACAGTTTGTGAAAATTTATTACACAAAAGAAATATAAAATTCCAAGGTGCTTCCAGCAAAATCCAAAGACAAACACAGAGAAAAAACTTACAGCTGGAATAACTTCAGGAGAACTGACCAGAGCGAAATAAAAGGCTCTGGTGGAGAAGCGACAGGAATCACAATCGAGACAGTGGCAAAGACGGAATGGAAATAAAGCCCTTAAATAGGGATCAGAACCCACTGACATAATTAACAACAGGTGTGGGTACCTGAACGGGCAGGAGAAAGCGATGAGACATAATTGGGATCAGCTGCGGCAGTGAAAGGGAGGTGAACCAAAACTGACAGCTGACAGGGCATGCCCACACAATTTTCACGCCCCTGATTGACATGTCGGACCCAGGGAACACGCACACACAGGCTCAAGTTCAATACAATGATCTTTATTGAATAACCAGCAGGTGCGTGGGTGCGTGTATGTGGTATGTGAGTGTAGTGTGGGTGAACGAGCTGCAGCCGGGGGTGAAACAGAGCGCCGCACAGCCTGGCAACCCTAGAGACAGAACCAAACACAGGTGTTAATTTCAGCCGTGTTGTAATGGATGGAGAATTAACAGGGCTTACTTGCAGATGGGCAGCACGGTGGTGCAGTGGTTAGCACTGTTGCCTTACAGCTAGAAGGTTCCTGGTTTGAATCCCCAGGTTGGCAGGGGTTGGAACCTTTCTGTGTGGAGTTTGCATGTTCTCCCTGTGCTGCGTGGGTTTACTCCGGGGGCTCCGGTTTCCTCCCACAATCCAAAGACATGCATGTTAGGTTAATTGGCTGTTCTAAATTGTCCCTAGATATCTGTTTCCTATAGGCCCTTAGAATAGAGGGTTAGTATTAGTGAAAGCGCTTTGAGTGGTCTTTGTGACTAGAAAAGCGCTATATAAGTGCAGGTTAGTTAGTTAGTTAGTTAGTTAGATGTCCTGGAGTTGGTGTCGGCTTGGGCTTTGGGCCTCCTGCCAGGGAGACAGCGTCTGCTGAGCACACCCGGTGAAGCGTTGTGATGCGCGGCGTGGTGAGAGGGATGATTCCGCCGCCGCGAGGGAGAGAACCGCCTCCTGAGGGATCCACCTGCGCACAGGGGAGAGCCTGGGAGAAGAGGTTAGGTTGGAGATGTTGAGCTTACGTGCCAACGGAGAATCCAACGATGAAGCGCAGGGCTGAGAAGAATCAGGGCATGCGCAGGACGAAGAGCGTAGCATTGCAGACGGCTCCGTGCCGAAGCTCTAGGCAGCACGGGCTATATAGCCCGGGGCTGATTACTCCCAGGTGTGCGCATAGCTGAGGCAGATGACGGCCCAGAGTGAGTTGTAACAGTACACCCCCCTCCCCACTGAGCAGCGCCTCCTGGTGCTGGCTTACCTGGTTGCGCCTGGTGGAAGTCCTTAATAAGGCGTTTGTCCAGCACAAACGACTGGCGCACCCAGGACTTCCACTCAGGGCCATACCCCTCCCAGTCCACCAAGTACTGCAAGCTGCGGCCCGGGCGGCGGACGTCCAGGATGGAGTTGACCGTCCAAGCCGGGTCACCGTTGGTCAACACAGGTGGAGGTGGGGCTCGAGGAGGGGGGCAGAGCGGGTTGGAGATCAAGGGTTTGACCTGCGAAATGTGGAACGTGGGACAAACACGAAGAGAAGGAAGGAGAGCCAGACGCATAGCCACAGGATTCACCACCTTAACAATAGGGAAGGGCCCAATAAAACGCTTGGCCAGCTTCCTTTTTTCAGCCTTCAGGTTAATAAGCTGCGTCGATAACCATACCTGCTGACCCACCTGATACTGTGGAGCAGGTCTCCTGCGCTGGTTCGCCGCCCTGGTGTTGCGCTCGGCTGTGCGTAAAAGGGCCTGGTGAGTAGCAGCCCCTAGCCGACGGCAGTGCCTCAGGTGCGCGTGAACTGATGGTACGGCCACCTCCCCCTCTTCTTCAGGGAACAGCGGGGGATTGTAGCCCAGCGATGCCCTGAAAGGTGACATACCGGTTGTAGAAGAGACAGTTAGGTTATGAGCATACTCTATCCAAGGCAGATGACTGCTCCACGATGATGGGCTGGAGGCGATGATGCAGCGCAGAGCGGTCTCCAGCTCCTGATTTGCCCGCTCACACTGCCCGTTGCTCTGGGGGTGGTGACCAGAGGACAGGCTCACCGTAGCCCCCAAGGTGTTGCAGAAACTCCTCCACACACTGGACACGAATTGCGGGCCTCAGTCGGAGACAATGTCCACTGGGATCCCATGCAGACGCACGACATGCTGTACCAGAAGGTCTGCCATCTCTCATGCCGTTGGAAGCCCACACAGGGGAATAAAGTGGGCAGCCTTAGAGAAGTGGTCCACGATGGTCAGCACGGTGTCGAAGGTGTTGGATACCGGAAGACCGGTTACGAAGTCCAGGGCCACATGAGACCACGGCCTCCCAGGGACCGGCAAGGGGTGAAGAAAGTCCACCAGTGGAGAAGAAGATGCCTTCCCGGTGGCGCACTGGGGGCAGGCACGAACGTAGCCGATGACGTCCCTTCAAAGCCCTGGCCGCCAGAACGATCTCTGGAGCAACTCCACCAATCGGGAGATCCCAGGGTGGCAGGCAAGTTTGGATGAATGGGTCCAGTGGATCACATCACCCCAAACAGCTGATGGTACGAACAGTCTCCCGGTAGGGCCTCCGCCCGGATCCGGTTCAGTCTCTTGAGCCTTCAGGACCTTATCCCTGATGGCCCAGGAGAGGGCACCCACGATACACGAGGCTGGGAGGATGGTGTGCTCCTGTTTTTCAGCAGCCTCCGAGGCGAACTGCCTGGACAGGGCATCTGGCTTCGTGTTCTTTGACCCTGGGCGGTAGGTGATGGTGAACTGGAAGCGCCCAAAGAACAGGGACCAACGCGCCTGGCGAGCATTCAGGCGTTTAGCCGTCCTCAGGTACTCCAGGTTCTTATGGTCCATCCAAACCACAAAGGGTAACGAGGCCCCCTCCAGCCAGTGCCGCCACTCCTCCAACGCGAGCTTGACCGCCAGGAGTTCTCTGTCACCGACGTCATAGTTCTTCTCAGCGGGTGACAGTCGCCGAGAGAAGGCGGCACAGGGGTGGATCACCCCGTCCACCGGGGAGCGCTGTGAAAGTACTGCCCCCACCCCCGAATCAGAGGCATCCACCTCAACCAAACACTGCAGCGCGGGGTCCACCTGCATCAAGAGCCGGGAAGAGGAGAATTCCGCCTTCAGGGCCGCAAAGGCCGATGCAGCCCCCTCTGTCCACCAGAACGGCACCTTAGGGGAGGTGAGGCGGGTTTGGCAAACACCAGAAATTGTTGCAGCTGTTTCCTTGACAACGGGGGTGGCCAATCCACCACCGCCCTCACCTTCTCAGGATGTGGAATGACCTGGTTGTGTGAGATGATAAAACCCAGAAAAGAGGTCTTCTCGGTATAGAAATCAGACTTTTCGGCCTTCACGAAGAGTTTGTTCTCGAGCAGACGTTGAAGGACCCACCTCACGTGAACCTGATGCTCCTCCTGAGATTTGGAGAAGATCAGGATGTCGTCCAGGTAGACGAAAATGAAGGACCCCAGGAAGTCCCGGAGGATGTCATTGATGAGCCGCTGGAAGACGGCCGGAGCGTTGGTGAGCCCAAACGGCATGACGACATACTCAAAGTGGCCGCTGGGGGTCCGGAATCCTGTCTTCCACTCATCGCCCTCCCGGATCCGCACGAGATGGTAAGCGTTGCGGAGGTCCAACTTCGTGAACCAGGAGGCCCCCTGGAGAGAGTCAACAGCAGAGTCCATCAGAGGTAACGTATACTTGTCCTTGATGGTAATATCATTCAGAGCTCGGAAGTCAATGCAAGGGCAAAGAGTCTTTCTTACCCACAAAGAGGAAGCCTGCCCCCACCGGTGATGACGATGGCCAGATGATGCCCGAGCTGAGCGACTTCTTGATGTACGCCTCCATAGCCTCCCGCTCCGGAGCCGATAAGCTGTACAAGCGGGTCAACGGCAGGGGGGCGCCCGGGTGGAGGTTGATGGCACAGTCGTATGGGCGGTGGGGGGGGGGGGGGAAGAGACAGCGTCTGGGCCTTGCTGAACACCGCTCCGAGGTTGTGGAATTCTGAAAGCACCCTGGACAAGTTGGGGGAAGGAAGGGCGGGGGGGGGGGGGGAGAGGGGAACCGCACGAGAACAAGCTGCTGATTGGAGACACGCACTCAAACAGAACGAGCTCCAGGCGAGAACGCTGCCAGTCCGCCAGTCACAAGTGGGGCTGTGCAAGCGCAGCCATGGGTAACCCAGGATGACAGGGCCAGCCGAGGTGGAGAGGACGAACAACCAGAGATCCTCACGATGGTTCCCAGAAATGATGGCCGAGACCGGGGCAGTCTGGTGCGTTACCTTTTCTAAGGGAGCCTTTGACAGGGTGATGAGGTTAAGGAGGGTTGGCAGAGCTTGGCAAGGGAGTCCCAGTTGGGTTGCCAGTTCTTTAGAAATAAAGCTCTGTTCAGCCCCCGAGTCCACCAGTGCGTGTGTGAGGAACTCAGTGCGGTTGTGACAAAACCTAATAGGCAGGAGACACTTGGATAGGGGAATAGATCGGGATGAGTCCGCGAGGCCCCCTATAGCGAATCGCGGACCCCCCCTTTTGGCCGAACTGGGCAGGACTCGATGTCATGCTGGTCATCCCCGCAATACATACAGAGACCCAGGTCCCTGCGGCGCTGTCTCTCTGCCTGTGAGATCTTAGTTCGTCCCATCACCATGGCCTCGGAGTCATCCGGGCCCTCTAGCGCGGGCAGAGCCAAGGTGGGAGACTGGGAGGAGTGGTGAAATGATTTACCCGAACGGCCGGAGGACCTCCGTTCGGCTGCTCGCTCCCTCATCCTATTATCCAAGCTAATGGCCAATGAAATGAGCTCAGTGAGCCACTCAGGCTTATCTAGGCAGGCCAGCTCATCCCATAGGCTAGGGCTCAGGCTACGGGTGAAGATGCTGCAAAGCGCAGCATCCTCCTACCCAACTTCCGCCACTACCACCCGGAAGTTGACAGCGTAATCGGCTACCGACCGACTACCCTGGTGAAGGTTTAACAAACGGGTGGTTAGCACACTATCACGATCCGAATGGTCAAATACTTCATGGAAATCTTGGACAAATTGGGCATAGGAGAGATTAGCGTAGCTGGGTTTCGCCATTATGGCATAAGCCCATGCTAACGCTCGCCCTTCCAAGAGATTAGCCACGTAACCAATACGGCTGTGATCGGAGGGGAAGTCCCCGGGAACGCGCTGAAACACCGTCTCACACTGGAGAATGAAACCCCGCGCCTCCCCGAGCTTCCCACTGAAGCGCGTGGGCGTGGGGATCAGCGTGAGATGCGTGAGCGCGCCTGGACTAGCCTGTCTAGATTGAGAGCTAACGGGAGCTGGCCTGCTGCTCTGAGCCGGAGGGAACACCCGCTGTCCTTCCAGGCGATCCAACCGGCTGTTCATCTGACCTAGCTGGCTCAGAATAACCTGCTGCTGGTAAGTAATCTGATCAACTTAAGCCTCCAAGATGTTAAAGCGGTGTGCGAGCCCACTGTTTGCTGGGTCACTCTGACGGAGCCGTACTGACATAATGTCGGACCCAGGGAACATGCACACACAGGCTCAAGTTCAATACAATGATCTTTATTGAATAACCAGCAGGTGCGTGTATGTGGTATGTGAGTGTAGTGTGGGTGAACGAGCTGCAGCCGGGGGTGAAACAGAGCGCCGTACAGCCTGGCAACCCTAGAGACAGAACCAAACACAGGTGTTAATTTCAGCCGTGTTGTAATGGATGGAGAATTAACAGGGCTTACTTGCAGATGTCCTGGAGTTGGTGTCGGCTTGGGCTTTGGGCCTCCTGCCAGGGAGACAGCGTCTGCTGAGCACACCCGGTGAAGCGTTGTGATGCGCGGCGTGGTGAGAGGGACGATTCCGCCGCTGCGAGGGAGAGAACCGCCGCCTGAGGGATCCACCTGTGCACAGGGGAGAGCCTGGGAGAAAAGGTAAGGTTGGAGATGTTGAGCTTACGTGCCAACGGAGAATCCAACGATGAAGCGCAGGGCTGAGAGGAATCAGGGCGTGTGCAGGACGAAGAGCGTAGCATTGCAGACGGCTCCGTGCCGAAGCTCTAGGCAGCACGGGCTATATAGCCCGGGGCTGATTACTCCCAGGTGTGCGCACAGCTGAGGCAGATGACGGCCCAGAGTGAGTTGTAACACTGACAGCTGTCAATAGTAAAAGGGTAACACTAGAGAAATAAAGAATAAAATAACATACCAAATAAGTATAAATAAATACAGAAGAAAAACATGACACTAACACAAACAGGAAAATGGCAAGAAGAACAAAACACATACCCCAAAAAGCATAAGATGCAACAGATGAGTAAATAAGCAGAAAAAGCAGTCAGACCGAGTCTGGCGGAGAACTGCACAATACAACTATGGGTTGTACTGTGTGGTACAGACCGCCAGAGCACTAGGGGGTAATAAATCAAATGAAGATGCGCCTTCGCTCCCAGTATGCCAGGCGTGAACCTACTGTTTTGGTTGGAAGACACTGTTCGCACCTTGGGCATGCTGGGCACGAAAGTATTGTGATGTGTCATGCTCTGTTGTTGTGCATGTTAATGTGCGTATTCCAGGTGCCAAGGGCGGGAATAAAGCTGTAATAAAGAGATTTGCTCAGACACCCAGAGTTGGTCTGTTCTGCTTGTTGGAGGAAATAAAGTGTGTGTCATGAACTGCTCGTGTCTCGTCTGATCCATCCTCCACACTGGTGACCTAGAGAAGTGAAAATAGAAAATGGACCAAGCACCTCCGTGGAGACACTCCCACTGGAGCCTCCCCCCGCTGCATGCACCATAGCAGTCAAGCTCCCGGACTTTTGGTTCCATGACCCTGCCACTTGGTTTATCCATGTGGAAGCCCAGTTCGCCCTCCGCGGAGTGTCAGCAGATGACACGAAGTACCATCATTTGGTGGCTTCGCTGGACTTGCACTCCACTCAGCACGCAATGAGCCTGCTCTGAGCTCCTCCAGCCCAAGGAAAATACAACGCTTCTCAAGCAGATGCTGCTGCAGTGTTACACCCTCTCGGATGGAGAGAGGGCAGAAAAACTTCACTCCCACATGGGAGAGATCAGCTGTGGAGTTGACACCACAGATCAGCTGTGGAGTTGATGGAGAGCATGCTCGCGCTGATGGGCACAGACAACGGGTCTTTCCTCTTTGCCCACCTCTTCCTCAAGAAGCTCCCAGCATCGGCGCGAGCGATCTTGGCAATCTCACCGCGGCCGCGGATTACTGAACACTGGCAGAGGAAGCAGACCACATCATCCCAGCGAACAGGAGTTTCAGTGTCCAGGCAGTGAGACCAGGATCTCCGGAGAAGTCCAACGAGGTCGAGGAGCCGATGGTGGTGGCTGGGACGGCCACTCGGAGAGACAGGAATGGGACGACGTGTTTTTATCACCGGTGTCTTGGTGCTGAAGGGCAATGCTGTCTGCCGTCGTGTCGCTTCAAGAAATCGGGAAACGGGCCAGCTGGCAGTCAGTAGCAGCTACAGCCACTGGCGAAAGGGAGAAGCTGCTATTCATCGAGGACACACGTTCTGGGAGACAGTTCTTAGTGGACTCTGGCTCCCAGAAGAGCCTCATTTTGCCAGTCAGCGCGAACAGACTGGCAGAAGGCTGCAGTCTATCATTAACGGCCGCCAACGGATCCCCCATCAGGACGTTTGGTGAAAGGTCGGTGACTGTATGTTTGCATGGACACAATTATGAGTGGGACTTTGTGGTAGCTGCATGTTCAGTTCCTATTCTAGATGCTGAATTTCTGTGTGCTTATGGTCTCCTTGTTGATATTGCTCACAGACGTTTAGTGGATGCTGTTTCTTTTTCCTCATTACCCTGCATAGCTCGGGGAGTTGGGCCACTAACCCATGCAAATGTTTTAACTCTGGGGGACAAGAACAAGAGTTTGCTTGCGAAGTTTCCCCCGCTCACGGTGCCCACTTTTTCCGCGACCGTAACCAGGCATGGGGTCGAGCACTTTATCACCATGAAGGTCCTGCCGGTTTTTGCTCATTCGTGCCGTCTGGACACGGCTAAGTTATCCATCGCGTGTGAGGAGTTCACTAACTTAGAACGTCTTGGGATTGTTAAGCGCTCCAGCAGCCCTTGGGTGTCCTATGGTGCCAAAGGCCGATGGTTCGTGGCGACCGCACGGTGATTTCCGTCATTTGAACAATGCCACCGAACACAACCGTTACCCCATCCAGCACATCCAGGATTTTTTCCGTGCACCTGGCCAGAACGCGCATTTTTTCAAAAGTGAATCTGGTCTGTGGTTGCCATTCGTGCCGAGGACGTCCCCAAAATGGCGGTGATAACCCCCTTCGGTCTTTTCGAGTTTTTACACATACTGTTCGGGTTAAAGGGCGCAGCACAAACTTTTCAAAGGATGATGGATTTGATGCTCCGTGACTTACCGTTCGTTTTCGTCTACTTAGACGACATTTTGGTGGCTAGTGCATCAGAGGAGGAGCACCTCACCAATCTCAAGCAAGTTTTCCAACGATTGGAAGCACACAGGCTGATTGTTAATCTGGTGAACTGTCAATTCGGGCTGCCGGTAATCGACTTCTTGGGTCATCGCATCTCGCCGGAGGGCGCAATCCCGCTGCTGGGTAAGATACGCGCAGTGTCGGATTTTTCGCATCCACAGACTGTGAAGGCACTGTAGGAATTTTTGTTGATGGTCAGTTTTTACAACCGTTTCCTTCCCCAGGCAGCCTAGCTGCTCCAATCACTGTACAGCATGCTCAAAAAGAAGAAACCCGTGGACAGCATTGACTGGACCCCCAACTGGATCCAAGCTTTCACAGGTGTCAAAACGACACTTGCCAAGACGGCTTTGTTTGCCAATCCAGCCCCGTCAGCACAGATAGTGCTCACCACAGATGCATCGGATGTCACGGTAGGAGCCATGGTGGAGCAGTATGCCACCAGTTCGTGGCAGCCCTGGCCTCTTCCATCCATACTTTGCGCGACAACAGGCATAAGTATAGCACTTTCGACAGAGGGTTGTTGGATCTCCACCTGGCTACGCGTCATTTTCAGTTCTGGCTCAAAGGTCACGAGTTTACCGTGTTTGTCGATCACAAACCACTGACCTACGCAATGTCCAATGTCTCGGAACCATGGTCGGCTTGGCAACAATGGCACTTGGCCACAATTTTGGAGTTCACGACCAATATCCAACATGTAGCCGATAAATTTAACGTTGTGGCGGACTGCCTGTCGCTCACGCTGATCTCTCCAGTCTACGTGGGTATCGATTTTTCCGCAATGGCCGCTGGCCAGATAGGGGATGCAGACATTTGCACTCAAATCCGCAGGTACCAGATTAAAACTGTACAGCAGGGCAGTACAAGAAGGGTGCCTCTCCCCCCTAGCTCGGAACCACCAGTCACCCCCGCCCGGTGGTTCTAAGCTCTTGGTGCCGCCGCGTTTTTGAGTCCGTCTACTCCCTTTCACATCCCGGCATACGAGCTTCGGTTAAGCTGGTGGGGTCCAAATTCATCTCGCCTTGCTTACACAAGGATGTGAAAGAATGGGCTACAGCGTGGGTCGTGTGCTAATGGGCTCAGGTGCACAGGCACACCAAAGCCCCCCTCCAGTCTTTTCAAATTCCGGCCAGGAGGTTCGACCTCATACATGTGGATTTAGTGGGTCCCCTTCCGCTGTTGCAGGGGTTCACACACCTTCTGACAATCATGGACAGCACTACGCATTAGCCAGAGGCGGTTCCGCTGAATTCCACCACATCTTCCGAGGTAGCTCGCGCCTCGTTGTCATCTTGGGTCGCACGGTTCGGCTCCCCGTTGGACATCACTTCCGATAGGGGTCCGCAATTTGTTTTGGAACTCTGGTCTGTGATGGCCGACAGCCTGGGGGTCAAAATCCACTGCACCACCACCTGCAACCCACAGGCTAATGGTTTGTGTGTTTCATAGGTCGTTTAAAGCAGCACTCAGAGCTTCACTAACGGATGCAAATTGGGTTGACTGCCTGCCTTGGGTCCTACTGGGGTAGCACTCTATGCCTAAGGAAGATTTGACAGCTTCCCCGGCAGAACTCGTTTTTTTCTCAGCTGTTGTGGATCCTGGGGGAATTTTTGCCAGAGAGCCCCGCGCTCGGTTCTGACCCATCCACGCGCTTTTTTTCCAGGGCAGAGGCTGGCAGCAGCCCAGGGCCGGTGCACCATTGTTTTCCCTGCACTTTTGTTCCAAAATATTTGGAAATCGCCAAATTCGTTTTCTTTGAGCATGGTGCCCACAGAACACCGCTACGTCCGCTGTACAACGAAGTGCTGGAAACAGGGGCAAAGCATTTTGTGTTGGACCTTTGGGGGCATAAGGAAACCATCTGCATAGACAGGCTGAAGCTCGCTTATGTGTTGGCAGAATAGCAGGTGGTGCTGGCCAAGGCTCCCTGGCGCAGACGCCCACCTACAGTGGGCCCGCAGATTTGTATTCCCCCTACAGAGGACTGTTTTCCGGAGACTAAATCTTTCCCTTCCCCCCACCCCCGCAGAGGACTGCTCGCTAGAGACCGAGTTTTTCTCCTACCCACCTCAACAGCAAGGCACTTCGGCTGGCCCAGCGGCTCCACATTACAGCTGTTACCGACACTTGCTCAAGCCCAAAGAGCCGGAGGGTTAAAGCCCCTTCTGGATGTTCGGGGGGGGGGGGGGGGGGCTGTGTGGTGACAAAACAAGAGATTGCACACCACCCAGGACTTTGGAGAATTGGGGGAAGGAGGTGAGAGATGGAAATGAGGAGAAGAATGGAGTGGAACCAAGGATGAGTGCCAGAGCACTAGGGGGTAATAAAAAAAATGAAGATGCGCCTTCACTCCAGGTATGCCAGGGATGAACCTATTGTGCGGGGTGGAAGACACTCTTCATAATTAGACTTTTTCTGATAAATTTGCAGTGTTCATGGATGCGGGATACGTTTTTATTCTATTAAATATTTTGTATGTTAATCTAGATAATGGCCCAAGTTTGTTTTTTGCCCCAAACACAATCTTGCAAATGGCCCCCCAAAAAGCTAGAAACAGCCGTGGATTTCACACAGTAGCTGTTTTTGATTTCTTTTGTTTTTTTTAAACAACAGTCGTTTTTCTTTCTTTTTTTTTTTTTAATTGGCAGTGTTGGGTGTTGTTAGGTGTGATTTATGCATTTTTTTTCTGATCGATTTTGTTAAATATAACAAAGTCCGAGTCCATGGTCCTCAGCCGGAAAAAGGTGGATTGTCCTCTCCGGGTTGGGGACAGGCTCCTGCCCCAAGTGGAGGAGTTTAATTATCTTGGGGTCTTGTTCATGAGTGAGGGGAAAATGGAGCGAGAGATCGACAGACGGATTGGAGCAGCATCTGCAGTGATGCGGACGTTGTACCGGTCTGTTGTGGTGAAGAGGGAGCTTAGTTCTAAGGCAAAGCTGTCGATTTACCAGTCAATCTACGTTCCTACTCTCACCTATGGTCACGAGCTTTGGGTAATGACCGAAAGAACGAGATCGCGGATACAAGCGGCTGAAATGAGCTTTCTCCATAGGATTGCTGGACTCACCCTCAGAGATAGGGTGAGGAGCTCAGTCATCCGGGAGAGGTTCAGAGTAGAATCGCTGCTCCTCCACATTGAAAGGAGTCAGTTGAGGTGGTATGGGCATCTGATTAGGATGCCTCCTGGACGCCTCCCACTTGAGGTGTTTCAGGTACGTCCCACTGGGAGGAGACCCCGGGGCAGACCCAGGACTCGGTGGAGAGACTATGTCTCCCAGCTGGTCTGGGAACGCCTTGGTATCCCCTCTGAAGAGCTGGAGCAGGTGGCTGGGGAGAGGGAAGTCTGGGCTTCTCTGCTTGAACTGCTGCCTCCGCGACCTGGACCTCCGGAAAAGCGGTAGAAGATGGATGGATGGATGGATGGAATTGTATTATACAACACACAATGTGTTTATAAGTGATTCTGATTTTTGATGATGGCTTCATTCGCTTTATAAATGTACACTGGTCAAAAACAGGTTTTAAAGAAATAATGTAAACATACACTTGTCAGTTAAAATAATAATAATAATAATAATAATAATAATAATAATAATAATAATAATAATAAGGTGCACATTTTATGCGCTTATTTTTTTTGATAATTTTTGCTGTGTTCATGCATATGGCATGGATTTTGGAGATTATCTATTTGTATTTGATCTTATTATTTCCTGCTAAATTTCCCACAAAAGCAGTTGTTACTCTGATACTGTTAAGCACAAAAAATGTGCCACTGAATCCCATTCAAAATGGAATTTTTAATGTCAATGCCATTAAAATAATACACAGCAGTAGTGTCAATCTGGGCTGAATTGATTGTTTTTACTACTATCCACCAGATGGCGCCTTTTAACCATATTTAGAATATGGAGAAAAAACCTGCCCTTTCTGGCACTGTCAGAACCCTCCTTGCTGCTGACCATCAGGCTGTAATAATTCAAGACCAAAAAATTACTTTGCATGTAGTATATTATTTTTTTTCTGTTTTTGTTCCATCTAAAAGCATGGTAGCATCATGACAAAACCTGGCATTTAAAGGGATAACTGTTTGACTGCCACAGGTGCTCGTTGTGCCATCAGCTCCTAATGGCCAAGCTTTTCAAGAAAATATTCACTTCAGATGTCAGAGATTTTCAAAGCTATAACTTGAAAGTGGTAAGAGATAATGGCTTACTGTCAATTAGAAAGATGTAGAATATGATCCAAAGTTTGAGATATGAGTAAATTTACGCATCTAATTTGCATAATGCCACGGCAGCCATATCGAATTACATAACTTTCAGTCAAAAGTGGACTTTGGACATATTTACACAAAGGATGGTTTTGTTTGTTGTTACCATTTTTTTTTGGGGGGGGGACATGTTGTTAGCTTATCTTCAAAGTATATGAACCAGAAAATCAGTGCAATGTAAACAAATAAAGACATTTGTCACTTACCGCTGGCCAGGCGGCTCGCTCGCTTCATCCTTTTGCGGCATCCTGGTCATTATTTTGTCCTCTCCCGGTCAATTTCGCTTTCTCCTCTACATCCAGAAACTGATATGATTATTCCAACTCAATTTTGCTTTTATTCGACCGCTGTTTATCTTATATGACGACATGGAACAGGAGCGATTGTTCTGCCCAGTCACATGGCGCTGCGGACGATAGCAGGTGAACATCAACCAGCTTCTCCCACCCTCTGTTATAACAATTATAACAAAATGAAGCTATTTACTTCATAAGCTAAATAATCTCTTTTTAGAATCATAGTTGGCAAATTTGGGAGCAACTCCCTCCTTCGTCTTGGTGATAAGATAAGATAAGATAAGATAAGCCTTTATTAGTCCCACAATGGGGAAATTCCAGGATTGCAACAGCACAGGGATAGCAACACTCAGAACAACAATCAGAAGGCAAGAAAAAACAAGAGCAGCGAGTATACATACGTATGTACATATAAACATAAATATATAGACACACAGTGCGGAGCATTGTAGCTAGATGGAATAAATATATAAATATAAAAAACACAGTGCGGAGCATTGTAGCTAGATGGAATAAATATATGAATATATAAACACACAGTGCGGAGCATTGTAGCTAGATGGAATAAATATATGAATATATAAACACACACAGTGCGGAGCATTGTAGCTAGATGGAATAAATATGTAAATATATAAACACACAGTGCGGAGCATTGTAGCTAGATGGAATAAATATATGAATATATAAACACAGTGCGGAGCATTGTAGCTAGATGGAATAAATATGTAAATATATAAACACACACAGTGCGGAGCATTGTAGCTAGATGGAATAAATATGTAAATATATAAACACACACAGTGCGGAGCATTGTAGCTAGATTGAATAAATATGTAAATATATAAACACACACAGTGTGGAGCATTGTAGCTAGATGGAATAAATATGTAAATATAAAAACACACAGTGCGGAGCATTGTAGCTAGATGGAATAAATATGTAAATATAAAAACACACACAGTGCAGAGCATTGTAGCTAGATGGAATAAATATGTAAATATAAAAACACACACAGTGCGGAGCATTGTAGCTAGATGGAATAAATATGTAAATATAAAAACACACATAGTGCGGAGCATTGTAGCTAGATGGAATAAATATGTAAATATATAAACACACAGTGTGGAGCATTGTCGCTAGATGGAATAAATATGTAAATATATAAACACACACAGTGCGGAGCATTGCAGCTAGATGGAATGAAACAGCATAACCGTCTACTTAGTTATCCTACTGTGACTGAGATCATCCTGCGCAGTTCGCCCACTCGGGACACGAACCCGCGACCTACCAGTCAACTACACACAGTTCGAGCATGGGAGACACAGCACAATCGCGCTGAGCTAAAGGTCCGACCGATAGCTCAGCGCTACCGATACTGCATGAGGCTTTTCGGGAGGGAGGTTTACTAACGTTCTACGCCGAACAGTGCTAGTTGGCATCCGTTACACTCTCCCCCTTAAACCTCACTCCCATCCCGGGTTCACGGCATCATTGTGACTGAGATCATCCTGCGCAGTTCGCCCACTCGGGACACGAACCCGCGACCTACCAGTCAACTACACACAGTTCGAGCATGGGAGACACAGCACGATCGCGCTGAGCTAAAGGTCCGACCGATAGCTCAGCGCTACCGATACTGTATGAGGCTTTTCGGGAGGGAGGTTTACTAACGTTCTACGCCGAACAGTGCTAGTTGGCATCCGTTACACTACATGGTATGATTATGTACCCATACATATTGTCACCCTGGGCTGCACGGTGGCGCAGTGGTTTAGCACTGTGGCAGCACAGTTTTACCCTTGGCCGGGGGATCGCGGGGATCATGAGGTCGTGGGTTCGATCCCAGCCCCCGACCAACAGTGAGCTGTGTGGAGTTTGCATGTTCTCCCCGTGTTGCGCGGGTTTACTCCGGGATTTCTCCGGTTTCCTCCCGCACACCAAAAAACATGTAGGTTTAGGGCGCTCGCGCACGCAGCGACCAGCAGCCGGTGGCTTGTCACCAGACTGCAAACCAAGTCTACCTACGGGTACAAATAAGTAACAAAAAAAAAAAAAAAAAAAAAAACCTCCGTAGCTACCGGTATTTTCCTAGTTGTATACCGGAGGGGACCATTGTGTAAGTCTGTTGCGTCTTTTGCATTCAATACTATTAGGTTGTCACGTCTTTTTGCTATCTCTGCGAGCAGCCCTGCTTAGGTTGTACAGTCTGACAGCCGTAGGTAGGAAGGACCTGCGAAACCTCTCGGTTGTGCACCTAGGATGATGTAGTCTGCTGCTAAATGAGCTCCTTAGTGCATTCAGTGTGTCCTGCATAGGGTGGAACTCGGACTCCAGCAGATATGACAGTTTAGCCACCATCCTTCTCTCTCCTATCTCCTCCACTGCGTCAAAGCGCTGCCCTAGGACAGAGCTAGCTTTCTTGATCAGTTTGTTCAGTCTCTTCCTATCGGCTACTGTAATGCCACTGCCCCAGCAGACCACTCCAAAAGTGATGGCTGATGCCACCACCGTGTCGTAGAATGTCTTCAGCAGCGCCCCTTGTACACCAAAAGACCTGAGTCTCTTCAGTAGGAACAGCTTGCGCTGTACCTTCTTATAGAGTGTGTCAGAATTGTGTGACCAGTCTAGTTTATTGTTTATTGTTTATGAACACCCAGGTACTTGTAGGATGTCACCATCTCAATGTCTGTTCCCAGTATATTTACTGGTGCTGTGAGGGGTTGTCCTTACCTGTGGCAGTCCACCACCAGCTACTTAGTTTTCCTCGCGTTGATCTGGAGGCAGTTCCGATGGCACCAGTCCACAAAGTCCTGGATAAGCCCTCTGTACTCAGCTTCATCTCCGTTGGAGATGAGGCCAACGATCGCAGAATTATCAGAGAACTTCTGTAGATGACAGTGTGTTGTGTTGTGTGAGAAGGCCACAGTATAAAGGGTGAACAGGAAGGGAGCCAAAACCGTTCCCTGGGGGGCTCCCGTGCTACCAATGATCGTGTCGGACACACAGTCCCGGGTTCTCACAAACTGTGGCCGGTTAGTGAGGTAGTCCAGGATCCATGATGACAGGTGCTGGTCCACCCCTGCGCACAGCAGCTTGTCCTTCAGGATCATCGGTTGGATGGTGTTGAAAGCACTGGAGAAGTCAAAGAACATGATCCTCACCGCATTCCCGGAAGGAATTCCAGGAAGATGACTGCATCCTCCACCCCAATGCCATACTGGTAGGCGAACTGGAGTGGATCCATCGCTGGTCCCACCAGGGGGCGGAGGTGAGCAAGGAGCAGTCTCTCCAGGGTCTTCATCATGTGGGACGTCAGGGCCACTGGTCTGTAGCTGTTCAGATCTTTGGGGTGGGAAGTCTTTGATACAGGTACCACACAAGATGTTTTCCACAACTGTGGTACCCTCCCCAGCTTCAGGCTCAGGTTGAAGATGTACTCCACAATCCCACACAGCTGGTCTGCAGAGGACTTGAGGAGCTTTGCACTGATGCCGTCCGGTCCCGACGCCTTCCTCGCCTTGATCTTCCTCAGCTCTGTCCTCACCTGGGTCTTAGTGAGGGTCAGGTTGGGGGGGCTGTGTGTTGGGAGTGGGGGGGTGTTGGTGGAGTGGGGAGTGGGCAGCAGGACTTGATGTCTTCAGAGGCAGCAGTGGTTGTTGTGCAGTCGGTGGGGAGGGCAGTTGGTCAAACCTATTGAAAAACAGATTCAGATTGTTCGCCCACTCCCTGTCCCCCGTGGCCTGGGGGGAGGTATTCTGGAGCCCAGCGATGGTTTTAAGGTTTCTCCAGACCCCACCAATGTTGTTCTGTTGCAGCTTGTCCTCTATCTTCTTCCTGAAGCTGTCCTTGCCTTCTTTGATCTTCCTCCTCAGCTCCCTCTGTACAGACTTCAGCATCTCCCTGTTCCCCGACCTGAAGATCCTCTTCTTCTCTCTCAGAAGTGTTTTTATCTCAGGGTTGATCCAGGGTTTGTTGTTTGAGCAACCCCGTATGGTCTTGGTGGGTATGGTGTTGTCCACACAGAAGCTGATGTAGTCTGTGATGGTGTGAGTGAGGCCATCGATGTCCTCACCATGTGGATCGCAGAGCTGCTCCCAGGCAGTGGTTTCAAAACAGTCCTTTAGAGCGTCCATTGCCTCCTCAGACCATAACTTCACTGTGCACATGACCGGAGGTTGTCTGTGCACTAGGGGTTTGTACACCGGCCGGAGATGAACCAAGTTGTGATCCGAACTCACGAGTGGGGGGAGTGGTGATGAGGTGTACGCCTCCTTAGTGTTTGCGTAGAATAAGTCCAGTGTTTTATTGTCTCTAGTGTGGCATGTGACATAATGGGTGAACGTGGGTAGAATGGGAGACAGTGAAACATGGTTGAAATCGCCTGAGATGAGGAGAAGAGCATCTGGGTGTTTTGTCTGCAGCCTGCCAGTTACTGAGTGGATGACGTCACGCGTTGTCCCAGCGTTTGCCGTCGGATTTGCATAAATAACAATGCAGATCACGTGTGAGTATTCCCTCAGGAGATAGGTAGGCCGCATGCTAACAGCTAGCAACTCGATGTCTTTGTTGCAGTGTTGTTGTTTAACAGTGATATTGCTTGGTGTTTGACGTTGACAGCTGCATCTGACACTCACTCGCGTCAGACTACTTTTTTCTCCGTTTTTGTGTGTTTTTATTGTTTTTATCGATTTTATTTATTTATTTATTTTTTATCCCTGTTTGTTGTTATCAGTTTTTTTTTACTGTTATCTCGGTATTGGCCTCGCCTAAAAGTTCGTCCGGATGCACGAGTAGCTGTTTTTAGCTCTCTGCAGGCTACCCATCTCAGCGTCTGGAACGCCATGGCTACTTCTCTGTCATATTCCCGCTGTTCATCGCTCCTCGAGAAGGTCTCTGAGCTGGAAACGAGGCTCTCCAATCTTTACAAGATTCGGGAGGCCGAAGACCATATCGACACCATCATTCTCGGGTGATCATCGGCCCCGGCCACTGCCTCGCAGCTGGCGGAAACTGCTACTTATTTGGGTGAGCTGAGCGCGTCTCCACCTACCTCCACACCTGCTCCAGCCTCCGCAGACGTCCATGACCTCAGCAATAAACACTGCTTTCGTCTCGGGGCTAAACCAAAAGCTTCGCTTGGGCCCTCTCATCCTCCATCTGCGCCCTGGACCTTGGTTCGACCAGCTAATGGCCATCGTCAATCGACCCGAACGGGCCGCGCCTCTTCTCTTCCGGTGTCCTTGGAAAACAGATTTGATATCCTTTCCCTGGAGGATTTTCCCCACCTGGATGATGGCCATCCACCCGTGGACACCCCTCATCTTCCCTCCCCTCCTTCAGCGGCGGCTCATATCCGCAAACCCCGGATAAAGACCACCCAGGGTGTGTCAAACTACACACCTACTCCAGACAGAAGAAAAGAGCGCATCTCCCCGCCTTCGCAACAACAACATCATCCTCTTCAGAATTTCTCTCCACATCAGAATCCACCGACAACCCCCCCCCCCCCCCCCCCCCACAGACAACGCTGGTAATTGGTGACTCGATCGTGAGGAACGTCAGAAGCAGGTACTGTGTTACTCGATTTTTTCCCGGGGCTAGAGTCTCTGATATTGAGGCTCTTATCCCTGATCTGCTGAATGAATTCCCTCACGTTCAAACTGTCGTTGTGCATGTGGGATGCAATAACATCCCAGTGAAGCGTCTGAGATTTTAAAAAGTGACTTCAGGAGCCTTCTGTCCACTCTCATGAACTGTGGCAGACGTGCATTCATCTCTGGGCCTTTGGCACCTCTCAGGCGAGGCTGTAATCGTTTTAGCAGAACTCTCAGCCTTAATTCTTGGCTGTGTTTTACTTGTCCTACTTTTAACATTGGTTTTGTTGACAATTTTAACTTATTTTGGAACCGCCCATCACTCATGAGGTCTGATGGCATCCACCCAAATAGACTTGGTGCACGTGTTTTAACAGACAATCTTTTCTATTTTATTCGGTGTTTGTTGGTACAGTGACTGAAATTTGGTGTGTTTACTCACTCCGAAGTTTCTGGGTTTGCCAATCTGCCCTTTTTTGGTCCTGTTCCCACATATTGTATCGATCCCGTTAACTCGGGTGGTCTTTACCGTTTGGATCAGCCTTTCATTTATAATCCTTCAAAGATTGAGTCTGTCTCCCGTTGCCCTAAATATTGTAACCCAGGAGAAATACAACACAACCTGAAAAACACTCGCACTCCTGCAGTTCCTCCTCATCCACCACCCTTCAACTTTGCCCCATCTCCTCCCTTAGAGAACCTTTTTCTGCTCCCTCTAAAGTTAATAAAAAAGTTAAAAAAAATAGAATGCATAAACTTCTCAGATTGATTAAACAAAATGTTGGGAAAATTCTAATCCAGCCTCAAGTCTCTAAAATTAATAAAATTAATAATTTGGCCTCTCTTCCCCCCCCAAAGTTTAAAAATTAAATGTGGCTTATTAAACATTAGGTCTCTATCTTCTAAGTCTCTTCTGGTCCATGATCTATTAATCGATCACTAGATCGATCTACTATCCCCTCACAGAGACCTGGCTCGGGCTTGATGATTATGTTGGTCTGAATGAATCAACTCCCTCTGGGTATTTAACCTGTCATAACCCCAGAGGTTCTGGTTGTGGTGGTGGAGTGGCGGCAATTTTCCATCCTAAATTGCTGGTTAATGTTAAGCAGAAATTATGTTTTAATTCCTTTGAAGGTTTGGTCCTCAGTGTGGGGCCTGTTGGCAATCTTGGCTTGATCCCAGTTCTCTTTGCCATAGTTTATCGTCCTCCCACGACCTATTCAGAGTATCGGAATTTGCCGAATTTTTAGCTGATTTGGTGCTGAAAGCCGATAGAATAACTAGAAAAGCACTCGGAGAGCACAGACCTCTGCCAAGCGCCACAGTTCCCCCCATACAGTGTTTAACATCATAAATATTAATCCTACATTTATTTTGTCTAACTTTATAGATTCCTTGACCATGAAAAAAATGCCATTCGCAAGTGGCATATAGTTTCTAAAGTGTTCTGACGGATCAGCCCCAAAATCTAATCATCTGTAGGATACCCCATTTCTGACAATCTCTGAAAATTTCATGAAAATCCGTCCATAACTTTTTGAGTTATCTTGCTAACAAACAAACAGACAGACAGACAGACAGACAAACCAACGCTGATGAAAACATAACCTCCTTGGCGGAGGTAATTATTGTAGGGGACTTTAATATACATGTTGATGTTGAGAGTGACTGTCTTAATAAGGCTTTCAATTCAATTTTAGACTCAATGGGGTTTTCCCAAAAAGTAAAAAAAAATTCTACCCATTATTTCCACCATACATCGGACCTTGTTTTGACATATGGTATAGATATCGAAAATCTGGTTGTGTCTCCTCATAATCCTGTACTGTCTGACCATTGTTTGTTAATTTTTGATTTCATTATCTCTGATCACTTATTTCCTAAAAAAAAATATTACTACAGCAAATGTCTTTCTGATGACGTTGTTGCTAAATTTTTGCAGATTGTCTCCTCTATGCCATGGGTCAACACAACAGAAACACCTGAAATAAGTGATGGAGAGTCTGCTCCATTCGTGATTGATAGCATGGTTGATGGTGTTACTGCCTCTCTGCATCGGACTCTAGATTTGGTAGCCCCTTTAAAAAAGAAAAAGTCTAACCAGAGATTTCTTACTCCTTGGTTTAACTCAGAAACTCGTGGCTTGAAACAGAAGGCTCACCAATTGGAAAGAAAATGGCGTTCATCTAATTCAGATGAATTCTACTTGGCGTGGAGAAATCATCTCTTAATCTACAAAAAATCTCTTAGAAAAGCTAGATCAAGCTATTATTCTGCATTAATAGAAGCAAACAAGAATAACCCCAGGTTTCTCTTCAACACTGTAGCCAGGCTTACAAAGAGCCATGACTCGGTCAATCCTCGCATCCCCCTGAGCTTTCTAGTCAGAACTTTCTGAACTATTTCAATCTTAAAATTTTATCTATTAGAGATGAAACTATTCAGATTCTTCCTACCGTAAACTCTAGTACATTAACTACTGCAGCTCCCTCAATTGATATCTGCTTGGATAGATTTACTCCAATTGACCTCTTGGAGTTGGATAGGGTAGTTTCCTCTTCTAAGCCTTCATCTTGCCTTCTGGACCCTATTCCTTCCAGGTTATTTAAAATTATTTTCCCAATTATTAGTAGCCATATTCTTCTTATCATTAATTCTTCTTTAACTCTGGGTTATGTTCCACTGGCTTTTAAAACTGCTGTAATTAAACCTTTACTTAAAAAACCGACGCTCGATCCTGGAGTTTTGGCCAATTATCGACCAATCTCCAATTTGCCTTTCATTTCAAAAATCTTGGAAAGAGTTGTTGCTGTGCAATTATCTGACCATTTTCAGGGAGTTGGTTTGTTTGAGGTGTTTCAATCTGGGTTCAGAGCTCATCACAGCACTGAAACTGCCTTAGTGAAGGTCTCTAATGACCTCCTGACTGCAGCTGATAATGGACTTGTCTCTGTTCTTGTTCTTTTAGATCTCAGTGCAGCCTTTGACACTATCGATCATGCCATTCTACTTGATAGATTGGAACACTTTGCTGGACTCAGTGGAACTCCGCTGCAGTGGTTAAGATCTTATTTGTCTGATAGATTTCAGTTTGTCCATGTCAATGATGGATTTTCTTCCAGCTCTAAGCTCACTCACGGAGTTCCACAGGGATCTGTGTTGGGCCCTACTCTTTTTAGTCTATATATGCTCCCGCTGGGCAGTATCATCAGAAAGCACTGTATACATTTTCATTGTTACGCTGATGACACACAACTATACCTGTCAATGAAGCCCGATGATTATGATCAGTTGGCCAAGCTAGATGCCTGTCTTAAGGACATCAAAGCTTGGATGACTTGTAATTTTTTACTATTGAACTCTGATAAGACTGAAGTCATTGTTGTTGGCCCAAAACATCTTAAATTCCTTTTCAGATTATGCCCTTAATTTAGATGCTGCCACTCTCACTCTGAACAGTTGTGTGATGAACCTTGGAGTGATTTTTGACCAGGATTTGTCCTTTAATTCACATATTAAAACTGTTTCTAGGACCGCCTTATATCATCTGCGCAATATTGCTAAGATCAGGAGCATCTTGTCTCTGGGTAATGCTGAGAAACTGATTCACGCCTTTGTCAGTTCGCGATTAGATTATTGTAATTCGCTATTATCTGGTTGTCCTAGAGTATCTTTAAAAAGTCTTCAATTGATTCAAAATGCTGCTGCTAGAGTTTTAACAGGTTCTAGAAAAAGAGATCATATTTCCCCGGTTCTGTCCTCCCTCCATTGGCTTCCCATTGAATTCAGAATCAAGTTTAAAATCCTTCTTCTTACTTTCAAAGCTCTTAACAATCTGGCCCCCAATGTATAAAAGATCTGATATTACCTTACCATCCTAACAGAGCATTACGCTCCCAAAATGCTGGCTTACTTGTGGTGCCCAGAATCTCCAAAAGTACGGTGGGAGGCAGAGCCTTCTGCTACCAAGCCCCTTCTCTCTGGAACCATTTACCACTCTGGGTCCGGGAGTCAGACTCGGTCTCTGTCTTTAAGAACAGGGTAAAATCCTTCCTTTTTAATATAGCTTTTGTTTAAGGAGGGTATTTGTGTCTTTTAACCACACTCTTGTTCTATTGTTATCTGATCCATACTGCTGGTTGACCTCCAATATTGTACTTGGCATCTTACTGCTATGTTCTTTATGCCCTCATCCCCAGCGAGTCACAGCAGACGACTGCCCTCCCTGATCCTGGTTCTGCTAGAGGTTTCTTCCTTCCAAATGGGAGTTTTTCCTCTCCACTGTCGCCTAGTGCTTGCTCATAGGGGATCGTCTGATCGCTGGGTCTTTCTGTGACAGTGTGATTTTTTTTTTTATCTGCACAGTGGTGCCACGAGACGGCTTTTGTTGTGATGTGGCGCATTATAAATAAAGCTGAATTGAATTGAATTGAATTGAAAAATTGAATTGATATGTCCCGGTCTGCACCAGTTGTTATTAACATACACCATCACGCCACCGCCCCTTGCTTTGCCACTGTCTGGTGTTCGGTCTGCCCGTATCGCGTGGAAACCCAGTGCGGGGGCAGTGCGGTGGCGCAGTGGTTAGCACTGCACCAGCACAGCAACTCACCCTTGGCCATGGGATCCCTGGCTCGATCCCAGCCCCTGACCAACAGTGATCTGTGTGGAGTTTGCATGTTCTCCCCGTAACTGCGTGGGTTTACTCCAGGATTTCTCTGGTTTCCTCCCACAGGCCAAAAACACGCAGGTTAGGTTAATTGGAGACTCTAAAGTGTCCCTAGATGTGAATGTGTGTGTGAATGGTTAAGGGATAGCGCCGTACCGTGGCTGCTTCATCCATCCAGGTGGATGCCCTCAATTTCCCCTCTGGGGATCAATAAAGTATACAAAATCAAATCAAAATCAAAAACCCTCCAGTTCAATGTTAGCATCTGCTGCTAGTTCAGTTAGCCACGTCTCCGTAAACAACAAAAGGCAACACTCCCAGTATATGCTATCATAGCGGGAGATAGCCGCTAGCTCATCTACCTTTCCCAATATCGATCGTACATTCCCCATAACAACGGATGGGAGGGTGGGTCTGTACCTTATATTCCATGGCCACCGTCTTACACCAGCACGACACCCATGTCGTTTTCGCCTTATTTCTCCTGGTATGTCGAGTTTTTCTGTTAGCACCAAGTGGCGGTTAAGTGCTAGCAGCTGTTCCTTGCTGTACCGTCTCCTGCTGTAAACAGTGGCTCCGTCCGCCGGCTCGGGAGACATTTGGGGCAATCTGTGTGTCCGTAATGTATAAGGTGTGTAAGGTGTCACCGGATCAGAAAGTTGTCACCGGATCAGAAAGATAGAGGAAGAAAAAACTCAGAATTGAGCCGCTGTTGCAGAAGGGCAGCTGACTCGTGTGGCGCCGGAAGTTCGCCGGAAGTGATACGAGTACATCTACATTTGTTTACAAACTCTTCTTCTCTGGTCTTCTTCTTCTTCAGAGTTTAATGGCAGCTGGCATCCATATTGTTGCATTACTGCCACCTTCTGGTTTCCACACGCCTCTAATCATCATGTTTTAAATCTGTCTGTCCATTCTGGTCGCTCTTAGGAACTGCATTATCCATTTCCTCCCCTGCACACAGTCCCCATAGTCCAGTATACTTTTTACAGTCTTTTCTACCTGTCCTATTTTCTGTAGTTGTTGAATCATTTCCTCCCTTTCCTGATTAAATTTCCTGCAAGATAACAATACATGCTTTATTGATTCTGGATCCTGACAATTTTCACATAAGCCAACTGGGTGCTTTCCCAAGATGTATAAAGTGCCGTTGAGATAACCGTGTCCAATTCTCAGTCAACTTATTAGTACTTGTTCTTTGCGTTTTGTTCCACTGCCTCTTGTTTCACCTACTGTATTCTGTATGGAGTGCAAATGTCTGCCTTTTGTTTCTGTGTCCCACATCTGCTGCTGCTGTTGTTTTGCTCTCCCCAAGACGATGCTTTCCCCTCCGACTTTGACATCTTTAACCTAGTGTCTACCATTTCCTTCCTTGTTGCCTCCTTTGCCAGCTTGTTAGCTCCCTCATTCCCTGGGACACCCGAATGTGCTGGGACCCACAAGAATGTGACATCCCCCCCCCCACTACTCCTGAATACAAATGCAGTATTTCATACACTAGACCTTGATGTCTTTTAGCTGCACCTGACTTGATGCTTGTCAGAGCTGACACAGAGTTACAACATATTAGAATGCTGCTATAGCTTACAGCTACACTCCACTCTAATGCCATCAACATGGCATACAGTTAAAACACTTAAAAAATCAGTTGTCCTCTTGCTGATCCCCACCTGACAGCTTGGCACCACCACTGCTGACCCTGTTGTCCCCATTTGAGGGTCCTTTGACCCATCAGTAAAAATCTGCGTCCAGTCTTTATACTTATAATCCATATAACTAAAATATTCACTTCTCATATCAGCACTCTTTCTATTCAGTTTTACTTTGAGTAGCTCCATATCTACAATAGGACTTTCTAGTAGCCAAGCAGGTCTCATTGGCCATATAACCGTATCACTAAACTCTTCTATCATATACTCTCATGTCTTTTGCCACTTGATCCCCTATCCAGCCAAAGCTTCCTTTTTGAGTGGTTTCTTTCTCCAAGCAAGTCTGCAGTACCATTTTTGTTGGGTGGTTATCACCATGTCCCCTCAGATTCGCCCAGTAATTAGCCATTAGCTGTTTTTGCTGTATTTTCAATGGCATTTCACCCGCTTCCACCTGAATTGAACACACTGGTGAGGTTCTGGATCATTTTCTCTGGTGCCCAGAAGGGAAGTTTTTGAATTGTTGTATGTCTGCCGTTAGTCCTCCAAGGCAAGAACAGTAAGTTATACATGTCTACCTTGTGAGGTGGAATCCTTTTATTTAAATAGTTGTTTTTTTATAAGACTTTATTTAACCAAGTGCAATCAATTACGATCTTCAGTAGAAAAACAGAACAAAACAACAGTAGGGGGTATCACAAAAAAATTTAATATTTAAATCTTTACAAATGTCCAGTATTTTTATGGCTTTACTATTATTCTGCCTTTGGAGTGTTTCTAAACAATGTTCAATATGAATCTTAAATTGTTGTATGTGTGGGGTGGTGCTCCATTTACATTTGTGGATGATAAATTTTCCAAATAAAATAAAAAGATTTAAAATAAATATTTTTTTTTTTACAATCAATATCATTCTTATCATAAAAAATAGAATGTTTTTTTGTTAAACAAACAGAGCAGTCAACCCATTGAATAAATGTTCCAGATCTATCCAAAACATTTTAACATACAAACATTCATAAAATAAAGGACATGTGGCACATATGTTGGTTACATATTCACCACAAATGTATTGCTGTATGTTTATTGTGTGCTTCACGTCTCATGGAACAAAAGGGACTGAGACTCTGAGAGACAATGGAAGGGTGTGAGATTCGGCCTTTGTTTCAGGGAGACGACCTGGGGAGATGTCTGGACCACCAGAGGCTAAAGGACACAATGGTGTGAGATCAAAGGGGTTACTTTGTGATCGGGATTAAGTACCATGTGACTGTATGTTTGATTAAACACCATGTGACTGCTGTTTCGTGTCCGGGGGATAAAACTCTGATGTTGAGATGAAACTTCCTCTTTTCTTGCTTTGAGATCGATGGAGTATGTGATCTGTTAATAAAGCTGAACCTGAGGAATAAACTCAGTCTCATCCTTGAGCACATTCTCCACACTGGTGACCTTACGACGAAAAATGAGCAGAAATAATTCTCCCGAGTGGGGCTCGGCAGAAGCCAGCCTGATGGCTGCCTCCACACTCCGGCTGCCTGACTTCTGGCAGCATAGTCCGCGCTCCTGGTTTAGCGCGGTCGAGGCGCAGTTCAACCTCCGGAGAATCTCGAAGGACGACACGAAATTCTACCATGTGGTGGCGAAGCTGGACAGCCACACAGTCCAGAGAGTGGAAGACCTGGTCAATCACCCACTGGACAGCGACAAATACAGCGCATTGAAAGCTGCGCTTATCAGCCATTTCACCCCCTCGGTGCAACAGCGAGCAGAGGGGCTCCTGGCGTTGACGGAGTCGGAGAACGACAGACCCGTAGACCTGATGGTGAAATTGCTGAGGCTGAAAGACTCCGAGGACTGCAAATTTATCTTCGCCCACCTTTTCCTCCGGACCCTGCCGCCAGCGGTGAGAGTTGCCCTGGCAGATTCACCCCGGTTGGCCAAGCGAGACTACCATGGGCTGAGCAAGGAGGCGCAGCGACTCGTCGACGCCCACAAGCGGAGCGCAGTTTCGGCTGCAGCAGCGGAGCTAGGAGCGGTGCCCGGAGAGGGCATTGGACCAGTGGTTGCAGCGCCAGACGCGCCGACGACGGCAGCAGTCAGGACCAAGCGACACGGAGCGGACAAAGCAGTCAGCACCAAGCGACACGGAGCGGGCTACCATCAGGTTCCAGTGAGCGCCCAGGACATACCCAAAACAGCGGTAATAACTCCTTTCGGGCTTTTTGAGTTTTTGCGCATGCCTTTTGGACTCAAGGGAGCCGCGCAGACGTTCCAGCGCATGATGGACGCGGTGCTACGCGACCTCCCCTTCGTGTCGTCTACTTGGATGACATTTTAGTAGTCAGTACGTCCGAAGACAAACATGAAAGCCACCTCACGATAGTTTTCCGGAGGCTGGCAGAGCACGGGTTAATAATTAACCCAGCGAAGTGTCTGTTTGGGGTAGTGCAGATTGATTTTTTGGGGCATCGCGTTTCGCCAGAAGGAGCGGTCCCTCTGCCCGATAAAGTGCGCGCAATAACAAATTTTCCCCAACCTCAAACAGTCAAAGCGTTACAGGAGTTTTTGGGAATGGTTAATTTTTATAACCGTTTCCTCCCAGGCGCAGCGCAGCTCATGCAACCATTGTACACTGCACTAAAAAAGCAAAAACCCACGAATAGAATCGAATGGTCTCCTGAGCGGGAGCGGGCATTCTCTCCAGTCAAAACAGCACTGGCAAACGCAGCTTTGTTGGCACATCCAGTTCCAACAGCCCGCGTGGCCCTCACCACTGACGCGTCCGATTTAGCGGTAGGGGCGGTCATTGAACAGTTTGTAGCGGGGACCTGGTAATCGCTCGTGTTTTTCAGCAAAACCTTGCGCGATAGCGAGCGAAAATACAACGCGTTCAACAGGGAGCTGTTGGCCCTACACTTGGCCAGCCGCCATTTCCAGTTCTGGCTGGAAGGGCGCCGTTTCACCGCGTTCGTGGACCACAAACCGCTGACTTTTGCGATGGCCAAGATTTCGGAACCTTGGTCGGGCCGGCAGCAAAGACAGCTGGCCGCGATATCAGAGTTCACCACCGATATCCAGCATGCCGCAGGTAAACATAATGTAGTGGCAGACTGCCTCTCGCGTGCTGTGCTGGCGCCAGGCCCCGTGGGGGCAGATGCTGCAGCCATGGCCGCGGGCCAGGGTAGCGACGCGGAAGCGCGCGCGGCCCCGGTCCGCGTAGGGTTAGATTATGCAACCATGGCCACGGAACAGGTTAGCGACGCGGACGTGCGCGCGCTCCAGTCTGGACCAACAGGGTTAAGGCTGGAGGACAGGGTGCTGCAAATGGGTATGCCTCCCCTAATCTGCGATGTCTCCACTGGACGGCCGCGTCCCGTGGTACCAGCTGCGTGGCGCCGCCGCGTTTTTGACTTGATCCATTCTCTGGCGCACCCGGGGGTGCGCGCATCGGTCAAAATGGTGGGAGAGAAATTTGTTTGGCCGGGGTTGCGCAAACAGGTTAAAGAATGGGCGACAGCCTGCGTAGTGTGTCAGCGAGCCAAAATACACAAACACACTAGAGCTCCTTTGGAACCATTTCACATCCTGGCTAAGCGCTTTGATCATGTGCATGTCGACTTGGTAGGCCCCCTTCCGTCGTCACAGGGGTACACACACCTTTTGACGATGGTGGACCGCACCTGTCACCATGGGATGACGCCGGGCCCCGGCGTTCAGACCATGCCCCTTCTCATCCCTGCCTCTCATTGGGCTGCGTCTCAGCTGGCTCCCAGCTGTCAGTGTTACGGGATGGCTGGGGCCAATTAATCCTCATCAGCTGGGGCGCTACCAATGAGGATAAAAAGGAGCAGCCTCGATCACTCGGGGCTGCGACATAAGCACTGCTAGGCTGGAGCCCCTTCGTCTGGTGTCAGTCTCTACTCCTCTTACAGCATTCCTATGAGTGTTACCCGCTGTGAGTATGTATGCCTTGTTACCCCTACGTCCGGTGCGAGCTCCCTGCTCCTGCGTTGTGCAACTCGTGAGTGTACCTCTGTATGAGTATCTGTGCTTTCCTCATCCCTCACCCCTTACCTTTAATAAAACATCACAACTCACTGGCTCGCCCTCGGCTCTCATTGTGTGGCTCCCCAGAGCCACACGTGACAGCACCACGCGTTGGCTGGAAGCGGTCCCTCTGGCATCAACCACAGCGGAGGAAGTGGCGCGCACGTTTTTAACAGCTTGGGTAGCGCGTTTTGGAGTTCCGTCGGACATAACGTCTGACAGAGGTCCTCAGTTTGTTTCCGAACTCTGGTCATCGATGGCCCGCAGCCTAGGGGTAAAGATCCACCGCACCACCGCGTACAACCCCCAGGCTAACGGTTTATGCGAGCGTTTTCATAGGTCATTGAAAGCGGCCCTCAGAGCATCGCTCACGGATACAAATTGGGTTGACAAACTACCATGGGTCTTATTGGGGTTGCGTTCAGCACCTAAGGAGGATTTGCAGGCCTCCCCAGCTGAGTTAGTTTTTGCACAGCCTCTCCGTCTGCCCGGGGAATTTCTCCCTGATACCCCCGCACCAAATTGCCCCCCCCCCGCTCAGCTGTTGCAGAGCAACACAGGATCAAACACGCTTCCTGGCCCGGTTCATCACAGTTTTCCACGCGTTTTTGTGCCGAAGGCTTTAAAAAATGCAGAATTTGTTTTTGTTAGACATGATGCTTGTTGCCCCAGCTTGCGCCCGCCTTACGATGGGCCGTTCAGGGTGCTGGAAACAGGAGAGAAGCATTTTTTGCTAGATTTGGGAGACAGAAAGGAGTTGATTTGCATAAACAGACTCAAACCTGCTTTTGTTTTGGCGGATGAAGCAGTGCAGTTGGCGAGAGCCCCCCGTCGCGGCAGACCCCCTAGAGGGCATTCTGCAGAACACCCAGAGAGATTGAATAACAGTTCTAATCCACAGGAGCAGGAGGACACTGCGGAAGTAGCAAAGCCGGCTTTCAGCAGATACGGCAGGAGACTGAGAGCTAAGCAACTGGTGGATTGATATGTAGTAATGTTATTGTGTCATGTATCTCTGGTTTTGTTTGTCCCATTTTAGACGTTTGGGGGGGGGGGGTCATGTGGCACATATGTTGGTTACATATTCACCACAAATGTATTGCTGTATGTTTATTGTGTGTTTCACGTCTCATGGAACAAAAGGGACTGACACTCTGAGAGACAATGGAAGGGTGTGAGATTCGGCCTTTGTTTCAGGGAGACGACCTGGGGAGATGTCCGGACCACCAGAGACTAAAGGACACAATGGTGTGAGATCAAAGGGGTTACTTTGTGATCGGGATTAAGTACCATGTGACTGTATGTTTGATTAAACACCATGTGACTGCTGTTTCGTGTCCGGGGGATAAAACTCTGATGTTGAGATGAAACTTCCTCTTTTCTTGCTTTGAGATCGATGGAGTATGTGATCTGTTAATAAAGCTGAACCTGAAGAATAAACTCAGTCTCATCCTTGAGCACATTCTCCACAGACATACAGTTTCAACATCATTTTGAGAAAATATACATAGAGTGTCAGTGTTTTTCTTAAATGTTGAAATAACTTGCTTAACAAGGTAGATTAATTAAGTTATTTTAAAAGAAATTTCTCTAATTTTGTTGGTAATACAGTATTTTTTATTGTACGTATATCCAAGTTAAATTCCAATTCAAATTGTCAAATTTGGCATTCCAATAAAATTTAGTAGGAACAGTGGTGGACTCAAAACATAGTTTTCAAATATGTTTATTTGTACATTTTTTGTCTGTGATAGATATGCCATTTAATGTAATTTTATAGTTAAATTGGGGCTTGAAACCATGTAATTTCCTCAAAACAATTTTAAAAAGCCAGATGGAATTGAATCAAAGACAACTGCATCATCTTTAGGTGTAACCGGAATTTTGAATTTATTCAAAATCTCTGTATAAGTACATTAAAAGCCATTTTCATTAAATAATTGTTTCACCAACAGAATGTCATTTTTAATCCAATTATCAATAGAGACTTGTTTTTATATTTAATATCTTTGTTGTTCCAAATTAAACATTTAAGTGGAGAAAAATTGTGTTTAAAAACAATAAACCATGACAATAAAGCCTGTTTATGGAAGCTAGACAGCTTGAGAGGGATCTTATCTAGATCAAAATTACAATGCAGAAGATTTAAACACCTACTTTTCTAAAAATAAGTTTTGGGATAATATACCATACTTTATTTTTCCCCTTTGATATAATTCTTAATCCAACTGACCTTAAATGTAGTGTTAGAAGTTTTAAAATCCAAAACATTTAAACCACCTTGCTTATATGAGTAACATAGAATGCTCTTCTATAATAATGGGGTTTGTTCCTCCAAATAAAATCAAAAAGCCTTTCATCAATTTCTTTGACTCTCATTTGTGGAACATCCAGAGCCATTGCAGCGTAAACTAGTCTTGATAAGCCTTCGCCTTTTGATAATAATACCCGTCCACTTAATGACAAGTCTCTCAGTAACCAGGAATCAAATTTCTTTTTAACCTTCTCAATAAGTGTATTGAAATTTATCTTAACCTTTTCATTTTGATCTTTACATATGTTAATGCCTCGGTAAGACACAATATCTTTTACTGGAATATTACAGATTTCAACCAAATCATTTGGCCTGTCCCTTAAAACAAAAAGTTCACATGTTTTAATGTTTATACTCAGACCTGATACCAAAGAAAAGGCATAGACAGTCGATAGCTTTCTTAGTTCCTTTTTCATTTTGCAGGAAGATCATGGCATCATCTGCCAACTGGCAGCATTTCAGTTCTTTTCCAGCAATTGAAATACCTTTGAAATGATCTTTTTTAATATGGAGGGACATTATTTGCATGACCAGTAAAAATCAGAAAGAAGCAGCTGGATCCCCTTGTTTAATTCTTCGACCAATACTAAATCTAGGTGTGGTGCTGATAGAAAAATCCCATTTTATCTACATTATTATTGTCACTAATAATGTATTATTATATTTTTTCTAATCACCCTTTATTGTCATTCAACTGTACAACCAATCATATACAGCAGAACGAGATTGTGCTTTACCTATCTACTGTGTTAATCCCACACACCCCAAGTGTAGAATCAGAGGGCCGCTGCCATGCAAGGCGCCGCCACAAATTTCCCTCCTCCATTCAATTATTGCTGAGCACCAAGCTGGACGGCAGGAAGTTCCACTTTTTCACTCATACCACTCATACCTTTCATATGCTATGATTAATGTTTATATGTGCATTCCATTTGGGATAAGTTCATATATTCTTGGCATGTTTCTGTGAGCAATTATTGGCCTTAAGAGAATTCAGACTGAGAGCCAGGTCTGCGTAAAGGATGATCTCAATTACATTGATAATCTCTTTGACATGTCTTGTTTTTCTTTTGGGTCACAAGAAAGCACAGGAACTCCTCAGCCTGTATAGATCAGTTGTATACATTAGTTATATGGCCATTCTGTTAGTTTTATGGACCTCATGTCTCCCGAGCGTCTGTGACGTTTCCCCGGATAAGCTTTGATTATCAGGACTGTCCTGTTCTGTTCCTCCTCTTGTCCCTCTCCTCCTCCTCCTCCTCCTCCTCCTCTCTGTTGCCTATATACACATGTGGACAAAATTGTTGGTACCCCTCTGTTAACGAAAGAAAACCCCACAATGGTCACAGAAATAACTTGAATCTGACAAAAGTGGTAATAAATAAAAATTCTATAAAAATTAACCAATGAAATGTTGTGGTTCAAGAGAATTATTTTAAAAAACAAACTCATGAAACAGGCCTGGATAAAAATGATGGTACCCCTAGAAAAGATTGAAAATAATGTGACCATAGGGACATGTTCAACCACGATGTGTCCTCTAATTAACATCACAGGTGTCTACAAACTTGTAATCAGTCAGTTGGCCTATTTAAAGGGTGACAAGTAGTCACTTTGCTGTTTGGTGACATGGTGTGTACCATGCTAAACATGGACCAGAGGAAGCAAAGGAGAGAGTTGTCTCAGGAGATTAGAAAGAAAATTATAGACAAGCATGTCAAAGGTAAAGGCTATAAGACCATCTCCAAGCAGCTTGATGTTCCTGTGACTACAGTTGCACATATTATTCCGAAATTTAAGATCCATGGGACTGTAGCTAACCTCAATGGATGTGGGGCAGGAGGAAACTTGATGAAAAATGGAAGAGACGGATAATACGAATTTTAACAAAAGAGCCCAGAACAACCTCTAAACACATTCATGGTGAACTCCAAGGTCAAGGTACATCAGTGTCGGATCGCACCATCCATCATTGTTTGAGCCAAAGTGGACTTCATGGGACACGACCAAGGAGGACAACACTGTTGAAAACAAATCATAAAAAAGCCAGACTGGAATTTGCCAAACTGCATGTTGACAAGCCACAACGCTTCTGGGAGAATGTCCTATGGACAGACGGGACAAAACTGCAACTTTTTGGCAAGGCACATCAGCTCTATGTTCACAGACGCAAAAATGAAGCATACCAAGAAAAGAACACTGTCCCTACTGTGAAACATGGAGGAGGTTCTGTTATGTTCTGGGGCTGCTTTGCTGCATCTGGCACAGGGTGTCTTGAATCTGCGCAGGGTACAATGAAATCTCAAGATTATCAAGGTATTCTAGAGAGAAATGTGCTGCCCAGTGTCAGACAGCTTGGTCTCAGTCGCAGGTCATGGGTCTTGCAACAGGATAATGACCCAAAACACACAGCTAAAAACACCAAAGAATCGCTAAGAGCGAAACATTGGACTATTCTAAAGTGGCCTTCTATGAGCCCTGATCTAGATCCTATTGAACATCTGTGGAAGGAGCTGAAACATGCCGTCTGGAGAAGGCACCCTTCAAACCTGAGACAACTGGAGCTGTTTGCTCATGAGGAGTGGGCCAAAATACCTCCTGAGGTGCAGAAGTCTCATTGACAGTTACAGAAATCGTTTGATTGCAGTGATTGCCTCAAAAGGTTGTGCAACAAAATATTAAGTTAATTCAATTCAATTCAATTCAATTCAACTTTATTTATATAGCGCCATTTCACAACAACAGTCATCTCATAGCACTATCAACTGTAGGGGGGAACCCCCACAGTTGCAGAAAGACCCTAGCAATCAGGCGATCCCCTGTGAGCAAGCACTTGGCGACAGTGGAGAGGAAAAACTCCCTTTTAACAGGAAGAAACCTCCAGCAGAACCAGGCTCAGGGAGGGGGAGTCATCTGCTGCGACTGGCTGGGGGGTGAGGAGATAGAGAAGAAGAAAAGAACAGACATGTAGAGAGCAAACAGCACGATGGGGACTCAATCTATGGGAGAGAACAAACAGATGTTAATGACCAGCAAAAAAAAATATTTCATAGAGAGTGAGGAAAGGAGTGAGGCCCAGTGCATTACTGGAGGTCCCCCGGCTGACTAAACCTATTAGCAGCATAACTAAGGGAGGGTTCAGAAACACATGATCCCTCCCTAATTGTAGGCTATATCAAAAAGGTAGGTTTTAGCCCTATTCTTAAAAACAGAGATCGAGTCTGACTCCCGAATCCAGATTGGCAGCTGATTCCACAGGAGAGGAGCTTGATAACTGAAGGCTCTGCCTCCCATTGTACGTTTGGAGATTCTAGGTATTACAAGTAATCCTGCATTTTGGGAGCGTAGTGCTCTGTTAGGATAATACGGTAGTATCAGATCTTTTAAATAAAAAGGAGCCTGATTGTTTAGAGCTTTGTAAGTAAGAAGAAGGATTTTAAACTTAATTCTAAACTCTATGGGAAGCCAATGAAGGGAGGCCAGAACCGGAGAGATATGATCTCTCTTTCTAGTACCTGTTAAAACTCTTGCTGCAGCATTTTGGATCAGCTGAAGACTTTTTAAAGATGTTTTAGGACAGCCTGATAATAAAGAATTACAATAATCTAATCTCGAGCTAACAAAAGCGTGGATCAGTTTCTCAGCATCACTCTGAGACAAGATGCTCCTAATCTTGGCAATATTACGCAAATGATAGAAGGCTGTCATGCCGCGCCGCTCATCAGCGGCGCCAGCTGCACGCACACCTGCACATCATCAGCGGCGAGGGATTTAAGCCGCCTCGCCCTGGGCTTCGGCCTGAAGCCGTCAGACTTCACTACGGATTGCTGTGAGTTCCTTCTCATACTCAGCAAGCATAGCGGTAAGAAGATCTTACCTTTTCTTCTCCAAGTCTGTGGGCTGCACGGTGGCGCAGTGGTTTAGCACTGTGGCAGCACAGTTTTACCCTCGGCCGGGGGATCGCGGGGATCATGAGATCGTGGGTTCGATCCCAGCCCCCGACCAACAGTGAGCTGTGTGGAGTTTGCATGTTCTCCCCGTGTTGCGTGGGTTTACTCCGGGATTTCTCCGGTTTCCTCCCGCATACCAAAAACATGTAGGTTTAGGGCGCTCGCGCACGCAGCGACCAGCAGCCGGTGGCTTGTCACCAGACTGCAAACCAAATCTACCTACGGGTACAAATAAGTAACAAAAAAAAAAAAAAAAAAAAAAAAAAAAAAAAAGTCTGCTCCCCTGTGCACAGGTGGATTTCCCGGCGGCGGACTATTCCTCTCCATCGCCTGTTCCTCGCTGCTGCACCGGGCTCTCCAGGTGGCTGTCTACCGGACCTTGTTCCTTGCTGTGCCAGTCATCTGCCCTTTCCAAGTAAGCTCCTCTCCAACTTGTATATCTCCTGTGTTGGTGTGTGCCCGTCACCCTTCTCCCTGTGCTTTTCCCATAGGGTTGTCCGGCTGTACGGTCTCCTGCCTCTGTGCCCGAAGCAGACGCCACCACCAACACATTCACATCCCGCAGACACACATTCATACACCCTTGTTGTCAATAAAGCTATTTGAGCTACCCTGAGCCTGCGTGTGTGTCTCCTGAGCCGTGCATTATGTCAGTACGGCTTCAGCAGAGCGGCTCGGCAGACGGCGGGCTCACACGCCGACTTACCACTCTCGAGGCTCGAGTGGACCAAATAGCTTTTCAGCAACAGGTGATTTTTAATCAATTGATTATTATAAATAACTGATTGGACCGCTTGGACCCCCAACAGCCATTCCCCCCGGCTCGTCAGGGTGGCGCGGCTCCTGCTGCTCCAGCGGCCGTCCAGCCGGCTCCGGTAGCACCGGTTCGGCTCACGCCCATTCTGACCCCCGCCCGCTTTAGCGGCAAGCTCGGCGGAGCGCGGGGGTTCATAATGCAGTGTGAGTCCGTGTTCCACCGTGTGCCCGGGGATTTTCCTTCAGATCACAGCCGAATTGGCTACATAGGGAATCTCCTAGAGGGGCGAGCACTGACTTGGGCTTACGCCGTAATGGCGAAGCCCAGTTACGCCACCCTCACCTATGGCCAATTCGTGAGACAATTCCTGGAAGTCTTTGATCACTCTCGTACCGAGACCGTCCAGGTCGATCGGCTTCTCAGTCTCCAGCAGGGGAGCCGGTCGGCAGCGGACTTTGCGATCGACTTCCGGGTAGTGGCGGAGGAATTGGGCTGGGATGAACGTTCATTCTGCGGCCTTTTCCTCCGCAGTCTCAACGATGATCTGAAGGATGAACTGGCTGGGCGGGACATCCCGGAGACTCTAGCGGAGCTAACGTCTCTTGCCATCAGTTTGGATAACAGGCTGCGCGAGCGCTCCTCGGGGCGGGAGTCTTCTTCTTCTTGCTCTTGGGGTGCCTCATCGCTCCTGTTCCAAGCTCGCCCCCTGGCGACGCCGCCACCATCGTGCCCCGAGGAGTCGGAGCCGATGGTGACGGGTTGGACAAAGCTTTCCCCTGCGGAGAAACAACGCCGCTGTGAGTTGGATCTCTGCATGTATTGCGGAGATGATCAACACACGGTGAAGCTTTGCCCACGGAAAGCCAGACGGCGGGGTCCGCGAGTCACTGTAGGGGGCCTCGCGGACATCAATCGGTTAAGTTCCCTCACACAATTGAAGCTGCCCGTCCGATTTTGCCACAACTCCACTGGGCATCTCACTCACGCACTGGTGGATTCGGGCACGGAGGGCAGTTTTATTTCACAAAGCCTGGCAACCCGATTGGGCATCCGCTGCCAGGCACTGAAAACTCCTCTCACCCTGGTCAACCTCTCCCGTGCCTCCTTGGGGAGAGTAACACACCAGACCGTTCCCGTTCCGGTTATCATCTCTGGAAACCACCGGGAGGAGATAACATTCTACGTCCTGCCCAACTCTGTGTTGCCCGTTATCCTGGGGTACCCCTGGCTACGCCTCCACAACCCCGTCTTGGATTGGAAGTCCGCCAGGGTATTGGCATGGAGCACATTTTGCATGACCACCTGCTTACAGTCCGCTGCCTGCTCTCCGTCCTCTTCCCCATCACCTACGGACGCTGCGCCCCCGGACCTATCCCTGGTGCCATCGGAATTTCACGACCTGGGTATGGTATTCAGCAAGTCCAAGGCGATGTCTCTTCCTCCACATAGACCTTTGACTGTGCTATAAACATCCGCCAGGGGGCACCCTTACCCTCGGGGCGACTCTACAGCCTGTCGGCGCCAGAGAAGGAGACCATGAACGCTTATCTTAAGGAGTCGCTGAGTGCTGGGATTATCCGTCCCTCGTCATCACCTGTGGGGGCAGGATTCTTCTTCGTGGGCAAGAAGGACGGTTCCCTCCGTCCTTGCATCGACTATCGCGCCCTAAATGACATCACGGAGAAGGATCGCTATACCCTGCCCCTCATGGACACCGCCTTCCACTCCCTCCAGGGGGCGACTTGGTTCACCAAGCTGGATCTACGCAGCGCATACCACCTCGTCCGGATCCGGGAGGGAGATGAGTGGAAGACGGCCTTCCGTACCCCGAACGGCCACTTTGAGTACCTTGTGATGCCGTTCGGGTTGACCAACGCTCCGGCCGTCTTTCAGTGCCTCATAAATGACGTCCTCCGGGATTTCATTGGCCTTTTTGTGTTCGTCTACCTGGATGACATTCTCATCTTCTCCAAATCCAGGGACGAGCACCGGGTCCATGTGAGGCGGGTCCTCCAAACACTGCTGGAGAATCGGTTGTATGTGAAGGCCGAGAAATGCGAGTTCTACGCTAAGACAACATCCTTCCTCGGGTTCATCATCTCCCAAGACCAGGTGCTTCCGGACCCAGTGAAGGTGAAGGCGGTGGTGGAATGGCCCACACCTGCATCAAGAAAACAGGTGCAGCAATTCGTCGGGTTTGCAAATTTCTACCGCCGCTTTGTCCCTAACTTTGGCACCATCGTCGGCCCGTTGACCCGCCTCACGTCCCCTAAGGTCCCGTTCTGGTGGACCGAAGAGGCCGCGGCTGCCTTTCAGGCGCTGAAGGCGGAGTTCTCCTCCTCCCGGGTCCTTAGCCAAGTCAACCCTGCGCTGCAGTGCATCGTGGAAGTGGATGCTTCGGACACAGGAGTGGGGGCGGTTCTATCCCAGCGGTCGCCAGAAGATGGAGTCAAACAGCCCTGCGCCTTCTTCTCCCAGCGCTTGTCCCCGGTGGAACGGAATTACGACGTGGGGGACAGAGAGCTCCTCGCCATCAAGCTCGCGCTGCAGGAGTGGTGTCACTGGCTAGAGGGGGCGGATCTGCCGTTCGTGGTCCTGACGGACCACAAGAACTTGGAGTACCTGAGATCTGCCAAGCGTCTGAACGCCCGCCAGGCGCGCTGGTCCTTGTTCTTTGCCAGGTTCCGATTCAACATCACCTTCAGGCCTGGCTCCAAGAACGGCCTGCCCGACGCCCTCTCTAGGCAATTCGCCCCTGAGGAGTCGGAGGACACGGTCCACACCATCCTACCCAGGTCGTGCGTCGTGGGAGCCGTCACCTGGGACATTGAAAGCAAGATCCGGAAGGCGCAGGAAGTGGAACCTGACCCTGGCAGCGGACCGGAGGGGAGGCTGTTCGTGCCATCCACGGTTCAGGGGGAGGTCATCCACTGGTTGCACACATCCAAGCTCACCTGCCACCCTGGCTCCTCCCGGATGATTTACCTCCTCCAGCGGTCCTTCTGGTGGCCGGGCCTGCGGAGGGACGCTGCCCGCTACGCCCGGGCCTGCCCAGTGTGTGCCACCAGCAAATCAGGTAATGCCCCTCCAGCGGGTTTGCTCCAGCCTCTGCCCATCCCTGGCAGACCCTGGTCGCATATCGCCCTGGATTTCGTCACCGGACTTCCAGTCTCAAACACCTTCGACACCGTCCTGACCATCGTGGACCGCTTCTCCAAGGAGGCACACTTCGTTCCCCTACGAGGTCTCCCAACTGCCCTGGAGACGGCGGACCTCCTAATCCAGCACGTGGTCAGGCTGTATGGGATTCCGGTGGACGTGGTCTCGGACCGGGGGCCCCAATTTTCTTCAGAGGTTTGGAGGTCGTTCTGCAACGCCCTGGGAGCCAAGGTGAGCCTCTCCTCCGGCCATCACCCCCAAACCAACGGGCAGTGTGAGCGGACCAACCAGGAGCTGGAGGCTGCGCTCCGCTGCATAACGGCGTCCAAACCAACGTCCTGGAGTAACCACCTCGCCTGGGTTGAATACGCCCACAACACCGCTCGCACTTCTGCTACAGGGATGTCCCCCTTTAAGGCGTCCCTGGGTTATGACCCCCTGCTGTTCCCGGCGCAGGAGAGTGAGGTAACTGTCCCCTCAGTACGGGCGCATCTCAGGGAGTTCCGCTCCATCTGGGCGTCAGCGCGCAATGCGCTTTTACGCACGGCAGAGCGCAACAGAGCCGTGGCAGACCGGCACAGAAGACCTGCCCCGGCGTACAGAGTTGGTCAGCAAGTCTATGTGTCGACCCAGGACGTGATTTTAAAGGGCGAGAGGAGGAAGCTGGCACAGCGTTTTATGGGCCCATACCCCATCACCAGGATCATCAACCCGGTGGCTGTGCGTGTAGCTATTCTTCCCTCCCTCCGCATCCACCCCACCTTCCATGTATCCAAGGTGAAGCTGGCAGTCTCCGACCCCCTTTGCCCCCCTCCTGCTGCGCAACCCGCGCCCCGGATGATTGATGGCCATCCGGCCTGGCCTGTCTCCTCCATCCTGGACTCCCGGCGCCGGGGTCGTGGGTTGCAGTACTTGGCGGACTGGGAGGGCTATGGGCCTGAACATCGGCAGTGGGTACCCTCGTCGTTTGTGTTAGACCCATCTCTCATTACTGAGTTCCACCGAGCGCACCCAGAGAAACCATCGCCAGGAGGCGCTGCTAGAGGGGGGAGTACTGTCACGCCGCGCCGCTCATCAGCGGCGCCAGCTGCACGCACACCTGCACATCATCAGCGGCGAGGGATTTAAGCCGCCTTGCCCTGGGCTTCGGCCTGAAGCCGTCAGACTTCACTACGGATTGCTGTGAGTTCCTTCTCATACTCAGCAAGCATAGCGGTAAGAAGATCTTACCTTTTCTTCTCCAAGTCTGCTCCCCTGTGCACAGATGGATTTCCCGGCGGCGGGAAATTCTGCGCCCATCTCTCGGCGCCACACCAGTCGGCTGCCTTTTGCAACAGCGGCTCGATTCCGAGTTTTTTCTTCCCTTCCTCTCTCTTTTGATCACTTTTTTTTTTTTTCACCCCACTTATATCACGGACACACAGATCGTCCCAAATGTCTCCTGAGCCGGTGGACGGAGCCACTGTTTATAGCAGGATTCGATACAACAGGGAAGAGCTGCTAGCATTTAACCGCCACCCGGTCCCACTGGAAAAACTCGACATACCGAGAGAACTGAGGCGAAAACGCCGCGGCTGCCGGGCTGGAGTAAGGCGGAGGACAAAAAATATAAGGTACAGACCCTCCCTTCCATCTGTTGTCATGGGAAATGTACGGTCGATACTGGGAAAGTTAGATGAGCTAGCGGCTATCTCCCGTTATGATAGCACTTACCGGGAGTGCTCTCTCCTTTTGTTTACTGAGACGTGGCTAACTGAACTAGCAGCAGATGCTAACATTGAGCTGGAGGGTTTTCACATGATACGAGCTGACCGAACACCAGAGAGTGGCAAAACTAGGGGCGGTGGAGTGATAATGTATGTTAACAACAACTGGTGCAGACCGGGACATATCACTGTTAAACAACGACACTGCAGCAAAGACATTGAGTTGCTAGCTGTTAGCATGAGGCCTACATATCTCCCGAGAGAACAGTCACACGTGATCTGCATTGTTGTTTATGCAAATCCGACGGCGAACGCTGGGACAGCGCGTGACGTCATCCATTCAGTAACCAGCAGGCTGCAGACAGAACACCCAGATGCTCTTCTCCTCATCTCAGGCGATTTCAACCACGTTTCACTGTCTCCCATTCTGCCCACTTTCACCCAGTATGTCACATGCCACACTAGAGACAATAAAACACTGGATTTGTTCTACGCAAACACTAAGGAGGCGTACACCTCATCACAACTCCCCCCACTTGGGAGATCGGATCACAACTTGGTTCATCTCCGACCAGTGTACAAACCCCTAGTGCACAGACAACCTCCGGCCATGCACACTGTGGAGTTATGGTCTGAGGAGACAATGGACACTCTAAAGGACTGTTTTGAAGCCACTGCCTGGAAGCAGCTCTGCGATCCACATGGTGAGGACATCGATGGCCTCATTCACACCTTCACGGGCTACCTCAGCTTCTGTGTGGACAAATCCGTTCCCACCAAGACCATACGGCGTCACTCAAACAACAAACCCTGGATCAACCCTGAGATAAAAACACTTCTGAGAGAGAAGAAGAGGATCTTCAGGTCGGGGAACAGGGAGATGCTGAAGTCCGTACAGAGGGAGCTGAGGAGAAAGATCAGAGAAGGCAAGGACAGCTTCAGGAAGAAGATGGAGGACAAGCTGCAACAGAGCGACATCAGCGGGGTCTGGAGAAACCTCAAAACCATCTCGGGGCTCCAGAATACCTCCCCCCAGGCCACGGGGGGCAGGGAGTGGGCGAACAACCTGAATCTGTTTTTCAATAGATTTGACCAACCACCCTCCCCCCTGTCTGCACAACAACCACTGCTGCCTCTAAGAAATCAAGTCCTGCTACCCACTCCCCACTCCACCGACACCCCCCCCACTCCCAACACACAGCCCCCCATCCTGACCCTGACCAAGACCCAGGTGAGGACGGAGCTGAGGAAGATCAAGGCGAGGAAGGCGTCGGGACCAGACGGCATCAGCGCAAAGCTCCTCAAGTCCTGTGCAGACCAGCTGTGTGGGATTGTGACATATATCTTCAACATGAGCCTGAAACTGGGGAGGGTACCACAGCTGTGGAAAACATCTTGTGTGGTACCTGTACCAAAAACTTCCCACCCCAAAGACCTGAACAGCTTCAGACCGGTGGCCTTGACGTCCCACTTGATGAAGACCCTGGAGAGACTGTTCCTTGCTCATCTCCGCCCCCTGGTGGAACCAGCGATGGATCCACTCCAGTTCGCCTACCAGCATGGCATTGGGGTGGAGGATGCGGTGATCTTCCTCCTTCACCGTTCTCTGTCCCACCTGGAGAAGCCCGGGAATATGGTGAGGATCATGTTCTTTGACTTCTCCAGTGCTTTCAACACCATCCAACCGATGATCCTGAAGGACAAGCTGCTGCGCGCAGGGGTGGACCAGCACCTGTCATCATGGATCCTGGACTACCTCACGAACCGGCCTCAGTTTGTGAGAACCCGGGACTGTGTTTCTGACACGATCATCAGTAGCACGGGGGCCCCCCAGGGAACGGTGCTGGCTCCCTTCCTGTTCACTCTTTATACTGCGGACTTCTCACACAACACAACACATTGCCATCTACAGAAGTTCTCTGATGACTCTGCGATCGTTGGTCTCATCTCCAGCGGAGATGAAGCTGAGTACAGAGGGCTTATCCAGGACTTTGTGGACTGGTGCCATCGGAACTGCCTCCAGATCAACGTGAGGAAAACTAAGGAGCTGGTGGTGGACTGCCGCAGGCATGGGCAGCCCCTCACAGCACCAGTAAATATACAGGGAACAGACATCGAGATGGTGACATCCTACAAGTACCTGGGTATTCATCTGAACAATAAACTAGACTGGTCACACAATACTGACGCACTCTACAAGAAGGGACAGCGCAGGCTGTTCCTGCTGAGGAGACTCAGGTCTTTTGGTGTACAAGGGGCGCTGCTGAAGTCATTCTATGACACGGTGGTGGCATCAGCCATCACTTTTGGAGTGGTCTGCTGGGGCAGTGGCATTACTGCAGCCGATAGGAAGAGACTGAACAAACTGATTAAGAAAGCTAGCTCTGTCCTGGGGCAACGCCTTGATCCGATGGAGGAGATAGGAGAGAGAAGGACGGTGGCTAAACTGTCATCTCTGCTGGAGTCCGAGTTCCACCCTATGCAGGACATACTGGATGCACTGAGGAGCTCATTTAGCAGCAGACTACATCATCCCAGGTGCACAACCGAGAGGTTTCGTAGGTCCTTCCTACCAACGGCTGTCAGACTGTACAACCTAAGCAGGGCTGCTCGCAGAGATAGCAAAAAGACGTAACAAACTAATAGTTTTTTGAATGCAAAAGATGCAATAGACTTACACAATGGTCCTCTCCGGCATACAACTAGGAACATACCGGTCGCTATGGAGGGTGAGAATATGTATGGGCACATAATCATACCATGTAGGATAACTAAATAGACGGTTATGCTGTTTCATCCCACCTAGCAACAATGCTCTGCACTGTGTGTGTTTATATATTTACATATTTATTCCATCTAGCTACAATGCTCAGCACTGGGTGTGTTTATATTTATATATCTATATATTTATTCCATCTAGCTACAATGCTCAGCACTGGGTGTGTTTATATTTATATATCTATATATTTATTCCATCTAGCTACAATGCTCCGCACTGTGTTTTTATATATCTACATATTATTCCATCTAGCTACATTGCTCCGCACTGTGTGTGTTTATATACTTGCATATTTATTCCACCTAGCTGCAATGCTCCGTACTGTGGGTGTTTATATATTTACATATTTATTCCATCTAGCTACAATGCTCTGCACTGTGTGTTCATATATTCATATATTTATTCCATCCAGCTACAATGCTCTGCACTGTGTGTCTGTGTGTGTGTGTGTATATATATATTTTATAGTAATATGTACATATGTATATTAGCTGCTCTTGCTTGCTTGTTTTTTTTCTTGCCTTCTGATTGTTGCTCTGAGTGTTGCTATCCCTGTGCTGTTGCAATCCTGGAATTTCCCCGTTGTGGGACTAATAAAGGCTTATCTTATCTTATCTTATCTTATCCATCGCCTGTTCCTCGCTGCTGCACCGGGCTCTCCAGGTGGCTGTCTACCGGACCTCGTTCCTTGCTGTGCCAGTCATCTGCCCTTTCCAAGTAAGCTCCTCTCCAACTTGTATATCTCCTGTGTTGGTGTGTGCCCGTCACCCTTCTCCCTGTGCTTTTCCCATAGGGTTGTCCGGCTGTAGGGTCTCCTGCCTCTGTGCCCGAAGCAGACGCCACCACCAACACATTCACATCCCGCAGACACACATTCATACACCCTTGTTGTCAATAAAGCTATCTGAGCTACCCTGAGCCTGCGTGTGTGTCTCCTGAGCCGTGCATTATGTCAAAGGCAGTCTTAGAAACAAATTTAATATGTGAATTGAAGGACAGATCCTGATCAAAAATAACTCCAAGGTTCCTCACAGAGCTATTAAGAGAAAGAGTAACCGCATCCAAACTGAAAGTTTGATTTGGAAAGGAATTTCTAAGGTTTTTTGGACCAACAAGAATGACTTCAGTCTTATCTGAATTTAATAGCAGGAAATTACAAGTCATCCAAGCTTTGATTTCCTTAAGACAGGCTTCTAACTTGGCTAATTGATTACTATCATCTGGCTTCATTGACAGGTATAATTGTGTGTCATCTGCATAACAATGAAAATGTATACAGTGCTTTCTAATAATGTTGCCTAACGGAAGCATATATAAACTAAAAAGAGTAGGGCCTAGCACAGATCCCTGTGGAACTCCATGACTAAGCTTTGAGTTGAAAGAAAACTCATTATTTACATGAACAAACTGGAACCTATCAGATAAATAAGATCTAAACCATTGCAACGAAGTTCCATTAAGTCCAACATAGTGTTCTAATCTATCAAGTAGAATATTATGATCAATAGTATCAAAAGCTGCACTAAGGTCTAAAAGGACAAGTACAGAAACTAGTCCATTATCAGATGCAATGAGGAGGTCGTTAGTGACCTTCGCTAAGGCTGTTTCAGTACTATGATGGATTCTAAACCCAGATTGAAACTCTTCAAGTAAACCATTTCCCTGCAGGTGGTCAAATAATTGCGTAGCAACAACTCTTTCTAAGATTTTTGAAATGAAAGGGAGATTAGAGATTGGTCTATAGTTAGCTAAAGCTCCTGGATCTAGCGTTGGCTTTTTGAGTAAGGGTTTAATTACAGCCGTTTTAAAAGCCTGCGGTACATGGCCTAAAGTTAATGAAGAATTGATTATATGAAGAATAAAGCTACCAATAAATGGGAAGCCTTCTTTAAATAACCTGGTAGGAATAGGGTCTAAAAGACAAGTTGAAGGTTTGGATGAGGAAACTATTTTGTCTAACTCACAAAGGTCGATTGGAGTAAACTCATCAAGACAGACATCAATAGAAGGAGTTGTAGTAGTTACAGTATTTAAGTTAACTGTGGGAAGAATCTGATTGATTTTATCTCTGATGGATGAAATTTTATTATTGAAAAAGTTCATAAAGTCCTGACTAGTAAGCTTTAAGGGAATGCTAGGATTGACAGAGTCCTAACTCTTTGTCAACCTGGCTACAGTACTGAAAAGAAACCTGGGATTATTCTTGTTCTCTTCTATTAATGCAGAGTAATAACTCGTTCTAGCTTTTCTAAGAGATTTTTTATAAATTAAAAGATGATTGATTGCAATTGATTAAAATCAATTGCAATATTACACAGAGTGAAATATTTGCTGAATCAACCCACACTATACACCTTGTATCATTCATTAATACTCCCATACATGACATATTGTAATGAAGTATGGGGAAATACATATAAAACAAACATATATCCACTCTTTATGCTTCAAAAGAGAGCTATTAGAATAATAAACAAAGCATCTTACAGGGAACCAACAAACCCACTTTTTCTTAAACAAAAAACTCTCAAGTTGAAAGATCTGGTTGACTTTAAAACCGCAATAATAATGTTCAAAGTGAAGAATTTATCACTGCCTGCAAATATCCAAAAGTTGTTCCAAACAAGGGAGAAACGATATCACTTCAGAGGAACATGTATATTTCAAAAGCCTACAGTGAGAACAACCACCAAGCAACACTGTATTTCAGTGCAAGGAGTCAGATTATGGAACGATTATGGACCTGAATTAAAATCATGTACAACGCTTGGACAATTTAAACAAAAACTAAAGGAAGAAATACTCCAAACATATTTACAAGACGACATGTAAACTCACATAAGGATTGACATATCCAGCCTGTGTTGTGTTGTAGCTTAGTTTTTTTTTTTTTCTTCTCTCTGTGACATTCTGTCTTAGATTTGTCTTGAATAGTAACTGCTTAACTTAGCTTAGCTTAGTTTTCTTTTTTTTTCTCTCAGTCACACTTTGTCTTAGCTTTGTTCTAAATTGTAATCACTCTTGTTTTGTTTACTCTTTTTTCTTTGAATTCTTGGATGGAATATGGGTGGGCAATATAAGCTGCGGCTTCAGCCATCACCCATTTCGGATAACTCACGTGGAATTGTTTAGTAGAAGGAGTCTTTGTCTAATTTGACCTTGTTGTTATATTATACAGTTTCTTTAACCTGTACTGTATTATCCGAAATAAATAAATTCATTCATTCATTCATTCATTCATTTCTCCAAGCTAAATAGATTTCATCTAAATTAGTAGAGCGCCATTTTCTTTCTAATTGACGAGTCTTCTGTTTTAAGGTACGAGTTTCTGTGTTGAACCAAGGAGTTAGAAATCTCTGATTAGACTTTTTCTTTTTTAAGGGGGCCACCAAGTCTAGAGTCTGATGCAGAGAAGCTGAAACACTATCCACCATGTTATCAATTACAGAAGGAGCAAGCTGTCTATAGCTTATTTCCGTTGTGTTGACACATGGCATAGAGGAAACAATCTGCATAAATTTGGAAACAGCATCATCTGAGAGGCATCTACTGTAATAATATTTTTCTTTAGGAGCCAAATAGTCAGAAATAGTAAAATCAAAGGTTAACAGACAATGGTCTGACAGTACAGGGTTATGAGGAGACACTACAAGATTTTCTATTTCTATGCCATATGTCAAAACAAGGTCCAATGTATGGTGGAGGTAATGAGTAGAATTTCCTACTTTCTGAGAAAACCCAGTCGAATCTAATATTGAATTGAATGCCACATTAAGGCAGTCACTATCTACATCCACATGTATATTAAAGTCCCCTATTATAATTATTCTATCAGATTTCAGCACTAAATCAGCTAAGAAATCAGCAAATTCGGATAAAAATTCTGAGTAGGTTGATGGGGGACGATAAACTATGGCAAATAAAATTGGGTTTAACCTAAAATTGCTAAAGTGCCCAATACTGAGGACCAGGCCCTCAAAGGAATTATAACATGTTTTTTGCTTTACATTAACTAGTAATTTGGAATGGTAAATTGTTGCTACTCCTCCTCCACGACCAGAACTTCTGGGATTTTGACAGTTTAAATAACCAGAGGGAGTTGATTCATTTAAACCAACATAATCCTCTTGTCCTAACCAAGTCTCTGTAAGGGAAATTAAGTCAATCTGATGATCAATTAACAAATCATGGACTAACAGAGACTTGGGAGTTAGAGACCTAATATTTAATAAACCACATTTAATTTTTAAATTATGAGGAGGAACAGAGGCCAAATCATTCAATTTAGAGGCTTTATGTTTAATTTGAGTTTTACCAATATTTTGCTTTATCACTTTGGGATGCTTATACATTATATTTTTATTCACTTTGGAGGGAGCAGACAACGATTCTCTGATGGGGAAGACAGGGGCTAAGCTGAGGGGAGGTGGATGAAGAGGAGCTGCAGAGAGGCGTGTAAGACTGCAACTCTGCTTCCTGGTCCCAACTCTGAGTAGTCATGGTTTGGGAAATTTGGATATAAAAGATGCCAGATTGTTAGATAAATGAGAAGCACCATCCAAAGTGGGATGAATGCTGTCTCGTCTCATAAGACCAGGTTTTCCCCAGAAAAGAGCTCCAATTGTCAATGTAGCCCACGTCATTTTTAGGACACCACACAGACAGCCAGCGGTTCAAGGATGACGAGCGGCTAAACATGTCATCACTGGTCAGATTGGGGAGGGGCCCAGAGAATACTACAGTGGCAGACATCGTTTTTGCAAAGTCACACACCGATTCTATACTAAGTTTCGTGACTTCCGACTGCCGGAGACGGATGTCATTAATGCCGGCGTGAATAACAATTGTGGAATATTTACAGTTACTTTTAGCCAGCATTTTCAAATTTGACTCGATGTTGCCTGCTCTGGCCCCAGGAATGCATTGGACTATGGCCGCTGGAGTCTCTAGGTTCACGTTTCTGACTACAGAGTCGCCAATGATCAGAGTTTTTTCCTCAGCGGGTGTGTCACTGAGCGGGGAAAAACGATTAGAAACGTGAACAGGTTGGTGGTGTACCGGGGCTTTGCGACTAGGCTTCCTTCTCACCGTCACCCACCCAGTCTCCTCGCTGCTGAGGAGAGCCGGGGAACCGCTGACAGGGGGACCTAAGCTAGCTTGCTCCGCTGCAGCTAATGGGCGTCCGTCAAGATTAACTGGCGCAGACGGTGTTTCAATGCAGCGGAGCCGGGATTCCAAATCAGACAACCTCGCCTCGAGCGCCTCAAAAAGACAACATTTATTACATTTACCGTTATCGCTAAAAGAGGCAGAGGTGTAGCTAAACATCTGACAGAGAGAGCACACCAGAGGAGGAAAGGAAAGAGAGCTAGTAGCCATAGCTAGTCGCTAGAGAGCAAACCACAAAGCAACCCACACAGGCAGACAGCAAAACAGGAAGTGACGATACGTTACCACAAGGAAGTGACGATCACTTCATAGTTAAGGGTACCATCATGTTTTATCCAGGCCTGTTTCATGAGTTTGTTTTTTAAAATAATTCTGTTGAACCACATTTCAAAAGCATTGTCTGATTTTCATTGGTTAATTTTCATATAATTTTTATTTATTGCCACTTTTGTCAGATTCAAGTTATTTCTGTGACCATTGTGGATTTTTCTTTCATTAACAGAGGGGTACCAACAATTTTGTCCACAGCTGTAGATATCAAACTTAAATGAATATGCTCCAGAGATTCTAGGTGTGCATGAATGCTATGCTTTGTAATCTCTCCCTCAAATGGCCATTGAGGTTAAACTGGATATCTATTTTTATAACAAATGTACATAAATCCAAAAGAAAGCTTGGGATCAGTCCGCCAAGGTCTCCGCCTTTGACTGCTACCTAATCCACATAGCACCGGACTTCCATGATCCCTCCTGCAGGTGGTGAACCTACTGGAGGGCGGACCCATTTCTCCGTAGGATTGCTGGACTCACCCTCAGAGATAGGGTGAGGAGCTCAGTCATCCGGGAGAGGCTCAGAGTAGAACCGCTGCTCCTCCACATTGAAAGGAGTCAGTTGAGGTGGTATGGGCATCTGATTAGGATGCCTCCTGGACGTCTCCCACTTGAGGTGTTTCAGGCACGTCCCACTGGGAGGAGACCCCGGGGCAGACCCAGGACTCGGTGGAGAGACTATGTCTCCCAGCTAGTCTGGGAACGCCTTGGTATCCCCTCTGAAGAGCTGGAGCAGGTGGCTGGGGAGAGGGAAGTCTGGGCTTCTCTGCTTGAACTGCTGCCTCCGCGACCCGGACCTCCGGAAAAGCGGTAGAAGATGGATGGATGGATGGGTACATAAATCCAACTTTCCACCTGATTTTTTGACTTTGAATAATTCAAACTCAGAATTATTCTAACATTTTGGCTCTCCGAACAGCGGATCCACATATCACCATCTTTCTGGTGCCTCTGCTTGATTTCAGCAAGTGCACAGCTGATAAAAGACCTTCCCAGGCTGAATACAAGGCTCAGTGTTACTGCAGTGAAGGCATTTCGAACTGGGGCGCAGGAACTGACTGGGTGATGGATCTGAGAATCCTACAGGTGGCTTAGATGTAGGTACATTTGTTATTGAGTTTATGTTGTGATATGAGTTACCTGGACCCCTTTGACACTGCGAATACTGTTTAAGTTCATTATTGCGACCTAATTGCAGGTTTTCCCTGCCCACGGTGAGCCATATCGCAAGACACTGGGGGAGGAAATCTTAGATTTCCCCTGCCACGGTGAGCTTTATCGCAAGACACCGGGGAGGACCCCAGGATTCATTGCTCTCTGAACTTTCTGTCAGTAAGGTGGAGGTTTCGGAAGTTGCATGTAAAAAAGGGAAAGATTCATGCCCTTTTAACCACAGACGTTTTATTGCCTAAATAACTAGACTCTCGACATCTCATGGAAGGGTTACGTGACCCTAAAAAGTAGATTCTCAGGGACAGATTTGTGCCTTTTGGCCACATCTGCTTATTGTCCAGGTGTCTGGACTCTGAGCATATTGTGGGAAGGTTACGTGACCCTGGATAAAAGATTTTTTTTTCATGGCAAGAGCCGTGCCTTTTTACCACATGTGCTTATTGTCTGATTTCGGGACTCTAGGCACTGCGAGAGGTTATGTGACTGTTGAAAATACTGGTAGATTTAATTTTGAAAGTTTGTTGAAGCGCTGGATAAAAGTTACTGCAGTCTGATTTGTTTAGTCTCTGGGTCATATGAAATCCGCTCCGGTGTGAAAGGGTGACAGAGTTCTCCGCCGAGGCGGAGAGAGCAGGGTGTAAAATTGTTGTTTGTGATTTTTTCTGGTATTTGTGGAGCAAAAAAAGGGTTGGTTAATTAATCGTTATCCTTCTGAGGAATGTTTAAAATTATGGGTATTTGAAAATAGTAGTTTTGAGCAAAAGGAGTTGACTATTGTTGTGTTTTCACGGCAGTGTAAAAAAAAACAAAAAACAGAAGGAGCTTCACGCTGCAGTGACAGTGTGTAGTTGCCAAATGTGTGTGTTTTCCGCTATAGTTGCCAGTTTCGAAGATTAATTGAAGTAATTTTCACGCTGCTTTGGTTACTGGCATAGACCTGAAGTCTTCATTTTGTGCGTATGTCTACCTCCGACCTTGTGGAGATAATGGAAAAAGGAGCATTTCTGTGTGGGCCCTGTGTGTGTGTGTGTGTGTGTGTGTGTGTGTGTGTTTGCTTGAGAAAAAAAGGAATGAAATAAAAAAACACAGGCTGAGTGGGTGCTGACCTGTGTGACAGGGGAGTGAAAGAGAGGTAATCTATATATGGGTATTTTTGCAAAGTTTTGCGGTTTTACTTTTTCAATCTAATTTTGCGGGTTTTGACTCTAATGTTGCGTACGTGATAAACTATTTACATATTTTTAAAGCCGGTATTTTCATTTCCTCCAGTTTTTCTCTGGAAAATGAAAATATTGAGCTATTTTTATTCAGTTTTTTGATGCATCACTGATTTTTATTGACTCAGTTGCCTTATTTCTCTGACTGAAGCATAGCAGTGAACTTTACAGGGAAAATGGACACAGGACTAACAATCTCAAAGGGGTTTTTTCTTCCATCTGTTCACCGCTCCCGCCTACCAACCAGCCTCTGGGACCCAGCAAACCTTGCCACTGCCCGGGCCCCTCCCATCGAGACCACAGGCACATAGAACACTAAGTTAAGTACAGTTTCTTGCATCTTAATCAATGCTACCAACGTGACAATGATGAAATTACCTGAACATTACAATATCGAAGGACAGGATCGCCCTCCGCTCAGCCAGGTCTGTGCTCTCAAAGGGAATTAAGGCGGCAAAGCGCGCCAATGCGGAGAAAATCCAGGGACACCTCTGTGACACTAGGAACACCAAGCAGATGTGGCAGGGAGTTCGGACACTGACGGGCTATAAGTCTAGGCAGGGGGTCGATGATGACGACGCTTCACTTCCAGACAGGCTTAACGACTTCTTTGCATGTTTTGAAGCATCAAACTCGACAATCAGAGGAAGGGCTGGCCCACCCCCACCATCGGTCGGACCAGCTTTTACCATCAACACAGCGGACACACGGAGGACCCTAACCAGAGTCAACCCACGCAAAGCTGCAGGTCCGGACAACATTCCGGGACGTGTGCTCCGAGACTGCGCGAGCGAGTTGGCGGATGTCCTGACTGACATTTATAACATCTCCCTGAGTCAGGCCGTCATTCCCAGATGCTTCAAGACCTCTATCATTGTACTGGTAGCAAAGAAACCAGTTGTGTCCTGTTTGAATGACTATCATCATTCAAAGGGCTATAAGTCTAGGCAGGGGGTCAATGATGACGACGCTTTGCTTCCAGACAGGCTTAACGACTTCTTTGCACGTTTTGAAGCATCAAACTCGACAATCAGAGGGAGGGCTGGCCCACCCCCACCATCGGTTGGATCAGCTTTTACCATCAACACAGTGGACACATGGAGGACCCTAACCAGAGTCAACCCATGCAAAGCTGCAGGTCCGGTATTCCCCAGAAACTGATGGAGAAATTACTCCTTCTCGGTCTGAACACCGCCACATGTCTCTGGATCCTGGATTTCCTGACTGAGAGACCTCAGTCTGTCCGGGTTGGAAACAACATCTCCAACTCTGTCACGCTGAGCACCGGATACCCTCAAGGCTGTGTACTCAGTCCACTGTTGTTTACACTTCTAACACATGACTGTGTATCCAGACATGAGGGGAACCAGATTATTAAGTTTGCAGATGACACCACAGTGGTGGGACTTATTCAGAGGGATGAGGAATCAATGTACAGGGAAGAAGTGAGAGACCTGGAGGGCTGGTGCAGGGAGAACAATCTGGTGCTCAACGTGGACAAAACGAAGGAGATGATTATCGACTTCCGGCGGTCACAGCCTGAGCACGTCCCCCTCAGCATCGGCGGCCGTTTAGTGGAGAGAGTGGAGAACATCAAGTTCCTCGGAGTGCAGATCTCGCAGGACCTGACCTGGAGCAAGAATTCCTTGGGGATCAGGAAGCGGGCTCAGCAGAGACTGCACTTCTTGAGGAAACTCAAACAGGCCTCTCTCCCCATCTGCATCCTCAGGACCTTCTACAGAGGTGTGGTGGAGAGTGTTCTGACGTACTGCATTGCTACATGGTACTCCAGCTGCAGTATGTCGGACAAAAAAGCCCTGCAGAGGATAGTCAAGGGGGCTGAGAGGGTAATTGGAGTCTCCCTCCCCTCCGTCCAAGAACTTTTTCAGAACCGTTGTAGGAGCAGGGCACTAAACATTGTCAAGGACCGTTCTCACCCTCTGCATAAACACTTTGAACTTCTTCCATCTGGTAAACGATTCGGGAGCATCAGAGGCAGAACCACCAGACTGATCAACAGCTTCCTTCCACAAGCTGTCAGGATGCTGAACAGTTGACCTGGAATCTCTCATACACACTACTGCACCTACGGACATTTTGTATATTATTTGTATATTATAGTTAGTTAGTTTTGTTTTTTGTTTTTTTTTCCCAAGTATGTCTCAGGGATGTGTGAATGGATGGGGGGTGGGGGTGGGGGGTGAAGCTATGTGGGAGTGTGTCTTAAATCATGCTGCTTCTATTTATATGGATGCCGAGAGAAACGCAATTTCATCTTGCACTACAGTTGTATGTACAGCAATATGACAATAAAGTTTGATTTGATTTTGATTTGATTTGATCATGCTGTCACTTAATAATACTTAATCACTAAAAAAAAGGCTTTGTGTACACATTATATTACATGATTCAAAGCACAGAAGAGGTTGATGATTATTGTGTTTGTGCATGTGATTTGCCAGAGTCTATTGACTATCAAACACAGGTTTTGGTAATTCTATGTCATATTGTTGCTTTGTTTCAGTAACACTAAACTCACTTTTTAATAAATGACATATGCAATCTTATTTACATTTTGATCCTTTCACTGTCCATGTGAAAAAAAAAAAGGAAACTCTTAAACATGGGTTGTTGTTATGGCAAACATGGCATAAGACAGCCTCAAAATATTCAGACAGGTAGGAAAAATAGCTTTTTTTTTGCTGTAAGGGTTAAAGAACACAGCAAGATGAGAATGAAATTTTTGTATTAACAGGAGATGGCAAATTTATGAACGGAAAAGACAGAAATAGCACAAGATTTGTGGAAAAATGGAGAAGGAATTTAACTTCAACGGTACACTCATAGTTAATGACTGATTAGCGGCAGATGGAAGCAGCCAAAAGGAGTTGCGTCAGACTGACCTAGATAAGGTCACGGTAAACAGACAGAATCAGACTTCAAAGGACTCGGATGTTTGTAATAAAGAGAAGGAGGCTCAAGGTCTGATGGGTTGTAGGATTTAAGGGGAAAAAAAAACAAAACAAACAAACACAGATTGTAGTCCTGTGCCATAAATTCCTGAACACACAGAGCTGCTCTGTGACCTCTGCCTCTCAGGAAAGAGATTAGGCCTGCACTTGCAGTTACTAATTCTAAATGCTGCACTGGTTTAAGGCTTCTAATATTTTTTCTGTTATTCTCCATTCTTGTTCATGTTTTCGTTTTTCAACAGGAAAGGGAAAGCATTTACAAAATCTTTAGCTTTCACCAGGATTTAGGTTTGCCCAATCAACAACGTGAAAGGATAGGAATCATAACATCACCATTACCTTTCAATTTAATAAATCCTTGGTGACATATGCAATATGTACTAAAATAATAAAAACAATAATTCACTTGTGTTTCTTAACATTACACATTATAATAAACAGTGAGATAAACAATTGGGATAAACATTTAAGGGACACAAAACTAATGATGATAACTGGAACATGGTTCCAAGATGATAACTGGAACTGGTTCCAAGGTTGTCATTGCCAGGAACGGCACTGGGGTTAAGCTCCCAGTGCTCATAAAATGCTCCTTATGGCATGTGTCTCGAAAAGCCTCTGACAACTAAGTCCAACTCCTAGCCTGCCCGTGTGGTTTATTCTCTAAGCCCGGCGGAACTGCTTTTACTAATAGGAGAAGGGGCGAGGGTGGATCTCTGGCGCCTTAAAACCAGATGCTTCGGGTAGATGGTGGCTCGTCAACCTGGGAAGGTAGCCCATCTAGGGGAAGGTAAACCCTGATTTCAAACCTCTGCTGCCTTGCGGGCACACCCAGTCACGGGAAAGGCTTCGGGAGTCAACCCTGAGGAAAAATCCGGAGTCAGAGTCCCTAAGGCAGTTCTCTGTTGTGCTCAACATCGTTCTGACAGCTCCTGCGATGGCACTGGTGCCAAACTGTAGCAGCCCTGCTGTTCCTTTAGATTCATCAGTGACGTGGAGAGGGGGGACATGCTGCATGGGCAACATCTTGTCCTCCATATCTTCCTGCCCAGGCTTGAATCCTACCAATGCCCAACGCTGGAAGGTAGAACACCTGATCACTGGAGAGGACACTCCAGCTTCGCCTTTGGCATAGACAAAACACGGGGAATGACAGTTACCGGTTATAAGCCACCGCTCAATTGGCATAGAGCATGGCACCGGGGTTGTTTCCGACGGTGGGAGGGATCATCGGATCTCACTGGACAGCTACTGCCCACCTCAAGCTGGGCAGCCCCCAGCCAATAAGGTGTTGTCCTGCCACAGCCTGCTTTCCTCATTGGGTGCATGGGGATGAGGAGAAGTCCGAACGGCAGGCTGAGAACTTTCGCACCAGGCAAGACAAAAAAACAAAAGAGACCAACTCTAAAACTGGGCACTTGGAACGTCTGCACTATGATGACAGGACTCACTGCTAACCTCAAGGACATCAACGACACCAGGAAGACTGCCATCATCAATAATGAGCTGAAGAGACTGGAAGTGGATATCGCCGCTCTTCAGGAAACACGGTTGGCTGATGCAGGCACACTGAGAGAGAAGGACTACACGTTCTACTGGCGGGGAAAGAGCAGTGACGAACACAGGGAACATGGAGTGGGCTTCGCAGTGAAGAACACTTTGCTGAAGATGGTGGAACCGGGCAGCAATGGCTCTGCACGACTCCTCACCCTCCGCATGAACACCACTCAAGGCCCAGTCACCCTCGTCAGTGTGTATGCCCCAACACTGGCAGCCACACCAGAGGCAAAAGACGAGTTCTACGAGAATCTCGCAACAACTGTCAGGTTCATCCCCAACTCTGAACAACTCATTCTCCTTGGAGACTTCAATGCCAGAGTGGGTGCTGACCATGACTCCTGGCCCTCCTGTCTTGGACCATTTGGCGTGGGCAGAATGAACGACAACGGACAGTGGCTGCTCGAGTTCTGCACATATCACGAACTGTGCATCACAAACTCGTTCTTCAAGACCAAGCCCCAACACAAGGTTTCCTGGCAACATCCACGCTCAAAGCACTGGCGCCAGCTGGACTTGATCCTGCCCAGGCGCACCTCACTGAAGAACGTGCTAATCACCCGTTCGTTCCAGAGCGCAGATTGTGACGCAGACCATTCATTGGTGTATTGCAAGGTCAAGCTGCAGCTGAAGAAATTCCATCGTGCTAGACAGCCTGGAAAGGCACGGATTGACACCAGCAAGATGGCCCAACCAGAACTTGTTGAGCAGTTTGCCTCCACTTTTGAGAAGGAACTTGGTGTACCACAAAAAGGAGAATCTGCAAAGCAGAAGTGGGAAGAGCTGCGAAACACCATCCACCGCACAGCCTTGGCTACCTTTGGGAGGAAGACCTCGAAGTCACAGGACTGGTTTGATGCCAAGTTGACGGAGATGACCCCCGTCATTGAAGCCAAGCGCTCAGCTCTTGCCGAGTACAAGAAGTACCCAAACGAGAAGAATCTCCAGATTCTTAGGGCTGCAAAAAGCAAAGTTCAGCAGACTGCTCGGCGCTGTGCCAACGAGTACTGGACTCAGCTCAGCCAAGACATTCAAACCGCTGCCATAACAGGGAACATCCACGGTATGTACGATGGCATCAAGAAAGCACTTGGTCCGGCTCAGAGCAAGACGGCCCCCCTCAAATCCTCCACTGGGGAGATGATCACAGAAAAGAACAAGCAGATGGAGAGATGGGTGGAGCACTACTCCGACCTCTACTCCAGACAGAACACCGTGACACCATCAGCCCTTGATGCCATCGATTGCCTGCCATCCATGGACGAACTTGATGCCGAGCCAACCATCGACGAACTCAGCAAGGCCATTGATAGCTTGGCCGCTGGCAAGGAACCCGGCAACGACGGCATACCCCCCGACCTGATCAAGCACTGCAAGACCGCCCTACTGCTGCCATTGCATGACGTCCTCTGCCAGTGCTGGAAGGAAGGTGCCGTACCACAGGACATGAGGGACGCCAAGATCATCACCCTCTACAAAAACAAAGGGGAGAGAAGCGACTGCAACAATGACAGGGGCATCTCCCTCCTCAGCGTTGTTGGCAAAGTCTACGTACGAGTTGTTCTCGTTCGTCTACAGAAGCTTGCCGAACGTGTCTACCCCGAGTCTCAGTGTGGCTTCCGTGCTGAGTGATCGACGGTAGACATGATATTCTCCATCCGCCAACTCCAGGAGAAATGCAGAGAACAGAACATGCCCCTGTATGTCGCCTTCATCGACCTCACCAAAGCGTTCGATCTGGTCAGCAGAGAGGGCCTTTTCAAGATCCTGCCAAAGATAGGATGCCCACCAAAGTTGCAAAGCCTCATCGAATCGTTTCACACCAACATGCAGGGGATAGTGCAGCACGACGGCAACGTCTCAGAGCCATTCATCATACACAGCGGAGTGAAACAGGGCTATGTACTTGCGCCAACCCTCTTTGGGATTTTCTTTGCTATGCTCCTGAGGCATGCCTTCAGCACAGCAACAGACGGAATCTACCTGCACACAAGATCTGACGGCAGGCTTTTCAACCTCACCCGCCTGAAAGCCAGAACCAAAGTACGCGAGGCTCTAATCAGAGACATGCTGTTCGCAGACGACGCTGCAGTCGTGACCCACACACAGCAGGAGCTTCAGACCCTGATGGACTGCTTCTCCCAGGCATGCAAAGACTTTGGCCTTACCATCAGCCTGAAGAAGACTAACGTCTTGGCGCAAGGCACAAAAGCACCACAAACCATCACCATCGACAACTACGAGCTGGAGGTCGTGAATCTGTTCACGTACCTGGGGTCCACGATCAGCAGCAACCTCTCCCTTGATACAGAGATTGACAAGAGGATTGGAAAATCAGCCTCCACACTCGCTCGCCTCACCACACGAGTGTGGGAGAATCCCAAACTCTCTGTCAAGACGAAGATGGCAGTGTACAACGCCTGCGTCATCAGCACACTGCTCTATGGGAGTGAGACGTGGACAACATACGCCCGGCAGGAAAAGAGACTGAACTCCTTCCACTTGCGCTGCATTCGCCACATCCTGGACATATCCTGGCAGGACAAAGTGCCCAACACAGAAGTTCTGTCCCGCGCCGGCCTTCCCTCCATGTTCACTCTACTCAGGCAGCGCAGGCTCCGCTGGCTAGGCCACGTTCACTGTATGGAGGATGGCAGAATCCCCAAAGACGTCCTCTACGGAGAACTGGCGACTGGCAGGAGAGACGTTGGCCGCCCACAGCTGCGCTTTAGAGACGTCTGCAAGAGAGACATGAAAGCCCTGGATCAACACAGAGCACTGGGCGGACCTTGCAACGGACCGCTCCAAATGGAGAGGCACCCTGACCAGACAGCTCAAGGCGGGTGAAGAGAGACTGACTGCTGCAGCAGATGAAAAATGGACCTGCAGGAAGAAACGCCACAGCTCCAGCAGCACGGAGCCCACCCACAAGTGCGACCTGTGTGACAGGGACTGCCATTCGCGCATCGGCCTGTTCAGCCACAGGCAGTGCTGTTCCAGCAGAGTAGACGTTTAGGATTCTCTTCCATGGTCATCATAGACCGACGGAGGCCGACGAGCAAAATCAATTTATGGGGTGACTGTTGATATAAATGCTGAAGTGCGGAAGGGGGTAGCTTTAAGGCTTCCCCCTAAAATTCTTTTTTACAGGATGACACTGGATTTGATCTTTGTGGGAGGAGTGAAACGGCCAGACAGTGTGTGTGATGGGCTCATTGGCTGGGGTGCAACAGCAGCCTGACGGTGGGAAGGACCTCTCAGTTGACAAGCATTTTTTGAAGCTAAGTAGAACAAATGACATTGCAAATAACATAAAGCATATCAATTTGAATGACTCTGACTTTAAAAATGTAGTGTTGATAGGACTTCACACTGCAGGATACATCTGACACATTACAATCTCACACCTTGCAATGATGCCACTCACCACATAATGGTGTGACAATATCACATTTCAGAAATGTGACAGTAATAAGGAACACTTGTGTTGTCTGTGCTCCTGGTGCTTGGCCTCGGCCGAGCTGGGCCTCGGGACTGCAGTAAGGAATATACAAAATAAGCCATTCCTTGTACAAAATTAAGCCAAATTCTAATTAGGCAATATGTCCACCTTTCCATTGACTGAGGGAGTGTGACACAATCTTTCACAAGGATTCAATTACAAAAATTCAACCTGTCTGTGTTCAACTGGACAAACGGATGTGATCTTAGTGACTAACTCAGAATGGTTGTTATAAATGCTAAATCATATCAAATCTGCACAGACAGCTATATTGCTTTTTCCTAAAGTGGAATTTGTAAATTAGGTCAAGAGACAACACAAAAGAAGCCATAGTTATTGAAACCTCATTTTGAATTGAATTGAATTGAATTGAAAAGGTTTATTGTCAATACTACCATACGTGCAATATATACAGGAGAATTGAAATTTGACTTGACATTGTGCGCGCTCTATAAGCGCATCCCATAGCCGTGGCAGCCCGAAGGCGCCAGTCGAACAGGAGGGTAAAGAGGGCAAGGGTCAGGGTCAGAGAAAACACAATAGGCAGAGAGAAAAAAACAGTTATCAGAATAACGCTCGTATAAGCTCAATATAAGCTCAAATGAGCCAAATTATGATTACACAGAAAAAAACCCCTCTATGCACAATTAGCAGACAATAGATCACACATTACAAAGAGTTGAGAGAGACAGTATGTGCGAATTTGTGTCAGTATACATGTATCAGTTCATGCAATGTTGTATGCAGTGTGTAGTGTAGGTGTGTCATTGCTAGTGAACAGCAGAGGGCACCCTCTGGCAACGGATAGATATTATTCAGTCATGTGTTCTATAGTCCAGACACATGGTAACGCTCTCCTTGGAGCTCGGTCTGCTGAAACAACAGCAATTGTCAATTATTTGGGTTAAAGCCAGACTCTCCTTCAGCCTTATCTTCCCAGGAGGAACGAATAAAGTTCTTCAAGGGCGCCGAATCAAGGTCGAAAGGCACAGTTCACTTAGAGCAAAAATAATTTCACCTCTCATGCGATTCTGTGCATCACAATTTACAGGCTTTAAATCATTCTCTGGAGAGCACTCAGCGGCTCCAGATGTTATCCACCTACCGAAACATGGTAACATGTCCAAGAGAGTCTATTCTCTCTTCAATGCATGCCAGATGGTAAATTCCATGTTAATCCCATTTGCCGCTATCAGTGCTCCCCCCAGCTGAACGAATTTGTTGAGGGAGCTACGCCGGGGTCCGCATTTTGATTAGCTCATCCAACTATAATTTCGATACCAGGAACTCCAGGGCCAAACAGAAAATCCTGTGATCATGCCAATCTTCAGTCGAATCAAGCAGGTTCCAATTCTTGGGCTCCCCCCTGGCCCGATTGTGTTGAAAAGTGGTGTCAATAGCATTAAGTCACAATCCAATTCCATAGTTTCCATTTGGGTCGATTCAGCAGAAGTAGAGCGAGACACAGACAGGACATCGCAAGCAGGGAATCAGTGAGGAGGAAAGGAGAGGAGAGGGGAGAAAATCGTCTGCTCTCTCTGAAAGCCGGAAGAAGGAGCTATACTACTCACAAATTTTCATCTAAATTAACTGTGTGTAACACATAAAAAGTGGTAACACGCTTCCTTCTAGTAAATAGACACTACCCATCAAGCAAATACCCTGTAACTTTGATGCATGTGTGTCTCCATGCATGGGGGGGGGGGGGGGTCCCAAAGAAATTAATTAGAAAAAAAATAATTAGCAATCCTCATAAAAACAGATAATACATAAAAATAATCAATAAATGATCAATAGTGTAGAGAAAAATACAGATGAAACCGCTTGGTAATGAAATCACAGCATTCAATAGGAGAAGATAAAATTTACATCAACAAATTTTCAGATATTTAAGAAAAATATTTACAGGTTATTGTAAAAAGAAATATCATGTTTATAAGAAACAAGGAAAACTAATAAGGAAGAAGGAAAACATACAAATTTATGAGAAAAGTTCCAAATGTCTAAGAAAAGTCCAACTTGTGCTGGGATTTATGTTTACTGTGGGACTTAATTTAGAATCTACTACAAAAACAATACAGATTCTTACTCAATTAAGAGAACAATGCTTTAGGGAGCTCAAAGCAAAATAATTTGATCTTCCCTGCATAAACTTAGTCTTTCAAAACCTTTGCATGAATCTCATTGAGTTTAATAAGAGTGAAAGTAAAAATGTTTAGAAATTATTTACACACTTATTGAATACAGTATACAAAGGCTTTCCCCTACACTAAATACTGCTATGGTGACACTGAAACCCTTAACTGAAACAATATCAAGATTTAAAATAGCTGAAATGATTTACTTAGATAATGGACAACGTTTAATGGCATACACTTTGTAAATCAAATCATGCCACATTTAGGTACAGTACCCAAATTATTAGTACCTAACATTTACCTAGGAAACCACTTAGCCTACCATCAACAATCTACAGGATTAGTATAATACACAAATAAGAAAAATAGGGAAATTGTGAATGGCAAACCCTATTATTGAAGCCATTTAACTTAGGTGATGAGGAAGGGTTTCTGGGTGATTACATGCAAAGAATGACAACTCACAGCAATGTTATCCATACTGCCCTTTCCAGGAGGGACCATGTGACGAAGGAACCGTGGGAGGTGTACCCATCTCTTGGGCGAACAGGGGATCTGATCATCACAGGAAACTGGACTAAAAATCCCTGGTCAGGACAGCACAAAGGTTATCCTGCTGACCTAAACAGCCGTGGAAAATGAAGGACATGGCGCTTGGGTGCATCTAACGTTTACTCCACTTGAAACCCTCAGCAAGAGACTGTTTAATATATATTGTATACTTATTTGAAAAAAAAAAAACAACAACAAATGACTTGTGAGAAAACTATTTCTCTATGCAAGTGTCAGCTGATGGCTTGGCATCCAGTAATGACCTTTGCTAATAGAGAAGCAAGCTGTTTGTTTATCATGACAAGGGAAAAAATGCAAGGGAAAGAAAAGTGCGATTAGTATTGTTACCTTATCATCCTCTAGTAATACTTAATATTGGTTATTAAGTTGTTCCATTGCTTATACACTGGAGAGAATTGTTATGTTTACTCCTTAAGAACACTAACAGTCAGGTAAATTATCTTTTGTTGCTAAAATAATGCAGCTGTTTGGTTTCTTAAGAAAGGCTATATACAGAAATAACATAGCAAACTTCATTTTGAGTCACACCAGGCACAACACATCACTCCACTGATCAGAAACATGATGACACTCCTTACTCTGCAAATGCAAGGCTAATTTCATCAGGGAACTCCTCTTTTTAAGATAAGATAAGCCTTTATTAGTCCCACAACGGGGAAATTCCAGGATTGCAACAGCACAGGGATAGCAACACTCAGAGCAACAATCAGAAGGCAAGAAAAAAAAAAAAACAAGCAAGCAAGAGCAGCTAATATACATATGTACATATTACTATAAAATATATACAGTATATACACACACACACACACACACACAGACACACAGTGCAGAGCATTGTAGCTGGATGGAATAAATATATGAATATATGAACACACAGTGCAGAGCATTGTAGCTAGATGGAATAAATATGTAAATATATAAACACCCACAGTACGGAGCATTGCAGCTAGGTGGAATAAATATGCAAGTATATAAACACACAGTGCGGAGCAATGTAGCTAGATGGAATAATATGTAGATATATAAAAACACAGTGCGGAGCATTGTAGCTAGATGGAATAAATATATAGATATATAAATATAAACACACCCAGTGCTGAGCATTGTAGCTAGATGGAATAAATATATAGATATATAAATATAAACACACCCAGTGCAGAGCATTGTAGCTAGATGGAATAAATATGTAAATATATAAACACACACAGTGCAGAGCATTGTTGCTAGGTGGGATGAAACAGCATAACCGTCTATTTAGTTATCCTACATGGTATGATTATGTGCCCATACATATTCTCACCCTCCATAGCGACCGGTATGTTCCTAGTTGTATGCCGGAGAGGACCATTGTGTAAGTCTATTGCATCTTTTGCATTCAAAAAAAACTATTAGTTTGTTACGTCTTTTTGCTATCTCTGCGAGCAGCCCTGCTTAGGTTGTACAGTCTGACAGCCGTTGGTAGGAAGGACCTACGAAACCTCTCGGTTGTGCACCTGGGATGATGTAGTCTGCTGCTAAATGAGCTCCTCAGTGCATCCAGTATGTCCTGCATAGGGTGGAACTCGGACTCCAGCAGAGATGACAGTTTAGCCACCGTCCTTCTCTCTCCTATCTCCTCCATCGGTTCAAGGCGTTGCCCCAGGACAGAGCTAGCTTTCTTAATCAGTTTGTTCAGTCTCTTCCTATCGGCTGCAGTAATGCCACTGCCCCAGCAGACCACTCCAAAAGTGATGGCTGATGCCACCACCGTGTCATAGAATGACTTCAGCAGCGCCCCTTGTACACCAAAAGACCTGAGTCTCCTCAGCAGGAACAGCCTGCGCTGTCCCTTCTTGTAGAGTGCGTCAGTATTGTGTGACCAGTCTAGTTTATTGTTCAGATGAATACCCAGGTACTTGTAGGATGTCACCATCTCGATGTCTGTTCCCTGTATATTTACTGGTGCTGTGAGGGGCTGCCCATGCCTGCGGCAGTCCACCACCAGCTCCTTAGTTTTCCTCGCGTTGATCTGGAGGCAGTTCCGATGGCACCAGTCCACAAAGTTCTGGATAAGCCCTCTGTACTCAGCTTCATCTCCGCTGGAGATGAGACCAACGATCGCAGAGTCATCAGAGAACTTCTGTAGATGGCAATGTGTTGTGTTGTGTGAGAAGTCCGCAGTATAAAGAGTGAACAGGAAGGGAGCCAGCACCGTTCCCTGGGGGGCCCCCGTGCTACTGATGATCGTGTCGGAAACACAGTCCCGGGTTCTCACAAACTGAGGCCGGTTCGTGAGGTAGTCCAGGATCCATGATGACAGGTGCTGGTCCACCCCTGCGCGCAGCAGCTTGTCCTTCAGGATCATCGGTTGGATGGTGTTGAAAGCACTGGAGAAGTCAAAGAACATGATCCTCACCATATTCCCGGGCTTCTCCAGGTGGGACAGAGAACGGTGAAGGAGGAAGATCACCGCATCCTCCACCCCAATGCCATGCTGTTAGGCGAACTGGAGTGGATTTTGAAGTGGTGATGTCCCCTTTCCAGTAGCTTAACACTCTCTAAGTATGCAACAGCTTACAGTGCGTCTCTCAGAATCAGAATCAGAATAAACTTTATTGCCAAGCATGTAAAAAACACACGAGGAACTTGACTTGACATTGGTGCGCATGCGCGCGACACAACGACACGGCAGCCATAATAGGCGCCTCATCAAACAGAGATAGATAAGAAAGGGAGGGGAAGGGAGGGAACGACACAAGGGGGGAGGAGAAAAAAAAAACTTCGTTATCAAAATACAGCTTATTTTTAAGCAGATTATGATTACAATGAAAAAAAAATCTCTCAATAGCACAGAGCAACAACTCAGAATTCACAAGACACAAGAGAGCAGTGTACAGTATATCTTTAATCAGTTCATGAATCAATGTGTGTGCGGTGTTGAGCAGTGTTGATGATAATAAGAGAGACCCAAGGACCCTTGGCAGAAGATGTTTTGTCTGTCTGGCGCCCAGTCTTATCTGGCGCTGCAGCTGGCTGTCCAAGGCCTTGTGCTCATGATTTTGAAAAAAACACAATCTGCAGACAGCCAGGAGGAATTTTCATGGGGAATAATAATGCCAAATAGGACTGATCACAGAGAAGACTTGTATTTCTTCTGTAGATTCAGTACATTAATCCTTCATTGCGCAGCTTTGAATTCGTCGTGGAAAGACCTGAGCGAACCCATGATGTAATCCACCTTACGAGACAGTTCTCCAGTAGTCGCTATCAGGGTCTTCTCCAGTTTCTCAATTTGTTGGATGCACCTCGCCTGGCCAGCATTTGATAGGTTGAATCCATCTTCAGCAATTTGCGGTAAACCAAGACAATTCCCGTCCCAATCAGAATTATCCCAATCACCAAGATTACGAAGATAAACAAATCTTCAATATCTTCGATAGAAAGATTAGAGAGACACAGCATTTTCCAATTACCTGTGTCACATAGATAGCCCACTGGAGCCGTTCCAGCGGGGCAGACAGCTTCCCCCGGAGCACTTTTCCTTGTTGAAAAAATAGTGTCAATTGTGTTCAAAGCCCAGCTTATTAACTCCATAATTTCTTTTCGGCGGTCGCAGTTAAACGCAGACAGACAACAGCAAGCTGGGATCCAGTAGCAGGAGGGGAGGAAAAAATCAGCAGGAGAGAAGAAAAAAGCGTCTGCTCTCTTGGGAGGGCGGAAGTACTCTCCCCTGTACTGCTACCCTGCTTGACCAACGAAGCAAGCGTTATACCAAGGATCTACATTGTCAAAGGTCACTGAGTCATTGGGCGTATTTGCACCTGGCCAGGACACTGGGCAGGTTTGTGTACCCCGTTTTGGCAACTGACCCTATCCTCATCATGTCGGCAGGGCAGGTGGGCAGGGTGAAGAGAAAAGCTTTTCTACCACATGGTAAATGGTAAATGGCACTCACTTATATAGCGCTTTTATTCTCATCTCTTGATGACCAAAGCACTTTACAGATCCTGCTATCCACCCAGTCACACACACATTCAGAATCAGAATCAGAATCAGATTTATTGCCATTGTTCATGTAGTACACAAACTAGGAATTTGTCTCGGTGCAATGCTGCAACATTAAACATGGAGTAGCACTAAAGATAAAAATAACCTCCTATAATAGGAGGTTGTAAGTATATAGTATTGTCTTAGGGTCACCAGTGTGGAGATGTGTGGAAGGACGAGGCTGAGTTTATTTCTCAAGACCAGTTTTATTCACATTCACATTCTCCAACATCCAAAAACAGAAGGAGGGAGGAATCCCCTAACATCTGTCCCTTTAATACCCCAGGACATCAAAGCACACAGTCACATGGTCTTTTCATCCCAAATCACAATGCATCCCCCTCCAGGTCTTCTCGTCTCCACCTAAAGTCCTGGTGGTCAGGAAATCCCTCAAGGCCATCTCTTTGCATACAAAAGGCCAGACTTCACATCCTCCTGTTACCCCTAGGAGGTTCAGACCATTTGTTCCTCTGAGACGTGAAGCATATAAGCATACAGTAATACACATGTGAAGCATATGAAACCACATATGTGCACCACATGACCCCCCCCCCCCAAACGTCTAAGATGGAACAACATAACCACAGATTGCATGTCATAATAAAATCACTACATATCAGTCCACGTGCCGCTTGGGTCTAAGCCTTCTCCCGTATTTGCTGTAAGCAGGCTGTACCACTTCTGCTGCGTCTTCCTGCTGTGGAGTTGCTGTATGGGGATGAGAACTGTTAGTCAACCTCTGTGGGTGTTCTGGGGAATGCTCTCTAGGGGGTCTGCCATGCCAAGGAGCCTTCACCAACTGCACAACTTCGTCACCTACCACAAAAGTGGGTTTGAGCCTGTTAATGCCAATCATTTCTTTTCTGCCCCCCAAATCTAGCAAAAAATGCTTATCCCCTGTTTCCAGCACTCTATATGGTCCGTCATAAGGTGGGCGTAAAGGCGGACGATGGGCGTCATGTCTGACAAAAACAAACTCTGCATTTTTTAAAACTTTAGGCCCAAAAACACGCGGAAAACTGTGGTGAACGGGGCCAGGTAGCGTGCTTGGGCCCGTGCTATTCTGTAACCGCTGAGCCGGGGAGCACTCTGGTGCTGGATTATCTGGGAGAAATTCCCTGGGCAGCCAAAGTGGCTGTGCGAAAACTAGCTCAGCTGGGGAGGCTTCTAAATCCTCTTTAGGTGCAGAACGCAACCCCAATAAAACCCATGGTAGCTTGTCCACCCAATTTGCATCCATAAGCGATGCTCTGAGAGCCTCCTTCAATACCTATGGAAACGTTCGCATAACCCGTTAGCCTGCGGGTTGTACGCGGTTGTGCAGTGGATCGTTGCCCCCAGGCTGCGAGCCATCGCTGACCAAAGTTCGGAAACAAATTGTGGGCCTCTGTCGGACGTAATGTCCAACGGAACTCCAAAACTTGTTTGCGCAGGCTTGGCCATACAAATTTCTCTCCTACCATTTTGACTGACGCGCGCACTCCTGGGTGCACCAGGGAATGGATCAAGTCAAAAACGGGGTGGCGCCACGCGGCTGGAACCACAGGACGCGGCCGCCCAGTGGAGACATCGCAGATTACGGTGGGCATACCGTCTTGCAGCACCCTGTTCTCCAGCCTTAACCCTGTGGGTCCAGACTGGAGCGCACGCACATCTGCGTCACTACCCTGCTCCGCGGCCATGGCTGCATAATCTATTCCCACGCGGACCGGGGCCGTGTGCACTTCCACGTCGCTAACCTCCTCCGCGGCCATGGCTGCAGAATCTACCTCCACGTGGGCTGGAGCCACCACGGCACGCGAGAGGCAGTCCACCACTACATTAAGTTTACCCGCCACTTGCTGGATATTGGTAGTAAACTCGGATATCGCGGCCAGCTGTCTCGGCTGCCGGCCCGACCAAGGTTCTGAAATCTTGGCCATCGCGAAAGTCAGCGGCTTGTGGTCAACGAACGCGGTGAAACGGCGTCCTTCCAGCCAGGACTGGAAGTGGCGAATGGCCAAGTGGAGAGCTAACAACTCCCTGTCGAATGCGCTGTATTTTCGTTCGCTGTCGCGCAAGGTCTTACTGAAAAAGGCGAGCGGTTGCCAAGCTCCGGCTACATACTGTTCCACGACCGCCCCTATGGCCACATCTGACGCGTCAGTAGTGAGCGCCATGCGGGCCGCTGGGACTGGATGTGCCAACAACGCAGCGTTTGCCAGGGCTGTTTTGACTTCAGAGAATGTGCGCTTCCGCTCAGGAGACCATTCGACTTTGTCTGTGGGTTTTTGTTTTTTTAGTGCCTCATACAATGGTTGCATGAGCTGTGCTGCGTGGGGGAGGAAACGGTTATAAAAATTTACCATTCCCAAAAACTCCTGTAACGCTTTGACCGTTTGTGGCTGGGGAAAATTTGTTACTGCGCGCACCTTGTCAGGCAGAGGGATCGCTCCTTCTGGGGAGACGCGATGCCCCAAAAAATCAATCTGCGTCACACCGAACTGACACTTCGCTGGGTTAATTATTAACCCGTGCTCTGCCAACCTCCGGAAAACTGCCGTGAGGTGGTTTTCGTGTTTGTCTTCGGACGCGCTGGCTACCAATATGTCGTCCAGGTAGACGAACACGAAAGGGAGATCGCGCAAAACCGCGTCCATCATGCGTTGGAAAGTCTGCGCCGCGCCTATAAGCCCAAACGGCATGCACAAAAACTCGAAAAGCCCGAAAGGAGGTATTACCGCTGTTTTGGGTATGTCCTCAGCGTGCACTGGGACCTGGTGGTAACTGCGTACCAAGTCTATTTTAGAAAAAACGCGCGCCCCCGCCAAATGAACTGAAAAATCTTGGATGTGCGGGATCGGGTAGCGGTCGTGCGCTGTAGCATTGTTTAGCCTGCGGAAATCACCACAGGGCCGCCACGAGCCATCAGCTTTCGGGACCATGTGAAGCGGTGAAGACCATGGGCTCTTCGAACGCCTGATGATGCCCAACCTTTCCAGGTTGGCGAACTCCTCGCGCGCTATGGTCAGTTTAGCTGAATCCAAGCGCTGAGCTTTTGCGAAAACGGGTGGACCGGTGGTGGTAATAAAATGTTCCACCCCGTGTTTAGCCATGGTCGCCGAAAATGTTGGAACCGTGAGTGCTGGGAACTGAGTGAGGAGTGTGTGGAACTTACCACCTGCAGCTGTGACGTTGGCTTGTGCTGTTGGCGGGGCCACTCGAGCTGTACAGGGAATAGAATAAAAAGAGAGTGCATTAACCAGGCGTCTGTTAGCAAGATCAACCAACAAACCATGTGAGCACAAAAAATCAGCCCCTAACATGTTGAAATTGACTGCCGCTATGACGAAAGTCCACTCGTATGTATGGCCGTGTAAAGACAGAAGCAGAGTCCTCTCACTGAAGGTCTTAATCACCGAGCCGTTCGCTGCTGACACCCGGGGACCACTGGAGGGCGCCAGCTGGTCAGCGTAGGAAGATGTGATGAAACTCAGCTGGGAGCCCGTGTCCATGAGGAAAATGCCTCCCTGAGTGTGCATCCCTCAAGTAGAGCAGCTTGTTCTCCTCTCCGAGGGCTGCAGCTGCTACCGACCCCCGGTCTTGGCGTTTCCCGAGCGCTTAAAATGGCACGGTGGAATGCACTTGCGTGCCCTCTCTGCGAAGCGGCGATGGTAGAAGCAAAGGACGTCGTCTGCTCCGTGTTTCCTGGCCCTTGTCGCCGCCGTCATCGGTGAGTCTGGTGCTGCAGCTTCTGGCCCCCTGCCCTCTCCGGATGATGCGCCTGGCTCCGCTGCTGCAGCCGTAGCCGCACGCCGTTTATTGGCGTCAACGAGTCGCTGCGCCTCCTGGCCCAGCTCGTGGTGGTCTCGTCGGGCCAACCGTGGTGAATTGGCCAGGGCCACTCTCACCGCTGACGGTAGGGTCCTGAGGAAAAGGTGGGTGAAGATGAAGCTATCATCTTTGGAGTCTCTCAAACTCAGCATCTTCCCCATCAGGTCTGCGGGTCTGTCACTCTCAAATTCAGTCAGCGCCAGGAGCCTCTCTGCTCGCTCATCCACCGAGGGGGTGAAGTAACGGATGAGTGCAGCCTTCAACGTGTTGTACTTGTCGCTGTCCGGCGGGTGGTTGATCAGGCTCTCCACCCGCTGGGCTGTGTGGTTGTCCAGCTTTGCAACCACATGGTAGAACTTTGTGGCGTCTACCGAAATCCTCTGGAGGTGGAACTATGCCTCGACTGCGTTAAACCAGGAGCGCGGATTGTTCGGCCAGAAGTCCGGTAGCTGAACTGTGGCTGCATTCATTTGGCTGGCTCCTGACGAGACTGGCTCGGGAGATTCGTCTCTGCTCATGATACGTCTTAGGGTCACCAGTGTGGAGATGTGTGGAAGGATGAGGTTGAGTGTATTTCTCAAGACCAGTTTTATTCACAATCACATTCTCCAACATCCAAAAACAGAAAGAGGGAGGAATCCCCTAACATCTGTCCCTTTAATACCCCAGGACATCAAAGCACACAGTCACATGGTCTTTTCATCCCAAATCACAATGCATCCCCCTCCAGGTCTTCTCGTCTCCACCTAAAGCCCTGGTGGTCAGGAAATCCCTCAAGGCCATCTCTTTGCATACAAAAGGCCAGACTTCACATCCTCCTGTTACCCCTGGGAGGTTCAGACCATTTGTTCCTCTGAGACGTGAAGCATATAATAAGCATACAGTAATACACATGTGAAGCATATGAAACCACATATGTGCACCACAACAGAACTATTACAGCCTTCATATAAAGTCTGGATTGCACGTTTAAAATAATTCCCAAAGCCAAAGAAATCTAAAGTATCAAATAAAAAACTATATTCTACTGTATCAAAGGCCTTGTAGTAATCCACAAATAGTATGTAACTGTTATCTTCAATAAATTTATTGTCATCAATTAGGTCCAATATTAAGCTAATATTATTACGTATATGCCTTCCTCTCATGAAACAGCACTGACTGTCATCAATAATTGTACTGATATAATTTAAGCCTTTCAGCATATATAAGTGCTAACAATTTGGCATCATTATTAATTATTGGTCTCCAATTTCCAATTAACAATAAGTCTTTATCTGGCTCAGGTATTAACGAAATAAGGCCTTGAGATATAAATGGAGGCATCTTCCCATTTTCAGTTGCTTCGTTAAAGACACACAGCATAAATTCTGACAGATCATCTTGGAATGTTTTACAAAATTCACCTGTTAAGCCGTCGTTACCAGGGGATTTACTGTCTTTTAGTTTCAATATAAAACTTTTTATTTCTATGTAATGTTATGTTTTGGTCACAAATTTTCTTTGATTCTATGTTAAATGTTTTCACATCTTCTTTTATGGAGGAAAAAAGGATGCCTCACTACTATGAATTCTTTTGGTGTATAATTTTTCAAAAAATGGTGAAACAAAACTAGAGATTTCCTTTGTATCTTCAGAGATTTTTCAGTTAATGTTAAGTTTAGCTAAGGAAGAATGTTCTGCATTTCTTTTTTCCATATTAAAAAATATTTTGAATTTTTTTTCTCCTTCTTCAAACCATTTTTTTCAGAGTTCTCACAAAAGCCCCTTTTTCCTTATGCTCATAAATTTGGTCTAATTCTAAATGTAATTTAGTGATCCTTTCCTTATCTTGTTCACTTAAAGATTCTTTTTCATATGTTGCTGTTATTTCATTAATTATATTTTCTTCTTTAATATGTTTGATTTTGGCCATTTCTTTTCCTTTTTGGATAGCTAATTTTCTGATGCTGTATTTCATGAATTCGAAATGACTGCAATAAGATTTCAACACTTTGGCCTTGCTCCAGTTCTCATGAATAATCTGTTTTACGGCAGATATGAAGTTTTCATTCTCTAATAGGGTATTATTTAATTTCCAATAACTAGAATTGGGTTTATTTCTCAATCTTGAATTATTAAGACTGATTGAAATATATATAAGTTTATGGTCTGAAAGAACAGCAGGACTGATATAAACTTCTGTTACTTGATGCTCTGACTCCTTAGATATAAGCCAGAAATCTATTCTAGATTGTTTACTTATTACACCAAGTAAAAAACATTTTATCAGGCTTTCTGTGTCTCCATATGTCAAAGCAATTTAAACTTAAGCAGAAATTATTTAACTCTGCATTATAATTTCCTCTTAAAGGTCTTGGAGGAAGCCAGTCCATTAATGGGTCTTTAATGGAATTCCAGTCTCCTCCTAAAATTAATTTTGCATTAATAAAAGCTTTTTCCAAAATTAAAGATTTCCTCCTCAAACTCTTGGAAAATAATTTTGTTTTCTGATGGGTTGTTAGCTGCATATATATTTCCCAAAATGAAAATTATGTCTTTTGCTTCCACAACTAAAATGAACCATCAACCCAAGACATCAAGTCACATCATTACTCTTCAAGATTTTACCCTTAAAGTTCCCTTCAAGAATTGCAACACCTGCTGATTTATTGCTACCATATGACATCCAAATGTTGTTTCCCTGCTGATTTTTCCAGAAGCCATAGTCTGACGCTGATGCATGGGTTTCTTGTATAAAATAAAAGTCAGCTTTAAGGTTTTTACAAAATAAAAATGTAGCCTTTTGTTTTAACAGATCTCTGATACCCCTAATATTAACTGAACAAACAGATAACGACACTTTGTTGCTGTAGGTAGAACAAAATAAATTAAGATTTCCAGCACCTGAGAATATTAGAACTGTATGAACAAATACCTGACCATAGTAAGCAGTTCAAAGTCCTTTGCTTAGAGTTTTCTGAAGGTCAGTTTCACTGGGTCACTTTGCCGTTTGCCATCTTTAAGGTTGCAGCTCTTTTCCATCGATGATCGCTCTGGTACCAATGAAGAATGCTCTCTTGCCCTCTTTACGTGCTGCCTCCACCTGGGGCCACAGCCTGTAATGGGTTTCTTTATCTTTTGCCATCAGGTCTTCTTTGAAGATTATCTCTCTGGATTTCAGGTATTCCGATCCCTTGGCATTTTTCTAAAGCAACTCTTTGGCTGATCTTGATGTAAATTGGATCATCGCCGGGCAATTTTTCTCTCCATTTTTCCTTCCAACATGGTGGCAGACATCAATATGGAAAAGCAGATCATTTTCAACCTCTGGAATGATGGCACTGCAGATATCTGTCATCCTCCAACTGACATCTTCTCCCTCCTGTTCCTGTAGCCCATAAAGCCTCAAGTTCCACCTCCTCTGGCATCGCTCAGCCTCATTCACCTTTTCTTCCAGCTCTGAGATCCTTTTCTGGTGGTCCACAGTTATCTCCCTCACGGTTGTAATCTCTTCTCATATCTTGAATTTTTTTTAAAAAAGAAACGCCTGAGTTTTCTTTCAGGCATTAATACTTTCTGGATTTTGTCTTATAAACTTTTCCAGGTAGCCAGCCTTTCTTTCAATGACATCAGCCCTTCTTTCAATGCCGTCAGCCCTCTCATTTATTTTTTTTCACAAGTAGCCTCACAATATTGTCTTGCACTTCAGCCAGGGTCGGTTCGGCATTCCCTTTCTTTGCATTAGGTGTACCAGGCAGGGATAATGGATCAGACACTGGGCTTCCTGGACGAGCATAAGAGTGCATATCTGTAACAGTAACTTCCATTTCATTACCAACAGGGACCTCATGGTTTAAGACAGAAAGGGTTCTTATCTATTTTGTTCATTTTCTCCTTTCCTTTGTTTCTTGTTTGTTTTTCAGCCATTGTTATTTTTTGTTTTGAGAGCGAGATGTTAAGCTAGCATTAATCAGTGAGAAGGAGCTAGCCTTCAAAGTCCTTTAAGTTCAAAGCAAAAATCCAGCATGACTAGCTCCTGTATTTTTTGTATCAATATAGCATTATCTTACTGTTCACAGCAAGGTATTGCACCAATGTTTTTTCTTTCAGGTGTGAAAATCAAAAAGTCTCTTCAGCCAATACGACTGCCTCAACCACCATCTTGCCCGCTCCCCTGGGCTTGCAGGAAGGTATGCAATGCCCAGCCCTCTCAAATTTCTCGCTAGGTCTCAAACCATGTGATGTGACTATGGCAAGCCGTTTAAACATTTAATAGCTAGCCTGGATATGTATTGTACATATAAACAATTTAATTTTTCCTAGTAAAAATGAACATTTCAGATATCCACAATGAAATTCTTCCTCTCCATAATGATCTTTTCAGATATCTATGACATCATTCTTCCTAGGAGAAAGATGTCACTTTTCCCCATTCATGTGTATTGGGTTTTCACTTCCAAATATCTACAGTTACATTCTTCCTATCTAGAATGAACATTCAGGATATCAGAAATAGAATTCTTACTAGGAGAAACTCTTATTTCAGATAGCTACAATCATCTACAATTGTTACTAGTCATAATTTTCATTTTGGATATTTCATTTTAGATAAACATTCCAGATGTCGATAATATAATTTTGGACATCCAAAATACATTGTAGATATCTGAAGTAAGAGTTTCTTCTAGGAAGAATTCTATTTCTGATATCCAGAATGTTCATTCTAGATAGGAAGAATGTAATTGTAGATATCTGGAAGTGAAAACCCAATACACATGAATGGGGAAAAGTGACGTATTTCTCCTAGGAAGGATGATGTCATAGTTATCTGAAAAGATCATTATACAGAGGAAAAATTACATTGTAGATATAGGAAATGTTAATTTTTACTAGGAAAAACTGAATTATTGATATCTGCAATACATATCCAGGCTAGCTATTAAATGTTTAAACGGCTTGCCATATGTGACAACAAGGCCTCGTTCACTACGGTCACATGACTGTGGGCATACTGACACAGTTCTCGACACTCTGCTTGCGACACTTCCGTGTTATATTGCTCGAGTCAGTCTTGAGTGGGTGGTGTCGAGTGTAGCATCACTACTTCCTACCACTTCATCCAACGTACTACAGAATTCCTCTTTCTTTTCCACCTCAATCAATCAATCAATCAATCAATCAATCAATCAATCAATCAATCAATCAATCAATCAACCTTTATTGTCATGATGCTATGCATACAACTGTAGTGCAAGCAAGACGAAACTATGTTTCTCTACACAGCCGTATTGTAAAAAGAACATAATTTAAAAACACACTCACACCCCCCACCCCGACAGCCATTCACACATCCCTGAGACACATTTGGATATTACAGTAATGTTAACTTATTACAGTTGCAGTTAAAATGATAATAACTGCCTATGTATATATAAAACAATTAAATGGCTAAGTGAATCTAAGTAGCTAAGAGAAATAAATACTTAAAACTGACTAAAACTATAATATACATAATGTCCATAAAGTGCGGTAATATGTGTAAAAGATTCCGGATCAACTGTTCAGCATCCTAACAGCTTGTGGAAGGAAGCTGTTGATCAGTCTGGTTAGGCCGTGAGCAGCTGCCACTTTTCGTTCAGTTTCATGACACCCAATGGGGAACTAAAATTTTTGTGTTTCTAAATTAAGATTACATTATTGTAAGACAAAATATCGATGTTCCCACTTCCAAAGGTGTGGATAGCTGTATGAAAAATGCGATTGAAGTCAGTCGGTAATAATTGTCTGGCTACCTTAAACATGGCCCAGTCCGGGACGTTTTAACCAATCAGCGTCGTCCCTTTGGTCATGTGACAACAAAATGGCAGCGCCCACAGGGGTAGCGTGCGCTGAAAGCCTCTCCTGTGTTATTCACATTTCCGATAAGTTTTCGGGCAGTATCACTCGTTTTACTGAAGCATCGTGTGCAAAAGTACATGAGTGTGCCCAAAAATGGCTTGTACTTGACGGACCCCAACAGAAAGTAGCAGAACAACGTTGCGACTTGTTTGAGAAAGGTGAGTGGCAGCCATTGTTTAAGGTTGTACTGCGTGTGCCCTGGAGTCGTTTGGCTCCGATCATTTGTAACTCTAAATATGAACTAAAATGGACCCCTAGATGTCTAAAACCTTTGTCAACCGCTCACAGGGTGACCTAGTCCTGGTCTAAGACTCCGAGTAGGCCGATCTGGGGGTGTGGAGGCTAATAACCAAGGGACTCTGGTGCCAGGTAACATAGTCCTAGTATAGATCTAGATGATGCAGATCGACTCTGATGATGCATCTATCCCCAGAACCCACCCTGGGCCTGAATTATAGTCAAAATATACCACTACCACAAAGTAGCTCAAATGGGAAAAGGGTAGCAATCCCAATGAGCTTAACTCTGAGTCTGAGGGTTGGATGTACTTCTCAGCCCAAGCCCAAGGGGTGCAGTGTACTAGTAGGTGAGGGAGGAACAAGTTTGGGCATACATTTATATAGTTTGCACATAGTCACACCCATACTATCAAGCCTTAGGCGGATGGAAAATGGCCTGTTAAGGAAAGCCCATATGTTTGTGATGTGTCACCCAAGAAAGGTTAAACTCATGGCAGCAGCAGTCGCCTGTATACTATAAACTGGCTGTAGACTGGATGGCAACTGGTCCGGCGCCTGAAGAGATCTTGAACTATGTGCACTGTTCATGCAAGCGAAGTAGGTGCGAGGCCAGCAGATGTACATGCAAGGCATCGGATCTCAGCTGCACTGATCTATGTGCCTGCATCGATTGCGTGAATAGTGTTCTTATAGAATCTGAAAGATCTGTGGAAGCAGAGGAGGAAGAAAATGAGGGAGGTGATTCTGGTGATGAATAAGGTGGAGGTTGAATACAGGTTGTTTCAGGATATGACAGCTATACATGTTGGATTTATGTAAATTAGCAGAGTTCTTTGACAATCACATAACTGACCAGGAATCGATTTCTCGGGTCAACGTTATTTGGAAAAGATGTATCAAACGTGATTGTAGGTAGAGTGGTTAAGAAGTTAGGCTATCCATGCCTATGATGGCCATCTTGGATTTATTTAAATGAGTGGAGTTCTTTGACCCTCAATCACACAAGTGACCTCAGAAATCGATTCCTGGGCATAACATTATCCGAAAATGATGTCTCAAACGGGATTCTAGGTGGACTGATTAAAAAAGTTCATCCATCCATGACGGCCATTTTTGATTTATGCAAATAAGCGGAGTTCTTTGACCCTCAATCACATATTTGACCTCAGAAATCGATTCCTCGGGTCAACATTATGCAGAAAAGACGTCTCAAACGTGATTATAGGTAGAGTGGTTCAAAATATAGTCCATCCACACCCATGGTGGCCATCTTGGATTTATGCAAATTAGCATTAACGTGATTCTAGGTAGAATAGTTAAGAAGATGGACTATCCATGCCTGTGGTGGCCATCTTGGATTTATGCAAATGAGTGGAGTTCTTTGAGCCTCAATCACAAAAGTGACCTCAGAAATCGATTCCTGAAAATGATGTCTCAAACGTGATTCTAGTTGTACTGATAAAAAAGTTAGGCCATTCATGGCAGCCATCTTGGATTTATGAAAATTAGTGGAGCCCTCAATCACATATCTGACCTCAGAAATCGATTCCTCGGGTCAACATTATCCGAAAAAGACATCTCAAACGTGATTATAGGTAGAGTGGTTCAAAATATAGTCCATCCACACCCATGGTGGCCATCTTGGATTTATGCAAATTAGCAGGGTTCTTTGACCCTCAGTCACACTAATGACCTCTGAAATTGATTCCTCGGGTTAACATTAGCCGAAAAGGACGTCTCCAACGTGATTCTAGGTAGAATGGCTAAAAAGTTAGTCCATCCATGGCAGCCATCTTGGATTTATGCAAATTAGCGTGGTTCTTTGACCCTCAATCACACAGTCGACCTCAGAAATCGATTCCTCGGCTCAATATTATCTGAAAAAGAGGCCTCAAACGTGTTTCTAGGTAGACTGGTTGAAATGTTAGGCCATTCATTCCCTTGGTTAGTCGTGGCAGCCATATTGGATTTATGCAAATTTGACATAGCTATCCACACCTTTGACAGTGGGAACATCGATTTTTGGATTCAGCAGGGTTTTTTTTTTTTACATAGAAATCATCAAAGATCCCGTAGTTCCCAGTTGGGTGCCACGAAAATCATTTTCTAGCCACATTTTGAGTGAGCTGCTCACGGCCTAGGTGGTTCTGCCTCTGATGCTCCGGAATCGTTTGCCAGATGGTAGCAGTTCAAAGTGTTTGCGCAGAGGGTGAGAGTGGTGCTTAACAATGTTCAGTGCCCTGCTCCTACAACGGCTCTGAAAAAGTTCTTGAACAGAGGGGAGGGAAACTCCAATTACCTTCTCAGCTCCCTTAACTATCCTCTGCAGAGCTTTTTTTTTTTTTTTTTGTTACTTATTTGTACCCGTAGGTAGACTTGGTTTGCAGTCTGGTGACAAGCCACCGGCTGCTGGTCGCGGCGTGCGCGAGCGCGAGCGCCCTAAACCTACATGTTTTTTTTGGTATGCGGGAGGAAACCGGAGAAATCCCGGAGTAAACCCGCGCAACACGGGGAGAACATGCAAACTCCACACAGCTCACTGTTGGTCGGGGGCTGGGATCGAACCCACGATCTCATGATCCCCGCGATCCCCCGGCCAAGGGTAAAACTGTGCTGCCGCAGTGCTAAACCACTGCGCCACCGTGCAGCCCAAAGGTTTTTTGTCTGACATACTGCAACTGGAGTACCATGTTGCAATGCAGTACGTCAGAACACTCTCCACCACACCTCTGTAGAAGGTCCTGAGGATGCAGATGGGGAGAGAGGCCTGTTTGAGTTTCCTCAAGAAGTGCAGTCTCTGCTGGGCCCACTTCATGATCCCCAAGGAATTCTTGCTCCAGGTCAGGTCCTGTGAGATCTGCACTCCGAGGAACTTGATGTTCTCCACTCTCTCCACCGAATGGCCGCTGATGCAGAGAGGGACGTGTTCAGGCCGTGACCGCCGGAAGTCGATAATCATCTCCTTCATTTTGTCCATGTTGAGCACCAGATTGTTTTCCCTGCACCAGCCCTGACATCCAACTTGTGGGGCATACTCACTGACAACATTCAGCATCACACCTTTTACTTCTAGCTTCGAACTCATGATTCTGTCTGACTCCCTCTTTACCTCCTGAACACTCTTCACATACTCTTCCTTCAAGATTACTCCTACTCCATTTCTCTTCCTATCTACACCATGGTAGAACAGTTTATATCCTCTTCCAATGCTCCTAGCCTTTTTCCTTTCCTTCTGGTTTCTTGAACTCCCAGTATATCTATCTTTCTTGTCTCCATCATATCAGCCAACTCTTTGCCTTTACCAGTTGTAGTCCCTACATTTAATGTTCCTAATCTCACCTCCACACTTCTACCTTTACTTTTCTCTCTCTCCCTCCTAACATGTCTTCACCCTCTTCGATCTTCGACCAACAGTAGCCCAATTTCCACCGGCACCCTGTTGGTTAACAGCACCAGTGGTGATTGTTGTTAACCTGGGCCTCGACCGATCAGGTGTGAAAGTCTCATTTGTCATGATCCACATGTTTGATATGGCAAAGATTTTATGTCGGCTGCCCTTCCTGACATAACCCTCCCCATTTACCCGAGCTTGGGACCAGCGCTAGGAGTACACTTCCTTGTGCACCCCCTGTGGCTGGGTTGGGTGACTCATATAATGGCATATATTTATTCTTCACAAACAATTACAGCCCCCCTTTGTAATTTAATTCCAAAAGTAAACTTTGTTGAAAACCATAAAAATTATCTCAAATTATTTTCCTCCCTGAAAAACCAGGTATTTGAAAAACTTGATAGGAATTTTCAACACAGAAATTGTCCAGTTTCTTAAAAGTGTTACTTCAAATCAGTTCAATTTTACGTCATTTCTTTCTGGACGAAGAAAGAGAAAAAGAAAAAAATATTAAATAAAAAGAAGTGAGAAAAACTATCCACAGATAAATAGATAGTCAAATCCAATGACAAAAAGACAGTGAAAAAGGGTGTAGGTTGAAACTGACGTAATTTGATAGACCCAGGAGCAGACAACAGACTCAGTTAGAATAACAATTTTTATTGAAAGTTAGTGTGTGAGTGTGAGTCTGTGCAGAGCGGGAGGAGTCTGGCAACCCTGCAGAGAGGAGAGAGAAGGAGACGCGAGTACTATGGCAGTACACAGATGAATATGGTGGAATAAGTAATAACCTTACGGAGCTGGGGACGGGTGGAGTGAAACAACTTGCAGCCATGTTCTCTCCTGGTTGCCATAGTCCGACGAGGGTGAGGAAGTGCCTGTGCAGATATGTACAGTGCCCAGTGCAGAGTATTCCTTAGCTGAGAAGGGAAGGGAAAAAGTTCAGTCTAGTGCAGAGGCACTTCCAAGATGTCGATGAGGAAGAGGAGCCTCCAACTCCTGTAATGGGTCCTGGACTGCCGCCCAGAGTTGGGTTCGTCCGCCTGGGGGAAGGTCCACCTGTGCAGAGGTAACAAGAACAACAGAGGACATAATGACACAACAACATAATGACAATGTTTTATCGGGCTTTTATTGAATCTGTTTTATCCTTTTCTTTAGTGTCATGGTTTGGTCAGATAAAACTGAAACAGAGGAAATCCTTGGATCAGGTAGTTAGATGGTCCAGTCGTTTGCTTGGTGAGTCACAGCTGAGCCTGACATCTCTGTACACCAGACAGGTACAGAGGATGGCTACCTCCATTTTAAATGATGACTCCCACCCTTTGCACTGCAGCTTTCAGCTTCTTCCCTCCAGACGGAGGTTTGCTGTCCCAAAAAGTAAAACCCAGCACTACAAAAACAGCTTTGTTCCTGCTGCTGTCAAAGAGTTGAACAAGTTGTAACAATATATTGCACATAATTTAGTTACCTATTTATTAATTTCATTTTATATTTACTTATTTTCGTAGGATTTTTATTTGGGTTCTAAATCTTTCATTGGGTTTTAGACCTGTGTTGTTTGAGGCTGGTTTTGATGTATGGACATCAATGTATGTTAGGATGGATGGGTGTTAATGTTGATATGTACAAAATACAGTTAATTGTTTACTTGGGGTCTTAAATATAGTAATTTGTATATAATTCACATGGGTGTATTTATGGAAAAGAGGAAATGGAATTAATAAGTGTTCACTTCTTCCTTCTCCCTTTCGAACACTGTATACTGTTATTTATTGCATTTGTCATTTGTTTTGTTTTTGTTATACTTTTTTGTTCGAAATAAAGTATCTATCTATCTATCTATCTATCTATCTATCTATCTATCTATCTATCTATCTATCTACCTTTGAGTTTTTAACCTCTTTGACTAGTCTTTAACTTTTTAATATGACCCTTCTCTCTTATCTCTGGTTTTTCTCTCATCTCTTTGTCTTTATATCCTGATTGATGGAGCCTTGAGTACTTTTATCATGTTTCTAGTCAGCTTCATGTGTGCCTGTGTTTGTGTTCATGTTGAATGTAATTGTGGTTTGTAAATATGGATGTCACCTGACTGCAAAACAAATGTACCTACGGGTCCAAATAAAGTAACCTCAACCTGAACCTGAACCTGAACCTGAAGAGGAGGATGCGAGAGATGATAGGAGGTTAGGAGGATGCTTACGATTGTAGAAGGGGATGCAAAGCTCCCAGCTGACGGGGAGAAGAGTAGACTGACATCTAGAAGCACTTTAGCGGTGCAGGAGCGTTGACGTCTCTGTGCAGGAGTGGAGGGTCCCACTCCTTATAAAGGCTGTTTGATTAGGGAGCGTAGGTGTGAGTGAAACCGCAGCTGTGAAACATAACACAACATAACAAAAAGAATTTTTTTCTAAGCTGTCTGTGTTTTTTTCAACTGATTTAAGACAATTTTGCACCGCTGAATCCGAAAATTACATCTGTTTATTTTGATCAGGTCAGGTTTTTATGCTACTTTGTAAGCAGTTATACAGCAGTTGTACAGTTGTACTGTAAATTGAATAGTAGACATTGATAAAGGTAAGTACATGTAAATTGAATGTTAGATCATCATTGTTCAAAATTCAGAGAATTTCAAGAAATAAAAAAGAATTTTCCATCATATAAAGCGAAAATACCCGTACATGTAAACAAAAACGTAAAAAGCATGTGGCCATAGTTCAAAACATTGACCTGATTGAGCAAAACCAATGAGATTTTTGGATTCAGCACATGAAAATTGTCCTAAACCAGCTAAAAAAAAACTTAGACAATAAATCTGGTGTTGACCAGTGATTAGTGAAAGAGGGAAAAACAACACAGAGCTCGGATCACCACAGAAACAAAATGTTATATTTATTTAGTGGACTTTATTGATCCCCAGAGGGGGAATTCAGGGCATACGGTGCTGTCCCTTCACCATTCACATTCACACCTAGGGCCACTTTAGAGTCTGCAATTAACCCAACCTGCATGTTTTTGGTCTGTGGGAGTAAACCCACGCAGACATGGGGACAACATGCGGACTCCATGCGGAAGGGTCACTGATGGTCAGGGGGCGGGATCAAACCCACGATGGTCAGGGGTGGAACTGATCCTGTGACCTTCTTGCCACTGTGCTAACCACTGCACCACCGAGCTGCCCATGTGAGCCTACTACTGCACTTACACTGCTGTGAAAAAGGATTGCCCTCCTAACTGATTTCTTTTTAATATTTGTCACACTTAAATGTTTCAAATCCTCAAACAAATGTTAATATCAGACAAAGATAACCCGAGCAAATACAAGATACAGCTTTTAAAGATGCACTCCAGCGGCTCTAAAACCACCTCAAAAACAAATATGTATTGCCCAATAGTATATTGTGACTTTTTACCCACATAAAAAACCTTAATTTCCTTAGAATTGCTTGGAAAGCGATTTTAAATCTTTCACCTACTTAAGTATGCACGGATCTATGAATATTGTAATTACCTGCAGGGGTTGCACGTGATTGGTAGCTGCAGTTTGATGTCAGATTAGGAAGACTAAATATGTTATAAATACACGTGAAGGACATTATCTAGACTATGTAATGTGAGAACAGACAATAAAGGTGCTTAGAAACATCACACTGGTGACGTGCAGACAGGGGACTACAGGAACACGTATTGCATGAGCTCAATCCAGTTTGTGAAGGACTGTAATCCATCTGAGACTCGGTCTGCTGCTGCATCACTTCACCTCTCTGCCTTGAGTTTGAACAGGAAATATGCAGATATTTGGCCCTGCGATGGACTGACGAGCTGCCCAGGAAGTACCCTGCCTAGATGACCCTGCAAAGATGCTGGGATAGGCTCCCGCCCCCCCCCTCCCCATGACCTGAAAAGGATTAAGTAGAAGGAGATGGATGGATGGATATGCAGATAATTTAAATGTAAATATTAATGAAATTATTAAAATCATTGAGAAATTACATTTAGAACTACAAGACAGATCAGAGGATAAATAATAGCATTTGTCTATCATTATTTCTTTTATTTTTCATGATAATGACAGGTGCGGCTCTGCCTCTCCTGCCTGCACGTCACTGGTGTGCACAGATATAAACAGTAACGTGACACTACAGCCACAACTCACAGTAGAGTTCAGCCAGTCCACACACCATGGAGCCTGTGTTTCACAGAACTCCATGCTCCGTGATTAAACTTTAAGATTAATGTGTTTATAGTTGCAGTAGTTGTAGTCTTATAATCCATAGTTCCTCTGAGTAAAACTTCCACTTGTCATCCGCTGGTTACAACAGTACAGTTTTCACACCTTCGGTGGATCTGTGTGCATGCGTGGTTGCTTATGACGTGTCGTGTGCACACAGATCTTTGTCTCTGGTTGCTGTGTGCACAGAGACTCAGTTGAGACATTTTTAATGTTCTCTCTAGTTTAGGAGTGGTTTAATATCAGAACAGATGTGACGCTCTCCTGCAGAGGTGTGTGTGTGTGTGTGTGTGTGTGTTAATTCACTGATGTCAGACTCAGTCCACTCCTTGTGAAGCTCCACCGCATTCTTTTGACAATCCTCTCCAGGCTGCAGTCATACCTGTTGCTTGCACACCTTTTTCTACCACAATTTTTTTGTGTCTTCTAGTCAGCTTTGACACAGCCCTCTGCGAACAGTGCAGGGTGACCTTCTGTGTCCATGATTGTCTTCTGGACAACTGTCAAGTCAGTAGTCTTCCAATGATGGTGGCTGTGTACGGAAACTGGTAAGGGAGATATGCAGTTTTTATACAGTTTTACTCAAACTCAAGTTGAAAAGGAAGTATTCTAATATACACTGCCTATAAAAAGTTTTCACCCTCCTAGGATGTTTCAACCTTTCATTGCTTTCATAAATTAATCCATGGTCAATATAATATAGTTTTTTTGACAAGAATCTGCAGTCATTCTCAATCAGTCTGCCACATCTGGACACTGCAGTTTTTCTCCATTCTTCTTTGTAAAACAATTCCAGCTCTGTCAGGTTGCTTGAGGATCGGGCGTGAACAGCTCTTTTCAAGTCCAGCCACCAATTTGAGATCTGGGCTTTGACGTGGCCACTCCAGAACATTCACCTTGTTGTCTTTGAACCATTTCTGTGTAGCTTTTGCTGTATGCTCGGGGTCGTTGTCTTGCTGGGAAATAAATCTTCTTGCAAGTCGTAGTTCTCTTGCAGATTGAATCAGATTATCCTCCAGTATTTGGTGATATTTTTCTGCATTCATGTTCCCCTCTACCTCTACTAGCCTTCCAGGGCCCGCTGCTGAGAAGCATCCCCAGAGCATGACATTGCCACCACCATGCTTCACAGTCGAGATGGTGCATTTGTGGCGATGTGCAGTGTTTGGGGGCTTCCAAACATAACGTCTCGTCTAATAGCCTAAAAGCTCATTTTTGTCTTATCAGACCAAAGAACCTTTGTAGCTTTTTTCAACAGTGGCTTTCTCTTTGTCACTCTTCATCCAGCTTGGACTGGTGAAGAACCTGGGCAACAGTTGTTGTTGTACAGTCTCTCCCATTGGGCCACTGAAGCTCTCCACTCCTTCAGCGTGGTTGCAGGTGTCTTGGTGGCCTCCCTCACAAGTCTTCTTCTTGCTCCATCACTCAGTTTGTGAGGATGGTCAGCTCTAGGCAGATTTAGACAAGTGCCACACTGCTTCCATTTTTTTATTGACGGATTTAGCTGAACTCTGTGGGATGCCCATCCATCCATCCATTTTCTTCCGCTTAATCCTTTTCGGGTTGCGGGGGGGCTAGTGAGATGGAAATCTTCTTGTAGCCATCTCCTGTCTTGTACTTTTCAATGATCTTTTCTCTGAGTTGCTTGGAGTGTTCTTTTGTCTTCATGTTGCAATTATAGTAGGAATACAGATGAAGCAGAGACTGGACCTCCCAGATACAGCTGTCTTTATCCTACAATTACTTGACACACATTAACTGCACTCAGGTGATCTCCATTTCACTAATTGTGAGACTGCAGGCATCAACTAGCTCAGGGATGGGCAACAGGTGGCCCATGGGCCGCATGCGGCCCTCCAGTCCATTTCCCCAAATCAATTATTTATTTATATTACCTTTGACCATATTTGGAACTGCATTCTTAAATGCAATTATAGGGTCTGCCAGCAGAGGGAGCTTTAATGGAAACCTAGGTGCCGCGCTTGGTCAAATGAGAGTGAGAGAGCCACAGAGACGTAGAGGGAGCAGTGTGTACCGGAGTACGCTGTAAGGTATGTGTTGCATAATGAAGCCACATTAACCGGCTATAAACAGCAGTTAATGTACAAAGTAGGCTGCTTTTAAACAAGAAAAAATGCTACAGCTCCTCAGTAGTGATGGCAGGTGAAGCCTCATGAAGCTCAGAGGCTTTCCTTCTAATTGTGCAGAAAAAATTCAAAGCTTTTGAGCTTTTTTTCTAGAGTGTGACTGAAGCATTGACACTGTTTCAATCCCATGTCAGTAATAAAAGTTCTGAGACTGTGGTCATTTTCATTTGCTGATTTTTTTTTGTTTATTTTTACCAGTGGCTCTTACACTTTTTTTAATTCACCATTTTGGGCAGGCAGACGATTACCAAGCAGCTCTTTGCTGAACAGACGCTGCTGGATCATTGTATGTGTTAGATGGCTGCGCTTCACCGTCTGACCATCACGTTACTGAAGGACTGCTGGGAGCTTGCTTGCCGCTTCACTGGAGGACCCGCATTGCTAGGCTGTAAGTTATTGTAGCGTTTCTCTGTGCAGTTGTGTCGCTATGCTGGTAGCGTTTCCCTTTGCAGCACGGCTGCTACACTTTCCCCTGCACAGCCTAGCATCTCTACTGGACTCCGTATTAGCCCAAGCTGCTCACCTGCACTGAACTGTTCAATAAAAGTGTGTGTGTTAACCCCTGCAATTAAATCCTGATTTCTTCTTCTCTCCTCCATGCGCAAATGGAAGAGCGCACGGAGGGTTCGTGACAGAATGATCCAGCGGCATCTGTTCAGCAAAGAGCTGCTTTTGTATAGGTGTGACAAATACAGAACACCTGGGCGAGATGCGGGGAAGATAATTACCGGGATAGGGGACAGCTGATGGAGTCAAGGGAGAGCGAGGGGCTGTGGCCGAACCGACAGGCTGGTAGCAACGTGGGAGAAAGTAGGTCAGCTCTTAGACAAACAGCTGCCAGTTAGGCAGTGGCAAGGATATGGAAGTTATTGTACAAATACACCAAAAATGCACATAACCAGTAAACCAAAACCCCCAACGAGATCGAGATTTCCATGTAAACCTGGCCCTCGGGAGGTGAGGAAAAAAATTGTGGCCCTCACTACCACCAAAGTTGCCCATCCCTGAACTAGGTGGACCTCTGTTGAATTAGCTCAGTCACTTTAAAGGGGGTGAGCATTTACGCAAACACTTATTTTAAATTGTATGGTAAATGGTAAATGGCATTCATTACCTCCGCCAGGAGGTTATGTTTTGTCTGTCTGTTTGTCTGTTGGTTAGCAAGATAACACAAAAAGTTTTGGACGAATTTCGATGAAACTTTCGGGCGTTGTTGGAAATGGTACAAGGAAGAACTGATTAAATTTTGGGGATGATCCGGATCACCGTCCACAAGAAAACCGCCATTACAGAAAATGCCATTTTCCTCAATAACTACTGAACCACTAATCCTATCATTGTCAATCCAATTGCTAGTCATATGTTTTCATGGTCAAGGAATCTGAAAACGTACACACAAACACTGTATGGGGGGAACTGTGGCCGCCATTACGGAAAATGTCATTTTCGTCAATAACTACTGAACCACTAATCCTATCATTGTCAATCCAATTGCTAGTCATATGTTTTTGTGGTCAAGGAATCTGAAAACGTACACACAAACACTGTATGGGGGGAACTGTGGCGCTTGGCGGAGGTCTGTGCTCTCCGAGTGCTTTTCTAGTTTATATAGCGCTTTTATTCTCATCTCTTGATGACCAAAGCACTTTACAGATCCTGCTATCCACCCATTCACACACACATTCACACACTGAATGTGTGTGTATGTATATATTTGTATAATGTGTATGTATATATTTTTAATTAATTGATAGTCAACCAACCTATCAAGCTTGGTTGGCTTGTGGGACTCCCAAAGCAGCTGAGGTGTACCAGCAGGCCAAGCGGAGTGCAGCTCAGGTGGTTGCTGAAGCAAAAACCTGGGTATGGGAGGAGTTTGTTGAGGCCATGGAAGAAGCCTTTCGGTTGGCCTCAAAGAGATTCTGGCAAACTGTCCGGCGGCTCAGGAGGGGAAAGAAGCTCCCTGTCCATACACAGTGTGGACATGGAGCTTCCTCTGTGGAAGGAGGGTTTGTGGACGAGGGGGATGATTCGCCTATCACAGGAGCTGAGGTCGCCAAGATGGTTAAAAATCTCTTTGGTGGCCGGGCCCCGGGGGTGGACGAGATTTGCCCTGAGTACCTCAAGGCCCTGGATGTTGTTGGGCTGTCATGGTTGACACGCCTCTGCAACATTGCGTGGAGGTTGGGGGGCAGTGCCTTTGGCATGGCAAACCGGGGTGGTGGTTCCTCTCTTCAAAAAAGGGGACTGGAGGGTGTGCTCCAACTTTAGAGGGATCACACTCCTCAGCCTCCCTGGGAAGGTCTATGCTAAGGTACTGGAGAGGAGAGTCCAGCCGATGGTTGAACCTCGGATTCAGGAGGAGCAATGTGGTTTTCGTCCTAGCCGTGGCACATCGGACCAGCTCTTTACCCTCTCGAGAATTCTCGAGGGTTCGTGGGAGTATGCCCAACCAGTTTACATGTGTTTTGTGGACTTGGAGAAGGCATTTGACCGCGTCCCTCATGGTTTTTTGTGAGGGGTGCTTCAGGAGTATGGGGTATCGGGCTTGTTGTTACGAGCTATTTGGTCTCTGTACGACTGCTGTGAGAATTTGGTTCGTATTGCCAACACTCGGTCGGACTCATTCCCAGTGAGAGTTGGACTCCGCCAGGGCTGCCCTTTGTCACCCTTTGTTACCGATCCTGTTCATAATTTTTATGGACAGGATTTCTAGGCGCAGCCAGGGAATGGAGGGTGTCATGCTTGGTGACCACAGGATCTCATCTCTGTTGTTTGCAGATGATGTTGCCCTGTTGGCTTCATCCAGCAATGACCTACAGCTCTTGCTGGGACGGTTTGCCGCTGACTGTGAAGCGACTGGGATGAGAATCAGCACCTCCAAGTCCGAGTCCATGGTCCTCAGTCGGAAAAAGGTGGATTGTCCTCTCTGGGTTGGGGACAGGCTCCTGCCCCAAGTGGAGGAGTTTAAGTATCTTGGGGTCTTATTCACGAGTGAGGGGAAAATGGAGCGAGAGATTGACAGACGGATCGGAGCAGCGTCTGCAGTGATGTGGACGTTGTACCGGTCTGTTGTGGTGAAGAGGGTTCAGGTTCAGGTTACTTTATTTGTACCTGTAGGTAGATTTGTTTTGCAGTCTGGTGACATCCATATTTACAAGCCACAATTACATTCAACATAGACACAAACACAGGCACACATGAAGCTGACTATAAACATGATAAAAATACTCAAGACTCCATCAATCAGGGTATAAAGACAAAGAGATGAGAGAAAAACCAGAGGTAAGAGAGAAGGGCCATCTAACTACCTGATCCAAGGATTTCCTCTGTTTCAGCTTTATCTGCCCAAACCATGGCACTAAAGAAAAGGATAAAACAGATTCAATAAAAGCCCGATAAAACATTGTCATTATGGTTCGGTCAATTTGGAGGCGTGCAAGTTTTCTCAAGCAATGCAAATGTTGCTGACCCTTTTTGCACACCCTTTCACAGTTCTCTTCAAAGTTTAAATTACTATCAATAATCGTCCCAAGATATTTGTAGGATTGTACACATTCAGTGGTCTGGCCTTTTAGGACGGTGACTATGTGCCTGGGAGTTTTCCTCCTAAAGTCAATAACCATGTCTTTAGTTTTTGTCGTATTCAGCTGCAGGTAGGAATCCTCTCACCAGTGAACAAAATCATCAACTACTGGGCCGTGGCCACTCTCACCATTCTGGAGGAGACTGACAATAACTGAGTCATCAGCATACTTTATAATGTGTCTGTTGTCATGTCTGTTCCGACACATGTTTGTGTACAGGATGAAGAGTAGTGGTGACAACACACACCCCTGAGGAGAGCCAGTAGAAGAGCACTTTAGGTCAGACAATGTACCATTGACCCTTACTCTCTGCGTCCTGTTGGTTAAGAAATCCAGAATCCAACCCACCAGATTATTGCTCAAATCAAATTGTTGCAGGAGCCTTTCAACTAAAATATGAGGTTGGATTGTATTAAAGGCGGAGGAAATGTCCACAAATAAAAGTCTGGCATGTGTCCCATTAAATTCCAGATGTTTAAAAAGCATGTTAAACAGAGTGACAGTGGCATCCTCCACTCCTCTGTGAGGCCTATAGGCAAACTGCAGAGGATCCAATGCATGTTCAAGTCTTCTTTAGGACCTCACATCTGACCAGTTTTTCAAAAATTTTCATTAAAATTGAAGTCAAAGCAACTGGTCTAAAGTTGTTTACTGTTTTAGGACAGCTGGATTTTGGAACGGGAACAACCGGCTTCTTTCCAGATCTTAGGCACATGTTGTGTCTGTAAGGACTTATTGAAAATGTAATGAAATACAGGACTCAGTTCATGTGCACAGGACTTTACCAAGCGCCCACATATATTATCAGGGCCCTGACTTTTGTTCACTTTTACAGCGCAGAACTCCCTTTTAACATCCTGCACCTCAATATTAAAGTGCTGATTGGCTTTGAGTTTCTGTTTCAAATCTTGGGTTTCAGTGCTAAAATCAAAGGAGTCAAAACGACCATAAAAATAATTAAGAGCATTAGCCAGCTCTGTGTCTGAATTAAAACCATCTAAAAACACACAGTTACTGCGTTCTGTGCTCTGAAGGCCTGCAATAGTTTTCATACTGGCCCAGGCTGAACCAAGTTTCTTTGTTGCCATCTTGCTTTCCAATTCTGATTTATAATTCTGTTTTGCTATTAAAATTTCAGCCTTCAGCTCTTTTGTGGCAACCTGTAGCTCAAAAACAGACCCCTGTTTAAAGGCAAGTGCTTTTCTCTGTCAGCAGGATTTAACTGATTTTGTAACCCATGGCTTGTTGTTTGGATATAATTTGACACGTTTGCGTGGAACGATCGTATTTTTACAGAAAGTCATGTATGAGCATGTGACGTCCACCAAAGAGTCCAAATCATCCCCGCAGGACAGTGTGAACATCTCCCAGTCTGTACAGTTAAAGCATTCCTGGAGGCTGTGCACTGAATTCTCTGTCCACACATCTATGTCTCGGGTCTCCACCTTGTCTCTTCTGAGAGCAGTTTTATATGTGGGCAGCAAATGCACACAGTTGTGATCTGAGGATCCTAAAGGAGGAAGGGGGAGTGATTTATAGGCCCTCTCAATGGATCCATAGCACAGGTCCAATGTTTTTTCCGCCTGGTTGGGCAGGAGATATACTGATAAAAGTTTTTAAGTGTCTTCTTTAAAGAAACATGGTTAAAATCCCCAAGAATAAAGTTTGGCCCCTCTGGAGAAATTGACTGCAGCCGCTGCATCACATCAAAGATGGTGCTGGAGGCGGAGTCAGTGTCTGCCCTCGGGTGGATGTACACAGTCGTGATAAAAAGCTGGGGGAACTCGCGAGGCAGATAGAAGGGGCGTAGTGACACAGACAGCAGCTCCACATCGGGTGTACAGATGCGCTCTCTGACCATGACAGATGTGCAGTACTGCTTATTAATATATAAACATACGCTGCCCCCCGACGCTTCCCCGTTACCTCTTCCTGCCGATCAGGGGCTCCAAAGCCATCAATCCACAGGTCCGCGTCCCGGTCATGCGCAGTAAGCCAAGACTCGGTATAAGCCATGACACAGGAGTTCTAAAAGTCCTTCTGGTAGCGTACATTCCCTTGAATTTCATCCACCTTGTTCCTCAGAGATTGTACATTCCCAAAAATCATAGAAGGAAGAGGAATGTTACCAAACTGACGTCTTCTCAGGCGTAATTTCATGACTCCACGCTTTCCGCGTTTTCTTCTCTTGTCTCTCTTTTCACCGCTGTGTCCATGAACGTCTCTCAAAATAAAGTCCGGCAGTTGCGGCTTAGACTCAATCACAGACGCTGCATCAACCGTGTTTAAATGCAGCAACATGTCCCTGGAATAATGTAGTCTGCCCGGCATGATCCCGATCGCGCTTACCTCAGAGACAAAGAGCCGGTGGAAAAGTAGCAGCAGTGCAAAAAAGGGGAGGAAATCCATATTGATGGAACCAGGGAGCTCTTCGCCATACAGTCCACAAACATTCCAGGACAGAAACGACACAGAGAATTTTGTTAAAAACACATTAAAGTGCGCAAAAACAGACACACAGACGACGGACTTTTTCACCAGCTGCCGGTCGCTGGGTGCGCATGCGCCCAACAGGGAGGGAGGGAGCTGAGTCCTAAGGCAAAGCTGCGATTTACCAGTCAATCTACGTTCCTACTCTCACCTATGGTCACGAGCTTTGGGTAATGACCGAAAGAACGAGATCGCGGATACAAGAAGCTGAAATGAGCTTTCTCCATAGGATTGCTGGACTCATCCTCAGAGATAGGGTGAGGTGCTCAGTCATCCGGGAGAGGCTCAGAGTAGAACCGCTGCTCCTCCACGTTGAAAGGAGTTAGTTGAGGTGGTATGGGCATCTGATTAGGATGCCTCCTGGACGCCTCCCACTTGAGGTGTTTTGGGCACGTCCCACTGGGAGGAGACCCCGGGGCAGACCCAGGACTCAGTGCAGAGACTATGTCTCCCAGCTGGTCTGGGAACACCTTGGTATCCTCTCTGAAGAGCTGGAGCAGGTGGCTGGGGAGAGGGAAGTCTGGGCTTCTCTGCTTGAACTGCTGCCTCCACGACCCGGACCTCCGGAAAAGCGGTAGAAGATGGATGGATGGATGGATGAATTCATTGATAGTAGTTTTTAAATATCTGTTTTCACTTTGACATGAAAAAAGCTTTTTTTTTTGCCCAATTTTGTCAAAAAAGCCAAATTATATTGACCATGATTTCATTTATGAAAGCAATAAAAGGTTGAAACATCCAAGGAAGGGTGAATAGTTTTTATCGTTACTGTACACCAGATTTCTCATTTTTATCATAATAATCAAAATTAAGACAAAAATACTTGAAATATTTCTCTAGTTAGGAATACAAAACGTATGCAAGTTGAGATTTGGAAGTAAACTATTAAGAACAACATTGTAATGTTTGTGATGCACCTGTACTTTCCCTGGGAAGCTGGGGAGTGTGCCCCCCCCACCCGTTCATCTAACATGGCTCCACCACACACCCCAGCCAGCACGGCCATGTGGGCCCCACCCTGTCTTATGGGTCCATGTGGGTTTGTCTGCAGCTTCCATGTTGGCCCACATGGACCTGCTTACCTGCATGAAACCCACCTGGGCCCCACATGGCTTTAACATGAGTGAGCAGGTCTCAGGAACACTGGTGCCATAGACAAACTAATGAGAAAAAAGTCACACATTAACAAAGAAAATTTAGGAGGAAAAAAGTCCCAAATTTACTGAAAAAAGTCACAAATTTATGAGAAAAAAGTTTACAAGAATATATTGTAAAAAAATTGTAAAATTACTTGAAAAGAGTTACAAACTAACAAGAAAAACTTTGCCAATTTACAAGAAAAAAGTCAAATTTATGAGGGAAATTTTAGAAACATTTGCAAATTAACAAAAAAGTATAAAATATATGAATAAATAAATTGAAAATTCATGAGAAAAAAAATCCTAAATTCATGAGAAAAAGTTTATAGTAAAAAAAAAGTTGTTCCAAATTTGCAAGAAAAATGTGACAAATTTATGGGGAAAAGTAACAAATTTACAAGAAAATAGCAAATTTTTAAGGAAAAAAGTAACAAATTTACGAGAAGTTGCAAGTTTACAGTAAAAAAAAAGTGAATTTATAAGAAAGTTTCCATTTTTCAAGAAAATGCATCAAATTTATGAGGAAAAATGTCCCAAATTTGGATGAAAATGGTAAATTTATGAGAAAATCAGTTGAAAATAGGTGAACAGGTAAAATCCATGTGGACAAACCTACAGGGACCCAGGAGACAGCCCAGGTTAGTGGGGCCCACATGGACATGCTGGCTGGGTCCGTCCAGAGACGCCACGGCAGTGGCGATCCTGACCGCTGCTGCAGTCTCACAGGAAGCCCCCACAGACAAAACCGTCATGGTAACGTCAGTTTGGAGACAAATCTACTTTATTTTGCTCTAGCACAATACTGTTTAATGGACAACCACACAAGTTCTACCTTTATTCTGTGTTGAAAGTTATTCCAGTCCAGCCAGTGTTACAGTGAACCCACTTTGAAGAGTGAGAAGCTGATTGGTGTGAATGTGGTGTGACTCCGTTTCAGCCCGTCCACAGCACCAGCACGTGCTTCATAAAGGCAACTCAAGTTACGAGGATTAAAGCTCACTTCCACTTTATTACGTCTTGGCTCTCGTATTTCATGGCTCGTTTTTAATAACCGAGTTAATTTCTGACATCGGAGAATAAAGGGACACTGACACAACAGTCAGACAATTCACAACACTGTCTGTGAACAGTTAATGCATACGATGGAAGCCTGCAGCAGAGTCCGCTACCAGACCATGAAGGTAAAGTCATCCGTTAGGCAGGAGCACACATACGACCTCAGAGGGCCATGTTCCTCTGTAAACCCCCCCCCCCCGCCAAAAAAAAAAAATGTGAACACCAATAAGAAGGCCAGCTATGTTCTCATAATCAGCACACACACACACACACACACACACACACACACACACACACACACACACACACACACACACACACTCTAACAGGTTCATTCCAATCCCCTCAAACATCGTCATTCCCACACATGAACAGCCGTGGAAGTGATCTGCAGATGGAGCATTCTGGAAGCACATCCAGGTTTCTTTGACAACATCCCAGCTGAGTGGGTCCCACCAAAGGTTCCACTGGGCTGTCTCATGGGTCCCATGTGGGTTTGGCCACGGGTACCATGTTGGTCCCATCTGTGGTTGCCCACAGGACTGTACAAATTTATGAGAAAAAAGTTGCAAATTTATGAGGAAAAAGTTGCAAATTTATGAGGAAAAAGTCACAGTTTTACAGGGAAAAAACCTAGCAAACTTACAAGAAAAAAGTTGCAAATTTATATGAAAAAACATGCAATTTTATGAGAAAAACTCGCAAATTTATGGAAAAAGTCACAAATTTACAAGAAAAAAGTCTCAAATTTATGAGAACAAAGTTGCAAATTTATGAGAAAAAAGTTGCAAATTTATGAGAAAAAAGTCAAATTTACGGGAAAAAAGTTGCAAATTTATGAGAAAAAAGTCAAATTTACGGGTAAAAAGTCGCAAATTTGCAAGAAAAAAGTTGCAAATTTATGAGAACAAAGTTGCAAATTTATGAGCAAAAATCACAAATTTATGAGAAAGTCACAAATTTATGAGAAAAAAGTTGCAAATTCATGAGCAAACAATCCCAAATTTACAAGAAAAAAGTCAAAATTTATGAGAACAAAATTGCAAATTTATGAGAACAAAGTAGAAAATTTATAACAAAAAAGTCACAAATTTACTAGAAAAAAGTCAAATTTAGGAGAAAAAAAGGCAAATTTATGACAAAAAAGTCACAAATTTATAAAAAAAAAAGGCAAATTTTAAGGAGGAAAAAAGTCACAAATTTGTGAGGAAAAAGTCTCAAATTTAGAAGAAAAAAAGTCACCAATTTACTAGAATATGACAAATTCACCAGAACATAGCATACTGATGAGAAAATGAGTTGAAAACAGGTAAAGTCCATGTGTGCCAACACAGATGGGGCCCAGCTGTGGACGTGTCCTAGCCCAGCTCGAAGCTTTGCTGGGGCCCACAGGGAACACGGACATGTACAGAGTGTGATGCTGAGCTCGACAGAGCTGGACTTCCCACTGAGCTGACTGTGGGAATGATGAGCCAAGCTGTAACCAAGCAGGACTCTTCTCACCACAAGCTCAGCTTTGACTTCTGGACGGGGCACATCAGAGGTCTTCAGCCCTCATCACTGCTACTGTGTCACGGTCTGCACAGCTTAGCTCTGTTGCTTAGTCAGAAGCCCATTTCCACTACAGGAACCAACTTTAGGGGACAGGAACTTGAGAAGAGCCGGTGCTGTATCTGGCCCTCTCCCCCGTCACGCCTCCATTGCAGGTGGTGATTTAGTTTTTAACAAGGGGGATGGCAGTAAACTGAGCATAAGGTACAAATGTATAAATGTAAATTAGGTATAAATTTGCAAGAATAAATGTATGAAAAAAGATGTTAAATTACAGTTAAAAAATCACAAGTTACAATTTAATTACATTTAACCTGCATCCAGCTGAAAACTGCAAGTCTACAAGAAAAAAGTGGAAATTTTACAAGGAAAAAATTAAAAATGTGTGAGGAAAAAGTTGCCAATTCATGAGAAAAAATTGCAAAATGTTGAGGAAAAAAAAGGCTAAGAATGTATGAGTTTGCATAAATTTTGGTGTAAACATATAAGGATAAAAGTGACAAATTTGGAAGAAAAAAGTTTTTGAAAAAAGTAGCAAATTTATGAGCTAAAGGTAGTAAATTTAAGAGAAAAATTAAAAAAAGTTTAGAAAAAAGCTGCAAATATTTGAGAAAACATTTGCAAATTTACATGAAAAAAGTTGCATTTTTGAGAAAAAATGCACACTGTTGAGAAAAAGCTACAAATATATGAGAAAAAGTTGCAAATTTTTGTGAAGCTTAAACTTTGAGAAAAAAGTCCAAAAAGTTGTGAAAAAAGCTGCAAATGTTTGAGAAAAAAAATAGCATTTTAAGAAAAAGTCTGCAAATTCGTTAAAAAGTTGCATTTTAAAAAAAGTTGCAAATTTATAAGGAAAAAGAATTGCAAATTTTTGAGAAAAAAGTTGCAATTTTGTTTTAGAAAATGTGGTACATTTGCAAGAAAAAAGCAGCAAATTTATGAGAAAAATTTTTTAAAAATTCATAAAAAGCTGCAAATGTTTGAAAAAAATGTGAATTTATGAGGAAAACAATCTGCAAATTTATGAGAAAAAAGTTGTAAATTTTTAAAGAAAAAATGACAAATTCTTGAGAAAAAAGTTGCAAATTTACATGGAAAAAGTTGCACATTTTTGAGGAAAAAATTGCACATTGTTGAGAATAAAGCTAGAAATTTGTGAGAAAAAGTTGCAAAATTTTAAAAAAAAGTTTCAAATTCATAAGAAAAAAGTTAAAAAAAATTGTGAATAAAGCTGCACGTTTGAGAAAAAATGGCACATTTATAAGAAAAAATCTGCAAATTCATTAGAAAAACGTTTCATTTCTTTAAAAAGTTGCAAATTTATGAGTAAAAAGTTCCAACTTTTTTAGAAAAAAAAAAACTAAATTTGCAAGAAAAACTTTGCAAATTTATGAAAAAGTTTAAAAAAAAATGAGAAAAAGCTGCAAATGTATGACAAAAAGTTAGAAATTTAGATGAAAAAAATTTGCACATTTTTGAGAAAAAAGCTACAAATGTATGAGAAAAAGTTGCTCATTTTTATGATGGGGGGGGTGGGTCTCTCTTTCTGCAGGTTCCCAGGATGGCAGCTTAATGAGGGGCTGCTTTTGGGTCATTCTGCTGACATCTCTCTTCAAATCACCCAGTGACTGCGGGGCAGGGCATCAGTCTGTGGAGGATTTGTTGGCGACGTAACAGTTTCTGCCCCAACAGAGCCCACCTGAGTAAAATAGGATTAAAATGCAGCAAAATCCCACAGACATGATCAAACGTAGAATGAATGTAGAGTGGAGCGATGGGGACCAACTTTCCACCGTTGCTGTGTAATAATTGTGGGGAGGAACACGTCATAGCTGCAGGAGCAGCACCAGTGGGGTCTCTGTCTGTCCACCTGGGACCTCCGGACACCTCTACGGTCCTGTGCCGTGCCTCTCCACTGTCTTTGACCTATATCCTGATGCACGTGTGGCCATACATGATATACAACCCATGTGGCTGTTCCTCTTAAAAAACCATGGCGGCATTATCTTTGAAATTTTCAGGCATGATGTCAGCTGTGAGCACATCTCGCAGGGGCGCCGTCTCCCGTTGGCCAGCTGTGTGGCTTCACATTGCGGCAGAGGACAGTGGCGGTCAGTGTTATGAACCGCTCAATGAACCCATGTGCCCCTGAAGCTCACACTGCAGGGTCACATATGATGAATCAGCGCTCAGGTCCTCCACCGTCACAGCAGCATTGGAGTGTACATTTTTAAGCTTTAGATCTTCACTACTAACTTTTTCTGGTCAGATTTGGAGCTTCTTGTTTCCTTCTGTTTTATTTTTTACGTGGCGATGCCAGCTGTCATGCAATCAGCATCGAGTCAACCCTAAACCCCACTAGGGCTGCAATGATTACTCGAATTATTCCAGTAATTCAATTACAAAAGTTCCTTGATTCAAAAATCTATGATTCAGAGCTTTGTTTAATGTAACACTTCCGGTCTTTCTTCTGGTATGACCTTCTTCCGGTCACACTATGCAAACAAGACACGGGTTGGTTTAATAGCATGATGTCAGAGCAACAGAGCACCGGCAAAAAGGAAGAAAGTCAGAAAAAATGACAAAAAGCATCTCAAGTGTGAGATCATTTCAAGCTCAAATTGAAGGAAAACATTGTGCAGTGTGTATATTGTAAAGCCGAACAGCGAGCTAGCATATCACAACGTCGATGTTACAGTGTCTTGTTAGACGGCATCCAGCCACATCACGAACGAGCAGCGACTTAGACAAGGTAGGTGGCTAAGATTTTAAATTAAAATGAATAGAATGTAACATGAATAGAATGTAACATAGTAGTAGCTACTATATGTTAGCTATGTTTTGAGTTGAAGCTAACACAAAAACACGGAAATTTATGGTGAAATGTAACATTTAAAGTTATATTATACACAAAAATTGCAATAAATGTGTACCTTTGTTATTGAGTGTTTGGTACAATTACTACTGCTCTTTAGGAGAGAAAGTTCCGCACATGTTGGTCAATGCAAGTTTCATCAATACAAAAAAGTATTTGATTACTCGAGTAATCATTCAATTATAGTGACAAATTACTCGATCAGTAAAATAATCAATAGCTGGCGCCCTAAACCCCACCCAGGAGTTTTTGGTGCCGCTCTGAAGTACCTACCCCTGACCAGGGCTTTATTTTAGCTGCTACAAGTTCCTGAAGACTTCCCCTTTCTGGAAGGTTCCGTAGTAGAGACACACACCATGGAGGAAGTTCCTGTGAAACTGGTTCCTGGAGTGGAAACGAGGCTACTGTGAGATATTAACTGGTCTGTCTCTTTAATTACTTCTCTTTATGATCAATGTAAGATGTCTGAAGCCTTAAAAAGCATCAGTGATGCAGAACACGTTCATGTGAGACGTGTCCATTAACCTTGTGCATAGAAACTCACTGTGTAGAGGCGGACCTACAAAAAGCTTTGAGGAACTCCTGGAGAAAATCCAAAGTGTGCTTTCATTAAATGAAATGATTAAGCTTTCCACAGTACAGAGCTGAAAAAAAGCAGCTTCTTTATCTTTTATACCTTCTAGGAATCTACAGAAAAGATGAGAAAGCAGATGTTTCTTGTGGTAAACAAAAGACTTCTTCTGCTCATGTCACCTCCAGCCTGTCAGCAGTTTATCATTAATCTTGGAATCAACCCTTTCCAACACATGCACGCGCGCGCACACACACACACACAGGTGAATGAAAAGCCAAACATGTTCTCTCAGTCGACAGTTTGTTCACAACATGTAGGGGTCAGTAAAAAGGAAAATCCGCTCTGGATGGAGTCAGATGTATAAAATTCTACATGGGATCATTAGACAGGATGGGATGCAAATACAGTACATGAGAATGAAAACTGTCCTGGTCTTCATTTCTCTGGAATATTCTGTACAACAGTGAAGGTTCTGGATCCCTGGATCCTACCAATCACACATGAGCAGAAGACACTGAAAACAAGCCGATGCCCACCATCGTCCAGCCTCTACGGGCGTCGTGGTTCACCTCCTGCAGCCCCGTGAGATCCTCGCAGGATGACTGATGGTTCCTGCTGATCCGCTGAGTTCTCCACAGTCACAGCACAACAGTTTATGGAAGCAGTTCTCAGGACTCTTCATTTGTAGCGATTCGCCACCTGTGATGTAGACCCTTAAAGACTCTGGGAAAACTCTAAGATATGTTCTTGGTCAAGTTCCACCTTTGCATCTTTGTCACAACATTAAAAAACCCCACAAACTTGAAGTTTTATTTATACCTTTAGTTTTTTCTCTTACTCATATTTCAGCATATCATCGAAATATCCATTTCAACACGCACGCATGCACACATGCATGCGCGCGAACACACACACACACACACACAATATAACCAGGAAAGAGTGGAGATGAGTAGACGAATGAACACAAAAACTGCTGACTACTGCTGTCTGTTGTCTACTTTTCTCTCCGTGGGTTCCATCGGCTATGCTTAGCAGACGGTGCCGTTCTCCTGTCGGGACTTTGGGCAGGTAGAGCGGGGTATCGGCTGGATGGATGGTGCTAGCGTGCAAAAGAATCCAGAGATTAGGGTGAGGCCGAGTCCTCCCCAGGCGCAGAACATGGACCAGCCGTAGCCGTGTCCGATGTCATCGGGCAGGGTGTACAGGTACCGTGGGTAGCGGGAGAGCTCAAAGTTGATGCCAGCGACGCAGGTGCAGAGGGAGATGATGCAGAAGGTTCCTGCAACAGCAGAGCAAAGAGGTTAAAGATCAAGCAAAGGAAGGAAGGTAGGAGTGGTCAGTTGATCATGCTCCACAGCGACCTTGTACTAATTCAATCTGAGCTTTCTTATGGGTCCTGGGCCAACATGAAACCCGCAGAACATCTGACCCAGGACCTAGCCTGCTAATATTAGCAATCGTGAAGTAAGAGGGAGGGCTGAGTTAATGGAGACTCTTGGGCATTGACAGAGGCCTGCACAGATCTAAGGAAGGCTGCAAAAGATGATTCACAATGACCCTGTTTACACGGTCACGAGTAAACCGTATATAATCAACTTTCTGGAGTTACCTGATTATTCAAACTGTCATGTAAACAGAGTAATCCAATTACCTTTATCAGTTAAAGGTCATCATCGGTTTATGAGAAAACAGAGTGTGAGTCCCTATGAGTGTGTATGTTGCCAAACTGCGACATACCCCCTAGTGGTCAAGAGTGGTAAATATTTTTTGTCAATAAAATAGTTCAGATTTCCAAGGCTATAACTTGACAGTGGTAAGAGATAATGGCTTACTGTCAATTAGAAAGATGTAAAATATGATCCAAAGTTTCAGATAGGAATAAATGTATGCATCTAATTTGCATAACGTTGTGGCACCTCTTTAAATTCCATAACTCAGTCAAAACTAGACTTTGGACATATTTACACAAAAAAATGGTTCAATCTTTTGACACCGTTTTTTGTACAGAGGTACCTCATCATCTTATCTTCAAAGTATATGAACAAGAAATCAGTACATTTTAAAAAACCAAAAAACAGAAATTTCTCACTTACTTTGGCAAAGTCAGAGTGACAAGGCAGGTACAGTGCCGCGCTCTGCCACTAGGGGCATGCAAATTCTCACACTCAAAGGGTTAACACACTGAGTTTATTTGCCCAATAAACTGCTTACTCAGTGCATGTAAACACCATGAACCGTTTATTACCATTATCGGTTTACTCCAGTAATTGGTTTACTCGTGATCATAGAAACACGGTCATTGATGCTGTAAAAATTAAACAACTAGAAAAGCACTCGGAGAACGCAGACCTCCGCCAAGGCAGCTCAGTCCCCCATGCTGTGATGTACTCAAAAATTTAATTGCTGGACTTTGAAAACCTGCGATTAGCATTGATGTCTTTTTTATTGTTTTTTCTTCTATTTCATATGTTTTGCCAATTTATAAAAATAAAAAAAATGTGTTGTTACAACTTTACAAATATAATTTATTTATTAACATCCAATATCTTATGTCTTTATTACCTCCTTCCCATCAGAACACATGTCAAACAAACTATTGCAAATACAGGTACATCTTACAATAACATTATTATATCACAATGAAATGAATAAATAATATCTTGTAGAACCTCTTGGGAACTTATTCTGTATATTTTTCCAATAACCCTGACTAGTTATTGTGGAGCTACATGTGCATATGATCTCTATCCTATCTCCCAATGATAAAGAATCCTTTACAAAATTCCTGGATCCAGACGGTGATCCGGATCACTCCCAAAATCTAATCATTTCTTCCTTGTCCCAGTTCAGACATTTCCTGAAAATTTCATCAAAATCTGTCCATAACTTTTTGAGTTATGTTGGTCACAAACAGACAAACAAACAAACAAACCCCGGCAAAAACATAACCTCCTTGGCGGAGGTAATTAAAGGAAATTTTTGCCAAATTATATATCAAACATTTCATTAAGACCTGGGGGAGATGTCAACATGTGGGAAAGGACAGTAAATGGGACCTTTAAACTTTTAAAGGCAGTGGTAGAAGAAGAAGGAGGAGGAAGAGAAGCTTTATTTGTATAGCACTTTTCACAGATAAAACCAGTGTTTTGACCATAAAAGTGTAGAGTGATATAAAACAAGGCTAAGGAAATTAAAATGACATAACATTAAAATATATCACATTAAAATAGTGTAGCAGATTTGAGCCAGATTGAACTCTTCCCTTCTCATGAACTTTATTCAGACTAACTATGCACCAGATTCAGTCCCATCACAGGCTCCAGAGATGCCCACTGGGATGGATAGCAATACAGACTTTTCCCACCTAGGTGTCAAAAGAAGTGGAACAAAAGGCCCCCTACCCACACCTCAGGGATTTTGTGACTACAGGTACTGAACAGGGGCTTCTGGCACTTGTTTGCATTGTTTGTGTGTCAGAATATTTGTGCATGCTTGTCCTCATTAGGCATTCTTATAGAGTAGCCAAAATCATGTAGAAATGATGTTGTAGACAAACCTGTGTTAGTCACATGTATTTATTCCAGTGTTCCTAGTTTGTGATAATTAAATATTTCTGAGAATTTAATCTAAACTGGTGTCTCTGCTTCCCCTCTTCAAGTCTGAATGGGCTGATTTGCATACAGAGAGAGAGAGAGATCCAGCCAGTGTCTGACTGGCGGGGTCACTCAAAACTGTGTGCGTGGCAGAGCTTCTTTCAGTCCCCCTGAAAAGCGAAACCTTGTCTTTTTTGTCTTCGGTGCTCCGCCTGTAATGATCAGGTGATCGCGCTCCCCCTCCCTTTCTGTGGGAGGTTCTCCATCAGGCTTCCGGCTCCGCAGGTCATCAGCACACCCGTGTGAGTGGACGCACCTGCTGCCTCTTCTCTGACAGCACTTAAAAGGACCTGTTCGTGACCGCTCCGGCGCTGGCTCGTTGGGTATAGCTGCCTCTAATGAGAATTAGAACTGAACGCATTTTTAGGAACTCAGCCTAACACTCTGTTTCCTCCTCTCTCCTCAGGTTGCTGCCATCTCCACGGTGCGTCTCCAGGGTTGCTGCACCCTCACCTGCCCCATCATCATCTCCATTCCAGATTGCCTTCTCCACCTGGTCAGACTCTCCTCCCAGCTCCACTCCTCTCCTACTTTCCGCCAGTTCTGCCTTGCTGGTTTCTCCGTTATCGCTGGGTTCCCCAGTTGGGCTCTCTGCTCACCTATCGTAAGAGCTACCCTTGTTTATCCATTGCTCTCAGCCTCCCTTCTCATTCCTAACTCACTCTCGTCTCCGTCATATTCAGGTGAGCGCACGCCCCCTCCTTTCTGTCTGCTGGATTCCCCGACTGCTGCCATCATCACACCTGTGTGATTAGATGCACCTGCTACTCCTTCTTTGCCAGCGCATAAAGGACCATCAAACGGAGGCTTCAGTGCTGGCTTGTCTGGGTACACTGCTTGCAAATGCGCAAGTAAGTTATAAACTATTTCCAGACGGATTTACACTGAATCCCTCTGTAATCCAGTGTTAAAAACGTGAATAAAATCATAAATATCGATACCGCTTTAAAAAACACTCATTTCACAATGGGAATAAATATTTTGAAGATAAATATATAAATAAATATAAGTTCATAAAATATATATTCATAAATAGTTAAAAACATTTTCTAAAAAGCTCTGATAAACTTCCCAATATTTTTATTTGTTATATTGAGCAACCAATAGCTGCATCGTTTGATAGCAGCATCAGCCAATGGGGTCAAGTGCCCTGTCTCTCTGCCTTGGTGTGACCTGCATGTTGCTCAGACATGGCAGAGACACAGACCGAGAGAGATCCCTTGCTGAGGTGTGTCACGGTGGCCCTCACGAGCCACCGTAAGACGCCAGCAGTCACCGGTGGGTTTGCAAAGGTGTTTATTGATAAGGGTAAGGGAACAGGGGATAACACACATTAACAGAGGATTGGGATAACAACAAGATAACTCACAACTGAAGATGATGAGAAGACGGCGTCTGAGCCGGGGGAATGCCCGATGCCTCAGACAGCGAGGGGTCTTCACAGAACTTCCATGGAGATTAACAGAGACTGCCGCATCGGGGTGCATTCAGCGACCGCTTTTAACACCGGTCACTAATGACCCCGAATGCAGCACAGCTGTTGGCTTTGACAGCAGGGAGCTCCACCGGGCACTGTCACAATAAGAGCCCGGGGAGCTAGAAAGGACCCGCTGCTGTCAAAGCTTGGAAAGGATGATATATGACCCGAGTGCGGACGAGACCGGCACTCGGGTGGTAACAAGGTGGTGATGCTAACGTGCTAGTAGCAGCCTTTTCCTGGATAAAACTCTTGAGACTGACTTTGAATCCAAAGGCTGTGAACTCACGTGAGCTAGGAAATCCCCTTGAAGCACATGTTGCTCGGCATGGTCAGGTTTTTTGGCCTGGATTGAGAAGAACGTGGATCTCCAGATCTGGATGGCGAGCCAAAGCCCGAACCTAACTAACTGGTAGAGGTGATCCAACTGGTCACTATCGCACTGATCGAACACTGAAAGACCAAAACGAACATTCACAGACTGAAGGACTGAACAAACTACAACTATATTTGGGGGTATTTTATTTTTTATTTTTTATTGTTTTTACAAGCGCTCTCTTTTTGTTTTAAGTGTGCACAACTAAAAAATACACATACTTGCAAGCTTTTCATACTTCCTGTGTATGTGTCATCTGTTGTCGCACCCTCCAGGCTCCTACGAATCTAGAATCTGTCTGATGTGGCCCAATTGTCCCTTCTGTCCAAGTAGTAAAGTTAAAGGTAACTACACTGCCATAACGCAGTACTACAAAAAGGGTACAAGACTGCACCTAAAGTGCTGCACCTCTCTCCTCTCTTTTCTAGCGGTTGCTGCCATCGGTGGGGTGCATCTTCGGGGATTGCTGTGCACTCACCTGCTTCGTCCAACTCGTCCTTCATCAACCACCTGTCTCCACCCGGTCAGACTCCACCCAGCTCCATCCAACCTTACTTTCTATCACCCTGCTGGTTCGTCTCTCCCTGCTGGGCTACTCTGTCGGGCTCTCTGCTCCACTACGGAAGTGGCAGATTTAGCTTTCCACTTCCCTTGATCCCTCCTCATATTAATCACTCCTGTCTCTCTCCACAGGCCTGTATTCCTCTGGCGGGTGATGATTTCCTTAACTGTGCTCCACGTTTGTTCTCATCTGTTTACCCTCTCTGTTTACCCTCAACATCCAGTCTGTGATGTTAATTGCAGCGTCTACAGTGTTACTTATAACCATGGTGAAATTCCAAGGGGACAGCTTTCAGAAATGCTTGGGGCCATTTTTGACCCCACATATGGAATAATGTGGTACTGACACAAAAAATGTAATTACTTAAAAAATATAACAATTAGATACAAATCCAAATGGCCTCATGTCAAAGACAACCTATTTGAGGAATACATGGAAGATTAAATGATAAAAAATTAAAATTACAAAGATATTGCAAAAAAACAACTGCAGGGGTCATTGTTACCCCACTTATGCATCTAAGGGTTAATAAATTGCATAAACTTGCCTCTCAGTGTCGAGTGAGTTTTTCTCTGGTGTGGTTCCTGCAAGTGAGCTGACTGATCTATCATTATGACAGAATGAGCCAGCCATGATGCTAGCTCAGCAGGGGCCACACCAGCGGTACACTCCACTGTCCACTGCCTGTGCTTACACAGCAGCTGGCAACCATCACGCAGCAGCTGGACACGGTCACTGAACATCTGGCTCACTTACCTTGCCCGGGCTCTTCCTCTCCACCTGTTGCCCCCGTCCTACCACTGTGCGTCGTACTACTTTCATTCCCTCACCTGCTCCATATTCGAGGGAAGTGGAGAAATGCAAGGAATTTTTGTGTCAAGTGCGGCTTTATTTGGGCCAGGTGGCCGGGTACCCAGACGATGTTTCCAAGGTTCATTTTATGACCCTCCTGCTGCAGGACCGAGCCCTTAGTTGGGCCCAATCTGTCCTCGACAGTCTGGAGGGCTCCACTTACACATTCGATTGTTTTATTTCTGAGTTTACCCGTACTTTTGACTGTACAGAGAGTGAAGTCAACATTATGAGCCGCCTTCTGTCTCTCCGCCAGGGCAACCAGTCTGTTGCCGATTTCTCGGTGGAGTTTTGGGTCGAAGCGGCAGACTCTGGATGGAACAACGTTGCTTTACGCAGCACGTTCCTCCATGGGTTAAACCCTCACCTCCATGACGACCTGGCGGTTTATGCTGTCCCCGCCTCTCTGGACGGTCTTATAGATCAGGCTGTCAGTCTGGACAACCGTTACCGTGAGCGTGTGAAGGAGCATAAATCCTCCTCTCACTCACCCTTCATGCATGCACCCTTCCCGTTAACTGACACAGGTGGCATCGACCATGGAGGAGCACCAGCGGCCGGTGCATGTCTCTATTGTGGCTTGTTAGAACACAAACTGGATGACTACCACCTGAAAGCCAAAAGACGCGGCCTGTCAGTAGCCATGGGGGGTCTGACGGGCGGGACCTTTCTTCACCCCCCCGGTAATTTCTCCATTCCGTCCCTCGTTCAATTGCTGGGGGTTGAGAGGAGGGTTATGGCATTGATTGATTCAGGGGCTGAGCAGAATTTTGTTTCTTCCCAGCTCGTGCAGGAGATGGGCATTCCCACAACCGAATTGTCCAATCCTCTCAGTGTCACCACCTTATCTGGCAAGAATGTGGCCTCAGAGTCAGAATGCACAGCACTGATATCCATCCTTCTTTCCGGGAACCACCGGGAGGTTCCTTGTCCTCCAAAATTTATCCTCCCCAGTGGTTCTGGGTTATCCTTGGCTCCAGAGACACAACCCCATAATTAATTGGGCACAGAATTCAATTTCCTCTCGGAGTCCCCACTGTTTGGCATCGTAAATGGTAAATGGCATTCACTTACTGTATATAGTGCTTTTATTCTCATCTCTAGATGACCAAAGCACTTTACAGATCCTACTATCCTACTATCCACCCATTCACACACACATTCACACACTGATGGCGGCAGTGTATTTCAGTGTTTCAGTTCAGCCGAGTGTTTGCCTACCTTACTTGTCATCTCCCCTCTGGCGGAGCCGCCGGATCTCACCCTCGTGCCCGAGGCCTATCATGACCTCAGGGAGGTTTTCAGCAACTCTAGAGCACTCTCCTTGCCTCTTCAGCGCTCTTATGATTGTGCTGTGAATCTCCTCCTGGAAGCGAGGCTGCCGTGCAGCTGGCTCTATAACATTTCTGGCCCGGAGAGTGAGGCGAAGGAAAGGTATATTAAGGACTCGCTGAATGCCAGCCTTATTCAGCCCTCGTCGGCTCCTCTTGGGGCAGGGTTCTTTTTTATTGGTAAGAAGGATGGATCTCTGCACCGTGTATTGATTACCGGGAGCTCAATGCTATAACCATCAAAGATAAATATCCTCTGCCCCTGATTAACTCCGCGTTTGAGCTCCTTCAGCACACGCAGGTTTTTACAAAGTTGGACTTACGCAATGTGTAATACTTGGTTCACATACGGGAGGGGGATGAGTGGAAGACGGCCTTAAAAACACACCTGGGCAGTTCGAGTATCTTGTGATGCCCTTTGGACTCACTAATGCCCCTGCCGTCTTCCAGTGCCTCATTAATGATGCCCTCTGAGATATGGTTAATCAGTTTGTCTTCGTTTATCTAGATGATATCCTAATTTTTTCCCGCACACCAGAGGAACACAAGGTCCACGTCAGGGCCGTGTTACAACGACTCCTGGAGAACCAGTTGCTTTTCAAGGCAGAGAAGTGTGAGATTTCCACCAGCTCCACCTCTTTCCTTGGATTTATTGTGGCGGAGGTGGAGCTGAGAGCCGACTCGGCTAAGGTGAAGGCTGTGCTGGATTGGTTTACACCCCACTCCTGCAGGGAGCTCCAACGCTTTCTGGGGTTTGTGAGCTTTTATCGCAGGTTCATCAGGAACTATAGCGGTGTAGCACAGCCTCTCACACAGCTGATCTCCATTAAGGTGCCGTTTCTCTGGTCCGAGGCAGCTGAGCAGGACTTCTCCAAATTAAAAGGCCTGTTCTCTAAAACACCCATCTTGGCTCAGGTCGACCCTCAGCTCCAGTTCACCCTGGAGGTGGATGCCTCTGACTCGGGGGTGGGCGCTGTTCTATTGCAGCACTTAACCTCTGACCAGAATTTCCACCCATGCGCGTACATCTATCTATCTATTTCTCTCGGCGGCTTACCCCGGCCGAAAGGAATTACGATGTAGGGGATCGGAAGCTTCTTGCCATTAAGTTGGCTCTCGAGCAGTCCATCCCATAGTGCTTTGGACCGACCACAGGAACTTAGAGTACCTTTGGTCGGCCCACCGACTTAACGCCAGGTAGGCCCGCTGAGCCTTATTTCTTTTATGATTCAATTTTACCATCACATACAGGCCTGGCACACGTAACGTTAAACCGGACACTCTCTCCCGGTAGTTCTCTTCAGATCAACCAGCCCCCTCCTTCCCACTCCCAACCTATTGTGCCACCTTCATGTATCCTCGAAGCCCTTACGTGGGGGATTGAGCAGCGGGTCCTACAGGCCCAGGGCCTGGAACCCGAACCAGCAGGGATTCCCCAGGGTCACCTGTTTGATCTTACCACCCTCCACAGCGATGTCCTTAAGTGGGGTCGCTCTTAGACTGCGAGAGAGCGGAAAGGCTCCTGACCCGCTCCGACTTGGGAGATGGGTCGGCGGTCGAATTAATGGAGAAGATGTTGGCGTTGATGGGCACAGATGATGGCCATTTCCTCTTTGCCCACTTTTTCCTCCGGAACCTCCCCACAGCGGCCAGAGCAGTCCTTGCCAATTCGCCACTGCTGGCCACGTGCAACTACTGGGCACTAGCACAAGAGGCACATCGGATTATCCTCACCACCAGAGCCTTCGCTGTGAAGGCAGCGGCGTCAGAACCCAGCGAGATGGCTAGCGGAGGCGAGGAGCCAGTAACGGTGGCAGCAGCAGAGGCCAAGAAGCACTGGAGAGACACGCTCTGCTTCTGCCACTGCCATTTTGGAGAAGATGCATGTTGATGCGTGCCACCGTGCCAATTCAAGCACTTGGGAAATGCCAGGGCCGGCAGTCAGTAGCAGCTGCGACCGCCGATGACACAAACAAACTGATCTATGTGACAGACTCACGCTCAGGGAGACGGTTCCTCGTGGACTCCGGCTCCCAAAAGAGCCTCATCCTGCCGTCCTACGCAGATCGGCTGGCGGGAACTAGCGGCCCCGAGCTGGCGGCCTCAAACGGCTCAGACATTAAGACTTTTGGTGAGAGGCCGCTGACTATATCCTTGTATGGCTGTACATACCAATGGACATTCGTCCATGCCGCTATGGACATTCGTCATAGCGGCATGTAACTTCCCATTTTGGGCACTGATTTTTTGTGTGCACACAGACTATTAGTCGATGTGGCTAACAGACGCCTGATTAACGCAATGTCTTTTGATTCTCTGCCCTGTACAGCTAGAGGAGCCGGGTCCACAACACTAGCCAGCATCACAGCTTCAGGGGGGTAAGTTCCACACACTACTCACCCAGTTCCCAGCACTCACGGTTCCAACATTTTCGGTGGCTGTCACTAAACACGGGGTGGAGCACTTCATTACCACCACGGGGCCACCAGTTTTCGCATGACCTTGGCGCCTGGACACAGCTGAACTGGCCATAGCGCGTGAGGAGTTTGCCAACTTGGAAAGGTTGGGCATCATCAGGCGCTCAAACAGCCCATGGGCATCCCTGTTACATATGGTGCCTAAAGCCGAGGGATGTGGTGACCATGCGGAGATTTCCACAGATTAAACAATGCCACAGCGCACAATTGCTACCCAATCCCCCATATTCAGGATTTTTCCGTCCACCTCACCGGGGCACACATTTTTTCCAAGACAGACCTGGTCCGCGGTTGCCACCAGGTCCCAGTGGGCACAGAGGACATACCCAAAATGGCAGTAATAACCCTGTTTGGACTTTTTGAGTTCTTATGCATGCATTTCAGGTTAAAAGGTGTGGCACAGACATTCCAACGCATGATGGATGCGGTGCTGTGCGATCTGCCGTTTGTGTTTGCCTACCTGGACAACATCCTGGTGACCAGCGCATCTGAGGACGAACACGTAGCCCACCTCAGGACGGTTTTCCAGAGGTTGGAGAGTTAATAATCCGGGTTAATAATCAACCCGGTGAAGTGCCAGTTCGGGGCTACGGGAATCAATTTTTTGGGCCACCGCATCTTACCGGAGGGCACGATGCCCTTACCGGACAAAGTGCGCGCAGTGGCACATTTTCCCTGGCCTCAGACGATCAGGGTGCTGCAGGAGTTTTTGGGGATGGTTAACTTCTACAACCATTTCCTCCCCCACGTAGCCCAGCTCATGCAGCCATTGTACACTGCGCTTAAGAAACGGAAACCGGCGGACAGAGTCGACTGGACTCCTGAGCGAGAGCAGGCGTTTTCTGAGGTCAAAACAGCTCTAGCAAACGCTGCACTACTGGCGCACCTGGACCCGGTGGCTCAGATAGCGCTCACTACCGACGCATCGGACATGGCCATAGGGTCTGTCGTGGAGCAGTGCGTCGCCAGCTCTTGGCAGCCGCTCGCCTTTTTTAGCAGGTCTTTGCGCGACAATGAGCATAAATACAACGCGTTCGACAGGGAGTTACTAGCTCGCCACCTAGCCATATGCCACTTCTAGTTCTGGCTGGAAGGGCGCACCTTCACTACATTTGTGGACCACAAGCCACTAACGTACACTATGGCCAAGGTTTCATGGACGGCCCGGCAGCAGAGACAGGTGGCCGCGATCTCGGAGTTTACGACCGACATTCAGCATGTGGCTGGTAAACTCAACATGGTGACAGATTGCCTCTCGCGTGCATTAGTGGACCCAGTCTACAAAGGGATAGATTACACGGCCAAGGCCGCCGAGCAGATCGGCAATGCGGACGTTTGCGCGCTCCAGTCTGGACCAACAGGGTTAAGGCTGGAGAGCAGAGTACTGCAAGACGGGGGCCCCCCCCAATCTGTGACGTCTCCACAGGCTGCCTGCTACCGGTGGTCCCAAGCGCTTGGCACCACCGCGTTTTTGAGTCGGTTCACTCCCAGAGGTGCGCGCATCAGTCAAAATGGTGGGAACAAAGTTTGTCTGGCCGAGCCTGTGCAAACAGGTGAAAGAGTGGGCTGCAGCGTGCATAGCGTGCCAACGAGCCAAGGTGCACAGGCACACAAAGGCCCCCCTTGAGCCATTCCATGTCCCGGCTAAGAGGTTCAACCACGTTCACGTGGACCTCGTGGGCCCCATCCCGCCATCGCAGGGGTTCACGCACCTCCTGACAGTGGTGGACCGCACCATGAACTGGCCCGAGGCGCTCCTGCTAGCTTCCACCGCGTCCGCAGAAGTCGCACGCATTTTTTTGATGACATGGGTGGCACGTTTCTGCGCCCCTTCGGATATCACGTCCGACAGGGGCCCACAGTTCATTTTCCACCTCTGGTCCATGATGGCCCGGAGCCTGGGCAACACAATTCATCGCACAACCACGTACAACCCCCAGGCCAATGGGTTATGCAAGTGTTTCCATAGGTCACTTAAAGCAGTGCTCAGGGCTTTGCTTACGGATGCAAATTGGGTGGACCGGTTGCCATGGGTTCTATTAGGGTTGCGTTCAGCACCGAAGGAGGATTTGGTGGCCTCCCCAGCAGAGCTGTTTTTTTTCCCAGCCGCTGTGGCTCCCCGGAGAATTTTTGCCGGACAACCCCGTGCTGAACACGGATCCATCCCCGCCTTCACTACATTGCGCAGAGGCAGGGATGGTACCGGGCCCGGCCCACCACTGTTTTCCCCACACTTTCTTGCCAAGGACCTTGAAGGACGCGCCGTTCATGTTTGTCAGGCACAATGCCCACTGGACCCCGTTGCGCCCACCATACAATGGCTCGTTCAGAATGCTGGAACCTGGGGAGAAACATTTTGTGTTAGACTGGGGGGGGACACAGAGAAACAATCTGTATAGAGAGGCTGAAGCCCGCCTTCATATTAGCAGACGAGCAGGTGGTGTTGGCCCGAGCTCCTCGGCGCGGACGACCGCCACTGAGAATGCCACAGGTAAATGACTCATTAGCTCAGTCACAATGGCATGCCGAAGATAACCCCCCCCCCCCCCAATGTCCCCCCACAGACGGACGCGCCTCCAGGAGTGCCCCACCGGCACAGCAGCGCCTTGGAGCCAGCAACCCCTCATTACAGCCACTACGGACGGCGGCTGAAGCCCACAGGAAATGAGGGTTAAGGCCCAGTCTGAGTTTCTGGGGGGCGGGGGTGGTGCGGTGTGGGGGACCCAGTCAGTATGCTATCTACTCAGACTTAATGGCAGGGGAGGAGGAAATGCGTAAAAGCTGAGAAACGGATATGCAAGGCAGTCTGTGGTTTTCCCTTTAAGACCGCATGATAATATGCATTCTCTTCGGTCTGCATAATAATGCACCGACAGGCTGGGTGACAAAGAGAATTGTCATTGTAAATGTATGCATATTAATGCAAACACCCCAGGTTGTCGGGCGAGTTGTATGGTATAAAAAGAGAGATGCCGGTGACCTGGTTCAGGCTTCTTCTTCTTCTTGTTTACTGATGATAGAGAGAGATTAATAAAGTCTGCTCTGCTCCAGTTACTGCCTCGCCTGCACATTCTACTCTCTACAATATTGCTCTTTCTTCATATATGCAAAATTACCACTGTTATTACCACCTCTGGTTATCTTTTCATTTTGCAAGCTCCACAGATGTTTGTGTCACTTTGGTCCTTTCAGTTGAAATCTGTTAAATTGTGCAAAGGTGTGGTTCCTTTGTATAGATTCCAGAATCACTCAGTGTCAACAACTGATGCCCAGGTTATGAGTCTGATCAAATAATTGTCAATTAAATTATTAATTAAACTTTGCTTAGTGATTGCCAAAGCTCTTTAAGCTAAGTATCTATCCATGGAGTTCTTGCATGTCCAGATAAACTGTGAGTGGCACCCCCTAGTGTAAGAACAAGGTAATGCAATAATTCTTAATAATTCCAGTTATAAATTATTAATAATCTTATTCACACAATTATAGCCTTAACGCTGCATACTTAATCTTGCAACCCATATGTGACTAGGAAGCCTAGTCGCAAGGACCCGGTTCACCACCAAGCTGTTCATGTTTCTAATCGCTTTTCCCCGCTCAGCGACACACCCACTGAGGAAAAAACTCTGATCATTGGTGACTCTGTAGTCAGAAACCTGAACCTAAAGACTCCAGAGGCCATAGTCAAATGCATTCCTGGGGCCAGAGCAGGCGACATCGAGTCAAATTTGAAAATGCTGGCTAAAAGTAGCTGTAAATACTCCACAATTGTTATCCATGCCGGCATTAATGACATCCGACTCCGGCAGTCTGAAGTCACAAAACTTAACCTAGAATCGGTGTGTGACTTTGCAAAAATGATGTTTGCTTCTGTAGTATTCGCCCCTCCCCAATCTGACCAGTGATGACATGTTTAGCCGCTTGCCATCCTTCAACTGCTGACTGTCTGTGTGGTGTCCTGCAAACTCATTTTGGGGAAAACCTCGTCTTATTACGCAGATTGTTTCCTCTGTGCCATTTGTCAACACAACGGAGATAAGCTATAGACATCTTGCTCATTCTGTAATTGATAGCATGGTAGATAGTGTTACAGCTTCTCTGCATCAGACTCTAAACATAGTGGCCCCTTTGAAAAAGAACAAGTCTAATCAGAGATTTCTAACTCCTTGGTTCAACACAGAAACTCGTAGCTTAAAACAGAAGACTCGTCAATTAGAAAGAAAATGGCGCTCCACTAATTCAGATGAAATCTATTTAGCTTCGAGAAATCATCTTTTAATTTATAAAAAATCTCTGCGAAAAGCTAGAACGAGTAATTATTCTGCATTAATAGACGAGAACAAGAATAATCCCAGGTTTCTTTTCAGCACTGTAGCCAGGCTGACAAAGAGTCAGGACTCTGTCAGTCCTAGCATTCCCTTAAAGCTTACTAGTCAGGACTTTATGAACTTTTTCAATAATAAAATTTCATCTATCAGAGATAAAATCAGTCAGATTCTTCCCACCGTTAACTCAAATACACATGAGGACAAAATTGTTGGTACGCCTCTGTTAATGAAAGAAAAACCCAAAATGGTCACAGAAATAACTTGAATCTGACAAAAGTGGTAATAAATAAAAATTCTATGAAAATTAACCAATGAAAATCAGACAGTGCTTTTGAATTGTGGTTAAACAGAATTATTTAAAAAAACAAACTCATGAAACAGGCCTGGACAAAAATGATGGTACCTTTAACTTAATATTTTGTTGCACAACCTTTTGAGGCAATCACTGCAATCAAACGATTTCTGTAACTGTCAGTGAGACTTCTCCACCTCTCAACAGGTATTTTGGCCCATTCCTCATCAGCAAACTGCTCCAGTTGTCTCAGGTTTGAAGGGTGCCTTCTCTAGACAGCATGTTTCAGCTCCTTCCACAGATGTTCAATAGGATTTAGATCAGGGATCATAGAAGGCCACTTTAGAATAGTCCAATGTTTGGCTCTTAGCCATTCTTGGGCGTTTTTAGCTGTGTGTTTTGGGTCATTATCCTGTTGCAAGACCCATAACCTGCGACTGAGACCAAGCTGTCTGACACTGGGCAGCACATTTCTCTCTAGAATACCTTGATAGTCTTGAGATTTCATTGTACTCTGCACAGATTCAAGACACCCTTTTCCAGATGCAGCAAAGCAGCCCCAGAACATAACATAATCTCCTCCATGTTTCACAGTAGGTACAGTGTTCTTTTCTTGCTATGCTTCATTTTTGTGTCTGTGAACATAGAGCTGATGTGCCTTGCCAAAAAGTTGCAGTTTTGTCTCGTCTGTCCATAGGACATTCTCCCAGAAGCTTTGTGGCTTGTCAATATGCAGTTTGGCAAATTCCAGTCTGGCTTTTTTATGATTTGTTTTCAACAGTGGTGTCCTCCTTGGTCATCTCCCATGAAGTCCACTTTGGCTCAAACAACGACGGATGGTGCGATCTGACACTGATGTACCTTGACCTTGGAGTTTACCATGAATGTGTTTAGAGGTTGTTCTGGGCTCTTTTGTTACCATTCGTATTATCCTTCTCCTCCTGCGACCACGTCCAGGGAGGTTGGCTACAATCCCATGGATCTTAAATTTCTGAATAATATGTGCAGCTCTAGTCACAGGAACATCAAGCTGCTTGGAGATGGTCTTATAGCCTTTTCCTTTAACATGCTTGTCTATAATTTTCTTTCTAATCTCCTGAGACAACTCTCTCCTTTGCTCTGGTCCATGTTTAGTGTGGTACACACCATGTCAGCAAACAGCACAGTGACTACTTGTCACCCTTTAAATAGGTCGACTGACTGATTACAAGTTTGTAGACACCTGTGATGTTAATTAGAGGACACATCTTGGTTGAACATGTCCCTATGGTCACATTATTTTCAATCTTTTCTAGGGGTACCATCATTTTTGTACAGGCCTGTTTCATGAATTTGTTTTTTAAAGTAATTCTCTTGAACCACAATTCAAAAGCATTGTCTGGTTTTCATTTGTTAATTTTCATAGAATTTTGATTTATTACCACTTTTGTCAGATTCAAGTTATTTCTGTGACCATTGTGGGTTTTTCTTTCATTAACAGAGGGGTACCAACAATTTTGTCCACGGCTGTAGATAGTGATTGCCTTAATATGGCATTTAATTCAATATTAGACTTGATGGAGTTTTCTCAGAAAGTAGGAAATTCTACCCATTATCTCCACCATATGTTGGACCTTGTTCTGATATATGGCATAGAAATAGAAAATCTAGTAGTGTCTCCTCATAACCCTGTACTGTAAGACCATTATCTGTTAACCTTTGATTTTACAATTTCTGACTATTTGGCTCCTAAAGAAAAATATTACTACAGTAGATGCCTCTCAGATGATGTTGGAACCAAATTTATGCTTGTTTCCTCTATGCCATGTGTCAACACAATGGAAATAAGCTATAGACAGCTTACTCCTTCTGTAATTGATAGCATGGTAGATAGTGTTACAGTTTCTCTGCATCAGACTCTAGACATGTGGCCCCTTTAAAAAAGAAAAGTCTAATCAGAGATTTCTAACTCCTTGATTCAACACAGAAACCCGCAGCTTAAAACAGAAGACTTGTCAATTAGAAAGAAAATGATGCTCCACCAATTTAGATGAAATCTACTTAGCTTGGAGAAATCATCTTTTAATTTATAAAAAAAATCTTAGAAAAGCTAGAACGAGTTTTTATTCTACATTAATAGAAGAGGACAAGAATAATCCCAGGTTTCTTTTCAGCACTGTAGCCAGGCTGACAAAGAGTCAGGACTCTGTCAATCCTAGCATTCCCTTAGAGCTTACTAGTCAGGACTTCATGAACTTTTTCAATAATAAAATTTCATCATAAATTTTCATCCAAGCCTTCAACTTGTCTTTTAGACCCTATTCCTACCAGGTTATTTAAAGAAGACTTCCCATCTATTGGTAGCTCTATTCTTCAAATAATCAATTCTTCATTAAAATTAGGCCATGTACTGCAGGCTTTTAAAACTGCTGTAATTAAACCCTTACTCAAAAAGACAGTTTTGGATCCAGGAGTTTCAGCTAACTATAGACCAATCTCTAATCTCCCTTTCCTTTCAAAAATCTTAGAAAGAGTTGCTGCTACACAATTATTTGACCACTTGCAGGGAAATGATTTATTTGAAGAGTTTCAATCTGGGTTTAGAATCCATCATAGTACTGAAATAGCCTTAGTGAAGGTCACTAATGACCTCCTTATCGCATCTGATAATGGACTTGGACTTGGACTTCTATTTGATAGATTAGAACACTATGTTGGACTTAATGGAACTTCATTGCAGTGGTTTAGATCTCATTTATTTGATAGGTTCCAGTTTGTTCCTGTCAGTAATGAGTTTTCCAACTTAAAACTCAGTCATGGAGTTCCACAGGGATCTGTGCTAGGCCCTAATCTTTTTAGTTTATATATGCTTCCGTTGGACAACATTATTAGAAAGCACTGTATATATGTTCATTGTCATGCAGATGACACACAATTATACCTGTCAATGAAGCCAGATGATAGTAATCAGTTAGCCAGGTTAGAAGCTTGTCTTAAGGAAATCAAAGCTTGGATGACTTGTAATTTCCTGCTATTAAATTCAGATAAGACTGAAGTCATTCTAGTTGGTCCAAAAAACCTTAGAAATACCTTTCCAAATCAATCATAGTTTGGATGCGGTTACTCTTTCTCTGAATAGTTCTGTGAGGAACCTTGGAATTAATTTTGATCAAGATCTGTTTTTCAATTCACATATTAAATTTGTTTCTAAGATTTCTATTTCTATCATTTGCATAATATTGCCAAGATTAGGAGTATCTTGTCTCAGAGTGATGCTGAGAAACTGATCCACGCTTTTGTTAGCTCTAGATGAGATTATTGTAACTCTTTATTATCAGGTTGGCCTAAAACATCTTCAAAAATCTTCAGCTGATCCAAAATGCTGCAGCAAGAGTTTTAGCAGGTACTAGAAAGAGAGATCATATCTCTCTGTTTCTGGCCTCCCTTCATTGGCTTCCCATAGAGTTTAGAATTAAGTTGAAAATCCTCTTTCTCACTTACAAAGCTCTAAACAATCAGGCCCCTTTTTTTATTTAAAAGATCTGATACTATCCTATTATCCTAACAGAGCACTAAACTCCCAAAATGCTGGATTACTTGTAATACCTAGAATCTCCAAAAGTACAATGGGAGGCAGAGCCTTCAGTTGTCAAGCTCCTCTCCTGTGGAATCAGCTGCCAATGTGGATTCCGGAGTTAGACTCGAGCTCTGTTTTTAAGAATAGGATTCAAACCTTCCTTTTTGATATAGCCTACAATTTGGGAGGGATCATATTTTTCTGAACCCTCCCTTAGTTATGCTGCTAATAGGTTTAGACAGCCGGGGGACCTCCAATAATGCACTGGGCTTCACTCCTTTCTTCACTCTCAATGAAATATTTTTTCTGGTCATTAACATCTATTTGTTCTTTCCCATAGATTGAGTCCCCATCATGCTGTTTGCTCTCTACATGTCTGTTCTTTTCATCTTCTCTATCCCCTCACCCCCCAGCCAGTCGCAGCAGATGACTGCCCCTTCCTGTGCCTGGTTCTGCTGGAGGTTTTTTTCCTGTTAAAGGGAGTTTTTCCTCTCCACCGTTGCCAAATGCTTGCTCACAGGGGATTGCCTGATTGCTGGGGTCTTTCTGCAATTGTTGGGGTTTCCCCTACAGTTGAAAGTGCTATGAGATGACTGTTGTTGTGAAATTGCGCTATATAAATAAAGTTGAATTGAAATGCTTGCCTAGCAGGACAAGGGGAAAAAAACAACAGCTAGAAGGTTCAAGATTTGAATCCCCAGGCTGACTGGGGTACGAACCTTGCATGTTCTCCCTGTGCTGTGTGGGTTTACTCTGGGAGATAGATAGATTATAGATAGATGATAGATAGATGATAGATAGAAGATAGATAGAAGATAGATAGACTTTATTGATCCTAAACTGGGAAATTACAGATTTCACACAGACAATTCTAAAATTGTCCCTAAGTATCCATCTCTCATAGGTCCTTAGAATACAGGGTTAGCACTAATGAAGCACTTTGAGTGGTTTTTGAGACTAGAAAATGCGTTACACAAGTACAGGTCCTCTTCCTTATCCCTTACTGAGTCGTTGTTCCAAGTGAGCTGAGTTGAGCTGAAAATGTGATGTCAGACTGTAGGGCACTGATTGGCCAGGGCGTAGCATCACTGGATGAGTCATAAGAGTGACATCTTTACAAGAATCAAAACTTGTCATTTGTAAAATTCTGCAACAACGACCATGAGTTTTTATTATTTCTGTGATTATCAATGAAATAAATGGCTACACACAAATCAACACCGTGGTCCAATGACAAGGTTCAGGCTTTTCTGTGCTTGGTGGCTGACGAGAGAATCCAGAGGGAGCTAGATGGAGCAACCCGAAATGAAAACGTACACCAGGAGGTCTCCAAGCTGATGGCTGCTCACAGATACCACCAGACATTAAAACAATGTTGGGAAAAGCTTAAGAAACAAAAAAGCGATTACTCAACCATCAAGGACCACAACAGCCGAAGTGGGTTGAACAGAAAAGACTGGAAGTGGTTCAACCAAATGGACACCATTTACAGGCACTGACCGGCAAGCAATGAGAGGGAGAGTGGCCTCGACTCCACCATGGCATTGTTGAAAACCATGATGGAGGATGGTGAGTGTTTTGTAATTTTAAGCATCTTTTATATTATTTATCCCGTTGGTGGCAAGCTCACTAGGACATTAGCTAGCTAGCTAGTTAGCCATCAACACTAACTCCATGCTTTGCTTGTATTTTGTGCTTGCTGTCTCTTAAGTATTCGCTTCTGAGAGAAAAATGTAACCCAAACCTTGTCAAAGCGAGTTGAGCTGAGTAGGTGCTAGTGGAAAAGGGCCATATGAGAGAGAGAGAGAGAGAGAGAGAGAGAGAGAGAGAGAGAGAGAGAGAAACTCACCCCCCATCAGGAAGAGAAGGCCGGCCACATATTGCATGAGGCCTCGGTCCCAGCAGCAGCCAAGTAAACCGATGATCCAGCCAAACAGGATGATGGCCACAGCCATGCCCATGAAACCGGCCGTCATCCGCCGTAAGTCTAAGGAAGGACAAAGGACAAGAATTCAACCAATCAGCACTGACCTGACATTCCATTAACCAGCTCAGGAGAGTTAGAAGTTACAGATGTAAGGGTCTGTTTCCAAGCATGTTTAGACGGTGCACTCTGAGTTTCAAAATCTGCAGCTGATGAAACAGCTGAACAGTGGTCCCACACAGAGTAACTGTGGAGTATCAACAATTTAGAGGTGAAGTGACAGGATACATGGAGGTGGAGGAGAACACTGTTCTTCTGTGTCTGCTTTGTGACCAAAATCACACGTTTGCATACATTATTCAGCATGAACAAGGTCATAAAGTCACAGCTGTTACCTGTTCGGGCATGTTTTTTGAAATAAAGATGAGAGTAACACCAATACTTTTATCGGTATGGAGAATGGAAGAAATAACACCCACGCCTCTTCTTTTGCATCTTCTTAGTGGAGCGTGGACCACGCTGAGGAGCGGGGTGAAGAATCAGATAGCCTGCTAATGAAGCAGCCACCGTAATCTTTGACGACACAGCTGTTGCCCAAATAACACCAATAATCAGGCTGAGGCTGTGAAAATGTGCTGAGGTGGTGAGTTAAGTTAGGTAAGTGCTCATGTTAACCGGTGTGGTTCCCAGCTTTTTCACACATGCCATTATTGAACCAGTTCTTAAAAAGCCCAGTCTTGACCCTTTTTAAGTTTAAGTTTAAGTTTAATGTTTATTCGAAAGGGGCATTACATACTAATGAACATTAATACAAATGTAAGTGAAAGGGTTAATGGAAAGTTAAAGTGCCATAACAATAATTCTCTAGGTAATCTCGCATTATGCTCTACACAGATTCTATACATATTCTGTTTGCATGCTTATGAACAAATATGTGGTGCTAAACTCTGGTTAACTGGAATTAGGCAGAGCTATAGAGCTCTCTCTCTCTCTCTCTCTCTTTATAGTCAGGTCTATCACATTAGATGCACGCCTGGATTCATCATTCAAGTACACTGTTGATTGCACATTCTAGAACAGTGGCGTGAGCAGTGGATGGTCTGTTCACGCCATAGTTAGATTAGCCAATCAGATAGTCGTGTATAAGCCCATCCTATTTTACAGGGGGTTGGTCTGACCCGCCAACCCGAGAAGATAAATGTATGTCGCACCCGGAAGTTGGGGTCAGTGTAGCGACGCTCCAGAGGGAGCTGCATCATGCTGCACCCAGCGCTGCTTGCTTTACTTGTGACTTCTAAATAAATGTTCCATCTTTAAATTGAAGAAATTTCCAGCTTGTTCTTGGATCTTTCAATCAAAGAATCAAGCATTTTTCTAACAAATTGGTGCCGTGACCCAGATTGAACTATTCCGAGGCGAGCCTGAAGACAACAGAAGGGAAGGACCCTTTGTGCAGACAGCTGTGGCCCCTGAACAAAAAAAAAAAAAAAAAGTAAGCAGAAAACCTTTTCTTACACAAAATTTCTGCAGTTTGGCTATACTAAATTTACAGTTGTCTGATAAAGGGGTTTATCCGATCTCGAAATTTTATCATTTGGTTGGGAGTCACATGTAAAGCCTAAACAAATAGTCAAATAGTTTGAAAAGTTAAAAGGGAAGTGCAAATGTTCTATTTTCAGTCTGAGGTAGAACGATCGCGATCATGGACATACAATTCATGGGTGTATGGTCCACCAAATTTTAAAACATTTTGGAGTTAGTTTGAACCAAAATACCGAGATGTAGGAGGCCAGGGTGACTAATAATCACCCAGGTTCGTCTCCCAAATTATAAGCCAGGTTTTAGTAACCTGTTGCCGGGGGAAGCCATTGAAAATGTTCAACCCAATAACAATTAATCTGCTGGACACACGGCACGGCTTGTACTCGGGGCTGGAAGGAGCCCCCAGTGAAAGTGTCCTCTGTGTACCAGAGTTAGTCTTGTAATGGGGGACCTGCCGGGTCCTCATTGAAAGTGTCCTATGTCTAACAAAAGTTAAACGGATCGGTGAGGTTCAGGGATGCAGTCTGTCTGTACCCAGAACTTAATAAGACATAGGAGGCAACGGCCATGCCTGTCTTCCAAATTGATATCCAGGACTATCCTGTTGCCGGGGGGGAATTAAGTGTCCGACCCAGTGCCGTTAAGTAACGATGCCACGTAGGTGAAGTATTTCGGAGCAGTCTGTTCCGAAATAATTACGAGACCTAATGAACAGCGGTGATCAGCAATCGACCGCGTTTGTCTCCCAAATTAAAGGACCCGGATTAGCCTGGGGGCCAGTAATTTTGGCTGCAGTCTGTGCCAGAATAAGAGACTTAGGGAACAGCGGGATCGACCGTGTTCGTCTCCCAAATTAAAGGACCCAGATTAGCCTGGGGGCCAGTAATTTCAGTTGCAGTCTGTGCCGAAATAAGAGACTTAGGGAACAGCGGAATCAACCATGTTCGTCTCCCAAATTAAAGGAACCAGGATTAGCCTGGGGCCGGTAATTTCGGTTGCAGTCTGTGCCAAAATAAGCGACTTAGTCAACAGCGGTGATCAGTGATCAACCGTGTTCATCTCCCAAATTAAAGGAACCAGGGTTAGCCTGGTTCCAGATATCTTTGTTAATTCTGTTTCTTTAGTGGATAAAAGTGTGGGTTGAGAAATACCGGGAGTTGGAAATATCTATTAAACTTTTCACATAGTATGATTTAACGAATGACACACTCCGGACCACGTGGCCAGAACAAAGGCGAGTGTGTGCTTTTTCACAAAGGAGGGGAGATAATGCACCCCCACCACTGAGTGGAGGTGAGGTTGTAAAACAGGTTACTGAGAGGAGAATTATTTGAGGTAACAGTATTAAAATGAAGCACTAAATTAAAGTTGTAAGGTTATTCTGGCAAGTGTACAGCTGGGGTTGGGGAGGCAGTGCTCCATTTCCTTAAAACAAAAAAAAGAGATATTGTGGTTTGTGAACAATGGGCGCAGTCGGGGCTACGTCACTTCCGGTTAGTAACACATCGCCGCCATCTTAACTAGGTGAAAACAACCCATTACCAAGCATTGTCGAGTGCAGTTTTTTGACTTTTTCTCATGGCATGTGACTACGTAGAAAAGCTTGATGAGTCAGCCAGGCTACGTTATCAGGAGAAGCTGACAGCAAGTGGACTGACAGATTGCCCATACAAACTACCAGCCGGAAAATGGGTTAATGACCCAACCAGGTGGCCAGCTGTGCAGTGGCCGGACGTGTACAGCTACTTGATCGACACCCCTGGTAAGCATATTTGCTTCGACCCATATTAACATGATTAACCCTCTTACATGTTTTGAATGTTTTTAAGGAAAGGCCCCTATGGGTAACATGACCAGTCCATTAAATATCAGGGCAGCACAGGAGTAATTCTTAAAAGAAATAATTAAACAAGAAAATGTTCACTGATGCTAAACACTGCTTAGGTGCGCTTGTGTTGGATCGAAATAAGTGCAGGCGGACACGAGTGAAGTTTAAAAGGGTACTTCATGCAGACAGTCAACTTACATACCCGGCTAATGCATGCATGGCACATTAGCACCACAGTAGACAGCAGGAAAGCATATACATTTGCGTTAGTCACACATATCAGGCGCAGCATTACTGGCGCCGGGATTCCTCTCTGTTCAAGAGCCGCAGAAGGTGCGAGGCGCTTCTATAACGATCAGTAATTGCTCACGCTGAGCGCTTCTGCCAGCTCGCTGTGGGAGTCACACGAGGTGTTCTCTTTTCCCGTATAGTTTTCTTTTTGGCGTACAGAAATGGCAATACGCCCGTATTTGCTAAAATTGCATTTTCCCCGTATTAAAATACGGCGATACCGTATTTGTCACCTCTTTCATTAATGGCCAGCCCCTTTGTTGCACTATTTACTACAGTCTACAGTTAAATTAGTCAGGCTGACTGCACATAGAGAGGTCTGTATTGTTGAGTGAAAAGGGAATCAGTCATGCATTTCCATAGACGAAATGTCCGTCTCTGTTTACAATACAGAGAGGCTTGTGTCGGCGGCTAGCATTTTCAAAACGTGACCCATCAAGTGGCAACTAATTAAACTAACACAATATCACTCAATTACCTGATATAGGACGTGATGAGCTGAATATAATGCACTACGACGGGCTGGACAAGCTTGACTGGGTCACGGCAGCTGCCTGGGAATAGGTCGCCACTGAATTGTTTTCACCTAGTACGGCGTTGCCATGTGGGTTGCTAACCGGAAGTAGGCCAAATGCCCGGATGCCCGACTGCGCCCATTGGCTCAGGAGCCACTTTGCGGGTGTTGCATTCACTGCGCATATGCATGAGAACGCCATCTTGAACCACCTTCAAGCTGCGGCACAGTGCCTCCATCATGTGGCCAAATATAGGAAGTGCACTCTTTCACAAAATTACTGCCAATAAGAACTTGAATCTTAATAATAAATTTGGAACCTTATCTCTCTGGCTGAAAGGAAAGCTTTAAGTCTGTGCAGGGCAAAATAAAGTCCTCCCGTGCCCGCCATTGTGGGTTTGTTTGTAGTGAGGCAAAAGCATGCCCACTCAGCTTGGAGGGAAAAGGCTCAACTTTAAATTAGGCAGAGGGAGGTACTACTACTACTCCTACTTATACAATAAAACTGGAGAATAGGGAGATTTATTCCTCAATAAAACTGTAGGAAATCCTAGGTGGACACTATATAAAGGTGAGATAATTTAAATGAAAAATGGAAAATTGCAGATTGGAACATTCATTCATTCATTCATCTTCTTCCGCTTAATCCTTTTCGGGTCACGCGGGGGGGGGGGGGGTGCTGGAGCCTATCCCAGCATCTTTGGGCGAGAGATAGGGTACACCCTGGACAGATCACCAGATTGGAACAGATAAGTAAATATATAAATGAATTAAATTATAAATAAATAAATGAATAGGAGTTTTTGTTGTGGAGATGAACCTTGTGGAAGTGAGAGTGGGCAGAAAATGGAAAGGGAAATTTGTTTTTTTGAGAAAACTGAAAACTGATGAAATGTTAAAGTTTTGTGCAGGACACAAGACAAAATATGGAGAAATGATTGGAGGAAGGAAAGAAAAAATGTAAGAATAAGAGACTTATGCTGCAACAGTGAGAACAAATGCAAAATAATCAATCAACACGATAGAACAGAAAAGGACAACAACATGCTGTTTAATAGCCTGTCTGTTTCTCTCCATTAAATCTGATCAATCGAGCACATGTAAGTACAGCATTGTTGCTTTCCATAGCAGAGACATGCCAAGACCACATACTGAGCAAACCCAAAACATGACAATAATTAATAATAATTAATAATAATAATTAATAATAATTAATAATAGAGTCAGATACTTACTTCCTATGTCAGCAATTTGGCCACTGGGCTCAAACATCCACAATGGCACCCAGGGGGTCCCCCAATTAGCAACACAATGTGTATCCTCCCCTACATGAGAAAGGATGCCGGTGTAGGGCTCCTTTATACTCAAGGGTCAATACATATTTGGAGATTCCCAGACCCTCCTATCTGTATTTTTTTTTTTGAACATTTCCCAAAATTTTATGGATATGAACCAAACTTATTAGTGCTTTTTTGGTCTCAAGGACCACCACTGGTGCTAGCCCTCTATTCTAAGGGCCTATAGGAGAAAGAGGTCTGGGGACAATTTTGAACAACCAATTAACCAAACATGGGAGGGCAGTGCAGCCAAGAGTTCAAGAGAAACTAGTGAAAAGTATTGCTTATGCTTTACAAATTTGCTGAAATCTAATTACATTGTTAAAGTAAGAGATTTGCAGTAGCCATTTTTTTTTAACTTCACATAAGGTATGAACATAGAAGGTAAATCAAGTACAAATTTGTAAGATGGAGGTGCAAAATATGATAAAAATGCTGATTTACAATCACAACTTACGACAAAGGTTGAAAAATTTATGCAAAAAGGTATAAAGGTAAAACTGTGCAAGTTTCAGACAAAATTGCACATTTGAGGAAAAGTTGCAAATTTGCCAAATATTAGAAAATGTCACAAATCTCTGAAAAAACTTGCAAATTTACAAAGAAAAAAATCCAAAATTTGTTAGGAGAAAAATGACTATTTAGAGAAAAGTTGCAAGTTTACTTGAAAGTCACATTCTTTACACTTGGTATGGTGATGGGTGATGGCAGCGTAACAAGGGTGATGGTTTTTGATCATCCAGTGATGAGTAAAAAATGTTATAGAAGAAGATGAATTAAAACAAACACGACTAGAGTAGACTAGAGAAACAAGATAATTTGAGGTAAAAGCAGCAAACACTCGGCCGAGTAGACTCAAGAATGAAGCATATACATACATATAGCTGTGTGTGTAACGGATGCCAACTAGTACTGTTCGGCGTAGAACGTTAGTAAAACCTCCCTCCCAAAGCCTCATACAGTATCGGTAGCGCTGAGCTATCGGTCGGACCTTTAGCTCAGCGCGATCGTGCTGTGTTTCCCATGCTCGAACTGTGTAGTTGACTGAGAGGTCGCGGGTTTGTGTCCCGTGTGGGGCGAACTGCGCAGGATGATCTCTGTCACACTGGTGCCGTGAACCCGGCATGGGAGTGAGGTTTAAGGGGGAGAGTGTAACGGATGCCAACTAGTACTGTTCGGCGTAGAACGTTAGTAAAACCTCCCTCCCAAAGCCTCATACAGTATCGGTAGCGCTGAGCTATCGGTCGGACCTTTAGCTCAGCGCGATCGTGCTGTGTCTCCCATGCTCGAACTGTGTAGTTGACTGAGAGGTCGCGGGTTCGTGTCCCGTGTGGGGCGAACTGCGCAGGATGATCTCTGTCACATGTGCGCACCAGCTATCTGTTCAGAAGAAAAAGACAGACGACTCCACCACACCAAGAAACAGATGACTCTGTTATACTTTAGTTTTCAGAGCAATCAGCAGATGTGTTATTTTTATACATTCCTCGAAAGGCAGATGTTCAAACCCAGATGCATTATTTAATACCGAAACAAATCGAAAGGTCAGTAGTATGAACGACGGGACAGAGAATCATGAAGAAGACAAGCAGGCGGTAACAGAATGTTGATGAAGGCTGAAGAGAACTGAGACCAGATGAATGAAAGGACGTTTTAATACTGAAAGAGATTATAGATGTGAGATGTGCAGCTTCATCAGCTAGTCCAGGGAAAGGGGAAGTGTTGTACACAGATGGATAGTGGATGGTAAAAATCAAGTGAGTGTTTTTGATAGAAAAAGTACGTAGGGGAAGAGAGAAGAACGGTGGATTTTGCAAGTGTAGAAAATATTTTGGTTTTGAGATGGAAATGGAAAAAGAAATGAAAGCAGAGTATGTGTAACCAAAGAAAAATAAAGATCTGTGTAAGATTTGCAAATGTAGCTTTAAAAGAAAAAAAAATTTGCTCAATCCTGAAGAGTGTCAGGAAGAAGGCACAAACACAGGCAGCCATCTTAAATGTTTCCAAGTACTTAAAGCAGAAATGAGGCAATAGGTATCCATTCTTTCAGCGCATTTCTTTTAGTTGTAAATATTAACATTAATGAGCAAACACTCACAGCAAAGATTATAGATTATACTGTATACTCAGTCATTTAAAGTCAATCTAACACCCCAGTTATGTTCCTCCCTAATAGAGGGTATGCATAGGATGTCACCGAACAGAACTCTTGGTGGAGAGTTAATCTTTATTATTCCATCTTGCATTAATTAGCAAAAATGAAAAAAGGTTTTGAAGCAGTTCCTTTCTTGACTCAAGGTTGGAAATCTAAATAAGAAGGGGAAAATAAAATTTGAAAGAAAAAACACACACTTATTTATGGAGTGGCTGACACATGGGGAGCCTGAGCCTCCCCATGAATCTGTTTCTCTTATAAAAGGAGGCCAAAAGGAGGAGGAGGAGGACAGCAAAGAGGAGGAGGGAGCACGCCCCACAATGGAAACGGAGTGATGTCCAGGCTGCTGCTTGCGGGAGGGAGGCGCCCACATCCACCACGGAAAAACTGGACTGCATGCTTAAGACTAGAACAGATAAGTGGATTCAATTCTACACATATACAGAAAATTAGCAAAAATTAAATTATTGCACTTAAAGTAGGAACTCCAGGTAATGATATACAGGACTTTTCAAGGTCAGAAAAGTAGTGATCAAATTCTGCAAATGGCAAGCTACCAGTAGAACACCTATCAACATCTGTAAAAGTAACATTGTACCCCATGTACCATAGGCAATTGAACAGATCTGATCCAAATTATTAATGACCATTATTTGCAAATCCATCCTCCAGATTGGTCATAAAACTTGAACTGGTAAACAAGGAAATGTGTGGAAACTTCCGTTGTCCTAATTGAAGAGGATAAGAGACATTTCAACCTATGGGGAGTTCCACACATCCCGCTGGTTAGACCCAAACACATGGATTGAAAAATGTTGGACATTTTGACACCTCTACTGTGGAATAGAACCATCTATGGAAAACCAATACCTGACCTTAACATAGAATATTCTCCCAAAATAAAACCATAAGCATTGTCTCTTAACGGGGTAACCACAGCACAAAAGACGGTACACATTGATGGCCAGAAATCCCCTATATGACCAATCTTAACATTAACAAATGAAGGGATGAGGAAAATTTGAAGCAAATTCCAAATTGGTTATGATAAAAGGATAACCAGATGTAGATCTAATAAAAGGAGCAGAGTACGACACTGTAGGTCATATATTTAGAAGCCCAGAAGGGCATTAACAAATGCAATTTTCCACAGTGGGAGTCATCAGCAAGTCTTAGACCAATTGCTGGGTTGAGAGGAAGAGCTGACGACCTCAAGACGGAGAATAAGATAAGATAAGATAAGCCTTTATTAGTCCCACAATGGGGAAATTCCAGGATTGCAACAGCACAGGGATAGCAACACTGAGAGCAACAATCAGAAGACAAGAAAAAAAAAACCAACAAGAGCAGCGAGTATGCATATGTACATATAAATATATAAACACACAGTGCGGAGCATTGTAGCTAGATGGAATAAGTATATAAATATACTGTATAAACACACACAGTGCGGAGCATTGTAGCTAGATGGAATAAGTATATAAATATATAAACACACACAGTGCGGCGCACTGTAGCTAGATGGAATAAATATATAAATATATAAACAGTGCGGAGCATTGTAGCTAGATGGAATAAATATATAAATATATAAACACACAGTGCAGATGATGAGGAAGGCCATTCTGCCATCACAGATTATTTGTAAACACAGTGTGCTACTGATAATACATAAATCATACATAGCTCACCACACATAGGTACAGGTGTGAGACTTATAGTGTTCTTGCGTGTTTATTTCCATTATGCTAATTACGGTTAGGTAGTCAGGATAGTTGTGAAGGTTAGAAGCTCTATAAGCCTGAATACAGCAAGTATGGATAAGGATGTCTCCTGACTTCGAACAATTTTGTCTGTCACCTACTTATAGCACAACACATACGTCTCATCATCCAGCTCATTCATCATAAGACACTCATCACAACTCAACCACTGCTTGCAGATTTCATATAGTCAACAATCACACACTCAAGGCTACTGGGAGATAACTTACAACAGTACATAGATAACTACAGATGTAGTAAATAAGAATAAAATGGTACAGGCTCCATACATTGTGATGGCAACCCCTCAGGCCATTATTGGTCCTGCCCTGGCCGAGCCCTTTGTATCAGCACTCGAGCAAAGGTTTAGGGCACAGGGAAGATGCATGCCGGAGGGCACCAGACCATCACGACGTGTGCCTGCGACATAGAAAAAGGTCGTAGGGTGAGTGACTGTACGACTTCAGTCCCTAGAAGAAGAATGGACTGGTGCCCAAGTGCATCCACCGCACCTCCAGCATCCAGGGTGGAGCCAGGAGCTTGAGCCTTACCAACACCAGCATCTCTACCTCTGTCCAGCGACAGGGGGGTGGCATCCCTGGGACAGCATCACTGAACTGTTCACTGACTGGACTGGGTGTTATCTATCCTCTGCTGCACCCACCAGACTGTCCTATAGACCTCATGGGATGTGCCTCAGAGGATGGGCACACAGTTGTTTTCGCTTCTAATGGTACCGGTGTGTGTCGAGATGGGACTGTGCTCCACAGCTGCAGATACTGGAAGCAGACACAGAGGAAGGTCAAACCTCTGTTGCAACCGTGTGATGAATGCAGCCGAATGATGTGAGCCCTGGCAAGGGTCAACCGGTGGACAAAGGTTTTGTGGGCTTTGTGGATTGACCCAGTTCAACCCTATGACCCCCACATGGTCCACTCCACCGGACAAAGAACTATGATCAGGAGGAGACCTCGGTGGGGGTACAGGACTTGGTGACAGTTCATCTCTTAGACATCGTTGCACTGCGCTAGGGTGTCCACAAGGAGGGAGGCAAGGGTAGCAGAACCAATGGTGCAAGCCTCTTGGGTTGACACACAGTGCAGGGACCTGCCTTATTCACCATCTGTTAATCGCTAGCGTCTCTCACACCATGCATGGTTGACATGATAAAATCATGTCAAAGGGGGGAGTGAAAGGGTTAATGGAAAGTTAGAGTGCCATAACAATAATTTTGTAGGTAATCTCCCATTATGCTCTACACAGATTCTATGCATATTCTGTTTGCATGCTTATGAACAAATATGTGGTGCTAAACTCTGGTAAACTGGAATTAGGCATAGCTATAGAGCTCTCTCTCTCTCTCTCTTGCTCTCTGTTTCCGGCGGCCGAAGGAGGAGGGCGGAAATAGGGACCTCTATGGTTTGTTTGGACTTTTTTTTCAATTTTCTACTACTGGCCGTATTTTCAGTTTTTGTTTTTTTGGGTGGAGGATGGCGACCTTGGAAAAGCCACCTCTGTCTATCCACCAGGGGGTGCGGATCATTCCCCCAGACAGCACTGTTACTGTGGAGGAGGTGCTTCTGGCTGTGGCCGAGCAGGTGGGTCATGATGCGATCTGCTTTGCGTCCTGAATGAATAGAGCTGTAGTTGCGTTTCTGGCTGCTGAAGAGGATGTCCACACACTGGTTGCAAGCGGTGTTGTTATCTGGGAAACATATGTACAGGTGTCCCCCTTATCTGTCCCATCAACGCGTATCACCGTCTCAGGTGTTCCACCTTTCATCACTGACGAGCAGTTGGCGATGGAGCTCCGCAGATTTGGGAAGTTTGCGGGCCCGTTTAGAACTCTCACTTTGGGATGCAAGGAGACCAAGTTAAACCATGTGAAATCACTCAGGCGACAGGTGTTCATGTTTTTGGACTCGCCAACTGCGACTCTGGAAGTGTCCTTCCGGGTCAAACATGGGGACGGCTCCTGTATGGTGCATGCGAGCTCAGGACAGATGAAGTGTTTTGAATGTGGAGACGTGGGCCATAAACGGTTCGCTTGTCTGCACAGGCAGCGGGCGGGGAGCTCTGATGGAGCCGTGGCTGGTGCCGGCAGTGCGCCCTCCGCTCACGCTGCTGCTGCGGACGGCGTGGCGGGGCCTTCCACCGCAGCTGAGGCTGCCGGCGCGGCCTCCGCTCCTGCCGCTACTACGGATGACATTGCGGGGCCTTCCGCCGGTTCTGCTCCGGAGCCTGCCGCTGTGTCTGTGGACAGCCCAGCTGTGGCGCCTGCAGCCCAGCTTACGGCCGGGAGCGTCACTGGTGATGGCGCCCAGACTGTCACTGATGGTGCGTCAGAATCTCGCTGTGTGACATCAGCGGCTGTGCTTCCGGAGGCTGCTACCGTTTCACAGCAGGGGACGGAACAGTGACAGTCAGCTGCTGTGGGTGGCGCCCAGGAAAATGTGGCCCATGATGAATCCACTGGCCCAGAAGAACCTGGGCTCCTGAAGAACGGCTCCTGTATGGTGTATGCAAGCTCAGGACAGATGAAGTGTTTTGAATGCGGAGATGTGGGCCATAAACGGTTCGCTTGTCTGCACAGGCAGCAGGCGGAGGGCCCTTATGGAGCCGCGGATGGTACCAGTGGCGAGCCCTCCACTCACGCTGCAGCTGAGGACGCCGGCGTGGCCTCCGCTCACGCCGCTACTGTGGACGACGTTGCGGGGCCTTCCGCCGGCCCTGCTTCGGAGCCTGCCGCTGTGTCTGTGGACGGCCCGGCTGTGGCGCCCACGGCCCAGCTTACGGCCGGGAGCGTTGCTGGCGATGGCGCCAAAAATGTCACTGATGGTGCGTCACAATCATCTCGCTGTTTGACATCAGCGGCTGTGCCTCCGGAAGCTGCTACCGTTTCGGAGCAGGAGACGGAGCACAGACCTGATGGTGCATTAGAATCTCGCTGTGTGACATCAGCGGCTGTGCTCCGGGGGCTGCCACCGTTTCACAGCAGGGGACGGAACAGCGACAGTCAGCTGCTGTGGGTGGCGTCCAGGAAAATGTGGCCCATGATGAATCCACTGGCCCAGGAGAACCAAACAGTCAGCTGAGTTGTGCTGACGAAGAAATGGAATCTGATAACGACACTGTGTCTAATACTGAGTCTATTGGGGCAAAATGCAGTACAAACATGAGTTTGTATTCACTGGAGGAATTAAATGCTTTTCTGGATGAAACCTATAACAAAGCCATTAAAGTCACCGACTACTTCAGTGACACTGATAGATTCATTAAGTCTGTTGATGTGCTAAGAAGGCAGGTTGGTCTTGACCTCCTGGATGAAAGGAAACGTTTTTGCCTCAAGAAACACCTGATAGCCCTGCGTAAGGCAGCAGGGAGAACAGGGGTCAAGCGCGCCCGACAGGAGGAATAAATGGCAGTCGTTCCTCTGCCTGTTTTACACATTTTTGGGATATTGTTTGATCAGACTTTTATATGACGTTTCTAATTGACTGTAATTGACTGTCACGGAACTGGATCTTTACCTGCAGGGTGTGGATGCCCCACCGTTTTCTTTCTACACTCTGGATGAGCCTGCTGCACAGATGACTTGCTTGAAAATCCCGCATGGTCTAAGGACTCCAATCCATCTGAGATGGGGAAACTGTCTCTGGGGGCCTCTGGCTCGTCTTTGCACGGACTACGAGGAGGACTCACACTACTGCTACTGCCAATGTGGCATAGGTGGACTGCAAGGAATACTCTGTGTAGTGTGGGGGGGGAAGACTTATGTTTGCACTTTTTCCATTGTGACACACTTGGTGGAATGATATTGGTGCGCTTACATTTTTTTGAATTGTGCAATAAAGGCTCTTTTTAAAAGTCAAAGTCTCTCTCTCTCTCTCTCTTTCCATGGCAACAGCACGGTGCTCCTCACATCGATCGCCTAATGCAGAACATAAAATTAGTGTTCTTAAACATCAATGGCGGGAGGGGTAATCATAAGAGGGGATTCATTACTGACCTGTTCAGACGGAAAGGTCTCAACGTTTTGTTTTTGCAGGAAACTCACACCACTTCGGCAGATGAAGTCGACTGGGGCTTGTGGTGGAAAGGCCCTTTTTCACTCAGTCACGGCACCAATCTAAGCGCAGGAGTGGCCATTTTGTTTGGGGAATCAGCAAATGCACAAGTTTTATCGGTGGTGGAGATAGTGAGGGGCAGGCTGCTTCTTGTTAGGGCCCAAATAGGGGATTCCGTGTTTTGCCTGGTTAATGTTTACGCGCCAAACCACGGCGCTGAAAGGGTTGCCTTTTTCAATATACTGACTACTGAATTGCAGCGCTATCACCAAGAACAACTTGTTGTTGCTGGTGATTTCAACTGTACCTTGGACTTCACCGTAGATCGCACTAATGCAGAACCTCATCTGCAGTCTTCTAGAATCTTGGAAAATTTCACTGTGCAGTTCGACTTAGTGGACACGTGGAGGTCTAAAAATGCACATGCGAGACAGTATACCTGGGTCAGGGTCACTGACGGTGTTGTCAGTGCTGCTAGATTAGACAGGATATATGTTTCTAGAACCTTTAGCCCCGGACTCCTTCACAGTAACATAAGTCCCGTCGGTTTCACGGATCATCACCTGGCTACTGCGGTGTTACTGAACTCACCAGGGAAACGGGCAAAATCTTATTGGCACTTCAATAACAAGCTCCTACAGGACAACACCTTTTGTCAGTATTTTGTGTGCTTCTGGGAACACTGGAGGACCACAAAGGCTTGTTTTGGTTCCCTCGAACAGTGGTGGGACGTTGGCAAAGTGCAAATTCGCCTTTTTTGTCAATGGTACGCTGCGAACTCAACTGCCATCATCAAGGCCAAGGTCAGTGAACTTGAGGACGCTGTCAAGAGGCAGGAGGCCAGCTTGGTTACGCGTCGGGATTCTACCGCTGGTCCTTTGCTGCAGGAGAAGAGATCGGCCCTGCACACATTCATGCAGGAAAGAGTCCATGCGCCTGTTCTCTACCTGCCTGTGGCCGAGGGGGGACAGGGCCTGGTGGACATACATTCCAAGATCGCCTGCTTCAGGCTTCGAACTGCACAACGCCTCCTTTACGGATGCAGACCCTGCTGGATGGACACTGCTAAACTGCTCCTGAGGAGAGTTGGTCGCTTGGGCTATGATAAGCAGCTCTTCTTCGTGACATCTGGGGAGGTGGACCTTACTGGACTATCTGCTTTTTACACGTCCGTCTTGCATGCATGGCGAGTCTTCAACGTGGGCCGCATCCGTGACGAGACACCGGGCATGTGGCTGTTCGAGGAACCACTGTTTTTCAATCGACTCATCAACGCTGAGGTGCTGCAGTCTGTCAGTCTGCGGACTTGCTTGCGGGAAGCACGCTGTACCAAGCTTGGTCATCTAATAAAGATGTCGACCACATCGATGGATACGCTGAGGCGGAGTGCCAACATTACATCTGTCAGACTGCTGCAAAGGGTGGTGGGGGACGTGTGCGCAGCCCTGCCACAACCGCTTCGAGCGTTTGCGACAAACCGCACTCTTTCCAATCAATGGGATGACGACACTGTGTCCACCTTTCCTGCAATTTCCATAACTCCAGCTGTGGGGGAGTGGCAGGGAGGAGAGGATCACCTGCTGACCTTCAGAATTCGTCACCTGGGCAAGTTCCAGTTTGTCGGGACAAGGGCGGTGTATCACATCTGTGTGAAGGTTCTGAATCTGCGCTCTCTGAAGGATGTCACGGAGTCGAGGTGGGCGGGTTTTTTTGGGGTCAGAGGTCTCCCCGAAAGGCAGCTGGCGGTGCATGTACAAGCTACCTATTGAGAAACGGACAGCAGATCTCCAGTGGAGGATTGTGCATGGGGCAATAGCTACGAATAAATACAGAGCACACCTCGATCCGACTGTGGGGGGGGAATGTTTGTTTTGTTCCCAAGTTGAGACCCTCGAGCATTTGTTTGTCCAATGTTTTCGTTTATCTGGTCTTTTTGATATTTTGCGCGAGTGGTTTCAGGCTTTGGGTGACTGTTTCTCTTTTGGTCTGTTCATTTACGGTCCAAAGTATAAAGTGGCAAGGAAGTCTCTCTCTCTCTCTCTCTCTCTCTCTCTCTCTCTCTCTCTCGTGCGCATGCGTGGGCGTTTGTGGGAGCAGGGGTGTGGAGTGGTGTCGAGTGAGTACTTTAAACTTTGTATTTTCTAACTTTTTCTCTATCTTGTGTGTTTGAGGTGTGTGTGTTTAATATAGTGGGTTGAGTGTGTGTGTGCTGGGGTGTGAGTGTTGGAGTGAGTGTGTCGGGGATCGGTAGCTTCTGCTGCCGGTTTTTCCCGGCCGGCATCATGCCGGTGATTGATGGTGGTGTGGAGTTTGAGCGCCTGGGCCGGCGTCATGGTGTGAGAATCCTCCCGACAGTTCCCTGTTCTGTGGAGGAGGCCAGCCTCGCTGTAGGACAGGTGGTTGGGCATGGCAGCATAAAATCAGCATCGAGGATGAACAGCGCAATTGTGATCTTTCTGGATTCGACTGAAAAAGCTGATCAGGTGGTGGCACAGGGAGTGGTCATAGGTGACACTTTTACTCCTGTTTTACTGCTGGCGAACCCGTCTAGGAGGATCACCATCTCAAACGCTCCTCCTTTCGTTAAAAATGATCAGCTGATTAGAGAGTTGTCCCGTTTTGGCCAGGTTGTGTCCCCTATCAGAATGGTCTCTCTGGGTAGTAAATCACCCCTGCTGAAGCATGTTGTATGTCACAGGAGGCAGTGTTTCATGGTGTTGAAAGACAGCTCTGCTGAACTGAACGCGTCTTTTAATTTCAGGATTGACGGCTTTAGCTACTTGGTGTTTGCAACATCTGAAACCATGAAGTGTTTTGCGTGTGGCGCAGAAGGCCATCTTATTAGGTCATGTCCTGAAAAGGCGAACACAAAGAGCACTGGTGGTAAGAAAGGTGACGCCGCTGTTTCTGGTGGTCCGGAGGGTAGCGCTACATGTGGTGCGGCGGATGCCGCTGCGGCGCCCGCTTGTGCTGGGGCGGTCGCGGACGCCCTGCGGCCGCGTCCGCTTGTGCTGGGGCGGGCGCGGCGGGCGCGGTAGTTGCCCCCCCAAACAGTGATGGTGGGGAATTTCTGTCTGGCGGCAGCTCTGATCATTGTGACGAGCCTGTCGCCCGGGGTAAAGAGGTGGAGGGTGTAAGTAAAAGTGCAGTTAAACGAAGGAACGTGAATGAACAGACTTTGCAGGCGGGGGAGGAGCGGTTTGAGGCTGTAGCGGACACACAGAGCAAACACTGCATGACAAACGTTGCAGTTCATGAAGAAATGCAGGAATGTAGTTTTGTTGAAGAGGATCCTTTTAAAGCTGCACAAAAAAGGAAAAGTGCTGAAAACTTGCAGAGCTCTGCTAAATCTAGTAGGGTTGGGAATTTAGATTTACTGAATGAGAGCGCTTCTGACGAAAGTGGAGATGAGTCTGAACTGATGCAGACGCAGACGCAGGAGGAGCAAAGCTCCTATTGTTTTACTAAAATTAGGCAGTTTCTCCAGGTGACTAAGGGGAGCAGAGCTGTGAAAGTGGAAAATTACTTTCCAGATCTGGAGTTATTCGTGGCATCAGCTCACAAATTTATGAAACTGAATGATGGGAATGAGACTTTCACTGATCAGGAAATTTATCGTTTAAAGAAACTGGTTGCTAAACTGAAATCGCAAATTACTAACAGTCATGTTGACTCTTAGTTTGTTTCTTCCCTTTTATGCTATGTGTGTGTTTTTTTACTGTACCCTATTTTTATCCTTTTTAATGCCCCACCTTAGAATTGGCACTCTCAATATTAATGGGGCCAGGGATGATGTAAAAAGGGCCTCTTTATACAAGCTTTTTAATTTAAAGAAACTTGACGTGCTGATGGTCCAGGAGACTCACAGCACTGTGGACATTGAGAGCCTTTGGAGAAAAGAGTGGGATGGCTGCATTTTTTTTAGCCACAAATCCAGTAGCAGTGGGGGGGTGGCTGTACTTTTCTCTAGGGGTTGTGTGCCTGTCTCTTATGAGGTAGAAGAGGTGGTGAGAGGTCATTTCCTCTTATTAAAGGTACAGTTTGAAAACGTGAACTTCGTTTTTATAAACGTGTATGTGCCAACACAGAGAGCAGAGAGGATCAGGGTCTTTGACGTGCTTTCGGATACGGTTAGGTCCTGTGATCCAAATAGTTTTTTATTTCTGGGGGGTGATTTTAACTGTACATTAAACCACAGACTAGACAGGAACCATCAGGAGCCTCACCCTGCTTCTGCCAATAGGCTGAGAGAACTGGTGAAAACACATGAAATGGCCGATGTGTGGAGATCACATCATGGGGACCAGAGGCAGTACACCTGGAGCCATGTCAAAGATAACCTTTTATCTATGGCTAGGTTAGACCGTTTTTATGGTTTTAAACATCAAATGAGTGTTTTTAAAAATAGTTGTATCTGTCCTGTTGGTTTCACTGATCACTGCCTGCTGTTTTGTTCTGTGTTTATTGAAAATGTAAAGTGTAAGAGTGCTTTTTGGCATTTTAACAATACACTTTTAAATGATGTGTTTTTTAAAGAGGTTTTTCATGATGTTTGGAAGTCACACAGGGAACAAAAACCCTCTTTTAGTTCTCTCCAATTGTGGTGGGATTTTGGTAAGGCCCAGATAAAACAACTCTGCCAACAGTACACTCAAAATGTCACTCGTAGCTTGACCCAATCCTTGAAAGTTCTGGAGACTGAGGTGGTAGAACTAGAGGAGTTGCTCAGTTCTACAGGAAAACAGGAGCACTTAGAGGCTCTCAAGTCAAAAAGGTCAGCCTTGGCTAGCTTGCTAGGGGTCACCGCACAGGGTGCTCTGGTCCGCTCACGCTACATGGATGTAGCTCTGATGGACTCGCCCTCCCAGTACTTTTTTGGACTGGAGGGGAAAAATGGACAGAGAAAGCTTATTCACTCCTTGTTGGGCGATGACGGGAGAACAATCTCCACAGCAGCAGAGATCAGGAAACACGCTGCTAGCTTTTACAGCGAATTGTTTAGAGCAGAGTGGAGGGAGGACACGTCACTGGGCCAGGTTTTCCTTGATGGTCTTCCAGTGCTCTCAGAGGACCTTGTTGCCGGCTTGGATGCTCCACTGTCTCTGTCTGAGCTGCATACGGTGCTAATGAGCCTCCAGAATGGAAAATCACCAGGCATAGATGGTCTCTCTGTGGACTTTTTTAAGGAATTCTGGCCCCTGCTTGGTCCAGACCTGCTGGAGGTTCTCCAAGATAGCTTGGAAAGGGGGACCCTACCCACGACCTGCAGGAGGGCCATCATCACACTGTTGCCGAAAAAGGGGGACCTCCAGAGCCTAAAGAACTGGAGGCCAGTCTCTCTGCTCTGCACAGACTATAAGATTCTCTCAAAAGCTCTGGCCCGAAGACTGAGAAAGGTGATGAGTGAGCTCATTCATGTAGACCAGACTTACTGTGTGCCTGGCAGGCTGATTAGTGACAACGTCACTTTAATTCGGGATATTTTGGAGGTCTCTGGTTCATTGGCGGTAGAAACTGGTTTGATTTCAATTGACCAGGAAAAGGCGTTTGACCGGGTTGAACACCAATATTTATGGACAGTTTTAGCAACTTTTGGGTTCAGCCCAGGCTTCATAGCCAGGATACGGGTCTTGTACAGTGACATTGAGAGTGTGCTGAAGATAAATGGGGGCCTGTCTGCCCCTTTAAAAGTCCAGAGGGGGGTTCGGCAGGGCTGCCCTCTCCCAGGGATGCTGTACTCCCTCGCCATAGAGCCTTTGCTTCACTGCCTGAGAAGGGATCTATCAGGAGTTACTTTTCCTGGCTGTGACACCACGTTCAAGCTGTCGGCCTATGCAGATGATGTAGTCATTCTGCTAAATAAGCAGAGTGACATTGACGTTCTGGTTAGGAGTGTCAATCTTTTTGGCCAACTTTCCTCTGCAAAAATAAACTGGGGAAAAAGCGAGGCTCTGATGGTGGGGGAGAAACTAGAAAATCAGCTTACGCTGCCTGGTGGGTTGATTTGGAAAAAAGGAGGGTTTAAGTATCTTGGTGTCTTTATTGGAAATCAGCAGTTTGAGCAAAAAAATTGGGATGGGGTCATAGAGAAAATCAACGGGAGACTAAACAAGTGGAAGTGGCTAATGCCAAGAATATCTTTTAGAGGAAGAGTGCTCATTTTAAATAATCTTGTTTCCTCATCCCTGTGGCACCGCCTCATGTGCATGGACCCCCCTGCTGGTTTGTTGTCCAAAATTCAGTCTGTTTTGGTGGACTTTTTTTGGGGGGGTGGACTCCACTGGGTTCCTCAAGCCCTGTTATTTCTTCCCAAAGAGGAGGGGGGGGCAAGGAGTGGTTCATTTAGCTAGTAGAGGTGCTGCTTTTAGACTGACTTTCATACAGAGACTGCTGACGGGCCCCCAGGACCTGGTATGGAGGCCTTTGGCCTGTGTTATTTTACAGAGAGTCCTTGGGCTTGGGCTAGACCTCCCTGTGTTTTTAATGGATTTTAAGGACTCTAATGCACTGTCTTTACCCAGTTTTTACCGCAGTCTGTTTTCAGTGTGGACTCTTTTTAAAAAACAAAGAGGGCCATGCGATTCCCTCTACTGGTTGTTGAGGGAGCCGCTGGTTTTTGGTGGTCGCCTTGGTGTCCTGCCGGGAGTTGGAAGGACCTTCCTTGATAGGCTGTGTTCCAGGAACGTTCTCACTCTGAAGCAAGTGGTGGAACTGGCTGGTCCTGGCCTCAACAATGCCTCAGCTTTAGCAGCTCATCTTGGTGTCAGGTCGAATCGTTTCATCGATGGTCTTCTTGCACACTGGAAACAGGAGCTTCATGGACTTGAGCACTCCCTACTCTTGGACTTTAGCAATGGCACGCTGCAGCCAGAAAGCACTGACCCCTTTCCCTCTCTCACGCTCTATATGGACTTTGACGTCGCTCCTTGCTCCTTACTGGCATTCTGTGCTCCCACTGGTGTGGACTTTGGAGGAGCCAGTGGTAAGGCACTCTACAGACTGGTGGTGATGGCACTCAACAAGGACAGATTGAACACCTGTGTGGACACTCCTTGGAGAGCCTATTTTAGACTAGGAAAAGGGCATCGGCCTGCCTGGAGGGCTCTTTATAAAGCCCCTCTCCCTAAGAGGCATGGAGACTTACAGTGGAGGGTCCTGCATGGCATTATAGCAGTCAATGCTTTTGTTTCTGTGATTAACAGCAGTGTCAGTGATCAGTGTGTTTTTTGTTCCTCTAGGGAGACAGTTTTTCATTGTTTTATTGAATGTCAGCGCCTGAGTGGCCTCTTTGAACTTCTCACAGAACTTTTTCATATTTTTAAGGAAGTTTTCTCTAAGCAGGTTTTCATTTGTGGTTTTATGTACAATCGTCGTTTTAAGCAGAAGTGTCAACTACTGAACTTTGTTTTAGGGCAGGCAAAGTTGGCTATCTATGTAAGCCGGAGAAGAAAACTTGAGAATGTTGAGAGTGTTGTTGATGTCAAAATTTTATTTGTGAGGCTACTTAAAGCCAGAATCAGGCTGGACTTTCAGTTTTTTATGGTGAATGGGGATGTGGAAGGTTTCAGGACCCTCTGGTCCCTGGAGAATGTCCTCTGTTCAGTTCATGATGGACAGCTTTTTTTGGGGCGTTTTTTGGGGGATTAATTTTCTGTGTAACATAGCATGATATAGAAATTGTATTGACTGATGGACAAGTGTGTTTATTAAAGATCTTTTAAAAATCAAAAAATCTCTCTCTCTCTCTCTCTCTCTCTCTCTCTCTCTCTCTCGTGCGCATGCGTGGGCGTTTGTGGGAGCAGGGGTGTGGAGTGGTGTCGAGTGAGTACTTTAAACTTTGTATTTTCTAACTTTTTCTCTATCTTGTGTGTTTGAGGTGTGTGTGTTTAATATAGTGGGTTGAGTGTGTGTGTGCTGGGGTGTGAGTGTTGGAGTGAGTGTGTTGGGGAACGGTAGCTTCTGCTGCCGGTTTTTCCCGGCCGGCATCATGCCGGTGATTGATGGTGGTGTGGAGTTTGAGCGCTTAACCCGGCGTCATGGTGTGAGAATCCTCCCGACAGTTCCCTGTTCTGTGGAGGAGGCCAGCCTCGCTGTAGGACAGGTGGTTGGGCATGGCAGCATAAAATCAGCATCGAGGATGAACAGCGCAATTGTGATCTTTCTGGATTCGACTGAGAAAGCTGATCAGGTGGTGGCACAGGGAGTGGTCATAGGTGACACTTTTACTCCCGTTTTACCGCTGGCGAATCCGTCTAGGAGGATCACCATCTCAAACGCTCCTCCTTTCGTTAAAAATGATCAGCTGATTAGAGAGTTGTCCCGTTTTGGCCAGGTTGTGTCCCCTATCAGAATGGTCTCTCTGGGTAGTAAATCACCCCTGCTGAAGCATGTTGTATGTCACAGGAGGCAGTGTTTCATGGTGTTGAAAGACAGCTCTGCTGAACTGAATGCGTCTTTTAATTTCAGGATTGACGGCTTTAGCTACTTGGTGTTTGCAACATCTGAAACCATGAAGTGTTTTGCGTGTGGCGCAGAAGGCCATCTTATTAGGTCATGTCCTGAAAAGGCGAACACAAAGAGCACTGGCGGTAAGAAAGGTGACGCCGCTGTTTCTGGTGGTCCGGAGGGTAGCGCTACATGTGGTGCGGCGGATGCCGCTGCGGCGGATGCCGCTGCGGCGCCCGCTACTGCTGGGGCGGTCGCGGCCGTCCGCGTCCGCGTCCGCTTCTACTTCTGCGGGGGCGTCCGCGTCCGCGTCTGCTTGTGCTGGGGCGGCCGCGGCCGCCTCTGCTGGGGTGGCCGCGGCGGGCGCGGTAGTTGCCCCCCCAAACAGTGATGGTGGGGAATTTCTGTCTGGCGGCAGCTCTGATCATTGTGACGAGCCTGTCGCCCGGGGTAAAGAGGTGGAGGGTGTAAGTAAAAGTGCAGTTAAACGAAGGAACGTAAATGAACAGACTTTGCAGGCGGGGGAGGAGCGGTTTGAGGCTGTAGCGGACACACAGAGCAAACACTGCATGACAAACGTTGCAGTTCATGAAGAAATGCAGGAATGTAGTTTTGCTGAAGAGGATCCTTTTAAAGCTGCACAAAAAGAAAAAGTGCTGAAAACTTACAGAGCTCTGCTAAATCTAGTAGGGTTGGGAAGTTAGATTTACTAGATGAGAGCGTCTCTGACGAAAGTGGAGCTGAGTCTGAAATGATGCAGACGCAGACGCAGGAGGAGCAAAGCTCCTATTGTTTTTCCAAAATTAGGCAATTTCTCCAGGTGACCAAGGGGAGCAGAGCTGTGAAAGTGGAAAATTACTTTCCAGATCTGGAGTTATTTGTGGCATCAGCTCGCAAGCTGATGAAACTGAATGATGGGAATGAGACTTTTACTGATCAGGAAATTTTTCGTTTAAAGAAACTGGTTGTCAAACTGAAATCACAAATTACTAACAGTCATGTTGACTCTTAGTTTGTTTCTTCCCTTTTATGCTATGTGTGTGTTTTTTTACTGTACCCTATTTTTATCCTTTTTAATGCCCCACCTTAGAATTGGCACTCTCAATATTAATGGGGCCAGGGATGATGTAAAAAGGGCCTCTTTATACAAGCTTTTTAATTTAAAGAAACTTGACGTGCTGATGGTCCAGGAGACTCACAGCACTGTGGACATTGAGAGCCTTTGGAGAAAAGAGTGGGATGGCTGCATTTTTTTTAGCCACAAATCCAGTAGCAGTGGGGGGGTGGCTGTACTTTTCTCTAGGGGTTGTGTGCCTGTCTCTTATGAGGTAGAAGAGGTGGTGAGAGGTCATTTCCTCTTATTAAAGGTACAGTTTGAAAACGTGAACTTCGTTTTTATAAACGTGTATGTGCCAACACAGAGAGCAGAGAGGATCAGGGTCTTTGACGTGCTTTCGGATACGGTTAGGTCCTGTGATCCAAATAGTTTTTTATTTCTGGGGGGTGATTTTAACTGTACATTAAACCACAGACTAGACAGGAACCATCAGGAGCCTCACCCTGCTTCTGCCAATAGGCTGAGAGAACTGGTGAAAACACATGAAATGGCCGATGTGTGGAGATCACATCATGGGGACCAGAGGCAGTACACCTGGAGCCATGTCAAAGATAACCTTTTATCTATGGCTAGGTTAGACCGTTTTTATGGTTTTAAACATCAAATGAGTGTTTTTAAAAATAGTTGTATCTGTCCTGTTGGTTTCACTGATCACTGCCTGCTGTTTTGTTCTGTGTTTATTGAAAATGTAAAGTGTAAGAGTGCTTTTTGGCATTTTAACAATACACTTTTAAATGATGTGTTTTTTAAAGAGGTTTTTCATGATGTTTGGAAGTCACACAGGGAACAAAAACCCTCTTTTAGTTCTCTCCAATTGTGGTGGGATTTTGGTAAGGCCCAGATAAAACAACTCTGCCAACAGTACACTCAAAATGTCACTCGTAGCTTGACCCAATCCTTGAAAGTTCTGGAGACTGAGGTGGTAGAACTAGAGGAGTTGCTCAGTTCTACAGGAAAACAGGAGCACTTAGAGGCTCTCAAGTCAAAAAGGTCAGCCTTGGCTAGCTTGCTAGGGGTCACCGCACAGGGTGCTCTGGTCTGCTCACGCTACATGGATGTAGCTCTGATGGACTCGCCCTCCCAGTACTTTTTTGGACTGGAGGGGAAAAATGGACAGAGAAAGCTTATTCACTCCTTGTTGGGCGATGACGGGAGAACAATCTCCACAGCAGCAGAGATCAGGAAACACGCTGCTAGCTTTTACAGCGAATTGTTTAGAGCAGAGTGGAGGGAGGACACGTCACTGGGCCAGGTTTTCCTTGATGGTCTTCCAGTGCTCTCAGAGGACCTTGTTGCCGGCTTGGATGCTCCACTGTCTCTGTCTGAGCTGCATACGGTGCTAATGAGCCTCCAGAATGGAAAATCACCAGGCATAGATGGTCTCTCTGTGGACTTTTTTAAGGAATTCTGGCCCCTGCTTGGTCCAGACCTGCTGGAGGTTCTCCAAGATAGCTTGGAAAGGGGGACCCTACCCACGAGCTGCAGGAGGGCCATCATCACACTGTTGCCGAAAAAGGGGGACCTCCAGAGCCTAAAGAACTGGAGGCCAGTCTCTCTGCTCTGCACAGACTATAAGATTCTCTCAAAAGCTCTGGCCCGAAGACTGAGAAAGGTGATGAGTGAGCTCATTCATGTAGACCAGACTTACTGTGTGCCTGGCAGGCTGATTAGTGACAACGTCACTTTAATTCGGGATATTTTGGAGGTCTCTGGTTCATTGGCGGTAGAAACTGGTTTGATTTCAATTGACCAGGAAAAGGCGTTTGACCGGGTTGAACACCAATATTTATGGACAGTTTTAACAGCTTTTGGGTTCAGCCCAGGCTTCATAGCCAGGATACGGGTCTTGTACAGTGACATTGAGAGTGTGCTGAAGATAAATGGGGGCCTGTCTGCCCCTTTAAAAGTCCAGAGGGGGGTTCGGCAGGGCTGCCCTCTCTCAGGGATGCTGTACTCCCTCGCCATAGAGCCTTTGCTTCACTGCCTGAGAAGGGATCTATCAGGAGTTACTTTTCCTGGCTGTGACACCACGTTCAAGCTGTCGGCCTATGCAGATGATGTAGTCATTCTGCTAAATAAGCAGAGTGACATTGACGTTCTGGTTAGGAGTGTCAATCTTTTTGGCCAACTTTCCTCTGCAAAAATAAACTGGGGAAAAAGCGAGGCTCTGATGGTGGGGGAGAAACTAGAAAATCAGCTTACGCTGCCTGGTGGGTTGATTTGGAAAAAAGGAGGGTTTAAGTATCTTGGTGTCTTTATTGGAAATCAGCAGTTTGAGCAAAAAAATTGGGATGGGGTCATAGAGAAAATCAACGGGAGACTAAACAAGTGGAAGTGGCTAATGCCAAGAATATCTTTTAGAGGAAGAGTGCTCATTTTAAATAATCTTGTTTCCTCATCCCTGTGGCACCGCCTCATGTGCATGGACCCCCCTGCTGGTTTGTTGTCCAAAATTCAGTCTGTTTTGGTGGACTTTTTTTGGGGGGGTGGACTCCACTGGGTTCCTCAAGCCCTGTTATTTCTTCCCAAAGAGGAGGGGGGGCAAGGAGTGATTCATTTAGCTAGTAGAGGTGCTGCTTTTAGACTGACTTTCATACAGAGACTGCTGACGGGCCCCCAGGACCTGGTATGGAGGCCTTTGGCCTGTGTTATTTTACAGAGAGTCCTTGGGCTTGGGCTAGACCTCCCTGTGTTTTTAATGGATTTTAAGAACTCTAATGTACTGTCTTTACCCAGTTTTTACCGCAGTCTGTTTTCAGTGTGGACTCTTTTTAAAAAACAAAGAGGGCCATGCGATTCCCTCTACTGGTTGTTGAGGGAGCCGCTGGTTTTTGGTGGTCGCCTTGGTGTCCTGCCGGGAGTTGGAAGGACCTTCCTTGATAGGCTGTGTTCCAGGAACGTTCTCACTCTGAAGCAAGTGGTGGAACTGGCTGGTCCTGGCCTCAACAATGCCTCAGCTTTAGCAGCTCATCTTGGTGTCAGGTCGAATCGTTTCATCGATGGTCTTCTTGCACACTGGAAACAGGAGCTTCATGGACTTGAGCACTCCCTACTCTTGGACTTTAGCAATGGCACGCTGCAGCCAGAAAGCACTGACCCCTTTCCCTCTCTCACGCTCTATATGGACTTTGACGTCGCTCCTTGCTCCTTACTGGCATTCTGTGCTCCCACTGGTGTGGACTTTGGAGGAGCCAGTGGTAAGGCACTCTACAGACTGGTGGTGATGGCACTCAACAAGGACAGATTGAACACCTGTGTGGACACTCCTTGGAGAGCCTATTTTAGACTAGGAAAAGGGCATCGGCCTGCCTGGAGGGCTCTTTATAAAGCCCCTCTCCCTAAGAGGCATGGAGACTTACAGTGGAGGGTCCTGCATGGCATTATAGCAGTCAATGCTTTTGTTTCTGTGATTAACAGCAGTGTCAGTGATCAGTGTGTTTTTTGTTCCTCTAGGGAGACAGTTTTTCATTGTTTTATTGAATGTCAGCGCCTGAGTGGCCTCTTTGAACTTCTCACAGAACTTTTTCATATTTTTAAGGAAGTTTTCTCTAAGCAGGTTTTCATTTGTGGTTTTATGTACAATCGTCGTTTTAAGCAGAAGTGTCAACTACTGAACTTTGTTTTAGGGCAGGCAAAGTTGGCTATCTATGTAAGCCGGAGAAGAAAACTTGAGAATGTTGAGAATGATGTTGATGTCAAAATTTTATTTGTGAGGCTACTTAAAGCCAGAATCAGGCTGGACTTTCAGTTTTTTATGGTGAATGGGGATGTGGAAGGTTTCAGGACCCTCTGGTCCCTGGAGAATGTCCTCTGTTCAGTTCATGATGGACAGCTTTTTTTGGGGCGTTTTTTGGGGGATTAATTTTCTGTGTAACATAGCATGATATAGAAATTGTATTGACTGATGGACAAGTGTGTTTATTAAAGATCTTTTAAAAATCAAAAAATCTCTCTCTCTCTCTCTCTCTCTCTCTCTCTCTCTCTCTCGTGCGCATGCGTGGGCGTTTGTGGGAGCAGGGGTGTGGAGTGGTGTCGAGTGAGTACTTTAAACTTTGTATTTTCTAACTTTTTCTCTATCTTGTGTGTTTGAGGTGTGTGTGTTTAATATAGTGGGTTGAGTGTGTGTGTGCTGGGGTGTGAGTGTTGGAGTGAGTGTGTTGGGGAACGGTAGCTTCTGCTGCCGGTTTTTCCCGGCCGGCATCATGCCGGTGATTGATGGTGGTGTGGAGTTTGAGCGCTTAACCCGGCGTCATGGTGTGAGAATCCTCCCGACAGTTCCCTGTTCTGTGGAGGAGGCCAGCCTCGCTGTAGGACAGGTGGTTGGGCATGGCAGCATAAAATCAGCATCGAGGATGAACAGCGCAATTGTGATCTTTCTGGATTCGACTGAGAAAGCTGATCAGGTGGTGGCACAGGGAGTGGTCATAGGTGACACTTTTACTCCCGTTTTACCGCTGGCGAATCCGTCTAGGAGGATCACCATCTCAAACGCTCCTCCTTTCGTTAAAAATGATCAGCTGATTAGAGAGTTGTCCCGTTTTGGCCAGGTTGTGTCCCCTATCAGAATGGTCTCTCTGGGTAGTAAATCACCCCTGCTGAAGCATGTTGTATGTCACAGGAGGCAGTGTTTCATGGTGTTGAAAGACAGCTCTGCTGAACTGAATGCGTCTTTTAATTTCAGGATTGACGGCTTTAGCTACTTGGTGTTTGCAACATCTGAAACCATGAAGTGTTTTGCGTGTGGCGCAGAAGGCCATCTTATTAGGTCATGTCCTGAAAAGGCGAACACAAAGAGCACTGGCGGTAAGAAAGGTGACGCCGCTGTTTCTGGTGGTCCGGAGGGTAGCGCTACATGTGGTGCGGCGGATGCCGCTGCGGCGCCCGCTACTGCTGGGGCGGTCGCGGCCGTCCGCGTCCGCGTCCGCTTCTACTTCTGCGGGGGCGTCCGCGTCCGCGTCCGCTTGTGCTGGGGCGGCCGTGTCCGCCTCTGCTGGGGTGGCCGCGGCGGGCGTGGTAGTTGCCCCCCCAAACAGTGATGGTGGGGAATTTCTGTCTGGCGGCAGCTCTGATCATTGTGACGAGCCTGTCGCCCGGGGTAAACAGGTGGAGGGTGTAAGTAAAAGTGCAGTTAAACGAAGGAACGTAAATGAACAGACTTTGCAGGCGGGGGAGGAGCGGTTTGAGGCTGTAGGGGACACACAGAGCAAACACTGCATGACAAACGTTGCAGTTCATGAAGAAATGCAGGAATGTAGTTTTGCTGAAGAGGATCCTTTTAAAGCTGCACAAAAAGAAAAAGTGCTGAAAACTTACAGAGCTCTGCTAAATCTAGTAGGGTTGGGAAGTTAGATTTACTAGATGAGAGCGTCTCTGACGAAAGTGGAGCTGAGTCTGAAATGATGCAGACGCAGACGCAGGAGGAGCAAAGCTCCTATTGTTTTTCCAAAATTAGGCAATTTCTCCAGGTGACCAAGGGGAGCAGAGCTGTGAAAGTGGAAAATTACTTTCCAGATCTGGAGTTATTTGTGGCATCAGCTCGCAAGCTGATGAAACCGAATGATGGGAATGAGACTTTTACTGATCAGGAAATTTTTCGTTTAAAGAAACTGGTTGTCAAACTGAAATCACAAATTACTAACAGTCATGTTGACTCTTAGTTTGTTTCTTCCCTTTTATGCTATGTGTGTGTTTTTTTACTGTACCTTATTTTTATCCTTTTTAATACCCCACCTTAGAATTGGCACTCTTAATATAAACAGGGCCAGGGATGATGTAAAAAGGGCCTCTTTATACAAGCTTTTTAATTTAAAGGCACTTGACGTGCTGATGGTCCAGGAGACTCACAGCACTGTAGACATTGAGTGCCAGTGGAGAAAAGAGTGGGATGGCTGCATTTTTTTTAGCCACAAATCCAATAATAGTGGAGGGGTGGCTGTACTTTTCTCTCGGGGTTGTGTGCCTGTCTCTTATGAGGTAGAAGAGGTGGTGAAAGGACATGTACTCTTGCTAAAGGTACAGCTTGAAAATGTAAACTTGGTTCTTATAAACGTGTATGTGCCAACCCAGAGAGCAGAAAGGATCAGGGTCTTTAATATGCTATCAGATACGGTTAGATCCTGTAATCCAAATAGTTTTTTATTTCTGGGGGGTGATTTTAACTGTACATTAAACCACAGACTGGACAGGAACCATCAGGAACCTCACCCTGCTTCTGCCAATAGGCTGAGGGAACTAGTGAAGGCGCATGAAATGGCCGATGTGTGGAGATCACATCATGGGGACCAGAGGCAGTACACCTGGAGCCATGCTAAAGATAACCTCTTATCTATGGCTAGGTTAGACCGTTTCTATGGTTTTAAACACCAAATGAGTGTTTTTAAAAATAGTTGTATCTGTCCTGTTGGTTTCACTGATCACTGCCTGCTGATTTGTTCTGTTTTCATTGAAAATGTAAAGTGTAAGAGTGCTTTTTGGCATTTTAATAATACACTTTTAAATGATGTGTTTTTTAAAGAGGTTTTTCATGATGTATGGAAGTCACACAGGGAACAAAAACCCTCTTTTAGTTCTCTCCAATTGTGGTGGGATTTTGGTAAGGCCCAGATAAAACAACTCTGCCAACAGTACACTCAAAATGTCACTCGTAGCTTGACCCAATCCTTGAAAGTTCTGGAGACTGAGGTGGTAGAACTAGAGGAGTTGCTCAGTTCTACAGGAAAACAGGAGCACTTAGAGGCTCTCAAGTCAAAAAGGTCAGCCTTGGCTAGCTTGCTAGGGGTCACCGCACAGGGTGCTCTGGTCCGCTCACGCTACATGGATGTAGCTCTGATGGACTCGCCCTCCCAGTACTTTTTTGGACTGGAGGGGAAAAATGGACAGAGAAAGCTCATTCACTCCTTGTTGGGCGATGACGGGAGAACAATCTCCACAGCAGCAGAGATCAGGAAACACGCTGCTAGCTTTTACAGTGAATTGTTTAGAGCAGAGTGGAGGGAGGACACGTCACTGGGCCAGGTTTTCCTTGATGGTCTTCCAGTGCTCTCAGAGGACCTTGTTGCCGGCTTGGATGCTCCACTGTCTCTGTCTGAGCTGCATACGGCGCTAATGAGCCTCCAGAATGGAAAATCACCAGGCATAGATGGTCTCTCTGTGGACTTTTTTAAGGAATTCTGGCCCCTGCTTGGTCCAGACCTGCTGGAGGTTCTCCAAGATAGCTTGGAAAGGGGGACCCTACCCACGACCTGCAGGAGGGCCATCATCACACTGTTGCCGAAAAAGGGGGACCTCCAGAGCCTAAAGAACTGGAGGCCAGTCTCTCTGCTCTGCACAGACTACAAGATTCTCTCAAAAGCTCTGGCCCGAAGACTGAGAAAGGTGATGAGCGAGCTCATTCATGTAGACCAGACTTACTGTGTGCCTGGCAGGCTGATTAGTGACAACGTCACTTTAATTCGGGATATTTTGGAGGTCTCTGGTTCATTGGCGGTAGAAACTGGTTTGATTTCAATTGACCAGGAAAAGGCGTTTGATCGGGTTGAACACCAATATTTATGGACAGTTTTAACAGCTTTTGGGTTCAGCCCAGGCTTCATAGCCAGGATACGGGTCTTGTACAGTGACATTGAGAGTGTACTGAAGATAAATGGGGGCCTGTCTGCCCCTTTAAAAGTCCAGAGGGGGGTTCGGCAGGGCTGCCCTCTCTCAGGGATGCTGTACTCCCTCGCCATAGAGCCTTTGCTTCACTGCCTGAGAAGGGATCTATCAGGAGTTACTTTTCCTGGCTGTGACACCACGTTCAAGCTGTCGGCCTATGCAGATGATGTAGTCATTCTGCTAAACAAGCAGAGTGACATTGACGTTTTGGTTAGGAGTGTCAATCTTTTTGGCCAACTTTCCTCTGCAAAAATAAACTGGGGAAAAAGCGAGGCTCTGATGGTGGGGGAGAAACTAGAAAATCAGCTTACGCTGCCGGGTGGGTTGATTTGGAAAAAAGGAGGTTTTAAGTATCTTGGTGTCTTTATTGGAAATCAGCAGTTTGAGCAAAAAAATTGGGATGGGGTCATAGAGAAAATTAACGGGAGACTAAACAAGTGGAAGTGGCTAATGCCAAGAATATCTTTTAGAGGAAGAGTGCTCATTTTAAATAATCTTGTTTCCTCATCCCTGTGGCACCGCCTCATGTGCATGGACCCCCCTGCTGGTTTGTTGTCCAAAATTCAGTCTGTTTTGGTGGACTTTTTTTGGGGGGGTGGACTCCACTGGGTTCCTCAAGCCCTGTTATTTCTTCCCAAAGAGGAGGGGGGGCAAGGAGTGATTCATTTAGCTAGTAGAGGTGCTGCTTTTAGACTGACTTTCATACAGAGACTGCTGACGGGCCCCCAGGACCTGGTATGGAGGCCTTTGGCCTGTGTTATTTTACAGAGAGTCCTTGGGCTTGGGCTAGACCTCCCTGTGTTTTTAATGGATTTTAAGAACTCTAATGCACTGTCTTTACCCAGTTTTTACCGCAGTCTCTTTTCAGTGTGGACTCTTTTTAAAAAACAAAGAGGGCCATGCGATTCCCTCTACTGGTTGTTGAAGGAGCCGCTGGTTTTTGGTGGTCGCCTTGGTGTCCTGCCGGGAGTTGGAAGGACCTTCCTTGATAGGCTGTGTTCCAGGAACATTCTCACTCTGAAGCAAGTGGTGGAACTGGCTGGTCCTGGCCTCAACAACGCCTCAGCTTTAGCAGCTCATCTTGGTGTCAGGTCGAATCGTTTCATCGATGGTCTTCTTGCACACTGGAAACAGGAGCTTCATGGACTTGAGCACTCCCTACTCTTGGACTTTTGCAATGGCACGCTGCAGCCAGAAAGCACTGACCCCTTTCCCTCTCTCACGCTCTATATGGACTTTGACGTCGCTCCTTGCTCCTTACTGGCATTCTGTGCTCCCACTGGTGTGGACTTTGGAGGAGCCAGTGGTAAGGCACTCTACAGACTGGTGGTGATGGCACTCAACAAGGACCGATTGAACACCTGTGTGGACACTCCTTGGAGAGCCTATTTTAAACTAGGAAAAGGGCATCGGCCTGCCTGGAGGGCTCTTTACAAAGCCCCTCTCCCTAAGAGGCATGGAGACTTACAGTGGAGGGTCCTGCATGGTATTATAGCTGTCAATGCTTTTGTTTCTGTGATTAACAGCAGTGTCAGTGATCAGTGTGTTTTTTGTTCCTCTAGGGAGACTGTTTTTCATTGTTTTATTGAATGTCAGCGCCTGAGTGGCCTCTTTGAACTTCTCACAAAACTTTTTCATTTTTTTAAGGAAGTTTTCTCTAAGCAGGTTTTCATTTGTGGTTTTATGTACAATCGTCGTTTTAAGCAGAAGTGTCAACTACTGAACTTTGTTTTAGGGCAGGCAAAGTTGGCTATCTATGTAAGCCGGAGAAGAAAACTTGAAAATGTTGAGAATGATGTTGATGTCAAAATTTTATTTGTGAGGCTACTTAAAGCCAGAATCAGGCTGGACTTTCAGTTTTTTATGGGGAATGGGGATGTGGAAGGTTTCAGGACCCTCTGGTCCCTGGAGAATGTCCTCTGTTCAGTTCATGATGGACAGCTTTTTTTTGGGCGTTTTTTGGGGGATTAATTTTCTGTGTAACATAGCATGATATAGAAATTGTATTGACTGATGGACAAGTGTGTTTATTAAAGATCCTTTAAAAATCAAATCTCTCTCTCTCTCTCTCTCTCTCTCTCTCTCTCTCTCTCTCTCTCTCTCTCTCTCTCTCTCTCATTAGATGCACACCCGGATCCAACATTCAAGTACACTGTTGATTGCACATTCTACAACAGTGGCGTGATCAGTGGATGGCCTGTTCACGCCATAGTTAGATTAGCTAATCAGATAGTCGTGTATAAGCCCATCATCCTATTGTACGGGGGGTTGGTCTGACCCGCCAACCCGAGAAGATAAATGTATGTCGCACCCGGAAGTCGGGGTCAGTGTGGCGACGCTCCAGAGGGAGCCGTGTCATGCTGCACCCAGCGCTGCTTCCTTTACTTGTGACTTCTAAATAAATGTTCCATCTTTAAATTGAAGAAATCTCCGGCTTGTTCTCGGATCTTTCAATCAAAGAATCGGGTATTTTTCTAACATAAGCATGCCAGATTTAGCAATACTGTTAATTTGCATACTATTTAAAGGTCAGTTTCTAAACTGCCTTTTATGTCAACAATTTAGAAAAACTTGTTGCAGAGTGGCTAACTGCTTTTCTGACTGAACAGAAGGAGATGTTCTCCTCCTTCTCCTTCTCCTCCTGAACAGTTCTGGCTCCCTTCCTCTTCACCCTCTACACTGCTGACTTTTCACACAACACATCACACTGCCATCTCTAGAAGTTCTCTGATGACTCTGATCACTGGCCTCATCTCTGATGGGGACGACGCAGAGTACAGAGGACTTATCCAGGACTTTGTGGACTTCTGCCTACGGAACTGCCTTCAGATCAATGTGGGGAAGACCAAGGAACTGGTGGTGGACTGCCGCAGGTGTGGACAACCCCTCGCAGCACCGGTAAACATCCATGGAACAGACATTGAGATGGTGAGATTTTAAAAGTACCTGAGTGTTCACCTGAACAATAAACTGGACTGGTCACACAACACCAACGCGCTCTACAAGAAGGGGCACCACAGGCTGTTCCTTCTAAGCAGACTCAGGTCTTTTGGAGTATAAGGGGTACTCCTGAAGACCTTCTACAGTTTGGTGGTGTCATCAGCCATCACGTATTGAGTGGTCTTCCGGGGCAGCGGCATCACGACAGCTGACAGGAAGAGACTGAACAGGCTGATCAAAAAAGTCAGCTCTTTTCTGGGGTGATGCCTCGACCCAGAGGAGGAGATAGGAGAGGGGAGGATAGTGGCTAAGCTGTCTTCTCTGCTGGAGTTTGAGTCCCACCGCATGCCGGACATGGTGAACGCACTGAGGAGCTCATTTAGTGGTAGGCTACGCCATCTTAAGTGCTCGAAGGAGAGGTTCCGTAGGTCCTTTCTACCTAAAGCTGTCAGACCGTATAATCTAACTGGTGCTGTGCATGGAGGCCGTGTTAAATGTCACAACTTTGCACAATAGAGCTCATTCCCTCTAATACACAACTAATACAATTACAATTATTATTGAGGGTGGTCCCCCCATGGATCGCCATCTTATCGTGGTGGGGGGTTTGTGTGCCCTAGTGATCCCAGGAGCTACAGTATGTTGTCTGGGGCAATTTGCCTCTGGTAGGGTGTCCCAAGACAAACTGGTTCTGGGTGAAGGGCCAGAGTAAGAGTGATTTAACAGACTCCCATGATGAACAAAAAATCTAGGATTCAGTGTATCCCGCCCAGTATGGGGTTACCAGGACCCCACCCTGGATCCAGGCCTGGGGTGGGGCTTGATGGCTAGTGCCTGCTGGCCAGGTTTCTGCCCATGAGAACCGGCCAGGCTCAGCCCTAAGGAGTTACATGGGTCCGCCCTCCAGTGGGCTCACCACCTGCAGGAGGGACCATGGGGGTCCGGTGCTATGTGGATCAGGTGGCAGGCAAAGTCAGAGACCTTCACGGTCTGATCCCTGGCTTTCAAAACTGGCTTTTGAGACATAGAGCATCACCTCTGTGGAGGGGAAGGAGCTGGAGCTGATGCATGAGGTTGAGAGGTACTGGCTAGATATAGTTGGGCTCACCCCAATGCACAGCTCTGGTTCTGGAACCAGTTTCCTGGAGAGAAACGGGAATTTGGCCTATTCTGGAGCTGCCCCAGGTGAGAGGCAACAGGCAGGGGTGGGAATTCTTATATTCCCCCACCTTGCTGCCTTGACATTAGAGTTCTCCCCAGTGGACAAAAGGGTAGTTTCCCTGCACCTCTGGGTTGGGAAACAGGTTCTGACCATCATTTGTGGCTATCCACCAAATGATGGTTCAGAGTACCCACCCTTTTTGAAGTCTCCGACTGAGGTGCTGGAGAGTGCTCCTCTTAGAGACTCCATTGTCCTACTGGGGGACGCCAATGCACACGTGGGCAATGACAGTGAAACCTGGAGGGACGTGATTGGGAGGAATGGCCTGCCCGATCCGAACCGGAGTGGTGTTCAGTTGTTGGACTTCTGTGCCAACCAAAGTTTGTCCAAAATGAACACCATGTTCAAGCATAAGGGTGTCCATATGTGCACCTGGCACAAGGACACCTTAGGTCGCAGGTCAATGATTGATGTTGTTATCATGTCATCAGACCTGCGACCACATGTCTTGGACACTCGGGAAAAGAGAGGTGCAGAGCTGTCAACTCTTCACCACCTGGTGGTGAGTTGGATCCGATGGCAGGGGTGGATGCCACTCAGACCCGGTAGACGAAAACGTATAGTAAGGGTGTGCTGGGAACATCTTGTTGAGGCCCGTGTCCGGGAGGTTTTCAACTCCCACCTCCGGAAGAACTTCAGCCACATTCCGAGGGAGTTTGGAGACATGGAGTCTGAATGGGCCATGTTCTCCACCTCCATTGTTGAAGCAGCTGTTCAGAGCTGTGTTTGCAAGGTTGTTGGTATATCTTGTGGTGGCAACACCTGAACCAAGTGGTGGACAGCAGTGGTGAGGGGGGCCATTAATCTGAAGAAGGAGCCCTATCGAGCTAGTTTGGCTTGTGGGACTTCTGAAGCAGCTGAGGTGTACCAGCAGGCCAAGCGGAGTGCAGCTCGGGTGGTTGCTGAAACAAAACTTCGGGTGTGGGAGTTTGGTGAAGTCATAGAACAAGACTTTCGGTCGGCCTCGAAGAGATTCTGACAAACTTTTTTTTTTTTTAACCCAAGATGGTGCCCACAGTGGCTGCCATGGTGTTTCGCTGCGCCCTTTGTTTGTTTTTGTTTGTCAATTGTGTGTCTGCCTGCTCTTACACCCGTGAAGAACTTCTAAATATCAGGACTTTCACTCCCACGGACCTACTCCCAGTTTTTTTAGCTCCTGCCGCCGATCTGGTTCACTGTTATATCTGACTGGGGCATGCTTAAAGGAGCCACGCATGATCTGGATGAGTACACGGACACTGTGAACTCATATATCCACTTTTGTGAAGAGAACATTCTTCCATCACGCACCAGGGTGAGTTACTCTAATGACAAACCCTGGTTCACAGCTAAGCTCAGACAGATCAGGAAGGAGAAGGAAGCAGCGCTGTAAAGTGGAGACAGGGACTGCTACAGGGAGGTTAAATACCGGTTTAACAGGGAGCTGAAGAGGGCTAAATCTCTATACTCAGAGAGACTCCAGCAGCAGTTCACTGCTAATGATTCGGCTTCCGTGTGGAGAGGACTGAGGCAAATCACCAACTATCGACCTAAGGCTCCTAAAGGTCAGGATGACAAAGCCCTTTGTCAGAGACTGTCCCAACACTATGCCCGTTTTGACACCTCGTCATCTGTGTCCAACTCCCCCCCTCCCTCCAGCTCCACAGCCTCCACATTCCCTACTTCATTTAAGGCACCCCCCCCTCCTCCCCCCCTCCCCTTATCATCAGTGAGCAGGATGTGCTCAAACAGTTCTCCAGACTGAACCCGCGCAAGGCCCCCGGCCCAGACGGCGTGTCTCCCTCCACCCTGAGACTCTGTGCGAAACAGCTGGCTCCTGTATTCACAGACATTTTTAACACCTCCCTTAAGTTATGCCACGTGCCATCCTGCCTCAAATCCTCCACCATCATCCCTGTCCCCAAGAAGCCACGGATCACTGGACTTAATGACTACAGACCTGTAGCGCTCACCTCTGTAGTCATGAAGTCCTTTGAGCGCCTGGTCCTGTCCCACCTCAAGTCCATCACCACCCCTCTCCTGGACCCGCTGCAGTTTGCCTACCGAGCCAACAGGTCTGTAGACGATGCAGTCAACCTGGCCCTCCACTCCATCCTGCAGCACCTGGACTCCCCGGGAACCTACGCCAGGATCCTGTTTGTGGACTTCAGCTCCGCATTCAACACCATCCGCCCCGCTCTGCTCCGGGACAAGCTGTCCCTGCTCAACGTGCCTGACTCCCTCTGCAGGTGGATCATCGACTTCCTGACGGACCGGAGGCAGCATGTGCGGCTGGGAAAGACTGTCTCAGACTATACTAGCATCAGCACCGGATCACCCCAGGGCTGTGTACTTTCCCCCCTACTCTTTTCCCTTTACACCAACTCCTGCACCTCCAGCCACCAGTCTGTTAAGTTGATCAAGTTTGCGGACGACACCACCCTCATCGGGCTCATCTCCAACGGCGACGAGTCCGCCTACAGGAGAGAGGTGGCCCAGCTGGCGTCCTGGTGCAGCAATAACAACCTGCAGCTGAACGCTCTGAAGACAGTGGAGATGATTGTAAACTTCAGGAAAGTCACTACTCCTCTGCCCCCCCCTCACCCTCTCAGGCTCTCCCATCACCACTGCTGATTCCTTCCGCTTCCTAGGCACTACCATCACCAGGGACCTCAAATGGGAGCTGACCATCAGCTCACTCATCAAAAAAGCCCAGCAGAGGATGTTCTTCCTGCGGCAGCTGAGGAAGCTCAAGCTACCCACCAAGATGTTAGTGCAGTTCTACACAGCCATCATCGAGTCCATCCTCACCACCTCCATAACCGTGTGGTACGCAGGAGCCACTGCCAGGGACAGACTAAGGCTGCAGCGCGTCGTGCGCACTGCTGAGAAGGTGATCGGCTGCAAGCTCCCATCTCTCCAGGATCTGTACATCTCCAGGACCCGGAGGCGTGCTGGCCGGATCATAGCCGATCCCTCACACCCTGGTCACGTACTGTTTGCCCCCCTCCCCTCTGGTAGAAGACTTCGGTCCATCCAGACTAAAACCTCCCGTCACATGAACAGCTTCTTCCCCTCTGCCATTAGACTGCTGAACACTAAGTGACTCTCGTGCACCATGTACAGCAGCTCAACCAGACTCATGTCAATCATCACTGTTTTCTTCCTGCATTACCGACTGCACTATATAGTTCTCCACAGTATCTGCTGCTGGCTAATATATATTTTAACTGTTGACCAGTATCACTTAATCTTATCCTACACTTTATTACATGTATAGTTTATTTCTCTTATCTTATCATGTTTAATGTTGCAGCATTGTACCGAGACAAATTCCTAGTTTGTGTACTACATGAACAATGGCAATAAACCTGATTCTGATTCTGATTCTGATTCTGATTCTGTTTAGCTCAAAAAGTGAGACGGCGAAAGAGAGGAAGGCGAGCGGGCGCTCTCGTACGGCTTCGCAGGAGAGGCACGCGCACGGCTTTGCCTGGCATATTTCTGTCCAATGCTAATTCTCTCTCTAACAAGGTAGATGAACTGAGACTGCTGATGCGTTTTAAGGACCTCTCTTCCTCGTCTGCCCTCTGTTTTACTGAGACCTGGCTCAGGGAAAATACACCGGACAGCGTGCTGCTCCTCGAGGGTTTTCAGCTGTTTCGTGCTGATCGTGACACAGAGCTCTCCGGTAAGTCCTCAGGAGGAGGAATCTGCTTTTACATTAACAGCAGCTGGTGCTCTGATGTAACGGTAATTTTCCAACACTGTTCTCCCGCCCTGGAATTTCTTTTTATTAACTGCAAGCCATTTTATTCCCCGCGGGAGTTTGCTTCATTCATCCTGGCCGCTGTTTACGTCCCGCGCGCGAAGCTCAGCGCGCGCTCGCAGATCACATTCAACATACAGAGCGGAATTTCCCGGACTCTCTGGTTATTGTGGTTGGCGACTTTAATCAGAGCAATCTGAGCCACGATCTCCCCCGATACAAACAGTTTATTAAATGCCCCACCAGAGGAAAGAACACACTGGATCACTGTTACACTACAGTGAAGGACGCGTATTGCGCTGTTCCCCGTGCTGCGCTCGGACTATCTGATCACGTGATGGTCCACCTCATTCCCAAATACAGACAGAGACTGAAGCTCACTAAACCTGTTGTGAGCACTACGAAGAAATGGACCAGTGAAGCTGAGGAGAAGCTGAACACGTGCATGGAAATAACTGACTGGGGCATGTTCAAAGGAGCCACGCATGATCTGGATGAGTACACGGACACTGTGAACTCATATCCACTTTTGTGAGGAGAGCATTCTTCCATCGCGCACCAGGGTGAGTTACTCTAATGATAAGCCCTGGTTCACTGCTAAGCTCAGACAGATCAGGAAGGAGAAGGAAGCAGCGTTGAAAAGTGGAGACAGGGACTGCTACAGGGAGGTTAAATACCGGTTTAACAGAGAGCTGAAGAGAGCTAAATCTGTGTATTCTGAGAGATTCCAGCAGCAGTTCATGGCTAACGACTCTGCTTCTGTGTGGAGAGGACTGAGGCAAATCACCAACTATCGGCCTCAGGCTTCTAAGGGTCAGGATGACAAAGCCCTTTGTCAAAGACTGTCCCAACACTATGCCCGTTTTGACACCTCGTCAGCTGTGTCCAACTCCCCCCTCCCCCCAGCTCCACTGCCTCCACGGTCCCTACTTCATCAAAGGCAGCCCCCCTCCTCCCCCCCTGCCCTTGTCATCAGTGAGCAGGACGTGCACAGACAGTTCTTCAGACTGAACCCGCGCAAAGCCCCCGGTCCGGACGGCGTGTCTCCCTCCACCCTGAGACACTGTGCGAAAGAGCTGACTCCTGTCTTCACAGACATTTTTAACACCTCCCTTAAGCTATGCCACGTGCCGACCTGCCTCAAATCCTCCACCATCATCCCTGTCCCCAAGAAGTCACGGATCACTGGACTTAACGACTACAGACCTGTAGCGCTCACCTCTGTAGTCATGAAGTACTTTGAGCGCCTGGTCCTGCCCCACCTCAAGTCCATCACCACTCCCCTCCTGGACCCGCTGCAGTTTGCCTACCGAGCCAACAGGTCTGTAGACGACGCAGTCAACCTGGCCCTCCACTCCATCCTGCAGCACCTGGACTCCCCGGGAACCTACGCCAGGATCCTGTTTGTGGACTTCAGCTCTGCATTCAACACCATCCGCCCCGCTCTGCTCCGGGACATGCTGTCCCTGCTCAACGTGCCTGACTCCCTCTGCAGGTGGATCACGGACTTCCTGACGGACCGGAGGCAGCATGTGCAGCTGGGAAAGACTGTCTCAGACTCTGTTAGCATCAGCACCGGATCACCCCAGGGCTGTGTACTTTCCCCCCTACTCTTCTCCCTTTATACCAACTCCTGCACCTCCAGCCACCAGTCTGTCAAGCTGATCAAGTTTGCGGATGACACCACCCTCATCGGGCTCATCTCCAACGGCGACAAGTCCGCCTACAGGAGAGAGGTGGCCCAGCTGGCGTCCTGGTGCAACAACAACCTGCAGCTGAACGCTCTGAAGACAGTGGAGATGATTGTGGACTTCAGGAAAGTCACAACCCCTCTGCCCCCCCTCACCCTCACAGGCTCTCCCATCACCACTGCAGATTCCTTCCGCTTCCTAGGCACCACCATCACCAGGAACCTCAAGTGGGAGCCGACCATCAGCTCCCTCATCAAAAAGGCCCAGCAGAGGATGTTCTTCCTGCGGCAGCTGAGGAAGCTCAAGCTACCCACCAAGATGTTAGTGCAGTTCTACACAGCCATCATCGAGTCCATCCTCACCACCTCCATAACCGTGTGGTACGCAGGAGCCACTGCCAGGGACAGACTAAGGCTGCAGCGCGTCGTGCGCGCTGCTGAGAAGGTGATCGGCTGCAAGCTCCCATCTCTCCAGGATCTGTACATCTCCAGGACCCGGAGGCGTGCTGGCTGGATCATAGCCGATCCTTCACACCCTGGTCACGTACTGTTTGCCCCCCCTCCCCTCAGGTAGAAGACTTCGGTCCATTCAGACTAAAACCTCCCGTCACATGAACAGCTTCTTCCCCTTTCCCATCAGACTTCTGAACGCTAAGTGACTTATTGACTCTCAACACTATGTACAGCAGCTCAACCAGACTCATGTCAATCTTCACTGTTTTTCTTTTGCATTACTGACTGCACTATGTGGTACTCCACATTATCTGCTGCTCGCTAATATATTTAAAAACTGCTTTGACTAGTATTACTCATTCTTATTCTACACTTTATTGCATGTATAGTTTTTTATTTCTTTTATTTTATCATGTTTAATGTTGCAGCATTGCACCGAGACAAATTCCTAGTTTGTGTACTACATGAACAATGGCAATAAATCTGATTCTGATTCTGAAACTGTCCGGCGACTCAGGAGGGGGAAGCAGCTCCTTGTCCACACTGTGTATGGTGTGGATGGGGCGCTGCTGACTTCGACTGGGGACATCATTGGGTGGCGGAAGGAATACTTCAAGGATCTCTTCAATCCCACTGACACGCCTTCCATAGAGGAAGCAGGGCTTGAGGATGAGGGGGACAACTCGCCTATCACAGGGATTGAGGTTGCTGAAATGGTTAAAAAACTCTTATGTGGCCAGGCCCCGGGGGTGGACGGCATTCACCCTGAGTACCTCAAGGCCCTGGATGTTGTGGGGCTGTCATGGTTGACACGCCTCTGCAATGTTACGTGGAAGTTGGGGACAGTGCCTTTGGCATGGCAGACCAGGGTGGTGGTTCCTCTTTTTAAAAAGGGGGACCGGAGGGTGTGTTTCATCTTCAGGAGGATCACACTTCTCAGCCTCCCTGGGAAGGTCTATGCCAGGGCACTGGAGGGGAGAGTCCGACTGCTGGTCAAACCTTGGATTCAGGAGGAGCAATGCAATTTTCGACCTGGTCGTGGCACATTGGACCAGCTCATTACTCTCTCGAAGATCCTCAAGGGTTCATGGGAGTTTGCCCAACCAGTCCACATGTGTTTTGTGGACTTGGAGAAAGCATTCATCCGCATCCCTCGTGGTCTCTTGTGGGTGGTGCTGCAGGAGTATGGGGTATCAGGATCATTGTTACAAGCTACCCAGTCCTTATACAACCATTTCAGGAGTTTGGTTCACCCAGTCAAACTCGTTTCCAGTGAGAGTTGAACTCTGCCAGGGCTGCCCTTTGTCACCAATCCTGTTCACAATTTTTATGGACAGGATATCTGGGTGCAACCAAGGATTGGAGGGTGTCATGATTGGTGACCACTTATCTCTGCTGTTTGCAGATGATGTTGTCCTGTTGGCTTCATCAAGCAATAACCTACAGGCCTTGCTGAGAAGGTTTGCTACTGAGTATGAAGCGGCTGGAGAGACTACGTCTCCCAGCTGGCCTAGGAACGTCTTGGTATCCTCTCTGAAGAGGTGGAGCAGGTGGCCGGGGAGAAGGAAGTCTGGGCTTCTTTGCTTGAACTGCTGCCTCCACGACCAGGACATCCAGAAAAGCGGTAGAAGATGGATGGATGAATGGATATTGAGGATGGCAACCACACTGTTCATTCAAATATGAAATATACTGTGTGGGTCTATATTTATATTTTGCCAGTAATTTAACAAACTGTAATGCTGTTGATACCATTTAACTACAATGCTCCTGAACTGTGAATATAACTGTACATATGTATATTTATTTACTGCTTTGGCTAACCAATTCTTATCTTATTATCTTATTTACTATTGCTCTGAGTACTGCTATCCTTGTACTGCTGCAATCCTGGAATTTCCCCATTGTGGGACTAATAAAGGCTTATTTTATCTTATCTTATCTCATCTCATCTTATGTGCTACTGTGATGGGTGTTACCTGCTGCTACTGAAGGCACTTTCAACATATAGGTGAAAATCAAGGGGGGACATGCCCCCACCAACCTGGAAAAAACAGAGGACCCCCCCCCCCCCCCCAAAAAAGAAGACTTTGAAGCACCGATGCTAATTTGGAACATTTCTTGTGAATTTGCAACTTTTTCATAAATTTGCAACTTTTGTCTTTTAAATGTGCAATTTGTAATAAAATTGTGACTTTTTCTGGTAAATTTGCTATTTTTCTCATAAATTTGGAATTATTTTCTTTTAAACTTGTCACTTTTTTCTTCAAGATTCTTCAAGAGCACAGAAGAAAGGTGGAATCTTTACATACATTCTACTGCCATTTCTTCCTTCACCCATTAATTGAGCTGACAAATATCTTGCCTACAGGAGCTTCTAGCATGGGAGTCACAAGATCCTCTACAAACTGTCACCACAGTGGCGTAGCCAGGAATTTGCGAAGGGGGGGGGGGGCTGAACCCCAACCACCACCTCCATTCTGAACACCCGGCCCTGTCAACTACAGATTTCTTAACATTTTCAATGCAAACTACTCAAAACCTGCTCTTTATTTACATTTTTCTTTTCTGTTTTCTCCCTTATTTTCCTTCTTTTTTTTTGGGGGGGGGGGGTGCAGCTCCCTCAGCCCCCCCCCCCTTCCATGGCTACGCACCTGACCCATGTACTGTAACTGCTCCAAAGTCCAACACCAATCTCATTCTAGCTTCCTACATCCCTAGGGCAAGTTGGCTAGGGAACTCTCTTCCAGCATCTGTTTCCTGCTGCTCCAAACATAGACTCATTCAAGTCATCTGTAAATTTTTGGTTGATCAATTATAAACTTTTGGCTGTGGACAAAATTGTTGGTACCCTTCTGTTAATGAAAGAAAAACCCAAAATGGTCACAGAAATAACTTGAATCTGAGAAAAGTGGTAATAAATAAAAAGTCTATGAAAATTAACCAATGAAAATCAGACAATGCTTTTGAATTGTGGTTCAACAGAATTATTTTAAAAACAAACTCATGAAACAGGCCTGCACAAAAATGATGGTACCCTTAACTTAATATTTTGTTGCACAACTTTTTGAGGCAATCACTGCAATCAAACGATTTCTGTAACTGTCAATGAGACTTCTGCACCCCTCAGCAGGTATTTTGGCCCACTCCTCATGAGTAAACTGCTCCAGTTTCTCAGATTTGAAGGGTGCCTTCTCCAGACGGCATGTTTCAGCTCCTTCCACAGATGTTCAATAGGATTTAGATCAGGGCTCATAGAAGGCCACTTTAGAATAGTCCAGTGTTTCGCTCTTAGCCATTCTTGGGTGTTTTTAGCTGTGTGTTTTGGGTCATTATCCTGTTGCAAGACCCATAACCTGTGACTGAGACCAAGCTGTCTGACACTGGGCAGCACATTTCTCTCTAGAATACCTTGATAGTCTTGAGATTTCATTGTACCCTGCACAGATTCAAGACACCCTGCGCCAGATGCAGCAAAGCAGCCCCAGAACATAGCAGAACCTCCTCCATGTTTCACAGTAGGGACAGTGTTCTTTTCTTGCTATGCTTCATTTTTGTGTCTGAACATAGAGTTGATGTGCCTTGCCAGGAAGTTCCAGTTTTGTATCGTCTGTCCATAGGACATTCTCCTAGAAGCTTTGTAGCTTGTCAACATGCAGTTTGGCAAATTCCAGTCTGGCTTTTTTCTGATTTGTTTTCAACAGTGGTGTCCTCCTTGGTTGTCTCCCATGAAGTCCACTTTGGCTCAAACAACAACGGATGGTGCGGTCTGACACTGATGTACCTTGACCTTGGAGTTCACCATGAATGTGTTTAGAGGTTGTCCTGGGCTCTTTTGTTTCCATTCATATTATCCGTCTCCTCCTGTGGCCACGTCCAGGGAGGTTGACTACAGTCCTGTGGATCTTAAATTTCTGAATAATATTTGCAACTGTAGTCACAGGAACATCAAGCTGCTTGGAGATGGTCTTATAGCCTTTATCTTTAACATGCTTGTCTATAATTTTCTTTCTGATCTCCTGAGACAACTCTCTCCTTTGCTTCCTCTGGTCCATGTTTAGTGTGGTACACACCATATCACCAAACAGCACAGTGACTACTTGTCACCCTTTAAATAGGCCGACTGACTGAGGTCACCTCACAGTGACTGAGACAGTGACTGAGACAGTGACTGAGACACCTACAGGTGTCTACAGTTTGTAGACACCTGTGATGTTAATGAGAGGACACATCTTGGTTGTACATGTCCCTATGGTCACATTATTTTCAATCTTCTCTAGGGGTGCCATCATTTTTGTCCAGGCCTGTTTCATGAGTTTGTTTTTTAAAATAATTCTGTTGAACCACAATTCAAAAGCATTGTCTGATTTTCATTGGTTAATTTTCATAGAATTTTTATTTATTACCACTTTTGTCAGATTCAAGTTATTTCTGTGACCATTGTGGGTTTTTCTTTCATTAACATAGGGGTGCCAACAATTTTGTCCACGTGTGTAGATGTTAATTTTTAAGATTTTGATGTGTATGATGTGGTGTGGTCAATGGTTTAAAACTCTGCTTCATGGCAAATTTTTCATGTCTTAGATGGCAACACCAGGCCTTAAACCTTCATTACTAAAAAAAAAAAAAAAAAAAAAGATTTGCAGTTATTTTCCTCATAATTTTGCTACTTTTTTCTTTTTAAATTTGCAACTTTTTTATATAAATTTGTAACTTTTTTCTCATAAATGTGCAACTTTATTGTTGTAAACATGCATTTTAAAAAAAAAAAAAAAATCAAATTCAGATTCCCGCTCTGTCTGAAGTCTGCATGTCGAAGTGTCCTTGAGCAAGACACTGAACCCCCAGTTGCTCCTGGTGGGTCAGGCCAGTGCCTGTGCGTGGCAGCTCTGCCACCATCACTGTGTGAATGTGTGTGTGTATGGGTGGATAGCAGCATCTGTAAAGCGCTTTGGTCATCTAGAGATGAGGAAAAGCATTATATAAGTGAACCCCATTTACCTTTTTTTCCTCTCACAAATTTGCAACTTTTCTCATAAATGTGCACCTTTTTCCTCATAAATGTTTAACTTTTTTGTTGTAAATATGCAGCGTTTGGCTGTAAAGTTGTAACTTTTTTAATTCAAATTGTGTTTTTTTTGTTGTAAATATGCTGTTTTTCCTCATGAATTTACCACTTTTTCATAAAGCTATAACTTTTTCTCAGAAATTTAATTTTTTTTGTGTAACTTTTTCCCCTCATGAATTTGTAATTTTTTCTCTCATAAATATGCAACTTTGTTATAAATTTGTGACTTTTTTCTTATGTACATAGTTTCATCCGTGAAACCACTACCATACATACATACCATACATACTATACTGTGTACTGTATAGTTCCATAATCCTGGGCTATTTTTAGTTCATTTGTGTGTTTAATTATGTATTCTGTAACTGTGATTTATCTAATCCTTCTCTCATATTTTATTTCGCAGTAGCCTGGTGGAGTACCCTCAGTTTCATTGTACTGTACAACTGTACAATGGCAATAAAGCCTATTCTATTCTATTTGCAACATTCATATGATTTCTGGTTAAATTTTTATTCTATGTAACATCTTAAAATTTCTGTCTTCATCTAGACCATGGCTCAAGTTTGTTTCTATAAAGTTTTAGAGGCTTCTAAACACGATCTTGCATTGGGCCCCGACTACCTATAGTGTCCCCCTCAGTCTTTACTGTGGAGAAAATGTTCTGTTTATTGTCCCCCAACAGTGACATGACATATCCGCCCATCCTTCCAAGTTGGTGAGCAAACAGCATAACTTAACACCTCAACAACCCTCCACTGCCTTTTTTCTAGCTTCAAGGAGACACGGGTCTGATGTCCCACAGATAGCAATTTCTCTGGTGTGTCCAGGTTCATGTCCTCACATCGATGATGTCACAGGATGCTAACCGTGACTGATCAGCTGAGAGTCACCAGCATTTTTATTGCGCTGCACAGATCAGGGGTTGACTGGAATGCATGATCTATATAACACATAGGGCTGTATTACAATGATGGGGTCAGTTGATCAATTGTCAGTGATGCAGAATGTGTTGATGTGTGTTTCCAAGTTCATTTCCTTATCACAATGGCGTAAAAATGAACTTTATGGTGGCATATGATGCAAAGAGGCCAGTTTGATCATTCAGCGGTGTGTTTTGGATAATCCAATCCAAAGTGCTCCTTTTCATCCCTTTAATGCAAAGAGGCACATTATCTAAAGTGAATTCTAATCATGACAGTTTAAGATTTTAAGGTTTTGCGCTGACCAAAGCGAGTGTGTGAGCCAAAATGCACATGACAGTAATGCTGCTTGGTAATAAGGAAGACATCAATCACAGTTGATGTCCAGTTAGCTACTATATGTTAGAAAGAACAAATGGATAAGAATGGGCTGAAAAATCAGCTGAATGGTTTTTGTTAATAATAATGTAAGCTTGCCCTATTTTTAGGATGACAAATTAACATCTGTCTGGGGACTGCAGATGAATCTGTTTTGGCTAATTCTGATGCATTTTACAGTAATGTGAATTAATGTACAATGTCCCTGTCAAATAAACCAGTAAATGAAATAAAATAAATACATGTAGTGTGCACGGATGCAACACACAGACATGAATGAAGGAAAGGAAAGGAGGAAACGATGGCACAGCGCAACTTCTGCGCCATCGTTTCCTCCTTTCCCCCCCATCTAAACAACAACAACAATCAAAACAATTCACAACAATCACAACAATCAGCAACACGTACAATCACTGACAGGAAACGCACAGAGACATGAACAGAGGAAAAAGGGACACAAGACCATGAGAATCATAATGAAAATATTCATAATTAACTTAGAGTCAGGCATGGAAAATACATGCGACCTAAAGAAATGAACAAAGGATGATACCACCAAAACCCATGATAACCATAATCCACGTAATGGCCCATAATAATAATAATGACAACCCAGGAAAACAATGATAATGATAAACACAGAAAATAACAAGAATTCAATTCAATTCAATTCAACTTTATTTATATAGCGCCATTTCACAACAACAGTCATCTCATAGCACTATCCACTGTAGGGAGGACCCCCACAGTTGCAGAAAGACCCCAGCAATCAGGCGATCCCCTGTGAGCAAGCACTTGGCGACGGTGGAGAGGAAAAACTCCCTTTTAACAGGAAGAAACCTCCAGCAGAACCAGGCTCAGGGAGGGGCAGTCATCTGCTGCGACTGGCTGGGGGGTGAGGGGACAGAGAAGAAGAAAAGAACAGACATGTAGAGAGCAAACAGCACGATGGGGACTCAATCTATGGGAGAGAACAAACAAATGTTAATGACCAGCAAAAAAAAAAATATTTCATAGAGAGTGAGGAAAGGAGTGAGGCCCAGTGCATTACTGGAGGTCCCCCGGCTGACTAAACCTATGAGCAGCATAACTAAGGGAGGGTTCAGAAACACATGATCCCTCCCTAATTGTAGGCTATATCAAAAAGGTAGGTTTTAGCCCTATTCTTAAAAACAGAGATCGAGTCTGACTCCCGAATCCAGATTGGCAGCTGATTCCACAGGAGAGGAGCTTGATAACTGAAGGCTCTGCCTCCCATTGTACTTTTGGAGATTCTAGGTATTACAAGTAAACCTGCATTTTGGGAGCGTAGTGCTCTGTTAGGATGATACGGTAGTATCAGATCTTTTAAATAAAAAGGAGCCTGATTGTTTAGAGCTTTGTAAGTAAGAAGAAGGATTTTAAACTTAATTCTAAACTCTATGGGAAGCCAATGAAGGGAGGCCAGAACCGGAGAGATATGATCTCTCTTTCTAGTACCTGTTAAAACTCTTGCTGCAGCATTTTGGATCAGCTGAAGACTTTTTAAAGATGTTTTAGGACAGCCTGATAATAAAGAATTACAATAATCTAATCTCGAGCTAACAAAAGCGTGGATCAGCTTCTCAGCATCACTCTGAGACAAGATGCTCCTAATCTTGGCAATATTACGCAAATGATAGAAGGCAGTCTTAGAAACAAATTTAATATGTGAATTGAAGGACAAATCCTGATCAAAAATAACTCCAAGGTTCCTCAAGGCTCCAAGGTTCCTATTAAGAGAAAGAGTAACTGCATCCAAACTGAAAGTTTGATTTGGAAAGGAATTTCTAAGGTTTTTTGGACCAACAAGAATGACTTCAGTCTTATCTGAATTTAATAGCAGGAAATTACAAGTCATCCAAGCTTTGATTTCCTTAAGACAGGCTTCTAACTTGGCTAATTGATTAGTATCATCTGGCTTCATTGACAGGTATAATTGTGTGTCATCTGCATAACAGTGAAAATGTATACAGTGCTTTCTAATAATGTTGCCTAACGGAAGCATATATAAACTAAAAAGAGTAGGGCCTAGCACAGATCCCTGTGGAACTCCATGACTAAGCTTTGAGCTGAGAGAAAACTCATCATTTATATGAACAAACTGGAACCTATCAGATAAATAAGATCTAAACCACTGCAACGAAGTTCCATTAAGTCCAACATAGTGTTCTAATCTATCAAGTAGAATATTATGATCAATAGTATCAAAAGCTGCACTAAGATCTAAAAGGACAAGTACAGAAACTAGTCCATTATCAGATGCAATGAGGAGGTCGTTAGTGACCTTCGCTAAGGCTGTTTCAGTACTATGATGGATTCTAAACCCAGATTGAAACTTCTCAAGTAAACCATTTCCCTGCAGGTGGTCAAATAATTGCGTAGCAACAACTCTTTCTAAGATTTTTGAAATGAAAGGGAGATTAGAGATTGGTCTATAGTTAGCTAAAGCTCCTGGATCTAGCGTTGGCTTTTTGAGTAAGGGTTTAATTACAGCCGTTTTAAAAGCCTGCGGTACATGGCCTAAAGTTAATGAAGAATTGATTATATGAAGAATAAAGCTACCAATAAGTGGGAAGACTTCTTTAAATAACCTGGTAGGAATAGGGTCTAAAAGACAAGTTGAAGGTTTGGATGAGGAAACTATTTTGTCTAACTCACAAAGGTCGATTGGAGTAAACTCATCAAGACAGACATCAATAGAAGGAGTTGTAGTAGTTACAGTATTTAAGTTAACTGTGGGAAGAATCTGATTGATTTTATCTCTGATGGATGAAATTTTATTATTGAAAAAGTTCATAAAGTCCTGACTAGTAAGCTCTAAGGGGATGCTAGGATTGACAGAGTCCTGACTCTTTGTCAACCTGGCTACAGTACTGAAAAGAAACCTGGGATTATTCTTGTTCTCTTCTATTAATGCAGAGTAATAACTTGTTCTAGTTTTTCTAAGAGATTTTTTATAAATTAAAAGATGATTTCTCCAAGCTAAATAGATTTCATCTAAATTAGTAGAGCGCCATTTTCTTTCTAATTGACGAGTCTTCTGTTTTAAGCTACGAGTTTCTGTGTTGAACCAAGGAGTTAAAAATCTCTGATTAGACTTTTTCTTTTTTAAGGGGGCCACCAAGTCTAGAGCCTGATGCAGAGAAGCTGAAACACTATCCACCATGTTATCAATTACAGAAGGAGCAAGCTGTCTATAGCTTATTTCCGTTGTGTTGACACATGGCATAGAGGAAACAATCTGCATAAATTTGGAAACAGCATCATCTGAGAGGCATCTACTGTGATAATATTTTTCTTTAGGAGCCAAATAGTCAGAAATAGTAAAATCAAAGGTTAACAGACAATGGTCTGACAGTACAGGGTTATGAGGAGACACTACAAGATTTTCTATTTCTATGCCATATGTCAGAACAAGGTCCAATGTATGGTGGAGGTAATGAGTAGAATTTCCTACTTTCTGAGAAAACCCAATCGAGTCTAATATTGAATTAAAAGCCACATTAAGGCAGTCACTATCTACATCCACATGTATAGTAAAGTCCCCTACTATAATTATTCTATCAGATTTCAGCACTAAATCAGCTAAGAAATCAGCAAATTCGGATAAAAATTCTGAATAGGTTGATGGGGGACGATAAACTATGGCAAATAAAATTGGGTTTAACCTGGAATTGCTAAAGTGCCCAACACTGAGGACCAGGCCCTCAAAGGAATTATAACATGTTTTTTGCTTTACATTAACTAGTAATTTGGAATGGTAAATTGATGCTACTCCTCCTCCATGACCAGAACTTCTGGGATTTTGACAGTTTAAATAACCAGAGGGAGTTGATTCATTTAAACCAACATAATCCTCTTGCCCTAACCAAGTCTCTGTAAGGGAAATTAAATCAATCTGATGATCAATTTACAGATCATGGACTAACAGAGACTTGGGAGTTAGAGACCTAATATTTAATAAACCACATTTAATTTTTAAATTATGAGGAGGAACAGAGGCCAAATCATTCAATTTAGAGGCTTTATGTTTAATTTGAGTTTTACCAATATTTTGCTTTATCACTTTGGGATGCTTATACATTATATTTTTATTTACTTTGGAGGGAGCAGACAACGATTCTCTGATGGGGAAGACAGGGGCTAAGCTGAGGGGTGGCGGATGAAGAGGAGCTGCAGAGAGGCGTGTAAGACTGCGACTCTGCTTCCTGGTCCCAACTCTGAGTAGTCAGGGTTTTGGAAATTTGGATAAAAAAGATGCCAGATTGTTAGATAAATGAGAAGCACCATCCAAAGTGGGATGAATGCTGTCTCGTCTCATAAGACCAGGTTTTCCCCAAAAAGAGCTCCAATTGTCAATGTAGCCCACGTCATTTTTAGGACACCACACAGACAGCCAGCGGTTCAAGGATGACGAGCGGCTAAACATGTCATCACTGGTCAGATTGGGGAGGGGCCCAGAGAATACTACAGTGGCAGACATCGTTTTTGCAAAGTCACACACCGATTCTATATTAAGTTTCGTGACTTCCGACTGCCGGAGACGGATGTCATTAATGCCGGCGTGAATAACAATTGTGGAATATTTACAGTTACTTTTAGCCAGCATTTTCAAATTTGACTCGATGTCGCCTGCTCTGGCCCCAGGAATGCATGTGACTATGGCCGATGGAGTCTCTAGGTTCACGTTTCTGACTACAGAGTCGCCAGTGATCAGAGTTTTTTCCTCAGCGGGTGTGTCGCTGAGCGAGGAAAAACGATTAGAAACGTGAACAGGTTGGTGGTGAACCGGGGCTTTGCGACTAGGCTTCCTTCTCACCGTCACCCACCCAGTCTCCTCGCTGCTGAGGAGAGCCGGGGAACCGGTGACAGGGGGGGCTAAGCTAGCTAGCTCCGCTGCAGCTAATGGGCGTCCGTCGAGATTAACTGGCGCAGACGGTGTTTCAATGCAGCGGAGCCGGGATTCCAAATCAGACAACCTCGCCTCGAGCGCCTCAAAAAGACAACATTTATTACATTTACCGTTATCACTAAAAGAGGCAGAGGTGTAGCTAAACATCTGACAGAGAGAGCACACCAGAGGAGGAGAAGAAAGAGAGGTAGTAGCCATAGCTAGTGGCTGGAGAGCTGGAGAGCAAACCACACAGGCAGACAGCAAAACAGGAAGTGACGATACGTTACCACAAGGAAGTGACGATCCCTGAACTTAAAGTGTGAGTATGGTCCTCCACCCATGCACAGATCCTATCAGTTACAACTCTGTTAAAATGAGATCAACACATGCTCCTCATGAGCTTGCGGACTTGCATGATTTCAAAACACACCGCTGAAATATCATTAAACAATGCACTTCTGACGACAGACCTTTTTCCTGATCAAAAGTGGATTCTCATGGAATGCACTATAATAGTAATGCGCATTAGATTGCATGCTGCCACACCGCTTTAAAATGACTCTCCTCCTCCCAGCGCAGAGCGGGCGCACTGTTTACTGGTAATTAGATGGTGTGGTGCAAAGCGTAAAAAACAGACAATGCGCTGACAAAAGCTAACAAAAACACTGGCGTACAACAGAAAGTCTGTCGGAAAAGTGCGCGGATGACTGTCAAAATAGGGCCCATAGAACCTTGGCCTGGGGATCCTGGGTTCGATCCCAGCCCCCGACCAGTGATCTGTGTGGAGTTTGCATGTTCTCCCCGTGTCTGCGTGGGTTTACTCTGGGATTTCTCCGGTTTCCTCCCACATGCCAAAAACATGCAAGTTAGGTTAATTGGCATCAAAAAACTGGGGATTCTAAATTGTCCTTAGGTATGACTGTGGGAGTGAATGGTTGTCTGTCTCTTTGTGTTGGCCCTGTGATGGACTGGCGATCTGTCCAGGGTGTACCCTGCCTCTCGCCCAAAGATGCTGGGATAGGCTCCAGCCCCCCCGCGACCCGAAACGGATTAAGCGGAAGAAGATGAATAAATGAATGAGAACTGGGAAATGGACCCAACATTTACATATAATTACCATCCTTTTTTTTTTTTTATATCAGCAATGAATACCTTTCATATTTAGAAGAAAAGACACTCTGTGTGTGTGTCCAGCACAATACAAAGCAGAATATGTTTGGGGGGGTTTGGAAGGGGCTGTCATGGAAAAAAAAGAGGAGCAGATGATCACAGTGTGCACACTAATGCAAGGTGAACCACAGAGCGGAGCTGAACAGAGAGACTGCCCCAAACTGAACCATTGTGTCTCCCGAAGATTTCATTTTAGGCTCCACAGCAGCCAGAGCCGCTGCACACGCTGTGGGATTGACTGAAAAAAAAAATGCTCTTAAGAAATGTCTCACTCTCAGCCACTGATTTTTGAAATTATTATACAGTGGTGTGGAAAAAGTGTTGGCACCCCTCCTGATTTCTCATTTTTTGTATGTTTGTCACACTTAAATGTTTCACATCCTCAAACAAATTTAAATATTTGACAAAGATAACACAAGTAAACACAAAATGCAGTTTTTAAATGAAGGTGTTTAATATTAAGGGTAAAAAAATCCAAACCTTCATGGCCCTGTGTGAAAAAGTGATTGCCCCCTGTTAAAACAAATTAACTGTGGTTTATCACATCTCTGGAAAGCTGAGTTCAATTTCTCTAGTCACACCCAGGCCTGATTATTGCCACACCTGTTCTCAATAAAGAAATTGCTTAAATAGGACCTGCTTGACAAAGTGCAGTAGACCAAAAGACCCTCAAAAGCTAGACATCATGCTGCGATCCAAAGAAATTCAGGAACAAGTGAGAAACAAAGTAATTGAGATCTATCAGTCTGGAAAAGGTTATAATGTGGTGACCCACCACAATCTACATGGACATTCAGCCTTCACACTCAGCTAGGGCAGGAAGCAGAACAATTTGCATACGGACAGAGAGCCCCTAGGGGGACAACCAGAACAATGACTATTATACATCCTCGGATTAAGGAGAGGAAGTCCGGCGCCAGTTAATCATGTGATTGATATGTATTGACTGATATGTATATCAATATGCAAATGTGCCATGCATTCTCTCTTGTCTGTATAAAAGAGCTGACTTTACATGCCTCACGAAGAACACACACACGCACACAAAGCACACACACACACACAGGACACACAGCCACAGCGCACAGTGCTACAGTGTTTCTCATGATGATGGAGGAATAAAAACTCTGAAACCTTCCAGCTCGTAGTGTCTCACCTGAACTTATTTACAACCTCCACAATAAGGTCATTTCTAAAGCTTTCAGACTCCAGCAAACCACAGTGAGATCCATTATCCACAAATGGTGAAAACATGGAACAGTGGTGAGCCTTCCCAGGAGTGGCCGGCCGGCCAAAATTAGTCCAAGAGCACAGCGATGATTCATCCAAGAAATCACAAAAGACCCCACAACAATATCCAAAAGAACATAAAAGCTCATCTCATTTTTACCAGAAAGCATCTTGATGATCCCCAAGACTTTTGGGAAAATAATGTTGACTGACGAGACAAAAGTTGAACTTTTTGGAAGGTGTGTGTCACAATACATCCTGTGTAAAAGTAAAACAACCTTTCAGAAAAGGAACATCATACCAACAGTAAAACATGGTGGTGGTAGTGTGATGGTCTGGGGCTGTTTTGCTGCTTCAGGACATGGAAGACTTGCTGTTTTAAATTCAATTCAATTCAATTCAACTTTATTTATATAGCGCCATTTCACAACAACAGTCATCTCATAGCACTATCAACTGTAGGGGGGACCCCCACAGTTGCAGAAAGACCCCAGCAATCAGGCGATCCCCTGTGAGCAAGCACTTGGCGACGGTGGAGAGGAAAAACTCCCTTTTAACAGGAAGAAACCTCCAGCAGAACCAGGCTCAGGGAGGGGCAGTCATCTGCTGCGACTGGCTGGGGGGTGAGGGGATAGAGAAGAAGAAAAGAACAGACATGTAGAGAGCAAACAGCACGATGGGGACTCAATCTATGGGAGAGAACAAACAAATGTTAATGACCAACAAAAAAAAAAAAAAAAAAAAAAAAAGCCAAAAAATGGAACCATGAATTCTGCTGTCTCCCAAAAAATCCTGAAGGAGAATGTCCGGCCATCTGTTCGTGACCTCATGCTGAAGCGCATTTGGGTTCTGCAGCAGGACAATGATTCAAAACACACCAGCAAAATTATTGTTATTTTGTAAATTCTTATTGTACATTGCCGGCCTTATTATCTGCCGAAGAAATTCAGCAACGTGTTTGTAGCGGCTTTACAGCCGCTCAGCCAGGTCTGCGCTCTCAAAGGGAATTAAGACGGTGAAGCGCGCCTATACGGAGAAAATCCAGGGACATCTCTGTGACACTAGGAACACCAAGCAGATGTGGCAGGGAGTTCGGACAATGACGGGCTATAAGTCTAGGCAGGGGGTCGATGATGACAACGCTTCGCTTCCAGACAGGTTCAACGACTTCTTTGCACGTTTTGAAGCATCAAACTCAACAATCAGAGGGAGGGCTGGCCCATCCCCACTATCGGTCGGACCAGCTTTTACCATCAACACAGCGGACACACGGAGGACCCTAACCAGAGTCAACCCACGTAAAGCTGCAGGTCCGGACAACATCCCGGGACGTGTGCTCCGAGACTGCGTGAGCGAGTTGGCGGAGGTACTGACTGACATTTTTTAACATCTCCCTGAGTCAGGCCATCGTTCCCAGATGCTTCAAGACCTCTATCATAGTGCCAGTGGCAAAGAAACCAGTTGTGTCCTGTCTGAATGACTATTGTCCTATTGCACTGACACCAATTGTGATGAAGTGTTTTGAACGGCTTGTCAAACCACACATTACAGCCTGCCTCCCTGCATCACACGACCCGCTCCAGTTTGCATATCGTTCAAACCACTCCACAAAGGATGCTATAGTCACCACCCTGCACTCTGTCATCACCCACCTGGATCAGAAAGACACCTACACCAGACTCCTGTTCATTGATTTCAGTTCAGCATTCAACACCATTATTCCCCAGAGACTGATGGAGAAATTACTCCTTGGTCTGAACACCGCCACATGTCTCTGGATCCTGGATTTCCTGACTGAGAGACCTCAGTCTGTCCGGGTTGGAAACAACATCTCCAACTCTGTCACGCTGAGCACCAGATCCCTTCAAGGCTGTGTACTCAGTCCACTGTTGTTTACACTTCTAACACATGACTGTGTATCCAGACATGAGGGGAATCAGATTATTAAGTTTGCAGACAACACCATGGTGGTGGGACTTATTCAGAGGGATGAGGAATCAATGTACAGGGAAGAAGTGAAAGACCTGGAGGGCTGGTGCAGGGAGAACAATCTGGTGCTCAACGTGGACAAAACGAAGGAGATGATTATCGACTTCCGGCGGTCATAGCCTGAACACGTCCCCCTCAGCATCGGCTGCCATTTAGTGGAGAGAGTGGAGAACATCAAGTTCCTCGGAGTGCAGATCTCGCAGGACCTGACCTGGAGCAAGAATTCCTTGGCGATCAGGAAGCGGGTCCAGCAGAGACTGCACTTCTTGAGGAAACTCAAACAGGCCTCTCTCCCCATCTGCATCCTCGGGACCTTCTACAGAGGTGTGGTGGAGAGTGTTTTGGCGTACTGCATTGCTACATGGTACTCCAGCTGCAGTATGTCAGACAAAAAAGCCCTGCAGAGGATAGTTAAGGGAGCTGAGAGGGTAATTGGAGTCTCCCTCCCCTCTGTCCAAGAACTTTTTCAGGACCATTGTAGAAGCGGGGCACTGAACATTGCCAAGGACCGTTCTCACCCTCTGCATAAACACTTTGAACTCCTGCCATCTGGCAAACGATTCCGAAGCATCAAAGACAGAACCACCAGACTGATCAACAGCTTTATTCCACAAGCTGTTAGGGTGCTGAACAGCTGATCCGGAATCTCTAATATACACTACCGCACCTACGGACATTATGTACACTCTTTGTATATTATAGTTAGTTTTTCAAGTATGTCTCAGGGATGTGTGAATGGATGTGGTGGGGTGGGGGGTGAAGATATGTGTGAGTGTGTCTTAAATCCTGTTCTTTTACTTATATGGATGCCGAGAGAAACACAATTTCATCTTGCCTGCACTACAGTTGTATGTACAGCAATATGACAATAAAGGCTGGGTTGATTTGATTTGATTTGATTTGAAATCCACCTCTGAATTGCTTAAGAAAAACAAAATGAAGACTTTGGAGTGGCCTAGTCAAAGTCCTGACCTGATTGAGATGCTGTGGCATGACCTTAAATTTATGCTCGAAAACCCTTCAATGTGGCTGAATTACAACAATTCTGCAAAGATAAGTGGGCCAAAATTCCTCCACAGCGCTGTAAAAGACTCATTGCCAGTTATCACAAATGCTTGTGTAGGAATATGTGATTAATAATTATGATTAGGTATAAAAATTATTTAATTTGTATTAATGTATTGTGACCTGAGATGAACTCTGGGTCCATCCACACAGAAAAAAATAATAAACACTCGTGGAGCACCAGCTCCTCTTTAGGGAGCACTTTAATCCTTAATTTCACTTTATACCTGTTTAATCACTCAATAAATTAATTAATAATCAGTCTCAAAATTTTAGTGAATTCGATACTGGGGGCTTTGAAACCAGACTCAGAATGAAATAAATTCCCAACAACTTCTCTCATTTTCACATATTTATTAAATGAAATGATTAAAGGACATTGAAATGAGTTTCATTAAACATTAAATTAAACTTGTAAATGATAGAGTAACAATGTGAACATTTGCAGAACCATGGTGAAAATGTAAGCTGAATTTAGATCAGTTTGAAGTTAACAGATTATGGAAAACAGAACGCAAATTTATGGGGAAAATTAAACTAATTATATGGAAAATTCTGGATTACTCTTAAGAAAATGAAAATGGAATTTTAATCAAAAGAAGAGTTATGTTAAGTGTTCTTTAATTTTGCATCTGATCAGATTCAGAACATCTGAATTATTCTCAAATCTCAGATGTTTTATTCATCAGAGGAATAAAGAATGCAGCTCACGTGACCCAAGGTTGGTGAAGATCCTCTCAGAATATCTGACCAGCAGATATTTTATAAAGTACAGCTTTTCCAGTCTGTTGTCACAAGATGAGATTGTGGATGTTTGATCCCAATGGCTGAGGTCCAGCCAAAGTGTCTCCTCTTTCGTGGCGTGTTGATTTCTTCAGCTGCGCATCATGGATCAAAGACTTCTCACAAGGGAATTTGAAAATAATTACAAAATCTGATCCAATAGCAAAATTAAAAGAATTTTTGGACTTTGTGGAAATGAAATTTGCTTCTAGTGTGTAGTTGGTCAATACAAAATTAAAAATAAAGTCAAGATTAAAAATGGTGAGTTTAAAGAAAGTTTAACAAGAAAGTTATCAAAATAAATGTCTAGAAATGGAGTTTGACTCCGAATCAGGATTTGAGCTCAGGAAAGAAAACGATTAATTCCTAGACGTTTAAAGAGAAAAAAAAAAAACACGTGGGAGAAATGTCCTTTGTTCTCCCGTCGTGATCTGAAGTGCTGTACAGTCATCTGGTGTGAAGACAAGAAAAAGGGACAAAGAGCAGAGCCAAAATAGAGCGGAAAGAGTGTGTCTCTTCGGTTTTATCTGTAGAAAACTTTCGTGGGCTTCGGGAATGGACAAAAGTTCCAGCCAATAGTTCTCCTCTGTGGGCGGGTTTTATGAACTTTAGTCCAATGAACAAACAGGCTTTTGTCTGTAACAACCAATAACCTTGGGAGAGCTATTGTCAAGCAGAGATTGGCCACGATCGGTCACATGATTTGAGAGACGTTTCAACAAATCTGATGCACACGTCTTAATACTGGAATATTCATCTATACACTTATGTATAAAATCTAACCTATTTCAGTGGTTCATGCAACTTTATAACTAGTGCCTTTAAATTAACATGCAAGAATAAACATTCATTTAAACATTTTAGCATGCACATATTTAAAATCAAGGATTAATATATTTCAAACCCATTACTGATTGTCCACATCAAACATCAAGAGCCCATTTGCTTTTCCATGGTATCCTGAAAAAGAGAGGATGTTGAGAATTGAGTCTTTTAACAAAGATGTGATTAAAAAGTTCACTAGTTAAGTCCAGCACGTCCCAGAGTTGCCAGTAGAGGGCAATGTTGAGCTGTGGGTATTTTGTAGTGACCATATGGTATTCCACAAAGGTCCGTCTTTTGTCCACGTTGATTGGGCCCTAAAAGGTTCAGGAGGAATTCCTGAGACTGGTTTAACAAAGGAATGTTAGTTCAGCTGTGGTCTTGGGATAAAAGAGCAGTTCTTGACTCTCCTTTTTCTGGGTGAAATAATGTCTTTAAACTGAAGAATAATTTTATTGATGAGCCAAAGTGAGATGATGCTACACTTGATTGCAGTTGTTTCTGCTAAAGGTGGCCCAACCAGTTATTAGGTTTAGGGGTCAATCACTTTTTCACACCACTGTATAATATTAATGTGTCAGAATAACGACAGACAGCCTTGTGCTTCATTTCCATTCTCTGTCACTGTGCTGTGGCGTGGTGACAGTGACACCTACGTCATCACATGTGTCCCTGTATCTGCTGAGCTGAGGTGAGGTGGCCAACAACCCATGTTGCTTGCAGGGTTGTTTAGTCCACGTCAAGTAGTGTGGGTAACCCTATTCTGACAACAGAGGGAGCCCGGATAATACTGGGCTTGTCTCCATCTCTGTGCATGCTCAGAAGAATGGAGTGCTTCGTTGCACCATGCTTCCATGCCAACATGAATAGTGATGTTTACGGGCGCATGCCTCTGTAGTAACACCAACTGCTGCACCATTCACTCCAGTGGTTGAACCTGAACAAAACCTCCCTCCATCATCCCAGCATCCAGCATTGACCTGCAGCTCCATGGGGACATATACAGTCGGTCCAATGCTTTCCAGGAAATGTTGTCAATTATATTTCTTTTGTCTTCCACCCTTCCACTCTGTAGACACTACTCCCCCCCCCCTCGACTAAAACCTGCAGGCAAGCTCCCTCTGGAGCTAACTGAACACACAATCAAATGGCCCATATGGCCTGTGCCCCATAGGGGAAGCACGAGAGCGTCTGTGGTGCTTCAAAGCTGCGGGGCACACAGTCGTGACCTCCTCAACTCACAGCACAAACATTTAAAGACACCGACTCTGCTGCCAACTCCCTCCTTCCTGCCATCTTGCATGATTTGATTTTCTCACTTCATTGTTTTCTCCCCAGTGGCAGTTGATACAGGCTAATGAAATTAAGCTCTAGTCCTCCTCCCAACGAGCTGCGGCTGCATGCAGCCCCCATCACAGAGCCACATGCTTACAGCAGCAAACCTTCAGCGAATTTCACTCTGATGAAACATTTTGGAGGGATGCACTGCAGCTTCGGTGGATTTATGCTACAACATCTGGATGATGACACAGCAGCAAGACCTGAAGCTCCCAACTAAACCACATGGTGAATCTTCCTTCACTGTGTATTAGTCAAAACAATTCTCACCTGAAGCTGAAGTAACTGTTGGGAAAAAAAAAAAAAACTCTTTGAACTAATCGACAGAGGGAAATCCACTACAATGGGAGAATGACATAATCACAAACTGACTTATGTCCATACAAATGGGTCTTTTTTCACTGATTTGCATACTTACACGTTATAGAAAAATAGATTTAGTTCAGGTTCTGAGAAGAAGAGAAATGCACGGTTTTCCATGAAACCTGTCGTGTACTTCCCTGGTCTTAGTGGACTTTTTTCAGCTCACAGCATCTTAATGAAATGTTTGTGACAGATTTTGTTCACATTTTATTTCATTATTTAATTGTTGCAGCAAATTTGTTTTGTATTTTTCCAGACTTTCTGAACACAGCTTGTGTGAGTGTATCATCATCATCATCATAGCAGTCTGTCGCGGGCGACAATGACTGTTTCATGTAGGTCTGATCAGATTCCTCTACGCAGCTCTGTCCCTCACCCTCTGCTGCAGGGAACTCCCGACCCTGCAAACCCAGGCAACATCCGAGCCGGTAGGAATTGCTTTCTGACACAGCTGGATTCAACTCCGCCCCCACTCTCACAACCCTATTGTAAACACTGACTGGCTAGCTCCTAGCCTTTAGCTCGGATCTATCTTGATCCAAATACAAGTCAAGTCAGCCCCTGACCGAGTGGGGCCCTGAAGTCAGCCCTGAGATCTTAAAGCGGAATGTGAGAGTTTGTCTTAAGCTACGGTCACAAATACCCTTACGAATGTACAAACAATTTTGGACCATTTCATACGGCCTTCTTTAGGTAGCCATAGGAGAATCCAGTTTTTTCGTAGATTCATGGCCAGGTCAATGGTCTTGTCCAAGATTTTCATCGCATTCGTAAGGCCGCCATATGATGAGGTGTTTTCGTGGGGCATTCATAGAAATTTTGAACAAGACCATCGACCTGGCCACGCACTTTCAAATGGCCTATGAACGCTGGATTCTCCTACAGCCGCCTTAAGAACGCCGTATGAAATGGCCCAAAAATAATTTGTACAGTGTTCTCACCCGTTCGTAAGGATATTGGCCATAGCTTTAAGTACATGCACTTGAGTGGATGTAGGCAACGTCCACTCAAGAGTGGATGTACTTAACTTGTTACCAGCCCCCTCTGCTGAGCAACCACCTACAGGTGGCAAAAGCTGTAAAAGCAATTCAGAAGGTTTTACCAACAAGGTGGTGACCTGAAAAACAGCAGCAGCTGCTGAATGTATTCATATGTGAACCTGTTTGATGATCTCAACAGAGGAGAAAACCTGCTCCCTTGGAAGAAGGAAAAAAAAAATGCCAGCTCTGGTACCTCAGGAAGTTGTTTTCTTGCCCTGCCAGGCTGACGTATTCCACTGCTAATATACAATATGACTCTATCTAAAGGCTGTGGATCTCTGCAGATGGCACAGAGACGCTGACGACCAATCGCTGCAAAGCAACAGTAAAGCATTGGGTGATGTCTTAATGGCTGTTTTGTGTCCCTTTGACAAGCTGCTCTTCTGGCACTGTTGATAATACCAGACTTGTCTGACTCAGCACTTTTTTGACAGAAGATTTTCTTAATCTTTCTGGGACCACAGCCAAGCTGTTAAATGTGCAGCAGCACTCTAGACTGGACCCAGATGCTGCTTCAACCATTCAGCGGCAGGCAGGAAGCAGGAGTGAAAAGAAGGCGGCATAAACTCAGGGAAAAAAAATAGTTGAAGCTCTTAGCCCTTAAAATCTGCAGCTCCATGAGGCTCTGAGCCTGGAAATGAAAGTGCTGCTCACGTAGAAGAGATGTGCACTGGTTAAAGCTTAAGTAGTGACAGCGACTGAGAAAAAGAAATGACACATTGGTTCTGCTTTACTGTGTTTCTGTCTTCATTTGAACAGATAAATTCAACTCTTCACGGTAAAACTGATTTCACCTTCTCAACGTCACAATTCAGAGAAACTATGACGATTAATCACAATCTGAAGAACAACGCATGGCTGAAATAAACATTCTAGAAACACTTTAGGCATGTTGGAATGGCTTTCATACAAACACTGAAGTTCTGCCTCATGTCCGACAAAGTCTGCTGCTCTGATGGTATGCATGTCATAATGGGTGGGGAGGTGTTGGCCGAGAGCTAGGAGGCTACCGCTTATCCTGGAGTCCAGGTCGCAGGGGCAGTAGTCCAAGCAGAGGAGCCTGCATGTGGTGAGTCCACGTGGTTTGCTGGGGCTGAGCCCTGCCAGGTCTTGGGTAGAGACCTGGCAACTGGGCGTCTGCAGTCCAGCATCTCCTCCTAGCCAGGCTCCAGGGCAGGACCCCGGTAACCCCATACTGGGCAGGTATAAAGGATCCTTGTAACTCCACGGGGATCTGCTGGACCGCTCTTAGTCTGACCCTTCATCCAGGACCAATTTTCCTTGAGAGACCCTACCAGGGACAACTTACCCCCCGACAACATAGTCCCTGGGATCACTGGGGCACTGAAACCCCTCCACCATGACGAGGTGGAGATCCATGGAGGCGTGGTTAGAAATGTGTTTGTTTACATTGTAATAGCAATATAGCCGCAAAGGAACAGAAACGTTACACATTTATGAGTAAAAAGTAATACAGTTGAAAAAAAAATTGCCTGAAATGTATGAGAAAGACTTCATAAATTTAAAACTTCTTAAAAATTAAAAAAAGAGAAAAATTGCATTTTTAAAAAAGTCACAATGCTGCCATAAAATACAAATTTATAGGAAAAATAGTAACTATGACAAAACAGAGTGTGGGGCACACACATCCCAAAAAATAATTGGACGCAGTCAGTCATCAGATCTCACTAATGCAGAACGCGTTTATGGCCGTTTCCAAGTTCATTTCCTTATCACAGCAGCGCAGAAACAAATTTTTCGGCAGGCGCAAGGTGCATAGAGGCTGGTCTGATTATTCAGAGATGTGTTTTGGATAATCCAATCCAAAGTGCTCCTGCCCATCCCTCTTTGCAAAGAGGTGCATTATCTAAAGTGAGCTCTGATCATGACAGCTTGTTTAATATGGACTTTGCGCTGGCCAAAGGGTGTGCACGTGAACGAAAATGCACCCGATAGAAACATCCATCCATCCATCTTCTACTGCTTTTCCGGAGGTCCGGGTCGCAGAGGCAGCAGTTCAAGCAGAGAAGCCCAGACTTCCCTCTCCCCAGCCACCTGCTCCAGCTCTTCAGAGAGGATACCAAGGCGTCCCCAGACCAGCTGGGAGACATAGTCTCTCCACCGAGTCCTGGGTCTGTCCCAGGGTCTCCTCCAAGTGGGACGTGCCTGAAACACCTCAAGTGGGAGGCGTCCAGGAGGCATCCTAATCAGATGCCCATACCACCTCAACTGACTCCTTTCAATGTGGATTGAAACCACAACCCCCCCCCCCACCTTATCGTGGTGGTGGTGGTGGGGTGGTTGCGTGCCCCAGTGATCCCAGGAGCTATCTTGTCCGGGGCAATTTGCCTCTGATAGGGTCACCCAAGACAAACTGGTCCTAGGTGAAGGGCCAGACTAAGAACGATCCAACAGACTCTCATGATAAATTCTATATCAAGGATTCAGTGTACCCCGCCCGGTATGGGGTTACCGGGGCCCCACCCTGGAGCCAGGCCTGGGGGAGGGGCTCGAAGGCTAGCGTCTGGTGGCCGGGTTTCCACCCATGGGACCTGGCCGGGCTCAGCCCAAAGGAGTCACATGGGTCTGCCCTCCAGTGGGCTCACCACCTGCAGGAGGGATCATGGGAGTCCGGTGCTATGTGGATTAGGTGGCGGTCAAAGGCAAAGACCTTGGCGGACTGATCCGATAGAAACAATGCTTAGTAATAAGGAAGACATCAATCGCAGCTGGTGCCCAGCTAGTTATTTCAGAGAGAACAAATGGTTATGAATGCTGAGCTGGGAAATCAGCTGAAAGGTTTAATGTAGTGCGCACAGATGTAATACAGGCATGAATGGGTTTGAAACTTCAGGAAAAGAACTGAGATGCTTGTTCAAACTTTCATAGACTTTAATGATGGTGCAGAAGTCGCTCCTGGCCTGTGGGGAGATGGAGGGCTCCCTCTCCTGTCGCTTTCGCTGACCCAGGGTGTTCCCCATCTCATGCGGGGGTCTGCTGAGGTTTGTGGTTCTCTATGCCAGTCCCTCCAGAGCAGGAGAGAAGGAGGAGATCTGGTGTGGCTTCCCGTCTGCCACTGACCCCCGCCATGAAGCAAGCCTGCTCTTGGCGGCCCCTCCCGGGGGCTCATGGGTGGCAGTTGTGGCGCTTGTTGGGGGAGAACCGCAACTGTTGCCATGGTACAGGTGCCCTCCCAGCTGGAAACCTAGGGGCATGCAGCTGAGGCAAATGTGGATGCAACTCCTGTCTCTCCAGGAAGTTCCAGTGAAAAGTAAAATGCCACACACTCCTTGTTCATTCATTCATTCCCCTAAAAAAAAAAAATAAATCATACATTAATGCCTATCTATGGATTTCAATGGTAAGTCTGCAATTAAAATGAGAGCATGGATGGAATGAAAAACTATTCAGTGTGTGATCATATTATAATTAAAATGAAGGGCTATTATGGGCTTTATGATTTTTACAACTCTCTCCATTAAAATAAGAGACAATCCCCCGCATGCTGTTTCCTCAGGAGCTCCGGAGCTGCGTGATTTCAAAACATGCCACTGAAATAGCATTATACAACAGTTAGTTCCGACTGAGCAATTTGATTGGACAATAGGGATTCCAGGAGTTACTATATTCCACACTAATTGCACTCCAACGTTTCAATGGATATATACTGTATTGCTCCGCTTCAAAAGTGTTCATGTAACCGTTAATTACTAAGAGTAATTTACTGTCAACTCTCAGTGAGCATTACAATACTGTGTTGTATACCTTAATTTCCACAGTGAGGCGCTATTTGAAAAGATTTCTTACCTGACCCAGAAGTCCCACCATTTTTGAAAAAAAACTCTATTCAGTTTACCAAGTCTGCCCTTGTATAAACATCATGAACATCATGAAGGTATTTCATGTCTGTTTGAAAAAATAGGCAGTGCTAGAGTTGGATTTATTGTCTCGACTAACAAACCACAATACCTCTGTGCTGATGGAGTCTTTGTTTCATCTGAAAATGGGAAGAAAAGCGAACAGAGTGCACTGAAACCAAATCGCTAGTATGCTAACTAGCCACCAGCATTGGCCACATTTTGATCTGGGCCCTTTTGCGGTACCGACTCAACAGGTGACCGGTATGTTTTATTAACACTGACTTTTGCTCTTGACAATATTTCATTTGTTAACATGTGTGTGAAATAATAATAGGTGTCTTCATGCCGACTGAAATGTTTAGCAACAGTTACTGGCTACATTTAGAACGGACTGGTTTTTTTTCTTTCTCAGTTGCGCAAAATAACTGGTTAAACAAACAAATCATAATATTTTGTCCAGTATTGCTGTCATTTAATAAACTGTGCTTGTGGAATGGAATGCATTGGGCATTGATACCATACTCCCTCTCGTGTAATTAAACAATGTGCTTCTGATGACAGACCACCTTTTCCTTGATCAAAAGTGGATTGTCATAACATGCACCATAATACCTGTGCACATGAGATTGTGCACCATCACACCTCTTTGAAATGACTCTCCTCCTCCCAGCACAAAGTGGGGACACTGTGTACTGGTAATCAGACAACATAAAAAACAAACAATGCACTGATAGAAACTAACAAGAACATTGGCATAGGGCAAGAATTCTGGCGGAAAAGTCCGCTGATGACTGTCAAAACAGGGCCCAAAATTGTCGATCATTTTTGATAAATCAAACATTGCTTTACTATAATAAAGTTTATGGGAGCTTTTTATTCCAGTGTGCAGATTATTTTTGTCTTTTTTGTCAAAATAATAACTATGTGTCATGATCTGAGCAGGGGGGATTTCACCATGCTTTGTCTCCTTGCCTTTTGTTTTTCCTTATTTGTATAATGTTGTATTTTGGAGTTCTATGCCTGTTATGTTATCTCTAGTTTGTTTTCACATATTCAGTATTGTTTCTTTGTATGATTTATTTTCCTGTTTATGTTCAGTGTAGTTTTGTTATTTACATATCTGGGTTTATTTGTATTTATTTGTTTCTACTTTATATTTTCAAGTGTCTTTCTTGGGGGCTGCAGTTGTCACAGGCACTTCCGAGATTTTCCATGGTTGTGGGCGGTGCCCCTGTCAAGCTGTCAGCCCCATCTCCTCTCCTCATGACTCACAGCTGATTGTCTATTTTCTCCCCTGCCCGCTCATGTGATTCACACCGGTAACCATTTGTGTTTGATTATTGTTGGCCCTATTTAAGGGTGGTTATTTCTTTTGTGTTTCTGGTGACTTGACAAAGTTTCATCTGAGTCTAAACCCTGTTCCCATTTAGACATTTTTCATCCATGTAAATCCTGTTTTTTTTTCTCGCCGTTCCTGTGCGTAGGTTTGCTTTGTACACTTTTGGTTTTTGTGTTTGTACTCTGTTCGGATTTTTGCTTTTATTAATAAATGTCTTAAACTGCAGACCTGCGTGTGGATCGCTGATCTCTGCCCTGAGGGGCATTTCATGACAGAAGTCTACCAGCCAGTTTGAGATCAAGCGGCTGCAGTTTATGTTAATTTTTTGTTTCACTCCAGCAGCAGCGAGGGCTCACAGTTTTTCCCTATTCCTTCCCAGTTTTGTTTTTTCACCCGGGGTTTTACCATGTCTGTCACCACGGATTTGTCAAACCTTCGTCTGAGCAAAGTGGAGCGGTGGACTGTATGTGTCCTAGAGGACATTCTCTCGCAGGCTCTTGCCTCCCGTACTCCCGAGGCAGCCCGAGAGTGTCTGGAGGGCATGGCGCAGGTACTCGAGGCATGCCTCAGCCTGTGGGACCACCCGGAGCTCGCAGACTACTCCTTTCCATAACCGCACCACAACCCATGAGTCACGGGCTGGAGAAATCCACTCTTATGTCCGTGCCTGTGCTGATGAAGAGCAAGTGCCCGCGGACATGGAAACCTCCAACATCTCCCCACTCTCTGGCAGTAGCTCCGCCTCCTCCTCCTGAGCACTGGTCCACACCATCAGCTGAGGAGCTGGAGGAGCGCAGCCAGGTCATCTTAGAGGAGACTGAGCTTCTGCTTGAAGTTAAGCCATGGCTGCTCCCAGATCTTGCCCAGGAGCTGGAGGATGTTTCACTGGGGGGCCTGGAGTTTGAGCCGATGAGTGAGCATTTCCTGACTTCGAAGCCTCTCCTCCTTCGCCATGAGCCTACATCTCCACCTCCCGCCGTCGCTCAAGGAAATCCCACTGGAAGAGTACCTCCACTTCCTCGTCGGCAGTTCCTCCCTCATCTAGGCCGAAGACCCCCGCAGCAGTTCCTTCATTGGGTTTTTCCTCTCTGGCTGTCCCTTCAGCTTCCTGCCTCTCCCTCCTCCTTGACGTTTCCTCCCACTGTCAAAGGACTGGTCGCCTCCTTCCCGGCTCCGCCTGTCTCCGTGTCTGCAGGGGCGGCTCCTCCACGATTCTCTTAGGGGCCCATGACCACCATAGCCATGGAGAGGGATGACTTTACACTAGCTGCAGGAGAAAACATCATGCCCTGAGAACACAGGCAAGTGTTTTTTCATTCTCCATCTTTGACACAAGTTATCTTGCCTGATTCCCAGTGGTGCAGCTCAGCCTATGCAGTCTACTGAGTCCTCTCCTCACCGCCTGCTGCAGCTACACACCTTTTACCTGCTCTCTCTGTGTCTCCCCCTTTACCCCCTGAGTGTCCGCTGGCCCCGGGATCGAGCCGCTGGATGCTGAAGGAGCCTGCGGCCCTAGAGGACCTGTTTCCAGCCCCGCAACTACGGTCTGGACGGAGGATGAGCACTGAGACTGAGCTGATGCCTGTGCCGATGAAGGAGCATCCCCGGGCTTCAGTGGAGCAGGATTCAGCACCAGCAGGGAGTGGACATACTGTATCGACGTTGGGCGAGCCACCTGCGTGGGCCACTTCATTGGGGGGTCTCAGGACTGCATCCACCACCATGCCTGCTGTAGGGGCCGCCACAGCAGAGCTGAAGCTGGACCTCCTGAAGGCCGGGCCCGAGATGTCGTCATCTGGATCGATGGAGTTCTGGACGGTGATGGAGCTTGAGATCAGGCAAGTGCTCTCCTTTGTCTTTGTTGTTTCTATGTTGGAGAGATCTTTCCTGGCTCTTGGTGGGGAGAGCAAAGGACAACCGTCAGCTGCACCTGAGCTCACCTCACTGGGCTCCACTGCCACCGGTGACCCTGTTTCTCTTCCTCTCCTGTCTGAGCCTTTCCCCAGGGTCACCGAGGATCATCCAGCAATGCCAGAGGTTTTCGTGGGTTCAGCCCCTCCCGCTGAGGTTGTTGCGGGTGCTCCGCCCCAGCCCGGGATCTGCGTGGGTGTTGCTCCCCCTCCGGACGAAGTCTTCGCAAGTGCACCATTCCAGCCCGAGGCCTCTGAGGGTGCTGCTTCCCAGTTAGTTGAGGTCATTGCGGGTGCTCCGTCCCAGTCTGGGTCCAACGAAGGTGCAGCTCTGATCCAGCCCGGAGCTGCCGCAGGTGCAATGTTGCTGCATCCCGGAGCCACCGTGGGTGCAACGTTGCTCCAGCCCAGAGCCGCCATGGGTACAACATTGCTCCAGCCTGGAGCCACTATGGGTGCAACCTCGCTCCAACCCAGAGCTCCAACCCGGAGCCAGGGTTGTGGCTCTGCTCCAGTCTGGGACCACCAAGGGTGCTATAGGCCAGTCCAAGGGTGTTGTGGTTCACCCTCCTCTGCCAGATGCCATTGTGGTTCCCCCTCCTCTGCCAGACGTCGTCATGGTTCCCCCTACTCCGTTGTTCTTTCCTTCATTGGGCCTCCCCGTGAGGCAGCTGCCTCCTGGGCCACCCCTTATGTTTAGGTGGTTAAAAACTCTGGTCGACCACCTGACGGACTGTGCCATTGGGTTGGATAGCCCATATTCTCCATCAGGCCACCTGACCCTTACCACCTCGCCATCTGCCAGGCCTGGGACTTCGGCCGGCCACTGGAACTGTCTAGCTCCTTGGTCCAGGGAGACTGGGGTGTGAGTCATGAGAGTTATTTTCTCTGGTTTGTTTGGGTCCCTCCATGCCTGGGTCCCCCTCCTTCCACCCGGGGTGGGGTTGTTTTCTTGTCTTTTGGTGGGGTGGGTTCTCAGTGTGGATGGGTCTTTGTCTTCCTTTGATGTTGCCCGGGGTGTCTGGTACCCACCGCTTGAGGGAGGGGCTCTGTCACAATCTGAGCACGGGGGGGAATTTACCATGTTTTGTCTCCTTGCCTTTTGTTTTTCCTTGTTTGTATAATGTTGTATTTTGGAGTTCTATGTTTGTTATGTTATCTCTAGTTTGTTTTCACATATTCGGTATTGCTTCTTTGTATGATTTATTTTCCTGTTTACGTTCAGTGTAGTTTTGTTATTTACATATTTTACATATTTTTGTTTATTTGTATTTATTTGTTTCCACGTTATATTTGCCAGTGTCTTCTCTTTCTTTCTCTCGAGGGTTGCAGTTGTCAGGGGCACTTGTGGGTTTTTTCCCTGGTTGTGGGCGGTGCCCCGTCAAGCTGCCAGCCCCGTCTCCTTTCCACATGAGTCACAGTTGATTGTCATTTTCTCCCCAGCCCACTCATGTGATTCACGCCGGTTACCATTTGTGTTTGATTATTGTTGGCCCTATTTAAGGGTGGTTATTTCTTTTCTGTGTTGCTGGTGACTTGATAAAGGTTCGTCTGCGTCTCAACCCTGTTCCCGTTTAGATGTTTTTCATCCATGTAAATCCTGTTTTCTTCTTGCCATTCCTGTGAGTAAGTTTGCTTTTTACACTTTTGTTTTTTGTGTTCGTACTCTGTTTGGATTTTTGCTTTTGTTAATAAATCTCATAAACTGCAGTCCTGCGCGTGAATCTTTGATCTCTGCCCCGAGGGGCATTTCATGACACTATTCCCTGTCTGCACAGAGGATTTTATCGTTATTATTCGTCTTTTGATGCAGCTGATGATTAACTTATTTGTATCATGATCTGCACATGTTAAGTGACCAGAGTGGACCGGAGTGCTGGCCTTGTGGTAGAACCCATGACCTCCCCTCATCCGGGAGGTCATGGGTTCAGCTCCCACCCAGGTCATACCAAAGACCATAAAAAATGATACTTCCTACCTTCTAGCTTGGTACTGAGCATAATAGAATGGGGGAAGGAAAAATGATAACTCATGGACAACAGAGAGAAATTAGCCACTGGCTACAATCTGGCAAGTATACATTGACTGATATCAATGTTCATCATCTTTCACTGTCCTTAAACACAGCAATTTACCATTTTTTATTTATTTATTTATTTTTTGTTACTTATTTGTACCTGTAGGTAGATTTGTTTTGCAGTCTGGTGACACGCCACCAGCTGCTGGTCGCTGCGTGCGCAAGCGCCCCGTATCCCTAACCTGCATGTTTTTGGCATGTGGGAGGAAACCGGAGAAATCCTGGAGTAAACCCACGCAACATAGGGAGAACATGCAAACTCCACACAGATCACTGTTGGTCGGGGGCTGGGATTGAACCCACGATCTCACGATCCCCGCGATCCCCCGGCCGAGGGTAAACTGTGCTGCCACAGTGCTAACCACTGCGTCACCGTGCAGCCCATGTCCACGCTCTGTTATTTTTGGACTTTTGTCATGTCATTATTATTATTCTGCCATCCTCAGGTACTGTGATGGGGTTTATGTATTATTTCATGCCTTGTCATTGTTACCGAGGTTACTCTTATTTTGAAGTACTTCCTATTTTGTTACTGCTCAGTCCTTATTGTTGAAGGTTTCTTGTTCATCTTTGTATGATTCGCTATTTACTCTTTGATTATTCAACCCAGCTGTTCCTTATTTGATTATTATTGAGGTCACTATTTAAACTGCTGCTTTTGGTTTCTCCCCGCAACGGTCTTGAGGTTTACCCCCATCTTCTGTGATGCTTCCGATTATTTTACCCCGTCATTATTAGTAAGTTGTTCAGCCTTCCAGCTCATCTTTTGTGTTTTCAGCCCACGAACTGTATTACTTTGATAATAAATCATGGCAAAAAATTGTCCTGCATTTGAGTCCATCTCTTTACCCAAAGGGGGAATCGTGATAGTTTGTAATGCTGTACTTATGTTAGTATCTTATTCTGGTTGAGAGAGATTTTTTTTTTTTTTTAACTAAAAGCAAATCCGGGTTAAATGTTTAAAAAGATGTGGATTGGTGTTGTCTTTCCCAAAAACATGGTTGCTTCCATGGTATGAACTACACAGCTGTGACACAAACCAGCAATCACAGCACTGTAGAAAATGTCCTGTGGCTGAACAAAGGTTGAAAAAAAAACACTGCTTTAGACTACAATTAAAAGTGCTATGAACGGACTGATGTGAACTGTGCTATATAAACACAGGTGAAGTTACTTTCATTAAGCTATAGTTCCTTACAAAGTTTTTCACAAACTTGTTTCTTGTGGAATCAGTCTGAATTCTGATCTTCTGAGTCATGTTGGATCTAGACACTGCCCAAATTCCAACAACAGAATCAGGACAGTGATAAAGAACAATCTGATCATTTTCCACCCATCATGGCCATCGCATTCTGATGTGCTGCACGACATCCCACATTAAATGAGGGCAGAGACAGATGTTTAGGCAGCTGATTACAGGAGGACTCTGAAATCTTCTGTGGTGCTTGGTCAAAGTAAGCTAAAGTCTTTTTTCTTTGTGCCGGGGTTCAGTTGGAGGAAATGGCTCTGGGCTGGTGGATGCAGCAGCTCTGTGATGTGACTAACCGGATTAAGGCTTACCCAGGGACTTCATGGGAGGAAAATACAGTGTGGACTCATCAGTCCTCTGCTACAATTACACACATGAAGGAGTGAACGTATAGCAGGCACACGAGTATGCCACACACAAGGAAGCGAGGATTAAAAAGTCAGTAATCTGCTCTGTCATGCTGCATTATAACTACACATTATATTTATGAAAACTCACTGTGAAGGCAGTGTTTTGTAGTTGGACAGCATCACATTTTAACAGTGGCACATGTTCCCTGATCCCCCCTCGTTTTAGTTACCTTTAGTCCAGGAGTCGCATGCTACTGCCCAGAACCAGCGGTTCCCAGCTGTGGTGTTTCACAAACCGTCGATGACGGAGAAGCTCATTCTGGCCCAATGAAATCCTCCCAAGAGATCTCCTGATCGTCAGCTTTGACTTGGAGCACAGCCTGGATCATGGATGGACATCTTTGGTGATGGGGAGGGCCACAACATCCTCACTTCCTGAGGGTCAGACTGTGATATACTTCCACTAGTAATCTGGCAATTACCCAATCATAGCTAATCATATAACAGAAAGAACTGAATATACGTATACAGGTAATGTAGGCATTTATGCCTCATTTTCCAATACATTTAGTAGTGTTTCTGTCAACTTGAAGTCTATGCAAAATGTTCACATTCACTCGTAAATTTGCAAATTTGTAAGAAAAATTTGTACATTTATGCAAAGAAGATGAAAATTTGCAAGAAAAAGGTCATAAATTTTATAGAAAAAAGTTAAAAAATTTATGCAAAAAAGGTGAAAATTTGGAGAAAATAAATGCATTTAATAAATTTTTGAGAAAAAAGTAATTTATAAGAAAAAAGCTGCAAGTTTATAAGAAAAAGTTGCACATTTATACAAAAAAAGATACAAATTTACAAGAAAAGTTAAGTTTGAATCCCCAGGCTGGCAGGGGTTGGAACCTTTCTGTGTGGAGTTTGCATGTTCTCCCTGTGCTGCGTGGGTTTACTCCGGGGGCTCCGGTTTCCTCCCACAATCCAAAGACATGCATGTTAGGTTAATTGGTTGTTCTAAATTGTCCCTAGATATCTGTTTCCTATAGGCCCTTAGAATAGAGGGTTAGTACTAGTGAAAGCGCTTTGAGTGGTCTTTGTGACTAGAAAAGCGCTATATAAGTGCAGGTTAGTTAGTTAGTTAGTTAGTTTGAGGAAAAAGTCAGAAATTTTTGAGAAAAAGTTGCAAACTTATGAGAAAAAAATATTGAAATTTACAGGAAAAAAAAACCTATCAAATATAGAAAAGAAAAGACACAAATTTTTGAGAAAAAAGTCAGAATTTTTTATGATGACGTTGGGGACAATTCTCTTATTTTCCCAGGTTGGGAGGGGCAATGTCCCCCCGTCGCCCCCCTTGATTGACACCTGTGAATGGGGATGGCGGGTGTCACCTCCTGACTGACTTTCTGAAGCTCAGCCTCCGTGCTGATCCGTGAATCCCCAGCCCTGGCTCTTCTTCGGGAGTTCTGTGATGACCTGCTGCTTTTCTTCTCCCTGCATCTGCTCTAACCTTCCACTTTGTGCTCAGAAGGAGAATCCAGACAACACAGCAATCACGTCTGCTTCACTTTGTAAGGCATGCAGACTTCACGGCCAGATTCAAGTGTGAACACCTGCTGTTATTGCTACTGACACACAAGGTTGTAGCTGATCCAAGGCTGCTGCAGCCTTTTCCTCCCAGCTCACACGGGTGAGTTAGGAGAAGGTGTCTCGCCAGTGTCCTACTTTAGAAGAAATCTCACCAAGGCGTTTGAGGCCAGTTTCATGACTTCGTTTAGGATGTGTGAGCCTCTGCCTGCAGCTTGGAGACTTCTCGTCCGGGAGATCCTGCTGCATTGCCACACACCTGGTCTCAGACGAGGTGAGCCGTCGCAGGAACCACCCAGCCAGCCAGCATGTCCATGTGGGCCCCTCCAAACATTAAATCTGGCCTGTCTTATGGGCCCCCATCCTGGACTTCACCTGTGGTGCAGGTGAGCAGGCTTCAGTGACAGCTGTGCCACAGGCAAAATTAGGCAAAAAAGTCACAGATTTATGAGGAAAAATGTGAAGATTTAGAAGGAAATGTAGTGATCTCCTTGTACGCTTTTACGCAGCGCACGGAGGAAAGGAGATAAACCCACTCGCAGGTGGTAGTTGTGCGGATTTATTGACAGGGTGAGATAGACAGTTCAAAACAACAGATGTGAAGCTCAGGACACACAAGGATTACTTCCAGGATGCTCTACAGAAACACTGGTAAGTAAAGAGGGAAAACTGTTCCAAAACGCAGGCAGGCCGAACTGCCGTGGGGGAAGGGAGGAGAGAGCCCGGAAAAGAACCTCCAGATGAAACTGGATGGCAGGGGCGGAGGAGAAAGTACTCATGAGGCTGGAGCTGTCTGAGTCAGTCCAAGCCAAAGTCCCAGTGAAACAAAACCAACCAGCAGAAAACAATTAATGTCATCCAGAGCAATGCGGTGCAAAACAGCAGGCAGGCCATCTAGTCATGGATAACACAGGTACTGAACAGTACAAACCCAGTAAGGACAATGATCCGGAAATCTACTCCTGCAGACACAGGGCTTAAATAATGCCAAACCTAATCAGGGGAGAGAGTGCCGGTGTGTGTAATGAGAGTGTGAGTGTGGGAATGAGTGGGCAGGACTAAGGGGAGACAGGTGTGTGAATATGTATGAGTCTTCATGTGGGAAAATGTATGTATGTGTGTGTGCGCGTGTGTGAACACCAATAATGACACAGCTGATACCACTGACAGGAGAGGGGGGACATGGCTGAGCTGTCAGGGAGCCGAGCGGATCACAGAGGCTCCCTGAAAGCATCTGATGGAAACTAGGGAAAATTACACAGGAGACCAAGTAGCCACAGTGTCATAGAACTGGGTTTGAAACCATGAACCCCAGTTCATGACAGGAAAAAAGTGACAAATTTGAAAAATAAAAATAGTAACAAATTTATGAGAAAACAGTGGCAAATTTACAAGAAAAAAAATTATAAAATTACTTGAAGAGTTACAAACTTACAAGAAAAAATTTGCAAATCTGCAAGAAAAAAGTCACATATTTATGAAGAAAAATTAGAAAAAGTCGCAAATTAACAAAAAAGCAGCAAATGTATAAGGAAATAAATTGAAAATTTATAAGAAAAAAGTCACAAATTTGTTTACAGTAAAAAAAAGTTGAACATTTCTGAGAAAGTTCCAAATTTACAAGAAAATGTTGCAAATTTATGAGAAAAAGTTGCAAGTTTACAGTAAAAATAATATTGCAAATTTATGAGAAAGTTTCAAATTCTCAAGAAAAAATTGTCACAAATCCCCGTGCGCCATTGTGCGGCGCACGATGGAGGGAATGAAAAACCCAGTTGCAGAAGTAGAAAGTGCCATTTTATTAAATATACCAACAAAGTAACAAGTCCAGTTGACCAGGAAATACAGGGATGTGCAAATGATGAAAATAAGGCCACCAGGCATACAGGGCGCCTGCCGGATGCTCTATAGCCCGGTCAAAAAGGAGCCTAGTGCTGCAGCGCAAAGGGAAAGGCGATCATGAGACTGACAGGGCTGGAGCGATCCCTGGGTGATCCGTGCAGTCTGGAGGACAGAGAGAGAAGCTGGGCCAGCCGTAACACCAAGGGGTTAACCGAACTTACAGTGCTGGGCTGAGTACAGCGAAGGTAATGATAACTCATAGGTGGAGAGCTAGCTGCCGCGTATGGAGGTGAATGCTCCGACAATCTCTTTCCACAATTGCAGCGAACAAATACCCCTGAAACTAACGAGGAAAGAGATTGCTGGTGCGAGAAAGCGTGGGCTAAACTTGACTGGAACCTGGTGTGTGAGAGAGTGTGTATGAGCGTGTGAATGGGTGTGTGTGTGTGTGGATGTGTGTATGTGTGTGAACACCCGTGACAGTACAGCTGATGGCACTTGACAGGAGGAGGGGGCGTGCCCAAGCTGTCAGGGAGCAGAGGCCCAATAGCTCCCTGAAGCACCAAGTAGAAAATAGGGCAAAACATAACAAGTAGAACTGAGTTTGGGAGCCAAACCCAGATTCATGACAAAAATGATCAAATCTGGGGGGAAAAGTCACAAATTCACAAGAAAATAGAAAATTTATGAGGAAATAAGTTGAAGACGGGTGAACAGGTGAAGGCCATGTGAACAAACACAGATGGGACCAACATGGAAGCCGCAGACAAACCCACAAGGAGCCACCAGACAACCCAGGTGAACCTGTGCTGGGGCCCACGTGGACACGCTGGCTGGGCATGTTGCCTTTGGTGTCTTTGATCTTCAGCCATTTCCAGAACTGTTCTGCTCTGAGCCACACCACACCGCTGGCTCACACCATGACCAGGTCCACATGAGAACAGAGGCCAGCGGCAGTCAGACACACACAGCAAGTCAGTGCTGGACAGCCACGAGGACCTACACACTGCCACATCCATGGTGACTGCACTTGGGTCCCATCGATGGATGTGTTACACGTGAGAAAGTGTGCTATATGGCAGGTATGTAGCCGGGGGGGGGGGTTGACGGGACTGCAGCCCTCCTCCCACCCGGCTGATAAAATGAATGGCTGTACACGTACTTCTGGCCCCCCCTGTGGAGTGATAAAAGTGTATTCTGACAATATGTACAGCAAAAATGATAAATAAAATGTTTGAACTTCTTCTTCTTCTCTTGGCAGATAGCAAACAACTGAAAGGTGCATACCGCCACCTACTGTACAAGAGTGTGTAACATTATGTCATCTGAGCCCGACCCCTAAATTCTATGACTTAATCCTGTGTTATTTAAAAAAGAGAAAAAAGCCCTTCTCATGACTCTTAGTGCCTCTCCATCTCCATCTGTTCCCAGAATGCCAGTTAAATCCCATTCCCTACTGGCCTTTCAAACTTCATTTTTCATTCTCTCTCTTTCATTTCCATACTTGTGACAGTGTAATAAGATGTGCTCGACATTTTCTTTTACTCCACATTCTCTACATTTGTCATTTTCGCTTTTCCCCATGGTGAATAAAGTGCCGTTTAAACCTGTATGATCCAGTCTGAGTCTTGCCATAATGATGTCTTCCATCCTGTTTGTTGTTTTATAATTCTTTAGTGCAAAAGATTTTTGTATTTTGTAATATGAGCTACCTTGATGGTCTTTATCCCATCTTTTTTGCCATAGCTCAATTCCTTTTTTCTTGATTACTGCTTTTCCTTCATCTTTTCCAAGAGACAATGGTATAGTTATTTCTTTCCCAAGAGCACTTTTTGCTAATTTGTCTGCACAGTCATTCCCTTTCAACCCTTGAAGTGCAGGAACCCAACAAAACTGAACTTCTCCACAACCCCTGTATACCCTAAATAAACTGTGATATAGCTCAATCACCAAGTCTTCCCTTGTAGATTTTAGTGTCTGTATGGTTTTTAAAGCTGCAAGTGAGTCCGTGCACACCACCACCTGGTCCGGTCTGACCTCCTCCACCCACTGCAAACCAATAATTATTGCCACCATCTCTGCTGTAAACACGGATGTATTCTTGAGAGTCTTTTTGAGATGGCCACTTTAAACTCTGGAATGTATACTCCAACTCCAACAGAGCCCTCTTTATTCTTTGAACCGTCAGTATAGAGCTGTAAGTAGTTATAGTAACTGTTCCTGAGGTAAATGCTTGTTTTAACACCAACTACACTCATATGCCAATCCTTTTTCCTCATTAGCAGACTAATGTCTACTTCTTTTCCCGGAAACAGCCAAGTTTTTTTTTTTTTTTTTTTTTCTCTCGGCGCCACACCAGTAGGCTGCCTTTTGCAACAGCGGCTCGATTCCGAGTTTTTTTCCCTTCCTCTCTCTTTTGATCCGTCTTTTTTTTTCACCCCACTTATATCGCGGACACACAGATCGTCCTAAATGTCTCCTGAGCCGGTGGACGGAGCCACTGTTTATAGCAGGATACGATACAGCAGAGAACAGCTGCTAGCATTCAACCGCCACCCGGTCCCATTGGAAAAACTCGACATACCGAGAGAACTGAGGCGAAAACGCCGCGGCTGCCGGGCTGGAGTAAGGCGGAGGACAAAAAATATAAGGTACAGACCCTCCCTTCCATCTGTTGTCATGGGAAATGTACGGTCGATACTGGGAAAGTTAGATGAGCTAGCGGCTATCTCCCGTTATGATAGCACTTACCGGGAGTGCTCTCTCCTTTTGTTTACTGAGACGTGGCTAACTGAACTAGCAGCAGATGCTAACATTGAGCTGGAGGGTTTTCACATGATACGAGCTGACCGAACACCAGACAGTGGCAAGGCTAGGGGCGGTGGAGTGATAATGTATGTTAACAACAACTGGTGCAGACCGGGACATATCACTGTTAAACAACGACACTGCAGCAAAGACATTGAGTTGCTAGCTGTTAGCATGAGGCCTACATATCTCCCGAGAGAACACTCACACGTGATCTGCATTGTTGTTTATGCAAATCCGACGGCGAACGCTGGGACAGCACGTGACGTCATCCATTCAGTAACCAGCAGGCTGCAGACAGAACACCCAGATGCTCTTCTCCTCATCTCAGGCGATTTCAACCATGTTTCACTGTCTCCCATTCTACCCACGTTCACCCAGTATGTCACATGCCACACTAGAGACAATAAAACACTGGATTTATTCTACGCAAACACTAAGGAGGCGTACACCTCATCACAACTCCCCCCACTCGGGAGATCGGATCACAACTTGGTTCATCTCCGGCCGGTGTACAAACCCCTAGTGCACAGACAACCTCCGGCCATGCACACTGTGGAGTTATGGTCTGAGGAGACAATGGACACCCTAAAGGGCTGTTTTGAAGCCACCGCCTGGAAGCAGCTCTGCGATCCACATGGTGAGGACATCGATGGCCTCATTCACACCTTCACGGGCTACCTCAGCTTCTGTGTGGACAAATCCGTTCCCACCAAGACCATACGGCGTCACTCAAACAACAAACCCTGGATCAACCCTGAGATAAAAACACTTCTGAGAGAGAAGAAGAGGATCTTCAGGTCAGGGAACAGGGAGATGCTGAAGTCCGTTCAGAGGGAGCTGAGGAGAAAGATCAGAGAAGGCAAGGACAGCTTCAGGAAGAAGATGGAGGACAAGCTGCAACAGAGCGACATCAGCGGGGTCTGGAGAAACCTCAAAACCATCTCGGGGCTCCAGAATACCTCCCCCCAGGCCACAGGGGGCAGGGAGTGGGCGAACAACCTGAATCTGTTTTTCAATAGATTTGACCAACCGCCCTCCCCCCTGACTGCACAACAACCACTGCTGCCTCTAAAGAAATCAAGTCCTGCTGCCCACTCCCCACTCCACCAACACCCCCCCACTCCCAACACACAGCCCCCCATCCTGACCCTGACCAGGACCCAGGTGAGGACGGAGCTGAGGAAGATCAAGGCGAGGAAGGCGCCGGGACCGGACGGCATCAGCGCAAAGCTCCTCAAGTCCTGTGCAGACCAGCTGTGTGGGATTGTGACGTATATCTTCAACATGAGCCTGAAACTGGGGAGGGTACCACAGCTGTGGAAAACATCTTGTGTGGTACCTGTACCAAAAACTTCCCACCCCAAAGACCTGAACAGCTACAGACCGGTGGCCTTGACGTCCCACTTGATGAAGACCCTGGAGAGACTGCTCCTTGCTCACCTCCGCCCCCTGGTGGAACCAGCGATGGATCCACTCCAGTTCGCCTACCAGCATGGCATTGGGGTGGAGGATGCGGTGATCTTCCTCCTTCACCGTTCTCTGTCCCACCTGGAGAAGCCCGGGAATATGGTGAGGATCATGTTCTTTGACTTCTCCAGTGCTTTCAACACCATCCAACCGATGATCCTGAAGGACAAGCTGCTGCGCGCAGGGGTGGACCAGCACCTGTCATCATGGATCCTGGACTACCTCACGAACCGGCCTCAGTTTGTGAGAACCCGGGACTGTGTGTCCGACACGATCATCAGTAGCACAGGGGCCCCCCAGGGAACGGTGCTGGCTCCCTTCCTGTTCACTCTTTATACTGCGGACTTCTCACACAACACAACACACTGCCATCTACAGAAGTTCTCTGATGACTCTGCGATCGTTGGCCTCATCTCCAATGGAGATGAAGCTGAGTACAGAGGGCTTATCCAGGACTTCGTGGACTGGTGCCATCGGAACTGCCTCCAGATCAACGCGAGGAAAACTAAGGAGCTGGTGGTGGACTGCCGCAGGCATGGGCAGCCCCTCACAGTACCAGTAAATATACAGGGAACAGACATCGAGATGGTGACATCCTATAAGTACCTGGGTATTCATCTGAACAATAAACTTGACTGGTCACACAATACTGATGCACTCTACAAGAAGGGACAGCGCAGGCTGTTCCTGCTGAGGAGACTCAGGTCTTTTGGTGTACAAGGGGCGCTGCTGAAGTCATTCTATGACACGGTGGTGGCATCAGCCATCACTTTTGGAGTGGTCTGCTGGGGCAGTGGCATTACTGCAGCCGATAGGAAGAGACTGAACAAACTGATTAAGAAAGCTAGCTCTGTCCTGGGGCAGCGCCTTGATCCGATGGAGGAGATAGGAGAGAGAAGGACGGTGGCTAAACTGTCATCTCTGCTGGAGTCCGAGTTCCACCCTATGCAGGACATACTGAATGCACTGAGGAGCTCATTTAGCAGCAGACTACATCATCCCAGGTGCACAACCGAGAGGTTTCGTAGGTCCTTCCTACCAACGGCTGTCAGACTGTACAACCTAAGCAGGGCTGCTCGCAGAGATAGCAAAAAGACGTAACAAACTAATAGTTTTTTGAATGCAAAAGATGCAATAGACTTACACAATGGTCCCCTCCGGCATACAACTAGGAACATACCGGTCGCTATGGAGGGTGAGAATATGTATGGGCACATAATCATACCATGTAGGATAACTAAGTAGTCGGTTATGCTGTTTCATTCCATCTAGCAACAATGCTCTGCACTGTGTGTGTTTATATATTTACATATTTATTCCATCTAGCTACAATGCTCAGCACTGGGTGTGTTTATATATTTATATATCTACATATTATTCCATCTAGCTACATTGCTCCGCACTGTGTGTGTTTATATACTTGCATATTTATTCCACCTAGCTGCAATGCTCCGTACTGTGGGTGTTTATATATTTACATATTTATTCCATCTAGCTACAATGCTCTGCACTGTGTGTTCATATATTCATATATTTATTCCATCCAGCTACAATGCTCTGCACTGTGTGTCTGTGTGTGTGTGTATATATATATATTTTATAGTAATACGTACATATGTATATTAGCTGCTCTTGCTTGCTTGTTTTTTTTTTTTTCTTGCCTTCTGATTGTTGCTCTGAGTGTTGCTATCCCTGTGCTGTTGCAATCCTGGAATTTCCCCGTTGTGGGACTAATAAAGGCTTATCTTATCTTATCTTATCTTACTCACTGGACTGGTGTTAGCTATATCAATAGTGTCTAGTCCATACATTCTGGCTTTTCTTTCAAATGTCCAACCAAACCCATGTCCCTGGAAGTTTGAATATTCCCAGCAGTCTTGTAGTGTTGTTTTTGAAATACAGTGATCCCTCACTTATCGCGGTTAATGGGGTCCAGAACAGACCGCGAAAAGTGAAAAACCGCGAAGTAGCGTCACCCCCCCCATTTTTTACATACATTTTTTTTGTGTATATATAATATCAATAAGTGTATATTAACCCTATAAATGCATATGTTATCATTAGAACATTAAAGAATAGTTTGAAACATGTAAATAAAATATTAATAATATAAATAATATACATAAAATAATGTATAAATAATATAAATAATACGTACGTTCATTCTCTCACTCTCTCTCTCGACGGGAAGGCGTAGAGGCAGCAGCGACGTCTCGGCCAATCAGCTTGCGAGATTCCCGAGCCGAGCCAACACGAGAACAAAATCTCTTGGTGTGGGGGGGGGGATGCTGGCCAGCGAATCAGAGAGGTGGATTTTGAGTTGTGCCGGCTCTCCATGTAGTCTCCCTGCCTTCTACTAGCGCCTGGGCAACTTTTTTCTCAATTTTGAATTTTTGATGAATATTTTTGAAAAATCCGCGATGCACTGAGGGCGCGAAAGGTGAGGCGTGAAGTAGCGAGGGATCACTGTATTCGCTTCCTCACTTCCTTTCAGCTTGACTCAGTATGATGATGCAAGTTTATCTCTTCTCAAATCCATTGGCATTTCTCCTGCTTCTATTAAAACTGCAATGTTTAGTGTTGTTTTGATTGCTCCAACGCACAGGCAAAGCGCTCTATGCTGCATTCTATTTTTTCCAGAGTCGTCTTTGCCTTTGCCCCATAAATCATGCATCCGTAGTCTATTGTCGATCTCATTAGGGCTCTGTAAATGTCAATTAATGCTTGTTTATGCAGATAAACAAGCATTAATTGACATTAATTAATGTCAATCTAGGGTGCAGACCCTATTCATGTCCAGCTACAGCTTTTATGAGAATAATTGTTGCACTTTGTCTCCAGATTTTCAACATGAACTCTCCATGTGTATGCACTATCAAACCACAATCCTAGATATTTGAACTCACTGACTTTCTCTGTTGGTTGATTATATAATGTTAATGGTTCTGTACCAGTACTGTTTTTTTTATGAAAGTCATATAGCAGGTTTTACTGTTTGAAAACTTAAATCCCCACTCATCTGACCACTTTTCTACTTTCTCCATTGCTTTTGTGATGTTTTTGAACAAACATTTCTCATTTCTTCCCCTCCACCATATGGCTCCATCATCTGCATATACTGCAGTTTTGATGGATCCCTCTTGATCCTCAAACATGTCATCAATCATTATGTTGAATAAAACTGGACTTATCACACTCCCCTGAGGAACACCATTTTCTGTTTCAAAGTCATTAGAAACTTCTGATCCTACTTTAACCCTAATTGTCCTGTGTGTTAAAAAATCCATTATCCAATTATACATCCTACCTCCAATGCCCATTTCATTCAATTTGATAAGAAGTCCATCCCTCCACAGTGAGTCATAAGCCTTTTCAATATCCAGATAAACTATAACCATTACTTCTTTCATTTTGAGAGTCTTTTCAATGTCATTACTTACCCTAACTAGAGCATCCACTGTTGATTGTCCTCGTCTAAAACCATTCTGATAGTTGTTTATTAATCGTCTTTGCTCGAGTACATATGAGAGTCTGTAAACTAACACCTTCTCCATCCATTTCCCTAAGTGTGACGTTAATGCTATTGGCCTGTAGTTGCCTGGATGAGCTGGATCTTTCCCTGGCTTATTAAATGGTAAAATTACAGCCTTTTTCCACCCACTTGGGATAAACCCCTCCTTCCATATTCTGTTAAACAATTTCAGCACCGGTTCCACTGATTGCATAGGCAACTGCCGGAACATATAGCTTAACTGATCATATCCTGGAGCTGTGTATCCACTATCTTGCAAAGCTCTCTTAAGCTCCAACATTGTGAGCTCAAGGTCTAACACAGTCATATCTTCTTTCACTTTATTTTTTAAGTTTGCATTTTTTCTGAGTTTATGCTCCTTTTGCTGTCTGTGACTCTCACCAAGATGTTTTCCTCTATGCACTGCTGCAAATGCTCTATCCAGGACTTCTGCCTTTTCTTTGTCCGATACAGCCATCTTGTCCCCATCCACTAGAGCTGGGACTTTAACTGAAACCCTTTTCCCACTCATTTTTTTAAACATACCCCAGACATCACCTAGTTCTGTTTTCCTACCAATGGTGGAACTAAATTCTCTCCATGTTGACCTTTTCCTGATTTTAATAATCCTTTGAGCTACTGCCCTTTTCTTTTTATAATCTATTAAATTTTCACTATTCATATTCTTCCTCAGCTCTCTAAATGCCTTGTTTCTCTCTTACTGCAGTACTACAGTCGTCATTTCACCAGGGTACAACCTTCTTCCTACCCTGTGTTGTTTTCTTAGGTGTACTTACTATTGCAGCATTCAGAATATGATTGGTTACCTGATGTAAACACTGTTCTATGATACCTTCTAATGTTACCAAATGACATGATTGTACACAGTATTGCCTAAATTTTCCCCCAATCTGCCTTGTCAAAACTAGGTTGCAGGTCAATGATCAATTTTGTTATCGTGTCATCACACCTGCAACCGTATTCTTGGACACTCGGGTAAAGAGAGGTGCAGAGCTGTCAAGTGATCACCACCTGGTGGTGAGTTGGATCCGATGGCGGGGGAGGATGCCATTCAGACCTGGTAGATCCAAACGTATAGTGAGAGTGTGCTGGGAATGCCTGGCTGAGTGAGGCCCCTGTCTGAGAGGTCTTCAACTCCCACCTCCGGAAGAACTTTGACCACATTCCGAGGGAGTCTGGAGTCATGGAGTCTGAATGGGCCATGTTCTCCACCTTTATTGTTGAAGCAGTGGCCCAGAGCTGTGGCCGCAAGGTGGTCGGTGCATCTTGTGGTGGCAACCCCCGAACCAAGTGGTGGACACCAGTGGTGAGGGGGGGCCATTAAGCTGAAGAAGGAGTCCTATCAGGCTTGGTTGGCTTGTGGGACTCCCGAAGCAGCTGAGGTGTACCGGCAGGCCAAGCGGAGTGCAGCTCGGGTGGTTGCTGAAACAAAAACCTGGGTATGGGAGGAGTTCAGTGAGGCCATGGAACAAGACTTTCAGTTGGCCTTGAAGAGATTCTGGCAAACTGTCCGGCGGCTCAGGAGGGGAAAGCAGCTCCCTGTCCACACTGTGTATGGTGCAGATGGGGCGCTGTTGACTTCGACTGGGGATATCGTCGGACGGTGGAAGGAATACTTTGAGGATCTCCTCAATCCCACTGATACGCCTTCCACAGAGGAAGCAGGGCTTGTGGACGAGGGGGATGACTCGCCTATCACAGGGGCTGAGGTCGCCAAGGTGGTTCAAAATCTCCTTGGTGGCTGGGCCCCGGGGGTGGACGAGATTCGCCCTGAGTACCTCAAGGCCCTGGATGTTGTAGGGCTGTCATGGTTGACACACCTCTGCAACATTGCGTGGAGATCAGGGGCAATGCCTTTGGCATGGCAAACCGGCATGGTGGTTCTTCTCTTCAAAAAAAGGGGCCGGAGGGTGTGCTTCAACTTTAGAGGGATCACACTCCTCAGCCTCCCTGTGAAGGTCTATGCCAAGGTATTGGAGAGGAGAGTCCGGCCGTTGGTCGAACCTCGGATTCAGGAGGAGTAATGTGGTTTTCGTCCTGGCCGTGGCACATCGGACCAGCTCTTTACCCTCTCGAGAATTCTCGAGGGTTTGTGGGAGTTTGCCCAACCAGTTCACATGTGTTTTGTGGACCTGGAGAAGGCATTCGACCACGTCCCTCGTGTTTTTTTGTGTGGGGTGCTTCGGGAGTATGGGGTATCGGGCTTGTTGTTACAAGCTATTCGGTCTCTGTACGACCGTTGTGAGAGTTTAGTTCGTATTGCCAATACTTGGTCGGACTCATTCCCAGTGAGAGTTGGACTCCGCCAGGGCTGCCCTTTGTCACCGATCTTGTTCATAAATTTTATGTACAGGATTTCTAGGCGCAGCCAGGGAACGGAGGGTGTCGTGCTTGGTGACCACAGGATCTCATCTCTGTTGTTTGCAGATGATGTTGTCCTGTTGGCTTCATCCAGCAATGACCTACAGTTCTTGCTGAGACAGTTTGCCGCTGAGTGTGAAGCAGCTGGGATGAGAATCAACACCTCCAAGTCCGAGTGCATGATCCTCAGCCGGAAAAAGGTGAATTGTCCTTTCTGGGTTGGGGACAGGCTCCTGCCCCAAGTGGAGGAGTTTAAGTATCTTGGGATCTTATTCATGAGTAAGGGGAGTATGGAGCGAGAGATTGATAGACGGATTGGAGCAGCATCTGCAGTGATGCGGACGTTGTACCGGTCTGTTGTGGTGAAGAGGGAGCTGAGTTCTAAGGCAAAGCTGTTGATTTACCAGTCACTTTACGTTCCTACTCTCACCTAGGGTCACGAGCTTTGGGTAATGACCGAAAGAACGAGATCGCGGATAAAAGCAGCTGAAATGAGCTTTCTCCGTAGGATTGCTGGACTCACCCTCAGAGATAGGGTGAGGAGCTCAATCATCCGGGAGAGGCTCAGAGTAGAACCACTGCTCCTCCACATTGAAAGGAGTCAGTTGAGGTGGTATGGGCAGCTGATTAGGATGCCTCCTGGACGCCTCCCACTTGAGGTGTTTCGGGCACGTCCCACTGGGAGGAGACCCCGGGCAGACCCAGGACTCGGTGGAGAGACTATGTCTCCCAGCTGGTCTGGGAACGCCTTGGTATCCTCTCTGAAGAGCTGGAGCAGGTGGCTGGGGAGAGGGAAGTCTGGGCTTCTCTGCTTGAACTGCTGCCTCCGTGACCCGGACCTCTGGAAAAGCGGTAGAAGATGGATCGATGGATGGATGCCTTGTCAAAACACCATCTTGTAAAACATCTTCCCTCTTGTATACATACTTCCGTTTTAATGACTGTAAGTATTGGGAAGTGATCACTTCTCATAGTTGTACTGTTCATAACCGTCCATTCACAGGCACCCACTAAAGAATTAGATACCAGAGTCAGGTCAATACATGATGATGTGTCCCTATACACATCCACCCTGGTACCTTCATCACTGTTGAGACAAATTAACGGTCTTTCATCTAACATCTCTTCCACAACATTTTTTATTAAATCACCCTTATTGTCATTCAACCGTACAACCAATCATGTACAGTAGAACGAGATTGTGTTTAACCTATCTACAGTGTTAATCACACACACCCCAAGTGCAGAATCAGAGGGCCGCTGCCATGCAAGGCCCCGCTACAGATTTCCCTCCTCCATTCCATTATTGCTGAGCACCAAGCTGGATGGCAGGAAGTTCCACTTTTTTATCTGGTCTTTGGCATAACCCAGCCGGGATTTGAACCCCTGCCTCCTGGGTGTGGGGCGGATGCTCTACCAACTGAGCCACCACTCCATTTCCATTGTTATCTGTATGTGTGCTTCCCCACAAGCTATTATGGGCATTAAAGTCTCCACACCATACCACTTTCATGTGCCCTTCCCCTGCCATAACACTGAAACTATCTGCTGTTAACTTCCTACATGCGTTGTAATAATTAATCAGCTTAATATTTCCTTGTCCATTTGGCCTACATATTTCAATAATACTACACTCTATATCCTCAGGTGAGGGAATCACACTATATGCCAGGCCATCTTTAATGAAAGTGGCACATCCTCCTCCATTTACAGTGTTAATTCTATCCTGTCTGATTGAACTATATACTGGAATAACAAAATCTAAGTGAGACTGAAGTCATGTCTCCTGTACACACACTACCTCTGGAACAACTTGTAGTTCGTAAAGATCCTTCTTGAGTTCTTGTCTGTTTGCTATAAGAGTCCTCGCATTCCACTGTAGTATGTGTAGTACCATATTCAGATATTAAGTTTTAATACGTGGCTCCCCATTTTCAGCTGTCAGTAAACCATGACTCTGGTCGGCTTTGATATCTTTCACCTCTAGGAATCTTCCTGTTGCTTCCACAATGATTTTGATTCTATCACTTTTCTTCTTTAGCTGTGCAGCAACATTAATGGTGTAGCAGATAAAAGCTACAAAGTTTGTCCTCTTAACTATCAATGTGTCATCATCCATTTTGCATCTGTGAACACAAATATTCCTTGCAGCGACATGATCTTGTGCTTGTGTGGGATTTGTTGATGGCTGGGCTTCCCTTTGAACTGAACTTCTTTGATGAAGGCCTGTTGTGTTTCTAACCATTCCTGCCTCTCTCACTGTCTTTCGAGCTTCCGCATACGAGATTTTCTTACTTATTCTGATTTCCTGGGCTTGTTTAGCTTCCCACTGCACAACACATCCTCCATATGCAGCACTGTGGTCACCCCCGCAGTTGCAACACTTTACTTTGGCGTCCTTGTCACATTTACCATATTCATGCTCCCCTCCACATCTAGCACATCTTAACTTTCCCTTACATTGCTGAGCAGTGTGACCCATCCTTTGACATTTGTAGCACCTGAGTGGCTTTGGGACATATTCTCTGACACTGTAATACAGGTATCCTATTTGGACTGATTTAGGGAGTGTTTCCTCAAACTGAATCATTACAGACAGTGTATCCTGCAGTGGACCTTCTCTTTTACTCTTTAGCCTTTTTACATCCTTCACCTTTCCTCCTTGGATCTCGTTTTTCACTTCTTCCATAGACATGCTCAAAGGGACACCTGACATAACTCCCCTCAAGTTTGCTGTTGAGATATGTGGTTTGCTATGAAATATGGTTCGAGGTAAGTAAGATTTTTTTTTTTGGGGGGGGGGGCTTCAGAATGGTGGTGGTGGTTGGGGTTCAGCCCCCCCCCCCCAAATTCCTGGATATGCCACTGATATGTGAAAACATTGGTAATGTTACTAGTACCAGTGTACTGTACTGGTAACTAGTAATGTTACTAGTTACCAGTAATGATGACAACGTTTATTCTAACTTGGATGGAACTTGTGTAACATACTAACTACTCTGGAATTGTGGAGTCCAACTCATTTTTCCCACTGGGATGAGAACTGATTGTTAAACTTACGTTTATTTGAAGCAGAGACTTCAAATAAACAGCTAACAGTCTCTCTGTTAGCTGTGAATACATGTTTATCTGTTGTCTAACACAGTTAATTTATTAGAGTTTATATATTTGACCCAGCCTGATAATAAACTTTGACAGGTAGTTCAATGTGGTTATGATCTTTGACACTCATACTGATTTAGTGATTTCATCATCTACAATCCATAATATCAGCAAAGGATTCAGAGAATCTGGAGAAATTTCAAGGCTGAAAACCAGCATTGAATGCCTGGGTCCTTCGATCCCTCAGGCAACACTGCATTTAAAACCAACATCATTCTGCAAAGGACATTATTACCACATGGGCTAAGGAACACTTCAGAAAACCACTGTCAGTAAGCACAGTTCGTCGCCACATTACAAGCTAAAACTGTTATGACCCGAGCGCCGGTTCTGATCGCGCTCGGGCTAAGTTCTTCTCGCTGCCGGCCTTGACAGCTGCGGGCTGTATTCTGGCCTCACCGGGCTCTTATTGTGAAAGTGCTCGGTGGGGCTTCCGCCTGTCAAGGGCCGGTCAGCTGTTTGTCATTACCGTCGTTAGTGTTTTGCCCTTTTAAGCCCGGCACTAACGACGGTAAGACGCAGGAGTATCAGTCAATATTCAGTCAACAATAGTCAACATCACGCCAGTATTGTCTGAGTGTCTTCGTCCTGCCAATCCTGGGTCTACACCTCGTCGTGCTTGGGAGTGCCGTAGACCTTCATGTCAGGTTTGTTATTGTAACTTTGTCACAGTTTAGCTCGGAGTGGCTGGGGTTAGTCCTGCGAGCCCAAGCCTCGTTTGTGTGTGTGTTTGCCCTTAGGGGCTCATGGCTTTGTTGTCTCACGTCTGTGAATAAATAACATCTTAGCCAAACTCACTGGTGAACTCTCTGGCGTCTCTTGGTGATCCGCGAGGATCACCACATGACAAAAACTCTACCATCAAAGGTCAAAACCACATGTCAACAACATCCAGAGACACCGCCAGCTGCTCTGGACTCCAGCTCATCTGAGATGGACTGAACCAAAACGGAAAAGTGTGCTGTCACCCCAAACTGGATAAAAAGAATTGCCCCCTCCCCAATATCATCATAAACCTTAGATATCATCTTACATAGATAGATAGATAGATACTTTATTTCGAACAAAAAAGTATAACAAAAACAAAACAAATGACAAATGCAATAAAGTAACAGTATACAGTGTTCGAAAGGGAGAAGGAAGAAGTGAACACTTATTAATTCCATCTCCTCTTTTCCATAAATGCACCCATGTGAATTATATACAAATTACCACATTTAAGACCCCAAGTAAACAACTGTATTTTGTACATATCAACATTAACACCCATCCATCCTAGCATACATTGATGTCCATACATCAAAACCAGCCTCAAACAACACAGATATACACAGTGCTGTCCCACCCACCATTCCATAGTGTCCCATAGTGTCCCAGAGAGAGCATAGTGAATCGTACATATAAATACTACCCTTCTAACATACTGTATATCCTTACAACAAATAATGTTTGTACCTCTTTTTGAATTGATTTCTGTTTGTACATAGTTTCAGTTCCGGCTCAAGACTGTTCCACAAATCCACCCCACAGACAGATATGCACATACTTTTCTTGGTTGTTCGTATCTTGGGTTTTGTAAAGTTTAAGTCTCCTCTCAAATTATGATCATTGTCTCTTTTTTTAAAAATATTTTTTGTATATTAGTTGGGAGTTGATTATTAATTGCCCTGTACATGACTTGTGCTGTTTTAAATTTAACTAAATCAATGAACTTTATGACATGTGACTTTAAAAACAACGAATTGGTATGGTCTCTATATCCCACACTATTTATTATCCTTATAGCTCTTTTTTGTAATGTGCATATTGACTGTAGGTTGGTCTTGTAGGTGCTTCCCCAGACTTCTACACAGTAGTTAAGATAAGGTAGAAACAGTGAATTGTACAGTAAGACCAATGATTTATAGTCCAAGATGTGTCTTGTCTTCCCCAGTATGCCTATACTGTACATTTTGCCAACTTGGCCTGGATGTGACTGATGTGAGGTTTCCAGCAGATTTAATTGTCTAGCGTCACCCCAGAAACTTATTTTCCTGTACTGTTTCTATTCTGGTATCATCTATCGTTACCATTATTTCATGATTTATTTTATAATTTCCAAACAACATAATCTTTGTTTTTTTTTAGATTTAGAGATAATTTATTTTTGTTGAACCACTGCGTTAACTTTTTCATTTCAGTTGTGACCACCTCTAAAACCTGCTGCAAATTCTCACCAGTGCAAAGGATATTTGTGTCATCCGCAAACAAAATAAATTTCAGAATTTTTGATACTTGGCATATGTCATTTATATACAAAATAAAGAGTTTGGATCCCAAAACTGACCCCTGGGGCACACCACAAGTGATGTCCATGAAGGTCGATTTGTGCTCACCAATTTGTACAAATTGTTGTCTGTTACTTAAATAACTTTCCACCCAACTCAGTCCGACCCCTCTTATCCCATACCTTTCCAGTTTCCTTAGTATTCTGTGGTCAGTGTCAAAAACTTTCTTTAAATCTATAAATACTCCTACAGCAAACTTTTTTTTATCTATACAACTAGTAATTTCTTCAATAAGTTCGATCAGTGCCAAAGATGTAGATTTATCTGCTCTAAAACCATACTGGCTGTCTGTAAGGAGGTTGTGTTTTTCAATGAAATCATCCAGTCTTTTAGTGAAGATTTTTTTCAAGTATTTTGGAGAATTGTGAGAGTAAAGAGACTGGCCTGTAATTTGTGAAACAATGACTGTCTCCTGTTTTGTATAGAGGTATTACTTTTGCTATTTTCATTTTGTTTGGAAATTTACCAGTTTGAAATGACAGGTTACAGATGTGGGTGAGTGGCTTAACAATTCCTTCAATTACTTTTTTCACTATTGTCATATCAATTTCATTCCAGTCCGTTGATTTTTTGTTCTTAAATTTACTCACAGTCTTGATAATTTCCTTTTCAGTAACTGCACCCAAAAAGATTGTGTTTGGATTTCTATCTTCTATTTCATTTACAGAACCACTGTTGTTTTTTTCTGTTGCCACTATTGATTTTGCTAATTCAGGACCAATGTTTACAAAAAATTTATTGAAACCACTGACCACATCCTCCACATTATTTATCAAATTGCCATTTTCATTAAAATATTCTGGATAATTAGCATTAAGATAAGATAAGATAAGATAAGCCTTTATTAGTCCCACAATGGGGAAATTCCAGGATTGCAACAGCACAGGGATAGCAACACTCAGAAGGCAAGAAAAAACAAGAGCAGCTAGTATACATATGTACATATTAATATAAATATATATATATATATATATATATATATATATATATATATATACAATATACTGTATATATAAATACTTTCTTACAGGTCCTCATTATATTAGTAAGCTTATTTTTATATCTTTTATATTTGATCTCAGCCTCCACCATTCTGCATTTACTGAATTGTTTATATAATGTATTCTTCTTTTTACATGCATTTATTAACCCCTTGGTGACCCAAGGAATATTTTTCTTTTGTTGTCTTTTGTTGTCTTTTGTTGTCTGTCACTGTATTGTTTTATAGGACAGTTTTTATTGTACAATGATTGAAATATTTGTAAAAATTTATCATATGCTTTATTTATATCATTTTATCATAAACTATCTTCCAATCTTGTATTAATAATTCCTTTGTCAGTAAATACATAGATTCTTCGGCTCTTATTCTTTTATATTTAATATTTTTGTTATACTTTTTCTTCCTATAATCACATTAATAGACAAAAATCGGCAGGTGGTCACTGATATCATTCAATAAAAGCCCACTCCTGATATTATTTTCCATAATGTTTGTGAATATGTTATTTATTAGTGTGGCACTGTGTGACATAAGACTTTGAGTTACAAATGCTAAATGTAAAAAAAAAAAAGCTTGCAAAGTAGGAACATTTCTTGTAAATTTGCAGTTTTTCTTTTATATTTGCAACTTTTTCCCTCTTAAATGTGTAGCTTTTTTCTTGTTAATCTGTAACTTTTTTCTTTCAAAATTTTTAACTCATAAATTTGCATTTTTTTTAAATCTTCAACTTTTTTCTTTTAAATCTGCAACTTTCTCATAAATTTGCAATTTTGTTTAAAATCTGCAACTTTTTCTCATAAATTTGCATTTTTTTAAGTCTTCACCTTTTTTCTTTTAAATCTGCAACTTTTTCCCATAAATGTTAAACTTTTTTCACATTTTTTTTTACTTTTTTCTTGTAAATCTTCTAAATTTTTCCACATCTATCCATAAATTCACTAAGTCTCTGTCTGTATCTATCTGTATGTCTGTTCCACGCATATCTCTTTAAACCTTCCTCACCTTGACCTAAGGTTTTATACGAGGTTTCCTGAGGTTATGAGGGTGTGCATCCCTGAATATGGAGTCGCTCAGTCAAAATATGTAATTTTTATCAATGACAGTTTAGCCACCGCTCTATCACCGCTGTGTCTCTTCATGCCCTGGCTTCAAGAAGTGTGGGTGAGGTTCGGATTGACTCCATGCTCATTAGAGAACACACAGCATCACGACCTGTCAGTCACCACAGTGTTCCCTGGACAAAACAAGGAAACTGAAAATTTAATGCTTAAAAAAGTTATACCATAAAGGGGTAAAGGGTAAAGCCAACTTAATTGTCATTCAGTCCATACAGCCTATCATGTACAGTAGAACAAAATTATGTTTCTCTTATCTACAATGTTAATCACATCTAGAATCAGAGAGGTTGCTGCCATGGAAGGCACAGCCACATAATTTCCGTCCTCTGTTCCATTATTGCTGAGCACCAAGCTGGACGGCAGGAAGTTCCACTTTTATATGGTCTTTGGCATGACCCAGCCGGGTCATGCCAAAGCATGTGGGGCATGCATCTGTGGGGCATGCAAGTGTGGGGCATGCATCTGCCCCACACCTAGGCCTCCTGGGTGTGGGGCAGATGCTCTACCAACTAGGCCACCACTCCGGTGGTCATAAAGTTGGCATGATTGCGTAGGTCTAAAGGATAATTCACCATATGTGGAGAATGAGGTGCGCGAGCAGACTGGGCGGAGCATCAGTGGACCGGGTCTGACAAAAAGTTATTTTCAATAAAGTGACAAAAAGATAATGCATGCAGTGTGCTTTTGCCCCGAGGCTGATTTATCAAAGAAAACAGCTGAGCTGTGTGGTTCCACTAATCAGCTGATTGAATCCACTGGTGTTCTGACATTTTGGCATATCTATCAGAACAGCTGATATAGGTGCAGGACATACAGGAGAATTGAAACGATGTTTCTTTCCCTCTTCAGTGGTGTGTGCAATAAAACAAAAGGAATAAAGCTGGAAAAACAACAGCAGTCCATGTACAGTAATGCTACCCGTAGTGCAAATAGCAACAAAAGATAGACTTAGGGTTTAATTCTTAAAAAAAAATATACCATAAAGTTGCCGTGATTGCGTAGGTCTAATGGATAATTCATCATGAAGAACACAGGGGGAGCAGCAGCTGAACCTGTGGCTCACAGTCCTTTACAGGCAAACGGGTAAAGCAGCAGCCAATGGGTCTCAAATATGTGTAAACGTGTCCTGTTATAGCACTGTATGAGTTTATTGACTCATACAGTGAGTCAGAGGAAATTCAATGTTACAAGGAACTCCATCACTGAACAGTGATATAAACAAAAATAATTATAATGATGACTGAACAACTGCCATTCCCCAAAATGAAGATTCACTATTATGAATACAAGTAATAAAAGATCAGACAGATCAGTGATCTGACAAACAAATAAACAACATCTGAAACAGTCGCTAAAATTGGATGTCCCATTCATTTTCAATATTTAGGTATTCTGTAATTAATATTCACACAATCAAATAAATATATTTAGTCCCTTTTATATTAGTCAAAGTCTAACATGTGATTGCCTACATATAGGCTACACCTCTGTATTCCACTTTCAAACACAGCCTACATTTGGGCCTGCAAAGCCTGACTGGGATACCCGTATCAGACAGGAATACTTGGTTCTACAGGCAATACACTAGTTCTATGTAATGCCTTAAATTTTCTCTCTTCATCTAGACCACAGGTGTCAAACTCATTCCATGGAGGGCCAAGACCCTGCAGGTTTTACCTCCACCCAGTGTCTTCAACAGGTGATTTCTCTGAATTTCTTCCTACTGATTGCTGATCAGTGAAAACACCTGTTGAAGAGACTGGGTGGAAGTAAAACCTGCAGGGTCTTGGCCCTCCATGGAATGAGTTTGACACCCCTGATCTAGACCATGACTCAGGTTTGTTTTTATAAAGTTTTTGTCTTAAAGGGTTTGAACTCTTCCCTGTTATAGAAATAGGGGAAAAACACAATCTTGCATCAGACATCAACTACCTATAGTGTCTCAAACAGGTTCATTTTGTCTTCTTACTGATAAAACTGATCTTGTTCTTCTATTACGACAAAGCAAAGAGATGTCTCATACCTTTGACATGTTTTGACTGTCATCCGCAGTCTTCTTCAGAAAGTGTCGTCTGATGACACTTTGCTTTGTCTTCATGGAAGAACAATATCAGTTTTACCTATAGTGTCCCCACAGTCTGTACTCTTGAGAAAATGTTCTGTTTACTGCCCCCCCCAACAGTGAAATGAAATATCCACCCATACAGATGGTCAATGACGGAGTAGCTCATTCCTGATGAAATCACCCCGAAGTCCTCAGATCTGCTTACTGCTGACCTTGACCTTAACCACATCTTAGCTGCAGAGTCATCTAGGATGTGGTTAAGGTCAAGGTCCTAGGAGGAGTAATGCTTTTCATGAAATTGTAAATGCCCAGATCTCCTGAGCTGTGACTCTGAACTTGAGCGCAGCCTTGATGCCAGCAAACCTGAGGATCCTCAGGTGGATCCCCAGGTGCAGAAGAACAAGCATTCACAGCAAGTGTTCAGCCAAGGCAAATCCACGAGGGGCTGGGGAAACTGAGGTCTATTTATACTCAACCAGTAATTGGCTCCTGTGCGTTAATGAGAGCAGCTGCAAGAAATTTTTTTTTTTTTTTTGTTACTTATTTGTACCCGTAGGTAGATTTGGTTTGCAGTCTGGTGACAAGCCACCGGCTGCCGGTCGCTGCGTGCGCGAGCGCCCTAAACCTACATGTTTTTGGTATGCGGGAGGAAACCGGAGAAATCCCGGAGTAAACCCGCGCAACACGGGGAGAACATGCAAACTCCACACAGCTCACTGTTGGTCGGGGGCTGGGATCGAACCCACGATCTCATGATCCCCGCGATCCCCCGGCCGAGGGTAAACTGTGCTGCCACAGTACTAAACCACTGTGCCACCGTGCAGCCTGAGAATAGTGTGAGGTGAGTGTGACTGTGATGTCACCTTCGGACCATAACATGTACTACTTTTATACACTTTTATAAACTGACTAATAAATGACAGGAGATAATGACCTGTGTATGTACAGTTAAACTGTTCCATCTACTCAAAAACCAGCACCTCCCAACTGCCACTCTTTGATGATGCTAACACAAGTGCTGACCATAACAGACTACTTGTGTTTGACTGAATGTCTTATTGTCCACATACATACTGTTCTGAAGTCTGTCTCGTTTCTTCAGACAAGCTTTTTAGCGCTTGTTTGCTACCTCTGCTCTTAAACACATTTTATTTCGCTTTCTTATACAACACATAGCAACAAACAAACACAACACACAAGCCCGAGTTAAAATAATTAATAATAGAATTAATAATACAAAAACAGAATTATGACCAGCTGGCCATACTAATAATTAGTTAAACAAAAGGGAGGAGAGAAAAAAATACCAAATAATTATCACAATTGCATCTGTACTCTAAGCATCCTTCCACAGTTCAAATAAGCACACTCTGAGGGCATCACTCCACTCCATCTGCCCAACACAACTCCATCTATACGATACTGTCATGAACCTCTCCGTGAGCTCTTCCACAGCGCATGGCGAGGGGTAAAATGATCAGGATTTACGTGCAGGGTTCACCACACACATTTATTAACATAATGTCACACAGTTCCAAAAAGGGTGCAGACATACAAAAAGGCAAAAATAACTTACAGTGGGCGTTTGAGGGCCGGCATCGCCCAGCGGCCACATGAGAAGAGACGTGCACCACGCTGGTGTCCCATAGCCCGTATCGCTGGGCGGACGCAAGAGAACCACGGTGATGTGGAGCGCCTACCCGTCGTGGCATACAGTCAAATAAGGTCGTCCCCGAACAACGCAGCAGACAACACACACAGATGAAGACCCCAGCAATGCGTGACTGGCAGGAGACTGCCTAAATGCACACATTGCTGGTGATAGTGAAATTAGCAGCACCTGGGCGAGGAGCGGGAAGATGGCACACAGGAATAGACACAGCTGGTACTAAAGAGAGAGGGGGCGTGGCCAGGCCGGCCGCTGTCAGCAACGCTCACAGAAAGTAGGTCAGAGCGGCCAGCCGTCCAGGAGCTGAGAGTGAGGGAGGCACACTGAAATATGTAGTAAACACATATACAGTGGCACCAAGACCCACAGGGAGGGCAGGACCGAGCCGTGGAAACCAAGCCGGCTCGGTTCCTGACACGATATAAGGTCAAATGCGCATCCAGTGTATCCTTCCCCTTCATGATAATTTCACATAGGTCTACGGGCAAGTATTCCATTACGGGCTGCCAAATATGCATAAAAACGTTGTTGTTTCCTTTTAATTTGGCACTGAGCCTTTCCATTGGTAACACTCTGAATATTTCTTTGTACCACTGAGTTACAGTAGGTGGTTTCTCATGGATCCAACTAAACAGTATGCATTTTCTAGCTAAACCTAGGAGTTTATTTAGTAGTTTAGATTGTTTGGCATTCATACTCCTTTCTGTAGTCGGCAGCCCCAGTAGAAACTGGCCCGGATCTTTACGTATCTTATGCTTTAATATAGCACTGATTTCTTTAGATACATGCATCCAAAACTTAGTGATTATTGGACAAAACCAAAAACATTTAAGACATTTAAGACATAATGGTGATTTATTAGGATCAATTTTATTCAATATATAAGGTGCCCTGTGTTGTCTTTGTAATATTTTACACTGCATTTCTTTAAATTTATTGCTGATAACTAATGAATGAATAGTTAAAATACACTTTCTCCATGCCTCTTCATCAAAGCCACTTTGAAGCTCTTCCTCCTATCTTCAACTAATTTTCCCATATCATATTTTTTATAGTTCTGCAGGCTTTTATAAAAGTATGATATGTGGCCTTTATTTAATTTAAAGTTTATTATAAATCTTTCAACTGGTTCTAATGAAACTGCATTCTGTAAAGATTTATTGTTGTAATAAGATGTCAGGCTTGGAAAAAGGCAAAAAAGTCTTTTTTTGGTAAATTAAAGGTATTTTGAGCTGTTGTGAAGGACATAAATATATTATTCTCATCGTACAGGTCTCCTATCACTCTCACTTCCTGCTTCATACCAAGATCTAAATATGGCGTTATTAATGCCAGGAGAAAAATCTCTATTATTCATAAGTGGGGTGAGATATGAAAAGGTACTTTTTCTATCAGTGAATTTATTCGTGTCTTGCCAGATCTTAATGGAGTTTGACAGAATTGGATTATCCCTGACCTTTGTAGACATTTTTATACAAGTAAGTTCCCCCAGTAGTTCAAAGGGGTCACAACCCCATGAATCTATTGGGTTTTCTTTTCTTTCCACATAGCCATGAACCCATCCGTGAATAATTCTGCCATGGCAGGCCCAGTTGCACAGTATAAGGTTAGGAAATGCAAGACCTCCTTTATCCTTGGGCAACTGCAAGGTTTTCATACTAATCCTGGGATTTTTCCCTTGCCAAATAAAATGTGACAGATCTTTTTCACTCTCTTTTGCCAATTTCTTAGAGATACAGTATAAACAGGTAACATCTGCATTGGGTATAATAGACATGGTATCACATTCATTTTTAACAGATTAATTCTACCCATCCAAGAAAGTGGCAAGTCCTTCCATCTTATTAGATCCTTCTTAATACTCTTATGTACAATATGAAAATCCAAGTTCAATAGGTTTTGAACATTTGGTGTAATTTTAATCCCCAAATATGGTGTGCCGCTAGTCCAGCAAAAGCTAGCGGTACTCAAATACTTTGCAAGCAGTTTCATGAAATGGTCAGTCAGAAAGCAACTCATACTGGCTCGGCTGTTGCCAGGGTTTGCAGGGTCAGGAGTTCCTGGCAGCAGAGGGCAGAGGACAGAGCTACGTAGAGGAATCTGATCAGACCTAAATGAAACAGTCATTGTCGCCCGCGACAGACTGCTATGATGATGATGATGATGATGAGAGCCCTGAGGTAGACCAAGAAAAAGGAAAATCAGGGAGATTTGGTATATTCTTGTTGTACCCAATTGGCATAGCCAAGGATTTATCAAGGCTGATCTTGTACCCTGACAAGGACCCAAAGGTTTCAATAATTGGCATTAAAGCTGGTATAGATTCTTCAGGGTTTGTAATAAACAACAAAACATCATCCGCATACAGCACAATTTTGAATGTATTATTTTTAATTTGGAAGCCAGCAATGCTGTTATGACTTCTAATGGCCTCTGCCAATGGTTCAATGGCCAAGGCAAATATTAATGGCGATATAGGGTCTCCCTGTTGAGTAGATCTCCCAAGTATAAATTCAGATGACTTTGCACCATTTACAAGCACACTAGCTCTAGGTGAATAATATATTAGTTTGACCAAGTTGATAAAATCCTCTCCCAAGCCAAATTTCCCCATTACTGTAAAAAGGTAAGGCCACTCTACGCGGTCGAAAGCCTTCTCCGCATCCAGTGAAATAATAAGACCATGTTTGTGATTCATATTTGTATGTTGAATAATGTTGAGTACTTTTCTCATATTAGTTTGGGAAATTCTGTTCTTTAATAAAACCCATCTGGTCTGGCTTAATTAGCAGAGGGAGATAGTGTTCAAGTGTGTTTGCCAATATCTTGGAGAAGAATTTACTATCTACATTGGTCAAACTGATGGGTCGATATGAACTGCATTTTTCAGGGGGGTTATCTTTTTTAAGAATTAATGAGATGTTTGCCAAGTACAAAGAGTTAGGAAGAGAACCTTTTCTCAGCTGAGTGGAGGTACATCTTTAAAAGAGGGCCCTTTAATGAGTCCTGAAATTTTTATAAAACTCAGGGTCATATCCATCAGGCCCAGGAGCTTTTCCACCCTGGAGAGAGTTAATCGCATTTCTAATCTCTTCCTCTGTTAAGAAGGCAGGACTGTGATTAAAGATATTACAGGTTTGGTTGCAGTTCTCAGACTGACCACTAGGGGCGCGGCCGTTTTTTGTGAGGAAGGAACTTATTACACTGTTCATTAGTTTGCTCTGAGTATCGTTGATGGTAGCATATGTCCCTTTAGTTGTCCTTTTTATTAGAGTGTGCGTCCATGAGACAGGTGAGTGATTTGTAGAAGATTATTAAGACGTTTAGTATGGTTATTGTTCACCTGGATAATTTTAAGTATATGATATTCCGCTGTTTACCATTGTTAGCTATAGACTAAGGGGCTAAGCTACACTATGTTCTTGTTACTGTATTATTATTTTAGTTGTTGGTTCTTAGGTCTATATATATATTGCTTAAAGTAGTCATCTGTATTTGAGCTTGTGTAGTTATGGGTATATTGTAAATGAGAGAAGTGTGCCTTTGTTTACTTTAATAATTAGTGTAGTAGTTAAGGCTTTGAGGCCTACCTATAAGGGCAGCACGTGACTGCTATTTAATATTGGATTTGACCAACATTATTTTTGTTTATTATAAGCTGTTATATTTTCACCAATGCTTTAGTTATATTTTCCTGGTTATTTATGTTATTGAAGTATTAGGTAGAATTTATATCTGATATGCTCTTCCCTTTTTTTTGTTACAGAACCACACACACACACACATACACACACCCACACATGTTGAAACAAGTGTTGAAGCAAGTCTGAATAAAGACCATAAAGAATTCATCCAGCCCAGTTCTTGGCATTCTAACCGATGCCCACTCCGCGATCACAACTATACGGAGCCAGATAGATAATTCTCCATAACAAAGTTTTGGTGCCGAAACCCAGGATCTGGTGATTACGGAGTGAAGATGGAGTATGGTCCGCAGAGAGGTGGTGCCCGTCCAAGAAGGGCAGTGCGACCACCAGGATGGATGAACGATTATGAGGGATACACGCTGCCACCTGCCCCACAAGAGCAGTACAGGGCCACAGAGGGATACGCCGAGATGACGCCCCTCCCGCAACACCCAGGACAGATCAGTGACCCATCTCCTGGCTATCTTGGAACCCCCTTCACCGGACCAGTATTATCCGGTGCCCCCCACGGCTTTATGAGCGTAGTACAGCAGCTGCAGGAGGACAACAGGCATCTGCAGATGATGTTTACAGATCTGAGAAGACAGATAGACCGTGGTACTACTACACTGGCTGCTACAAGTCTGCAACCTGTGGAACCAGGAAGCACTAACATCTCGGCTAATGGTTTGTGGCTCTACACAGATACGCCCACCCAAGCCGCTCTACATCAAGATGCCCTACCTGCAGCAATAGGAGGTGCACAAGAGGAAGAGGAGTGGCCACAACCTCCACCACCAGTTTATTTCCCTAGCGATCATCCTGATCTTCCACATGTGCAATTTGCTGTACCCCAGCAACCACCAGGCATCGTCCAAGAGCTTAGCCAGCGTCTACCAGAGTTACGAGTGCAGCAAGATGCGGCGGCAGTAACTACAAATACAGACACTCAGACCCATATGCAGCAGTCTGCCCTGGCATCTCAAACTCTTGGCCCTTTGGAGGGCAACATCCTGTCTCCAGAGCGAGTGTCTACTCCCACTCAGTCTCTCATTCCGAAGGAGAAGATCTACAGAGGCCCAAAGCCCTCAATCCCAGAATTCACCCAGGCTGATCCTAGGCAGTTCGCTCGGCTAAGACTGGCTTTGGACAACATCCTCCCAACTGATGCAACAGAGAGATTTAAGTATCAAGTGCTCTGTGATCACCTTAAACTTGAGGATGCTCTTCTTCTTGCGGACTCATACAGTAACTCTCTTTGTCCATACACAGACACAATGGCTTCTCTCATTAAGCACTATGGTCAGCCACACCACCTGTCCCTACAAAGAATAGCAGAGCTGATGGATGAGCCCAATATTCGTCCCAGTGACACGGCAGGCTTCAGAAGGTTTGCTCTCAGAGTTCGAGCATTAGTTGGGATGCTTGAACAGCTTGGAGAAGATGGACGAGTAGAGCTACAGTGTGGGTCTCATGTGGCGAGACTCACAAGGAAGCTACCTCAAGACCTCCGAGCTGCTTTCCGCCGCTACCTCTACCCACAAAATAGTGGAGTGCCATCATTAAGAGACTTTGCAGAGTGGCTGGAATATGAGCTGGTCATCCAAGAGGGCGGTGATGAAGCGGACAGAGATAACAAGAGAGACAGCGGTAGTTCAAAGAGAGATAAAAGAGCTGCTAAGACAGCTACAACGGTCCTCCTCGGCGCAACGCAAGATAGTGAATCAAAAGAGTCTCCAGCTCAAACTCATCACACCTCAGATGCACAGGACAAGCCCAAAGCATACTGCCCCTACTGCAGTAATACCCTACATTTTCTGGATCAGTGTGCTAACTTCAAGCAACTGACAAAGGATCAGAAGGTTAACTGGATTAAGTCTAACAACTGCTGCTGGCGTTGTGGTCGGCGCCACCAAGCGGCCCAATGCCGACTTAAAGTGCAATGTAAAATATGCAAAGGGAAGCATCTGGAAGCCCTGCATGAAGTGAATCTGCGTGCAGCTGCATCTAAACCAATTAACCCAGCAACCTCAGAGCCAGAGAATAAATCATCCGCAGATGTTCTCTACCTAGATCGTCGAGCAGGGTGCAACCAGGTCCTTCTAAAGATCAGTAAAGTTCTGCTGCGAAATGGTGAGCATACGCTGGAGACATTCGCTATACTTGATGACGGATCTGAGAGGACTATCCTGCTACCAGAGGCTACCCAGAAGCTGAAGTTAAAGGGAACCCCAGAGAGTCTCTCCCTGCGGACTGTGAGACAAGGACTGAGAACACTGCATGGGGCATCAGTGACGGTTTAAGTTTCGCCTGTGAGCCACCCATCGAAGACCTTCACCATCAACAAGGCCTTCACCGCAGATGATCTAGGGCTGGCTGAGCATTCATACCCTGTGAAATCACTTCAGCAGAAGTACAGACACTTGAAGAAGCTACCATTGGAGTCTTTCACAAATGCCCAGCCATTGCTGCTGATTGGCTCTGACTGTCCCCATCTGGTCACTCCCATCCAACCTGTACGTTTAGGTCCACCTGGAGGCCCTGCTGCAGTTAAGACCAGGTTGGGTTGGACACTACAAGGACCTGTCAACTCTTCTTGCCCGAACTATCAGCCCAAACAATGTCTGTTCTTGACCACAGCCTCCCTTTCAGCGGAGCTCTTCAGTCATGTAGAGAAGCTATGGCAACTTGATGTTCTCCCATACAGGAATGAAGGGCTGGTTACACAGTCTCTGAGAGAGCAACAGGCTATGGACCTTCTGGAAGCAAAGACAATCAGGGTGAGGGTGGAAGGCACTCAGAGATATGCAGCCCCTCTTTTGCGTGTCAATAACATGCCTACTCTGTCCGTGCCACCCGAAGCAGTCCTCCCCAGCCTGCGAGGCACTGAAAAATGCTTGAGTCGAGACCCTGAGAAGGCTAAAGCCCATGAAACGGACAACCAGACTTGGCATTATGTGACATCAATGGACAACCCCGCCGATGACCTCACCAGAGGTAGAAGATTACAAGAGCTCACAAGTTAGTCCCGCTGGGCATGTGGACCTCCCTTCTTGTTGCTCCCCCCACAGCAATGGCCAGATCATCCACTTCCCCCTTGTGAGGACTTCACAGAGGAGCAGCGCAAAGCCATGACATGTCTGGCTACATCCGTGAGCACTGACTCTATACCCGATGCAACAAATTATGACAGCTTCAATGACCTACTAAAGGAAACTGCAACCTGCCTTCATGGGGCGGCCAGTACATCAGGAGGGAGCCCATCGGCAGACGATTTCAAGGAGGCTGAGCTCCGCATTCTAAGATCTGCTCAAAGAGACAGTTTTCCTGACGAGGTCCGGTGTCTTTCAGCAGCAAAACCAATACCTACCTCAAGCCGCCCCTACACACTCGCCCCTGAATTTGATCAGTCACTTAAGCTCATCAGGGTAGGCGGGAGGCTCAGACGCTGCCCTAATCTGGAAGCTGATGTTAAACATCCTGTTGTCCTGGATCCCAAGCATCCAGTAACCAGGTTACTCATCCGGCAGACTGACCGTGACCTGAAGCATCCAGGGACTGAGAGGTTGTTTGCGGAACTGAGGAGGAAAGTATGGATTCTGCGAGGCCGTGAAGCCATAAAGAGTGAGCAGCGTTCCTGTCCAGAGTGCCAAAGGTGGAGAGCCCAACCAGTGAACCCAAAGATGTCTGACCTTCCTGTGTCTCGTCTCAGGTTACAGCAGTCAGCCTTCTTCTCCACTGGCATTGACTGCTTCGGCCCCATGTTAGTAAAAGTGGGTCGCCGTAACGAAAAACGCTGGGGCCTGCTCTTTAAATGCTTGACAACTAGAGCTGTTCACATTGAAATATTGTCCAGCATCAGTACCGACTCCTTCCTGATGGCACTACGTAGGTTTATTTCTCGCCGTGGGAAACCTGCTGAAATACTTTGTGACCAAGGCACTAATTTCCGAGGTGGAAATCGTGAACTTCGAGAAGCCTTCAATGCCCTGCATCCTTCCCTGCAGGCTCAACTTGCAGAGTACCAGCTCAAGTTTCACTTTAACCCTCCCAGCGCTCCTCATTTTGGCGGGTCTTGGGAGCGAGAGATTAGATCCATTAAGGCTGCTTTAACATCCACTCTCGGCTCTCAAGTTGTAAGCGCTGAAGTACTCCAAACGGTGCTGATCGAGATAGAAGGAATCCTCAACTCAAAACCATTGGGGTACGTCTCGTCAGACCTGGCCGATCCAGACCCCGTCACCCCAAACATGTTGCTGATGGGGCGGCTGGATCCCTCACTTCCCCAAGTGTTGTATCATGATTCTGAGCTTATTGGACGCCGTCACTGGAGAACTTGTCAAGTATTGAGTGACCGGTTTTGGACGCAGTTTTTACGCCATTACCTACCAACTCTCCAGACCAGGTCCAAATGGCAAAGGGACACCTCCCCCATTCAAGTTGGCACAGTTGTACTGATAGTGGACCCCCAACTTCCAAGAGCATCCTGGCCAGTTGGTGAGATCAGTAAAGTTTTTCCAGGACCTGATGGCTTAATCCGATCAGCTGAAGTCCAGGTTAAGGACCACACCTATGTGAGACCTGTGAGTCGCCTCATTCGCCTCCCAGCTGTACCAGACCAAGATGGACAGTGAACAGTCTTCAAACTTGCCGGAGCAAGTTTGGGGGCGGCTGTGTTATGAAGGCAGGACTGTGATTAAAGATATTACAGGTTTGGTTGCAGTTCTCAGACTGACCACTGGGGGCGCGGCCGTTTTTTGTGAGGAAGGAACTTATTACACTGTTCATTAGTTTGCCCTGAGTATCGTTGATGGTAGCATATGCCCCTTTAGTTGTCCTTTTTATTAGAGTCTGCGTCCATGAGACAGGTGAGTGATTTGTAGAAGATTATTAAGACGTTTAGTATGGTTATTGTTCACCTGGATAATTTTAAGGATATAATATTCCGCTGTTTACCATTGTTAGCTATAGACTAAGGGGCTAAGCTACACTATGTTCTTGTTACTGTATTATTATTTTAGTTGTTGGTTCTTAGGTCTATATATATATTGTTTAAAGTAGTCACCTGTATTTGAGCTTGTGTAGTTATGGGTATATTGTAAATGAGAGAAGTGTGCCTTTGTTTACTTTAATAATTAGTGTAGTAGTTAAGGCTTTGAGGCCTACCTATAAGGGCAGTACGTGACTATTTAATATTGGATTTGACCAACATTATTTTTGTTTATTATAAGCTGTTATATTTTCACCAATGCTTTAGTTATATTTTCCTGGTTATTTATGTTATTGAAGTATTAGGTAGAATTTATATCTGATATGCTCTTCCCTTTTTTTTTTTGTTACAGAAACACACACACACACATACACACACCCACACATGTTGGAACAAGTGTTGAAGCAAGTCTGAATAAAGACCATAAAGAATTCATCCAGCCCAGTTCTTGGCATTCACCAGATAGATAATTCTCCATAACATCCTCATTTATTGGTCTACCAAGTGCAGCTCTTTCTGTCTCTGTAAGTGATGGAAGATTGAGATAGAGTTTTTTTAATAAAATTTTTCCATTATCTCCTCTAATGTAGTTTCATAGTGATTTTTCCCATATTCATCTTCTAATGATGAGATGGGTTTGAAATCTCGTCTGCCGGCTGCTAATCAAGCAAGCAGTCGTCCCGGTTTGTCTCCCATTTTGAACAATCTATGTTTTGCATAAAAAATACTTGCTTCTGCTTTTTGTGTTAGGAGTTAAGAGCTGATCTGATGGCTTCAGATTTCTTGTGTAGGGCCACAGATGAATTATCCTTAATTTGCTTATCAACCTCACTCAATTGTTCTTCTAGATTGATTTGTTCTTTCAAAGATTCCTTTTTCCTGGCTGCACTATAAGAAATTATAACTCCTCTCAAGTAGGCTTTAAGAGTGTCCCACAGAATTGATGGGTTTGTATCTTTGTTATCATTTATTGAGAGAAAAAATTCAATATGTTGTTTCAAAAATAACACAAATGAGGGACTATTTAAAAGTGAAGGGTGAAGGCGCCTATAATGTGAAGTTGGTTGAGGAGTGTGTGGGGAGACAGTGATGTAGACATCTGCGTGATCGGATAATGGAAGAGTGCCTATTATACATTCCTCGACTCTCTCCAATACTGTTCTTGAAACAAAAATGTAGTCCATTTGAGAAAAACTTTGGTGTGGGTGAGAAAAGAAGGTGTAATCCTTATCTTTGGGGTGGAGAACTCTCCAAGTATCAAATAATTGCAAATCTGAACATAGTTCTCTAGTAGCTTCTCTCATCTTAGATACTTCAGGGTTCATAGTACAGTTAAAATCTCCTGCCAGAATACTAAACGCTGATGACATTGAGGAAATTTCAGTTAGTAGTTTAGAGTAAAATTCTCCTCGATAAACATTCAGTGCATATACACAACCAACCATAATATTTTCACCATGTAAAGTACCCATTAAGAAAACATAACGACCTTGTTGATCCTTTACACATTTTGACAGGGTAAATGGAGTATTTTTACTTCTAAGAATAGCCACACCTCTATTTTTGGTACGTCTGCTTTTGTTTACACTCTCATTGCTGATGTCTAATTCATCTTCAGATGATGTAAAGGCTCAGGAGTATGCACTGTATTGTGAGGTTTCAACAGAAACGTCACACTATGACGTTTTAATCTAGTTGCAGAATTAAGCTAACAGCTACCTAGCCTGCACTGATTAGCATATCCACTTTGTTTATTTTCTTCATCACTGAATTGAATTGAACCGAACAGCAAAATTGGTGAAAACCAGCCACAGCACTTTGACGCCAATAACTCTAAAACAGAAAAGGATGTGAATGTACAGCTGGAGCATCGATGCTGAGTGTGAGCATCTCTCCTGGCTAACATTCTGCTAGCATGTTTCCTTACCCCCATATCTCATGAAGCAGGGAATGCTGGTGAACGTGGCAAATTTTGGCCTTCATCAGGATTCGTCAGGGTTCGTAAAAGGTTGCCAAACAGTATTTTTCTGAAAACAGTTGCAAATGTTTACAAAATAATTGTAAGCGTTAATGGTTGTAACACATGTCACTTTAACTCTTTTTGGTTCACCAAATAGTGAACACTAGCAAAGAAACACTAGATGTCTGACAGACACTTTGGAGTTTTATTATGTGAATAATTTTGAACAAAGTCCACACGTCTCCCAGTAAATGACGTTTTGTGGTGACCCAGCACGCTGCGGACGGACATTATCTCACACCCATCAGGGCAGGAGGAAGGGCAGGACAATAGTCGTACGGACAAAGGCCCCGGGGCGCAATCAGACTGGACTGTATGTACTGCATCCCCCAAGGATGGAAAGGACATCCGGGCACCAGCTGATGTCATGCTAATGATATGCATTGACTGATATGTATTAAGATGACAATCACTATGCTAATGTGCCATGCATTCTCTCTGTCTGTATAACGTGTATAAAAGAGCTTGGTACACATGCCTCAGCAGCGCAGTGTTACGATCCGAGTGCTGACTCTATCCGCGCTCGGGTGGTCCGGTAGTTGTCCATTCTCTACTCTGGGTTACCATTGGGCCTTCAGGCTCTTATTGTGACAGCGTCTCGGCGGGGCTTCCGGCTGTCAGAGCTGCGCTCCGCTGAGATGGCTGATTATCAATCAGCTGTCATTCTCATCAGCTGAGTCTTCTGAAGCCCTATTTATGGGAGCAGCTCAGGTTACTCCGGGCTGCGACCTCGTCGGATATTCCACGGTTTCATCCCGTTCTTGGATTCAGGAGTTTTCTCTCCTCTGTGTTTTCCCTTTTAGTCCATTTTATAGTGCACTTTTCCCTTGTAACCTGTTATTTGTCACTCAAGTGTATGTTCGTGTCATTGCCCCACGTGGCTTATTATTTTGTACTGTTTCCTTGTGTTAATAAATTACACAAACTCATCGGCAAGCTCTCGGCGTCTCGTTGATGGCTCGTGAGGGCCATCGCATGACAGTAGGTTGCAGCCAGACTGAGACGCCGGTAACCGTGAGCTTTGCCTAAATTGGACTAATTGTTTTCCCTGTCTGGGTAACTGCGTGCTGGGAGAGATATCGCTGCTCAGGGGCCACGCTCGGAGCCTGGGCTACCAGCTGGTGGAGGCCCTCAACTACATGGATGGAACGCTTTTCACCGCAGGCCTCTATGACACTCCCAGCGATGTACGCCAGCGCCTGGACCTCGCTGAGGACATTATTCATCGCCTTCCTCACTACTCCAACCACCCGGAAGTCACGGTGAGGAAGGCAGACATCACTACACACCGTGAAAGACTCCGTGGGCTGGAGGGAAACTCCGGCAGGAAGCCGAAGGGAAGGCACCCTCGCTACTTGCTTTGGGATCCCGTTCCTGTCTCCGATCCGGTCCAGGAGCTCGCACCACCCAGGAGTCATCCCCAAACGAGCGTGACGTTAGTTGGGATTCCCCCCGAGAGGTTGCAGCTGACAGCAATCTCCATCTGGGACCGAGTGGCTGTAGCTCGCTCCGCCGGCCTCCCCACACAAATCATGAAGCACGCGACGGCGGCGGTTAGGCTGGTAGAGAGGAATCCCGAGCTGAGTGATTATCGGGAATAGGCTGACCTGCTCACTTCCATTTCCAACAGGAATGGCGTTTTCTGAACCTCACCTTCGCCTCACCATCAGCCAGTGAACGTTGTCGCCACGCTCCAAACAAGCCTCAGCGAGAACCACATCTGGATCCAGTTCTGGGTCATCGGAGGAACTCTGCTTCCCAGCCAGCTGCTCCTTCTGCGCCACGTCAGGAGGGAATCCCCGCAGTCTCTCCCCCCGGGTCACCTGTTCCTGCTGTCCTGTCAGCCCTTCGTGCCCGGATCGCCTCGGCTGTCATCTCCTCCTCGACGTCTTCCCCGGCTGCTGTGAGTGCCAAGAGTCCTGCTTCAGCGAGCCCCGTCTTCGATCCATCGCGAGCGGCTCCTCCTCGTCTTCCCGGGGGGCCCTCCGTCACCATTCAGTGGGGGAAGGGAAGACTCAAGTCCACTGTGGCGGGTTCCATCAGCCCCCCGGGAATCAGGCAAGTGTCTATTCATTCTCTTCCTGTATTGGGTGGATTGCCTAGTTTGATCCCTGGGGGTGGAGTTCGGGGTTCACAGCCCCCCCGAGCTTCCTCCACCTGCTGCAGAAATTAATGATGAACCTGCCACCTTTGTGTCTCCTTCCCCCGAGTGTCCTGCGGCGCTAGGCCTACACCACCGGACAAGGAGGGAGCCTGAAGGCCTGAAGAGCCTGGTTCCAGCCCCGCAGCCGCGTCACGGGCAGAGGAGGAGGGCGGACTGCTGTTTGGAACCTGCGCTGACGATGAAGCGTCCCCGGGCCTCCATGGAGAAGCGGTCTGACCCAGCAGGTCAAGGATCTCCTGCCCCCATGCCGTGCGGGTTGTCAGCGTGGTCATCAGCGTTGGAGGATCCTCAGGCTGTGGAGACCATCATGCCGGCTACAGGGCCCGCCGTCGCCGAGTGGGAGCCAGCGGACGTCCTTCTTCGTCCTGAGCCCGGATCGCCAAAGTCCTGGACAGCGACAGAACCCGAGATCAAGCAAGTGCTCTACCTTATCTTCCTTCTTTTTTACTCAGGAGCATTTTTGCCTGTCTCTCGGGGAGACAAGCCAGGTGCAGCCATCCGCTGCATCCGAGCCTGTCTCGCCGGGTTGTGTTGCTACCGGTGATCCTGATTCCGGTCCTTTTCTCTCTTCTGAGCCTTCTCCCAGGGTCGCTGGTGATGAGTTGGTCCTAGTCTCTGCTCTGGAGGATCTGGGTTTTGGGTTGAAGGCCGTTCCCGGTGCGGTTCCGACCCAGTCTGGGTCCATCGTGGGTGCAGCCGTGATCCAGTCTGGGTCCATCGTGGGTGCAGAAGCGATCCAGGCTGGGTCCATCGTGGGTGCAGCTCGGGCTCACGTGGGGTCCAACGGGATGACTGTGCCTAATCTGGTGAAGTTCGGAGGTGGAGCTGCAGATCCTCCGCCGATCATAGCTGGACTGTCTCCTTGTTTTTCCTCCATTCCTCGTTTCCGTCCATCGGGGGCTGCTGGGACTTCCCATTTTTGGTTCGGCCCTCCCTCGCTCTCCCTCTCCATAGGGAGGCTGTCTCCGAGTGCTCTCCTGCGGTTCTGGTGGCGGAATGACATGGGTCGGCCGCCTGGGACATTGCTTCGCCCGTTTGGCGTTCTGGGTAGGCCGCCCGAACTGATCCTCTTCCCCCCAGTGGCGATCTGGACGCTAGACGCAGGCAGACCACCTGAACTTGTGGGTTTTATTCCATTGCGCTCTGCCGGCTGCCATCCCTCTCCCTCTCCTCTCTCTCACCAGAAATGGAATATAAAGAAGCTAATTTGAGCTAATTGTTGATGTAAATGTTACTAGTTCTAAGTTACACAACACTTTTCAAGAGGTATTTATATTAGTGTGTCCATCACCCAGCTCTACATCGTATCTGAGGGAAAAATGTATGAATCAGCTTCATAGCTCTCGTTTATATATTTTTTTTTCTCTCAGCCTTGTGTATACATGTTATTTGTAATTTGCAGGCAATACATCAATGTTATTGCATTGCTTCTAAGGTCTTCCATTGGAAGTGAATAGGTTTTTTTTATATATGTCTGGCTATATCAAATTCGGCACACAGTGTAAAGTTGTTGTCATTTGTTCTGCACGGCAGATGATTGCATTGAACCTCAGTATGGCCCCATTTGTGGTTTGTTCGAGGGCCGTTTTCTGTGTTTTTCTTCTGCACTGGTTGCCGTATCCTGGTTGGAGTTTTTTTTTTTTCTCTCTCTCCTTGATTTTGTGTCTTTCTTCTTGCCCGCCTGGCCTTCCCCCGCCTCCCTCCCTGGGGTGGTCTGGTTGACCCTCTGGGTGGGTTTTTTTGGGGGGGGGCTTTGATGTTACACGGTGCCTGGAATTTGCCTTGCGAACGGGGGGCTACTGTTACGATCTGAGTGCTACTGTTTCCTTGTGTTAAATTACGCAAACTCATCGGCGTGCTCTTGGCGTCTCATTGATGGCTCGTGAGGGTCATCGCATGACACGCAGTAGTTCACACGAGTGAAGAAGCGTGTTTCAGTATGTTGGAGGAATAAAATCTTGTACCCTTCCAGCTCGTTGCCTCTCGCCTGTTCTATTCCTTCCACATCAGTGACCCTGGACGTGCATGGTGCGCCGCTCGCCTGTTCTGTTACCTCCACATTGGTGACCATGGACGTGGCATGGAGCGTCTCGACTATGCCATTTTCTCTTCATTGATGACCTAACGGGAAATGGACTATCTCCCCCGTTGCCCCGCTGTGAACTGCCTCTTCATCCACACTGGAGCGCACTCGCCGGAGCTGGTGGCGCTTGGACCAAGGCGCACCATGATCGGCGAAACGAGCAAACCGAAGGAAACAGCTTGGAAGGAGAAGATCTGCGCCATCTGCGTGGGTTCTGTACAACTCCCTGACCCTGGCTTCACCTCCTGACAGTGGGGTTCCGACGCATAGACGACCTGTGCACACACACCGCAGGATTACGTGGAGCACAACTGACAACTACGTGGCCCCTGCGCCAGAGCGCGCGCCATGTACCAGGGACAAGCATGGCTCCAAGAACTGATACAGGTCCTCAGCCCCTGCACATTCTGGGGAACACGGCCGATTGCCATCCTTGGAGCCTTTAGGGCTGCCCTCGCACCTAAAGGAGTTGGCAGCTCACCCATAGGACTAAGATTAGTTTCTTCACAGCCGCTGTGCATCCTCGGGGAATTGGGCCGATCGCCTTCCCCAGATCCTTGCAGGATGGAGCCCCACACTGAGGGAGAGCCCACTGAACTTTTTTTTTTTCCACAGTCGCTGCGGATCACCGGAGGGTTTACCGGAAAGTCCCTCGTCCGAGCCTGATCCGCACGCAATTTTTGCGTGGCCCAGACACTTTTAACATCCTGGGCCGGCACTCCGTTGATTCCCACCCACCTCCCCCTCATCCTTCACACCGTGCTTCCCGCACCTCTGTCCCAGAGACCTGCCGATCGCCAGCTTTGTTCCTTCAGCGCGATGCGCACCGGCCCCGTGCGCCCACGATCCATGGCCGTTCAACGTGTTGCAACTCGGAGCGGAGCAGACTGTGTTTTTCTCCCCTCCCTGATTCCCCCCCAAGGACTGACATGCCCTCCGACACTCCTCTACAGCAGGACAGTTCTACCGGAGCAGCAATCCCCGCTGTAGCCTCCACGGGCACCGACTGGAGCCCAAACGACTGGGGGGGGGGGGGGGTCACAGACCCTTCTGAGTGTTCGGGGGAGGGGGGCCTGTGTGGTGACCCTGCACACTGCGGACGGACATTATCTCACACCCATCAGGGCAGGAGGAAGGGTCCTTTGTCAAATGGACAAAGGCCCCCGGGGTGGGGGGGATCAGATTAGATCAGATGATTGTGCCCCCCCCCCCCGAGGACAGAAAGGACATATGGGCGCCAGCTGATGTCATGCTAATGATATCTATTGACTGATGTGTATTAAGATGCCAATCACTATGCTAATGTGCCATGCATTCTCTCTGTCTGTATAACGTGTATAAAAGAGCTTGTTACACATGCCTCAGCAGCGCAGTAGTTCACACAAGCTACGAAGCGTGTTTCAGTATGTTGGAGGAATAAAACCTTGTACCCTTCCAGCTCATTGCCTCTCTCCTGTTCTATTCCCTCCACAGTTTCCTAAATATGTGTTTTTTGTTTTCTGAAGTCTGGAACTTATGAAAATAAAACAAACAATTTAAGAGCAGTTTTTATTTGAATGAATGAATGAATCTTTATTTTGGATAGATTAGATTAAAAGAAAGGAACACAACAATATACTGGGGGGGGGGGAATCCAACAAGGTTGAATTAAACATAACTCCTCAGGTTGAACAGTTCAACATAAATTATCCAAAAAGGGTGATGGCTGAAGCCGCAGCTTATATTGCCCACCCATGTTCCATCTAAGAAGTCAAAAGAATAAAAGTAATTGCAAAACAGAACAAAGCTAAAACAAAACGTGACAAAACAAAACTAAGCAACAGCACAAAACAGACTGGATATGACAATCCTTAAGTGATTTTACATGTCGTCTTGTATATATGTTTGGAGTATTTCTTCCTTTAGTTTTTGTTTAAATTGTCCAAGCGTTGTACATGATTTTAATTCAGGTCCAAAATCGTTCCATAATCTGACTCCTTGCACTGAAACACAGTGTTGCTTGGTGGTAGTTCTCACTGAGGGTTTTTGAAATATACATGTTCCTCTGAAATGATATTGTTTCTCCCTTATTTGGACCAACTTTTGGATATTTGCGGGCAGTGATAGATTCTTCACTTTAAACATTATGACTGCAGTTTTAAAATCAACCAGATCTTTCAACTTGAGAGCATGTAATTTGAGAAAAAGTGGGTTTGTTGGTTCCCTGTAAGCAGCTTTGTTTATTATTCTAATGGCATAAAGCATAAAAACTGGATATATGTTTGTTTTATATGCATTTCCCCATACTTCAATACAATATGTCATGTATGGGAGTATTAATGAATGATACAGGGTATATAGTGTGGGTTGATTCAGCAAATATTTCACTCTATGTAGTACTGCAATTGATTTATTCCTTCAACTGCCACCCGCTGTCATTTAGACCACAGCTGGTCACAGCTATGACCATATAAGGAATTATGCCCATATAAGGAGTTACTACAATGTTTCAATTTCCAGGGATGTTTTTGCTCTCTGTGCTTTTCTGTGCATTTTGTTCTTGTTTTCCTCCTAATATTACACTGTATATCCTGATCTGGGAGAAAGAATAAGAGAGAAGAGGCAGAGGCATCACCATTCTATTCACCAGATAGCAACAAACCTGAACCTGAACCTCCACGAAAAAAAAGATCACTGTCCACTGACACATCTGTTAGTAGGCCTGTGTCCACTCCAGGTAGGACGAGCTACTACACAGACATTATTTTGTGAATACAAATTGATTTAGTATGTAAACAAATTAATTTAAGCTCATGGATAAAGAATTTTCGCCTAATCCATTCCTATAAATCTCAACAGCGCTACCACCCGGCGCTGGCTGCTGTCTAGTTCAGCACCACACTGCAGTCTCTGTGAGACTGAATCATCTACAGGTAGAATAACTGTAGGGATCTACAGTATGACTATTACTATAATCCCAAACATGAAAAGAAAGAAAAGCCAAAAATAATAAGAACATCAATCCAATAAATCTCAGCAGAACTGACAGACACAGTAACTCTGCTGATGAGCGCTCACACACCGTCTCCTGATGAAGGCAGGTCTCCTTATATTTACATGCTGATTTAAACAAATACAGTGTATATATGTAGCCGAAGTGTGTGGTCTATGTTTGGGTTTTACAGTGTGGAGGTCATGGGAGCAGGGATGAGGGGGAAGCTTCTGCCCCAGTAAATACCCGGTCAAACCAGGCAGCGTTATATTGTGTTCTGTGTTTATATAATTTGTTATTCAATATATGTTTTGTATAGCTTCCACAGTGGTCAGCAGAAAATGAATGCTGGGGAGGGTTACAGTGGCTGTAATGGGATTAATTATTAGAATTTAAAGTGCTACATAAAGGCATCACAAGCAAATGTAATGACAGTGACTCATTTGTTCGGAATAGATTAACCCAAAATTAAATATAAGATGAGAATGATTTAATTACTATTCTGTGGCACAATGGAAATTCTGTTATTAATTTTTCTCAGCATATTGACTACAAAAGGTTGTCTAGGTGGTGTGTTGGAAGTAGGACCCAAATGCTGGACTTAAAGTTCAGATGTTTTATTTCAAGCTGGTCTAACTCATACCAGCTCGAGGGTTCAAACAAAACAAAGCATGGTGAGACTTAAGGCAAGGTAGACACAGGCAGGATACAAGACTTGACTAGAACGTGTTGCTCAAGAACATGACTAACAAGATGAATAAGACTAAACATGACTATGACTAGCAATGGCTATTATGATATTAAGGACACTGTGCAGGACAAAGACAGACACTGACATAAATAGACAGCAGGTAATCACACAACACGTAACAGATGGAGACACGAATCACGGGGAGAACAGTGTCAGCAGGTACAGAAATAGGATGGGCTGGGGTATACAGACAGACAAGGACAGAGGATACACATGAGACATGAACAAAGGACTGGGGGGACATGACCATGACAATAACCACAAATACACGACAAGAGACAAGGCAAGAACAATGCAACAGAAACCATGAATACCAATGATACTACTACTACTGTTATTATTATTATTATTAATAAACAACTGAGAACCAGGCGAGACAAACTACGGAACACAAGTAGAGTCATGATAATGATAATAGACACAATGACAAAACTAAGCTGAAGCAGGGAAAACACAGAACCAAAATAATAATAATAATAATGAGCAAGAACAACAAACAAAGCCAATGCAATAATAACTGAAGGTGAGGGTGTGTGCTGAGTCCATGTCCCAGTGACAAGAAAATACAGCACATAAACTATAAATCAACACATGGACATGGGCCCAACCCATGGTCTGACAAAGGTTATAAGTGTGAAAGTAAAGACTCATGAAGAAATCCCCCAAGTCATTTTTTTAAAAAAACTGAAGCTGTCAGTTCACTCTGAGGTGGTGTTGGCAGTGGTGATGTCATGGGGGACATGTTTGCACACGTTTCACTCTTTAGTTATGTCTCTCCTTAGTTTTTATTAGTATTTATTATGTCCTCAGTTCACTCTGCTCCTCCTCTTATTGGATTCTTTTGTTGTTAATCAACCACGGCTCACCTCATCTTCTTTATCAGATCCTGCCTTATTTATACACTTCACACCTTACTCTCAGTACGGTCTTTTCGTCATTTTCATCCAAATCCTATCCGTGTGTTCCAGATCTAAGTTGTATCTGCCGCCACAGTGTTATTCTCTGCTCAGCCCACGAGCTTCTATTTCTTTCTTTGTATTAATAAATATGCTGAAACATCGCCCAGCGTGTGAGTCCGTCTTTAAGCCCATGGGCACCCATGACAGTAGCACATCAACAGTGAAGGACTCAGCTAGTGAAATTGGCAGGAGGAGGAAGGAGTGGAATCAGGAGCAGTTGTCTGGGTTTCTACACTGGATCTCCAGCCTGACAACCCAGATTCTGGATCATTCCAGTCCCTGGGGGGTTGGCGGATTTCATGGCTGTGGAGGAGCTGGTTCGCAGTCGTCCAGACCTGTTGTGTTTCCCCGAGGTGGCCGTACGTCCCTCTAGCTTAACACTTAACACGTTTGAGCAAAGCAGCTGCCCTCACCATCTCTTCCAACATGGCTCTGGGTCATCACCTCCTTCTCCTGACCCTGGAAAACTGCCCCCCACTGTTCCTGTCACTCCTTTGTTGCCTGCCATCCCCAGTACACCAGCCACGACAGTGGACATTATGGAGCAGGAGGAGCGGAGGTAGGTGATCCTGGTACAGACAGACATTTTGCTGGAGTGTAAGCCCTGGCTCGCTCCGGAGGTGCTGTTTCCAGCTCAAGAGGGTCAACCAGCTTTTAAAGGGTCAGCAGGGAAGCGAGCCTTGAGGACGCATCTCTCCGCCCGCCACCCAGGCCCTTCACTCGAGGCCCCGTTGAAGGATTCTGCTGCCATGGCTCCTCCCTTCTGATGTGCTCCATCAGCGGCAGCTGAGAGTGGGAGGACAGCGTGCCCCAGCCATTTGTTCCAGGGACGCACATCCCAGCACCATACCTTGGTGCACGGGCCCGTCATTGGTTGAGGTTGATCAGCCCCCATGAGGACCCACCTGTCCTACCAGCAGCAGCAAGACAGGAACAGAGGCAAGTACCTTTTCATTTATTTACATCATTCAATGAAGAGTTTTGCTCTGTTCCCGGGGAGGGGATTCAGCCACCAGCCATCACTGAGCTCTCTCTCCCAATCTCTGTTGCCGCCTCCTCCTCACCTGCTTCTCCCCCTTCTCCTCTATTCTTTTCAGAGTGTTTGCTTATACTGGGTGGGAACCGACTGACTGTGGAAGTGTCTGCTGTTCCTGAGGTTCCAGAACCAGCTCCATGGCGCTCCTCAGGACCATCATCAGCACCGGTTCCTGCTCAGCCGGAGGTTCACACTCCTGTTCAGCCCGAGGTACACGATCCTGTTCCTGTTCAGCCCGAGGTACATGATCCTGTTCATGCTCAGTCCAAGTGGCATGCTCCAGTTCCAGCTACGCATCCTGTGGTTGTCGCCCCAGCAACAGGACACCAGGAGTTAAGGCAAGTACCTTTTCATTTATTTTCTACCACAACTGTAGAAAATACATGCCTTGCTTCTGGTAGGGGGGACCCAAGCACACGTTCCACTAGCTGCTGGGTCCTCCCCACTGGTCTCTGCTGCTAATTACTGTAGTGTCACCTCACTGACTGCCTGTTCTCCTCCCTCATCTGAGGTGGTAGTGTCGAGGATGGAGCAGCAGGAAGACCACATTGCAACTGTCAAGCCAGAGGTCGGTGGACCTCCAACTGTCAAGTCTGAGGTCGGTGGACCTCCAACTGTCAAGACAGAGGTCGGTGGACCTCCAATTGTTGAGCTGGAGGTCGATGGACCTCCAACTGTCGAGCCAGAGGTTGGTGGACCTTCAACTGTCGAGCCAGAGGTCGATGGACCTCTACCCAACACGCCAGAAGTCGGTGGACCTCCACCCACCGTACATGAGGTCGGTGGACCTCCACCTGATGTACGAGAGGTTGGTGGACCTCCACTAACCATTTCAGAGGCCAAGGGGTCTCTACCTGCTGTTTCTGAGATCAGTGTGCCACCCCTGCCTGCTTCTGAACTGAAAGCCCCAGTATTTATGTCCCCAGAGTCAAAAGCTCCTGTGTTACCGCCAGAGCCGGGAACTCATGTGTTGATATCTCCCAAACTAGAAACTCCTGTGTTATTGTCTCCTGAGCTGAAGACCCCATTGTTATATGTGTTTGAATTATGGGCTCCTGTGTTGTCCCGTGAGCTTAGAGTTTCTGTGTTATTTCCTGGGAGGAGACCCTGAAGCAGACCCAGGACATGCTGGAGAGACTACATCTCCCAGCTGGTCTGGGAATGCCTTGGTATCCTCCCTGAAGAGCTGAGCAGGTGGCTGGGGAGAGGGAAGGCTGGGCTACTCTGCTTGAGCTGCTGCCTCCGTGACCCTGACCTCTGAAAAAGCGGTAGAAAATGGCTGGATGGAAGCATGTTCAATAGATGAAAATGCAGTTAAAAGTTGCTAAAGTTTACTTCATTTTCATTGATTCTTTTATGCAAGTTTAGCAATTAAATGCAATTAATTATAGAAAAAAGTACAATTAGTTAGTTGATTTTTTTACTGTTGCCCAGCCCTATTCTAAACCATCACTTCATGTTTGCCTCACATTGAACCACGAGTGCTTTAAAGCAGACATTCATGCTCCACTGGACTGCTAAATGAACTCTGAGAGCTCAGGCCACAGAGGGGCAGCTTTTTTTTAAATGTCCAAAGCTGTCTTAAAGAATGTCGTCATGGGATGAAGAAAGATCTGCTTTGTCTGGTGACTGGTCAGAGATGGCCGATACACAGTCATGGGTAAAAATACTGACAACACTACATTTCTCTATCATGCACCACCTTTTCCAGAAAACTGTTTCCATTACAAATTATCTGATAATCTCAGAAACTGAAGAAAAGAAGCAAATCAGAGACATTCCACCCAGAATTCCCAAACTGGAATGAACAGTGAACAGAATTGTTAACCCTCTCACCTTAATATTTGTTAGGACACCCTTTGGTAGAAGAAACTAAAATCAGTCAATTCCTTTTACAGTTACTGACTGTCTTACACCTCTTGACTGTTCATACACAAATTTTAACCAGAGCACTCTGAGGTGAGTGCAATATCCCCTGCCTCCGTTTTCTTTGAAGATCCCAATACTTACTGATGGAGAGCAGTTTTCAATTTTTCAATCTAATTACTGTGGCAGAACCAAACTGTGATAAGCCCATCATCCATGAATATATAACAAAGTATACAACCTATAGTTGTAGGTCAGGATCGTGAGGTGAACAGTATAGCAAGTTTGGTGATCCTAGAAAGGTTTGCACGTTCTGTAGTACGACATCATAGGGAGTACCAACCTTGACCTTTGACCTTTTGACCACAAAACTGTAGTCAGAGGTCATGGTCTCAGAGTGAACCTGTGTACCAGGTTTGGTGATCCTAGCTGTCTTTGTTGTTGAGATATAGTTTATGAGTTGATATTCACCATTGACCTTGTGATCTCAAAATCATAGTCCCATCTTAGGGTCACAGGGTGTCAACAAATCTGTGTATCAGGTTTGGTGACCCTAACTTTACTCATTGTACAGTAATAAGGCATAGGAAATGTTAACGTTAACCTTTGACCTTTTGACCCCAAACCCATAGTCAAACGTCAGGATTCCAAGGTGAACCTTTGTACCAAGTCTGGTGACCCTAGCATTGCTTGTTTTATAGTAATATAAAATGTAGCATTTCTCATAGTGCAACTGAAATGTTAACTTTGACCTTTGATCCCTTGACCATAAACCCACAGTCAGATCAGGGTGTAAATGGTCCAAGATGTGTATTAGATACAACTACTGCATCTTTTTGAATAGCCTACATCATTTCTTTCAGTAGAAAGAAATGATGTAGGCTTTTTAGAAAATTTAGGGAAAAATTAACCTCTGACCTTTGACCTCAAGGTCATCCGATGAGAGTGAAATTGCAATATGTGCATCATCAGAGTATATCAAACCATGGTATCAAGTCTCAAAACATTTTGAACAAAACTGTAGAAGGAGTTGATTTCACAAAAGTAGGACAGACAGAGGGACGGACTGACCCACAACATTATCTTCCGCCGGTCAAATCCCAAAGGGGTTGGCAGGGATAAAAACTGCCAGGCTGGACTACTCCATTTTTACCAACTGCTCCTGGTCTCTCAGATTTGAAGGATTGGCTTAAGGTTCTCTATGGGAAGTACAGGGGGTGGGGGGATGAAAAGTTCATAGGCTGAAAAGTTCATAATGGTCACATTTGACCACTATGAACCTTTCAGTCTATGAACTTTTCAGCCCCCCCTCGTAGATCTGGATTCATCAGGTGAGAGGCGAGGTACACCTTGACAGATCACCAGTCCATCACTGACAACCATTCCCCTCAGGACAATTTATCCCCAGTTGATGGCAATTAACCTAACAAGCATATCTTTGAACTGTGATAGGAAACCTGAGTACCCGGTGAAAACCCACGCAGACACAGGAAGAACATGTATAATTCACACAGATGGGCCGCTGTTGGACAGGGGTGGGATCGAACCTACAACGGTCTTGCTGTGAGGTGACACTGCTAACCACTGTTCCACTGAGCTGTCCAATCACAAGTATTGTAACAATAGATTATATCAAGTTCAACTCTTTTTTCCTGAAAAGAAAAAAAGACAGAGAACCCCAAATCTCTAGAATGTGAAGGTCATTATACAAATTTAACTAATTTCACTTTATTTAAAGTATATAACGCTAGTTCACCTCATCAGTTGAATGAGTCCAGCAAAGACTACCATTTAAAAATCATGTATTGAAGAGTTTTGAAATGACTTGTAGGAATTATGTTGGACTGATTTGGTCTGGGTCTGAAGGTTTGGCTCTAGTGAATATTGTGCTTCCTTTTTCCTTTTTTGGTTTTCAGTTGGTTTGATAAAGATTAAGATAAGATAAACCTTTATTAGTCCCACAATGGGGAAATGACAATCTCTGACATGGATGACTGATGTTTGTGTTTCATTTTAAAAGAGCTGTAAAAGGGGGTAGGACTAGCAAAGTTCTTTTAAACTTCCTCCCACTCCTTTTCAAACATACATTGACGATTTGATTTGCTAGAAAAATGGTGAAGAGCTTTGTCTGCAATGTTTCTTTTTTTAAAATTTCCTTTTATCTTGTCATTTTCTTATTTCCCATCCTCCATCCATCCATCCACCCACATACCCATCCATTCAAGATTCAAGATTCAAAGATTTTATTGTCAATGCTACTATGCATGCAGGACATACAGGAGAACTGAAGTAGTGTTTCTCTCTCTTCACTGGTGTGCATAATATGAAAGGAAAAGGAATAAGGCTGGAAAAAAGAAAACAACAACAACAGCAGTCTATGTACAGTAATGCAATTCGTCGTGCAAATGACAACAAGAAAGACCCAGACCTCCCACAGTGCAAATAGAGATAAACAATTAACGATGATAAAACCCAGCAATCCTATATACAGACAACTAGAGATGAATACCCGTAGTTGCAGTTCAATGTGGTAGTGTAGGTGCAGATAGTAACAGATAGGACTCCATCCATCCATCCATCCACCCAGCAGTCAAAGCAGAGAAGCCCATATTTCCCTGTCCCCAGCCGCCACCTCCTTTCATAAACTGATCCTTTATCTGATTATGCCATTTTCTCAACTACCTGAATAATCAGATAGCTCTAAAGAGCTGATTATAATCAGTTTATTAGTACGCATGTAAACATGGCCAATATTGAGAGGTTTTTTCCTAATAAAATTCTAACTTTTTTCCATAATTTGAGAGATTTTTGGCATCAGTTTTCTGGTTTTCTAATAAATTTGTCATATTTTTCTTTCCACATAAATTTGTGTCTTTTTCTCATAAAAATTAAGTTTGTAATTTTTTTTAAAAAAAAAAAATTGTGAAAATTGCAATTATTTTTTTCCCTAAATTATTTGCACTGTGGGAGGTCTGGGTCTATCTGTTGTTGCCATTTGCACTATGGGTAGCATTACTGTACATAGACTGTTGTTGTTTTTCCAGCCTTATTCCTTTTTCTTTTTTATATTGTGCACACCACTGAAGAGAGAGAAATGCCATTTCAGTTCTCCTGTATATCAATTATCCTGTATAGCAGTATTGACAAATAAAACCTTTGAATCTTTAAATTTGTCATATTTATGGCATAAATTTTCTGCTTTTCAAATTCGTTTTTTCTACTCTCCCTTGTAAATTTGATGCCTTTTTTGAGTAAATTTGCAGCATAACATAAATTTGTTCCATTATTTTAAAAAAAATGCTACTTTTCCTGTAAATTTGTATTTTCCCCCCAGAAATTGTATCACTATTTCTTGCAAATTTGTTGCGGTGTTTTCCTCACAAAATTACAACTTTTTCCTTCATAAATCTGTGAGAATTCTTGACATAAATTTCCAGCTTTTCCCATGAATTTGTAAGTTTTCCTTGTAAAATTAACATTTTTCTTGCAAATTTCTCATTTTTCCCCATAAATTTGTCACTTGTAAATGTGCTAAATTTTTCTTCCAAGTTTGTAAATTTTTTCAAGCAATTTTACAATTTTTTTTTCTTGTAAATATTCACCTTTTTTCACATAAATTTGTGACTTTTTTCTTGTAATTTTGCCTATGGTGCCAGTGTTGCTGAAACCTGTTCATCTGCATTAAACCCATGTAGGGTCCAGATGGGTTATACCACAGGTAAAGTCCATGTGGACAAACACAGATGGGGCCAACATGGAACCCATGGACAAACCCACATGGGAGCCATAAGACAGCCCAGACTTAACCTATGTTGGGGCCCACATGGACATGCTGGCTGGGAGGTACAAACAGCTCAAGAATGCACACATGAATGAGTATGTGACACTGTCAGGGAGTCGGGTTGTTTTGTGTGAAGGAGTTACTGCTGAACGATGAAGCGGTGAGCTGACAGCTGTATGTGGATGTCTGAATCTACTCAAAGTGACATCTGTTCCTGATGGATGATGGAAGCCATCGTGGCAGTGATGCTGATGTATGATGGACACTTTTGAAAATGACAGTGGTCCTGATATTCAGCTTTTTGTTCCAGGAATTCACTGATATTGTCACAATCAAAACCAAAAAGCAAAGAGACTGAGCACTTTGCTTTTTGTTTTCCATATCTGTATTGTGTTGTAGTTCTGAGTTTTAATTCCCATTTTATCTTTGGTTGGTTTTACATATTCTGTACTGTTTCTTAGTATGATTGAGTTCCTGTTTACGTTCATTGTAGTCTTATTTACATATTTGGGTTTACTTGTCTTTATTTTGTCATCACATTATATTCATATTCTGTTGTGTTTTTTCTCTTCCTCTCCGGGGTTGCAGCTGTCAATGGCACTTTCAGGTTTGTTGCTCTGTCGTGGACGGTGCTCTTGTCAGCTGTCAGTCTCGTCTTCTCCCTCTCATTAATACCAGCTGACCCCTGTTGTAATCATTGTTATGTCCTGCCCGCTCATGTGATCCACACCTGCCGTCACTTGTTATCATTTGTTTCTGCCCCTGTTTAAGGGCTGTTATTTTCCTCCCTCATTGCTGGAGTCTTTTCTACCCATCTCCACCAGAACCCTGTTCCTGTTCTGGTGTGCTCTGTTCATAAGTTTGTTTTTTGTGATCAGTTTGGATTTTCTGTTGGTGCACTGTTTGGACTTTGTGTTTTGTTTTTTCAATAAATATCGCAAACTGCAGTTCAGCATCTGGGTCTCTCCACTCTGCTGTTCAGGCAATTCATGACAGTAGACTCCAGCCAGTTAGAGACCCATCTGCTGCAGTTTGTGATTCTTTTTGTTTCTCTCATCTGTGGTTTGGCGATTTTTGGCAGTGGATGTGGTAAAAAGGGGACCCAGCCAATTTAATCCACCAGCGACTGCAAGGGTTGCCTTTTTCTCCTACTCCTCCCCCGTTTTTGTTTTCACCTGGGGTTGCTATGCCTACCACCCTGGATTTTTCAACTTTGGGACTGAGTGGGGAGGAGTGTGTGGCGGCGACGCTCATCGCCAGTTTTGCCTTGGGGGCTGGAGCCTCCCACTCTCTCAAGGAGGTTTGGAGGTTTGTGGACGGTGTGGCCCGGGTGATCAAGGCACATCCCAGTCTCTGGAGCTACCTGGGCCTCACAGTTTTCCTCACTTTGGTGATTGACACCCAGCGCAAACTCTGTGGCAAGGCGAGGGACTCCCCTTCAGCGCCACTGGGTCTCAAGAAGAAGTGCACCCAGGGGCAAAAGACTCGCTCATCCCGTCCAGAACCCGAGTCCTCGCTCATCCATCTGACGGTCCCAGGAGGATCCGGAGGTGCACTGTCTGGACTCAACACAGCAGCCCTGCCTTCTCCTTCCAAACAGTGGCCCACACCATCGGCCGAGGAGCTAGAGGAGTGCAGGCAGGTCCAATTAGTGGAGACAGAGCTGCTATTGGAATATAAGCTGTGGCTCCTCTCAGATTTTGCCCAAGAGCTGGAGGGGGGTTCACCAGGGGGCCCGGAGGTTGAGCCAATGAGTAAGCGTCCCCTGACTCCGGGACCTCCCCCAATTTGCCATGAGCCTCTGCCTCCCGGATCCCATTGTCATCCAGGGAAGTCCCGCCAGAGGAACGCCTCCATCTCTCAGGCAGCAATTTCTCCCGGGTCAAGTCAGACAATCCCCGCAGAAGCTCCTTCACAGGCTGTCCCGTCAGCCTCCTCCTTCTCCTTGGCTGCTGCCACTCCCATCTCCTCCACGTGTACCCTTGCTGTTGAGGGTCTGGTAGCTTCTTCCCCTGCTCCGCCCATCGCCATGTCTGCAGGTTCGGCTCCTCCATGTTCTTCTGAGGGGCCCATTACTGCTGAAGTCATGGAGAGGGGAATCATCCCAACCAACTGCAGCAGAAGACATCACAACCCGGGAATTCAGGCAAGTGTTTTTTCCACTCTCATTCAATTAAACATAAATTATCTTTCCTGATTCCTGGTGGTGAGGCTCAGATTATGCAGTCATCTGAGTCCTCATTATCTACTGCAGCTATAGACTGCTCACTTGCTCTCTCGGTGTCTCTTCCTTTTCCCCCTGAGTGTCCGCCAGCCCCTGGACTGAGCCGCCGGATGATGGAGGAGCCTGCGGCCCTGGAGGACCTGGTTCCAGCCTCACAGCCATGGTCTGGATGGAGGGGGAGTGCTGTAACTGAGCTGAAGCCTGGGCCTATGTTGGAGCGTCCCCTGGCCTCAGCAGAGCAAGATCCAGTGCCAGCGGGGAACCGACCTCCTGTATCCACACCAGACGAGCCACCTGTGTGGGTCGCTTTACTGGGGGGTTCCGGGACTGCACCTACCACCATGCCTGCTGCAGGGGCCAATGCAGCAGAGTTGAAGCTGGACTTCAAGAGGGCCAGGTCCGAGACATTGTCACCTGGATCTACGGAGTCCTGGACGGCTGTGGAGCTTGAGCTCAGGCAAGTGTCCTTCTTTGTTTCCTCTGTCTCAGTTTTGGAGAGTTCTTGCCTGGCTCTTGGTAGGGAGGGTCAAGTGCAGCCCTCAGCTGCACCTGAGCTCACCTCACCGGACTCCACTGCCACCGGTGACCCTGACACTGTGTGTCTGTTCCCCTTTTGGGAGCCTTTCCCCAGGGTTACCAAAATTCATCCAACTTTGCCCGAGGTCTCGGTGAGTTAGGGCTTGCCGCCCGAGGTCTTCATGGATCCAGCTCCTCCTGCCAAGGTCATCATGGGTGCTCCATTCCAGCCTGGAGCCTCCATGGGTGCTGTTCCCCCTTCAGCTGAGGTCATCGTGGGTGCTCTGTCCCAGCCCGGGGCCTCTGAGGGTGCTGCTTCCCCCTCAGCTGAGGTCAGCATGGGTGCTCCATCCCAGCCCGGTAACTCCACGGGTGCAGCCTTGGCCCGGTCCGGGCCACCGTGGGCACAGCCTTGTTTCGGCCCAGAGCCGCCGCGGGTGCTGCGTTGCTCCTGCCCAGAGCCGCCGCTGGTGCTGCGTTGCTCCCACCCGGAGCCACCGCAGGTGCTGCGTTGCTCCTGCCTGGAGCCACCGTAGGTGCTGCGATGTCTCAGTCCGGGATCATTGAGGGTGCTACTGGCCAGTCCAAGGGTGTCGTGGTCCCATCCCCTTTGCCTAGCGCAGTCGTGGTTCTCCATCTTCTGCCAGATGCTGTCGTAGTCCCCTCTCCTCTACATGACGCCGTTGTGGTCTTCTCTCCTTTGCCAGATGTCACTGTAGTCCCCTCTCCTCTGCCAGATGCCATCGTGGTTCTCTCTCCTCTGCCCGAGGCCGTCGGGGCTCCCTCTCCTTCGCCTGAGGTCATCGGGGTTCCCTCTACTCTGCCCGAGGTCAACAAGGTTTCCCCTGTTCCTCCATCCTTCTCGTTGCTGGTTGTCCCTGTTGGGCAGCCACCCCCTGGACCAGCTTCTCTGCTTAGGTGGTTAAAGAACTCTGGCAGACCACCTGACAGACTGTGCCATTGGGTTGGATGGCCCACATTCTCTGGCAGGCCACCTGACTCTTACCACCACGCCATCTGCCAGCTCTGGGACTTTAGCTAGCCACCTGAACTGTCTAGCTCTTTGGCCCAGGGGCCTAGATACCTGGTTCTGTGTGGGTGTGGGTCCTAAGCAGGGTTTTCTTTTTGTTTGGTGTTCCCTCCTAGCCTGGATTTTGCTGGGGTTTGAGTTGAGTTTTTCCTCTTTTTTCTGGTTTGTTTCGGTCCCTCCGTGTCTGGGTCCCCCTCCTCCCGCCTGGGGTGGGGTTGTTTTCTTGTTTTTGGTGGAGTGGGTTCTTTGTGTGGGTGGGTCCTTTTCTCTCTTTTTCATGTTGCCTGGGGTGTGTGGTATCCACCCCGGGATTTCTCCGGTTTCCTCCCACATGCCAAAAACATGCATGTTAGGTTAATTGGCTGTTCTAAATTGTCCCTAGATATCTGTTTCCTATAGGCCCTTAGAATAGAGGGTTAGTATTAATGAAAAGCGCTTTGAGTGGTCTTTGTGACTAGAAAAGCGCTATATAAGTGCAGGTTAGTTAGTTAGTAGTTAGTTGAGGGGGAGGCTCTGTCATGATCTGAGCACAGGGGGATTCCACCGTGCTCAGTCTCTTTGCTTCTTGTTTTCCATATTTATATTGTGTTGTAGTTCTGAGTTTTAATTCCTGTTATTTTATCTTTCTTTGGATGTTCACCCCGTGTCTGCGTGGGTTTACTCCGGGATTTCTCCGGTTTCCTCCCTCATGCCAAAAACATGCAGGTTTGGTTAATTAGCATCAACTGGAGATTCTAAATTGTTCTTAGGTATGACTGTGAGAGTGAATGGTTGTCTGTCTCTCTGTGTTGGCCCTGTGATGGACTGGCGTTCTGGCCAGGGTGTACCCAGCCTCTCGCCCAAAGATGCTGGGATAGGCTCTAACCCCCCTGCAATTCGTAAGGATTAAGTGGAAGAAGATGGATGGATGGATGGATGGATGGATGAATGGTTTTACATTTACAACGTTTATGTTCACTGTCGTCTTATATACATATTTGGGTTTACTTGTCTTTATTTTGTCATCACATTATATTCATATACCGTTGTGTTTTTTCTCTCCCTCTCCGGGGTTTCAGCTGTCAGTGGCACTTCCAGGTTTGTTGCTCTGTCGTGGGCGGTGGTCCTGTCAGCTGTCAGTCTCGTCTTCTCCCTCTCATTAATCCCAGTTGACCCCTGTTGTAATCATTGTTACCTCATGCCCGCTCATGTGATCCACACCTGCCGTCACTTGTTTTCATTTGTTTCTGGCCCTATTTAAGGGCTGTTATTTTCCTCCCTCATTGGCGGAGTCTTTCCTACCCATCCCCTATTTTTTTTTTTTTGTGATCAGTTTGGATTTTCTGTTGGTGCACTGTTTGGACTTTGTGTTTTGTTTTTTCAATAAATATTGCAAACTGCAGTTCGGTTTCTGGGTCTCTCTTCTTTGCCGTTCGGGCAATTTATGACAGACACGCAGCTCATAAATGTGTAAATATAGATGGAGTAATACCAATCATCTATTTTAACAATAGGAGTCTCTCAAATATTCCAGACAGGTAAAATGAGTGTTACAGGCATCTCATAGTCACTGTTATCTTTAAGGGGTTGTTTTATATATAAAGTTATGTTATTATTAAAGATGTTAATAGAGATAACATTGTTACATCCTGGTCAGCACGACTCACACTCATTCATTCCCCACGATAATATTGTGCTGGTTCACAATTATCCAGAAGTCAGAGGTATGTGGACCAATTAATTCACAGTATCTGGCAACCCCCCAGCTTCCTGACAAACATGTGATATCAACCTCGGTCTACTATTGGCTAAGAGATTCTTACAGGCCACCATAGTTCTCTTCAGCCAACGGCTCAGATGTAAGTAAAATAAAGTGATTGTTTTGGACCCATAAAAATTTTTAAACAATTATTTCACAGTCAAGGAATGGAGGGCGACCACAGGATCTCATTTCTGCTGTTTGCAGATGTCGTCCTGTTGGCTTCATCAACTAGTGACCTACAGGTCTTACTGGGATGGTTTGGTACTGAGTCTGAAGCAGCTGGGATGATAATCAGCACCTCCAAGTCCGTGGCCATGGTCCTCAGCTGGAAAAGGGTGGACTGTCCTCTCCGGGTTGGGGACAGGCTCCTGCCCCAGGTGGAAGAGTTTAAGTATCTCAGGGTCTTATTCATGAGTGAGGGGAGAATGGAGCGGGAGACTGACAGATGGATTAGAGCAGCCTCTGCAGTGATGCAGACATTGTACCGGTCTGTTGTGGTGAAGAGGGAGCTTTGTTCTAAGGCAAAGCTGTTGATTTACCGGTCAATCTACGTTCCTTCCCTCACCTATGGTCATGAGCTTTGGGTAATGAATAAAAGAATGAGATAGTGGATACAAGTGGCTGAAATGAGCTTTTTCGTAGGATTGTTGGACTCTCCCTTAGCGACAGGGTGAGGAGCTCAGTCATCCGGGAGAGGCTCAGAGTAGAACCACTGCTCCTCCACATTGAAAGGAGCCAGTTGAGGTGGTTTGGACGTCTGATCAGGATGCCTCCTTGACACCTCTCATATGAGGTGTTTCGGGCACATCCCACTGGGAGGAGACACCAGGGAAAATCCAGGACTCGCTGGAGAGACTATGTCTCCCAGCTGGCCTGGGAACGTCTTGGTATCCTCTCTGAAGAGCTGGAGCAGGTGGGTGGAGAGAGGGAAGTCTGGGCTTCTCTGTTTGAACTGCCTGGACCTCCAGAAAAGCAGTCGAAGATGGATGGATGGATGGATGATTTCACAGCTATATTTTATTTTAGAAAAACAGATTTTTTTTCTTATGTGGATGTATAATCTTTTGACTGTCAATGGCAGTAGAATGAGCAGCTCACTCCGGCCTGATGAAATCACCATGAGTCCTCAGATCTCCTAACTGGTGACCTTGGCCTTGAGCCTAGCCTAGATGTAGACCCACCTGAGAATCACTGTGCAGGAGTTTGTCAAACATCGGGGCAACATCCTAGGAGGAGTAACAGTTTTGGTGAACTCTTAAATACCCAGACCTGCTGATCTTTGACAGTGACCTGGATGCAGAGCCACCAGAGGATCATGGTGAGTTTGTGACCACTGGGCAATTGCCTAGGAGGAGGAGTGATTCCTGTGAAATGTGGACAGACAGATGATGGATAACACACACTGCCTCATCACATTAGCTCCATTCAGCTTCACCGGAATGAGCTAAAAATGGTGTTTTTATTGAAAATGTGGCCAGTATGGCCTTTAATGTTTGGAATAATTGCAGTGATGACTGTAACCCAGCCAGTGTACTCCTTGTGCCAGTCCAAGGCCCAGATAAGTGGGGAGAAAGCAGCCAGCATTAACAGAAGAATTTTCACATGACATCTGGGGGCGGCTCCACCTTCCGGTTCCGCCACCACCTGTGGTTATAAGAGGGCAGTGGGCAGGAGGGGCGGTTTCTTTGCCACCTCTCTGCCTGACGGCTGCGCCTGTGTGCTGTGAGTACCTTTCAATACACACATATTTAGTTTGACACCTGGCCTCGTCCTTGGCTCCTTATTACCAACATAACATTTGGCGATGAGGATAAAAGCAGGTATGGATGTGTGTGTTACACCTATTCGGCCATTTTTGGAGCTTCCTGGAGAGCCACCCGTTCCTTGGTCAAGGTGGTTCGCCACGTTCCAGATGTACATGGTGGTGCTAAACCTTGGGAGGCTGGAGAAATTGAGGGCACGTGCGTTGTTGGTCCATAGTCTCGGAATGGAAGGAGAGCAAATTCTGAGCACAATGGGTGACTGTGATAGCTTTGAAGAAGTGGTTGAGCTAATGGCGCGCCATTTTCGCGCCCCGGAAAACGTCATTGTCTGCAGAATCCAGTTTCAACAGTGCCGCCAATGGGTTGGTGAGTCTGTACAGCGGTTCGTGGAAGACCTGAGACTGCTGGCCAGCAAATGCCAGTTCAGACCATTGGAGGAGGAGATGGTTCACAACCAGTTGGCAGAAGATACCACCTGCTTCGCTATCAGGTTGAAACTGCTTACGTTCTCAGGCGAACAGACACTATCTACGGCCATCGAGTTAGCTCAGCAGCTGGAGGCTGCGGATAACCTATCACAGGAGCTGAGTGGAAGTGCGCCACATCGACAACTAGGATCACAGCTGACGGCACATGCTGTGGACCCGGACAGTGATGATAGCACGGAGGGTGATGTGGACGATGCCAATGCTGTGAAAATGAGGTCTGCTCCTTGAACGCCTGTATGTATGAGTTGTGGGTCCTGGAAGCATTGTTTTAAGACCAGAGAGTGTCCTGCGAGAAGGAAGTGCTGCGACAAGTGCGGACACTTGTATCATTTCGCCAGGGCATGCTGCAAGTTTGACCAAGGAGGTCCGAGACGCAAGGAGGACTCTCCCGCCCCCACGGTTGTCCATGCTGTGTCCCCGAGCACCAACAGACGCATGTACTGTATGGTGGAGTTGGACGGGGTGGTGGTGCTGTTGTTGATTGACATGGGAGTGGTGGGCTCTGTGTGGAATTGGGTGACCGTGAGGCGTTTTTTCCTCATTACAGGATTGGAGGTGACCCAGCGCCGCTTTGTGGTTATGGTGGAGGGAAACTGGTCATGGTGGGAACGCTGAGACTGATGGCCCGGTACAAGTCAGCCGAGATGTGTGACCTGAGGTTCACCGTGACAGCCTGTGGTGAGAACATAATAGGACACGATCTCTTTTATGGTCTGGGCTTCACTGTTAAAAGTAGTGCTGGGGAGGAATGGTCGGGCTGCAGTTTGTGGGACTGTTTGGTCCCGAGAATGGAAGATGGGGCTGTGTGGGATGAGACCATGAGATGAGATGAGATGAGATTCAACTTTATTGTCATTACACATGTATGAATACAAGGTAACGAAACGTGACTTGGCATTTGGGCACGCTCTGCAGAGCGCATCCAAGGCCGGGGCAGCCGCTAGGCGCCAGTCATAAAGAAGAAAAGAAAAAAGAAAAGAAATGATAATGACACAATAGGCGAGAGAAAAAAACATGTTTTATCAAATTGACGCTTAATGGGTAAGCGAAATTTTGATTGCAGGCAAAAAAACCCTCAATGCATATTTAGCAAACATTTAGTAGACAATCACACAGCAGAGGGAGGGAGAGCAGTGTGTGTATATTTGCATGTCATTGTGTAATGTAAATGTAACAGTTGTTAGTGAGCAGCAGAGGGCGCCTCCTGGCAGTGGATAGATGTTATAATCATGTGACTTATAAACAAGTCCAGAGTTCAGAGTCTATCTCTCTTTCTCTCTTGCTTGCAGAAGGCACATGGGCATTGTCCTTGAGAGTCCAATCCGCTGACGACAACAACTGATTGTTGATTGTATGGGTAGACATAAGAGCCGGTTCTTCCGCTAATCGCAGTCAGGAGGAATGTAAACACGGGGCAAACAAGGTCAAATCAAATCAAATCAGCACAGTGCACTCAGAGAGTAGAATTTTGTCCTCACCCGTGTGATTCTGTGCTTCCATTATATATGCAGGCTTAAACTGTTTTTCCATAGAGAGCACAGGGCTTCAGATATATTCCTTCACTGAATCACTGTCATTCAGTTCACCGTTTGCCGCTACTCGTGCCCTCCCCAACTGGTCGAATTTGATGAAGGAGCTGGCTGGGTCCGCTTGATCCGCTCTCTCACCTTCCTTCAATTTCTGATGCATCAGGGAACTCCACAGCCAAAAATAGAAGTCCTGAGATCATAGCCAATAATATTTCCATAGACGCATGGATTCCAATGTCCATGAGTCTCCCGTAGGTTCCAATTCTTGGGCTCCCTCTTGGCCCAATTCTTGTTGAAAAATAGTGACAATAGCACATTTAAGCCACTTCCAAATCCATAATTTCCGTTTAGATTAAGATTCAGCAGAAGAAGAGCGACTAAACACAGACAAAAACGCAACATTGCAAAGCTGGGAATAGGTCAGGAAGGCAGGGGAGGAGGGAAGAAAAATGCGACTGCTCTCTCTCAAGGCAAGATAGGAAAGTCAGGCATGTCTCCAGGGTGACATGCCTGACACCCTGGAGAGTGAGCAAGACCAACATCACCCAGGGCCATCACAGGAGGGTTCCTGTATGCCAGAGCTCAAGTCGCCCTGGATGAGGGTACTGGGCGGCACAGCGGGACGCCTGTGACGGCGGGTGACATCGAGAGGCTGGCTCCACCTGTTCCCGGACCTCAGCTGGAATGGGCCGGTGAACAGGGGGCCACAACGGCGATGGCGGCAACGGAAGTAAAAGTGGTCAGGGCAGGACCGTCTGGCACGGTAGAACGACGTGCCAAGCAGAAACACTGCAAGCCGAGTAGGACCCCTCTGGGTGCTGCGGATGTGGCTCGGGCCTGGGAGGAGGCACTGTTGCGGCGGATTTTGGGCCAAGCGGTGGATGGAGGTGCACCAGGGGTACAGGGGTACAGGGGTGGCGTATGTGGTAGCCAGACGGGAGGACGTCTATCTCCAACTGTCCGATAGCTCATGGAGGCACCCGAATGAGCTGCGGTGTGCCCAGGAGAAGACTGGTGGACTTGGGCCTGGACATGGGATTCCTCCGGTGGTGTCGAAGAGGAGGCGCATCAGAGTTGAGACAGCCAGTGGTGACCCAGGAGGCCGTTTTCCTCCTTGGTTGGACTGATAGGAGGACAGTCCGGGGGTGGGGGGGGGTGGAGGGTGCATGGGCCTGTTCTCACAGTTGGTATCTGGTTTAAACATTGTACATGTGTGTGTATTTTGATGGTCATGGGGTACGGCTTATTTGGCTTTATAGAATGTTTTGCTCATGTATTTGATATTTGTATATGTTCATGGGGATTAATTACCTCCGCCAAGGAGGTTATATTTTCATCAGCGTTGGTTTGTCTGTCTGGCTGTCTGTCTGTTAACAAGATAACTCAAAAAGTTATGGACGGATTTTCATGAAATTTTCAGAGATTGTCACAAATGGGGTATCCTACTGATGATTAGATTTTGGTGGTGATCCGGATCACCGTCTGGAAAAAAAACAAAACAAAAAAAACAAGCATCACAGTATAGCTAATATATGCCACTTGCGAATGGCATTTTTTTCATGGTCAGGGAATCTATAAAGTTAGACAAAATAAATGTAGGATTAATATTTATGATGTTAAACACTGTATGGGGGGGAACTGTGGCGCTTGGCGGAGGTCTGCGCTCTCCGAGTGCTTTTCTAGTTTAATGTTCTGTTTAAGTTAGGACATGGCGGTATTTTGTTTTAAGTGGACTTGTTTGTAGTACAAGTGGCAGAATAACCCGCTTCACTGTGTGGGGTGAGGTGACCCATCTCCCCCTAGTTTTAGTTATTTTGGAATGATTGCATTAGGCAGTTTGTATTGTGTTAACCTGTTACTTTTAGCGCGTGACTTGGGTTCCAGATTGGGGTGGGTCCAAATTGTGCGTGTGTTTTTGGTTTTTGTGAAGGGGGGAATGTTGTGTTAGAGTTTGGACTTTTATTTGTGTGGTACGGGTGGCGGCTCCACCTTCCGGTTCCGCCACCACCCGCAGCTATAAGAGGGCAGCGGGCAGGAGGGGCGGTCTCTTTGCCACCTCTCTGCCTGACGGCTGCGCCTGTGTGCTGTGAGTGCCTTTCAATAAACGTGCGTTTAGTTCGACACCTGGCCTCGTCCTTGGTTCCTTATTTCTGACATAATATCCATCAGTGGAAGGCCGTTACAGATGTAGTCTTACTGCATGAAACCATATGGAGCCTGTTTATACTGCAGAAAAGACAGGCTGGGGTAGGTTTGTGCACACACAGAGAGTAAGTCTACTGCTCAGCTTTCTCCGTTAAGATTTTGAATAAAGGCTGGACTGAGACCGTCTCAGAGCTCTCCTTCCCTCTGGACTAAAGCTTCTTACGGATGAGCACTGATGAATCACTTGGCCTGTGGGCGTTGCAATCACATGACTCCATAGAACTGATTTCCTCTAATCAGGGGGGCCTGAAACACAAAAGTGTAATGAAGTACATCCAGAACTGCTGCGTGCGTATTTGTGCTGTGTTCCCATCCTGTTAATTAGGCTTAATCGTACCTTCCATCAATCAACAAAGAAGGGAATGAAGCTGGAGGACGCCTCACTCTTACAGTATGGTTTCAAATGTACGGCACATTTAAATATTAGAGAACAGACAGTTGACAATGTGTTGGAGAGTAATGCCAATCAGCACACATTTATTTCATCCTGTAGAGCAAGTGAATGAGCCAGAAGTGGATCTGCAGCAAAGAAAAGCTACAGCAGTCACTGAAAAGATGTGAGGACTAAGTGAAAATCTCTCTCTCTCTCTCTCTCTCTCTCTCTCTCTCTCTCTCTCTCTCTCTCTCTCTCTCTCTCTCTCTCTCTCTCTCTCTCTCTCTCTCTCTCTCTCTCTCTCTCTCTCTCTCTCTCTCTCTCTCTCTCTCTCTCTCTCTCTCTCTCTCTCTCTCTCTCTCTCATTTTTGTGCAGGGAGGCAAATTTCAGAAAATGTTGTAGATTCAAGTAGACTTTAGGTGAATAAGTATTCTATTCACAGAAATGGCTTTTGGGTATGCAGATTAAATAGTCTTCCTAAGTGTTTTAGCAATAGTTCCTGCTGTTATGATCATGTTTTGCCCGGAGTTATGTTAAATCACTGACTGGCACCATGACTTGGTCTAAAGGAATCACTGCCTCCATGTGGTGCACGTTGTGGAAATGGTGATTACACATAATTCAGTAACAGACCCACTTCTCTATTCTTAACAGTGTTAATAAGGAACCAAGGCTTTCAAAGTTCACCACAATACACTCCAACACCATTCCAAAAAGACTGAGTCACTGTGTAAGACATAAATAAAGACAGAATCTGAGTGAAAGGGAAGATTTACAAGACGGTAGTGACACCTGCTATGATGTATGGTCTGGAGACGGTGGCACTGACAAAAAGACAGGACGTGGAGCTAGATGTGGCTGAGCTGAAGATGCTAAGATTCTCATTGGGAGTGACTAGGAGGGACAGGATTAGAAATGAGTATATCAGAGGGACAGCTCAGGTTGAGTGGTTTGGAGACAAAGTAAGAGAGACAAGGCTGAGATGGTTTGGATATGTGCAGAGGAGGGAGAGTGGAGATGGTGGAGCTGCCAGGCAGGAGGAAAACAGTAAGACCACAGAGAAGATTGATGGATGTAGTGAAGGAGGACATGGAGAGGGTTGGTGTTACAGAGGAAGATGAAGGGATAGGGAGAGATGGAGGCAGATGATCTGCTGTGGAGATCCCTGAAGGCAGCACCAAGAGAAGAAGAATCCAATTATTTACAAATCTCATAAACCACTACTTTTTAACAGCAGAACATCACGTGCTGAATGCTTTTTCAGTTTATGTCATGCTCAAATGAGGCTCATATGATTTCAGCCATACAGTCGAAGCATAAGGCTATAGCCCAGTTCATGCCTCACATGCCACCACAGCAGTGCATAGGCCGACGCAGTCATCAGCAATTTCTACTTGTGCGCTGGTCTGAATATGTTGTTGCGTTGCCAAAACAAGTTTCTGACAATTTGTAGAGTGATTTGTGTTTGATGTGTGTTTGCTATTTAAGTAATAATGGAAGCGAGCGGATTAAGACTGAGTTGTAGCTAATGTTAAAAAGCAACTTTCCTGGGGAAGATAAAACGGTACGTACAACCACCACCGCTGCAGCCGTCACTTCATCATCTATCTAAATAATGTGGCTAGGACGAGTCATACAAATGTTGTGTAAATGCTAACTTCCTCATTATTCTTTTGAATCCGGACTGTTGTTTAACCGACTCGCTTTGGAAGTGGCGCCATGGTGACCAAGCAAAGCGTAGCAGGGACCAGAACCAGGAAGTGTGAAGGAGAAGACAAAGTGGACCAATCACAGCTCTTGCGGTCTGCGTCACAGGCGTGCACCTCTCTATCTCCACAGAGGTACACATCGGGCTACACAGTGGGTACTGCACTGGATCTGTGTTGTGGCGTATGTTGGGTTTAAGAAAGAATGTAAAGAATTCTGTGATGGCCTTGGTTACCACTCTCACTGCTAGTGAATCTCACCTCTGTACCTCGGTGCCACATCGAATTGTTCACGATAATACCGGTATAAATTTTGATAATGGTGTAAAAACAAATATCGCAATATTTGAGGTCTGCTGCATGATGACGTCACACCGTTAGGCTGCTGACGGAAGTTATGCGTTACCATAGAAACAGTAAAACAAACATGGTGCGGGAAGTACTGCATCAAGTTGTGCTGTAATATTTTAATTTTAATTCATTTAATTTAAATTTTTAACGTTTTAAGGCAGTTTCAGATTGCTGCCATGTTAAAAAAAAAAAGGTGCAGCAATGTGGATGATGTGCCCACATTTTTTTTCCATATGTGCAACACGTCAACAACACTGCTCGTCTTGGAGCGGTGTTGACATCTGAGGTGTCCACAGTTTTATTTTTGTTGTCTTTCGAGTCCAGGCCGGAGGCTCAAGACTTTAAAACTCATTTCCAAGATGTAATGATGTGATTTTACCTCTAAAATGTGTAAAGCGTTACAACACTGGCTGTAGTGTTACATTTGCTTGTTTGTTTCCGGTTTTACAGTGTCTCTCCTCAGACACGCTCGAGCCAAGAGGGTGATAACTGATGACGTGCGCGTTTGAGCGTCAGGGACAAATCTGATTGGTGAAATTCATGGAAGATGATGATGATTGACCAAAATTGCAGGAAAGTTGAGGTGATTGTACAAATTTGCAAGGTTGCACAAAATTTGTGGGGATTCGCTGAATTAGTGTGAGTTGGTGCGAACGCAACGTCACAAAGTCCTGGAGTGACTGAATACTGGTAAACCATTTGTAAATCCTTCATAAAGGGACCCATGTGACTGTGATGTGTGTTGTCATAACCATGGTGATTACTGATGTTGTAATGAGTAATACTGCCTTACAGACACGTGACTGTGCACGAGTGTGAAGAAGCAGCTGACGTTGTGGAAACGAGGCGGAGCTTTTCCTTTCTCAGTTTAACAAGATGAAAGCAGCAAGCTGAGAAAGATCCTAAATGGCAGTCAAGCAGCACGTTAAAGCCCTGCCATCTTTACTGCGTAATCTACCAACTGCAGCTGCAGTGTAATGAGATTGACCGGCGGTGGCTTCATGGGGAACAATTAGCCCTGCCACAGCCTTTAGCTATTACCTGGGATTACACACTGCCACTCACTGACAGCTTCCCTCGGCTCGCAACTCCTGCTTCCTTTTGAAGTAACAAAATCCCTGAGCCGGAGTAAAGGAAAACCTCCTTTCCTTCGCTCTATAAAACAGATGCGCTCTCACCGCCATCTGCATCCATGACAGACAATGGGGGTGGTAGAGGGGATACTGTGCACTCTGCTTGTTGCTTTGATGTTCAGAAGTAATAGAAAAGGGGGGGGGGTGTCGGTGGCTGTGTGGGTTCTGCTGCAAGTCGATGCAAGCTTTTATTCTGTGACTGACAGAAACAAATGAGTATCATGTTCATTTCTGGATCTTTGATGCCTTGTCACCGTCAGCCCACCAGTCCCTCAAATCTGTGTAAGAGGAGTGGGACATAGATGTCAGACCTGCCCAAGCTCAATTTCACACACTTCCTGAAAGTCAAGATTAGGCTGTCCTTCTAATTTAATCCACATGAGGCCCGGGGCGGCGTGGGTGGATTTGGTCCAGGACATCTCTGAAGCTGAATGCTGAGAGATTAAATTCCTCCTGCTGACCAAACATTCTAGACGGGATGAGCTGACACGCAGTTACTCAGCTGATGGAGCAGCAGTTAGTCTGGCTTCAAAAGGTACGCTGCAGAAACGTAGTTCTGACGGAACAGCAGAGATTAGCAGGTCTGTGCTGGAATTAACCACATTAGTTTATTGTCACATTAACGGCTCCAAACACTCCGCTGGCTGTTTGGTTCTTGTGCCTGTATGGACTGTGGCGTTATCACCACCACGGGCCCGGGACTCCACCTTACTATAACAGCCATGGAAGGTAGCTTAGTTTGGTTACACAAAGCAAAAATATGTCTAATAACCTTGAATCCATCTGTCACTCCTACAGCATGCTTCACCACCACCTCGCTGTCCTGCACATGTCCTGCACAACCCTCACATACTTCTCTGCCACTCCTGACTTCCTCACACTTCCTCTCTCAACACAGCACAGCTTCATACGGCCTTCTTAAGGTGGCTTTAGGAGAATCCAGCATTTGTAAATTGTTCATAAGTTTGTGGCCAGGTTGATGGTCTTGTCCAAGATTTCTATGAACGCCCTACAAGAACTCCTCATTGTAGGGCAGCCATACAAATGCCATAGGAACAACATTGGAACAACTCAAAGAAAACAGATTTTTCTTATAAAATTGTAGAGGACTGCATGCTTGTACAAGTACATAAAACAGACCACGATGAAATACTGCTGCTTCCAGAAAATTATGCTTCTCACATTTCGTGATGCGTGGGGCAACACGATGCAACACGTCCCTGCGCCTCGTCCCCTGGAGACACATGCAAGGTGGGCAGTGTGCACTCAGCCTCCTACAGCTGCTCTGACCCAGCACAAACCGGGATGAATCTGGTCAAGACTGCCAGAACAAACAGATGAAACTTTCTCCAAAGGAAATTTCTTCTGGGAACCGATTTTCTCTTTGTGACTGAAATTAATTCCCACTCCAGGTGAGTTCCTGTGTGTTTTTGGAACTTTGTTTTTTGTTGATATTTCCATTTCTTTCCTTAGAAAACATACTTTTCCATTAGAAAAAAATATTGAAACAAAACTATTATAAAATAATTTTGTTTGCATCAGATATATGATTAAATGATAATAGCTGGAGGCATTTTTCAATGCTGACACTGCTGCTGTGGTGACTTGCGGCATATTCTCTTTTAAAAATACACCAAAAATAATTATTTAAATTCAATATTCTGTTTATTTTGCTAGTTAGCACCTTTGAGTATGATGAGGATTTTTTTTAAAAATAGGCATATACAGTATATTAGGGCAGCACTGTGGAGCAGTGGTTAGCACTGTGGCAGCACAACAAGAAAGTCACGGGATCGATTCCACCCCTGACCATCGGTGACCCTTCTGTGTGGAGTCTGCATGTTCTCCCCGTGTCTTTGTGGGTTTACCCCAGGTACTCAGGTTTCCTCCCACAGGCCAAAGACATGCAGGTTTGGTTAATCGGCATCAAACCGGGGATTCTAAATTGTCCTTAGGTGTGACTGTGAGAGTGAATGGTTGTCTGTCTCTCTGTGTTGGCCCTGCGATGGACTGGCGATCTGTCCAGGGTGGACCCTGCCTCTCACCCAAAGATGCTGGGATAGGCTCCAGCCCCCCCGCGGCCCCCAAAAAAGATTAAGCAGTAGAAGATGGATGGATGGCATATATACTACATGGTCTTTGGTATGACCCAGCCAGGACCTGAACCCCTAACCTTCCGGTTGTGGGGCAGATGCTCTAGTTATCCATTTATCTCTTAGATTTTGCTCTGAAGTTCTGATTTTTTTCCTCTCAGATATGAAATAAATGTGCAACTTGCTTCCTGAAAACTTTTTTCAATTGTAAATTTGCAGAATTTTTCTCTGAAATTTGCAACTTTTCCTTCTAAATTTGTACCTGCTTTTTCCTGGTAAATTTGCAACAGTTTTATTAAAAAATATACAACTTATAGATATTTGCAAAGTTTTCTCATTAATTTGCAGCTTTTTTCTTGTTAAGCTGCATCATATTTTTGTCAAATTTGTGACTTCATCTTTAATTTGAAGTTTTTTTAACTGTAATTTTGCAACATTTTTCCACATAAATTTGTGACTTTTTTTTAAAAAAAAAATTGAAACTCTTTTCATAAATCTTGGAGATTTTTTTCTTGTTAATATGCAGCTCATATTTTAATTTTTACAACTCTTCATGTAAATTAGCATTTTTTTCTCTTTAATTTAGAACGTTTCCTTGTATATTTAAAGTTTTGTTCTTATAAATAAGCAACATTTTATCATAATTTTGTGATTTTTCTCTCATTTTAAAGTTTTTCTTATTAAATTTCTTGTACATTTCTGAATTTATGCCATCCTTAACTTGTGACTGTTTTTCTGTAAATATGTGAGTTTTTCCAAAACCGCAGGGAGCCACTGAATACGGGCTCTAGAGCCACAGGTTGCAAACCCCTGGTCTAGATTCATGTGAGAGGTAAACAAAGCTCCTGAAAATTATTATTTTAATGTTTGTATATCTATTAAATCAGAAGACGTAATAAGGCTGTCATATCTTGGTGAGCGCTCGCCCCCTCCGTCCCGCTTCTCCTGCCTCCCTGATAATCACCACACCTGCGAGGACTGACGCACCTGCTGCTTCTGCCCAGCCAGCGTTTATAGGCACCACCTCTTTACCGCCACAGAGCAGAGAAAATCTCAGTCTAGCCAGTGATCTCATGTTTTGGTTTCCTGACCCAACACCGTTCCTCCTTCAGCTTCCTGCCATTGAAGCCGTGCGTCTCGAGGGACTGCGGTGCGCTCACCAGCCTGTTCCCTCCCCCGCCGCAGCTCCTCTTCTCAGCCCGTCATCCCCATTTATCCCAGCAGTTTCATCCTGCCGGTTCGTCTCTCCTCGCTGGGCTCTGCGCTGGGTTCTCTCTCTTCCCCACGTAAGTGGTATTTCCACTCTCACCTCCATTCCTCTCCCTGATCAGCTCTCGTCTTCCTCCGCAGGCTGCTGCCTTCCTGGCGAGTGACTTTTCTCCAATTTTGCCCTTTTTGAGATTCAATAAATTTTGTCAAACGACATTATTTGTTTCTCTGTGATTCCTCTGGTGTTGCACCCTGCACTTAGGCTGACAGTCCGGTCAATATGACAAAGATGACGGATCGTGAGGGGTCACAGATTTCTGTGCAACACCAAAGCTCCCCAATTTATTCAGCACATTTCCCGCTTTTTTAGAGTTGCTGCAGCTTCCAGCAGCTGATTTCTGAATCCCCCCAAAGGTTAAATCTGGGTGTTATGGCGGCATTTAATGTGAAGTGCAGCGTGGTGATGCCGACTTCCTGTTGTGTCATCACACGGCCCCATATAGTGGGACGGCCGCCATAGGCACTTCCTCTTGTGCCAGATGACTCTGCTGGGTGCGTGCCGTGTACTGTGTTCACCATCTTTAATAAAGCGGTGATCGACACGACATGTCTATCAACCTCGTTCATCACCAGGTTTGTGGACATAACACTGGGCTGTGTTGAGTCCATGTGGGTTTTGTTACATATGAATATTTGTAGTATTAGTAAGATGGCGGCCGGGTTGGCCGGGGAATGGTCAAGGGTGGCGAACAACAGCTTCCGGTAGTGACGCCACCCAGGGTATAAAGGGCCTGGGCAGAAGGGGCTTGTCCCCTTTTGCTGTAGACATCCTGGCCTGCTGGAAAATGCCAAAAGTCTGAACGGTCTTGTATATAGTTCTGTTAATAAAGCTCCGTTAACAGTAATCTTGTTCTGCTCATCAGTGAAACAATTATGGACACAACATTTGGCGACGAGGTAAAAGTGGTTATGGAGAGGTCCGTTGCCAATTTTCGGCCGTTTTTGGAGGCACCGGGAGAGCCACCCATGCCATGGCCTAGATGGTTCGCCGCATTTACTATTTGGTGGCTTTGAACCTCGGTGAGCTCGAGAAGCTTCATGCAAAGACAATTTTGGTCCATAATTTGGGCATGGAGGGGCAGAGGATTTTGGAAAACCTAAGAGGAGCAGATAGCTTTGTCGAGGTTGTGGAGCTAATGGTGCGTTATTTTCGCGCCTCTGAAAATGTCACCATCTGACGCATTCAATTTTGACAGCGCCGCCAGTGGACGGTAGAGTCTGTAAGAAGATTCATAGCAGACCTCCATGAGCTGGCGAGGGAATGGAAGTTTGGGAGCCTGGAGGATGAAATGATCCAGGACCAGCTGGCGGAGCATGTCCGGTGTCCTGCAGCTCAGCTGAGGCTCTTAACCCACCCAGGTGAGCTGACGTTGACCACCACTATCAAGCTAGTTCAGCAATTTGAGGCAGCTGAGACAATAGTGAGAGGCCTCAGTGAGACAGCCACTCCAACCCAGGATGAGCCTCGCTTGAAGGCACTGAATTTGGACCCTGATGATGAAGACAGCGGGGATGATGAATACGCCTCCATGGTCAAGATTAGGTCCGCCAAGAAGTTACAGCTGTGGGTCCCCTAAATACCACTATAAGTCCAGGGAATGTCTGGCGAAAGGCAAGCGTTTTGGGAGGTGTGGCTTACTGAACCACTTCGCCAGAACTTGTAAGAATTTTGAGCAGAGGGATCGACAGCGTGAGGTGGATCCCTTGCCAAAGGCGCCAACGGTTTCTCCGGAGGCGACTGGACGTATCAGCTGTGTTGTGTCGCTGGATGGTGTCGAGGTGCCGCTCTTGGTCGACATGGGAGTGTGATCTCTGTTTTGAACCTAGCAACAGTGAAGAGCCTGTTTCCCCACTGCTGTGTCCGTAAAGGGGCTGCACAATATTATGGCTACGGAATGAACAGGTTGGCCATCTTGGGATTTCTGGAGATGGAGGCACGGTACAAATCCGTGGCGCTGCCGAATGTTCAAATTATTGTCACTGCTTCCGGATCCAACATTATGGGATGCAGCATGTTTTATGGACTGGGTTTTTCCATCGCCAATGACACCAGAGAGGAGTGATCGGGCTGTGGGTTGTGGAATCGACCTGCTCCATGTGTGGGAGATGAGGTGGTGTGGGATCCTGAATGGTCCGGTGTCTCTGGAGGAGAGCACACCCGTCGCCATGCGATGTCATCCCAGGACGGACGTGATGCCAGAGTCCATGGTACCCTTGGTGTGGGTGCTGGACGGCACAACGGGACCCCCGGGGTGACCCGTAAGCTTGAGGCACCTGTGCTGAGTACTGATGGGGCGAGACCATAGAGCACAGTGTTAAAGCGCTCCAAGCGACGGCCTGCCAAGAGGACTTTAAACTGGACCCGCAAGTTGATTGGTTCCAAAGAGGAGGTTCGCTTACACTGTAGTGACCCGAGGAAGCTGGACAGAGCTCCCCTGCGGACTGGTGATAAGAGTCTGCCCAAGGGTTGAAGCTCGTCTGAGAGGGACACACGGAACGCGGGAATGACGCAAGGACCGGGGCGGCTCCAGGTGGTGGCTGCCTGGGCTGACGGGTTTCTGGGCCTGACGGACGAGATGTGGAGGCACCCCAGCGAACTGTGCCACGTAGTGGAGAAGAAGAGACAGTGCAGTTCGACCCCAGAGGCCAGGAAGAGAAGGCGCTCTGGAACCACGTGATGGGAATCCAGGGGGAGGACACTCCACAGGATGTGTTAGGTGACTGGGAGCGTGTCTGATTTGTGTGTTTTAAGGTTTGGTGCTCCTATGCCACTATGTACATAGTTTTAGCCTATTGGAGTGTGCCCCGAGTATTTGAAGTAAAAGTAAATGTAAAAGAAATATATTGTTAGTTGATTGTTATAAATTGGAAATTGTGGGATTTTGAAAAAAAAAGTGAAGAAGATAATTTTAGAGATGTATTGAATATGAAAAGAAACACTGAGTTGTTTGATTTAAATAAGGATTTGAATTGACGTTGTTAAAAAGATGGAAAGTTTTATTGCTCATGTGGGAGCCGCCCAGCACTGTTATTACTGAAATGTGCCCAGGTGTGGGCGGGTGTGTTGGGGTGGGGGATAGGTTTGTTCTGTATTTACATTATTCATTGTGTGCTGTATGGGGATTTGTTATGACTGTTTGGGTATTAATTTTCGTTAGAAACACGGCTTATTTTAATTTTGGACTGACAGGGACAAGGCGGCAGAATAACCCGCTTGGCTGTGTAGGGGGCGCTGGTAGTCTACCCAGCCCCTCAGCCTTGGTTGTGTGAATGGATAGTTATTTATTTCTTTTGTACATATGTTTTATGATTAGAGTGTGAGTCACGTGATAAATTTGGGTGGGCCAACCAGTGTGCTTGCAATTTTTTTTTAAAGGGGGGGGTGCGGAATGTTAGATATGAATATTTGTAGTATTAGTAAGATGGTGGCCGAGTTGGCCGGGGAATGGTCAGGGGTGGTGAACTACCACATCCGGTAGTGACGCCACCCAGGGTATAAAGGGCCTGGGCGGAAGGGGCTCGTCCTGTTTTGCTGTAGACGCCCTGGCCTGCTGGAGAGCACCAAAAGTCCAAACGGTCTCATATATAGCTCTGTTAATAAAGCTTCGTTAACAGGACTCTCGTTCTGCTCATCAATAGCCATGTTTACATGGACACAAGTAACCGGATTAAAAGCCTGATCAGAATAAAAATGCTTCATGTAAACACGCTAATTTGAATATTCTAACCCGATCAGGCTCATTTGGATCAAAATTTCATTCCGATTGAGAGGGGTGGGTTATGCCGATTGTTAATCCAAATGGTGCGCATGAAAACACTTATTCCGAACGTAGGGCAGAAAATGTGTTTACTGCGCATGTCTGTACGTCAGCCACACGTTGACATGATGTATTTCCACCTTTACAGCAGCTAGCGGAAGACATGGCGGGAGAAAAGCAAAACTGGTCTGTATCGTCCTGCTGTCTCCCTCTGTTGGTCATATTCAGAAGTTTGTACTTGTAGCTTCATTACGGAGACCAGCAGAAGCAAAAGTACAGTCTGAATAACAGCATACAGGTCCATTTCAAAAAGAGAAAGACACGGAGCGGGGCTTGCTAGCACCGGACGTTGCTTCTTCTTCTACTATTTTCGGAATGTAGAAATGTCGACATGCGCATGTCAAAATGATTTAGTCCGTTCAAACGTGTGACACATGGAAACGCACGTCCTAATCAGATCAGCTTTTTCAGGAACCATGTAAACAGTAAAATTCTAATCGGAATTGTAATCAGATTGAAGAAATTTTGCCCATGTAACCGTGGCCAATGACCCAATTATGGACACAACAGGTTTGTCCACGGGTTCCATGTCGACTCCATCTGTTTGCCCACATGGTCTTTACCTGTGGTACAAGTGAGCAGGTGATCTGTTTACTGCTTTAAACCCACTCGGCCCCACATGGGTTTACTATAGTCATCAGGCTTCAGTAACACTGGCGCCACAGGCAAAATGACGAGAAAACTAACTAACTACTAACTAACCTGCACTTATATAGCGCTTTTCTAGTCACAAAGACCACTCAAAGCGCTGTCATTAATACTAACCCTCTATTCTAAGGGCCTATAGGAAACAAATATCTAGGGACAATTTAGAACAGCCAGTTAACCTAACATGCATGTTTTTTGGCATGTGGGAGGAAACCGGAGAAATCCCGGAGTAAACCCACGCAACACGGGGAGAACATGCAAACTCCACACAGATCACTGTTGGTCGGGGGCTGGGATCGAACCCACGATCCCACGATCCCCACAATCCCCCGGCCAAGGGTAAACTGTGCTGCCGCAGTGCTAACCACTGCGCCACCGTGCAGCAGAAAAGAGAATTTATGAGACAAAAATGTGAAAATTTAGAAACAGTGACAAATTAGAAAATAATAGCAGCAAATTCATGAGGAAAAGGTGAAAATTTAGGAGAAAAAGGTTTAAAATTAAAACTAAATAAAAATTACTTTAAAAGAGTTACAAACGTACAAGAAAAAAAACTGCAACTAGAAAAGCACTCGGAGAGCGCAGACCTCCGCCAAGCGCCACAGTTCCCCCTATACAGTGTTTGTGTGTACGTGTTCAGATTGGTTGACCACGAAAACATATTACTAGCAGGTGGATTGACGATAGGATTAGTGGTTCAGTAGTTATTCACGAAAATGGCATTTTCCGTAATGGCGGCCACCGGATCATCCCCAAAATTTAATCATTTCTTCCTTGTACCATTTCCAACAACGCCTGAAAGTTTCATCTAAATCCATCCAAAACTTTTTGAGTTATCTTGCTAACCAACAGACAAACAAACGAACAGACAGACAAACCCCAGCAAAAACATTACCTCCTGGCGGAGGTAAATATAGAGGGAAAAAGACACAAATTTATGAGAAAATGTTGTAAGGTTATTATAAAAAAGAGACAAACTTGTCAAGAACTGGTCCCTACAGGGCAGAAAGGCAGATCCAGACGCTGAATTATTTAGTGCATTTATTAACCAAAAGATTCAAACTGTGCACTAACATAAAAATACAAACAGAACAGCTAACAAGAACAGCGCTCCATAGCATGGAAAGCTCTGGAGGGAAGGAGAGAGGAATAGTCCAGAGTTCTGTGAAAAATCACCTTTGCACACAGGACACTAGACTATCCATCAGTGACGGCAAAGTCCAAACAGTGTTTTAGTACGGACCCAAACCTCGGTGGAACTTCTGACTGGAACCACTGTTCCGAGGTCTGCATCAGAAAGAGGAGGTCACGTGACTGTTCCACGTCGCGTTCCATTACGTCACCAGCTGTTTTGAAACGTCACCGTTGTTTGATGCGGTGATTTTGTTATCCCATTTCTAAAATGGAATGATAAATAAAATGCTACCATTACACAATATGAAAATTCCTATTCTATGCACAATATACAGTATGTAATATATACATTAAATACTTTATATGTAAAATACTCATTTCTGGTGTCCTTGCCTGATTGGCTGCTGGTTCATCAGCCCACATGCCTGAAACATTTCAAAGCTCCTCTAAAGTGCAGTTTGGTTGCGGTCTTGCCTCTCTGAGTGTCTTGGACTGAGCTACTTTTGGAATTACACTATTTGGAAATGGGTGGGGGTGGAAAGTGTCCCAGGTCAGCTTTCTGGGATCACTTTGACCTTCTTAAGGGAAAAAAGTTAAATGTATGCACTGTATACAGCATCTTGCATTTTGTAATAATACAAGAAGTATGTGGAGACGCCTACGGACAAAACATCCTGACGCCTGAATTCCCAGCTCAACACAACCTGAATCAAGCCATGGCCAGCATTGTGTTTATAGTATGTATTCATGGTCTTTTAATACACATACAAGTATACATTTATTATTTATACACTTTTATTATTATTTACAAAAAATATAATTATGCATTTGATCACTAAAAGAAGCCATAGGTTGGCAACCCCCAGACACCCACTATGCTCAGAATGATTGAATGAGGTGGTAATCATGCTTGATTCTCATTTATTGTTATGTAACTTGTCTGTCTATCTATGAATCGAGCTTCAGCACGATCTCTCAGCCCCATACTTGCCCAGACGAAATGACCCTCAAGATTACTGGAAACAACATGCCGCTATGTTCCCTCACCTGTTCCAGCTGGGCAGTGAGGAGTGGCGACCCTTGCCCTGTATTAGCTTTGTAAAGCGACTGAGATGTGGTCGCTGGCCTCATAGGTGACCAAATAACAATAATGATAATGTTCCAGCGGGCCAAGACACATCTCTCCATTCCAGTCACATCAGTCCCTTGCGAGACAATATTCTCAAAAGCAGGAGAGATTTTAAACAAGGGGAGAAACCATCTAAGTCTGAGCACTGTTGAACAGATTGTTTTTCTGAATAAAAATACTTGAATGTACACAAGCACACTCTACAAATACTAATTAATTCATACAAATAAAACTATACACCCAAACAAAACACTAAATGTTAAGCAATAAAAACACACACGAAAACACTCGACTGCTTGAGTGTAGTATTATAACATTTGGCCACCAGATGTTGCTGTGGGGAGGTGTTTCAAATGTTCCGAAAGATTGATTCTTTTTCTGAATCAATTGTTCCAAATGATTCGATCTCTCGAACATTCTATTTCTGCCATCACTACTATCCATGAAAATGCAACAAAAACAACTTACAGGGTTGGCAATCCAGAGCAGAGCATGCTCTGGGGAAAAAAAGAGGAATAATCCAAGGAAAAAGTCCATGAAGAGAGTCCATGCAATGTTGCCGCAGTGAAACAATGAACTAGCAGCTCTAAAATACTGGGCAGACAACTGAGCAGCAGGTGTGGCTGAGCAGGCAGGGTGACCTAATTAACAATCACTCGCAGCTGAGAACTGGCCCAGACTGCAAGTAAATGGTGGGTGTGCCTGTGAGAGGGAAAGGCTTATGTCACACAACCAAAATAATAAAACCTGACAAGGAAATAATAAGACAGAAAAATACTCAAAAAATACATAAAGCGTCTGAGCACAGCTCAGACACATGACAAAATTTATGAGAAAGTTCCAAAATTACAAGAAAAAGTTAGCAAATATGAAAGAAAAAAGTCACAATTTACAAAAAAAAAAAAAAAAAAACTAACAAATTTATGAAAAAAGCTGCAAATTCACAGTAAAAAAAAGTGGCAAATTTATGGGAAAGTTTTACAAGAAGAAATGATCAAATTAGGGGGAAAATGTCACATATTTACAAGAAACTAGCAAATTTATGAGAAAATAAGTAGAAAATAAAGAAAAAAAGTCCATGTGGGCAAACCCATTGGGGCCAACATGGAACCAGTGGACAAACCCACATGGACCCATAAGACAGCCCAATTTAACCTTTGGTGGGGCCCACCTGGACATGAACTCCAGGTTTGTGCATGATTCTTCCTGCCATGTGTTTTAGGCATTTGAAAGAAATAAATTTAAATCTGCTGCTAAAATAACGCCCTCAGATCATGTGTTTTCTAGCTTTTGGTCTCATTTCAGTTCGGTGTGCTTTCTCACCTGGAGGACCACACCAGAGGTCACCACATGACTTGGATGGAGACCACATCTTTTAGGTGGTCTCAGTGTGGTTGTTCTGGTGTGCACCCGAGCGTGACAAAACAAACCGCACTAATGGAGAAAACAAACTTGAGTCTGACTGAAGCAAACTCAAGCCTGTAGGCGTGAAAACACCCAGAGACGCTGAGTGTTTGATGACGTTAGACTAGTGATGAAAGAGTTAAAGCATTAATCACTAGCTAACTCAACACCCCTTTGATCGCAAAAGTTTTATTGTTTACCATTATTCATGAATGTGGGTTTGGCCACCGCAGTTCAGTCAAGAAGTAGTATAGCGCATGGTGGATTAGAGCCCAGGATTGAGGCCTGCATGAGCCAAAATGGAAATAAAGCAGGGGTATTCTAACGGCAGGCCCAACGAACTGCTGGATGACTCTCCTGACCAGAGCAAAGCACTATGTGTCCACCGTCGACCTGAACCTGGCCATGACCAGAGCACCTCAAGCCTCAAACGCCAGTGAAGCACAGCTGACGCAACGGAGACGCTTGGACAACTTCACAACCAACAAACCCCCAACAGTGTGTGGCTGCCCCCCCAAGGGCCGACCAGTGCCGTGACAGATGAGGGGCCCAACTGAAACAATTCCCTAGAGGCCCTGCTTCGGATCTATATGTAACCTTAATGTAAACATGTGAATAGACAACTACAGAGGGGCACTCCTCCAAATGCCATCATGTTTCACTTTAAAACGTTATGAGGTGGGGCACACACCTGGGAGAAGGTCACTGCCTCCTGGAGAAACAGCTGTTTATTTATACTGCTAGCCTGCTAGCCCTTGTGTGACGACGGAGTGTCGCCACTGTATGGTCTGTGTATTGAATGTTATATTATATGTGAAAAGGATTTATATTTGTAAATGTCAACTTGTATTTGATCGGAAAAATGCACATATAATTGTATAATGTGTTCTGACTTAATTGAATCCTTTTTGTGAGATAATTGTGGATTATGTTAATTGGGTGAGGCAATTAATCTTAAAACCACGTACCTTTGCCAGCATGCTTCCTGGAGGTATCTGGACAAAAGACTCCTCAGAGGTTTGAGGGCTTTTTAAAGGATACCAGCAAGAAGAAATTATATGATGGTTGAGTAGAGGGGAGTTTAATATGTAAATAGGGGATTGAAGTGTTTATTGTATTATTTATGGTGCATTTATGGTTCTATTTATTCTGTAAATATTCTGGGGAAAGTATTTATGTATTTATGACTTTAGATATTATTGGGTATGTGGAAAAATATGAAAATGCTTATTGTCTTGCCTAGGGTTTTGGTATGCGCCAATTGGGCAAATTATCTCACTGTGTATATTAACAGGTGTTTTCATTTGGTTACTGTGGGGTGTCGGATGTGCATGGGAATTATTGCCTGTGAAGATTATTGGAATAAATCAAAAACTGCTGATTGCAAACTGTTTGGAAGCCTCCGCTTTTTCTCTGGTGCCTCGTCCGCTCGGTCATGTGACACCTTGTTAGCACATCTGTACCAGGAGTACATGGGTGGATACTGTTATGCCTATAAACCTGGAATGACCAACGGAGGAGAGAGGGCTGTGCCAGAACTGGAACTTCATTATACAAAATGTTAATAGTACAGTACAAGTATTCTGAGCACTAAGCTCCTATATTGATGAGTGTCAAGAGAGGCCTAAGATGGCCGACTCTCCCTATTTATAGGCTGGGGTGATGATAACATCAGACGGCTGTGTCATCACACCACTACCTGTTATTAACCCCTTCATAACATTATCCCCCCCCCCCCCCCCCGCCGGAAAAACGCAGAACACATCAACAGATTACATACAACCCTCCCCAATTTGGCATAAATAGCAACAAGAGTATTAACTAGGGCTAGCGGGTGGACCACTGCGTAGCCCAGTGCAGCAGAGTGGATTATTCTGCCACTCATCATCTGGCAGCCACCCTCCTAAATAGTCAGTCCCTTTTTCTTACAGTCTTCCATGGGGAAGGCAGTTTTGTTGGAGGGGTCTTGTAGCGGGCTCGTGGTGGACGTGCCCCTGGAAGTACTGGGTCCCCCGGACCGGGGCCATCCTTCTTAACACTGCAGTCCGGGTCCTGCGCTGCACACGCTGACTCCTACAAACCCTCGCCATCTGGAGCAGCCACTCAAACACGCCGGAGATGATTGGCGTGCCACACCGAACCATCCGTCAGCCTGAAGCTCACTGGTCCCAGCTGCGCCGCGATCCTCATGGGCACCAGCGGTACCATAGATCGTGATGTGGTTGGCTGCAGGCCCAGTCGCTCAGCTTTATGGACCTGAACCCAAACCATTACCTTAAAAGGCATCTTGCTTGGTTGTATATGTCATTGTGATAATAATAATAATGCATCAGATTTATATAGCGCTTTATTATAGACAGAGATGCTTTACAAGTAGATACATTATTCATTCACTCCAGACAGACAATGGTAGTGGCAAGCTACTACTGTAGCCACAGCTGCCCTGGGACAGACTATCAGAAATGTGGCTGCCAATCCACGCCAACGGCCTCTTCATCCACCACCGAACATTTATACACATTCATACCCAGTGTTATGGACACTGGAGGTAAGGTGGGTAAAGTGTCTTGCCCAGGGACACAACGGCAGGATATCTGGGGAGAGCAGGATTCAAACTGCCAACCATCCGGTTATTGGATGACCTGCTCTATCCCCTGAGCCACTGCCGTCCAGGATGACAGATGATGCCACATCCACGTCCATCATGGGGCATCCGTCAGGTTGCAATGGCTGCACCGTTGCCATGTCGGTCACAGACTCTTCACCCAGTGGTACAGCGGCAGTTCCTGGAGGCCAATGTTGGTCATGGATCCTGAAGTCGTCCGGCGTCTCTCCTTTGTCATTTATGGCCACAGACTCTTCACCCAGCGGCTCAGCCTTGACTTCCGTAGAGTGGGGCTGAGCAAGTATTATGAAGCAGTCTGGTTCCTCTTCTCCTTTGCCTCTTTTTGTTGCTATCAACACGGATAACATCCCTATCAGGGTGATGTGTCTCAGGATTCTCTGTGTGCGTGTGCTCCCTTGCCTGCAGCTCCACAGCAGCTCCTGCGGGCTCATGCTGGCCGAGGATCTGAGGCGAGTCCAGCCGCTGTCTCCCCTCCGGGCAGCGTTCCTCCTGCACACACGGGATGGTTGTTTTCTCATCAGCGTCGCCCTGTTGAATCTCGTCCCACTCAACATCATCGTCACCAGTGTGTGTGGCGTCCCAACCACCGTATCCAGTCAAGTTGAGACATTACTGTCATGGATGGAGAAACCCAATCGGTAAAAAAGGGCGCATCCCAATATGTTTTCTCCATGTGTAACCACTTGAAACTCAAAGTCATAAACCACTCTCAACCCGTAGCAGACCGTTAGCATGATGGTCCCTACGTTGCTAACTCTGTGGCCACCATAACCATACAGCACCGCTGGGTTTTTCCTGATTGGATAGCTGGGGAAAAATTTCTTCACTGTTGTACAATTTAACATTGACCTCACTGCAGCGGTATCGAGCAGGAGCAGTACAGCAATGTCGTCCAACTCCATCATGCTGTATGCATACAACGTGCTCTCAGGTCTCACCTCATGGATGGTCATCACGGGAGGATGGCTTTGTTTGGCCAATGGGCTCCATATTGCCGGTGACCAGCAAACTTTGGCAAAGTGATTGAATTTCCCGCACTTCTTGCAATGTTGTCCTCTTGCCAGGCAAAAGCGTGCTCTTTCATGGTGCTTCGGGGAACTGCAGTTGCCACATGCAAAGCCTCTCGAGGTGGTCCTCTGGTCCACGGCGTTTGCCTTAAACTCTTCTGCCAAGCCACCGTGTTCCTCCATACTCACTGCGTTTGTCAGCGGTGTCTGGCCTGGCTGTCGCTGCTGTTGACAGACACCTAGCTGCGATGCTAACCTGTCGGCTGTTTCAAGCTGGAACGCTAGCTCGATGGTGTTAGCTAGCGTCATGTCATTTGGCGCTGTTAGCATCTTCATCCTCAACCGCGGGTTGCTAGTGTGTTCGGCCAGCTGGTCCCGCACCATTTTATCTTCCAATAAACCAATCCTGCACTTGCTAGCTAGGTGGCGAAGGTTTGCAACGAATTGTTGCTTTGACTCACCAATTCTCTGCCGCCGTTGGCGGAATCTTATGCACCACACCAACACGTTGTCGGGTGTAGCATAGTAGCTAGCTAACAGATCCACAGCTTCACCGAACGAGTCTGTTGGTCCTAGCGTATGAAAAATGCACTGTTCCTCTATGCCCAGGTTGTGAATCAGCAGAGCCCGCTTCCGTACCTTGCCCAATTTGCCCAAATTCAACGCTGCTACACACGACTCGAAAGCATCGAGCCATCATGGCCAAGAAACAGGCGGCTCACCGGGGTATTCCAGAAACGTTCTCAGTGGTCTCAGGCACGCCTCCATGGTTTACCTCTCCAAATGTTTTGTCTGTAAACCTGGAATGACCAACGGAGAACAGAGGGCTGTGCTGGAACTGGAACTTTATTGTACAAATTGTTAATAGTACAGTACAAGTAGGCTGAGCACTAAGCTCCTATATTGCTGAGTGTTGAGAGAGGCCTAAGATGGCCAGCTCTCTCTATTTATAGACTATCGTGGTGATGGCACCAGCTGGCTGTGTCATCATGCCGCTACCTGTTATTAACCCCTTCATAACAGATACCTCCCGACACTCTGTCTCAGCTGCAGAGCTGTCTGCAGGTGAGTGGCAGTCTCATTGTTGAGCCAGTTTAATTTCCAGTGTTGATACTTTTACCTCGAGGCTGATTAGCTTTCACTACCATTGCCTTCAGGCATAAATCCCGAAATGCACAAATTCTCATACTTTCTGCATGCTTACATTAACTTTACATGTCTTGGAGTGATGTGAAAAATTTGCTTTGCACCACAGAACGGCAAATGCTGGTGAGTTTGGTCAGGGCTTGTAAAAGGTTGAAAAACAGTTTTGCGATGAGTCATTTTGAAACCTGGTACCACGGTTTGATATACAGTGATGATGTGCATATTACAATTTAACTCTGATTGGATGACCTTGAGGTCAAAGGTCAGAGGACAGATTTTCCCTGAGTCTTCAAATGTCATGAATCTGGGTTTGGCGGTCCCAAACCCAGTTCTGACCCGTGGTTTTTGGCCCGCTTTCCTATTTGTTTTCCATCAGGCGCTTCAGGGAGTCCTTGGGGTCCTTGCTCCCTGACAGCTCGGGCATGTCCCTCCTCCTGTCAGTATTGCCAGCTGATCCACATTATGGGTGTTTCACACACATACATGCACACACGTCATTCATTTTCATTCACCCGCTCATACACTCACTCATGCACACATGTTGTCAATTATGTCCAGCCCACTCATCTTCACACCGGTGGTCTCTTTCCTCATTAATGTTACGATTACTTTAACGCTGGGAGAGTTGACCACCAAACTTGCTACACAGGTTCACCTTAGGATCCTGGTCTAACACTAACGGTTGTATACAAGTATTTTTGTTGTGTATTCAGGGATGATAGGCTTATCATAATTTGGTTCTGTATTCTTGAGTTGTATATAGGGATCTTCAAAGAAAATGGAGGTGGGGGATACTGCGCTTGCCTCAGACTGCTCTTGTTAAGGTGCAAATAGTTTTCTCGTAAAAGTTCCTAAGTGTTCACTACTTTGTAACCACAAAGAACGTTAGCGACATGTGTTACAGAGACTTTGCAAATGTTTGCAGCTGTTTGCAGGAAAATGCATTACCAAAAACATTTTGGACATGTTCAACACTATTTCCTGTAAGAAAAACTGTTAGTGAACTGTTTGGCAACCTGTAACAAACCCTGACAAAACCAAAAAAGTGCAACGTTCACGAGCATTAGCCATGTCGTGGGATACGGGGGAAAGGGTGTGAAACATGCGTAAAAGAGCAGGGGCCAGCGACTACAACAGTAAAGCTACAGTTACAAATACCCTTACAAATGGCTTACAAATGGCTGCACGGTGGCGCAGTGGTTTAGCACTGTGGCAGCACAGTTTTACCCTCGGCCGGGGGACCGCGGGGATCATGAGATCGTGGGTTCGATCCCAGCCCCCGACCAACAGTGAGCTGTGTGGAGTTTGCATGTTCTCCCCGTGTTGCGCGGGTTTACTCCGGGATTTCTCCGGTTTCCTCCCGCATACCAAAAACATGTAGGTTTAGGGCGTTCGCGCACGCAGCGACCAGCAGCCGGTGGCTTGTCACCAGACTGCAAACCAAGTCTACCTACGGGTACAAATAAGTAACAAAAAAAACAAACAAAAAAAAAAAAAATGGCTGTAATCACCGTACAAATGAGTTTTGGATCATTTCGTATGGCCTTCATAAGGTGCTTGTAGGAGAATCCAGTGTTCACAGACCGTTTGTAAGCTCGAGGCCAGGTTGATGGCCTTATCCAAGATTTCTATGAATGCCCCACAAAAACCCCTCCTTGTAGGGTGGCCATATGAAGGCCTTAGGAACAATGTAAGAACTACGCAAGATACTGGCTGTAAGTATGCCTCAAGCACACCTTAAGTTGTTCTTGAGGGCCCCTTACAGCGGTCATAGAAAATGCTGTACGAATCTCCATTCGTACAGAGATTCGTACAGCATGGGTAAGTGAGTAAGTAAGTGAGGTGCTCATAAGGTGAAAGTATGTCATTCGTTTGACATTTGTGCTGAAAAAATGTGCTGAAAGCTGTAAGACCTTCCTACCAGCGAATTTTCCTAAGATGGCTGTAAGTATGGAAGTAGGAAGATCCCAAGGCACTCTTACGAAGAACGTGAGAACTTTAGGGCCATCATAGGGCAGAAAAACACCTCGTTTCTCAAGAATGCCTTAAGATGCCCTTGCGAGTTGAACGGCAGCCATAAGAAACTATGCCCCCCTCCACGAATGTCTGTGAACTCCTGAATTAATAGGAACTGGGAGATTATTATGAACCCATCGTTCGTAAGAATCTTTGTGACCTTGGCTTAAAGTTGGACACTGAATTGTGTCAGTATTGTCAATAATATTACACTGAGGTCACTATGCTCATCTGGTTTTTGCAAATGCAGTATTTCTGCAGTACTTTGGAGGTTTTTCTGGAGAATATTCTGGATCATTTTAGTCATAGTTGACATGTTTAAAGCTTGAAAATAAGCCTGCAGCTGCAGAAAGCAAACATATTTGTCCACTCCCCTTTTAATAAGAACATGGAACAGTTGAAAAATAACCAATTAAAGACACATTATATAGAAAACAGTTTCACAATTAAAGTGTGATTGTTTGCGTTATTGAGCCCTTTGGGAGAAGACCGAAGGGGGATATAACAATCAATTTAAAAGATCAATCATGAGTAAAATTTTGAATTGTCTTTCACCACTGGAGGTTTTACTTAAATGAACATTTAGCTTGCCTCACTCCATGGAGAGTGTGGAAACTGACCCCCACAAACTCAAGAGGAATTCTGACATAGGGCAAGAGTCTGCAACCTGTGGTTCTGGGGCCCATAGCCGGGGCTCCCTGATGCATTCCCTATGAAAATAAGCTCACAAATTTACATGGAAAAAGTCTTCAATTTTACACAATAAAGGTATTAAATTTGCAACGAAAATGTGCCAGATTTAGGAAAAGACAAAACATATTTAGGCCAAAAATATAACAAATTTTGAAAAAAAAAAAATCCTTACAGTTTAATGAGGAAAACACCGACAAAATTTTGCCAGAAAAAAATACATGAACTTTTTACAAATAATCCAAAATTTGCCAGAAAAAGAAGCAATTTTGTGAGAAATTTAAACCAGGGCACTCTGAGGCGAGTGCATTATCCCTCGCCTCCGTTTTCTTTGAAGATCCCGATACTTACTGATGCAAAGCAGCTTTCAACTTTTCAATATAATCACTGTGGCAGAACCAAATTATGATAAGCCCATCATCCATGAATATACATCAAGTATACAACCCATAGATGTAGGTCAGGATCCCGAGGTGAACCAGTGTAGCAAGTTTGGTGACCCTAGCTTTACTTGTTATACAGTAATAAGACATACGGAATGTTAACATTAACCTTTGATTTTTGACCCCAAACCCATACTCAGAGTTCAGGACCCCATGGTGAACCTGTATACTATGTTTGGTGGCTGCAGCTTTACTCGTTTTATGGTAATAGTAAATGTAGCATTTACCATAGTGCAACTGTAACGTTAACTTTGAACTGTGACCTTTGACCCCTTGACCCCAAACCCATAATGAGGTCAGTATGCAAGCTGTCCAAGATGTGTCTTAGATACAACTGCTGTACTGATTTGAAAAGTCTACATCATTTCTTTCAGAAGTTATTGTGGTTAGAAGATTTAGGGAAAATCTGACCTCTGACTTTGACCTCAAGGTCATCTGAAGAGAGTGAAACTGTAATATGCTCATCATCAGTGTATATCAAACCATGGTACCAAGTTTCAAAACAATAAGAACAAAACTGTAGGAGGAGTTAATTTCACAAAAGTGGGACAGACAGACAGACAGACTGACCCATAACCAGTGTTGGGAGTAACTTACTGTAACGCTGCTACTTTTGCAGTAACGTGCTGTGTAACAAAATTACTGTTTAAAAATTCAGTAATGCATTACAGTTACTGAAATTTGATCAGCTGTGTTACTTGTTACTCATTTTATTAATATGGATAGATATTTTTAGTGCAAATAAATGAATAGACAAACTAATCCTACCATAGCTGAGACATAGCTGTCAGTCGAAGTGACCTGTTGGAGAGAGCTGAGTCTTCACTACTAAGCGGAGGAAAAGATGAAGCTACTTTGATTTTGTGGACAGAGAGATTATTTTTCCTTTGTCGCAGTTAAGGACAAAAGCAACCTGGTGGGTTGGAAGCTAAAGTGCTGGTTGAGACCTACTGCAATCTTTAGAAGTGCTTGAAAACAGCAACAAAGCTCCAACAAAGCTAGTGTTAAGTAACAGCTAGCTATGCTAACAACACCGTGTTACTGGATCTACACTATCTGAACAGCCACGGCTGGATTTCAAGCACAGGTACGCACCTGGACAATTTGTGACCTAGCAAGAATTAAACCGAGTGATTGCCAGATATGCTGTTACAGAATGAAGACGTGATATAAACAGTGACTTTCCATCAGACAGCTGAGACTGTGATCCACTGAAGTTAAAACACATTTACTTGCTACCTGGATAAAGATTATTCCAAAATGGATTTTGATCTCCAAAAGGAATTTGAGGGACTGGATCATGTCTCTGTCACAGCAGACATTTGGACTGTGGAAAATGGACATTTTCTTTGGATCACTGCACATCGAATTTATCCATATCATAAAGGTAAGATAAACATGGACAGCTTTATGCAGTGTTTGTGGTGATCCGAGCGGTGAGCTAATCCGCGCTCGAGTCAAGCAGTATTCTCTCTTTTGTCTTTATATTTTCCTGCCCTATTATTATTGGTTTTCCCGGGGCTTTTACTGTGACAGAGCCGCAGCCGGACTTCCGGCTGTCAAGCCGAGCCGGCACTGTCACAGCTGATTATGATTTTGGTGATTTCGTTTTCTCCTCTTGTGTTTGGTTCATTGCCTTTGCTATTAGTATTTAAGGGAGCAGCTGAGGCTCACTCCTCGCTGCGACCTACGTCAGCCTTAGGCTGGAGTCCCTACGTCCGGCTCCAGTCCTACTTCAGCGTGAGGTTCCGTCCCCGCTACTTCACTGTGTAAGTGTTTATTCTACAGCGTCAGCTTCCGCCCTCGCTACCCTCTTGTATTGGTGTTTGTGCTCTTTATTTGTGTTCAGCGTTGAGTGTATGAGTTTTGCCCCACATGGCTCTTTATTTTGTGTTTCTGTAAATAAGCAAATAAACTCTGTCTGCATTTGGCGCCTCATTTATGCCCTGAAAACGGCAAACATGACAATGTTGCCAACTCTCACTCCAAAATGAGGAAATTACTGGCAATATCATGTTGATTTTCTTAAGATTTTTCCCCACAATCAGAGCCCTCAAGGCAGGATAAAGCAGACTGAACATGTTCTAAAAGCTCTGTCTGAAACAGTCTGTTTCAGCCTGACATTAATAAGCCTGTAATTAATTAAAGTATCTTGATATATGTGCAAGATGATTTAAGTATGCATTTAAAAGTAACGTGAAAGCTACTTTTCTAAGTAACTAGTTACTTTAATCATGCAGTAATTGGTAAAGTAACTTTTAAAAGAAGTAACTAGTAACTGTAATTAGTTACTATTTTTTAGTAATTTACCCATCACTGCCCATAACATAACCCCCCTTTGGGCTTCGTCTGGTGGGGGATAAAAAGGCTGCAAATTGATTAAAAAAAAGACCTCTTAATGCTGTTGTCAGACCAGGCTGTAGTTGTAATTCTGTTTTACTGCACTTTTTAGGCTCAGGTAGTTTTGTGGCTCCATGCAGATTTTTTCCATTCAAAAATCTCTAACAGTGGCTCTTTGTGCTGGACAGGTTGCCGACCCCTGATATAGAGGAATGAAAGGGGGGACTAGTCCAACATATGCCCCCCTGCTCTGTTTTACAGAAGACGTGGAGAAGAGGACGGTTCAGATCAGTCCTCTGCTGCGTGCAGCGACCTTAGGGTTGGAGAGCAGTCAGAGACGGTGACAGTTTTAGGTCAGATCCCATTTCCACTTGGCTCAGCAGCCAGCCGGTCGACTGAGAGCTGGAAGATCCCAGAGGAGCGGCTCATGAATGGCAGGTATCCTCAAAGTAAATAGAGTCCTCTGACACAGCCTCATGTCGTCTAAAAGGCAAACAGTACGGTGGAGAGGACGCCTTCCACTGGTCCCTCAACGGTCCAATTAATGGATCTGCCTCCAAGAATAATTAAGTCAGGGAACACTGGCAACACAATATGATCATATGAACTTTTCTTATCCTGACTGACAGCGTAATGTAGAGGTTATCAAAATGAGCTCGAATGAATCCTGCCAATAAATGTAGTGTATAGCAAGAAAGTGTGTGAGTGAAGAGCAAAGGAGCAATGACCCACAAGTGAGGCCAACAGGCTCGTTTTCTGTCCTTAAAGCAGCTGGAATTGGGTCTCACACGATTACTAACTAACTAACTAACCTGCACTTATATAGCGCTTTTCTAGTCACAAAGACCACTCAAAGCGCTTTCACTAATACTAACCCTCTATTCTAAGGGCCTATAGGAAACAGATATCTAGGGACAATTTAGAACAACCAATTAACCTAACGATGACTGCAACCGTGGATGTGCAGCCAAACGAGTGGCCACAGGCGACCGCCAACTTCATCACAAACCTCTTTTATGTCATGTTACACAACAGGACAAAATGCATTTGAAGCACCAACATAATCGGAAACTTTTTTTCTGGCAAATTTGTTTCTTTTTTTCTTGTAAATCTGCAATTTCGTCTCAAATTTGCAACTATTTTCTCATACAGTCAAAACTTTTTTCTCATAAATTTGCAGCTATTTTCTTTTAAACCTGCAGCTTTTTTTTAATCATACATTTTTCATAAATTTACAGTGTTTTTATGGTAAATTTACAACTTTTTTCTCATAAACTTAAAAAAATTTTTGCATAAATTTTCAGCTTTTAAATCTGCAACTTTTTTTTCACAAACTTTCAATTCTTTTATCATAAATTTGCAACTTTTTTATTGTAAATTTGCAACTTTTTTCTTTTACATTTAAAACATTTTTCATAAATCTGCAGTGTTTTTATTGTAAATTTGCAAATTTTTTCTTATAAATTTAAAACTCTCATACATTTGACACTTTTCCTGGTAAATTTGCTGCTTTTTTCATGTAAATCTGCAACTTTTTTTCTTGTAAATTTGTAACTTTTTTCTCAGAAATTTTACACATTTTTTCTTGTGCAGTTGCAACTTTTTCCCCCACATGAATTTGTCATTTTTCTTCTAAAATTTCTTCTAAATTCACTACTTTTTGTCATAAATCTGTAACTTTTTTTTTCTTGAAAACTTGCAACATTCATACGGACGCTGGTTTAATTTTTATTCTGTGTAAAGGATTTAATTTTAACCCAGCCACAGGGGTGCACGAGCCAGTATAGTCCTAGTGCCGGTCCCAAGCCCGGGTAAATGGGGAGGGTTGTGCGAGGAAGGGTATCCGACGTAAAACCTTTGCCAAATCAAATATGCGGCTCATGACAAATGAAACTTTCATACCGGACTGGCTAAGGCCCAGGTTAACAATGACTGCTACTGGTGCTGTTAACTGACAGGGTGGCGGTGGAAACTGAGCTTCTGTTGGTCGAAGATTGAGGGGGAGGAGAGGGGGAAGGCATGTTAGGAAGGAGAGAGAGAACAGGAAAGGTAGAAGTGTGGAGGTGAGAGTAGGGACGTTACATGTAGGGACTATGGTTGGTAAAGACGGAGAGTTGGCTGATATGATGAAGAGAAGAAAGGTAGACAGACCAACCCTCTCCATGTCCTCTTTCAATACATCCATCAATCTTCTCTGTGGTCTTCCTCTTCTCCTCCTGCCTGGCAGCTCCATCTTCAACATCCTTTGTCCAGTATCTCCATTATCCCTCCTCTGCACATGTCCAAACCACCTCAGCCTTGCCTCTCTTACTACCCAGGCCCTCCTCATCACCTCTGTTCCCCCTCTCCTCCTCCTCGAGCTTCGACCAACTGCAGCTCAATTTCCACCGGCACCCTGTCGATTAACGGCACCAGTGGTTGCCGTTGATAACCTGGGCCTTGACTGATCCGGTATGAAAGTCTCATTCATCATGATCCGCATGTTTGATTTGGCAAAGGTTGTACGTCGGATACCCTTCCTGACATAAGCCTCCCCATTTACTGGGGCTTGGGACCAGCACTACAAGTACGCTGGCTTGTGCACCCCCTGTAGCTGCGTTCATGTCAATAATAACCAAGTTTTTATCATATTTTTAAGGGTCTGAACTCTTCTCTATTCCAACATAGGAGCCCCCAAACACAATCTTGCATCTGGCCCTGAGTACAATAACACCTCTATTGTCTTTACTCTGGAGAAAATTCCCCCCCCCCCCCCAACAGTGACATGAAATATCCGCCCATGAACGTGACCACATGATACTATCATTTGATACAATACAGAGACTTTTAATCAGGTGGTGCTGTGTGTCTAAGGTGATTAAAATGTTCTCTGACAGTTCAACACAATAGAATAGAATAGAAAAGTATCACGTTCTCCCCATGCGGTTTTAGGCAGCGCACAGAGGAGTAGAAGGAAAGCGGACTTATGAGCAGGTTACACCACAAACACATTTATTAAAGAAAGAAAGATCAGTTCACAAAATACAGACATACAAAAACGTTGACGGGGTACACTAAACAGCTACACGACGGAGCGTGAAGCGGGCAGACCACAGTGTACAGTGGCAGAAGACAAACAGTTCACAAACAAGGCTGACATACAAAAAGGTGAAAGGGTACACTGACTGGCTTCAAGACGGGACGAGAAGCGGGCACATCACAGTGTATGGTGGCACAAACGTAATGACAATACAATAGTCCAGCAATGCTTGACTGGCAAAGAGCTGCTTAAGTACAAGCATTGCTGGCAACGGTAAATTGGGTGCAACTGGGCGAAGCGCAGGAAAGGGAATTACCGGAGTGGAACCAGCTGGCTGTCATGAGAGAGGGGGCATGGCCGGACCGGCAAGTTTCAGACAGCGCCCACACAAATGTGGGCCAAAGCAGGCTGCCTCACAGTTGCCAGCCAGAACATAGTGGCTACATGTACGGAAATAAACAAGGGAAAATAGAAACTACAAGAAGCTCAAAACATAATACATAAATACACAGATAACCTGAGCCACAGAGAAAGGTCAGAACCGAGCCTGAAGAGCAAACTGACTCGGTTCATGACAGAATAGAATAGAATAGAATAGAGTAGAATAGAGTAGAATGGGGTATATTGTCACTGTACAGTTGTACAGCACAACAATTGTGGGTGCTCCACCAGGCTACTGCACAATAAAGTATGAGAGAAGGATTAGATAAACCACAGTTACAGAACAGACAATTAAACACATGACTGAAATAAAAAAGTAGCTCAGGATTATGGGAATATACACAGGTGTGGTCGTGGCTTCATGGGTGAAACAATGTACAAAAGCCGCTGATATGGAACACAGACATGCACTGACTTTTTCCTGTAAATTTTCAAATTGAGTCCACTCAAAAATGAGAATTTTATCAACCATGTTTGTACAGTTATTGTTTTGTTGTCAAAGCCCCAGAGAGCAACTGAACATAGGAAAGAGCGGTGGACCTAAAGAACAGTGGAGGTGGTTTACGGCATCACACTGAACATGCTTAGAAACAGCATTTACTGGTTTCACTGCTCAGTCCAATTAAACCAATTAAACAAATTAAAGACTGACAGACAGAGAGACTTACGGAGGGAGTGCCACTCATCCTGTCGTATTGTCTTGGTGATGTTGTAGGAGAGGTTTTTGGGTATCATAGCCGAGGAGTAGTGATACTTGATGTAGGAGCACCTGGCAATGGAACCTGAAGAGAAAACAAGCAGTAGGTCAGTAAATATGATCCACTCTGATGACACGGGGTCTCACAGATGCCATTTCATCCCTCACTATCCAATCACTTCTGCTCTTTATGATAGCTGCATTTTTAGAAGAGTCTGGGTGTCTCTTATGTAGCTCACATCTTTCCAGGAGCGGGAACGGGTCATGTGATCCCAGGATCTGTTAGCCATGTACCATGAAAACCAGGAAGACTTCTTCTGCAGATTAATCATGCATGAGTACTGATGATGGATTTCCTAGCAAAGGGTACCACAACTACCAGGACTTACTACAGTTCAGTGCTGTAGAAACTGTGGAAGGCCATCAAAACTACTGACTAAAGGTGTCTGCCTCCTGCAAGACAATGCCCTGGTTCACAACTCACATGATGCCCAGACAGAAACGCAGTCCTGCAGCTATGAAATCCTTCCTCACCCCCCTTTTAACTCTCCTGACCTCACACCATCTGACTTCCACCCCTTTCCAACCATGAAGTCATTTTTGAAGGGTGAGCACTTCCAAGGCGATGAAGTGCTGATTTCTGAGGTCAGTCGTGGCTTCTTTGGTCCCTCCAAATCGCCCCATCCCACTTTGGATGGGGCGTCTCTTTTATCTAACAATCCGGCATCATTTTTATCCAAATTTCCAAAACATTGACAACTCAGAGTTGGGACCAGGAAGCAGAGTTGCAGTCTTACACGCCTCTCTGCAGCTCCTCTTCATCCGCCACCCCTCAACTTAGCCCCTGTCTTCCCCATCAGAGAATCATTGTCTGCTCCCTCCAAAGTAAACACAAATATAATGTATAAGCATCCCAACGTGATAAAAAAAAGTTGGTAAAACTCAAATTAAACATGAAGCCTCTAAATTGAATGATTTGGCCTCCGTTCCTCCTCAAAATTTAAAAATTAAATTCGGTTTGTTAAATATTAGGTCTCTAACTCCCAAGTCTCTGCTAGTCCATGATCTGTTAATTGATCATCAGATTGATTTAATATCTCTTACAGCGACTTGGTTAGGACAAGAGGATTAGGTTGGTTTAAATGAATCAACTCCCTCTTAACTCTTAACAGTTTAAATAACTCCAGGTTATTTAAACTGTCAAAATCCCAGCAGTTCTGGTCGTGGAGGAGGACTAGCTGTAATGGTCTGCTTCAGTGCTCATTCCCTTCAGCTGCAGGGACAGTTAGGGGTTGTCACCGATGGAAATGAGCAGTTAAGTTCAAGGCTTACTGTTTGCAGAGATGTTGTGCTGCTCAGGTTCAGCTCGGCGGCTACGGCACCTCTCATCCTGCATGCCTTCACCTCCAGCTGCCGCAATGACCTGACCATCGGTGACAACCCCTAACTGTCCCTGCTTCTGTGTGTTCCCAGGGTTGCCAGGTTGTACGGTGTTCTGCTCTCCCCCAGCGGCATCAGACTACACATTTACACACACACACACATTGTTGTTAATAAACTTAATTGTATCTATACCCGAGTCTGTGTCTGGTCACTGGGTCAATACACCATGTCAGTAGCAACAATTTACCATTCCAAATTAATAGTTAATGTAAAGCAAAAAATAAATTATAATTCCTTTGAGGGCCTGGTCCTCAGTATTGGGCATTTTAGCAATTTTAGGCTAAACCCAATTTTATTTGCCATAGTTTATCATCCTCCATCAGCCTACTCAGAGTTTTTATCCGAATTTGCCGAATTCTTAGCTGATTTAGTGCTGAAATCAGATAGAATAATTATAGTAGGGGACTTTAATATACATGTAGATGTAGATAGTGATTGCCTTAATATGGCATTTAATTCAATATTAGACTTGATGGGGTTTTCTCAGAAAGTAGGAAATTTTACTCATTATCTCCACCACTCATTGGACCTTGTTCTGACATATGGCATAAAAATAGAAAATCTGGTAGTGTCTCCTCATAACCCTGTACTGTCAGACCATTGTCTGTTAACATTTGATTTTTACTATTTTTGACTATTTGGCTCCTAAAGAAAAACATTACTACAGTAGATGCCTCTCAGATGATGTTGTTACCAAATTTATGCAGATTGTTTCCTCTATGCCATGTGCCAACACAATGGAAATTAGCTATAGAGAGCTTGCTCCTTCTGTAATTGATAGCATGGTAGATAGTGTTACAGCTTTTCTGCATCAGACTCTAGACATGGTAGCCCCTTTAAAAAAGAAAAAGTCTAATCAGAGATTTTTAACTCCTTGGCTCAACACAGAACCTCGTAGCTTAAAACAGAAGACTCGTCAATTAGAAAGAAAATGGTGCTCCACTACTTTAGATGAAATCTATTTAGCTTGGAGAAATCATCTTTTAATTTCTAAAAAATCTCTTTGAAAAGCTAGAACAAGTTATTATTCTGCATTAATAGAAGAGGAAAAAGAATAATCTCAGGTTTCTTTTCAGCACTGTAGCCAGGCTGACAAAGAGTCAGAAATCTGTCAATCCTAGCATTTCCTTAGAGCTTACTAGTCAGGACTTTATGAACTTTTTCAATAATAAAATTTCATCTATCAGAGATAAAATCAGTCAGATTCTTCCCACCGTTAACTTATACCCAGTAACTACTACAACTCCTTCAACTGATATCTGTTTGGATGAGTTTACTCCAATTGACCTTTTAGAGTTAGTTAAAATAATTTCCTCATCCAAGCCTTCAACTTGTCTTTTAGACCCTATTCCTACCAGGTTATTTAAAGAAGTCTTCCCATTTATTGGTAGCTCTATTCTTCAAATAATCAATTCTTCATTAACATTAGGCCACGTACTGCAGGCTTTTAAAATTGCTGTAATTAAACCCTTACTCAAAAAGCCAACGCTGGATCCAGGAGTTTTAGCTAACTATAGACCAATCTCTAATCTGCCTTTCATTTCAAAAATCTTAGAAAGAGTTGTTGCTACACAATTATTTGACCACTTGCAGGGAAATGGTTTATTTGAAGAGTTTCAATCTGGGTTTAGAATCCATCATAGTACTGAAACAGCCTTAGCGAAGGTCACTAATGACCTCCTTATCGCTGTCCTTTTAGACCTTAGTGCAGCTTTTGATACTATGGATCATAATATTCTACTTGAATGATTAGAACACTATGTTGGACTTAATGGAACTTCATTGCAGTGGTTTAGATCTTATTTATCTGAGAGGTTCCACTTTTTTCATGTCAATAATAAGTTTTCTTCCAACTCAAAACTAAGTCAGGGAATTCCACAGGGATCTGTGCTTGGCCCTACTCGTTTTAGTTTATATATGCTTCCGTTAGGCAACATTATTACAAAGCACTGTGTACATTTTCATTGTTATGAAGATGACACACAATTATACCTGTCAATGAAGTCAGATGATAGTAATCAATTAGCCAAGTTAGAAGCCTGTCTTAAGGAAATCAAAGCTTGGATGACTTGTAATTTCCTGCTATTAAATTCAGATAAGATTGAAGTTATTCTAGTTGGTCCAAAAAATCTTAGAAATACTTTTCCAAATCAAACTCTTAGATTGGATGCGGTTACTCTTTCTCTGAATAGTTCTGTGAGGAACCTTGGAGTTATTTTTGATCAAGATCTGTTTTTCAATTCACATATTAAATTTGTTTCTTAGACTGCCTTCTATCATTTGCGTCATATTGCTAAGATTAGGAGCATCTTGTCTCAGAGTGATGCTGAGAAACTGATCCATGCTTTTGTTTGCTCTAGATTAGATTATTGTAACTCTTTATTATCAGGTTGTCCTAAAACATCTTTAAAAAGTCCTCAGTTGATCCAAAATGCTGCAGCAAGAGTTTTAACAGGTACTAGAAAGAGAGATTATATCTCTCCGGTTCTGGCCTCCCTTCATTGGCTTCCCATAGAGTTTAGAATTAAGTTTAAAATCCTTCTTCTCACTTACAAAGCTCTAAACAGTCAGGCCCCTTTTTATTAAAAAAGATCTGATACTACCCTCTTATCCTAACAAAGCACTACGCTCTCAAAATACTGGATTACTTGTAATACCTAGAATCTCCAAAAGTCCAAAGGGAGCCACAGCCTTCAGTTATCAAGCTCTCCTCTCCTGTGAAACCAGCTGCCAATCTGGATTCGGGAGTCAGACTTGACCTCTGTTTTTACGAACAGGGTTAAAACCTTCCTTTTTGATATAGCCTACAATTAGGGAGGGATCATGTATGTGTGAACCCTCCCTTAGTTATGCTGCTAATAGGTTTAGACAGCCGGGGGACCTCCAACAATGCACTGGGCTTCACTCCTTTCTTCACTCTCAATGAAATATTTTTGCCGGTCATTAACATCTGTTTGTTCTCTCCCATAGTTTGAGTCCCCATCGTGCTGTTTGCTCTCTACATGTCTGTTCTTTTCTTCTTCTCTATCCCCTCACCCCCCAGCCAATCACAGCAGATAACTGCCCCTCCCTGAGCCTGGTTCTGCTGGAGGTTTCTTCCTGTTAAAAGGGAGTTTTTCCTCTCCACCGCCGCCAAGCGCTTGCTCACAGGGGATCGCCTGATTGCTGGGGTCTTTCTGCAATTGTGGGGGTTTCCCCTACAGTTGAAAGTGCTATGACTGTTGTTGTGAAATGGCGCTATATAAATAAAGTTGAATTGAATTGAATTCTGACTCAACCCGCAGACTTCAACAGGTGAGGTCTCCCCAGCTGCATAAATTGATGGGAGAAGTGTGTGACCCTTGGTGGTACCTATGTAGAGAAAGGCTGATAACCGTGACACATTTGGTTCCTCTCAGCCCATGGAAAATGTGATGAATGGAAAATGGATAGATGGATAATTAAGTTCATTCTCTGTTCTCATTTTCTGACGTTTATGTGGCTCTGGTCGGTCCAGCTCTGACATTAAGTCAGAGAGAGAAGTGCGGCTGCAGCACAGTATGAATTTAATAGCCAGGCTTTGATTCTTGGCAGGTGGGGGAGGAGCCACTTCCACTTGACACCATTACAGCATGTCTGTAATTGTTTCTGCCAGTGCTGTATGGCTTCCTGCACACTGCATTATCAGAGTTCTGGGAGACCTGAAGTGTGCACCATGCACTAACGAGTGCGCACACACACACAGAGTTAGATACAGTACAGTGATGTGAAGTAAATGAGTAAACCCATAAGCTGCTGCTGATGTTAATCAATATCTCTTCATGAAGACTGTACAAACTGACGCCTTGCTCACATGGGAAGATGCCACATATCTGATGAGAAGATTTCATTCATTTAGCAAGCTGCTGCTCTATTTTCTTTTTCCAGTAGACTTGCTGGAGTAAAATATGGTGCTAAACTAATCTCTGTGTAGTTCTGCTCCATCAGTGATTAAAAAAGATCAGAATGAGAAGAAAAATATGCCAGTGAGAATGAGCAGCTTATTTACCAAAAGTGACCCCCCCAAAATAGTCTTTCTTCAGAGCTTTTCCGTTTTCATATACATCTTTAATTCTGTTTTCAGTTCCATTTGACAAGTGGAAAAAAACTCAATTTCAACAGGCTGTTAGTATAACATAAAGTATCTCTATTATAAAATATACAGTGGTGTGAAAAAGTCCTGATTTCTCTTTTTTTTTGTATGTTTGTCACACTTAAATGTTTCAGATCAAACAAATTTAAATATTAGACAAAGATAACACAACTAAACACACAATGCAGTTTTTAAATGAAGATCCATCCATCCATCCATCCATCCATCCATCTTCTTCCACTTAATCTGTAACTAGTTACTATTTTTTAGTAACTTGGCCAACACTGGAAATCAGGAAGGGGGTAAACACTTTTTCACACCACTGTATATCAGTTTTTATTTTTAGCCAACATTAATCTGCCATATTTTAACTGTCCCACAGTAATTATCAGCATTAATAGCATTAACAGTGTGCTACTGACTATAGACCTGCTTTTTGCTGATCAAAAGCGTGTTGACATGAGATGTACTAAAATAGCAATGTGCCGAGATTGTGCTGATGCCACACCTCTTTTAAATAAGTCCCCTTCTTACAGCATAAGGCAGGTATACAGTCTATAGGTAATAAGAAGCCGTGATGCAAAGTATGAACTAGAAAAGCACTCAGAGAGTGCATACCTCTGCCAAGGCTCCTTCCGTCCCTCATGGATCATCTCCAAAATGTAATGGGTTCGTGTATAAAACTGATCTTGTTCTTCTTCTAAACTCCCAGTGGTTGCCAAGCAACTCTATTTCCTGGACAGCAATCTTATTTTTATTATTTAACCTTTATTTATACAGGGTAGTTCCACTGAGAGGCGATCTCTCTTTTTCAAGGAACCCTGGTTACACTCACACAGTTAAACATTCACATCTGGAAGCTGCCCAGTACAACCACAGACTGGCCTGTGGCCACTGAGCAGCTCCACTGGAGCAGTTGGGGTTAAGGGCCTTGCTCAAGGGCACCACAGTGGGGTTAAGGAGGGTGGGGCAAACCTTGCTATGTTATCTGTCCCACCCAGATCTAATCCTGCCGGTCCAGGGATCGAACCTGCAACCCTCCGCTCACAGCTCAGTCCACATTCCTAACCATTAGGCCACCACTGCCTAGTTTGACAGCAACAAAGTTTGCTAAAAACTGAGGACAAAAGCTCATTCCGTCGATCCATTTAGCCATTTCCTCATTTGCACAAATGTATTCATGCCTCACATAATCCATTTTTGGTTTCTATAAAAGGTGTTAAAACCACACAATGCTCTTAAAAAAGGATATCAAAACTTTTCCAATGCAGCACTCATTATGTTTCATATTTCCAGAATATTTACATGTGGAGGATCAATTATGTATTCACTCCAAAGCAAAGTCATTTTGTCTGGGTCACTGAAGATGTGAACTAACATGAGTCAACAGTGTTTTTGTAGCAGGGAACAGCTATTCCTGCAGCAGCAGCAGCAATGTGAGTTAGTCCTGAGGCACAGGAGGATCAGCCAAAATAATGGCAAATTAATGACCAAAACACACTATAATCCTCATCAGAATTTAGTTTCTCTTTGCATAACTTATGGAATCAGCAGTTCAGGATGGTCATTCAGCTGTTAATTTGTAGAAAATGGGACACAAAGCTATTTTATTACAGATGAACATTCTGAGTCATGATGCCCAGATCAGTTAGAGAGGAAATTATGGAACCATCAACCAAAAACACTGCAATTAAGAATCAGCTGTACCTCTACTGGCTTGAATCTGTGAAGTCGCGCCTCAATGAAAAACTAAATTCTTTATTTATCAGATTCCAACTTTGTCATGTAGCAGCTGACAAAATGGAACTTTTGTCAGCTGCTACATGGGAAACAGGAAACACCTGGAAAAACAGAATGTCCAGAGAGACGGGGATTCTGTCTGAATACTGGAAGAGGTAAGAATGTATCTGAATACCAGAAGGCTGCTGCGAGGAGAAAGCCATGCCGCAGCCTTTGAACAGGGACAAACCAAATGATCAACAGGTGTGGGTACAATAGTGGGGACAAATCAGGTCAAATACGATTCAGGTGTGACAGCCTGCTAACGGGGTAGACAATCGGAAGTAACACGCAAGCAGCTGTCACACACTGAGAGAAATAATAACAGATGACTGAGAAAGTAACCACCCAGGCAAACAAGATGGTAACCGACTAAAATACAGAAACAGGAACAAACCAAAATACACAATGAGAAAATAACTGCCAAGACAAAACCAAGAAGGAAAACAAAACCCAAGAAGTGCAAATAAAACAATCCTAATGAAAACTGAGGTACAAAGGGAGAACTGAAGATAAGGACAAATATAAACAGGAAAAAGAAATTGAAACAAACAATAATACAGAAATACCTCAAAAACCACGCTAAGATAAAACAACAGAAAAGTAAGCACAACAACAAAAGGACAAATTCAGATAACCAAGTACACCAACGCATACTAAATACAAAATAACCAGAGATACAGACACAGAAAATGACTAAAATAAACTTAAAGGCTGAGCACGGCTCCCCACCGTATCGTGACAGATACGTAGAGCTATTATTGCCATCTCCCATGGTCTTTCAGCAGACATGTGACCCCAAATCATCAGTGACTGTGGACATTTGATTGTTTTTCTCAGGCAGTCATCTTTGTGTCTCATTGAAACCAACAAAAGTTGTCTGGTCCTGGGTGAGCGCAGCACTACCTTGGCACATTCTATTCTTTGTTGGTTATGCAATCCTCTCATGAGGTAATAAGGCACACCTGATGGCTCTCCCACACAAAGCTGAGTGATGAAGTTTTACTTCTTCTTAAGTGGTGCCCAGTTGTTGAATTGACACGGGAATGTCATGATTATGAGCCTTCTTCTCGTGACTGCCAATATCTATAAGCCATCTCAGTCTCTCTGTTCTACTCCAGTGGGACCAGCTATCTGCCACCCTGGTGAGTTATCCCTCTGGTCTTTATGCGCTCACTCAGTCTCCGCTCTGCGCCCGTCTCCCTAGCCTCCCTCTTGGATATTCTGCCGAACCTTCACGTAAGAACTCTGCATTATTGCATTATCTCACTAATCCCATTTTGCTACAGAATCTCAGCCTTTTTGTGTTTGGACCTCCGTGTCTCGTCTTACATGGGCCTCCTTATGATCTGGAGCCCCTTGCCTCTGGAAGGATACTCCAAGTAAGAACTCTGTGACTTGCATAGTTTCCCTACCATCCCCCCCACCCCCTTCGCCCCATGCCACAGGACCTCTGGCTCCTTGCTCTTCGGCTCTATGTGTCTGGACTTCTGTGTCATCAGGACTCTCAATTCAAGTTAATCTCCCAAGTAAGCTCTAGAAACCCTACCTTCTCCCTGCTGCCCATTCCTGCCTGGCTGGCTCCCCTGTGAACAAGTAAAGCTATGATCACAAAGATTCTTAGAAACAATGGGCTCATAAGAATCTCCTAGTTCCTACAAATTCTAGAGTTCACAGACATTCATAGAGGGGGCATAGTTTCTTACGGCTGCCATTCAATTTGCAAGAGCAACCTGAGGCATTCTTGAGAAACGAAGTACTTTTCTGTCATATGATGGCACCAGCGTTCTTACGTTCTTCCTACAGCATACTTACACTTACTGCCATCTTACAAATTTTTGTGCAACTCACAGCACTCAAGTCATTGGTAACAAGATTTTATGGCTTTCGGCACATTTTGTCAGCACAAATGTCACACGAATGATGTACTTCCACCTTATGAGTGCCTTATTACTGCCTTATGCACGGTGTATGAATCTCCGTATGAAGGGGGATTCATACGGCATTTCCTACAAATGCTGTAAGGGGCCCTCAAGAACAAATTAAGGTTTTCTTGAGGCATACTTACGGTCAACATCTTGCATAGTTCTTAAGTTGTTCCTAATGCATTCGTACAGCTGCTCTACAATGAGAGGTTCTTGTGAGATGTTAATAGAAATGATGGACAAGACCATCAACCTGGCCACAAACTGAAGAATGACCTACGAATGCTGAATCCTCCTACGGCTGCTTTAAGAAGGCTGTATGAAATGGTCCAAAAATCATTTGTACGTTCATAAGGGTATTTGCGACCGTAGCGTTAGTATTTGGCAGCTTTGCCTTTAAACTGTCTGACTTGGGTTAAACGTTTTGGGTATCCTTCCACAAGCTTCTCACAATAGTTTGCTGGAATTTTGGCCCATTCCTCCTGATAGAACTGGTGGAACTGAGTCAGGTTTGTAGGCCGTCTGTGGTGATCCGAGCGTGGAGGTTGTCCGTGCCCGGGCCACTCAGTATTCTCCCTCTTTTTCTCCCGTTTATTTATGCTTGGTTATTATTGGTGTTTCCAGGGCTTTTATTGTGACAGCGCCGCGGCTGAACTTCCGGCTGTCAAAGCTGAGCCGGCACTGTCACAGCTGATCTTGATTTGTCATTACGTTTCCTCCTCTCCTGTTTGGTTCATTGCTTTTTTGTTATCAGTATTTAAGGGAGCAGCTGAGGCTCACTCCTCGCTGCGACCTGTATCTACCTGGACCGGAGTCCCTATCCCCAGCTTCAGTCTTCCCGCTGTGTTTGATCCGTCTTCGCTTCATCACTTGTATTTATTTGATAGCGTCAGGTTCCGCCCTCGCTACGCTCCTGTATTGATGATAGTGCTCCTTATTATGTGTTCTAGTTCAGTGTATGTGTTTTGCCCCATGTGGCTCTTTATTTTGTCCTGTCTGTTAATAAACTAGCAAACTCTCTGCTGGTATCTGGCGCTTCATTTATGCCCTGAAAGGAGCAAACACGACACCGTCTTGCATTCACGCGTCTTTTCAACTCGGCCGACAAATTTTCTATCGGACTGAGATCAGGGCTTTGTGGTGGCCACTCCAAAACACTGACTTTGTTATCCTTAGCCACTTTGTAACTAATTTGGCACTATGCTTAGGCTCATTGTCCGTTTGGAAGATCCATTTGTGCCCAAGCTTTAACTTGCTGGCTGATGTCTTGAGATGTTGCTTCAATATTTCCATATAATGTTCTTTCCTTATGATGCCATCTATTGTGTGAAGTGTGTCAAAACAACCCCACAACATGATGCTGCCACCCCCGTACTTCACAGATGAGATGGTGTTCTCAGGTTTGCAAGCTTCCCCCTTTTCCCAGCCTCTACCCATCACCTAACTGCTTCTTCATCCCATAGTCATTCTCTCCAGGATTCACTCTCCCCAGATCGCCCAAATAAGAACCCCGAACGTTACCAATATTCAGTTAACCCTTGTGCCTCAGGATCTCCAGGTTCCTCCCTGCAATATTACTCAGTTTATACTGAGTAATACCTCTCCTCTCTCTGTCCCCACACCTTGTTATTGGGACCCAAACCTTAGCTGAATCATGACACATACACCAAGAGTGGTAATTCCATAATTTTTCCCAAAGGTTGTATATTAAAGAAAATTATACAACAGTTAGTTCCAACTGAACAATTTGATTGGACAATAGAGATTCCAGGAGTTACTAAAATCCATGATAATTGCACTCCAACCATTTCACTGGATATGTATCACTCTGCTTCAATGGTGTTCATGTAACTGTTAATTACTAACACTAATTTACTGTCAACTAACTCTCAGTGACAATTGGAGTACTGTGTTGAACACCTTAATTTCCACAAAAAAGCTTTAAGTCTGCTCTATAAACATTGTGAAGCTCTTTCACGTCTGTTAAAAAAATAGGCAGTGCTAGAGTTGGATTTATTGTCTCGATTAACAAACTGCAATAACTTTGTGGTGATGGACTCTTTGTTTCATCTGAAAATGCGACAAAAAGTGAGCAAAGTGTGCTAAATCACTAGCATGCTAACTACTAGCCACCAGCTAGCCACTGGATGTCAGGTCTTCTGCAGTACCAACTCAACTGGTATATGTTTTATAAACACATTACTTTTGCACTTGACAATATTTAATTTGTTTACATGTATGTGAAATGACAATAGACGTCTTCATCCCGATTGAGATGTTTAGCAACAGTTACTGGCTACATTTAGAAGGGACTATTTTTTTTCTCAGCTTCACAAAATAACTGATTAAACAAACAAGTGATAATGTTTTGCTCAGTATTGCTGTCATTTAATAAATTGTGCTTGCAGAACTGCTGTATAAAAGCAATATTACACTTGAGGTTGTTACAGTATCATGAATATACTAACTATGGGTGTGATACCTGTACTCCCTCTTGAGTAATATTGCTTAAGTATATCCTTGGCTGTATTGTAACTGCAGTCATGGAGCATTTCTTTACTGTATGGTCCAAAGACACATCAGATATTTAAAGGTATGATAAACCTTTCACACATGAATACTAAATCAGTGGATAGAATCAATGTTTTCAAATGTCTGGCAAGAGAAGAATACTGTATTTACCTATATGCTGCTCACTTTATTTCACAATCTTCCTAAACTGATGTAATGCAGTATAGCAATGCTTTTTTTCAGCGATTATGCAAAATTTCTGTGGTTTTTAGGGATCTGAAAAAACTCCAGAGTGAAACAGTGACTTCACAAATTCCCTAAAATTTTAGTGGATTAAGGAAATCACTGGTTTCACCATCTGACTGTAAAATATAGACTACAGTGTTGGTGGGGTTATGTGCGCTCTGATTCTAAAGCTAAATTCTAAAGTGGTGTCCATCACGAAGAATAAAGAGTCGGAGTCATTCATTCATCTCTGGAACTGGCTTGTACATGGCTTGCTTTTTTCATTTCTTTTTAAAAAAAATTTCTGCTGCACAACTTTCTAAATATGGTGTCTGTGTTCTTTTTTGTTTTGTCTTTTCACCTACTATATTTATGCTTGTGTTGCACCACTTTAATCTTTAACCCCTCTGTAGTACCACTCCTTTACAAACTTAACTTTCAAGTTATGCACAATGTATTGCAGCATCCCAGCCAGCATGTCCATGTGGCTCCTGTGGGTCATGTGGGCTGTGAGGCTCACGGCTGGAACAAGGGATAAACGTACCTGGATGGAGCACACCAACTCTCCTCGACAGCGGAGCCTCAACACACTCAATATTTCCACTGAGGACAGGCATGGCAGGTTGAAGGACACGACAAACCCCAAGGGTTTTTCTGTGTCCTTATATACAAACATAATCATTGAGAACAGGTGTGGATGCTTGAGCGGACAAAATAACAGAATGGTAAACAGGTGTGCAGCCCCGGCCAGTTTGACAGCCGGAAGCTGCACAGCGCTGTCAAAATTAAACACAAAAAGGAATCCATAATGGTACAAGCACAACAGAATCCTAAAGTGAGAACATAACTACAAATACACAAAGAAACAACAGAAAAGGACTAAATTGAACTAGAGATGGAGAACAGCATCCCCCCCCCCCCCCCCCGTGCCCCCGGATCAGGACAGAAAAGGTAAAACTTTCTCATAAATTTGTGATTTTTTTCTTGTGGTCTTTGTGACCAGAAAAGCGCTATATAAGTGCAAGTTAGTTAGTTAGTTACTTAGTTGTAAATTTGTTAATTTTTTTCTCATAAATTTGTCACTTTTTAACTGTAATCTTGCAACTTTTTCTCATGAATTTGTTACATTTTTCCTTGCAAATTTGCTATTTTCTTGTAAATAAATATGTGTTTTTCTCATAACTGACTTTTTTTCTACAAAATTTTAACTTTTTTCTTAAAAATTTGCTACTATTGGGGGGGAATTTGTCACTTTTTCTTACAAATTTATGAGAAAAAAATGTAGCATGACCTTGAGTTCCAATTTATAAAATTATTCTTTGCTGAAGAGTTCTTTTGGCTTTTGAGACTGCTTCTCTCACCCAAGAACTAGAGCTGTAACCCGATCCATCGGCCATAAAGTGGAAGTTAATCCCTTTCTCCAAGACTCTTTGGCAAAGGAATGTTCTAATTGACAGATTTATGATCGACATAGTCAAGACTTTGGGAGCCAAGACTCTCCAGTAAACAACCTGTTTCACTGTGCCATCTGGTGGACGAATCAGGAATATTTAACTTTTTCCTTTGCAGTGGAATTTATGCCTTATGGACAAATGAACTAATCCATATTCTTTCTTTTAAGACAGCAGCTGCTACAGAAAATATGACTGAACTCTGGGATGGGCAATATGGGTTTCAAATGCTTTTATTGATATGATTCAATTTGATACGATTGTGATGTGTTCTGTTATTTTCAGGAATAAATTAATGTTTGTATGTGTAGAGGAGCTTGAAATAACGAGGCGATGTGACTTATAAACCAAAGTTTATTATCAGCTTCGCTCCTCCAACAAGTCTCATCTAGTGCAGCAGCAGAAGAAGTAAGAGAGCGAACACATTCGGCTCTGCGTACTTATACTCACACACAACAAAAGACATGCATAACAAAGCTGACATCCCCCATTAACTTAATTATCCTCCTTTGTCTCCGTACCCCTCCACCTGGCCCTGGGAGGTCAGGGCGACCTATCTGGTCTCCACCGCAGTGCCTCGGATGCTCTTTGATCTTCACTGGCGGTTGAGACCCTTTGTCCTGTTCTGAGGTGTGAAGTCGCTTTACATATGTAATCACCAAACATTCTCACATGCTTATACATATGTAGGTTATGGGATATATGATTAATATAGACCACAGCCCCCCCCCCCCCAAACGACTAAGAAAAGGACAATAGGAAAATTCACAGTTTAAGATAATTATTATGACATACTAACTGCTACACCTCTTGACAAAGAAGAAACTTTCCAGCAGCCATGCTCCTGTAGAGAATTCAGTGGTAATCATAACAGCATAGTAATATCACAAGTCAGTCCTAAACTGTTACAGCACAATTAGTGAACAACTTTTGAGTAGTTTGCATCAGTCCTTGTGCCGTCTGGGCTTTAATCTTCTTCCGAATCTGCTGTGGGTCCGTTCGGGCGTCCTGGTGGGACCTTCCTGTAAGGAATCTGCAGCTTGGGAAGGAGAGTGATTATTTGTTCCCTGCAGGGGGGCTGAGTCTTTTCTCTTGGGGGGTCTACCCCGCCGAGGTGCTCTCGCCAACCGTGCAGGCTCGTCTCTCAACAAGAAGGCAGGTTTAAGTCTGTCAGTGCTGACTGTTTCTTTTCTGTCCCCAAAATCAAGCACAAAATGCTTATCACCAGGTTCCAGCACTCTGAATGGTCCATCGCATGGTGGGCGGAAGGTTGGTTTTAAAGCTTCATGCCTAACAAAAACTAATTCAGCGTTTTTTAAAGCTTGGGGGACAAAAACCCGTGGAAAAGAGTGATGTGCCGGCCCGGGGAGAGAGTCCGGTCCGTTGCTGCCTAAAAACCTCGGGGCTGGAAGACGCCCTGGTTCTGGGTTCTCTGGTAAAAATTCACCTGGGAGCCTGAGAGGTTGTGCAAAAACTAATTCTGCTGGGGAGGCATCTAGATCCTCTTTAGGTGCAGCACGCAACCCCAATAAAACCCAAGGAAGTTTATTTACCCAATTTGTATCCGTTAGTGAGGCTCTGAGGGCGGCTTTTAAAGATCTGTGAAAACGCTCGCATAACCCATTAGCCTGAGGGTGATAAGCGGTGGTGCGGTGAATTGTTGCCCCTAAGCTGCTGGCCATGGCTGACCAAAGCTCTGAGACAAATTGAGGCCCCCTATCGGACGTGATGTCCGATGGGACGCCGAAATGTGCCACCCAGTTTGTCAAAAAAACGCGAGCGACTTCCTCCGCTGTGGTTGACGCCAGAGGGACCGCCTCAGGCCAGCGCGTAGTACGGTCTATCATTGTTAACAGATGTGTGAAACCTTGGGAGGAAGGTAGTGGTCCCACGAGGTCGACATGAACGTGGTCGAACCTTCTAGCAGGGATTCGAAAAGGCTCCAGAGGGGCTTTTGTGTGTTTGTGTATTTTGGCGCGCTGACAAGAAATGCAAGTCTTTGCCCATTCTTTTACGTTTTTGCGCAGGCCAGGCCACACAAACTTTTCGGCAACCATTTTAACCGAAGCGCGCACACCTGGGTGCGCGAGGGAGTGAATTGAGTCGAAAATACGGCGGCGCCATGCAGCTGGGACTACCGGGCGAGGTTGGCCGGTTGAGATGTCGCATATTAGGGGGGGGCACACCGTTGCGTAAACCCCTTTCCTCCAGCCTTAACCCTGTTGGTCCAGACAGGAGTGCGCGCACGTCCGCGTCACTACTTTGCTCCTCCGCCATGGCTGCATAATCTATCCCTACGTGGATTGGGGCTGCGTATGTGTCCGCGTTGGCGAAGAGTTCTGCGGCTGAGGTAGTATAGTCTGTCTCCTCGCGCTCTGGCGATGTCACAGCGCGAGAGAGGCAGTCTGCTACCACGTTAAGTTTGCCTGCCACATGTCGAATGTCTGTGGTGAACTCTGAAATCGCAGCTAGCTGTCTTTGTTGCCTGCCTGACCACGGTTCAGAAATTTTAGCCATCGCAAAGGTGAGCAGTTTGTGGTCTACAAAAGCCGTGAAACGCCGCCCCTCCAACCAGAACTGGAAGTGGCGGATGGATAAATGAAGCGCTAGCAGCTCCCTGTCAAAGGTGCTGTATTTACGCTCAGTTTGGTTTAGCGACTTGCTGAAAAATGCCAAAGGTTGCCAGGTTCCGCTGATGTGTTGTTCTACAACCGCCCCTATGGCCAGGTCTGAAGCGTCTGTGGTTAGCGCAATGTGGGCCGAGGGATCAGGGTGAACCAACAATGTGGCATTAGCTAGGGCAGTTTTTACTTCCGCAAAGGCGCGTTCGCGCTCCAGGGTCCATTCGACCGCGTTGGAAGGTTTTTGTTTTCTGAGCGCGTCATATAGGGGCTGCATGAGCTGAGCTGCGCGGGGGAGGAAACGGTTGTAAAAATTAACCATTCCCCAAAATTCTTGCAGGATGTCAGCTTTGTGGTTTGTGGCTCCCCGTGGCTCCGGACATCTGCGTTGAGGTCTGCGGATGCTGCTGTGGGTGTCTGTTCCTTGCAGGCGTTGACGAGTCGCTGCGCTTTGTGAGCCAGCGTGCGGAAGTCTTGCTGGGTGCTGCATCGCATGTTGGCAAGCATCCCTCTCATGTGTGGCGGCAGCGTACTGAGGAATATAAATTGGAAAAGGAAATTGTCATTGTCCTCTTCTTTAAGTTGCAGCAAGTCCTCCATGAGGGCCTTGGGTCTGCATCCTCTGTGGCTGCAGACCGCCGGGATCCTCTCGGCTCTCTCCTCGGCAGAGGGGACGAAATTCGTCATGATGGTTGCTTTCAGTTCTTTGTATTTTTCCTGGGCCGGCGGCCGCTGGATTATGCTCCGCGCACATCTCGAAGTGGCGGCGTTGAGTTTGGCGACGATGTGATAGAACTTTGTATCGTCAGCCGTGATGCCCGCAAGTGCAAACTGGGCTTCAGCTTGCTGAAACCACGAGGCGGGGTCTTCCTGCCAGAAGTCCGGCAGGTTGACGGTGACGGTGTTTGTGTGGACCGTCACTGATGTGTCCGCAGGGTGAGAGTGTCTTCCTTCGGCTCTCAGAGTGGCGCTGGTGCTCGGTTGAGCCCTCTCTATCACTTCTGCCGTGGGGGAACGTCGTCCATCTGTTCCCCTGTCTGCATGGGCGCCGGCGTCTGCCTGGGTCGCCACAGATGAGTCGATCGCTGGGGAACGCCTCTGGTCCATCCTCGCGTCAGGGTCACCAGTGTAGAGGAGCTTGAAATAACGAGGCGATGTGACTTATAAACCAAAGTTTATTATCAGCTTCGCTCCTCTAACAAGTCTCATCTAGTGCAGCAGCAGAAGAAGTAAGAGAGCGAACACGTTCGGCTCTACGTACTTATACTCACACACAACAAAAGACATGCATAACAAAGCTGACATCCCCCATTAACTTAATTATCCTCCTTTGTCTCCGTACCCCTCCACCTGGCCCTGGGAGGTCAGGGCGACCTATCTGGTCTCCACCGCAGTGCCTTGGATGCTCTTTGATCTTCACTGGCGGTTGAGACCTTTTGTCCTGTTCTGAGGTGTGAAGTCGCTTTACATATGTAATCACCAAACATTCTCACATGCTTATACATATGTAGGTTATGGGATATATGATTAATATAGACCACAGTATGCTTATTATCACAAGTTAATTACAGTAGATGTAGATGCATTTTATGGTCCTTTATTGAGTAGAATATCTTAGTCACTAAAGTTTAAGGAATTTATGCTTTATTCAGCAACATGTGTCTTAAAGGGGGGTCTCACTCTCAGATCAAATGTTTCTCTCTCCCTCTTCTCTCTCCTGTGTTCTGCAGGAGTCCATAGTGGCACCTTAACTAACCAATAGAGTTCAAAGCTTCATTGCATTTCCCTTTTTAGGTCGAGTTTATGATCCTTGTTGGAAGAAGCTCAAATATAATTGGGCCGCCTCAGGTCTCATGAAGTTTTGGGACCACCCTGCAACACTAGAGAAAACTTAAGTTTTATTGCTCTTTGTTCAGAGTCTGCTCGGGTGTGGCTGGCCAAAGCTGTGAGCAGCTTTCTCTGCTCCTCCAATTTCTCCTATCTTTTCAAATGGGGCCCAGAGCAGGTCATGCTCTGTGTAAATCCTGTTTCTTTTCTGTAAAATTCATTTTTCTTCTTTTATTCTTCTTTTTCTTTAAATCATTGTGCAAGAAAATTTTGTTTAATTTTTTTAAAGCTTAAACCAAATCATTTAAACCACCAACATTGGAAGAAATGAGTTTGTGATGTAATTTGACTTTCTGATGAGACTTTGCACAATAAACCAATTCTTTCTTCAGCGCATAAGAGAGGACCTCGCCCGTTTGCTGGAGACCAGCCTTTGTGATCCCGGGAGGAGGCCATAACCGTGGTACAGGTCTCCCCACAGACCCACACTGGTTCAGGGAAACAGAATCCAGTGGACCCACCTGCTACCCATTAAGTTTCTGTGGCTGACAGTCTGTTATGTAATTTACACTTGTCTTCAGAATATTCCTGGTATAAGTTCTTTGAACCTAATTTTATGCAAACACCCATCAGAATCTCAAAATGCAGGTTGTCTTTCATTGGTCTATGTTCTTTTTCAGAGTAAAACAAATTTTCTAAATTTTTTTTATGAAGTTAATTATCATTTTCTTCATAAAATCACATCCACTTTCTCAACCAATGCTATTTTATGGTTTTCCAATTTCCAGTATACTGACAAACTATGCTTCATGTGGTTCCACAAATGCTTGATTCATAAGTAACTCAGTAACAGTCTATGATGCCCATGATACATGTAAATTCTCTGTTTTCAAGTTATGCAAATATGTTAACCTATTCTGACATTTCTTGTTAAATCATTGAAAGACATGGGAGTTATTGTTTGATTTCATGTCCATCTTCTTGAACTCACACAAGGGTTTATTATGAGACTGATCAAATATTTTCAATAGGATTATTAACTAAGGCTTAACTTACCAATTGCTAAACTCTTAAGCTTAAGTCTTTGTTCATAAGAGTTTCCACCTCTATAAAACGTGGATGGTGCCCTAACGAGGAATTCAGTGTGATGAAAGTAAATCTTCATTCCTACTCACATTCATATTTACACTAATATGTGTACCAACATTAAATTACCTATAAAACCCTTTAATTTCACTACAAAACTGTGAAAATTTATGACTTTTTGAGTAATTTAGCCTCTGGCACAAGTGTTACTGAAAGCTGCTCACCCCAGCTGCTGTTTAAAGCAGGTAGACAGATCAGCTGCTCACCTGCACCACAGGTAAAGTCCATGTGGACAAACACAGATGGGGCCAACATGGAACCTGTGGACAAACCCACATGAGATCCATAAGACAGCCCAGCTTTAACCCATGCTGGGGCCCACACTGACATGCTGGCTGGGTTATGGCGGGGATTTTGTCTTCAAGAACACGTACAATTTGTTACTACATAATGAAGGTAATAATAACCCAAACCTAAATCTCTTCTTCCTAAAACAGCAGGATTTTTGCTAAATCGGCATATCTGCTGATTGTATTATGTAAGGCTGGCAGTGGAGTTTTGAGTAATGGGCAGAGTCAGAAGTGTAGTTCAGTCTGAAGTGGGAGCAGGGAGTGAGGAGTAATCTGATGCCAGCTTGTGTGAAACATTCAATATCCTTTTGCATCCATCACCATCTGCTCCTCTCGCTCTGAAGCAGCACTCCTCTTTCACAGTTCCGAGTTCCTGATGTGCATGTGCCACAATAGCCTGCTACAGTGTGGACAATGACAGCCGAGGAGTCTCCATCCTCAACCACATGACCCCCCCTCCCTTCACTGAGATGCCCTCCTTCACTCTCTCAAAGATGGATTTCTAACGTCGGACACCATTTCCTCCCTGTCACTGAAAACGACTGGCCTAAAGGACCAGGCGTTTTGTGTTTCTATGCACATGAGCCGATGAGTGTGTTGCATTATATTTTGCGGGCCATCACATTTGACAGGGAAGTGGACTGTAGGTGGCAGCAGCTGTTGTTGATTGCCCTGCTAAGGCTGGATTCTCAGTCTTCGCATGGATAAAACAGATGGAGCACGCTCATTTCAGAGTAAACAGTGGCAGAAGTAAAACAGCAAGATCATAATTAAAAACTATCAGAAAGCAAAACACAACGTCTTCATGCAAAAAAGAACCATGTGGGATCATCATGGCTACACCAGCATGCTCACCCGGTGGTAACCTGTGCTCCCAGCCTTCCCCTCCCTGCTTCCCATGCTGACCTCCATGTAAGCCCTCAGCTTCTGATAAAACAGTTCCTAACCCCTCTTGCTTCAGGATACACAGTAGCCCACACCTGTCTTGGAAACCTTCTCCTGAGCTGTTGTGTCCGAATAACATGAGACTGGAGCCGTATCTAACTGAACACCGAACTCGCTTATATATATAAGCTTATATACAGTATAAGCCGCAGCTTATATATAAGCTTATCACCCATTTCGGATAACTCACGTGGAATTGTATAGTAGAAGGAGTCTTTGTCTAATTTGACCTTGTTGTTATATTATACAGTTTCTTTTAACCTGTAATGTACTATCCGAAATCCGAAATAAAATAAAAAATAAATAAATAAAAATAACACCGAACTCGCTTAAATATGGAAAGCAACACAATATATACTCAGCAACCCGCCTGATGTCATTACCTCAACCCCTTTGGCCAGGCTACGGCAAGACCCAAGAGACAAATCCCCACGCAACACCCTCCCCCCAAAGTCAAAGAACCCCCAGAACATAAATAACAAACTTTTATTTTTAACTGAATGGCCAAAACTCGGCCAACCAAATGGGGGTCTGGGTAGACTACCCAAACGCGCCCCCCCCCCCCCCATGTTGGAGCGGATTATTTTGCCGCTCATCCCCAACACGTAGTAGTCAGTACTGTTTTCAACACATAGTCTTCCAAGTACCTGAGCCTCTGACACATTCTAGCCGGGTGTCCCCTAGGCGGGGACTCTGCACCAGGCAACATCGGCCGTACCTACGGGTCCTCACCACCACAGTCCAATAAGTCCCATCTAACACCAGATTGTCCCGTCGTAGTTCCTGTTTTCTGTTTCGGCGGCGACCTCCTGAGCTGACTGGAGTGCCACCATAACCCATCCAAAAGTTCTAACGTGTCCTGGCCCCATCGCCTCGTGATTCGCAGGGGCCCCATCCAGAAAGGTTGCAGTTTATGCGTGCGGTTAGGATGTTTGATCCAAACTTGATCTGACACCTTCAGTCCGTGGGTTCTTGCCCTGTGCTTCCTGTCAAACCGTCACTTCATCTTATGCTGTTGAATGGCGACTCAGTCCTGTGGGGAGTCGACACTCCTCAGAGGAGTGATCGTGGGTGGTCTCGGTCTCTCCAAAGGCAGATGTAGTTCACGCCCCAGCATGAGCACCGCCGTCTGCCAAGTGGGCTCTCAGCCCATTTTTTAGGGTCTTGTTGAAGCGCTCATTGCCTCCATTGGCCTGGAGGTGATAGAACAAGGTTTTAATGTGTTCCACGCCCCTAGCACACAAAAATTCCTCAAACGCCCCAGGGGTGAACTGTGGGCCATTGTCTGTCATGATTACGCTCGGGACCCGCCACCTGCCGAACAGTGATGAGAGAAAACCCGTAACCACATTCGTCGTGGCTGAATTAGTGGGCAACACCTCTGGCCACTTGGAGAACAGATCGTAGATCACAAGCAGGAACCGGCTGTTCAGGGGCGCTGCATGCAGTTCACCGCAGACGTCCAACTGGATGTGCTTCCAAGGGTCCTCCGGGAATGATAACAGTTGCAGGGGTGGAGGGGGGTGGTCTGCCCGACTTCCTGCTCTCCAAGCACAGGACACAGTTCTTTACCATAGTTTCAATGTCCTTATCGATACCCAGCCACCAAACTGAATCCCTACAACGCTGCTTCACCCTGACCACGCCCAGGTGACCCTTGTGGAGCATTGCTAGGACTTGTGATCTCAGAGACACCAGGATTAGCGTGCAGTGTCCCCTCACCACACACACATCATTCCAACAACTCAGTTCTGGTGGATGGATGCCAGCTCACTCTGCACTTTCGTGGGCCAACCCTCTCTAATCACCGAGCACAATCGTGACACCATGGGATCTCGTTCCGACTCCGCCCAAAGTTCTTGGAGGGATACCATAGCCTGGATGGGCCTGTGCAACATGTTGACCAGATCCGCCTCCGTGGGATCATTGTCATCGTCGTCCAGTAGCATGGTGTTGGTCGTGGCATGGGACAGGAGATTCGCCACTACGTTCTCCTTACCAGGAGTGAACTGGGTGGTAAAATTGTAGGCCCTCAGCTGCTCTGTCCACTTGTGGATCCGCAAAGGTCTGTGTCCCGAACCCAATTTCTCCAGTAGTGTTGTCAGCGCTCGGTGGTCCGTCCGCAGGGTGAAGTGGCGCCCAAAGAGATAGATGTGCCACCGTTCACATGCCCAGACGCAGGCGAGTGTCTCCCTCTCACCCACGGCATATTTTTGTTCGGCCACTGAGGGGGACCTTGATGCGAATGCCACTGGGTGCTCAGTACCATCTTGTACCTGGGACATAACCACCCCCATCGCTGAGCCAGACGCATCACAGGTCAAAAAGGTCGTTCGCTTTGGATCAAAATGGGCCAACACTGGAGGGGAAGTAGGTTGAGACTTCATCTTAGCAACCACCGCTGGGCAGGCTGGGGTCCTCTCCCACGGTGCATCCTGTTTCAAAAGGGCCCAGAGCAGTTCAATTGTCTCCGAGTAACAGGGAATAAAACATCTGTAAAAGTTCACCATGTTCAAGAACGAGGAAATCTGTGCAGGTGTCATTGGGTCTGGGGGGCGCAGGACTGCCTCCACATTCAAATGCAGGGGCCTCAGACCCCCTGCCATCAACCGGAATCCCACAAACTCCATGGAGTCTGCCACGAAGATGCACTTTTCCCCATTCAAGGTGACTCCGTGTTCCTGTAGCACTGTCACCGCCCATCCTAAACAACCATTGTGTTCCTCCTATGATGTGCCGTGCACCACAATGTCATCTAGGTACACCACTACCCCATTAAAGCCAGACAGAATCGTGGATATTATTTTCTGAAAACAGCTGGGTGCTGAGCTGAGCCCAAAAGGCATGCGGGTGTACCTGAACACACCCATGTGGGTCACGAACGCTGTCAAGTTCCTGCTGGCTGGATGGAGGGGCACCTGCAGATAACCCTGGGGCAGATCCAGCTTCGTGAACACCTTTGAACCGCTGAACATTGCGGTGAGCTCCTCCTTCGTGGGAAGTGTGTATTTGTCCAGAACGATTGCCTTATTCACCACCCTGAGGTCAATACACGGTTGGATGCCGCCCGACTTTTTCTTGGCCACCACAATATTTGATATCCAGGGTGAAGCGTCCACCCTCTCGATGATGCCTGCTTCCAGCAGTTTGTTCAGCTCCATCATGACATCATCCCGCAGAGCGAGGGAAAGCCGCCTTAGTGGTTGAATTTTCAGAGTCACACTTGGGTCGATGAGCGGGCGGTGGTAGAACGTGCTGACGCATCCCAGGCCTCTGAACAGTGCTGGCCAGTGGACATGCCATTTGGAGAACACTGTCAGTACTGCTGAGCCCTCTGAGTCCTTGATGGAGAACCCCAGTTCACCCAGCAGATCTATCCCTAGTAAATCAATTCCCTGGCGCGAAACTTGAAAAGTGAATGCGGGAACCGTCTTTAACCCACATTTCACTGAAAAGTCGCTCGTGCCCACCATTTTGATTTCGGCGTGGCCATACCCAAATATTTTCACTCCTCCAGCATTGACAGTTTTGTTTGGAAAAAAGTCTCTTCAAAGTAACTATACTCAGTATGGACTTACCGGCTCCTGAATCCACCATAAGCAGCATGTCGACTCCATCAAGTTTTAGGACGTACCACTTTAACGGTACTTTCACATACCCATGTCGTGCCCTTGGGCTCCACCGCTGGAGGTTCAGCAGTGATAGTGCAGGCCCTGTCCCGCGTCACAGTCCGCCGCCTCTTGCAGGTCGGCCCCAAAGAATTAGCTACGTTGCTAACAGCCATGCATGGAGGGAAAACGTAAGTAACCAGCTGTGGACTCCATCTGCCTAACCAGTTCAAACACCTTCTCCAGCGTGAGAGCATCCGTAGTTAGCTTTAGCTTGCTCTTCAGCCAAACGTTGTTAGTGCTGTGGGCTAGCTTGTCCCGGACTAGTTCCTCCTCAATAGGCCTGAAAGCGCACTCTCTTGCTAGGCTACGGAGCTCTGTAATAAAGGACTGAGTGGACTCACCAGCTCGCTGTTGGCGGTCAAAGAATTCATATCTCCGTGCTGTGATGGTGGAATGGTCCCCGAAGACATAGTCCATTAATTCCAATCATTCTTTCAGTGAGCCGCTGACACATAGCCCAAAAAATATCCGCTGGCCCTCCTCACCGAGGCAGTAGACGAGTAGGCTCCTTCATCTCTCTTCATCGCCGCCACTCAGGCCGACCGCAGCCACATAAACATCGAATGTCTCCTGCCAGTGGCCCCATGGTATGGCTGGGGTACCCGGAGACTGCAAAAATGGAGGTGGTTGTCTAATACACGCTCCCATGGTTTATTCTCGTCGCCAAATGTTATGTCCGAATAACATGAGACTGGAGCCGTATCTAGCTGAACACTGAACTCGCTTTATTATGGAAAGCAACACAATATATACTCTAGCCGCAGCCCGTCTGATATCATTAGCCCAACACCCTCGGCCAGGCTACGGCAAGCCCCAAGAGACAAATCCCCACACAACATGAGCCTCATTTTCTAACCACAAGTAATTACCAATCAATCAATCATCAATCAAATAATCAATATAAATCATTTGCTTGTGTTCTTTTTAATGATCTAAGCTCTGCTTTTCAGACTAATAATTTATTTCATTTATAATGCAGTTTACATTTTGGGCAAAATCTCAAAGTGTTACATAAATAGGATTAAAAGCAACAATAAAACCAACATTAAAAGATAACACAATCAATGGCACACCAGAACATTAAAAAGCTTTTCTGAACAGGTGAGTCTTTAACTGCCTTTTGAAGCAGTCCACAGTCTGAGGTGTCCACAGGTTTTCTGGCAGGGCATTCCAGAGCCGCGGGGCAGCTGCTGTGAAGGCCCCATCCCCCACTGTGTGTAGTTTGGTCCTGGGGGGACAAAGATGCTGAGTTTTGGAGGAGCGGAGTTACCTTGAAGTGGACTGTGGTGTGAGGAGTTCTTTAAGATATTGTGGTGCATCTCCATGAATGCAGGAATGGGTAAGAAGACAGATTTTGTATTCAATACGAAGGTGAACTGGGAATCAGTGGAGTGATCGGAGGATGGGTGTGATGTGCTCAAATTTCCACACCCTCATCAGGATCCTGACAGCGCTGATCTTGACAGCGTTGGAGCTTTTGGAGGCTCCTGCCAGGGATCCCAATGAGAAGCCTAGCCTGGAGGAGACAAAGGCATGGACCAACTTTTCAGCATCACAGAGGGAGAGGGAGGGATGGAGTTTAGCCACATTTCTCAGGTGGAGAAATGTGATCTTACAGAGGTGGAGGACATGTGCATCAAATGATAAGTGGGGGTTGAATTTGATACCTAGGTTTGTAACAGAGGGAGAGGGGGATGGTGTGGCCAGAAAAGGAGATGCAGTTAATGGAGGTGGAGCGGAGCTGATGGTGGGGTGCCAATAATCACCTGATTACTAGGGTCTTTCTGCAATTGTGGGGTTTTCCCCTACAGTTTGAAAGTGCTATGAGATGACTGTTGTGAAATGGCGCTATATAAATAAAGTTGAATTGAATTGAATTGAATTAGGAGGGGTAGCATGGTGGCGGAGTGGTTAGCACTGCGGCAGCACAGCAACTCACCCTTGGCCGGGGGATCCTGGGTTCGATCCCAGCCCCTGACCAACAGTGATCTGTGTGGAGTTTGCATGTTCTCCCCGTGTCTGTGTGGGTTTACTGCGGGATTTCTCCGGTTTCCTCCCACATGCCAAAAACATGCAAGTTAGGTTAATTGGCATCAAACTGGGGATTCTAAATTGTCCTTAAGTATGACTGTGAGAGTGAATGGTTGTCTGTCTCTCTGTGTTGGCCCTGCGATGGACTGGTGATCTGTCCAGGGTGGACCCTGCCTCTCGCACAAAGATGCTGGGATAGGCTTCAGCCCCCCGCGACCCAAAAAGGATTAAGCGGAAGAAGATGGATGGATGGATGGATGAATTAGGAGGACTTCTGTTTTTGTGCTGTTCAGCTTGAGAAAGTTCTTGGACATCCACACCTCTATCTCCTCCAGGCAGGAGGTAAGAGCTGATGGGAGTGTGTGTGTGTGGGGGGGGGGGGTCGGGCCCAACCTCATGTAGAGCTGTGTGTCAGCAGCATAGCAGTGCCATGAGATACCATTCCTGCTGATGATGTGGCCCAGGGGGAGCATGTAGATGTTAAAAAGAGTTGGGCCAAGGACTGACCCTTGTGGGACCCCACAGATGCCAGTGTGGGGCCATGATTTAGCATCCCCCAGAGCCACATACTCAGCCCTATCTGTGAGGTAGGACCCCAACCACTCTAGAGCAGTGCCAGAAAATCCAGTTATATGTTGAAGCCGATGGAGAAGAATATTATGATCAGCAGTGTCAAAAGCAGCAGTGAGATCTAGGAGAATAAGGAAAGATGGAGAACCCTGGTCAGCAGCCATCAGGAGGTCACTGGTGACCCTGACCAGAGCTGTCTATGTACTGTGAGAGGGCTGGAAACCAGATTGATATTAACTGTTAGTTTAAATCAGTGAAAATTTAAGTGTAGACCCACAGCCTGATGCCTGCCATTCTGGTCTGATTTAACCTGTTTGCTTCTTAGTAAAAATATTTCAGATTGGTCATGATCTGAAAATCAAAGACAAAAAAGGTAATGCAATAAAATACATCTGATGACTTTAACTTTATTCATTATCACTATTTGACTAATTAAAATTATTACAAGTCAAATAAATTACATTAAGAGCCAACTTGCTCCTCCGACCTGTTTTAATTTATTTATTATTTATTCTGCATGTATGTGCCACCATCATACACTTTTGCAGCTTTAATAATTTTTTCTGACAAAACTAAGGCGGAGTGGTTAGCACTGCGGCAGCACAGCAACTCACCCTTGGCCGGGGGATCCTGGGTTCCATCCCAGCCTCCGACCAACAGTGATCTGTGTGGAGTTTGCATGTTCTCCCCGTGTCTGCGTGGGTTTACTCCGGGATTTCTCCGGTTTCCTCCCACATGCCAAAAACATGCAAGTTAGGTTAATTGGCATCAAAACTGGGGATTCTAAATTGTCCTTAGGTGTGACTGTGAGAGTGAATGGTTGTCTGTCTCTCTGTGTTGGCCCTGTGATGGACTGGCGATCTGCCCAGGGTGGACCCTGCCCCTCACCCTAAGATGCTGGGATAGGCTCCAGCCCCCTCGCGACCCGAAAAGGATTAAGCGGAAGAAGATGGATGGATGGATGGAAAACTAAGAAACTCAGCAGTAATTTAAACCAAAGAAACTATGGTCTGCTAGAGTTTCCAGTAAGCACAACTTAAGATAAGATAAGCCTTTATTAGTCCCATAATGGGGAAATTCCAGGATTGCAACAGCACAGGGATAGCAACACTCAGAGCAACAATCAGAAGGCAATAAAAAATGAGAGCAGCTAGTATACATATGTTCATATTAATATATATATATATACACTACTGTTCAAAAGTTTGGGGTCACTTAGAAATTTCCTTATTTTTGAAAGAGAAGCACTTTTTTCAATGAAGATAAATTTAAACTAATCAGAAATACACTCTATACATTGCTAATGTGGTAAGTGACTATTCTAGCTGCAAATGTCTGGTTTTTGGTGCAATATCTACATAGGTGTATAGAGGCCCATTTCCAGCAACTATCACTCCAGTGTTCTAATGGTACAATGTGTTTGCTCATTGCGTCAGAAGGCTAATGGATGATTAGAAAACCCTTGTGCAATCATGTTAGGTCTGCAATGCTGTAATTGCTGCAAATGGAGGATTCTTTGATGAAAGCAAAGTTTGAAGGAAAAAATTATTATTTCAAATACAAATCATTATTTCTAACCTTGTCAATGTCTTGACTATATTTTCTATTCATTTTACAACTCATGGTGGTAAATAAGTGTGACTTTTCATGGAAAACACAAAATAATTGTCTGGGTGACCCCAAACTTTTGAACAGTAGTGTATATATATATATATATATATATATATATATATATATATATATAGACACACAGTGTGGAGCATTGTGGTTGGTGGATGTGCAGCAGAAAGTCTAAGCTCTCTCTCCGCGGATGCGGCGGGCCAGCTGGATGTCTTTGGGCATGATGGTGACCCTCTTGGCGTGGATGGCGCACAGGTTGGTGTCCTCGAAGAGACCCACCAGGTAGGCCTCGCTGGCCTCCTGCAGAGCCATGACGGCGGAGCTCTGGAAGCGCAGGTCGGTCTTGAAGTCCTGAGCGATCTCCCTCACCAGGCGCTGGAAGGGCAGCTTACGGATGAGCAGCTCCGTGGATTTCTGGTAGCGACGGATCTCTCTCAGAGCCACGGTACCAGGCCTGTAACGGTGAGGCTTCTTCACTCCGCCGGTGGCCGGAGCGCTTTTCCGAGCAGCCTTGGTGGCCAGCTGCTTCTGGGGGCTTTTCCTCCAGTAGATTTACGGGCGGTCTGCTTGGTTCTTGCCATCGCTCTTTATTATTCTGTCTTATATTTCTTGCACGCCGCCTAAACTCCAGCCCGGCACCCGCGTCGTTTTCGCTTCAATTCTCCCGGTATGTAGAGTTTCTCCGTTAGCACCGGGTGGCGGTTGAGTGCTAGCTAGCTCTTCCCTGCTGTATCGTCTCCTGCTTCAAACAGAGGCTCCGTCCGCCGACTCGGGAGACCTTTGGGGCGATCTGCGTGTCCTTGATATATATAGAGTGAAAGGTGTGCCGGATCAGAAAGTTATCACCAGATCAGAAAGAAGAAGGAAGATAAAAAGACTCAGAATTGAGCCGCTGTTGCAAAAGGCAGCCAACTCGTGTGGTGCCGGAACCAGAAACCCCCCCCCCAAAAAAAAACTTAGCATTGTCATTTAGCATTTTATAATTAGACATGGTGTTGATGTTACTTACCTCCTATTAAAACGAGGTTAGCGGACTATCCTTTCTAATGCAGCACAATGGAAAACAGTCCCACATCCCTGGCAAACAGGAGTAGCAGCTATTTGAACTGGTACTTTGGAGTTAGCATTATCAACCACCAGACTGAAGCCTAGCCACCCTTCACACGCCTGTTCTGCTGCGCCCACTATGGGGGAGAGGTGGGGCACTGACAAGTAGTGGTGAGGAGCTTTGCTGAATAAACGGGAGTATGTGCATTTTAAATCACAATATAAATGATAGAGTATTCTATGAAATATCATCATTCGATATATATTGTTGTATTGCACAGCCCTACTTTGGATTGTGGGACGAAGCCAGAGCTCCTGGAGTAAACCCACACAGAACAGGGAGAACATGCAAACTCCACACAGAAAGGTTCCCACCCCTGCCATCATGGGGATTCGAACTTGGAACCTTCTAGCTGTGAGGTAACAGTGCTAACCCTTGTACCACCATGCTGCCTGCTATGCTATGTTATGTTATGCTATGCTATTATGGAGGAGAGCCAAAGACAAATTTCCACTAAGGTGGACAATAAAGTCAAGTCAAGTCACAGTCATACTCACCATTCAGGACTGTGATGGATCGTCTTTCCATTTTCACACTACCTGTCTACACAACCAACATACAAGAGTGACCCCACTTGGCGAGCCGAGCCATCAAAACTTACTCACTACAATAAACACAAATCTTTGCCTCTACTTGCTGTCCTCATTGTGCTGTGCCTGCTATTGGGTCCTACCACTTCACCATGACAATGCGGTGCTAGGCCTGTGACGGTAACAATTATTGTTGGATGATAAACGGCCCCAGAAATTATCACGATAAGCAACATTATTGTTGATGTCCTGAAGACTGTTTTATGCCACTGACATAATGATAATAATCCAGGCTCATCCTTTCAAAGACCACTGAACTGTAATTTAACAATATTCAACACTAGAATTGACACCCAGACACCAAGAATCAAACCAAATGAGGAGGAAGAACATGAAGGCAGCTCAGTGTCATGTGAGAATTAACCCCATAAGTCATTTTGTAACGGCTGATTCTAGCTTTTTGGGGGTCCTATGCAAGATTGAGTTTAGGGGGGGCCCTTTTTATGTAACGAGAGGAGTTCAACCCTTTAGATGAACAGAAAAACATATAGAACTAGAAAAGCACTCATAGAGCGCATACCTCCACCAAGGCTCCTTCCTTTTCTCATGGATCACCTCCAAAATGTAATGGGTTTGTGTGTAGGCCTACAGCCACTTGTGGTGAAAACTGCATCAAAGTCTGTCCATCAGTTTTGGAGGATTGTTGCTAACACAATGTGAGAAGATAAGAGCCTTGGCTGAGGTATGCATTCTCAGATCATCACCAAAATCTAATCATCTGTTCCCCGTGCCATTACACACCTTTCCTGAAAATTTTGTCAAAATCCGTTCATAACTTTTTGAGTTATGTTGGTAACAGACAGACAGACAAACCCCGGTAAAAACATTACCTCCTTGGCGGAGGTAATAGAGACATAAGCAGCATCCATATGAGCACTGCAAATTTACATGAAAATAGTTGCAAACTTAAAGGAACAAAAAAAAAAATCAAATTTACAAGAAAAATGATGTGCATCTGCAAGAAAAAATGTTCAAATTTATTGACTGATGGGGAACACTGAATTTGTGTACTCTGCTTTATACCCAATAATGGCTGTGATTTTTATATGATAATTTAATATGGTAGTCACTGTGACATCATGCAAGACCTTCATAACAAGTAGCTGAAGCTCAAAACCGATATATAAGCCTGAAATAAAGCTGTCTTCTAGGGAAGACGATGTTTAAATCAAGTCCATTGACCACATTGGGTTAAACATGGTTTGCATCATCCAGGCTAAACACGGTCCAATTTTCAGCTTCTATTTTTGGGCTAAATTAAAACTCATCCGGATGGGCCTGATTTAGGCCAAAACACAATGTCTAAATTTCAGCTAGTGCTGGGGGGGGGGGTCTTTACTCTTCACACTGTGCTCATATTTAGTGCGGGACCATCCAAAGTGGGAAACTAGGCTCAGTGAATGTGCCATTTTATTCACGTGGCAGATAGGTTAGACAGCTCTGTGCCAGATGGGAGGTCCTGCCCTGCATGGCATGACCTGGTTTCTGCATGACCCACTTCATCACTCCTCCATCCACCCTCTGCTCTCCCACACCCACACCCACAGGATTAGAATGGAGAGCAGGCAGCCATCCCGGCGGTGCAGCACATCAGCTAGACCAGTGCATTAAATATTAAAAAGGATTCACTCCATTGGATGTTTTCCCCTTGCATTACATTTATCCATGGAATCATGGTCTTTTTTTGGGGGGGGGGGGGGGGGGTCATTTCTGCGTAGCTTTTGCCTGTGTAAATGTATTCAATTAAAAGTCCCATTTACTACACTTTTCCTACATGTTGACGGCTCCCACTGGTCTTTATTAAATGTTTGGAACATATTTTGGTCAAATTGCCTTTAATTATTTAATTATCGCAGCATCGTTGTGAATCATCTCTTGCAGCATTTGTCAGAATGGCACGTTTCTGTGTATACATCTCTTTAAATTCCTAAGAGCTGCAGTTAACTCCGCCCTCCCTTTTACATCACTATTGCTACCACTAGCTGGCTAGCTCCTAGCTCAGATAGCAAGCCTGAGCCAACTAACATAAATTTGTCTTAAAGAATGAATGACATAAAGCATCACTGGCAGACGGGAGTTTGCGGTTTCAGTGATTGATAGGATATGTGAATAGAGGCCAAAGCTAGCTGCTAGCCTCAGCTAAAATAATGTCTGAGCAACATATATGGTCAAGTGTTGGTAAATGAACAAGAATTCCAGTGGGGGTTAGTAAATGGCGTTCACTTAGTATATAGGGCTTTTTCTCATCTCTGGATGACCAAAGCGCTTTACAGATCCTGCTATCCACACATTCATTCACACACTGATGGCGACTGAGCTGCCATACACACACAGGCACTAGCCTGGCCACCAGGAGCAACTAGGATTCAGTGTCTTGCTCAAGGACACTTCGACATGCAGACTGCAGAAAGGGCGGGAATTGAACCCCTGACCCTCCAATCAGTAGTCGGCCACACTACACCTGCGCCACAGCCGCATTTTCTATAAACTTCGTGTACAGTAATAGAATTTATAGAAAACAGTGATCAAAACCAGACAGGTCAACAGTAAGGGTAGTATCTGACTGAGCTGAGACAGCTTGAGACTCATCATTATCATCATGTTTTCCCACATGGCACGTGGTTGGCCTTGGGGCGTGGCTGCTTGGAGCATGGGAATTGAACCTCCAACATCCACATGAAGACTTCTTTCGTCATCACTGTCTTGACTGCCTGCTGTTTATTGACACCAAGCAGTTCTTCAACCCTCCTCCAATTTCTCCTCTTGTCATAAATAACAACTTTTTGGATTGCGCCATTTGACACTCTGCACACGTATGCTATGTATTTCAGATATTGGATGATTAGAAGATTATCCAATATCATCCAATGTTCATCCAATAGTTCTTCAATTCACACGTTAAATTTGTTTCTTAGACTGCCTTCTACAGTATCTTTGCATAATATTGCCAAGATTAGGAGCATCTTGTCTCAGAGTGATGCTGAGAAACTGATCCACACTTTTGTTAGCTCTAGATTAGATTATTGTAATTCTTTATTATCGAGTTGTCCTAAAACATCTTCAGAAAGTCTTCAGCTGATCCAAAATGCTGCAGAGAGAGTTTTAACAGGTACTAGAAAGAGAGACCATATCTCTCCGGTTCTGGCCTCCCTTCATTGGCTTCCCATAGAGTTTAGAATTTAAGTTTAAAATCCTTCTTCTCACTTACAAAGTTTTAAACAATCAGGCCCCTTTTTATTTAAAAGAACTGATATTACCCTATCATCCTAACAGAGCACTACGCTCCCAAAATGCTGGATTACTTGTAATACCTAGAATCTCCAAAAGTACAATGGGAGGCAGAGCTTTCAGTTATTGAGCTCCTCTCCTGTGGAACCAGCTGCCAATCTGGATTCGGGAGTCAGACTCGATCTCTGTTTTTAAGAATAGGGCTAAAACCTTCCTTTTTTATATAGCCTACAATTAGGGAGGGATCATGTGTCTCTGAACTTTCCCTTAGTTATGCTGCTAATAGGTTTAGACAGCCGGGGGACCTCCAACAATGCACTGGGCTTCACTCCTTTCGTCACTCTCAATGAAATATTTTTGCTGGTCATTAACATCTGTTTGTTCTCTCCCATTGATTGAGTCCCCATCATGCTGTTTGCGCTCTACATGTCTGTTCTTTTTGTCTTCTCTATCCCCTCACCCCCCAGCCAGTCGCAGCAGATGACTGCCCCTCCCTGAGCCTGGTTCTGATGGAGGTTTCTTCCTGTTAAATGGGAGTTTTTCCTCTCCACCGTCGCCAAGTGCTTGCTCACAGGGGATCGCCTGATTGCTGGGGTCTTTCTGCAATTGTGGGGGCTTCCCTACAGTTGAAAGTGCTATGAGATGACTGTTGTTGTGAAGTGGTGCTATATAAATAAAGTTGAATTGAATTGAATTGAAAATAGCATTCGAGATCTTGAAAGCCCAACCCAAGTCCCTCATCGACTATGGATGCTCGGTCTGTCTCTTTCTTACGTTGACTCATGGGCAGTGCATTCTTCCTTGCATAGCCCTCAGCTATCATTTTGCTTAAGAAACCATTCCAAACAGCATTGAGCTTCTGGAGATCAGCCATGATAGCTCCCATGTCTGTACACTGTACAATAGCTGAGACCACACACATGTTATCAAGATTTTGATGCAAGAATTGAGATGGATTTCATGGTCAGTAAGCACGTGTTTCAGCTCTGTCCATTTTTCAAATGCTGATACTATCCTGTGGTGCAGGAACTTTGATGACTTAGCGGTAGCGGAACTGTCTCATGTTTTTTTTTATCTCAACATTGTTAACCATCAGTAGGGTTGTTCTAGACTGTACACTTTCATCAACATTAAAGGCCATTGTCTCTGTCTTTTTGTATGACATCTGTAAACCAAATCTTGAGAAAGTGTTGTCATATAAAGTATCTCTAAAATTTTCTTTAGTTTGCCCAAACTCTCGGAAAACACTACAATGTCATCAGCGTACATGAGCTCTATTATTCTCATCTCACCATGTGAAGTCCTAGTATGAAGTTCACGGGGACACATCTTGTTCGATATTACAAACTCGATACATTCACCTGCCTCAGGGAGTTGGATCTTGAGCTCATGGTTGGCACATCTCATGACAAAATCCAAGTGCACATTAAACATACTTGGACTCTCAAGTGCACCTAGGCAACACCCTACATAAGTGTTCAAATATTGACTAACACCCTTTATGCAGGCCACTGTGCCGGTGTACAGGGCTTTGATGATGGAGACAAGCCTAGGACATTGCAGATGAATTTCTAAAACGTGAAAAAGTGCATCCCATGGGAGCCAATCATACGCCGCCTTGAGGTTGGTGAAACATACAAAGAGTGGGTTCCGTTCTTTCTTCAGTATATGTCGAACAATACAAATTGCATCACAGGTGAATCGATTGCTTCTGAATCCAAACTGTGTAGGTTTGGAGCGGACTAGCTGGAGAACGGCATTCTCGATTGCGCTTCCAAAGGGTCTTCAAACATTCTCGGTGGCTCTCATTTTACTCTCCTGGGCCGCAGGGTCTCGCACTCGTTTCACAGGAATGTTAAACATGTTCAAAAAATTTGTGTGACAGCTTGCTCTCAAAATAATCTCAGAGTCATTGCAGTTGTCTCAAACCCATCTCAACCTCGTCTTGAGTGTTGGGCAGCCAATGCTGTACTGTCATGAGTGCAAAAAACCCTATGTTTTGTCTTGTGTTTGTTGCGAGAATGTCCTGCAACACTTGCATAACATGTATGCAAACACCTGGAGAACTTTGGCCAAAAACACACTGTGAGTTTGTGCAACATTATTGCAACATTCATGAAACAGTGTGATTCCATGTGAAAACTGTCACAAATTCTTGGATTTTATTTTTTTTTAATCTCCAACTAGTTGCAGGCTGTTTCAGCCCTCTGAGATACTACCCTGAAGTTAGCACCAGGGTTAGACTAATGAGGTTAGACTATCCAACTCCGACCACCTAGACAAGCTAATGCTTACATTTTGATGTAGCATCATGGCAAAAATAAATAAAAAAAAAATAAATAAATAAAAAGCCAGAATGACACAAGGTATATTATCGACCAAGAGTCCCGCATAATATTATGGTACATTGTGATGGTGATACTGCATCAACTCACAGACACTAGCATCATGACACTTTATTAATAATTATCAACAAATGTTGCAAACACAGACCTTCCAAGGTAGGTAGGTAGGTAGGTAGGTAGGTAGATAGGTAGGTAGGTAGGTAGGTAGATAGATAGATAGATAGATAGATAGATAGATAGATAGATAGATAGATAGATAGATAGATCTGTTTGAACTGCTGCCTCCGCGATCCGGACCTCTGGAGAAGCGGTAAAAGATGGATGGATGGATGATCTCCATCCCAATATTTGTCTTGTTCAACTCTTGGCTCGATATCAGGAGTCACTCCTTTACTGTGCTGACCTAACCAGACCGTCAGTATTTAGCATCATCTAGTGGACTGGAAAGTCAGGTTTTGGGTTTTTTTTTATTACTCTGGTACCTACATTGTGGTACCACTCTGGTACCTACACACTCTTTAATTCCCCAGTTTGGGATCAATAAAGTACATCTATCTATCTATCTATCTATCGATCGAGCTATCGATCGAGCTAAGAGATAAGATCGATAAGCCTTTATTAGTCCCACAATAGGGAAATTCCAGGAATGCAGCAGCAAAAGGATAGCAGCACTCATAGCAATAGTAAATAAGATAATAAGATAAGAATTGGTTAGCCAAAGCAGTAAATAAATATACATACTGTATGTACACAGTTATATAAACAGTGCAAGAGTGCAAGAACATTGCAGTTAGATGGTATTAACAGCATTACAGTTAATTAAATTACCCGGCAGAATATAAATATGGACCCAGACAGTATATTTCACATTTGAACCAACGGTGTTACTGCCACCCTCGATAACACGGGGTTACAAAAATATTTTTTTTTATAATTTGTCTGTGTTTTTTCAACTGATTTAAGACAATTTTGCACCGCTGAATCCGAAAACGACATCCGTTTCTCTCGATCAGGTGCTAAGTAAAAACTTGTACTTACTTAGTACTGTGCATGTACTTACCTTTATACAAAGGTAAGTACATGTAAATTGAATGTTACATCATCATTGTTCAAAATTCAGAGAATTTCAAGACATAAAAAAAGAATTTTGCATCATATAAAGCGAAAATACCCATACACGTAAACAAAAATGTATAAAACAACATGTGGCCATAATTCAAAAAGTTGACCAATGTGATTTTTTGGATTCAGCACATCAAAATTGTCCTAAATCAGCTAAAAAAAACTTAGACAATAAATTTGGTGTTGACCAGTGTAATAATTGTAATTGTCTTAGTTGTGTATTGGAGGGGATGATCTCTGTTGTGCAAAGCTGACATTTAATATGGGCCCCTACGAGCAGCACCAGTTAGATTGTAAAGTCTGACAGCCGTAGATAGGAAAGACCTGCAGAACTTCTCCATCGAGCACTTAGGATGGCACAGCCTACTGGTAAATGAGCTCCTCAGTGCGCTCAGCGTGTCCCGCATGGGGTGGGACTTGGATGCTATCTCTCTCTCTATATATCTCTCTATCTAGTTATCTCGCGATTAATCACATTGAGGTACATTAGTCACAACTGCCACATCTCATGTCATGCATTTAACACAATTAACGCACCTTGATGTGATTAATTGCGATAACCACTATTAACCACAATTTAAGTGACAGCATGCTAAGGGGTTTAATTACAATTAATCACGAGAGCTACATCCCACTTGAAACATATCACTCTGTGTGTAATGGCTAGTGGTGACCATTTTAATCACAACTGATTGTGATTAAAGTGACACCACTAACTGCAATACTAGGCGTATCACAAGATGGAGATCGCATTGTAACGTGTGGCTTCTGGTGATTGCCACCCCTGCTAACAACTGTGGATTAGTGAACCCTGTGGAAACAGGGATGTTTGCTAGGGTGACTGACATTTAAAGAAAACAGCAATATAAACTGTGCTTTGTAAGCTAACTCCCTAGTAGCTTTTGGCTTCTCGTTCATCTACATGACAGACAGCTAGGCTGGCCAATAAGACAGCAGCAGGTTTACTTTTTTGTGATGTGTATGGAAAAAACCTGGAGGAGTTACTTCAGCTGCTCAAAGGTAGAATCCATATAAAAAGTGAGCAGTTTTCTATTTTTTCAGTGATCACATGACCAACAGACATATTTCAGAAGGACAGAACCTACAAAAATACCATTTTCAGTGAATGGGCCCTTTAATTTTTTCACTAAATTCTACTTTACTGAGTAGTTTTATTAATGCAGTTTTATCATATCTGTCATACAACAGAAATTCAATGCAAAACAAATCTACACTTTGATGTGTAGTGAGTGTGGTATGTGTGTGGCCCTCGGGGCTTGCCATAGCTGCTCTGCACGGTGATGTCAGGCTGGCTGCAGCACCTGGTTATATAGTTCTGTGTGTGTTCAATAAAGTGAGTTCGATGTATGACACACAGACGTGGACAAAATTGTTGGTACCCCTCTGTTAATGAAAGAAAAACCCACAATGGTCACAGAAATAACTTGAATCTGACAAAAGTGGTAATAAATAAAAATTCTATGAAAATAGAAACAGATTCATGGTGAACTCCAAGGTCAAGGTTCATCAGTGTCAGATCGCACCATCCGTCGCTGTTTGAGCCAAAGTGGACTTCATGGGAGACGACCAAGGAGGACACCACTGTTGAAAACAAATCATAAAAAAGCCAGACTGGAATTTGCCAAACTGCATGTTGACAAGCCACAAAGCTTCTGGGAGAATGTCCTATGGACAGATGAGACAAAACTGGAACGTTTTGGCAAGGCACATCAGCTCTATGTTCACAGATGCAAAAATGAAGCATACCAAGAAAAGAACACTGTCCCTACTGTGAAACATGGAGGAGGTTCTGTTATGTTCTGGGGCTGCTTTGCTGCATCTGGCACAGGGTGTCTTGAATCTGTGCAGGGTACAATGAAATCTCAAGACTATCAAGGTATTCTAGAGAGAAATGTGCTGCCCAGTGTCAGACAGCTTGGTCTCAGTCGCAGGTCATGGGTCTTGCAACAGGATAATGACCCAAAACACACAGCTAAAAACACCCAAGAATGACTAAGAGTGAAACACTGGACTATTCTAAAGTGGCCTTCTATGAGCCCTGATCTAAATCCTATTGAACATCTGTGGGAGGAGCTGAAACATGCCGTCTGGAGAAGGCACCCTTCAAACCTGAGACAACTGGAGCAGTTTGCTGATGAGGAGTGGACCAAAATACCTGCTGAGAGGTACAGAAGTCTCATTGACAGTTACAGAAATTGTTTGATTGCAGTGATTGCCTCAAAAGGTTGTGCAACAAAATATTAAGTTAAGGGTACCATCATTTTTGTCCAGGCCTGTTTCATGAGTTTGTTTTTTAAAATAATTCCGTTGAACCACAACTCAAAAGCATTGTCTGATTTTCACTGGTTAATTTTCATAGAATTTTTATTTATTACCACTTTTGTCAGATTCAAGTTATTTCTGTGACCATTGTGGGTTTTTCTTTCATTAACAGAGGGGTACCAACAATTTTGTCCACATCTGTAAGACCGACTCTGACCCCTTATTACAGACATAACACACATCATCTGCATATTAACCTGTATTTATGAAGCTCTTTTCCAAATCTCAAAGAAGAGTCAAAGAACTTAACTAGTAACTCCATCAGTTAACTAGTTACTCCAACAGTGGAACATGTTACCAACGGAGTTACTTGCAGTAACAGATTATCACACATTTTCACGTTTGGTGAAAAAACAGTTAATCTCTAAGCAAACCTGTGTCCATAATGTGCTGTGATGTAAAGATGTTAGAGTGTGTGATGACGACAGTGGGACCAAGAAGAGTCAGTGGTTGGATGTGAAAAATTGTTTATATGGATGGAGTTATAAAAATGTATTATTGTCTGTTTTAGTTTTTATCAATGTTTTGGTTTCTTATCAATGTTATTAATGTCTGTTTTAGTTTTTAGCAATGCTTGGTTTTAGTTTTTTTAATCAGTGTTTGGTTTTAGTTTTTTATCAATGCTTACTTGTAGTTTTAGCAACTGTCTGCTTTTATTAATGCTAACACCAGCCTGCCCAGGGACTACAGGTGGAAATTAGCAGCTGTGCTATAACCTGGTACAATGCATCTTTCCTCTTTAAGGTCAATGCATATTGTGCATGTCCCTGCATAAATAAAGAAAGAAAAGAAAAAGAAAAGAAAAAGTTAACCATCTAGTCTTATCTGTCATGGGCAGCGAGAGCGCGCCCCCTCCTTCACGTTCATCTCTCCTCAGCTCATCATCACACCTGAGTGAGAGGACACACCTGCGCCCTCTCATCAGCCAGCGTTCTTAAGGAAGCATCCTTCAGTGATTCAACGCTGGCTCGTCTGGGTATACTGCCGTTAAGACGGCAAGTCAATTTCACACTGGTGAAGAAATTATTAACCTGTGTGCTTTTTCCCCTTTGTTCAGGTTGCTGCCATCGTCCGGGTGTGTCACCGGGACTGCGCGCACTCTCCTGCCACACCACCACTCACCAACAGTAACCTCCACCCGGTCAGGCACCACCAGCTCATTCCCCACCCTGCTGGTTCGTCTATTCCCCGCTGGAGTCCTGCCGGTGATCCCTTGGAGCCCACGTTAGCGGTAATTTGGCTCGCCCATTTCCCCTTACTCCATTCCTCCTCTTACAGCTCTCGTCTTCTCTCCACAGGCTCCTTCCTCTGGCGAGTGACTGTTCTGTAGCTGTGTGGAGTTTTTGCTATTTAATAAAGATACTCAAACATGTATTATTGTTTGATTGTCTCTTTGTTGCTGCATCTTGCACGTGGGCTGAATTATGTTATCAGTCATGACATTATCAGAAACAGATACAGTACCTAGAGCCAAGTCAGGGATCACGCTTCTTCCCACTCGTGGCTGAAGTTTGTTGTGTATGAATAAATCATCTTCATGCTGCATTAGCAGTGGTGCCCAATCAGCCATCAGTGAGTTCTGTCGTCCATCGGTGGTCATGTAGGAAGCGTGTGCAGACAGCTGCATTGATCTGTTCTGTTCCGTGAGGTGCATGAGAGATATGCAGATGAAACGTGTCCAGATGGGACAGACTGCCTCCAAAAACAGAAGTGTTTGTTACAGAAATGAGGACTTTAGCTTCTCAAGATCAGAATTTTTTTTTTTAAAACCCTTAAGGAATAGATAGCGTGCAGTCTGCCAACAAAAACCTTTTAGTGTGTCAAACCACTCAGCTAGCATGTCCATGTGGGCCCCACCAAAGATTTACCTGGGCTGTCTCATGGGTCCATGTGGGTTCCATGCTGGCCCCATCTGTGTTTGCCTGTGGTGCAGGTGAGCAGCTGATCTGGTTACCTGCTTTAAAGCCAACTGGGCCCCACACGGCTTTAACGTGGCTCAGCAGGTTCCAGTACCGCTGCTGCCAAAGGCTAAACTATGCAAGTCTGACATTTTCATGGCTTTTTTCATAGATCTGCAAGAAAAAAGTGACAAATTTACAAAAAATAATAGAAATTTCATGAGAAAAATGTCACAAATTTACAAGAAAAAAATGTAAAATTACATGAAAGAGTAATTTACAATATTTTTTTTTTCAAATTTACAAGAAAAAAGTCACAAATTTATGAGGAAAAATTAGGAAAAGTTGCAAATTAACAAAAAAGTAGCAAATATATGAATAAATAAATTGAAATTTTATGAGAAAATAGTCCCAAATTTATGAGGAAAAGCTGTAAGTTTACAGTAAAAAAAAAAAAAAAGTTTTTTGAGAACGCTCCAAATTTATGAGAAAAATGTTGCAAGTTTATGGGAAAAACTTGCAGGATTACAGTAAAAAAGTGCAAATTTTTGAGAAAGTTCCAAAATTACAAAAAAAAATTAGTAAATACAGTGGGGTAAAAAAGTATTTAGTCAGCCACCAATTGTGCAACTTCTCCCACTTAAAAGATGAGAGAGGTCTCCAATTTTCATCATAGGTATACCTCAACTATGAGAGACAAAATAAGAAAAAAAAAATCCAGAAAATCACATTGAAGGATTTTTAATGAATTAATTGGTAAATTCCTCGATAAAATAAGTATTTGGTCAATAACAAAAGTTCATCTCAATACTTTGTTATATACCCTTTGTTGGCAGTGACAGAGGTCAAACATTTTCTGTAAGTTTTCACAAGGTTTTCACACACTGTTGCTGGTATTTTGGCCCATTCCTCCATGCAGATCTCCTTTAGAGCAGTGATGTTTTGGGGCTGTCGCTGGGCAACACGGACTTTCAACTCCCTCCAAAGATTTTCTATGGGGTTGAGATCTGGAGACTGGCTAGGCCACTCCAGGACCTTGAAATGCTTCTTACGAAGCCACTCCTTCGTTGCCCGGGTGGTGTGTTTGGGATCATTGTCATGCTGAGAGACCCAGCCACGTTTCATCTTCAATGCCCTTGCTAGTGGAAGGAGGTTTTCACTCAAAATCTCAAGATACATGGTCCCATTCATTCTTTCCTTTACATGGATCAGTCGTCCTGGTCCCTTTGCAGAAAAACAGCCCCAAAGTATGATGTTTCCACCCCCATGCTTCACAGTAGGTATGGTGTTCTTTCTCCTCCAAACACGACAAGTTGAGTTTTTACCAAAAAGTTCTATTTTGGTTTCATCTGACCATATGACATTCTCCCAATCCTCTTCTGGATCATCCAAATGCTCTCTAGCAAACTTCAGATGGGCCTGGACATGTACTGGCTTAAGCAGGGGGACACGTCTGGCACTGCAGGATTTGAGTCCCTGGCGGCGTAGTGTGTTTCTGATGTAGCCTTTGTTACTTTGGTCCCAGCTCTCTGCAGGTCATTCACTAGGTTCCCCCATGTGGTTCTGGGATTTTTGCTCACCGTTCTCGTGATAATTTTGACCCCACGGGGTGAGATCTTGCATGGAGCCCCAGATCGAGGGAGATTATCAGTGGTCTTGTATGTCTTCCATTTTCTAATAATTGCTCCCACAGTTGATTTCTTCACACCAAGCTGCTTACCTATTGCAGATTCAGTCTTCCCAGCCTGGTGCAGGTCTACAATTTTGTTTCTGGTGTCCTTTGACAGCTCTTTGGTCTTGGCCATAGTGGAGTTTGGAGTCTGACTGTTTGAGGTTGTGGACAGGTGTCTTTTATACTGATAACGAGTTCAAACAGGTGCCATTAATACAGGTAACGAGTGGAGGACAGAGGAGCCTCTTAAAGAAGAAGTTTCAGGTCTGTGAGAGCCAGAAATCTTGCTTGTTTGTAGGTGACCAAATACTTATTTTACTGAGGAATTTATCAATTAATTCATTAAAAATCCTTCAATGTGATTTTCTGGATTTTTTTTTTCTCATTTTGTCTCTCATAGTTGAGGTATACCTATGATGAAAATTGGAGACCTCTCTCATCTTTTAAGTCTGAGAACTTGCACAATTCGTGGCTGACTAAATACTTTTTTGCCCCACTGTATACAAGAAAAAAGAAAATTTTCAAGAAAAAATTATCCAATTGGGGAAAAAGTCACAAATTTACAAGAAAATAGCAAAATTATGAGAAAATCAGTTGAAAACAGGTAAAGTCCATGTGGGCAAACACAGATGAGGCCAACATGGAATCCACGGACAAACCCATATGGTCCTATGAGACAGCCCAGTTTAACCTGTGGTGGGGCCCACATGGACATGCTGGCTGGGCATGAAGACGTTTCCTAAGGGAAGTTCCTTCATTCCAGCCCAGTAGCAGCGTGACTTGGTACTGATGTGCAGCAGAAAATGAGTACGTCAGCAGGAGCCACCAAACACCAAAATGTTATGGAATCACACATGGAATCACCAAGGAATCACCAAAATGTTATGGGTTCCTCTCTAGCCAGTGCTGCCAGATGGGAAATGTTGAAGTGTCATACCAACAGCTTAAAATTAATAAAATCATTATTTTGAGGAAAATTATTGTACACACCCAATTTTCATTCTGACGTGGCTCAGGACCATCTGCTTCAGTAACATATTATCACAGATTGTGCATATTATATGCAGTCCTAACCTACACTACCGTATTGAACTGAGACTATGGGTATGACAGCTCTAGTTTTCTGTATATAGGATTGCTGGGTTTCATCATCGTTTCATCATCATTAATCATTTATCTCTATTTGCACTATGGGAGGTCTGGGTCTATCTTTTGTCACCATTTGCTCTACAGGCTGCATGACTGTACATAGACTGCTGTTGTTGATGTTTTCTTTTTTTCCAGCCTTATTCCTTTTCTTTTTTTATATTGTGCACACCACTGAAGAGAGAGAGGAACACCATGCACCAAACTAAACAGCAAAACCAGTGTCAAAACAATCGATGTGATGAATAAATGGTGTAGTTGCTGAATACTGTATGTGTTTTTATGCCTCGGTGAAAACAGAGGCATACAGGAATCACTCAGTGCGTCTGTGTGTGGATCTGTCCGCCCGTCTGTTTAAGCTCACCTGGTCAAAATTAAGTGGAACTAAAGGCTTGTATCATTGCATGGTCATATTTTCTCGACTTTTGATTTGCCAGAATTGCGAGATAATGCTTAGTTTTGAAAATAAACACAAACTTAACTCACCATTGGAGCTGCGCAAAAAATGTATTGTATTAATTATGCTGGGCCACGAGAGGCAGCAGTGCGACTTTTATTTTTTTACAGCCCATGGATCACTTCCATGACTTCACAAGGTAAGGTTGGTTAGCGCTCAGAGGTCTGCATTAGCCACTGTGGGGAGTTTTTACAAACACCAGGTTAATGGATGATTATTAGACCAAAACTAAACACAGATGTAAGGGTGGTCATTATTATATTACCCTGACTGCTGTGGTATATTTTACGTGGTAGAAACGAGGAGACAGAGTGCATCTACAAAGTCTTCACAGCGCTTCACTTTTTCCACATTTTGTTATGTTACAGCCTTATTCCAAAATGGATTAAATTCATTTTTTTCCTCAAAATTCTACACACAATACCCCATAATGACAACATGAAAAAAGTTTTTGTGAATTTTTGCAAACTTATTAAAAATAAAAAAACCCTAAGAATTCACATGTACATAAGTATTCACAGCCTTTGCCACAAAGCTCAAAACTGAGCTCAGGTGCATCCTGTTTCCACTGATCATCCTTGAGATGTTTCTACAGCTTAACTGGAGTGCACCTGTGATAAATTCAGTTGATTGGACATGATTTGGAAAGGCACACACCTGTCTATATAAGGTCCCTCAGTTGACAGCGCATGTCAGAGCACAAACCAAGCATGAAGTCAAAGGAATTGTCTGTAGACCTCCAAGACAGGATTGTCTCGAGGCACAAATCTGGGGAAGGGTACAGAAAAAAATTCTGCTGCTTAGAAGGTCCCAATGAGCACAGTGGCCTCTATCATCCATAAATGGAAGAAGTTCAGAACCACCAGGACTCTTCCCAGAGCTGGCCAGCCGTCAAAACTTAGCGACCAGGGGAGAAGGGCCTTAGTCAGGGAGGTGACCAAGAACATTATGGTCACTTTGTCAGAGCTCTAGCATTCCTCTGTGGAGAGAGGAGAACCTTCCAGAAGGACAACCATCTCTGCAGCAATCCACCAATCAAGCCTGTACAGTAAAGTGGCCAGATGGAAACTACTCCTTAGTAGAAGGCACATGGCAGCCCGCCTGGAGTTTGCCAAAAGGCACCTGAAGAATTCTCAGACCATCCATCCATCCATCCATCCATCCATCTTCTACCGCTTTTCCGGAGGTCCGGGTCGCGGAGGCAGCAGTTCAAGCAGAGAAGCCCAGATTTCCCTCTCCCCAGCCACCTGCTCCAGCTCTTCAGAGGGGATACCAAGGCGTTCCCAGACCAGCTGGGAGACATAGTCTCTCCACCGAGTCCTGGGTCTGCCCCGGGGTCTCCTCCCAGTGGGACGTGCCTGAAACACCTCAAGTGGGAGGAGTCCAGGAGGCATCCTAATCAGATGCCCATACCACCTCAACTGACTCCTTTCAATGTGGAGGAGCAGCAGTTCTACTCTGAGCCTCTCCCGGATGACTGAGCTCCTCACCCTATCTCTCAGGGTGAGTCCAGCAATCCTACGGAGAAAGCTCATTTCAGCCGCTTGTATCCGCGATCTCGTTCTTTCGGTCATTACCCAAAGCTCGTGACCATAGGTGAGAGTAGGAACGTAGATTGACTGGTAAATCGACAGCTTTGCCTTAGAACTAAGCTCCCTCTTCACCACAACAGACCGGTACAACGTCCGCATCACTGCAGATGCTGCTCCAATCCGTCTGTCGATCTCTCGCTCCATTCTCCCCTCACTCGTGAACAAGACCCCAAGATACTTAAACTCCTCCACTTGGGGCAGGAGCCTGTCCCCAACCCGGAGAGGGCAATCCACCTTTTTCCGGCTGAGGACCATGGACTCGGACTTGGAGGTGCTGATTCTCATCCCAGCCGCTTCACACTCAGCGGCAAACCGTCCCAGCAAGAGCTGTAGGTCATTGCTGGATGAAGCCAACAGGACAACATCATCTGCAAACAACAGAGATGAGATCCTGTGGTCACCAAGCATGACACCCTCCATTCCCTGGCTGCGCCTAGAAATCCTGTCCATAAAAATTATGAACAGGATCGGTGACAAAGGGCAGCCCTGGCGGAGTCCAACTCTCACTGGGAATGACTCTGACCGAGTGTTGGCAATACGAACCAAACTCTCACAACGGTCGTACAGAGACCGAATAGCTCGTAACAACAAGCCCGATACCCCATACTCCCGAAGCACCCCCCACAAAAATCCATGAGGGACGCAGTCACATGCCTTCTCCAAGTCCACAAAACACATGTAAACTGGTTGGGCAAACTCCCACGAACCCTCAAGAATTCTCGAGAGGGTAAAGAGCTGGTCCGATGTGCCATGGCCAGGACGAAAACCACATTGCTCCTCCTGAATCCGAGGTTCGACCAACGGCCGGACTCTCCTCTCCAGTACCTTGGCATAGACCTTCCCAGGGAGGCTGAGGAGTGTGATCCCTCTAAAGTTGGAGCACACCCTCCGGTCCCCTTTTTTGAAGAGAGGAACCACGACCCCGGTTTGTCATGCCAAAGGCACTGCCCCCGACCTCCACGCAATGTTGCAGAGGCGTGTCAACCATGACAACCCAACAACATCCAGGGCCTTGAGGTACTCAGGGCGAATCTCGTTCACCCTCGGGGCCCGGCCACCAAGGAGATTTTTAACCACCTTGGCGACCTCAACCCCTGTGATAGGCAAGTCATCCCCCTCGTCCCCAAACCCTGCTTCCTCTGTGGAAGGCGTATCAGTGGGATTGAGGAGATCCTCGAAGTATTCCTTCCACCGCCCGACGATATCCCCAGTTGAAGTCAACAGTGTCCCATCCGCACCATACACAGTGTGGACGGGGAGCTGCTTTCCCCTCCTGAGCCGCCGAACAGTTTGCCAGAATCTCTTTGAAGCCGACCGAAAGTCTTGTTCCATGGCCTCCATACCCGGGTTTTTGCTTCAGCAACCACCCGAGCTGCACTCCGCTTGGCCTGCCGGTACACCTCAGCTGCTTCGGGAGTCCCACAAGCCAACCAAGCTTGATAGGACTCCTTCTTCAGCTTAATGGCCCCCCTCACCACTGGTGTCCACCACTTGGTTCGGGGGTTGCCACCACGAGATGCACCGACCACCTTGCGGCCGCAGCTCTGGGCCGCCGCTTCAACAACAGAGGTGGAGAACATGGCCCATTCAGACTCCATGTCTCCAGACTCCTTCGGAATGTGGTTGAAGTTCTTCTGGAGGTGGGAGTTGAAGACCTCCCGGACAGGGGCCTCAGCCAGACGCTCCCAGCACACCCTCACTATACGTTTGGGTCTACCAGGTCTGAATGGCTTCCTCCCCTGCCATCGGATCCAACTCACCACCAGGTGGTGATCATTTGACAGCTCTGCACCTCTCTTTACTCGGGTGTCCAAGACATACGGTCGCAGGTCTGATGATACGATAACAAAATCGATCATCGACCTGCGACCTAGGGTGTCCTGGTGCCAGGTGCACATATGGACACCCTTATGCTTGAACATGGTGTTCGTTATGGACAGACTGTGGTTAGCACAGAAGTCCAATAACTGAACACCACTCGGGTTCAGATCGGGCAGGCCGTTCCTCCCAATCACCCCCCTCCAGGTTTCACTGTCGTTGCCCACGTGCGCTCAGACCATGAGAAACAAAATTTTCTGGTCTGATGAGACAAAGATTGAACTCTTTGGTGTGAATGCCAGGCATCATGTTTGGAGGAAATCAGGCACTGCTCATCACCAGGCCAATAATATCCTACAGTGAAGCATGATGGTGGCAACATCATGCTGTGGGGATGTTTTTCAGCACCAGGAACTGGGAGACTAGTTAGGATAGAGGGAAAGATGAATGCAGCAAAGTACAGAGACATCCTGGATGAAAACCTGCTCCAGAGCGCTCTTGACCTCAGACTGGGGCGACGGTTCATCTTTCGGTTCCGGTTCCGCCGGACCGGCGGCGCCACACGAGTCGGCTGCCTGTTGCAACAGCCTTTTTTTTTATATCTTCCTTCTTCTTTCTACACCTTTCACTCTGTATATATATCACGGACGCACGGATCGCCCCGGGGGTCTCCCGGGTCGGCGGACGGAGCCACGGTTTGCAGCGGGAGACGTTACAGCGGGGAGGAGCTAGTGCTAGCTAGCACTTGGCCGCCGCCCGGTGCTAATGGGAAACTCGACATACCGGGAGCTGTAGCGAGAACGACGCGGGTGCCGGGCTGGAGTTTAGGCGGCGTGAAAGAAATATAAGACAGAATAATAAAGAGCGATGGCAAGAACCAAGCAGACCGCCCGTAAAATCTACTGGAGGATGAAGCCCCCCAGGAGACAGCTAGCCACCAGGGCTGCTCGGAGAGGCGCTCTGGCCACCGGCAGAGTGAAGAAGCCTCGCCGTCACAGGCCCGTGGCTCTGAGAGAGATCCGTCGCTACCAGAAATCCACGGAGCTGCTCATCCGTAAGCTGCCCATCCAGCGCCTGGTGAGGGAGATCGCTCAGGACTTCAAGACCGACCTGCGTTTCCTGAGCTTCGCCGTCATGGCTCTGCAGGAGACCAGCGAGGCCCACCTGGTGGGTCTCTTCTTCACTAAGGGGGTCACCATCATGCCCAAAGACTTCCAGCTGGCCCGCTGCATCCGCGGAGAGAGAGCTTAGACTTTCTGCTGCACATTCACCAGCCATAATGCTCTGCACTGTGTGTCTATATATATACATTTATAGTAATATGGACATATGTTTACTAGATGTTGTTTTTTCTTGCCTTCTGACTGTTGCTCTGAGTGTTGCTGTCCCTATGCTGTTGCAATCCTGGAATTTCCCCATTGTGGGACTAATAAAGGCTTATCTTATCTTATCTTATCTTCAGCAGGACAACGACCCTAAGCATACAGCCAAGATATCAAAGGAGTGGCTTCAGGACAACTCTGTGAATGTCCTTGAGTGGCCCAGTCAGAGCCCAGACTTGAATCCAATTGAACATCTCTGCAGAGATCTGAAAATGGCTGTGCACCAACTCTTCCAATCCAACCTGACGGAGCTTGAGAGGTGCTGCAAAAAGGAATGGGCCAAACTGCCCAAAGATAGGTGTGCCAAGCTTGTGGCATCATATTCAAAAAGACTTGAGGCTGTAATTGCTGCCAAAGGTGCATCAACAGAGTATTGAGCAAAGGCTGTGAATACTTATGTACACATCATTTCTTTGTTTTTTTAATTTTTAATAAATTTGCAAATATCTCAAAAAAAATATTTTTCACATTGACAATATGGGGTTTTGTGTGTAGATTTTTGAGGAAGAAAAAGGAATTTAAACCATTTTGGAATAAGGCTGTAACATAACAAAATGTGGAAAATGTGAAGCGCTGTCAATACTTTCCAGATGCACTGTATGTTGCAGAGTTAATAAAATTATTCCTACTTGGCTTGCTGAGTGGGTTGGCCTTCTTGGTGACACGGGTAGAGTGGTGGACTCTGGAGGTGGAGGTTGTGGGTTTGAACCCCCAGTTGGATGTCGCCAGTTGGGGCTTAAATGCCCATCCACTTGGCTCCAATTAGTTAAAGTTCTTAAAGCTTATGTTACATCACATTATTTTTCTTCCAGTATTCTATTTTTTCCATACTGAAGACTGATTGGTTACATTAAATATGCCTCGGTGCAAAGCAACATAGGCATACCATAATCACTACATGTGTCTCTGCGTGTATCTGTCTGTCTGTCTGTTACCAGCTTTTCAGCTCACCTAGTCAAAATCAAGTGAAACTAAAGGCTTGTACCATTGTATCGCTATATTTTATCAAATTTTTATTTGGCAAAATTTCCACATACGGCTTTGCTATCAAAATACACTAACTTAACTCACCTTTACCATCACTGCATCTGGGAAAAAAGGTATTGTAATAACTATGCCAGGCCAATAGAGGTGGCAGTGCACATTTTTCACAGGCCCCCCCCATGCCTCCCTGCCACAGGTACCAAGGCAACAGCACCTTGGTGCTTTCATTTTTTCAGTAACCACTATTTTATAACAATTCAGCTCCACATACTGTAAAAAAAAAAAAACATGCTGTAAAAAAGTCGCTCTGCTGCCTCTAGTGGCACAGCATAATTATCCCAATACTTTTTTTCCAGGCTCCATTGACGATACAGGTGAGTTAAATTTGTGTTTATTTCGAAAACTAAGCCTTATCTCGGAATTCTGGCAAATTATAAGTCGAGAAAATATGGCGATACAATGATACAAGCCTCTAGTTGCATTTAATTTTGACCAGGCGAGCTGAAACAGACAGGTGGACAGACAGAGTGATTACTTAATGCCTTCGTTTTCACGGAGGCATAATTTGGCCAAAAAGTTCAACCTTGGTTTCATCTGACCATAACACATTTTCCCACATGCGTTTGGGAAATTTCAAATGTGTTTTTGCAAAATGTAGCTGGGCTTGGATGTTTTTCTTCGTAAGATAAGGCTTCTGTCTTGCCACCCTACCCCATAGCCCAGACATATGAAGAAGATGGAAGATTGTTGTCACATGTACTAAACAGCCAGTACTTGCCAGAAATTTCTGCAGCTCCTTCAATGTTGCTGTTGGCCTCTTGGCAGCCTCTCTGACCAGTTTTCTTCTCATCTTTTCATGAGGTGAGAGCTGCGCTGAAGAAGATCAAGGCAAGGAAGGCTGCAGGTCTGGACAGCGTCAGCTCGAGGCTCCTCAAGTCCTGTGCAGACCAGCTGTGCGAGATTGTGGAGCACATCTTCAGCTTGAACCTGAAGCTAGGGAGGGAACCACAGCTGTGGAAAACATCCTGTGTGGTACCCATGCTGAAGACTCCGTACCCCAAGGACCTGAACAGCTACAGACCAGTGGCCCTCACATCACACTTAATGAAGACCCTGGAGTGGCTGCTCCTCGCCCACCTCTGCCTCTCCTTGGGACCAGCGATGGATACACTTCAGTTTGCCTACCAGCATGGCATCAGGGTGGAGGATGCAGTGATCTTCCTCCTACATCATTCACTGTCCCACCTGGAGAAGCCTAGGAGCACTGTGAGGATCATGTTCTCTGATTTCTCCAGTGCTTTCAACACCATCCAACCACTGATCCTGAGGGGCAAGCTGCTGTGTGCAGGGGTGGATCAGCACCTGTCATTGTGGATCCTGGACTACCTCACAGACCGACCACAGTTTGTGACAACCCAGGACTGTGTGTCTGACACCATCTTCTGCAGTAACACACACACAACACACCACACTGCCATGTACAGACGTTCTCTGATGACTCTGTGATTGTCGGCCTCATCTCTGATGGGGATGATACGGAGTACAGAGGACTTATCCAGGACTTTGTGGTCTGGTGTCTGCAGAACTGCCTTCAGATCAATGCGAGGAAGACCAAGGAACTGGTGGTGGACTGTCGCATCATGGACAACCCCCCACAGCACCAGTAAACATCCAGAGAACAGACATTGAGATGGTGACATCTTACAAGTACCTGGGTGTTCACCTGAACAATAAACTCGACTGGCACACACCACCAATGCACTCTACAAGAAAGGCAGCGCAGGCTGTTCCTCCTGAGGAGACTCAGGTCTTTTGGAGTGCAAGGGGCACTCCTGAAGACCTTCTATGATTCGGTGGTAGCATCAGCCATCATGTTTGCAGTGGTCTCCTGGGGCAGCAGCATCACAGCAGCCGACAGGAAGAGACTGAACAGGCTGATCAAAAAAGCTAGCTTTGTTCTGGGACGACGCCTCAACCCAGTGGAGGAGAGAGGAGAGAGGAGAGAGAAGGATGGTGGCTAAGCTGTCATCTCTACTGGAGTCCGAGTCTCACCCCATGCGGGACATGCTGAATGCACTGAGGAGCTCATTTAGCGGTAGGCTGTGTCATCCTAAGTGCTTGAGGGAGAGGTTCCGCAGGTCCTTCCTACCTACGGCTGTCAGACTTCATAATCTAGCTGGTGATGCTCGTAGAGGTTGTATTAAATGCCACATCTTTGCACAATAGAGATCAGAATCAGAATCAGAATCAGAATCAGAATCAGGTTTATTGCCATTGTTCATGTAGTACACAAACTAGGAATTTGTCTCGGTGCAATGCTGCAACATTAAACATGATAAGATAAAAGAAATAAACTATACATGCAATAAAGTGTAGAATAAGAGTAAGTGATACTGGTCAGCAGTTAAAATATATTAGCGAGCAGCAGATACTGTGGAGAACTATATAGTGCAGTCGGTAATGCAGGAAGAAAACAGTGATGATTGACATGAGTCTGGTTGAGCTGCTGTACATAGTGCACGAGAGTCAATAAGTCACTTAGTGTTCAGCAGTCTGATGGCAGAGGGGAAGAAGCTGTTCATGTGACGGGAGGTTTTAGTCTGGATGGACCGAAGTCTTCTACCAGAGGGGAGGGGGGCAAACAGTACGTGACCAGGGTGTGAGGGATCGGCTACGATCCGGCCAGCACGCCTCCGGGTCCTGGAGATGTACAGATCCTGGAGAGATGGGAGCTTGCAGCCGATCACCTTCTCAGCAGTGTGCACGACGCGCTGCAGCCTCCAATACACAACTAAAACAATTACAAATATTATCAAGGGTGGCAACAACACTGTTGATTCAATGTGAAATATACTGTCTGGGTCTATATTTATATTTTGCTGGTAATTTAACTAACTGTAATGCTGTTGATACCATCTAGCTGCAATGCTCCTGCACTGTGTATATAGCTGTGTACATATAGTATGTGTATTTATTTACTGCTTTAGGTAACCAGTTCTTATCTTATTATCTTATTTACTATTGCTTTGAGTGCTGCTATCCCTTTGCTGCTGCAATCCTGGAATTTCTCCATTGTGGGACTAATAAAGTCTTATCTTGTCTTATCTTAATTTTGGAGGAACATCCAGTTCTTGGTAATGTCACTATTGTGCAATATTTTCTCCTCTTGATGATGACTGTCTTCACTGTGTTCCATGGTATATTTAATGCCTTGGAAATTCTTTTGTACCCTTCTCCTGACTGATACCTTTGAACAATGAGATCCCTCTGATGCTTTGGAAGCTCTCTGTGGACCGTGGCTTGTGCTGTAAGATGTGACTACAACAATGTCAGGAAAAGCCTACTAGAAGAGCTGAACTTTATTTGGGGTTAATCAGAGACACTTTAAATGGTGGCAGGTGTGTGCTGACTCTCATTTAACATGAGTTAGAATGTGATTGGTTAATTCTGAACACAGCCCCCCAGTAACCCCAGTTATAAGAGGGTGTGCATATTTATGCAACCAGGTTATTGTAAGTTTTTTATTTTTCCCCTTAAAAGATTTCAGTTTGTTTTTCAATTGGGTTGTACAGGTTATAGGTCACATTAATGGTGGAAAAACTGATTTATCTTGGTTTCATTTTTTTACATCACAAAAACCTGACAACTGAACAGGGGTGTGTAGACTTTTTATATCCACTGTATAAGGAAAAATTAGAAAAAGTTGCAAATAAATTATTAAATAAATTGAAAATTTACAAGAAAAAAGTTACAAATGTATGAGAAAAAAGTTCCAAATTTACAAGAAAAATGTCACAAATTTATGAGAAAATAGCACATTTAGGAGGAAAAAAGTAATTTTATGAAAAAAACATTGCGGGATTACAGTAAAAAAGTGGAAAATTTATGAGAAAGTTCTAAAATTCCAACAAAAGGTAAGCAAATATGCAAAAAAAACCCAAATTTATAAGAAAAAAGTTGTAAATTAATCAGAAAAAAAAATCACAAATTTATGAGGAAAAAGTTGCACGTTTACAGCAAAAAAAGTTGCAAATTTATGAGAAAGTTTAAAATTTTTAAGAAAAATGTATCAAATTTATGGGAAAAAATTCAGAGATTTCCAAGAAAATAGCCAATTTATGATAAAATAATTGAGGTGGTTTGGGCATCTGATCAGGACGCCTCCTGGACGCCTCCCACTTGAGGTGTTTGGGGCACGTCCCACTGGGAGGAGACCCCGGGGCAGACCCAGGACTTGCTGGAGACACTATGTCTCCCAGTTGGTCTGAGAACGCCTTGGTATCCTGTCTGAAGAGCTGTGTCAGGTGGCTGGGGAGAGGGAAGTCTGGGCTTCTCTGCTTGAACTGCTGCCTCTATGACCCGGACCTCCAGAAAAGCGGTAGAAGATGGATGGATGGATGATAAAATCAGTTGAAAACAGGTTAACAGATAAAGTCCATGTGGGCAAACACAGATGAGGCCAACATGGAAGCCGTGGACAAACCCACATGGACCCATAAGACAGCCCAGTTTAAGCTTTGGTGGGGCCCACATGGACGTGCTGGCTGGGCCGCTCTGCTGTATTTTTCTGTGCATGAGCTGCACTTTGTACGTGTTTTAGTGCACGCCACCCTTTGACTGTGATAGTCTGATAAACTACTGGTATTTCTATCAGTACCTAGTAATTAGTAATGTTTCACACCTGTCACTGCTGACGTGCAGGAGGTGCTGTGGGAGCCCACAGAGCTGAGTGGGACGGGGCAGTGATGGGAGATCATGTGGACCACAGAGGACGGGCTGGCATGCTTACATAACGTATGCGAGGAAGTGATTTGAAGGCCCGAACGGCCAAGTCCAATTACGGCCCCGGGTGCGGGGAATTAGCCTCACACAGACAGAAAGGATGGAAGTGGAAATGAAACTGAACTTGTCAGCAGGAATTCCTCAGATAACATCTGCTCGGTGCCACCGCCTCACTGCTGACTGGACCCTGGTGCCACACTCATCTCATCTCTGCCCTGATTCAAAGTCCCATTTCCATCAAAATGTGAAATCAGTAGGAAGTATGAAATCCGCCTCCATTTGCATAATGAGCAGCCTTCCTCACACATGGCCGCGGGCTGTGCTCCTGCTCCTGGCCCCCCTCTCCTTCTGTCTTCCTTACATCACCAGCTGCCGTCTCCCCCTTGTGCTCTCCTCTCATCCTGTAACACAAGGGACGGGCCCGAACCAGCCTCGGCGCCGCAGCTCCTGTAATGTGCACGCCCCACTCCAAGCGCAGGAGGAGGTCACGGTGAAGACCGCCGGCAGGTTCTGACACACCACGGCCATCACAGATGTGACGTGGAGTGAACATTTCAGTGGACATATGCGCACGAGGTTCTGCTCACTGTGTGTGCACTGGAGCGAGCCGCTTTTAATTGCATGCAGATTGCTCATCTTACAGCACGGCAGAAGCAGGACAAGTGAAACACGAGCAGAGTGTGGCACGAGAATGTAACAAAGTGAAGCTACGGATGGCAGAAAAGAAAACCCTGAGCACGCTGGCTGTGTGGCTGCCACTGGGAACCGGGATTCACTTTGAGCCGCACCACAGCACCAAACCCGGGCTCTCTGTGCAGCCAGCGGGTCCATGTGGGCCCCACCAGAGGTTCCACTGGGCTGTCTCCTGGGTCCATGTGGGTTTGTGCACAGCTTCCATATTGGCCCCATCTGTGTTTGCCCACATGGACTTTACCTGTTTGCCCATTCCAACTTTTCTCATCACGTTGCTATTTTCTATTAAATTTGTGACTTTTTCCCCCTAATTTGCTAAAATTTCCTGAAAATCTGAAACTTTCTCATAAATTTGCAACTTTTTATTACAATAAACTTGCAACTTTTTCTCATAAATATGCAATTTTTTTCTTGTAAATTTTCACTTTTTTCTCATAATTTTTTTAGTTTTTCTTGTAAAGTTGTGACTTATTTGTTGCAAATTTGCTAACTTTTTCTTGTAATTTTGGAACTTTCTCATAAATTTGCCACTTTTTTACTGTAATCTTGCAACTTTTTCTCATAAATGTGTTACTTTTTCCCTGGTAAATTTGCTGTTTTTTGTATTTTTCTTGTCAATTTAGAACTTTCTCAAAAATTTTCAACATTTTTGTAAACTTACAACTTTTTTCTCATAAATTTTCATTTTATTTTCTATTCATTTGCTACTTTTTTATTAATTTGCAACTTTTTCTATTTTTTCCCCATAAATTTGTGTTTTTTCTTGTAAATGTGCAAAATCTTTCTTGTAAATTTGTAACTCTTTTCAAGTAATTTCATTATTTTTTTCTCATATATTTTCACTTTTTCCTCATAAATTTGTGACTTTTTTCTAGTAAATTTGTGAATTGTTTTCATAAATTTGCTAATTTTTTTTTACTGTAAAATTGCAACTTTCTCATAAATTTGTGATTTTTTTTGGAAATTTGCAGCTTTTTTTCTTTTGTAAAATATTGACTTTTTTCTTGCTACCTTTTTCTTGTAATTTTGGAACTTTCTCATAAATTTGTCACCTTTTTACTGTAAACTTGCAACATTTTCTGATAAATGTGGAACTTTATTCTCATTCATCCATCCATCCAGCCGTCCATCCATCCATCCATCCATCCATCTTCTACTGCTTTTCCGGAGGTCTGGGTCGCGGAGGCAGCAGTTCAAGCAGAGAAGCCCAGACTTCCCTCTCCCCAGCCACCTGCTCCAGCTCTTCAGAGGGGATACCAAGGCGTTCCCAGACCAGCTGGGAGACATAGTCTCTCCACTGAGTCCTGGGTCTGCCCCGTGGTCTCCTCCCAGTGGGACGTGCCCGAAACACCTCAAGTGGGAGGCGTCCAGGAGGCATCCTAATCAGATGCCCATACCACCTCAACTGACTCCTTTCAATGTGGAGGAGCAGCGGTTCTACTCTGAGCCTCTCCCGGATGACTGAGCTCCTCGCCCTATCTCTGAGGGTGAGTCCAGCAATCCTACGGAGAAAGCTCATTTCAGCCACTTGTAACCGCGATCTCGTTCTTTTGGTCATTACCCAAAGCTCGTGACCATAGGTGAGAGTAGGAACGTAGATTGACTGGTAAATTGACAGCTTTGCCTTTGAACTCAGCTCCCTCTTCACCACAACAGAGCGGTACAACGTCCGCATCACTGCAGATGCTGCTCCAATCCGTCTGTCGACCTCTCGCTCCATTCTCCCCTCACTCGTGAACAAGACCCCAAGATACTTGAACTCCTCCACTTGGGGCAGGAGCCTGTCCCCAACCCGGAGAGGACAATCCACCTTTTTCCGGCTGAGGACCATGGACTCGGACTTGGAGGTGCTGATTCTCATCCCAGCCGCTTCAAACTCAGCGGCAAACCATCCCAGCAAGAACATTGCTGGATGAAGGTCATTGCTGGATGAAGCCAACAGGACAACATCATCTGCAAACAACAGAGATGAGATCCTGTGGTCACCAAGCATGACACCCTCCATTCCTTGGCTGCACCTAGAAATCCTGTCCATAAAAATTATGAACAGGATCGGTGACAAAGGACAGCCCTGGTGGAGTCCAACTCTCACTGGGATTGAGTCCAACTGAGAGTTTGGTTGGCAATACAAACCAAACTCTCACAACGGTCATACAGAGACCAAATAGCTCATAACAACAAGCCAGATACCCTATACTCCCGAAGCACACCCCACAAAAAACCATGAGGGACGCGGTCGAATGCCTTCTCCAAGTCCACAAAACACATGTAAACTGGTTGGGCAAACTCCCACGAACCCTCAAGAATTCCCGAGAGGGTAAAGAGCTGGTCTGATGTGCCACGGCCAGGACGAAAACCACATTGCTCCTCCTGAATCCGAGGTTCGACCAACAGCCAGATTCTCCTCTCCAGTACCTTGGCATAGACCTTCCCAGGGAGGCTGAGGAGTGTGATCCCTCTAAAGCTGAAGGACACCCTCCAGTCCCCTTTTTTGAAAAGAGGAACCACCACCCCGGTTTGCCATGCAAAGGGCACTGCCCCCGACCTCCACGTAATGTTGCAGAGGCGTGTCAACCATGACAGCCCTACAACATCCAGGGCCTTGAGGTACTCAGGGCGAATCTCGTCCACCCCTAGGGCCCGGCCACCAAGGAGATTTTTAACCACCTTGGCGACCTCAGCCCCTGTGATAGGCGAGTCATCCCCCTCGTCCACAAGCCCTGCTTCCTCTGTGGAAGACGTATCAGTGGGATTGAGGAGATCTTTGAAGTATTCCTTCCACCGCCCGACGATATCCCCAGTCAAAGTCAACAGCGCCCCATCCGCACCATACACAGTGTGGACAGGGAGCTGCTTTCCCCTCCTGAGCTGCTGGACAGTTTGCCAGAATCTCTTCGAGGCCGACCGAAAGTCTTGTTCCATGGCCTCACTGAACTCCTCCTATACCCGGGTTTTTGCTTCAGCAACCACCCGAGCTGCACTCCGCTTGGACTGCCGGTACACCTAAGCTGCTTCAGGAGTCCCACAAGCCAACCAAGCCTGATAGGACTCCTTCTTCAGCTTAACGGCACCCCTCACCACTGGTGTCCACCACTTGGTTCGGGGGTTGCCACCACGAGATGCACAGACCACTTTGTGGCTGCAGCTCTGGGCCGCTGCTTCAACAATAGAGGTGGAGAACATGGTCCATTCATAGTACATGTCTCCAGACTCCCTCGGAATGTGGTTGAAGTTCTTCCGAAGGTGGGAGTTGAAGACCTCCCGGACAGGGGCCTCAGCCAGACGTTCCCAGCACACTCTCACTATACGTTTGGGTCTACCAGATCTGAATAGCATCCTCCCCTGCCATCGGATCCAACTCACCACCAGGTGGCGATCAGTTAATATCTCTGCACCTCTCTTTACCCGAGTGTCCAAGACATATGGTTGCAGGTCTGATGACACGATAGCAAAATCGATCATCAACCTGCGGCCTAGGGTGTCCTGGTGCCAGGTGCACATATGGACACCCTTATGCTTGAACATGGTGTTCATTATGGACAAACTGTGGTTAGCACAGAAGTACAATAACTGAACACCACTCTGGTTCAGATCGAGCAGGCCGTTCCTCCCAATCACCACCCTCCAGGTTTCACTGTTGTTGCCCACTTGCGCATTGAAGTAGGACAATGGAGTCTCCAACAGGAGCACCCTCCAGCACCCCAGTCACAGACTCCAAAAAGGGTGGGTACTCTGAAACATCATTTGGTGCATAGGCACAAATGATGGTAAGGACCCGTTTCCCAATCCGAAGGTGCAGGGAAACAACCTTTTCGTCCACCGGGGAAAACTCCAATATAGAGGCAGCACGGTGGTGGGATACAAGAATACCCACCCCTGCTCGTCGCCTCTCACCTGGGGCAACTCCAGAGAAGGCCAAGCTCGAGCCCCTCTCCAGGAGACTGGTTCCGGAACCAGAGCTGTGTGTTGAGGTGAGGCCGACTATATCTAGCCGGTATCTCTCAACCTCATGCACCAGCTCAGGCTCCTTCCCCACCAGAGAGGTGACATTCCACGTACCAAAAGCCAGTTTAGAAAGCCTGGGATCAGTCCGGCAAGGTCTCCGCCTTTGACTGCCACCTAATCCACGTAGCACCGGACCCCCATGATCCCTCTTGCAGGTGGTGAACCCACTGGAGGGTGGACCCATGAAACTCCTTCGGGCTGAGCCCGTCCGGGTCCCACGGGTGGAAACCTTCCCACCAGACGCTAGCCATCGACCCCTTCCCCCAGGCCTGGCTCCAGGGTGGGGTCCCGGTAACCCCATACCGGGCGGGGTACACTGAATCCTTGATCTAGAATTTATCATGAGAGTCTGTTGGATCGTTCTTAGTCTGGCCCTTCACCCAGGACCAGCTTGTCTTGGGTGACCCTACCAGAGGCAAATTGTCCCAGACAACATAGCTCCCGGGATCACTAGGGAATGCAAACCGCCCCCCCCCCCCCCACGGTAAGGTGACGATCCATGAGGGGAACAAAAAGATTTATGAAGAAAAAAAAATCAAATCTTTGAGAAAAAGTGGAAAGATTTCTTTTGCATTTCTGCTTAGAATTGGTGGTTTAAAGTCATTTTTATTTAGTTCTGTGACATGATCTAAAAGATTTATGATGATATTGAGGGCACAATTCTCTCTTTTTTCCAGGTTGCCCCCCTTGATTTACACCTATGAATGGGGGTGGGAGATGGCACATTAACAAGGGGGAGGATTTGTGGTCATTTTGCTAATAAGAGGGACAACACCCTCCCTCATCCCCCCTTTTACACACACACACACACACACACACACACACACACACACACACACACACACACACACACACACACACACACACCTATGGGTACAAATAAAGTAACCTGAACCCTGAACCTGAAAGATAACTTTTAAGTGTGACAAACATACAAAAAAAAAGAGAAATCAGGAAGGGGGCAAACACTTTTTCACACAACTGTATATGTAGGACTATATATTTTTTAAAGCCCTGATTAAAATCAAAGTTGCCAGCTAGCAAAATAAACAGAATGTTGTATTTAAATAATTTTTTGGGTATATTTTTAAAAGAAAATATGCCATAAATCACCACAGGAGCAGTATCAGCACTAAATTACAACTACCTCCAGTTATCCATCCATCTTCTTCCGCTTAATCTTTTCGGGTCGCGGGGGGCTGGAGCCTATCCCAGCATCTTTGGGCGAGAGGCCTGGTCCACCCTGGACAGATCGCCAGTCCATCTCAGGGCCAACACAGAGAGACAGACAACCATTCACTCCCACAGTCACACCTAAGGACAATTTAGAATCCCCAGTTTGATGCCAGTTAACCTAACTTGCATGTTTTTGGCATGTCGGGGGAAACAGGAGAAATCCCGGAGTAAACCCACGCAGACATGGGGAGAACATGCAAACTCCACACAGATCGCTGTTGGTCGGGGGCTGGGATCAAACCCAGGATCCCCCGGCCAAGGGTGAGTTGCTGTGCTGCTGCAGTGCTAACCACTGCAAACAAATAAAGGGTCAAATTACTCCTCAGTGGAAAAAAGAAACAGATCTTCTTTAAGCAACATTTAGCCTAACTTTAACTGCAATTTATAACTTTTTAATACATAAATCAAGGAAAACAGAGGAAATTCACTGCATGCTGTGTAACTTTGTCAACAGTCTTTTTTTCACACATACACACACACACACAATCATAAACCCATGTCTCTGTCCCTCCACCCGTCACCCATCTGGCTACATATCCCAGAGGCTCTGCATACAAGATCAGCAGCATACCAGGGGCGACGCCAACACCACACCCCAATCCACCAACCAGGTCCCGAGCCCATAGAGGAAGGAAGGAACAAAGAATCCGTGGAGGAAGACCCCCACCCCCTTACACATGGATGCACTACATTATGACACAACTTTAACATCATTAGTCTCAACAAGTGAGATGTGAATCCTGTCTGTCTACCACCATGTTTTCCTGGCTTTATATCAATGGCTTTATATCAGTGGAGGTCATCTGTACGACACTGTCAGCACCAGATACAGTAAATGTCAGCAGCACTGAGCAGAATGTGAAAGGACTGGACGCTGGATTGACAGCTCCTCCATTTCCAACACTCCCATCTTCAACATCCTTTCTCCAATGTCTCCACTATCCCTCCTCTGCACATGTCCAAACCATCTCAGCCTTGCCTCTCTTACTTTGTCTCCAAACCACTCAACCTGAGCTGTCCCTCTGACATATTCATTTCTAATCTTGTCCCTCCTAATCACTCCCAATGAGAATCTTAGCATCTTCAACTCTGTCACCTCCAGCTCCACTTCCTGTTTTTTGGTTAGCGCCACCGTCTCCAAACCATATAATAGAAAAATTCCATATTATCCTTATTATTAGTAGTAGTAGTATTATTATTATATTATTATTCTTATATTAGTCCACAACTTTCCTATTTCATGTCTGATGTTTATATGTGCATTCCATGTAGAATAAGTTCATATATTCCTTTATATTATTTTTTCATGTCTGATATATTTTTGGTGTGTTTCTGTGAGCAGTTATTCACAGAAATAATTATTACTGTTGGTCGGGGGCTGGGATCGAACCCAGGACCCCCCAGCCAAGGGTGAGTTGCTGTGCTGCCGCAGTGCTAACCACTGTGCCGCTGCGCTGACCTTCCTCCAGTTATTTAATTAATAAAATGATAATATGTGATACAAACAAAATTATATCCCCAGTTGATGCTAATTAACCTAACAAACATGTTTTTGGCCTGTGGGAGGAAGTCAGAGTACCCAGAGAAAACTCCTGCAGACAAGGGAAGAACAGGCAAACTCCACACCAAAGGGTCACCGATGGTCAGGGGTGGGATCGAACCTACAACCTTCTTTCTGTACTGCCACAGTGCTAACCACTCTATATTTAAATTTAAATTTATTTTATATATATCTACGGTACATCTGGAAAGTATTCACATCGCTTACAGCCTTCCAAAAGGGATTAAATTCATTTTGTCCTCAAAATTCTACACACAATACCCTATAATGACAACATGAAAAAAGTTGGTTTTTTTAGATTTTTGCAAATTTATTAAAAATAAAAACTAAGAAATCACATGTACATAAGTATTCTCAGCCTTTGCTCAATACTTTGTTGATGCACCTTTGGCAGCAATTACAGCCTCAAGTCTTTTTGAATATGATGCCACAAGCTTGGCACACCTATCTTTGGGCAGTTTGGCCCATTCCTCTTCGCAGCACCTCTCAAGCTCCATCAGGTTGGATGGGAAGCATCGGTGCACAGACCACAGGACATGGTCCCAGTAATCCATGTCCTTAGTCTGCTTGTCTTCAGCAAACTGTGGGCTTTCTTGTGCCTCATCTTTAAAAGGGGATTCCTTCTGGGACGGCAGCCATGCAGACCAATTTGATGCAGTGTGCGGCGTATGGTCCGAGCACTGACAGGCTGACCCCCACCCCTTCAACCTCTGCAGCAATGCTGGCAGCTCTCATATGTCTGTTTTCAAAAGACAACCTCTGGAGATCACGCTGAGCACGTGCACTCAACTTCTTTGGTCGACCATGGCGAGGCCTGTTCTCAGTGGAACCTGTCCTGTTAAACCGCTGTATGGTCTTGGCCACCATGCTGCAGCTCAGTTTCAGGGTGTTGGCTTCTTATAGCCTGGGCCATCTTTATGTAGAGCAACAATTCTTTTTTTCAGATCCTCAGAGAGTTCTTTGCCATGAGGTGCCATGTTGAACTTCCAGTGACCAGTATGAGAGCGTGTGAGAGCGATAACACCAAATTTAACACACCTGCTCCCCATTCACCCCAGAGATCTTGTAACACTAATGAGTCACACGACACCAGGGAGGGAAAATGGCTAATTGGGCACAATTTGGACATTTTTCACTTGTTGCATGATCATTATTGTTTACTCATTAATGGCTGTGTGTTGAGTTATTTTGAGGGAGCAGCAAATTTACACTGTTATACAAGCTGTACACTGACTACATTGTATCAAAGTGTCATATCTTCAGTGTTGTCCCATGAAAAGGTTTCATAAAATATTTACAAAAATGTGAAGGGTGTACTCACTTTTGTGAGATGCTGTATATGTCATGATGCCGAGCACGGTGGGAGCACCGTGCTCACACTTTAAGTTAGTTTAGATTATTTTTCTGTACTTTTCTCATCCCGGCTTTATTTTATATTTGAGTATTGGTTTTGTCTACATGTTGTTATGTGAGTTTGCCATTTGTTTCTCTATTTTTGGGAGTTCCTGTTTTTCTTAGTTTAATTGCTATAGTCCAGCTTATTTATATTATGTGTCCAGGGTTAGTATAAGCTTGTTTATTACTACTATGTGTTTGTGATCATTTTGTATTCTTCTTTTTTTTTTTTCATTTTGTATTCTTAATTACTAGTACATGCCCGTGCATGCCCATAGAAACCAAGTATAAGCAAGCATTTCTGCATGCCCATAGAAAGCAGGTGTAAGCAAAGATGTAAGCAAGCATGCAGCACTCATTCAGTGATGCCTGCCTTTGATCTTTGATGGTGTCTTAGTGAGTCCTATGATCTGTGATGATGTCATAGCGAATGCTATGATTGTGAGTCGTGGCTGCGTTTGATCTTTGAGATGACCTATGTCATCTTTGATGACGGCATAGCAATGATGTACTACTTCGAATGGGCGTAAGATTTCCAGGTTTACACACAAACTGAGAATTCTTGAATTTATCAAGTGATATTTTTTAAGATTCGAATGGGTGTGGTTTAAAGTGCTGTGTCCTATTGTGTATATGACGGCATGGTCCTTTTGTCTATATGACACCATCACGAGTCCTGATGTTCACTGTATATGACATCATAAAGACATCAAGGACAGCATCATATTGTACGCTGTCAGGCAGGCATCACTGTATATGATATTATTGTTTCAGATCCTCAGAGAGGTCTTTGCCATGATGTGCCATGCTGCCATTTTCTTCTTCTCTAGCCCCTCACCTCCCAGCCAGTCACAGCAGGTGACTGACCCTCCCTGAGCCTGGTTCTGCTGGAGGTTTCTGTTATGTCTGTAAAACAGCACCAATATGGTGGCCTGGGGTTTACCGGGAATAGAGGGGGCTGGCGGGCCACTCTTCCGGTGGTGACACGAGCTAGAGTAAGCAAGATGCAGAAGAGGCGAGTCCTCTTTCGTCGTAGATGCCTGGACCCAGAGCGCTGTAGCCCACTGCGGTGTGACTGCTGTGTTAATTGTGAGTTAATGAATAACGGTATAAACTGCCTTCCACCCTGCTCCTCTTTTCTATTAATTATGGACACAACAGTTTCTTCCTACTTAAAGGGAGTTTTTCCTCTCCACCGTCACCAAGTGCTGCTCACAGGGGATCCCCTGATTGCTGGGGTCTTTCTGCAATTGTGGGGGGGGTTTCCCCCACAGTTGAAAGTGCTACGAGATGACTGTTGTTGTGAAATGGCACTATATAAATAAAGTTGAATTGAACTGAATTGAATTGAATTGAATGTTGAACTTCCAGTGACCAGTATGAGAGAGTGTGAGAGCGATAACACCATATTTAACATACCTGCTCCCCATTCACACCTGAGACTTTGTAACACTAATGAGTCACATGACACCGAGGAGGGAAAATGGCTAATTGGGCACAATTTGGACATTTTCACTTAGGGGTGTACTCACTTTTGTTGCCAGAGGTTTACACATTAATGGCTGTGTGTTGAGTTATTTTGAGGGGACAGCAAATTTACACTGTTATACAAGCTGAACACTGACTACTTTACATTGGATCAAAGTGTCATATCTTCAGTGTTGTCCCATGAAAAGATATAATAAAATATTTACAAAAATGTGAGGGGTGTACTCACTTATGTGAGATACCGTATGTTGCCACAGCAGTACACAGAGTACCATTTTTACTTTAGATGTTAACACCATACGATGTACTTGACTGTAGTGATGAGTGGGTAAAGACCAAAAAACAGATGGTAAGTGAAGAACTGATTCAGAGCCTTTAACTATTTATTTATTTAATTTTTTGCCAATTAATACAAGATGGAATAATACAAATAGCTCTCCACAATGCAAGCAGATACTCTGTGTACTGCTGTGACTGAATACTGTGTATTTTTGTGTTTTAATGCATACCACCTAATGCTGCCACTCATTTTTGCCACTCAATGTTTTTTAACTGAGTTCTGTTTGGTGACATCATACGCATACCCTCTGTTGTACACAACATTTTCTCCAGAGTAAATACTTGGAAAAAAAGCTGGAAATTTACAAGAGAAAAGTCACAAGTTTATCAGTAAAAAATGACAAATTCACACAAGAAAAAAATGCAAATTCACAAAAAGTCAAATTTACCAGAAAAAAGTTTAAAAAGTAAATTTACAAGAAAAAATACTATTTGAAATAGGTTGCAAATTTGCAAATTTACAAGAAATATAAGATTTAAGATGCAAAAAGTAGTTTATTTACAAGAAAAAAAATGTAAATTTATAAATAAATGTAGTAAATTAAGAAAAAATGTATTTATGCTCAGCATTGGTGCTTCAAATGGATTTTGGATTTTATTCAGTTACATAGCATAATATAGAAAAGTTTGTGATGATACTGAGGGGGACAACCCCCCCCCCCCCACACACACACACATCCACCCATATTGCAGTTACACCATGCTGAGAAGAATCCAGGTCACCAAGCTGTCACTACCATGGGAAAAACGAGTAAGGGTGATATGTTTGGTCATTTTAGCAGCACAGCGACGTTAGTGGGCACAGCGGGGCACACAGAACTTTATTTGGCACATGATAAGGTCCAGACTGATTTGTGGTTGGGTCTGAATGTGGGCCTTGATCCGGAGTTTGAGAAGCACAGGTATGCAGTAGAACTTAGCAATCAAATTTCTATTCTGGTTCAGTAAGTGGTTTTATCTGCTTCTCAAAAAAATGTCTTAGTAAATATTGTATGGAATGTGATGAGAGGACATTATATTTCAGACACAGTGGTGGCTGTAGAAGACTGCAGCTAAATGCCGTCAACACCAAATAGTTTCCACAGAATCCAACCTAAGTTCTCTTCACCTTTACAGTGAGAGCACTTGCTTGGGGTGAGGAGCTCCTGTACTGAAGAACCTGACAGTAAACACTCATGCATGTGTGCTGCAGCGGGCTGTGTTGTGTGTTGGGAGAATGCAACTTGTGCCAAGTGGTGTCAGCGTCTTTGTGCTCATGGGTCGTGGTGCAAACACCTAGCTGCCTGTTTGCACCACGACTGCTGTGAAAACAATATGAGACAGACGGAACACACAGCAGCCTCACTGCAGCGCTGTGATGTCACCAACGCAGTGAGCAATCTGAAACTCCAGCTTTTCTGTACCTATGAAAACAGACAGGTGCACAGTAAGACCTCCAACCTAACTCATTACACAGCTAGCACAGCTTGTGTCTCCACCACATATTCTGGCAAATCATCTCTGGAACATCGTGATGCTAAAGAAGATTGTTTATCCTCCAAAATGACCTGCATATTTACCAGGCAGAGGAAGAGGCAGCTCTAGACCACTGAAGACAGAGAGACGGCAAACAGCAGCAGCTGTGTTGTAATGAGGATCATCAGCCTTTAACACTGAACCCAAGTGAATAAAAAGGCAGGACGCTGCAGAAGCACATCATCTATAAAGCAGCCCAGCACAGAGGACTAAGGTCTCAAGACATCCCCAACACTGCTGCCTATCAAACAGCCTGAATGATAGTCACCAGTACTCCACCTGGCTTTGTTTTCTGTCCATCTTTCTTTTCATTTTCACATGCAGGTAATGACGTGGCTGTGACCTGGATGATGGAGACAAAGTGTCAGCCGTCACCATCAGGATCGTTACTATGGACGCCTCATTCTGTCTTCTTTCTTTCTACCCTTCTAAAGCTACGGTCACAAAGATTCTTATGAACGATGGGTTTTTAAGAATCTCCCACTTCCTATGAATTCTGGAATTCACAGACATTCGAGGAGGGGGGCATAGTTTCTTACGGCTGCCACTCAATTTGCAAGAGCAGCTTGAGGCATTCTTGAGAAATTATTTGCTTTTCTGTCGTACGATGGGCCTAGAGTTAGGATCTTCCTAAGGCATACTTACTGCCATCTTATGAAATTTTTTGTGTATCTCACGGCGCTATGAAGTTGCTGATAGTAAGATCTTACAGCTTTCGGCACATTTTGTCGGCACAGATGTTGCACAAATGAATGAATGTATGAATGAATGAATCTTTAGGAGCACCTCACTACCACCTTGCGCACACTGCACAAATCTCCATACAAATGAGGATTCATATGGCGTTTCCTATGACCGCTGTAAGGGGCCCTCAAGAACAATTTAAGGTGTCCCTGAGGCGTACTTATGGCCAACATCTTGCATAGTTCTTACATTGCTCCTATGGCATTCATATAGCCACCCTACGATGAGGGGTTTTCGTGGGGTGTCTGTAGAAATTTTGGACAAGACCATCAACCTGGCCATAAACTTACGAATGGTCCATGAAGGCTGGATTCTCCTCCGGCTGCCTTAAGAAGGCCGTACGAAATGGTCCAAAATCATTCATACAGTGTTCGCAGCTAAGGGTATTTATGACTGTAGCTTAACTTTAAAGGAAAATGACTGTTTTCTTACTCCATATAACCTGAGAATCATAGTTATGAAGAGGTTTTTTAATTTAGACCTACTAACTACCAATTAATATTAATGACAAAACATATCTATTTTCAGCAAAGTTCAATGTGACTCTTAAATTAATCATTAGTCAGTAGGAATGTACCAATCCAATATCCTGACTCCGATATCTGTTGATACCAATACTGAGCCAATAAAATAGCAGTGAACAAATCCATCCATCCATCTTCTTCATCTTCTTTAGCCCCCTGTGACCCTTTTCAGGTCACGGGGGGGTGGAGCCTATCCCAGCATCTTTGGGCGAGAGGCCGGGTCCACCCTGGACAGATCGCCAGTCCATCTCAGGGCCAACACAGAGAGACAGACAACCATTCACTCTCACAGTCACACCTAAGGACAATTTAGAATCCCCAGTTTGATGCCAATTAACCTAACTTGCATGTTTTTGGCATGTGGGAGGAAACCGGAGAAATCCCGGAGTAAACCCACGCAGACACGGGGAGAACATGCAAACTCCACACAGATCACTGTTGGTCGGGGGCTGGGATCGAACCCAGGATCCCCCGGCCAAGGGTGAGTTGCTGTGCTGCCGCAGTGCTAACCACTCCTCCACAGCGCCGCCCGCAGTGAACAAATAAAGGGTCAAATTACTCCTCAGTGGGAAAAAGAAACAGATCTTCTTTAAGCAACATTTAGCCTAACTTTAACTGCAATTTCTAACTTTTAATACATAAATCAAGAAAAACATTTAGAGGAAATTCACTGCATGTTGTGTAACTTTGTCAACAGTCTTTTTTTCACACACACACACACACACACACACACACACACACAATCATAAACCCATGTCTCTGTCCCTCCACCCGTCACCCATCTGGCTACATATCCCAGAGGCTCTGCATACAAGATCAGCAGCATACCAGGGGCGACGCCAACACCACACCCCAATCCACCAACCAGGTCCCGAGCCTATAGAGGAAGGAAGGAACAAAGAATCCGTGGAGGAAGACCCCCACCCCCTTACACATGGATGCACATTTATGACACAACTTTAACACCATTAGTCTCAACAAGTGAGATGCGAATCCTGTCTGTCTACCACCATGTTTTCCTGGCTTTATATCAATGGCTTTATATCAGTGGAGGTCATCTGTACGACACTGTCAGCACCAGATACAGTAAATGTCAAAATGATGACTCCCACCCTTTGTACTGCAACTTTCAGCTTCTTCCCTCCAGACGGAGGTTTGCTGTCCCAAAAAGTAAAACCCAGCGCTACAAAAACAGCTTTGTTCCTGCTGCTGTCAAAGAGTTAAACAAGCTGTAAAAATATATTGCACATAATTTAGGTACCTATTTATTAACTCCATTTTATATTTACTTCTTTTTGTAGGATTTTATTTGGGTTTTAAATCTTTTATTGGGTTTTAGACCTTTGAGTTTTTAACCTCTTTGACTAGTCTTTAACTTTTTAATATGACCCTTCTCTCTTATCTCTGGTTTTTCTCTCATCTCTTTGTCTTTATATCCTGATTGGTGGAGCCTTGACTATTTTTATCATGTTTATAGCCAGCTTCATGTGTGCCTGTGTTTGTGTCTATGTTGAATGTAATTGTGGCTTGTAAATATGGATGTCACCAGACTGCAAAACAAATCTACCTACGGGTACAAATCAAGTAACCTGAACCTGAACCTGAACCTGATGTCAGCAGCACTGAGCAGAGTGTGAAAGGACTGGACGCTGGATTGACAGCTCCTCCATTTCCAACACTCCCATCTTCAACATCCTTTGTCCAGTGTCTCCACTATCCCTCCTCTGCACATGTCCAAACCATCTCAGCCTTGCCTCTCTTACTTTGTCTCCAAACCACTCAACCTGAGCTGTCCCTCTGACATATTCATTTCTAATCTTGTCCCTCCTAATCACTCCCAATGAGAATCTTAGCATCTTCATCTCTGTCACCTCCAGCTCCACTTCCTGTTTTTTGGTTAGCGTCACCGTCTCCAAACCATATAACAGAAAAATTCCATATTATCCTTATTATTATTAGTAGTAGTAGTATTATAATATTATTATTCTTATATTATTCCATGACTTTCCTATTTCATGTCTGATGTTTATATATGCATTCCATGTAGAATAAGTTCATATATTCCTTTATATTATTTTTTCATGTCTGATATATTTTTGGTGTGTTTCTGTGAGCAGTTATTCTCTATCTGTGGCCTTCAGTTGATGTGCGTGTGAGTGCTAAGAATGCAGAGACGTAAAGGATGACCTAGATAATCTCTTTTTTGTTTTGTTAACCTGCTCTGCTAAGTTTCTGTGACCAGGAATGTGCTATACATTAGATTTATAGACACTTAGACTGTCTCCAGGAGATGTCTCTGATGTCTCCCCCTTTGTTTATCTATCCTGAAGGGCTATAAATGCCAGACTCAGAAAATGTATGGTGAGAGATCGGTGTGTGTGTGGACTGAAGGCCATGCTTATGTAATCTCTCCCCCAGTGGCCATGGGGTAAATAAATACACTTAGATTCAAATATTCCGCATGATTTTTGACTCAGAATGATTATGCTGAAAATTATTCTATCACCATGCATCATAGCAGTTCTCACTACCATTTTGTAAATCCTACCTTTCACTCTAGCTGCTGTATTTCTGACACACATCACCCCTGACACTCGTCTCCACCCACTCCACTCTGTCTGCACTCTCTTCTTCACCTCTCTCATGCATTTTCCATTGCTTTGGATGGTTGATCCCAGATATTTAAACTCATCTACTTTCACTACCTCTACTCCTGCCATCTTGACTGTTGCACCTGCCTCCTTCTCATTCACACTCATGTATTCTATCTTCTACTGACTTTCATTCCTCTTCTCACCAGAGCATACCTCCACCTCTCTAGGTTCTCTTCCACCTGCTCCCTACTCTCACTTCAGATGTTGTCTGCAAACATCATGGTCCACGGAGACTCCTATCTAGCCTCTCAGGACTGCGGTTTCCTCTACCATTCCAAAACATGCATGTTAGGTTAGCTGGAGACTCAAAAGGCATGAATGTGTGTGTGAATGTTGATGGGATTGGTGCTCCCCCGTGGCTGCCTCATCCACATGGATGGATTTGAATTTCCCCTCTGGGATTAATAAAGGAGACAAAATACAAACCAAAAAATTAAGACACTGCAACATCTGGAAAGTGGAGTTCCTCTTCTCACTTTAATTGCCATTCTTGTCGTTATGTCTGAAATGATTCTTTCCAACCTTTCACTAACAGACAACTGATTACACATTTGGTATTCTAGAGCTGCAGGGAGCGACAGAGTAATTATAGTGCAGGCAATATCCAGCGGTGCTCTGCCTCACCTTGGATGAGAGTCTGTTTCTCAGTGGTGCCTAGAAACAGGCATGGTTGGGAATATCAAACAGGAGAAAGGAAGCAGGCACACATGAGCACCTGCAGCTCACTGACGTCACTCTAAGCCAAGCCTGATGCATGGACCTCTGTTTCAGTTCTGATCAATATCACTGTCTGGTCTGGGGTCAGGCCTGCAAGTACGAGTAGGATTCCTGCTCAGGGAAAGTCCATGTGGGCAAACACAGATGGGGCCAACATGGAATAGACAAACCCACATGGGACCCATAAGACAGCCCAGATTTAACCTTCAGTGGGGCCCACATGGATATGCTGGCTGGGTAGTTGAGACATTTCCATGGACAAGATCAAATAAAGCTTTCTTCAACTGCACTTTGATTCTGAATGACAGTGAAATAATAGTAACTGTCATAAATGAGATAACGACAGATGCACAGTTCAGCATCGTGCGTCAGCGTTGGCATGTGGACATGCTGGCAGGTGGGCTCTACTCGGGCCGTGGTTGATGGCTGTTTCCCAGTCCCACAATGCACTCGCCTGTGGTGGACTCCAGCACTTAAAAAAAGTGACCCATAATCTCTGTTCATCGTTTCACTTGAGGACACAATATAGAAAAAAATGCTTAACGAGTATGCTCGTCCTGTAAGTTCACAATTAAAACTAAAAAAAAGTAAAAGACAACAAAAGTATTTTACCAGATGAAAATTAAAATGACAGACCACGTAATGGATTATGATGGATTTTTTAAAAAAAATCAGTGAGTCAAAACTGTGCTGCTTAAATAGTGATTGATAATGACTTTACAGTGCAATGACTTTAGAGGCCCTGTTTTGGTGATTAACAGCAGCCTTTTGCACTGCGCGTCACACCTTACACCGGTGCTTTTGTTACTTTCTGTCAGCGCATTGTCTGGTTTTTACACTTTGCATAACACCATCTAATTACCAGTAGACAGTGTGTCGGCTTTGCGCTGGGAGGAGGCGGCTCATTTCAAAGAGCTGTGGCAGCGCGCAATCTCGCACACTGGTATTACAGTGCATTTTATGATAATGCGCTTTTGATCAGGAAAATGGAAGTCTGTTGTAAGAAGTGCATTGTTTAATGCTGTTTTAGCGTGTGTTTTGAGATCGCTCAGCTCCTACTGACATGAGCTCATCTAACAGTTATAATACAATCATCCCCCGTTTTAATTATAATATGATGATACACTTGATAGTTTTTTATTCCATCCAAACTGTCATGAACTCTCCGTGCGCTTCTCCAACAGCGCACAGAGGAGGAGAACGGGCGAGGACTTAAATGCTGGGTTACACCACACACACATTTATTAACACACAACTTAACATACAGACACAGAACAGCTTGGATCCTCGTTAGCGTCCTCAAGGTTGCCCTACACACACAGGAGGAAAACAGCGGCGGAACAGCGCACAGGCAGTTACTCACAGTGGGGGGGCAGACCGAGTCGTCACAGCGAGAATCCAAGACACACAGACAGTCCTTAGTGACGTGACGGTTGACGGCAGAGAGAAGCCATCTGACACGTACAATAATCCTGCGGCGTCTGTCTAGCAAAGATCTCCTTTAATACAGACGCCGCTGGCGTGACAAATAGGAATCACCTGGGCGACGCACAGACAGATAATTACCGGGGACTGGAAACAGCTGATGCGCCAGAAGGAGAGCGAGGGGGCGTGGCTAGGCCGGCAGCCTGTCAGCAGCATGAGAGAAAGGAGATGACAGATGCTGACTAACAGCTGCTGGTCAGGCAGTGGCTAGAGGCATGGCGTAAGCACAAGAATACATCAAAACACACATAACCAGCAAAGCCAATCCCACAAAGAGATAAAGGCCGAGCCGGAGAAAGACAAGCCGGCTCGGCACGTGACACAAACTTTCATTTTAATCAAGGACTTCTTGGGCATTTGTTTTTTTTAGGTGAATGGGTGAATGAACAGTGAGTGTGCTCAATTAACTTTTCACTGTAACTTCCAGGAGAGACAGGAGGTGCGTTTCCATGTGCCGTGGCTGGTACAGCCTCTGATCAGGTCTGGACAGACCCGTGGTTCGGTGCTCTCAACACCTCATCCACTGTTTACAAAAGTATTACACCGGGTTACAAAGTATGCTGTCCACATATAATCTATAATGTCTGTGTCCCCTCAGCCGTCTCCTTTGATCTCTCTTTTGTCCGTTGACATGCACACGCTGTCCGGGGTAATAAAAAACTGCACACTCAATTATTGTGTTTCTGTTAGATGTATTAATCCGAGGACAATTAAATACAAACTATCCACCTACATCCTCTAATATAAACTATTCCAGATCAAATGAAGAAACAGGAGAGTTTTTCAAAACACAGAGAAAAAAAAATGGTGCATAAATTTATGAAAATTTGTTCCGGCATCATCTTCTTTTCCTGAAGTTCAAACCCATTTGTGTCTTTGTGTTGCATCCATGCACACTACGTTAAACCATTCAGCTCAGTTGTTGAGCCCAACATCATCTCTTCCCTGTTTGTCCGCTCTAAAATAATTAACTGGGCATCAGCTGTCAGAGATGCCTGCTTAACACCAGGCGGAATAACTATCGTGTGTATTTTCGCTTACATGCCCTTTAGCCAGTACAAAATCCATCTTAAACAAGCTGTCATGATCAGAGTTCACTTTAGATAATATGACTCTGTGCGTTAAAGGGATGGGCAGGAGTGCTTTGGTTTGGATTGTCATAATATGGCCCTAGATGTGCTTTTTGTTGATCAGTGGTGCACTGACAGAGAACGCAACATAATATGTAATGTGCTGAACCTGGCACCAAGCCTCACCCACTTTAAAACAGTCCCCTCATGCAAGTGCATTTTGCCTTCACAGTTAGTTGTATTTAGATGGTGAGGGACAACAGTATAAAAAACAGCCAACAGATGAAACCACTGGCACAAAATGAAAAGCACAGCACAAACTTGAGCTTTAGATTGCCATAATAAGGCCCCAAGCCCTTCTAAACTCAGTAGAGTTTGACTGATGCACGACTAGAAGGTTTGGAATTCTAGAGGTCACAGGTCCATCAGCCTGTGACATCAGCTTTGTTATTTTGCAGAATAGTCTGCTGCTCCACACAGCCCTCCTCCCCTCTGTGGTTCATTGTAATCTCCCATTTTAGAAACTCTCTCCAGAATGCTGCAGCTGGCAGTGTATGTCAGGAGACGTATGGTTGCTGCTGTGGGCTGAGACCATCAGTCTAATGCCGGGCAGCCATATTCCCCCATTTCCGTTTTAGTGATGAAAACAAAAGGACTGATTGAGGTCATTAATGGAAACACAGTACAAAAAAGTGTATGAAAAGACAGGATTCAGTGAACCACACGTCTTCTCTATCCATCCACAGAGCCCTGAGGAGCCACACAGATGGAAGAACAGGACAAAAAAATGGTGTTAATTAGATGCACAGAGAGCCTGTGAGAAAATGAACCTGGGACAAGTTGGTGATGGATGCTATGCTGTGAGTGTGTGTGTGTGTGTGTGTGTGTGTGTGTGTGTGTGTGTGTGTGTGTGTGTGTGTGTGTGTTGCAGCAGTTGGTGTAAAGGTCAGGTTAGGTAAGCTAGGGACATCATTTGAGTTATTTTCAATTAAATTATCCATCCATCCATCTTCTGCTGCTTATCCGGGTCACGAGGGCAGCTGTCCAGACAAGCCAAGACTGCCATCTACAGGTGGCTCCTTTGGGTACACTGGGTCCTTGATGTAACTTTTGATGTAACTTTTTTAAAGGAATCCACACTGAACCGATCTTGGTCTGGTCTTTCACCCAGGACCACTTTGTAGACCCTACCTGGGGCAAGTTGTCCCTGACAACATAGCTCCCGGGATCATTAGGGCACACAAGCCCCTCCACCACGATAAGGTGGTGATCCACGGATGGGTCAGTTAGATTAAATTCAAGAAAGTCCTTACATCAACTTTTCTGTTCTACTCTGTATTTTACTATAGATGTAAGTTGGCGTCAACAGTCCATACCAGTTTTGATGTTGAGAGTGACCTAAGGTGACTTGTAAGGTCATTCCTTAAAGCCAACAGAAACAGACATGCCGACAAAAAGCAGATATTTGTTGAATCTGAGATCACCAGACCACCCACTGCTTTTTCACTCCAGTGCTTGGACCTGACCACTGTCCACTGTCTCCAACAAAAGTGGGGAAAGTGAGCAATTAGAAGACAAAAGAAGTACCACATCTGAAATTTATCTCCAGCAAATGGAAAGTATCTCAAAGGCATATAACTAATAAAGGCTTATCTTATCTTATCTTATCTTATCTTATCTTATATCTTTAATACCTAGGAAAAATGCAGCAAGGATGTGACATTACACCATCTGACCCATCAGTCAGTAGAATGAAATCATACTCAAAATATTTTCCTGACTTTTACTATACAGTATGTGTTTGGTTTTAGCAAAAGATAGGTAATTTGAACAGATATCAAGGCAAGAAGACTCCATGGTTTCACCTACAAGAGGGAGGACAGCAGGGATGTTTGTTATCTGTGATATAGATCTGAGTCATTTAAGACTGAAGATACCGAGTCACAATCCAGTATTGAGGGTAGTGTCTCACTGAGCTGAGACAGCTCACAACTAGGTGGACATTAAAAAGAAGTGAGACAAACCTGAGAATTTGTGACAATTTTCACTTGGAATCACATGTTTTCACAAACGTTGCAATAATGTTGCACAAACTCCCACTGCGTTTTTGGCCAAAATTCTCTGGATGTTTGCATACATGTTACGCAATTGTTGCAGGACAGTCTCGCAACATGCACAAGACTAAATTTAGGGGTTTTTGCACTCACAATAATCCCGCAATAGCTGTCCCCAACAGCACACATACATTGGGCCAGTGTCAGCAAGTCTGCATTGGGAATGCATCTTATAGGCGCGGTTTGCACATTGGCAAGACACTGGCTAGATGTTAAATTCAATTCAATTCAACTTTATTTATATAGTGCCATATCACAACAACAGTCATCTCATAGCACTTTCAAATATAGGGGAAACCCCACAATTGCAGAAAGACCCCAGCAATCAGACGATCCCCTGTGAGCAGCACTTGGCAACGGTGGAGAGGAAAAACTCCCTTTTAACAGGAAGAAACCTCTAGCAGAACCAGGCTCAGGGAGGGGCAGTCATCTGCTGCAACTGGCTGGGGGGTGAGGGGATAGAGAAGATGAAAAGAACAGACAGAAAGAGAGCAAACATTAACGGAGAGAAGCCGAGTACATTATTGGAGGTCACCTGGCAGTCTAAATCTATTAACAGCAAAACAAAGAGAGGGTTAAGAGACACAAGATCCCTCCCTAATCATAGGCTATATTGAAGAGGAAGGTTTTTACCCTATTCTTAAAAACAGAGATCGAGTCTGACTCCCGAACCCAGATTGGTAACTGGTTCCACAGGAGAAGAGCTTGATAGCAGAAGGCTCTGCCTCCCATTGTACTTTTGGAGATTCTAGGTATTACAAGTAATCCGGTGCTCTGTTAGGATGATAGGGTAATATCAGATCTTTTATATAAAAGGGGTCCTCATTATTAAGAGCTTTGTAAGTGAGAAGAAGGATTTTAAACTTAATTCTAAACTCTATAGGAAGCCAATGAAGGGAGGCCAGAACCGGAGAAATATGAGCTCTCTTTCTAGTACCTGTAAAAACTCTTGCAGCAGCATTTTGGATCAAATGAAGACTTTTTAAAGATATTTTAGGACAACCTGATAACAACGAGTTACAATAATCTAATCTAGAGCTAACAAAAGCGTGGATCAGTTTCTCAGCATCACTCAGAGACAAGATGCTCCTAATCTTGGCAATATTGCGCAGATGATAGATTCCTAGTCACAGTGTGGCCACCCAATATAACGTCACAGGCTGGAATGATGTAGTTAGCGAGGCTCACACAGCTGCCCGGGATGCTTTTTTGTGGTGGAGGAGTAATAGCAAACCACGTTCTGGTCCAATATTTGAAAACATGAAAAATTGCAGGGCTAGGTTCAAATATGCTCTACGAGCATGCAGGCGCAATGAAGAAAGTACCAAATGTGACCAGCTAGCTAATCACATGAGTGAACTGAACATGGTAGAATTCTGGAAACAAATGAAGGCTATGAGCTCCCACCGGTCTGTCAGATCAAACACTATTGATGGTGTGACTGGTGACGTTAATATTGCTGAAAAGTGGAAATGTCATTATGAAGCTATTTTCAACTCAGTCAAGAATGTTTCAGTGAAGGATTCTGTTATGCATGATATTCGTCTGTACAACGATATGTTTGATGCCTCTGATATTTCTGCTGTTACTCCTGTTGAAGTTGATTCACTGATCAAAGTTCTTAAGAAAGGCAAATCAGCTGGCCCTGACTGTCTCACCAGTGAATGCCTCATCAACACCGATTTCAACTTGTGTATTTTGTTGTCATTGTGTTTTAACTGTATGTTTGTTCATGGTTACATGCCAGACATGTTGATGGACTCTGTTATTATTCCTTTGGTGAAAAACAAGTGTGCCAGTCTTTCTGACATGAACAACTACAGACCTATAGCTATTGCTAATGTTATATCTAAACTGTTAGAGGGTTTATTTCTGAACAGAAATGAGGATTATCTGTGGACAAACGACAATCAGTTTGGTTTCAAATCAGCTCTTTCAACTGACAAGGCTGTTTACCTACTCCATGAATTTGTTGACTACTTCAGAAGCCACTCCACTAGTGTTTATGCTACGTTCCTAGATGCTAGCAAAGCTTTTGACAGGATTAACCACTGGGGTTTGTTCAGAAAATTGATCGATCGAGGTATCCCTATTTACATTGTTAGCATCCTGCTATACTGGTACAGAAGGCAGTCTATGGTTGTTAGATGGGGCAATGTCACCTCATCCAAATTTCATGTGACCAACGGTGTTAAACAAGGTGGTATACTGTCACCCTTGTTGTTTAATGTCTATGTTGATGATCTCAGCATACTGTTGAACAATACAAATGTGGGCGGCTCCTTTAACGGTGCACTGTTAAATCACATTTTCTACGCTGATGACCTCTGTTTGTTAAGTTTATCTACCGCAGCGATGCAACATCTCCTTTCTGTATGTGAAAAATTTGGTGAAAAAAATGACATCCTGTTCAACTGTACTAAATCTATGTGTATGGCTTTCAAACCAAAGGGCGTCAATACGTCAAATCCTGTTATGTCACTTTGTGGTAATAGCTTGAACTTTGTCGAAAAAGTCAAATACCTAGGTGTGTGGATTGAATCTGATAAGACCAATGCTGATTGTAACAGGCATCTCAGGAAACTGTCCGCTCAAACCAATTTACTGTTGCGTAATTTCCATAGATGTTCTCCTGAAGTCAAATGTATGTTGTTCAAGACCTTCTGTACCTCAATGTACTGCTCGCCGTTATGGTTTAATAGCAATGTTGCTGTTAGGAACAAAATCCGCATTGCATATAATAACTCCCTAAGAAGGTTGTTAAATGTACCACGAAGGTCGAGTGCAAGCAAGCTGTTTGTGTCTGTGAACATTCCGTCTTTTGGAGAATTGATACGTAAGAATGTTTACAGTTTTTTGAGAAGACTGCTGGAATGTAACAATCATCTTATATCAGCAATTGTCAACTCGTCACTCACACTTCATTCCAGCATTTGGAAGTGGTGGTGTTCCATTTTACACTGAGCCCATTATGTTTTTTTTGTTGTTACAAGAGCGCCGAGTGTCTGCTGATCTGTATATACTTTATTTATTTATCTATTTGTAATATGAACCCTGAGTTTGAAATAAACGTTTGAATTTGAAAATTTTGATAGAAGGCAGTCTTAGAAACAAATTTAATATGTGAATTAAAAAACAGATCTTGATCAAAAATAACTCCAATGTTCCTCACAGAACTATTAAGAGTATGAGTAGCCGCTTCCAAATTAAGAGTTTGATTTGGAAAGGTATGTCTAAGGTTTTTTGGACCAACAAGAATGACTTCAGTCTTATCTGGGTTTAATAGCAGAAAATTACAAGTCATCCAAGCTTTGATTTCCTTAAGACAGGCATCTAACTTGGCTAATTGATTACAATCATCTGGCTTCATTGACAGGTATAATTGTGTGTCATCTCCGTAACAATGAAAATGTATACAGTGCTTTCTAATGATGTTGCCTAACGGAAGCATATATAAACTAAAAAGAGTAGGGCCTAACACAGATCCCTGTGGAACTCCATGACTGAGCTTAGAGTTGGAAGAAAACTCATTATTGTTATGAACAAACTGAAGTCTATCGGACAAATAAGATCTAAGCCACTGCAGCGAAGTGCCATTTAGTCCAACATAGTGTTCTAATCTATCAAGTAGAATATCATGGTCGATAGTATCAAAGGCTGCACTAAGATCTAAAAGGACAAGTACAGAAATGAGTCCATTATCAGATGCGATAAGGAGGTCATAAGTGACCTTCACTAAGGTTGTTTCAGTACTACGATGAATTCTGAACCCAGATTGAAACTTCAAATAAACCATTTCCCTGCAAGTGGTCAAATAATTGCGTAGCAACAACTCTTTCTAAGATTTTTGAAATGAAAGGCAGATTAGAGATTGGTCGATAGCTAAAACTCCTGGATCCAGCGTTGGCTTTTTGAGTAAGAGTTTAATTACAGCAATTTTAAAAGCCAGTGGTACATGACCAAAGGTTAAAGAACAATTGATTATTTGAAGAATACGGCTACCAATGGTTCCAAGGTTGTCATAGCCAGGAGCGGCACTGGGGTTAAGCTCCCAGTACTCATAAAATGCTCCTTATGGCGTGCGTCTCAAAAAGCCTCTGACAACTAAGTCCAACTCCTAGCCTGCCCATGTGGTTTAATCTCTAAGCCCGGCGGAACTGCTTTTACTAATAGGAGAAGGGGCGAGGGCGGATCTCTGGCGCCTTAAAACCAGATGCTTCAGGTAGATGGTGGCTCGTCAACCTGGGAAGGTAGCCCATCTAGGGGAAGGTAAACCCTGATTTCAAACCTCCACTGCCTTGTGGCATACCCGGTCATGGGAAAGGCTTCGGGAGTCAACCCTGAGGAAAAATCCGGAGTCGGAGCCCCTAAGGCAGTTCTATGTTGTGCTCAACATCGTTCTGGCAGCTCCTGCAACGGCGCTGGTGCCAAACTGTAGCAGCCCTGCTGTTCCTTTGGATTCATCAGTGACGTGGAGAGGGGGGACATGCTGCATGGGCAACATCTTGTCCTCCATATCTTCCTGCCCAGGCTTGAATCCTACCAACGCCCAACGCTGGAAGGTAGAACACCGGATCACTGGAGAGGACACTCCAGCTTCACCTTTGGCGTAGACAAAACACGGGGAATGACAGTTACCAGTTATAAGCCACCACTCAATTGGCATAGAGCGCGGCACCAGGGGTTGTTCCCGACGGTGGGAGGGATCATCGGATCTCATTGGACAGCTACCGCCCGCCTCAAGCTGGGCAGCCCCCAGCCAATAAGGTGTTGTCCCGCCACAGCTTGCTTTCCTCATTGGGTGCATGGGGATGAGGAGAAGTCCGAACAGCAGGCTGAGAACCTTTGCACCAGGCAAGACAATAAAACAAAAGAGACCAACTCTAAAACTGGGAACTTGGAACGTCCGCACTATGATGACAGGACTCGCTGCTAACCTCAAGGACATCAACGACACCAGGAAGACTGCCATCATCAATAATGCACTGAAGAGACTGGGAATGGATATCGCCACTCTCCAGGAAACATGGTTGGCTGACGCAGGCACACTGAGAGAGAAGGACTACACGTTCTACTGGAAGGGAAAGGGCAGTGACAAACACAGGGAACACGGAGTGGGCTTCGCAGTGAAGAACACCTTGCTGAAGATGATGGAACCAGGCAGCACTGGCTCTGCTCGACTCCTCACCTTCCGCCTGAACACCACTCAAGGCCCAGTCACCCTCGTCAGTGTGTATGCCCCAACACTGACAGCCACACCAGAGGAAAAAGACGAGTTCTACGAGAATCTCACAACAACTGTCAGGATCATCCCCAACTCTGAACAACTCATTCTCCTTGGAGACTTCAATGCCAGAGTGGGTGCTGACCACGACTCCTGGCCCTCCTGTCTTGGACCTTTTGGCGTGGGCAGAATGAACGACAACAGACAGCGGCTACTCGAGTTCTGCACATATCACGATCTGTGCATCACAAACTCGTTCTTCAAGACCAAGCCCCAATACAAGGTTTCCTGGCAACATCTGCGCTCAAAGCACTGGCACCAGCTGGACTTGATGCTGACCACGCGCACCTCGTGCTAATCACCTCGTGCTAATCACCCGTTCGTTCCAGAGTGCAGATTGTGACACAGACCATTCATTGGTGTGTTGCAAGGTCAAGCTGCAGCTGAAGAAATTCCATCATGCTAGACAGCCTGGAAAGGCACGAATTGACACCAGCAAGATGGCTCAACCAGAACTTGTTGAGCAGTTTACCTCCACCTTTGAGAAGGAACTTGGTGTACCACAAGAAGGAGAATCTGCAAAGCAGAAGTGGGAAGAGCTGCGAAACACCATCCACCGCACAGCCTTGGCTACCTTTGGGAGGAAGACCTCGAAGTCACAGGACTGGTTTGATGCCAAGTTGACCGTGATGACCCCCGTCATTGAAGCCAAGCGCTCAGCACTTGCTGAGTACAAGAAGTACCCAAACGAGAAGAATCTCCAGATTCTCAGGGCTGCGAGAAGCAAAGTTCAGCAGACTGCTCGGCGCTGTGCCAACGAGTACTGGACTCAGCTCAGCCAAGACATTCAAACCGCTGCCATAACAGGGAACATCCGTGGTATGTACGATGGCAACAAGAAAGCACTTGGTCTGGCTCAGAGCAAGACGGCCCCCCTCAAATCCTCCACTGGGGAGATGATCACAGAAAAGAACAAGCAGATGGAGAGATGGGTGGAACACTACTCCGACCTCTACTCCAGACAGAATACCGTGACACCGTCAGCCCTTGATGCCATCGACTGCCTACCATCCATGGACGAACTTGACGCCGAGCCAACCATCGACGAACTCAGCAAGGCCATTGATTAGCCAAAGTCAAATTCCTTGTATGTGTTGTGCATACTTGGCCAATAAAGCTGATTCTGATTCTGATTCTGATAGCTTGGCTGCTGGCAAGGCACCCGGCAACGACGGCATACCCCCTGACATGATCAAGCACTGAAAGACCGCCCTACTGCTGCCATTGCATGATGTCCTCTGCCAGTGTTGGAAGGAAGGTGCCGTACCACAGGACATGAGGGACGCCAAGATCATCATCCTCTACAAAAACAAAGGGGAGAGAAGCGACTGCAACAACTACAGGGGCATCTCCCTCCTCAGCGTTGTTGGCAAAGTCTACGCACGAGTTGTTCTCGTTCGTCTACAGAAGCTTGCCGAACGTGTCTACCCCGAATCTCAGTGTGGCTTCCGCGCTGAGCGATCGACGGTAGACATGATATTCTCCATCCGCCAACTCCAGGAGAAATGCAGAGAACAGAACATGCCTCTGTACGTCGCCTTCATCGACCTCACCAAAGCGTTCGATCTGGTCAGCAGAGAGGGCCTTTTCAAGATCCTGTCAAAGATAGGATGCCCACCAAAGTTGCAAAGCCTCGTCGAATCGTTTCACACCAACATGCAGGGGATAGTGCAGCACAATGGCAAAGTCTCAGAGCCATTCAACATATGCAGTGGAGTGAAACAGGGCTGTGTACTTGTGCCAACCCTCTTTGGGATTTTCTTTGCTATGCTCCTGAGGCATGCCTTCAGCACAGCAACAGAGGGAATCTACCTGCACACAAGATCTGGCGGCAGGCTTTTCAACCTCGCCTGCCTGAAAGCCAGAACCAAAGTACACGTGGCTCTAATCAGAGACATGCTGTTCGCAGACGACGCTGCAGTCACAACCCACACACAGCAGGAGCTTCAGACCCTGATGGACCGCTTCTCCCAGGCATGCAAGGACTTCGGGCTTACCATCAGCCTGAAGAAGACTAACGTCTTGGCGCAAGGCACGGAAGCACCACCAACCATCACCATCGACGACTACGAGCTGGAGGTCGTGAATCAGTTCACGTACCTGGGGTCCACGATCAGCAACAACCTCTCCCTTGATACAGAGATCAACAAGAGGATTGGAAAATCAGCCTTCACACTCGCTTGCCTCACCACACCAGTGTGGGAGAATCCCAAACTCTCTGTCAAGACGAAGATGGCAGTGTACAACGCCTGCGTCATCAGCACACTGCTCTATGGGAGTGAGACGTGGACAACATACGCCCGGCAGGAAAAGAGACTGAACTCCTTCCACTTGCGCTGCATTCGCCACATCCTGGACATATCCTGGCAGGACAAAGTGCCCAACACAGAAGTTCTGTCCCACGCCGGCCTTCCCTCCATGTTCACTCTACTCAGGCAGCGCAGGCTCCGCTGGCTAGGCCACGTTCACCGTATGGAGGATGGCAGAATCCCCAAAGACGTCCTCTACGGAGAACTGGCAACTGGCAGGAGAGACGTTGGCCGCCCACAGCTGCGCTTTAGAGACGTCTGCAAGAGAGACATGAAGGCACTGGAGAGCAACACAGAGCGCTGGGAGGACCTTGCAACAGACCGCTCCAAATGGAGAGGCACCCTGACCAGACAGCTCAAGGCGGGTGAAGAGAGACTGACTGCTGCAGCAGATGAAAAAAGGACCTGCAGGAAAAACTGCAACAGACCCAGCAGCGCGGAGACCACCCACAAGTGCGACCTGTGTGACAGGGACTGCCATTCGCGCATCGGCCTGTTCAGCCACAGGCGGTGCTGTTCCAGCAGAGTAGAAGAAATTCCTTTCCAAATCAAACTTTCAGTTTGGATGCAGTTACTCTTTCTCTTAATAGCTCTGTGAGGAACCTTGGAGTTATTTTTGATCAGGATTTGTCCTTCAATTCACATATTAAATTTGTTTCTAAGACTGCCTTCTATCATTTGCGTAATATTGCCAAGATTAGGAGCATCTTGTCTCAGAGTGATGCTGAGAAGCTGATCCACGCTTTTGTTAGCTCGAGATTAGATTATTGTAATTCTTTATTATCAGGCTGTCCTAAAACATCTTTAAAAAGTCTTCAGCTGATCCAAAATGCTGCAGCAAGAGTTTTAACAGGTACTAGAAAGAGAGATCATATCTCTCCGGTTCTGGCCTCCCTTCATTGGCTTCCCATAGAGTTTAGAATTAAGTTTAAAATCCTTCTTCTTACTTACAAAGCTCTAAACAATCAGGCTCCTTTTTATTTAAAAGATCTGATACTACCGTATCATCCTAACAGAGCACTACGCTCCCAAAATGCAGGTTTACTTGTAATACCTAGAATCTCCAAAAGTACAATGGGAGGCAGAGCCTTCAGTTATCAAGCTCCTCTCCTGTGGAATCAGCTGCCAATCTGGATTCGGGAGTCAGACTCGATCTCTGTTTTTAAGAATAGGGCTAAAACCTACCTTTTTGATATAGCCTACAATTAGGGAGGGATCATGTGTTTCTGAACCCTCCCTTAGTTATGCTGCTAATAGGTTTAGTCAGCCGGGGGACCTCCAGTAATGCACTGGGCCTCACTCCTTTCCTCACTCTCTATGAAATATTTTTTTTTTTGCTGGTCATTAACATTTGTTTGTTCTCTCCCATAGATTGAGTCCCCATCGTGCTGTTTGCTCTCTACATGTCTGTTCTTTTCTTCTTCTCTGTCCCCTCACCCCCCAGCCAGTCGCAGCAGATGACTGCCCCTCCCTGAGCCTGGTTCTGCTGGAGGTTTCTTCCTGTTAAAAGGGAGTTTTTCCTCTCCACCGTCGCCAAGTGCTTGCTCACAGGGGATCGCCTGATTGCTGGGGTCTTTCTGCAACTGTGGGAGTCCTCCCTACAGTTGATAGTGCTATGAGATGACTGTTGTTGTGAAATGGCGCTATATAAATAAAGTTGAATTGAATTGAATTGAATTGAGTAGACTTTTAGGATTCCCTTCCATGGTCATCATAGACCGACGGAGGCCGACGACGGCTACCAATAAATGGAAAGACTTTTTTAAATAACCTGGTAGGAATAGGATCTAAAAGACAAGTTGAAGGCTTGGATGAGGAGATTATTTTATCTAACTCTAAAAGGTTAATTGGAGTAAACTCATCCAAACAAATATCAATTGAAGGAGTTGTAGTAGTTGCTGCACTTAAGTTTACGGTGGGAAGAATCTGATTTTATCTCTAATAGATAAAATTTTATGATTGAAAAAGTTCAAAAAAGTCCTGACTAGTAAGCTCTAGGGGGATGTGAGGATTGACAGAGTCCTGACTCTTTGTCAGCCTGGCTACAGTGTTGAAAAGAAACCTTGGATTATTCTTATTCTCTTCTATTAATGCAGAGTAATAACTTGTTCTAGCTTTTCTAAGAGATGTTTTAATAAATTAGGAGATGATTTCTCCACGCTAAATAAAATTTATCTAAATTAATGGAATGCCATTTTGTTTCTAATTGACAAGTCTTCTGTTTTAAGCTACGAGTTTCTGTGTTACACCAAGGGGTAAGAAATCTCTGATTAGACTTTTTTCTTTTTTAAAGGGGCCACCAAGTCTAGAGTCTGATGCAGAGAGGCTGTAACACTATCTACCATGCTATCAATTACGAAAGGAGCAAGCTCTCCATCTTTTATTTCTGTTGTGTTGACACATGGTATAGAGGAAACAATCCGCAAAAATTTGGTAACAACATCATCTGAAAGACATTTGCTGTAGTAACATTTTTCTTTAAGAGTCAAATCATCAGAAATAGTGAAATCAAAGGTTAACAGACAATGGTCTGACAGTACAGGATTATGAGGAGACACTACCAGATTTTCTATTTCTGTACCATTAGTCAGAACAAGGTCCAATGTGTGGTGGAGATAATGGGTAGAATTTGCTACTTTCTGGGAAAACCCCACTGAGTCTAATAGTAAATTGAATGCCTTATTAAGACAGTCACTATCTACATCAACATGTATATTAAAATCCCCTACTATCTGATTTCAGCACTAAATCAGCTAAAAATTCAGCAAATTCGGATAAAAACTCTGAGTAGGTTGAGGGAGGATGGTAAACAATCCATCCATCCATCCATCTTCCACAGCTTTTCCGGAGCTCCGGGTCCCGGAGGCAGCAGTTCAAGCAGAGAAGCCCAGACTTCCCTCTCCCCAGCCACCTGCTCCAGCTCTCCAGAGAGGATACCAAGGCGTTGCCAGACCAGCTGGGAGACATAGTCTCTCCACCGAGTCCTGGGTCTGCCCCTGGGTTTCCTCCCAGTGGGACATGCCCAAAACACCTCAACAGTGGGAGGCATCCAGGAGGCATCCTAATCAGATGCCCATACCACCTCAACTGACTCCTTTCAATGTGGAGGAGCAACGGTTCTACTTTGAGCCTCTCCCGTATGACTGAGCTCCTCACCCTATCTCTGAGGGTGAGTCCAGCAATCCTATGGAGAAAGCTCATTTCAGCCGCTTGTATCCGCGATCTTGTTCTTTCGGTCATTACCCAAAGCTCGTGACCATAGGTGAGAGTAGGAACGTAGATTGACTGGTAAATCGACAGCTTTGCCTTAGAACTAAGCTCCCTCTTCACCACAACAGACTGGTACAACGTCCGCATCACTGCAGATGCTGCTCCAATCCGTCTGTCAATCTCTTGCTCCATTTTCCCCTTACTCGTGAATAAGACCCCAAGATACTTAAACTCCTCCACTTGGGGCAGGAGCCTGTCCCCAACCCAGAGAGGATAATCCACCTTTTTCCAGCTGAGGACCATAGACTCGGACTTGGAGGTGCTGATTCTCATCCCAGCCGCTTCACACTCAGCGGCAAACCGTCCCAGCAAGAGCTGTAGGTCATTGCTGGATGAAGCCAACAGGACAACAAAGATGCAAACAAACAACAAACAACAGAGATGAGATCCTGTGGTCACCAAGCATGACACCCTCCGTTCCCTGGCTGCGCCTAGAAATCCTGTCCATAAAAATTATGAACAGGATGGGTGACAAAGGGCAGCCCTGGCGGAGTCCAACTCTCACTGGGAATGAGTCCGACCAAGTGTTGGCAATACGAACCAAACTCTCACAACGGTCGTACAGAGACCGAATAGCTCGTAACAACAAGCCTGATAACCCATGGGGTATGGGGAGATGGTAAACAATGGCTAAGAAAATTGGGTTTAAGCTAAGATTGCTAACATGCCCCATACTGAGGACCAGGCCCTCAAAGGAATGAAAACATGATTTTGTTTTACATTAACTAGTAATTTAGAATGGTAAATTGCCACTACTCCACCTCCACGGCCAGAACTTCTGGGATTATGATAGTTTAGATAACCAGAGGGAGTCGATTCATCTGATGATCAATTAACAGATCATGGACTAGTAGAGACTTGGGAGTTAGAGACCTAATATTTAACAAACCGCATTTAATTTTTAAATTATGAGGAGGAAGAGAGGCCAAATCATTAAATTTAGAGACTTGATGTTTAATTTGAGTTTTACCAACTTTTTGTTTAATCACTTTGGGATGTTTATACATTATATTTTTATTAACTTTGGGGGGATTAGACAAAGGTTCTCTGAGGGGAAAGACAGGGGCTAAGTTGAAGGGTGGCGGATGAGGAGGAGCTGCAGAAAGGGGTGAATTTATCAAGTTATGTTGTATTTGTCTTGGGTTATAATATTTTGGGTAACGGGAGACAGACACAATCTCTATGGGGTTATAAACTGAAGACTGATCTAAACAGTGAGGATTATTTAAATTAATAGGATTAATATAAGAAGTGGAAACAAAGAAAGGCTGGTTGGCAGACCCGGGAACCTCGGGGTGAGTTAATGCACCAAATTTCAGTCACTGTATTAAAAAACGCTGAATTGAATAGAACAGATTGTCCCTTAAAACACGTGCACCAAGTCCATTTGAATGGATGCCATCTGGCCTCATAAATGATGGACGGTTCCAAAACAGGTTGAAATTGACTACAAAACCAATGTTAAAAGTAGGACATGTAGAACACAACCAGGTATTAAGGCTGAGAGTTCTGCTAAAATAATTGCAACCTCGTCTGAAAGGTGCCAATGGCCCAGAAATAAACACACGTCTGCCACAGTTCACAAGAGTGGACAGAAGGCTCTTGAAGTCACTCTTTCAGATCTCCGACACTTCATCTGGGATGTTGTTGCATCCAACATGTACAATGACAGTTTTAGCGTGGGGGAATTCATTTAATAGGTCAGGGGTAAGAGCCTCAATGTCTGACACTTTAGCCCCAGGAAAAAATTTAGTGACACAGTACCTGCTTCTGACGTTCCTCATAATCAAATCACCAATTACCAATGTCGTCTGGGGGGGCCTTGCCAGTGGTTTCTGAAATGGTGGATAATTTTGCCGATGTTGTTGTTGTGATGGCGGGGTGATGCGCTCTCTTCTTTATGGAGCTGGTGTATAGTTTGGCACACCTAAAGTAGTTTTAATCTGGGGCTTGTGGATTTGGGCTGCTGCTGAAGGAGAAGGAGGAGGAGGGGTGGCCATGGGAGGATGATCAACATCCAAGTGGGGAAAATCTTCCAGGGAAAGGATGTCGAATCTGTTTTCCAGTAGCAGGGGAAGAGAGGAGGTACGGCCAAGTCTGGTCAATCGCCGATGTTTGCTAGTTGGCCCAACCAAGGTCCAGGGCGCGCATTGAGGATGAGAAAAACAACCCGGGGCTTTGGGTTTAGCTCCGAGCTGAAGCCAGTGTTTATTGCTGGGGTCCTGGACAGCTGAGAAGACCGGAGCAGGGGTGGAAGTGGATGGCGATGTGCTAAATTCACCCAGGTAAGTCGCCGTCTCTGCTAGCTGTGAGTCGGTTGCTGGGGCCGATGTTTGCCCGAGGATTATAGTGTCTAGGTGGTCTTCAGCCTCCTGAATCTTATAGAGGATGGAGAGTCTCACTTCCAACTCAGAAACCTTATTATTATTAAGGAGGGACACACAGCTGACACACATCCAGGCGAGAAGTGGATAGCTAGCTAGCTAAAAACAGCTAAAAACAGGTTAGCCTAGCCTGGTGAAACAGCCCTGCCCGGGGTCTGATTTACCTGTGTGCCTGATCGGGCTTTCTGCTAGGCCAACATTGAACTAACACTAAATAGAAAGCTAATATCAGTAAAAAGAGACAAAAAATTAAAAACAAAATTAATAAAAACAAACAAAAGCGGACAAGATAACGCTTTGACATGATGTGACGTTTACAGACGTCGACACATGCGCACTTTTTCATGGTATGAAAAAGTGATGTCTAACCAATGTCTTGCCAATGTGCAAGTGACCTCTATAAGATGCATTCCTGATGCAAACTTTGTACATTAAGCAGACGTATCACAGACGTATGTGTGCTGTTGGGGTGTCCAACACTTGAGATGAGGTTGAGATGGTTTTGAGACACCTGCGGTGACTCTGAGACTATTTTGAGAGAAAAGCTGCCGCACAAATTTTTTGAACATGTTCAAAATTCCTGCAAGAGGAGTGTGAGACCCTGTGACTCAGGAGAGGAAAATGAGAACCACCGAGAATGTCTGGAGCCATTTTGGAAACTCCCTCGAGAATGATGATCTCCAACTATTCTTGAGCTGTCTCAGTCCAGTGAGATACGACCCTTACATTTTTCTACAACACATTCTTGCAAACTGCAAACCATTAAGTATATGAAAGTTATTTTTCATTGACCCGTCAATACTGGGACAGCATTCCACCTGGCAGACATGTTAGCACCCCCTTCCCTGCTGCAGCTCTGTATAGCTGCTGTAATGTGATGAAGCTGACATAAAACAACTGCAACTGATGGAAAACAGAGATACAGTATTAATGTATCTGAGGCCAGTGATCCCCGATAGCGATCAAGTCACAAAACCAGAACAACAAACAATTCTCAAAAAGGTGAAGACGTACAGAAAAACACAAACACACTTACTGATGGCGTTCGGGGGGCCGGCATCACCCAGAGAACGAATGAGAGGAGACGTGTTAGCCACAGGTGCGCCCCAGAGCCGACATCGCTTCAAGGATGCACGAGAACCAAGGTGAACATGGAGTGACTAACACGTCGTGAGAGTGCTGAAAATACTGGCAGACTAACAACAAAGATGAGAATACTATGGACCAGCAGTGCGTGTACTTCACGGCCGTTTGCCAGTAACGCACTGCTGGTCCATAGTATTCTCATCTTTGTTGTTAGTCTGCCAGTATTTTCAGCACTCTCACGATGTGTTAGTCACTCCATGTTCACTGTTAGTGAACATGGAGTTGTCCATAATAGTTGTCCATGTGCACTGCTGGTGATTGTGTGATGAGGAGCACCTGGGCGAAGACCGAGAAACATGATCAGCGGGTGGGGAATCAGCTGGTGATAATGAGAAAGGGGTGGCCGGACCGGCGAGAGTCAGCATGCAATCACAGAAAGTAGGTCAAAGCTGCGCGTAAATCCATTAATCCTTCCCCTCCTCGTGTGCTCCTCCTGTGTAAAAGCACACAAGGAGCACACAAGGAGGCTTATGACAGTTGGAGCTGAAGCATGTGATGTGGTCTTTCACAGCCTGCTGTTTATCTAAGCCTGCGACACAACGCAAAGGCATAGCCATAACATTAAAACAAGAAACCAGAGAAACTGTGAGCTACAAAGCTGCTGTCATTCCAGTCAACAACACCGGAGTCCGTTCTGTCGCTGACGTCATGGGGGTGCCTCCCTTAATTCAGTGGGCGGCACCACAGTCCAGTCAGCGGCTGTGGTTTTTTGATGATAACTAGTTTATGCAGGTGCGGTTGTAAATATTATTTGATCATCGACAATGACTTTTGGGTTTACACAACATGCTAAAAAATGTCAAAATCGTGTCATCAGCCCTTTAAGGTGCTTTCAGACCAAACATGAAGCATTTTTTTTTTTCTGTGGCACGATTACACATAACCTTAATGTAAACATGCAGATACACACAAATTCTTGTCCAAGCGAGTTGGTAGCGACAGCTAATCAGCCTTGAGATTCTGCCGTCACCAGAGTAAAAGTATCAAAACTGGAGAGAAAACTAGTTTGAAAATGAGACTGCTACTCACCTGCAGACAGATGGACTGGAGCTCTTTTTTTTTTTTTTTTTTTTTTTTTTTTTTTTTTGTTACTTATTTGTACCCGTAGGTAGACTTGGTTTGCAGTCTGGTGACAAGCCACCGGCTGCTGGTCGCTGCGTGCGCGAGCGCCCTAAACCTACATGTTTTTGGTGTGCGGGAGGAAACCGGAGAAATCCCGGAGTAAACCCGCGCAACACGGGGAGAACATGCAAACTCCACACAGCTCACTGTTGGTCGGGGGCTGGGATCGAACCCACGATCTCATGATCCCCGCGATCCCCCGGCCGAGGGTAAAACTGTGCTGCCACAGTGCTAAACCACTGCGCCACCGTGCAGCCCGTGCAGCTCTGTAACTCAGACAGTGTCTGTACCCCAACAGCACACATATGTCTAGCCTAGATCTGCCCAGTGTACAAAGTTTGCATTGGGAATGCATCTTATTGAGGTCATTTGCACGTTGGCAAGACATTGGCTAGACTATAAGATGTTTTCCCGATGCAAACTTGCTGACATTGGCCCAGTGTATGTGTGCTGTTGGGGTAGTTTATCCAACCATGTGCTCCTGCTATGGAAGTGCTAACGAGGGCTAACAGGATAGCACTGTAGACAACCGTCATCCAGGTGCAGTTTCTGGATGAGGCAGTGATATTTTCCTACTTGTGTGCACTGCTGGATAACTCTGTAAACCTAAACATGATGCAGTTTTTGGGATTTCCACAGCAGGTAGAAAGCAGCTGCACAAGTTATGAAGGCACCCCCACCCCCCAACAACTAAAATTTACATCTATTCATGTCTTTATATTGACTTTACATGTTTGATTAAACAGTTATTTTGCACCGAGAAAAATAGATCCTTCTGAATGTGCACAGTTAACTGTTGCTAAGCACCTGAGGTGAGGTGGTCAGGTGTCTCTGATCAGGATGGCAAATCCAACTTTAACTTGTCCATTTTGTCATGCATTCCTCCACTGTAAACAGTCATGCTGACATGGATAGCGATTAGAGGCTAACAGCAATTTAGCTCTCCATGTTAGTTTCCAGACAGTTCACTCACTTTTTGTTTTCTTTTTCTCATCTCCACAGTATGAACTACAGAGTCCATGGCAGGAAAGGTATTAAAGTTTCCTAGTCCAGACAATAAATGCAAATCTAACTTGTCTATTTTGTTGTAAACAGATGTGAAATATCTAGCCAGATGTTTACAAGGGCAGCACTTGCACACCATGGTGGCCTGGATTTTCAGGACATTCAGGATTTTCAAACAGCGCCTCCCTGTGGACATGCAAGTATCCAACACAGCATTACAATTCTTTCTACTGATATTAACTATAATTTAAAGATAACTGAAACACAGTTGAAGGGGAGTGATACATATTTGATGAAATGTACAAGTGAGGTTATCGGGAAATATAGTCACTCCTGGAATCATTATTGCCCAATCAGATTGCTCGGTCTGAACTGTGTACAAAAAAGATTGTTTGGGGGAAATACAGGCTGCAAAAGAGCAAAAGCAATTCCAGAATCAAATAATGAAGGGAAGAAGATAATGGTGTGTGTGTGTGTGTGTGTGTGTGTGTGTGTGTGTGTGTGTGTGTGTGTGTGTGTGTGTGTGTGTGTGTGTGTGTGTGTGTGTGTGTGTGCACATGCACGTATGCATATGTGTGTGTGTGTTTGTGTATTTCGTACTGAGGAGATCCTGGTGAGGACAGACTGCTCTCTAGGGCTCCACATATCTCAGCCTGTGAGCAGCCAGGCCTCGGCCAATTATTCAGAGGGAAATGGATGTCATTCAAATGTCACAGCCTCAGTCGTGTGTCGGGCTGGTAAATTAAACACATCTCAGACACCGTGTGGACGGAGGCCTGCTGTGTGCCCTAATTCGACTGCACTATGTTATGGGGGTATAAGCATTCTAACTGTGCATGCTTCCCAGCAGGTGACGTATGCTAAATATCAATATGCATGATTATATATTTTTACATCTAATCAACTTTTCCTCCTACTGAGAGCAAAGCCTCTCCCTGTCAGCAGAACAGTACAGGTCAATCAATAACATCAACGCTGACTGCAGTCTGTTTAGATGAGTCGTGCTGTGGGTGCTGACTTCGTTCTGTCATGAACAACAGTATCTGTACCTGAGCCTCCCTTGACTGGAATGAAAAGGTTTGCAGAGAACTAGTTACAGTTTGGAGTCCATCTAAGAGTATGGTCACAAATACCCTTACGGATGGCTGTGGACACTGTACAAACGATTTTTGGACCATTTCATATGGCCTTCTTAAGGCAGCAATAGGAGAATCCAGCCTTTGTAGACCATTCATAAGTTTGTGGCCAGTTCGATGGTCTTGTCTAAGATTTCTGTGAATGCCCCACGAAAACCCCTCATCATAGGGCAGCCATACAAATGCCATAGGAACAACGTAAGAACTATGCAAGATGTTGGCCATAACCATGCCTCAAGAAGACCTTAAGTTGTTCCTGAGGGCCCCCCTACAGTGGTTGTAGGAAATGCCGTATGATTTCCCGTTTGTACAGAGATTCATACAGTGTGTGTAAGGTGGTAGTGAGGCGCTCATAAGGTGGAAGTACATCATTTGTGTGACATTTATGCCAACAAAATGTGCCGAAAGCTGTAAGATCTTCCTACCAACGACTTGAGAGTGTAGTATCTGCACCAAGAGCTTAGCAGGGGTGTACCATACACACTTCCATGGGAAAGCAATTCCCCAATGGCTGTTGATTCTTTCAGTGGGATAACACGCCGTGCCACAAAGCATAACTGATTCAAGAGCGGATTGAGCAGCACAACAACTGGTTTGTGGTGTTGACTTTGCCTCCAAATTTCCCAGATCTCAATCTAGTTGAGCATCTGTGGGGTGTGATGGACAAACAAATCCATGGAGGGTCTTCTGCTAACATCTTGGTGCCAGATACCACAGCACACATTCAGAGGTCTGGTGGAGTTCATGCCTCAATGGGTCAGGGGGATCAACACAATATTATGCAGGTGGCAATAATGTAATGCCTGATCTTTGGAGAAATCACTTCCTTAACTTATTTTCAGTTTAATAGCATTGAAACCAGGGCTGCAAATGATTATTGTGTCACTGATTAATGTAGTGATCATTTTTTCTAATAGTCAACTATTCATTTGAACATTTGTCTTCTGTCATATATTTATGATTTTTTTTTAATTCCCCTGATAGGTTTGTGAAGTTTTTCTTAAATATTTATTACATGTTTGGAAATTTATGATTTTTTCCCCTGAAAATTCGAGATTTATTTTCTTGAAACTTTTTTCCCCCAAATTTGTCACGAACTCTCCGTGCACTTCACCAACAGCGCATGAAGGAGGAGAAAAAAGGACAAATGGATTTAAATGCTGGGTTGCACCACACACACATTTATTAACACCAAACTAAACATACAAACACGAACACTGCTCGGCTACACTTGAGTCCTTAAGGATGCCCAACACTCACACTGGAGGATGACAGCGGTGAACGAAACACAGGCTGGACTCACAGTGCGGGGGCTATCCAAGTAGTCAGCGATTCTCGACGAGCACACAGAACAGTCCTTAGTGACGCGACGGTTAGACAGGGAAGACGACCCTCCAACTCGTACAATAATCCAGCAGCGTTTGTCTAGCAAAGAGTGGCTTTTGTACAAACACCGCTGGCGTGGCAAATTGGGAATACCTGGGCAAGCACGGGAAAGATGATTACCGGGGCGAACAGCTGACTGTCAGAAAGAGGGGGGCATGGCCAAATAGGCCAGAGCGGCAGCTGCAGGCAGGAACAGAAATGGTGCACGGACATGAAAACAACAAGAAATCAGAACACAACTCCACAAAATAAACCCACTGCCTGAGCCACCAGGATCATTCAGAACCGAGCCCACAGGAAACACGGGCTTGGTTCATGACAGAGCCCCTCCTTCTAGGGGTGGATACCAGACACCCACGGTAACATCAAGGCCCCCCCCCCCCAACCCCAACAGGCACAACAATAACACACGAACCCGGGTGGGAAGTAGGGGGAGCAGGAAAGGAGGGAACACAATACCCCGCCCAGGGTCCACAACTAACCCCCCCAGACCAAAGACGTGGAGGCTCGGGAGGCCATCCTGAGTCCCAGGCCCAACAGGCAGTTCGGCGAACCCAGTCAGGTGGCCTGCCGGAGAACATGGGTCATCTGGCCCAGAGACTCAGTCCCTCAAGCGGTCGGCCAGCGTTGTTGATCCACCAGGGCCAACGGGGTGAGACAGGAGGCGGCCTGCCTACTGGGAAGCTCGCTGGTGGGTGACCGGACCAAAGGGAGGAATATCGCTCCTTGCCATCGCTGGTAAGATTCTCGCACGTGTGATCATAAACCATCTCAATCACTATGTTGTTGACAACATCATTCCCGAGAGTCAGTGCAGCTTTCGGGCAGGACGAGGCACCATTGACATCATGTTTGCAGCCAGGCAAATACAACAGAAGTGCCGAGAACAAAATTGTGATTTGTTCATAGTGTTCGCAGATCTGACTAAGGCCTTCAACTCTGTTGGGAGAGAGGGCCTGTGGAAGCTGCTCACCAGGGTCGGGGGCCCTCCTAAGATCATCAATATCATCTGCTCATTCCACGATGGCATGGAGGGTGGGTGGTTGACAGCGGTTCAATCTCCAGTCTGTTCCCTGTCATCAACAGCACTAAGCAGGGATGCGTTATGGCCCCGCTGCTCTTTAGTATTATCTTTGCCGCAATGCTCCTTGATGCCTTCAAGGACTGTGACAGAGGTGTAAGGATCCGGTTTTGCACTGATGGCAATGTATTGAACTTGCAATGTTTAAAGGCTAAAACAAAGACATCATGCATGATGCTGCGAGATCTTCTCTACGCCCACGACTGCATGCTCATTGCTCACACTCTTGAAGACGCACAGTTCATCGTTGACCAGTTTGCTAGAGCGACGAATCCTTATGGACTCATTATAAATATCAAGAAGACAGAGGTTTTATATCAACCTCGTCCTGATATGCTTCCGACAAATCCTGTTATTACCATCAGTGGCAAACCTCTCAGGGCAGTTGACAAGTTCTGCTACCTGGGGGGCACCATCTCGCAGAATGCTAAGATCAATGCCAAAGTTATCCACCGTATCAGCAACGCTAGTATCAGCAACGCTAGCACATCCTGTGGATGACAGCATTGTCTATGGTCGAAGCATGGCATCCGTCTAAGCACCAAGATCAAGGTCTATTGCACCATTGTTCTATCTACACTTCTTTATGAGTGCGAGTCGTGGACAACCTATCGCCCCCATGTGAAGAAACTTGAACAGTTTTACATGCAGTGTTTAAGGAAGCTGTGTTGAATCACATGGCTAGACAAAGTTGCCAACACTGAAGTCCTCTGTCGGTGCAATATCACCAGCATCAAGTCATTCATCATACATGCCCAGTTGCGCTGGACCAGCCATGTTGCTCAGATGACAGATCAGGGCATTCCTAATATCCTGTTATTTGGCCAGTTGGACGAAGGGTGGAGGTCATGGGGCGGTCAACGGAAGAGGTATAAAGATGTCCTCAAAGCCTCACTCAAGTCATGCAGGACTGATCCTATGACATGGGAAATGCAGGCCAAGAACCTCTTGTTGACCTCTTCGAGAGAGACAGAATTTCCCATTTGAATGCCCACCACAAAGCACATCACGGTGTCGCCCAGCAACAGAGGCATCTACAGCAGTCGGTGCCATCCACTCATCCAATTATGTATTACATCTGTCCTGATTGCGACATGATATGTGCTTCGCGCATTGGCCTCATCAGCCATTGCTGTCATAACCACCCCCTTACAATTTAATGCAGCCAGAAGGAGGGAGATCCGTCGTTGGTGACAGCTCAATCCATCATGATTTTTTTAATTCCCCTGAGAGGTTTGTGAAGTTTTTCTTAAATATTTGTGACATGTTGTTTGGAAATTTATGATTTTTCCCCTGAAAATTCGAGATTTAATTTTCTTGAAACTTTTTTCTCCTAAACTGGTGATTTTTATTTTGTTCCCCAGAAATGTTTTTCTTAAATTTGCATCCTTTTGACAAGAAATTTGTGGGGCTTCTTTCCTAAACTTGTATTTTTTTAAATGTATGATTGATAACTTTTTCCTCTCTTGTAGATTTGCAGCTGTTTTCTCAAGAAATTTACGTGTGTGTGTGTGGGGAGGGGGTTCCCCTCAGAAAATTTAGATTTTTTTAAATTTCCCTGATAAGTTTGCTACTTTTTTACAAGATTCTGATGTTTTCTCAGGAATGTGACTTTTTTCTAAATTTTCTTTGCAACAAAAAACACAGACATAAAAAGTAAACACTAGATACACAAGCCACAAATCATAAATAAATCAGAAAAGACCCCAACGATTGAACAATCCCCTATGAGCAGCACTAGGCGACAGTGTGAAGGAAAAACTCCCTTATAGGAAGAAACCTCCAGCAGAACCAGGCTCAGGGAGGGGCAGTCTTCTGCCACGACTGGTTGGGGTGAGGAAAAAAAGAGAAAAAAAATACAAAAGAAGTGACATATTATTCATACAGATAACACAACATAAAAGTAGAACAACATCTGTACAGATATGACATATGCAAATGTGGAACTTTCTAAATAAAATGGGATTATTATGCATCGGTGCAATGGAGGCATATGGTAATCACACAGCGTGTGTGGTTGTGTGTGTGTGTGCGTGTGCGTGCGTGGGTGCGTGTGTGTGTCTGTCTGTCTGTCTGTTACCAGCTTTTCAGCACGCTCGGTCAAACTCAAGGAGAATGAAAGGCTTGTGTCATTATATCGCCATATTTTATTGACTTTTAATTTGTCAGAATTTCAAGATAAGGCTTAGTTTTCAAAATAAACACAAATTTAACTCACTATTATACCCTCGATGGAGCAGCAAAAAAAGGTATTGTAATGACTAGGCCAAGCCAGTAGAGATCGCATCAAGGCAGCTGCACCTTGGTGCTTTCATTTTGGAAGGTTTTTTTTAATAATTTGACACCATTTTCTCCAAAATTTGTGTTTTTCCCCACACATTTGTGACATTGACTAGACGTCGGTGCAATGCCAATGTCTAGCCAATGTCTTGCCAATGTCTTGCCAGTGTGCAAACCACCTCCATAAGATGTATTCCTGATGCAAACTTTATATACTGGGCAGACGTAGGCCAGACGTATGTGTGCTGTTGGGGTAGTCAATTATCAGATTAGTTGTCAAATTAATTTCCTGTCAATCAACTAGTCAATTAATCAGCTAATCATTGCAGCACTACTAGCAACAGCTGTCACTCTGTACTTGAAAAGGATGAAAGCTGTGGTTACAAGACTTTTTTCAGAAAAGGATTGAAAAGTTCCATGTGAAATACCAAGGAGACATTAGAATCAACACACTGATTCACAAAGTTCTAAATCATTGAACTCCATTGACAGGTTTGAGTCGATGAAGCCCATATGTCACAGAGCAGCCAATGTTGATGAATGTAGCCATTTTGAGGATTTGTAAGGGTGTGTAAAACATTGCAAAACAGTTTGCAAATAAATGTTAAGGTCACAAACAATTTGCAAACTAGTTGTAAAATTGAATTGAAATTCAGTGCTTGCTCTTAGGGGTCTCTGGTGGGTTCTATAAACTAAGAGTGTGGCCTAAACCCACTGTTTTCTGTAAAGTGCCTTGAGACGACTTGGGTTGTATTTTGGCACTATTTAAATAAAATTGAACATGTTTCATTAAAGTTCCTTTTGGTTTGCCAAGTACTGAACACTCGTATCTGTTTAAGAACCTTTACGACAAAATGCTTGCAACCTTAAAAATACTGGCAGCTGCCTGTGGTACCCCTCAGCCTCTTTCTTTGCTGTTGAGATGTAGTTTATATGGCATTTTGAGCTTGACCTTTGACCTTTGACCAGGGTCTCAGGGTGAACCTGTGTACCAAGTTTGGTGACCCTAGCTTTACTCATTCTATAGCAATAGTGCAAAGGGAATGTTAACATTGATCTTTGACCTTTTGACCCCAAAACTAAAGGTCAGAAGTTAATCAAATTCAAACTCGTCTGAGAGTTTTCAAAGATACAACTATGGTATCAATTTGAAAAGTCCAGGCCATTTCTTTCTCTAGTTATCGTGTTCACAAGATTTAGGGAAAATTCGAACTTGTCCAATATGTTTCATAGATACAACTATGGTGTCAATTTGAAAAGTGTACGTTATTTCTTTCTCTCGTTATTGCTTTCACGAGGTAGGTGTTAATGTCGCTGTCGCCCATCCGCCCATCCGCCCACCAGGATGACAACAATATCCCCTTCAGCCTTTAGAGGGTGACAGGGTAAAAACTGTGTGAACTGTTTTGGAATCTTTTATGAACCCCCATGTTTGTCAGCATTTGCCACTCAGTGAGACAGAAGATCAGTCGCCGATCTTCTCTCTTTCACAGGCATTTACCCACCCCCTCCAACACATACTGCAGAGACGGTGGAGGTCAGTGGAGCATGGTGGTCTAACATCATAACAGTTTTTTCTTCACTGGATCTTCACTGATATTACACTAAAACTTCTTGATGCTCCAGAGTAGACAATGGTTCGTCAACCTCATTCCTCCTTCTTTGAGATCATCCCTGGGGGGGGCTTCCTGTATTGCATTCATCAGCTCATCAGCTGTGGCTCACACAAGCTTAGTGCTGGATGAGGCATGAATGACACGGTCATCTTTTAACCAGCATGGACCTGGGAATGCAAGTGGAGAACCCTTCTTACAAAAGAATCTTTTCCCACATCTTTCTGGTAAGAAAACTCGTATCCATGACTACAATACAGTGATCTGATTCAACAGGCTGGCTCCACATGGGAAAAATGTTTGACAAAGTACTCAGCCAAAATGCAGTCTAGTCTGCATTTGTATCCGAAATTAGACTGAAATGTTCATCTGATCTTGTTGCAGTGTTAAGAATGTACAACATGCTGGCTTCCATGGCTTTGACGGGCTTCATCCGATTAAAGCTGGTTGGATTTTCATCGTGATAGGGGCCAACACCTTTCCAACTATCAGGATCACAATCATTGAAATCACCATCAGCAATAATCTCTTTTCATCTTCTGTACAGCTTTACTGAGTGTTCAGTAGAAGGCTTTTCCTCAGTGGTCTTAGCATCTTCCCCCGCTGAGCAGTAGCAGCTGTATACTGCCAGTTTTACACCATTCAACTGCACTGTCACCATTGTTAGTCTGCCCATCATGATGTGTTGAACATCTGAGAAGATAGCGTGTGGGGCCAGGACCACCTTACACATGAAATCATTTCTAAGAGACCAGAAACTGACATCTAACTTGAGCTATGGTCACAAATACCCTTACAAATGGCTGCGAACACTGTACAAATGATTTCTGGACCATTTTTTACGGCCTTCTTAAGGCAGTTGATGTGTTGGTGGTCTTGTCCAAGATTTCTACGAAAGCCCCACGAAAACCCCTCATTGTAGGGCGGCCGTATATAGGAACTACACAAGATGTTAGCTGTAAGTATGCCTCAAGAGCACCTTAAGTTGTTCTTGAGGGCCCCTTACAGTGGTTGTAGGAAACGCCATATGAATCTCCATTCGTACCGAGATTCGTAAAGCATCCATAAGGCAGTAGTGAGGTGCTCATAAGGTGGAAGTATGTCATTCGTGCAACATTTGTGCCAACAAAATGTGCCAAAAGCCATAAGATTTTCCCACCAGCGCCTTGAGAGTGCCATGATCTGCACAAAACTTTTTGTAAGATGGCAGTAAATGGCATTCACTTAGTATATACCAAGTAAGTATGTCATAGGAAGATCCCAAGGCACCCTTACAATGAACGTAAGTACTCTAGGGCCATTGTACGACAGAAAAGCACCTCTCAAGAATGCCTCAAGTTGCTCTTGCGAATTGAACGGTAGCTGAAAGAAACTACGCCCCCCTTCACGAATGTCTGTGAACTCCAGAATTCATAAGAAATGGGAGATTCTTATGAAACCATCATTCCTAAGAATATGTGTGATGGTTACTTTGGTGAATTAAGCACGGACTTTTGTTGTTGTTGACGCCTTTATGGAGTTGTGCACCTTTGGCGAACTGCCACATAACAACCCATTCCCAGTCTTCACCAAAGAGCCAGAGCATCGCCCCCTGACCACAGAAAACCCAGAGACTGCGAAGGATTGGATCCGCAGCCCTTCCACGAAAATGCCACTCAAGTCAACTCCACTCACCCAATGAGACCAGCCAGCTGAGGCCACAAACAATGGTTGAATCAAAACTATGCCTGAGGCAACGTCCTTGTACTGACATCCCAGGCCAAAACCAAGGCAGAATATCCCAAGATTGCCACAATAGTATGGAAAATGCCACTCCCACCTTCAACCTCCTACCCCTACAAAGCGGGACCCTCAGCAGCAATGGAAACCAAGACAAAGTGTTGGAGCAGATCAGACACAAGGAACACTCTCCACCAATCACCACCAGAGAGGAGCCATCTGTCTACAGAGAAAGAAACCGAGGGTTCCCACTGAAGGTGTTTTTTTCATCACACACTTTGTTTTTATGGGATTTTTTAATCATTTGAACCATTTACCGCCTTTCCTTTTATTTGTGGGGACCTTGTTGGTGCATCATTATCATCCATACAAGCAGTGCTCATTAAATCCCCCAAATCTTGTTCTTTACTGTATGGCCACTAGCTCACTGACTGCCATGAACATGTGAACGTGAGAGTTCAGCCATGTGAAAAGGCTTTATGCTAACAAAGATCTAAGGATTTTGAGAGCCAGTCATTCAACGAAAATTGATTTGATATCAATGAACATTTTAAATCCTCCCCTTCTGGTCTGACTGCTGATGATGATGGAGCATAATATCTGTTCTCAGTGGAGCAGTGGAGCGTGCAAACCCCTCCACCATGATAAGGTGGTGATCCACGGAGATCAGTTCATAGATTACACTTGATTGGAAGTGTTGCATAATTACAATGTCACACTCAAGGTTCTGACATTATACTGGGACATGAGCATGCTGTAACATCTCCTCAAACCAATCCAGAAGATCACTTTCCTCCATTCTACAGGAATTTCACTTTTCTTCATTCTACGGGAATTTCACCTTTCTTCATTCTACAGGAATCTCACTTTTCTTCATATTAAAGCAACCCTCACCCAAGGCCTGACCAAGAATGCTGTGCTTTTCCCAGGACCCCAATGTAAGCAGTTGCCTCTTGCAGAGATGGTAAGGATCAGAATTTGCTTTTAAGGCTTAAAGGGACCATAAAAACTCGGAGTCCAGATCCCCAGCGTGGACAGTTCATGTGGATAGCATCCGCCCTACAGGAAACTAATGCTCTTAAAAGGTCATAAACTTCTTAACCAGACAGGTATATGGCTTCCTTTCCTTTTGACAGATACCAGAGACTTAAAGACCCCTTTCCAGATATCACAGACCTAAAGAAATTAGCTACAGCTCGACAGTACAGTACCTCCTAGTGGATATCTACGGAATGTGTTTCATTATGTATAATCTGTCAATTCTTACTAAACATTAAGTTTCTTTCAGTTTATCATCTCCCCCAGATCCTAAGGACACTGAAAATCATCCTTTTGATCACCGACCAAGGTTTGCAGTAATTCATTAATCCTTGATCTAAATATGAGTTCATGTATTATAAACATGTATAAGAAATGTTTATGTTCATGAGTGTTAGTCAAACGAATGTTAATATTAGTAGTAATGGTATAAATGCATGATCACTGGATATTAGCCAAGTCACTTAATTTAGTTAGATCTTATATTGAGCACCTAATTTTATAAGAACTAAATGGGTATTAATTCTTGTCCGCTATCATTCCTGATCCCCGGCTTTCTCTCTCTTTCACGGGATAATGACTTTTCATTTGATTGACTGCTTCCAAACAAAGAAATGTTTTCACATTGGACAAAGGCCTGTTCAAACTCCTCTTTATGATAGTTGATTGGTCTGTCTTGCGACCGGCCCCTGTTTTATGACCCAACAGCGTGTTCATTTAAAAAGGTGAGGAGCCGCCCTGCATGTTAGATGAGGAATAAAGAAGAAGGAATAGAAGGAATAGTTCTGAAGATTAAGTTAGAAAGAAAGTAAAGTAGGGAAGAGAGAGAGAGGGAGAGAGAGAGAGAGAGAGAGAGAGAGAGAGAGATGATGAAGAATTTATGAAAGAGAAGAAGTTTAAGATTAAGATTAAAGAAGCAGAATAGCGATCTAGATCTCAGAGAAAAGTTTTTGTTTCACTTCGTCAAAGTTCCTTGCAGTTTTTTTTTTATTTAAATTGTTCTGTGTGAAGTTTGTCAAATCCTGCGTTAGTTTTCTCCTTTTTCTGGTTACTGAGGAGAAACCATCTTTTTCTTATGAGCTCGTGTTAAAGAGAGAGTCAAACTCTCAAAATAATTTTTTCCTTCACCTCAGAAGCCATTCTTATCCTAGTAAATGTTTTTCTTAGATTTTCTGACTTTTCACACCGTTAAAGTGGACCTTTAATTTTCCCAATTTAAAGTGAACAGAGATTGTGTTTTGGACTTTCTTTAAGGCCTCATACCCGCCTGACTGAGAAGTTTCTCCTTCAGTTTTTTGGTCTATCCCGTGGTCAGAGACCTCACAAATTCGGACTTGTTGCCCAAGGACTTTTCACGCCGCTCTGGGACGGCCATTACTACTGCTACAGCTGTCATTTACGAGCCCCCGGCTGAGCCTGCATTTCTTACGGCTGTTGAGGAAACATAGCAGCAGTCGCTTTCTCCCGGTGTCCCGACCTCAAAACCCCAGCCAACACTGACCCGCTGAACACGTGGACCTACAGCTGTTTGTAAGTGAGACTCCCATTTTCCTGTCTGCTGGGTTAAATGTGATGTCCTAACATTCAAATTACAATTGAACATAACCAGTATTTCATGGTACAATTAGTCTATCAGCCATAGGATAAAGCTATAAACTGAAGGAAGACTCTTAGTCATTTTTAAGTAACCTCCCTTCATTTTTGTAAATTAATTCAGAAGTTCATTTTTAGATAATCAGCTTATGAATTTTCCCCATAAAACTGCGTTCTCTTTTTGTTAGACATTTCAGCCTTCATTTGCCGCTGAAACATAAGTCTGGTTACTTCTTGGTTCTACAAAGGTTTAACACTAGATTTTATGTTCAGGAGTCTACTAACAGTCGATGTGATATTAGACACCTGTTACCATTTGAATCTGTTTATCCATCATTTGAATGCCATATCATGTAACCTGAATGAGTTTAATAAAAGGGTGAATGAGAGAAGTTGAAACATTTTCCTTTCTCATACTGTATATATGTTTCTTAGATCACGGCAGGAAAACAACTCCCTTAAATTTTGAGACTGATCCATTAAGTAATTGAAGGTAAAAAATTAATTAAAACTAAGTTTAATATAAGTGTCCTTTAGGACTGGTGCCCCTTTTTACGAGTACTTATTTATTTTATTTAGTGAGTGCAGGAGTGACGGTTTAACGCTGTCCCCTTGCACACCCACTATTAAATTAAAAAAATAATTCCTGTACCTTATTACAATATTTTATTAAATATCCCTACAATACTTACATCCAATCACAGGCCTGATGACGTCCCAGTACAGGGGTTGGCAACCTGTACTACACAAAGAGCTACTGTGAGTGATTTGTGTATTAAAAATTCTGTATGGAGCCACAGAAACATCTTGTCATGGCTGCCTATCATCCTCAGCTGCGCGCACACCTACTCTCCATCACAGCCAGGGTTATTTAAACCGTGCGGTCCTGGGATCAGTGCGGAGTCATCTTTCTTCATTCCCCGAGACCTTCACTCGCCTTCCTTCATCCTGAGCTTCCAAGCCTCACCCTGTCTTCATCCTCGTTCCCAGTCCTGCCAGTCGACGTCAGGAAGTATCCTCTCTTCCAAACCAAGTAAGCCTTCGCTCATCTCTTTAACCTCTCTCGGTCCCCTGTGCACAGGCAGAGTTCCGTGGCGGCGGACCTCTTTCCCTCCTGGCGGCGGACCGAGCTGCACCTTAATCATCCACCATCTTCAACCATAATTGGGACTGCGGGCACTGTCCTCCTGGCCATAGCCGCCAAGCTAAACCTAAGCTCCACCACAACACCTCTACCAGTAAGCACAGAACAATCCTATACATCCCCTCCGGGGTCTGCCACTGGCTCATCCTCTGTTTGTGTGTCCATAGGGTTGCCAGGTTGCACGGTGCTCTGCTCGCCCCAGCTGGTACATACACACACACACACGCACCCACACATACATTTCTTTCAATAAAAGATAATTGTGTTTATTCTCGAGTCGTGTCTGCTCATTGGGTCTGAAACCATGTCACATCTGAGCCTAAAAACTGCAGTAAAACATCAGAATTATAATCTGGTCTGACAACATCAGGATGAGAGTTTTTTCTCATTAATTTGCATCTTTTTTATTGTAAATTTGTAATCTTTTTCTCAAAAAATTGCTACTTTTTCTGGTAAATTTTTGAACATTCGCAAAAAGTTTGCATCTTTTTTCCATGCAAAATTGTGCTTTCCCCATTAAACTGTAATTTTTTCCTCAAAATTTGTTATATTTTTGTCATAAATGTGTTTTGCTTTTTTTTTCTTCTAAATTTGCCATATTTTTCTTTGTAAATTTAAAACCTTCAAGTAAAACTGAAGACTTTTTAAATGTAAATCTGTGAAATTTTTCCTAGTAACGTTATAAGCTCTTTTCATAAATTTTGATATTTTTGGCATAATAATCTGCTTTTCTCTTAAGATTGTTTTATCTAATTGTTACCTTTCTCAGGTAAAAATGCTGATTTTTCAAACACATTTGCAAGTTTTCTAATAAAATCGTAGCTTTTTCTAGTAAGTTTCTGACGTTTTTCTTGCCAATTTGATTTTCCTCTTGTAAAATTGAAGCACTTATCTTAAATTTCACCAATGTTTATTTGATAAATTTTCAGCTATTCTCATAAGTTTATTGTATTTTTCTTGTTAATTTATTATCTTTCATGGGTAAAGCTCCAGCATTTCTTGTCATGAACCGAGCCTGTGTTCTCCTGCGGGCTCGGTTCTGATCATTCTTGGTCTTGTGTTTTGAATTCTCTCTTGTGTCTTATTTCTATGTTTGGCCGCTGCTCTGGCCGGTGATCGTTAGGCAGCTGTTTGACCCACTTTCTGGTGGGCGCTGTCTAACATTCGCCGGTCCGACCACGCCCCCTGTCTCTAACGGTCAGCTGTTTGCCCTGGTAATTATCTTTCCCGCGCCTCGCCCAGGTGTTCCCAATTTGTTAGGCCACGGTCGTTTCCCATCGTGTGACCGTCACGTCTCGAAGGATTTGTTATTCGTGCTCCATGGGAGAATTGGACTTCTTGGACTGCTCCTGCCCGTGAGCAAACTGTCTTGCGTTTCTCTGTGCGGTTAGCTGCTACGCTTATCTGGTAGCATTTCTCCCTGCAGCTCAACTGCTACGCTTAGGCTGTTGCCCAGTTTGCTTCCCTGAGTCAGTTGAGCTTCCTAAAGTCTTCCTCGCTCTCCTGAGCGCATGTGTGCTATTTTGTATTATTTTCCTGTGGCCACGGTACACGGCGGTCTGCCCGCTGGTCGCTCCTGCATCAGCCTTTTGTGTGCATCTTTCCCTACTTGTAAGTCTTTATTTTTGAACCGTGTTTTGTAATAAATGTGTGTTGGTGAAAACCCTGCGTTTAAATCCATCCATCCTTCTCCTCCTCCGTACACTTTTCCACAGCGCACGGGGAGTTTATGACATTTCTTACATAAATTTAATTATATTTTTCTCATAAAACTCCAACCTTTTCCAGTAAATTTGATTTCTTTTCCAGAAATGCTGATTTTTTTTTTCTTATGGAGTTGTGGGCATGTTTTCCTCAGAAATTATTTTAAAAATTTCCCTAAATTTGAGGGGGGGGGGCTTTCATAAGTTTTCAGATTTCCTCATTTTCTGCTTTTTTAGGATTTTTTTTCTCATGAATGTGTAATTTTTTTCTTGTAAACTTGCTTCTTTTCTTGGAAAAGACTGAGTTGTTTTTTTTCCCCCCATATCCTTGGTGAGCCACTATCTATGTGCACTAGAGCTACATGTGGCCCCAGAGCCACAGGTTGCAGACCCGTGTCCTAGTATGTCACTCCCTCTTGTGTAGTATTACTGAGTTAGTTTCTTTAGTGTGACTGTGATGCAGAAGAACCAATTCAACATAAAATATCCCATGAGAATACTAAAGTCCTCTTTACACAGACGGCGATCACTGAGAGATCACGTCAATTTTTGATCTCCAAACGATCTCCGTGCCGTGTAAAGGAGTCCAAAGCATTGCAGTCTGAAGTATGCGAGCTGCTGCCACCAGTGACGTCAAAGCAGTCAGATAATGGTGGCTTCTTTTCCATGTCTGATGGACGGTTGTTTTTCACCAATATTGCCTGTAGAACTTCCACATGAACATCATGCAGGCTGATCATCGGCCGTCTCACTGCCTGATGTTCACAGAAACACCGATCGGGTCCTCAGCTCAGCTGCTGGTTCCCTCTGCATGACGTCTGTCAGAAAGTCAGCACACATGACAACACAGATGAGGGGATGAGGTGAGTGTTTCTCTGCTGGAGGAGATAATGATGATGGTGCCTTCTGAGGTCATCTTTGGTTACTAATTAGCAGTCTTTGGTGAGTGGAGACGCAGGGCGCTCTGAAAACTACAGTCCTTGACTGAACACCCAGCCTGGATGCTCGCCTTGCACAATGACTACCGCTTCATAGGACTTAATTGCTGCACTGTGTGCAGTAAAGAGGCCTTTCTTCTGGGGAGGCAGCTGTGGCCACAGAGCTCCCTTCATCTGCTGCTCCCCCTCACAGACAGCCAGTCCCTGGGCCAAACAGAATAAGGGTCTGATTGATGCGGGCTCTTCCTACAGCTCACAGCACTCTCTTCATTTTGATAAGCCATTGATTAAATGGGTCAGAGGAAGATCAGGCTGTAGAGGTGCCACGGGATGGGGAAGGGGGGGGTCCAGATTTGCACCGTGGTGGAATCAAAGATCCTCTTTTCATCCCGAGCATTACGAGGAGTCTCATCTGTCCTCAATAATATCATGAGGCATCTCTATAAAGCAAAAGTAAAAAGAAAGTTCCCACTTCGACTGTCAGGTCTGATTCTTACAATCAGCTGGATTTGGCTGCACGGTGGTGCAGTGGTTAGCACTGCGGCAGCACAGTTTACCCTTGGCCGGGGGATTGTGGGGATCGTGGGATCGTGGGTTCGATCCCAGCCCCCGACCAACAGTGATCTGTGTGGAGTTTGCATGTTCTCCCCGTGTTGCGTGGGTTTACTCCGGGATTTCTCCGGTTTCCTCCCACATGCCAAAGACATGCATGTTAGGTTAATTGGCTGTTCTAAATTGTCCCTAGATATCTGTTTCCTATAGGCCCTTAGAATAGAGGGTTAGTATTAATGAAAGCGCTTTGAGTGGTCTTTGTGACTAGAAAAGCGCTATATAAGTGCAGGTTAGTTAGTTAGTTAGTTAGTAATTTGTGTGGATATGACCACAGATTTATTGTTTTATAAAGCCAGTCATTAAAATATATATTAAATGAGCTGACTTTGCAGAGGTCTGCACTCTCCAAGTGCCTCGAGGTTTTAGGGTTGTGAGCAGGGCTTGACATGAACTTTTTTGCTCACCAGCCACTGTGGCTAGTGAATTTCCAAAGTCTCCTGCGCTCAGAACAGGAGAAGCCGCCACCCACCACCCGCCGAGCTGAACAGGGGCAGGACGGGAGACCAACCCATGGAATAAGCGACTTTCGCATTACGAGTGCACATGTGCGGACTATGTGAGTTCAAAGTTCACCACTACCAAACATTCCGGTAGCTGGCTTGCTTTTGTATAGAGACAGTACTGTCACACCTGAAACGTTGCCATTTAAAGTCTGCTTCAAGCTTTAAATCGTCGTTATGCCAGGTGCACATTGTGCTGTAGTGAAGTGTGGGAACGGCATGTATCATCTGGAGCGGTGGAAAAGCAAACTTACATCATGTGTGTGTGTGTAACTTCGGGACCAGCGTGTCTACAAATCTACCGCCATTCACATTATATAGATTCCCCACGGAGCTGAAGGATCCGGACGGACATAATTGTTGGATTAAAGCAGTAAGTCTATATTATAACATAATTAAATAATGTTGTGTATTGTTCAAGTTCTAGCCTAACTGACACGAGTCTAAACCCTGAAGTAGTAGGTACGGACAGGCAGGCCTGGGTCTAGGATATAGTTCTTTGTATATTGGTAATGAAGCTTGATCTACACATACATGTAATTAAGGCCATTGATAAGTAGGCTGGTATAAAATAATATTGCAAATCATTGAAAACGTGTGGTACTTAAACTATAGTCGTATTGACCTATAGATCTACAGTAAGCAGGCTGTGCCTTGTAGTGAAATTTACTCAAAATGACAAAACCAAAGTTGAGCTGTCAAACCACTCGCTTAACTTCTTTGTAGTCGTTTCAGAGTCTGGCAAGTAAGGCTGCTTGGTCCTTTGACAACAAAAAATCTGCTATGACAGCGTATGTATGGTATGTAGGTAGTATGGTTCATAATTCTGTTGACAGACTTACACCAAACCAAAAGTGATTTCTCAAACTGCTGGATTATTCTTAGCTTTTCCAATCTTTCAGTATTTAATTTATGCCACATGGTGGTAACCTTCACATATAAAAAAGAGACATCTGCAAAAACTTCATAGGTTTATTGTCAGTGCAAATCCCAGTGCAATACAACATGAATGCATATCTAGTACATTGTTGATGCAGAGAATATACAGTATATTTCTACAGTACATGTTTCCATGTAAACTTGTGACTGCATTATTTTAATTGCTTTTAATCCTAGATCAAGTTTGTTTTGGCCTAAAATGCATGATAACTGTCAAATATATCTTATTATTAATATTATCTTATTATTAATATTATTATTAATATTATATCTTAATAATATTATTATTATTATTATCTTATTATTGTGTGTATAAATACACACAATACACACAAATTACAAATATGCTAATAATACAAATAAATCCGCCGGACCGGTGGCGCCACACGAGTCGGCTGCCCGTTGCAACAGCCTTTTTTTTTTAATCTTCCTTCTTCTTTCTACACCTTTCACTCTGTATATATATCACGGACGCACGGATCGCCCCGGGGGTCTCCCGGGTCGGCGGACGGAGCCACTGTTTGCAGCGGGAGACGTTACAGCGGGGAGGAGCTGGTGCTAGCTAGCACTTGGCCGCCGCCCGGTGCTAATGGGAAACTCGACATACCGGGAGCTGTAGCGAAAACGACGCGGGTGCCGGGCTGGAGTTTAGGCGGCGTGCAAGAAATATAAGACAGAATAATAAAGAGCGATGGCAAGAACCAAGCAGACCGCCCGTAAAATCTACTGGAGGAAGAAGCCCCCCAGGAGACAGCTAGCCACCAGGGCTGCTCGGAGAGGCGCTCCGGCCACCTGCAGAGTGAAGAGGCCTCGCCGTCACAGGCCCGTGGCTCTGAGAGAGATCCGTCGCTACCAGAAATCCACGGAGCTGCTCATCCGTAAGCTGCCCGTCCAGCGCCTGGTGAGGGAGATCGCTCAGGACTTCAAGACCGTCCTGCGCTTCCTGAGCTTCGCCGTCATGGCTCTGCAGGAGACCAGCGAGGCCCACCTGGTGGGTCTCTTCTTCGCCAAGAGGGTCACCATCATGCCCAAAGACTTCCAGCTGGCCCGCCGCATCCGCGGAGAGAGAGCTTAGACTTTCTGCTGCACATTCACCAACCAACCATAATGCTCCGCACTGTGTGTCTATATATATATATATATATATATATATAGTAATATGTACATATGTTTACTAGATGTTCTTGTTTTTTCTTGCCTTCTGATTGTTGCTCTGAGTGTTGCTATCCCTGTGCTGTTGCAATCCTGGAATTTCCCCATTGTGGGACTAATAAAGGCTTATCTTATACCTAACTCAGTAAAGTTTACTTTTTGAATATATATTTTGTGGCTAATATTAACCTGGCGATCAAGTTGTGTCAGCTGATCGTTTTTTTCTATGATACCATCTCAGACTCTGCTGCAGAAGCAGGTAAGTCCATGATGTCTCAACAGTCTCTCCATGATTTTCAAGCAGATCAGAGCAATTTGTTGTACAGGAAATAAAACGTTTCTACAGACATTCTTAAGCTCAATACTGCTCATTTGTGAAGCTGTGTTGACATCAGTGACAGGCTGATCACATCCGTGACAGGCACGCCCAGAGCGAATGAAGCAGTAATTTCCCCACAACAGAGCCATCTGAAACACACACAGCGTACATATTTTAGTACCTAACAGCGATAACTTGCAGACATTAAAGTGTAGCACGACGTGCTTATAGCAAACTAGCATTAGCAACCATTAGCTTACCGTCATATACGACCTAGTTTGTATCCTCACGCCTTTGGCTCTCCCAGAAGCTGCAGAACTATTCCAGAGTGTTTTCATCTCGCTGCCTGTACCCTTGTCTGGCGGTCCTTTTTGGCGTTTATGGTGAAAAAAGCCACAGACCGAGGAGTGGCCTTGTACAGCTGTGTGTTATGCTTTGCTTGGGTCTTCTCAATAAAGTTTTGGAAAAAAAAATGTTTTGCTTGGGTCGCGTGCGTTACGTCACGGAGTGTGGCACCGCCTCACTGTTATAAACCCACCCACCCCAGCACAACACCCATGCCCAACACCGTGCTAATGGAGACAGAAGCATTCCGAGCCGTACTGAAGTGAATCGAGCCGTACCGAGGTGTGCTGGGCTAGTGGAAAAGAGGGTCGTTTCAGAGTCTGGCAAGTAAGGCTGCTTGGTCCTTTGACAACAAAAAATCTGCTATGTCAGCATACATATAGGGGGGCCCTTTTGGCCAATTTCTGCAACGTGGCCGCGAATGCAAGCGCAACTAGTTCATCCTTGCATTTGCGGGTACAACCGGGAAGACCCCTAAGCACACAATATGCTCGTAGATCAGGAACTTTCCATAAATTAAATGTATCGATACAGCGTGTTTGGTAGCCATGTTCCCATGATGCTTTGCGCGAGCCGAGATGTGAAAGTCACTTATAGATCATCCACAGCTTCTCCACACTCCGCCCACAGTGACGGTGGACCAATGAGCACACAGTGTGTGCAGCTAGTGCTTATGGGAGTTGTAGTTTCATAGTCTCACATTGCAATCGTCTTATTATTTTAGAGGCTGTTTGAGAAAACTACAGCCTGCCAAAGTGGCTAGTGGGAGTGGCTGTCTTACCGGCCACTGCTGAAATCCACCGACCGTTGGCTGGTTGGCCAGTGTTAATATAAGTTGTGAGGCTGGGCTGCACATGGCGCACCATACATCAGTCAACTCATTTTTTAGTTAATTATTGATCGTTATGTTTGTACTTCATGGCAAGTTGACCAATATTAATAAGAGTTTAACATTCTGTAAAAAGGATTAGGGTAGCTTCTGCATCATCCTGCTAACAGACACACAGATGATCACATTTCCATTCTTTTGTGCACATGTGATGACGTGGCTGCACGTTGGTGGTGACACTGCACGTGCTCCGTGTGTCTCCGCACCTCCATGACTGGTCTATGTGAGGGCGTGAGCCGATCAAACACTGATGTCGGCCGTAAGGAAACCAACATCATGCTTCCTCCTCCTCCTCCATCCATCTCCTCTGCCTGTGGCCATGGGAGTCACACTGACTGTAGGATGAGTCAGTCCCCTGCTGAGCAGAGCTGCTCTCTGCCTCTGGACTCACAGTAAAGTCACAGCAGGCGTGTTCACCATGTTCATTTTGTTGAAAAGGCAAAAATAAGGGCTGTTATGCCACTGAAGACGAACAGAAGATCACACTCATGTGAACACTTACAGAATTTTGCTGTCAGCATTAAGTAGTGCATACCCGTGCATGCCCGTAGAAACCAAGTGTAAGCAAGTATTTCTGCATGCCCATAGAAAGTTATTGTTACCATGGCAACAGTAGCCATGGTGATGCCTGCCTTCGATCTTTGACATGGTTCCATGTGAGCAACTCCTTTTATGGTCATGTGACCAGAATTCTATGACCTCATATCTGAACATAGTGTGTCTGTGATGTCATAGCAAGTCCTTTGATGTCGCTATGACATCATAGGTGCACATCTGTGCGTCTATGATGTCATAGCTATGAATGTCCATAGCGCCCCCATGGAGGTTCATTAAAGATTTCCCCTCCTAAACTTCTGTATATCTGGGAAGGCTGAAATTCAGGGATGGACACCCTCATAACCTCAGCAAAGCATGTGCAAAATCTGAGGCCAGTCCGACAAACAGTTCAGGAGATACGCGTGGTACAGACACACACACAGGCACATAGACAGAGATTTCTTGTATTTTAATATGATGAGTTAACACAGGACCGGTTAAAGCTGCTTTTTTTATGCATGATTAAGACACGCAGCAGCCAGTCCACAGAAAACAGACACACACCCATCAGCCACTCACCAAATTCAACCAGCACAGATCCTGGAGGAGGAGGAGAGTGAGTGAAGAGCCGCCTGCTGTAATTTATTATTCACATGATTCCAGTGTCTGTGTCATGGATCCGGGTGAGCACTGCACTATCTTGTATCATTAGTTAAGTTAATTCCGTTCCTCAGCATGTGGGACACCATATGGTGTATCAGGGCAGCGCCTATCTCCGTTTCTCTGACGCTAGGCCACATAGCTACTGTAAGTAGTGAAAGCTACAGTGAGAGGTCAGTCCTCTGGTAGCTCTGTGCATTAACCGCAGTGGTGGGTTAGAGGTACAGCATCTGCCCCATAACCGGGAGGTCATGGGTTCAAGGCCGGGTCATACCAAGGACCATATAACAATGACACTTTCCACCTTCTAGCTTGGTGCTCAGCATAATAGAGCAGGGAAAGGAAAGTTAACGCACATCTTGTATCATGTTAAGATAAGATAAGCCTTTATTAGTCCCACAGTGGGGAAATTTCAGGATTACAGCAGCAAAGGGACAGCAGCACTCAGAACAATAGTTAATAAGAACTGGTTAGCCAAAGCAGTACACAGATATATACACAGTGTAGAAGCATTGCAGCTAGATGGAATAAACAGCATCACAGTTTGTTGCTACCCTGCAGAATATGAATATGTACCCAGACAGTATATTTCATATTTGAATCAACAGTGTTGTTGCCAGCCTCAGTAGTGACTGATATTGTCCTAGTTGTATAATGGAGGGGACAATTTATTGTGCAAGGTTGTTACGTTTAGTACATTCAATACAACCTCTACGAGTAGCCCTGGTTAGGTTATAAAGTCTGACAGCCGTAGGTAGGAAGGTCCTGCAGAACCTCTCTGTTGTGCACCTAGGATGGCACAGCCTACCGCTAAATGAGCTCCTCAGTGCATTCAGCATGTCCTGCATGGGATGGGACTTGGACTCAAGTAGAAATGACAGCTTACATAAATATCACTTGCAATGACGTAAAAATTCTCTGGGAAGGTATGTGGGCCGCATGCTAACAGCTAGCAAGTCAGTGTCCTTGCTGCAGTGTTGTTCTTTAATCATGATGTGCCCAGCATTACACCATCTGTTATTCACATACATTATCAGCCCCCTGCCTCTGCTCTTCCCGCTGTCTGGGGTCTGAGCTGCCCATATTGCCTGGAAACCCTCCAGATCGATGTTAGCATCTGTTGCTAGTTCTGTTAGCCACGTTTCAGTAAACAACATAATGCTAATCTCTCTGAAGACGCTCTCATTCGGGGACATAGCTACCAGTTCGTCCGTCTTGTTAAGCAGTGATCTAACATTTCCCATAATAATGGATGGAAGGACGAGTCTGTACCTCATTCTCCTCGCGCATCGCTTCACTCAAGCATGACATCCTTGTCATTTTCACCTGATTTCTCTTGGTATATCGGCTCTTTGCGTTAGCACCGCGGGGCAGCCCAGTGCTAACAGCTGGCTCCTACTGTAAACAATAGCTCCCCCGCTCACTGGGTCGGGAGTTATTGGTGATATGAGCTGAAAGATGCCTGATATCAACGCCAGTGCAGCGATCTATGTGTCCTTAGCATCTGTGATGGGTGTGGGGTAGCAGGATCAGAAAGTTGTGGCACGAAAAAAGACAGATAGTAAATAAAAAATGAGAAAGAAACTCAGAATTGAGCCGCTGCTGCAATAAGGCAGCCGACTCGTGTGGCGCCGGAAGTAGTATAACTAATTAAGTTGTATAACTAATAAGTATAAGTTGTATAACTAATCAGGAGCCAGGAGGTTAACTGGCGTAATCACTAGCTCTCGCATGGAGAAGCTGGTCACTGTGGAAAACCTCATCCTCGTGACCTCCAGGACAGAAAGCTGTGACTCACCCCTGTGTTCGGACCCCCACCGACCTAACTATTGTATATGAGTTTGGCCCTAGAGGCTTGCCGTAGCCGCCCTGCAGAGTGACGTCAGGCGGGCCGCGGCCAGTGTACATAGTCATGCGTGTTCTCAATAAAGTGGAGTTGGCTGTTCGGTACAAGACGGCTCCCGTCTCATTAATTACAGACATAACTTCCATTCCTTGTTCCCCCAGGTTAACCCTTCCCCGTCTGTCAGCATGCCACCTAATCTGCCCAGGCTCCCCCAGCCAGCATGTCCATGTGGGCCCCGTGATAGGTTAAATCTGGGCTGTCTTCTGGGCCTCACATGGGTTTAATGTGGGTGAGCAGGTTTCAGTAAGACTGGTGCCACAGGCCAAACTAGGCAGAAAAGTCGTACATTTATGAGATAGAAGTTGAAAACAGGTGAAGTTCATGTGGGCAAACACAGATGGGGCCAACGTGGAACCTGTAGACAAACCCACATGGACCCATAAGACAGCCCAGATTTCATCTATCACAGGGCCCACGTGGACATGCTGGCTGGGCCGGCGTGCTCACCGTCAACCTGCCTGATTCTGGAAACTCCACCTTCCTCTCACTGGACACCTCCAGCGGCACTCAGTGTGGCTGGAAAACTCTCCTGAATTTATTAAGGCTGTGTTTATTAAGTTGAGACGTTTTCTGGGTTTTCTTTCATAAATTATCAATATTAAAACTTAGTCTGAATGGCGCCCCTCACTGGTCCATCTCAGTGCAGGACTATGAGTTCAGAAAAGTCAATCATCCAGCAGTGTCCAAATCAGGACTACTAGATGATGTCATTAAGTCAAACAGTACTTTACAGGAAAACAGAAGACGGCACCACCAAACTACATCCATAACACGGCAGGAATACTGTAATCCTCCACCAGTCCTACCTTTTATTCTGAAATGCAGCAGAGACGGTGGAGAATGAAGGTGACAGCCCACGTGCTGACAGTAGCCGTGGTTGCTATGAGCCAGCGTACACCTGGGAGCCACAGAGCATCTCTGGCAGCTTGTTGGGGAGGATTTTTAGAGACCAGCAGCAGAGCCGATGAACACGGAGCAGAAGTGGACTTATTCACGTTGGTTATTTCACATGAAACGTTTGTCTTCACACCCCAGGTCCAAAAAGGCTGACACACTGTAATGATCTGCAAATCTCATAAACCACGATTTTATTCACAATAGAGGAGAGAAAACACACCAAATGTTGGAAGTGAGACATTTTAGTATTTCATGAAAAGCACGAGTTCATCTTAAATGTTATGGCAGCAACATAAGAGCTGAAACAGGTTTACTACTGTGTAGCATCTCTTTTATTAAGAAAATCATGTCCTTTGTTCTGTTTTGGCCTCAGATATTGTGACTATACAGTATTCTACATTCTACTATATTTTCTAATATTAGTTAATTGTTCAGTATGATTAATTAGTGTACATCCATCATCTATGTGATACCAGAGAATATGTTAAAAGTCCCATTCACTGCATTTTCCCCATATGTCAAACAGCTCCCATAGGTCTTAATGAGATGTTTGTGACATATTTTGGTCAAATTACAATTAATTATTTAATTATTGCAGCATCACTGTGAATCATCTTTTGCAGCCTTCCTCAGAACGGCTCGTTTCAGTGCATGTCTCTTTAAATGTCCAGGTCAAACAGTTAAAGGGGTCACTGACTGCACGTTTTCCACATCTTAACAGCTCACACATGTCTTAATGAAGTGTTTCTGACATATTTTGTTCACATTTTCTCTAAGTTTTGAATTACTGAAGCAAATCTGGCTTTCTTGAAATGCTCTGATTTAAAGCCTGTCATTTTAAGAAACATCCTTCACCTACTCAACTCCGCCCCCCTCTTACATCACTTAGCCATTAGCTGACTAGCTTCTAGCCTTTAGCTTTCAGCCTAAAGAGGCGTGGAGCATTTTTTATATTATATATAAATGATTTTAAGAATTCATCAGATATTTTACATAAGATACTATTTGCTGATGATGTAAATTTATTCTTGACACATAAAAATCTTAAATTTTTACAAGATAAATTAAATGAAGAATTAATTAAAGAGGATACATGGTTTAAATGCAATAAATTGTTTCTAAATTTAAATAAAACTAATTAGATATTTTTTCACCCTGTCAGGAAGAAAAATATTTCAAAATTTTCTGGTATTTTTATAAATACAGGAGACTCTGGTAAGACGAGGGGAGGGGTTGTATTTATAAACCACTCGTGGTGCAGAGATGTACAGACCGTTTACAAGCACTGCTCGCCCAACATGGAGTTTTTACTGCTGAAATGCCGCCCCTATTATTTATCGAGGGAATTTACCGCTGTGTTTTTGGCCGTTGTACACATCTGTCCACAGAGCAACTACACAGTAGCGCTAAACAAATTCCACAACGTCATCAGCGCAGTAGAGACGAAACATCCCGATGCTGTTTTTATTGTTGCTGGTGACTTTAACCAGTGCAATTTACGGACCGTACTCCCCAAATATTACCAGCATGTGGACATTCCCACCAGCGATAAAAACACATTGGATCATGTTTATTCCAACATACGTGACGCCTACAGAGCGGTACCCCACCCCCACTTCAGTCAGATCACATCTCACTGCTTATGTACCCAGCCTACAGACAAAAGCTGAAAGAAACAAACCCAGATACTAAGCAAATTAAGCGCTGGACTCCAGAGACTGAGAACATCCTGCAAGACTGTTTTGCCTGCACAGACTGGGATGTGTTTAAAGCTGCAGCCTCTCAAGAGGACTCTTCTGTTAACATACAGGACTATGCTGAATATGTGACTGTGTACATCAGCATGCGCGCTGATACCATCGTACCCACCATACAGGTCAGGAAGTTCCCCAACCAGAAGCCCTGGATCAGCAGTCAGGTACGTCAGCTGCTGCGTGCTCGCTCTCATGCATTTAAATCAGGCTGTGAGGTCGAGTACAAAGCTGGAAAGTATGGACTGAGGAAGGCTATAACAACAGCCAAGAGGCAGTACAGAGAAAGGCTGGACAGCCTCTACTCCACTCCTGACCCGGGACGTATGTGGCAAGGCCTGCAACACATCACAGACTACAAGAGGACCAACAGCAGCACCGCTACCCCTACGGACAGCCTGCCAGACGATCTCAACATCTTTTACACCCACTTCGAGACCATCAGCCACAGCACAGAAAAGAGAAACACACTCCTCCCCCCACTAAGAGTCTCGCCAGATCAAGTAAACAAAGCAATGAGAAATATCAACCCCCGCAAAGCAGCAGGACCAGACAACATCCCTGGGCGGGCCCTCAGAGCATGTGCTGCAGCGCTGACTGATGTTCTCACAGCAATCTTCAACCTCTCCCTCAACCAGAACATCGTCCCCTCCTGCTTCAAAACAACAACCATCATCCCCGTCCCCAAAAGGAGCCCGCCAACCTGTCTGAATGATTACAGAGCAGTAGCACTCACTCCAATCATCATGAAGTGCTTTGAGAGAGTGGTGCTGCCCCTCATTCAGGACAGCATACCGGGCACCCCAGACCCCCTGCAGTACGCTTACCGGCCCAACAGATCCACCTCAGATGCCATCGCTGCAACACTCCATTATTCTCTTTCCCACTTGGAAGATAAAGGTTCAAATCCCCAGGCTGGCAGGGGTAGAAACCTTTCTGTGTGGAGTTTGCATGTTCTCCCTGTGCTGCGTGGGTTTACTCCGGGGGCTCCGGTTTCCTCCCACAATCCAAAGACATGCATGGTAGGTTAATTGGTTGTTCTAAATTGTCCATAGATATCTGTCTCCTATAGGCCCTTAGAGTAGAGGGTTAGTGCTAGTGAAGCACTTTGAGTGGTCTTTGAGACTAGAAAAGCGCTATATAAGTACAGGTCCTTAAAGACTCCTACATTAGGATGCGCTTTGTCAACTACAGCTCCGCCTTCAACACGGTCATCCCTCACAAACTCACTGACAAACTGTCTTCACTTGGCCTGCACCCCACCCTCTGCGACTGGCTACTGGACTTTCTAACTGGCAGGCCCCAGTCTGTCAGGATGGGTAACAGGACCTTAGCCAGCATCATCACAAACACAGGTGTCCCACAGGGTTGTGTTCTCATCCCCATCCTCTACAGCTTCTTCACCCACGACTGTGTTGCCTCCCACAAAGACAATATCATCCTAAAGTTTGCAGATGACACAGCAGTGATAGGACACATCACTGGTGATGACGGAGCATCCTGCAGGAGGGAGGTGGCCAACCTGGTGTCATGGTGTGAGGACAACAACCTCACCCTCAACATGGACAAGACGAAGGAGATGATAGTGGACATGAGGAAAGGGAGGAGGAGACCCCATCAGCTGCTGTTCATCCAGAAGCTTGAGGTGGAGAGAGTGAGCAGCTTTAAATACCTGGGCATCCACATCAGCGGGGACCTTACGTGGACACACAACACCACAGAGCTGGTTAAGAGAGCTCAACAGCGACTCTACTTTCTGAGGAGGCTGAAGAAGTTCAGCATGTCTTCCAGGATCCTCAACAATTTCTACAGCTGCATCATCAAGAGCATCCTGACCAACGGCATCACTGCGTGGTACGGAAACACCACTGCCCTGGAGCGCAAACGCCTGCAGAGAGTGGTGAAGACAGCAAAGAAGATCATCAGAACTCCACTCCCCTCTCTGCAGAGCACCTACCACCGCAGAGTCCAAAAGAGAGCTGACGTCATCCTCCAGCACCCCACCCACCCCCAACACAGACTGTTTATTGGTATAAACAAGATGGCGCCCACAGCGGCCGCCGTGGTGTATCGCTGCCCTTTAATTTTTATAATTTGTCTGTTTTTGTTCACTGATTGTGCATCTGCCGGTTCATACACCCGTGAAGAACTACTAAATATCAGGACTCTCACCCCCATGGACCTTCTTCCAGTTTTTTTAGCTCCTGCCGCCGATCTGATCCATTGTTTGGCCAAAAAAGCAAGACGGCGGAAAAGACGGAAGAGAGGAGGGATTCTCACTCGACTACGAAAAAGAGGCTCACGAACAGCCTTGCCTGGCATATTTCTATCCAATGCCAATTCTCTCCTGAACAAGGTAGAAGAATTAAGACTGCTGATGCATTTCAAGGACCTTGCTTCCTCGTCTGTCATCTGCTTCTCTGAGACCTGGCTTAATGAGAACATTCCAGATAGCGCGATCAGCCTCGAGGGTTTCCAGCTGATTCGTGCTGACCGCGTCACAGAGCTGTCCGGTAAGTCTATCGGAGGAGGAGTGTGCTTCTATATTAACAACAGCTGGTGCTCTGATGTAACGGTGATTTCCAAACACTGTTCTCCCCCCCTGGAATTTCTTTTCATTAACTGCAAGCCATTTTATTCCCCGCGGGAGTTCGCCTCATTCATTCTCGTCGCTGTGTACGCCCCTCCTGACGCGGACACGCGCGAAGCTCAGCGCGTGCTCGCAGATCACATCCAACTTACGGAGCGGAACTTTCCAGACTCCCTGGTTATCGTGGTGGGCGATTTTAACCAGAGCAATCTGAGTCACGAGCTCCCCCGCTACAAACAGTGTATTAAATGTCCAACCAGAGGAAATAACACGCTGGATCACTGTCATACTTCAGTAAAGGACGCATATCGCGCTGTTCCCCGCGCTGCGCTGGGACTATCTGATCACGTGATGGTTCACCTCATCCCCACATACAAACAAAGACTGAAACTCACTAAACCTGTTGTGACCACCACAAAGAAATTGACCAGTGAAGCTGGAGAGAAACTGAACACATGCATGGAAATAACTGACTGGGGCATGTTTAAAAGAGCCACACATGATCTTAATGAGTACACAGACACTGTGAACTCATATATCAACTTCTGTGAGGAGGACATTCTCCCATCGCGCACCAGGGTGAGATATTCTAATGACAAGCCTTGGTTCACAGCTAAGCTCAGACGGATCAGGAAGGAGAAGGAAGCAGCGTTGAAAAGTGGAGACAGGGACTGCTACAGGGAGGTCAAATATCGGTTTAACAGAGAGCTGAGGAGAGCTAAATCTGTGTATTCTGAGAGACTCCAGCAGCAGTTCACTGCTAATGACTCTGCTTCTGTGTGGAGAGGACTGAGGCAAATCACCAACTATCGGCCTCAGGCTCCTAAAGGTCAGGATGACAAAGCCCTTTGTCAAAGACTGTCCCAACACTATGCCCGTTTTGACACCTCGTCAGCTGTGTCCAACTCACCCACTCCACCCAGCTCCACTGCCTCCTCAGCCCCTAATTCATCAAAAGCGGTCCCCCCTCCTCCTCCTCCTCCTCCTCCCCCCCCTCCCCTTGTCATCAGTGAGCAGGACGTGCACAGACAGTTCTCCAGACTGAACCCGCGCAAGGCCCCCGGGCCGGACGGTGTGTCTCCCTCCACCCTGAGACACTGTGCGAAAGAGCTGGCTCCTGTCTTCACAGACATTTTTAACACCTCCCTTAAGCAATGTCACGTGCCGACCTGCCTCAAATCCTCCACCATCATCCCTGTCCCCAAGAAGCCACGGATTACTGGACTTAACGACTACAGACCTGTAGCGCTCACCTCTGTAGTCATGAAGTCCTTTGAGCGCCTGGTCCTGTCTCACCTCAAGTCCATCACCACACCCCTCCTAGACCCGCTGCAGTTTGCCTACCGTGCTAACAGGTCTGTGGACGACGCAGTCAACCTGGCCCTCCACTCCATCCTGCAGCACCTGGACTCCCCGGGAACCTACGCCAGGATTCTGTTTGTGGACTTCAGCTCCGCATTCAACACCATCCGCCCCGATCTGCTCCAGGACAAGCTGTCCCTGCTCAACGTGCCTGACTCCCTCTGCAGGTGGATCACCGACTTCCTGACGGACCGGAGACAGCATGTGCGGCTGGGGAAGTCTGTCTCAGACTCTGTTAGCATCAGCATTGGATCACCCCAGGGCTGTGTACTTTCCCCCCTACTCTTCTCCCTTTATACCAACTCCTGCACCTCCTCCCACCAGTCTGTTAAGCTGATTAAGTTTGCGGACGACACCACCCTCATCGGGTTCATCTCCAACGGCGACGAGTCCGCCTACAGGGAAGAGGTGGCCCAGCTGGTGTCCTGGTGCAGCCACAACAACCTGCAGCTGAATGCTCTGAAGACAGCGGAGATGATTGTGGACTTCAGGAAAGTCACATCCCCCCTGCCCCCCCTCACCATCACAGGCTCTCCCATCACCTTTGCAGATTCCTTCCGCTTCTTGGGCACCACCATCACCCGTGACCTCAAATGGGAGCCAACCATCAGCTCCCTCATCAAAAAGGCCCAGCAGAGGATGTTCTTTCTGCGGCAGCTAAGGAAGCTCAAGCTACCCACCAAGATGTTAGTGCAGTTCTACACGGCCATCATCGAGTCCATCCTCACCTCCTCCATAACTGTGTGGTACGCAGGAGCCACTGCCAGGGACAGACTAAGGCTGCAGCGCGTCGTGCGCACTGCTGAGAAGGTGATAGGCTGCAAGCTCCCATCTCTCCAGGACTTGTACATCTCCAGGACCCGTAGGCGTGCTGGCCGGATCATAGCCGATCCTTCACATCCTGGTCACGTGCTGTTTGTCCCCCTCCCCTCAGGTAGAAGGCTTCGGTCCATTCGGACTAAAACCTCCCGGCACATGAACAGCTTCTTCCCCTCTGCCATCAGACTGCTGAACACTAAGTGACTTTTGACTCTCGTGCACTATGTACAGCAGCTCAACCAGACTCATGTCAATCATCACTGTTTTTCTGTTGCATTATTGACTGCACTATGTGGTACTTCACATTATCTGCTACATGCTAATTTTTAAAACTGCCTTGACTAGTACTACTCATTATTACTAGTATTATTATTATTATTACTTATTATTACTTATTTTTCTACACTTATTGCACGTTGCTAGTCCTTTAGTTTTTTAGTTTATCCCTTTTTCTCATTATGTTTTTAATGTTGCAGCATGGCACCGAGACAAATTCCTAGTTTGTGTATCACATGAACAATGGCAATAAACCTGATTCTGATTCTGATTCTGATTCTGATTCTGTTCACACTTCTACCCTCAGGTCGGAGGTACAGAAGTGTGAAATGCAGGAAAACCAGACTGAAGAACTAATTCTTTCCCACTGCCATCAGACTCATAAACAGACAACAACTCCCAAAACTCTAACACAGCTTTGCATATAGGAACTCACACACCAGCTGCTAAATTTGCACACTGCTCACCTGTACAGTAGATACAGTATAGTCTCACCCGTCTGATGTTCATATCATCTCTACTGCTACTTACCAATAATTTGTAATTATACACTGCTCATTTGCACACTGTACATAGGTTCATGCCATCTCAGGTTCACATCATCTCTGATATCAATATACCACTATCACTTTAGTCATCCGGTGACTTCATTTTCATTCCTCTACTGCCTAACTGTGTGTTGGTGTGTGTGTCTTAGCATCCATCAGTACTAGGATTGAGTTACTGTGTTAGTGTGTCACGAGACACAGAATTGTTGTTTCTGTACCTTTAACTTGGCATCCGTTCAGAGAGCAAAGTAAGAATTTCATTGCTCAGGAAATGTAGCATTTCTTAACTGTGCACATGATAATAAAGCCTTTGAATCTTGAATCTTGAAATGGCTTAGAAATAAAAAGAGTGTCTCTTTCTACATTTCTGGGAGTATTTATAGATAAATATTTGAATTTCAAGAAGCATATTGAGAAACTAATAAGTTGTCTAAATATATTGGTTTATTTTTAAGTTATGACATTTCCTTCCTTTTTTAAAATCTTATATCGGTCTTTAATTGAGCCTCACTTGAATTAATGCAATATAATATGGTGCAATATTTTTCCTATTTTTTTGCTGAAATTGATGATGTTACAGAAAAAAATTGTACCAGCAATATCTTGGTCTAGGGCAAATACGTCCACAAATCCTCTTTTTCACAGAAACAGATTACTAAAACTTACTGAGTGTAATGTTTTTTATAATGCTTGTAAAATGTATGAAGTTGTTAATAAACTTAATGACAGATTCTCATACCTCTATATTTTTCTTTGCACACATATGAGATCAGGGACAAACAAACATCTAATTGTGGGTAAAAAATTCAAATGCGTATGCACAGGTTTTAGCATTGCTAATAGAGGTCCTCAAATATGGAATGAGATTAAAGATACTGCTGAAGAACAAATAAGTTCAGGCGAGATGCGACGAGCTGGAAGGTTTCAGAGTTTTATTTCCTCCATCATCATGAGACACACTGTAGCGCTGTGTGCTGTGTTGTGCTGTGTGTGTGTGCGTCCTGTGTGTGCTCCTTGAGGCATGTATTGTAAGCTCTTTTATACAGACAGAGAGAATGCATGGTACGTTAGCATATTGGTATACATATCAGTCAATACATATCAATCGCGTGACCAGCTGGCGCCCGGACTTCCTCTCCTTAATCCGGGGATGTATAACAATAGTCCATTGTTCTGGTTGTCCCCCCAGGGGTTCTCTATCCGTATGCAATCCCTGCTGAGCGTGAATAGTATCAGTTTGCATTGTGCTGGGTGCCCACAATACTATAAAATGTCACCTTCTCTATCTATTTTCAAAAGGCGAAGCTTGCTGAGCCACAGGATCTCAAAGGGCACTGTCTCGCTCTGTGGGACACCGCTCCCCCGGCCAGCTGGTAGACACCCTGTCACATGGCAGCTTCCCTGCACTGCCCGCAAGAGTGGAGTGGAGATGTGCAGAGCCCCAGAGGACAGTGGGGGAGTTGGCCATGAGAGACAGCAGCCTTGGGTTGGTTGCTGCAACCAGCGTGCCAGTGCTGGTAATTTGCTGTGGAATCATGGTGAAATTATTAATTATTGGTAGATGGGCTGGAGTGATGTGAGGTACATTGTGGACTGGTGAAGCAGGTGGTAACAGGGATGGCTATCAGGGTGACTTAGAGCTGAGGAGAACAACAATATAAGCCGCGCTTGGCCTCCTGGTACCAGTGTTAGCTGGGGGGCTAACAACCTTCAAGCTACATGACAGACAGCTAGGCGGGCCAATAATAGAGCAGTGGGCGGGTCTCAGAGAAAAGATCAAGGCTGGGTGTTTTTTAAGAGAATTGACTGTTTTGATTTTTTTTTGACAATTATGCGACCAATACACACATTTTAGACAGTTAAAACACACCATTTGTTGGGGCACAACTTTATGGGTTTAAAAAGTTGCAAACTTGCAGGTGAAAAAGTGAAAGCGAAAAAAGAAAATTACAATTATGACAATAACTAAAAAATTTTCAGTGAAAATTTGCAATTTCTTGAGAAAGGTTGCAACTTTTTTTATTAGAATAAATAGCAAATTAACGCCTAAGAACCCACAAATATACAATCTAAAATATAAAATAGACAGCAAATTTGTTTTTTTAATTAGTTAGAAATTTGTGAATAAAATCAACCAATTTTTTGAGGAAAAAAGTTGCAAATCCTCAAATTTACAAGTCAAAGGTTGCATATTTAAAGAAAAAAAATAAACTGCAAAATTGGAGTAAAAAGTTCCACAAATGGCGGTAGTGTGCTTGTTGTCGGGGGACGGTTTACACCACAGAGGATTCAGCACAGACCAATTACAGCTGACACACTCAGAGAGGAAATTAGGCTTTATTGCAATCATCTGTGCTCACAGACAGAAGTGGCACATCTACCTATGAATGCAAGGAATCGCTGTCTGTGTGTGTGTCTGTGTGTGTGCCTGTTCCTCACGTCTCTCAAACCATTCATCAGACTGACCTCAGATTTTATAAGTGCTTTGCTGAGGTTATAAGGGTGTGCATCCCTGAGTATGGACTTGTTCAGTCAAAACATGTAATTTTTATCAATAAAAGTTTAGTCATCACTTTCTCCTCATGCCCAGGCTTCTAGAAGTGTGGGCATGTGTGTTGACTCCATGCTGATTGGATAATACACGGCATCACGACCAGTCAGTCACCACAGCGCCCCATGAGCAAAACAAGGAAGTGAAGAGTGACAAATTTGACTAGATGCTCAAAAAATTATATCATAATGTTGCTGTGATTGTGTAAATCTAAAGGATAATTCAGCATATGTGGAGAACATGAGGCGCGCGAGCAGACTGGGAGGAGCACCAGCAGGGACTCGGGGGTCTGGCAAAGAACACTGGTGGATCCAAGACAGGACAGAAGCAGCAGCCGGATCGGTGGTCTTTCACAGGGACACAAGCCCAGGCTGCCAGGTCAGCAGTAGACTGGAGTCCCGGCTGCTGCTTCGCGTGCAGACCTTTGAAGGTCTGTGAGTCCCTGATAGCACTCCTCCCAGAGTGCTCGTGCAAGTATCTAAAAATTCAAACTTAATAATAACACCACCATGATTGTGGAGCGGAATGGCCAGATCAATTACATATCATATGCAGCCATATAGTCACACTTTGACAAAGGATAAGGAATCCTTATTGTCATTCAAATCCATACAGTAGAACGAAATTATGTTTCTCTTAATGTTAATTACACATATATGGAGAATCAGAGGGGTCGCTGCCATGCAAGGCGCTGCTACAAATTTCCCTCCTCCATTCCATTATAGCTGAGCACCAAGCTAGATGGCAGGAAGTTCCACTTTTATATGGTCATTGGCATGACCTGGCCGGGACTCGAACCCCAGCCTCCCGGGTGTGGGGCGGACGCTCTACCAACTGAGCCACCACTCCGGTACATGTCTGATGGTCAACTAAAGAACGACCATCACTAAACAGGACACAAAAACGCCCAGATAACAAAATAAATAATTTTTACTTAAATAAATGGGAAGACTGATGCAATGGCTGCAGTCAGAAAGGTTCTTCTGCTGTGTACAGTGTTAAGTGTTTTGTGCCTAATTTGACTGAATACAGTTTTAAAAACCTTTTAACAACCAAATATTGCTACAATACAAAAAGGATGCACTAGAATGAGTCTCAAATATTTGCAAATGTGTCCTGTTACAGTACTGCATGAGTTTATTGATGATACGTTGATCGTTGATATTGATGATCGTTGGTCTCATCTCCAGCGGAGATGAAGCTGAGTACAGAGGGCTTATCCAGGACTTTGTGGACTGGTGCCATCGGAACTGCCTCCAGATCAACGCGAGGAAAACTAAGGAGCTGGTGGTGGACTGCCGCAGGCATGGGCAGCCCCTCACAGTACCAGTAAATATACAGGGAACAGACATCGAGATGGTGACATCCTACAAGTACCTGGGTATTCATCTGAACAATAAACTAGACTGGTCACACAATACTGACGCACTCTACAAGAAGGGACAGCGCAGGCTGTTCCTGCTGAGGAGACTCAGGTCTTTTGGTGTACAAGGGGCGCTGCTGAAGTCATTCTATGACACGGTGGTGGCATCAGCCATCACTTTTGGAGTGGTCTGCTGGGGCAGTGGCATTACTGCAGCCGATAGGAAGAGACTGAACAAACTGATTAAGAAAGCTAGCTCTGTCCTGGGGCAACGCCTTGATCCGATGGAGGAGATAGGAGAGAGAAGGACGGTGGCTAAACTGTCATCTCTGCTGGAGTCCGAGTTCCACCCTATGCAGGACATACTGGATGCACTGAGGAGCTCATTTAGCAGCAGACTACATCATCCCAGGTGCACAACCGAGAGGTTTCGTAGGTCCTTCCTACCAGCGGCTGTCAGACTGTACAACCTAAGCAGGGCTGCTCGCAGAGATAGCAAAAAGACGTAACAAACTAATAGTTTTTTTTTTTTTTTTTTTTTTTTTTTTTTTGAATGCAAAAGATGCAATAGACTTACACAATGGTCCTCTCCGGCATACAACTAGGAACATACCGGTCGCTATGGAGGGTGAGAATATGTATGGGCACATAATCATACCATGTAGGATAACTAAATAGACGGTTATGCTGTTTCATCCCACCTAGCAACAATGCTCTGCACTGTGTGTGTTTATATTTATATATCTATATATTTATTCCATCTAGCTACAATGCTCCGCACTGTGTTTTTATATATCTACATATTATTCCATCTAGCTACATTGCTCCGCACTGTGTGTGTTTATATACTTGCATATTTATTCCACCTAGCTGCAATGCTCCATACTGTGGGTGTTTATATATTTACATATTTATTCCATCTAGCTACAATGCTCTGCACTGGGTGTGTTTATATTTATATATCTATATATTTATTCCATCTAGCTACAATGCTCCGCACTGTGTTTTTATATATCTACATATTATTCCATCTAGCTACATTGCTCCGCACTGTGTGTGTTTATATACTTGCATATTTATTCCACCTAGCTGCAATGCTCCATACTGTGGGTGTTTATATATTTACATATTTATTCCATCTAGCTACAATGCTCTGCACTGTGTGTTCATATATTCATATATTTATTCCATCCAGCTACAATGCTCTGCACTGTGTGTCTGTGTGTGTGTGTGTGTGTATATATATATTTTATAGTAATATGTACATATGTATATTAGCTGCTCTTGCTTGCTTGTTTTTTCTTGCCTTCTGATTGTTGCTCTGAGTGTTGCTATCCCTGTGCTGTTGCAATCCTGGAATTTCCCCGTTGTGGGACTAATAAAGGCTTATCTTATCTTATCTTATCTTATACACAGAAAGAATTCAATGTTACACTGAACTCCATCACTGAACAGTGATATAAACTAAAATAATTATAATGGTGCCAGATACAACACTATTATGAGTATAAGTGATAAAAGATCAGACAAACAAATGATCTGACAAACAAATTGTCATAAATCACCCTTTTTTCTCCCTCCGTACAGAGGGAGCTGAGGAGAAAGATCAGAGAAGGCAAGGACAGCTTCAGAAAGAAGATGGAGGACAAGTTGCAACAGAGTGACATCAGCGGGGTCTGGAGAAACCTCAAAACCATCTCTGGGCTCCAGAATACCTCCCCCCAGGCCACGGGGGGCAGGGAGTGGGCGAACAACCTGAATCTGTTTTTCAATAGGTTTGACCAACCGCCCTCCCCCCTGACTGCACAACAACCACTGCTGCCTCTGAAGAAATCAAGTCCTACTGCCCACTCCCCACTCCACCAACACCCCCCCACCCCCAACACACAGCCCCCCATCCTGACCCTGACCAGGACCCAGGTGAGGACGGAGCTGAGGAAGATCAAGGCGAGGAAGGCGTCGGGACCGGACGGCATCAGCGCAAAGCTCCTCAAGTCCTGTGCAGACCAGCTGTGTGGGATTGTGATGTACATCTTCAACCTGAGCCTGAAGCTGGGGAGGGTACCACAGCTGTGGAAAACATCTTGTGTGGTACCTGTACCAAAAACTTCCCACCCCAAAGACCTGAACAGCTACAGACCGGTGGCCTTGACGTCCCACTTGATGAAGACCCTGGAGAGACTGCTCCTTGCTCACCTCCGCCCCCTGGTGGAACCAGCGATGGATCCACTCCAGTTCGCCTACCAGCATGGCATTGGGGTGGAGGATGCGGTGATCTTCCTCCTTCACCGTTCTCTGTCCCACCTGGAGAAGCCCGGGAATATGGTGAGGATCATGTTCTTTGACTTCTCCAGTGCTTTCAACACCATCCAACCGATGATCCTGAAGGACAAGCTGCTGCACGCAGGGGTGGACCAGCACCTGTCATCATGGATCCTGGACTACCTCTACGAACCGGCCTCAGTTTGTGAGAACCCGGGACTGTGTGTCCGACACGATCATCAGTAGCACGGGGGCCCCCCAGGGAACGGTGCTAGCTCCCTTCCTGTTCACTCTTTATACTGCGGACTTCTCACACAACACAACACACTGCCATCTACAGAAGTTCTCTGATGACTCTGCGATCGTTGGCCTCATCTCCAATGGAGATGAAGCTGAGTACAGAGGGCTTATCCAGGACTTCGTAGACTGGTGCCATCAGAACTGCCTCCAGATCAACGCAAGGAAAACTAAGGAGCTGGTGGTGGACTGCCGCAGGCATGGGCAGCCCCTCACAGCACCAGTAAATATACAGGGAACAGACATCGAGATGGTGACATCCTACAAGTACCTGGGTGTTCATCTGAACAATAAACTAGACTGGTCACACAATACTGACGCACTCTACAAGAAGGGACAGCGCAGGCTGTTCCTGCTGAGGAGACTCAGGTCTTTTGGTGTACAAGGGGCGCTGCTGAAGACATTCTATGACACGATGGTGGCATCAGCCATCACTTTTGGAGTGGTCTGCTGGGGCAGTGGCATTACAGCAGCCGATAGGAAGAGACTGAACAAACTGATTAAGAAAGCTAGCTCTGTCCTGGGGCAGCGCCTTGATCCAGTGGAGGAGATAGGAGAGAGAAGGACGGTGGCTAAACTGTCATCTCTGCTGGAGTCCGAGTTCCACCCTATGCAGGACGTACTGAATGCACTGAGGAGCTCATTTAGCAGCAGACTACATCATCCCAGGTGCACAACCGAGAGGTTTCGTAGGTCCTTCCTACCAGCGGCTGTCAGACTGTACAACCTAAGCAGGGCTGCTCGCAGAGATAGCAAAAAGACGTAACAAACTAATAGTTTTTAAATGCAAAAGATGCAATAGACTTACACAATGGTCCCCTCCGGCATACAACTAGGAAAATGCCGGTCGCTATGAAGGGTGAGAATATGTATGGGCACATAATCATACCATGTAGGATAACTAAGTAGACGGTTATGCTGTTTCATCCCATCTAGCAACAATGCTCTGCACTGTGTGTGTTTATATATTTACATATTTATTCCATCTAGCTACAATGCTCAGCACTGGGTGTGTTCATATTTATATATCTATATATTTATTCCATCTAGCTACAATGCTCCGCACTGTGTTTTTATATATCTATATATTTATTCCATCTAGCTACAATGCTCCGCACTGTGTTTTTATATATCTATATATTTATTCCATCTAGCTACAATGCTCTGTACTGTGGGTGTTTATATATTTACATATTTATTCCATCTAGCTACAATGCTCTGCACTGTGTGTTTATATATTCATATATTTATTCCATCCAGCTACAGTGCTCTGCACTGTGTGTCTGTGTGTGTGTATATATATATTTTTTATAGTAATATGTACATATGTATATTAGCTGCTCTTGCTTGCTTGTTTTTTTTTCTTGCCTTCTGATTGTTGCTCTGAGTGTTGCTATCCCTGTGCTGTTACAATCCTGGAATTTCCCCGTTGTGGGACTAATAAAGGCTCATCTTATCTTATCTTTTTAAGGGCTATGAAGGACACCAAACGCACGCTGTGAGTTTTGCACAATTATTAACAAAAGAACAAACATAACACTAAAATACTACACTTACATATATAGTAGAATAATGGTACGCTGCACTGGAGGAGAGCGGGGCTCACGACCAGTGGATGAACAGCCTAAAAGGAAATAGGCTGAGACGTATAGGAATGCTGGGGGAAAAGATAAACTCAGCCAGAGACACACCCGAAAGGAAACGGGGTTCACAGCTGAGAAAAACAGGAAAAAAGAATAAAGAAACCTGGTTGGAACACACCTGTTCACCTCGGTGTAAAAACCAATCTCACTCAGAGTAAGACAAACACTTCTGAGGAGGTTACAGTAAGACATGGCAACGAGAGAATCGTTGCCATGTTCTTAAATAGGTGTGTGGAACAATGATTAATGAATGACAGGTGTGGATACATGAGCAGTGACGTACACACAATCAGTGACAGCTGTGCAGCCCGAGAAGTAGAGTTTGTCAGCTGGAAGCAGCACAGCACTGTCAAAATAAAAACACAAAAAAGGAAGCTAATTAATAATACAAGAATAAGACAACACAACCCCAAGATGTAAATAATACGATAAATACAAAATGACACAATAACCAGACAGGACAATAAGGACGAGACTAAGAATACAGACAACTAATAACTACACAGGAACCAAATACAACAGGCCATAATAAACAAAGAACACAGAAAAAGACTAAACTTGAGCTGGAGCTGAGCACGGCCCCCACCGTGCTCAGGATCATGACACAAATAAACAAGAGATCCTAAGCAGTCGCTAATATTGGATGTTCCATTCATTTTCAATAATTAGGTATTCTGTAATTAATATTCACACAGTCACATAAATCTTGGTGTCCAGTCCCTTTTATATATGTCAAAGTTCAATTCAATTCAATTCAATTCAACTTTATTTATATAGCGCCATTTCACAACAACAGTCATCTCATAGCACTATCAACTGTAGGGGGGACCCCCACAGTTGCAGAAAGACCCCAGCAATCAGGCGATCCCCTGTGAGCAAGCACTTGGCGACGGTGGAGAGGAAAAACTCCCTTTTAACAGGAAGAAACCTCCAGCAGAACCAGGCTCAGGGAGGGGCAGTCATCTGCTGCCACTGGCTGGGGGGTGAGGGGATAGAGAAGAAGAAAAGAACAGACATGTAGAGAGCAAACAGCACGATGGGGACTCAATCTATGGGAGAGAACAAACAAATGTTAATGACCAGCAAAAAAAAAAAATATTTCATAGAGAGTGAGGAAAGGAGTGAGGCCCAGTGCATTACTGGAGGACCCCCGGCTGACTAAACCTATTAGCAGCATAACTAAGGGAGGGTTCAGAAACACATGATCCCTCCCTAATTGTAGGCTATATCAAAAAGGTAGGTTTTAGCCCTATTCTTAAAAACAGAGATCGAGTCTGACTCCCGAATCCAGATTGGCAGCTGATTCCACAGGAGAGGAGCTTGATAACTGAAGGCTCTGCCTCCCATTGTACTTTTGGAGATTCTAGGTATTACAAGTAATCCTGCATTTTGGGAGCGTAGTGCTCTGTTAGGATGATACGGTAGTATCAGATCTTTTAAATAAAAAGGAGCCTGATTGTTTAGAGCTTTGTAAGTAAGAAGAAGGATTTTAAACTTAATTCTAAACTCTATGGGAAGCCAATGAAGGGAGGCCAGAACCGGAGAGATATGATCTCTCTTTCTAGTACCTGTTAAAACTCTTGCTGCAGCATTTTGGATCAGCTGAAGACTTTTTAAAGATGTTTTAGGACAGCCTGATAATAAAGAATTACAATAATCTAATCTCGAGCTAACAAAAGCGTGGATCAGCTTCTCAGCATCACTCTGAGACAAGATGCTCCTAATCTTGGCAATATTACGCAAATGATAGAAGGCAGTCTTAGAAACAAATTTAATATGTGAATTGAAGGACAAATCCTGATTAAAAATAACTCCAAGGTTCCTCACAGAGCTATTAAGAGAAAGAGTAACTGCATCCAAACTGAAAGTTTGATTTGGAAAGGAATTTCTAAGGTTTTTTGGACCAACAAGAATGACTTCAGTCTTATCTGAATTTAATAGCAGGAAATTACAAGTCATCCAAGCTTTGATTTCCTTAAGACAGGCTTCTAACTTGGCTAATTGATTAGTATCATCTGGCTTCATTGACAGGTATAATTGTGTGTCATCTGCATAACAATGAAAATGTATACAGTGTTTTCTAATAATGTTGCCTAACGGAAGCATATATAAACTAAAAAGAGTAGGGCCTAGCACAGATCCCTGTGGAACTCCATGACTAAGCTTTGAGCTGGAAGAAAACTCCTCATTTACATGAACAAACTGGAACCTATCAGATAAATAAGATCTAAACCACTGCAACGAAGTTCCATTAAGTCCAACATAGTGTTCTAATCTATCAAGTAGAATATTATGATCAATAGTATCAAAAGCTGCACTAAGATCTAAAAGGACAAGTACAGAAACTAGTCCATTATCAGGTGCAATGAGGAGGTCGTTAGTGACCTTCGCTAAGGCTGTTTCAGTACTATGATGGATTCTAAACCCAGATTGAAACTCTTCAAGTAAACCATTTCCCTGCAGGTGGTCAAATAATTGCGTAGCAACAACTCTTTCTAAGATTTTTGAAATGAAAGGGAGATTAGAGATTGGTCTATAGTTAGCTAAAGCTCCTGGATCTAGCGTTGGCTTTTTGAGTAAGGGTTTAATTTCAGCCGTTTTAAAAGCCTGCGGTACATGGCCTAAAGTTAATGAAGAATTGATTATATGAAGAATAAAGCTACCAATAAGTGGGAAGACTTCTTTAAATAACCTGGTAGGAATAGGGTCTAAAAGACAAGTTGAAGGTTTGGATGAGGAAACTATTTTGTCTAACTCACAAAGGTCGATTGGAGTAAACTCATCAAGACAGACATCAATAGAAGGAGTTGTAGTAGTTACAGTATTTAAGTTAGCTGTGGGAAGAATCTGATTGATTTTATCTCTGATGGATGAAATTTTATTATTGAAAAAGTTCATAAAGTCCTGACTAGTAAGCTCTAAGGGGATGCTAGGATTGACAGAGTCCTGACTCTTTGTCATCCTGGCTACAGTACTGAAAAGAAACCTGGGATTATTCTTGTTCTCTTCTATTAATGCAGAGTAATAACTCGTTCTAGCTTTTCTAAGAGATTTTTTATAAATTAAAAGATGATTTCTCCAAGCTAAATAGATTTCATCTAAATTAGTAGAGCGCCATTTTCTTTCTAATTGACGAGTCTTCTGTTTTAAGCTATGAGTTTCTGTGTTGAACCAAGGAGTTAAAAATCTCTGATTAGACTTTTTCTTTTTTAAGGGGGCCACCAAGTCTAGAGCCTGATGCGGAGAAGCTGAAACACTATCCACCATGTTATCAATTACAGAAGGAGCAAGCTGTCTATAGCTTATTTCCGTTGTGTTGACACATGGCATAGAGGAAACAATCTGCATAAATTTGGAAACAGCATCATCTGAGAGGCATCTACTGTGATATATTTTTCTTTAGGAGCCAAATAGTCAGAAATAGTAAAATCAAAGGTTAACAGACAATGGTCTGACAGTACAGGGTTATGAGGAGACACTACAAGATTTTCTATTTCTATGCCATATGTCAGAACAAGGTCCAATGTATGGTGGAGGTAATGAGTAGAATTTCCTACTTTCTGAGAAAACCCAATCGAGTCTAATATTGAATTAAAAGCCACATTAAGGCAGTCACTATCTACATCCACATGTATATTAAAGTCCCCTACTATAATTATTCCATCAGATTTCAGCACTAAATCAGCTAAGAAATCAGCAAATTCGGATAAAAATTCTGAATAGGTTGATGAGGGATGATAAACTATGGCAAATAAAATTGGGTTTAACCTGAAATTGCTAAAGTGCCCAACACTGAGGACCAGGCCCTCAAAGGAATTATAACATGTTTTTTGCTTTACATTAACTAGTAATTTGGAATGGTAAATTGTTGCTACTCCTCCTCCACGACCAGAACTTCTGGGATTTTGACAGTTTAAATAACCAGAGGGAGTTGATTCATTTAAACCAACATAATCCTCTTGCCCTAACCAAGTCTCTGTAAGGGAAATTAAATCAATCTGATGATCAATTAACAGATCATGGACTAACAGAGACTTGGGAGTTAGAGACCTAATATTTAATAAACCACATTTAATTTTTAAATTATGAGGAGGAACAGAGGCCAAATCATTCAATTTAGAGGCTTTATGTTTAATTTGAGTTTTACCAATATTTTGCTTTATCACTTTGGGATGCTTATACATTATATTTTTATTCACTTTGGAGGGAGCAGACAACGATTCTCTGATGGGGAAGTCAGGGGCTAAGCTGAGGGGTGGCGGATGAAGAGGAGCTGCAGAGAGGCGTGTAAGACTGCGACTCTGCTTCCTGGTCCCAACTCTGAGTAGTCACGGTTTTGGAAATTTGGATAAAAAAGATGCCAGATTGTTAGATAAATGAGAAGCACCATCCAAAGTGGGATGAATGCTGTCTCGTCTCATAAGACCAGGTTTTCCCCAAAAAGAGCTCCAATTGTCAATGTAGCCCACGTCATTTTTAGGACACCACACAGACAGCCAGCGGTTCAAGGATGACGAGCGACTAAACATGTCATCACTGGTCAGATTGGGGAGGGGCCCAGAGAATACTACAGTGGCAGACATCGTTTTTGCAAAGTCACACACCGATTCTATATTAAGTTTGGTGACTTCCGACTGCCGGAGACGGATGTCATTAATGCCGGCGTGAATAACAATTATGGAGTATTTACAGTTACTTTTAGCCAGCATTTTCAAATTTGACTCGATGTCGCCTGCTCTGGCCCCAGGAATACATTGGACTATGGACGCTGGAGTCTCTAGGTTCACGTTTCTGACTACAGAGTCGCCAATGATCAGAGTTTTTTCCTCAGCGGGTGTGTCACTGAGCGGGGAAAAACGATTAGAAACGTGAACAGGTTGGTGGTGAACCGGGGCTTTGCGACTAGGCTTCCTTCTCACCGTCACCCACCCAGTCTCCTCGCTGCTGAGGAGAGCCGGGGAACCACTGACAGGGGGGCCTAAGCTAGCTAGCTCCGCTGCAGCTAATGGGCGTCCGTCGAGATTAACTGGCGCAGACGGTGTTTCAATGCAGCGGAGCCGGGATTCCAAATCAGACAACCTCGCCTCGAGCGCCTCAAAAAGACAACATTTATTACATTTACCGTTATCACTAAAAGAGGCAGAGGTGTAGCTAAACATCTGACAGAGAGAGCACACCAGAGGAGGAGAGGAAAGAGAGCTAGTAGCCATAGCTAGTGGCTCGAGAGCTGGAGAGCAAACCACACAGGCAGACAGCAAAACAGGAAGTGACGATACGTTACCACAAGGAAGTGACGATCTCACATGTGTCTAACATGTGATTGCCTACATATAGGCTACACATATAGGCTACACCTCTGTATTCCACTTTTAAACACAGCCTACATTTGGGCCTGGAAAGCCTGATTGGGAAACCTGTTTCAGACAGGAAGACTTGGTTCTACGGGCAATGCACTAGCTCTAAACAAATGTTGAAAACATTTGCAGTCATATTTTGTTAAATGGCATCATGGAACCCTCTGGACTGCACTTGCTCTGGTTTCATTAGCAGCAGCGTTTAATGGTTTTAACAGCAACAGCAGCTAACAGGCATTCACTCCTCTCAGCTGGGCTTCAGGCTGCAGGGGCACTAATGAGCACAGAGCAGTTGCATATGTCTGAATAATTTAACTGTTTCCAGGAGGACAGGAGGGAGTGGCCTTCTATCTGCTGCTGCAGCTGCCACACACACACACACACACACACACACACACACACACACACAGACACTCTCACATGACCGCTAGCATACACAGAGGATAAGTCACTCTTTAAAGGCACAGCATCAATTAACCCCGACAGACAGACACTCCACTATTTGCCTAAGTGCCACACACAGATGAAGCCACATATTGATTGTAACCTTCCTCACTCACAGATAAGCTTGTACTGACAGAGGGGCACACACACACACACACACACACACACACACACACACACACACACACACACACACACACACACACACACACACATCCAGGCTACTTGCTGTAAAGCTTGACGGTACAGTGACAGAGGGAAAAACAAGTCTGATACTGTCAAATACTGTTCTCTGGACTGATGATGAAGCAGGACTGTCGCTCAGTAACCCTGGACTGCACAAACACGTTTTATTGGGGGGGGTTGTTATGTCCCTGGCTCATCAGGTTCTTTAAAGGTCCCATTTACTGCACTTTCCCACATGTTGACAGCTCTCACGGGTCCATAATGAAATGTTTGTGACATGTTTTGGTCAAATTTTCTTCAATTATCTAATTAATGCAGCGTCATTGTGAATCATCTTTTGCAGCCTTCCTCAGAACAGCTCATTTCAGTGAATGTCTCTTTAAATGCCCAAGAGCTGCAGTTAACTCCTCCCTCCCTCTAACATCACTATTGCTAATCTTAGCTGGCTAGCTCCTGTTATGTCAGTAATAAGGAGCCAAGGACGAGGCCAGGTGTCAAACTAAACACACAGTTATTGAGAGGCACCTTGAAGCACACAGGCGCAGCCATCAGGCAAAGAGGTGGCAAAGAGACTGCCCCTCCTGCCCACTGTCCTCTTATAGCCACGGGTGGTGGCGGAACCGGAAGGTGGAGCAGCCACCCGTACCACACAAATAAAAGTCTAAACTCTAATACAACATTCTCCACCCCCTTCACAAAAGTCAAAAAAAACACACACACAATTTGGACCCACCCCAATTTGGAACCCGAATCACACACTAAAGTAATTAGATAACACAAGATGAATGGTCTAACACAGTCACTCCAAAACAATTAAAACTAGGGGGAGATGGGTAGACTGCCACCTCACCCCACATGGCAACGTGGGTTATTCTGCTGCTTGTACCTCAAAAAAGTCCATTTAACACAAAAGACCGCCGTTTCCTTCCCTAAACAAAACATCAAATTAAGCCCCATGAACATACTGTATACAAACAGCAAATACATCAAGTAAAATATTCTAAAAACACCAAATAAGTTGTACCCCATAACCATCAAAATATAAACACGCACATAACATCTAGACCAGATACCAACTATGAGAACAGGACCATGCCCTGCCCCCCCTTTTTGGACAGTCCGCCCAAGGAGGAAAATTGCCTCCTGGGTCACCGCTGACTGTCTCGACCCCGATGCGCCTCCTCTTCGACACCACCGGAGGAGTTCCATGTCCAGACCCAAGTCCACCAGTGTTCTCCCGGGCCTGCTGCAGCTCATTCAGGTGCCTCCATGAGCCATCCAACAGTCTCAAAGGTCTCCAGTCTGAGACCAATTACAGAGCCAGCCCTCTTCATAATCTTGTCAAGTCTGTTAGTGTCACGCCGTGCTCCTAAACTAAACAAAATACACAAAATAATCCCATATCACAACATAAACATATACCATAACACAAGAACTATAAATATTTAATTATTTACAGCACTGTTCCTTGGGTAGGAGGAGTAGAACTGGCATGAGGGGGCCCAGGGCAGTCCCTCAGCAAGCACGCCCCTGGAAGCAGCAGACCCTCGGGACGATGGCTGATCTTCTGGACGATGAAGCCCATGACACTGACTCCTGTCCAGCCTCGCCACCTGGAGCCTCTTCCCAGACACACCGAAGCCGACTGACGTGCCTCGCTGAGCCATCGTACAACTGGAAATATGCTGCTCCCAGCTTAGCTACTATGCGCAGACACCCCTGATGTTTAACTGGCTGTCGTCTGGCCCATCCTCACCGTGAACGTTCTTCACCCCGAACCTGAACCAAGTCCAAAACCCTCAGCGATGCCCGGCTCGGCCTGAAATGGTGCTGCTGAGCATGCGGTTCCTTCATGCTCGTTGGTCTTAGCCCCGACCTCTTCTAAAACCGTTGTATCATTCACCACCGTAGCTGCAGACCCTCCATCCCCCTGAGGCCAAGCTCCGGAGGCATCTGGGGCTAGCACATCAGTGTCACTCGCTGGCTCAGGCAGCTCACTGCCACGCTCAGTACCCCACTCTACCGTATCCCAAGTGCTGGCACTGAGACCTTCCTGTGCCGAACCTGAGTGAAGCTGGTCCTGCTTGACCACCATGGTGTCCATTAGCTCTTTGTCCCACACAACATCCTCATTGACCACCGGAACCAGAGGGTTCCACTGGCCACCACCTGACCATTCATTCCCGGCATCGTCTTTTATGGCAAAACCCAGTCCGTAAAACAGATCACAACCCATGACGTTATCACCTCGCGCTGTCACATGGAACGTGAAGTCAACCATCGTTGTAGACTTGTACCGTACCATTAACTGCAAAGTCCCCACTGTGCACAGCCTGCCACCTCCATAACCATACAATGGCACCGGGTTACCTCTTATCCTGTAGTGGGGAAAAAACTTTCTCACTGTGGCCCAGTTCAGCGACGACCCCCCGCCCCTGTGCCAAGCAGCAGCAGCACCTCCACGCCATCCAATTCCTCTATGAAAAACGTGTACCCGTTGGTACTGGGGAACACCGTATGGATGGTCATCAGGAGCGGGCGGAGTGATTTCTTCCGTGGGCTCTCCAGTTCAGATACACAGCACACTCTAGCATAATGGTTCAAGCATCCACATTTGCTACGTTTTCCCCTAGCCAGGTAGTCCTTAACCTTATTGCGGTGTGTCGCGGACCCACAACCCTTGCACAGGGGTTTTCCTGGGCAGATCGTCGGCTGGCAGCATTGGCTTCCATAGTATCGTCGTCCAAGCTATCCTCGCTATCCGAGTCCGCAACATTTGCCGCTGCAGGAGGCTCCGGCGGCCGCTGTGACTGGTGCCAGGTTAGCTCTGAAGTTAGCTTGTCTGTGGCCTCAAACTGGAGAGCTAGATCAACAGCTCTGTCTAATGTTAGGTCATTGGGCACCGTGAGTAGCCTAGCCCACAATGCGGCACTACACATGTGCTCCACAAGCTGGTCAAATACCATTTCATCTTCCAACGGCCCAAAGTGACACTCGCTAGCTAGCTGCCTCAAGTTGGCGACAAACTGATGAATAGGCTCACTTATTTATTTATTTATTTATTTATTTTTATTTTGTATACTTTATTGATCCCCAGAGGGGAAATTGAGGGCATCCACCTGGATAGATGAAGCAGCCGCGATACTTGTTGATGTCGCTGCCGAAAACGAATCCTCCGAACAGTTACTCTACCGGGAGTGTGAAAATGGTTGGCTAGCAGCTCCACAACGTCTTCAAAAGAGTCCGAAGCTCTGAGTGTGCGCAGGACCTGTTGGCCCTCAATACCTAGGTTGTGAACAAGTAGCGCATGTGCTCTTAGCTTGTTGAGCTTACTCAGGTCCAGTACGGACACATTGCTCCGCACTGTGTGTGTTTATATACTTGCATATTTATTCCACCTAGCTGCAATGCTCCGTACTGTGGGTGTTTATATATTTACATATTTATTCCATCTAGCTACAATGCTCTGCACTGTGTGTTCATATATTCATATATTTATTCCATCCAGCTACAATGCTCTGCACTGTGTGTCTGTGTGTGTGTGTGTGTATATATATATTTTATAGTAATACGTACATATGTTTATTAGCTGCTCTTGCTTGCTTGTTTTTTTTTTTTCTTGCCTTCTGATTGTTGCTCTGAGTGTTGCTATCCCTGTGCTGTTGCAATCCTGGAATTTCCCCGTTGTGGGACTAATAAAGGCTTATCTTATCTTATCTTATCTTACGGTGATGTACGTCTGGAAAGCCTCAAACCCCATGGGCCAAGGAACTAGCGGTTCACCCGGGAGCTCGAGAAAGGGGGCAAAGTGGTGTGATACACGCCTCCATGAGTTAATCCTCAATCGCCAAATGTTATGCATATTAAAATACCTTGGGTGAAGGATGATGCAAGTTGACTGGACGAACACAGCTTTATTAATGTTGGAGAACAACGGTAACACGGTAGGCACCTGGCAGAGAGCACTGGTCAAAGAGGCTGCAATTCACCTTGTATAGAGTGGTGCCATGACGGGAAGTGCACGTCACTACACCACACTACACAATAATGTGCCAAACACTATACAGCACTAACCACTGCTCCACCAAGCTGCCAAACAATTCGCCAACAGTTCTTCTTGTCTTGCAAAGGTATTTTTCCACAAATAGTTGCAAAATAGTTGTAAGCATTTGCAAACAGTTGCTAAAGTTCTTTTTGGTTTGCCAAGTACTAGCAGCTCTTTAAGAACCTTTATACAGCAGTTAGTTCCGACCGAGCAATTTGATTGGACAATAGGGATTTCAGGAGTTACTAAAATCTACAGTAATTGCACTTTAACTTTCACTAGATATGCATCACTCCGCTTCAAAGGTGTTCTAGTAACCGTTAATTACTAACCATTATTTAGTGTTAACTCTTGGTCGGCAACATTAATGGAATAAGGCAAAACGATGGACATTTTTCCAAATATAACATTTGAGTTAAATTATAAATGGTCATCAGAAGAGGAGGAGGAGAAGGGAAGAAGCAGGCTATTTCCATGGAAACCTCCCGGTGTGCAAGAATTTCATCAGCTGACCTGGACAATCTGGAGAAAAACAAAGGAGGATAGCACGGTAAAACCACAATACTTTTGTGGTGATGGACTCTTTGTTTCATCTGAAAATACCAAGAAAAGCAAGGGAAGTGTGCCGAAGAAATTGCTAGTGTGCTAACTACTAGCCACTGGCTAGTGACTGGTGTAATAGCCACATTTTGATCTGGGATCTTCTGCAGTACCGACTCAACAGGTATACTATGTTTTATAAACACTTATTACTTTTGCACTTGACAATATTTAATTTGCTTACATGTGTGTGAAATGACAATAGACGTCTTCATGTTGATTGAGATGTTTAGCAACAGTTACTGGCTACATTTAGAAGGACTATTTTTTTCTCAGCTGCATAAAATAACTGGTTAAACAAACAAATCATAATATTTTGTCCAGTATTGCTGTCATTTAATAAATTGTGCTTGCAGAACTGTTGTATAAAAGCAATATTACACTTGAGTTTGTTAAGGTATCATAAATATACTAACTATGGCTGTGATACTCTCACACTTGTAGTTAGTATATTCATTGATACCATACTCCCTCCTGTGTAACATTGCTTAATTATGACAAGACTGTTGGTGATCTTAAAAACTGTGTGCAAAATGTTACAAACCCTGACGAAACCCAAAAACTGCAGCGTTTGTGAACGTTCCTCAGCATCTGTTGTTCCATAAGATACTATCCATAAAATCTTGGTTTTCTTGTACTTGATTTGGTCGGGTTTTGACCTCAACACTAGAAGAAAATATGCCATTACAATGATGTCATCAATAATACTGTTAATCGTGATAAAATCGTCATCATTTTTGAGTTATATATGTCGTAGCCTAGCCGAGGGGGTTGGGGTAATGACATCAGGTGAGCTACAGCTAAAGTATATATTCTGTTGTTCCCTATAATAAATGTTGTTCAGTACTCAGTTAATGGAAGCTCCCATCTCATGTTATTCGGACATAACATTTGGCGACGAGGAATAAAATGAAGCGTTGATTTGACAGGAAGCATAGAGTGAGGGCCCACGGACTGAAGGTGTCAGACCGAGTTTGGAATAGACACCCTAACCGCGTACATAAGCTGCAGCCGCTCTGGACGGGGCACCTGCGGATTACGAGGCAATGGGGACAGGACACGTTCGAGCTCGAAGACAGGTTGCAGTGGCACTCCAGCAGACTCTGAAGGTCACCACAGGAGCAGAGGACTAGTGCTACGATGAGACAGCCTGACATGAGGTGGAACTGGGTGGACTGGGGTGGTGAGAGCTCACAGGCACGGCCGACGTTTCCTGGTGCAGAGTCCCCACCTAGGGAACGTCCGGCTAGAGTTCATCAGAGACCCAGATACCTGGAGGACAATATATTAAGGACAACAATAACTGATGCCTGTTGAGACTAAGTGGCAGAATAATCCTCTCCGTGCTCAGTTAATGGAGGCTCCCGTCTCATGTTATTCGGACATAAAAGTTTGTTCATGATTCCATAATATTTTCCTCAGAACTGAGTGATTCCATGTTTTTCCACTGCTTGATCTAAAAAAAATATTGCAACTGTTTCTGAAAGCAAGAAGTTTGGCATTTTGAATAAAAACAGTTTTATGATATGTCTAATTAGTTTATCTTTTACTAAATTAAACAACTGAATGGATATCTCCAAGAGTGGTGATTCCATCATTTCTGCCTGGGGCTTGTGTTAAACCAGAGATGACACATCTGTGATGTATCTGGGTGGAGTGTGGAGACTTTCAGTAAGGGTGGCTGATTGACTTGAATGTTGTTTGAAGATTATAAAGGAAGGTTTGTCCCTTTGTTCAACACAGTCTGCCTCCTACCACATATAGGTGTCGTGTCGCTACATTGCTGCCTACCAATGAGGACCTTTGAGTACCTCAGAAGCTGTCCATTTTCCTCATTGCCTGCTCTGGCTTACCTTGCAGTCTACTGCTCACCTATTATTTTTCTACTTACATTATTGTGTAAACTGGAAAAACAAAAGGACATTATGAAGATCAAAGTCATGATGTTTCTGTGACTGTGTGCCCTCACTGTTTACACTGGGCCTCACATGATGATACCAGAGCAGAGACCGATGAACCTGGTCCGCTACACAGGAAGGAGAAGACGTTTTAGACTCCACTCCATCATTATAGGGACATGTGATATCGCGCCCCTGTTGGGTGGACGAATTATCAACATGTTCCTGGCATGACAGGAAAGTAGTGGCTGACAAGGACAGCATGGCTACTACCAGACTCTGGTGGGAGAAACAAAGGGTTTGAGTGCCTGGAAACAACACCAACACTATGTTTATGCTAGCTAAAAACTAACCAAGGATAATCAACAAGAGTCTGACTGCACATGAAAGCACTCCATGTTTTAGTCAAGCTGTCAGTTATCATCCCGTGTGGTGACAAAGTTACAGGATTTTTCATTAACACATCATTAATCGTCATAAGCTGAGGTCTCACCAGAGCTGTCCAGGTCTTCACTGGTTTCCCTCACACCAAAGAGTCATGTCTCACTGGTGGTCCTTATTTCTCCTCATCCTCCTCTGCTCCTGGTCTATGATGGTTTGTATATAAGAACGTGGATCATATACAGTAACTCCAGTCCTCAGATCTTTACACTGGCTTCCTGTCTGTCAAGGAATAGATTTCAAAATACTGCTCTTGGTTTATAAAGCTCTGAATGGTTTAGGACCAAAACACATTTCAGATCTTCTGGTCCCTGATGAACCACCCAGAGCGCTCTGGTGGTCAGGGTCAAGCCTACTATCTGTGCCCAGAGTTAGAACCATACGTGGTGAGGCAGCATTCAGTTTTGATGATCCTCACATGTAGAACAATCTCCCAAAAAGCATCAGGGCTGCTGAAACCTCAACTACTTTAAGTCCAGGTTAAAAACTTTCCTTTTTTCCGCTGCCTTTCAGTAGAACAATTGTTCGAACGCACCCCAGGCAAGTGTGACCTTTCTGTGTGGTTTGTTGTCTATGTGGGTACTCTGGTTTCCTCCCACAGTCCTAAGACATGCACGGTTGGTTAACTGGCACTATCTGGACACGCACAACTGGGAACGAAGCAGCTCCAGTCCTCTCACCAATGACCAAACACCACTACGCATTCATTCTATGCGCAATCTTCTCTGCACCATCTCAACATACTCCAAAAGTGTTTTACTTTGCCATGTTGCATTGGAGCAAAACTGTCAGACAACCCCATCTGATTACATCTCTTTTCTCTTCCTGTCTTTAACCTCTTGCACTCCGGCGTACCGTGGACGGGCACGTCTCTGCGTCCTACAGCACACGAGGGCGCTCTCATGCGCTCTAGGACGCACGAGGGCACTGCGTCCAAGAGCGCACTGAAAAAAAAGCTGCATTTCCGTTCTTCCGCTACAGACACAGCCACGAACAGATCAGATATGATTGACCTCTCATTCGACTAATAAGAGCCTTGAATTGGGTTTCTGAAACCTTGAAGAACCAATGACTGAAAACCTAGCAAGAAGGACCCGCCTACCAACGCTGCCAATGCAGCGAGCCAATTGAAACACAGAAGTTCGCAAGCTGTTTTGTGTAAGGCTGGCTGAAGACAGACTGCTGCAGCAGCAGATGAAAAAAGGACCCGCAGGAAGAACCCTACAGACCCAGCAGCACGGAGACCACCCACAAGTGCGACCTGTGTGACAGGGACTGCCATTCGCGCATCGGCCTGTTCAGCCACAGGCGGTGCTTTTTTTTTTTTTATTCCAGCAGAGTAGACGTTTAGGATTCTCTTCCATGGTCATCATAGACCGACGGAGGCCGACGACGAAGGCTGAGTGACACACACGCGTTCGCCAGTCTTTTTTTAATTACTACTGTTATTTGTTTTGAAAAATCATTCGCCAAAACCGCAATCATGAAAGCGCAAAACCACAATAATGGAATTATGTTTTGACCGGGTCGCAAGACCAGCGTCGCGTTCATCTGACAATGAGGAAGAGAAGAAGTTCGCCAGCTCCGCTTCTGCTGTGAAGAGGTAAGTGTTCTAAGCTAAATTATTCTTTATCCCTGAAAATTGTAATCAAAATGACTTTTGACCGATCGGTAAATTACAGCTGTGCGTCATCGCTACATGACGCACCGCGGCGCAACAGGCGATGTCCGTCCTCTGTAGCGAGGGGGGGGGGCAACCCCCCCACACACACACACACAGCCCTGAGTGTCACCTTTCATTAGAGCCCAAGATGAAGCTTCTATATTGAATCATTCAAAAGTTACAGACGTTTTTCCAAACTGTGCCATTTGGCACAATTTGGCACAGTTCCAAAATGCCTGGGAACAACCTGAGGAAAAAGCTGTGTAATATATTCATTTTTTGTGGTATTGTTACCAAATTTGGACCTCAGCTGGATAACACTTGGTTCTACATTTCTGTTGCATTTTCCAGCCCGGATCTGAAGCTGTGTGTTATTTGCAAGCATTTGTATCCAAAAAAACACCCAGGCGAAATTTATTTTCTTCAAGTTCACTATGTTTAGATGACTGTAACTCAGTGGCTGGAGCACTTAGAGAGATTTTGACTGTTTTGCCAAAAAATTCAAAGTGTTTTCTTTTAAATGAGACCAACCCCATGAAGATGCTGCAAAGGGTTGAAGAACAGCTTTTGATTTACTTTGGGCACGTTATTTTTTGGCGTTTTTAGGGAAATTGACCGGAATGCAAGGGGTTAACGGGCAGCAGTGTCTTGCCAAAAAAAGTCTGAACAAACAAATCAACACGTACAGGAATCTAAATATTTCCAGGCTGATCTGGATATTTGTGGATCATTTTCTCTCTGGTACATTACCCATTTGACATTTACTGGGTGTAAAATCGTACCGTTAGTAGGCTACCATATCAGGCACATTTAAGGCTAATGGCGGCTAGCTCTGCATTACACAAACAGAGTAAATCCTGTGATAAAAAAGACTTAATGGTTGAAGGACATGTTCAGTTGTATGCACAGTGGCCCAGGATAATGACTGACACTGCATCAGTCCTTAAAAGCAGTTTAATGGTAAAACCATTTTAATTTGGGTCAAGTTTTCAAAGTAGTTTGTTAAAAAAAAATGTTAACTAGCCTGGAGGATAACTTCCGATAGGCCAGAGAGTCCTGATTGGCTCATACACGACCCACATGCCAGCACCATGAATAATTACATCACCAAAAACATTCTGTCTCAACTCCCCTTTTTGCAGGGGGCGGGGCTTAAGTGAAACTTTACAGCAACAAAACAGAGATATGAGACATTTGAGTGATTTCACTCTTGATATGTCTTGTAAGTCATAAAAAACATGTTACAGACATGTTAATAAGCAAAAAACTTATCTGATTTTAACCGTAGTATCACTTTAAGAGGATGACTGACTGAATGACTAAATGAATGTCTGCTGCAGACAAGCCTGATGAATATATGATGTGATTTATTGATGTGCTTTGACCAGCAGCCTACAAGGGGTAGAACTGATGAAAACACATTTTTACACTCGCTGCTGTAAAAGGGGACACAGGATGTTCCAGCTGGGAACAATTTTCTTCTATGATGAGTGAGTTTGGGGTTTTTGATAAGCCATTACTTATTTTAGACTTTATTTTGTATGGGTATCACAGTAGCATTAGAACTAAAACACATTTACAGCAGTGAATGTAATCTGGTGGTGCGCGGGCCACATCCAAGTTCTCAAGTAACGGCATGTGGTTCTCAAGTAACTTTGGAAGTATGTCGTTTTTGTATATGGATATATGCACACATAAATAACTACTTTTTCTTTTGCATTTTTGTAAGTATTAACATTTTAATCCTCCGTTTATTGCTAACATTTTTTTCTGTTCTCTCTGTTTTACTCTTTCTCTTATTCTTCTTTTCCAAAAGCCTCCTATGGACTAGTGTTGTGAATTAGCATGTATTGCTAAAACAATTAAGCAAAGTATTTGGTTTATCCAATACATTTGTCTGGCCACATAAAATAATAATAAAAGTAGATACAGCAGTTTCTTACTCTTAATCCTTTAAATGCCAATTTGATTTCATGATCAACCCTCTTGCATAAAAGGTTGCAGATACGCACCTGTATGGTAAACAGTGTTCACTTATATAGTGCTTTTTCTCATCTCTAGATGGTCGGTCACTGCAACAGATACTGGAGTCAGTTTGTCTTGGCCTGTCCTTGCCACTGATAATACCTCTATCTGCCAAGAATGTGCTGCTAGTCCAGCAAAAGCTAGCAGCTCTCAAATACTTTGCAAGCAGTTTCATGAAATGGTCAGTCAGAAAGCAAGACATACTCGGACGTCGCCCGGGTTAACAAAGCCAGGAGTTCCTGGCAGTGGAGGGCGAAGGACAGAGCTGCGTGGAGGAATCTGATCAGACCTAAATGAAATAGTCATTGTCTCCCCCAACAGACTGCTATGATGGATGGATGGAGATGACCAAAGCACTTTACAGATCCTGCTGTCCACCCATTCAGACACTGATGGCGGCAGAGCTGCTATGCACCGGTGCTTCCCTGACCCACAAGGAGCAACTGGGGGTTCAGTTTCTTGCTCAAGGACACTTTGACATGCAGGCTGCACACAGAGCAGGAATTGAACCCCTGACCCTCCAATCAGTAGTCGGCCACACTACACCTGCACCACAGCTGTATGTAAAAAAACTCCAAAAATAATCCCAGACGTACTAACCATTTCACATCACTAGATGGAAGACATGTATAGCTTAAATCCTACCACAATTTCACTGTGGAGGACTGGGGCCACATCCACCAGAAACGGTAGCCAGTTTCAGAACGCAGGCATAAAGACCTGTACTTATATAGCACTTTTTCTAGTCCCAAAGACCACTCAAAGCGCTTCACTAGTATTTACCCTCTATTCTAAGGGACTACAGGAGACAGATACCTAGGGACAATTTACAATGACCAATTAACCTAACATGCATGTCTTTGGATTGTGGGAAGAAACCGGAGCACCTGAAGTAAACCCACACATCACTGGGAGAACATGCAAACTCCACGCAGAAAGGCTCCTCCCCCTGCCAGCCTGGGGATTTGAACTTGGAACCTTCTAGCTGTTAAGCAACACCACTGTACCACTGTGCTGCCCAAGAAGAGAAGCTGGGACAATTGCGCGACGCATTTCAACAGTGAGAAAGCACTTGCTCTGAAGTTTGCAGACTGTGATTCTAAAAGGAATTATTTAGCTTCTGAGGATGATTCTGAAGGGTAATATTTACCTTCTGTGACAGCGTAAGATGGACCAGTGGATGGCCACCTTGCATCCGTGGTCAACCGAGCAGCACGTCACAGAGAGCGCATTATTACCAGTTCAGTGGTGTTGCATAACTGAAATCAAGGTGGAATAAATCAGAAGATAAATGTTAGAGTTTCTGAATGTGGGACAGAAAGTGAATATGACCGACAGAAGACGAAATAAGGGACGAGGATGAGCACACGGTCACATGGTGATGCATGATGCACAGTAGGTCTGATGTTATTATCACTGTTTGTTTACATTCTACTGATTTTCTGGTTGATACATTTTGAGGATAACAACAAAAAACAAAAACAAAAAACCCTCTATGTAAATATGCTCAAAGTCCAGTTTTACTGAAAGTTATGTAATCCAATATGGCCACCATTACATTATGCAAATTAGATGAGTAAATTTACTTCCATCATAAACTTTGGATCATATTCTACATTTTTCTCATTTACAGTAAGCCATTATCTCTTACCACTTTCATGTTACAGCCCTTGGAATTTCTGAAATCTGAATATTTTCTTTGAAAAAATCTTGGCCACTAGAGGGTGCATGTAGAGCAGGTGTGTAAATGTGAAGCTGGCATTTAAAGGGTTAACAAATTTTGGGGGGTCACTATTCTTATACTTGAGTAATTAATGTCATAAGGTAACGCTACTTTTACTTGGCTGTCATAGTTTAGGCTGGATCATAGGATCAAGCCCACACTTTATGTCCATTTATTGTTTTTCTGATTATATATGATTATCATTTGCATTTATTGCCCTCTGTGCTCCCCTGAGTCCTCTGTCAATAGCCATGCTTACATGGACACAAGCAACCGGATTGAAAGCCTGAATGGAATAAAAATGCTTCATGTAAACACGCCAATCTGAATATTCTGACCCGATCACACTCATTCGGATCAAAATTTCATTCCGATTGAGATAGGTGGGTTATGCCGGTTGTGATTCCGATTGGTGTGCATATAAACACTTATTCCGAAACTTGGGTCAAAAATATGTTAACTGCACATGTCTGTACGTCAGCCACACATCGATGTGACATAGTTCTGCCTTTACAGCAGCTAGCGGAAGACATGGCGGGAGTAAAACAAAACTGGTCTGTATTGTCCTGCTGTCTCCCTCTGTTCATCATATGCAGAAGTTTGTACTTGCAGCTTCATTACTGAGACCAGCAGAAGCAAAAGTACAGTCTGAATAACACAATACAGGTCCAGTTCAAAAAGAGAAAGAACATTGTAAAACCAAGCGGCGAGCTGGCCTACTACAATGTTGTTGTTAGTGTCTCGGCAGATGATATCCAGCCACATCACACACGAGCAGCGGACTGAGACAAGCTACGTGATTGAGATTTTAAATTAGGATAAATGGAATGTAGTCAGCTATGCGGACTTGGGGCGGCAGTGGCTCAGGAGGTAGAGCAGGTCGTCTAATAACCTGATGGTTGGCGGTTCGAATCCCGCTCTCCCCAGATATCCTGCCGTTGTGTCCCTGGTCAAGACACTTCACCCGCATTGCCTCCAGTGCCCATAACACTGGGTATGAATGTGTATAAATGTATAAAAGTTCGGTGGTGGCCGGAGAGGCCGTTGGCGCGGATTGGCTGCCACGTTTCCGTTAGCCTGCCCCAGGGCAGCTGTGGCTACAGTAGTAGCTTGCCACTACCATTGTCTGTCTGGAGTGAATGAATAATGTATCTACTTGTAAAGCGTCTTTGAGTGTCTATGATAAAGCGCTATATAAATCTGATGCATTATTATTATTATTATTATTATGCCACTAATTATGCTTATATGGCCAAAGAACATATAGCAGCTAATGCAATGCTGCAAGTTGAAGCTAACGCAACAAAATAGTACTATTTGTTATAATGTAATTTTAAAGTTGCATTATATACAATAAACATTGCAATAAATGTGTACATATCTTTGTTATTGAGTGTTTGGTACAATTATTACTGCTCTTTAGGAAAGAAAGTTCCACACGTTGGTCAATGCAAGTTTCTTCAATATCAAAAAATTAAAAAAGTATCCAATTACTCAAGTAATAGTTCAATTACAGTGATAAATTACTCGATTACTAAAGTAATTGATAGCTGCAGACCTAATAACGACTCACCAAAATTTGTCTGAATTAGCCTACAGAAAAACCAAACATGGCAGCTCCAGGTTTGCTGACTTACACCCAGACTCTTTTTTGACTACACCAGTGCTTCCAGCTAACCTACCCAGGATCACCCAGCAGTCAGTCAGATATGAAGTGGAAGCAGTCACCACATCCATGTGTCTAGCAGATGAACAGCTAACCCAGCTGGCTCACGAGAAGGAGCCCTATGAGGGACCTTTAGCCTCCCCGGTGTCTAATTCAGCCCTCCTTGTGACTCCTGGGAAGATCTATAATCCTATCCTGGTCCTTTCCCTGCTCTTTCTGCTGAGCTGGAACCACACATTTCTTGATCAGGACCTGAAAGGCCTTTTTTCCTAACAGGATGATGACAGATGGTGGAAGACGAGGCTGCAAGGCTCCTCCACCCCTTCCCCCTCCATGTAATCCCGTCCTCTCTGACAGTGTGCTCTCCACAGCTATGCCCACTGTCCTACTCCCTCTTTCAGACTATTCTGCAGCCCGATGTATGCTAGCTGATGTGTTACCACCCAGCCCCACCTGTCCCCACCCAGCAAGACTGATTGAGAGTTAACCACTTCCTACAGGAGAAGGCCAAGTATCATGTTTGGTCATCAGAAACTGTGCTAACACATGCCAGCTGTTAGGATTATCAACATGAGCTGTATAGTAAGTGAACACCAACAGTGATTACAGACACTGAGGTTCTGACCTAGATAGAGGAGATGTGCTGCTGTCCTCTCTGCTCCTCATCACCCATGATGCCCTACATCTTGCACATACGTGGGTGTGTGTGCTCTGCTGCTTTGGATGGTTGTCATCCTTCACCATCTTATGTCACATATGACACACACACTATGAGCATATCTATAATATCTACTGTCCTGTGAAAAAGCATTTGCCCCCTTCCTGATTTACTTAAATGCTTCAGCTCATCAAACACATTTTAATATCAGACAAAGATAACCAGAGTAAACACAAAATGCAGTTTTTAAATGATGATTTCATTTATTAAGAGTCAAAAGCTATACAAACCTACCTGACCCTATGTGGAAAAGTAACTGCCCCTAAACCTAATAACTGGTTGTTCCACCCTTGTCCAATTAAGCATTTGTAATAACTGGCAATGAGTCTTTTACATCGCTGTTGAGGAATTTTGGCCCACTCTTCTCTGCAGAATTGTTTTAACTCAGCCACATTGGATAATTTGAGCTTGAGGTCATGAACTGATGGTCGGACATTCTCCTTCATGATTATTCTGGAAGAGAGCAGAATTCATGTTTCCAATTACAGCAAGCAGCAAAGCAGTCCCAGACCATGACACTACCACCACCATGTTTAACTGCTGCTATGATGTTCTTTTCATGAAATGCTGTGTTAGTTGTATGCCATGCCTTCTAAATAGTTCATCTTGTGTCTTGTCAGTCCACAGAATATTTTCCCCAAAGTCTTGAGGATCATCAAATTTTTTTTATTTTTTTTTTTTGGGGGGGGGGGGTTGTCAAATGTGAGTCAAGCCTTTGTGTTCTTTTGGTCAGCAGTGGTTTTGGCCTTGGAACTCTCCCATACATGGATGCCATTTCCAGAGGTGGGTAGTAACGTGTTACATTTACTTTGTTACATTTACTTAAGTAAGTTTTTACATAAATTGTACTTCTAAGAGTAGCTTAATACAACATACTTTGTATTTTTACTCAAGTATATTCATGAAGAAGAAACGTTACTTCTACTCCGTTACAATTGGGTGCATTCCGCTCATTACTTTTATTTTTGGTAATTTTGATAATCAAAATTATCCTACTCTCACTACAGAACATGATGTTGTCTGCAAACACCATGGTCCACGAAGACTCCTGCCTGACCTCATCTGTCAGCCTGTAGATCAACATGGCAAACAAGAAGGGGTTCAGAGCTGAACCCTGATGTAACCCCAACCCCATCTTGAACCCATCTATCACTCCTACAGCACATCTCACCACCATCTTGCTGTCCTCATACATGTCCTGCACCACCCTCACATACTTCTCTGCCACTCCTGACTTTCTCTTACAGTACCACACTTCCTCTCTTGGCACCCTATCATAGACTTTCTCTAGATCCACAAAGACACAGTGCAACTCCTGATCAAAACGTATTCAAGATACAGTTATATAATCAATATGGACTTAAATTTCAGACTCCCAGCTTTAATTTCAGGGCATTCACATCTTTATACAAAATCTCATTTCAGGAGCTCAAAAATAATTGGACAAAAGACTCAAAAGCTTTTTCATGGGCTGCATGGGCTATTTCCTGAATCCATCATCAATCAATCAGTGAAGCAGCCCTTCCTTAGGCTGAAGAAAAGAAGAAATCCATCAGAGAGATGGAAGAAATGTTAGGAGGGCCAAATCAACAGTTTGGTACATTGTGAGACGAAAAAAAAGAATGCATTGGTGAGTTTGGGAACTCAAAAAGGACTGGACGTCCACAGAAGACAACAGTGGTGGTGATGGCAGGATCACTTTCCACGGTGAAGAAAAACCCTTTCATAACATCCACTCAAGTGAAGAATACTTTTCGATCCAAGATGGCGCCCACAGCGGTCGACATGGTGCTTCGCTGCGCTCTTTGTTTGTTTTTGTTTGTCAATTGTGTGTCTGCTTGCACTTATACCCGTGAAGAACTTTTAAATATCAGGACTTTCACCCCCACGGACCTCCTCCCAGTTTTTCTAGCCCCTGCCGCCGATCTGGTTTATTGTTTGGCTCGGAAAGTGAGACGGCGGAAGAGAGGAAGACGAGCGGGCGCTCTCGTGCGACTTCGCAGGAGAGGCTCGCGAACGGCGCTGCCTGGCATATTTCTGTCCAATACCAACTCTCTCTCTAACAAGGTGGATGAACTGAGACTGCTGATGCGTTTTAAGGACCTCTCCTCCTCAGCTGCCCTCTGCTTTACTTAGACCTGGCTCCGGGAAAATATACCGGACAGCGCGCTGCGCCTCGACGGCTTCCAGCTCTTCCGTGCTGATCGTGACACAGAGCTTTCCGGCAAGACCACAGGAGGCGGAGTCTGCTTCTACATCAACTGCATCTGGTGCTCTGATGTAACGGTAATTTCCAAACACTGTTCTCCTGCCTTGGAATTTCTTGTTATCAATTGCAAGCCCTTCTATTCCCCGCGGGAGTTTGCTTCTTTCATAATGATCGCTGTGTACGCCCCTCCCGACGCGGACACGCGCGAAGCTCAGCGCGTGCTCGCGGATCACATTCAACACACAGAGCGGAGTTTTCCAGACTCGCTGATTATTGTGGCTGGCGACTTTAATCAGTGCAATCTGAGCCACGATCTCCCCCGCTACAAACAGTTTATTAAATGCCCCACCAGAGGATTAAACACACTGGATCACTGTTACACCACAGTGAAAGACGCATATCGCGCTGTCCCTCGAGCTGCGCTGGGATTATCTGATCACGTGATGGTTCACCTCATTCCCACATACAGACAGAGATTGAAGCTCACTAAACCTGTTGTGAGCACTACGAAGATACGGACCAGTGATGCTGAGGAGAAGCTGGAAACGTGCATGGAAATATCTGACTGGGGCATGCTTAAAGGAGCCACGCATGATCTGGATGAGTACACGGTCACTGTGAACTCATATATCCACTTTTGTGAAGAGAACATTCTTCCATCACGCACCAGGGTGAGTTACTCTAATGACAAACCCTGGTTCACAGCTAAGCTCAGACAGATCAGGAAGGAGAAGGAAGCAGCGCTGAAAAGTGGAGAGAGGGACTGCTACAGGGAGGTTAAATACCGGTTTAACAGAGAGCTGAAGAGGGCTAAATCTCTATACTCAGAGAGACTCCAGCAGCAGTTCACTGCTAATGATTCGGCTTCCGTGTGGAGAGGACTGAGGCAAATCACCAACTATCGACCAAAGGCTCCTAAAGGTCAGGATGACAAAGCCCTTTGTCAGAGACTGTCCCAACACTATGCCCGTTTTGACACCTCGTCATCTGTGTCCAACTCCCCCCCTCCCTCCAGCTCCACAGCCTCCACATTCCCTACTTCATTTAAGGCACCCCCCCCTCCTCCCCCCCTCCCCTTATCATCAGTGAGCAGGATGTGCTCAAACAGTTCTCCAGACTGAACCCGCGCAAGGCCCCCGGCCCAGACGGCGTGTCTCCCTCCACCCTGAGACTCTGTGCGAAACAGCTGGCTCCTGTATTCACAGACATTTTTAACACCTCCCTTAAGTTATGCCACGTGCCATCCTGCCTCAAATCCTCCACCATCATCCCTGTCCCCAAGAAGCCACGGATCACTGGACTTAATGACTACAGACCTGTAGCGCTCACCTCTGTAGTCATGAAGTCCTTTGAGCGCCTGGTCCTGTCCCACCTCAAGTCCATCACCACCCCTCTCCTGGACCCGCTGCAGTTTGCCTACCGAGCCAACAGGTCTGTAGACGATGCAGTCAACCTGGCCCTCCACTCCATCCTGCAGCACCTGGACTCCCCGGGAACCTACGCCAGGATCCTGTTTGTGGACTTCAGCTCCGCATTCAACACCATCCGCCCCGCTCTGCTCCGGGACAAGCTGTCCCTGCTCAACGTGCCTGACTCCCTCTGCAGGTGGATCATCGACTTCCTGACGGACCGGAGGCAGCATGTGCGGCTGGGAAAGACTGTCTCAGACTATACTAGCATCAGCACCGGATCACCCCAGGGCTGTGTACTTTCCCCCCTACTCTTCTCCCTTTACACCAACTCCTACACCTCCAGCCACCAGTCTGTCAAGTTGATCAAGTTTGCGGACGACACCACCCTCATCGGGCTCATCTCCAACGGCGACGAGTCCGCCTACAGGAGAGAGGTGGCCCAGCTGGCGTCCTGGTGCAGCAATAACAACCTGCAGCTGAACGCTCTGAAGACAGTGGAGATGATTGTAGACTTCAGGAAAGTCACTACTCCTCTGCCCCCCCTCACCCTCTCAGGCTCTCCCATCACCACTGCTGATTCCTTCCGCTTCCTAGGCACTACCATCACCAGGGACCTCAAATGGGAGCTGACCATCAGCTCACTCATCAAAAAAGCCCAGCAGAGGATGTTCTTCCTGCGGCAGCTGAGGAAGCTCAAGCTACCCACCAAGATGTTAGTGCAGTTCTACACAGCCATCATCGAGTCCATCCTCACCACCTCCATAACCGTGTGGTATGCAGGAGCCACTGCCAGGGACATACTAAGGCTGCAGCGCGTCGTGCGCACTGCTGAGAAGGTGATCGGCTGCAAGCTCCCATCTCTCCAGGATCTGTACATCTCCAGGACCCGGAGGCGTGCTGGCCGGATCATAGCCGATCCCTCACACCCTGGTCACGTACTGTTTGCCCCCCTCCCCTCTGGTAGAAGACTTCGGTCCATCCAGACTAAAACCTCCCGTCACATGAACAGCTTCTTCCCCTCTGCCATTAGACTGCTGAACACTAAGTGACTCTCGTGCACCATGTACAGCAGCTCAACCAGACTCATGTCAATCATCACTGTTTTCTTCCTGCATTACCGACTGCACTATATAGTTCTCCACAGTATCTGCTGCTGGCTAATATATATTTTAACTGTTGACCAGTATCACTTAATCTTATCCTACACTTTATTACATGTATAGTTTATTTCTCTTATCTTATCATGTTTAATGTTGCAGCATTGTACCGAGACAAATTCCTAGTTTGTGTACTACATGAACAATGGCAATAAACCTGATTCTGATTCTGATTCTGATTCTGAAATACTCTGTCATGTTTGGGGTTGTCACCCCGAGCATGACTTGTGGCTGTTGGGTTTAATTATTGATTATTAATTCCAGCTGATGGATTGAGGCTTGCTCTCCATCAGTCCCACGGCCATGCCTCCTCTTTACCAGGCATCCACCAGCAGTATGGTTCACCACATACACGCTCACAAACTCATGCACGCACGCACACATACACACACACTCACATTCACACTCATGCACGCACACATTGTTCAATCAGTCACGCACCGGGTGGCCACACAACTGTGTCCATTTTCCCTCATTCTGGGTTTGTGTATTTATAGGGTAGAATGTGACCAGCTGTTGTGGCAACTTCACAATATCAACCTTGGACATCTGGACTCGCTTCTGTTGGTTTACCCCTGGACTGAATCATGTTGTTCCTTCAGAGCCTTTCTGCTCCGACACTGTTGTAAGTCTTCCCTGTGCCTTTTTTTCTGCTCCTGCTTAATTGGAGCGTGTTAGGCATTCCCATAGACCAATCAAGTTTGTAGCCGGGTGTCTTTCCTTTGTGCTGTGACTGTATTTGGACTTTCTATACATACACCCATTGTAAATAGCCAGGAGCGGCACTGGGGTTAAGCTCCCAGTGCTCATAAAATGCTCCTTACGGCGTGCGTCTCGAAAAGCCTCTGACAACTAAGTCCAACTCCTAGCCTGCCCGTGTGGTTTAGTCTCTAAGCCCGGCGGAACTGCTTTTACTAATAGGAGAAGGGGCGAGGGCAGATCTCTGGCGCCTTAAAACCAGATGCTTCGGGTAGATGGTGGCTCGTCAACCTGGGAAGATAACCCATCTAGGGGAAGGTAAACCCTGATTTCAAACCTCTGCTGCCTTGCGGCACACCCAGTCACGGGAAAGGCTTCGGGAGTCAACCCTGAGGAAAAATCCAGAGTCGGAGCCCCTAAGGCAGTTCTCTGTTGTGCTCAACATCGTTCTGGCAGCTCCTGCGACGGCGCTGGTGCCAAACTATAGCAGCCCTGCTGTTCCTTTGGATTCATCAGTGACGTGGAGAGGGGGAACATGCTGCATGGGTAACATCTTGTCCTTTATATCTTCCTGCCCAGGCTTGAATCCTACCAACGCCCAACGCTGGAAGGTAGAACACCGGTGCGCATCAGCCTGTTTAGCCATAGGTGGTGCTGTTCCAGCAGAGTAGACGTTTAGGATTCTCTTCCATGGTCATCATAGACCGAGGGAGGCCGACGAAATAAACACGTTACTTACTCTGCATTTTGGACTCGCTGCCATTTCATATGTTCGCTGTGGAGTTACGCAGTGTACATGACACACTCTCGAGGAAGCAGGTGTATCAGTATCGAAGTCTGCCATAAAAAGACTTCAAGAGAACAAATACAGACAGTTCACTATAAGGTTCAAACCATTAATCAGCCTCAAAAATAAAAAGACCAGATTAGTCTTTGCCAAAAAAACATCTAAAGAAGCCAGCCCAGTTCTGGAACAGCATTCTTTGGACAGAAGAAACCAAGATCAACCTGTACCAGAACAATGGGAAGAAGAAAGTATGGAGAAGACTTGGAACAGCTCATGATCCAAAGCCCGCCACATTTTCTGTAGAACATGGTGGAGGCAGTGTGATGCATGAGCAGTTGGATGAATTCTGAAGTTTATAGGGATATACTGTCTGCTCAGATTCAGCCACATGCAGCAAAGCTGAGCGGACGGAGCTTCACAGTACAGATGGGCAATGACCCAAAACATACTGTGAAAGCCAGTATGTTTGTGAAAGCCATGTCTCCCAGCTGGTCTGGGAACACCTTGGTATCCTCTCTGAAGAGCTGGAGCAGGTGGCTGGGGAGAGGGAAGTCTGGGCTTCTCTGCTTGAACTGCTGCCTCCGTGACCCAGACTTCTGGAAAAGCGGTTGAAGATGGATGGATGGATGGAAGACAAAAATTGAGGCAGAAAGACCCGCAAACAAAGAACAACTGAAGACAGCTGCAGTAAAGGCCTGGCAAAGCATCACAGAGGGGGAAACCCAGAGTTTGGTGATGGGTTCCAAACTTCTGGCAGTCATTGCTTGCAAAGCATTCTTAATAAAGTATTAAAATGACCATTTTATTTATGGTAATATTAATTTGTCCAATTACTTTGAGCCTCTGATATGTGGAGATTTTGTATATAAATGGTTGTGATTCCTAAACCATAACTCCAATTTGGATGTGAATACCCTCAATTAAAGCTGAGAGTCTGAACTTTAAGCCCATATTGATTATATAACTGTATCTTGAATATGTTTTGGTAAACAGCTAAAATAACAAAACATGTGTCAGTGTCCAAATATATATAGACCTAACTATGTATAATTTTTAAGTTTTTTGATCAAGTCATAGTGAAAAACTTGACTGTAGAGAAAAGGGAGGAATGTGGAACTGGAGCTGTAGGCTGCAGACCACTGATCTAGTAGAAGTAGTAGCAGCAACAGCAGTGACATTAGCCATGGCAGTGCAGTAGCAGCAGTTCAGTAGTACAGTAGCTGAGAGAAGACAGGAGCAGTAGCAGTGCTAATGGGCTGTTGTTGGAAGGTGCTGCTGCCGTCTGCCACTTTATCACTGTAGAGCAGCTCGCTGCGAGCTGGAACCAATGTTTACACATTATTCTACAGGACACACACATAAAAGGGTCTTCGTCTCCACAGCTTTGTCCTCATTGAGCCATCAATGTGAAGTTACTGTCAGATGTGATGCGAGGACAAACCGCACCATTTTCCCACGCCAATGGAGCCGAGAGCTGCGATGGATCAGAGCTGTGTGTGTGTGTGTGTGTGTGTGTGTGTGTGTGTGTGTGTGTGTGTGTGTGGAAGCATTCATCTGATCACTGAACACACCCACTGTGGGCTGCCCATTACTGCAGATGGTAGGCCATCAAGGCCATTCAGGCATCCTCAAAGGGAGGCACAGCTGCAGCACGCACGCACGCACGCACGCACACACACACACACACACACACACATGCACGGCTGTCAAAGCTTGGACTCAGCCCAGTAACCTCCATGAAAATCCTTGCTTTCTCCATCCTAATGTGTGATTGGCCTGTAAAGCAGCGGACAAAAGTAATCGTCTTTAATCCACTGCTAACGAGCAATGACTTTCCTTCTTAATTAACATCTTTAAAACCAGCAACAACTCACAAGATCCTTATATGACCCCTTTAAGTGTTACTGAAATATCTGATTGTCTGCATGGTGCTATAAATAAATCCATCAGGAAAGTTAAAGACAAAAGAGGCTCAGATGACCTTAAATCCACAAACCAACTGTGGGAAATCCTCCAGGATGAAGAACAATCCACCTGCCCAGCATCCTGAAAGACAAAGGATGCAGGGCCTGGTGACGTTTTTAGAGGAAGATCTACCTAAAGCTACGGTCATAAAGATTCTTACGAACAATGGGTTTGTAAGAATCTCCCAATTCCTACGAATTCTGGAGTTCGCAGATATTCGTGGAGGGGGGCATATTTTCTTATGGCTGCCATTCAGTTCGCAAGAGCAACTTTTTTTTTTTGATTTTGTATACTTTATTGATCCCCAGAGGGGAAATTGAGGGCATCCACCTGAATGGATGAAGCAGCCACGGTACGGCGCTATCCCTTAATCATTCACACACACATTCACACCTAGGGCCACTTTAGAGTCTCCAATTAACCCAACCTGCATGTTTTTGGCCTGTGGGAGGAAACTGGAGAAATCCCGGAGTAAACCCACACGGACACGGGGAGAACATGCAAACTCCGCACAGATCACTGTTGGTCAGGGGCTGGGATCGAACCAGGGATCCCATGGCCAAGGGTGAGTTGCTGTGCTGGTACAGTGCTAACCACTGCGCCACCGCACCGCCCAACTTGAGGCATTCTTGAGAAATGAGGTGCTTTTCTGTTGTATAATGGCCCTAGCGTTCTTACGTTCTTCGTAAGGGTACCTTAGGATCTTCCTACGGCATACTTACTGCCATCTTACAAAAATTTTTGTACAACTCACAGTATTCTCAAGTCACTGGTAGGAGGATTTCAGTACATTTTGTCAGCACAAATGTTGCACGAATGACATACTTCCACCTTATAAGCACCTCACTACCGCCTTACACATGCTGTCCAATCTCCATATGAACAGGGATTCGTACGGTGTTTCTTACGATCGTTTTAAGGGCCACTCAAGAACAACTTAAGGTGCTCTTGAGGCATACATACAGCCAACATCTTGCGGCGTTCTTATGATGTTCCTATGGCAGTCGTACAGCTGCCCTATGATGAGGGGTTTTCATGGGGGGTTCGTAGAAATCTTGGACAAGACCATTGACCTGGCCATGAACTTACGAATGGTCTATGAATGCTGGATTCTACTGAGGCTGCCTTAAGAAGGCTATACAAAATGGTCCAAAAATTATTCGTATGGTGTTTGCAGCCATTCAAAAGGGTATTTGTGACCATAGCTTACAGTAACTTATGTTAACTTAATCAAATCCATCATTTCTGTGTTGAAATTTAACATATTTTCCTCTAGTATTGTGATTTTACTTAGAGGGCTTCAAGTCAGTTTTTCCACAAAATCGTGTACCATGAGCTCTCCTGATAGCCTGTCCTGATTGGCTCTCCATCCCCAGTACAGCACTGACACAGAACATGTTTTAAAGATCAAGCCTAACACGAGCAAAGTCCAAAAACCACAAAAGCATCAAGATGGAAGAGAAGGTCACACTGTTACGATGAAAAAACGTGGTGCAGCAGCATTTCCCCAGCATGTTGGGCAACATTTTCAGCTGACAGTGAAGCATTTTGGGCATGCTAGCACCAGGCTTATTTACATTCCAGCCCATAAAAATGTTGTGAAATTTTTTAAGTTCCATATGAATGTGGGATGTGATGCAATATGTTAGCTATTGTGGCTAACATTAGCTCCTTTCTGTGCCATTAGATAACATTTCAACTAACATCAGCTGCATAAAACCATCCCAGCACAGCTTCTTGTCAATTTCAGATACGTTGTACCTGAATAGCGCTGTTTATTGTTCAATATTAGATTTTTTTAATTAGTCCACCCACAACAAGGTCTGTTTTTTCACTTCCAGTGGTGTGTGTACACACTTTTAAAGTGACACGGCACCAAAAAGCTTATTTTTCTTCTTGTTAAGATGTCTGTAATGTGTTTTTTGTGACTTACAACACATGGTCAAGAGCGACATCACATGTCTCATGTCTGATTGTTTTTGCTTTAAAGTTTCAGTTAAGCCCCGCCCCCTGAAAAAGGTTAGATTAGATTAGATTATTTGTTTATTTGACAGGGACAGTGCAATAAACATAGACAATTAATCAAATGACAATCAATCTGATGTGTTGCACAAAGAGTGTATAGCTATTAGCTAATTTGCAACTCTTGTCCCTGGATGGGCTTTAGAAAGGAGAAACAAGTAAAAAGAAAAAAGGATAAGGAAAAGAAAAAATGAAAACAGAATAAATAATAACCACATACATCAATGCAAAAAAGATTATAAATACACAATTATAAATATTATAAAGATTATAAATATTATAAATATTATAAATACACAATATAACAACCTGACTCACATTTGCCTATTTCAGGCCTCCCTCCCTTCGTCACTCACTATAAACAAACACATTCATTCCTTCCCTTCATTCACTCTCACCCTGCAGACAATCATTTCATACATGGGTACATTCTTGTTTATTTTTCAACCAGTTTTTAACCTTTTTAGTGAATGTTTTAAAGTCCGTTATTATTTTAATTTCATTTGGCATTGTGTTCCAGATGTGACTGCCCTTTATAGAGAAAGCTATTTGTCCAAATGTGGTTCTGCGGTGGAATATTTTACAGTTATTGTTAACAGAACTCCTGGTGGCTCTGCTGCTGTCCTGTCTTTGGATGAAACCAGCAAGTGGCTCAGGCGCTGATTTATGGAAACATTTGAAAATTAATTTCAGAAAGCAGAGGTCAATGAAACTCTCAAAACTCAATAGGTTGTATTTTTTTAAAATATAACAGTGATGCCACCTAATAGACTTTTTGTCCAAGATTTTTAGAGTTTGATTATATAATGAACCTATATGTCTTATTGTAGAAGGGGCTGCTTGAGCCAAGACTGTCAAACAGTATGATATATGAGAAAAAAACATAGAATGCATATACAGTGCAGCTGCTTCGTATGGTATGTAATATCTAATTAATTTAAATCAGTTCAGATTTGTTTTACTGTTTTTGAAATTTTCTTTATATGAAGATTAAATTTGAATTGAGGATCTAGTACAATGCCAAGATATTTGAATTCTGTAACTAAGCTAATGTCTTGATCATGTATATTAACTTTAAAATGTTGCAGGTTACATTTTTTGATTGAAAAGCACATAGAAACTGTTTTCTGAAGGTTCAGCAATAGATGGTTCTGGAAGAGGCACTCTTGGACATCAACCATACTTGTGGACAGTACATCTGCAGCCTGTGCTGGAGTCTTGGCAGCTGTGTAAATAACTGCATCATCTGCATAAAGTTGACATGTTGCAGCTGAGCAGTGTAGCGGCAAGTCATTAATAAAAATGCTGAAAAGTAAAGGACCAAGAATGGACCCTTGTGGGATACCCATACGGTTGTTTAAAAATGAGGATTTATCCTCGTGAACTTTTACACACTGTTCTCTATTCTGGAGATAAGATGCAAACCATTCTAATGTATCTGGAGAGAAGTTAAAAGATACCATTTTGGATAAAAGCAAACTGTGGTTTACAGTATCGAAAGCCTTTTTGAGATCTAGAAAAACAGCCCCTACCACATTACCCCTGTCCAAGGACTGTTTGACATTTTCAATAAGGCAACAATTTGCTGTTTCTGTTGAGTATAATGGTCTAAAACCAAACTGATGTGGATGAAGAAGTTGACTGTCTTGTAAATAGTCTATCAGCTGTGTAGCTACAACTTTTTCAAGAACCTTAGACAGGACTGGTAAAATAGAGATTGGGCGGTAATTGCATATATCATCTTTACTGCCTGATTTATGAACTGGTATGATGACAGCTTTTTTCCAACCAGATGGAAATGTACTAGACCTAATGGAGAGATTAATGAGATGAGTCAGTGGTTTGATTAATATTTTGCTGTGCATTTTGAGAAAGGAAGTGCTCATATTGTAGATATCATTAGTTTTTGAGTTTGACAGTGTTTTAACAATGCCAGCAATTAACTCCTCATTTACCTCATCGATGTGAAAAGAATGAATGAATGAATGAATGAATGAATCTTTATTTCGGATAGTACAGGTTAAAAGGAACTGAATAATATAACAAAGGGGGAAAGAAAATCCAACAAGGTCAGATTAGACAATAACTCCTCTGATTATACAATTCAACATAAGTTATCCGAAATGGGTGATGGCTGAAGCCGCAGCTTATATTGCCCACCCATCTGTTGAAAGTATTGATTTTGTGTTGTTGAGCACATTTGGCAGCACAAAGTTTTTTGTTAAGTCTTCCACAGAGTCCACAAAATATGAATTAAATTCATTTGCCAATGTAGCCTTGTCACTGATGGTCTTGCCATTGATTCTAAGTTCCTTTACCCCCTTCTGAACATTTTTTTAATTAGTTAAGTTATTTAAATGCCTCCATAGGGAACTGTTGTTACCCTTTGCATGATCTATCAGTTTATTGTAATAAGATACTTTTGATTTTCGCAGCTCTTGTACCACTTTATTTCTTAAACTTTTGTACACAAGGTGATCATTTTGTAGTTTAGAGGTTAATGATGTTTTCAATGCAGAGTCTCGCCTCTTCATAAGTTTTCTTATTTCATTATTTAACCATGGTAGGTTAATCTTCTGTTGTCTACTTTTAATTTGCTTTGTAAATTTTTCTATAGACTTTGTAATTGTTGCAGTTATAAAATTACAACAATCATCTACTTCATATATTGACATGAGCTGCTCCCAATTTTGATTCTCTAAGTAATGTTCAAACTCCTCATTTTTTGATTTGGGAATAATAAAATTTGATTTGTCAATATCGACTCCCCAAAATACTGTAGTCGCTTTTTAGTAAGTTTTCTGACAGCAAGAACCATGTTATGATCTGAGAGACCAGTTACAAGATTATAGGTTCTGGTTATTCGTTCTGGTTTATTAGCAAATACCATGTCAGTAAGTGTTCTAGATTGTTTGGTTATCCTGGTGGGTCCTTTGATCATTTGTTGGTAATTAAATTTAGTCATGAGGCTTTTCAGTTTCTGTTTGTCCTTTTTATCAGACCAGTTAATATTAAAGTCACCATGAAATATTGTTTCTCTGCTCCTCTCAAGTTGTTTAACCAGATCACTTAATTCATTATAAAAAGAAGAATTGTGTGACGGTGGGTTGTACAATACTGCAATGTTGAAATTCATTACCGGTGAGAGACATACATTAACAGCTAAACATTCAAGTGAAGTATTCAAATCAACCAATTGACATTTAAATTTCTCTTTGATGTAAATTAAAACACCTCCTCCCCTCCCTACCTGCCTGTCTTTTCTAAAACACTGATAGCCCACAATATCGATCATATTAAGTTAAGATAAGATAAGATAAGCCTTTATTAGTCCCACAACGGGGAAATTCCTGGATTGCAACAGCACAGGAATAGCAACACTCAGAGCAACAATCAGAGGGCAAGAAAAAAAAAAAAAAAAGCATGCAAGCAAGAGCAGCTAATATACATATGTACATATTAGTGTCTATGTGCCTGTGTAGCCAGCTTTCTGAAAGACAAAGATAGTCCAGATTTGAGTCCAACAGCAACACCGAAATCTCATCTGTTTTGGGGATTATGCTCCGTATGTTTAAATGTCCGCCAAGGATCCCCTTTGGTTTAGCCTTTGTGTCCCAAAGAACTCGTGCATGATTAACAGTTCGGAAAAATAAATGTTGTTTTTGCTTTTGTACAGCTCGGTTTTCGGATCTCGCCTCATTTGCAATTTGTTTAACCGCTCCTGTTTCCAAAAGTTTGGACGTAGCGCAGCTGTTTACAGCAGGATCAGATATATGAGTCTGTTCAGTGCAATTCGACTCACCCGACTCGCTATGTCCAGCTGTACTGGGGCGAAGACCGGCATTATGCTGCTCCACCAGTTCAGATGTTAGCAGGGCCATTGGCAGTAGCAGGCCATCAACCGGTTCAGATGTTAGCCAGGCCGTTGATAGCAGCGGGCAATCAGCCGGTTCAGATGTTAGCCGGGCCGTAGATAGAAACAACCAATCCGCTCAGATGTTTGTGCTAACCCAGTGGTCTGCTGTTTAATAGTGGCAGGTCCAGGGTTAAGGTGAATATCCCCTGCCAGAAGTAGCAGTACAGTACTTTAACTGTATAGCCTCTGCCATATTGTGATATTTGCTTACCCACCATGTTTGCCTTGTTTTGGGAGCTTTTTCTCAGGGCTTTTGAAGACCAGATAGAGTACAGGGTGAAATGACCATGTCCATACCCATATAAATAAAACTTTTTAGCTTCACCTTTAGTTGAGTTGGCCGGAAAACCCTTCTTGTTGCAGGTCCAGACACACAAAGACAATAATAAGAAGAAGTAGATAAGCAGAAAGTGGCTAGAAGTGTAGCCTATCAAACCACTCCTCACTCCGGTAGCAGCCATCTTCAGTCACCGCCGTAACCGAGCTCCTGTCCAGCTCCTCCACCGAGTCTCGTCGCACACCGCCACTGCAACCGAGCTCCGCTGGGGTCACGGTAGATCCTCCGCTGAGCACCGCCGCCTACCGTCGTCTGCCTGGGTGGTACCTCCGCTGAGCCCCATCACCACCCGCCGTCTGCCTGGTAGTTCCTCCGCTGGGCCTCGCAACTGGGCTCCGACTCAGGCTATTGTCTGGCTGGGTCCAGGTGGTCCTCCACTGGTCCCCGTCACCCACCAACGCCGCCCCCGAACTCCGATACGGCTCACATCCAACTGCCGCCTCGGTTAGTTCCTCCGGCGACTGAGTCGCTTCGAGTCGGTGTTAGGCGGCACGACTGGCGCCAGCGTTAAGCTAACTAGCGTTAGCTTAGCAAACGCTTCGGGTAGAGCGCAGCAGCGAACCACAAAGAAACGCTGGTCAGTTTACTCACAGTGGCCGGTGAAAGGCAATTAAAGGGGTATTCCAACGGAGGTGGAAATTCAGCCCGTGCGTGTCCGTCACGAGCGCCGATCGCTGTTGGTTAGTTATTTTTGATGGCAAAATCTGCGACTTTGTCTCAGCACTGAAAAAGCGTGACCATCCCGGTCGCCATCAAATCCCGAATCCCCACGTTACCTTCCACCAATCTTGCCTCCATTCTGGGTCAATGTGCGGACGCTTGAAAATGACGTCACTGGTGAGTTTAGATGGAGCGTTTTTGGTGACGTCGCTATAGCAGGTCTGTAGTGTTGAGCTAGTCAGGACTCTCTGGCCTGACTGAAGTTATCCTCCAGGGCCAGTTAGTATTTTGGGACAGCTGCTTTGAAAACTTGACTCAGATTAAGATGGTTTTACCATTAATCTGCTTTTAAAGGCTGATGCAGTTTCAATCATGGGCCACCATGCATACAACTGGGCATGTCTAAGTCTTTTTATCACAGGATTTATTCTGTTGAATGTAGCGCTAGCCACTATTAACCTTGTAGGATGTGAATGGGCCTATTCACAGATCCTGGCATTTGAAGGAAGGGGAAAAGTGAAGAGATTTTGACACAAAACTGTAAGACAATGAAAGGGTTTTGTAGAAAAAGGGCATAAGATACCATTTTAGACAATGTAGATTTGTTTTTATAGGGGATTGATAGCCACAGGAGTGGGTCTTTAAGAAACTGTTTGATCTGCTTAAAATAATCTTCAGGTATTCTTTTGGGACAAAAATCTGAACTTGGTGTGAAATGGCCTGAATGTGATGTGCACCCAGCTGTTAGGAAGCCAAAGCAGTATAACTGATAACGGAATGTTACAAACTGTTCCTGTGTGTCACCACAAGTTCACTTACCACGAGGGTCATGAACATATTTGGAACATTACACACAGTGGTGTGAAAAAGTGTTTGCCCCCTTCCTGATTTCTCAATTTTTTTGTATGTTTGTCACACTTAAATGTTTCAGATCATCAAAATTTAAACATTAGACAAAGATAACACAAGTAAATACAAAGTGCAGTTTTTAAATGAAGGTGTTTATTATTAATGGAACAAATCCAAACCTACATGGCCCTGTGTGAAAAAGTGATTGCCCCCTAAACCTAATAACTGGTTGGGCCACCCTTAGCAGCAACAACTGCAATCAAGGATTTGTAATAACTGGCAATGAGTCTTTTACAGCGCTGTGGAGGAATTTTGGCCCACTCACCTCTGCAGAATTGTTGTAATTTAGCCACATTGCATCATGGCTTCCCCCGAGGCAGATGTGTTTGCTCGCTCCGTTCTCAAATGCCGGCTTGTTCTTCTTTTTGCATGTTTGTTGCTCTTTCTGCTGTGCATAAATGTCATGCACTGCTAACATACAACCGACAGGCATTGCTGGACATTGGCAAGACAAGCAGCCATATGGAATTTACTGGCTTTATACCACCTGAACTACAATGCATTGTCCACTCCCACAGCTATCACCACCACCCCCAGGAAGACCCCAAAGTACCGAGCCCGCATGAGCATGCTGATCCCAAGAGAGCACTTCGGAAATGGCGACGCAAGTGAGGCAAGGGGGGAAAGGGGGGCTCCACGCAAGGTTAAGAGCTTGTTCTAGCCACCCACCGCTACCTAGCCTCCTGCTAGCCAATGTACGGTCTCTGGAAAACAAACTGGACGAGCTAAAAGTAAGGATTGAAGACCAACGGGAGATAAGAAAGTGTTGCACTCTAATTTTCTGTGAGACCTGGCTCTCAGACAAAGTCCCTGAGTGCGCCATTCAGCTACAGACCCACTCTGTACATCAGGCAGACCGGACATCAGCCGCAGGTAAGACGGCGGGGTGTGTGCATGTTTATAAACAACTCGTGGTGTGGAGATGTACAGACTGTTTACAAGCACTGTTCACCTGATGTGGAGTTTTTACTGCCGAAATGCCGTCCCTATCCTTTACTTAGTGAATTCAAGGCTGTCTTTTTGGCTTTTGGGGCATACAGAGTGGCATCTCGCCCCTACTTTGGACAGTCGGATCACATCTCCCTGTTTATGTACCCGGCCTACAGACAAAGACTGAAACAAACAAACCTGTTATTAAAAAAATTAAACACTGGACTCCAGAGGCTGAGAGCAGCCTGCAAGACTGTTTTGCCTGGACAGACTGGGATGTGTTTAAAGTTGCAGCCACCCGGGAGGACACTTCTGTAAACATACAGAACTATGCTGAGCATGTGACTGGGTACATTACTACTTGTGTTGATACCATCGTACCCACCATACAAGTCAGGAAGTTCCCCAACCGGAAGCCCTGGATAAACAGTCAGGTACCTCAGATGCTGAATGCTCACTCTCTTGCATTCAAATCAAGCAATGAGGCCAAGAACAAAGCTGCAAAGTATGGACTGAGGAAGGCTATAACAACAGCCAAGAGGCAGTACAGAGAAAAGCTGGACAGCCTCTACTCCACTCCTGACCCTGGGCACATGTGGCAAGGCCTGCAGCACATCACTGACCACAAGAGAACCACCAGCAACACCACCAGCTCCACAGACAGCCTGCCGGATGATCTCAACATCTTTTATACCTGCTTTGAGACCTCCAGCTATAGTGTAGAGAGGAGACGCACACACACACACACACACACACACACACACACACGTACCCACTAAAAGTCTCATCAGGCCAGGTAAACAATGCACTGAGGAATATCAACACCCACAAGGCAGCAGGACCAGACAACATCCCTGGGCGGTAGGCTCTCAGAGCATGTGCTGCCGAGCTGACTGATGTTCTCACATCCATCTTTAACCTCTCCCTCAACCAGAACATAGTCCCCTCCTGCTTCAAAACAACAACCATCGTCCCTCTCCACAAAAAGAGGCTGCCAACCTGCCTGAATAATTACAGGCCAGTAGCACTCACTTCAATCATCATTAAGTGCTTTGAGACAGTGGTGCTGGCCCTCATTCAGGACAATACCCTGGACCCTCTGCAGTACGCCTACCGGCCCAACAGGTCCACTCCAAATGCCATTGCTGCTGCACTCCATTATTCTCTCTCCCACCTGGAAGAAAAAGACTCCTACATCAGGATGCTCTTTGTCAACTACATCTCCGCCTTCAACACGGTCATCCCCCACAAACTCACCTACAAACTGTCTTTACTTGGCCTGCACCCCACCCTCTGTGACTGGCTACTGGACTTTCTGACTGACTCAGTCTCTCAGGATGGGTACCAGGACCTCAGCCAGCATCATCACGAACACAGGTGTCCCACATGGTTGTGTTCTCAGCCCCATCCTCTACAGCCTCTTCACCCATGACTGTGTCGCCTCCCACAAGGACAATGTCATCTTAAAGTTTGCGGATGACACAGCAGTGACAGGACGCATCACTGGTGGTGATGAAGCATCCTACAGGAGGGAGGTAGCCAGCCTGGTGTCATGGTGTGAGGACAACAACCTCACCCTCAACACGGACAAGACGAAGGAGATGATAGTGGACATGAGGAAGGGGAGGAGACCTCATCAGCCGCTGTTCATCTGGTAGTTTGAGGCGGAGAGGGTGAGCAGCTTTAAATACCTGGGTATCCACATCAGCGAGGGCTTTACGTGGGCACTTAAACCCACAGAGCTGGTTAAGAGAGCTCAACAGTGGCTATACTTTCTGGGGAGGCTGAGGAAGTTTGGCATGTCCCCCAAGATCCTCAACAACTTCAATAGCTGCATCATCAAGAGCATCTTGACCAACTGCATCACTGCATGGTACGGCAGCACTACTGCTTCGGACCGCAAACACCTGCAGAGAGTGGTGAAGAGAGTGGAGAAGATCATCAGAACTCCACTCCCCTCTCTGCAGAGCATCTATCACCACAGAGTCCAAAGGAGAGCTGCCTCCATCCTCCAGGACCCCACCCACCCCCAGCACAGAATGTACACACTTCCACCCTCAGGCTGGAGGTACAGAAGTGTGAAATGCAGGATATCCAGACTAAAAAACTTCTTCTTTCCCACTGCCATCAGACTCTTGAATAAATAAACTCCGACAAAGCTTTGCAAAAAGGAATTCATATACTGGTTGCTAAATTTGTACATTGCTCATTTGCACATTGTACATAGTCTCACCCTGTCTCACGTCCATATCATCTCTGCTGCTAAATTATCATTGTACAGTCTACTGGGTATTATCAAGGCACACGGCTTTAAACAGAGGAATTCTCACACTGGGTGCTAATTTGTACATTGCTCATTTGCACATTGTACATAGTCTCATGCCATCTCAGGTTCATATCATGTCTGATATTAAAATTACCATTGTACAGTCTATTGGGTATTATCAGAGGCGAGTCATACTTATTCAGTGAATTTTTACTTACTCGGGGTCATGTTATAGTCATCCAGTGAATTTTCAATTTTCATTCTTCTTGTTTCCTCTAGTTTTAACTGCTTTAACTGTCCTAATTGCTTTTAATGTGTATTTATTAGTATTAGTATAGTGTTAAGGTGTGTTTATTACCTTTATTAGTATTGATGTGTGTTTATTACCTTGGCATTCATTCGGAGAGCAGAGAAAGAATTTCATTGCTCAGGAAATGTTGCCTTTCTTAACTAAGCACATGATAATAAAGCCTTTGAATCTTGAATCTTGAAACACTGGAGGGTTTTTGAGCATGAACCTGTCATGTTCGGGGTTGTTTTCAACCCCGTCCACATCCTGTGGTCGTAGGTCTTTGTTTACTGCTTATTAATTCCAGTTGGCAGATTAATTGAGCGTTGCTCTCTGCCAGTCCTACAGCCACGCCTCCTCCTCTTGCCAGACATTCACCGGTTGCATTCATCACCATATGCAACACACATGCACACTCACGCATGCATGCACACATGCACTTACATACACTCATGCACACACTCACATTGTCCAATCAGTCACGTGCCTGCTTGCCACATGGCTGTGTCCACTTGCCTTCGTTAGTGTATTATGTACTTATGGGGAGGCAGTGTGACCAGTCAGTGTGGCAGCTTAAGTCAACATTGGACTTCCTGGCTCGCGACTGTTGGGTTTTCACTGGACTCAACTATGTTGTCCCTCAGAACCTGTTCGCTCCAACATGAGAGTAAGTCTTTCCTCATTTTTGCCTATTCTCTCTGCTCCTACCCTGCCTGGAGCATGTATGGCGTCTAACCTAAACCAACGAAGCTTGTAGACGGTTGTCCCATCTTTCCTCTACACAGACTGTTATTTGTACATTTTATACATTTTCCCTTTGTAAATAAACACGTTACATGAACTGCATTTTGGGCTTGAATCAATTCATATGTTCGCTGCACGATTACGCAGCGGACATGACAGAACCGCATTTTGAAGGTCATGCCACAGCATCTTAATCAGATTCAGGTCAGGACTTTGACTAGGCCATTCCAAAGTCTTCATGTTTTTCTTAAGCCATTCAGAGGTGGACTTGCTGGTGTGTTTTTGATCATTGTCCTGCTGCAGAACCCAAGTGTGCTTCAGCTTGAGGTCACGAACAGATGGCCGGATATTTTCCTTCAGGATTTTTTGGTTGACAGCAGAATTCATGGTTCCATTTACCACAGCAAGTCTTCCAGATCCTGAAGCAGCAAAACACCCCCAGACCATCACACTACCACCACATTTTACTGTTGGTATGATGCTCCTTTTCTGAAATGCTGTTACTTTTACGCAGGATGTAATGGGAAATACACCCTCCAAAAAGTTCAACTTTTGTCTCGCCAGTCCACAGAGTATTTTCCCAAAAGTCTTGGGGATCATCAAGATGTTTTCTGCCAAAACTGAGATGAGCCTTTGTTCTTTTTGCTCACTAGTGGTTTTTGTCTTGATGCTCTGCCATGCAGGCCATTTTTGCCCAGTCTCTTTGAGGCCAGCAGTTCTTTGGATGTTGTTGTGGGGTCTTTTGTGACCTCTTGGATGAGTCGTTGCTGTGCTCTTGGGGTAATTTTGGTCAGCCGGCCACTCCTGGGAAGGTTCACCACTGTTCCATGTTTTTGCTATCTGTGCATAATGGCTCTCGCTGTGGTTCGCTGGAGTCCCAAAACTTTAGAAATGGCTTTATAATCTTTTCCAGACTGATTGATGTCAGTTACTTTGTTTCTCATTTGTTCCTGAATTTCTTTGGATCGCAGCATGATGTTTAGCGTTTGAGGATCTTTTGGTCTACTTCACTTTGTCAGGCAGGTCCTATTTAAGTGATTTCTTGATTGAGAACAGGTGTGGCAGTAATCAGTCCTGGGTGTGACTAGAGAAACTGCACTCAGCTTTCCAAAGATGTGATAAACCACAGTTAATTTATCTTTTCACAGGAGGAAGGGCAATCACTTTTTCACACAGGGCTATGTAGGCTTGGATTATTTTTTTTTTACCCTTAATAATAAACACCTTCATTTAAAAACTGCATATTTTGTTGTGTCATCTTTGTCTAACATTTACATTTGTTTGATGATCTGAAACATTTAAGTGTGACAAACAAAAAAAAGAGAAATCAGGAAGGGGGCAAACATTTTTTCACACAACTCTGTGTGTGTCAGTGTGTGTGTGTGTGTGTGTGCGCGCGCGCGAAAGTGTGATTTTTTTTTTTTTTTTTGTAGGTTTTAACCTTCTGAAGTCTGTCTGTTTGTCATATGATTAAAAAAACACACCCTTCTCTTAACAACCATGGCTGGTATATTGTTTGTCTCTGAGCAGCTGAACTCTCCTGGGTTTTCTTCCGTACATCATGAAATGATAAACCCAGCCCTGATGCCCGTCCACTGCTGTCCATCATGTAGATCAGCGGGGCACCAACAACATTAGCTTTAGAGCTACTAGGGAGTTAGCTTACCAAGCATGGTTTATCTTGTTATTTCAGTCACCCTAACAGACATCCCTGTTTCCACCTGGCTCACTAATCTACACCTGATAGTATATCTTGCATCATTCTGGCTTATTTTGTTATATTTTCACTGGGATGCTACATGGAATTGTTAGCATTAACTTGGCTATGCAGTTGGCATCGGTCAGTCTAACCGCATTACAGTGAAGCTAACACCAGGCCTCCTGGTGTTAGCTTCACTGCTGGTTTTGATCGTTGTTTTCTATAAATTCTGTTCACCCTCCACTGGAATCCTACTCATCTATCAACACTTGACTGTATGCATCGTTCTTAGATGTTATTTTCGTTTGGTTATTTTCTCTAACCAAGAATCAAAGCAGCTAGATGAAGCTAGCAGTTTAGCCACTTATTACCTCTGCCAGGCCGAAGGCCAGGAGGAGGTTATGTTTTTGCCAGCGTTTGTCTGTCTGTTTGTCTGTTTGTTTGTTTGTTTGTTTGTTTGTCTGTTGGTTAGCAAGATAACTCAAAAAGTTTTGGACGGATTTTGATAAAACTTTCAGGCCTTGTTGGAAACGGTACAAGGAAGAACTGATTAAATTTTGGGGATGATCCGGATCACCATCTGGATACAGGAATTTTTTAAAGGATTCTTTAACATTGTGAGATACGGCCATTTCCAACATGTGCGCAGGCGCAATGGAGGGTGCTGGTCGTTGTCTCTGATGAACACAAACTCTGCGTTCTTCAAAGTTTTAGGCACAAAAACACGCGGACACGGTGTTTCACGTGCCCGGCAGCGTGCCTGAGTTTGCGCTACGCTGCAAAAGCTGAGACGGGCAGCTGTCCGACGCCGGATTATTTGGCAGAAATTCCCCGGGCAGCCATAGGGGCTGCGCAAAAAACGAGCTCTCTGCCAGGGAAGCTCCCAAATCTTCTTTTGCCGCGGAGCGCAACCCCAATAAAACCCACGGCAACCTGTCTACCCAATTTGCATCCGTCAGTGAAGCACTGAGTGGTGCTTTCAGTGGAGGAGATGGACACAACACCAACGCTTCAGTTTATTACCTCCGCCAAGGAGGCAATGCTTTTACTACTGAACCACTAATCCTATCATTGTGAATCCAATTGCTAGTCATATGTTTTCATGGTCAAGGAATCTGAAAACGTACACACAAACACTGTATGGGGGGAACTGTGGCACTTGGCAGAGGTCTGCGCTCTCCAAGTGCTTTTCTAGTTCTCAAAAGTTTTTGATCTTTTTGTACTCCGAGGACAGGTCATATCCTATCGACCACTGAAACCACACACACTCCTGTCCACTGGACATTACTAAAACATGGAATGTTCCATCCATGTTCCATACGGAATGTTCAGTTCATGTTCTGTACAGAGTGGTCCTACTAGCTAGTTTTCTCAAGTGTTTTACAAACATGTGCATGTATCATTAGATACGGAACATTCCATATCTAATGTTCCATATGCCAGTGTTCCATCCACATTCCGTAAATGTTCTTAGGTCCTGCTTGCTAGCAGTCCAGCCTCCAGACATTCCCAAGCGCCTTACATATGGAACGTTAGATACGGAATGCTTTTCTGCACATTGCACATGGTCCTGCTGTGTGTACTCACTGCATACTGTGTACATATGCTTTGATTTGCCTTTCGCCAATGAACCACTTCACCACAGAATCCCTTTCTTTAAAAACATACCTGAGAGTCAAAAATTGATTCAAGTTGGATTAAATAGATCACGCATCACACATCAGAATGATTATGTGACGCTCTTAATTCCAGTATGTATAAATGTGGAGAGTCATGCTGACTGAGAGACAGGGGCATGACCACGAGTGACTGGGTCATAGAAGCTACAGTTGGCTCATTAGAATGATCCTCAACAGGAAACAGTCCATCCTCACGCGTACTCACACGCATCAGGATTTAAAAGGAAATGCTGTAAATTTCAGGAAAAAGTCAAAGGTTTGCAGGAGAAAAGTCACAGACTTATAAGGACAAAAGTTGCAGGATCATATGGATTCTGCAGTCCATATGCAGAATGATATGGACCAGTTGCCACACTGGTCCATATCAGTACCCAGTGGTGGACCCTCAAGGCCAGCAAGGCCTTCTCTGCTGGCCTAAACACTATCAGAGTTACATTTACAACCTTTACAACATATTTGTTCCATGAGGATGTATTAAATTATTCCCAGTAGTCTATTCTCTTCATTTTGTAGCTTTTCTCTTGGTTGCACTACTTCTAGTAGTGTAACACATGTTAGAGTTTTTTGTCCAATCATATTTCAGCCATCTGTGTTGCCAGGGTCAAGCAAATCTGCCTTGGGCCTTCAGGACTTAACAGTGTGGCTCTGTAGATTAAATTAACTGTTAAACTTATCCTGTTTAACCAATCAAATGTCTTCTGTACGTCCAGGGGTGCACATAGAAGGCATCTGAGAACGTCAGCATTTTCATGTCTTTTGATTGGATGGTTAGACTCCTCCGCCCACAGTGCAGAGGATCCTAGCTAGCAAAATGCCAGTGCAAGGACTTGCTTAAGCGGCTACAATATACTGTATCTGTTTAAATATGACAGCTGTTTTTCCACCCACAATGGCTGACACTGGAGAGGAAAATGATTTGGTGATATTTCAAAAAAATCAATTTTCCAGACGGACTTTTCAAGAAAAGCTGGTCATTGTGAAGAAAGGTCAGCCAACCCTGAAGCTAGCAGGCCCGTCTCAGCTGGGGAAAGGATTTGTCCATCACTTCCATATTAGCAACGAGCGGTATCCTTGGATTACAGCCTCTGAGGAGTGCTGCAAATTACCTTGCTGGGAATGCCTGTTGTTTGCAACTGATCGAGAAGATACTTGGAGCCAGACAGGGTTTGCAAACTTGAGCCGTCTGTCACACCATGACGATTTAGGCAGTGTTTGCCAAATGTATAAAAATTGGTCTAAAATGCTGGCATATGCCAAAATTTTCACTTTTGGCCGTATGCATCACGTATCCATAACAACTTGGACATATAATTAAGTAATAGTAACTTAAACCAACTAATGCTTGGCGTGTTGCCGACATTCACAAGTTATGCGCGACAACAGTATAACTTCTGCATAGCGTAGTCATGCCAAATGGCCATTGCCTCCTGATCCATGAATCCTAAGTGTGCAGAGACCATCTCTGTTCAACCCAGATGATTCTCCCCTCCAAACACCACGGCGGGGGGCTTGACTGACCTGACAGAGCTGTCAAATCTGTCAGGTCAGCCGCGCCTAAAACAGCTGATGTGACATGTCAGGAACATCAGATAACAGTTGTCACAACCTGGCTCAAAGGCACGCGAACTGATGGCGATAAAAAAGTTTACTTTCAATAAAGTGAAAAAAATAAACCAAGATAATACATAGTGTGCTTTTGCTGGGAGGTGCAGCCAACAGCAAAGTTCACAGCTGTGCTCTGCCCTTCAGGCGATCACCTGACTGAATCCTCCTCCTCCGGTGTTCTGACATTTTGGCATACAGTGGTGTGAAAAAGTGTTTGTCCCCTTCTGATTTCTCATTTTTTTGTATGTTTGTCACACTTAAATGTTTCAGATCATCAAACAAATTTAAATATTAGACAAAGATAACACAAGTAAACACAAACTGCAGTTTTTAAATGAAAGTGTTTATTATTAAGGGAGAAAAATCCAAACCTACATGGCCCTGTGTGAAAAAGTGATTACCCCTAAATGTAATAACTGGTTGGGCCACCCTTAGCAGCAACAACTGCAATCAAGTGTTTGCAATAACTGGCAGTGAGTCTTTTACAGCGTTGTGGAGGAATTCTGGCCCACTCATCTTTGCAGAATTGTTGTAATTCACTGGAGGGCTTTCCAGCATGAACCGCCTTTTTAAGGTCATGCCACAGCATTTCAATCAGATTCATGTCAGGACTTTGACTAGGCCACTCCAAAGTCTTCATGTTGTTTTTCTTAAGCCATTCAGAGGTGGACTTGCTGGTTTGTTTTCGATCATTGTCCTGCTGCAGAACCCAAGTGCGCTTCAGGTTGAGGTCACGAACAGATGGCCGGACATTCTCCTTCAGGATTCTTTGGTAGACAGCAGAATTCATGGCTCCATTTACCGCAGCAAGTCTTCCAGGACCTGAAGCAGCAAAACAGCCCCAGACCATTACACTACCACCACCATATTTTACTGTTGGTATGATAAGGTGACGATCCATGAGGGGATCGTCACCTTATCGTGACTCAGCTTTCCAAAAATGTGATAAACCACAGTTAACTTATGTTTTAATAGGGAGCAACCATTTTTTGAGACAGGGCCATCTAGGTTTGGATTTTTTTTTTTACCCTTAATAATAAACACCATTTAAAACTGCATTTTGTGTTTACTTGTGCTATCTTTGTCTAATATTTAAATTTGTTCGATGATCTGAAACATTTAAGTGTGACCAACATACAAAAAAATGAGAAATAAGGAAGGGGCAAACACTTTTTCACACCACTGTATCTATCAGAACAACACAGGACAGATGATCCTAAAGACCCTGGTTAAATGAAAAAAAAAAAAAAACAGTTCCCGCGCGCGTGTGTGTGTGTGTGTGTGTGTGTGTGTGTGTGTGTGTGTGTGTGTGTGTGTGTGTGTGTGTGTGTGTGTGTGTGTGTGTGTGTGAGCTGCAGGCAGAGCTCTGTACGGGTTTTTCCTGTGAACAAACGCTGCAAATATGCCATTTGCTCCGCTAATGCGGGATGTTATCAGCCATACGCTGGATATGTCGGAAATTTTTCAGTATGCTGAAAATTAATTTTCAGAGGAGCTCGGCAAACATCGTCGTATCCCAGCGTGCTTCAGCGTGCTCTTAACTTAGACAAAACTGAGCCATAACTGATTCATGTACCCCAGCGTAGTCTCCAAATTTTTCATACATTTTGCAAACACTGCCTAAATCATCTAGGTGTGTCAGGGCCTTAACCAAGGCAGCAGCGAGGCACCAAAGCAGCCGCCAGCTGGAAAAGCAACAGTTCTCTTAAACCTTTGGGGAAACAAGAGTGGATCTGCAGCTCAACAAACAAGTGCGCAGAGAAACAGAGCTCTACAATGAAAAGGTAAAGATTTTTAAAACTATAATTTTATAGTTAAAGTTATCTTTAACATGCTTTGAGTGGACGGCCCTATAGGCTATTTTTATGGTGCTTGGTGTGAATGGCACTTAAATCGGGTAGCTCACCACTGAAGGCCTAGTTGTAAAATACATGGTCCGCCGAGGTCACTACCAAACATTTAGATAAACGGAACACATATGCAAGAGCACTCTTTCTGGATTTCTCTTCAGCATTTAATACAAGTGGAAATCCTGACATCAAAGATGATTCAAATGGGACTGAATCCAGTTTTGATTCATTAGTATGCCTCCTTCCTAACTAAAAGGGTCCAGATAGTTAAAATTAACAATACTTTGTCATCTGCTGTCATGACCCATGTTGGGGCTCCCCAGGGATGTGTGAGTTGAGCAGTTCTCTTTATGCTTTGCACCAATGATTGTCATACAAACGCACCAAATCAACATATTATAAAATATTCTGATGATACAGTTTTACTTCCTTTGTTTAATGACTCGGACATCCGTGGGCTGCACCAGTGTGGAGGGAATGAGGTTGTTGAGTGGTGTGTCAAGAACGCCCTTAAGATAAACACTACTGAGGCTGAAGAGACTGTTTGGATCACCATCTGACTGTCATCATAGAGTTCCCATTATCATTCACAGTGAAGAAATTAAACAGGTACCTTCTCACAAATACCTCGGTGTAATGATCGACCAAATGTTGGTATTTAAGGAACATATTGAACTGATATGTAAAAAGACAAAACAAAGGATTTATTTCCTTAGACACTTTAGGTGTTTTGGGGCAAGTAAAGAAATTCTTCTTTTATTTTATACTTCTATAATTATGAGTGTTCTGCAATATTGTAATACCACATGGTATAAAAGTTTATCCATTGCTGATAAATAAAAACTGTTTCATCAAATGAAAATATGCTCTAAGAACAAAGGTCAACCTGTACGAGACTTTATGAATCATCCTACCACAATACCATGTTAAGACTAACCAAGAACAGGGCATCTGATCCTGAACACATCCTGAATATTGAATGTAGGCTGTTGCCATCCGGCTGGCGATACAGGCTTCCACAGTTCAATAAAGTTAAACTGAAAAATTCTTTTGTGCACCAGTCAGTTCTGAGATTGAACGAGGAGCTTTAATCCCCATCTTCAGCTGCTCTTGTGTGTTTGTCTTGTACATGAATGTTTATAGTATGGGGACGACTGGAGGTGGGCGACGTACAGGTCTGTAATGTTTGATGCTGCAATTTCAAGCTGTAACGATGCAAAACAAATTTCAGACATGCTTCTGACAATAAAGATTTATCGCATCGTAATGAGGAAAACTGCACAACTTTATAGAAAAATGGCAAGTTTTTTAAATGGGGACCATTGAGAGATTAGGCCCATTTTTGATCTTTGGGATCATTTGGGAGATCTTTGTGTGTTTTGGACTGAGTCAAAACTTTGAGGAGAGAATGGAGACTGTGGAGATCACTGAAGATCCCTGATAGATCAAAAATTAGTCCGATCTCTCACTGATCTCCACCCCTGTGTAAAGCGGGTATAAGAAAAAATAAAACACTCATAGGATTAAAGTTTCAAATTTGCAAAGAAAAACTGCAAATCTACAAGAAAAAGTCACAAATTTAAAAAAAGTTGCAACTGTACTTTAAAATCTAACAGAAAAGCCCTCTGATTTAGAGAAAATGGCTAAGAGAAAGACTGTAAATTCATGGGTCAAAAAGTCAGTAAACAATAACTAAAGGCTGAAGATTACTCATAAAAGCTTTGGTGCACTGAAGTAGGGCTGTGAAGTGTTTGACAGTTTATTTTTTATTCAGCTAAATGCACTTTATGATGTGCCAAGGTCAGTTATGACCAGGATGTAGTTTATTTCAAAAGGGAAACAAATGTTAATGCTACTAACAGTGCACATTGAGTTTTTATGCACTTTGAGATATGCCTGATGTGACCAAAATGGTTATTTACAGAAGTTTATTTTTTTCATTCTATTTAATTGTTGTTCAAGAGGGAAAATATTTCTCCTACTTCAAGTTCTGCTCAACTCCAGCACTGTTATTACGTTTTTATGCACTTTTGATGTGCTTTTGTCATGTGCCAAGTGCACATTTAAAACCAAGACAGTGAATAAAAAGTGGATATTTTTCGTCCTATTGATCTGCGTTGGTTTGAAATTTGTCATGTTGGACAGATCGGTGAACAAGTGTGGCCCAGTGTGGCCCAGTTACATGTCTGGATTTCAACTTGTGGCCCAACTGATTTTGTAATTGAATAGGCCTGCAGTATGGTGTACAGTCTTAGGTCTACGGTGCCGTATGGTGTACAGCAGATGCCCAGAGGCAGAATCCTCAGTGCGGATCCGTGCACCACCGGAAGTGGATGTGCCGCAGTTATTAAAGCAGCATTAACACTAAATTCTGCCGTAAATGCCGTAGGGCAGTGCGGGGCAGGTCGTGCGTGTCTGTGGACTAGCAGAGCAGACACGCCGATGCTCCACAGCCGTCCACGGCTCACATGAACCGCGGTCGTCACTAGAACCTCAGAAGGCGTCAGCGCGTCTCTATGGCGTCCGCCGTTTTCTCGCATCAACTCCGGCCTCTCCCGCTGGGACTCTCTTACCTTTCCGGATGCGATCTTCGGTTTCCTGGTCGAAGCCCAGCCGGTGGCATTTCCTCCACAGCCCCATGTTGGTGGAGTTGTACTGCCTGCTGCATTCGTCCGCGGCGCTCATGGCGAACAGCTGCCGCCGGTTCCGGGCCAGCAGCAGCTTCTCCTCCCAGCGGGGGACGCCGCTCCGGCCGGCCCGCAGCGGCAGGCTGTTGTTGGGGATGTAGATGAAGCCCGGGTCCTTGCGGCGGGTGGTAAAGCTCCGGCACCGCTCCCGGTACCTCCGGGCGTCGGTCTCGTACCAGTGATCGGAGCACATCGCCACGGCCAGCATGCCCAGGGCGCAGAGGGAGAGGGAGAGCCCGGCGTAGAGCAGCAACTTCCCGGCGGCCATGCTCGCTCGTGTCACAGCCGCATCAGCACCGACACAGACGGACAGCTCCTCCACGGCCGCGCCGCTTCAGCTCACATCACCGCCGGAGACCATCACGGGAGGGCGGGGGAGGCGAGGCTCTCCGCGGAGAAAACGGAAAGCAACGATAAATCCCGTCTGCGTTTTCGCTGACACGGTGCCCACGTCTTTTCTGCGGCGGAGACAGAAGACGCTTATCTCATCTCAGCCCGATCCACAGCATCCGCCTGTCTGAACGGGGCCACACACACGCGCGCACACACATGCACACGCACAGACATCAAAACATCAGCGCACATCCGTCAGCACGTACGTGAATCAGTCCTCACCCACTCATTAGCATTAACGGACAAGGGCTCATCAAGACCTGATCTGCATCCCACCGAGGACGCGAGAGACTAGAGATCAGACACCAGCAGCTGCAGCAGCAGCAGCAGCAGCAGCAGCAGCAGCCGTCCCTCCACCTGACAACACCCGGTGTTCCTGCAGCCGCCGCTACCTGCCGAGTCCACCGAGTCCGCAGCAGAGCAGGAGCAGGCTGTCAGCAGCACCGTCAGCAGCTGCAGCTGTGATGCATGATGGCAGCTGCTGCAGCCAATCAGCTGCTGCTGCTGCACCACAGCGACTGCAGCTGCACCACAGCTGCTGCAGTCAATCAGCTGCTGCTGCAACCAATCAGCTGCTGCTGCTGCAACCACAGCTGCTGCAACATCAGCAGCATCAGGCCATCAACCAATCATGAGGGGAAAAAAATGCAAATTCATGAGACAAAGGTCACAGATTTAAGGAAAATGAAACAAATTCAGTCAGGCAAATTTCAAACAAGGACTGCACGGTGGCGCAGTGGTTTAGCACTGCGGCAGCACAGTTTACCCTCAGCCGGGGGATCGCGGGGATCATGAGATCGTGGGTTCGATCCCAGCCCCCGACCAACAGTGAGCTGTGTGGAGTTTGCATGTTCTCCCCGTGTTGCGTGGGTTTACTCCGGGATTTCTCCGGTTTCCTCCCGCATACCAAAAACATGTAGGTTTAGGGCGCTCGTGCACGCAGCGACCGGCAGCCGGTGGCTTGTCACCAGACTGCAAACCAAATCTACCTATGGGTACAAATAAGTAACAAAAAAAAAGGACTGCACAAAGAATACTGAATTTATGAGAAAACTAGTCAAAGTCAAAGTGCCTTTATTGTCATTCCATTGCTAAAAAACAATACAACGAAACTGAGATACTGCTCCCTAACACAAACTGTCACTCTCACAGTTCACTCATGTATTTAACATTCTCAGAATTACAACAATAAATAATGCTTGAAACAATAATACCTAAGGAGTTTTAAAGAACATTGCATCTTCAGAGACAGCCAAAACAAATTTCACTGTACCGTGCATTCATTTATACATAAGTCACTTTTTTTTGGAGGGGGCTAACTTTTCAAGGCACAGTTACATGAACAAAATAGCATATTTATAGTAAAAAGTTGCAAATTTATGTGGAAAAAAGTGTAGCACTTTAAAACAAAGCAAGGGAATTACATGGCAAGTATGGGGTGTTAGAGATTAGCAAGGCAGGCAGAAAGTAGGACCCAAATGCAGACAGATAAGAGGATGAGTGGGACATTATGAAATGAGCAAAGAGTGAGCTACAAAAACAGAACACTGAACAATTTGAAAACAAGACCGTGGCATAGGGGCCTGAAAGCACAAGTGATGTAAGAGGGAAGCAGAGTTAACTCCAGCTCGTTGGCATTTAAAGGAAACCTGTACTGGTCATTATAACAACATTAATCCTGCTTTAGGTATTACTTATAAACAAAAAAATGTGACTGAATGGTTATCCCATGAAAACCATTCAGTCAAAACCAATGGGGAGCAGCCATTACCGGCTAGAAGTAATGTACTGGCTTTACCATGGAAAAGGAACGTGCTTACCACGGATGAGTAAATGCGTTCAGCAGATGCTCATTGGGTCAAGAACTGACTTGAAAACAGTGCAAAATCTGCACGGATATATACTGCACAAACTGTCCTTGGAAATGACCTTCATTGAGGGCATAATCAGCAGGTCCCTCTGAGGACCAGCAGCTGAAGGGGACCTGATGAACAGGCAAGTTCCCAGTCAAGTAACTTCAGAACACGCTGAATAAATCGTGATATACTAGAATTTTATTTCATTAAATTATATGCGGGTAGGTTTGCTTGTACATGGTTGTAAAAAAAAATTACATAAAATTCTGATGTTAAAACTTTGTTGACTGCTATACTGCAGTTCAGTCAGTCACACAAAGCAACGACTGTGCGTCACTACGGTGCTGAAACTGGACATGGAGGAAACAAGATGTCTCTGACCATGACTGACTGACAGAGCAGGGACTTGAAACTTGCAAGAATTTGAGAAGGAATCATGACCAAAATTACTGGACAGAACAACTAGTATCATATTTGATCCTTTGAAACAGCTTTTGATTAAAATTCATGACAGGTACCCTTTAAAGAGACATGCACTGAAACAAGCCGTTCTGAGGAAGGCTGCAAAATTAAAGAAAAAACATTTGTCCAAAATATGTCACAGCCACAAACATACACAACCTCTGACACTTCACCGTCGGGGTCCAGTGAACAACCGTACAAACTGCTCATTTAAAGAACAGAATTCCACTTTGACTCCTGATTCCATCATCAAACAAGCTCTTTCTCTGGGTGGAAAAGAAACAGAAAAAAGTAAAAAAAGAGAGAAGTGAGAGTGTGCTGTTACTCAGAATACCACATTTCTCTGCCAGTAGTTCTCCAGAAAATGTTCCTGTATTTTGTGATGAGAACAGCACTTTGATTGGAGGCTACAGACGCTCCAATTTGAATGAATGAATCTTTATTTCAGATACATTAAAAGTAAAGATTAAAAGGAAACAGAATAATATAACAAAGGGGAAAAAATCCAACAAGGTCAAATTAGACAATAACTCCTCTGATTATACAGTTCAACATAAGTTATCCAAAATGGGTGATGGCTGAAGCTGCAGCTTCTATTGCCCACCCATATTCCATCCAAGAATTCAAAAGAAAAACAAAACAAGAGCGATTACAATTCAGAACAAAGCTAAGACAAAATGTGACAAAAAAAAACAAAAAAAAAAAAACTAAGCTACAACACAACACAGACTGGAAATGTCAATCCTTATGTGATTTTATATGTTATCTTGTATATCTGTTTGGAGTATTTCTTCCTTTAGTTTTTGTTTAAATTGTCCAAGCGTTGTACATGATTTTAATTCAGGTCCAAAATCGTTCCATAATCTGACTCCTTGCACTGAAACACAGTGTTGCTTGGTGGTAGTTCTCACTGAAGGTTTTTGAAATATACATGTTCCTCTGAAATGATATTGTTTCTCCCTTATTTGGAACAACTTTTGGATATTTGCGGGCAGTGATAGATTCTTCACTTTAAACATTATTATTGCAGTTTTAAAGTCAACCAGATCTTTCAACTTGACAGCTTTTAATTTAAGAAAAACTGGGTTTGTTGGTTCGCTGTAAGCAGCTTTGTTTATTATTCTAATAGCTCTCTTCTGAAGCATAAAGAGTGGATATATGTTTGTTTTATATGTATTTCCCCATACTTCAGTACAATATGTCATGTATGGAAGTATTAATGAATGACACAAGGTATATAGTGTGGGTTGATTCAGCAAATATTTCACTCTGTGTAGTATTGCAATTGATTTAGATATTTTACCTTTAATATAATTAATATGTGACTCCCCACACAGTTTATTATCAATTATTACTCCAAGAAATTTAGTTTCAGATACCCTTTCAATCTGTACACCATTTACACTGAGTTTAAGTACTAAGTTGTTGTGATGGTTGTTAAAAACTATAAATTTTGTCTTACTTAAATTGAGCGTTAATTTGTTTGAATCAAACCACAGTTTAAGCTTTCCTAATTCCTTTCCAAGTGTATCCAGAAGTTGTTCCAAACTGCTTCCACTGCATAATAAATTAGTGTCATCGGCAAACAATATTAAATCCATTTTTTCTGAAACCTTACATATATCATTTATATACATATTGAATAACAATGGCCCCAAAACTGAACCCTGTGGGACTCCACAAGTAACCTTCAGTAACTGTGAGTTTTTGTTACCAACACATACGTACTGATATCTATTCTTTAAGTAACTACTTAACCAGGACAGTGCTACCCCCCTAATACCACAATTTTGTAGTTTCTTTAATAATAAATTATGATCCACTGTATCAAATGCTTTTTTAAGATCCAGGAATACCCCAACTGAATACTCTTTATTTTCAACGGCAGTTGATATTTTTTCTATAAATTCCATTAGAGCAAATGCAGTTGTCCTCTTGTGTCTGAACCCATATTGCTGCTCACACAGTAAATTATTCGTCATTATGAAGTTGTCAATTCTCTCACAGAATATTTTTTCAAGTATCTTGGAAAATTGCGGCAATAGTGAAATTGGTCTATAGTTTGAAGGTTCCCCTCTGTCACCTGTCTTGTATATCGGAATTACTTTAGCTATTTTCATTGCATTGGGAAATATACCTGTAACCCAGTGTTAAAAACGTGATGGAATTATAAATGTCGATACCGCTTTAAGAAGAAGGGGGGGCATTCATTTCACAATGGGAGTAGATTAACGTGAATTAAATTATAAATATTGATGCCGCTTTTAGAAAAGAAAAACACCCATTTCACAATGGGAATACATAATTTGAATATGAATATTTAAATAAATATATATTCATAAATAGTTAGGAACATTTTCTAGAAGGTTCTGGTAAAGTTCCTAGTGTTGTGTGTTGATATTTTGAGTAACCAATGGCTGCGCCGTTGCTGGGTCACGCCACCCAGTGGGTTTAGCGCTCTCTCCCTGTGTCTGGGATGACTTGCATTTTTGGCTCAGTCACACCAGACGCTGAAAGACACAGACCAGAGAGAGAGACGGTCCTTGGTGATATGGCGACTCTAACGTGCTAATCCAGCCTTTGCCTGGATAAAACCCTTGAAATTGGTAAGCCTAAACCAAAATTAGAAATGAGACATTGTGGTATTGCCAAATTCTAATGCCCCGTCTATTAAATTTTAAGATTGGGATCCAAAGGCTGCCGACTCCGTTGAGCGCGGGAACCCCATTGACGCACGAGCCACTAAGCATGGTGAGTGCCTTCTATTCATTGTGTATGTGGATGCTAACCGCTAGCTTACAAACGCTAGCCGCCGATGCTAATCCCGGCTAGTTTTTTCATCAGAAAAAGCTATTTTTCAAGGCTGTAACGGTTAGCAAAGGTCCCAGTTCCCTTGCCATTAATTGGTACTTAATGGTGAAAGTTATATCTGTGATTTATATGTGTTTTAAAGTGCAGAAATGGTGATAAATTGTTGTGCTAGCTTAACATGCTAAACCTCCGATGCTAAATCTGGCTAGGATATACACAGAAGGAGTTTGTGTTCAGAGCTGTAATGGTTAGCAGAAGGATCCATTTCACTTGCAATTGAATGTATTTAGTAGTAAATAATACATCTATGGTTTAAAGATGTTTAAAAATATTATTTGTTGTACACCCTGGAATTATTTTGTAATAAGCTTAGAGCGATAGCTTATTTGTTGTTGTTCTGACCTATTTTATAGGTCAGGTTCTCTTTTCTTTTTTTTCCCCTTTGGACTGGTTTGACCAGAGCGTGGATCTCCAAATCTGGATGGCGAGCTGAAGCCCGAACCCTAGAAACTGCTAGAGGTGACCCCACTGGTCACCTGGAACGGATACAAAAAGAACTGAACACATTGTAAATATAATTTGGAGTTTATGAATTGTATTTTCTTTTATTGCGCCATGTATTTATTTTTGTGTACATAATTGTAAATAATATATATAGTTCCAAGTTCCATACACCGTGTGTGTGTGTGTGTGTGTGTGTGTGTGTGTGTGTGTGTGTGTGTCATCTGTTGTTGCACCTCCCAGGCTCCTACAAACCCAGAGTCGGTCTGACCTGGCCCAATTATCCCTCTGCCCAGGTAGAAAAGTTAAGGTAACTACATTGCCATAACACAATACTACCAAAAAGGGTACTACACCTAAAGTGAGTAGGGTGAGTGGGTGTTAGTAAGGGTTACACACAAAAATCTGGTGAGCGCAGGTGTTAGTGGGTTACCCTGACACCCAATCCCAGTGATATTATACCCTGCAGGTATTATACCCTGTGTGTGTTACAGTGGTATGTTACTGTATATTACAAAATTTGGCGAGCACAGCCAGGAGCCTGGAGCGTTGCACAACAGATGAGGATTCTTTTTTGACCCCTGACCAAACAGTTCATATACTGTCAAAATGGATTTTGTGGAAAAACATGGTGTTAAAATCCCTAATGCAGTCATTGTCAGTGGTGTTGTTGATAAAGAAAGAGACACAGACATTTTTGAATTTCTAGAGCAACATGGCACTATTCGTAGGGTGCTTACCATTAATGATAACTCATCTGACTTTGACAAAAGTCATATTGTAGAGTTCGAATCTGGATTAAGCACTGAAGCATTAGCACCTACGTTGCCGTGCTCCTTTCCATCCACTGACAGTCCTGAGGTTAAGCACTGCATTCAAGCTCTAACCGATGTCTACACTAAAACTGTAGGGGGCAGTGTTACTGAGGCTTATCTTAGCAACCTGAGGGGTTTAGCTAAGCTAAGTGGAAAAGGTTTTGAAGAGGTGTTGCGGGAGGTCATGTCCACAATAGGGAAGTCTATTGAAGCTGCTGAGACAGCTGAAACGGTCTCTGCTGACGGTGATCCTACTTTCCCTACTGTAGAGCCCACACAAAGTGGAGTCTCTCCTTCACTTCAAGTTGAAGTGCCTCGCACCCCTAAAACCACTCAAGCACTCTTCCAAAGCCCTCTTAGACCAAACTTAACACCTCAAATGTTGAGTCCAGCTGATTTTAACCCACCCGAGGTTCAGAAAATCGTAGTTGAGCATGTCATTAAACATGCATAGAAGCCGTCAAACCCCCATTCCTCTTGGAGAATCAGCTTTCTCTGGCAAAACGCCAAGACCACATACTGAAGCTGATTATGAAACATGGCGTTCATATGTTGACCTGATGATGGAAGATACTCCTTTGTCTGACTTGGAAAAATCTCGCAAGATCATTGAAAGTCTCCTTGCTCCTGCGTCTGATGTTATTCGCTCTCTTGGGACTGAAGCCACCTCTGCCAACTATCTCAAGCTTTTGGATTCAGCTTTTGGGACTGTTGAAGATGGTGAGGAACTGCTTGTGCGATTCATGAACACTTTCCAAAATTTTGGATTAAAAACCCTCTGCATATCTACATCGTTTGCAGGTGGCGCTCAATCTCACAGTGCGTAGAGGCGGTCTGGAGCCACAGGAAGCGGACAAACAGCCTCTCAAGCAGTTTAACAGAGGCTGCTGGGATGATAATCTGCTAAAAGAGCTACAGCTGGAATTAAAAGATAAACATCCACCTGCGTATGCAGAATTATTGCTTCACCTTCGCACTGTTGAAAACAGACAAGAAGTTAAAAACACCCGCATGAAAAAACACTTGGGCGCCACAAAACCAAAAGCAGCCTCCTACAAACAAACAGTCACCGAAACAAATACAAATAGCGAAGTGGAGTCGGACAGTCTGAAAGAACTGAAAAAGCAAGTCGCTGATTTAAAAAGCCAATTAGATGCTGTCGTGAAACAAAAGAAACAAGCACCACCGAAGAAAGACCCAACTAAGAAATCTGGAAATAAAAAACCTGACCATGCCAAACCTGAAAACTTACCTTCGTCCAGTCGTCCCAATACTAGGCCCAAACCATGGTATTGCTTCCGCTGTGGCGAAGATGGACATATTGTAGCCACTTGTGAGTCAGAGCCAAACCCTGCACTTGTGGCTGCAAAACACAAAGAACTAAGAGTAAAAAGACAGATTTGGGACAGTCGGAACCCCCAATCTTCTTTACAGCTGAAGTCTACCCCTGTTGCGGGGCAAACAGAGGCTAGTTCAGAGATGACCCGTCCCAAACCAAAAGCTCCATTCAAGACACGTGCTAAACTAAAGTCACATTACAAAACAGACCCCTTTAACTTTCCTAATGGTCTAATTGGTACAAAGAGTACAGCACAAGTGAAAGTGAATGGCTGTACTGTGAACTGTTTGTTAGATACAGGCTCCCAGGTGACTACTGTCCCTGAGTCTTATTACAGACAGTACTTATCCAACCATGAGATTAAGCCACTTTTTGAGCTGTTAGAAGTGGAGGGAGCTAACAGTCAGAGTGTACCTTATTTAGGCTACATTGAAATGCAAGTGACTTTCCCAAAAGACTTTCTTGGTATTGAAGCCGAAGTGCCAACACTTGCCTTAGTGGTTCCAGATGTACGTGCAGCTGATCAGACCTTAGTGTTAATAGGGACAAACACATTAGATGTACTTTACGAGCTGTACTCTGATGCATGTTCTGAACTGCAGCCAACCATGTCACTTGGTTATAAGGCAGTGTTAAAAGTCCTTGAGCTATGGCACAGACAGTCCAAAGACACTAGCCTTGGTTTAGTGACCATTTTTTTTTGTTTGTTTGTTTTTTGTTACTTATTTGTACCCGTAGGTAGACTTGGTTTGCAGTCTGGTGACAAGCCACCGGCTGCTGGTCGCTGCGTGCGCGAGCGCCCTAAACCTACATGTTTTTGGTGTGCGGGAGGAAACCGGAGAAATCCCGGAGTAAACCTGCGCAACACGGGGAGAACATGCAAACTCCACACAGCTCATTGTTGGTCGGCGGCTGGGATCGAAACCACGATCTCATGATCCCCGCGGTCCCCCGGCCGAGGGTAAAACTGTGCTGCCACAGTGCTAAACCACTGCGCCACCGTGCAGTCCATGACCATGCGCAACAAAGAGCCACAGTTAGTTCCTGCAGGCCAAACAATTGTTCTAGATGGCGCTGTAGCTGTGTCAGCCGGCAACAGTGAAAAATCTGTCTTGTTAGAACAACCATTAATGTCAGCCTTACCTGGTGGTATCCTGGTAAAACCATGTCTCATAGACTTAACCTGAAAGAGCACCTTACCTTGTTCCAGTTATACTCACCAATGAATCGGAACTTGACGTGACAATCCCTCAGAAGTGTGTCATTGGAGAAATCTGTGCTTATCAACAAGTCCTCTCACAAGAACACTCCGTGAAAGTTACAAAGTCCAAAACTGAACCAAAGTCCACTCTGAAGTTCAACTTTGACTCTTCCTGTTATATCTTTCACCCGTTACGTTACTTAATATAACAATAATAACTCGGACCATCGACGTACCATTAATGGTTTATTGGCGAGCAGCAACTCATAGCACACAGCCAACGACAACACACTCAACATACTACAGATTACCCATAATGCTTTTAGCCAAGGCACTACGACGGGTGCCGTAGTAAACCAAAATACATGACATCTCCTCCCCTCTTACAATAGATGTCCTACTGGAGATATCAAGTGTCTGCTGCAAATCTTGTGTCTTTGTTTGTCTCTTTTTTTCTCTTTAATTATTATGCTACCTTAGGAGTGAGGGTAGACTACCTCATCCCATAACTGTACCCCTGGGGATTATTCTGCCCCATAAATGTGGGTCAGTTGCTATCTAGTCTAATAACTCAGACGGACAGGAGGTCGTTGCTCCCTGGTAGGGTATCGGCGCTCTGCAGGAACATGAGTCTGTGTTCTTTCTAATGTGGAGGTTGCTTCTGGTGCTGATGCAGAAGAAGATGTCACATCTCCAGCTGGAACTCCGGTCTCTGAAGTGGTTGAGTTCTGTACTGGTGTAGATGGACAAAGTGGTGAGTTGGTGAGTGCATCGTTAGGATATCCAAGAGACGGTTCTGCAGGCGCTGGCGGTGTCTGCAGGAGTTGATCCACGTGCCTTTTCCAAACACTGTCAGTGGTTTGAACTGTATATGAGACTGGTCCAGTTTGTGCAATAACAGTTGCAGGAACCCACTTAGGTTCACCTCTGTAGTTCCTGGCCAGCACAGATTCTCCTGACGTGAACGCTCTGTCCTTTGCCCGATGTCCTCTGTGCATAATTTGTTTCTCTTGTTGCTTTTGCACAGTGTCCTTTAATCCTGAGGGTTTCAAAAGGTCAAAGGTAGTGCGCAGATCTCTCTTGAACATCAGACTAGCAGGGGTTGTCTTTGTGATTGCATGTGGAGTGTTGCGGTAGTTTAGCAGGAACTTGTGCAGCCTCTGATGCAGTGTTCCTTGACCTTGTGATGCTTTCAATGCATGTTTCATTGTCTGCACAAACCTTTCTGCAAGGCCGTTCGTCGCAGGATGGTATGGAGCTGATTTAATGTGCTGCACTCCATTAGCTTGTAGAAAAGCATCCATTTCTTGTGAAACCAACTGAGGTCCATTGTCAGAAACTAGTTGTATAGGAGACCCAAAACGACTAAACATTTCTCCTAATGCTTCTGTGGTCTTCTCTGTGGTGGTTGACCTCATAATAGCCACTTCAGGCCATTTACTATGTGCATCCACAGCAATGAGAAACATTCTGTCCTCAAACGGACCTGCAAAGTCGATGTGCACACGATGCCATGGCTCCTGTGGGAACTCCCAGGGATGGAGAGGAGCCAATGGTGGGTTGTTCCGTACCTTGTGACACGATGAACAACTTTTGGCTATTTCTTCAATCTGCTTGTCAATGTTTGGCCACCAAAAATAGCTTCTCGCTATTTCTTTCATTCTCACGATTCCACTATGTCCTGCGTGAAGTTGCTGTAACACTTTTGTTCGACATGACAGGGGAATAATCACTCTCCTCCCCCACAGCAAACAACCCGACTGAACAGACAATTCTGTCCACTTCCCAAGGAAGGGCTTCAAGGTTGCGTCATCACCCGCAGGTTGACTTTTAATGATCAAGTCCATGACTGCAGACAACACAGGGTCATTTCTAGTCCCCTTTTTCACCTGCACAGCTGAAACAGGTGCGTTTTCTACCTCTGTGAAGTAGAAGATGTCCACAGTGCTTGATTCTGGCTTCATGACAGGAAGTGGTAATCTGGATAACCCATCTGCATTACCATGACAGTCTGACTTTCGATACCTGATGTCATAGGAGTGTCCTGACAACAGCAACGCCCACCTCTGCAGTCGGGACGCTGCAAGAGATGGTATTCCTGTGTATGGTCCAAGGATGGTTGTGAGAGGTCGGTGGTCAGTAAAAAGTGAGAGGCATCAGAGGCAGAACCACCAGACTGATCAACAGCTTCCTCCCACAAGCTGTCAGGATGCTGAACAGCTGACCCGGAATCTCACATACACACTACTGCACCTATGGACATTTTGTATATTATAGTTAGTTATTCTTTTTCCCCAAGTATGTCTCAGGGATGTGTGAATGGATGGGGGGTGGGGGGTGGAGCTATGTGGGAGTGTGTCTTAATCATGCTGCTTCTTATATGGATGCCGAGAGAAACGCAATTTCATCTTGCCTGCACTACAGTTGTATGTACAGCAATATGACAATAAAGTTTGATTTGATTTTTGATTTGATTTGAAGTGTAAACTTCCGTCCATACAAGTACTGGTGGAATTTTCTGACACCAAACACAATGCTCAGAGCCTCTCTTTCTAGTTGAGCATAGTTAGCTTCTGCCTTGTTTAATGTCCTTGACGCAAAAGCGATTGGCTTTTCCTCACCGTCTAGCATTACGTGGGAAATCACCGCCTCTACGCCATAAGGAGAGGCGTCGCAGGCAAGCTGGATTGGAAGTGATGGATTGAAGTGGGTCAGAACCTCTGATGCAGTCAGCGCATCCTTTGCCTTCTGAAAAGCTTCCTGACAGCTTGCTGTCCACCTCCATGCTTCCTCTTTGCGCAGCAGGTTATGCAGTGGTTTTAATAGTGATGCCAAGTTTGGTATGAAACGTCCATAATAGTTCAGCAGTCCTAAGAAAGACTTCAGCTGACTGACATTTTGGGGTGGAGGTGCATCCACAATGGCTGTGATTTTCGATGGTGCAGTGTGTAGTCCCTTAGCATCGATCACATGACCTAAGTATTCCACGGATGACTGGAAAAACTCGCATTTATCCTTGCGGATTCTCAATCCATACTCCTCCAGTCTCTTGAGAGTTGCATCCAAGTTGCGCAGATGCTCTTCATCATCTGCTCCTGTACACAGGATGTCATCCAGGTAGCACTGCACTCCTGGTAATCCACTCAGGATTTGATCCATAGCTCGCTGAAAAAGTGCTGGAGCAGATGTGATGCCAAAAGGCAGTCGCCTGTATCTGAAGAGTCCTTTATGGGTGTTGATAGTCAGCATTTCACGTGACTGCTCATCTACATGCATTTGTAAATAAGCTTGGTTGAGATCTATTTTGCTGAACTTTTGTCCCCCACTCAGCCCCGCAAATAAGTCATCAATCAGTGGAAGGGGATACTGCTCTGCTGTTAGTACAGGGTTTACTGTTACCTTAAAGTCTCCACAGGTTCGGATTCCTCCGTCCTTTTTGGGTACTGGAACTATGGGCGTGGCCCACTCACTGGTTGTCACAGGCTCCAGAACTCCATTCTTGACCAGAGCATCCAAGTCCGCCTCCACCTTTGGTCTGATGGCGTACGGCACTGGCCTGGCTTTCATGAACACTGGCTTACTGTCAGGTTTGACATGCAGCTTCACTATAATTTTTTTCATACTGCCTAGCTCATCACGAAAAACCTTTTTGTGCTTTTCTAGTATGGCCTGCAGCTGAGTGGAACTGTGTGACAGCTTCCTTACTTCTTGCCAGTCAAGTTGGATTTTCTTTAGCCACACACGCCCCATTATAGCTGGACAGTTGTTCTTGGTAACATAAACTGGAAGCTCAGCAGTTTGCCCATTGTACTGAACAGTTACCTCTGTCATCCCTTTCATGGGCACTCGGTGTCCAGTATACGCCCTGAAGACGGTGTCTGAAGGTTGGAGTGGACGATGTTTCAGAAACTTCTTGTAAATGCCATGCGACACAAGTGATGCCTTTGATCCGGTGTCTATCTGCATTTTAATAAAATGTCCCTCCACTTTTGGTTTAGTCCAAAAGCCTTCTGAGCCTTCATTCACATTCATAATCCGGACAGTATTTATTGCAGTTGACACCTCTTCCTCTGAGGAGTCGCTCACTCTGTCCTCGCCATGTTTAACTGTGTGAACATTTCTTTTCTTTTTGTATTTTACCATGTCACTTTTATTCCTTGTCTTTGGGCCTTTGTCTTTGCTCCTTTTGCTTCTACATGCCCACTCCACGTGGCCTTTTTTCCCACAGTTGTTACAGTCCATCTCTTTGTACCAACAGTCATTAGGAAGGTGTCCCACCTTGCCACAGCGGAAACATGGACCTGTTGCATTGGTTTTACCACTGTTGAGCTTATGTACTCTGCCTGTAGCATGCAGTTGGTGTGCTTCTTTGGAAGCCATCTCCATCATCACACTAATGTTAATAGCTCTTTCAAGCGTCAAATCACTTTCTGTGAGTAACTTCTTCTGTGCTGCTTCATTTCGTAGTCCACACACAAGCCTGTCTCTTAATGTGTCATTTAAAACATCTTTAAATTCACAGTGTTCGGCTAACTTGCGTAGCGCTGCAACAAACTTGTTAACAGACTCACCCTCTTCTTGGTTACGTCTGTGAAACCTGTATCTTTCTGCAATCACTAGAGGCTTGGGTGAGAAGTGGTGGGTCAGTGTGTCCACCAGTTCTTTGTAGGTTTTAGAGCCTGGCTTTGCTGGCTGTAGGAGGTTACGTAGTAGGTTAAATGTCTTGGGACCCATCACACTCAGAAAAGTGGGCACTAACTTTTCATCCGTTATTCCATTAGCCGTGACGAAATAGTCAAAGCGCTCTGTATAGGAGCTCCATTGTTCCGCGCTCTCATCAAAGGGCCCGGTAGAGCCAATGACTCCAGCCATTTTAACACTCCTGGTTGAATGTCGCTCTTTCCCTCGCGGCTCCTTTCTTGTAACGTTGTTTCTTCCCTCCGGCGTTACTCACGGAGGTTTTTTTTTTTTTTTTTTTTGTCCTTAACGATTTCCACTGCTCCGCTCCTCCCCGCTTAGCAGACAGCCCGCAGCATCCACCTCAGCACAGTGGCGCGGTGTATCACCCTGTCAGCACGAAGTAGCGGCGGGAAAAACACGACAAAAAAAACTCTCCTCCGTCGCGGACTGCAGCGTCGGTCCAGACGTCCTCGTCGCCACTTTTTGTTATATCTTTCACCCGTTACGTTACTTAATATAACAATAATAACTCGGACCATCAACGTACCATTAATGGTTTATTGGCGAGCAGCAACTCATAGCACACAGCCAACGACAACACACTCAACATACTACAGATTACCCATAATGCTTTTAGCCAAGGCACTACGACGGGTGCCGTAGTAAACCAAAATACATGACACTTCCCCCATTAACGCTGAATGGAAAGAGCGCCTAACAGAAAGAGTCAGTCAAATGCCTGAAGTATTTGCACAAAACGATCTTGACTTTGGCAAAACGGATCAAGTGAAACACACAATCAGATTATCAGATGAAACACCGTTCAAACACAGAGCACGTCCCATACATCCAAATGACCTGGAAGCGGTCTGTAAGCATCTCAAAGAACTCCAACAAGCAGGCGTGATAAGAGAGTCTACTTCCCCGTTTTCTTCGCCTGTTGTAGTGGTGCGAAAGAAAAATGGCGACATCCGCCTTTGTATTGATTACAGGAAGCTTAACATGCAGACTGTAAAAGATGCTTACACCCTCCCCAACTTGGAGGAAACGTTTTTCCACCTTGACCGGTTCGCAGTGGTTCTCCGTCCTCGATTTAAAGTCGGGGTACTACCAAATTGAGGTGGAGGAGCTGGGCAAACCAAAGACAGCGTTCGTATGTCCCATGGGCTTTTGGGAATTCAATAAAATGCCCCAAGGCATTACAAACACCCCCAGCACGTTCCAGCGCCTCATAGAGAAATGCATGGGCGACATGAATCTGCATGAGGTGATTGTGTTCCTCGATGACATCATTGTATTCTCCAAGACGCCCGAAGAACATGAAGCTCACTTAATGAAAGTTCTCAATCGCCTAAAAGAGTACGGGCTTAAACTCTCCCCTGAGAAATGCAGATTTTTTCAAACTTCTGTCAGATACCTCGGTCACATTGTGTCCAGTAAAGGAGTTGAGACCGACCCCGAAAAAGTGAAAGCCCTAAGTACCTGGCCTGTGCCCCATGATCTCAAACAGCTCCGCTCGTTCTTAGGCTTTTCAGGGTACTATAGGCAGTTCATTAAGAACTATTCCAGCATCGTTAAGCCCCTCACTGACTTAACAGCAGGCTACCCTCCTTTGTGAAAGAGCACAAAGCCCAAAGCTAAGCCTGCCCAGTACCACGACCCAAAGACACCGTTTGGTGAGCAGTGGACTTCTTCCTGTGATCTTGCATTCAAAACCATAATTGAAAAGCTCAGTACTGCACCTGTCCTGGGTTTCGCTGACCCTCAGTTGCCACATACACTCCATACTGTCGCCAGCACTACAGGGCTTGGTGCCGCCCTCTATCAAGAGCAGGAGGGCCAGACTAGGGTCATAGCTTATGCAAGCCAGGGGTTGTCTAGAAGTGAGTCCCGTTACCCCGCCCGTAAATTGGAATTTTTGGCTCTTAAGTGTGCAGTAACGGAGAAGTTCGCAGACTATTTATATGGCAATCATTTTACTGTCGTGACAGACAGTAACCCCCTGACGTACATTTTGACTACTGCTAAGATGGATGCCATGAGTTATAGGTGGCTAGCTGCTCTGTCAACGTTTAACTTTAAGCTCCAATACAGAGCAGGCAAGCTTAACTCAGATGCAGACGGCCTCTCTAGACGGCCACATGGCGAGTTACTTGATGACGCAGTGTCCCAAAAGGAGCTTGACCGCATACAGCAGTTCACTCAAACTCACTTGTCTCTTCCTGAAAGCAGTTTAAGTTCCGAGGTAGTGTCTGCTATATGTGAAAAACACCTTGTCTGTAGCTCTCCAGACAACACCTTCCCTTTGGTTCATTCGTTAGCCCTCTCTGTAGCCGCCATTCCAGATGGCTACGCCGATGAAGATGGCTGTGGTGGTCTTCCAGTTGTACCCCACATGACTCCTGAACAGATCAAAAACGAACAAAGAACTGACCCCTGTTTAAGAGAAGTGATTGCACAAATTGAAACTGGACTAAAAGTTCCACCAACTGTACGAACTGAACTTCCTGACATCAACTTGTTACTCCGAGAACTCAGTCGACTTGAAATGTGCAATAACATCCTCTACCGCACTCGTCAAGACGGAGGAAATGTTACTTACCAGCTCGTCTTACCTGAACAGTTCCGCAATTCAGTCTTTCAAAGCCTCCACTGTGACATGGGCCATTTAGGCACAGAGCGTACTTTGGATCTCGTCAGAACAAGGTTCTATTGGCCTCGCATGGCGGCAGATATTGAAAAGAAGATCAAGACATGTAATTGCTGCGTAAGACATAAAACTGCTCCAGAGCGAGCTGCTCCGCTGGTCAACATCAAGTCCACCCGACCGCTTGAACTTGTCTGTATGGATTTCCTGTCCATTGAGCCCGATCAAAGTAACACGAAGGATGTGCTCGTGTTAACTGATCATTTCACGAAATACGCTATAGCCATCCCTACCAGCAATCAGAAAGCTCAGACCGTTGCAAAGGCACTTTGGGACAACTTTATCGTCCACTATGGGATACCCGAACGGTTACTTAGTGATCAGGGTCCCGATTTTGAGTCCCATATTATAAAAGAACTTTGCAAAATCATGGGCATTCGCAAAATCCAGACGACATCCTATCATCCCAGAGGTAACCCGGTAGAACGTTTCAATAGAACGTTATTGAGCATGCTGGGTACTCTAAAGGAAAAGAACAAAACTCATTGGCACAACTATGTGAAACCACTTGTACATGCGTACAATTGTACGAAGAATGACACTACTGGTTTTGCCCCATATGAGTTAATGTTCGGTCGTCAGCCAAGATTGCCCATCGATCTTGCATTTGGGCTCCCGTTTCACAACAAAAGTTTCAAGTCACATTCCCAGTACATTGAAAAACTGAAGACAACTCTACAAGAAAGCTACAAACTAGCAACAGAAAATGTTAACAAGATGGCTGAAAGAAACAAAACCAGATTTGATATGCTAGTGAAACCCTCAAAACTAGAACCAGGCGACAGAGTTTTGGTACGTGCAGTCCGCCTCAGAGGCAAGCACAAACTAGCAGACAGGTGGGAAGCTGTAATTCACATTGTGGTGAACCAAGCAGGTGACTTGCCTGTTTACACTATAAGACCTGAGACAAAAGATGGTCCTGTTCGCACCGTTCACCGCAACCTCTTGCTTCTCTGTGGTTTTCTTGCCCCTGTTGAAGAAGAACCTGTCCAACCAAAACGTGTCCGCAAACCTAAGACAAGACAATCACCTGAACACAGTGAGGAATGTGAGAATTCAGAACCGGAAAATGAAGATGTCTATTGGTACAGAGAAGAACCAATCCAAACGCCCATAAAGCTCGCTCGAGTTTATGAAATTCCCCATCCAAAGACATTCTTTAAAGGAGACATTCCTGCTGAAACTCACTTACCTGAAAATGACAACCAAATAGAAAATGTCACTTCACCTGGATGTGACAACTTACCAAATGATGGGAACCTGGAGGAAACTGAAACAAATGTGGAACCATCGAACAATGAGAATGGAACTGGAAGTGAAACCAACTTGCCTGATAAAAGTACCTGTGATGAACCTGTGGAAGAAAAAGAACCTGAAAAAGAAGTCTCACAGACTGTGAGACGTTCCGAGAGGACAACCTCCCAGCCAGAAAGACTACAGTATAGTCAGTTGGGAAACCCTCTCCTAACTGTTGCCCAGTCCCTGTTTCAAGGACTAAACCTGGCTTTTACCAGAGCCTTAACAGAGACAGATCCTAAGAATTTTTTTTTTTTTTTGTTACTTATTTGTACCCGTAGGTAGACTTGGTTTGCAGTCTGGTGACAAGCCACCGGCTGTTGGTCGCTGCGTGCGCGAGCGCCCTAAACCTACATGTTTTTGGTATGCGGGAGGAAACCGGAGAAATCCCGGAGTAAACCCGCGCAACACGGGGAGAACATGCAAACTCCACACAGCTCACTGTTGGTCGGGGGCTGGGATCGAACCCACGATCTCATGATCCCCGCGATCCTCCGGCTGAGGGTAAAACTGTGCTGCCACAGTGCTAAACCACTGCGCCACCGTGCAGATCCTAAGATTATTCAAACCTGGCTTTTACCAGAGCCTTAACAGAGTCAGATCTTAAGAATATTCCCATGAACATTGGTTCTCCCATCATTACTATTTAGCTAATCCCATGCAAAGGGACTTGCATGATTCTAAGGGGGGATAGTGTAACCCAGTGTTAAAAACGTGATTAAAATTATGAACGTCGATACTGCTTTAAGAAGAAGGGGGGACATTCATTTCACAATGGGAGTAGATAGTTTAACGTGAATTAAATTATAAATATCGATACCGCTTTTAGAAAAGAAAAACACCCATTTCACAAAGGGAATACATAATTCGAATATGAATATTTAAATAAATATATATTCATAAATAGTAGGAACATTTTCTAGAAGGTTCTGATAAAGTTCCTAGTATTGTGTGTTGATATTTCGAGTAACCAATGGCTGTGCCGTTGCTGGGTCACACCACCCAATGGATTAAGCGCTCTCTCCCTGGGTCTTGGATGACTTGCATTTTTGGCTCAGTCACGCCAGACACCGAAAGACACAGACCAGAGAGAGAGACGGTCCTTGGTGATATGGCGACTCTAGCGTGCTGGTAGCAGCCTTTGCCTGGATAAAACCCTTGAAACTGGTAAGCCTAAACCAAAATTAGAAATGGGATATTGCGGTATTGCCAAATTCTAATGCCCCGTCTATTAAATTTTAAGATTGGGATCCAAAGGCTGCCGACGCCTTTGAGTGCGGGAACCCCATTGGGTGGCGTGACCCAGCAACGGCGCAGCCATTGGTTACTCGAAATATCAACACACAATACTAGGAACTTTATCAGAACCTTCTAGAAAATGTTCCTAAATATACGTCAGTGGTTTCACTAAGCATTCAATAATAGTTTTGACTAAGAGCATGTCAATACCATCACAGTCCGTAGATGTCTTACTTTTAAACGATTTAACAATTTAAATGACCTCTCTCTCGTCTGTGTTCTTTATAAAAATGGAATCTTTTATAGCAGTGTTATTGCTTATTGTATCACCTGTAGGCGCCGTAATGGGTATTTCTCAAGCCAAATTAGGACCAATGTTAACAAAAAAGTTATTAAATTCATCTGCAGGTGACGCTCCGTTCACACTCTGAGTCATTGTATTATTTTTTGAAAAATTGGTTGGGTAGCTTGTATTTCTGTTTTTATTTCCAAGAATATTGTTAAGTATTGTCCATGTATTTTTAATATTGTCTTTGTTTTTCTCCACTTCTTTACTGTAATAGTCTCTTTTACTACATCTTATTATACTGTATATGTTAACTTATTTTTGTATGTTTTATACCGCTGCTCTGCTTCTTTTGTCCTTTTCTTTAGAAAAGCTTTATATAATAAATTTTTCTTTTTACACGCCTTTTGTAATCCTTTGATTAACCATGGCTTGTCAACAAATTTCTGTTTCATCTTTTTCTTTACTAATGGACAATTTTTTTTCATAAAGAGTGGTTACAATGTTCATAAATGTGTCATAGGCTTCATTTACATCTGATACATAGACGTTTGTCCAGTCTTGCTTCAGCAAGTCTTCTTTAAAAGAACTGATTGCATTTTGTGATTTGTATCTGAGCGATTTTAAATTTTTTTCTGTATTGGCCCCCGTGTGGCAATGGATAAGTGCAAAGGTTGGCAAATGGTCACTTATATCATTTATCAATAATCCACTTTCTGTTTTCTTATCAATAATATTAACAAACAGGTTGTCAATAAGTGTAGCAGTGTGAACTGTGATTCTACTGGGATGTGTTATTGTGGGATATAGACTCATGCTGTACATAGAATTCATGAACTCTGTAATTACATTTTGTTGATATGGATTTAGTAGATCAATATTGAAATCTCCACAAATTACTACCATTTTCTTACTAGTTATATTATTGTACAGCTCGACTAATTTATCTCTGAATGTCTCAATGCAAGTTCCCGGCGTTCTATATATACAACTTATAATTAGATTTTTTGTTTTATCTTGGTCAATCTCAACAGTAACACATTCTAAAATCCCTGGTAGTGCAAAGGACATTCCATTTACAAGCTTACACCTATACAGGTCATCAATATACAGTGCAACACCACCACCCTTTTTTTTTTTAGATCTGTTAATATGAAACATCTGATATCCCTCTATTGCATCAGGGGAGCCTGCTCTTCATTAAGCCAAGTTTCAGAGACTGCGATAGCTGTAAATTTTTTGTCTAGCTGTTTTAAATAGTCCTGAATCTGTGGAAAGTTTTTGTTAAGACTTCTGCTGTTGAAGTGTATTATTGATAGTTTACCATCTAGTTGCACTTGACTTTTGAATTGCTTTTCAGTGTAATATTCACAGTGATTATGAATATTATTGAAAAAGTGGTTATCAGGATCAATATCATTCTCCATCTCTTGTAGTTTATGTTCAGCATAATGGCATATTTTCAGAGTTTGAATTTCCTCACTCTGTGTCAAATGACTTCCTCCAACTGGGGATAATTGATGTCTACTCAAGTCAGTCATGAGTTTTTTTTGTTTGTTTAGTTTAGTTTAGTTTTTTTTAAGTACATTGACATGGTATGTCAAGAGAACTATTCTTGCCGTGTGTGTGGATATGGATTATAATAGTCTCTTAATTTTCTTAATCACTGTTCATCTGTATTTATTTAAGTCAGTAACATCTCTGATCATTATACTCTTTGCTTCCTTAGGTGTTCCATTTACTTTGATCCAAACTCTACAATTTCTTGTCCATGTTGCCTGTATCTTATTTTGTCTTCTCAGCATCCGTGCTTGCCGTGCTATTTCAGCATTAGTTTTTGTTAGATGTTCATTTAGGTAAACTTCTGTTCCCCGTAGCTTTCTGGCCTGCCTCAGCTCAATGCTTTCGAGACTTACATGTCGCTTTGGACCTGGGCAAGCTGGACAAGGTATGGAAGCAAGATCTACTGATTCACAATCTGAGCATAGAAAGCCAATGTATTTTCCACATGCTCGGACCAACGGTGTCGTTTGCTGATTCAGTCGAGTCGTGAATGTGGTGTTTTGAAACCACAGGTTTAGTAAGTGTCGGTGTGATGACGCGGCCACTCGGTGACATCATCACGCTGAACATATAAATGTGAGGGACGGCCATTTTACAGCCTCTATTTTCGGCTCTCTCTGGTTCAAACACACTGCTGTACCACCATAACGGTGTTTTCTAATAAAGTTCATGTTCTTGGCAAACTACACTCTCAGTCGGTCCGTCCACATTTTCCAGGCATAACAGAACCTGTTTAAAATCCAGCTGCAGGGAGAAGGGAAGTAGCGAAAATAGCACCTTCTAGTGGATGGGAAAATAACTACATGTAGGGAAAGCCGAGGAACAAGGGAGGTTGGATTAGAGGAGTGAAAATGATTAAATGTTTCCCTACCAATACCCTAACCCCAACCAGCTGAGTAATGAGTAGCTCACCATGAAACAGGATAGTTTGCCATCATCCATGGTAGGAGCTCAGTGATTGCAGCAGTAAGAGTCTGTCTAAAAGTGACAGAAGTGATGGCAGGACACAACGTCACGGTTAAGAGTTTCACGCTGTCCTGTAGTTGGCCACCATGTTGGTCACACACAGTTGGTGGTTTGGAGGGGGGGGGGGGTCGTCATCCCCCTTGACAGCAAAATCACCCAAAACCATCACCCTTGTTAACCTGCCATCCCCCCATGCCCACCCATAGGTGTAAATCATGGGGGAAAGGGGGGCATTTCCCCCCAGCCTGCAAGAGAGAATCACCTATATCATCATAACCCTTTTTCTCATGTTGTCATATTATCATGAATAAAATGAATTAGAAGAACCAGTTCTGAGCAAAAATGCAAAAAAGTTATAAATTTTCAATTTATTCATCAATTTGCAACTTTTTCTCATAAATTAATAATTTTTCCCATAAACTGGCATTTTTTAGTATAAATTTGCAATTTTTTCTCATAGATTTACAACTTTTTCTCAAAAATTTGCTTTTTTCCCTGTAAATTTACAATTTTTTTATAAATATAAAACTTTTTCATACAAATTTGCAACTTTTTTCCTCATAAGTTTGTGATTTTTCTCTTGTAAATTTTGAGCTCTTTCTTGTAAGTTTGGAACGCTCATCTGGGTGCTGTTTAAATTTTTATTCACTGCGATTAAATTGCCATTTATGACTTTTTGAATTTCTAAACTGGCATCTTTAATCGTATTTTTACATGTTTTTTCATGCAAATTTGCACCTAATGCCCTTAGAAAACATAACTTATTGACTGACTACAGAGTGACAATAGTCAGGACAGCAAAACCAAACTTTCTAAAACCTTCAACTCACAATTCAACTGGTCACTCAAAGGTTTTAAATGTCTCACACATGACTTTCCTTGTATGTATGCATGTTGTATTTTCATGTTTACATTTATCTGCTTGTAACTTATGCTAAATTTGTGAACACTAACAATCACCCTTACTGAAAAATAAGTGGCCCACTGGTTCCACGCATGGCCACCATTCTGGGCTTCAACTGTGTGACGTCGTCGGCCTCCGTCGGTCTATGATGACCATGGAAGAGAATCCTAAACGTCTACTCTGCTGGAACAGCACCGCCTGTGGCTGAACAGGCCGATGCGCACCGGTGTTCTACCTTCCAGCATTGGGAATTGGTAGGATTCAAGCCTGGGCAGGATGATATGGAGGACAAGATGTTACCCATGCAGCATGTCCCCCCTCTCCACGTCACTGATGAATCCAAAGGAACAGCAGGGCTGCTATAGTTTGGCACCAGCGCCGTCGCAGGAGCTGCCAGAACGATGTTGAGCACAACAGAGAACTGCCTTAGGGGCTCCGACTCCGGATTTTTCCTCAGGGTTGACTCCCGAAGCCTTTCCCGTGACCGGGTGTGCCGCAAGGCAGTGGAGGTTTGAAATCAGGGTTTACCTTCCCCTAGATGGGCTACCTTCCCAGGTTGACGAGCCACCATCTACCCGAAGCATCTGGTTTTAAGGTGCCAGAGATCCGCCCTCGCCCCTTCTCCTATTAGTAAAAGCAGTTCCGCCGGGCTTAGAGACTAAACCACACGGGCAGGCTAGGAGTTGGACTTAGTTGTCAGAGGCTTTTCGAGACGCACGCCGTAAGGAGCATTTTATGAGCACTGGGAGCTTAACCCCAGTGCCGCTCCTGGCTATGACAACCTTGGAACCAAAACAACTGTGTGAAGTCACTGGCATTTAACACCTAGTCAAAGCCAGGAGCTCTGACAACAACTCATGTTACTGAGCTGCTGCTTTGTTTACAGGAAAACTTCTTTCCATTTTTAAAGACCTTCAAAGAGTGCAAATATGGCTTCATTTTTATTCTTTCAACACTTTAAAGCTTTGAACATGTGAATTATTAAATATACAGTGTAATAATGTGTCTTTGTTTGAAACAGCATCTGTTTTTAAAGAAAACTCAGTTTATTTTAAAAATAAACAGAGCAATTCTTCATTGATTTCCAGAACTGCTGCCCTTGATTGGGGCGTTGGAAGCTGCTCTACTACTGTACTGGAGTGTTTGTCTTCCTCCACTCATTCTGACAGAAAACTCTCCCTCTTTTGATCCTTTGGAGCGAGCAGCCCTACTCAGTGATGCTGGGTCAGAGTCTGCACACAGACTTTAGCTAGCCTCATTGATTAGGGCTGCTCTATCAAAAGAAAGATACAGGAGCATCAAATCTAAAACAAAGAATGAAAAACTGTTTCTATGCACTGGGTTGTTAGAGCATTAAACATTTTGACCTTGTCTTTTTAACTTCCACATTTATATGGTAGGAATTATTTATGGTATGTGCAGAAGATTTTTATTTATACGAGGGGGGTTGAAAAGTTCATAGGCTGACTAAGAAGGAGTTGTGTCTTTGAAGATCAAGAAGAGAGCGATACCGCAGGGATCTAAGCACTGGAACACCGACGTTGAGAAATAAACCACATCTGGTCAAATTTGACCACTGCATCATGGTCAGTCTGTGAACTTTTCAGCCCCCCTTGTATATGGCTTTATTTAGTTGTGTCACCCTCCCAGCTCAAAATGGTTGAAAAAATGGCTTTGCCAACCGTCTCAAAAAAAGCACAGATTTGGTTGAAAAATTAAAAGCTGCTTTTTTACAGTTATTTAACAACAACAAAGAACCATGTATAGTCGCCAACATCCTGATCCTTTCTGAGTTGTGTGCGGCATCTACACCAGCATCTCTGGGCAAGAGGCAGAGCTGATCCTGGACAGATCACCAGTCCATCACATTCCCTCCCCGTCCAGGTCCGTAGCCTCTGCTCAACAGACTAATCACTGACCCTCATTGAGGAGGTAGTCCTGCTCAACAGACCAATCATTCATCAGCATTGAGGAAACTGGCTCCTCAACAGACCAATCACTGAGCGTTGTTTGGGGAAGCTAGTCTCCTTTAAGCCGGCTGCACAGATGGGATGCAGTCCTCGTAACGCAGAGCCACGCAAAGTACGGCATCTTTCTTCTCAATGGCAGTGCACACAGTTGCAGCAGCTCAGTGGTTCACCAGTCGGAGCGGTATTTGGATGTGTTTTTTGTTTTGTGTTTGTTTTGTGCATATTCTGCCGAGCGAATATCACCTATAGCCGGCATGATATTCTGAAGATCAGAATATGCTATGAGGGAAAAGTAACAAGTGAGTTTCTCTGCTCACACAAGATCCCGGTGGAAGTAGCGAGGAGCCCCGGTTCTCCGTGGATTACCATCCCAGTGGGGAGGAGGCACAGGCGGCGGAGGGAGAGGAAGCAGAAGCAGGGCTGTAGGGCCGGCGTGCTAGTAAGGCTACGGAGGCAGCCATTCAAACCACTGCTTCCCAGCCTTTTCCTCTCAAACGCCAAATCTCTCGTGAACAAGATGGAGGAACTAAGGCTACAGATAAAGGCAAACAACTGTGCCAGGGATGCATGCATTCTTCCTATCACCGAGACCTGGCTTCAACCATCTATTCCGGACTCGGCTATCGAGCTAGCGGGGCACACTACACAGTGCTATGACCGAACAGTGGATTCCGGTAAGAGCAGATGAGGGGGGCTCTGTGTGTATGTAAATAACAGCTGGTGTACTAACTCAGTGATCATGGAAAGTCACTGCTCACCGGACATAGAGTATCTGACTGTTAAGTGCAGACCCATTTACCTCCCTAGGGAGTTTACTGGAGTATTGGTAACAGCTGTTTATATTCCACCAGATGCTAATGCTAACTCAGCTATTGGATTGCTACATGCTAGCATTAGCTATACACAGAGTATTTACCCTGACGCCGTGCAAGTTATAGCGGGGGATTTCAATCATGCAGACTTAAAGGCAGCACTCCCTAAATTCCATCAGCATGTCAAGTGTGCTACTAGGGGAGTGAACATCTTGGACAAGGTCTATTCAAACATCAAACTGGGCTACAGGGCTAGACCATTACCACATCTGGGCCAGTCTGACCATCTGTTTATGCTATTAATTCCTGCACATGCCCCCCTCAGGAAAACTGCTCCCATCGTCTCTAAGACTGTTGCCACATGGCCGGAGGATGCTTCCCAGCAGCTGCAGGACTGCGTTGATAGGACCAACTGGGAAGTCTTTGAACATCAGGACCTGGAGTTGTTCACAGATAGTGTACTGTGCTATATCAAGAACTGCATAGACACTATCATAGTGAACAAACGGATCCGTATCTTCCCTAATCAGAAGCCCTGGATGAACCGGGCGGTCCAGCAACTGCTGAGGGAGAGAAACACCGCCTTCAGGTCTGGTAACAGCGAACTCTACAGCACAGCTCGGGCCAACCTGAAGAGGGGCATCAGAGAGGCTAAGGCAGACTATAGGAGGAGGATTGCGGACCATCTGGACAGCAACAATAGCCGGCAGGTGTGGCAGGGCATCCAGCACCTGGTCAACTATCGAACAAACCCGGGAACCGCGGTAGGTGATCTCACGCTGGCGGAGGAGCTGAATATCTTCTTTGCCCGCTTTGAGGTCGCTGCACCTGTCTCGGCCAACCTACACCAGGCCCACAGCAGTACGTTCCTCACTTTGGAGGAACATGAGGTGAGGCGCACCCTGCAGTCCATCGACCCAAGAAAAGCAGCGGGTCCGGACAGTGTCCCGGAACGTGTGCTGAAGGACTGTGCAGATCAGCTGGCTGGAGTCTTCACTAAGATTTTCAACCAATCCCTGGCACAGTCCATTGTCCCATCCTGCCTGAAGTCCTCCACCATAGTCCCCTTACCCAAGAAGCCTCACGTCTCTAGCCTCAACAACTACAGACCAGTCGCACTCACCCCGGTGGTGATGAAGTGCTTTGAAAAGCTGGTCCGTAGTCATAGCAGCCCTGCCCCGCAGTCTTGACCCCCACCAGTTTGCCTACAGAGCAAATCGATCTACAGAAGACGCGGTGGCCACAGCACTCCATGCCACTCTAGCCCACCTGGAGCGGCAGGGGAGCTATGTGCGGATGCTCTTCGTGGATTACAGCTCTGCATTTAACATCATCCTCCCACACAAACTGGTGGTCAAGCTGGGGGACCTGGGGCTTCCTCAGGCTATATGTATGTGGATCAGCAGCTTCCTCTCTGGTCACAGACAGAGAGTCAGGGTGGGCCATCACACATCCACGGCCCTAAGCTTCAGTACCGGCTCCCCCCAGGGCTGTGTGCTGAGTCCCCTGCTCTACTGTCTGTATACACTCGACTGCACCCCCGCCCATCACAACAACATCATCGTGAAGTTTGCAGATGACACTACAGTGGTGGGTCTCATCTCCGGGGGGGGACGAGTCTGCCTACAGAGATGAGGTGGTGCAGCTGTCGTCATGGTGCAAAGATAATAACCTTTTCCTGAACACCTCCAAGACCAAAGAGTTGATAATAGACTACAGGAGGAAGAAGACAGAGATTCCCCCTCTCATCATCAGTGGGGACTGTGTAAAGAGGGTAGCTGACTTCCGTTTCCTGGGAGTCCACATAGAGGAGAACCTGTCCTGGAGTGTGAACACCTTTGAGCTGGTGAAAAAGGCCCAGCAGAGACTGTACTTCCTTCCTGAGGATTCTCAGAAAGGAGAACATCACACAGAGACTGCTGGTGTCCTTTTATTGAGCTTCCATTGAGAGCATATTAATATACTGTATATGCATCTGGTACAGTTGTTGTACAGTAGCTCTGAGGAAAGCACTCCAGAGGGTCATTGACACCGCCCAGAAGATCACTGGCTGCCCTCTCCTCACGCTGGAAAACCTACACCGCTCCCGTTGCCAGAAGAAAGCCCAAAATATTTTAAGGGACACTTCACATCCTGGACACTCACTGTTTGAACTACTGCCATCTGGGAAACGATATAGACTAATGAACACAAGGACAAACAGACTCAAACACAGTTTCTACCCAACCGCAATAACCATTCCGAACAAAATGAGGAAGTAATGTGCAAAATGGACATGATTGTATGTTGTTGAATGCTCTTAGCAATGACTGTGTGTGCATGATGTCCTGTGTTGATGTCTGTGTGAATGTGGTTAGATATTTATTCTTTTTTAATTATTTTTAACTGATTTCTAGTAATTTTAGGTCTATGTTTTTTATAAATGGGGCAATGTTTTTATAAACGGGGCACTGACAGAGAGCACTTTGAATTTCGCTGTACTTGTGACAATGACAATTAAAGATCTATCTATCTATCTATCTATCTATCTATCTATCTATCTATCTATCTATCTATCTATCTATCTATCTTCATGAGTCCTCTGGCTGGGGCCATTCTCGCTTACAACAAGCTGGATTTGCAGAACCTCATAATTACGTACACAGCGCATGTTGTGAATCGTGGTAAAAAGTAGATTTTTTTCCAGTTAGATGGAATTTCTTTATCATTCAGTGGAATATGAGGCACTGTAGACGACTGATGTCTTAGAAAGGTCCCAGTTTCTGCCCTTCCCCTCCGCTGCAATACGACAAAGTCAGTCCCACTTGTGTCAAATTGTGTTTGTACATGAACGTAGCAGTGTTGCTAGAGCTTTTATCGTACCAGATCTATTTATTTATTATTAGCTATTTGTAACGTCTGTAGACCATATTCTAAACAAGGCTTTCGCATTACTTTTCAGTAATGGGGATACAAGAACAGTGATTTTCGTTGTCAGTCAAGATTATGACTTACAGGTGCGTCCCAAAAAATTAGAATATCATGAAATCGTTCAATATTTTTTGTCACTCATTTCAGAAAGTGAAACCCATATATTATATAGATTCATTACACAGAGAGTGATGTGTTTCAACAACACCAGCAGATGACCTGGTTCCTCAAATCATCACTGACTGTGGAAACTTCACTCTAAACCTCAAGCAACTTAGATTCTGTGCTTCTCCACTCTTGCATACATGGACATACTTTTCAGTCAGCCAACATTTAAAAACTAATTTTTAAATTAATTTTATGTAATATTCTAATTTTTGAGATACTGAATTTGGGGTTTTCATGGGCTGTAAGCCATAATCATCAACATTAAAATAAATAAACACTTGAAATATATCTGTCTTTGTGTAATGAATCTATATAATATATGGGTTTCACTTTCTGAAATGAGTGACAAGAAATATTGAACTTTTTCAAGATATTGTAATTTTTTGAGATGTAGGGGAGACCGGGGACAGTTGTAACATGGATCTGTTGTAACGCTAACAATTGCTCCAATCAGAAACAAGTTAGGACTCATGTGATTCACTCTGCACATGCTCAGTCTAGCCCTTAGTCCACATGGGAAGTTGTAGTGCCTTGAGGCAGACACAGCAGAATTTGTGAGGCAAAACATAATTTTGAGGTAAGAAAGTAATTTTTTTTGCTCAAATTATTTTTGTGTTTACATATCTTGCTTTGTAGTTGGACTCATTAAAGGTACATCATGTTGATTATGTGTCTGTTTAGCTGTCTTTCATTCAGGTTATTTGTGGTAACGTTTTAGCTTTTAGCTGTAAGGCAGACTAGCTCATCGCTAATGCACTCAGGGGCAGTTGTAACAAACTTGCTTGGGGTATGTTGTAACACTTTCGAAAATGTTGCAACCTTTCCCAAGCTAAATTTCAATGAATGCATGAGTAATGAAAAATTGATTTTAATTAGCTACTTTTTTTTTTTAAGTTTTAACATGCCTAGGTTCCGGAAGAGAAAGAGTGATGGGGGGTGCCTCTCGACATTTTGAAGCAGGCACTGATGTAAAGGTCCAGGGAAAGTCAGTCAAATCTGTGGCAAAATTGTATGGCATATGCCATGTCACACTATATAGATTCTGCAAAGTGAGGAAGAAGATAGAAGGTCAGGGATCAAGCGAACTTCCACAAGTAGGCTGCAACTCTGCAACAAAGGTGTTCACTGATAAACAAGAAAAGATGTTGACAGAGTATCTGGAAGGTGCTGCTAATACATACTGTGGACTGTGTTCATGGAAGGTAAGTACATAGGAATTGGTAAAGGATAAGTCAGGCTGATTTTATGACAGTTATACTGGTGACAATATAAAATATATTGAATGGGGAAATATTTAACATTTTTTTTATATGACTAACATTACAGCTGAGAGAACTTGCATATCAGCTTGCAGAAAAATATGGCTGCAAACATCCAAAGTCGTGGGATGGGACTCCAACTGCTGGTCCAGATTGGTTTTCCAGCTTTATGAAATGAAACCCAACTTTTTCCATTACAAGTGCTGAGACCACCAGCCTTGCAGGGGGCACCAATTTTAATAAAGACGCCAGGGCACTTTCTTCAGAAAGCTTGATGAAGTGATAAAAGAGCACAATGTGGCCCCAAACGACATTTGGAAGGTTGATGAAACTGGCATCACTACTGTGCAAACCCTTGATAGAGAGACTTGCAAAACATGGAACCAAACAAGCTGAAGCCATGACATCTGCCGAAAGGGGTTTACTGGTGTCAATCACATTTGCAATCAATGCCATCGGCAGCACAATTCCTCTCGTGTGTGTGTGTTCCCTTGCATGCTTTATGAAGACCATTTTGTGTGAGATGGGCCAATAGGAAGTATTGGAAGTGGAAATAAATCTGAATGGATGTAGGATGTGGGTTTTATGATATTCCTCAAGCACTTTGCAAACCTCACCAAAGTCAGCCCTGAGACAAAGGTGCAGCTTCTCTTGGATAACCATAGCTCACACCTCTCTACTGCAGCCATCAACTTCTGCAAGAGCAATGGAATAGTGATGCTAACTTTCCCTCTGCATACCCGTCCCAAACTTCAACTACTCGAGCGCATTATCTATGGGTCATTCAAAAAGATGGTGAACTCTGCAAGTGATTCCTGGATGAGACTGAATCCTCGAAAGACTATGTCAATATATGACATAGTAGGCTTTGTCAAGACAGCACTTCCAGCAGCAGCTACACCAAAGAACATACGGTATAAGCTGGATTCCAGTGCAATGGAATTTGGCCATACAATCCAGCCATATTTGAGGAATGTGAGTTTGTACCTTCACAAGTAACAGATCATCCAGATTCAGCTCTTTAGCCCACAACCTCTGCTACTGACCAAGCCTATGTTCCAGCCAGCAACCCAGCGTACGCTCTGCTCTATCCAGCAACCAAGCTTCTGCTCCATCTTCCGACCAAGCCTGTGCACCAGCTACCGACCAAGCCACTTCTCCAGCCACTCAAAAAGCTACAAGCTCTGCTGAAGAAACACTGACTTGCTTGGACTTAAGCCCAATTGCTGTGGGACCTTTACCAAAAGCTGGACAACGGAAATTCCCTTTAGCAGGAAGGAAGAGGAAACAAACAGCAATGCACCTGTCAAGATGGTAGTGGAAGCAGAGCAGAAGATGAGATCTGAGAAGGTGAAACGGAAAGTAAGTTTACCCCCCAAAAAGTCTGCAGCAAACAAGACAAACCAAAACAACGTTCTAGGCAAAAAAAAAAAAAAAAAACTGCAGGAAAGAAAAAGAGAAAAGACATAACATTGAACCACAGGAGTCAGATTCCTTTGTTGATGACAATTTCTATATCATCTGCATGGAACACTTCAATAACTCAAAGCCAAAAGAAGTCTGGGTTAAGTGTATGACATGTCATCTGTGGACCCACAAAGCCTGCACTCCAGGAGTGCCATACACCTGTTACCACTGTCTGTCTGACAGTGACTAAAGAACCAGGCACATACAACCCCCACCCCACAAACCCCCTGGAATTTCCCCTTTGTGGGACTAATAAAGGCTTATCTTATCTTATCTTATCTTATCAAATGCATACACTGTTTGACTGTTGAAACTAGTGCACAGTTGCACCTTTTGTGCTGTTTATTATAAATGTTCAGATGTAGCAGTTTAAGTGCTATACTCTGTGGGACCACAGCAGTTTTGTTTAAAAGTTTTAAATAAAACTTTCAATATCTTAAGTCATTAATAGCTCAAGTAGGTTCATTTTGTCTTCTTTTAATTATTTACCTTAAAATGTAAATAATCTTAAGTCATTGTCATGGTCCTTATTTCATAATGTTACATTTGGCCCTAAGGTATGTTACAACTGCCCCTGACTATGGGGTCAATTATAACATTTCACACCTTGTATTTGAGATTAAGTCATGCATTTTCTCTTTGTGTTGCACAGATATTTTCTAGGTCATTTATTAGTAGACAGTTGAAGCTAGTTTAAATAGCAGTTTGAACACACTGGGTTAAAAGATCTTAAAGTTAGAGACAGAAATGTCAAAAATGTTACATATGTCCCAGTCTCTACCTGTATTACTGACTAAATGCTTTTCGTGTCAATTTATTCTCAGCAGGTCCCAAAATGGAAATGTCATGGCAGTGTACGCAGTGTGGCAAAAAGTTTAATGTCAAGTCTAACCTGACAAGGCACATGAAAACTCATGAAAGCAAAGAATTCAAGTGTGCAGATTGTGGCAAGACGTTTGCCCTGAAGCAGAACCTTCTCGCCCATTCCAGGATACATCTATATCCACAAATTCCACTCTTCGGTAATGGCGAAGCAAGACTGAAGTGTTCCACCGAAGCAGTCAGTGCTGTTAAACACCCCCAAACTTTTGATAACATTTGGTTGGACCTCAAAACTGCAGAGAGCGTTACCAGGAAGTCGCGGGGTGATTTGTGACGAGCAAACATTGTCATCACCTTCGGCAAGTGCAGTGGTCACACATTCATATGGCTGCTGGAAAATGACGTTGGATGGGTGGTTTGGTTTCTGAGTTCGTATTGCCGTGATAGAGAGAAATGCCCTCGTTTGCAATGGCAGAAGGAATAACTGTGATGGTGCATTTGATGAATTGCTTGAAGGTTAGTCTAAACTTAAATTTTGTTCATAAATTCTCCTGTGCATTTATAATTACTGTAATCTTTGTTTTGTGCAAAGTAGGTCCAGCATATGTAAGTATACATCTAAACTGAAGGCTCTGGACTGTGTCATCGTTTGTCCCTACCTCGCTCCTCCACAATCCGAACTTGTAATCTTTCAGTTTGCGTGGATAGGACTTGCCGCGATGTATCCTTGCACTAGTCAGTGGGCACAGCGCATCATCATCAGATTTGATAGTTCATGCTCGTCTTTTTTGTGAAAATACAGACTGAAAAGTGCACAGTTGTTCCCCCGATGAGTCCTGTTTGATATCTACAGTGAAAAAGAATCCTATTTATATACTTGATTACAACCTTTCATTACAAAATATGAAAATTTGCATTGCCAACTGAAGACGGTTCATCACCATCGTGTACTGACGGCTCAGGACTTTGTCATGAATATTAATGAGGCTGTCAAACTCAAAATGGTGTCACCGTGATTGTACCTACGAATACGATTCGGATTTTGATTTTTCAAACTTATTGCTCGTGGAATGCAGGGCTGGTGGTTAAAAAATCTCCTTGGTGGCCGGGCCCCGGGGGTGAATGAGGTTTGCCCTGAGTACCTCAAGGCCCTGGATGTTGTAGGACTGTCATGGTTGACACACCTCTGCAACACTGCGTGGAGGTCGGGGGCAGTGCCCTTGGCATGGCAAACTGGGGTGGTGGGTCCTCTCTTCAAAAAAGGGGACCGGAGGGTGTGCTCCAACTTTAGAGGGATCACACTTCTCAGCCTCCCTGGGAAGGTCTATGCCAAGGTACTGTAGAGGAGAGTCTGGTCATTGGTCGAACCTCGGATTCAGGAGGAGCAATGTGGTTTTCGTCCTGGCCATGGCACATCGGAACCAGCACTTTACCCTCTCTAGAATCCTCGAGGGTTCGTGGGAGTTTGCCCAACCAATTTACATGTGTTTTGTGGACTTGGAGAAGGCATTCGTCCGCGTCCCTCATGGTTTTTTGTGGGGGATGCTTCGAGAGTATAGGATATCAGGCTTGTTGTTACGAGCTATTCGGTCTTGGTATGACCATTGTGAGAGTTTGGTTCGTATTGCCAACACTCGTTCGGACTCATTCCCAGTGAGAGTTTGACTCTGCCAGGGCTACCCTTTGTCACCGATCCTGTTCATAATTTTTATGGACAGGATTTCGAGGTGCAGCCAGGGAATGGAGGATGTCATGCTTGGTGACAACAGGATCTCATCTCTGTTGTTTGCAGATAATGTTGTCCTGCTGGCTTCATCCAGCAATGACGACAGTTCTTGCTGGGATGGTTTGCCGCTGAGTTTGAAGCGACTGGGATGAGAATCAGCACCTCCAAGTCCAAGTCCATGGTCCTCAGCCGGAAAAAGGTGGATTGTCCTCTTCAGGTTGGGGACAGGCTCCTGCCCCAGGTGGAGGAGTTTAAGTATCTTGGGGTCTTATTTACGAGTGAGGGGACAATGGAGCGAGAGATTGACAGACGGATTGGAGCAGCATCTGCAGTGATGTGGACGTTGTACCGGTCTGTTGTGGTGAAGAGGGAGCTGATTTCTAAGGCAAAGCTGTCGATTTACCAGTCAATCTATGTTCCTACTCTCACCTATGGTCATGAGCTTTGGGTAATGACTGAAAGAACAAGATCGCAGATACAAGCGGCTGAAATGAGCTTTCTCCGTAGGATTGCTGGACTCACCCTCAGAGATGGGGTGAGGAGCTCAGTCATCTGGGAGAGGCTCAGAGTAGAACCACTGCTCCTCCACATTGAAAGGAGTCAGTTGAGGTGGTATGGGCAACTGATTAGGATGCATCCTGGACGCCTCCCACTTGAGGTGTTTGGGCACATCCCACTGGGAGGAGACTCCGGGGCAGACCCAGGACTCGGTGGAGAGACTATGTCTCCCAGCTGGTCTGGGAACACCTTGGTATCCTCTCTGAATAGCTGGAGCAGGTAGCTGGGGAGAGGGAAGTCTGGGCTTCTCTGCTTGAACTGCTGCTTCCATGACCCGGACCTCCGGAAAAGCGGTAGAAGATGGATGAATGGATGGATGGATGGAATGCAGGGCTATTTTGTGTGTAAGCAATGTTTTATTTGATCTTGACACATCTGATAATCCTTTTCTAACATATTTAGGCCTGATGCAGATTTAAAGCTGGATGTAATGCCCTTTGTCACTGACTTTGGCAGTCGAGTATAGTCCCACAAACAGAGTCAATGGTAAGAGTTTGGACTGTTTAGGAGAGAGGTATGGATGAACGATGACACAGTCCGGAGCCTTCGGTCTAGTATGCATTTTACTCGGTTTGTCAAGAAATATGAGTGTTGAGGTGGGGCTAAACTCTGTTCGGGCGATTTCACGGCCCGGAATCCCAAAAAGCCAGTGCAGCCCAAAAAACAAAATTTGGGTGGATGAGGTATGCCCAAACGTCACAAATACGAGAGGATTCTCACCTCCTTTACATCCTCGTGAAAATTCTCAGAAATAGAGGAAGCGTTTCAGCACAGCCGTCACCATCTAAAGCTGCAAGTGTCATCAAAGAACAATACAAATGTATCATGGACAGGGTTATGGATGATCTGGTCCTCTCTGGCTTGAACATTCCTCTGCCTAAGATAAATGTGAAATCCATCAGCACATTCTTATCTAAGGAGGAAAAGAAAACTAACTTTAAGGCCACAGCATCTCCAAATGTAACCACCCTCCGGAGGATGCTGTCTGATCAGGCTTTGCCCAAGGCCCCAACCCTTCCAACTGCATTGGATCCCCCCGACAGGCCACAGGTGCAGTACAATTCAGTAGGACTTCTGACAGGTGATAGGCAGAGTGTTAAGAGAAAGCTTGATCTTTCTGCAGGTACATCGAAACTATCAAAGACTGCAGTGTTACCAACTCCCCAAGCCAGAGATAAAGGCACCAGTACTCTTGGTAGTCCTATCCCAGCCACATGGTCCGTCATTGCGTTTTCAGGGACCTTCATGCAGTCAGCAGTTGGTAATGTGCCCACCGCCTCCCCTGCCGCTGAAGTCTAAAGCAGTTCTCCCCAACAAATCAAAAAAACCATGTGCTGCCCCTGAAATTCCCAACCGTGGTGGTAAGAGAAAGAGGTACACGCCATCGTGAGCAGACACAGCAGGGAGTAAGTGTTAGGATTAAAATGAATTAACTGAGACTGAGCAAAAAATTCAGCAGGCGGGATTCTGGAGATATGAGTAAATTTATTCTTCCGGCCAGGAGATGCAACAACATGAAATACCCAGCAGAGTCAAATCCATGCGTCACTCTGAACCATTCACTCCTTGCTCTGTATTTTATAGCCCTTAGAACTGATAAACAGCAGAAGGAGACGTCCTTGAAGTACATCTGGAGACTGACGAAGTGTCCATAAATCTAATCTCCCAAGAACTGGGAGTTTCAGCTCATCCCTGGTCACACAAGAAACTAGCAGAGCGAGTCCGAAAATTATCAGTTGTACACCTGTGTCATCACTCATGTCTCTGCTGACCCACACTCACACATACATTCACACCGACTCTTGGGCATTATGAAGGCCATACATGAAGAATAATTACACATGATCACATAAAACACACAAAGAACATATATCAGACATAAAATATGAAAGAATAATATAGAGAAATAATAAATTATTCTTTCATCCCCCCCTTGATGCTTAAAATGTCGTGTCCGCTGCGTAATTTCGCAACAAACATATAAATTGGCAGTGAGCCCAAAATGCAGTGTAAGTAACATGTTTATTTACAATGGAAAAATGTACAAAAAGTCCAAATAACAGTCACTGTTGAGAGATGATGAGACAACCGGCTACAAACTTTGTTGGCTTGAATGAGATGCCCTACACACTCCAGGCAGGGCAGGAGTGGAGGGGAAGGGCATAAATAAATAAAGACTTACATACTCGTTGGAGAGAATAAGCTGGAGAGAAACAATTCTGTGCAGTCCAAAAAGGAAGGAAGCCAAATAATCAGCAAGCCAGGATGTCCAAGATTGACTTACTGAAGTTGCCACACTGGCTGAGCACACTGCCTCCCAATAAGTACTCAATATACTAATGAAGGCAAGTGGACACAGCCGTGTGGCAAGCAGGTGCGTGATGAATTTGAAATGTGTGTGTATGTGTGTGTGTGTGTGTGTGTGTGTGTGTGTGTGTGTGTGTGTGTGTGTGTGTGTGTGTGCATGTAGTGATACCATACACGCCGGTGAATGTCTGGTGAGGAGGTGGTGTGGCCGTAGGACTGGCAGAGAGCAAAGCTCAATCTGTCAGCTGGAATTAATAAGCAATAATCAAAAACCCTACAGCCACAGGTCATGGACAGGGTATTACAACCCCGGACATGACAGACCCCCCCCCCCCCCCGCAAAAGGGTGGATACCAGACACCCACCGTACCATCAAAAACAGAAAACAAAACCTGCCCCCCTACACACACACACAGGGCCAACACAACAAACCAGGGCGGAAGGTGGGGGGAAACAGGTTAGGAGGGAATAATCAAGGGTAGAGAACACCACAATACAACACGAGAACACACTTCCCAACCCCAAAACTAGACTAACCCACCCCACTCCCAAGAGTCCCCCAGTTCAGTTCAGTTCCCCCAGTTCCTGACGACCACCTCAGACGGAACCTCGCTGACCTCCAGTCACGAACCTGGAACCCTGGACTCGTCCGGCAACAGTGGACTCTCTCCGGTGACCCTGAAAAAGGACTTGGACAGAGAGGAGGAAGGGTCAGAGTCACCAGCAGCAGCAGAGCCCGGCAAGGTGAGCTCAGGAGCAGCACCTGACCAGGTGCTATTTCTCATGGCTGTCAATTTTATGCAGTGTTCACTGTTTCTGTAAATACATGTACTAAATGTACTGAACCTGTCTCCTTGAAAGGGAAGCAATACCAAAGACATTAAAACATGTTATACTGTATATATCATTTGGAAATGTAATCATTTGGAAAGGTTTTCACTTTTGTCAATCTGTCTTTTCAAAGTGACCATGAGTTGCGTGTGTGTGATTGTTTAAAAAAATTGAGTAAAAATAGATCAGGACTTTTCCCAATATAACTATTGTCAGGTACAAATCTTCCAATGAGTTAATTGCATAAAAAGTATATTTCTCAACTAACAACTCATGAAATAAAACACAAAAACAACATTTTTTTTCTTTATTATTTTTAAATTTATTTTGTATAAGAAAAAAAACTCTTACGGAACGTATAGCACATAATATCATACACAAAAACATTAATGCCCTTCAAAACACCGCGTATGTGTATCACCACCAACAGATTCTGAATTATGCAAATGAGCTTCAGAGCCCCTGTCGACGACAGGTCCACCAACATCACCCGCTTCTGGCCGCAGGAGGGCACTTCGCGATCACTGGTGATCGCTCGGTCAAGCATGACCAGGGCCAGCGACTTCAGGGGGTCGTTGGCCCACAGCCTGGCAAATCCCCTCCAGGTCCGTAGCCTCTTCTCTACAGACCAATCACTGACCCTTGTTGAGGAGGTATTTCTGCTCAACAGACCAATCATTCATCAACGTTGAGGAAACTGGCTCCTCATCAGACCAATCACCAAGTGTCGTTCGGGGAAGCTAGTCTCCTTTAAGCCGTTATATGTAACTTTAAGCTTATATTTACATATAAGTGATGTATCCTTGCACTAGTTAATGGGCACAGTGCATTGTTGTCAGATTTGATAGTTCATGCTCGTCTTTTTCGTGAAAATACATACTGAAAAGTGTCATATTGACCGGACAATCAGCCTAAGTGCAAAGTGCAATCACCAAAAGAACACACACAAAGAACGTTTGACCCTTTATTGAATTTTCAAAACCGCAAACTTGGGAGAAAAATCAGTCACTCGCCAGAGGAGCAGCAAACCTGCAGAGGATGAGATGAGGCTGATTAATGAGGAATAGAGGGGAAAAATGGAAATCTAATTTACACCACTTACATGGGAGGAGAGGAGAGACCGGCTCAGAACCCAGCAAAGGAGAGGAACCAGCAGGTTGGAACTACTGGTAGGGGAATGAGGCGTGGAGTCTGACTGGGTGGAGTAGATGAGCTGCATCGTGGAAGAGCAACAGGCTGGCGATCGCACCAAACTGCTGAAGACGCGCCGCGACGTTAGCAGCAACCTGGAAGAGAAGAAAAGGGAAACGTGTGTAAGGCAAGGCCACACACAACACAACCGCTTACTTGATGAGCTTGCTTGATGCAGTATACCCAAAGGAGCCAGCGCTGAATCACCAAAGAGTGCTTCCTTATGAATGCTGGCTCAGCAGGAAACAGCAGGTGCGTCTGATGAGGAGACAGGTGAAACGGGAAGGAGGGGGCGAGCGCTCACCAGAACGTGACAAAAAAGTGCACGGTTGTTCCCCTGACGAGTCATGTTTGATATCTACAGTGAAAAAGAATCCTATTTATATACTTGATTACAAAATTTGAAAATTTGCCTTGCCAACTGAAGACGGTCCATCACCATCGTGTACCGACGGCTCATTACTTTGTCATGGATATTCATTCATTAGTTTCGAATAGTTCAAGGAAGTGGTAGATGCAAAATTAAAAGAAAGTAAGAATGCAGCTGGACATTAAATTCTAATGTACATTTAATGCACTGTACTAACTGTGATTGCATTTTTTTTTTCATATTTTGTGTCCTCACATTGCAGGAAAAGGTACCTTAATAGATTGCTTGTGTATTTTACACATTTACTTTAGATATGTAGTCATTACTCCCACTGTGGCGACACCTCCAGGCTGGATCAGACACCAGGATATGTACCTGCAGGGGTCATAAGCCCAGCAGCCAGACTCCCATGCAGGTCCTAACCAAGGTAGACTCTGCTGAGCTTTCAGGATCAGACACGACCAGGGTGTCTGGGGACACCCAGAGCCCACAGTGTGAACATCAGTAAAAAGACCCAACAGAGAGAGAACGCTGTAAAACGGGCTTGGATTCAAATAGAGCTTTTGAAGTGGCAGCACAATAGCAGTAGCTCTGGTTTCAGATTGTTCCACATGTTATGTAACAAGCATTTTGCCAAATGTCAAACTTACAAAAAAATCTGCATTTTTATAAAGCGCTTTTAAGAAAGACTCCCAGTTTTTGTAAAAATCTGTTTGACTTTTGAGAGTCAGACCACCACCACCAAATGCAAAAACTATTTTGAGGATAAATTTGGGCCAAATGCTGTGGCCTAAACGGCATATTAGTGGACTGCTCTTTGCCCAGTTTTCAACAACTTTTTTCCGGGTTAAATCTGGTCTGTGGTAGATGGGCGAACACAGCCTAGTTTTCAGCGTCTGTTTGTGGGCTAAATTAAGGCTCAGACCCACGGACCTCATATAGCCCAAAATGTAACATTTAAATGATGGCTTGTGCTGGTGTGTGTGTGTGTGTGTGTGTTTATGTCCTGTGCACGTTAGTTCACAGCAATCCCATTTTGTTGTTGGTTATCTATCCATCCATCCATCTTCTTCCACTTAATCCTTTTCGGGTCGCGGGGGGCTGGAGCCTATCCCAGCATCTTTGGGCGAGAGGCAGGGTCCACCCTGGACAGATCGCCAGTCCATCGCAGGGCCAACACAGAGAGACAGACAACCATTCACTCTCACAGTCACACCTAAGGACAATTTAGAATCCCCAGTTTTGATGCCAATTAACCTAACTTGCATGTTTTTGGCATGTTGGTTGTCTAGCCAATGACAAATAAAGGCAGTGTTCAGAATGAGCGGAGAAAACCACACATTCAGCATTAAAAGCTTCTCAGTCATCATTAAGGTCAGCAAGTCTGGAATGAAGAATTGCTCTGTTGGGTTGGACTTTCACAGGTTGAGACATTAAGAAAGTTAACTGAAGCACTGATTTTCTCTTTGACAGTTTCAAAATAAAACAGGAAGTGTGACATTAAAAATGGTAGTTTTGTAGAGAAAATTGACTCTTGATAAAGAACTGCAGTCGATTATTACATGTTGCTCTCATGAAAATAATTTGAGTTGAATATGCACTCATGACCATCAAGTGTTGCTCTAGCAGGATTTGTTGAAGGAGAATCCAAAGTATGTTCAATTAAAAGTTGCTGAAGTACGGTACATTTTTTTCTCACTGATTCTTTTACAAGTTTAGTGATTAATTGCAATTAATGATAGAAAAATGTGCAATTAAACATTTTTAAACAATGCATAGCCTGCACACTGGATGTTAAAATAGATTTGCTGATGCTAGCTTCTTCCCTCTCTTTTCTTCCATCTTCATTGCCAGGGAGACACAGAAATATCCATCCATCCATCTTCTTAATCCTTTTCGGGTTGTGGGGGGCTGGGCCTATCCCAGCATCTTTGGGTGAGAGGCAGGGTCCACCCTGGACAGACGGCCAGTCCATCACAGGACCGACACAGAGAGACAGACAACCGTTCACTCTCACATCCATACTTAAGGACAATCTAGAATCCCCAGATGATGCCAGTTAACCTGACCTGCATGTTTTTGGCCTGTGGGAGGAAACCCACGCAGACTCCACACAGAAGGGTCACTGATGGTCGGGGCTGGGATGGAACCCACGACCTTCTGGCTGTGCTGCCACAGTGCTGACCACTGCTCCACCCAGACACAGAAATATGCTTTAGAAAAATTGATTTCAATCCTTTAACCTGGTTTAGGCCCAGATGTTTTGAGTTCACAGCTGGACTCTACTGTTGTCTCATTCACGGCTAAATCCGTTCCTCACAGCGGGGACACACCAGGAAGACATCAGTGACTCTTGAGAACGTATTTACTGGTAGCTGATATCGGTTAATCAGGTGAATATCTGCTGATATAGCTGTGCACACACACACACACACACACACACACACACACAGAGACATTAAGAAATGATAGTTTAAATATTTCCAGACCAAGAACAGATACAATGATAAATCTTCAAAAATGCCTTGAGCCTCAACCACATATTAAACGTTTCTAACTAGTGTTGATTTTTTATGAAGAGCCGTGTTAATCAGGAAGATGTGCAGTAGCTCTGCTGGACAAAGTCACATGACACTTTTACTTAAAGGAGAAGTGTTCGAACATTTCTGTATGTCACATACTACTAACTAACTAACCTGCACTTATATAGCGCTTTTCTAGTCACAAAGACCACTCAAAGCGCTCTCACTAGTACTAACCCTCTATTCTAAGGGCCTATAGGAAACAGATATCTAGGGACAATTTAGAACAGCCAATTAACCTAACATGCATGTCTTTGGATTGTGGGAGGAAACCAGAGCCCCTGGAGTAAACCCAAGCAGCACAGGGAGAACATGCAAACTCCACACAGAAAGGTTCCAACCCCTGCCAGCCTGGGGATTCGAACCAGGAACCTTCTAGCTGTAAGGCAACAGTGCTAACCACTGCACCACCGTGCTGCCCACGCAGCATGGTGTGGAGGTGTGGAGGATAGGAATAATGGTCACCAGTGTGGAGGCAAGGATCAAATAAGTGCAGGCGGACACGGCGAACTGAAGGTTAAAAGGGTGCTTTATTCTTCCTCCATCACGAGGCTCACCCAGCGCTGTGGCAGCGCGCTGGTGTGAGCCCTGCGTCTCTAGAGTGTCAGAATGCGAGAAAGAGCAAAAAGAGCATGAGGCATATACAGACAGCCCTTTTATACTGAGACACAGACAGTGCATGCATGGCATATTAGCACAACAGTCAAGCAGGAATGCATGGACATTTACATGAGAGTCACACTTATCAATAGCTGGATTACTGGCGCCGGAATTCCTCTCTGCTCCAGGGCTGTAGGACAAAAGAGGCTGCAAGGCACATCTACATATTGATATCAGTCCATACATCTCACTGTTCTGTTAACTGCTCAAGCTGAGTGCTCTGCCTGTCCAGTAGAGTGTGGTGGGTCACCCCACACCGCTCCCCCCAGAGCGCTCAGCAGGGGAACGAGGCGGCGATCGGCCGGCTTTGGAAGCGAGGTGCGGGACAAGCTCTGTGCAGGAGGAGGTGGAGGGGGTGGGGGTAGAAACGTATGTGCCCACGCAATAGTCAGCACATAGGCAGACTATTGGTCGTACTGTATATCACATCTCAGCTCTTTCAATATGATTGAAGAAGCTTGAGCTTCTGACAGCTTGTTTAGAATTACATTTTACAGAAAATCTGAAAAAAGTCTTGAATTTATTTTTAATTGTTTAGTTGCATTATGTGAATCTGATAGGGTGAGCACACAGGGTTATACAGGGTGTCCTAATTTTTTCACATGACTGTATATTAATTTTCCTTCCTAATTTGTTTTTTAGATGAGTATGAGTAAGAAATCACATCTCAAATACACCCGTCAAAAACTTCTCAAGTTTTACACTTTTCTTGTGAAGTGAGGAGTTTTTCTGTTGTAAAATACAAGGTTTGTCGTATAAATTGTGAACTTTTTTCCTCATTGTGTTTTTGCCGCTGTAAATTTAGGACTATTATACATTTGAGATTTGTTCTCATAAATTTGTCACCGGTTTTCAGACATCCAGTCATCCATCCATCTTCTACCGCTTCTCTGGTGATGCGGGTGGCGGGGGCATCAGTGCAGGCAGAGCAGCCCAGACGTCTGCCCTGTTCACATCACACCATGATGCCCATGATTCCTCCTGCAGCTGGGGAGCCCACTGCAGGCTGGACCCATGAGTCTCCTTTGGCTACACTGGGTCTGTCATGGAGATCCACTGGACCGCTCTTAGTCTGGCCCTTCACCCAGGACCAGTTTGCCTTGGGAGACCCTACCAGGGCAAGTTGCCCCCGACAACATAGATCCTAGGATCATGAGGGTCCTCAAAGTCCTCCACCACGATAAGGTGGCGATCCATGGAAGGGAAATTTCTGACATTTTTTTGTAAATTTATCCCCTCTGTACACACACACATACACCAATCAGGATTTTTTCACTAAATTTATGTCCATTTTAAACTGGATTTACTGTTTTTCCTAACAAATCTGAAAAGCTTGTGGTAAAATGACATATATAGCCTATATGAACCTTAATTTGCAGAGCCAGAATAGGACAATGATTTTTTCTTTTATTATTATTAGAACAAAGCACAAAATACAAACTCTTGGTGAGGATATGCTTAATTTCAAAACAAGCAATGTTGTCAATTTTGAGAGATTCAAAACCAGATCTTTTATTAAGCAATTCTGCGACAGGATAAATCCTGTTAATTACCTTAAAATGTGTTTCTTTAACTTTAGGAGAAACTGGCCATTTATATAATCTAGAGTGGGCATTTTCTGTGAATAGTCCAGTATTCACGTCTGAACCTTATACATGCAATCTTCTATTAAACTTATGGAACATCTTAGATTTCAGAGGAGCACTAATAATTTTATTATTACACCTATAATCTATCAGATTAACTTCACTAATCCTTAAATTTGGCAACACCGGCTGGATAATTGAACATTTTTTCATGTTTTGAATGAACTGAATCAGGGCTACTGGGATTGCATTACAAACCTGACTTTATGCTTTCTTTGTACAACTTAGATGATAGTTTTCTAAAAAAGCATGACAATCCAAAAGGTTTCCATAGTTGTCCATTAAGTCATTTATAAACAAAATGTTTTTCTCTTGCCAGTCTTTTTTAAAAAGTCGTTCACCATTAACAAGAATCACTCTAGTATTCCAAAGGGTCCAATTATGAGGAGAAAAGTTATGGGAAAAAATCATTTTCCAAAAATTGAGATCTGCTTGTGGAAATTTGACAGTTTAATGGGGATATTAGGTATATCAAAGTCACATTTTAAAAGAAATTCAAGTCCACCAATCTTATTAAACAAGGATTTGGGGATATGGAACCACACTGAATTGGGTTGAGACAAAAATGTTTTAATCCTAAATAGTCTGATCATTGATTCATATTCTGGTGCTCTGATTTCCCCCAGGTATATTCTTTAACCAGCTGAGATCTTCTGATATAGTGAGTTTTGTTTCTCCACAGAAAGTGAAAAATTACTGAATTTGCCTTTTTAACATTACTGGGTGAAACATATAAAGAGTAACATGGGTATAGCAGCTGTGACATACCTTCAGCTTTAGAAAAAATAACTTCCAAAAATGGTAAGATCTCGAATTAGCCAATGACTTAAAGATTTCTTCATATCAGACAAGCTGTGGTGGGTCTCATCAACAATGGAGACGAGACAAACTACAGGAGCGAGGTGACCCGCCTGGCCATGTGACGCGGAGACAGTATCTCTCTGAATGTGGAGAAGATGAAGGAGATTGTTGTGGACTTCAGAAGAGCGCACACCCAGCATGCTCCCCTGACCATCAATGGTACTGCTGTGGAGAGGATGAGCAGGACCAAGTTCCTGGGTCTTCACATCACAGAGGACCTCTCCTGGACCACCAACACTGTACCTCTGGCCACGAAAGCTCAGCAGGATCTTTACTTCCTCCACAAACTGAGAAGAGCCAAAGCCCCAGCCCCCATCATGTGTACCTTCTACAGAGGCACCATTGAGAGCATCTTGACCAGCTGCATCACCATGTGGTGCAGCGCCTACACCGCGTTCTGTGGCAAGACCCTCCAGCACATAGTGAGAACAGCTAAGAAGATCGTCGGTGCCTCTCTCCCCTCCCTTGAGGCCATCTACAGCACCTGCCTCACCTGCAAAGCCCTCTGCATTGCAGGTGATCCCACCCATCAATCACACAGCTTCTTCAGTCTGCTGTCATCAGGGACAAGACTGCGGAGTCTCCGGGCCAGGACCAGCAGAATAAAGGACAGCTTCATCCACCAGGCTGTCAGGAAGCTCAACTCTCTCCCTGCTCTGTCCCCCCACACATGAATCCTGGACTCTGACTCCACCCCCCACCCGTCCCCAACAACTGAACTCTGCCATCCCCAGGTACTGTTCACTCACACACACACACACACACACACACACACACACACAAACACACACACACACACTGATTTCAGGAGCTTCAAAAACTGAACTCTGTCATCCAGGAACTGTTCACTCCAGCACACACACACACACACACACACACACACACATTGATCTCAGGGCTGCACCAGTCACTTTATGCAGCAATGGACTGCTCTCTTTGCACCACATGCCACTTTAACCCTGTATGTGCCCTGATCTACATAAATATAGGTGGCGTATGAACACGCAGTGGCTTCTCTCCTCTCTTCAGGTTTTCTCTTTATTTTTCTTGTTTTATGCCACTTAATGTTGTTAAACTGTTTGTTGTAAATATACAATGCTGCACACGAGCTACAGTTGCCACAGCCTTCTGGAGATAAGGAGTAAAGCCACACATTACATCCTGGATGAAAGCATCAAAGAGGAGCTTCGTGGCCTAGGAATCCTCCACCAGTCCTCCACATCCTCATACTCAACTGCCGTGCTCCATCCCAGATGGAGACGCCAGAGATGGTGAGAGAGAAGATGGAAGCGAGGTAAACATGGAGGTATATGGACGAAGCTAACTGCTAATCGACACAAACTTGCAATCCTGTCACTAGCCACGGTTACATGGGCAAAATTTCTTCAATCTGATTACAATTCAGATCAGAACTTTACTGTTTACATGGATCCTGAAAAATTTGATCCGATTAGGAAGTGCGTTTCCATGTGTCACATGTTTGAACGGACTAAATCATTTTGACATGCAAACAATTATCCGACATTCTAGAAATAGTAGAAGAAGAAGCAACCTCCAATGTAAACAAACCCCGCTTTGTGTCGTTCTCTTTTTGAAATGGACCTGTATTGTGTTATTCAGACTGTACTTTTGCTTCTGCTGGTCTCCATAATGAAGCTACAAATACATACTTCTGCATATGACGAACAGAGGGAGACAGCAGGGCGATAAAGACCAGTTTTGTTTTACTCCCGCCATGTCTTCCGCTAGCTGCTGTAAAGGCGGAAATACGTCACGTCGACATGTGGCTGATGTACAGCCATGCACAGTAAACATATTTCTACCCAAACTTTGGAATAAATGTTTATATGTGTACCAATCGGATTAACAGTCGGCATAACCCACCCGTCTCAATCGGAAGGAAATTTTGATCAGAATGAGTCTGATCGGGTCAGAATATTCAGATTGGCGTATTTACATGAAGCATTTTTATTCCCATCAGGCTTTTAATACAGTTAATTGTGTTATTAAAATTCCGATTCTTTGATTGAAAGATCCAAGAATAAGCCGGAGAATTCTTCAATTCAAAGATGCAACATTTTTTCAGAGGTCACATGTAAAGCAAGCAGCGCTGGGTTCAGTGTGACGCAGCTCCCTCGGGAGCATCGCCAGACTGACCCCGACTTCCGGATGTAACTTACATTCATCTTCTCGGGTTGGTTGGACCAACCCCGTGCAATAGGATGGGCTTGTACGCAACTGTCTGATTGGCCAGTTTAACTCTGACGTCAACAGGCCATCCGCTATTCACATTAACTATCTCCTAAGATGTACTATAAAAAGTGTGTGTGAGTGTTGGTTTGGGTGTGTAACTAATGTAGTAGACCCGACTAAAAGAAGGGAGAGAGAGAAGAAAGAGGACTATATAGCTCTGCCTGATTCCTGTTTATCAGATTGTGGTTGCGTGACACTTCAGATTCTAGTTTAACGCTTAACATATTTGTTCATAAGAATGTAAACAGAATATGTATAGAATATGTGTAGAGCATAATGGGAGATTACCTACAGAATTATTATTTTGGCACTCTAACTTTTCATAACCCTTTCACTGTCCATGAAAACATGGCTACTGATTCTGGCTAACGTGGACTCACTTGATAACAAGATAGACCACAAACAGCTCCTGAGATCCACACAACGTGATGCGCAGAACTGCTGTGTTTTTATCTTTATGGAAACGTGATTAAATGACAATTTACCGGACTCTGCCATTCAGCTACCTGGGCTAACATACTGTGGCAGTGATAGAGTGCTAACAGTAGGAGCGAAAACCAAGGGTGGAGGCGTGTGTGTGTACATCAGTGATGCCTTGTGCGTTGACTCTGTTGTTGTTCACAGACATTGCTCTCCTTTGGTAGAGTTTATGATCATCAAGTGCAGACCCTTTTACACACCTAGAGAAATTTCATCGGTTCTACTTGTATGTCCCACCCACCGGCACCAGGGAAGCACTGAAAGTACTCTATCAAGCTATAAGTGAGACACGAACAGCGCATCTGGATGGATTTCTCATCACAGCAGGAGACTTCAACCATGCAAATTTAAAGGCCCCCCTACTGAATCTATTTCAAAATGTAAACGTTACAACGAGGGGAGACAACCTGCTGCTGGATCTGGTGTACACAACCCATAAGAATGCATACAACCCCCCCCCCACCCCCACCCCCGGGTCTCTCTGATCACATCACCATCCTGTTAAGGCCGGCATACAAACCTAGAGTGAAAGCCATCAGACCAACAAAGAAGCAGGTACGTGTGTGGCCAGAGGGGGCCTCTGATGCTCTGAAAGACTGCTTCAGCACCACAGACTGGGACATTTTCAAGCATGCAGCTACTCACAATGGACACACAAACCTAGTTAGTACACAGAGGTTGTTGTGGCATACATAGCCAAATGCATTGATGATGTTACTCACTGCAAGACCATGGAAACCAGAAGCCATGGATGACCGCAGAGGTCCACAGACTCCTGAGGGCTCGGGACGCAGCCTTCAAGGCTGACGACACTGCAGGACTAACACCAGCTATGGCCAACCTGTCCCGTGGCATCAAGGAGGCCAAACAGTACAGCAAGAAAATATCCAGACACTTCAGCAACACCAGAGATGCACGTTCTCTCTGGCATTGCATACAGACCCTCACCAACTACAAACCTCCACCACAGCCCTCAGTGACATCACACTGCTCAAAAACCTAAACAACTTCTTTGGCCAATTTGAAGCACAAAACAGCAGACCAGCACAGACCACTCCTCCTCCGAACAAGCTGGCCTTGAATATGGATCCAGCTAGCATTAAGAGGACCCTCTGCAGGATCAACCCATGCAAGGCAGCTGACCCAGACATCATACCGGGTCACGTCCTGAAGGACTGCACAGAGGAGCTTAAGAATGTCCTGGCCGACATCTTCAACATCTCCCTGTCTCAAGCAGTTGTCCCCACATGCTTCAAGACTGCCACCATAATACTAGTCCCGAAGAAGCCTGTCCTATCCAGCTACAATGATTACTGGCTGGTAGCACTGACCCCCACTATAATGAAGTGCTTCGAGCTGCTAGTCATGCAGCACATCAAGTCCACCCTGCCTCCCTCTCACGACCCATTCCAGTTTGCATACAGGTCGAACAGATCCACAGAAGATGCCATCGCTGCTGCTCTCCATCCAGCCCTCACCCACCTGGATTCAAAAAACTTGTACGTGCACAAGCTGTTCTTGGACTTCAGCCCAGCATTCAACACAATCATCCCCCAGCACCTGATACAAAAACTGAGACGCTTAGGACTGAAAACCTCTCTCTAACTGGGTGCTGGACTTTCTCATAGGGAGGCCACAGAGCGTGTGGGTTGGCAGCAACCCACACGCTTTTATTCAAAAGGTTTTTAGGCAAATCCGAACGCGGGGACAGCGCGTGACACCATTCACTCAGTAACTGGCAGGCTGCTGACAGAACACCCAGATGCTCTCCTCCTCATCTCAGGTGATTTCAACCATATTTCACTGTCTCCCATTCTACCCACGTTCACCCAGTATGTCACATGCCACACTAGAGACAATAAAACACTGGACTTATTCTATGCAAACACTAAGGAGGCGTACACCTCATCACTACTCCCCCCACTCAAGAGATCAGATCACAACTTGGTTCATCTCCTGCTGGTGTACAGACCCCTAGTACACAGACAACCTCCAGTCATACGCACGGTGAAGTTATGGTCTGAGGAGGCAATGGACGCTCTAAAGGACTGTTTTGAAACCACTGCCTGGGAGCAGCTCTGCGATCCACATGGTGAGGACATCGACGGCCTCATTCCCGCCATCACGGACTACATCAACTTCTGTGTGGACAACACCGTACCCACCAAGATCATACAGTGTTGCTCGAACAACAAACCCAGGATCAACCCTGAGATAAAAACACTTCTGAGAGAGAAGAAGAAGATCTTCAGGTTGGGGAACAGGGAGATGCTGAAGTCCGTACAGAGGGAGCTGAGGAGGAAGATCAGAGAAGGCAAGTACAGCTTCAGGAAGAAGATGGAGGACAAGCTGCAACAGAGCGACATCAGCGGGGTCTGGGGAAACCTTAAAACCATCTCTGGGCTCCAGAATACCTCCTCCCAGGCCACGGGGAGCAGGGAGTGGGTGAACAATCTGAACCTGTTTTTTAATAGGTTTGACCAACCGCCCTCCCCCCTGACTGCACAACAACCACTGCTGCCTCTAAAGTCATCGAGACCTGCTGTCCACACCCCACTCCATCAACACCCCCCACTCCCAGCACACAGCCCCCCAACCTGACCCTGACTAAGACCCAGGTGAGGACGGAGCTGAGGAAGATCAAGGCGAGGAAGGCCTCGGGACCGGACGGCATCAGCGCGAAGCTCCTCAAGTCCTGCGCAGACCAGCTGTGTGGGATTGTGGAGTACATCTTCAACCTGAGCCTGAAGCTGGGGAGGGTACCATAGTTGTGGAAAACATCTTGTGTGGTACCTGTACCAAACACTTCCCACCCCAAAGACCTGAACAGCTACAGACCAGTGGCCCTGATGTCTCACATGATGAATACCCTGGAGAGACTGCTCCTTGCTCATCTCCGCCCCCTGGTGGGACCAGCAATGGATCCACTCCAGTTCGCCTACCAGCATGGCATTGGGGTGGAAGATGCAGTGATCTTCCTCCTTCACCATTCCCCGTCCCACCTGGAGAAGCCAGAGAATGCTGTGAGGATCATGTTCTTTGACTTCTGTCCTGAAGGACAAGCTGCTGTGTGCAGCTGCTGTGCACAGGGGTGGACCAACACCTGTCATCATGGATCCTGGACTACCTTACTAATTGGCCACAGTTTGTGAGAACCCGGGACTGTGTGTCCGACACGATCATCGGCAGCACGGGGGCCCCCCAGGGGACGGTTTTGGCTCCCTTCCTGTTCACTCTTTATACTGCGGACTTCTCACACAACACAACACACTGCCATCTACAGAAGTTCTCTGACGACTCTGCGATCGTTGGCCTCATCTCCAACAGAGATGAAGCTGAGTACAGAGGACTTATCCAGGACTTTGTGGACTGGTGCCATCAGATCTGCCTCCAGATCAACGTGAGGAAAACTAAGGAGCTGGTGGTGGACTGCCGCAGGCAAGCACAACCCCTCACAGCAGCAGTAAACATCCAGGGAACAGACATTGAGATGGTGACCTCCTATAAGTACCTGGGTGTTCATCTGAACAATAAACTAGACTGGTCACACAATACCGACGCACTCAACAAGAAGGGACAGCGCAGGCTGTTCCGACTGAGGAGGCTCAGGTCTTTTGGTGCACAACGGGTGCTCTTGAAGACATTCTACGACACAGTGGTGGCATCAGCCATCACTTTTGGAGTGGTCTGCTGGGGCAACGGCATTACAGCAGCCGATAGGAAAAGACTGAACAAACTAATCAAGAAAGCTAGATCTGTCCTGGGGCAGTGCCTTGACCCAGTGGAGGAGATAGGAGAGAGAAGGATGGTGACTAAACTGTCATCTCTGCTGGAGTCCGAGTCCCACCCTATGCAGGACATACTGAATGCACTGAGGAGCTCATTTAGCAGTAGACTACATCATCCTAGACGCGTGACCGAGAGGTTTCGCAGGTCCTTCCTACCTACAGCTGTCAGACTGTATAACCTAAGCAGGGCTGCTCACAGAGATAGCAAAAAAACGTGACAACCTAATAGTATTGAATGCAAAAGATGCAACAGACTTACACAAATGGTCCCCTCCAGTATACAACTAGGACAATATCAGTCGCTATGGAGGGTGACAATATGTATGGGTACATATTCATACTATGTAGGGTAACTAAATAGACAGTTATGCTGTTTATTCCATCTAGCTACAATGCTCCACACTGTGTATATATATTTATGTGTACATCTGTATATTCACTGCTCTTATTTTCTTATCTTCTAAATTATTGCTCTGAGTGTTGCTATTCCTGTGTTGTTGCAATCATGGAATTTCCCCACTGTGGGACTAATAAAGGCTTATTAAATTAAATTAAATCACCCTTTATTGTCATTCAACTGTACAACCAATCATGTACAGTAGAACGAGATTGTGTTTTACCTATCTACTGTGTTAATCACACACACCCCAAGTGTAGAATCAGAGGGCCGCTGCCATGCAAGGCGCCACCACAAATTTCCCTCCTCCATTCCATTATTGCTGAGCACCAAGCTGGACGGCAGGAAGTTCCACTTTTATATGGTCTTCGGCATGACCCGGCTGGGATTTGAACCCCTACCTCCCGAGTGTGGGGCGGATGCTCTACCAAGAGCCACCTTATCTTATCTTATCTTAACACCTCCCAGACCATCACACTGTGCACAGAGGCCCCACAAGGGTGCGTGCGCAGCCCTCAGCTCTTCACTCTGCTGACCCATGACTGCGTGCCAGCCTACAACACCAACCACATCGTCAAGTTTATGGACAACACGGCGGTTAGTGGGCCTCATTACCAACAACGACGAGGCCAACTACAGAAACGAGGGGAGCCAACTGGTCCAGTGGTGTAAAGACAACAACCTCTTCCTGAACATGGGAAAAACCAAGGAGATTGTGGTTGACTTCAGGAGGGGTCACACACAGCACCCTTCTCTGATCATCGATGGTGCAGCTGTGAAGAGGGTGAACAGCACCAAATTCCTGGGGTGCACATCTCTGAGGACCTCACCTGGACCAACAACACCACATCACTGGCCAAGAAGGCCCAAACTCGCCTCCATTTCCTCCACAAACTGAGGAGAGCACGAGTCCCACCCTACATCATGCAGTCTTTCTACCAGGGCACCATTGAGAGCATCCTCACCAACTGCATCACGATGTGGTATGGAAGCTGCACTGCCACCTGCCGGAAGACACTACAACGCATAGTGGATGCAGCCAGCAAGATCATTGGTGCCCCCTGCCCCCCCCAGACATCTACCCCACCCGCCTCACCCACAGAGCCATCAACATCACAGGCGGCACCTCCCATCCCCTACATTCCCTCTTCAGCCCCCTGCCCTCGGGGAAAAGGTTCCGTAGCCTCTGGGCCCACTCCACAAGACTGCTGAACAGCTTTGTTCATCTGGCCATCAGGACTCTAAACTCTGTTCACTCCTTCCCCACCCCAAGATGGTAACACTTGCACAATAACTACCTCAGATGTTGGCACAGAAAGACTGGCACACCAACAATAATACTGTTGTTCTGTTGTACTTTTACTGCTATATGTCTCCGCACATTAACTGCAACCATTTGCACAAATGCTGTATCTGCTGCTGTCTGTATGTCACTGCAATACTGATCATGTGCAATCATATCTGTCACTATCTGCACATACACTACCACATTGAAATGCTTATTACTACTAATCATTTACCTAAACTAATCGTTTACCTCTATGGAGGTCAGAGTCCTTCTGGCTACCATTGGCACCACGGGTTGCATCACTGTATATAGACTGCTGCTGTCGCTGTTTGTTCTTGTTTTTGTTTTTTTATCCAGCCTAATTCCTTTTCTTTTATAAAATGCACACCAATGAAGAGAGAAAGAAATGTCATTTCAATTCTCCTGTATGTCCTGCACGTATAATAGTATTGATAATAAAATCTTTGAATGTTATGACCCACTTTCTGGGCCAAGGCCAGAATTGCCCACTAATCCTGGGATCGCCAAAATCCGTTTTTCACCCTCAATCAAGGTGGACAGACCTAAGTCATTTTTCACCCCGCGGGCAAGGAAGGCTAGCACCTCCAAAGTCACTTTTGCCCTTAGGTAAGGTAGACATACACTTCCTAATATCCCAAGCCGAGATTCAAACCCATGACACCATGATCTCAAAATCTCTTACTCTACCACCGAGCCGAGGAATTCCTCACTAGCTCTCGGCTAGTAAAGGAGGTGTAATCTAAGGCAGGAGATCCCAAACTTTTCAGTCAGTGATCCCCAAAATAACGGTGACAGAGACTGGCAACCCCCACTATCCCCAGAGGTGACTGATACATACATGACGTGCGCACAGTTTGATATAGCTGTGGATTTATCTAACTGCAAAGCATATTTCCCTTTCTTCACTCTGTCAGTCAGCTGAGACTTTATGTCCTGGGCCATGTCCGTGATACACCAGGATATGGTCCTGTCAGACAGCGGCACTGCTTCCAGCTCCCACACCTGTTTATCCCCATGCATTGGCCGACTCATAGCGATAGCAACAAGTTTTATTAGGGTTTCTCCAATTGTGTGTGGCTTTTTGGCCTGTGCAATTAAGTATGCCACATATGATACCTTTTGAGCTTTAGTAATGTTTGTTGTTTGGTTAGCTGTAACTTTCTTTTGGCCTTGCAATTCTCTCCTTTTGGCAGAAAAAATCTGCTGGTTTAGCGGCTAGAGATGGGTGCTTAGTATTCAAGTGTCTGAGAATTTTTACGGGCTTCAGACTCTCATGTGCAAATACGTTGGCTAACACTACACATTGGGGATGTTGTACTTCACTGATAACAATGTATGTGAATCCATATTGAATATGTTCCTCTCGATACTTGCAACACTTGGAGGAAGGCTGGTCTGACTGCTTATGGAGCCCTTTACGGTGCTGTCCCCGCCCCCCATCCCGCACCAGAAGTCGATGGCCACATGATGACGCTGTGATCGTGAGATGTCTCGAGACTGTTGTGCAATAATCCAAGATGGCAACTTGCGTCGACCGAGCATAAACACACTTTTCCACAAGTAGCTTTTTCTTGTCATTAATCCATTAACTGACTGTCTTTTCTGCTCTTTCATTTTTTATACAGTGGTGTGAAAAAGTGTTTGCCCCCTTCCTGGTTTCTCCTTTTTTTGTATGTTTGTCACACTTAACTGTTTCAGATCATCAAACAAATTTAAATATTAGAGAAAGATAACACAAGAAAACACAAACTGCAGTTTTTAAATGAAAGTGTTTATTATTAAGGGAGAAAAATCCAAACTTACACGGCCCTGTGTGAAAAAGTGATTGCCCCTGTTAAAAAATAAATTAACTATTGTTTGTCACATCTTTAGAAAGTTGAGTTAAATTTTTCTAGCCACACCCAGGCCTGATTACTGCCACACCTATTGTCAATCAAGAAATCACTTAAATAGGACTTGCCTGACAAAGTGAAATGGACAAAAAAAGATCCTCAAAAGCTCAACATCATGCTGCAATTCAAAGAAATTCAAGAACAAATGAGAAACTATCAGTCTGGAAATGATTATAATTTTCTAAAAATCTTCATTTCTAAAACTTTGAGACTACAGCGAACCACAGTGAGAGCCATTACCCACAAATGGCAAAAACATGGAACAGTGGTGAACCTTCCCAGGAGTGGCCGGCCGACCAAAATTACCCCAGGAGCGCAGCGACGACTCATCCAAGAGGTCACAAAAGACCCCACAAACACATCCAAAGAACTGCAGGCCTCACTTGCCTCAGTTAAGGTCAGTGTTCATGACTCCACCATAAGAAAAAGACTGGGCAAAAATGGTCTGCAGGGCAGAGTTCCAAAATGAAACCCACTACTGAGCAAAAAGAACATAAAGGCTTATCTCAGTTTTGCCAGAAAGCGTCTTGATGATCCCCAAGACTTTTGGGAAAATACTCTGCGGACTGATGAGACAAAAGTTGAACGTTTTGGAAGGTGTGTGTCCCATTACATCCGGCGTAAAAGTAACACAGCATTTCAGACAAGGAACATCATACCAACAGTAAAATATGGTGATAGTAGTGTGATTGTCTGGGGCTGTTTTCCTGCTTCAGGACCTGGAAAACTTGCTGTGGTAAATGGAAACATGAATTCTGCTGTCTACCCAAAAGTCCTGAAGGAGAATGTCTGACCATCTGTTCATGACCTCAAGCTGAAGCGCACTTGGGTTCTGCAGCAGGACAATGATTGAAAACAAACCAGCAAGTCCACCTCTGAATGGCTTAAGAAAAACAAAATGAAGACTGTGGAGTGGCCTAGTCAAAGTCCTGACCTGAATCCGATTGGGGTGCTGTGGCATGACCTTAAAAAGGCATTTCATGCTGGAAAACCCTCCAATGTGGCTGAATTACAACAATTCTGCAAAGATGAGTGGGCCAAAATTCCTCCACAGCGCTGTAAAAGACTCACTTGTGGAAGATGTGTTCAATGACGAGACATGAGTGTATTTCTCAAGTTTGGCTTTATTCCAGAACACATTCATCCAACATTCTCAAAAGCAAGAAGAGGCAGAATAATGTTACAGCTCACTCTTATACCTCCGGGGGATTAAGAACTCAAGTCACATGGTGCTTCTGCAAACATTCAATCACAATGCAAGTCTCTGAAGATTCACCATTGTCGCTTATTCTCCGGTGTCCCGGGAAACCCCCCAGATCCTCTTCTCCGAGACGAGGACCCGACTTCACACCTCCTCGCCATCTCCTGTCTTGTTCCTCCAGACGTGAAGCCCCAATCCACATAAGCCATACAATCCACATAAGCCATACATTTGTGGGAGATATGAACCAGACATATGTGCCACACTCTTGTGGGGAAATATGAACCAAACATATGTGCCACATGACCCCCCCCAAACGTCTGCATGGGACAAACACTCATAAATGCATACATAAAAAACATTACCACATAACCAACAATCAATCCCCCAATCTCTTAGGTCTGAGCTTCCTGCCGAATCTGCTGTAGGCCGGCTTCGCTGCGTCTGCAGCGTCTCCTCGCACCTGGGGATTAGATTTGTTAGCACATCTCTGTGGGAGCTCTGGAGCATGCCTTCTCGGTGGCCTGCCCTGGCGGGGGGCTTTCGCCAACTGCACTCGTTCATCAGCCAGGACAAAAGCAGGCTTGAGTCTGTTTATGCAAATTAGCTTCCTTCTGCCCCCCCCAAATGTAGCAAAAAATGCTTCTCATTTTTTTCCAGCACCCTGAACGGTCCATCATAAGGCGATCTCAGCCCTGGGCGTTGTGCATCATGTCTAACAAAAACAAACTCTGCGTTGTTCAAAGCCTCTGGCACAAAAACGTGTGGAAAACTGTGATGCACTGGGCCAGGCAGCGTGTTTGATCCTGTGCCGCTCTGCAATAGCTGAGCGGGGGGGCAATTGGGCGCAGGATTTTCCAGGAGAAATTCCCCGGGCAAACGGAGAGGTTGTGTGAACACCAACTCCGCTGGGGAGGCTTGTAAATCCTCCTTAGGTGCAGAATGCAACCCCAATAAAACCCATGGCAGTTTGTCCACCCAATTTGTATCCGTGAGCGATGCTCTGAGGGCTGCTTTCAATGACCTATGAAAACGTTCACATAAACCGTTGGCCTGCGGGTTATACGCGGTAGTGCGGTGTACCTTCACCCCTAAGCTGCGGGCCATAGACGACCACAGTTCGGAAACAAATTGAGGGCCTCTGTCTGACATTATGTCCGACGGAACTCCAAAACGCGCGACCCAAGCTGTTAAAAACGCGCGCGCAACCTCTTCCGCCGTTGTTGATGCCAGAGGTACCGCTTCTGGCCAACTTGTGGTGCGGTCCACCATCGTCAAAAGGTGTGTGTGCCCTTGAGACGAGGGAAGCGGGCCCACCAGATCAACATGCACATGATCAAACCGCTTTGCCGGGATGTGAAAAGGCTCCAAAGGGGCCCTCGTGTGCTTGTGTATCTTGGCCTTCTGGCACGCTACACAAGCCGCTGCCCATTCCTTGACCTGTTTGCGCAGCCCCGGCCAGACAAATTTCTCCCCCACCATCTTGACCGATGCGCGCACCCCCGGGTGCGCCAGCGAATGGACCGAGTCAACAACGCGGCGGCGCCACGCAGCTGGAACCACTGGACGAGGCCGACCCGTGGAGACATGGCATATTAAGGGGGGCATACCTATTTGCTGCACCCTGTGCTCCAGCCTTAACCCTGTTGGTCCAGACTGGAGCACGCGCACATCCGCGTCACCAACCTGCTCCGCAGCCATGTCTGCATAATCCAAACCTACGTGGACCGGGGCTGCGCGCGCTCCCGCGTCGCTGCCCTGGCCCACAGCCACCGAGTCTGCCCCCACGTGGCCTGGCGTTGCCACAGCACGTGAGAGACAGTCCGCCACTACATTGTGTTTGCCTGCTACATGCTGGATATCGGTGGTGAACTCCGATATTGCGGCTAGCTGTCTTTGTTGTCGGCCTGACCAAGGTTCTGAGATTTTGGCCATCGCAAAAGTTAACGGTTTGTGGTCTACAAAAGCGGTGAAACGGCGCCCTTCCAGCCAGAACTGGAAATGGCGGATGGCCAAGTGTAGGGCTAAAAGCTCCCTGTCAAACGCGCTGTATTTACGCTCGTTATCGCGCAAGGATTTGCTAAAGAAAGCGAGAGGCTGCCAGGTCCCTGCCACACACTGTTCAATGACTGCCCCCACCGCTAGGTCCGAAGCATCGGTGGTGAGCGCCAAACGGGCTGTTGGAACCGGGTGCGCTAACAAAACGGCGCTTGCAAGGGCTGATTTAACCTGGGAGAAAGCGCGCTCCTGCTCCGGAGACCATTCGACCTTATTCGTGGGTTTTTGTTTTTTCAGTGCCGCGTACAGTGGCTGCATAAGACGCGCTGCGCTCGGAAGAAACCGGTTGTAAAAATTAACCATTCCTAGAAACTCCTGCAGCGCTTTTATCGTTTGAGGTCGGGGGAAATCTGTTATCGCGCGCACTTTCTCAGGAAGGGGAACCGCTCCATGTGGTGAAACGCGGTGCCCAAAAAAATCGATTTGCGCCACCCCGAACTGGCACTTCGCTGGGTTAATTATCAACCCGTGCTCTGCCAGTCTCTGAAAAACCGCTGTGAGGTGGGTTTCATGTTCGTCCTCAGACGTGCTGGCTACCAATATGTCGTCTAAATAGACGAACACGAAAGACAGGTCGCGTAAAACTGAATCCATCATGCGTTGGAAAGTTTGCGCGGCGCTCTTTAACCCAAACGGCATGCGCAAAAACTCAAAAAGCCCAAACGGAGTTATTACCGCGGTTTTGGGAATATCCTCCGCGCGCACGGGGACTTGATGGTAGCCGCGCACCAAGTCTATTTTAGAAAAAATGCGCGCCCCCGCCAAATGAACTGAGAAATCCTGGATGTACGGAATCGGGTAGTGGTCGTGTGCTGAGACGTTGTTCAACCTGCGGAAATCGCCACAAGGTCGCCACGAGCCATCAGCCTTTGGGACCATGTGTAACGGGGAAGCCCAGGGGCTGTTCGAGCGTCTAATTATGCCCAGTTTTTCCAGATTGGCAAACTCCTCGCGCGCTATTGCCAGTTTAGCTGAGTCCAAGCGCCGGGCTTTTGCAAAAACGGGGGGCCCAGTGGTGGTGATAAAATGTTCCACCCCGTGTTTGGCCACTGTAGCCGAAAACTTTGGAACTGTGAGTGCTGGAAAGTGAGTGAACAAAGCATGAAACTTACCACCTGCAGCTGTGACGTTGGCGTGTGCAGCCGGCGGAGCCACCCGAGCTGTGCAGGGAATAGAATGAAAAGACAGTGCATTAACCAGACGTCTATTAGCAAGATCAACCAATAAACCATGTGAGCACAAAAAATCAGCCCCTAACATGTTAAAACTGACTGCTGCTACAATAAAGGTCCACTCAAATGAACGGCCCTGTAAGGACAGACGCATGGTCCTCTCACCGAAGGTCTTAATCGCTGAGCCATTCGCTGCTGATACTGACACCCAGGGAGCTTTGGACGGCATCAGCCGTTCCGTGTAGGTAGGTGTGACGAAACTCAGCTGGGAGCCCGTGTCCACGAGGAATTGTTTCCCCGAGTGTGCATCTGTCAGGTAAAGCAGCTTATTTTCTTCTCTGAGGGATGCAGCTGCTACCAGCCCCCCGGTCTTGGCGTTTCCCTGACGCTTGAAGCGGCACGGTGGGAGACATCTGTGCGCCCTCTCCGCAAAACGGTGGTGGTAGAAACACAGGCCGACCTCAGCTCCACATCGCCTGACGCCTGTCGCCGCCGTCGTCGGTTCGTCTGGCGCCGCCACCTCTTGCTCCAAACCATCTCCGGGCGCCGTCCTCTGCTCAGCTGCCGCGGCCGAAACCGCGCTCCGCTTGTGGGCGTCGACGAGTCACTGTGCCTCCTTGCCAAGGCCATGGTAGTCCCACTTGGCCAAGCGGGGTGAGTCTGCCAGGGTCACTCTCACTGCTGGCGGCAGAGTCCGGAGGAAAAGGTTGGCGAAGATAAATTTGCCATCCTCGGAGTCTTTCCGTCTTAGCATCTTCACCATCAGGTCTGCCGGTCTGTCGTTCTCCGACTCCGTCAACTCTAGGAGCCCCTCTGCTCGCTGTTGCACCGAGGGGGTGAAATGGCTGATCAGCGCCTCCTTCAATGCGCCATACTTGTCGGTGTCCGGTGGGTGGTTAACCAGATCTTCCACCCTCTGGACCGTGTGACTGTCCAGCTTCGCCACCACATGGTAGAACCTCGTTTCATCCTTTGAGATTCTCCGGAGGTTGAACTGCTCCTCGACCGCGCTAAACCAGGAGCGCGGGCTGTGCTGCCAGAAATCGGGCAGCTGGAGCGTGGAGGCAGCCATCAGGCTGGCCTCTGATGAGCTCCGCTCGGGAGAATTCTCTCTGCTCATTCTTTGTCGTGGGTCACCAGTGTGGAAGTTGTGTTCAATGACGAGACATGAGTGTATTTCTCAGGTTCAGCTTTATTCCAGAACACATTCATCCAACATTCTCAAAAGCAAGAAGAGGCAGAATAATGTTTCAGCTCGCTCTTATACCTCCGGGGGATTAAGAACTCAAGTCACATGGTGCTTCTGCAAACATTCAATCACAATGCAAGTCTCTGAAGATTCACCATTGTCTCTTATTCTCCGGTGTCCCGGGAAACCCCCCAGGTCCTCTTCTCCGAGACGAGGGCCCGACTTCACACCTCCTCGCCATCTCCTGTCTTGTTCCTCCAGACGTGAAGCCCCAATCCACATAAGCCATACATTTGTGGGAGATATGAACCAGACATATGTGCCACACTCTTGTGGGGAAATATGAACCAAACATATGTGCCACACACTGCCAATTATCATAAACGCTTGATTGCAGTTGTTGCTGCTAAGGGTGGCCAAACCAGTTATTAGGTATAGGGGGCAATCACTTTTTCAAACAGGGCCATGTAGGACCATGATGTCACTCACCTCTGGGCTTCTCCGGGATTCCTCTGGTGTTATTATCAGTGAATCTGTGGGTCTAGGCCACTTAGTTGAGGAGGAAGGAACAGGAGGCTTTTCGGGAGAGGTGCTAAATTTGGCCATGTCACAACAGCGGTGATAGATCTCGTTGATATAGTTCTCAAATTCCATTGAGTAGATGGCAGAAGTGATATACAAGTGCTACAAAAGACTCATTGCCAGTTATCGCAAATGCTTGATTGCAGTTGTTGCTGCTAAGGGTGGCCCAACCAGTTATTAGGTTTAGGGGGCAATCACTTTTTCACACAGGGCCATGTTGGTTTGAATTTTATTTTCCCTTGATAATAAACACCTTCATTTAAAAACTGCATTTTGTGTTTGCTTGTGTTATCTTTGTCTAATATATAAATTTGTTTGATGATCTGAAACATTTAAGTGTGACAAACATACTAAAAAAATGAGAAATCAGGAAAGGGCCAAACGCTTTTCACACCACTGTATATCACTTCCGCCATCTACTTGATGGAGCTAGAGGAGCTTCAGGACTATATGGCTGATTTAGCGCCTCTCCCGATAAGCCTCCCGTTCCTTCCTCCTCAACTTAGTGGCTTAGATCCACGGATTCACCGATAATAACGCCCGAGGAATCACGGAGCACCCAGAGGTTAGTGACATCCTTTCCTCCATTGAAAGTAAACTTTCCAGCATGGACGCTAGACTTGCGTTAGTCAAGTTGCTCCATAAAGAATTCCAGGATGTTCGAGACAGCTTGGAATTCAGCCAGGCGCAACTCGTCTCTCTCTTAGAATTTCAATTCAATTTTATTTCTATAGCACCAAATCACAACACAGGTCATCTCAAGGCACTTTACAAAAAGGCGGGTTTCCGCCACACTCTCAAATTTATAGAACCCAGAAGAGACTCCTAAGAGCAGGGGTCACCAAGGCGGTGCCCGCGGGCACCATGTCGCCCGCAAGGACCACATGAGTCGCCCACAGGCCTGTTCTAAAAATAGAACAACTCGCAAGTGAGCTGCGTCTAAGATGAAATGCATTTATATAGATTTTAAAATGACAATGTCTTAAAAATTAAAAAAAAATGAAAATATGTTTATTATACGTAAAGTTAAGGTGAACTCTGACCTAGTTCAAAGGTCAGTATTGTGCGCATGACAAAACCTTCGCGCTTGTGGAGAGTAAGCTAGCGGGCAGTGAAGATGGTGGTCGCAGTGCAGTTTCCTAGCCCAAAAACATGGCAAAAAAAAAAAAAGTGAGCGGGAGGAAGAGTTCTTTTCTCCTACCGTGAAAGGAAGCTGCGTGTGTTTCATTTGCGGGGCGACGGCGAAGTGGCGCTATGTGGACCTTGTTCTCAATAAAGTTTTGGAAAAAAAAAACCCCTTCAATACGCGTCATGAAACTGCTGCCCACTCTTTTTTTTTGTACCCGTAGGTAGATTTGTTCTGCAGTCCGGTGACAAGCCTTAACTCCCTAACCTGCATGTCTTTGGCATGCGGGAGGAAACCCACGCAAACACGGGGAGGACATGCAAACTCCACACAGATCACTGTTGGCCGGGGGCAGGGATCGAACCCACGATCCCCACGATCCCCACGATCCCGCAGCCGAGGGTAAAGTGCTGCCGCGGTGCTGGTTATTACTCCAGCATGATTCTTGGCAAGAACTGTATGGATATAATTCCAGCAAAGAAGAACACACAAAAGTGTGTTTATTAATTGTAACAGATTTTGAGCAGAATTGCAGCAGATTTGTTCAGTTAAAAATGTGATAAGATTTATTTAATATGAAAATTGATTTTTCTTAAATGTTGCATAACTTTTTCAAACATGGTTCAACATAGTTCATGAATTAAAAGGGTTTAGTTTTTTATGGTTAAAAGGGACTGGTGAAAACTGGACATTTTTTTAATGAAATGTAGAAGTGATCATCTGAACAATTGCTGAGATTAATAAAAATAAGGTGTTGAATATTGATCTTGTCTGTTACCCACTCTAAGTTATTGATAATTATTTATTTATATATATGTACATATATATATATATATATATATACAGTATATATATATATATATATATATATACAATTTGTTATTTTAGAGGAGTGTGTCAAGTTGGTGCCCTTCACATGACTCGATACCCATGGAGTAGCTCTTGGTTTCAAAAAGGTTGGTGACCCCTGCTCTAGGCACTCCTGTACAGGCAGAGGCGAAGGTCAAAAGAGACCATGCCTCTTCTGCATCAGCTTTTCATACTGATGGTGGTGGCAGAACCGGAAAGGAGGAGCCACCACCCTCATCACAAAATAATACAATATTTTAATATATAACACCCCCCCTTTAGAAAAGTCCAAAACACATACACAGTGATTAGGCCCTCCCAAATTTAGTTCCCGAGTCATGCTCTAACAACAAACAGATAAAATAGGCCTGTCCATGCACACAAACAACTAAAACTAGAGGGGGACAGGTGCACTGCCGTCCCACCTCCACACAGCCAGATGGATTATTCTGCCATCTCTGATGATAAAAGGTCCATAAATAAAACAATGCTGTGTTCCTATCATAATACAAAATAATCCCATGAAATTATATAGACAAAGAAATAAAAAAATTCCAATGTAACAAACAAACCACCAGTTAACATGCACCTTCATACACCACTATAGCATTCCCAATAATACCACCCTATCCCAGGCAAACCCCACAGTAATACACACCCCTAAACATGGTGACACACACATTACATGGGTGTTTTTTATTTTTTTATTTTTTTTCACATGGGCACTTGTTATAACAGTCCATTATGAGAAACATGTTAACTGCGTAGCCCGGACAATTCACACTTAACCCCTTACTACCATACAGTCTCTATGGAGAGCCAACCCTGGGGGACTCGTCTGGCAGGTCCCGACCTAAGCTCCTTCATCTCTTTGTTCCTGGAGATAAGCCATGTTGGGGCCCTGACATCCCCTTCTCCTCGATAACGCACCACAGTTCATTGGGGTGTCTCCATGAGTCATCTGACAGCCGAAGGTATCCGTCCTTCCAAACAGCCACCACCTTCAACCGCCCCTGGTCCTCCTGTCGCTTCATCTTTCTGTGGGCACCCCTCAGTCGAGCCTTGTATCTTGGTTGAACCACGTCACCGACTCTCAAAGGAGCACAACCCGACTTCCCATGTCAATGATGTCTCAACTGGGCCTCCTCACCAGGCAGCGCCACACTGGTGACCCTCCGCAAAGCCCAACTTGGCCTGCAGTGTTCCTGTTTGGCATGTCTGTTTCTCGTGCCAGCCGGTCCTGCCCCATTCTCTTTCATTTTGAATGCTGACATAGCCATTGCAGCTCCATGCTTCTCGGTATCGCCAGGCCAAACCCTGGAAGCAGAGGGGGTCATCTTCACAGCCTCACCCACCAATATGGTCGTTCCATCAACCTAGGGTAACTGTTATGTATGGGAATTGTACTTTGGGGCTTGCCGTAGCTCAGCCAGGTTTGGGGGGTGAGTGACATCAGGCGGGCTGCAGCTGGGACATAAATAGGGATGTGAAGTTCAATAAAGTGTGTTCAATGTACAATACAGAAAGCTCTCCGTCTTCAATTATTCAGACACTATATTTGGCAACGAAGAAAAATGGGCTTGTGCGTCAGGGAGCCACCTCCATTCCTTCAGTGCCAGTGTACACTGGCTATACCGTGGGCTTGCTGGAGGAACATGTTTGAGGTGTATGTGATGGCAGCCGGACTCAGTAACATCAGCAAGGAGAGATGGAGGAGCCTGCTAGTATATTACCTCGGCACGGAGGGGCAGTGTATTTTCTTCTGGCTGGGTTGCGGCAGCTTGCTGAAAGACGGGTTAACGCTAATGCACAGTACCTTCGGTGACCACTCCACCATCACCAAAAGGAGGTATGAATTCTTCGACCATCAACAGTGAGCGGGTGAATCTACGCAGTCGTTTGTCATGGAGCTACACAGCCTAGCAAGCGAGTGCCCCTTTGGGCCTATTGCAGAGGAGCTAGTGAGGGATAAGCTAGCTCATAGCACCACCAACATGTGGCTGAGAAGCATGCTTAGGCGAACCCAGGAGACTCTATTGCTAGAAGGCGTGTTGGACTTAGTTAAGCAAAGAGAGTCTACAACCTTGCAGAAGCTAATAATATCAGCTAGCAAGGAGTCGACTGCTTGTGGTTTCCCATAGGGGACAACGGTTAGCATGCTAACTATGCCTCAAAGACGAGCCAAGAAGAAGAAAAGGCGGGTAAAGGTGCGTAACAGGGCCCGCACTTTATCTCCTAGCCTAGTGATGGCAGAGCCCAGTGGCACCGGACGGGTGTGTGTAGCACACATGGGGAAGGGGCCACTAAAGTGGTATGTACTTCAGCTCGACGGGGTCGACGTGCCCCTTATGGTGGACTTGGGGGCCGGTAGATCTATCTTGTGCTTGGCTACACTGAGGAGGCTGTTCCCTAAGAAGACTATCAGTGCGGGGGCAGTGAAGATGTTCGGGTATGGACATGCAGAGATTGAGATGGTGGGCACAGCAGAGTTCTTGGTGACTTGTGGGTCAAAGACGGTGTCCAGATTCACCATCCAGGTGGCGCGCCAGGGAGCGGACCTATTGGGAATCGACCTGTTGGGGGAGCTGGGTTTTTCCATAAGGGACCCGGAGGGCTCAACCATGCTGACGGTGTACCCCGACTGACACCTCTACTGGCCAGTGTTGTTTAGGGGCCTGGGTCATATAGACGCTTTTCACCACCGTCCTCTCATCGACAAGACCGTGACACCGAGAATTCAGCCACTGCGACTACTCCCCCTTGCGCTGCAGGATGAGGTCTTGGTGGAGCTGTCCAAGTACCCCCTCCCAACCATGGAGGAGCTCACGGTGACATTCAGAGGATCTCAGGTTTTCACGAAGTTGGACCTCAGCCAGGGCTATCTGCACGTGCCACTCCACCCGGAGACCAGGAACCTGTGTTTGTGACCCACATGGGGGTTTTCAGGTATACCCGGATGCTGTTCGGCCTGAGCTCTGCACCCAGTTGTTTTCAAAAGCTAATGTCAACGATGCTGGCTGGTCTCAAGGGCATGGTGGCATACTTAGATGACATTGTGGTGCATGGCGCATCATGGGAAGAACACAACAAGAAGCTGGAGAGGGTCCTGGCAACACTCCAAGAACATGGGGTTACCCTGAATGGTGAGAAATGTATCTTTGCAGATGCCATAGAGTTCGTGGGGTTTCGGCTCACTGGAAGAGGGCTCGAACCATTACATTCAAACATGGAGGCAGTTCTGCGCATCCCAGAGCCATCCACACCAGCTCAGATCTCGTCATTTCTGGGCATGGTCAACTTCTATGGACGGTTCATTACCCGCTATTCGGAGACAACTGAGCCACTCCGGGCTCTGTTGAAGCAGGATGCACCATGGGAGTGGACCCCAGCCTGCTCGGCGGGGGTCACCAATTTGAAGCAGTAGCTCACCTCTCCACCGGTGTTGGCCCATTTTGACCCCAATCAGGAGACCATCGTGACCTGCAACGTGTCCGGCTCGGTGCTAGAGGTGGTCATGTCCCAGGTGCAGGGTGCCACGGAGCGCCTGGTGGCATTCGCGTCAAGGTCCCTCTTGGCGGCGGAACAGAAATATGCTGTGGGTGAGAGGGAGGCACTGGCCTGCGTCTTGGCGTGTGAGAGGTGGCACATTTACCTCTACGGGTGCCACATCACCCTACGGACAGACTACCGGGTGCTCACGACTTTGCTGGAGATGTCGGGGTCGGGTCACAGGCCGCTGAGGATCCATAGGTGGTCTGAAAGACTGAGGGCTTATAATTATAGTTCATCTGTCTATAGTTATGCATGCACATAAAAAAGGTGTTAATTGTGTGCTGGATTCTATGTTTGTTGGTTTATTGAAATGGGGTGGGGTCTGGAACTTTGTAGGGGGGTGGGGATGTTATGTATGGGAATTGTACTTTGGGGCTTGCCGTAGCTCAGCCGGGGTTGGGGGGTGAGTGACGTCAGGCAAGCTACGGCTGGGATAAAAATAGGGATGTCAAGTTCAATAAAGTGTGTTCAATGTGCAAGAGAGAAAGCTCTCCGTCTTCCATTATTCAGACGCTACAGTAATGTGGGCCCTGACACCAGAACCCTGCCCTGATGGCCTTGGGTGGTAATTGTCCTGTCCATCTCCCACAATACTAGGCCAAGTGTCATCCCAAACCACATCGTCGACCACTCGCGGAACCGGCCGGTCCCACAAACCACAGCCCGACCATTCCTCTCCGCTGCTGTTGGTAATTGAGAAGCCCCGTCCATAAAACAGATCACAGCCCATCACATTTGACCCACTCACGGTCACCACGAACTGTATGTTTGACACCACTGCTGTCTTATACCTTGCCGTCAGCTCCAGCGAACCTACAATGGACAGCCTATTACCGCCATACCCACAAAATGGAGTCGACAGACTTCTCACACAATGGTAGGGGAAAACTCTTCACAGTAGACCAGTTCAACATGGACCTCACTGTGCCCGTGTCCACCAACAACAGCACTTCCTCGCCAATATGTACGGCCTTCTGTGCTCGGGGATACGGTGTGAATAACCGTAGGAGTCTTAGCGGGGGAATCCACTTCACGTCATCGCTCCTCTCACTCAAACTTATAACAGGTCCTGGCGAAATGATGTAGGAGTCCACACTTGCCACAGCGTTTTCCTTTTTCTGGACACTCGCTTGCCTTGTACCGGTGCTTCTTAGACCCGCAGCCCAAACACTTTGGTGACCCCAGACGGACCTAAATTTTTATAGCGGTAGCGTATTCTTCTCTGTTTTCCATGCTATCATTGCTATCTGGGTCTACAGCCTGCACCGCTGATTGTGAGTCGGGTTGCCCCAACGCTGTTCTCTCACCAAGGTCCAGTGACAGTTTATCCACTGCTTCGAACTGTTGGACTATCTCCACCGCTTTGGCCAACATCAGTTCACCGGAATGGGTAAGGAGTCTTGACAGTGCTGCTGCACACAATGTGTGCTCCGCCAACTGATCGCGAACCATTTCTTCTTCCAAAGTCCCAAAGTGGTAACCCCCAGCCAGTTGGCACAGGTCAGCAACATACCGTTGCACCGGCTCTACAGCCCCCTGGTGGTGCTGTCAGAACTGGATCCTCTGGACTATGACGTTTTCAGGAGCACGAAAGTAGCGCACCATTAGCCCAACCACGTCCTCAAAACTGTTGCTCACTCCCAATGTGCTAAGAATGCGCTGTCCCTCCATGCCAAATTATGGACCAATATTGCTCGTGCACACAGGTTCAATGCTACCAGAAATTTCTCAAATGCGGCAAACCACCTCTCCCATGGCACTGGCAGCTTGCCAGGAAGCTCCAGAAATGACCGAATGCTCGAAATACCTTTATCCATATTTTTATACTCATCACCAAATGTTATGTTCATAATCTGTGTCCCAATAACGAGGCCGGAGGTGCCATAGAACTCAGCTTTATTGTATGACTCACAGACACCAGGCACTCCTGTACAGGCAGAGGCGAAGAGTCAAAAGAGACCGTGTCTCTTCCACATCAGCCTTTTATACTCAGGGTGGTGGTGGAACCAGAAAGGAGGAGCCACCACCCTCACCACACAATAATATGACATCTTAATATATAACAGATGGCCATCCATCTCGTCTGGCTGGGTTGAAAAAAAGAGGTAGAAAAGTAGGATGCCTGGCAGTAGCTACAATCAAAACAAGCATAACAAAGCCTTTGGGGACCAGCAGTAGTTTGGAATTTTGGGAGCGCAAAGCTCTGGTTGGATGATAGGGAACTATGAGTTCTTGCAGGTAAGAAGGAGCCAGACCATAAAGGGCTTTATAAGTTAGGAGTAAAATCGTAAATAGTAGTAGATTAGTTTATTTGACAGGGACAGTGCAATAAACATAGACAATTAATCAAAGACAATCAATCTGATGTGTTGCACATAGAGTGTATAGCTATTAGCTAATTTGCAACTCTTGTCCCTGGATGGGCTTTAGAAAAAAGAATCAAGATAAAAAATATACACAATAACCACATACATCAATGCAGAAAAATTATAAATACACAATTATAAATATTATAAATATTATAAATACACAAATATAACAGCCTGACTCACATTTAACATAAATATTATAAATATTATAAATACACAAATATAACAGCCTGACTCACATTTAACACATATAACATAACTCACATTTGCCTATTTCAGGCCTTCCTCCCTCCGTCACTCACTATAAACAAACACATTTATTCCTTCCCTTCATTCACTCTCACTTTGCAGACAAATAATTCATACATGAGTACATTCTTGTTTATTTTTCAGCCAGTTTTTAACATTTTTAGTGAATGTTTTAAAGTCCGTTATTATTTTAATTTCATTTGGCATTGTGTTCCAGATGTGACTGCCCTTTATAGAGAAAGCTGTTTGTCCAAATGTGGTTCTGCGGTGGAATATTTTACAGTTATTGTTAACAGAACTCCTGGTGGCTCTGCTGCTGTCCTGTCTTTGGACGAAACCAGCAAGTGGCTCGGGTGCTGATTTATGGAAACATTTGAACGTTAATTTCAGAAGACAGAGGTCAATGAAGCTCTCAAAACTCAATAGGTTGTATTTTTTTAAAACATTACAGTGATGCCACCTAATGGGCTTTTTGTCCAAGATTTTTAGGGTTTGATTATATAATGAACCTATATGTCTTATTGTGGAAGGGGCTGCTTGAGCCCAGACTGTCAAACAGTATGATATATGAGAAAAAACCATAGAATGCATATACAGTGCAGCTGCTTCGTAAGGTATGTAATATCTAATTAATTTAAAGCAGTTCAGATTTTTTTTTACTGTTTTTGAAATTTTCTTTATATGAAGATTAAATTTGAGTTGAGGATCTAGTACAATGCCAAGGTATTTGAATTCTGTAGCTAAACTGATGTCATGATCATGTATATTAACTTTAAAATGTTGCAGGTTACATTTTTTGATTGAAAAGCACATTGAGACTGTTTTCTGAAGGTTCAGCAATAGATGGTTCTTGAGGAGCCACTCTTGGACATCAACCATACTTGTAGACAGTACATCTGCAGCCTGTGCTGGAGTCTTGGCAGCTGTGTAAATAACTGCATCATCTGCATAAAGTTGGCATGTTGCAGCTGAGCAGTGTAACGGCAAGTCATTAATAAAAATGCTGAAAAGTAAAGGACCAAGAATGGACCCTTGTGGGATACCCATGCGGTTGTTTAAAAATGAGGATTTATCCTGGTGAACTTTTACACACTGTTCTCTATTCTGGAGATAAGATGCAAACCATTCTAATGTATTTGGGGAGAAGTTAAAAGATACCATTTTGGATAAAAGCAAACTGTGGTTTACAGTATCGAAAGCCTTTTTGAGATCTAGAAAAACAGCTCCTACCACATTACCCCTGTCCAAGGACTGTTTGACGTTTTCAATAAGGCAACAATTTGCTGTTTCTGTTGAGTATCCTGGTCTAAAACCAAATTGATGTGGATGAAGAAGTTGACTGTCTTGTAAGTAGTCTATCAGCTGTGTAGCTACAACTTTTTCAAGAACCTTAGATAGGACTGGTAAAATAGAGATTGGGCGGTAATTGCATATATCGTCTTTACTGCCTGATTTATGAACTGGTATGACGACAGCTTTTTTCCAGCCAGATGGAAATGTACTAGACCTAATGGAGAGATTAATGAGATGAGTCAGTGGTTTGATTAATATTTTGCTGTGCATTTTGAGAAAGGAGGTGCTCATATTGTAGATATCATTAGTTTTTGAGTTTGACAGTGTTTTAACAATACCAGCAATTAACTTCTCATTTACCTCATCGATGTGAAAAGTATCTGTTGTAAGTATGGAATTTGTGTTGTTGAGCACATTTGGCAGCACAAAAATTTTTGTTAAGTCTTCCACAGAGCCCACAAAGTGTGAATTAAATTCATTTGCCAAAGTAGCCTTGTCACTGACGGTCTTGCCATTGATTCTAAGTTCCTTTACCCCCTTCTGATCGTTTTTTTTATTAGTTAGGTTATTTAAATGCCTCCATAGGGAACTGTTGTTACCCTTTGCATGATCTATCAGTTTGTTGTAATAAGATATTTTTGATTTTCGCAGCTCATGTACCACTTTATTTCTTAAACTTTTGTACACAAGGTGATCATTTTGTAGTTTGGAGGTTAGTGATGTTTTCAGTGCATAGTCTCGCCTCTTCATAAGTTTTCTTATTTCATTATTTAACCATGGTAGGCTAATCTTCTGTTGTCTACTTTTAATTTGCTTTGAAAATTTTTCTATAGACTTTGTGATTGTTGCAGTTATAAAATTACAACAATCATCTACTTCACATGTTGACATGAGCTGCTCCCAATTTTGATTCTCTAAGTAATGTTCAAACTCCTCATTTTTTGATTTGGGGATAATAAAATTTGATTTGTCAATATCGACTCCCCCAAAATACTGTAGTCGCTTTTTAGTAAGTTTCCTGACAGCAAGAACCATGTTATGATCTGAGAGACCAGTTACAAGATTATAGGTTCTGGTTATTCGTTCTGGTTTATTAGTAAATACCATGTCAATAAGTGTTCTGGATTGTTTGGTTATCCTGGTGGGTCCTTTGATGATTTGCTGGTAATTAAATTTAGTCATGAGGCTTTTCAGTTTTTGTTTGTCTTTTTTATCAGACCAGTTGATATTAAAGTCACCATGAATTATTGTTTCTCTGTTCTTCTCAAGTTGTTTAACCAGATCACTTAATTCATTATAAAAGGAAGAGTTGTGTGATGGTGGGTTGTACACTACTGCAATGTTGAAATTCATTACCGGAGAGAGACATACATTAACAGCTAAACATTCAAGTGAAGTATTCAAATCAACCAGTTGACATTTATATTTCTCTTTGATGTAAATTAAAACACCTCCTCCCCTCCCTACCTGCCTGTCTTTTCTAAAACACTGGTAGCCCACAATATCGATCATATTAGTGTCTATGTTACTGTGTAGCCAGCTTTCTGAGAGACAAAGGTAGTCCAGATTTGAGTCCAACAGCAACACCGAAATCTCATCTCTTTTGGGGATTATGCTCCGTATGTTTAAATGACCGCCGAGGATCCCCTTTGGTTTAGCCTTGGTGTCCCAAAGAACTCGTGCATGATTAACAGTTTGGAAAAATAAATGTTGTTTTTGCTTTTGTACAGCTCGGTTTTGTGCTAACCCAGTGGTCTGCTGTTTAATAGTGGCAGGTCCAGGGTTAAGGTGAATATCTCCTGCCAGAAGTAGCAGAACTAACAGAACTTTAACTGTATATCCTCTGCCATATTGTGATTTTTGCTTAACAGCCATGTTTGCCTTAATTTGGAAGTTTTTGCTCAGGGCTTTTAAAGACCACATAGAGTGTAGGGTGAGATGTCCAAGCCCAAATCCATACAGATAAAACTTTTTAACTTCACCTTTGGTTGAGTTTGTCGGAAAATCCTTCTTGTTGCAGGTCCAGACACACAAAGACAAAACGAAGAGGAAGTAGAGAAGTAGAGAAGGCTTATTAGTGGTGCCCATCAGCCCACTTTTTAATCCGGTGGCAGCCATCTTCAGTCTTTCTTGGAAAGAAGGAAAAAGAAAATCTGTGGATAGTAAAATAAATTCTGCTTACATCGCCAGAATCTGATCCGATCGTCCTCGAATCCAGCTGGGCCTCAGCTAGCCAACTAGCCCCTTCCGTTGCTGGTCTCGTTGCTCATAGTCGCCGTAACTGGTCTCCCGTCCCACTCCTCCAACCGAGTCTCGTCACACACCGCCGCTGCCACCGAGCTCCGCTGAGGTCACGGTAAATCCTCCGCTAGGCACCGCCACCTACCGTCGTCTGCCTGGGTGAAATCTCTGCTGAGCCCCGTCAACAAATAGCCGCTTGCCTGGTAGTATCTCCGCTGGGCCTCGCAGCTGGGCTTCGATTCAGGCTGGTGTAAGGTGGAATGACTGGCGCCAGCATTAAGCTAACTAGCGTTAGCTTAGCAATCGCTTCGGGTAGTCTCGTCGCACACCGCCGCTGCAGTCACGGTAAGTCCTCCGCTGGGCACCGCCGCCTACCGCCGTCTGCCTGGGTGAAATCTCTGCTGAGCCCCGTCAACAAATAGCCGCCTGCCTGGTAGTATCTCCGCTGGGCCTCGCAGCTGGGCTTTGATTCAAGCTGGTGTTAGGTGGAATGGCTGGCGCCAGCATTAAGCTAACTAGCGTTAGCTTAGCAATCGCTTCAGGTAGGGCACATCAGTGAATCACAAGGAAGCGCTGGAATCGCTGGTCAGTTTACTCACAGTGGCCGGATAAAAGCGATCAAAGGGGTAATCCACCGGAGGTATATCCGATCGCTGTAGGTTAGTTATTTAGAGACTGGCGCCAGCATTAAGCTAACTAGTGTTAGCTTAGCAATCGCTTCAGGTAGCATTAAGCTAACTAGTGTTAGCTTAGCAATCGCTTCAGGAAGGCGCAGGAAGTCGCTGGAGAAAGGCGATTAAAGGGCAATCCAGCGGAGGTGGCAATTCAGCCCGTGCGTGTTCGCCACGAGCGCCGATCGCTGCAGGCCAGCCACTTTTAATGGCAAAATCAGTGACTTTGTCTCAGCACTGAAAATGCTGAAAATGAAATTCTATATTTTATTGGGAGCCAATGTAAAGAAGCTAAAACTGGGGTAATGTGATCTCTTCTCCCTGTTCTCATCAGGATACGTGCAGCTGCATTCTGAATGAGTTATGATTCATGAGTTATGATGAGGTATACCTTTGTAAATAAAGGTATACCTATGATGAATGAGTTAGAAAAACTTTATGGACTTATTAGGACAACCTGATAAAAGTGAATTACAATAGTCTAGTCTAGAGGTGATAAAGGTGTGGACAAGTTTCTCTGGATCTTTATGAGACAGGATGGGCCTAATTTTTATAAATATTACACAGATGGAAGAAAGCAGTCTTAATAGTTTGCTGTATATGAGAGTTAAAAGACATATTTTGGTCAACGCCATCTCCAAGATTCCTAATAGTGGACTTAGAAGCCAGAGCAATGCCATCTATAGTTGTTATCTTTCTAGAAAGAGTACTTCTAGCTTGTTTGGGGCCAAGAACAGTTACTTCAGTTTTATCTGTATTTAACATTAAAAAGTTGCAGCTCATCCAGGTTTTAATATCCTTAAGACACTCCTGGAGTGAACCCAAATGGCTAGGATCACCTGGATTGATGGATAAATATAATTGTCATCAGCATAACAATGAAAATGAATAGAATGCTTCTTCATAATGTCTCCCAAAGGCAGCATGTATAATGTAAACAGTATTGGTCCAAGTACCGATCCCTGTGGAATCCCATAGCTAACCGTGGTCTGGTTAGAGGACTTGTTATGGACATAAACAAACTGGGAACGGTCTGAAAAATAAGACTGGAACCATCTTAGCATTGTTCCTTTCAAACCAATTTGTTAGGTGCAAGTCTCTTTAACAGAAAATGGTGGTCAATGGTGTCAAAGGCAGCACTAAGGTCCAATAAGACAAGGACAGAGACTAGTCCTTTGTCAAATGCCATAAGGAGGTCATGACTGTCCCTGTCAAATAAACTAATCTACTACTACTACTATCAGTAACTTTCACTAGGGCTGTCTCTGTGCTGTGGTGTTTCCTAAAACCTGACTGAAATTTCTCAAATATAGAATTATTTTCTAAAAAAGTGCACAGTTGATTGGTGACTACATTTTCGAGGATCTTGGAAAGGTAGGGAAGGTTAGATATTGATCTATAATTGGCCAAAATCCCAAAATCAAGTGAAGGTTTTTTAAGCAGAGGTTTAATTATGGACTAGTTTCTGTACTTGTCCTTTTAGACCTTAGTGCAGCTTTTGATACTATCGATCATAATATTCTACTTGATAGATTAGAACACTATGTTGGACTTAATGGAACTTCGTTGCAGTGGTTTAGATCTTATTTATCTGATAGGTTCCAGTTTGTTCATGTAAATAATGAGTTTTCTTTCAACTCAAAGCTCAGTCATGGAGTTCCACAGGGATCTGTGCTAGGCCCTACTCTTTTTAGTTTATATATGCTTCCATTAGGCAACATTATTAGAAAGCACTGTATACATTTTCATTGTTATGCTGATGACACACAATTATACCTGTCAATGAAGCCAGATGATAGTAATCAATTAGCCAAGTTAGAAGCCTGTCTTAAGGAAATCAAAGCTTAGATGACTTGTAATTTCCTGCTATTAAATTCAGATAAGACTGAAGTCATTCTTGTTGGTCCAAAAAACCTTAGAAATTCCTTTCCAAGTCAAACTTTCAGTTTGGATGCGGTTACTCTTTCTCTTAATAGCTCTGTGAGGAACCTTGGAGTTATTTTTGATCAGGATTTGTCCTTCAATTCACATATTAAATTTGTTTCTAAGACTGCCTTCTATCATTTGCGTAATATTGCCAAGATTAGGAGCATCTTGTCTCAGAGTGATGCTGAGAAACTGATCCACGCTTTTGTTAGCTCGAGATTAGATTATTGTAATTCTTTATTATCAGGTTGTCCTAAAACATCTTTAAAAAGTCTTCAGCTGATCCAAAATGCTGCAGCAAGAGTTTTAACAGGTACTAGAAAGAGAGATCATATCTCTCCGGTTCTGGCCTCCCTTCATTGGCTTCCCATAGAGTTTAGAATCAAGTTTAAAATCCTTCTTCTTACTTACAAGGCTCTAAACAATCAGGCTCCTTTTTATTTAAAAGATCTGATACTACCGTATTATCCTAACAGAGCACTACGCTCCCAAAATGCAGGATTACTTGTAATACCTAGAATCTCCAAAAGTACAATGGGAGGCAGAGCCTTCAGTTATCAAGCTCCTCTCCTGTGGAATCAGCTGCCAATCTGGATTTGGGAGTCAGACTCGATCTCTGTTTTTAAGAATAGGGCTAAAACCTACCTTTTTGATATAGCCTACAATTAGGGAGGGATCGTGTGTTTCTGAACACTCCCTTAGTTATGCTGCTAATAGGTTTAGTCAGCCGGGGGACCTCCAGTAATGCACTGGGCCTCACTCCTTTTCTCACTCTCAATGAAATATTTTTTTTGCTGGTCATTAACATTTGTTTGTTCTCTCCCATAGATTGAGTCCCCATCATGCTGTTTGCTCTCTACATGTCTGTTCTTTTCTTCTTCTCTATCCCCTCACCCCCCAGCCAGTCGCAGCAGATGACTGCCCCTCCCTCAGCCTGGTTCTGCTGGAGGTTTCTTCCTGTTAAAAGGGAGTTTTTCCTCTCCACCGTCGCCAAGTGCTTGCTCACAGGAGATCGCCTGATTGCTGGGGTCTTTCTGCAACTGTGGGGGTTCCCCCTACAGTTGATAGTGCTACGAGATGACTGTTGTTGTGAAATGGCGCTATATAAATAAAGTTGAATTGAATTGAATTGAATTGAATTACTGCCACTTTAAAAGACTGCGGTACATGTCCTGTCAATATTGTCAATATAATATATGTCATATTAATTATGTTCAAAAACGGTGGACTAATCAGAGGTAGCGACTCCTTCAGGTGTCTAACAGGGATTGGGTCTAAGAGACAGGTAGTTGGTTTAGAGGCTGAGACTATTAAGGCTAGAGCAGAATGACTAATAAGAGAAACTTCAGAAAAGCAGAGTTCTGAGCCTGTGGACACAACAGTGTTAAGCAGAGGCTTGGTGTTTTTAAAGGGGCTATTTTTTGGAATATTTTTCCTGATATTGATAATTTCATCATTAAAGAAATTCAAATAGTCCTCAGCACTAAGAGTTGGAGGAATGTAGGGATCTATGACATTGTGGCTCTTGGTTAACTGAGCCACAGTGTTAAAAAGAAATCTATGGTTGTTTTTATTTTCTTCTATCAAGGATGAATAGTACTGTCACCTAGCCTTATGGAGAAGAAAGCAACAGCTTGAAAAAAATCAGTAAGCATGCTAACCACGCAACTTGACATCATTGTAAAAAAAAAAAAAAACAGAAAATGAAAGAAACCATTCTCGACCTGAAATCGCGCAGCATGAGGGATAACCTGGTTTTCTCCGGAATTGCGGGAAAAAAACCCAATGAAAAATAATGAAAATCCAGAACAGCTGATCTCTGAATTCATGTCGACGCAGCTGAAAATACCCTCCGATGTTGTGAAATCAATCACCTTTCACTGAGTCTACTGCATTGGACAGAAAAATCCCCAAAATAAATGTCCCAGATCCACTGTTGCCAAATTTAGGTTCTGGTACAGAGGCAGGGCAGGCTGTTATGTATGGAAAACGTGGACCAATGACAAGACCGAGTGGTGAACTATACAGGACTTTAATGTAGACTCACATATAATACAGAGGTGCTCCCACTAGGCTGAGAGGTGGTCAAGAGACCACCCCTCTTCCCCACAGACCTCTTATATCCCGGGTGGCGGTGGAACCGGAAAGGTGGACCCATCACCTGTGTCACACAATAATATGTCCTATGAACAACATCACATCCCCCCCCAAAAGGTCCAAAACCGACGCATGCAATCAAGACCCTCCCCAATTAAGAACCCGAATCACACACTAAAGTAAACAGAAATATAACAGGGCTTACAGCATTCACACAAAACAACTAAGGCTAGGGGGGAACAGGTGGACTACCGTCCCACTGTCACACGGCTAGATGGATTATTCTGCCATCTCTGCTAAAACAATCCTTTAACATAAAATTGCGGTGCTCCTAAAGTAAATAATCCAAAACAATCCCCTTCACAGAACACATACAGGTTATTTCTTTTTTAGCACCAAACCACAATAACCAACTAGAAAAGCACTCGGAGAGCGCAGACCTCCGCCAAGCGTGACAATTCCCCCCATACAGTGTTTGTGTGTACGTTTTCAGATTCCTTGAGCATGTAAACATATGACTAGCAATTGGATTCACAATGATTATTTGTTTATTTGACAGGGACAGTGCAATAAACACACAATTAATCAATGACAATCAATGTGATAGTGATAGGATTAGTGGTTCAGTAGTAAAAGCATTGCCTCCTTGGCGGAGGTAATAAACTGAAGTGTTGCTGTTGTGTCCATCTCCTCCACTGACGGATGCAAATTGGGTAGACAGGTTGCCGTGGGTTTTATATTATATTATTTTGGGGTTTCGCTCCGCGGCAAACGAGAATTTAGAAGCTTCGCCGGCAGAGAGGTCGTTATTGCGCAGCGCCTATGGCTGGCCGGGGAATTTCTGGCAAAGAATCCGTCGGCGGACAGCTGCCCGTGTGAGGTTTTGCAGTTGCACGTTGGCAGGCCCAGGCCAGCAGTGTTTTCCGCGTCCTTTTGTGCCTAAAACGTTGAAGAACGCAGAGTTTGTGTTGCAGACACGACGACCAGTGCCCTCCATTGCGCCTGCGCACATGTTGAAAATGGCCCTATGTCACAGTGTTGAAAAATGCTTTAAAAAAATTCCTGTATCCAGACGGTGAACTGGATCACCCCCAAAATTTAATCAGTTCTTCCTTGTACCATTTCCAACAACGCCTGAAAGTTTCATGCAAATCCGTCCAAGACTTTTTGAGTTATCTTGCTAACCAACAGACAAACAGACAAACAGACAAACACACAAACCCTGGCAAAAACATAACCTCCTCCTGGCCTTTTCGGCCTGGCGGAGGTAATTATCATTCATATCAACACCATGCAATAAACATATCGTAACCCAGGAAATTTACATACCGACAACATGTATTGAATACATTGCCCCCCCAAACTACCAGTCAGTCCCAGTAGAGCGACCACCCCCCGGAGACCCATCAGGCAGGTTCCGTCCAGAGCATCTTCTTCTCTCTGCACCCAGAGATGACCCACGCCCAGACACCTCCTTCTCGTCATTGGCACGCCGCAGCTTGTTGGGATGTCTCCATGAGCTGTTAGACAGCTGAAGGTAACCATCCTCCCGAACCGCCTTGGGTCGGACCACATTAGCAACCCCCTGAGGAGCCCCACTCGGCTTCCAGTGTCCCTGTGTGGCACGTCATTTTATCGTGCCAGCCGGTCCTGCCCCGCTCGCTTTCATTTTCACCGCCAGTGAAGCCGTTGTGACCCCTTGCTTCTTGGTACCTCCCAGCCGAACACCAGAAGCAGAATGGGCCCTCAATTCTGCGCCATCCACCATCACGGGTGTCCCACTGCATCTCCCAGTTCCCTCAACTAGGGTTACTTGGGCGCTGACACCAGAACCCTCCCGCGATGGCCATGAATGGAAACGGGTCCTGCACATTGTCGAGATTACTAGGCAAAAGTTCGTCCCCAACAGCTCCGTCCATCATTTGCAGATCCGGCCAGTCCCACAGACCACAGCCCAACCGCTCTTCTCCAACCCGAGACTGTGAGAAGGAACTCCCCACGGTTACCCAATCCAACACCGATATCACCGCTCCTGTGTCAACCAGTAACGGCACTGTCACTCCGTCCAATTCCACCATACAGAATGAACAGTCATTGCCACTTGGGGATACACTGCAAACACCCGTGGGAGGTAAAATGGCACATCCTCTATGTGTCTCGGATCCCCTTGCTCAAACCCGTAACATGCCCTGGTAAAATGATGCAAGAATCTGCACGTGCCGCAGCGTCATCCTCTTGCTGGACACTCTCTAGCCTTATAACGGTGCCTGGTGGACCGACAACCCAAACATCTGGGCGATCCCGGGGCGGACCTTATCTTTACAGCATTTGCACATTTTTCATCTATCGTGCCATCGTTGCTGTCCAGGTCCACTGGTTGTGCCGTTAACTATAGTTCAAAATGGCGATGTGCCGCTTTCTCTCCGAGCTCCTATGATAGCTTGTCTGCTGCTTCACCCTGCTGAGCTAATTCAACAGCCATGGCTAATGTCAGTTCACTGGAGTGTGTGAGGAGCCTTGACAGTGCTGTCGAGCAAAGCGTGTGCTCCACCAACTGGTCATAAATCATCTCTTCCTCCAATGCTCCAAACTGACAGTCCTCAGCCAGCTGACGCAGGTCCGCAACATACCGCTGCATTGACTCGTTGGTCTGCTGGTGGTGCTGCCGAAACAGAATCCTTCAGGCGATGATGTTCTCAGGGGCATGAAAAGGTCATGCCATTAGCTCAACCACTTCTTCAAAACTATCACCCTCATCTAAGGTACTAAGGATACGCTGTCCTTCCATTCCCAAATTAAGAACCAACAGTGCTCGTGCCCACAACTTCTCCAGTCTTCTAAGGTCCAATGCCACTACTTAACTCAGGAAAGCAGTGAACCACCTCTCCCAAGGGATGGGCGGCTCACCGGGAAACTCCAGAAATGGCTGAATTGCAGCAACTCCCACGTCCATACTTTTCATCCTCGTTGCCAAATGTTATGTATGGAAAACGAGGACCAATGACAAGACCGAGTGGTGAACTATACAGGACTTTATTGTAGACTCACATATAATACAGAGGCACTCCCGCTAGGCTGAGAGGTGGTCAAGTGACCCCCCCGTATTCCCCACAGCCCTCTTATACCCTGGGTGATGGCGGAACCAGAAAGGTGGAGCCACCACCTGTGTCACACAATAATATGTCCTATTGTGGGCACATATGAAGGTTACATATGCCCCACAAATATATTTCTGTGTGTTTATTGTGTACTGCACGTCTCAAGGAACAAATGGACTGACCCTCCGGGGGACAACAGGGGAGTGTGAGATTTGGCCTTTGTTTCAGAGAGACGAACTGGAGAGACTTCCGGACGACCGGAGACAAAGGGACGATGGTGTGAAGATCAGGGGGGTTACATTGTGACTGGGATTAAGTACCATGTGACTATATGTTTGATTTAACACCATGTGACTGCAGTGTCGGGGTCCGGGGTATAAAAGGGAGATGAGAGATGGTTCTGCCTCTTTTTCATGCTTGAGATTGTTGGAGTATGTGATCTGTGGATAAAGCTGAATCTGAGGAATAAACTCAGTCTCATCCTTCAGCACATTCTCCACACTGGTGACCTTATGACGAAGAATGAGCAGAGATAATTCTCCCGAGCGAATCTCGGCTGAAGCCAGCCTGGTGGCTGCCGCCACATGCCAGCTGCCCGAATTCTGGCAACATAGTCCACGCTCCTGGTTTAGCGTGGTCGAGGCGCAGTTCAACCTCCAGAGAATCTCGAAGGACGACACGAAATTCTACCATGTGGTGGGGAAGCTGGACAGCCACACAGTCCAGAGGGTGGAGAGTCTGGTCAATCACCCGCCGGACGGCGACAAATACAACGCATTGAAGGCTGCGCTCATCAGCCACTTCACCCCCTCGGTGCAACAGCGAGCAGAGGGGCTCCTAGCGTTGACGGAGTCAGAGAACGACAGACCCGCAGACCTGATGGTGAAAATGTTGAGGCTGAAAGACTCCGAGGATGGTGAATTTATCTTCGCCCACCTTCTCCTACAAACCCTGCCGCCAGCGGTGAGGGTTACCCTGGCAGGCTCACCTCTTCTGGACCAGCGAGACTACCATCAGCTGAGCAAGGAGGCGCAGCGGCTCGTCGACGCCCACAAACAGAGCGCGGTTGCGGCCACGGCAGCAGAGCTAGGCGCAACTTCTGGAGACGGCACGGGGCCAGTGGTTGCAGCACCAGACGCACTGACGACGGCAGCGGTGAGGACCAGGCGACAAGGAACAGACGACGTCCTGTGCTTCTATCATCGCCGTTTCGCAGAGAGGGCACACAAGTGTCTACCACCGTGCCACTTCAAGCGTTCGGGAAACGCCAAGACCAGGGGTCGGTAGCGGCTGCGGCCCTCGGGGAGGAGAACAAGCTGCTCTACCTGACAGATGCACGCTCGGGGAAGCATTTCCTTGTGGACACGGGCTCCCAGCTGAGCTTCCTCACGCCTTCCTACGCGGACCGGCTGACCCCATCTAAGGGCCCCCTGGTGTCAGCAGCGAACGGCTCAGCGATTAAGACATTCGGTGAGAGGACCCTGCTTCTGTCTTTGCAGGGCCGTGCATTTGAGTGGACTTTTGTTGTAGCGGCAGTTAATTTCAACATGTTAGGGGCTGATTTTTTGTGCTCACATGGTTTATTGGTTGATCTTGCTAATAGACATCTGGTTAATGCACTGTCTTTTCACTCTATTCCCTGCACAGCTCGAGTGGCGCCGCCAACTGCACAAGCCAACGTCACAGCTGCGGGTGGTAAGTTTCACACACTCCTCACACAGTTCCCAGCACTCACAGTCCCAACGTTTTCGGCGACAGTGGGTAAACATGGGATGGAGCATTATGTCACTACCACAGGCCCGCCCGTTTTTGCAAAAGCTCGGCGCTTGGACTCAGCTAAACTGACCATAGCGCGCGAGGAGTTTGCCAACCTGGAAAAGCTGGGCATTATCAGACGTTCAAAAAGCCCCTGGGCTTCACCATTGCATATGGTCCCAAAGGACGATGGCTCGTGGCGACCTTGTGGTGATTTCCGCAGGTTGAATAATGCCACTGCACACGACCGCTACCCGATCCCGCACATCCAGGATTTTTCAGTTCATTTGACGGGGGCGCGCATTTTTTCTAAAATAGATTTGGTACGAGGTTATCATCAGGTTCCCGTGCGCGCTCAGGATATACACAAAACAGCGGTAATAACTCCTTTCGGACTTTTTGAGTTTTTGCGCATGCCCTTTGGACTCAAGGGTGCGGCGCAAACGTTTCAGCGCATGATGGACGCGGTCCTGCGCGACCTCCCTTTCGTGTTCGTCTATCTGGATGACATTTTGGTAGCCAGCACGTCCAAAGACGAGCACGGAAGCCACCTCACAGCGGTTTTCCGGAGGTTGGCAGAACACGGGTTAATAATCAACCAGGCAAAGTGTCAGTTTGGGGTGGCGCAGATCGATTTTTTAGGGCATCGCGTTTCGGCAGAAGGAGCGGTCCCTCTGCCCGATAAAGTGCGCACGATAACAAATTTTCCCCAACCCCAGACGGTCAAAGCGTTACAGGAGTTTTTGGGAATGGTTAATTTTTATAACCGGTTTCTCCCCAGCGCAGCGCAGCTCATGCAACCATTGTACGCTGCGCTAAAAAAACAAAAACCCACGAATAAAATCGAATGGTCTCCCGAGCGGGAGCGCGCATTCTCCCGAGTCAAATCAGCTTTGACAAACGCTACCTTGTTGGCACACCCAGTTCCAACGGCCCGCATGGCGCTCACCACTGACGCGTCCGAATTAGCAGTGGGGGCGGTCGTGGAACAGTATGTAGCTGGGACCTGGCAGCCACTCGCGTTTTTCAGCAAAACCTTGCGCGATAGCGAGCGAAAATACAGCGCGTTCGACAGGGAGTTGTTGGCGCTACACTTGGCCATCCGCCATTTCCAGTTCTGGCTGGAGGGGCGCTGTTTCACCACGTTCGTGGACCACAAGCCGCTGACCTTCGCGATGGCCAAGATCTCAGAACCTTAGTCGGGCCGGCAGCAGAGACAGCTGGCCGCGATATCGGAGTTTACCACTGATATACAGCATGTCGCAGGTAAACAAAATGTAGTGGCGGACTGCCTCTCACGTGCTGTGACGGCTCCAGACCCCATGGGGGCAGACTCTGCAGCCATGGCCGCAGGCCAGGGTAGCGACGCGGAAGCGCGCGCAGCCCCGGTCCGCATAGGGTTAGATTATGCAGCTATGGCCGCGGAGCAGACTAGCGACGCGGATGTACGCGCACTCCAGTCTGGACCAACAGGGTTAAGGCTGGAGAATAGGGTGCTACAAGGTGGTATGCCCTCGCTAATCTGCGATATCTCCACTGGGCGGCCGCGTCCGGTGGTGCCAGCCGCGTGGCGCCGCCGTGTTTTCGACTCGATCCATTCTCTGGCGCACCCGGGGGTGCGCGCATCGATCAAAATGGTAGGGGAGAAATTTGTGTGGCTGGGATTGCGCAAATAGGTCAAGGAATGGGCGACAGCCTGCGTAGCGTGTCAGCGAGCCAAAGTACACAGACACACTAGAGCTCCTTTGGAGCCCTTTCACATCCCGGCTAAGCGCTTTGATCATGTGCATGTCGACTTGGTGGGCCCCCTTCCGTCATCACAGGGGTACACATATCTTCTGACAATGGTGGACCGCACCACGCGTTGGCCGGAAGCGGTCCCACTGGCATCAGCCACAGCCGAAGAGGTGGCGTGCGCGTTTTTAACAGCTTGGGTAGCGCGCTTTGGAGTTCCGTCGGACATAACACCCGACAGAGGTCCTCAATTTGTTTCCGAGCTCTGGTCATCGATGGACCGCAGCCTAGGGGTAGCGATCCACCGTACTACCGCGTACAACCCCCAGGCCAACTGTTTATGCAAACGTTTTCATAGGTCATTGAAAGCAGCCCTCAGAGCATCGCTTACGGATACAAATTGGGTAGACAAACTTCCATGGGATTTATTGGGGTTGCGTTCTGCACCTAAGGAGGATTTGCAAGCCTCCCCAGCTGAGTTAGTCTTTGTACAGCCTCTCCGTCTGCCCGGGGAATTTCTCCCCGATAATCCTGCGCCAAATTGACCCCCCGCTCAGCTGTTGCAGAGCGAGACAGGATCAAACACGCTTCCGGGCCCGGTTCATCACAGTTTTCCACGTGTTTTTGTGCCGAAAGCTTTAAAAAATGCAGAGTTTGTTTTTGTCAGACATGATGCCCACCGCCCGGGCTTGCGGCCGCCGTACGACAGACCGTACAGTGTGCTGGAAACAGGAGAGAAGCATTTTTTGCTGGATTTGGGAGACAGAAAAGAATTAATTGGTATAAACAGACTCAAACCTGCTTTTGCTTTGGCGGATGAAGCAGTGCAGTTGGCGAGGCCCCCCCGTCGTGGCAGGCCCCCTAGAAGGCACTCTCAAGAACACCCACAGAGATTGACTAACAGTTCTAATCCACAGGCAACAGTCCCACAGCAGGAGGTCACGGAGGAAGCAGTAAAGCCGGCTTACAGCAAATACGGCAGGAGACTCAGACCTAGGCAACGGGTGGATTGATGTGTAGTAATGTTATTATGTCATGCATCTCTGGTTATGTTTGTTCCATTTTAGACGTTTGGAGGGGGGGTCATGTGGGCACATATGAAGGTTACATATGCCCCACAAATATATTGCTGTGTGTTTATTGTGTACTGCACGTCTCAAGGAACAAATGGACTGACCCTCCGGGGACAACGGGGGAGTGTGAGATTTGGCCTTTGTTTCAGAGAGACGAAATGGAGAGACTTCCGGACGACCGGAGACAAAAGGACGATGGTGTGAAGATCAGGGGGGTTACATTGTGACTGGGATTAAGTACCATGTGACTGTATGTTTGATTTAACACCATGTGACTGCAGTGTCGGGGTCCGGGGTATAAAAGGGAGATGAGAGATTGTTCTGCCTCTTTTTCATGCTTGAGATTGTTGGAGTATGTGATCTGTGAATAAAGCTGAATCTGAGGAATAAACTCAGTCTCATCCTTCAGCACATTCTGCACACTATGAACAACATCACACAGGCAGCTTCAAAACACCAGTTATGGCCTAAATGATCAATTTCCACAGGAAATTATGATAAGAAGAAGAAAGCTTTTCCCCATTAGGAAATAAAAAATCCAAGAAGGTAAAGGAGCAATTATCTCTGCAGACAGATTGTTGATAGATGACAAGTATGGTAAAATAAATAAAAATGTATTAATCATTTGTTTAATCAATGCTGAGATATTTTGGACTGTATTCAGAGTTGAAATTTGTAACGTGCACATTTTCTGTGAGAATTGCTGTGTGTTAGAGGAATTACTGGGGGCTGGGAGAGGAAAAAAAAACTATTTTTTCGTAACAGTCAATACCTCTGTGTGTGTGTGTGTGTGTGTGTGTGTGTGTGTGTGTGTGTGTGTGTGAGAGAGAGAGAGAGAGAGAGAGAGAGAGAGAGAGAGAGAGGGGAATGCTGACCACAGGAGCGTATCTCTGGCTCCACCTGGATGAAGAAGAGCAGAAGCCGAGCCTTTTCAAGCTCGTCCCGGGGGGGGAGCAGAGTCACATAAAACCTTCAGACACACTATTGTTTTGGTCTGTTGTAGACTTCTAGTTTCTAGGAACATACATGAAGAGAACAATAAAAAGCAAGTCACCATTCACATCAAAGAACAGTCCAACACTGCCCTCTAGTGGGGAAGAGGCACCATCACATAGTGACAAGTGGTTCCCAACCTCCGGCCCAGGACCCCAGTTTGGGCTTTGCCAGACATCGCAGGGGGTCACGAGGCTTTTTCTGCTCTGAGGTTGTGAAGCTGTGAAAATTATATTTGTGCCTGTTAAAGAAAATACACTCAGTTGGTGAAATTAATCTGCATAAATCCACTTCTGTTCACATCCCGAACTGCTTGGTGTTTTAGGTGGGGAGTGAATTCACCACCATCCATCCATCTTCTTCCGCTTAATCCTTTTCGGTCGGGGGGGAGGGGGGGCTGGAGCCTATGCCAGCATCTTTGGGCGAGAGGCAGGGTCCACCCTGGACAGATCGCCAGTCCATCGCAGGGCCAACACAGAGAGACAGACAACCATCCACTCTCACAGTCACACCTAAGGACAATTTAGAATCCCCAGTTTGATGCCAATTAACCTAACTTGCATGTTTTTGGCATGTGGGAGGAAACCGGAGAAATCCCGGAGTAAACCCACGCAGACACGGGGAGAACATGCAAACTCCACACAGATCACTGCCATCCTATATAATTTCATGTGCAACAGCAGCTGTGAGGGCGGCATGAACAGGGGACCCATCCTCATCACCACTTAGGAAACCAGGGAGTAAATCCACTATTCATGATTCATTTGCATGCAGTGATATTTGCATTTTGTAAACAAATGTATCAACAGTTGCTGACATGCATAATTAATATTTCTCACTATGTTGAAACATCTCTGCAGCGGTCAAGTGTTGAGCAGGAGGTCGTTTGAAGGTCAGATATGTGCATACCCCTGCCAGACCGCAAAGCTGATTAGGGTATGGAAAGCCAAATGAGCCCAAAATCGTCAAGTTTAAATGCTAATTTTAATTAGTAGAACACAGTATATAATATAAAAACACCATTAGATTACGCCACCTGGAGTAATAATACGCCACCTGGCGTAAAAACGCGGCACAGTGTCTTTCACACCATGTGATGTGTTTTACACCATGTGACATATTCTTACGCCAGGTGGCATAATTTACATCACCTGGTGTAAAACACGCCCCCCGTCATTTTTTCCATATTTTATGATAAGTAGGCAGGCCTGATTTCTCCGGAGCCCTCAGATTAAAGGTGTTTCGTCCAATCAGCTCTCAGTAGAGGCAGACAAGTCTAAAAGATCCCTGATCATGTGACTAAACAGCGTGTGTTCTACTTGCATTTGCACCTCAGTCATAGGTTTAGAATAGTAAACCTCAGTATAGGTTTAGACTCACCCTTTCAACAATATTCCATGTAAAAACCGTCATCTTGGTGAAATTTTATGACAATAAACATAAACATAACATTCTGAAAGCAAGCACGCCACCTGGTGTTGGTGAATAAAATACAAACTGTCAGCAGTTTCATGTGTTGACAAATAGTGTCGTGGATTAAACATGGCTACGGTCACACTGCAGGTCTTTATGCTCAATTCCAACTTTTGATGAGATCTGAGTTTTTTTTGTGTGGGTGTTGACATTATAATTTGCGACCCCCATCAGACTGGAGTGTGAATGGTCTACAGCTATGAAGTGACCCGCATGTGCAGAAGAAAACGTAACGTCAGACACAGCGTTGTGTTTGCGGAAGTAAATATGAGCCCCGACCGATTAAGGGGGGCAGAACTTCTTCACCTTTGATGCAGCGCAGCAAAATAAATGTTAAAAACATTCAGAAATGTTTATGCACAAAATAAATGAGACCAGTTTCATTCCTCTACATGAAAGATGATCACTTTTTTGTTAAAAAATGTGCCGTTACTGCGCGCCTGTAATGTCTGACGGTTTTGTTATGTCTATAATCCATACTTCAGTAACGAGGCAAGAGGTGCAGTAGAACGTAGGTTTATTGATGAACACACAGTGTAATACAGGTGTTCCCATATAGGCAGAGGTCTGGTTGTAAAGAGACCGTACCGCTTCCGCATCTGCCTTTTATACCCAGGGTGGCAGCGGAACGGTGGAGCCACCACCCATTGTGGCCATAGTGTACACACACACTATGAAATGCATCATATTTGTTTCACATATATGTATCACAGTTACCATCATGCCCTGGGAAATTAGGCAAGTGCATTTTCTTTCTCATCCTCTTTTTGATGAAATGCCTTGTCTTATTCCCGGTGGTGAGGATCAGCAACAACAGCCCAGTTTGGCTGAGTCCTCACCGCCTGCTGCTGTCATTTTTCCCTTACCTGCTTCTCCCGTGTCCCCCTCTGTGTATCCTGAGTGCCCGCTGGTCCCGAGAGAGAGCCACCGGATGATGGAGGGGCCTGTGGCCCTGGAGGATTCCATTCCAGCCCCGCAGCCATGTTTAGGATGGGAGAGGAGCGCCCCCTGTGTGCTGAAGACTGAGCCGACAGGAGAGTGTCCCCTTGCTTCAGCTGCATGGGTCTCTGCAGCAGCCGTGAGGCAGCCTCCAGCATTAGCCGCCACATCGGGAGCTCCACCAGCATCAGTCGCTACGTCTGGAGGTTCTTGGGCCGCATCCACCATCACGCCTGCTGTTGGGATTATCGCAGCAGAGTCGTCGGAGTCCTGGGCGGCAGTGGCGCTCGAGTCCAGCCACATACTCTGTTCTGTTTTAACACCTGCAGATCTAGAGAAGTCTTGTGTGGCTCATGGTGAGGAGAACCGGCTGCAGATGTCCTCTGCTCCTGAATTCTCTTCGCCGAGCTCCACCACTGCCGGTAACTATGTTCCAGTGTTTTTCTCTTCCTCCCTGTCTGAGGTGGCCGAGCTGGGGTGGAAGTGCCAGATGAACGGAGCCAAGACGTCCCAGGCAGAGTCGTAGGAGTCCTGGATGCTGGTGGAGCTCAAGCTAAGGCAAGTTCTCTTCTTTGTCTTCACACTATCAGCATTAGACAAATCTTGCTTAGCTCTTGGTAAGGAGCACCAGTGGCAGCCGGTCACCGAGTGTGTTTCACCATCCGTTCTGGTCATCGTGGGACTCTGGTAGGCTGCCCAAACTACTTTATGTACTCGCCAGGGATCCTTGAGTTCTGTGCCACCATATTTGTTCAGGTTGTGGGTCATGAGTGTTTCTTGTTTTTTTGTTTGGCTTTTGGTCCCTCCATGCTTGGGTTTCCCCCTCCTCTACCCTGGGGTGGGTTGTTTTTGTTGTTTGGGGGGGTCTTCTTTGTGGGGATGGGGGGTTCTTTTCTTTTTGATGTTGCCCTGGGGTGTCTGAGTTCCACCCCTTGAGATGGGGTGGGGGAGCACTGTCATGATCCTGGGCATGGGTGGGGGTCGTGCCCGGTGTCTAGTTTTTGTTTTGTCCTTTTTCTGTTTATTTATGAAGTGTTTGTATTCTTAGTTCTGCCTTTAGTTCTGCCTATTTATTGTGTGTCAATTATGTTATTATTTACATCTTTTGGTGTTGTGTCGTTTCCTTGTATTATTACTTTGTGTCTGGTCTGTGCTTTTATTTTGACAGTGCTGTGCAGCATCCAGCTGTCAAACTTGATCTCACGGGCTGCACAGCTGTCACTTGTTGCTGTAATTGTTACCTCATTCATGAACCCACACCTGCCATGTTTCATCATTCATTCCTTCACCTATTTAAGGGCACAACAATTCTTCCTCATTGTCATGTCCTACTGTTAGCCTCCTCAGTGGAATCTGTTGTCACCCTGAGTGAGTGTAGTTGGGTTTTGCGCTGAGCAGATCAGGTGAGCTTGGTCACCGGTAAGTGCTCCTTCCCCTTATTTCCAGCCGTGAGCCCTGTGACCTTTCGGGTGTGTTCCGGCTGGTTCTGTCCCTTTTTGCCAGGCATTCCAACACACCTTAGTCTGTGTCCCTATCAGGCTATTCTCCTTACCGGTGGACGTTGAGCCTTGTTCTCCACCTGCGCCTCCATCACTCCGTTTATGTCTATGTAGTGTTGAATATTGTTCGTCTTTACGTTAATAAATGTTGCAAACTCACAAAGAGTGTTTGGTGTCCTGCTTAGCCCTTGAAAAGGTATCCCTGTTTGTAAAAAAATACATGACAGCAGAATTTGTCCTTTGTATTTTGAAAAAACCTTGCAGGGCAAGGTGCTCTAAAGTTGATTGTGGCGCTACTGTCATGGCACGTCTTTGTAGATATTCAGTAACAGCATTCCTGCTTTATTTCTAGATTGCTTTAGCTTTTTTCTAGATTATATTAACTAGTGCATACCTGTGCATGCCTGTAGAAACCCGTGCATGCCTGTAGAAGGGATGCATTGGAACAGAATTCTTGCCAGTTACAAGACAGTTGGTATAGCAACACAGCACTAAGTGGCAATCACATGTGATGGCTTTTGTATGCAGCAAAACATAAAAATCACACAAAATATGCCCTGCCATCTGGGGCTGTTTGCACCTGCTTGTTACTTCTTCTCCTGCCTGTCACTGTTCTGTGTTATGTTGCTTACCTGTGTCTATATATACTGTATGTCTTATGGGGAGTCATGTGCTCTGTCTATGTGCCATCATATAGACATCATCTGGTGGGTCTTCTTCGTTCAAACCACTGAGGGGTCTCCTCCTGTCTCAGATGGCTGTGTTGTTCACAGTCATGCCTGCGGCATACTGCTGGAACCTGAGGTGTTTCATGTTCACGGCATCTTTTCTGACGTGCAGCAGTTCTCCTCATTCTATTGCTCTCCATCTGGTGGGTCTTCTTCTTCATTCAGACCACTGGTTGAGGGATAGGTGCATTGTAATTCCAGTTCATGGGCACGATCCTGAAAAAGTGGCCTTCGACCCTGTTCAGGAAGGCCCGTGCATGCCCGTAGAAACCAAGAAACCGGAGCACCCGGAGAAAATCAGCGCTTTGCTTGGCATTTTACACATTTGTAGTGTAGACTGGCATTCGTCAAGGTTACGCATTTGCCATCATGTAGGCATGGCGAGTGGTCCTATGATGCCTGATTTCATAAGACGCGCTATGATGATGAGGCAGAGATCATAGGCCATCCTATGATGTCCTAGAAACGTGCTTTAAAGTCTGTTGTACCCTATGCTGGTGAAGAGTGTCCTCCTATGTCCTCCGCAGATTGGCATATGAGTGAAGTTGGTGTTAAAACAAGCATTTACTTCAGGAACAATTACTCTACCTTCTTACAGCTCTATACTGACGGTTCAAAGAACAAAGAGGGCTCTGTTGGAGTTGGAGTATACATCCCAGAGTTTAAAGTGACCATCGCAAAAAGACTCTCCAACAATACATCCATGTTTACAGCAGAGATGGTGGCAATAATTGTTGCTTTGCAGTGGGTGGAGGAGGTCAGACCGGACCTGTGCACGGACTCACTTGCAGTGTTAAAAACCATGCAGACACTAAATTCTACAAGGGAAGACTTGGTGATTGAGCTATATCACAGTTTATTTAGGGTACACAGGGGTGGTGGAGAAGTTCAGTTTTGTTGGGTTCCTGCACATGAAGGGTTGAAAGGGAATGACTGTGCAGACAAATTAGCAAAAAGTGCTCTTGGAAAAGAGATAACTATACCATTGTCTCTTGGAAAAGGTGAAGGGAAAGCAGTAATCAAGAAAAAAGGAACTGAGCTATGGCAAAAAAGATGGGATGAAGATCATAAAGGTAGATGGTATTACAGAATAAAAAAATCTACTGCAATAAAGAATTTCCTAACAACCAAAAGGAGGGAAGACATCATTGTGGCAAGACTCAGACTGGATCACACAGGTTTAAACGGCGCTTTATTCACCATGGGGAAAAGCGAAAGTGACAAATGTAGAGAATGTGGAGTAAAAGAAAATGTCGAGCACATCTTATTACACTGTCACAAGTATGGAAATGAAGGAGAGAATGAAAAATGAAGTTCGATAGGGAATGGGATTTAACTGGGATTCTATGAACAGATGGAGAGGCACTAAGAATCACGAGAAAGGCTCTTTTCTCTTTTTTAAATAACATAGGATTAAGTCATAGAATTTAGGGGTCGGCTCAGATGACACAATGTTACACACTCGTACAGTAGGCAGCACTATGCACCTTTCAGTTATTTGCTATCCGCCAGTAACTGAAAGAAGAAGAAGAAGAAGAAGAAGAAGAAGAAGAAGAAGAAGAAGAGGAAGAAGAGGAAGAAGAAGAAGAAGAAGAAGAACATAACACAGAACAGTGACAGGCAGAAGAAGAAGTAACAAGCAGGGGCAAACAGCCCCAGATGGCAGGGCATATTTTGTGTGATTTTTATGTTTTGCTGCATACAAAAGTCATCACATGTGATTGCCACTTAGTGCTGTGTTGTTGTACCAACTGTCCTGTAACTGGCAAGAATTCTGTTCCAATGCATCCCCTCTGCGGGCATGCACGGGTATTCACTAGTGCTGTATATACTGAAAAAGCTTTGAAAAGACATCAGTGTTTGCAGACCTTTAAAATCTTTGTCTTATACAAAATTAAGGTTATAATTAGAAATTAAAATTATAATCTTTGAATCTGCATTTTAAAAGTCTTATCAAGTAAAATGAATGGAACAAACAACAACCAAATTTTCATGTTTCTTGCTCTTAAAATTTGGGACTTTTTAATGTAAAATTTATATTTCTTTAAACATAAATTTAGGACTTTTCTGTAATTTTTTTGAACCTTTTCCGATAAATTTGGTACTTTATTCATAGTTTGGAAACTTTTTTATTCAAGTTTGTGACTTCTTAAATTAAATTTGGGTTTTTTTTCTTTTTAAATCTGTGATTTTTTTCCCACATAAATTTTCAATTTTTACCTTGTAATTCTGGATTTTTTTTTGTCATAAAATTTGCAGGATTTTTTTGTTCTTTGTTATAAATATGTGGCACATTAAATTGCGGGTTTTGCTTGTGGTGGTAGGGTCTAATTTCAGGTACTTGAATAAATTTATGGATTAACCATCTCAAGACTATGTGGCTTTTGGAAAAGTCCATAATCATTAATGTGAACTGGGTTAGTGACCCAAAACTTCTAGTAATTTTAGTTCTGCTAAATAATCAAGCAAGGCTAATTGTAATGTTGCTTCTTCCTTAACCACAGTGCACCGTGAACAAAACAAGGAAGCAAAAAGCAACAAATTTGACTAGAAAAAGTTAATACTGAAGATTTAATGCTTAAAAAAATATACCATAAAGTTGCCGTGTTTGCGTAGGTCTAAGGGATAATTCGGCATATGTAGAGAACACGAGGCGCGTGAGCAGACTGGGTGGAGCTGTTATATAGTTATTTATATGGTTCATATTATGTGTATATTTAGTACTCTTAATTGTGTGGTACGGGGTGGTGGCTCCACCTTCCGGTTCCGCCACCACCCATGACTATAAGAAGGGCTGCAGGCAGGAAGAACGGCCTCTTGGCCATCTTCTCTGCACTGCGGTTTGGTGTGGTTAGGTTGCACTGCCCTCTTAAATAAATGTGTTCAGCTCAGCACCTGGTCTCATCTTTTGGCTCCAATCTCTGACACAACATTTGGCAACGAGGACAAAAGCGGATAAAACTGAAGGTATGGAAGCATGTGGTTCCCCAATTCGTCCATTTTTGGAGCTCCCGGTGAGCCACCTGTTCCCTGGCCTAGGTGGTACACCGCCTTTCGGACATATATGGTGGTGCTAGACCTGGAAAGGATGGAGAAATTAAGGGCACATGCGTTGCTTGTGCATAACCTGGGAGTGGAGGGACAACGGATTTTGGGCACACTCGGCGACGCGGATGATTATGAAGAAGTGGTTGAGCTAAAGGAGCGCCGGACGATTAAGTTTCGATAGCGCCACCAACAGGTAGGAAAGTCCATCCAACGGTTTGTGTCAGACTTGAGGCAGCTGGCCACCAAATGTTGGCTCAGACTGTTGAAAGAAGAAATGGTCAGTGACCAGGTGACAGAACATACCAACTGTGCTTCAGTCCGGTCAAAGCTGCTCACATTTCGGGGTGAATTGATGATATCCAGGGCCGTCGAGTTAGCGCTCCAGCTGGAGGCTGCAGATAAGCTAACTCAGGAGCAGAGTGAGCATCTATCACCACGAGAGTTAGGATCCCCCATGGCTACTGTTTGGTTATTTTTCAGTTTAATTAATCTGAGTCAAAAATCAGGCAGAATATTTAAATGTAAATATATTTATTCCTCTGACCAAGAGGGAGAGGCAGTTTACATGCAGCAGTTCATGTCTACACGCATCCACACATTCCTCTGAATCAGCCATTCACTGTTACAGCTTTAAAAGCTGTGTGATCAGTGGGAAGACGGAGATTAATGTCCAGCAAGACATACAGTCTTGTCCTTAAGATCTACGAAACACATCTGGAGATAATCTAATCTCCCAGGAATTAGGGAGTCATTCTAACAGGATGAGACAGGATGTCTTCTATGTCATCATTATTTTTCTGCTGATCCAGACACACACACACACACACATACACAATCATACTGGTACATTCTTAACAGAAATTATTATTACAACTGAATGATTTATAACTGCTAACTCACGCACACTTGCACACAGACTGGAGCTGCCCAAGGCCATGCACATATGAGAATATAAAAGACATGGAATAATATAAGTATAATATAAGAATAACATGGAATTTCTCTTTCAGTTACACAAGTAGTGGACCCGGACAGCAATGGGAGCATTAAGGACGACGCGTGAGGTGCCAGTGCTACAAGGATGAGGTCTGCCCTGGGGAAGCCCAGATGTATGGGCTGCAGGACCATGAAGCACCTCTACAAAAGCAGAGATTGTCCGGCAAGAGGTAAACGCTGCGGCAGGTGTGGCCGTTTACATCACTATGTGAGGGTGCGCCTTTTGGTCGCGCAAGGGAGCCCGCAGAAGAGTTCAACCCCTCCCGCCCTGACGGTGATCCATACTGTGTCCCCGAACACCAGTGGCCGCACGTATTGCACGGTGGAGTTGGATGGAGTGGAGGTGCCGATGCTGATCAACACGGGGCGGAGAGTTCTCTGCTGAACTGGGCTACAGTGAGGCAATTTTTTCCACACTACAGGATTAGATAGATAGATAGATAGATAGATAGATAGATAGATAGATAGATAGATAGATAGATAGATAGATAGATAGATAGATACTTTATTTCGAACAAAAAAAGTATAACAAAAACAAAACAAATGACAAATGCAATAAAGTATTGGAAGGTGACCCAGCACTGCTTTGCGGCTATGAAGGATGACAGCTGGCCACGGTGGGAACAATCAGACTGACGGCCCGGTACAACTCAGCGGAGATGTCTGATTTGGAGTCCGTCATGACGGCTCATGGCGCGAACATCATGGGCTCCAACCTCTTCTATGGCCTTGGCTTCACCATTAAGAGCAGCGCTGGGGAAGAGTGTTCGGGCCACGGACTGTGGGACCGACTGGTTCCAAGAGTACAGGATGACGCAGTGTGGGATGAAAAGTTGCCCGGCACCCCGGACAGTGGACAGGCCCTGTTGCGCTCAGGGTCACCGCAGGAGGGCCCCAGTGCCAGAGCCCAAGTTGCCGTGGACGAGGGTACTGGGTGGCACAGGGGGGCACCTGTACCAACAAGCGATGCTGAGGGGATGGTCCCAGGTGTTCCCGGAGCTTGGCTGAAGTGGGCCGGTGGACACCGGGCCACATCAGCGAGACCTGCAGCGGATTTAGAAGAGGTCGGGGCAAGACCGATTGGCACTGAGAGAACGAGTGCCAGGCAGAGACCCTGCAAGCCAAGCAGAGCCCCACTTGGAGTCATCAGCTGGGGTGGGGCTCAAGTGGGGGCAAGATCACAGTGGGTACAGGCCAAATGGCAGGTGGAGGAGCGCCAAGGCCGGCTGCATGTTATGGCTGGACGGAGCGACACTTATCTCCAGCTGTTGGATGGCTTGTGGAGGCACCCGAACAAGCTGCGGAGTGCCCGGGAGAGGTTTGAGGAACATGGGCCTGGATGAGTGGAGCATACAGCAGTAAGGAAGAGGAGGCGCATCAGGGCTGAGGTGACCAGCTGCGGTCTGGGAGACAAGCCACCTCCAGGGGCGGTCTGAAGAAGGGACAGTCCAGGGGCCCACGGAGTTTCTTCCCCTAGCTGTGTGTATGTAGGTTAATTCTTATGCGTGTGTTTGGTGTGTATTATTGTGTATATAGTTTGGGGATTATTTTAGCGTAGGAACATGGTGGTTACTTTTGTTTATAGATGGACTTTCTTTTCTTTTCAGAATAACCTGATTTGCCGTGTGGGGTGGGATGACGATTCCACCTGCCCCCCCCCCCCTCGTTTTCATTGTTTTGGGTATGATGTGTTAGGCCAATTTCAGTACATTGTTTTACATTATGTTAGTGCATGATTCGGGTCCTAAATTGGGGTGGGTTTGAATTGGGTGTGTGTGTTTTGGACTTTTGTAAGGGGGGAGGGAAATGCTATATAGTTATTTATATGGTTCATGTTATGTGTATATTTAGTCCTGTTATTTGTGTGGTACATGACTATAAGAAGGGCTGCAGACAGGAAGAACGGCCTCTTGGCCTCCTCCTCTGCACTGCGGTTTGGCGTGGTGAGGCTGCACTGCCCTCTTAAATAAACGTGTGTTCAGTTCAACACCTGGTCTTGTGGAGGCCATAGTTATAACCTATGTGACTCACATGTGGCTGGCTGAATTCAGCCAAGAGACTTTGAGCTAGCCATGTGTATTGACTTCACACCTCAAGAGGAAGACGTGTCTGTACCCCCTGGGGACTCAGGAGAGAGGAGAAGATTACCCGGCCTGACCTTTGGGGGTCAGAGAGGGGAACAGAAGGACTCTGGGTGTTCCGTTACAGATGAAAGGATGTAGCTGAGTATTGTGACTTTTGTGTGTGATGTATTGTTAGAATATGAATGTATAAATGTATGTGTGTGACTGCGTCCTGTCTCTTTTCACTCCGATCGAGAGAGGACGTAGGATGAATGAGAATTAAAGCAGATACTGGAAAAATCATCCAGTCTCCTCAATTCTTGACTCCTACAATTGGTGACCTACGCATGAATCTGAGCACGCCGAGGCTGGAGGACAGCCTCGTGATCGATATGGAAGAGCTGGGAGACAGCCGCTCAGACCCGGATCCACCGGGGAATGCCGGCAGGGGCACAAGACTGATTAAGCTCCCCGAGTTCTGGCAAAGCGACCCGCACTCGTGGTTCCAGCATGTGGAGTCGCGGTTCCTGCTCGGGGGAGTTTCAGCGGATGACATTAAATTCCATAATGTCATCGCAACGCTCGACAGCCGCATGGCTCGGTGTGTGTGGAGCCTGGTGCAGCAACCACCCGCTGTTGGCAAATACGACGCGCTGAAAGCCACCCTCATCAGGAGCTTTGTGCCGTCGTCTGAGGCAAGAGCCAGGCAGCTACTGGACCTGCGCGACAGAGGTGGACGCAGGCCGACTGTCCTCATGGAGGACATGCTACAAATGATCGGGACGGACAACGACGCGTTCCTTTTCAAGCATATTTTCCTGAGAACCCTCCAGCGCACACGAGAGGTTCCCTGTCCAGCAGGAGATGTGTGACCCAGCAGGACTTCCGCGACCTGGCCCAAGAGGCGGAGCGGCTCCTCAACGCCTGCGAGGAACAAGAGGCTTCCGTGGCAGCGGCAGACCTCGGCGCGGCGGCCGGGGGCAGTGTGGAGCCAGAGACGGCAGTGACCACCTCAGCGGCGACAGCAGCGGCGAGATTCCGTGGCAGGGGTGATGACGGCCTCTGTTTTTACCATCGACGTTTTGCTGGGAAGGCGCACAAATGCATCCCGCCCTGCAAGTTCAAAAAGCAGGAAAACGACCGGGCCGGGAGCCGTTAGCAGCTTCCACTCTCGGCAAATGGAACAAGCTGCTTTATCTGACAGACCCGGGCTCCGGGCGGCAATTCCTAGTGGACACCGGAGCCCAGAGGAGCTTCATCACGGCCACCTATGCTGATCGGGTCGCGGGACCCCGCGGAGACGGAGCGACAGCAGCCAACGGCTCCAGCATCAAGACGTACGGAGAGAGAACCTTGTCTCTGTCCTTCCACGGCCGCACCTATGAGTGGAGTTTCATCGTGGCGGCAGTGAGCTTCAGTATGTTAGGTGCTGATTTTCTGTGTTCACATGGTTTGTTAGTTGATCTGGCCAACAAACGACTAGTAAATGCACTCTCTTTCTGTTCTATCCCTTGTGCAGCTCGGGTGTGCCCGCCGCCAGTACAGACCAGCGTCGCCACAGCAGGTGGTAAGTTTCACAGCCTTCTACACCAGTTTCCAGCACTCACAGTTCCTACTTTTTCAGCTAAGGTGGCGAAGCACGGGGTGGAGCACTTTATTACCACGAGTGGCCCACCCGTTTTTGCGAAGGCTCGGCGCTTGGATGCAGCTAAACTCTCCATTGCGCGCGAGGAGTTCGCCAACCTGGAAAGGTTGGGCATAATTCGCTGCTCGAAGTCCACTTGGGCTTCCCCCCTCCACATGGTACCTAAAGCTGACGGCTCGTGGAGACCTTGTGGCGATTACCGCAGGTTGAACAATGCCACAGCGCAGGACCGGTACCCGATTCCGCATATCCAGGACTTTTCAGTGCATTTGGCGAAGGCGCGAGTTTTTTCTAAAATAGACCTGGTCCACGGTTATCACCAAGTCCCGGTCCGACCAGAGGACATCCCCAAAACAGCCGTAATAACCCCGTTCGGGCTTTTTGAGTTTTTACAAATGCCTTTTGGCCTTAAAGGCGCCACACAAACCTTCCAACGGATGATGGATGCAGTGTTGTGCGACCTTTCTTTCGTTTTTGTCTATTTAGATGACATTTTGGTAGCCAGCACCTCCGAGGAGGAGCACACAAAACACCTCACGACAGTTTTTCAGAGGTTAGGAGAGCATGGGTTGATAATCAACCCGGCCAAGTGCCATTTTGACGTGGCACAAATCGATTTTTTAGGGCACCGCGTTTCCTCGGAGGGAGCAGTTCCTCTGCCGGCCAAAGTACGCGCAGTGGCAGATTTTCCCCAGCCTCGAACGGTAAAAGCGTTGCAAGAATTTTTAGGGATGGTAAATTTTTCTAACCGTTTCATACCCCACGCAGCGCAGCTTATGCAGCCCTTGTACACCGCGCTCAAAAAGCAGAAGCCCTCCCATGTGATTGAATGATCCCCGGAGCGGGAGCACGCATTCACAGAGGTTAAACGGGCACTGGCAAACGCGGCACTGTTGGCCCACCCAGACCCGGCAGCCCGCATAGCGCTAACCACGGACGCGTCAGATGTGGCCATAGGGGCCGTAGTGGAACAGCAGGTTGCCGGGGTTTGGCAACCACTCGCATTCTTCAGCAGATCCCTACACGAGGCTGAGCGAAAATACAACGCGTTTGACAGGGAGCTGCTGGCGCTCCACTTGGCTATTCACCATTTCCAGTTCTGGTTGGAAGGGCGGCGTTTCACCACGTTTGTTGACCACAAACCGCTCACTTTTGCGATGTCCAAAACTTCAGAACCGTGGTCAGGGTGGCAACAGAGACAGCTGGCCGCAATTTCTGAATTTACCACCGATATTCAGCACGTAGCCGGTAAAATCAATGTGGTGGCAGACTGTCTGTCACGCGCAGTAACAGCACCCGTCCATGCAGAAACGGATCGCGCGGCCGCTTACCCAGAGCGCGGTAACAGCGCGGACATGTGCACGGCTCCGGCCCACGTGGGAATAGATTATGCAGCCATGGCGGCGGAGCAAAGCGAGGACGCGGACGTGCGCGCGCTCCTGTCTGGACCAACAGGGTTAAGGCTGGAACGCAGAAATCTACAAACCGGTTTCCCCCCGCTTATCTGCGATGTATCCACAGGGCGACCGTGCCCGGTGGTGCCAGCCACGTGGCGCCGTCGCGTTTTTGACGCCGTGCACTCCCTAGCGCACCCAGGGGTGCGCGCTTCGGTGAAAATGGTGGCGGAGAAGTTTGTTTGGCCGAGCCTGTGCAAGCACGTGAAGGAGTGGGCTAAAACCTGCATGGCTTGCCAGCGCGCTAAAATTCACAGGCACACTAAGGCGCCCTTAGAACCTTTCCACATTCCGGCTAAAAGGTTCGATCATGTGCACGTGGACCTCGTGGGCCCCCTGCCCACTTCACAAGGGTTCACGCATCTCTTGACAATGGTGGACCGAACCACTCGTTGGCCGGAAGTGGTCCCGTTAACATCGACCACAGCGGCAGAGGTGGCACGCGCTTTTTTAACAGCCTGGGTAGCGCGGTTCAGAGTCCCGTCAGATATTACGTCTGATAGGGGACCTCAATTTGCGTTGGAACTGTGGTCAGCAGTGGCCAGCGGCTTAGGAGCGGCGGTACATCGCACGACCGCTTACCATCCCCAGGCCAACGGTTTATGCAAGCGTTTTCACAGGTCTTTGAAGGCAGCCCTCAGAGCGTCACTGACGGACACAGATTGGGTAAACACACTACCATGGGTTTTATTGGGGTTGCGTTCGGCACCCAAAGAGGATCTAGATGCCTCACCAGCAGAATTGGTGGACGTAGAGGACGTGGACGTAGAGGACGTAGGATGAATGAGAATTAAAGCAGATACTGGAAAAATCATCCAGTCTCCTCAATTCTTGACCCCTACAGTCTCATCTTTTGGCTCCAACCTCCGAAACAACAGGACTGTCAGCGGGGATCCGGGTCTGACAAAGAACACTGGTGTATCCAACACAGATCATGCTGTCATTATCTGTTTAAGATGTAGAAGACAAGCTGGCGCTCCCCTGCAGGCAACGTCACAGAGCTCTTAAGAGTAAAATTTGTTCTTTTTCTATAATTTTTCTTTAATTATGTATTGACTGACCTATGGCTCTGCACAATTAATTCCTATGTGCCTGAACTGTATGTTTGAGTACAAATGGCAAATAAAGTTCTTGATTCTTGCTGGGAGAAGCAGCAGCCCGACCGGGGGGACCACGGTCCTTCACGGGGAGGTATGCCCAGCCTGCCCAGTCAGTGGTAGACACAGTGGTACCACAGTGGTACACAGTGGTACCACACAGGTGCCACTGTACTATGCAGGACCGCGAGTGCCCCTCCCACGCAAGTATCTAAAAATTAAAAACTTCATAATAATATCGCTGTGATTGTGAAGTGGAATGGCCGGAATGACTCTACGACCAAACACAGGACACAAAAACGCCTAAATAATAGAATAAATCATTTTTAGTTAAATATTTACTGATAAATGGGCAACACTGATGTAACACTGATGTAACGGTTGCAGTCAAACGGGTCCTTCTGCTGTAGATAATAATGTTGGTGTTTTGTAGTTAATTCAGTTGATTACAGTTTTAAAAAACCTTTTAATCACAAAATATTGCTAAAATATAAACTGATGCACTACAATGGGTCTCAAATATTTGTAAATGTGTCCTGTTATAGAACTGCATGAGTTTATCAACGATACACAGAAGAAATTCAATATTCCACTGAACTCCATCACTGAACAGTGATAGTGTGGAGAGCGTGAAATGAAGAGGCTGAATTTATTTCTCAATTCAGGTTTATTAACAATCACGTGTCTCCAACATCCTCTCAAACAGAAAAGAGAACCAATTTCCCACATCTCCCCTTTTTATACCCGGGACATCAAAGTACAGAGTCACATTGTCATTCAATCCCCAGAGACAATACATCACCCCCCAGGTCTTCTCTTCTCCACCTAAAACCCTGGTGGTCAGGAAGTCTTCTCAGAGCCATTTCTAAAGACACATTTCACACCCTCCTGTTATCCCCAGGAGGTCCAGACTTATTGTTCCTTCTAAGACGTGAGGTAACAGTAATATACATATGCAGCCTAAGCATCTCAAATATGTGTGCCACAATAGAAACTAAAATAATTCTAATGATGACTGAACAACTGCCATTCCCCAAAGTGAAGATGTACTGTTATCTTGAATATAAGTGATAAAAGATCAGACAAATAAGTGTTCTGACAAACAGATAAACAAGGGATCTGAAACAGTCGCTAATATTGGATGTTGTTATGACTGAGAAATGGCAGCGAGGGAGGCGAGTCTTCATGCAGCAAACAACTAACTTTATTACACTGAACTTGGGGTTTATATACAGAATGGGCCGTGCCCGCCTGACGTCACCCTGCGGGTGGGCACGGCATTCCAGACACACATATTCATACACCCCCCCCCCTCAAAAATAATCAAGCACACAAGAAACCCACCCAAATCTGGTAACCTGACTCACTAAGAAGGAGGATAACAGTAATAAAACAATCTCTCACATTCACACAAAACAACCAAACTGGACCTTGTCTCTGAAAAGTAAAATTAATCCCATATTCACTCACTCACATGCACACCAGCATCAAATACATACAAACTATACACTTTATCATATACACATATATACACAGGTATTTACACAAATAAATTATCAAGTGACACCATAGTCTCTGGACAGCCACCAACTCCAGAAAAACCACGGAGGGCCTGGGCACCCCCACGACATCCCACAGTCCGGCCACCGCCACCCCCCAGGGTTGAAATACCCCCCTCTGGCCAGCCTGTCTCCACCTCTCCAAGCTGGCTTCTTCTCCCTGGGCCGAACCCAACTGTCGACCCGCTGTGAAACCTGACCCGGTTTCCCGTGCCCGCCACGTCGTCTTCAGACCCACATTCTGCTTTGCGCCATCCCGCTGACCTGGTCCAAGCTCTCACTGTGATGATGGCGTTTGATGCTCAGGAACACCGTGCCAAAATGTCCCGCTCTGCTCTCTTTTCTTTTGGTCTTGAACTCTCCGAACTCCTGTGGTCGTGCTCCAGGGACGCTGAAACCCACTCGTCAGCGTCGCTTGCTGCCACCATGTCCTGCGGCTGCTGTCGCTCCCCTCCGGGGCCCGCACCATCACCCTCACCAGGCTCCTCGCTGCTGCATCCAGCAGTCTCAGTCCCGGTGCTCCGCTGCACTGTCATCATGCCCGGCTACGGCTCTTCCCCAAAGTCCTCGGCCTGCACGGTCCTGCTCGCTGTACAGCTTCTAACAGTGGGGCCAACTCCTGGTGCATCGCTTCTGCGTCCTGCTGCATCACCTGTCCGGGGCTCTCAATGTCACATCCACCGGACACGTCCTCCAACACCGGCTCCTGGTCATCGTTCCCAGCACCCCCGGTCCTGGTACTCCTCTGTGCCGTTACCGCATCAATGGCCAGGGGCTCCTCCACACGTGGCCCTGGTTCTGCCTCGAGGCCCAGTTTCGCACTATTAGCCTCGTTTCAGCATGAACCTAGCTTGTCAGCTAGCCTGTCCATAGGCTCCAACTGAGCCGTTAGCTCTCCCAAGCTAACTAGCTCCGGCGCATCCAGCGCCACCAGTCTCTTCACCCGCAACTCTCTGGCCCATGTCCGCTCTGCGAAATGCGCCTCCATGAGCCCGACAGCCTCCACGTAGCCCTCACTCATGCCCAGCGAGCCGAGAATCCTTCAGCCCTCTGTGCTGAGGTTACAGGCCAGGAAGGCCCACCACTGTCTCTGGTCAAGCTGAGGGAAACCCAGCGAGGCGACATACCCCTCAAATTCCCGTCTCCACCGCGGCCATGAAATCAACGGCCCACCCGGGCTCTCTAGAAACGGCCACAGCCGCTGCTCAAACCAGCATGCTGTGGCTAATGTAGGAGAGCTCGGAATGACGAGGCGATGTGACTTATAAACCAAAGTTTATTATCAGCTTTGCTCCTCTAACAAGTCTCATCTAGTGCAGCAGCAGAAGAAGTAAGAGAGCGAACACATTCGGCTCTGTGTACTTATACTCACACACAACAAAAGACATGCATACAAAGCTGACATCCCCCATTAACTTAATTATCCTCCTTTGTCTCCTTACCCCTCCACCTGGCCCTGGGAGGTCAGGGCGACCTATCTGGTCTCCACCGCAGTGCCTCGGATGCTCTTTGATCTTCACTGGCGGTTGAGACCCTTTGTCCTGTTCTGAGGTGTGAAGTCGCTTTACATATGTAATCACCAAACATTCTCACATGCTTATACATATGTAGGTTATGGGATATATGATTAATATAGACCACAGCTAATATGTTTTTGCCTACATATGTTTAAGCACAAGGGAGATGCTTAGTTCTGCATGTGTTTATTGACCTCACGTCTTGGATGGGACAGTATGTCTGGACCACCTGTGGATAACGGCAGGAGGACGGAGATGCCCGGATAAGATGCTGAAAGGACTTCCTGACCTCCTGGAGCCAGGCGGAGGACTAAGAGACTCAGGGGGAGAATTATTGTCAATGGGGGTTTTGACAGAGATGTGTGATTCTTCCTTTGATGTGTAATGTATAAATGTGGGGGTTCTGATGCAGCTCACTCTCTTCTGTTCCTGAGAGATAGCTGGGGATGTGAAAGCTACATTAAAACCTGAATTGAGAAATAATTCAGTCTCGTTATTTCACGCTCCCCACAACGCACCCATTCTGCTCCTCGTCGCCAAATGTTATGTCTGAGAAATGACAGAGAGGGAGGCGAGTCTTCATGCAGCAAACAACTAACTTTATTACACTGAACTTGGGGTTTATATACAAAATGGGGTGCCGTCAGGCGGGCACGGCATCCCAGACACACATATTCATACACCACAGATGTCCCATTCATTTTGACTAATTAGGTATTCTGTAATTAATATTAACACAGTCAAATAAATCTTATTATATATATATATATATATATATATATATATATATATATATATATATATATATATATATTTGTCAAAGTCTAACGTGTGATTGCCTACATATAGCCTACACCTCTGTATTCCAATCTCAAACACAGCCTCCCTTTGGGCCTGAAAAGCCTAACTGGGATATGCGTTTCAGACAGGAATACTTTGGTCCTATGGACAATGCACTAGTTTGTATTAAAAATCCATTTTTTATTAAAATGAATTTTATGTAATATTCTAATTTTTGGAGAAACTGAATTTAGGATTTTCATGAGCTATCAGCCATAATCATCAAAATTAAAAGAAATAAACTTGAAACATATCACTCTGTGTGTAATGAATTTTTATGAGTTTCATTTTTTGAATTGAAGTACTGAAATAAATCAACTTTTCAATGACATTCTGATCTATTGAAATGCACCTGTATATGCATGCACACCTACAACAGAGCAAAGAAAGAGCCAGCCTGAATGTGAACCTTTGTACCTACTGTATATGTTTAATGATTTGCATCCGTTCACTATAAAGTACAGTAAGCCATTTACACGTATTCTTATCCTACAAGGCTCCACTACGAAATTTAGTCACTATACAAATATTTCCAGTTCTATTATAGGACTAGGTAGTCCAATCCCGTGTAGCCAGAATTATTCTGGAGTTCATGCACATGTGGAAAATACTGCTGGGATGTAGTGATGGGTGTAAAGCATCATAGGGGTCATCAGGTGGGCACCCTCCTTCATAAGTGTTTTGATGACAGGCCCACTACACCTCCAGAAGGCTCATCGGCAACATCTGGAGTCCCAGAAGTGCCCCCCTCTTACCTCCCTTTAATGTTGCTATTGCATTTGCTTTGGGGCTCAGGTGGTGTCTCTCCTCTTTATCCAAAGCCAAAGACTAGCCTATTTGGCAGCACTGGAGAGGGCTTCAATGGCTTGCCTCTGAACTTTCCCCTGAATACTGACGTTCTTCAGCAGCATGATTGACTTGCCCAGAAATCCTCTGCAGCCAACCTCAACTGGGCAAACTCTGGCCTTCCAGCCATGTTGACCAGTATCAGTTACTAGCTCAGCATCCTTTAGACTCTTGCATTCATGGACCTCTTCAACTGCCTCTTCCCAGGGCACTGTGAGTTCTACTAAGAAGACAGCTCGCAGTGAGGATGACCAAAGCACGATATCAGGTCTCAGACTTGTTGTAATTATCTCAGTTGGGAAGCACAGCTGTTGATTCAAATCTACTGACAGCTTCCGATCCCGTGCTCTGTCTAGCTGGCCCACGTAATGTGAGGATGTTTCAACTTTGCTTAGCACCATTCCTGGCCTGATGACAGTAGTAAATGCTGCAGGATGGAGTAAGTGAGCAGATAGGGCATTGATGGCTGTCCGCCTGCTTTCCAAGGCACCTACAAGGCATTTCAACACTTTATTATGTCACCATGTATAGCGGCCTTGTGTCAGACTTGCTTTGCAGCCTACCAGAATGTGTTGCAGGCTGGTAGGCAATGCACAGAGTGTGCATTTGGAGTCCTCACCATACCACCTGTAGCATCAGCGCCTTGGCGACAATAAAATTACTCTCCCCCTCTCAGAGATCATTTTATCCCAAAAGACTGCACTAGAACTGTTTTTTTTTTTTTTCATCATCAGAACCCCAGTGGAAAAAAATTTCCTTTGTTGTAGAAACCAGATAAGGACCGCTTTTAAAGGATTAAAATGCATCATAAAGACTTCCGGGAAGATGGCGGAGAGACATAACACTTAAACAAAGAGCTCTCCCTAGCCGGATTAAAAATCATCGGTAAATGGCCAACTCGACATAAACGAATCAATAAACTAAGGGATGAAAACACGAAGGAACCGGGCACAAGGACAAAAACAGGGTAAAATTGAAGAATTCCTCTCCAACAACGCAGGAAAAACCGCTGTACGCAAAGCCCAAAAAAACGAGATGTCCACAGCAGAGAAAATGGAGGACACCAGACTCGACAACATGAACGCTGGCATCGCCAGTTTGGGTGAAGAGTTGAGAGAATTCAAGCGACAGCTACAACAGGATTTAGCGGCTCTTAAGGAGGAACTGAAAAAAGAAATTAAGGAGGAAATCATGGACCTCCGAAGAGAAATGGAGCGTAAATTAACGGAAAACATGGAGGAGCTGCGCTCCCAGCGGGCGTGTATGACAGAAGCGCAGACCCGAATTTCGGAACTAGAAGATTGGAAAAGCGAGGCAAACGGACAACTACAGACCCTGACGACGCAAACGCAGAGGATGCAGGAGAAAATAAACGACTTGGAGAGCAGATCCCGACGAAGCAATATGCGCATCTTTGGAATTCCGGAGGGCATTGAAGGCAACTCGATGACAAAATTCATGGATCAGTTCTTAAAAAAAGAGCTGGAAATACCCGGAGAAACGGATCTGCAGATTCAACGGGTGCACAGAACACCGGCACAGAACCCGAAAACAAACTCTCCACCCAGGTCAGTTGTGGTAAACTTTGTGAAATATGACATAAAGGAAAGAATCCTGACGCAAGCATGGAAAAAAAAGATACGAATCGGCGACAAACAGGTATTTTTTGACCATGACTACCCGACAGAAATCGTGCAGCAGCGGAAGAAATATGCCAATATTAAAAAAACGCTGAAAGAGAAAAAAATTAGATTCCAAACGCCGCTAACGAAAATGAGGATTCATTGGGAGGAAGGCACAAGAACCTACAACACGGCCGAAGAGGCAGCGCGGGATATGATGGAGCGGGGCCTTGAGGTGAGCGTGCCGAAGGAGACGGCTGGAGCAGCGGCGGCCCTGAACGCACCACGACAGACGGAGTGGAGACGAGTGAACGGCGGAAGAAGGGGGAGAGACGTAGAGCAGCGGGCCCAGGACAAGCTACAAGGCTTTCAACTGAAAGCCTAGATCATAACAAAGATTAAGAAAGGCACAGAAGAAATGAAGACCAAGAAGACAAGGTAAAAGAGAAACAGACGGCTAGGAGAGGTTTAAGTGATATTTGTTGGACATTTCTAGACTTATGACTATTACTTTGATAGTAATTAGAAGTCTAGGGAGGGCCCTTCACTCTGTGAAGACAAACCCCCCACCCACCAACAGGGACCAGTGGGCAGAAGAAAGGCCCAAAGTACGGAGGTCGAGTTTTTTTTAATGTGTTTTTATATAAATATGTGTTATTTTTGTTGTTAAAGGGGCTAGGAACACAAGTTAAAAAAATGGAAAAACATGAATATGGGTAAAAATCTTAAGATAATGACACTAAACGTGAATGGTCTGAACTCACCTGTTAAAAGGGAAAGAATAATAAGAAAATTCAAGAAGGAAAAAGCTGAAATTATATTTATGCAAGAGACACATTTGAGCAAGGCAGAACATGTGAAACTAAAGAGATTTGGCTATAAGAACTCCTACTACAGTTCATTTAAGGGAGGAGCAAAAAGGGGGGTTATGATACTAATCTCAAACAAAATACAATTTGAAAGTGAACAGGAAATCCAGGATAAAGAAGGCAGGTATGTAATAATAAAGGGAAGAATAGATGGTATGCAGATCACATTAGTGAACATCTATGCCCCACCAGAAAGTGACAAGGGTTTTTTCAACATCTGTTTGATCTCATAGCAACACACAGTGAAGGAGTCCTAATTTGTGGAGGAGACTTAAATGCTGTCATGGATCATGAAGTTGACACAACAAGTGTTAAGAAGACAAAAAAACATGTAACAAAGTTCATAAGAACCTCACTGGCAGAAATGGGTATGGTAGACATATGGAGGGACCTACACCCACTCGAAAAAGACTATACACATTATTCAGCAGCCCATAAAGTACACTCTAGAATAGATTACTTCCTTATGAATGAAGGTGACAGACACAGGGTGAGAAATTGTTGGATTGGAGGGGCAGAAATATCAGATCATAACCCTATATACATGGAAATATATTTAAACAATAGAAAACGACAAACAACATGGAAACTTAACGTAGGACTGTTAAATGATGAGAAAATGAAAGAAAGAATAAAAATAAACATAAACGAATATATCCAAGAGAATGACAATGAAGAAGTGGACCCAACAATACTATGGGACGCACTAAAAGCCGTGTTAAGGGGTAAATTAATTGTTGAAACAGGAAAAGCAAATAAGACTAAACTGGAAGCGTATGAACAAAGATGTGAGAGACTGAGGGAATTAGAACGTAAACATCAAAGCACAAATGATCCAAAAATATATCAAGAAATTAAAGAAGAAAAAACAAAGATAAAAGAAACACAAATGGATGAAATTGAAAGGAAAAATAGATATCTAAAGCAAAAATATTATGAAACGGGACCAAAAGCCACAAAACTGCTGGCAAAACGGTTAAGAAAACAACAAACAATGAACAATGTATACAAGATTAAAGACCCCACCACAAATAAAACCACAGTTAACCCAGAAAACATCGAAGAAATTTTCCATAATTTCTACCAAGAACTATACTCGCAACCTGAAGAAACAAATACTAAAGATATCAAAAAATTTCTAGACACATTGGACTTGCCATCAATAGGAAATCAACAAAATGAAAAACTAACAGCAGAAATAACAACACAAGAGATCAGAGATGTGATTAAGTCACTTAAAAATGGTAAATCACCAGGTAGTGATGGATACCCATCTGAGTTTTATAAACTGTTTATAGAAGAACTCACGCCACAACTCCTAAAGTCATTTAATTGGACGCTGAACAACAACAAAATACCTCCAACATGGAACGAAGCAATCATTTCAGTTATTTTAAAACCAGGGAAAGATAAAGAACAATGCGGAAACTATAGACCAATCTCTCTATTAAATGTAGATTATAAAATATACACAACAATTATATGTAAACGAATAAAGACATTCTTGACGGAATTGATAGAAGATGATCAAACTGGATTCATAGAGGGACGCCAAACACATGACAATATCAGGAGAACAATACATATAATTAACCAAATACATAAAGAAAAGAAAAGCGCAGTAATAATGAGTTTAGACGCAGAAAAAGCATTTGACAGGGTTAACTGGAAATTCCTATATAGTGTACTGGAGCGCTTTGGATTTAACGAAAAATCAGTACAATGCATAAGGACGCTATATCAAGAACCTGTGGCAAGAATCAAGATAAACGGTAGCTTAACAGACAAAGTAAATATACAAAGATCAACTAGGCAGGGATGCTGCTTATCGCCCACCTTGTTTGCTCTGTTCATAGAACCATTGGCTCAAGCGATACGACAAAATAAGAAATTAAAAGGTGTAACAATAAAGGGGGCGGAACACAAGATTGGGCTATTTGCAGACGATATTATAGTTTACCTTGAACAACCAGATAAATCAATAATGGAAATGATGAACTTGATAGAAAATTTTGGAAAATTATCAGGATACAAGATAAACATAACAAAAACACAAATACTGACATTCCACTATAACCCTCTAAACCAGATAACTGATAAGATCAAACTAAACTGGAAGCAAAAAGAAATAAAATACCTTGGAGTGAACATACCTAAAGACCTAAGCAAAATATATAAAGCAAACTATGATAGGTTGGAACAAGAAATAAAAAAAGATATTGATAGATGGTCAATCTTAAATATGGATCTGAATTCAAAAATTGAGACAGTCAAAATCAGCATACAACCTAGATTACTTTACCTCTTCCAGGCTATACCAACAGAGATTCCAGATGCCCAATTCTCAAAGTGGGACAGGATGATATCGAGATTTGTTTGGGGAGGTAAAAAACCAAGAGTGAAATATAAAACCCTCCAATTACCAAAAGAGAAAGGAGGCATGGGCCTACCGAGTCTAAAGGAATATTACTACTCAGCACAAATAAGATATATCATATGTTGGTGCGACGAGGGATATGAGGCAAAATGGAAAGAAATGGAAAAGGAAATTGAGGGACTCCCAGTACAAAGCATAATAGGGGATAAAGATGCATATAAGCAAATCAAACAAATAGACCCAATCACTAAATTTACTTTAGAACTGTGGTATAAAATAGTACAAAAATATAATATAAGGGAAGACATAAAACTATTGAAATGGGTAGCATTTGACAGTCAGTTTGAACCGGCAAAACAAGATAGGGGATACAAAAATCTGGTGAACAAGGGAATCACAGCATGGGGCAATATCGGAAAAAAAGATCTCGGGAGCTTTGTAAATATCAGGAGAAAATTTAAATTAGAAAGATCGGAATTTTTCAGATATCTGCAGATGAGAGATTACTATATGAAGAAGATTAGGCATAACCTCCAAACAGATGTGAACGAGATTATACAACTTATTTTAAGCTCATATGCAGGAAATAAAATAAGAATTATTTCAAAACTATATCAGAAACTTATGACAAACAATCATACAAGTAACTATATAAAGGAGAAATGGGAGAAAGAGCTCAATTTAAACATAACAGAAGAAAGCTGGCAGGAAATATGGAAAACACAACACACATCAACAAATTCAAGGGCATGGAGGGAATTTGGATGGAAAAACCTGATTCGCTTTTTCATTACACCACAGATTCAAGGAAAATATTCAAATACCCAATCTTTATGCTGGAGGGGATGTGGGGCTCAAAATGCAGACCACTCACATATGTTTTGGAAATGCTACAAAATATCATCATTTTGGAAATCTATGCATGTGACAATACAGAGGATATTAGGATATAATATACCAATGAACTGTAACCTGATGTACTTATGTGATCTTAAAAAAGACAGTGTTATACAGGCTGAGGACAGATATCTAGTTAAAATCTTGTTGATTGCATGTAAAAAAACTATCACAAAAAAATGGCGATCAGAAGTTCTTCCTGACCAAGAACAATGGACTGACATTGTTGAGGACATACGTATGATGGAAAAACTAACATATCGACGAAGAATGCAAGAAGGAATATGGGAGAAAAAATGGCGGAAATGGACACACTACAAAGTGCAACAACGAGGCAGAAATTGAAAGAATAACCAAAGACACTGAAAAAAACAGAAGAATTAAGAGATGGAAACTAAAAACTTGATGCTCCAACATTTGTCCCCCCCCCCTTTTATTTTTTATTTTTTATTTTTATTTTGTTTATTTTTTTTTATTTTTCCCTACCCTAACCCCTTTGTTTTTTAAATGTAGAATGTGATCTGAATGCATTATATATGATGAAAAATGAATAAAAATCTAAGTTACAAAAAAAAAAAATGCATCATAAAATCTGTGGAGTTTCCTCCCCAAACAGATAAGGAGCCATTCGCACCAGGAACTGGTCCTCCTAAAAAGTCATAAATTTCCAAAGTTTACTTCTCAAGCCGACAGGTATATGGTTGACTCCCTTTTGGACATATCCCAGATGGCCATAAAACTCTCTAAGCTGCCCCCTTTTTACATACCAAGTCCTAGAAATCATATACAGCTCAACAGTATCTCCTAGTGGACATTTACGGAATATGTTCATTACAATCTGGAACTGGTAATTCTTATTGAACATTAACTCTTTTTCAGTTTCATTCCTCAGGATAAAATTCGCAAGGACACTGGGAAAATGATCTCATCTGTGATGGACAATCATGGGTGAAATAATTCATTAATCCTTGATTTAAATGTGATTGCATGTCTTAGAGATGCTTTTACATGACTGTTATTCCAAAGAATGTAATTATATAAGCACCAGTATAAATGCATGCTCACTGGATATTAGTTGTGATCTACTGAAATTACAGTAGATTCTATATCAAGTACTGTATATAAAATCAATTTCACAGAGAATGTATTAATGTCTGCTGAAACTGTTAAGTCATCTGACTGTATCAGCCAACGACAGGCTGCCCTGGTTAAGATGACGCCCCTCCTTTCATTCTGTTGGCCGGCTACAGGCAAAGAACTGCTTGCTGATTGGCTCTTAGCCCATTCAAATCTATTATGGTAGCCGATAATTGGTCCATCTTGCTGCTAGTCATATTTTTATGATATGAGGAGTGTGACTCTTTAAATAAGAGAAAATGCCCTAACCAGAGAGTTGCTTTAGTCTTTGTGTGTGTTTGAACCTTGTAAAGTCCTGTGCTAGTTTTCTTAAATCGTCTTTGGTAAGCTTTTGCCTGTTTTTCTGGCAACTAAGGAGAAACCATCCTTTTCTAAGTAAGCTCACCTTTCACGATCACCGCAGGAAATCCGTGGATTCAGCTGTACCAGTAAGCCACGCTTTCCGTCGCTATCTGCTGGGATAAACGTGATGTCCAAATACCAATTATAATTGAACACGAGCGATATTTCATGGTATAATTAGTCCACCAGCTGTAGGACAAGCTATAAACTGAAGGAAAATTCATATTCTCTTTTCAGTAACCACCATTTATTTTGTAGATTAATTTAGAAGTTTCCTTTTTCTAGATAATCGGCTTGTCATTTTTTCCCCCCATAAAACTGCATCCAACTTTATGCCTAATTTTGCTAGTTATTTCAACCTTCCATTGCATTACAGTTGAAATATTAAAATCTGGTTTCCTCTTGGTTCCACAAAGGTTTAACCTCTTGCACTCCCGGATACCGTGGGCAGTCACGTCTCTGCGTCCTAGGGCGCATGAGGGCGCACTGAAAAAAAAAAAGAAGCTGCATTTCCGTTCTTCCACTACAGACACAGCCGCAAACAGAAAGCCAAAGGAGTGCTTTGATTGGTTTAGATTTGACTGACCTCTCATTCGACTAATAAGAGCCTTGAATTGGGTTTCTGAAACCTTGAAGAACCAATGACTGAAAACCTAGCAAGAAGGACTCGCCTACCAACGGCTGCGAATGCAGCGAGCCAATTGAAGCAGAGAAGTTCGACAATTGAAAGCGTACGTCCCGTGCGTAAAATCTGTTTTGTGTAAGCCGCTGGGTGACACACACGCGTTCGCCAGTCTTTTTTTCTTACTACTGTTCTTATTTGTTTTGAAAAATCATTCGTCAAAATTGCAATCATGGAAGCGCAAAACTGCAATAATGGAATCATGGTTTGACCCGGTCGCATGACCAGAACCACCATTGTCACCCCTGAGTGTCACCTTTCTGGTCGCGTGACCAGAACCACCAGTCGTAACAAGCAGACCAGCGTCATGTTCGTCTGACAATGAGGAAGAGAAGTTCGCCAGCGACACTGCTGTTGTGGACAGGTAAGTGTTATAAGCTAACTTATTCTTTATCCCTGAAAATTGTAATCAAAATGACTTTTGACCGATCGGTAAATTAAACTGTGCATCATTGCCACATGATGGACCGTTGACGGACCGGTCCGTGCGCCGCATCCGGACCGTGAACGCCCCCCCCCCCCCGCTACTCTTCTGTAGCGGATTGCAGATATATTGTAGATATTTTAGCACAACTGTGCGTAGTAGACCGTGGTGCACCGTCACCGCGGTCCGTCATGTAGCGATGGGCGATGTCCGTCCTCTGTAGCGGGGGGGTGGGGTGGGAGTTGTTATCTTCTACATTATAGATATTTTAGTATAATTTTTAGTGCACTGTAGGTTATTTTTTCTTGTAAAAAAAAAAGCCACACATTTTTTACGTGGCATGCTTCTTTGTGTGTGGGGGCTTGTTTGTTCATTCATTCATTCATGAATGAATGAACAACCCCCCCACACACACACACACATAGCCCTGAGTGTCACCTTTCATTTAGAGCCCAAGATGAAGCTTCTATATTGAATCATTCAAAAGTTACAGACGTTTTTCCAAACTGTGCCATTTGGCACAATTTGGCACAGTTCAAAAACGCCTGGGAACAACCTGAGAACAAAGCTGTGTAATATATTCATTTTTTGTGGTATTTTGACCTCAGCTGGATAACATTTGGTTCTACATTTCTGTTGCATTTTCCAGCCCGGATCTGACAGCTGTGTGCTATTTGCAAGCATTTGTATCAAAAAAAAACACCCAGGCGAAATTTATTTTCTTCAAGTTCAGTATGTTTAGATGACTGTTACTCAGTGGCAGGCGCACTTAGAGAGATTATGACTGTTTTGGCAAAAAATTCAAAGTGTTTTCTTTTAAATGAGACCAACCCCATGAAGATGCTGCAAAGGGTTGAAGAACAGCTTTTGATTTACTTTGGGTACGTTATTTTTTTGCGTTTTTTAGGGAAATTGACCAGAGTGCAAGGGGTTAACTATAGATTTTATGCTCAGGAATGCATTAACACTCGATATGATATCTGACCACTGTTGATCATTTTGAACCTGTTTACAAATCATTAGAATGCAATGTCATTTAACCTGAAGGAGATTCATTAATAAACTTGTGAATGAGAGAAGTTGCATTTGATTTCTATTGCATATACGCTTTCCTGGGTCACGGTAACAATTAAGGAAAAAGGCAAAAAAAAATTACGGACTTGGAACGACCCGTCGAGGATCTTGAACAATGTTCTCGTATGGATGATCTAATTATAAGTGGACTAGACATCAAATATCAATCATATGCTCATGCTACAGCAGGATTGAGAGGTGAGGAGGCTCCCGCAAGTGAATCAGTCTCCCTGGAAAACCAGGTGCTTCAGTTCCTTGATAGTAGAAATATAAAGGTCGAAGCAAATGCAATTTCAGGCTGTTATGCTTTACCCAGAAAGGATAATAAAACAAAGAAAGCAATTGTGATGCGCTTTGTGAACAGAAGGGTAAAGAATGACATACTGAGGCAGGCCAGAAAGCTACGGGGAACAGAAGTTTACCTAAATGAACACCTAACAAAAACTAATGCTGAAATAGCACGGCAAGCACGGATGCTGAAAAGCCAAAATAAGATACAGGCAACATGGACAAGAAATTGTAGAGTTTGGATCAAACTAAATGGAACACCTGAGGAAGCAAAGAGTATAATAATCAGGGATGGTACTGACTTAAATAAATACAGATGAACACTGATTAAGAAAATTAAGAGACAATGATAATCCATATCCACACACACGGCAAAAATAGTTCTTTTGACATACCATGTCTATGTACTTTAAAAAAAAAAAACTAAACAAAACAAAACAAACAAAAAAACTTATGACTGACTTGAATAGACATCAATTATCCCCAGTTGGAGGAAGTCATTTGACACAGAGTGAGGAAATTCAAACTCTGAAAATATGCCATTATGCTGAACATAAACTACAAGAGATGGAGAATGATATTGATCCTGATAACCACTTTTTCAATAATATTCATAACCATTGTGAATATTACACTGAAAAGCAATTCAAAAGTCAAGTGCAACTAGATGGTAAACTATCAATAATACACTTCAACAGCAGAAGTCTTAACAAAAACTTTCCACAGATTCAGGACTATTTAAAACAGCTAGACAGAAAATTTACAGCTATCGCAGTCTCTGAAACTTGGCTTAATGAAGAGCAGGCTCCCCTGATGGCAACAGAGGGATATCAGATGTTTCATATTAACAGATCTCAGAAAAAGAGTGGTGGTGTTGCACTGTATATTGATGACCTGTATAGGTGTAAACTTGTAAATGGAATGTCCTTTGCACTACCAGGGATTTTGGAATGTGTTACTGTTGAGATTGACCAAGATAAAACAAAAAAGCTAATTGTAAGTTGTATATATAGAATGAATGCCGGGAGCCGGGAGCTTGCATTGAGACATTCAGAGATAAATTAGTCAAGCTGTACAATAATATTACTAGTAAGAAAATGGTTGTAATTTTTGGAGATTTCAATATTGATTTACTAAATCCATATCAACAAAATGTAATTACAGAGTTCATGAACTCTATGTACAGCATGAGTCTATATCCCACAATAACACATCCCAGTAGAATCACAGTTCACACTGCTACACTTATTGACAACCTGTTTGTTAATATTATTGATAAGAAAATAGAAAGTGGATTATTGATAAATTGCATAAGTGACCATTTGCCAACCTTTGCACTTATCCATGGCCACACGGGGGCCAATACAGAAAATTTTTTTAAAATCGTTCAGATACAAATCACAAAATGCAATCAGTTCTTTTAAAGAAGACTTGCTGAAGCAGGACTGGACAAGCACCTGTCATCATGGATCCTGGACTACCTCACGAACCGGCCTCAGTTTGTGAGAACCCGGGACTGTGTGTCCGACACGATCATCAGTAGCACGGGGGCCCCCCAGGGAACGGTGCTGGCTCCCTTCCTGTTCACTCTTTATACTGCGGACTTCTCACACAACACAACACACTGCCATCTACAGAAGTTCTCTGATGACTCTGCGATCGTTGGCCTCATCTCCAATGGAGATGAAGCTGAGTACAGAGGGCTTATCCAGGACTTCGTGGACTGGTGCCACCGGAACTGCCTCCAGATCAACGCGAGAAAAACTAAGGAGCTGGTGGTGGACTGCCGCAGGCAAGGACAACCCCTCACAGCACCAGTAAATATACAGGGAACAGACATCGAGATGGTGACAGCCTATAAGTACCTGGGTGTTCATCTGAACAATAAACTAGACTGGTCACACAATACTGACGCACTCTACAAGAAGGGACAGCGCAGGCTGTTCCTGCTGAGGAGACTCAGGTCTTTTGGTGTACAAGGCGCGCTGCTGAAGACATTCTACGACACGGTGGTGGCATCAGCCATCACTTTTGGAGTGGTCTGCTGGGGCAGTGGCATTACTGCAGCCGATAGGAAGAGACTGAACAAACTGATCAAGAAAGCTAGCTCTGTCCTGGGGCAGCGCCTTGATCCGATGGAGGAGATAGGAGAGAGAAGGACGGTGGCTAAACTGTCATCTCTGCTGGAGTCCGAGTTCCACCCTATGCAGGACATACTGAATGCACTGAGGAGCTCATTTAGCAGCAGACTACATCATCCCAGGTGCACAACCGAGAGGTTTCGCAGGTCCTTCCTACCAACGGCTGTCAGACTGTACAACCTAAGCAGGACTGCTTGCAGAGATAGCAAAAGACGTAACAACTAATAGTTTTTTGAATGCAAAAGATGCAATAGACTTACACAATGGTCCCCTCCGGCATACAACTAGGAAAATACCGGTCGCTATGGAGAGTGAGAATATGTATGGGCACATAATCATACCATGTAGGATAACTAAGTAGACGGTTGTGCTGTTTCATCCCATCTAGCAACAATGCTCTGCACTGTGTGTGTTTATATATTTACATATTTATTCCATCTAGCTACAATGCTCCGCACTGGGTGTGTTTATGTTTATATATCTATATATTTATTCCATCTAGCTACAATGCTCCGCACTGTGTGTTTATATATCTACATATTATTCCATCTAGCTACATTGCTCCGCACTGTGTGTTTACATATTCATATATTTATTCCATCCAGCTACAATGCTCTGCACTGTGTGTCTGTGTGTGTGTATATATATATTTTATAGTAATATGTACATATGTATATTAGCTGCTCTTGCTTGCTTGTTTTTTTTTCTTGCCTTCTGATTGTTGCTCTGAGTGTTGCTATCCCTGTGCTGTTGCAATCCTGGAATTTCCCCGTTGTGGGACTAATAAAGGCTTATCTTATCTTATCTTAAGTCTATGTATCAGATGTAAATGAAGCCTATTGTGGCGGATAATAAAATAAGGCAGCGAACTGATGGTTTTAAGTAGGTTTATTAAATCATACCGCCATCACGGAGCTCGCCCCGGTGCCGTGCATGCGCGCCAGAGCGAGCCCGGAGGCTCTTCAGCGGAAGGGCAATGCGTCCAGTGGAAGAGGGTCAGATACAGAGCAATGCAGCTTATATACCCAACTACAGACAATACATGAAAGGCATTCACAGCAGTAGGTATGGGCATTTGCATTTGAGAGACACACATAACAATAAGGAGATTGCTGGCCGGGATTCGCTTCTGCTCCGGAGCTGCAGGACAAAAGAGGTTACAAGGCACATCTACATATTGTTATCAGTGTATAGACACAGTAAGGGCAGGAAGCATGAACACAATGCATGAATGGCACATTAACATCACAGTACTGAGCCGGAAAAAGCCAGAAGAAGCAGGGCTGCCTGTTGACATTAATACACACATTTCACTGTTCTGTTAACTGCTCTAGTCGAGCACTGTGCTTATCCCAGTCTGTTGTGGGGGGTATCCCCACACTACTCCCCCCCCCCCAGAGGGCTCAGCAGGCGGCTGAGGTTGAAGTCGACAAACAGGATCCTGGCGTACGTCCCTGGGGAGTCGAGGTGTTGCAGGATGTAATGTAGTCCCATATTCACTGCATCATCCACTGACCTGTTTGACCGGTAGGCAAACTGCAGTGGGTCCATCAGGGGGCCTGTGATGACCTTCAGGTGGTTCAGCACCAATCTCTCCAAGGATTTCATGACCACAGAGGTCAGGGCAACAGGTCTGTAGTCGTTTAATCCTGTAATAGAGGGTTTCTTGGGAACTGGAATGATGATGGAGCGTTTGAAGCAGGAAGGCACTTCACGCAGCTCCAGTGATCTGTTAAAGATCCGGGTGAAGATGGGGGCCAACTCGTTGGAGCAGACTCTCAGGCAGGACGGAGACACACCATCCGGTCCTGCAGCCTTCTTGAGACATGCTCTTAGTCAAAACTATTATTGAACGCTTAGTGAAACCTGCATTCAATACTGCACGGTGGCGCAGTGGTTTAGCACTGTGGCAGCACAGTTTTACCCTCGGCCGGGGGATCGCGGGGATCATGAGATCGTGGGTTCGATCCCAGCCCCCGACCAACAGTGATCTGTGTGGAGTTTGCATGTTCTCCCCGTGTTGCGTGGGTTTACTCCGGGATTTCTCCGGTTTCCTCCCGCATACCAAAAACATGTAGGTTTAGGGCGCTCGCACACGCAGCGACCAGCAGCCGGTAGCTTGTTACCAGACTGCAAACCAAGTCTACCTACGGGTACAAATAAGTAACAAACAAAAAAAACAAAACAAAAAAAAACACTGACGTATATCTGTAACCTGTCTCTCCAAACAGGTATATTTCCCAATGCAATGAAAATAGCTAAAGTAATTCCGATATACAAGACGGGTGACAGAGGGGAACTCTCAAACTATAGACCAATTTCACTATTGAAGCAATTTTCCAAGATACTTGAAAAAATATTCTATGAGAGAATTGACAACTTCATACTGAAGAATAATTTATTGTGTGAGCAGCAATATGGGTTCAGACACAAGAGGACAACTGCATTTGCTCTAATGGAGTTTACAGAAAAAATATCAACCGCCATTGAAAATAAAGAGTATTCATTTGGGGTATTCCTGGATCTTAAAAAAGCATTTGATACAGTGGATCATAATTTATTATTAAAGAAACTGTTATGACCCGAGCGCTAATGTTATTTGTGCTCGGGCTATTCCTGTCAGGTCTTGACAGCGGCGTTGTTATTCCGGCTCTCCGAGCTCTTATTGTGCCAGCGCTTGGGGAGGCTTCCGCTCAGCTGTCAAGACCTGAACAGCTGTTCTGCATTTGCGGTCGTTAGCAGCCGGCTTCTTAAACCGACGCTAGCGGCTGCATTCTTGCAGCAGTGTCTGTCGCTGATCGTCGGAGCGATCGTACGTATGGATTAATACTACATTGCCTGTCTGTGGTGTGACCGTCTCATCCTGTGGACCCGTGAGTGAGCTTATTAGCCTTACGCCTCCCTGTGTGTAGACTTGTTGGTGTCATAGCCTCAGCGGCCTGTATTATTGTGATTTTCACCGTAATAAAGACTTTGACACAACTCTCTGGTGACGGTGTGGCGTCTTATGGTGGCTCGCGAGGGCCACCGCGTGACAGTACACTGCTGCCACAAAACGGCGTTTACAGTGACGCCAACCCGAGACGCCTTTCACCAGTGAGTTAGTGTCATTAGGACATCACTTTTTCCTGTCTGGGTACCGTGTGCTGGAGGAATGCCGTCGCGGAGGGGCCGCACTCGGAGTTCGAGCCACGAGCTGGCGGACGTCCTGGAATACGTGGATGAGACGCTCATCTCTGCTTCCCTCCTGGACTACAACCATGACGTACACTGGTACCTGGACTGCGCTGAGGATGTACTCAATCATCTTTCTCCCCGCTACGCCGACCACCCAGAAGTCGATGCGAGGAGGGCTGATATCGCCGTGCAACGCGAGATACTCCGTATGGTGGAGGAGGACTACGGCAAGAAGCAGAGGAGGAGGAGTTCACACTCCTCGCCTTGGGATCCCGTTCCTGTCCTCGATCCACTCCAGGAGTTCGCACCATCTGGGGGCCGTCGTAGACGTCGGCGCCGCGGCCAAGGGCATCTCCAGCAAGCTTCTGTTCTGGATCCAGTTCCGGGCCGCCGGAATGACCCAGTCAACCAGTCAGCTGTCACTCCGGCGTCATGTCAGGAGGGGATTCCTGCAGCCTCTCTTCCCGGGCCATCTTCCCCTGCTGTCTGGTCAGCATGTTGTGCCCGGCCCGCTTCGGCTGTCGCTCCCTCGTCCTCGATGCCTTCTCCAGCTGCTGTGTGTGACAAGAGCCCTGCTTCGGCGAGCCCCGCCCATGGATCCTGTCTTACCATCCAGCGAGCGAGGGAAGGAGCAATGCCCCCTACAGCTGGCACCACCCTCCCTTCGGGAGACAGGCAAATTCATGTTCACTCCCCTACTTATAATAGTGATCTGTCTTGTCTGACTCCTGGGGGTGGAGTTCGGGGTTTGCAGCCCCCCGAGCTCCTACCACCAGCTGTAGTCATCTGTTCTGAACCTGCTGCCTCTGTGTTTTCCTCCGCTGAGCGGTCCTCAGCATTAGGTCTACGTCGTCGAGCGAGGAGGAGGCCTGCGGCTCTGGGAATAATCCCGGCCCCGCAGCCACGTTTTGGACAGAAGAGAAGAGCGGACTGCGGTGTGGAGCCTGAGCCGACGAGGAAGCGTCCCCGGGTCTCCACCGAGGAGCAGCCCGAGCCAGCGGGTCGAGGGTCCCCTGCCGCCACGCTGTGCGGGTTATCGGTGTGGACACCAGCGCGAGAGGATCCAGCTGCAGAGACCATCATGCCGGCTGCGGAGCCCAACGCAGCTGAGTGGGAGCCCGACGATGAGCTTCTACCCGAACCTGGATCGACGGAGTCCTGGACGGCTCCAGAGCCCGAGTGCAGGCAAGTGCTCTTCTTTGTTTTCCTTTGTGGTGTGTTAGAGCATTTTTACCTGCCTCACGGGGAGGCGAGCGAAGGGCAGCCATCTGCTGCGCCTGAACTCGTCTCACTGGGCTCTGGCGCTGCCGGGGATACTGAGCCTGGTCCTCCCTGTTCCTCTGAGCCTCTTCACAGTGTCGCCAGCTTGGAATCTGTAGAGGTCACGGTGCAGGAGGTCCCAAGTTCGGGGGTGGAGGTCGTCGCCTATGCGGTGCCGACCCAGTCGGAGTCCGATGAGGCCCAGTGGGGGTCCGACGCGGGGGCAGCTGTGACCCAGCGGGGGTCCGACGCGGATGCAGCGGTCACCCAATCGGGTCACCCAATTGGCGGAGCTACAACGGCCGCATCGGTGTGGGTCAAGGTCGGTACAGGAGCTGCAGACCCTTCACCGCCTGATGTGATTTGGGCTCGTCATCACGATTATTCCCCTCTCAGGAGCCACCAGCTGGGGTCGTCAGCGCCGGAGGCTGTTGGAGGTTTTCTTCTTGCAGGCTGGTGCTTCCATGTAATTTCGCTGTCAGGGAGGTCGCCGCACGCTATTCCTCCATGGTTCTGGTGGCTGAGGGATGCGGGTCGGCCACCCGAGGAACTGCTTCACTGGTTCGGCGCCTTGGGTCGGCCACCTGATAAACTGTGTTTGTTACTGGGTGGCCTGGTTCGGCCGCCGGAGGATTTGACTCTCTGGGCCTGGGACTGGGGCAGGCCGCCCGACCACGTACTGTTCCCCGTGACTACCCGTGGGCCATCGGACGCAGGGAGGCCACCGGAACTATGCCTGGGGCGTTTGGTCTCCGCCTGTCATCCTCTGTTTGGACCATACAGTGTAAGGTCATCCGGAACGATTAAATTGCCTCATGTATGTTTGATGTAGCATGTTTTTTCTTTTTTTCCCCCTCTCCTATCTGAGGGGTTATAACATGTATTTTGTGGTTTTTCATAGGCACTCTGGTGTTCGAGGATGATGTTTTGTTTTTCTTTTGTGTTGGGTTAAACAGTACTTTTGTGTAGAATGTGGCAGAGTTTTCATGCACTTGGGTAACTTGGGAGCATAAATTGATCCATTGTGGCATTTAAGAGTTTGTGTGTGTGAACAGTGTGGAAAGACCTTCTCTCAGATTTAGACCACATGAAGTCATGTTCTATGGAGTTAAACAGTTTGTCTGTGGGCACTGTGGGAAAACCTTCTGTGTCGGGTAAATTACGCTCTGTATGGTTTGTGCCCCATGTATTGTAACTCTTGTCCTATTTGTTTCGTTGTTTCTGTGGGAATGTTATGGGTATGTCAGGGGATGTGTTTTTTTGGGGGGGGGCCTTGTTGGTATTTGTTTCGCTCCCTCTTTGCCTGTTCCTCCATTCACTCACCCTGTGGGTGGGGGTGGGGTGGGGCTAGGTGTTACAGGGCGTTCGGAGCCCGCCTTTGAGAGAGGGGTACTGTTATGACCCAAGCACTAATGTTATTTGTGCTCGGGCTATTACTGTCAGGTCTTGACAGCGGCGTTGTTATTCCGGCTCTCCGAGCTCTTATTGTGACAGCGCTCGGGGAGGCTTCTGCTCAGCTGTCAAGACCTGAACAGCTGTTCTGCATTTGCAGTCGTTAGCGGCCGGCTTCTTAAACCGATGCTAGCGGCTGCATTCTTGCAGCAGTGTCCGTCACTGATCGTCGGAGCGATCGTACATGTGGATTAATACTACATTGCCTGTCTGTGGTGTGACCGTCTCATCCTGTGGACCCGTGAGTGAGCTTATTAGCCTTACGCCTCCCTGTGTGTAGACTTGTTGGTGTCATAGCCTCAGCGGCCTGTATTATTGTGATTTTCACCGTAATAAAGACTTTGACACAACTCTCTGGTGACGGTGTGACGTCTTATGGTGGCTCGCGAGGGCCACCGCATGACAGAAACTACAAAATTGTGGTATTAGGGGGGTAGCACTGTCCTGGTTATGTAGTTACTTAAAGAATAGATATCAGTATGTATGTGTTGGTAACAAAAACTCACAGTTACTGAAGGTTACTTGTGGAGTCCCACAGGGTTCAGTTTTGGGGCCATTGTTATTCAATATGTATATAAATGATATATGTAAAGTTTCAGAAAAAATGGATTTAATATTGTTTGCCGATGACACTAATTTATTATGCAGTGGAAGCAATTTGCAACAACTTTTGGATACACTCGGAAAGGAATTAGGAAAGCTTAAACTGTGGTTTGATTCAAACAAGTTAACGCTCAAATTAAGTAAGACAAAATTTATAGTTTTTAACAACCATCACAACAACTTAGTATCTAAACTCAGTGTAAATGGTGTAGAGATTGAAATGGTACCCGAAACTAAATTTCTTGGAGTAATAATTGATAATAAACTGTGTTGGAAGTCATACATTAATTATATTAAAGGTAAAATATCCAAATCAATTGCAATACTACACAGAGTGAAATACTTGCTGAATCAACAAACACTATATACCTTGTATCATTCATTAATACTCCCATACATGACATATTGTACTGAAGTATGGGGAAATACATATAAAACAATCATATATCCAGTCTTTATGCTTCAGAAGAGAGCTATTAGAATAATAAACAAAGCTGCTTACAGGGAACCAACAAACCCACTTTTTCTTAAATTAATAGCTCTCATGTTTAAAGATCTGGTTGACTTTAAAACTGCAGTAATAATGTTGAAAGTGAAGAATCTATCACTGCCCGCAAATATCCAAAAGTTGTTCCAAATAAGGGAGAAACAATATCATTTCAGAGGAACATGTATATTTCAAAAACCTTCAGTGAGAACTACCACCAAGCAACACTGTGTTTCAGTGCAAGGAGTCAGATTATGGAACGATTTTGGACCTGAATTAAAATCATGTACAACGCTTGGACAATTTAAACAAAAACTAAAGGAAGAAATACTCCAAACATATATACAAGATGACATGTAAAATCACATAAGGATTGTCATTTCCAGTCTGCGTTGTGTTGTTGCTTAGTTTTTTTGTCACATTTTGTCTTAGCTTTGTTCTGAATTGTAATCGCTCTTGTTTTGTTTTTCTTTTAAATTCTTGGATGGAATATGGTGGGCAATATAAGCTGCGGCTTCAGCCATCACCCATTTCGGATAATTAATGTTGAACTGTATAATCAGAGGAGTTATTGTCTAATTTGACCTTGTTGGATTTTCTTCCCCCCTTTGTTATATTATTCTGTTTCTTTTAATCTGTACTTTTAATCTATCCGAAATAAAAATTCATTCATTCATTCATGTGCTCATGTGTGCTATGGGCATCATGCAAAATAATCATGTGTAAGTGTGGGCCTTAAACATTGTGCAGCACAGTCAGGTGCAATGGTGTGCTGTGGACATTGTGCAGTATTAAGATAAGATAAGATAAGATAAGATAAGCCTTTATTATTCCCACAATGGGGAAATTCCAGGATTGCAACAGCACAGGGATAGCAACACTCAAAGCAACAATCAGAAGGCAAGAGAAAAAACAAGAGCAGCAAGCATACATATGTACATATATATATATATATATATATATATATATATATATATAGACACACAGTGCGGAGCATTGTAGCTAGATGGAATGAAACAGCACAACCGTCTACTTAGTTATCCTACATGGTATGATTATGTACCCATACATATTCTCACCCTCCGTAGCTACTGGTATTTTCCTAGTTGTATACCGGAGGGGACCCTTGTGTAAGTCTATTGCGTCTTTTGCATTCAATACTATTAGGTTGTCACGTCTTTTTGCTATCTCTGCGAGCAGCCCTGCTTAGGTTGTACAGTCTGACAGCCGTTGGTAGGAAGGACCTGCGAAACCTCTCAGTTGTGCACCAAGGATGATGTAGTCTGCTGCTAAATGAGCTCCTCAGTGCATTCAGTATGTCCTGCATAGGGTGGGACTCGGACTCCAGCAGAGATGACAGTTTAGCCACCGTCCTTCTCTCTCCTATCTCCTCCATCGGATCAAGGCGTTGCCCCAGGACGGAGCTAGCTTTCTTGATCAGTTTGTTCAGTCTCTTCCTATCGGCTGCAGTCATGCCACTGCCCCAGCAGACCACTCCAAAAGTGATGGCTGATGCCACCACCGTGTCATAGAATGTTTTCAGCAGCGCCCCTTGTACACCAAAAGATCTGAGTCTCCTCAGTAGGAACAGCCTGCGCTGCCCCTTCTTGTAGAGTGCGTCAATATTGTGTGACCAGTCTAGTTTATTATTCAGATGAACACCCAGGTATTTATAGGATGTCACCATCTCGATGTCTGTTCCCTGTATATTTACTGGTGCTGTGAGGGGTTGTCCTTGCCTGCGGCAGTCCACCACCAGCTCCTTAGTTTTCCTCGCGTTGATCTGGAGGCAGTTCCGATGGCACCAGCCCACGAAGTCCTGGATAAGCCCTCTGTACTCAGCTTCATCTCCGCTGGATATGAGGCCAATGATCCCAGAGTCATCAGAAAATTCTGTAGATGGCAGTGTGTTGTGTTGTGTGAGAAGTCCGCAGTATAAAGGGTGAACAGGAAGGGAGCCAAAACCGTTCCCTGGGGGGCCCCGTGCTACCGATGATCGTGGTGGACACACAGTCCTGGGTTCTCACAAGCTGTGGCCGGTTAGTAGGGAGTCCAGGATCCATGATGACAGGTGCTGGTCTACCCCTGCGCACAGCAGCTTGTCCTTCAGGATCATCGGTTGGATGGTGTTGAAAGCACTGGAGAAGACAAAGAACTAACTAACTAACCTGCACTTATATAGCGCTTTTCTAGTCACAAAGACCACTCAAAGCGCTTTCACTAATACTAACCCTCTATTCTAAGGGCCTATAGGAAACAGATATCTAGGGACAATTTAGAACAGCCAATTAACCTAACATGCATGTCTTTGGATTGTGGGAGGAAACCGGAGCCCCCGGAGTAAACCCACACAGCACAGGGAGAACATGCAAACTCCACACAGAAAGGTTCCAACCCCTGCCAACCTGGGGATTTGAACCAGGAACCTTCTAGCTGTAAGGCAACAGTGCTAACCACTGCACCACCGTGCTGCCCGAGAAAGAACATGATCCTCACTGTATTCCCGGCCTTCTCCAGGTGGGACAGAGAACGGTGAAGGAGGAAGATCACCGCATCCTCCACCCCAATGCCATGCTGGTAGGCGAACTGGAGTGGATCCATCGCTGGTCCCACCAGGGGGCGGAGGTGAGCAAGGAACAGTCTCTCCAGGGTCTTCATCATGTGGGACGTCAAGGCCACTGGTCTGTAGCTGTTCAAATCTTTGGGGTGGGAAGTCTTTGGTACAGGTACCACACAAGATGTTTTCCACAGCTGTGGTACCCTCCCCAGCTTCAGGCTCAGGTTGAAGATGTACGTCACAATCCCACACAGCTGGTCTGCACAGGACTTGAGGAGCTTTGCACTGATGCCGTCCGGTCCCGACGCCTTCCTCGCCTTGATCTTCCTCAGCTCCGTCCTCACCTGGGTCTTAGTGAGGGTCAGGTTGGGGGGCTGTGTGTTGGGAGTGGGGGGGTGTTGGTGGAGTGGGGAGTGGGCAGCAGGACTTCATGTCTTTAGAGGCAGCAGTGGTTGTTGTGCAGTCAGGGGGGAGGGCGGTTGGTCAAACCTATTGAAAAACTGATTCAGATTGTTCGCCCACTCCCTGCCCCCCGTGGCCTGGCGGGGAGGTATTCTGGAGCCCAGAGATGGTTTTAAGGTTTCTCCAGACCCCGCTGATGTTGCTCTGTTGCAGCTTGTCCTCCATCTTCTTCCTGAAGCTGTCCTTGCCTTCTCTGATCTTCCTCCTCAGCTCCCTCTGTACGGACTTCAGCATCTCCCTGTTCCCCGACCTGAAGATCCTCTTCTTCTCTCTCAGAAGTGTTTTTATCTCAGGGTTGATCCAGGGTTTGTTGTTTGAGCAACACCGTATTTATTATTTATTATTATATATTATTTAATATTCTATAACCATGTGACACTTTTAACCCATTATGTGTGCTATGATCTGCTTGTCTTTTGTGTTAGTTTATTCTTTTTATCTCTGTTGTCTTTTACTGTTTGACATTAAGCTGCTCATGGGACTGAAGATGGAAATCAGCTATTTTGCTATAATCTTGCATATTTACATGTGAAAATATTCATTAATATGCACTGTCCCATTTTTAAAAATCACAAAAACATGAAAATTTACAGGAAAAAAGTAGCAACTTTTTACTTGTAAAAAAAAGTCACAAATCTCTGAGAAAAAAGTTGAAAATTTCTGAGAAAAAAGTCACAAATTTGCAAAGCTACAAGAAAAAAGTTGAAAATTTACAGGAAAAATTACAGTTACAACAAAAGTAGAAATTTGTGATAAAAAGTTGAACATTTTTGAGAAAAAGTGACAAATTTATGAGATAAAATGCAGATTCATGTGTAAAAATTTGCAAATTTCCAAGAAAAAAATTGTAAGTTTCTTTCAAAAAAAGGCACAAATTTCTGAGAAAAAAGTTACAGATTTATGAGGGAAAAAAGCTGCAAACTTACAAGAAAACAAGCAAATTTGGGATCGTTTTTCCTAACAAGGGGGATGCCCCCCCCCCATATCACCTACTGTCTACAGGGACTCACCTGCTGCAGAAGAGCCTGACACGTTCTGGCTGGGATTCGTGTCAAACAGGACAGGAGGAATGTGGCCGCCGTCCCGTAACACGACGCGTCCTCATCAGCCTGGGACAGATCTGAAGAACATGGATGTGATTTTAGTGACTCAGCAGTATTCACGCTGCTTGGCTGACGTTTCCTCACAGCCGCACCGCTACCTTCTTTAGCCACAGCTGCTGCCAGGGCACTCTGCATGTGATTGGCCAGGAGGGCTGTGGGAGCGTTGGCGAGTCCGTCCGCCACCACCATGGACACCAGGTGACCGGCCGTGGCCACGGAGTCGAGAGCGTCCGCGGCGCTGGAGAAGTGCTTGTCCCCCGTGTTGGTGGTTATCCTCAGCAGCACGCCGGGCATCACCTCTAATGCTGCCAAGCCTGTATCGGCTGGAGTGGAGAAAAACATTCCAGCCTCACTTCCAAAAAAGGTTATGACGCTGTAAAATCCTAATCAAAACAGAATGTGATGACGGAGAAATCTCATAAACCATCTGAGAAGCGATCAGAGCAGTTAGCTGGACCTCTGTGGGAGAACGTTGACCCATTCCTGTCTGACTGCAGCTGCTCAGCAGTCCTGCTCTTCTTTGTCATATTTTGTATTTCATGATGTTTTCCACGTACCAAAAGCCAGTTTAGAAAGCTTGGGATCAGTCCGCCAAGGTCTCCGCCTTTGACTGCCACCTAATCCACATAGCACCGGACTTCCATGATCCCTCCTGCAGGTGGTGAACCTACTGGAGGGCGGACCCATGTAACTCCTTCGGGCTGAGCCCGGCCGGGTCCCATGGGTGGAAACCTGGCCACCAGACGCTAGCCTTCGAGCCCCTCCCCCAGGCCTGGCTCCAGGGTGGGGCCCCGGTAACCCCATACCGGGCGGGGTACACTGAATCCTTGATATACAATTTATCATGAGAGTCTGTTGGATCGTTCTTAGTCTGGCCCTTCACCCAGGACCAGTTTGTCTTGGGAGACCCTATCAGAGGCAAATTGCCCCGGACAACATAGCTCCTGGGATCACTGGGGCACGCAAACCCCCCCACCACGATAAGGTGACGATCCATGAGGGGGCCGTTGGTCGAACCTCGGATTCAGGAGGAGCAATGTGGTTTTCGTCCTGGCCGTGGCACATCGGACCAGCTCTTTACCCTCTCGAGAATTCTTGAGGGTTCGTGGGAGTTTGCCCAACCAGTTTACATGTGTTTTGTGGACTTGGAGAAGGCATTTGACCGCGTCCCTCGTGGATTTTTGTGGGGGGTGCTTCGGGAGTATGGGGTATCGGGCTTGTTGTTACGAGCTATTCGGTCTCTGTACGACCGTTGTGAGAGTTTAGTTCGTATTGCCAACACTCGGTCGGAGTCATTCCCAGTGAGAGTTGGACTCCGCCAGGGCTGCCCTTTGTCACCGGTCCTGTTCATAATTTTTATGGACAGGATTTCTAGGCGCAGCCAGGGAATGGAGGGTGTCATGCTTGGTGACCACAGGATCTCATCTCTGTTGTTTGCAGATGATGTTGTCCTGTTGGCTTCATCCAGCAATGACCTACAGCTCTTGCTGGGACGGTTTGCCGCTGAGTGTGAAGCGGCTGGGATGAGAATCAGCACCTCCAAGTCCGAGTCCATGGTCCTCAGCCGGAAAAAGGTGGATTGTCCTCTCCGGGTTGGGGACAGGCTCCTGCCCCAAGTGGAGGAGTTTAAGTATCTTGGGGTCTTGTTCACGAGTGAGGGGAAAATGGAGCGAGAGATCGACAGACGGATTGGAGCAGCATCTGCAGTGATGCGGACGTTGTACCGGTCTGTTGTGGTGAAGAGGGAGCTTAGTTCTAAGGCAAAGCTGTCGATTTACCAGTCAATCTACGTTCCTACTCTCACCTATGGTCACGAGCTTTGGGTAATGACCGAAAGAACGAGATCGCGGATACAAGCGGCTGAAATGAGCTTTCTCCGTAGGATTGCTGGACTCACCCTCAGAGATAGGGTGAGGAGCTCAGTCATCCGGGAGAGGCTCAGAGTAGAACCGCTGCTCCTCCACATTGAAAGGAGTCAGTTGAGGTGGTATGGGCATCTGATTAGGATGCCTCCTGGACGTCTCCCACTTGAGGTGTTTCAGGCACGTCCCACTGGGAGGAGACCCCGGGGCAGACCCAGGACTCGGTGGAGAGACTATGTCTCCCAGCTAGTCTGGGAACGCCTTGGTATCCCCTCTGAAGAGCTGGAGCAGGTGGCTGGGGAGAGGGAAGTCTGGGCTTCTCTGCTTGAACTGCTGCCTCCGCGACCTGGACCTCCGGAAAAGCGGTAGAAGATGGATGGATGGATGGATGGATGGATGGATGTTTTCATCGGTGAAATGGAAAAAAAAAATAGGAAAAAAGAACAGAAAAAAAGAGAAAAATAAAACAGAAAGTAAAGAAAAAAGAGGGAAAAAAGGCTCCAGACCTGGACTGCAGGCAGACCAGTCCAACAGCTGGACTCTTCTGCTGTGAAGCTCTGCTGTTGTGGTGGATCCACTATGGGCAGGTTAGCATTGTCTTGCTGAAATATGCAAGGTCTTCCCTGGAAAGACGTCATCTGGATGAGAGCTGAAGTTGCTCTGAAACCTTTGTACACCTTGCAGCATTCATGGTGCCTTTCCAGATGTGCAGGTTTCCAGTTCCAGAGGCACTAATGCACCCCCATATCACCAGAAAGGCAGGCTTTTGAACTGAACACTGGCAACAAGACCATCAATGATGAAATCACACAGAACTCGGATCTCCTGACCTTTGACCTTGACCCCAGCATAGATGCAGACCCAGTTGTCGATCAGTGTGAGTGAGTTTGTCAAACATTGAAGCAATTGCCTATTTTCATGAAATTATAAATGCCCAGATCTAACATCTGAAAATGACCTTGAGCTCAAGCTGGGTGCAGACCCACCTGAGGATCATTGTGAGCAAGTTTGGTGACCACTGGAGCAAATGCCGAGTAGGAGTAGCGAGTCCAGTGAAATGTGGATGGACAGACAACTGGACGGACGCTGTGCCATCGTATTAGCTGCGTTTGACTTCACCTGAATGAGCTAACAAACCTGATGGTCCCTCTGTGCAGGAACCATAATATCCCAAAACATTTTCATTTTCTGACAGCTTCCCACTTTGCCTCGGTCCATTTTAATGAGCTTTGGCCCTCAGAAGACGGAGGTGTGTCTGGATCACGTTCACATCTGGCTCCTTCTTTGCATGACAGAGCTTTAACCTGCATTTAAGGATGGCACGGTGAACTGTGTTCACAGATGATGACGTCTGGAAGTGTTCCTGAGCCAATGACAGAGTCATGCCTGGTTTTAATGCAGTTTCGTCTGAGGAACTAAAATGTACAGCATCCAATATTGATTTTTAGCCTTATTTCCATGTTCAAAGATATCTCCAGTTTATCAGAATCTTCTGATGATATTATGCACTGTAGTTATGTTGAGGAATATTATTTTGAAATTTCTTCACAATATGTAGAAACAGATGAGCAACACATCCATTCACAAACCAACTTCATGCATATCATTCATACTGGCACCTACCCTCATTTCTTTCAATGAAATCTTTGATGGCGCCATGGCGGGGTTTAAAGATCAGCTCCCACTGGCTCCACTCGCTCAAATCCTCCAGGAGGGGGCAGGAGAGCAGACCGGCCAGGGCCTGCTCCTTGGACATCTCACCTAAGCACCCCACCGATTCAAGCCCCCCCTCAGCACTGATGGGAGAGACAGAAGAACGACAGATTGGATGAGTGGTGACAGGAGGACGTGGTGGTGTTCCGTGGTTTCAGCAGCATCTTCTTCCTCTGATGTCCATGCAGTATCAGGGTTCCAACCTTGACTGGCCGTGCTTGGGGAGCAGCGCTGACTCGTAGTAGACCTGGCTCAGACCTCCTCCGGCCAGCGCTTTCTGGCGTTGGACCATGCCTGCCAGCATGGTCAGAGTGCCAAGTCCCAAGTCCCGACTATCTCTGACCCTGTAGTGGGACCTCAGTGCCACCTCCATGTAAGCGAGCTGTTGGGAAGGGCGCCGTTTTAGTCACTACAGTGCGTCAATATTCACTCATTCATGACCTTCATTTATACAGGGGGGTGACTGAGAGAAAGCTCTCGTTTTCAACAACTCCCTGATTATAATAAAAACACAAAAACTACAACATACAGTAAACAAAATCATAGATTTAGCCCTCAGGGACCCTCCTTTTCACTACCCTTTGGGATCCTCGAGCCAAAAATGCACACGCAAAAAAATCTGCTATAAAGTCATCAGACATCAATATTTTTTCTGCATAAATCTCTGAAACCACTTTTTACCTCTGCTCAAAACTTTCCAAAAGTTCAGTCGTTCTTTGAATTTTAAAATCCTGAAAATTATTGAATATTTGGCAGTTTTGAGCAGAGCTGAAGTGGTTTAAGAGATTTATGCAGAAAAAATATTCACACATGATGAGTTTATAGCAATTTCTTTGCATGTACATTTTTGGCTCGAGGCTCCACAAAGGGTGCAAAACTGTAAATCTGACACTACATAAAAACACTAATGCACTGAAATCAGTGTTGTTGCTAGTTTTTGACATATCCAGGCTTCTAATCTGGTGCAGGGAGAACAATCTGGTGCTCAACGTGGACAAAACGAAGGAGATGATTATCGACTTCCGGCGGTCACAACCTGAACACATCCCCCTCAGCATCGGCGGCCATTTAGTGGAGAGAGTGGAGAACATCAAGTTCCTCGGAGTGCAGATCTCGCAGGACCTGACCTGGAGCAAGAATTCCTTGGGGATCAGGAAGCGGGCTCAGCAGAGACTACACTTCTTGAGGAAACTCAAGCAGGCCTCTCTCCCCATCTGCATCCTCAGGACCTTCTACAGAGGTGTGGTGGAGAGTGTTCTGACGTACTGCATTGCTACATGGTACTCCAGCTGCAGTATGTCAGACAAAAAAGCCCTGCAGAGGATAGTCAAGGGGGCTGAGAGGGTAATTGGAGTCTCCCTCCCCTCTGTCCAAGAACTTTTTCAGAACCGTTGTAGGAGCAGGGCACTGAACATTGTCAAGGACCGTTCTCACCCTCTGCATAAACACTTTGAACTTCTTCCATCTGGTAAACGATTCTGGAGCATCAGAGGCAGAACCACCAGACTGATCAACAGCTTCCTTCCACAAGCTGTCAGGATGCTGAACAGTTGACCCAGAATCTCTCATACACACTACTGCACCTACGGACATTTTGTATATTATTTGTATATTATAGTTAGTTAGGTTTTTTTTTTCCCAAGTATGTCTCAGGGATGTGTGAATGGATGGGGGGGTGAGGGTGGGGGGTGAAGCTATGTGGGAGTGTGTCTTAAATCATGCTGCTTCTATTTATATGGATGCCGAGAGAAACACAATTTCATCTTGCCTGCACTACAGTTGTATGTACAGCAATATGACAATAAAGTTGATTTGATTTGATTAATCACCAGCAACACATTATTCATTTTATTAAAGAAATCTCATTTTTGTGTTTTTTCATAAATAAAAACAGGGACATAATGTACTCAAACTGGCATTTAAAGGGTTAAAATAGTAATGACTCCTAAATCAGCAGCATTTGATTTGAAAGGTGCCGTCAGACCAAACGTGAAAGCAGAAATTTTTTGTGCGGCACGGCTACATGTTAACTCACGTACCATGGTGCGGTGGCGCACTGGTTAGCACTACGGCACGACAGCAACTCACCCTTGGCCATGGGATCCCTGGTTCGATCCCAACCCCTGACCAACAGTGATCTGTGTGGCGTTTGCATGTTCTCCCCGTGTCTGCGTGGGTTTACTCAGAGAGTTCTCCGGTTTCCTCCCACAGGCCAAAAACATGCAGGTTAGGTTAACTGGAGACTCTAAAGTGGTCCTAGGTGTGAATGTGTGTGTGAATGGTAAAGGGATAGCGCCGTACCGTGGCTGCTTCATCCATCCAGGTGGATGCCCTCAATTTCCCCTCTGGGGATCAATAAAGTATACAAAATCAAAAAAAAAGTAAGCATGCGAACAGACATGAACTCGCCACGTCAGTGAGTTGCAGACAGGCAGAGTCGCCTTTCTAACTTCTGCAGCTGGGTCCTACCTGCTGTAGAAATCCCCATGTTTAGCTTTACATTATCTGGCGGGGCTCTCAACTGGAAAAACTGTCCCCGTCCCCAAAACTTCACCTGGATGATGACTGTTTCCAGTGCTAGCCTGCTAGCCCTCATTAGCACATCCGTGGCAGGAGTCCGTGGGTGGAGAACTCCGACACCTGATTCAGCTGCAGAGCTCCGGTCCGTCCGTCTGCAGGTGGGTCTTATTTTCAAACTAGCTTACTCTCCAGTTTTGATACTTTAACTCCAGTGACGGCTGAATAGCAAGGCTGATTACTAGCTAGCGCTACCAAATACCTCGGACGTGCAAATGCCCAAATTTGCATGTTTTCCACATGTTTACATTATGTTTACATGTATTCGCGTTACGCATTCACGTTTGGTCTGAACGCACCTTAAGTCCTCTAGAAATCTGTTAGTTGATGTTATTACAAAAGTAAAGTTGATGTGGTGCTGTGAAATAAAACCCACTTGAGGTTGTTTTGGTTGAAAACCAAGCGATTTGTTAAGTTGATGAGGTCATTTATTTGATGGTGCTGACTTCAAAAACGTTCTATCACTACTGTAACATAATCCCATTTTCTTTTGTCTCTGAGGTCCAGGGTGGTGAACCTGAGGCTCATCAGTCAGAGCAGCTGTGAAGAGAATATAAATCAGAATACTGCATGTTTACCATTAATAGAAAACACCACTAGTGCATTTCAATAAACTAGTTTTTTAAAGAGAAAAAATGTTTTTTGCAAGATGATTCCAGAAACCTTCTCAACATTCATTACACACTGAAACAGTTCCAGCTGTTGTATGGTTTTAGACAATTTGAAGTTTTGACATGCTATTGCACGCCATGGTGTAAATATACATTCATTCATTCATCTTCTTCCGCTTAATCCTTTTCGGGTTGCGGGGGAGCTGGAGCCTATCTCAGCGTCTTTTGGGCGAGAGGCAGGGTCCACCCTGGACAGATCGCCAGTCCATCGCAGGGCCAACACAGAGAGACAGACAACCATTCACTCTCACATTCATACCTAAGGACAATTTAGAATCCCCAGTTTGATGCCAATTAACCTATCTTGCATGTTTTTGGCATGTGGGAGGAAACCGGAGAAATCCTGGAGTAAACCCACGCAGTCACGGGGAGAACATGCAAACGCCACACAGATCACTGTTGGTCGGGGGCTGGGATTGAACCCAGGATCCCCCGGCCAAGGGTGAGTTGCTGTGCTGCCGCAGTGCTAACCACTCCGCCACCACGCCGCCCGTAAATATACATGTTGTGGGGACACACATTTGTGATCTGCTTTTGGACTCACATTTTAGACCAGAGCAAGGGCAGAGCTTCTGTGGTTATTACAGGAAGCTGCAGGAGATTTAGCTTTGGTATGCAAAGCTTGAGACTGTGGGATATAATTAAGAGATTAATGAGGGGATGCATTGTAGATAGTGGTGTGAAATCATGCAGAGAGGATGCATTGTTGCTGTCTTTATAATGCAATGGTTTTGTGAGACACGTGACCTGTTAACTGTAAGAGTCCTGGTATTTAAGGATGAGAGATCCCTTTGTCGTTCTCTTTTATTCTGCTTCGTGATGTTGGAAGATGTGAATAAAACTGACTTGAGAGATAAACTCTGCCTCGTCATTTTCACATTTCCACACTGGTGACCCCAAGACGTATCATGCATGAGGAGAATTCCTCTGGGCCAGCCTCGTCAGGAGCCCTCAGCCAAGCGAATGCCGCTACAGTCCAGCTACCGGACTTCTGGCAGAACAATCCACGCTCCTGGTTCAACGCGGTTGAGGCGCAGTTCAACCTCTGGGGTATATCGGTAGATGCCACAAGATTCTACCACGTAGTCGCAAAGCTGGACAACAACATGGCCCAGCACGTGGAGAGCCTGATCGACCAGCCGCCGGACAACGACAAATATGGCACATTGAAGGCTGCACTCATCCAGCAATTCACCCCCTCGTCGGAGGAGCGAGCAGAGAGGCTCCTGGGGCTGACGGAGTCGGAAAGTGACATGCCCGCGAACCTGATGGAGAAGTTGTTGAGGTTGAAAGACTCTGACGACGATCACTTCATTTTCACCCACCTTTTCCTCAGGACTATACCGTCAGCAGCGAGAGCGACCCTGGCCAGGTTCACCACTGTTGGCCCACCGGGAGTACCGCGCACTGGGTCGAGAAGCGCAGCGGATTGTCAACGTCCTCAAGCGGCGCGCAGCCGCGGCTGCTGCAGCAGAACTCAGCGCGGCGACCGGAGACGACAGGAGGCCAGAGGCAGCAGTACCAGACGCACCGACGACGGCGGCGGTGGGGGCCAGGCAACGTGGATCGGACGTCCTTTGTTTCTATCATCGCCGCTTCGCAGAGAGGGCATGCAAATGTGTACCACCGTGCCAGTTCGGGCGTTCGGGAAATGCCAAGACCGGGGGTCGCTAGCAGCCGCGGCCCTCGGGAGGGAGAACAAGCTGCTCTACTTTTCGGACGCACGCTTAGGGAGGCAGTTCCTCGTCGACACAGGCTCCCAGTTGAGTTTCATCACACCTTCCTACGCAGACAGACTAGCTGGTTCTGGAGGTCCCCGGGTTTCAGCAGCGAACGGCTCGGAGATTAAGACCTTTAGTGAGAAGACCCTGCTTCTGTCTCTACACGGCCGTACATTTGAGAGGACTTTTGTTGTAGCAGCAGAAAATTTCAATATGTTGGGGGCTGATTTTCTGTGCTCACATGGTTTGTTGGTTGATCTTGCTAACAAGCGCCTGGTTAATGCACTTTCTTTTGATTCTATCCCCCGCACAGTGCGAGTGGCCCCGCCTACAGCACAAGCCAACGTCACAGCTGCAAGCGGTAAGTTCCACACACTGCTCACTCAGTTACCAGCACTCACGGTCCCCACATTTTCGGCAACAGTCGCTAAGCACGGGGTGGAGCATTTTATTACCACTACCGGACCGCCTGTTTTTGCAAAAGCTCGGCGCTTGGACGCAGCTAAACTAGCCATAGCGCGCGAGGAGTTAGCCAACCTGGAGAGGTTGGGCATTATCAGACATTCAAACAGTCCGTGGGCTTCCCCGCTGCACATGGTCCCGAAAGCCGACGAATCATGGCGACCTTGCGGGGATTCCCGCAGGTTAAACAACGCTACAGCTCATGACCGCTACCCAATCCCGCATATCCAAGATTTTTCCATTCATTTGTCAGGGGCCCGCGTTTTTTCTAAAATAGACTTGGTCCGTGGTTACCACCAAGTCCCAGTGCGCGCTGAGGACATACCCAAAACAGCGGTAATAACTCCGTTTGGCCTCTTCGAGTTTTTACGCATGCCATTCAGACTTAAAGGGGCAGCTCAGACGTTCCAACGCATGATGGACGCGGTGCTTCGCGATCTCCCTTTCATGTTCGTCTATTTGGACGATATTTTAGTAGCCAGCGCATCCGAAGACGAACACGAAAAACACCTGACCACAGTTTTCCGAAGGTTGGGAGATCACGGGTTAATAATCAACCCAGCGAAGTGTCAGTTCAGGGTGGCGCAGATCGATTTTTTAGGACACCGTGTCTCCCCCGAAGGAGCAGTTCCGCTTCCAGATAAAGTGCGCGCGGTGGCAGATTTTCCCCGGCCACCGACGGTCAGGGCATTGCAGGAGTTTTTGGGAATGGTGAATTTTTATAACCGTTTTCTCCCCCGCGCGGTGCAACTCATGCAGCCGCTGTATGCCGCGCTCAAAAAAAAGAAACCCGCGGATAAGGTCGACTGGTCCCCAGAGCGGGACCAAGCGTTCTCGGAGGTGAAAGCAGCCTTCGCCAAGGCTGCGTTGTTGGCACACCCAGACCCAACTGCTCGCATAGCGCTCACCACTGACGCTTCAGAGGTGGCCATAGGGGCGGTCGTGGAGCAACATGTAGCCGGGGTTTGGCAGCCCCTCGCCTTTTTCAGCAGGACCTTGCGCGATAGCGAACGTAAATACAGCACATTCAACAGGGAGCTGCTCGCTCTCCATTTGGCCATTCGCCACTTTCAGTTCTGGCTGGAAGGACGCTCTTTCACCGCGTTCGTTGACCACAAACCACTCACATTCGCGATGGCCAAGGTTTCCGAACCGTGGTCAGGCCAGCAGCAGAGACAGCTGGCCGCGATATCAGAGTTTACCACTGATATCCAGCATGTGGCGGGCAAACTCAATGTAGTTGCAGACTGCCTCTCGCGCGGTGTAGCGGCCCCAGTCAGCATAGGAATAGATTACACAGCCATGGCCGCGGAGCAGGGTAGTGACGCGGACGTGCGTGCGCTCCAGTCTTGACCAACAGGGTTAAGGCTGGAGAACAGGGTGCTGTAAGACGGTATGCCCCCACTAATCTGCGATGTCTCCACGGGTTGGCCGCAACCAGTAGTACCAGCTGCATGGCGCCGCCACGTTTTTGACTCGATTCATTCTTTGGCGCACCCTGGAGTGTGCATGTCGGTCAAAATGGTAGGAGAAAAATTTGTGTGGCCAAGCCTCCGCAAGCAAGTGAAAGTGTGGGCAGCAGCCTGCACGGCGTGTCAACGAGCCAAAGTACACAGGCACACGAGAGCTCCTTTGGAGCTGTTTCACATTCTGGCCAAGAGGTTCGACCACGTTCATGTGGACCTCGTGGGCCCCCTCCCGCTGTCACAAGGGTGCACACACCTTCTCACTATGGTGGACCGCACCACGCGCTGGCCTGAAGTGGTCCCGCTGGCATCAACCACGGCCGAGGAAGTTGCGCGCGCATTTTTAACAGCTTGGGTGGCGCGCTTCGGCGTTCCATCAGATGTTACGTCCGACAGAGGCCCTCAATTTGTTTCCGAGCCAACCGCGTACAATCCGCAGGCTAACGGGTTATGCAAACGTTTTCATAGGTCATTGAAAGCAACTCTCAGGGCGTCACTGACGGGTGCAAATTGGGTAGACAAGTTACCGTGGGTGTTGTTGGGGTTGCGTTCTGCGCCTAAAGAAGACTAAGAAGCCTCCCCGGCAGAGCTCATGTTTGCGCAGCCACTCCGGCTCCCTGGGGAGTTTCTCCCAGATAACCCTGCGCCAGACACCTCCCCGTCTCAGCTGTTAGGGAGTGACATAGAATCTAACACGCTGTCCGGCCCCACGCGCCACAGTTTTCCACGCGTTTTTGTGCCTAAAACTTTGAAAAACGCAGAGTTTGTTTTTGTCAGACACGATGCGCACCGAACCCCGCTGCGACCGCCTTATGACGGACCCTTCAGAGTGCTGGAAACAGGGGACAAGCAGTTTTTGCTAGATTTGGGGGGTAGGGAAGAGAAAGATGGCATAAACAGACTCAAACCCGCTTTTGTGGTGGCAGATGAGCAAGTGCTGTTGGCGAAGGCCCCGCAGCGAGGCAGACCCCCGCGGAGGGCTTCACAGAGTAATGTTTCCCCAGAACTCCCACAGGTGCTGACAAAAGGTTCCCACCCCCAGACGGCAAACCCCCAGTGTGACAGCGCCACGTCCATCCCCAGCTACAGCAGATACGGCAGGAGACGGAAGCCCAGACAGCTGGTGGACTAATGTGTATTGATACTATCACGGCATGCATGTTCATACACCCGTGAAGAACTACTAAATATCAGGACTCTCACCCCCATGGACCTTCTTCCAGTTTTTTTAGCTCCTGCCGCTGATCTGATCCATTGTTTGGCCAAAAAAGCAAGACGGCGGAAAAGAGGGAAGAGAGGAGGGATTCTTGCTCGGCTACGAAAAAGAGGCTCGCGAACAGCCTTGCCTGGCATATTTCTATCCAATGCCAATTCTCTCCTGAACAAGGTAGAAGAATTAAGACTGCTGATGCGTTTCAAGGACCTCGCTTCATCGTCTGTCATCTGCTTCTCTGAGACCTGGCTTAATGAGAACATTCCAGATAGCGCGATCAGCCTCGAGGGTTTCCAGCTGATTCGTGCTGACCGCGTCACAGAGCTGTCCGGTAAGTCTATCGGAGGAGGAGTGTGCTTCTATATTAACAACAGCTGGTGCTCTGATGTAACGGTGATTTCCAAACACTGTTCTCCCGCCCTGGAATTTCTTTTCATTAACTGCAAGCCATTTTATTCCCCGCGGGAGTTTGCCTCATTCATTCTCGTCGCTGTGTACGCCCCTCCTGACGCGGACACGCGCGAAGCTCAGCGCGTGCTCGCAGATCACATCCAACTTACGGAGCGGAACTTTCCAGACTCCCTGGTTATTGTGGTGGGCGATTTTAACCAGAGCAATCTGAGTCACGAGCTCCCCCGCTACAAACAGTGTATTAAATGTCCAACCAGAGGAAATAACACGCTAGATCACTGTTATACTTCAGTAAAGGACGCACATCGCGCTGTTCCCCGCGCTGCGCTGGGACTATCGGATCACGTGATGGTTCACCTCATCCCCACATACAAACAAAGACTGAAACTCACTAAACCTGTTGTGACCACCACAAAGAAATTGACCAGTGAAGCTGGAGAGAAACTGAACACATGCATGGAAATAACTGACTGGGACATGTTTAAAAGAGCCACACATGATCTTAATGAGTACACAGACACTGTGAACTCATATATCAACTTCTGTGAAGAGCACATTCTCCCATCGCGCACCAGGATAAGATATTCTAATGACAAGCCTTGGTTCACAGCTAAGCTCAGACGGATCAGGAAGGAGAAGGAAGCAGCGTTGAAAAGTGGAGACAGGGACTGCTACAGGGAGGTTAAATATCGGTTTAACAGGGAGCTGAGGAGAGCTAAATCTGTGTATTCTGAGAGACTCCAGCAGCAGTTCACTGCTAATGACTCGGCTTCTGTGTGGAGAGGACTGAGGCAAATCACCAACTATCGGCCTCAGGCTTCTAAAGGTCAGGATGACAAAGCCCTTTGTCAAAGACTGTCCCAACACTATGCCCGTTTTGACACCTCGTCAGCTGTGTCCAACTCACCCACTCCACCCAGCTCCACTGTCTCCTCAGCCCCTAATTCATCAAGAGCGGTCCCCCCCTCCTCCTCCTCCTCCTCCCCCCCTCCCCTTGTCATCAGTGAGCAGGACGTGCACAGACAATTCTCCAGACTGAACCTGAGACACTGTGCGAAAGAGCTGGCTCCTGTCTTCACAGACATTTTTAACACCTCCCTTAAGCAATGTCACGTGCCGACCTGCCTCAAATCCTCCACCATCATCCCTGTCCCCAAGAAGCCACGGATTACTGGACTTAACGACTACAGACCTGTAGCGCTCACCTCTGTAGTCATGAAGTCCTTTGAGCGCCTGGTCCTGTCTCACCTCAAGTCCATCACCACACCCCTCCTAGACCCGCTGCAGTTTGCCTACCGTGCTAACAGGTCTGTGGACGACGCAGTCAACCTGGCCCTCCACTCCATCCTGCAGCACCTGGACTCCCCGGGAACCTACGCCAGGATTCTGTTTGTGGACTTCAGCTCTGCATTCAACACCATCCGCCCCGATCTGCTCCAGGACAAGCTGTCCCTGCTCAACGTGCCTGACTCCCTCTGCAGGTGGATCATCGACTTCCTGACGGACCGGAGACAGCATGTGCGGCTGGGGAAGTCTGTCTCAGACTCTGTTAGCATCAGCATTGGATCACCCCAGGGCTGTGTACTTTCCCCCCTACTCTTCTCCCTTTATACCAACTCCTGCACCTCCTCCCACCAGTCTGTTAAGCTGATTAAGTTTGCGGACGACACCACCCTCATCGGGCTCATCTCCAACGGTGACGAGTCCGCCTACAGGGAAGAGGTGGCCCAGCTGGTGTCCTGGTGCAGCCACAACAACCTGCAGCTGAATGCTCTGAAGACAGCAGAGATGATTGTGGACTTCAGGAAAGTCACATCCCCCCTGCCCCCCCTCACCATCACAGGCTCTCCCATCACCTTTGCAGATTCCTTCCGCTTCTTGGGCACCACCATCACCCGAGACCTCAAATGGGAGCCAACCATCAGCTCCCTCATCAAAAAGGCCCAGCAGAGGATGTTCTTTCTGCGGCAGCTGAGGAAGCTCAAGCTACCCACCAAGATGTTAGTGCAGTTCTACACGGCCATCATCGAGTCCATCCTCACCTCCTCCATAACTGTGTGGTACGCAGGAGCCACTGCCAGGGACAGACTAAGGCTGCAGCGCGTCGTGCGCACTGCTGAGAAGGTGATAGGCTGCAAGCTCCCATCTCTCCAGGACCTGTACATCTCCAGGACCCGGAGGCGTGCTGGCCGGATCATAGCCGATCCTTCACATCCTGGTCACGTGCTGTTTGCCCCCCTCCCCTCAGGTAGAAGGCTTCGGTCCATTCGGACTAAAACCTCCCGGCACATGAACAGCTTTTTCCCCTCTGCCATCAGACTGCTGAACACTAAGTGACTTTTGACTCTCGTGCACTATGTACAGCAGCTCAACCAGACTCATGTCAATCATCACTGTTTTTCTGTTGCATTATTGACTGCACTATGTGGTACTTCACATTATCTGCTACATGCTAATTTTTTAAAACTGCCTTGACTAGTACTACTCATTATTACTAGTATTATTATTATTATTACTTATTATTACTTATTTTTCTACACTTATTGCACGTTTCTAGTCCTTTAGTTTTTTAGTTTATCCCTTTTTCTCATTATGTTTTTAATGTTGCAGCATGGCACCGAGACAAATTCCTAGTTTGTGTATCACATGAACAATGGCAATAAATCTGATTCTGATTGTGATTCTGATTCTGATGTTGTTTTTCCCTTGTTTGTTCTAAAATGCTGGGGGGGCTTTGTTTGGGGACACACATTTGTGATCTGCTTTTGGACTCACATTTTAGACCAGAGCAAGGGCAGAGCTTCTGTGGTTATTACAGGAAGCTGCAGGAGAGTTAGCTTTGGTATGCAAAGCTTGAGACTGTGGGATATAATTAAGAGATTAATGAGGGGATGCATTGTAGACAGTGGTGTGACATCATGCAGAGAGGATGCATTGTTGCTGTCTTTATAATGCAATGGTTTTGTGAGGCATGTGACCTGTTAACTGTAAGAGTCCTGGTATTTAAGGACGAGAGTTCCCTTTGTCGTTCTCTTTTATTCTGCTTCGTGATGTTGGAAGATGTGAATAAAACTGACTCGAGAGATAAACTCTGCCTCGTCGTTTTCACATTTCCACAATGTACTGTATTAAATTAATAAAATCCGTCACTCCAGCATCCTGAATTTATTCTTGTGCTAATAATTTTTTAAATTTATGAGCACACGTGCTCCTTGATAAAAATGCCCGTGTATAGCCCTGGGATGAACAGTCGACCAATGATCTACACCTTGTGCGTGTTGTAACGGTGACGTCAGTGTCACACATGGGTAAACAAATGCCAAGTAGGGGATGTTAATGATTGACTTTCAATTAATTGTCGATAAGATTAAATTAAATTGCCAATGAATTGATAACTCAGCAGTCCTTTTCAATGGGAGCTTATGCTATGAAATGTAGTGGCTTCGCTATACAGGTGGGGACCCACTGCCACATTTCAACCGAAAAAGTAGAAGAAGACGCTAAGCCCTTCCGGGTTACGTCAGAGAGTCACCGCAACAGGTTCCAATGGCACACTCCAATGTCCAGCCATCAAATCGACAGGGTGGAGAAACAGACTGCAGCAGGCTGCACAAGTGCAAAAACCACCCCCGCTGCCTCCCTTCAATCTGCCGCTAGACGGGAAAGCAGACCGGATTCAAGTTGCCACTGAAGTAACACAACAGAGGGAGCCCAGATTGTTCTGGGTTTGCCTGTGTACTGTGATAATGTTTAATATGCAACAGATGAAGCAGCTCACTGTTAAAACAGTCTACTAGTGCATCTCAGTAAATTAGAACGTGAAAGTTTTTTAATATAACTAAAAAATATAAATTTATGATATTGGTAGAAGTATTTAAATAAATAAAAAATCATGACATTTGTCATTTACTGAGATGTACCAGCACATAGTACACACTATACAGTGCAAATTTGTTAAAAACGACAAAAAATGTCATTGTCTGCTGTAAAAAAAAATGCAAATGGTACAATAAATCATTGAGGAATATGATGCTCATGTTTTATTCAGTATAGGAAAAAACAGCAACTTTTTATATGTTAAAGATGGACTGTATTGTACCGAGGGAAATTCAGGTTCTCAGGAAAAATGCTGCTTATCAATTAATCGTTAATGGATCAATAAGGTGAATCAATTATCAGTTAAGCATTTCAAAACCTTGCATGCATGGGCTGACACTATACCTAGCTATCCCATGCTACCATGCCACAAGCACCAAGGCATAACAAAAATATTTATAGCGTGAGACCCTTTCAATCCAAGTGCCATCAAGTCTTGAAGAAAACAGCAGGCATTTTGATGTGGCTTAACACCAAATTAAAATCAATTAATGTATGATGCACATTACAGAAACCAGCATATAGATTTTAAGCAGCCTGGACAACAAAGTGTGCTGATGTATATAAATTACCATCATCTGCATACAGGAGAACAGTGCTGTTAATAACTTTTTCACCACATTCATTTATCTGTATTATAAATAAAAGCGGTCCAAGAATAGAGCCTTGAGGAACACCTCTGGTTACACTTGTAGGCCATCAGCCACCATAGCCTGTGTTTTAGCATTCAAATAATTTGCAAACCAATTTGGAGATTTTTTTTAATCAATCCAATCATTTCTTAGCATTTCAAAATCAATAGCCAATAGCTGATTCACATCATCTGGATCAGTGGAGGTGATGTCGCCACACTGCTTGATACACTCAAACACGTCTTGTTTGGTGGGTCTGAAACCAGTCCCAGAAAGATCCATGCTGTTGGTGCTCAGAATCAGAGTAGAGCCTGCAGAGTCCCGCAACAGCTGCACACAACCAGAGAGATAGAGAAAACAGAAACTTTTTAAAACAAGAACACTCTGAGGTGAGTGCAATATCCCACCCTCCGTTTTGTTCGAAGATCCCAATACTTACTGACGGACAGTAGTTTAACTTTTCAATATAATTACAGTGGCAGAACCAAATTATAACAAGCCATCATCCACAAATACACAACAAAGTATAAAACCCATTGTTGTAGGGCAGGATCCCTAGGTGAACCTGTGTAGCAAGTATGGGAACCCTAGAGAGCTTTACACATTCTATAGTAAGAGACCATAGGGAGTGGCAACCTTGACCTTTGACCTTTTGACCCCAAACCTGTAGTCAGAGGTCATGGTCTCAGAGTGAACCTGTGTACCATGTCTGGTGACCCTAGCTTTCTTTGTTGTTGAGATATAGTTTATAAGCCATTTTGATGTTGACCTTTGACCTTGCAATCCCAAAACCATAGTCACACTTCAGGGTCACAGGGCGAACCTCTGTACCAAGTTTGGTGACCCTAACTTTACTTGTCGTCCAGTAAAAAGGCATAGGGAATGTTAACCTTAACCTTTGGACTCCAAACCTGCAATCAGAGGTCAAGATCCCAAGGTGAACCTGTGTACCAGGTTTGGTGAGCCTAGCTTTACTCGTTTTACAGTAATAGTAAATGTAGCATTTACCATAGTGCAACTGCAATGTTAACATTGACCTTTGACCCCTTTACCCCAAACCCAGAGTTAGGTGAGGGTGTAAGTCATCCAAGATGTGTATTAGATGCAACTACTGTATTGATTTGAAAAGCCTACATCATTTCTTTCAGTAGTTATTGCATTTGGAAGATTAAGGGAAAAATCTGACCTTGTGGTGGACACACATATGTGACCTGCTTTGTGACTCACATTTTAGACCAGAACAAAGGCAGAGCTGCTTCCTTGGAGATTACAGGAAGCTGCAAGGATGTTAGCTTTGGTATGCAAGGCTTGAGACTGTGGGGGTGTAATTAAAGGATTAGAGAGGGGATGCATTGTAGACAATGGGGGATATCAGAGAGAGAGGATGCATTGTTACTGTCAATTATAATGCAACGTGGTCTGTGATACATGTGACTTGTGAACTGTAAGAGTCCTGGTATTTAAGGACGAGAGTTTCCTGTGTGGCTTTCTTACTTCTTTGAGATGATGGTGATGTGAATAAAGCTGACTTGAGAGAAACCTGTCTCGTCATTCTCACATTCCCACACTGGTGACCCAAGACAAGCATGCAGCCAAAGGAGACTTCCCCCGGGCCAGCCTCGCCAGGAGCCCCCAGCCAAGCGAATGCCACTACAGTCCAGCTACCGGACTTCTGGCAGAACAATCCGCGCTCCTGGTTCAATGCGATTGAGGCACAGTTCAACCTCCTGGGGATATTGGTAGACGCCACAAAATTCTACCACGTAGTCGCAAAACTGGACAACAACACGGCCCAGCATGTAGAGAGCCTGATCGACCAGCCGCTGGACAACGACAAATACGGCACGTTGAAGGCTGCACTCATCCAGCACTTCACCCCCTTGGTGGAGGAGCGAGCAGAGAGGCTCCTGGCACTGACGGAGTTTGAAAATGACATGCCCGCGAACCTGATGGAGAAGTTGTTGAGGTTGAAAGACTCTGATGACGATCACTTCATTTTCACCCACCTCTTCCTCAGGACTCTACCATCAGCGGCGAGAGCGACACTGGCCAGTTCGCCACTGTTGGCCCAACGGGACTACCGCGCACTGGGCCGGGAGGCGCAGCGAATTGTCAACGCCACCAAGCGGTGCGCGGCCATGGCCGCTGCAGCGCAACTCGGCGCAACGGCCGGAGATGACAGGAGGCCAGAGGCAGCGGTACCAGACCCACCGACGACGGCGGCGGCAGGGGCCAGGGAACACGGATCAGACGTCCTTTGTTTCTACCATCGCCGCTTCGCAGAGAGGGCACACAAATGTGTACCACCGTGCCAGTTCAGACGTTCGGGAAACGCCAAGACCGGGGGTCGGTAGCAGCCACGGCCCTCAGGGAGGAGAACAAGCTGCTTTACTTGTTGGACGCACACTCGGGGCGACAGTTCCTCGTGGACACAGGCTCCCAGTTGAGTTTCATCACACCTTCCTATGCGGACAGGCTGGCAGGTTCCAGAGGTCCCGGGGTGGCAGCAGCGAACGGCTCGGAGATTAAGACCTTTGCGCGAGTGGCCCCGCCAACAGCACAAGCCAACGTCACAGCTGCAAGCGGTAAGTTCCACACACTGCTCACTCAGTTCCCAGCACTCACGGTCCCCACATTTTCGGCAACAGTCGCTAACCACGGGGTGGAGCATTTTATTACCACTACCGGACCGCCCGTTTTTGCAAAAGCTCAGCGCTTGGACGCAGCTAAGCTGGCCATAGCGCGCGAGGAGTTCGCCAACCTGGAGAGGTTGGGCATTATCAGACGTTCAAACAGTCCGTGGGCTTCCCCGCTACACATGGTCCCGAAAGCTGACAGATCATGGCGACCTTGCGGGGATTTCCGCAGGTTAAACAACGCTATGGCGCACGACCGCTACCCAATCCCGCATATCCAAGATTTTTCCGTTCATTTGGCAGGGGCGCGCGTTTTTTCTAAAATAGACTTGGTCCGTGGTTACCACCAAGTCCCAGTGCGCGCTGAGGACATACCCAAAACAGCGGTAATAACTCCGTTTGGTCTATTCGAGTTTTTATGCATGCCATTCGGACTTAAAGGGGCTGCTCAGACGTTCCAACGCATGATGGACGCGGTGCTTCGCGATCTCCTTTTCGTGTTCATCTACTTGGACGATATTTTGGTAGCCAGCGCATCCGAAGACGAACACGAAAAACACCTGACCACAGTTTTCCGAAGGTTGGGAGATCACGGGTTAATAATCAACCCAGCGAAGTGTCAGTTCGGGGTGGTGCAGATCGATTTTTCAGGACACCGCGTCTCCTCCGAAGGAGCAGTTACGCTTCCTGACAAAGTGCGCGCGGTAGCAGATTTTCCCCGGCCGCAGACGGTCAGGGCGTTACAGAAGTATTTGGGAATGGTGAATTTTTATAACCGTTTTCTCCCCCGCGCGGTGCAACTCATGCAGCCGCTGTATGCCGCGCTCAAAAAAAAGAAACCCGCGGATAAGGTCGACTGGTCCCTGGAGCGGGACCAAGCGTTCTCGGAGGTGAAAGCAGCCTTGGCAACGGCTGCATTGTTGGCACACCCAGACCCAACGGCCCGCATAGCGCTCACCACTGACGCGTCAGATGTGGCCATAGGGGCGGTCGTGGAGCAACATGTAGCCGGGGTTTGGCAGCCCCTCGCCTTTTTCAGCAGGACCTTGAGCGATAGCGAACGTAAATACAACGCGTTCGACAGGGAGCTGCTGGCTCTCCATTTGGCCATCCGCCACTTTCAGTTCTGGCTAGAAGGACGCTCTTTCACCGCGTTCGTTGACCACAAACCGCTAACATTCGCGATGGCCAAGGTTTCCGAACCGTGGTCAGGCCGGCAGCAGAGACAGCTGGCCGCGATATCAGAGTTTACCACTGATATTCAGCATGTGGCGGGCAAACTGAATGTAGTGGCAGATTGCCTCTCGCGCGCCGTGGCAGCCCCACTCAGCGTAGGAGTAGATTACGCAGCCATGGCCGCGGAGCAGGGTAGTGACGCGGATGTGCGCGCGCTTCAGTCTGGACCAACAGGGTTAAGGCTGGAGAGCAGGGTGCTGCAAGATGGTATGCCCCCCCTAATCTGTGATGTCTCCACTGGACGGCCGCGTCCAGTAGTACCGGCCGCGTGGCACCGCCGCGTTTTTGACTCGATTCATTCTTTGGCGCACCCTGGAGTGCGCGCGTCGGTCAAAATGGTAGGAGAGAAATTTGTGTGGCCGAGCCTTCGCAAACAAGTTAAAGAGTGGGCAGCAGCCTGCACGGTGTGTCAACGAGCCAAAGTACACAGGCAGACGAGGGCTCCTTTGCAGCCATTTCACATTCCATCCAAGAGGTTCGATCACGTTCATGTGGACCTCGTGGGCCCCCTCCCGCTGTCACAAGGGTGCACACACCTTCTGACAATGGTGGACCGCACCACGCGCTGGCCTGAAGTTGTCCCGCTGGCATCAACCATGGCTGAGGAGGTGGCGTGCGCGTTTTTAACAGCTTGGGTGGCGCGCTTCGGCATTCCGTCGGACATTACGTCCGACAGAGGCCCTCAGTTTGTGTCTGAGCTTTGGTCGACAATGGCCCGCAGCCTGGGTGTCATAATTCACCGCACAACCGTGTACAATCCACAGGCTAATGGGTTATGCGAACGTTTTCATAGGTCATTGAAAGCAGCTCTCAGAGCGTCACTGACGGATGCAAATTGGGTAGACAAGTTACCGTGGGTGTTATTGGGGTTGCGTTCTGCGCCTAAAGAGGACTTAGAAGCCTCCCCAGCGGAGCTCGTGTTTGCGCAGCCACTCCGGCTGCCTGGGGAGTTTCTCCCAGATAGCCCTGCACCAGACGCCTCCCCGTCTCAGCTGTTGCGGAGTAACATAGAATCAAGCACGCTGCCCGGCCCCGCGCACCACAGTTTTCCGCTTGTTTCTGTGCCTAAAACTTTGAAGAACGCAGAGTTTGTCTTTGTCAGACACGATGCGCATCGAACCCCGCTGCGACCGCCTTATGACGGGCCATTCAGAGTGCTGGAAACAGGGGACAAGCAGTTTTTGCTAGATTTGGCGGGTAGGAGAGAGAAAGTTGGCATAAACAGACTCAAACCCGCTTTTGTGGTGGCAGATGAGGAAGTGCTGTTGGCAAAGGCCCCGCAGCGAGGTAGACCCCCGCGGGGGGCTTCACAGAGTAATGTTTCCCCAGAACACCTGCAGGGACTGACAAAAGGTTTCCACCCCCAGACGGCAACCCCCCAGCGTGACAACGCCACAGAGACATTGAATCCCAGCTACAGCAGATACGGCAGGAGACTGAAGCCTAGACAGCATGTGGACTGATGTGTATTGATACTATCACGGCATGCATGTTGTTATCCTCTTGTTTGTTCTAAAATGTTGGGGGGGTTTGTGTGGTGGACACACATATGTGACCTGCTTTGTGACTCACATTTTAGACCAGAACAAAGGCAGAGCTGCTTCCTTGGAGATTACAGGAAGCTGCAAGGATGTTAGCTTTGGTATGCAAAGCTTGAGACTGTGGGGGTGTAATTAAAGGATTAGAGAGGGGATGCATTGTAGACAGTAGGGGATATTAGAGATATGCATTGTTACTATCAATTATAATGCAACGTGGTCTGTGATACATGTGACTTGTGAACTGTAAGAGTCCTGGTATTTAAGGACGAGAGTTTCCTGTGTGGCTTTCTTACTTCTTTGAGATGATGGTGATGTGAATAAAGCTGACTTGAGAGAAACCTGTCTCGTCATTCTCACATTCCCACAACCTGACCTTTGACCTCAAAATCATGTGATGAGAATGAAATTGAAATATACGCATCAGAGTATATCAAACCATGGGACCAAAACTTCAGAGGGAGTTGATTTCACAAAAGTGGGACGGACGGATGGACGGACGGACTGACCCATAACATTATCCCCCTTCGGTCTTCGACTCCTTTGGGCTTCGATCAGCAAGGGATAAAAACCTAATACCAATGTCTGAATAACCTAATATTTGGGTCTTTTTCACCTTTTTAGGTAAGGTAGACGTGCACCTTCAAAGCCCAAGCTGGGATTTGAGCACATGACACTGTGATTCAGAATCTCACTACAATCACTAAGCCAATGAGGAATTCCTGTACCAGCTGTAGGCTACTAATGGAGGTGAGCTTTAGTGTGACAGAACACTCTCACAACTCTTTAAAATGCAACTTCTACCTGGAAGCAAACAGACCATACACTGTTTTCCCAACAACAGACCATGGGTCACCAGTGACCTGAAAGCACTTCTGAACAAGAAGAAGAGAGCTTTTAGGTCTGAAAACGAGGGGGAACTGAGGAGAGCGCAGCGTGAACTGAGAGAGATGCTGAGGAGGTGTAAAGACACCTACAGGAAGAAGTTGGAAGATAAACTCAGCCAAAGCAATGTGAAGGATGTGTGGATGGGAATAAAACAAATAATTGGGTGTAAGGGGAAAGTCAGACAGACATTGGGGAAGAGAGCTGATGAGCTGAATTTGTTTTTTAATAGGTTCAACTCACCGTCTGTTACCCCCACAACACAGCCAGACTCCCCCCCCAAAAAAACTCCTGTGCAGCACCTCTCTCTCTCTCTCTCTCTAGGGAACTCCGTGGTTTTTTTTTTTTTTGTTTGTTTTTTTTCGATTTTCTATCACTGCCCGCATATTCAGTTTTTGTTTTTTTGGGTGGAGGATGGCGACCTTGGGGATGCCATCTCTGTGGCAGATCTCCAGTGGAGGATTGTTCATGGGGCAATAGCTACGAATAAATACAGAGCACACCTGGATCCAACCGTGGGGAGGAATGTTTGTTTTGTTCCCAAGTTGAGACCCTGGAGCATTTGTTACCTCCGCCAGGCCGCAGGCCAGGAGGTAATGTTTTTGCCAGTGTTTGTCTGTTTGTCTGTCTGTCTGTTTGTTTGTCTGTCTGTTGGTTAGCAAGATAACTCAAAAAGTTTTGGACGGATTTCGATGAAACTTTCAGGCGTTGTTGGAAATGGTACAAGGAAGAACTGATTAAATTTTGGGGATGATCCGGATCACCGTCTGGATACAAGAATTTTTTAAAGGATTCTTTAACATTGTGAGATACGGCCATTTTCAACATGTGCGCAGGCACAATGGAGGGCGCTGGTCGTCGTGTCTGACGAACACAAACTCCGCATTCTTCAAAGTTTTAGGCACAAAAGCACGCGGAAAACAGTGGTGGGCCGGGCCCGGCAGCGTGCCTGTGTTTGCGCTACGCTGCAAAAGCTGAGATGGGCAGCTGTCCGGCGCTGGATTATTTTGCAGAAATTCCCCGGGCAGCCATAGTGGCTGTGTAAAAACAAGCTGTCTGCCGGGGAAGCTTCCAAATCCTCTTTTGCCGCGGAGCGCAACCCCAATAAAACCCACGGCAACCTGTCTACCCAATTTGCATCTATCAGTGAAGCCCTGAGTGCTGCTTTCAATGATCTATGAAGACGCTGGCAGCCTGGGACTTTGCAGATGGAGGAGATGGACACAACACCAACACTTCAGTTTATTACCTCCGCCAAGGAGGTAATGCTTTTACTACTGAACCACTAATCCTATCATTGTGAATCCAATTGCTATTCATATGTTTTCATGGTCAAGGAATCTGAAAATGTACGCACAAACACTGTATGGGGGGGAACTGTGGCGCTTGGCGGAGGTCTGCTTTTCTAGTTTGTTCAATGTTTTCGTTTATCTGGGCTTTTTGATCTTCTGAAAGTGTGGTTTCAGGCTTTGGGTGAATGTTTCTCTTTTGGTTTGTTCATTTACTGTCCAAAGTATAAAGTGGCAAAGAAGTCTGCGCACACTTTGATGAACTTCCTATCTGGTACTGCTAAACTTGCCATCTGGCTGACAAGGAAAAATCGGACTACCAACGCTGGCAATGTGGATCCTGTGACTGCTTTCAAGGCCTTGCTGAAAGTCAGACTCCAGGTGGAGTTCTCTTACTATCAAATGGTGGACAATTTGGAGGCATTCACCAATAGATGGACTGTAGGGAATATTTTGTGTTCTGTGGGAGAGGGGGATGAGTTATGTTTGCACTTTTGAGATGTGACACACTTGGGGGAGTGATATTGGTGATCTTACAGTTTTGAATTGTACAATAAAGCCATTTTTTAAAACTCTCTCTCTCTCTCTCTCTCTCTCTCTCTCTCTCTCTCTCTCTCTCTCTCTCTCTCTCTCTCTCTCTCTCTCTCCCTCTCTCTCGCCTCGCCTTCCTCCCCCTCCTCTGAGGACATCAGTACTAACCCCCACATCACTGTGACTACAGATCAGGTTAAGAAACAACTGGAGAGACTCCGTCAGCAGAAGGCAGCGGGCCCTGATGGCATCTCTGCCAGCATCCTGAGGACCTGTGCCAACCAGCTAGCTCCGGTACTGAAACACCTGTACAACCTCAGCCTGAGTCTGGAGAGAGCACCGATGCTGTGGAAGACATCCTGCCTGGTTCCTGTCCCCAAGAAGTCATTTCCATCGGACTTGAATGACTATCGACCAGTCGCCCTCACATCTCATGTGATGCAGGTCCTGGAGAGACTGGTCTTAGCCCACCTGAGGCCGCAGGTGAAGACGTGGCTGGACCCTCTGCAGTTTGCATATCAGCCCCATTTAGGAGTTGAAGACACTGTCATCTATCTGCTGCAACGAGCCCATTTTCAACTGTATGGAGGAGGAGAGACTGTAAGAATCAAATTCTTTGATTTCTCCAGTGCCTTTAACACCATCCAGCTGCTGCTGCTGGGTGAGAAGCTGCGGGGGATGGGGGCTGACAGCTCTGTGATCTCCTGGATTACTGACTACCTGACAGGCAGGCTACAGTTTGTCCGGTTGGGCAGTGGTGGCTAGTGATTCAGGAGCTCCACGGGGACTGTGCTCTCTCCTTTTCTCTTCACCTTATACACCACCAACTTCAGTACAACACCGAGTCATGCCACCTGCAGAAATTCTCTGATGACTCGGCTGTTGTTGGGTGTATAAGAGGGGGACAGGAGGGCGAGTACAGGGCACTGGTAGACAGATTTGTGGGGTGGACAGAGCAGAATCACCTGAGGCTGAATGTCAGCAAGACCAGAGAGATGGTGATTGACTTCAGGAAGAAGAGGACACCTTCACAGCCATTGCAGATTAGTGGGGGAGGATGTGGAGGTAGTGGAGGACTAGAAATACCTGGGTGTCAGGATCAGCAATGGACTGGACTGGAAATCTAACACTGATGCTGTGCACAAGAATTCAATTCAATTCAATTCAACTTTATTTATATAGCGCCATTTCACAACAACAGTCATCTCATAGCACTATCAACTGTAGGGAGGACCCCCACAGTTGCAGAAAGACCCCAGCAATCAGGCGATCCCCTGTGAGCAAGCACTTGGCGACGGTGGAGAGGAAAAACTCCCTTTTAACAGGAAGAAACCTCCAGCAGAACCAGGCTCAGGGAGGGGCAGTCATCTGCTGCGACTGGCTGGGGGGTGAGGGGACAGAGAAGAAGAAAAGAACAGACATGTAGAGAGCAAACAGCACGATGGGGACTCAATCTATGGGAGAGAACAAACAAATGTTAATGAACAGCAAAAAAAAACATTTCATAGAGAGTGAGGAAAGGAGTGAGGCCCAGTGCATTACTGGAGGTCCCCCGGCTGACTAAACCTATTAGCAGCATAACTAAGGGAGGGTTCAGAAACACATGATCCCTCCCTAATTGTAGGCTATATCAAAAAGGTAGGTTTTAGCCCTATTCTTAAAAACAGAGATCGAGTCTGACTCCCGAATCCAGATTGGCAGCTGATTCCACAGGAGAGGAGCTTGATAACTGAAGGCTCTGCCTCCCATTGTACTTTTGGAGATTCTAGGTATTACAAGTAAACCTGCATTTTGGGAGCGTAGTGCTCTGTTAGGATGATACGGTAGTATCAGATCTTTTAAATAAAAAGGAGCCTGATTGTTTAGAGCTTTGTAAGTAAGAAGAAGGATTTTAAACTTAATTCTAAACTCTATGGGAAGCCAATGAAGGGAGGCCAGAACCGGAGAGATATGATCTCTCTTTCTAGTACCTGTTAAAACTCTTGCTGCAGCATTTTGGATCAGCTGAAGACTTTTTAAAGATGTTTTAGGACAGCCTGATAATAAAGAATTACAATAATCTAATCTCGAGCTAACAAAAGCGTGGATCAGCTTCTCAGCATCACTCTGAGACAAGATGCTCCTAATCTTGGCAATATTACGCAAATGATAGAAGGCAGTCTTAGAAACAAATTTAATATGTGAATTGAAGGACAAATCCTGATCAAAAATAACTCCAAGGTTCCTCACAGAGCTATTAAGAGAAAGAGTAACTGCATCCAAACTGAAAGTTTGATTTGGAAAGGAATTTCTAAGGTTTTTTGGACCAACAAGAATGACTTCAGTCTTATCTGAATTTAATAGCAGGAAATTACAAGTCATCCAAACTTTGATTTCCTTAAGACAGGCTTCTAACTTGGCTAATTGATTAGTATCATCTGGCTTCATTGACAGGTATAATTGTGTGTCATCTGCATAACAGTGAAAATGTATACAGTGCTTTCTAATAATGTTGCCTAACGGAAGCATATATAAACTAAAAAGAGTAGGGCCAAGCACAGATCCCTGTGGAACTCCATGACTAAGCTTTGAGCTGAGAGAAAACTCATCATTTACATGAACAAACTGGAACCTATCAGATAAATAAGATCTAAACCACTGCAACGAAGTTCCATTAAGTCCAACATAGTGTTCTAATCTATCAAGTAGAATATTATGATCAATAGTATCAAAAGCTGCACTAAGATCTAAAAGGACAAGTACAGAAACTAGTCCATTATCAGATGCAATGAGGAGGTCGTTAGTGACCTTCCCTAAGGCTGTTTCAGTGCTATGATGGATTCTAAACCCAGATTGAAACTCCTCAAATAAACCATTTCCCTGCAGGTGGTCAAATAATTGCGTAGCAACAACTCTTTCTAAGATTTTTGAAATGAAAGGGAGATTAGAGATTGGTCTATAGTTAGCTAAAGCTCCTGGATCTAGCGTTGGCTTTTTGAGTAAGGGTTTAATTACAGCCATTTTAAAAGCCTGCGGTACATGGCCTAAAGTTAATGAAGAATTGATTATATGAAGAATAAAGCTACCAATAAGTGGGAAGACTTCTTTAAATAACCTGGTAGGAATAGGGTCTAAAAGACAAGTTGAAGGTTTGGATGAGGAAACTATTTTGTCTAACTCACAAAGGTCGATTGGAGTAAACTCATCAAGACAGACATCAATAGAAGGAGTTGTAGTAGTTACAGTATTTAAGTTAACTGTGGGAAGAATCTGATTGATTTTATCTCTGATGGATGAAATTTTATTATTGAAAAAGTTCATAAAGTCCTGACTAGTAAGCTCTAAGGGGATGCTAGGATTGACAGAGTCCTGACTCTTTGTCAACCTGGCTACAGTACTGAAAAGAAACCTGGGATTATTCTTGTTCTCTTCTATTAATGCAGAGTAATAACTCGTAATAACAAGTAATAACAAGAAGGGAACGAACAGACTCTACTTTCTGAGGAAGCTGAGATCCTTCAACGTGTGCAACAGGATGCTGGAGCTTTTCTACCAGGCCATTGTTGCCAGCGCCATCTTCTTTGCTGCTGTCTGTTGGGGTAGCAGTATCAGGGCCAGAGATACCAACAGAGTTGACAAGATTGTCAAGAGGGCTGGCTCTGTAATTGGTCTCAGGCCGGAGACCTTTGAGGCTGTGGTGGAGAGGAGGACAATGAACAAACTGTGATCCATCATGGACAATCCCGATCACCCCCTCCACCACACACTGGACAGACAGCGGAGCACTTTCTCCAGCAGACTGCTACAGCTTTGCTGCTCAATGGTCAAGTACAGGAAATCTTTACTGCCACATGCCATTTCACTGTACAGTAACTTACTTTGATGTTGTATTCTGGTCATAACTATGCTGCCATACTGCACCTGGGGATCCTTCAAGATGGCGACCGGGATGGTCACACTTTTTCAGTGCTGAGACAAAGTCACTGATTTTGCCATTAAAAGTGGCTGGCCTGCAGCGATCGGCGCTCGTGGCGAACACGCACGGGCTGAATTGCCACCTCCGTTGGATTGCCCTTTAATCGCCTTTCTCCAGCGACCAGCATTTCTTTGTGGTTCACTGATGCGCCTTCCTGAAGCGATTGCTAAGCTAACACTAGTTAGCTTAATGCTACCTGAAGCGATTGCTAAGCTAACACTAGTTAGCTTAATGCTGGTGCCAGTCTCTAAATAACTAACCTACAGCGATCGGATATACCTCCGGTGGATTACCCCTTTGATCGCTTTTATCCGGCCACTGTGAGTAAACTGACCAGCGATTCCAGCGCTTCCTTGTGATTCACTGATGTGCCCTACCTGAAGCGATTGCTAAGCTAACGCTAGTTAGCTTAATGCTGGCGCCAGCCATTCCACCTAACACCAGCCTGAATCAAAGCCCAGCTGCGAGGCCCAGTGGAGATACTACCAGGCAGGCGGCTATTTGTTGACGGGGCTCAGCAGAGATTTCACCCAGGCAGACGGCGGTAGGCGGCGGTGCCCAGCAGAGGACTTACCGTGACTGCAGCGGCGGTGTGCGACGAGACTACCCGAAGCGATTGCTAAGCTAACGCTAGTTAGCTTAATGCTGGCGCCAGTCATTCCACCTTACACCAGCCTGAATCGAAGCCCAGCTGCGAGGCCCAGCGGAGATACTACCAGGCAAGTGGCTATTTGTTGACGGGGCTCAGCAGAGATTTCACCCAGGCAGACGACGGTAGGTGGCGGTGCCTAGCGGAGGACTTACCGTGACCTCAGCGGAGCTCGGTGGCAGCGGCGGTGTGCGACGAGACTCGGTTGGAGGAGCGGGACGGGAGACCAGTTACGGCGGCTATGAGCAACGAGACCAGCAACGGAAGGGGCTAGTTGGCTAGCTGAGGCCCAGCTGGATTCGAGGACGATCGGATCAGATTCTGGTGATATAAGCAGAATTTATTTTACTATCCACAGATTTTCTTTTTCCTTCTTTCCAAGAAAGACTTTAGATGGCTGCCACCGGATTAAAAAGTGGGCTGATGGGCACCACTAATAAGCCTTCTCTACTTATCTACTTCCTCTTCGTTTTGTCTTTGTGTGTCTGGACCTGCAACAAGAAGGATTTTCCGACAAACTCAACCAAAGGTGAAGTTAAAAAGTTTTATCTGTATGGATTTGGGCTTGGACATCTCACCCTACACTCTATGTGGTCTTTAAAAGCCCTGAGCAAAAACTTCCAAATTAAGGCAAACATGGCTGTTAAGCAAAAATCACAATATGGCAGAGGATATACAGTTAAAGTTCTGTTAGTTCTGCTACTTCTGGCAGGAGATATTCACCTTAACCCTGGACCTGCCACTATTAAACAGCAGACCACTGGGTTAGCACAAAACCGAGCTGTACAAAAGCAAAAACAACATTTATTTTTCCAAACTGTTAATCATGCACGAGTTCTTTGGGACACCAAGGCTAAACCAAAGGGGATCCTCGGCAGTCATTTAAACATACGGAGCATAATCCCCAAAAGAGATGAGATTTCGGTGTTGCTGTTGGACTCAAATCTGGACTACCTTTGTCTCTCAGAAAGCTGGCTACACAGGAACATAGACACTAATATGATCGATATTGTGGGCTACCAGTGTTTTAGAAAAGACAGGCAGGTAGGGAGGGGAGGAGGTGTTTTAATTTACATCAAAGAGCAAATATATGTCAACAAATATGTCAACAAATATGTCAACAAATATAAATGTCAACTGGTTGATTTGAATACTTCACTTGAATGTTTAGCTGTTAATGTATGTCTCTCTCCGGTAATGAATTTCAACATTGCAGTAGTGTACAACCCACCGTCACACAACTCTTCCTTTTATAATGAATTAAGTGATCTGGTTAAACAACTTGAGAAGAACAGAGAAACAATAATTCATGGTGACTTTAATATCAACTGGTCTGATAAAAAAGACAAACAAAAACTGAAAAGCCTCATGACTAAATTTAATTACCAGCAAATGATCAAAGGACCCACCAGGATAACCAAACAATCCAGAACACTTATTGACATGGTATTTACTAATAAACCAGAACGAATAACCAGAACCTATAATCTTGTAACTGGTCTCTCAGATCATAACATGGTTCTTGCTGTCAGGAAACTCACTAAAAAGCGACTACAGTATTTTGGGGGAGTCGATATTGACAAATCAAATTTTATTATCCCCAAATCAAAAAATGAGGAGTTTGAACATTACTTAGAGAATCAAAATTGGGAGCAGCTCATGTCAACATGTGAAGTAGATGATTGTTGTAATTTTATAACTGCAACAATCACAAAGTCTATAGAAAAATTTTCAAAGCAAATTAAAAGTAGACAACAGAAGATTAGCCTACCATGGTTAAATAATGAAATAAGAAAACTTATGAAGAGGCGAGACTATGCACTGAAAACATCACTAACCTCCAAACTACAAAATGATCACCTTGTGTACAAAAGTTTAAGAAATAAAGTGGTACATGAGCTGCGAAAATCAAAAATATCTTATTACAATAAACTGATAGATCATGCAAAGGGTAACAACAGTTCCCTATGGAGGCATTTAAATAACTTAACTAATAAAAAAAACGATCAGAAGGGGGTAAAGGAACTTAGAATCAATGGCAAGACCGTCAGTGACAAGGCTACTTTGGCAAATGAATTTAATTCACACTTTGTGGGCTCTGTGGAAGACTTAACAAAAATTTTTGTGCTGCCAAATGTGCTCAACAACACAAATTCCATACTTCCAACAGATACTTTTCACATCAATTTGGTAAATGAGAAGTTAATTGCTGGTATTGTTAAAACACTGTCAAACTCAAAAACTAATGATATCTACAATATGAGCACCTCCTTTCTCAAAATGCACAGCAAAATATTAATCAAACCACTGACCCATCTCATTAATCTCTCCATTAGGTCTAGTACATTTCCATCTGGCTGGAAAAAAGCTGTCGTCATACCAGTTCATAAATCAGGCAGTAAAGACGATATATGCAATTACCGCCCAATCTCTATCTTACCAGTCCTATCTAAGGTTCTTGAAAAAGTTGTAGCTACACAGCTGATAGACTACTTACAAGACAGTCAACTTCTTCATCCACATCAATTTGGTTTTAGACCAGGATACTCAACAGAAACAGCAAATTGTTGCCTTATTGAAAACGTCAAACAGTCCTTGGACAGGGGTAATGTGGTAGGAGCTGTTTTTCTAGATCTCAAAAAGGCTTTCGATACTGTAAACCACAGTTTGCTTTTATCCAAAATGGTATCTTTTAACTTCTCCCCAAATACATTAGAATGGTTTGCATCTTATCTCCAGAATAGAGAACAGTGTGTAAAAGTTCACCAGGATAAATCCTCATTTTTAAACAACCGCATGGGTATCCCACAAGGGTCCATTCTTGGTCCTTTACTTTTCAGCATTTTTATTAATGACTTGCCGTTACACTGCTCAGCTGCAACATGCCAACTTTATGCAGATGATGCAGTTATTTACACAGCTGCCAAGACTCCAGCACAGGCTGCAGATGTACTGTCTACAAGTATGGTTGATGTCCAAGAGTGGCTCCTCAAGAACCATCTATTGCTGAACCTTCAGAAAACAGTCTCAATGTGCTTTTCAATCAAAAAATGTAACCTGCAACATTTTAAAGTTAATATACATGATCATGACATCAGTTTAGCTACAGAATTCAAATACCTTGGCATTGTACTAGATCCTCAACTCAAATTTAATCTTCATATAAAGAAAATTTCAAAAACAGTAAAAAAAAATCTGAACTGCTTTAAATTAATTAGATATTACATACCTTACGAAGCAGCTGCACTGTATATGCATTCTATGGTTTTTTCTCATATATCATACTGTTTGACAGTCTGGGCTCAAGCAGCCCCTTCCACAATAAGACATATAGGTTCATTATATAATCAAACCCTAAAAATCTTGGACAAAAAGCCCATTAGGTGGCATCACTGTAATGTTTTAAAAAAATACAACCTATTGAGTTTTGAGAGCTTCATTGACCTCTGTCTTCTGAAATTAACGTTCAAATGTTTCCATAAATCAGCACCCGAGCCACTTGCTGGTTTTGTCCAAAGACAGGACAGCAGCAGAGCCACCAGGAGTTCTGTTAACAATAACTGTAAAATATTCCACCGCAGAACCACATTTGGACAAACAGCTTTCTCTATAAAGGGCAGTCACATCTGGAACACAATGCCAAATGAAATTAAAATAATAACGGACTTTAAAACATTCACTAAAAATGTTAAAAACTGGCTGAAAAATAAACAAGAATGTACTCATGTATGAATTAATTGTCTGCAAAGTGAGAGTGAATGAAGGGAAGGAATAAATGTGTTTGTTTATAGTGAGTGACGGAGGGAGGAAGGCCTGAAATAGGCAAATGTGAGTTATGTTATATGTGTTAAATGTGAGTCAGGCTGTTATATTTGTGTATTTATAATATTTATAATATTTATGTTAAATGTGAGTCAGGCTGTTATATTTGTGTATTTATAATATTTATAATTGTGTATTTATAATTTTTCTGCATTGATGTATGTGGTTATTGTGTATATATTTTTTTTTTTCCCATCTTTACTTGATTCTTTTTTCTAAAGCCCATCCAGGGACAAGAGTTGCAAATTAGCTAATAGCTATACACTCTATGTGCAACACATCAGATTGATTGTCTTTGATTAATTGTCTATGTTTATTGCACTGTCCCTGTCAAATAAACTAATCTACTACTACTACTACCTTACAGTCTAACTGGTACCTCACTTCTCACTCTGCTCCTGGTAGTCCTGCATTGTACGGCGGGTATGATTCACCTATCTCTACGGGTCACCATCTATTCATCTGCGATGAATTATTGAGGCAGTTTTACTTTCCATGGGTAATCCCTTTTCTATTATGCTGTGTGTGTTTCTGTCGTTTTGGTCGTCTACTGTCATGCTGCTGTTACACTGTAATTTCCCAGTTTGGGATCAATAAAGTACATCCATCCATCCATCTATCTTTTTACTTGTAAATTTGCACCTTTTTACCTGTAAGTTTAAATTTGCAAATTTTTACCTTAAAGTAGCACTCCGAAAAAATCAAGTTTTTTTCTGCTGTTAACATGTCTGTAAAATGTTTTTGTTTACTTACAAGACATATCAAGAGCAAAATCACTGAAATGTTTCATATCTCTGTTTTTTTTTTGCTGTAAAGCTTTACTTAAGTGCCCCCCCCCCCACCAAACGGGCAACCTTGGACAGAGTGTTTCTAGCTGCGTACAGTAAGTATTCCTGCTTAGCCTGATTGGTTATAACATTAACCAATCAGGCCGAGGAGTGCTCAGCTGGGGAGAGCGAGACCAGCCTCAAGACTGGCTCTGAGGGTGGGGAGAGTGCTCCGAAGGACCCAAGTGCTCCTAGGCTCCTCCCTCTTCCCCTGAAGGAGTGGTCTCTGGGTACAACACTCACCGTGGATCGCCCGGCGAGCAGTTTGCCTTGGAACAACTCGAAGCTCGGAGGTGAGCTGGCTGGCAGGCACACCGGACCAAGGCAAACTACTTGCTGGCCCCCAGGAAGGCGAGCCGCGGTGAGTGTGTAACCCCAGACCAGTGGGGAGCCCTCAAGTCTCCATGCAGGGCTGGCTCCAGCAACTCTCTGCTCCACTGAGAATGATCCTTCAGCTGGGTCACCTGTAGAGACTTTTACTTCCTCAAGTTGGATCGCCTTCATGGAGTCCTCGTCATCTTCAGCTACTGGGGGCGAGAATATGTGTGGAGCTAATTAGAATATTCATAGATCTGTGCATACTTAAGTAGGTGAAAGATGTAGAAGTTCTTTCCAAGCCATTCCAGAACAATGAAAGTTTTTTGTGTATAACATATACTATTTTGGACAAAACACTTTGGTTTTTGAGGTGGTTTTAAGTGGATTTAGAGCCGTCGGAGTGCATCTTTAAAATCTGCAACTTTTAGCTGTAAATTTAAATTTGCAACTTTTTACTTGTAAAGTTGTAACAATATCTTAATAAGTTAATATTTGGGTACAACCCTATTTAAAACGCACTCCACCTGTGGCTGTGGCGCAAGTGTGGTGTGGTTGACGTCTGATCTGAGGGTCAGTGGTTTGATTCCCACTCTGTTTGCATGTGGAAGTGTGCTTAAGCAAGACAATAAACCCCCAGTTGCTCCCAATGGGTCAGGCCAGCGCCTTGCATGGCAGCTCCACCGCCATCAGTGTGTGAATGTGTGGACAGCAGGATCTGTATGAAGATGTAGATGTATGTAGGTGAGAAAAAGCCTCACACAAGTGAATAGCATTTTGGTTTGCATAAAGATTTGTAATAAACACATTTATTCTTCTGGTGTGTGTGTGAGAGCAGCGTTTTGTGAGTGTAGTGTGGGGGACACCAGCCCATCTGATACGGTACAGTACTGCAGTAACATCTAGAAGTCTCTGTGTGACCGAACTCTACCTGAATGTGTTTGACCAGAAACTCCAGGAAGCTGCCCAGCTCCAGAGACAGGAAGTCCTTCACACTGAAGAGTTCAGTCAGCTTCTTCTCCAGGGAGGCCATGTGGGCCAGAGTGGTGACGGAGTTCTGGCTAGCCAGCTTCTCTTTCAGATACTGCTTCACCTTGGCTGAGACACGGAGCAGAAACGTCCATGTCAGACACGTGTGGAGAGATGAACTGATCTGGCATATTGTTATTACTTTTACACCTCAGTACCTTCACTGGGCAGAGATGTGGAGGCTTTCTCCTCCGTTTTCACCTGCTCTGGGGTTTTCGCTGTCTTGTTTTTGGGCACCAGGTCTTGTGGGACGGCCAGAGAGCCTCCGCAGATGGCCAGCTGAAAGAGAGCTGTGGCCAGCCGGCTACACAACACCTGCAGCAGGAAGTTCTGGACGTGCTGAATGGAACACGAAGAAAGCTTTGAATTAAAGGCCAGGTAACGTTTACCAGCATATACACGCACCTCTGATGAGAAGTGATGTATGTTCTGGGTTCACGTTCAGTTAGCCTGGTTAGCTGCCTCACAACCTAATTCTAACTCACTAGGAGCTGATTAAAGACATGAGACTAGAGTGAAGAAACTGCCGAGTCGCCCCAAAAAGTGGAGACAGCCAGAAGGTGATTTGGGGGACGAGGGGTATTCACCAGTTTAGCACGAGGTACAAACAAATAAATGTAAGTTAGGGATACATTTGCAAGAATAAAAGTGTAAAAATATGATAAAAGATGTCAATTCAAAAATTTAAAAAGTCACAAATTAATATTTAATTAACAAAATAAACATTTAACCCACATCCAGATGAGCGCTGCAAATTTATAAAAGGAAAATTTAAGAAAAAAGTTTAAAATTTACCCCCAAAAAGTCACCATTTTTCAGAAAAAGGCTATAATTTTATTCAAAAAAGTTGTAAATCTATGAGAAGAAAATATGAAAATTTACCAGAAAAAAGTAAAAAAATTTAAAAGTTGCAAGTTTATGAAAAAGTTTACAAAATTTACAAGAACTGCAAATTTGTGACAAAAAAAGTCAAATTCTGAAGAAAAAAGTGGCAAATCTACGAGAAAAAATTTGCAAATTTATCTGAAAAAGTCGAATTTTCAAGAAAAAAGCTGCAAATTTATGAGAAGTTTCAAATCTATGAGAAAAAGTGCAAATCTATAAGAAAAATTTGCAAATTTGTGAGAAGTTCAATTCAATTCAACTTTATTTATATAGCGCCATTTCACAACAACAGTCATCTCATAGCACTATCAACTGTAGGGGGGAACCCCCACAGTTGCAGAAAGACCCCAGCAATCAGGTGATCCCCTGTGAGCAAGCACTTGGTGACGGTGGAGAGGAAAAACTCCCTTTTAACAGGAAGAAACCTCCAGCAGAACCAGGCTCAGGGAGGGGCAGTCATCTGCTGCGACTGGCTGGGGGGTGAGGGGACAGAGAAGATGAAAAGAACAGACATGTAGAGAGCAAACAGCACGATGGGGACTCAATCTATGGGAGAGGACAAACAAATGTTAATGACCAGCAAAAAAAAATATTTCATAGAGAGTGAGGAAAGGAGTGAGGCCCAGTGCATTACTGGAGGTCCCCCGGCTGACTAAACCTATTAGCAGCATAACTAGGGGAGGGTTCAGAAACACATGATCCCTCCCTAATTGTAGGCTATATCAAAAAGGTAGGTTTTAACCCTAATCTTAAAAACAGAGATCGAGTCTGACTCCCGAATCCAGATTGGCAGCTGATTCCACAGGAGAGGAGCTTGATAACTGAAGGCTCTGCCTCCCATTGTACTTTTGGAGATTCTAGGTATTACAAGTAGTCCTGCATTTTGGGAGCGTAGTGCTCTGTTAGGATAATACGGTAGTATCAGATCTTTTAAATAAAAAGGAGCCTGATTGTTTAGAGCTTTGTAAGTAAGAAGAAGGATTTTAAACTTAATTCTAAACTCTATGGGAAGCCAATGAAGGGAGGCCAGAACCGGAGAGATATGATCTCTCTTTCTAGTACCTGTTAAAACTCTTGCTGCAGCATTTTGGATCAGCTGAAGACTTTTTAAAGATGTTTTAGGACAACCTGATAATAAAGAATTACAATAATCTAATCTCGAGCTAACAAAAGCATGGATCAGTTTCTCAGCATCACTCTGAGACAAGATGCTCCTAATCTTGGCAATATTACGCAAATGATAGAAGGCAGTCTTAGAAACAAATTTAATATGTGAATTGAAGGACAAATCCTGATCAAAAATAACTCCAAGGTTCCTCACAGAGCTATTAAGAGAAAGAGTAACTGCATCCAAACTGAAAGTTTGATTTGGAAAGGAATTTCTAAGGTTTTTTGGACCAACAAGAATGACTTCAGTCTTATCTGAATTTAATAGCAGGAAATTACAAGTCATCCAAGCTTTGATTTCCTTAAGACAGGCTTCTAACTTGGCTAATTGATTACTATCATCTGGCTTCATTGACAGGTATAATTGTGTGTCATCTGCATAACAATGAAAATGTATACAGTGCTTTCTAATAATGTTGCCTAACGGAAGCATATATAAACTAAAAAGAGTAGGGCCTAGCACAGATCCCTGTGGAACTCCATGACTAAGCTTTGAGTTGAAAGAAAACTCATTATTTACATGAACGAACTGGAACCTATCAGATAAATAAGATCTAAACCACTGCAACGAAGTTCCATTAAGTCCAACATAGTGTTCTAATCTATCAAGTAGAATATTATGATCGATAGTATCAAAAGCTGCACTAAGGTCTAAAAGGACAAGTACAGAAACTAGTCCATTATCAGATGCAATGAGGAGGTCGTTAGTGACCTTCGCTAAGGCTGTTTCAGTACTATGATGGATTCTAAACCCAGATTGAAACTCTTCAAGTAAACCATTTCCCTGCAGGTGGTCGAATAATTGCGTAGCAACAACTCTTTCTAAGATTTTTGAAATGAAAGGGAGATTAGAGATTGGTCTATAGTTAGCTAAAGCTCCTGGATCTAGCGTTGGCTTTTTGAGTAAGGGTTTAATTACAGCTGTTTTAAAAGCCTGCGGTACATGGCCTAAAGTTAATGAAGAATTGATTATATGAAGAATAAAGCTACCAATAAGTGGGAAGACTTCTTTAAATAACCTGGTAGGAATAGGGTCTAAAAGACAAGTTGAAGGTTTGGATGAGGAAACTATTTTATCTAACTCACAAAGGTCGATTGGAGTAAACTCATCGAGACAGACATCAAAAGAAGGAGTTGTAGTAGTTACAGTATTTAAGTTAACTGTGGGAAGAACCTGATTGATTTTATCTCTGATGGATGAAATTTTATTATTGAAAAAGTTCATAAAGTCCTGACTAGTAAGCTCTAAGGGAATGCTAGGATTGACAGAGTCCTGACTCTTTGTCAACCTGGCTACAGTACTGAAAAGAAACCTGGGATTATTCTTGTTCTCTTCTATTAATGCAGAGTAATAACTTGTTCTAGCTTTTCTAAGAGATTTTTTATAAATTAAAAGATGATTTCTCCAAGCTAAATAGATTTCATCTTAATTAGTAGAGCGCCATTTTCTTTCTAATTGACGAGTCTTCTGTTTTAAGCTACGAGTTTCTGTGTTGAACCAAGGAGTTAGAAATCTCTGATTAGACTTTTTCTTTTTTAAGGGGGTCACCAAGTCTAGAGCCTGATGCAGAGAAGCTGAAACACTATCCACCATGTTATCAATTACAGAAGGAGCAAGCTGTCTATAGCTTATTTCCGTTGTGTTGACACATGGCATAGAGGAAACAATCTGCATAAATTTGGAAACAGCATCATCTGAGAGGCATCTACTGTAATAATAGTTTTCTTTAGGAGCCAAATAGTCAGAAATGGTAAAATCAAAGGTTAACAGACAATGGTCTGACAGTACAGGGCTATGAGGAGACACTACAAGATTTTCTATTTCTATGCCATATGTCAGAACAAGGTCCAATGTATGGTGGAGGTAATGAGTAGAATTTCCTACTTTCTGAGAAAACCCAATCGAGTCTAATATTGAATTAAATGCCACATTAAGGCAGTCACTATCTACATCCACATGTATATTAAAGTCCCCTACTATAATTATTCTATCAGATTTCAGCACTAAATCAGCTAAGAAATCAGCAAATTCGGATAAAAATTCTGAGTAGGTTGATGGGGGACGATAAACTATGGCAAATAAAATTGGGTTTAACCTAAAATTGCTAAAGTGCCCAATACTGAGGACCAGGCCCTCAAAGGAATTATAACATGTTTTTTGCTTTACATTAACTAGTAATTTGGAATGGTAAATTGTTGCTACTCCTCCTCCACGACCAGAACTTCTGGGATTTTGACAGTTTAAATAACCAGAGGGAGCTGATTCATTTAAACCAACATAATCCTCTTGCCCTAACCAAGTCTCTGTAAGGGAAATTAAATCAATCTGATGATCAATTAACAGATCATGGACTAACAGAGACTTGGGAGTTAGAGACCTAATATTTAGTAAACCACATTTAATTTTTAAATTATGAGGAGGAACAGAGACCAAATCATTCAATTTAGAGGCTTTATGTTTAATTTGAGTTTTACCAATGTTTTGCTTTATCACTTTGGGACGCTTATGCATGATATTTTTATTTACTTTGGAGGGAGCAGACAATGATTCTCTGATGGGGAAGACAGGGGCTAAGCTGAGGGGTGGCGGATGAAGAGGAGCTGCAGAGAGGCGTGTAAGACTGCAACTCTGCTTCCTGGTCCCAACTCTGAGTAGTCATGGTTTTGGAAATTTGGATAAAAAAGATGCCAGATTGTTAGATAAATGAGAAGCACCATCCAAAGTGGGATGAATGCTGTCTCGTCTCATAAGACCAGGTTTTCCCCAAAAAGAGCTCCAATTGTCAATGTAGCCCACGTCATTTTTAGGACACCACACAGACAGCCAGCGGTTCAAGGATGACGAGCGACTAAACATGTCATCACTGGTCAGATTGGGGAGGGGTCCAGAGAATACTACAGTGGCAGACATCGTTTTTGCAAAGTCACACACCGATTCTACATTAAGTTTCGTGACTTCCGACTGCCGGAGACGGATGTCATTAATGCCGGCGTGAATAACAATTGTGGAGTATTTACAGTTACTTTTAGCCAGCATTTTCAGATTTGACTCGATGTCGCCTGCTCTGGCCCCAGGAATGCATTTGACTATGGCCGCTGGAGTCTCTAGGTTCACGTTTCTGACTACAGAGTCGCCAATGATCAGAGTTTTTTCCTCAGCGGGTGTGTCGCTGAGCGGGGAAAAACGATTAGAAACGTGAACAGGTTGGGGGTGAACCGGGGCTTTGCGACTAGGCTTCCTTCTCACCGTCACCCACCCAGTCTCCTCGCTGCTGAGGAGAGCCGGGGAACCGCTGACAGGGGGGCCTAAGCTAGCTAGCTCCGCTGCAGCTAATGGGCGTCCGTCGAGATTAACTGGCGCAGACGGTGTTTCAATGCAGCGGAGCCAGGATTCCAAATCAGACAACCTCGCCTCGAGCGCCTCAAAAAGACAACATTTATTACATTTACCGTTATCGCTAAAAGAGGCAGAGGTGTAGCTAAACATCTGACAGAGAGAGCACACCAGAGGAGGAGAGGAAAGAGAGCTAGTAGCCATAGCTAATAGCTGGAGAGCAACCACACAGGCAGACAGCAAAACAGGAAGTGACGATACGTTACGTTACCACAAGGAAGTGACAATCCTCAGTCCCGAGTGAGTCCCCAAGTCCCGAGAAGTCACAAATTCTTCAGAAAAAACTAGCAGATTACAAGAAAAAAGTCACAAATTAACATTTAACAAAATAAACATTTAACCCACATCCAGATGAGCGCTGCAAATTTAAGAAAAGAAAATTTAAGAAAAAAGTTTAAAATTTACCCCCAAAAAGTCACCATTTTTCAGAAAAAGGTTATAATTTTATAAGAAAAATGTTGCAAATCTATGAGAAGAAAATATGAAAATTTACCAGAAAAAAAGTCAAAAATTTATGAGGAAAAAGTTGATCATTTACAGGACAAAAGTTGCAGATTTATGAGGAAAAAAGATAGATATCTACAAGAAAAATGCTGCAGATTTTTGGGAAAGAAGTCACAAATTTATGAAAAAAAGTTGAAAATTTGCAGGAAAAAAGTGACAAATTTATGCGAAAAAAAAGTCAAATTTTTAAGAAAAAAGCTGCAAATTTATGAGAAAAACATTTCAAATCTATGAGAAAATATTGCACATTTACAAGAAAAAAGTATGAAAAAGTTGATACTTTACAGGACAAAACTTGATACATTATGAGAAAAAAGTTGCAAAAATCTATGAGGAAAAATGGCAAATTTATTTGAAAAAAATAGCAAATTATAGGATAAAAAAGTTGCAAATTTATCAGAGAAAAGTTTCAATTTTAGAATGAAAAAATGCAAATTTATGAGAAAAAATGTGCAAATAATAAAATAAAAACCTGCAAATTTAGAAGAAAAACGTTGCAAACCTGCCCGCCAAAAATGAGTACATTTCTAAGAAAATACTGTAAATTTATTAGAAAAACATGAGCATTTGCAGACAAAAAGTCACAAATTTATGAGAAAAAAATCCAGATTACGAGAAAAAGTTACAAATTTATTTTTTTTTTCTTGCATTTCTACATCCAGTTGGTTCAAAGTGCCGTTATTCAGTTGGAGCTGCTCAGCTGGAGCTGCATGTGTGGCCCCACCTTGGCCATGCTGGGGCTGAACACTTGGTCTGCGCTGGTGGAGACGGCCAGCACCACCTCGGAGGCCGGCATGGAGGCATTCTTCTTCCACAGCTCCATGCTGGCGCCGGAGGAGAAGGGACCGCTCCCCTGCTCCAAGACGTTCTTCTTGAGCTTCCTCAGCTGCTCGTAGGTCTCCTCCTCCAGCTCCTTCTGGATCACCTCCCTGGCCCGGTCCAGGATGGCGCGCTCAGAGCGGCTCACCTTCATCAGGGTCTGGGGTGGTCAGAAGACAAGGGTGACAACGTTACTGCAGTCCAACTCTGTCCAAACTGAATGACGTTTCTGTGCTGCTCGTTGTTAAAGGTCCCAGATTTGGTGGCTTTTAAACTTAGAAAACACAGCCGTGGCTCACATGTGGACACAGTAGGGGAGGTGGTATTTTTCAATGGGGGGTTGGGGGGTGTTCACATATTTCTCAGAACATCGCTGACCGGCACAAACCTCAGATCCTCAGATTTAGTCATTTTTATTTTTTTAATAAACCCATTCTATTGGTCACCCTTTACGCCTCTGGATGTTTCAGAAATACAGTTCTGAACATCAGAAAACCAGTGAGAATAAATCCTATAAATACAAATGCCATCCATCCATCTTCTACCGCTTTTCTGGAGGTCCGGGTCACGGAGGCAGCAGTTCAAGCAGAGAAGCCCAGACTTCCCTCTCCCCAGCCACCTGCTCCAGCTCTTCAGAGAGGATACCAAGGCGTTCCCAGACCAGCTGGGAGACTTTTGGCCCTTTTCCACTAGTACCCAGTCGGCCTTACTCTACACTACTCGGCTCTGCTCGGTTCGGCTCAGTTGTGTTTCCATTGCAGCTGGGTACGCCTGGGGTGGGTGGGATTATTTTTACAGCAAGGCGGCGCCACACTCCCGTGATGTAAAACACGCAACCCAAGCAAAACATAACATTGCTGCTATACAAGGCGACTCCTCGGTCTCTGGCTTTTTGTCACCGTAAAGGCCAGAAAGGACCACCAGACAAGGGGACAGGCAGCGAGACAAAACACTCTGGAAAAGTACTGGAGCATCTGGGAAGCCATAGAGCCGAAGACATGAGGATACGAACTAGATCACATATGACGGTAAGCTAATGGCTGCTAATGCTACTTTGCTTTAAGTCCGCCGTACTACGTTGTAATGTCTGCAAGTTATCACTACTAGGTACTAAAATATGTATGCTGTGTGTGTGTTTCAGATGGCTCTGTTGTGGGTTCAAACCATCGGTCTGGCGTTCAAGACAGTCTCTCTCTGATGTCATCCCAGCTTCACAAACGCTCCGTGGTTATAGAGCTTAAGCATGTCTGTAGAAACGTTTAGCTTCCTGTGCAATAAATTGCTCTGATGTGTGTGAAAATCATGGACAGACTGTTGAGACGTCATGGGACGTACCTGGGTGATTCTTCAATTAGGGGCACTTTTGACGTTTAGAATTTGGGAAAAAAAGTTCTTTAATCTCTTTTTTTTCTGTTTCAGAAGGTTTAGCAATTGGTCTGGAACACAAATCTGAGTGTAGCTTGGATATTACTTCATGATAATTTTGATATTATGATGCTTTTTTTTCAAATTTGCCATGGCAAAATGTCATTAACTTCACAAAAACAAAACACTGATTTTAATACAAAATGATTTGACAAGCAAAGGTTTTACAATCATTTCAGTAAGTACAAAACATGCTCTTTAAGAATCATGTTCTAAATATTTGTAAGTACATTAAAAACACATTTTAACAACATCTTCTCTCTGACTTAATATATTGCCTTGTCTCAACAATGAAATATTGCGTACTAATCAGAATATTTAAATTGCAATGTATATTTTTTCATAAAATGCAAATTTAGACTTTTAAACATTACCACAATGATTGTGGTAAAACCCAAGTTAACAATAAAGCAACATTTTCTATCAAAAAATGTATTGTGATGGTAATGACAACATGTTTTGGTCCTTACCTTCGTCGGCCTCCGTCGGTCTATGATGACCATGGAAGAGAATCCTAAACGTCTACTCTGCTGGAACAGCACCGCCTGTGGCTGAACAGGCCGATGCGCGAATGGCAGTCCCTGTCACACAGGTCGCACTTGTGGGTGGTCTCCGTGCTGCTGGGTCTGTGGCGGTTCTTCCTGCGGGTCCTTTTTTCATCTGCAGCAGCAGTCAGTCTCTCTTCACCCGCCTTGAGCTGTCTGGTCAGGGTGCCTCTCCATTTGGAGCGGTCCATTGCAAGGTCCTCCCAGCGCTCTGTGTTGATCTCCAGGGCCTTCATGTCTCTCTTGCAGATGTCTCTAAAACGCAGCTGTGGGCGGCCAACATCTCTCTTGCCAGTTGCCAGTTCTCCATAGAGGATGTCTTTGGGGATTCTGCCATCCTCCATACGGTGAACGTGGCCTAGCCAGCGGAGCCTGCGCTGTCTGAGTAGAGTGAACATGGAGGGAAGGCCGGCGCGGGACAGAACTTCTGTGTTGGGCACTTTGTCCTGCCAGGATATGTCCAGGATGTGGCGAATGCAGCGCAAGTGGAAGGAGTTCAGTCTCTTTTCCTGCCGGGCGTATGTTGTCCACGTCTCACTCCCATAGAGCAGTGTGCTGATGACGCAGGCGTTGTACACTGCCATCTTCGTCTTGACAGAGAGTTTGGGATTCTCCCACACTCGTGTGGTGAGGCGAGCGAGTGTGAAGGCTGATTTTCCAATCCTCTTGTTGATCTCTGTATCAAGGGAGAGGTTGTTGCTGATCGTGGACCCCAGGTACGTGAACTGATTCACAACCTCCAGCTCGTAGTCGTCAATGGTGATGGTTGGTGGTGCTTCCGTGCCTTGCGCCAAGACGTTAGTCTTCTTCAGGCTGATGGTAAGCCCGAAGTCCTTGCATGCCTGGGAGAAGCGGTCCATAAGGGTCTGAAGCTCCTGCTGTGTGTGGGTTGCGACTGCAGCGTCGTCTGCGAACAGCATGTCTCTGATTAGAGCCTCGCGTACTTTGGTTCTGGCTTTCAGGCGGGCGAGGTTGAAAAGCCTGCCGTCAGATCTTGTGTGCAGGTAGATTCCCTCTGTTGCTGTGCTGAAGGCATGCCTCAGGAGCATAGCAAAGAAAATCCCAAAGAGGGTTGGTGCAAGTACACAGCCCTGTTTCACTCCGCTGCGTATGTTGAAAGGCTCTGAGACGTTGCCATCGTGCTGCACTATCCCCTGCATGTTGGTGTGAAACGATTCAATGAGGCTTTGCAACTTTGGTGGGCATCCTATCTTTGGCAGGATCTTGAAAAGGCCTTCTCTGCTGACCAGATCGAACGCTTTGGTGAGGTCGATGAAGGCGACGTACAGGGGCATGTTCTGTTCTCTGCATTTCTCCTGGAGTTGGTGGATGGAGAATATCATGTCTACCGTCGATCGCTCAGCGCGGAAGCCACACTGAGACTCGGGGAAGACACGATCGGCAAGCTTCTGTAGACGAACGAGAACAACTCGTGCGTAGACTTTGCCAACAATACTGAGGAGGGAGATGCCCCTGTAGTTGTTGCAGTCGCTTCTCTCCCCTTTGTTTTTGTAGAGGGTGATGATCTTGGCGTCCCTCATGTCCTGTGGTACAGCACCTTCCTTCCAACACTGGCAGAGGACGTCATGCAATGGCAGCAGTAGGGCGGTCTTGCAGTGCTTGATCAGGTCGGGGGGTATACCGTCGTTGCCGGGTGCCTTGCCAGCGGCCAAGCTATCAATGGCCTTGCTCAGTTCGTCGATGGTTGGCTCGGCGTCAAGTTCGTCCATGGATGGCAGGCAGTTGATGGCATCAAGGGCTGACGGTGTCACGGTGTTCTGTCTGGAGTAGAGGTCGGAGTAGTGTTCCACCCATCTCTCCATCTGCTTGTTCTTTTCTGTGATCATCTCCCCAGTGGAGGATTTGAGGGGGGCCGTCTTGATCTGAGCCGGACCAAGTGCTTTCTTGATGCCATCGTACATACCACGGATGTTCCCTGTTATGGCAGCGGTTTGAATGTCTTGGCTGAGCTGAGTCCAGTACTCGTTGGCACAGCGCCGAGCAGTCTGCTGAACTTTGCTTCTCGCAGCCCTGAGAATCTGGAGATTCTTCTCGTTTGGGTACTTCTTGTACTCAGCAAGTGCTAAGCGCTTGGCTTCAATGACGGGGGTAATCTCGGTCAACTTGGCATCAAACCAGTCCTGTGACTTCGAGGTCTTCCTCCCAAAGGTAGCCAAGGCTGTGCAGTGGATGGTGTTTCGCAGCTCTTCCCACTTCTGCTTTGCAGATTCTCCTTCTTGTGGTACACCAAGTTCCTTCTCAAAGGTGGAGGCAAACTGCTCAACAAGTTCTGGTTGAGCCATCTTGCTGGTGTCAATCCGTGCCTTTCCAGGTTGTCTAGCACGATGGAATTTCTTCAGCTGCAGCTTGACCTTGCAACACACCAATGAATGGTCTGTGTCGCAATCTGCACTCTGGAACGAACGGGTGATTAGCACGTTCTTCAGTGTGGTGCACCTGGTCAGGATCAAGTCCAGCTGGTGCCAGTGCTTTGAGCGTGGATGTTGCCAGGAAACCTTGTGTTGGGGCTTGGTCTTGAAGAACGAGTTTGTGATGCACAGATCGTGATATGTGCAGAACTCGAGCAGCCGCTGTCCGTTGTCATTCATTCTGCCCACGCCAAAAGGCCCAAGACAGGAGGGCCAAGAGTCGTGGTCAGCACCCACTCTGGCATTGAAGTCTCCAAGGAGAATGAGTTGTTCAGAGTTGGGGACGATCCTGACAGTTGTTGCGAGATTCTCGTAGAACTCGTCTTTTGCTTCTGGTGTGGCTGTCAGTGTTGGGGCATACACACTGACGAGGGTGACTGGGCCTTGAGTGGTGTTCAGGCGGAGGGTGAGGAGTCGTGCAGAGCCAGTGCTGCTCGGTTCCACCATCTTCAGCAAGGTGTTCTTCACTGCAAAGCCCACTCCGTGTTCCCTGTGTTCGTCACTGCCCTTTCCCTGCCAGTAGAACGTGTAGTCCTTCTCTCTCAGTGTGCCTGCGTCAGCCAACCGTGTTTCCTGGAGAGTGGCGATATCCACTCCCAGTCTCTTCAGCTCATTATTGATGATGGCAGTCTTCCTCGTGTCGTTGATGTCCTTGAGGTTAGTAGTGAGTCCTGTCATCATAGTGCGGACGTTCCAAGTTCCCAGTTTTAGAGTTGGTCTCTTTTGTTTTATTGTCTTGCCTGGTGCGAAAGTTCTCAGCCTGCTGTTCGGACTTCTCCTCATCCCCTTGCACCCAATGAGGAAAGCAAGCTGTGGCGGGACATCACCTTATTGGCTGGGGGCTGCCCAGCTTGAGGCGGGCGGTAGCTGTCCAGTGAGATCCGATGATCCCTCCCACCGTCGGGAATAACCCCTGGCGCCGAGCTCTACGCCAATTGAGCGGTGGCTTATAACCGGTAACTGTCATTCCCCGTGTTTTGTCTACGCCAAAGGCGAAGCTGGAGTGTCCTCTCCAGTGATCCGGTGTTCTACCTTCCAGCGTTGGGCGTTGGTAGGATTCAAGCCTGGGCAGGAAGATATGGAGGATAAGATGTTGCCCATGCAGCATGTCCCCCCTCTCCACGTCATTGATGAATCCAAAGGAACAGCAGGGCTGCTACAGTTTGGCACCAGCGCCGTTGCAGGAGCTGCCAGAACGATGTTGAGCACAACATAGAACTGCCTTAGGGGCTCCGACTCCGGATTTTTCCTCAGGGTTGACTCCCAAAGCCTTTCCCGTGACCGGGTATGCCGCAAGGCAGCGGAGGTTTGAAATCAGGGTTTACCTTCCCCTAGATGGGCTACCTTCCCAGGTTGACGAGCCACCATCTACCCGAAGCATCTGGTTTTAAGGCGCCAGAGATCCACCCTCGCCCCTTCTCCTATTAGTAAAAGCAGTTCCGCCGGGCTTAGAGACTAAACCACATAGGCAGGCTAGGAGTTGGACTTAGTTGTCAGAGGCTTTTCGAGACGCACGCCATAAGGAGCATTTTATGAGCACTGGGAGCTTAACCCCAGTGCCGCTCCTGGCTATGACAACCTTGGAACCTTGGTAATGACAACCTTGGTAATGACATAAAAATTAACACTGGTGGGGTTTTTTTTTGTTTTTTTTTTACAACAAAGACAAAGAAAATACTACTTTTTAAAAACACCACCTTTTGTACACTTAACCTCCCATTAAAATTAATCACTTGGTAAACTAACACAGCATTGCTTATGTAATAATCTGCTCTTCTGGCCGGCTGGCTTGTTTCTGACATAAAAAAGGATCAAAGAAGAGAACTGGCACGCTCAGCTCAAATGTCCCATATGATGAGTGCCAATCCAAAAATGATAAAATAGAAAATAAAGTTTTCAGCACTCTGAAATAAGTGCAGCATTTTAATTCATGCACAGCAACAGTGGTGTGACCCGTATTAAACAACAGTCAGGGACCTGCTGGTGATTATCAACCAGCTTATACAAATCATTGGAACAATGTCATAAATAAAATACAAATACTAGTAAGAAATACAGTATAGTAAGAAAAATAGTATTTAAGTCATTAAAAAACATATATCACATTCTGTGACTGCAACAACCACAAAAGTAGCTAATTGATTTTACACACTAGCAATAAGAAAATGCACTTAACAATATAAAAACTCATCATGTGCAGAACTTCAATAGCAGAATTAAAGTGTCTGCCTTTATTTTTAACACTTTTTTTAATCAACAGCATTCAAATATCACTTTGTAAAAAGCTATTTTGACAGTTTAGAGTGTGCTACCAACATAAACCTGAGACACAAGTTTGTTTCATTCCCTGAGAGAGCTCAACATCTTCCACACATTCTCTGGTAGCCTCATGTGCCTTTTTGTGACTGGCTGGGGCTCTGGGACCAGACCAAGCAGATCACAAGGCTGATACCACAGAACATCATCTTTCATAGGCCAAAAGAAACGGTTCTTGCCAATGATGTTCATTGTTTTCACAAGGGTACAACCTTCTGCATCTACATCCTGAATGATGCCTGGATATACGTCTTGGTCATATTGAACAGCACACCACTGTCCTATCAGCTGATCTGTGATCTCTGAAACAGGGACAAGTGTTGATGGCTGTGTGTCCATCTCAGGTGGCTGCAGATCCAGGGCTGATCCTTCCTGGCTTGTTAAAGGTGTGTTTCCAGCTCTATAACTTTGTATCCTCTCTCTGTTCTCATCACTGGCCCTTTTGTTTCTTTGGTTAACTTTCCACTGTCGTCTCTTGTGTCTTTGTTCCCGTTTTGATAACTGTGAGATGGCTTTCAATTTTCCTGTCTCTTTTCATTTTTTGTATCTCTCTTTTTCTCTTTCAAGATATTGCTGATATTTCTTAGGATCTTCCTTGATTTTGTCTCTGTATTTTTTTGACCGTTGAGCTGGTTTAGCTGGGGCCATGTTGACATCTTCAAACAAAAATAATGTAAATTACAGTTGGTAACTGTTCAATTATGTATCATAGTAAAGTAGTAAATAGTAAATTAAGTTAATATATGCTAGTTATTAGGAAATAAAAACATAAATTGTCATTACCATCACAGATTGTCGTTTCCATCACAGTCACTTTTGTGATGGTAATGACACGCCATGCTAATGACAATTTTCACTCTTTGCAGAAAATGTTGGCTACGTTTTAGACTTGCTAAGCTAATTGGTTAGCGAGCATACAATGTACACTGAATATATCTAAATAAAGTGAAATTTTGTATTAATGAATTAAAATACTCAAATAGTAACTTGTTTGGTAATGACGCCAAATAAACATACTCTCAGATCAGGATGTATAAAACATCAGATTACTGACATATGTAGGCATCAAAAAATCAAGCTTTTGCCTCATGTCTGGACATGTTCCTCTGGAGCATCTAATTTGCATGCAACAATTTAAGTAACTGTTTGTAAAAACAGTTCCCCGGCCAGAAAGCTCCGGGGAACAGAAGTTTACCTAAATGAACACCTAACAAAAACTAATACTGAAATAGCACGACAAGCACGGATGCTGAAAAGACAAAATAAGATACAGGCAACATGGACAAGAAATTGTAGAGTTTGGATCAATCTAAATGGAACACCTGAGGAAGCAAAGAGTATAATAATCAGAGATGTTACTGACTTAAATAAATACAGATGAACACTGATTAAGAAAATTAAGAGACAATGATAATCCATATCCACACACACGGCAAGAATAGTTCTTTTGAAATACCATGTCAATGTACTTTAAAAAAAACAACTGAACAAAACAAACAAAAAAACTTATGACTGACTTGAGTAGATATCAATTTTCCCCATTTGGAGGAAGTCATTTGACACAGTGAGGAAATTCAAACTCTGAAAATATGCCATTATGCTGAACATAAACTACAAGAGATGGAGAATGATATTGATCCTGATAACCACTTTTTCAATAATATAGATAGATAGATAGATAGATAGATAGATAGATAGATAGATAGATAGATAGATAGATAGATAGATAGATACTTTATTTCTAACAAAAAAGTATAACAAAAACAAAACAAATGACAAATGCAATAAAGTAACAGTATACACTGTTCGAAAGGGAGAAGGAAGAAGTGAACACTTATTAATTCCATCTCCTCATTTCCATAAATACACCCATGTGAATTATATACAAATTACCACCTTTAAGACCCCAAGTAAACAATTTACTGTATTTTTTACATATCATCATTAACACCCATCCATCTTAACATACATTGATGTCCATACATCAAAACCAGCCTCAAACAACACAGATATACACAGTGCTGTCCCACCCACCATTCCATAGTGTCCCATAGTGTCCCAGAGTGAGCATAGTGAATCGTACATATAAATACTACCCTGCTAACATATATCCTTTCAGCAAATAATGTTTATACCTCTTTTTGAATTGATTTCTTTTTGTACATAGTTTCAGTTCCGGCTCCAGACTGTTCCACAAATCCACCCCACAGACAGATATGCACAGACTTTTCTTGGTTGTTCGTATCTTGGGTTTTGTAAAGTTTAAGTCTCCTCTCAAATTATGATCATTGTTGTGGGGTAACCCCCACAGCCACAGACAATTTTGTACGGGTCTCAGCCGCAGCGCACAGGGGAATTCAGCCGTCAGCTGTCCCCGAGGACTTTAGGACTGCGCGCGCACCTAAAGTCAACACACCAAGTCCCACACTGCTGCAGCTCCTTTTTTTCTTCATGGCCACGAGAGGAGTCAGAGACGAATTTTCTTCAAACAGCTGCTGTGGACCTCCACACGTTCAACGGGACAGCCCCTCAACATCGCGGATCCACAGGCAATTTTTGCACGGCCCAAACAACTTCGCCATCCTGGGCCGGCACTTGCTACCCCCACCCCCCCTCCCTCCACCTCCGCCTGCACAGAGCTTTCCCTGCTCGCTACCAAAGCCGGACTATCGAGGCCTCAGCTTCCTGCTGAGCCCTCTGGGGGGGAGTGTGTGGGGTAACCCCCACAGCCACGGACAAGCAGAGCGCTCAGCTGGGGCAATTAGCAGAACAATGAGATGTGTGTATTGAGATCAATAGGCAGCCGCTCTTTGTCTAGCTTCTTCCTGCCAGTTCCGATGTTGATATGTATGACTCAAATACAAACGTTCATGCTTCCTGCTCTGACTGTGATGCAAATGTCCCATGCCTTTCATGTATTGTCTGTAACTGGGTATAAAAACTGCATATGCTCTGTAGCTCACTCTTTCTCTCACTGCTCATCTGACTGCATGCATTGCCTTTGCCTGAGAGCCTGAGGACCCGCTCCAGCCCGCCTGCACAGGGCTGAAGTGAGTTCTATGATGGCGGGATGAATGATAATAAACTCCCTTTTAAACTCTCAGTTCGCTGCATTATTATTATTCCGCCACATTGGTGACCCCGTGAAAGAACACGCCTGACGACGAACGAACGCAGCACCCGGCGGTGATTCTCCAACGGCAAGCGAACGCAGCAGCCTGACGCAAATGGACTGCCCTCCCTTCGGCTACAGGGAGACCTCGACGCAGAGCCACCACCAGGTGAACTCTCCGGAGATCATCCACGACTGGGAATGCTGCAGAAAGCGTCACGGTGCGACCCTCGCCTGAGATCGGGACATCCACCCTGGACTGGCCGAGGGACACAGAACGTCTTCTCCCTCTCATCGCTCCTCCTCCCTCTCAGCACTCCTACGCATCTACGCAAGCCCGAGGGACAAAGATCGTCTATTTCCTCTCACCGCTCCAACGCATCTGCACGAGCCCGAGGGACAAAGATCGTCTATTTCCTCACACCGCCCCAATGCACCACGAGCGAACGACGCAACAGCTCTACAGGGATGACCATCGGCGCCGACGACGCTGATCTCCATCAAGCTCCCTGACCCTGACTCGCCTCTCAACAGCGGGCCACCCATGCACTGAACCCCGCACGCACACCGGGGGGTTATGAGGACAGCGCACCATGCACGGGACAATAACGGCTCCACAGACCGCCATCGTCCTTCGCCACTGCACACAGAACCTTCAGGGCTGCTCACACACATGAAGCACGCATGCAGCCCGCTCACAGGATTTTGTACGGGTCTCAGCCGCGGCGCACAAGGGAATTCAGTCGTCAGCTGTCCCCGAGGACTTTAGGACTGCGCGCACACCTAAAGTCAACACACCAAGTCCCACACTGCTGCAGCTCCTTTTTTTCTTCATGGCCGCGAGAGGAGTCAGAGACAAATTTTCTTCAAACAGCTGCTGTGGACCTCCGCACGTTCAACGGGACAGACCCTCAACATCGCGGATCCACAGGCAATTTTTGCGCGGCCCAAACAACTTCGCCGTCCTGGGCCGGCACTTGCTACCCCCACCCCCCTCCCTCCACCTCCGCCTGCACAGAGCTTTCCCTGCTCACTACCAAAGCCGGACTATCGAGGCCTCAGCTTCCTGCTGAGCCCTCTGGGGGGGAGTGTGCGGGGTAACCCCCACAGCCACGGACAAGCAGAGCGCTCAGCTGGGGCAATTAGCAGAACAATGAGATGTGTGTATTGAGATCAATAGGCAGCTGCTCTTTGTCTAGCTTCTTCCTGCCAGTTCCGATATTGATATGTATGACTCAGATACAAACGTTCATGCTTCCTGCTCTGACTGTGATGCAAATGTCCCATGCCTTTCATGTATTGTCTGTAACTGGGTATAAAAACTGCATATGCTCTGTAGCTCACTCTCTCTCTCACTGCTCATCTGACTGCACGCATTGCCTTTGCCTGAGAGCCTGAGGACCCGCTCCAGCCCGCCTGCACAGGGCTGGAGTGAGTTCTATGATGGTGGGATGAATGATAATAAACTCCCTTTTAAACTCTCAGTTCGCTGCTTATTATTTCATGCCGCCAAAATTGTCTCTTTTTTTAAATATTTTTTGTATATTAGTTGGGAGTTGATTATTAATTGCCCTGTACATGACTTGTGCTGTCTTAAATTTAACTAAATCGATGAACTTTATGACATGTGACTTTAAAAACAACGAATTGGTATGGTCTCTATATCCTACATTGTTTATTATCCTTATAGCTCTTTTTTGTAATGTGCATATTGACTGTAGGTTGGTCTTGTAGGTGTTTCCCCAGACTTCTACACAGTAGTTAAGATAAGGTAAAAACAGTGAATTGTACAGTAAGACCAATGATTTATAGTCCAAGATGTGTCTTGTCTTCCCCAGTATGCCTATACATTTTGCTAACTTGGCCCGGATGTGACTGATGTGAGGTTTCCAGCAGATTTTATTGTCTAGCGTCACCCCTAGAAACTTATTTTCCTGTACTGTTTCTATTCTGGTATCATCTATCGTTACCATTATTTCATGATTTATTTTATAATTTCCAAACAACATAATCTTTGGTTTTTTTAGATTTAGAGATAATTTATTTTTGTTGAACCACTGCGTTAATTTTTTCATTTCTGTTGTGACCACCTCTAAAGCCTGCTGCAAATTCTCACCAGTGCAAAGGATATTTGTGTCATCCGCAAACAAAATAAATTTCAGAATTTTTGATACTTGGCATATGTCATTTATATACAAAATAAAGAGTTTGGGTCCCAAAACTGACCCCTGGGGCATACCACAAGTGATGTCCATGAAGGGTGATTTGTGCTCACCAATTTGTACAAATTGTTGTCTGTTACTTAAATAACTTTCCACCCAACTGAGTCCTACCCCTCTTATCCCATACCTTTCCAGTTTCCTTAATAATATTCTGTGGTCAATGGTGTCAAAAGCTTTCTTTAAATCTATAAATACTCCTACAGCAACCTTTTTTTTTTATCTATACAACTAGTAATTTCTTCTATAAGTTCGATCAGTGCCAAAGATGTACATTTATCTGCTCTAAAACCATACTGGCTGTCTGTAAGGAGGTTGTGTTTTTCAATGAAATCATCCAGTCTCTTAGTGAAGATTTTTTCAAGTATTTTGGAGAATTGTGAGAGTAAAGAGACTGGCCTGTAATTTGTGAAACGATGACTGTTCTTGTTTTGTATAGAGGTATTACTTTTGCTATTTTCATTTTGTCTGGAAATGTACCAGTTTGAAATGACAGGTTACAGATGTGGGTGAGTGGCTTAACAATTCCTTCAATTACTTTTTTCACTATTGTCATGTCAATTTCATTCCAGTCCGTTGATTTTTTGTTCTTAAATTTACTCACAGTCTCGATAATTTCCTTTTCAGTAACTGCACCCAAAAAGATTGTGTTTGGATTTCTATCTTCTATTTCATTTACAGAACCACTGTTGTTTGTTTCTGGTGTCACTATTGATTTTGCTAATTCAGGACCAATGTTTACAAAAAATTTATTGAAACCACTGACCACATCCTCCATATTATTTATCAAATTGCCATTTTCAATAAAATATTCTGGATAATTAGCATTCTTAGGTCGATTACTAATAATCCCATTGAGTACTTGCCATATTCCTCTTAAGTTATTTTTGTTATCCTCTAATATTCTGTTGTAATATTCTTTCTTACAGGTCCTCATTATATTAGTAAGCTTATTTTTATATCTTTTATATTTGATCTCAGCTTCCACCATTCTGCATTTAATGAATTGTTTATATACTGTATTCTTCTTTTTACATGCCTTTATTAACCCCTTGGTGACCCAAGGAATATTTTTTTTTATTGTCTGTCACTGTATTGTTTTATAGGACAGTTTTTATTGTACAATGATTGAAATATTTGTAAAAAAATTATCATATGCTTTATTTATGTCATTTTCATCATAAACTATCTTCCAATCTTGTATTAATAATTCCTTTGTCAGTAAATACATTGATTCTTCGGTTCTTATTCTTTTATATTTAATATTTTTGGTATACTTTTTCTTCCTATAATCACATTGATAGACAACAAAAATCGGCAGGTGGTCACTGATATCATTCAATAAAAGCCCACTCCTGATATTATTTTCAATAATGTTTTTGAATATGTTATCTATTAGTGTGGCACTGTGTGACGTGAATCTGCTAGGTCCGGTAATTGTTGGCTGTAAGCCCATACTGTACATTGTGTTGATAAATTCTTCTGTCAAACTATGTTGTTTTGAGTTCATCAGATCTATATTGAAATTCCCACATATTCATAACCATTGTGAATATTACACTGAAAAGCAATTCAAAAGTCAAGTGCAACTAGATGGTAAACTATCAATAATACACTTCAACAGCAGAAGTCTTAACAAAAACTTTCCACAGATTCAGGACTATTTAAAACAGCTAGACAGAAAATTTACAGCTATCGCAGTCTCTGAAACTTGGCTTAATGAAGAGCAGGAAACTTGGCTTAATGAAGAGCAGGCTCATCTGATGGCAATAGAGGGATATCAGATGTTTCATATTAACAGATCTCAAAAAAAGGGTGGTGGTGTTGCACTGTATATTGATGACCTGTATAGGTGTAAGCTTGTAAATGGAATGTCCTTTGCACTACCAGGGATTCTGGAATGTGTTACTGTTGAGATTGACCAAGATAAAACAAAAAATCTAATTATAAGTTGTATATATAGAACGCCGGGAACTTGCATTGAGACATTCAGAGATAAATTAGTCGAGCTGTACAATAATATTACTAGTAAGAAAATGGTAGTAATTTGTGGAGATTTCAATATTGATCTACTAAATCCATATCAACAAAATGTAATTACAGAGTTCATGAATTCTATGTGCAGCATGAGTCTATATCCCACAATAACACATCCCAGTAGAATCACAGTTCACACTGCTACACTTATTGACAACCTGTTTGTTAATGTTATTGATAAGAAAATAGAAAGTGGATTATTGATAAATGATATAAGTGACCATCTGCCAACCTTTGCACTTATCCATGGCCACATGGGGGCCAATACATAAAAATTTTTAAAATTGTTCAGATACAAATCACAAAATGCAATCAGTTCTTTTAAAGAGGACTTGCTGAAGCAAGACTGGACAAAAGTCTATGTATCAGATGTAAATGAAGCCTATGACACATTTATAAATATTGTAACCACTCTTTATGAAAAAAATTGTCCATTACTAAAGAAAAAGCTTAAAAATAAATTTGCCGATAAGCCATGGTTAACCAAAGGATTACAAAAGGCGTGTAAAAAGAAAAATTTATTATATAAAGCTTTCCTAAAGAAAAGGACAAAAGAAGCAGAGCAGCGGTATAAAACATACAAAAATAAGTTAACATATATAATAAGATGTAGTAAAAGAGACTATTACAGGAAAGAACTGGAGAAAAACAGAGACAATATTAAAAATACATGGACAATACATAACAATATTATTGGAAATAATAACAGAAATACAAGCTACCCAACCGATTTTTCAAAAAATAATAAAACGACTCAGAGTGTGAATGCAGTGTCACCTGCAGATAAATTTTATAACTTTTTTGTTAACATCGGTCCTAATTTGGCTCAAGAAATACACATTACAGTACCTACAGGTGACACAATAAGCAAAAACACTGCTATAAAAGACTCCATTTTCATAAAGAACACAGACGAGAGGGAGGTCATTGAAATTGTTAAATCGTTTAAAAGTAAAACACCTACGGATTGTGATGGTATTGACATGCTCTTAGTCAAAACTATTATTGAATGCTTAGTGAAACCACTGATGTATATCTGTAACCTGTCTCTCCAAACAGGTATATTTCCCAATGCAATGAAAATAGCTAAAGTAATTCCGATATACAAGACGGGTGACAGAGGGGAACTCTCAAACTATAGACCAATTTCACTATTGCCGCAATTTTCCAAGATACCTGAAAAAATATTCTATGAGAGAATTGATAACTTCATACTGAAGAATAATTTATTGTGCGAGCAGCAATATGGGTTCAGACACAAGAGGACAACTGCATTTGCTCTAATGGAATTTATAGAAAAAATATCAACTGCCGTTGAAAATAAAGAGTATTCATTTGGGGTATTCCTGGATCTTAAAAAAGCATTTGATACAGTGGATCATAATTTATTAATAATTATAATTTCCGGTTCCGGTTCCGCCGGACCGGTGGCGCCACACGAGTAGGCTGCCCGTTGCAACAGCCTTTTTTTTTTAATCTTCCTTCTTCTTTCTACACCTTTCACTCTGTATATATATCACGGACACACGGATCGCCCCGGGGGTCTCCCGGGTCGGCGGACGGAGCCACGGTTTGCAGCGGGAGACGTTACAGCGGGGAGGAGCTAGTGCTAGCTAGCACTTGGCCGCCGCCCGGTGCTAATGGGAAACTCGACATACTGGGAGCTGTAGCGAAAACAACTCGGGTGCCGGGCTGGAGTTTAGGCGGCGTGCAAGAAATATAAGACAGAATAATAAAGAGCGATGGCAAGAACCAAACAGACCGCCCGTAAAATCTACTGGAGGAAGAAGCCCCCCAGGAGACAGCTAGCCACCAGGGCTGCTCGGAGAGGCGCTCCGGCCACTGGCAGAGTGAAGAGGCCTTGCCGTCACAGGCCCGTGGCTCTGAGAGAGATCCGTCGCTACCAGAAATCCACGGAGCTGCTCATCCGTAAGCTGCCCGTCCAGTGCCTGGTGAGGGAGATCGCTCAGGACTTCAAGACCGTCCTGCGTTTCCTGAGCTTCGCCGTCATGGCTCTGCAGGAGACCAGCGAGGCCCACCTGGTGGTCTCTTCTTCGCTAAGGGGGTCACCATCATGCCCAAAGACTTCCAGCTGGCTCGCCGCATCCGCGGAGAGAGAGCTTAGACTTTCTGCTGCACATTCACCAACCAACCATAATGCTCTGCACTGTGTGTCTATATATATACATTTATAGTAATATGGACATATGTTTACTAGATGTTGTTTTTTCTTGCCTTCTGATTGTTGCTCTGAGTGTTGCTATCCCTGTGCTGTAGCAATCCTGGAATTTCCCCATTGTGGGACTAATAAAGGCTTATCTTATCTTATCATATCTTATTATTAAAGAAACTACAAAATTGTGGTATTAGGGGGGTAGCACTGTCCTGGTTATGTAGTTACTTAAAGAATAGATATCAGTATGTATGTGTTGGTAACAAAAACTCACAGTTACTGAAGGTTACTTGTGGAGTCCCACAGGGTTCAGTTTTGGGGCCATTGTTATTCAATATGTATATAAATGATATATGTAAGGTTTCAGAAAAAATGGATTTAATATTGTTTGCTGATGACACTAATTTATTATGCAGTGGAAGCAATTTGGAACAACTTTTGGATACACTCGGAAAGGAATTAGGAAAGCTTAAACTGTGGTTTGATTCAAACAAATTAACGCTCAATTTAAGTAAGACAAAATTTATAGTTTTTAACAACCACCACAACAACTTAGTATCTAAACTCAGTGTAAATGGTGTAGAGATTGAAATGGTATCCAAAACTAAATTTCTTGGAGTAATAATTGATAATAAACTGTGTTGGAAGTCACATATTAATTATATTAAAGGTAAAATATCCAAATCAATTGCAATACTACACAGAGTGAAATATTTGCTGAATCAACCCACACTATATACCTTGTATCATTCATTAATACTCCCATACATGACATATTGTACTGAAGTATGGGGAAATACATATAAAACAAACATATATCCAGTCTTTATGCTTCAGAAGAGAGCTATTAGAATAATAAACAAAGCTGCTTACAGGGAACCAACAAACCCACTTTTTCTTAAATTAAAAGCTCTCAAGTTGAAAGATCTGGTTGACTTTAAAACTGCAATAATGATGTTTAAAGTGAAGAATCTATCACTGCCCGCAAATATCCAAAAGTTGTTCCAAATAAGGGGGAAACAATATCATTTCAGAGGAACATGTATATTTCAAAAACCTTCAGTGAGAACTACCACCAAGCAACACTGTGTTTCAGTGCAAGGAGTCAGATTATGGAACGATTTTGGACCTGAATTAAAATCATGTACAACGCTTGGACAATTTAAACAAAAACTAAAGGAAGAAATACTCCAAACAGATATACAAGATGACATGTAAAATCACATAAGGATTGTCATATCCAGCCTGCGTTGTGTTGTAGCTTAGTTTTTTGTCACATTTGTCTTAGCTTTGTTCTGAATTATAATCGCTCTTGTTTTGTTTTTCTTTTGGATTCTTGGATGGAATATGGGTGGGCAATATAAGCTGCGGCTTCAGCCATCATCCATTTCGGATAACTTATGTTGAACTGTATAATCAGAGGAGTTATTGTCTAATTTGACCTTGTTGGATTTTCTTTCCCCCTTTGTTATATTATTCTGTTTCTTTTAATCTGTACTTTTAATCTATCCGAAATAAAGATTCATTCATTCATTCATTCATTCACTTTATTGCTCTCTAAAACGTTGAGCGGGATGGTAATGATAGATGTATGAGGGACAGCGATATTTAACTATAAATAAATAGGAAATTGAACAAATATAAAATATATGAATTTGAAAAATATCTTTTTTAAGTTGTTATGAGGAAATGCAAAGTAAAGGTTTAATGAATTTAGCACTTTTTATCACTTTATTATAGAGGGGAAGTCAAAAAGTCTGGGTTGGGGACAAGCGCAAAACAGTGAAATTCTTGCACATTTGAATTTTCAACACTGAAAAAGTATTAAAATGTCATCATTGAGACACAGTTATTTTTTTTTCATAGCTACTACAACCTAAAGTAAACAAAAGCAATCATTGTTTTCTCTAAAAAAAACATTTTTTTTTTCTTGAAAATCTACCCTGGGGACAGAAAAACTCCCTTAATTGAAGAATCACCCATAAATAACTCAAGATCTCTAGAAAACAATTGAAAGCTGCTCTTGTTTTTTCTTGCCTTCAGATTGTTGCTCTGAGTGTTGCTATCCCTGTGCTGTTACAATCCTGGAATTTCCCCATTGTGGGACTAATAAAGGCTTATCTTATCTCGGGAAAACAATGAAAATAAAGAGTATGTATGTATGACCTAAACGGGCTTCCGTAGGAAAACAACTCTGCCTATTTCTTCCATTTAGAAAAAACATTGTGCAAAACGTAATACTGTTCACCAAATTAAAAATGATGATGTCATAACCACAGACTGTAAAGTAATAGCAGAACATTGTTGCTGTTTTTACAGTAAACTCCACACTTGTGGCCACTGGGCATCAGCTGGTGAACATAAACCAAAGGACCAGTCAGCTGATCTCAGGCTGAAAAGATGGTGACGCTCCGCTGACTATCAGTGAGCTCCTTTCTTCCATCAGCCTCCTAAAAAGAATAAATCCCTGGGACAGATGGACTGACTGGGGAATTTGATCAACTATTTGCTGATCAAATTGCTCCATTTTTATTGAAAGTCTTTACAGAGAGGATCAACAATGGCAGCCTCCCAACGACCCCATGTCAAGTATTCTCACACTAATTCCCAAACCCAGAAACGATTTGCTTTGAACTGAAAACTGGTGACCAATTAGTCTTTTAAATAATGATGACAAAATTCTAGCCCTGTGTTTGCTAAAAGAATAAAACTAGTTCTGCATTCTATAACTGGAGAAACACACTCAGGATTTATGCAAAATCAGCATATTCCAAGTAATATCAGACTAATTCTAGACATTCTGGATTACTCCTCATTGATTGAAGACAATAGTTTTATCTTTTTCTTGATTTTTATCAAGCTGTTGATTCCATCAATCACAACTTTATTTTCAGCTACCTGAAAAATTTGGTTTTGGAACCTTCTTCTACAAAGCAATTCAAACCCTTTACAATAATGCTAATAGCTGTATTAAACTAAAACATGGCACTTCTCCCAGGTTTAAGCTAAAAAGAGGAGCTAGACAGGGCTGCCCCATCTCACCGTATTTATTTCTGTTAGCTGCCCAAACTCTTGCTGATCATAGTTCTATCAGCAATTTAAAAGGAATATCCATTGCAGGAAAATAATTAATTATTAGTCAATTAGTAGATGATATGACTCTACTTTTAAAGGACAGCAGTCAAGTAGCTTATGCCCTTGATGTCATGAACTGAGCCTGTGTTTCCTGTGCTGCTGTGTTGGTAGACTTTCCGCAGCATTTCCCCCTGTGCAGCACAGCCGCTACGCTTTGGCTGATTGCCCAGTGAAATCCTCCTGTATGTGTTGGGCGTCCTGGAGGACTCTTAGGGCCCTTTTCCACTAGCCCCCGTCGGCCTAACTCGACTCAATTCACCATTACTCGTTTCAGCCTCGGTTGTGTTTCCATTGCAGCTGGGTAAAGCTGGGGTGGGCAGGATTTTTTTTACAGCAAGGTGGCGCCACACTCCCGTGACGTAAAACACGCAACCCAAGCAAAACATAACATGGCGGCTGTACAAGGCGACTCCTCAGTCTGTGGCTTTTTGTCACCGTAAATGCCAAAAAGGACCGTCAGACAAGGGGACAGGCAGTGAGACGAAACACTCTGGAATAGTACTACAGCTTCTGGGAGAGCCGAAGACGTGAGGATACAAACTAGATCATATATGATGGTAAGCTAATGGTTGCTAATGCTAGTTTGCTATAAGTACATCGTACTACACTGTAATGTCTGCAAGTTATCACTGTTAGGTACTAAAATATGTATGCTGTGTGTGTGTGTTTCAGATGGCTCTGTTATGGGAAAATTACCACTTCAAACGGTCGGTCTGACGTTCAACACAGCCCGTCACTGATGTCACCCCAGCTTCACAAACGATCAGTGGTTATAGAGCTTAAGAATATCTGTAGAAACATTTATTTCCTGTTCAACAAATTGCTTGATCTGCGTGAAAATCATGGAGAGACTGTTGAGACATTATGGATGTAGCTGCTCCAGTAGCATGGAGTCTGAGGTGGTGTCATAGCAAAAAATGATCAGCTGACACAACTTGATTGCCAGGTTAATAACTATATTACCCACAAAATATATATTCAAAAAGTAAACAGTACTGAGTTAGGTATAATAAGATATATTTGACAGTTATGATGCATTTTAGGCCAAAACAAACTTGATCTAGGATTAAAAGCAATTAAAATAATGTAGTCACAAGGTTACATGGAAAATGCTTGATTTACTAGATGCATGTACTGTAGAAATATATATTCTCTACATCAACAATGTACTATACGTACATGCATTCATGTAGTATTGTACTGGGAACTGCACTGAAAATAAACCTCTGAAGTTTTTGCAGATGTCTCTGTTTTATATGTGAAGGTTACCACCATGTGGCACAAATTAAATACTAACAGATTGGAAAAGCTGTCTAAGAACAATCCAGCAGTTTGAGAAATCACTTTTGGTTTGGTGTAAGTCTGTCAGCAGAATTATGAACCATAAAGCAGTTTGTGTTAAAATGTTAAATCCCATTAAACCCTAACCTAGGGGTTTCCAGTCATGTGCCATGGAGGGCCAAGACCCTGCAGGTTCTCTTCTACCCAGTCTCTTCAGCAGGTGTTTTCACTGATCAGCAGTCAGTGGAAGAAATTCAGTGGAATCTGCTGTTGAAGACACTATTTGGAGGTAAAGCCTGCATGGTCTTGGCCCTCCATGGCACATGATTGGACACCCCTGCCCAAACCCATTATGATGAAGAACAGATGCTAATATATGTAGCATCATCTCACTTTGGCTCAGCAATAATTATTCTTCTGCTTAAAGACATTTTGTTTCACCCAGGAGTAAGACGGTCAAGAACTGATTTTCTCCCCCAGGCCACAGCTGAAATCCCATTCCTTTGTTAAAACCAGTCTAAAGAATTCAACTAATGCATTTCCTGTTTTGACTCTTTTTATTGCCCCCATAAACATGGAGACATGGAACAGACCTGAGGAGCCCTCATGGCCTACACAGATCCACAACTCAGTTAATTTCCTTAAACTCTGGGACATGCTGGATTTAACCAGTGAACTTTAAAGTACATTATTACAAACTCAATTCTAAATCTTCCCTTCTTTTCAGGACTATGAAACGCAAATGGACTCTGATGTTTTAATGTGGAAAATCAACAATATGTGTGAAATGCATTAATCTGTGATTTTATATATATATGCATGTTAAAAATGTTTAAATGAATGTTTATTACTGCATGTTGATTTAGAAGCACTGCTTATAAAGTTACGCTAATGACTAAGGTTAGCTTAGTTATACATAAGTGTGTAAAAGCATATTCCAGTGTATTAAAATTGTGTGTTTCCATGGATACCGGTATCAAATGTCACCCAGCCTTCACTGACCTCCAGCTTCTCCATCCTATTGGTCCCTCGCAGACAAAGCCTATCATTGGACTAAAGTTCGTCAAGCCCGCCTACGAAGGACGCTCATTGGCTGAGATTCTGGTCAACCCGGAAGTCCGCGAAAGCTCAACAGAACTTATAAAAGGAGGAAAACCCCCTGCTACTTTCTCTTTTGGACTCGCTCTTTTGACACGCTCTTTCCGCTCCTTCGTCTCTTCTCTTTGGACGCTCTTTTTGGCTCTTTCACCTCATTTACTTTTATTCTCTGGGACACGTCTTCGTCCATTGTCCACACACAGCAAGAAAGAACTTTGGGAAGAACAAAGGACTGCCTGAACAAAGACTTCTACCACGTGTTGCTTTTCCGAGCACAGAGCAGAAAACTCGTAATTTGTTTATGTAACTTTGTATTTTAATGTTTTTCCTTTTTCTCTTAAATGCCTAGGAATTCAGAATCAGAATCAGAATCAGAATCAGCTTTATTGCCAAGTATATTTACAAGTAAACACACGAGGAATGTGACTTGACATTGGACGCGCACGTTAGGCGCATCCAATGACGCGTCGCCATACAAGGCGCCTGTCAACAGTGGAGGTAAAGAGGGGAGGGGAGGGGGAGGAAAACACAATAGGAGAGAGAAAAAACATAGTAATCAGAATAAACGCTCGTATATGAGCCAAATTTTGACTACACAGAAAAAAACCCTCATGCATTAGCAGACAATAGATACAATCACACAGCAGAGGGAGGGAGAGCAGTGTGTGTATATTTGCATGTCATTGTGTAGTGTGAGTGTAACAGTTGTTAGTGGGCAGCAGAGGGCGCCTCCAGGCAGTGGATAGATGTTATAATCATGTGACTTATAAACAAGACCAGAGATCAGAGTCTGTCTCTCTTTTCCTCTTCCTTGCAGAAGGCACATGGGCATTGTCCTCGAGAGACCAATCCGCTGACGACAACAACTGATTGTTGATGTATGGGTAGACATAAGCCACTTCTCTGGCGTTATCTTATCGAGGAGGAATGTAAACAAGGGTACCAAAACACAAGGTCAAATCTGCACAGTGCACTCAGAGAATAAAAAAAAATTTCTCTCTCTTCGATTCTGTGCTTCAATTTCATACAGGCTTGAATCATACTTTAGATCATTCTCTGGAGAGCACTCAGCGATCCACAGATGTTATCCACCTACGGAAACATAGGTAAAACATGTCCAGAGAGTTCGTTCTCTCTTCAATGCATGCCAGGTAGTAAATTCCATGTTAATCCTGCCGCTGACAGTCAGTGCTCCCCCCAGCTGGACGAATTGTTGAATTTGTTAAGGGAGCTACGCCGAGGTCCGCATTTGATTAGCTCACCCAGATAATTTCGATACACTAGGAAAACTCCAGGGGCCAGAACAGAAGATCCTGTGATCAGTTCAATCTCAGTCGAATCACACAGACACATGAGTTCCAATGCCATGAGTCTCCCTTGGGTTCCCCCTGACCCGCTTCTTCTTTTAAAGGTGACAATCGCATATAAGCCGCTTTCCAGATCCATAATTTCCATTTGGATTAAGATTCAGCCAGGAGAAGAGTGACATTGCAAGCTGGGATCAGAAGGGAGAGGATTAGGAGGGAGAGGGAAGAAAAGCGTCTGCTCTCTCTCAGAAGCGGAAGTGAAAATTCCTATCTCTTTCAGCTCAATTCTTAATCGGAGTTAAACTCCAATTTTTATTTATCTCCTTTTCTTTGTTAAACTTTCTGTAAAACCACCGTTTGTTTTAATTTTAATGTAAGTTTTAATCTTGACTTTATTTGTATAATATTTTTCTTGACCAATCACACACCAGAAGCTATTATTTTATCTAAAGTCCAAAGTCTTTTTCTAATTTGAGATCTGATTAGATCTAATTATTCTCGAAGACCTCTGGAGCCGCTTGTCTACGAAGGAGAAAACGTGCAGCTCTCTTCATCACACGCTGAAGAAACGTCGGCACCATCTGGCTCCGATCCAAGTTACAACTGTGGGTCATACAGCCAAAATCCAGCCACTTCGACCGCTTGACTTTAAAGGTCGAACTGTGGACCCTAAAATATCTGCGGGCAGATATTTCCCCTAACATCCACGAACTCTTGGGCTGAGGAAACGCCGAGTGAGGAATCACGTGAGCTGCAAACTTTAATTCATCTGCTGAATTAAACATCTGAGGTTCGGTAATAATTTGTATATCTAATCAGATGCAAATTAAGAAGCCATTAACATAACTCTTCTTTTCATTAAAATTCCGTTTTTATTTTCTTAAGATTAATCCAGGACTTTTCATATAATTAGTAAACTTTCTCCATAAATTTGCGTTGTTTCCATAATCTGTTAACTCAAACTGATAGAAATTCATTTCTCAGTTTAACCCTGGTTCCGAAAATATTGACATTGTTAATCTATCATTTACAAGATTGATTTTATGATTAATGAAATTACTGCAATATCTGTTAATCATTTCATTTAATAAATATGTGAAAATGAGAGAAGGAGGTTATGTGATCATCGGCTTTGGTTTGTCTGCCTGTTTGTCTGTTTGTTTGTTTGTTAGCAACATAACTCAAAAATTGTATGGGGGAACTGTGGCCGCCATTACGGAAAATGCCATTTTCGTGAATAACTACTGAACCACTAATCCTATCATTGTCAATCCAATTGCTAGTCATATGTTTTCATGGTCAAGTAATCTGAAAATGTACACACAAACACTGCAAGGGGGGAACTGTGGCTGCCATCATTTTCGTGAATAACTACTGAACCACTAATCCTATCATTGTCAATCCAATTGCTAGTCAAATGTTTTCATGGTCAAGGAATCTGAAAACATACACACAAACACGGTATGGGGGGAACTGTGGCCGCCATTACGGAAAATGCCATTTTCGTGAATAACTACTGAACCACTAATCCTATCATTGTCAATCCAATGCTAGTCATATGTTTTCATGGTCAAGGAATCTGAAAACGTACACACAAACACTGTATGGGGGGAATTGTGGCGCTTGGCGGAGGTCTGCACTCTCCGAGTGCTTTTCTAGTTTCTAAGATAGACTTGGTCCGCAGTTACCACCAGGCCCCAGTGCGTGCGGAGGACATACCCAAAACAGCAGTAATAACTTCGTTCAGCTTGTTCAAGTTTCTGCGCATGCCATTCAGATTAAAAGAAGCGGCACAGACGTTCCAGCGCATGATGGATGCAGTGTTGCGTGATCTCCCGTTTGTGTTCGTCTACCTGGATGATATCCTGGTAGCCAGTGCGTCCGAAGACGAACACGTAACCCACCTCAGGACGGTTTTCCAGAGGTTGGAGGAACATGGGTTAATAATCAACCCGGCGAAGTGCCAGTTCGGCGTGACGGGGATTGATTTTTTGGGGCACCACGTCTCACCGGAGGGAGCGATACCCTTGCCCAACAAAGTGCGCACTGTGGCAAACTTTCCCCAGCCTCAGATGGTCAGGGCGCTGCAGGAATTTTTGGGGATGGTTGACTTTTATAATCGGTTTCTCCCCCGCGCAGCTCAACTTATGCAGCCATTGTACACCGCGCTCAAGAGACGGAAACCCGCAGATGGAGTCGAATGGACTCCGGAGCGGGAGCAGGCGTTCTCTGAGGTGAAAGTAGCCCTGGCAAATGTCGCACTGTTGGTGCACCCAGACCCGGCGGCCCAGATAGCACTCACTACTGATGCCTCGGACGGGGCCATAGGGGCTGTCATGGAGCAACGTGTCACCGGTTCTTGGCAGCCGCTCACTTTTTTCAGCAGGGCTTTGCGCGACAGTGAGCGTAAATACAACGCGTTCGACAGAGAGTTGCTGGCTCTCCACCTGGCCATACGCCACTTCCAGTTCTGGCTGGAAGGGCGCAGCTTCACCGCGTTTGTGGACCACAAGCCACTGACGTTCACAATGGCCAAGGTTTCGGAACCATGGTAAGGGCTGGCAGCAGAGACAGCTGGCCACAATCTCGGAATTTACGACCGATATTCAGCATGTGTCGGGCAAACTGAATGTGGTGGCGGACTGCTTCTCGCGCGTGGTTGTGGCCCCGGTCTGCGTAGGGATAGATTATACAGCCATGGCCGCAGAGCAGATTAGAGATACGGACGTGCGCGCGCTCCTGTCTGGACTAACAGGGTTAAGGCTGGAGAGCAGAGTACTGCAAGATGGCAGCCCCCCCCAGTCTGTGACGTCTCCACGGGACGCCCACACCCGGTGGTCCCGGTCGCGTGGCACCGCCGCGTGTTTGAGTCAGTTCACGCTTTGGCGCACCCAGGAGTGCGTGCATCAGTCAAAATGGTGGGAGCAAAATTTGTGTGGCCAGGCCTGCGCAAACAAGTGAAAGAGTGGGCGGCAGCCTGCGTAGCGTGCCAACGAGCCAAAGTACACAGACACACGAAGGCTCCTATAGAGCCATTTAGTATACCGGCTAAAAGATTCGACCATGTTCACGTGGACCTCGTGGGCTCCCTCCCGCCATCGCAGGGGTGCACGCACCTTCTGACAGTGGTGGACCGCACCACACACTGACCAGAAGCAGTCCCGCTGGCGACAACCACGTCCGCGGACGTGGCGCGCGCTTTTTTGACAACATGGGTGGCGCGTTTTGGGATCCTGTCGGACATCACGTCTGATAGGGGCCCTCAGTTTGGTTTCGAACTTTGGTCCACGATTGCCCGCAGCCTGGGTGTTGCAATTCACCGCACAACTGCGTACAACCCACAGGCCAATGGGTTATGCGAGCGTTTTCACAGGTCACTGAAAGCAGCACTCAGGGCTTCATTGACGGATGCAAATTGGGTTGACCGGTTGCCGTGGGTTTTATTGGGGTTGCATTTCGCACCAAAAGAGGATTTGGAGGCTTCCCCGGCTGAGTTGTTTTTTTCTCAGCCACTGCGGCTGCCCGGGGAATTTTTGCCAGATAATCCCGCGCCAGACAGCTGCCCGTCTCAGCGTTTGCAGCGTTGTGCAGACACAGGCACACTGCCGGGCCCGGCCCACCACTGTTTTCCACGCGCTTTTGTGCCAAAAACTTTGAAGAACACGGAGTTCGTGTTCGTCAGACACGATACCCACCGCCCACCATTGCGCCCACCCTATGATGGCCCGTTCAGAGTGCTGGAAACAGGAGACAAGCATTTTTTGCTAGACTTGGGGGGGCGTCGGGAGAAAATATGCATAGACACACTTAAGCCCGCCTTTGTAGTGGCGGACGAGCAAGTGCTGCTGGCCCGGGCCCCTCGGCATAGAAGACCCCCACTGAGAACTCCCCAGGCAAATGATTCACCAGGACAGCCACACGGGCAAAGCGGTTTTCCTCCCCCCCTCGCCATGGCCCACCCGCAGTCAGACACACATCCAGCAGCCCCCCGCCGGCACAGAGACCCCTGTTACAGCAGATATAGGAGGAGACTGAAACTCAAAAGACGTTGTGACTGAAACTCTGTCTGGCGGGGGGGGGGGGTGTAGCAGACACAAAATGCATATTGTAGAGTGTAGAGACTTGAGTGAGTCAGACAGCATCTCAGTCAGGAAGCAGAGGGCAAACAGTGGACGGGGGGTTTAAGGGTGAATGTATTGTGATGTTGGATGTCATGCAGTGTGATATGGAATGTCACACAGATGTGAGATGAGCGATGGAGATATAAAGGAGAACCGTGCCTGAATGCTTTCATGCTTTTCTGTGTATGAATGATGAGACAGTGTTAATAAATTTCGTCTGTTCGTAAACTGGCCTCCTCATTTCCCACACTCTCCACAGGTTACTTTTTTCTTAAAAATGAGCCATTATTTTCAAAGTCTCTAATAAATGGTTTGTACTGTTGACTCTTTTCCCACCAGTGTCTTAACAGACAAAATAGAAAATCATGATGCAAACACATAAGTCACTAGATTGTTTATTACAATCAGCAGCAAATTCCAGATTATTCAGAATGTGCAAAATTCAAACTGTAAAAAAAAACAAAAACAAAACAGAATGGGTCACACACGCTGGCCACGCTGCCTCACTCAGAAGCAGCAGGGATGTGCCGCTCACACTGGTCCCAGTTCAGCAGATCTTCAGCCTGCATCTCTGTAAATAGTGAGGCAAGGTCCGGTTTGGGTGGATCGTTTTCCTCTTGCTTAGACAAAAGACAGAAATGGGTGGTGGTTAATTAAAGCAAGTTAAGATAAGATAAGCCTTTATTAGTCCCACAATGGGGAAATTCCAGGATTGCAACAGCACAGGGATAGCAACACTCAGAGCAATAATCAGAAGGCAAGAAAAAACAAGAACATCTAGTAAATATATGTACATATTACTATAAATGTATATATATAGACACACAGTGCGGAGCATTATGGTTGGTTGGTGAATGTGCAGCAGAAAGTCTAAGCTCTCTCTCCGCGGATGCAGCGGGCCAGCTGGAAGTCTTTGGGCATGATGGTGACCCTCTTGGCGAAGAAGAGACCCACCAGGTGGGCCTCGCTGGTCTCCTGCAGAGCCATGACGGCGAAGCTCAGGAAGCGCAGGACGGTCTTGAAGTCCTGAGCGATCTCCCTCACCAGGCGCTGGACGGGCAGCCTACGGATGAGCAGCTCCGTGGATTTCTGGTAGCGACGGATCTCTCTCAGAGCCACGGGCCTGTGACGGCGAGGCCTCTTCACTCTGCCGGTGGCCGGAGCGCCTCTCCGAGCAGTTTAAAACATATTTGGGAAATACACTTGTTGCTAAAAGTCAGTGGTGGAATGTGAATGAATGAATGAATCTTTTTTTCGGATAGATTAAAAGTAAAGATTAAAAGAAAATAGAATAATATAACAAAGGGGAAAAAATCTAACAAGGTCAAATTAACCAATAACCCCTCTGATTATACAATTCAACATAGGTTATCTGAAATGGGTGATGGCTGAATCCGCAGCTTATATTGCCCACCCATATTCCATCCAAGAATTCAAAAGAAAAACAAAACAGGAGCGATTACAATTTGAATGTGACAATAAAGTACTTTGTTGTTGTATTTAACCACAATTTTCATGTAGCTGCGCTTCAGTAAAGTAGATTTTATAATGGCTGGGTTACATTTAAAATCATCTGTTTTTACTGTGGCCTCAGCAATCAGAATGAATTAATACATTCACTTGAATGGAATCTAGTACTTTAACTGAAGGTGTGAATCCCCGAGTATGGAGTCGCTCAGTCAAAATATGGAATTTTTATCAATGAAAGTTTAGCCACCGTTTTGTTACCGCAGTGTCTCTTCTTGCCCTGGCTTCAAGTGTGGGTGGTGTTTTGTACTTTTATTACTAAAATATAAAAGGAAGCACTACAATGGGTCTCAAATATTTGTAATGTGTCCTGTTACTGCATGAGTTTATTGATGATAGACTATAAACTACACATATAAACTAAATTATATTGATGACTGAACAACTGCCATTCCCCAAAAGATACAGTTATGAACATAACTCCCAAAGGATCACACAAGTGATCTGACAAAAAAATAAATACATTAACAAGTGGTTTATTTTACAGTTGATGTAAGATAAGATAAGATAAGATAAGATAAGCCTTTATTAGTCCCACAATGGGGAAATTCCAGGATTGCAACAGCACAGAGATAGCAACACTCAGAGCAACAATCAGAAGGCAAGAGAAAAAAAAAGAAACAAGAGCAGCAAGTATACATATGTACATATAAATATAAATATATATATATATACAGACACACAGTGCGGAGCATTGTAGCTGGATGGAATAAATATATGAGCATATAAACACACAGTGCGGAGTATTGTAGCTAGATGGAATAAATATGTAGATATATAAACACACACAGTACGGAACATTGTAGCTAGATGGAATAATATGTAGATATATAAACACACAATGCGGAGCATTGTAGCTAGATGGAATAAATATGTAAATATATAAACACACACAGTGCGGAGCATTGTTGCTAGATGGGATGAAACAGCACAACCGTCTACTTAGTTATCCTACATGGTATGATTATGTACCCATACATATTCTCACCCTCCATAGCGACCGGTATTTTCCTAGTTGTATGCCGGAGGGGACCATTGTATAAGTCTATTGCGTCTTTTGCATTCAAAACTATTAGGTTGTCACGTCTTTTTGCTATCTCTGCGAGCAGCCCTGCTTAGGTTGTACAGTCTGACAGTCGTAGGTAGGAAGGACCTGCGAAACCTCTCGGTTGTGCACCTAGGATGATGTAGTCTGCTGCTAAATGAGCTCCTCAGTGCATTCAGTATGTCCTGCATAGGGTGGAACTCGGACTCCAGCAGAGATGACAGTTTAGCCACCATCCTTCTCTCTCCTATCTCCTCCACTGGGTCAAGGTGCTGCCCCAGGACAGAGCTAGCTTTCTTGATCAGTTTGTTCAGTCTCTTCCTATCGGCTGCTGTAATGCCACTGCCCCAGCAGACCACTCCAAAAGTGATGGCTGATGCCACCACCGTGTCATAGAATGTTTTCAGCAGCGCCCCTTGTACACCAAAAGACCTGAGTCTCCTCAGTAGGAACAGCCTGCGCTGTCCCTTCTTGTAGAGTGCGTCAGTATTGTGTGACCAGTCTAGTTTATTGTTCAGATGAACACCCAGGTACTTATAGGATGTCACCATCTCGATGTCTGTTCCCTGTATATTTACTGGTGCTGTGAGGGGTTGTCCTTGTCTGTGGCAGTCCACCACCAGCTCCTTAGTTTTCCTCACGTTGATCTGGAGGCAGTTCCGATGGCACCAGCACGATCACAGAGTCATCAGAGAACTTCTGTAGATGGCAGTGTGTTGTGTTGTGTGAGAAGTCCGCAGTATAAAGGGTGAACAGGAAGGGAGCCAAAACCGTTCCCTGGGGGGCCCCCGTGCTACCGATGATTGTGTCGGACACACAGTCCCGGGTTCTCACAAACTGAGGCTGGTTAGTGAGGTAGTCCAGGATCCATGATGACAGGTGCTGGTCCACCCCTGCGCACAGCAGCTTGTCCTTCAGGATCATCGGTTGGATGGTGTTGAAAGCACTGGAGAAGTCAAAGAACATGATCCTCACCGCATTCCCGGGCTTCTCCAGGTGGGACAGAGAACGATGAAGGAGGAAGATCACCGCATCCTCCACCCCAATGCCATGCTGGTAGGCGAACTGGAGTGGATCCATCGCTGGTCCCACCAGGAGGCGGAGGTGAGCAAGGAGCAGTCTCTCCAGGGTCTTCATCATGTGGGACGTCAAGGCCACTGGTCTGTAGCTGTTCAGGTCTCTGGGGTGGGAAATCTTTGGTAAAGGTACCACACAAGATGTTTTCCACAGCTGTGGTACCCTCCCCAGCTTCAGGCTCAAGATGTACTCCACAATCCCACACAGCTGGTCTGCACAGGACTTGAGGAGCTTTGCGCTGATGCCGTCCGGTCCCGACGCCTTCCTCGCCTTGATCTTCCTCAGCTCCGTACTCACCTGGGTCTTAGTCAGGGTCAGGTTGGGGGGCTGTGTGTTGGGAGTGGAGGGGTGTTGGTGGAGTGGGGAGTGGGCAGCAGGACTTCATGTCTTTAGAGGCAGCAGTGGTTGTTGTGCAGTCAGGGGGGAGGGCGGTTGGTCAAACCTTTTGAAAAACAGATTCAGATTGTTCGCCCACTCCCTGCCCCCCGTGGCCTGGGGGGAGGTATTCTGGAGCCCAGAGATGGTTTTAAGGTTTCTCCAGACCCCGCTGATGTTGCTCTGTTGCAGCTTGTCCTCCATCTTCTTCCTGAAGCTGTCCTTGCCTTCTCTGATCTTTCTCCTCAGCTCCCTCTGTACGGACTTCAGCATCTCCCTGTTCCCCGACCTGAAGATCCTCTTCTTCTCTCTCAGAAGTGTTTTTATCTCAGGGTTGATCCAGGGTTTGTTGTTTGAGCAACACCGTATAGTTTTGGTGGGAACGGTGTTGTCCACACAGAAGCTGATGTAGTCCGTGATGGTGTGAGTGAGGCCATTGATGTCCTCACCATGTGGATCGCAGAGCTGCTCCCAGGCGGTGGTTTCAAAACAGCCCTTTAGAGTGTCCATTGCCTCCTCAGAGCATAACTTCACTGTGCGCATGGCCGGAGGTTGTCTGTGCACTAGGGGTTTGTACACTGGCCGGAGATGAACCAAGTTGTGATCCAATCTCCCGAGTGGGGGGAGTTGTAATGAGGTGTACACCTCCTTAGTGTTTGCGTAGAATAAGTCCAGTGTTTTATTGTCTCTAGTGTGGCATGTGACATACTGGGTAAACGTGGGTAGAATGGGAGACAGTGAAGCATGGTTGAAATCGCCTGAGATGAGGAGAAGAGCATCTGGGTGTTCTGTCTGCAGCCTGCCGGTTGCTGAATGGATGATGTCACGCGCTGTCCCAGCGTTCGCTGTCAGATTTGCATAAACAACAATGCAGATCACGTGTGAGTATTCCCTCGGGAGATATGTAGGCTGCATGCTAACAGCTAGCAACTCAATGTCTTTGCTGCAGTGTCGTTGTTTAACAGTGATATGTCCCGGTCTGCACCAGTTGTTGCTAACATACATTATCACTCCACCGCCCCTTGCTTTGCCACTGTCTGGTGTTCGGTATGCCCGTATCGCGTGGAAACCCTCCAGCTCAATGTTAGCATCTGCTGCTAGTTCAGATAGCCACGTCTCGGTAAACAAAAGGAGAGAGCATTCCCGGTATATGCTATCGTAGCGGGAGATAGCCGCTAGCTCATCTACCTTTCCCAGTAACGACCGTACATTCCCCATGACAACAGATGGAAGGGAGGGTCTGTACCTTATATTTTTTGTCTTCCGCCTTACTCCAGCCCGGCAACCACGGCGTTTTCACCTCAGTTCTCCCAGTATGTCGAGTTTTTCTGTTAGCACCGGGTGGCGGTTGAGTGCTAGCAGCTCTTCCCTGCTGAACCGTCTCCTGCTATAAACAGTGGCTCCATCCACCGGCTCGGGAGACATTTGGGACGATCTGTGTGTCCGTGATATAAATGGAGTGAAAACCGGATCAAAAAGACAGAGGAAGGAAAAAAAAAAAAACTCGTGTGGCGCCAGAAGTGAATGTGCCAGTCATTTTCAATTATTCTGTAATTAATATTCACACAATCAAATAAATCTCAGTTCAGTCCCTTTTATATTAAGTGGAAATTGTGCTACTTTGGTTTTGACACTTTACCTATAAAAGCAAAGGATTTCACTACTTTCCACAGTGGCGAGGTCGATTGTGGGGTGGCTGCGTTTCCTTTCCTCTTGCCTAGACCAAAGACAGAAATGGATGGTGGTTAGTTAAAGCAAGTTCAACACATACAGTATACAGGCGCGTCTCAAAAATTAGAATATCATGAAAAAGTTCAATATTTTTGTCACTCATTTCAGAAAGTGAAACCCATATATAGATTCATTCCACAGACAGTGATATATTGCAAGTGTTTATTTTAATTTTGATGATTATGGCTACAGCCCATATTAACCAACACCTCAGTGGCCAACATTTCTATTTAAAAACTATTTTTAAAATTAATTTTATGTAATATTCTGATTTTTTGCCAAAATGAATTTGGGGTTTTCAGGGGCTGTAAGCCATAATCATCCAAATTAAATAAATAAATGCTTGAAATATATCACTGTCCGTGTAATTAATCTATATAATATACGGATTTCACTTTCTGAATGAGTGACAAAAAATATTGAATTTTTTCATGACATTCTAATTTTTGGAGATGTACCTGTATTAGGGAAATACACTTATGAAAGTCAGTGGTGGGATGTAACAAAAATGCTTTGTTTCCCTGACAAGCACCGCAGGATCCACTCTGTACAGGTACGAGTACATTTTCAATCCAGGGATTTATGGTGGAACAGCACAACAACACTGTTCCAACACTTTTTTGGGGGGAAAATCCACAGAATAGGTGTTTGGGTCTATTCTGACACTTTAGAAAATTATATGAATGACTTTATAAATCACTGGTTTGAAAATACACTTGAATATGCTGATATTTAATATATCGTACAAATAATATCGTACAAATATCGTACAAATATCTTGGGACAATTATTGATAGTGGATTGAACTTTGAGGTGAACTGTGAAAGGGTGTGCAAAAAGGGTCAGCAAAATTTGCATTGTTTGAGGAAACTTGCACACTTCCAAATTGACCGAACCATAATGACTATGTTCTATCGGGCTTTTATTGAATCTGTTTTATCCTTTTCTTTAATGTCATGGTTTGGTCAGATAAAACTGAAACAGAGGAAATCCTTGGATCAGGTAGTCAGATGGTCCAGTCGTTTGCTTGGTGAGTCACAGCTGAGCCTGACATCCCTGTACACCAGACAAGTACAGAGGATGGCCGACTCGATTTTAAATGATGACTCCCACCCTTTGCACTGCAACTTTCAGCTTCTTCCCTCCAGACGGAGGTTTGCTGTCCCAAAAAGTAGAACCCAGCACTACAAAAACAGCTTTGTCCCTGCTGCTGTCAAAGAGTTGAACAAGCTATAAAAATTATATTGTACATATTTTATATTTACCTATTTTGTAAGATGTGCGCCTGTGTTTGTGTCTATGTTGAATGTAATTAGTGGCTTGTAAATATGGATGTCACCAACTGCAAAACAAATCTACCTACGGGTACAAATAAAGTAACCTGAACCTGAACCTGAACCTGAACCTGATTTCGGCTCCTGGGGTCCTCTTGACCTGTATCCACAATATAAACACTGAGGGAGGCTAAACCCTGGCATGTGGAAACACATTCTAGGAAGAAATTACACACAATTTAATGCGCAGCACCAAAGTGCAACACGTACACAAACCAGGACTTTAACCAGGATTAACATATTTCATCGTTTTGCTCTCACAAGCGAATACTTAGGACAAAACAAGCGCGAATCAGCAGAGTTAGCTACTAGCTAGCTACTAGCTAACACTCGTTAGCCAGCACAGGACGGCGCTGTGTGGCTCAAAAAAAAAGTGAGCTTACCACCAACAGGATAAATAAGCGAACAGATGCACAATATTACAAATCACTCACCATCGATGGTTCTCTCACGTTCGTCTTCAGCTTGTCCGTAGTCCGGTTCTATGCTGGGCTGCATCTGTAACGGGGCGGGTCACTCTTCACTGTGGATCTGCCACCAAGCACAGAAAACTCCGCACCTCTTCATTGTACCACGGTGTAGATTTCAGCAAAACCTACAACGCCATTTCTATTAATATTGTATTTACTCAGTGACCAAGTTAGTCCGTGAAATATTGCAAATGGTGGTCGTGTAGATTCCACAGAAGACGGACGCTTTCGTGACGTTATGCCCTGTCCAATCAGTGGCTCGCAGTCTCTTGACGTCACATCTCAGCTCGACTCAGCATGGCTGTACCCTGGCCTCAAACAGCAAGAAAATAGCACCTGTTAACCAGTGCTGGGTAAAATGGAAAAGGCTACAAAATGCGGGCCGAGGCGTACCATATTAGGCCAATTGGGGCTAGTGGAAAAGGTCCTTTAGTGTATCCGAGCTGTCTTTTCTCCTGTATGTTCATTTTTTGTGTTAATAAATGTGTGTTTGGTGAACCTGCACCTAAATCCATTCGTCCTTTTCCCCTTTTCCCCCTGTACTATGGAAAAGCACACGAGGAGCTTATGACAGAATTGTCCAGCCCTAACAAAGGATTTAGCGGGTTACACCCACACATCACTCTTCTTCCATTTTTGAACTGTTTTTCTGGACTAACCTGTATCTGGAGAGCGTCATGCCCTGGTCTTGCTGAGGAAGAAGAATGGCAGCAGGGTTTCCCACGGTCGAGGAGGGCTGCCAAGTTCATTCGAAGCTTTGTGAATGAAGCCTTTGCTGCCCGTGGAATGAAGAAGATGCTGGAATGCCTGGACGGAGCAGTTGGGATCCTGGAAGCGCATCCTGGGTTATGAAACTACCCCCAGTTCACTGACCTGTTCTCCACGGTCTGCTCGTTCCAGCGCTTTTTCCCCAGATTGGCGTGGCCCATGGCGCGGAGGACCGGTAACTCACAGACCGTCATCCTCTGTGACACTTCGCCTGCCCCTCCTACCGCTCCAGCACAGTCGACACCAGGAAACAGAGGACAGCGTCACCCCGCGTGGAAATGCCAGGAGAGGCCCCCCTCGTCGTCAGCTGCCATCACCCTCCCAGCTGCTGCGAGGCTAGACGGGGCTGCCCCAGGAACGCTCACCTCCATTGCCACGGAGACGGCTCCTCCTCCATCTGTTGAAGAGGGCCACATCACTGTGGACACAAAGAGGGATGACAGCTTGCTAGCTGCAGTGGGCAACATCAAAGACTGGGATGACAGGCGTTTTTTCATTCTATCTGTTTTGATGACAATAAACCTTGTCTGTCTCCTGGGAGAGGGGCCCAGCTACAGCAGTCTGCTGGGCTCCCTCTACCAGCTGCAGCTAATAACCCATCTCCTACCCTCCCTGTGTCTCTTCCTTTAATTCCTGTGTGCCTGTTGGTCCAAGAACCGAGCCACCAGACGGTGGAGGAACCGGTGGTTCAAGATGATTCCTTCCCAGAGCCAGCACGGAGAGGTCGCCCTGCAGCCATGCTGGTTGAATCCCCTGCGTTGGAGCTGCTGCAGGAGGTTAATAGGACTGCTATCACCATCTTGCCAGCTGTGGAGGTGTCTGCAGTGGACTGGGAGCCTGAGCTGGACCTCTTGGAGGCCAGGCCCGAGTGTTCATCGCCAGGATCGACGGAGTCCTGGACAGCAGTGGAGCTCGAGCTCAGGCAAGTTTTCTCTCTTATTTTTCTTATGACAGTTCTAGAGAGATCTTGTCTGGGTCTGGCCGAGGAGAGTCAGGCGCAGCGCGCAGCTGCGTCTGGACTTCCTTCGCCAGGCTCCACTGCTGGCGGCGACCCTAACCATCTTTCTTCTCCTGCTTTTCCTGAGCCTTCATCTAGGGTCGCCAGAGAGGGTGTGTCACCGCCGGAGGTCGCCAAGGGTCCGGTCCTGCCGAAGGAGGACATTGCTGCTCTAGCCCCTCCTGCCAGGGTCATCAGAGCTCCTCCCATCGATTGTCTCCTCAGTCTGGTGCTCCTGCGAGTTGGCCCGCTCACCGTGGGTGCAACTTTGGCCCAATCAGGGTCCACTGTGGGAGCTGTGGAGCCTCAGCCGGAGGTCACCACGAGTGCAGTGGAGCCAGCCCAGTCGGGGTCCACCGCGGGTGCCATTGCGGACTACCCTGAGGACGCCGTGGCCTTCCGGTGGGCAGCCGTCCTGCTTCACCCCTTTGGTCCTGGTGGCTGAGCAACGCTGGCCGGCCGCCAGAAGAACTGACTCCCCGGGTCAGGTGGCTCATGTTTTCTGGCAGGCTGGGCCTGGGACTCTGGGTGGCCTCCTGAGCCCCAACGCCCGTGGACTTGGAGGGGGGGTTGATTGTGGACCCTGGGTGGGGTATTGTGTTCTCTCCTTTCCCGTTCCCCCTACCTCCAATCCAGGTTCGTGTGTTATTGTTGTGCCTGTTGGGGTTGGTGTGGGGGGGGGGGGGTTCTTTCCTTATGATGTTACCGTGGGTGTCTGGTATCCACCCCTAGAAGGAGGGGCTCTGTCATGAGCCAAGCTCGTGTTTCCTGGGGGATCGGTTCTGATCGTTTCTGGTGGCTCAGGCAGTCGGTTTATTATGTGGTGTTATGCTTTGTTTTCTTGTCATTTTCATGTCTTTCATTCGGTGGTGGCATCAGCCATCACTTTTGGAGTGGTCTACTGGGGCAGCGGCATCACAGCAGACGATAAGAAGAGACTGAACAAACTGATCAAGAAAGCTAGCTCAGTTCTGGGGCAGCACCTTGAGCCAGTGGAGAGAGAAGGATGGTGGCTAAGCTGTCATCTCTGCTGGAGTCCGAGTCCAACCCTATGCAGGACATACTGAACGCACTGAGGAGCTCATTTAGCAGTAAACTACATCATCCTAGATGCACAACCGAGAGGTTTTGCAGTTCCTTCTTACCTACGGCTGTCAAATTGTATAACCTAAGCAGAGCTGACAACCTAATAGTATTGAATGCAAAAGACGCAACAGACTTACACAAATGTAAGTATACAACTAGGATGCTGGAGGGGATCAGTCGCTACGGAGGGTGACAATGTGTATGGGTACATATTCATACTATGTAGGGTAACTAAATAGACGGTTATGTTGTTTATTCCATCTAGCTACAATGCTCCATACTATGTATATATATTTATATATTTATGTGTACATATGTATATTCACTGCTCTTATTTTCTTATCTTCTAAATTATTGCTCTGAGTGTTGCTATCCCTGTGTTGCCGCAATCCTGGAATTTCCCCATTGTTGGACTAATAAAGGCTTCTCTTGTCTTATCTTATTTCTGTTCCTACCTGTAGCTGCCGCTCTGGCCTGTCCGGCCATGCCCCCTCATTCTCTGACAATCAGCTGTTCGCCCCAGGAATTATCTTTCCCACGCCTCGCCCAGGTGTTCCCAATTTGTGAGGCCAGTGGTGTTTGTACTAAAGCAGATCTTTGCTAGACAAACACCACTGAGCCATTATGTGCGTTAGATGGCTGTTCTCCGCCGTCTAACCGTCACATCTCCAAGGGAATATTTCCGTGTGTGCTCGCTGGGATGCTGAGACTACTCGGACTGCCCCCTCACTGTGAGTAACTGTTAGCATTTCTGTTCGCCGCTGTGCTGCTACACTTTCCGCAGCATCCCCCCCCCCCCCCCATGCAGCACAGCCGCTACGCTTTGGCTGATTTCCCAGTGAAATCCTCCTGTGTGTGTTGGGTGTCCTTTTGGACTCTTAAGGCGCTTTTCCATTAGCCCCGATTAGAAAACCCGACTCGACTCACTTCGATTCGGTTCGCCCTCGGTTGCGTTTCGACATTACTGCTGGCACGCCTGCGGTGGGTGGGATTTCTTGAACAGTGAGGCGGCGCCACACTCCTGTGACGTAAAACACGCGACCCAAGCAAAATATAAACATATGCAGCTGTATAAGGCGACTCCTCGGTCTGTGGCTTTTTTCACCGTAAATGCCAAAAAGTACCGCCAGAAAAGGGTACAGGCAGCGAGATGAAACACTCTGGAATAGTTCTGCAGCTTCTGGGAGAGCCAAAGGTGTGAGGATACAAACTAGGTCATATATGACGGTAAGCTAATGCTAATGTTGCTAATGCTAGTTTGCTATAAGTACGTCGTACTAAACTTTAATGTCTGCAAGTTATCGCTGTTAGGTACTAAAATATGTACGCTGTGTGTGTTTCAGATGGCTCTGTTGTGGGGAAATTACCGCTTCATTCGCTCTGGGCATTCAGCAGAGCCTGTCACGGATGTGATCAGCCTGTCACTGATGTCAGCACAGCTTCACAAACGATCAGTGGTTATAGAGCTTAAGAATGTCTGTAGAAACGTTTATTTCCTGTACAACAAATTGCTCTGATCTGCGTGAAAATCATGGAGAGACTGTTGAGACATCATGTACGTACCTGTTCCAGCTGCAGAGTCTGAGATGGTGTCATAGAAAAAAAGGATCAGCTGACACAACTTGAAAGCCATGTTAATAACTACATTAGCCACAAAATATATATTCAAAAAGTAAACACTACTGAGTTAGGTATAATAAGATATATTTGACAGTTATGATGCATTTTAGGCCAAAACAAACTTGATCTAGGATTAAAAGCAATTAAATTAATGCAGTCACAAGGTTACATGGAAAATACTTGATTTACTAGATACATGTACTGTACTGTACTGTAGAAATATATATTCTCTGCATCAACAATGTACTATACATGCATTCATGTAGTATTGCACTGGGATTTGCACTGACAATAAACCTCTGAAGTTTTTGCAGATGTCTCTTTTTTTATATGTGAAGGTTACCACCATAAATTAAATACTGAAAGATTGGAAAAGCTAAGAATAATCCAGCAGTTTGAGAAATCACTTTTGGTTTGGTGTAAGTCTGTCAACAGAATTATGAACCATAAAGCAGTTTGTGTTAAAATGTTAAATCCCATTAAACCTAATCCGGGGGCTTCCAATCTATGTGTCATGGGGGGCCAAGACCCTGCAGGTTCTCTTCTACCCAGTCTCTTCAGCAGGTGTTGCAGGGTCTTCTGTACAGACTTCTAACAATACAGTCTTCACTTACTAAAATAATTGCTTTGGTTACTTTTTTCTTAAAAATGAGCCATTATTTTCAAGGTCACCGATAAATCCTTTGTACAGTTGATTCTTTTCCCTCCGGTGTCTTAACAGACAAAACAGAAAATCATGATGCAAACACATAAGTCACTGAATTGTTTATTACAATCAGCAGCAAATTCCAGATTATTCAGAATGTGCAAAATTCAAACTGGAAAAAAAAAAACTGGAATGGTCACACACGGCTGCCATGCTGCCTCACTGAGAAGCAACATGATCGGCCCATAGTACTGGTCCTGGTTCAGCAGATCTTCAGCCTGCATCTCTGCAAATAGTGAGGCAAGGTCCAGTTGGGGTGACAGTTAACCTCTTGCCTAGACAAAAGACAAATGGGTGGTGGTTAATTAAAGCAAGTTTAAAACATATTTGGGAAATACACTTGTTGCTAAAAGCCAGTGGTGGAATGTGAATTAATGAATGAATCTTTATTTTGGATTGATTAAAAGTAAAGATTAAAAGAAAATAGAATAATATAACAAAGGGGAAAAAATCTAACAAGGTCAAATTAAACAATAACTCCTCTGATTATACAGTTCAACATAGGTTATCTGAAATGGGTGATGGCTGAAGATGCAGCTTATATTGCCCACCCATATGTCATCCAAGAATTCAAAAGAAAAACAAAACAGGAGGGATTACAATTTGAATGTGACAATAAAGTACTTCGTTGTTGTATTTAACCACATTTTTCATGTAGCTGCGCTTCAGTAGATTTTACAAGGGCTGGATTACATTTAAAATTATCTCTTTTTACTGTGGCCTCAGCAATCAGAATGAATTAATACATTCATCCATCCATCCATCCATCCATCTTCTACCGCTTTTCCGGAGGTCCGGGTCGCGGAGGCAGCAGTTCAAGCAGAGAAGCCCAGACTTCCCTCTCCCCAGCCACCTGCTCCAGCTCTTCAGAGGGGATACCAAGGCGTTCCCAGACCAGCTAGGAGACATAGTCTCTCCACCGAGTCCTGGGTCTGCCCCGGGGTCTCCTCCCAGTGGGACGTTCCTGAAACACCTCAAGTGGGAGGTGTCCAGGAGGCATCCTAATCAGATGCCCATACCACCTCAACTGACTCCTTTCAATGTGGAGGAGCAGCGGTTCTACTCTGAGCCTCTCCCGGATGACTGAGCTCCTCACCCTATCTCTGAGGGTGAGTCCAGCAATCCTACGGAGAAAGCTCATTTCAGCCGCTTGTATCCGCGATCTCGTTCTTTCGGTCATTACCCAAAGCTCGTGACCATAGGTGAGAGTAGGAACGTAGATTGACTGGTAAATCGACAGCTTTGCCTTAGAACTCAGCTCCCTCTTCACCACAACAGACTGGTACAACGTCCGCATCACTGCAGATGCTGCTCCAATCTGTCTGTCGATCTCTCGCTCCATTTTCCCCTCACTCGTGAACAAAACCCCAAGATACTTAAACTCCTCCACTTGGGGCAGGAGCCTGTCCCCAACCCGGAGAGGACAATCCACCTTTTTCCGGCTGAGGACCATGGACTTGGACTTGGAGGTGTTGATTCTCATCCCAGCCGCTTCACACTCAGCGGCAAACCGTCTCAGCAAGAGCTGTAGGTCATTGCTGGATGAAGACAACAGGACAACATCATCTGCAAACAACAGAGATGAGATCCTGTGGTCACCAAGCATGACCTCCTCCACTCCCTGGCTGTGCCTAGAAATCCTGTCCATAAAAATTATGAACAGGATCGGTGACAAAGGGCAGCCCTGGCGGAGTCCAACTCTCACTGGGAATGGCTCCGACCGAGTGTTGGCAATACGAACCAAACTCTCACAACGGTCGTACAGAGACCGAATAGCTCGTAACAACAAGCCCGATACCCCATACTCCCGAAGCACCCCCCACAAAAATCCACGAGGGACACGGTCAAATGCCTTCTCCAAGTCCACAAAATACATGTAAACTGGTTGGGCAAACTCCCACGAACCCTCAAGAATTCTCGAGAGGGTAAAGAGCTGGTCCGATGTGCCACGGCCAGGACGAAAACCACATTGCTCCTTCCTGAATCCGAGGTTCGACCAACGGATTCAGGATTAATACATTCACTTGAATGGAATCTAGTGCTTTAACTGAGGGTGCGCATCACAGAGTATGGAGTTGCTCAGTCAAAATATGGAATTTTTATCAATAAAAGTTTAGCCACCACTCTGTCACCGCTGTGTCTCTTCTTGCCCTGGCTTCAAGTGTAGGCTGTGTTTTGTACTTGCATTGCTAAAATATAAAAGGATGCACTACAGTGGGTCTCAAATATTTGTAATGTGTCCTGTTACTGCATTAGTTTATTGATGATAGACTATAAACTACATATATAAACTAAATTATATTGATGACTGAACAACTGCCATTCCCCAAGGTGCAACATACAGTTATGAACATAACTAACAAAGGATCACACAAGTGATCTGACAAAAAAATAAATACATTAACAGGCAGTTTATTTTACAGTTGATGTGCCATATTCACACAATCAAATAAATCTCAGTTCAGTCCCTTTTATATTAAGTGGGAATTGTGCTAATTTGGTTTTGACACTTTACATATAAAAGCAAAGGATTTCAGTACTTTCCACAGAGGCGAGGTCCGTTGTGGGCTGGCTGATTTCCTCCTGCCTAGATGAACGACAGAAATGGATGATGGTTAGTTTCAAGCAAGTTCAACACTTATACAGGCACATCTCAAAAATTAGAATACCTTGAAAAAATTCAATATTTTTTTCACTCATTTCAGAAAGTGAAACCCATATATAGATTCACTACAGGGACAGTGATATATTGACAGTGTTTATTTTAATATTGATGATTACGGCTACAGCCCATATTAACCAACACCTCAGCGGCCAACATTTATATTTAAAAACTATTTTTTAAAGTTAACTTTATGTAATATTTTAATTTTTGGACTAATTAAATTTGGGGTTTTCAGGGGCTGTAAGACATAATCATCAAAATTAAAATAAATACTTTCAATATATCACTGTCTGTGTAATGATTCTATATATGGGTTTCACTTTCTGAAATGAGTGACAAAAAATATTGAAGTTTTTCATGAGATTCTAATTTTTGGAGATGTAACTGTATTCAGGAAATACACCTGTGAAATTCAGTGGTGGGATGTGACAAAAATGCTTCGTTTCCCTGACAAGCACTGCAGGATCCACAATAAGTGTGTGGGTCTATTCTGACGCTTTAGAAAATTATATGAATGACTTTATAAATCACTGGTTTGAAAAAGCAATTTTAATATGACGAGATTTCGGCTCCTGTGGTCCATTTCACCAGGATCACAATATAAACAGGGAAGCTAACCTCTGGCATGTGGAAACACATTCTAGCATTAAATTGCACACAATTTAATGCGCAGCACGAAAGTGCTATACAAAACAAAAACCAGGACTTTAACCAGGATTAACATATTTCATCATTTTGCTCTCACAAGCGAATATTTAGGAGAAAACAAACGCGAATCAGCAGTTGGTACTAGCTAGCTACTAGGTAAAATTCATTAGCTAGGGTTAACGAGTTAGCCAGCACAAAACGGCGTTGTATGGCTCAAAAAAAGTGAGCTTACCACCAACAGGATAAATAAGCAAACAGATGCACATTATTACAAATCACTCACCACCGATGGTTCTCTCACGATCGTCTTCAGCTTGCCCATAGTCCGGTTTCTCTGCTGGCCAGCCATATGGGTCCGGGTCACTCCTCACTGTGGATCTGCCACCAAGCAGAGAAAACTCTGCACCTCTTCGTTGGACCACGGTGTAGAGTTCCGCAAAACCTACAACGCTGTCTGTATTAATATCGTATTTACTCCATGACCGAGTTAGTCCATGAAATATTGCATATGGCAGTCGTGTATCAGAAGACAGCGAAGACGGTCGCTTTCGTGACGTTAAGACCTGACCAATCAGCGGCGACCAGTCTGTTGACGTCACATCACGGCACCGACTCAGCCCAGTTGGACCCTGCCCTAGATCAGGTACGAAAATAGCGCCTGCTAACCGGTGCTGCGGCTAATGGAAAATGCTCAAACGCGGGCTGAGTGGTGCGGTGTAGGGCTAAGCGAGGCTAGTGGAAAAGGCCCTTTAGTGTACCCGAGCTGTCTTTTCTCCTGTATGTTCATTTTTGTGTTAATAAATGTGCGTTTGGTGAACCTGTGCCTAAATCCATTTGTCCTTTTCTACCTCCTCCGTGCACTATGGAAAAGTGCACGAGGAGCTTATGACACTTGACTTAATTCAACTCTTCTCTAAAGCCTCTGGTCTTAAACTGAACTGTCATGGTCTGCTCTGTGATGATTGCCGGCAGCTGCACACACACCTGCTCTCCATCCAGGCCTGGCCTATTTATACTGCGCTGCCCAGGCTTCAGTGCAGAGATGTTTCACTGTGCTCCAGACAGAGCTTCACCTGCCATCCTCTTCATCCTTGCCCCAGTCCACAGTTGACCCTGATCCAAGCCTGCTGTTCCGAAGTCTGAAGGACTTCTTCCACAGCTCACACAAGCACCTACAATTCTCACCTTGTCTACTAGTCCCCTGTGCACAGGTGGAGCGCCTTAGCAGCAGATTCTCTCCTCCTCTGTGGCGGCAGACTCCTCTTTTACCCTTCATCCTACAACACTTCCACCGCCAAGTGTTCACACCAGCAGGAGCTGCAAACATCAACTGTGGACACTATCTTCCTGATCATAGCCGCCAAGCTGAACCTGAGCCGTTCACCATCTCAACATTCAGTAAGCTTCTGACTAACAGCCCTTCATCTGTAGTTTCCTTTACTAACTGTTACACTTCTGTGTGTTCCTAGGGTTGCCAGGTCGTACGGTGTCCTGCTCTGTCTGCTGCAGTTCCTGTCTACACTTACACACACGCATACACTCACATTTAGAGACGTGGATAAAATTGTTGGTACCTCTATGTTAATGAAAGAAAAACCCACAATGGTCACAGAAATAACTTCAATCTGACAAAAGTGGGAATAAATAAAAAATCTATGAAAATTAAACCAGTGAAAATCAGACAATGCTTTTATTTTATTTTTTTATTTTATTTGTTTATTTGTCAGGGACAGTGCAATAAACATAGACAAAAAAGAAAATCTGATGTGTTGCACAGAGAGTGTATAGCCTTAAGCTAGTTTGCTACTCTTGTCCCTGGATGGGCTTTAGAGAAAAGAAACAGAGAAAAAGAGAAAAAGATGAAGAAAAAACAAAATGAAAACAGTATTGTGACATTTGCGGGATTCACACAAAGAAGAGGAGCAAGATGGTTGATGATGAACGGGCTTTATTTACACACCACCGACCCCCAACCTACTTCTGAGCACAGAGAGGAGGGGAGGTCATTCTCCCAGACCTCCGTTTCAATCATGGTTACACACACATGATACATCTTGCCCTAATCCTGCTAAACACTGCTGGGTCATTATAACGCAGTTATAATGACACAGCAGTATAACTCAGTAATAACACATTTAATACACACACAGTAACGTTTTCAACTGGCAAAGCATGCTGGGAAATCCTGTCCCCCTTAAAATGGCCCCGACGTTACACTGCCCCCCCCCCCCGACTGGTTTCTGTCCCCAGAAAATTCAAAGTCCACTTTCAGAAATCCAACGCGATTCAGCCTGGTGCCGGGGCGGCATGCACGGGCCATCCAGTGTCCACCTGAGTCTCGGTCGGAGTATCTGGTTGGGGTAGGGTTCCGGTTTGGCCACCAGCGGGCGGATGGACACATCTGACAGCCTCTGTAGGACCACGCACAGTCCCTTCCCTGGCAACGGGAGTCCCAAGCCCGCTCCGGCCGACTCCCACCGCTGCCAGGCCTCCCAGGCGGCCGCTGGCCCGCGTCCATGAGTCCAGCCCTCGCCACGCCTGGAAAATGGCCGGATCTTCATCCTGCTTGCTCCGCTGCTGTGCGTCTGCTGCGCCGAGGGCCTCCGTGACATCATCGAAAGGGGAAACATCTACGGTGGCGGTAGGACACGCACAGTTCCTCCTCTGGCAGCGGGAGTCATGACTCCCACCGTTGCCAGGACCTCCCAGGCGACCGCTGGCCCGCGTCCAGGCATCCAGCCTCTGCCGAGCCCGGGAAAAGACCGGCTCTGTCCTGCTCGCTCCACTGCTGCTGCGCTCCAAAGGCCTCTGTGACGTCACTGCCGGGGGAAGCATCTGCAGGAGGCGGCTTTTTCCCCATCCATGCCACCTCGCTCTAATTTAACGTCGGCGAGGGGCCAGTTTGTCGTGCGCTGTGTGCGGGGCAGTACCATGCGATGTACCCTGGCTCGGCGCAGCAGAAGCCCCCCTTCCTCGCGTCGCTGCCGCTGTCTCCTTCGTGCACGCGCTGCTGTGATCTGCCGTAGCTCCTCCTCCCACTCGCTCTCAGCAGGGTGGTTTCCTCCGATGACCAGTCGTTCAGCGCAGCAGCCAACTCGACCTGGGCCAGGTGGTCATCCAACAGGTTTTCGCCGTTGTAGCGGGGAATCTTGGCCCGCTGCTGGACGGATGGGACGGTCATCTCCCGGTTAATCGTCGCTCCTAATCGCTCTGGAATCGCCAGCCCGTCCTGCCCTGAAAAGGGCGGGAAACAGGGCTGATTTGCTCTGCTCGGCCCGTTCTGCCTTGAAAAAGGCAGAGCAGTCCCGTCGGGTCCGCTGCTCCGTCCATCGCGGCGAGCCTCTCCGGTGGCCGGCGTCTCAGCTCTACGCTCCGTTCCCAGCCGAGCGATGAACCGCTCCAGCCGCTGGACCTCCGCCTGAATCCTCATCTTGCTCCATCCCACTCCTGACACCAGTGTGACATTTGCGGGATTCACACAAAGAAGAGGAGCAAGATGGTTGTCATTATAACGCAGTTATAATGACACAGCAATATAACTCAGTAATAACACTTTTAATACACACACAGTAACGTTTTCAACTGGCAAAGCATGCTGGGAAATCCCTGCCCCCCTTAAAATGGCCCCGACTTTACAGTATAAACATTATCCACATACATCAATGCAAACAAAATTATAAATACACAATATAAAAACCTGATTCACATTTGCCTGTTACAGTAAAATGCCTGTTACACATTTGCCTTCCCTTCTTCACTCACACCCTGCAGACAATCATTTCATACATGGGTACATTCTTGTTTACTTTTCAGCCAGTTTTTAACCTTTGTAGTAAATGTTTTAAAATCCGTTATTATTTTGATTTCATTTGGCATTGTGTTCCAGATATGACTGCCCTTTATAGAAAAAGCTGTTTGTCCAAATGTGGTTCTGCGGTGGGATATTTTACAGTTACTGTTAACAGAACTCCTGGTGGCTCTGCTGCTGTCCTGTCTTTGGATGAATCCAACAAGTGGCTCTGGCGCTGATTTATGGAAACATTTGAAAATTAATTTCAGAAAACAAAGGTCAACGAAACTCTCAAAACTCAGTAGATTATATTTTTTTAGAATATAACAATGATGCCACCTAATGGGCTTTTTATCCAGAATTTTTAGAGTTTGATTATATAATGAGCCTATATGTTTTATTGTAGAAGGAGCTGCTTGAGCCCAAACTGTCAGACAGTATGATATATGCGAAAAAACCATAGAATGCATATACAGTACGGCTGCTTGGTGTGGTATGTAATGTCTAATTAATTTAAAGCAATTCAATTTTTTTTTTTTACTGTTTTAAAAATCTTCTAAATTTGAGTTGAGGATCTAGTACAATGCCAAGGTTTTTGAATTCTGTAACTGAACAGATATCTTGATCATGTATATTAACTTTAAAATGTTGCAAGTTACATTTTTTGATTGAAAAGCACATTGAAACTGTTTTCTGAAAGTTCAGCAGTAGATGGTTCTGAATGAGCCACTCTTGGACATCAACCATGCTTGAAGACAGGACGTCTGCAGCCTGAGCTGGAGTCTTAGCATCTGTGTAAATAACTGCATCATCTGCATAAAGTTGACATGTTGCAGCTGAGCAGTGTAATGGGAGGTCATTAATAAAAATGCTGAAAAGTAAAGGACCAAGAATGGACCCTTGTGGGATACCCATACAATTATTCAAAAGGAAGGATTTATCCTGGTGAACTTTTACACACTGTTCTCTGTTCTGAAGATAAGATGCAAACCATTTTATTGTATTGGGAGAAAAGTTAAAAGATACCATTTTGAATAAAAGCAAGCTGTGGTTTACAGTGTCAAAAGCCTTTTTGAGATCCAGAAAAACAGCTCCCACCACATTACCCCTGTCCAAGGACTGTTTGACATTTGCTGTTTCTGTTGAGTATCCTGGTCTAAAACCAAATTGGTGTGGATGAAGAAGTTGACCATCTTGTAGATAGTCTATCAGCTGTGTAGCTACAACTTTTTCAAGAACCTTAGACAGGACTGGTGAAATAGAGATTGGGCGGTAATTACATATATTGTGAACAAGTCTGCCACCACATTCAGTTTACCCGCTACATGCTGAATATCAGTGGTAAACTCTGAGATCGCAGCCAGCTGTCTCTGCTGCCAGCCTGACCACGGTTCGGAAACCTTGGCCATCGCGAATGTTAGCGGCTTGTGGTCAACGAACGCGGTGAAACGGCGTCCCTCCATCCAGAACTGAAAGTGGCGGATGGCCAAATGGAGAGCCAGCAACTCCCTGTCAAACGCGCTGTATTTACGTTCGCTATCACGCAAGGTTCTGCTGAAAAAGGCGAGGGGTTGCCAAACACCGGCTACATGCTGCTCTACGACCGCCCCGATGGCTACATCAGAGGCATCAGTAGTGAGCGCTATGCGGGCCGTTGGGTCTGGGTGTGCCAACAACACGGCCTTTGCCAAGGCTGCTTTAACCTCTGAGAATGCTTGGTCCCACTCTGGGGACCACTCGACCTTATTTGCGGGTTTTTGTTTTTTGAGCGCGGCATAAAGCGGCTGCATGAGTTGTACCGCGCGGGGGAGAAAACGGTTATAAAAATTCACCATTCCCAAAAACTCCTGCAGCGCCCTGACCGTCTGAGGGTGGGGAAATTCTGCTACTGCGCGCACTTTGTCAGGCAGCGGCACCGCTCCTTCAGGGGAGATGCGGTGTCCTAAAAAGTTGATCTGCGCTACCCCAAACTGACACTTCGCTGGGTTGATTATTAGCCCGTGATCTCCCAACCTCCGGAAAACTGTAGCGAGGTGTTTTTCGTGTTCGTCTTCGGAAGCGCTGGCTACCAAAATATCGTCCAAGTAGACGAACACGAAAGGGAGATCATGAAGCACCGCGTCCATCATGCGTAGGAACGTCTGTGCAGCCCCTTTGAGCCCGAATGGCATGCGTAAAAACTCGAAAAGACCGAATGGAGTTATTACCACTGTTTTGGGTATGTCCTCAGCGCGCACTGGGACTTGGTGGTAACTGCGGACCAAGTCTATTTTAGAAAAAACGCGCGCCCCTGCCAAATGAACGGAAAAATCCTGTATATGCGGGATTGGGTAGCGGTCGTGCGCTGTAGTGTTGTTTAACCTGCGGAAATCCCCGCAAGGTCGCCATGAGCTGTCAGCCTTCGGGACCATGTGTAGTGGGGAAGCCCAAGGGCTATTTGAACACCTGATGATGCCCAACTTCTCCAGGTTGGCAAACTCCTCGCGTGCTATGGCTAGTTTAGCTGCGTCCAAGCGGCGAGCTTTTGCAAAAACGGGCGGTCCGGTAGTGGTGATAAAATGTTCCACCCCGTGTTTAGCGACAGTTGCCGAAAATGTGGGGACCGTGAGTGCTGGGAACTGAGTGAGCAGTGTGTGGAACCCGTGCTGTCGGCGGGGCCACTCGTGCTGCACAGGGGATAGAATCAAAAGAAAATGCATTAACCAAGCGCCTGTGAGCGAGATCAACCAACAAACCATGTGAACACAAAAAATCAGCCCCCAACATATTGAAATTCAGTGCTGCTATGATAAAAGTCCACTCAAATGTGCGGCCCTGCAAAGACAGAAGCAGAGTCCTCTCACCAAAGGTCTTAATCTCCAAGCCGTTCGCTGCTGCCACCCGGACACCTTTGGAACTTGTTAGCGTGTCCGCGTAGGAAGGTGTGATGAAACTCAACTGGGAGCCTGTGTCCACGAGGAATTGCCTCCCCGAGCGGGCGTCCAGCAAGTAAAGCAGCTTGTTCTCCTCCCCGAGGGCCGCGGCCACTACCGACCCCCGGTCTTGGCGTTTCCCGAGCGCTGGAACTGGCACGGTGGTACACATTTGCGCGCCCTCTCCGCGAAGCGGCGATGGTAGAAACAAAGGACGTCGTCCGCTCCGCGTTTCTTGGTCCCTGCTGCCGCCGTCGTCGGTGAGTCCGGTACTGCTGCCTCTGGCCCCCTGCCGTCTCCAGATGTCGCGCCGAGCTCCGCTGCTGCTGCCGTGGCTGCACGCCGTTTGGTGGCATTGACAATTCGCTGCGCCTCTCATCCCAGCGCGCGGTAGTCTCGTTGGGCCAACGGTGGCAAACTGGCCAGGGTCGCTCTCACCGCTGACGGTAGGGTCCTGAGGAAGAAGTGGGTGAAAATGAAGTGATCATTGCCAGAGTCTTTCAACCTCAACAACTTCTCAATCAGGTCCGCGGGTCTGTCAGTTTCAAACTCAGTCAGCGCCAGTAGTCCCTCTGCTCGCTCCTCCAGCGAGGGGGTGAAGTGCTGGATGAGTGCAGCCTTCAACGCGCCGTACTTGTCATTGTCCGGCGGCTGGTCGATCAGGTTGTCCACATGCTGGGCCGTGTTGCTGTCCAGCTTTGCGACTACGTGGTAGAATTTTGTGGCGTCTACCGATATCCCCCGGAGGTTGAACTGCGCCTCAACCGCGTTGAACCAGGAGCGTGGATTGTCCCGCCAGAAGTCCGGCAGCTGGACTGTGGCGGCATTCGCTTGGCTGAGGGCTCCTGACGAGGCTGGCCCGGGGGAATTCTCCTCTTGCATGATATGTCTTAGGGTCACCAGTGTGGGAATGTGAGAATGAAGAGACAGGTTTCTCTTTAGTCAGGTTTATTCACACTCACCATCATGTCACAGAAAAAGAGAATGATACAGGCACTTCCTGTCCTTAAATAACAGGACTCTCCCCAGCCCACAAGTCACATGAATCACAGGCCAAGTTGCATTACAAAAGACAGTCACAAAGCATCCTTTCTCTCTGATCTAACCCACTGTCTGCCATGCATCCTTCTTAATCCTTTAATAATCCAACCCCCACCTCCTTGCATCTTCCTGTCACCTCCAGGGAGCCCTACCTTTGTTCTGACTCTAAAATGTGAGTTACAATGTGTGTTACCCAGTGGATCAAATATATACAGTATATCCATATGATCAAATATATATATCCATATCCGCCACACCATCATCTTTACTACCCGATTTAAAAACTGGTATGACGACAGCTTTTTTCCAGCCAGATGGAAATGTACAGGACCTAATGGAGAGATTAATGAGATGAGTCAGTGGTTTGATTAATATTTTGCTGTGCGTTTTGAGAAATGAAGTGCTCATATTGTAGATATCATTAGTTTTTGAGTTTGACAGTGTTTTAACAATGCCAGCAATTAAATCTTCATTTACCTCATTAATGTGAAAAGAAACTGTTGAAAGTATTGGTTTAGTATTGTTGAGCACATTTGGCAGCACAAAGTTTTTTGTTAATTCTTCCACTGACTCCACAAAATAGGAATTAAATTTATTTGCCAATGTAGCCTTGTCACTGATGGTTTTGCCATTAATTCTAAGTTCCTTTACCCCCTTCTGATCATTTTTTTTTTGTTGGTTAAGTTATTTAAATGCCTCCATAGGGAACTGTTGTTACCCTTTGCATGTTCTATCAATTTATTGTAATAAGATGCTTTTGATTTTCGCAGCTCTTGTACCACTTTATTTCTTAAACTTTTGTAAGCAAGGTGACCATTTTGTAGTTTAGAGGTTGATGTTTTCAATGCAGAGTCTCGCCTCTTCATAAGTTTTCTTATTTCATTATTTAATCATGGTAGGTTAATCTTCTGTTGTCTACTTTTAATTTGCTTTGTAAATTTATCTATAGACTGTGACTGTTGCAGTTATAAAATTACAACAATCATCTGCTTCATATATTGACATGAGCTGCTCCCAATTTTGATTCTCTAAGTGATGTTCAAACTCCGCAGTTTTGATTTGGGAATAATAAAATTTACTTTGTCAATATCAACTCCCGCAAAATACTGTAGTCGCTTTTTAGTAAGTTTTCTGACAGCAAGAACCATGTTATGATCTGAGAGACCAGTTACAAGATTATAGTTCTGATTATTCGTTCTGGTTTATTAGCAAATGCCATGTCAATAAGTGTTCTAGATTGTTTGGTTATCCTGGTGGGTCCTTTGATCATTTGTTGGTAATTAAATTTAGTCATGAGACTTTTCAGTTTCTGTTTGTTCTTTTTATCAGACCAGTTAATATTAAAGTCACCATAAAATATTGTTTCTCTGCACCTCTCAAGTTGTTTAACCAGATCACTTAATTCATTATAGAAAGAAGAATTGTATGTCGGTGGGTTGTACAATACTGCAATGTTGAAATTCATTACCGGTGAGAGACATACATTAACAGCTAAACATTCAAGTGAAGTATTCAAATCAACCAGTTGGCATTTAAATTTCTCCTTGATGTAAATTAAGACACCTCCTCCCCTCCCTACCTGCCTGTCTTTTCTAAAACACTGATAACCCACAATATCGATCATATTAGTGTCTATGTTCCTGTGTAGCCAGCTTTCTGAAAGACAAAGATAGTCCAGATTTGAGTCCAACAACAACGCCGAAATCTCATCTCTTTTGGGGATTATGCTCCGTATGTTTAAATGTCTGCCGAGGATCCCCTTTGGTTTAGCCTTTGTGCCCCAAAGAACTCGTGCATGATTAACAGTTTGGAAGAATAGATGTTGTTTTTGCTATTGTACAGCTCGGTTTTTGGGTCTCACCTCATTTGCATTTTGTTTAACTGCTCCTGCTTCCAAAAGTTTGGACGTAGCACAGCTGTTTACAGCAGGATCAGATATGTGAGTCTGTCCAGTGCAATTCGACTCACCCGACTCGCTATGTCCAGCTGTACTGAGGCGAAGACCAGCATTATGTTGCTCCACCAGTTCAGATGTTAGCGGGGCTGCTGACAGCAGCAACCAATCAGCCGGTTCAGATGTTAGCGGGGCTGTTGACAGCAGCAACCAATCCGCCAGCTCAGATGTTTGTGCTAACCCAGTGACCTGCTGTTTGATAGTGGCAGGTCCAGGGTTAAGGTGAATATCCCCTGCCAGAAGTAGCAGTACTAACAGTATTTTAACTGTATAGCCTCTGCCATATTGTGCTATTTGCTTAGTAGCCATGTTTGCCTTATTTTTGACACTTTTTCTCAGGCCTTTTGAGGACTAGATAGAGTACAGGGTGAAATAACCATGTCCATATCCATATAAATAAAGCTTTGAAGATTCACCTTTAGTTGAAATGACCGGAAAACCCTTCTTGTTGCAAGTCCAGACACATGATAACAGCAAGAAGTAGATAAGCAAGAAAATATAGAGGCTAAAAGTGGAGCCCATCCAACCACTCCTCATTCCAGTGTCAGCCATCTTCACAAATTGTGGTTCAACAGAATTATTTTAAAAAACAAACTCATGAAACAGGCCTGGACAAAAATGATGGTACCCTTAACTTAATATTTTGTTGCACAACCTTTGGAGGCAATCACTGCAATCAAACAATTTCTGTAACTGTCAATGAGACTTCTGCACCTCTCGGCAGGTATTTTGGCCCACTCCTCATGAGCAAACTGCTCCAGTTGTCTCAGGTTTGAAGGGTGCCTTCTCCAGATAGCATGTTTCAGCTCCTTCCACAGATGTTCAATAGGATTTAGATCAGGGCTCATAGAAGGCCACTTTAGAATAGTCCAATGTTTCGCTCTTAGCCGTTCTTGGATGTTTTTAGCTGTGTGTTTTAGGTCATTATCCTGTTGCAAGACCCATGACCTGCAACTGAGACCAAGCTGTCTGACACTGGGCAGCACATTTCTCTCTAGAATACTTTGATAGTCTTGAGATTCCATTGTACCCTGCACAGATTCAAGACACCCTGTGCCAGATGCAGCAAAGCAGCCCCAGAACATAACAGAACCTCCTCCATGTTTCACAGTAGGGACAGTGTTCTTTTCTTGCGATGCTTCATTTTTGCATCTGTGAACATAGAGCTGATGTGCCTTGCCAAAAAGTTCCAGTTTTGTCTCGTCTGTCCATAGGACATTCTCCCAGAAGCTTTGTGGCTTGTCAACATGCAGTTTGGCAAATTGCAGTCTGGCTTTTTTATGATTTGTTTTCAACAGTGGTGTCCTCCTTGGTCATCTCCCATGAAGTCCACTTTGGCTCAAACAACGACGGATGGTGGGATCTGACACTGATGTACCTTGACCTTGGAGTTGACCATGAATGTGTTTAGAGGTTGTTCTGGGCTCTTTTGTTACCATTCATATGATCCGTCTCTTCCATTTTTCATCAAGTTTTCTCCTGCAGCCATGTCCAGGGAAGTTGGCTACAGTCCCGTGGCTCTTAAATTTCTGAATAATGTGTGCAACTGTAGTCACAGGAACATCAAGCTGCTTGGAGATGGTCTTATAGCCTTTACCTTTAACATGCTTGTCTATAATTTTCTTTCTAATCTCCTGAGACAACTCTCTCCTTTCCTTCCTCTGGTCCATGTTTAGTGTTGTACACACCATGTCGCCAAACAGCACAGTAGCTACTTGTCACCCTTTAAATAGGCCGACTGACTGATTACAAGTTTGTAGACACCTGTGATGTTAATTAGAGGATACATCTTGGTTGAACATGTCCCTATGGTCACATTATTTATTTCTCTTTTCTAGGGGTACCATCATTTTTGTCCAGGCGTGTTTCATGAGTTTGTTTTTTAAAATAATTCTGTTGAACCACAATTCAAAAGCATTGTCTGATTTTCATTGGTTAATTTTCATAGAATTTTTATTTATTTCCACTTTTGTCAGATTCAAGTTATTTCTGTGACCATTGTGGGTTTTTCTTTCATTAACAGAGGAGTACCAGCAATTTTGTCCACGTCTGTATATGCTAATAAATCCAATTGAATCTATTCTTGAGTCTGTGTTTGGTCACTGGGTCATTAAACCATGTCATGAACAATGATAAGTCTGAACTTTGACCCATTAAAGACTGGACTATGACTGCTATTTGTGGCATTCCAGTTAAAGAAAGTGTGACATATTTAGGCATAATTATCCTTAAAGACCAGTTAGCTAGATGTTCAGAAAACTTCAATCCTATCATTGATAAAACTAAAAAGTGATTCAATCAATGGTTCCAAAGGGACCTGAGCTTCAAAGGCTGACTTTTATTATCCAAGGCAGAAGGAATATCTCCATTAACATATGCTGCTTTATCTTTATATTGAAATGATCAGACAGTTAAATCCATTGATCAGTTGTTGTTCAAGTTCATCTGGAAAAATTGTATCCATTTCTTAGGAAAACAGCTGTGATGAATTCTTCTGAAAAAGGTGGTCTAAATGTCCAAGACTTTTCAACTCTAAATCACATATTTAATATAACTTGGATAAAATCCCCTCAGAAATCTCACATCTATCTGGAACATCATCCCCAACTATATTTTTTCTAATTTAGGTGCTCTTAAGTTTCTTTTGTGTAATTATAACATGAACAAAATTCCATTGAAATTCTCAGCATTAGACAAACAAATGCTTCTTTCATGGAGATTCATTTCCAAACAACTTTTTATCGCCACAAATTCTTCATCTAGAACAACCAACACATTCTTTATAGGAACAAATCTCTAGTTTTTCAAAACTGGTTTGATGATAACGTCCTGTTAGTCTCTCTGCTCTTCAACAAGGAAGGTCTCTTAATGAATGAAGAAGAGTTAAATAGAAATTATAACCTTGCTGTCTCTCCAAAAGAATAAGCAACAGGATTTAACCACCTGAATCTGTACACTTTTGAAATATTCTCTGGAAGAGATTGATGGACGCCAGCCTTTGCTAAATGTAGCTGATACTGCGATAGGAAAAATTATCCAGAAAAAACAACAATAAAGCAATCAGAGCTCTGTTCCAACAAGATCTCAGCTCTGTTCCACAAGGAATTTCTTTTTGGAATAATTTTGCATCTGTAGAAGCATGCTCAAATAACGAGGCTGAGTTTAGTCATAAACCAGCTTTATTTGACAGAACACAGCTTCTAGCATTCTCAAAGCAGGAAAGAGAAAGAATCATATCTCAACACCCCTTATATACATTTCCAGCATCAGGATTCAAGTCACATGGTGTCTTCAGTAAGCATACAGTCACAAAGCATCCCTTTGAAGCTTCACCCATTGTCTCTCATATCCTGATGAACCGGTATTCTCTCCGGGGCATCTTCTGTGGGACAAAGAGACAAATCTCACACTTCCTTGTTATCTTCTGCAGATTCGAGTCCTCTTGTCCTTGCAGACGTGACACCCCACAATACACATGCAGTCCTGTCTCTGTGGCAACGTGAGCCCACAATGTGTGTCGGCCACACTACCCCCCCCCCCAAACGTCTAGTAAGGCGAAACCTGCATGGCATAACACAAAAAAAAAAAAAAAAAGAAAAACACAAAGCACTCCATACATCGCTAATTAATCCACCAACTGCTTAGGTTTTAACCTTCTGCCGAATCTGCTGCAACCTGGCTTGGCTGCACCTGCAACATCTCTCTGCACCTGTGGATTAAAGCTGTTAACACCTTTCTGTGAAGACTTAGGAGAATGTCCTCTCGGCGGCCTGCCACGGTGGGGGGGCCTCGCGAGCTGCACCTCCTCGTCAGCCAGAACAAAAGCGGGTTTGAGCCTGTTGATGCAAATCAGCTCCCTTCTGCCCCCTAAATCTAGCAGAAAATGCTTCTGCCCGGTCTCCAGCACTCGAAACGGTCCGTCGTAAAACGGCCGCAAACTTGGACGCTGAGCGTCATGTTTAACAAAAACAAACTCTGCATTTTTTAAAGCCTTGGGCACAAAAACGTGTGGTAAACTGTGATGGACTGGGCCAGGGAGCGTGTTTGCTCCTGAGCCGCTCTGCCACGGCTGAGCAGGGGGGCCATTAGGTGCGGGATTAACAGGAAGAAATTCCCCGGGCAAACGGAGCGGTTGTGCAAAAACTAATTCAGCCGGGGAAGCATGCAAATCTTCCTTAGGTGCAGAACGCAACCCCAATAAAACCCATGGAAGTTTGTCTACCCAATTTGTATCCGTTAGCGACGCTCTGAGGGCTGCTTTCAGTGACCTGTGAAAGCGTTCGCATAAACCATTAGCCTGGGGGTTATACGCGGTGGTGCGATGAATCTTCACCCCCAAGCTGCGGGCCATCGATGACCATAGCTCGGAAATAAATTGGGGACCCCTGTCTGACGTTAAGTCTGACGGTACACCAAAACGCGCAACCCACGCTGCTAAAAATGCTCGCGCAACTTCTTCCGCTGTGGTTGATGTCAGAGGAATCGCCTCTGGCCAGCGCGTGGTGCGATCTACCATCGTCAAAAGATGTGTGTGCCCGTGTGATAACGGAAGCGGGCCGACCAAGTCAACATGCACATGATCAAAACGCTTAGCGGGGATGTGAAAAGGTTCTAACGGGGCCTTAGTGTATCTGTGTATTTTGGCTCGCTGACACGCTACGCAGGCTGCTGCCCATTCGTTGACCTGTTTGCGCAACCCGGGCCAAACAAATTTCTCCCCCACCAATTTGATCGATGCGCGCACCCCCGGGTGTGCGAGAGAATGGACCAAGTCAAAAACGCGGCGACGCCACGCAGCCGGCACCACGGGGCGGGGCCGTCCGGTGGAGACATCACAGATTAGTGGGGGCATACCGTCTTGTTGCACCCTCTGCTCCAGCCTTAACCCTGTTGGTCCAGACTGGAGCGCGCGCACGTCCGCGTCGTTAACCTGCTCCGCAGCCATGGCTGCATAATCTAACCCAACACAGACCGGGGCTGCGCGCGCTCCCGCGTCGCTGCCCGGGCCCGTGGCCATGGCTACAGAGTCTGCCCCTATGGGGCTTGCCGGTGCTACCGCACGCGAGAGGCAATCTGCCACAACATTGTGTTTACCCGCGACATGCTGAATATCAGTAGTGAACTCCGATATTGCGGCTAGTTGCCTTTGTTGTCGGCCTGACCAGGGTTCTGAAATTTTGGCCATTGCAAACGTTAGCGGTTTATGATCCACAAAAGCGGTAAAACGTCGCCCCTCTAACCAGAACTGAAAGTGACGGATGGCCAAGTGTAGGACCAAAAGCTCCCTGTCAAACGCGCTGTATTTCCGTTCACTATCGCGCAAAGTCCTGCTGAAAAACGCGAGGGGTTGCCAGGTACCTGCCACAAACTGTTCAACTACTGCCCCCACCGCTACATCAGAAGCGTCAGTGGTGAGCGCCATGTGGGCCGTTGGAACTGGGTGCGCTAACAAAACTGCGTTTGCCAGGGCTGATTTGACCTGGGCAAAAGCGCGCTCCCGCTCCGGAGACCATTCAACTTTATTTGCGGGCTTTTGTTTTTTTAGCGCGGTGTACAATGGCTGCATGATTCGTGCTGCGCTTGGGAGGAATCGGTTGTAAAAATTAACCATCCCTAGAAACTCCTGAAGCGCCTTGACCGTTTGAGGTTGCGGAAAATCCGTTATGGCACGCACTTTATTTGGAAGGGGAACCGCTCCTTCTGCTGAAACACAATGTCCCAAAAAATCAATCTGCGCCACCCCAAACTGGCACTTCGCCGGGTTAACTATTAACCCGTGCTCTGCCAGCCTCCGAAAAACTGCTGTGAGGTGTTTTTCGTGCTCGCCCTCGGACGCGCTGGCTACCAAAATATCGTCCAAATAAACGAACACGAAAGGAAGGTCGCGCAAAACTGCATCCATCATGCGTTGGAAAGTCTGCACGGCCCCCTTGAGGCCAAAAGGCATGCGCAAGAACTCAAAAAGGCCGAAAGGAGTTATGACCGCTGTTTTGGGTACATCCTGCACGCGCACTGGAACCTGGTGGTAGCCGCGCACCAAGTCTATTTTAGAAAAAATGCGCGCCCCCGCCAAATGAACAGAAAAATCCTGAATGTGCGGAATCGGGTAGCGGTCATGAGCTGAAACGTTGTTCAACCTGCGGAAATCGCCACAAGGTCGCCACGAGCCGTCAGCCTTTGGGACCATGTGTAACGGCGACGCCCAAGGGCTCTGGGAATGTCTAACAATACCCAGTTTTTCCAGATTGGTGAACTCCTCCGAATTCACTTCCGGCTTCGAAAGAGAGCAGACGCCTTTTCTAATCCTCTCTTTTCCCTTCTGATCCCAGCTTGCAATGTTGCGTTTTTGTCTGTGTTTAGTCGCTCTTCTTCTGCTGAATCTTAATCTAAACGGAAATTATGGATTTGGTAGCGGCTTAAACGTGCTATTGTCACTATTTTTTCAACAAGAATCGGGCCAAGGGGGAGCCCAAGAATTGGAACCTGCTGAGTGTATGATTCGACTGGAGATGCAGAAGACATCTATTGGCTACGACACAGGATTCTATTTTTGGCTCTGGAGTTTCCTGGTGTTTGTTTCAAAACTGTGGAAGGTGTAGAGCTGTTCAAAATGCAGATCCAGGCAAGCTTCTTCACCAATTCGACTAGTTGGGGAGGGCACGAGGCGGCATGGCGAACTGAATGGAGATTCAGATGGTGGAATACATCTTGAAGTCGCTAGTGCTCTTCAGAGTATGTTAATGTTTAAGCCTGCACATGGAAATTCTGAAGCACAGAATTGCTCGGGTGAGGAAATTCTATTCTCTGAGTGCTGTGCAGATTTGACCTTCATTGGTGCCCGGTATTTACATTCCTCCTGCAAGATAAGCGGTAGGAGCGGCTCTTAACCCAAGCAATCGACAGACAGCTGCTGTTTTCAGCGGATGAACTTCTCAGGGACAGTCCATGTGCCTTCATTTGCAAGCGAAGAGACAGACTCCGGACTTGTTTATAAGTCACATGACTTTAACATCTATCTACTGCCTGGAGGCGCCCTCTGCTGTTCACTAGCAACTGTCACACCTACACTACACAAATGCACACAACATTACACGAACTGACATACTGTATATACTGACTCACATATACACTGCCTCTCTCAACTCTTGTTTGTGTGAACTATATTGTCTGCTAATTGTCTGCTAATTGTGCATGAGGGTTTTTTTTCTGTGTAGTCAAAATTTGGCTCATTGAGCTTTATATGAGCTTATACGAGCGTTATTCTGATAACTATGTTTTTTTCTCTCTCCTATTGTGTTTTCCTCCCCCTCCCTTCCCCTCTTTACCTCCACTGTATGACAGGCGCCTTGTATGGCGCCGCATCATTGGATGCGCCTAATGTGCGCGTCCAATGTCAAGTCAAATTCCTCGTATGTTTACTTGTAAATATACTTGGCAATAAAGCTGATTCTGATTCTGATTCTGATTCTGATTCCTCGCGCGCGATGGCCAGTTTAGCTGGGTCCAAGCGCCGAGCTTTTGCAAAAACAGGAGGACCGGTGGTTGTTATGAAATGTTCTACCCCATGTTTAGCCACCGTTGCCGAAAACGTGGGGACTGTGAGTGCTGGGAACTGAGCAAGCAAAGTGTGAAACTTACCACCCGCAGCTGAGACGCTGGCACGTGCAGTCGGCGGGGCCACCCGAGCTGTGCAGGGAATAGAATGAAAGGACAGTGCATTAATCAGACGTCTATTAGCAAGGTCAACCAATAAACCATGTGAGCACAAAAAATCAGCCCCTAACATGTTGAAACTGATTGCTGCTACAATAAATGTCCACTCAAATGAACGGCCCTGTAAGGACAGAAGCATGGTCCTCTCACCGAACGTTTTAATCGTGGAGCCGTTCGCTGCTGACACTGACACCCAGGGGGCTTTAGAAGGCGACAGCCGTTCCGCGTAGGTGGGTGTGACGAAGCTCAGCTGAGAGCCCGTGTCCACGAGGAACTGTTTCCCCGAGCGTGCATCCGTCAGGTAAAGCAGCCTGTTCTCGTTACCGAGGGTCGCAGCTGCTACCGGCACCTCGGTCTTGGCGTTTCCCTGGCTCTTGAAATTGCACGGTGGGACGCACCTGTGCGCTCTCTCTGCAAAACAGCGGTGGTAGAAGCACGAGCTGTTCTCCGCTCCGCGTCGTCTGGCTCCCGTCGCCGCCATCGTTGGTGCATCTGGCTCCGTGGTCGCTGGACCTGGACTGGCCGCCGCGGCCGAAACCGCGTTCCGCTTGTGGGCGTCGACCAACCGCTGCGCCTCCTTGCTCAACCCATGGTAGTCTCGCCTGGCCAATCGGGGCGACTCTGCCAGGGCCACTCTCACTGCTGGTGGCAGCGTCCGAAGGAAAAGGTGGGCGAAAATGAATTCACCATCCTCAGAGGCTTTGAGCTGCAGCATCTTCACCATCAGGTCCGCAGGTCTATCGTTTTCTGCCTCCGTTAGCGCCAGGAGCCCCTCTGCTCGTTGTTGAACTGAGGGGGTGAAATGGCTGATCAGCGCGTCCTTCAATGCGCTGTACTTGTCGCTGTCTGGTGGATGGTTAACCAGATCCTCCACTCTCTGGACCGGGTCGCTGTCCAGCTTCGCTACCACGTGGTAGAATCTTGTGTCGTCGTTGGAGATTCTCCGGAGGTTGAACTACGCCTCGACTGCGCTAAACCATGAGCGCGGGCTGTGCTGCCAGAAATCGGGCAGCTGGATCGTGGAGGCGGCCATCAGGCTGGCTTCCACCAAGCCCCGCTCGGGAGAATTCTGTGTGCTCATTCTCCGTCGTAGGTCACCAGTGTAGAAGCATGCTCAAATAATGAGGCTGAGTTTAGTCATAAACCAGCTTTATTTGACAGAACACAGCTTCTAGCATTCTCAAAGCAGGAAAGAGAAAGAATCATATCTCAACTCCCCTTATATACATTTCCAGCATCAGGATTCAAGTCACATGGTGTCTTCAGTCAGCATACAGTCACAAAGCATCCCTTTGAAGCTTCACCCATTGTCTCTCATATCCTGATGAACCGGTATTCTCTCCGGGGCATCTTCTGTGGGACAAAGAGACAAATCTCACACTTCCTTGTTATCTTCTGCAGATTCGAGTCCTCTTGTCCTTGCAGACGTGACACCCCACAATACACATGCAGTCCTGTCTCTGTGGCAACGTGAGCCCACAATGTGTGTCGGCCACACATCAGACATTTGTTGGAAAATGTTGGAAAAAAGTTTGGACATTACCCAAAAAGTTCTTTATTAGCAATAAAATAAAAGATGTCTCCTTTAAACTGCTCCGTAGATTTTATCCTACCAATCAATACATGACAAAATTTCTTCAAACACTGGACTCCAATTGTACTTTCTGTAAATGCCAAACAGAGACCATCATTCATTTCTTCTGGGACTGTGCCCCTCTAGAAAACTTTGGTAAGATTTCATCTTATTTATTGTCTCCAAAATTCACAATAGCTTTTCTCTTCAATGGGAATTTGTATTACTGGGCTTCCATGAATCTAATAATACGAAATCTTATCTAATAAACCTTTGTATATTTTTGGCTGAATTTCATATTCACAAATGCAAATTCTTACACACAGAACCTCTTTTTTCTTGGTTTTGCTAACAAAATGGAAAAATATATTGTAGTTATTTCTAAAAGTACAAATAGAAAAACTGTGAGAACCTTTGATGCTTGCTGCAAATTCACTGTCTTTATTTAATTTGATAAATATGTGTATACCCTGTTTTATCTTTACCCTCTGGCTCCTTCTTAGTTATGTTATGTTTTAGTTTGACTTTCAATGTTCTCTAACCGTGTGTTTTGTGTTCTTCAAATACTGTATGTTGATTATTACTTGGAAACTTGTTCTGATCCAATAAAGAATTAACAAAAAAAAAACTTCCGGCGCCATATTTGTTTTGCCGTCACGTGTAACTTCCGTTGGCAGTGTTGTGGCCATGCAGCAGATCACAAATATTGCGCTATTCGTTTTTTACACTGGTATCAAAATTTATCCCGGTATTACGGTGGACGATACGATATGGCACGCCCCTACTGGGGACTGTTGAGGGAAGAAGAAGAGTCACAACTCAACAGTTTGATTCTCTTCAGGAGGCTTTGACTTTTAGGGCTGGGAACCATCCCTAATTTCCAGAATCGATTCGATTCCAATTCTTGATATTCTGAATCAATTCATTTCCGATTCGATCCGATCTGATCTGATCCCGATTCAATCTGGCAAATTACCATTTTAACAGCCATTTTACTTTCTAGGGAAAAAAAATCTTTGAGCCCTAATGTTGCAAATTGTAGCAGGAATTCTCTAACTTTGTTAATACATAAATTATCACATAAAGAACTGACCCCAAATCAGTTACAATAATGCACTTTTTATCATTTAACTTGAGATTTCACAAAGTGCTCACAAGTGTTTTCTTTAGAAGAAAGAGTCAAGTTAACAACCCAGAGTCAGTAAACAGCTTGAAGCATGGAGACAGAATCTCATGGATTTCAGTCCCTCCAGGATTTCACGGCTGGTTTTGTGATTGTTGTGGCCCAGAAAGCCTGAATTTGTGGAGACTTTCCAAAAAGTTGTGACATTTTTAGAGGTTTTTTGCACTGGAAGTTGTGTGAGGAAGTCCAGATTTTAAAGCAGCTGCTTTTTCCATAGTTTACAGTGATGCTGTTCTATGTAGCACCACAAGAAAAGCACAGGATTGCCAAAAATGTCCTGTTAAACAGTGATTTATGTAGAATTAAATCCTCAGTAAAGCTGTCAATAAATGACCAACGTTGTATTCCTGCTGAGAATTTAAATAAAATGATAAATAAAAGAATTAGTCATTACAACCACTAAATTGCACTGAATGTTAGAGTCTGGAGAAAATGATGGCAGCACCTTCTTGAATCTTGAATCTGAAAACCAAGACCCTGAAAAACGTGAGGTCTTCTTCTTGTGGTGAAATGCACCAGGAAGCAGGGATGGTCCTCCACTGACCACCTCTTCCCTTCAGAAGGTCTCAGTGCAGGATGGAGCTTGGAGTGGAAACCCAGTCTTCACACATCTGAAGGCAGATGAAAAGGAAAACAGATTTCACAGTAAAATTAGTCATATTTTTAGATCCACACACCACAGTAGGGTTTAATAATTTAGTTTCTTTTATTTTTTGTTGTTAATATTTTAATGACAAATTATTTTTCAAATATTGAAAAGAGTTTCAATTCATTTCCTGGAAGATTTGTTCATTTCAGTTTAATTCTACTGAGTAAAAATGGCTCGTACTGCAGCCTTTATTAATTCTGCCATTTTCATTTTATTGCGATTTATTATAATCTTCAGATCTCTCACTTAACTGCTAGAAGTCCATAATCTCATAAAATATGCCTTTATTCTGCATTTATTCACAGTGCTTAACCAACAGGTAACTCTGTGTCCATAGTTTGTAAAAGAAAACACCATCATGCCGGATAAATTATTAATTTATGACACAAATGTTAAAAAAAACAAATGATATTTTACTTACAATCCGAGCAGCTCCAAGTCTCCCTCTCTGTTCACCAGTTTCAGTCTGTCTCCATGTGTTTTCAGTTTATCAGTTGTCAACTTTATGTTCCAACACAGCGCTGCACGTAGTACAAAACCGTTTATCCCCGCTTTATGAAAAAATATTCGGAAACTGTTGAGGATCGTCTTTACGGTGACTTTTGTTGATAAATAAAGAGACGCGCATGTAAGCACGGAAGTAAAGACGTGCGCACGCGCCGCAGGGAGCTCTTGCCGGATGAGAACCGTTTTAACACTGACAACGCACGGCCCAGGAGACACACACACGCAGGCTCAGGATGGATTCAACAGCTTTATTAGCAACAGGGAAGTGTATGGCTGCGTGCCTGTGGAATAAGAATGTATTGGTGGTGGCGTCTGCGTCAGGCACGGGGGCAGGAGGCCGTACAGCCGGACAACCCTGTGGGAGAGAGCAGAGGGAGAAGGGTAACGGGCACCACACCAATACAGGGAAATGATGATGATAGCTGGCTTACTTGGTTGTGACAGGTGGCTGGCATTGACAAGGGCGGAGCCCGGGAGACAGCGACCTGCGATACCTGTGGCAGCAGCGTAGAGCCAACGGCGAGGTGATGAAGTCCACCGCCGGGGATGTCCACCTGTGCACAGGGGAAGGCTAGAGGAGAGAGGTAAGGGGAGCTTACCCAGGATATCTTCGCTAGTAGGTTTGAGATCCGTAGTAGCAAAGGGGCCGAAGTAGAGAGACGGCTTCAGGCCGAAGCCCAGGGCAGAGTGGATTAAATACCTCGCCGCTGACGAGGAGCAGGTGTGCGCGCGGCTGGCGCCGCTGATGAGCAGCAAGTCATAACAAACACCACAGAAGAAAAACTGGAATATCAGTTAGCTTGTTAGCTCTGTTAGCGTGTGGGGTGTTTCTGGTTTTTTGCCACTATTTCTGGCTCACTGACCCAGTTTCGACCCGATCAAACTCAGCAGACATTCACAGAAGTAAAAGCATTATGTGGCCCCAGGTGTGAATGTGTGTGCGAATGGAGAAAGGGTTGGGCGCCGCGCCAGTGGCTGCCTCATCCACTCATGTGGATGCCCTGTAATTTCCCCGTTGTGAGACTAATAAAGGAATATAAATCTAAATATTTAAAAGATCGATCCATGGATTTTGTGGATCGATATTGGCTCAGTCAAATGTGGATTGATCCAGATCATTGAATCAATCTTTTGAACCCACCCCTATCGACTTGACTAGACAGCTGCTGGGATCAGCAACTGTTTTTCACTGAGAACTTCTCTGATCTCTTTAGGTAGAATGAAGAAGAATTCCACATAACAGTAATGTCCACTTTATTAATGAGGTTTTAGTTTGTTTCTGCAGAGAGGTGCTTTTACTGTTTTAGTGTCCATGTAACAACCACGAGAACATCAGAACCACATGGAACACAGTCCAGAACAACACTGAGTATTTGTGATTTATTTCTCAGACTGACTGACATCATCAAGATGGAGGAAGAGGAGGACAGAGCAGAGTCTGGAGGATCCACATGTCTGTCTATGAGGAGTGATCAGTCCAAAGGTTATAATCCAGACTTCAGTAATGAACCTGGACCTTCAGACACAAAGTAAGAATCAGTTTCTCCTTTAACTGACCTGCTGAAATATTAGTAGATGAAGGTGAACTTGAACTTTCCTCCCCCAACTGTCAGGCTGCAGCACCGAGCCACAATTGTTAGACTGGAATTTTTCTTGTTAAAGGAGCTCAGTAACTTCAGTAAACCTTTGTTAGAGTTAGAATTTTAAGACATCACCTTTTTGGTCAGACAGAGAGAGGGTTTGAGTTATTCCACAGCACTCTGGGTCTACACAGATGGAAGAGGAGAAGGGCGCCCCATGCTGGCTGCATGTCTGGACCTGTTCCATCTGGATAGACGTGCAACCCTGGGATAGGGGCTAAAGTAGATCTGGACCCAGGAGGTCAAAGGCCAAACTACATAGGTTCAGAGGAGAAGTCGATTTGACCTGTGTCAGAAGCCAAAGTGGGTGTGCGCGCACAGGGCAGGTTGGAGGAGGCCTTGTGCTCCTTCGCATGCTTGCAGTATCGGTTGTCGAGACTGATAGCCTGATCAATCAACCGTCCAAGGAGGAAGGAACGGCGTGAACCGCTAGGTCATCACGGAGGTTTTCGTTTAAACCCTGGAGGAAGACGCCACATAGCGAAACGTAATTCCACCCAGAGTCCGCCGCGACGACCCAGAACTCCACAGAGTAGTTGGCTGCAGACTGTCTCCCCTGACAGAGTGACATTAATCGGCTCATGATGTTCCCTTCAGTTTCTGAACAGTCAAATGCACGAGTGAATTCGGCCACTAGTCTCTCAAATGAAAAAATGGGATCCTAAGGGCTGCCAAGAATAGATAGGGCCCTCAGCTGGGCCCAATCTCGCAGCAGGAGGGTCATAAAGCTAATTTTCACTGTATCATCCAGGTACTCAACCCCCCTCCCCTCCCCGACTTGGCCCAAATAAAGCCGAATGTGATACAAAAACCCCTTACATGTCCCCACCTCCCCCATGAACGGGCCAGGTGAGGGAATGGAGGTGGTTCGGCACACAGTGGAAGAAACTGGGGCTGCAGGAGGAGGGGTGGAACCCGGACAAGACGAATGGGCCAAATATTCAGCGACCATGCCCAGCTACTGCGTAATAGTTTGTAGTTGATGCGTAAGCACGTCCACCTGCTTCTCTGTGGCATCCAAACGATCGAAAGCGGAGTGTTCCACTGATACCACTCCCGCTGAGCTTGCACTGTGGCTGGCTCCTTCTGTCATGATTGGTAATTATAGACAGCTCACATGCAAGGAGTGACAACATAGAAAACACACTATGACACAGAGAAGCACATTTGACTTGAATTTTATTGAGTCAAAAAGGAGAGCGCCGCAAAGGAAAACGCCACTCGCCAGAGGAAGACCCAGTCTGTAGGGTGAGACGAGAGCAGGTTAGAGTAGGAGAGAGACTGAACAAGAGAAATAGGGCAACACTCATGTGGGAAGAAGATAGAGACCGGCAGATGAATCCAGCACAAACAGCGAACCAGGATGAGTAGCTTGAGGCAGGAATCGAGCTGGGTGAGATGTCTGACGGGGCGAAGATATTTGCTGACGTGGTGATGATGATGAGGCAGGTGAGCACACAACAACCCTGGAGACACACCATGTAGGAGGTAGCAACCTGTGGAGAAGTATACAAAAGATTAAGGGTTCTCCCAAAAGAGAAAAACCAGAACTTACTCACTGAACTTTGTAGTATGCCCGAGCCAGTGCCGAAGTGTTGAAGAGCAGGTCTATTTAAGCGCTGGCGAGTCAGAGGAAGCAGGTGCGTCTCATCACGCAGGTGAGGATGATTGCCCGCGGAGTAGGGGAAAGTTGAGCAGAATGGGAGGGGGAGAGTGCGCTCAGCAGACCATGACAGTGCCCCCTCCCCCCCCCCCCTGCCACAAGGAGCGCCTCTTGGCGGTCCACTGGGCTTATTGGGATGTACCTTGTGAAAGGCCCGGACCATCCCCTTGTCATGGAAGTACGAACCTGGGATCCACAACCTTTCTTCTGGTTCATATTCCTTCCAGTGGACGAGATATTGGAGCCCCTTGGCCTGACGGCAAATGTCCAGAATCTTCTGGACTGTGTAGGGGGTTTGGCTGTCAATGATCAGTGGGGGAGGGGACGGCTTCAGGGGAGGGCAGAGAGGGCTGGTGGAGAGGGGCTTGATCTTCGATTCGTGGAAGGTGGGGTGTGTCCGCATCGCCAGCGGGAGCTTCAAGTGAACCGTGACGTCGTTGATAACCCTAGAGATGGGAAATGGACCCAGGAAGTGAGGAGAGAGCTTCCTGGGCTCCGTCTTTAAAGGCACTTGGTCCACTGACAGCCACACCTGCTGCCCGATGGAATACTTCAGAGCTGGAGTATGCCTGCAGTCAGCGTACTGGCGGTTACGTTCGGCTGAATGGGCAAAGGCAGCACATGTGGCCTTCCAGATCCAGCGACAGCAGCGTGCGTGGGCCCCCACCGATGGCACTGCCACATCCCTCTCTGCCATCAGTAAGAGAGGAGGGGTGTACACCATAGATGCCTCAAATGGGGTCAGTCCAGTGGCTGTTGAAATGGCAGAGTTGTGGGAATACTCCACCCAGGTCAGATGAGTGCTCCACGAACTTGGGTTGCAGGCTGCCACGCACCTAAGGGTGGCCTCCAAGGATTGGTTGGCACACTCAGCCAGCCCTTTGCTCTGTGGCTGGTACTCAGATGTGACGCTAACTGGGGTGCCTAGGGAGCGGCAGAAGGCCTTCCAGATCTGGGAGGTGAATTGAGGACTCTGGTCAGACACCATGTCCATAGGAATGCCGTGTAATCGGATGACATAGTTAGTGAGGAGGTTTGCTGTTTCTAGAGCAGAGGGTAATTTGGGAAGAGGCACCAGGTGTATCACCTTAAATGTAAATCACCCTTATTGTCATTCAGCTGTACAACCAATCATGCATACTAGAACGAGATTGTGTTTTACCTATCTACAGTGCTAATCACACACACCCCAAGTGTGTGTGATTAACACTGTATTAATCTATGTGTATTAGATACACATATTATTAATATACACTACCGTTCAAAAGTTTGGGGTCACCCAGACAATTATTTTGTGTTTTCCATGAAAAGTCACACTTATTTACCACCATGAGTTGTAAAATGAATAGAAAATATAGTCAAGACATTGACAAGGTTAGAAATAATGATTTGTATTTGAAATAATAATTTTTTCCTTCAAACTTTGCTTTCGTCAAAGAATCCTCCATTTGCAGCAATTACAGCATTGCAGACCTAACATGATTGCACAAGGGTTTTCTAATCATCCATTAGCCTTCTGACGCAATGAGTAAACACATTGTACCATTAGAACACTGGAGTGATAGTTGCTGGAAATGGGCCTCTATACACCTATGTAGATATTGCACCAAAAACCAGACATTTGCAGCTAGAATAGTCATTTACCACATTAGCAATGTATAGAGTGTATTTCTGATTAGTTTAAAGTTATCTTCATCAAAAAAAGTGCTTTTCTTCCAAAAATAAGGAAATTTCTAAGTGACCCCAAACTTTTGAACGGTAGTGTATACACATAGATTAATACACATATTAATCTATGTGTATTAATTTATTAATCTATGTGATTAACACTGTATTAATCTATGACATGTGTCAGTCTGGGTTCAGACAATGCCACTCGACTGAAACTGCTTTAGTAAGAGTGGCTAGTGATATCATGATGTTGGCTGATATTGGGAAATCTACGGTCCTGGTCCTGCTGGATCTTTCCTCGGCCTTTGACATGGTGGACCACACCATTATGACAAACAGACTGAGGGACCTGGTGGGGATGACAGGTCCTGTTCTGAAGTGGTTCTCCTCCTACTTGACTGGTAGAAGCTTCAGTGTATCTTCTAATAACATCGGGTCCAACTCAGCCGATTTGCAGTATGGTGTGCCCCAAGGTTCTGTCCTGGGGCCACTACTGTTCCTACTGTACATTCTCCCCCTTGGCTGCATCATACAGCAGTATAATAACATCTCCTATCATCTCTTTGCAGACGACATCCAGATATACTGCTCGTTCAACAAGTCTGAGCTCCACATACTCAGCTCCTTAACAAACTGCCTGTCCCACATAAAGCAGTGGCTTAATGACAACAGCCTCCAGCTAAACTTTGGCAAAACGGTGACTTTGATCATTGCCCCAGACAGCGACATATCAGGCATAAAACAATACCTTGGTGACTTGGGCAGTACAGTTAAAACAAAGCTGAGAAACTTAGGTGTCATCTTTGATAAGGCCATGTCATTGGAACATTACACCAAACAACTGATAAAAAACTGTCACTTCCAACTGCGAAATATCTCCAAGCTCAGGACCATGGTTTCACACAAAGAGCTGGAGATGATCATTCACGCATTTGTCTCCTCACATTTGGACTACTGTAACAGCCTTTTTACTTGTTTGAACAAAAAGGAACTGGCTCATCTGCAGTTTGTTCAAAACTCTGCTGCGAGGCTTCTGACACGTGCAAACAGGAGAGACCACATTACACCTGTCCTTAGATCACTCCATTGGCTCCCTGTTGTGTATCGTGTCCACTTTAAGATCCTGGTGCTCACTTTTCGAGCAATTCACGGTCAGCCCCCGCATATATGGCTGCTCTGATTCAGCCCTACAGCTCGACCCGCAGCCTGAGATCCTCAGGACAGCACTTGCTCATGGTTCCCCGCACCCACTTTGCTACCAGAGGTGACAGGTCTTTTAAAGCAGTAGCACCACGCTTGTGGAATGACCTCCCTCTGCACCTTCGAGCCATGGACAGTGTCGTGAGTTTTAAAACCCACCTGAAAACATTCCTGTTTAAACAGGCATTTTAATTCCAAGATTGACTGAAGGCTGTTACCACCTGACTGCATAGAGTGTATTTTTTGTTTCTTAGTTCTACTTTAATTCGTATTTTAACTGTATCTTAACTGTATTATTGTATTTCAATTGTATTTTATTGCATTTTAATTTGTATTTTAGTTGTATTTTAATTGTTTTGATTGTTGTTGCACTGTAAAGCACTTTGTGACTTTATATGTCTGTGAAAAGTGCTATATAAATAAAGCTTACTTACTTACTTACGTGCAGAATCAGAGGGCCGCTGCCATGCAAGGCACCGCCACAAATTTCACTCCTCCATTCCATTATTGCTGAGCACCAAGCTGGACGGCAGGAAGTTCCACTTTTATATGGTCTTCGGCATGACCCGGCTGGGATTTGAACCCCAGCCTCCCGGATGTGGGGCGGATGCTCTACCAACTGAGACACCACTCCTTAGAGAAGCGATCCACATAGGTGAGGATAACAATGTTTCCTTGAGAGGGAGGAAGCATGGTACCAAACTCCAGAGCAATGTGGGAACACGATCAGCAGGGGATGGGGAGTGGGTGGAACAGACGGGGTGGGGGGGGTCCGATTTATTGCGACAACAGACTTGACAGGCATCGACATATTCCCGGGTGTCAGTCCGCAGAGTGGGCCACCAGAAAACTCGACAAATAAAGTTGATAGTCCGAGCGATCCCATGATGACAGGCAAAAAAGCTGGTGTGGCCCCACTTAATGACGTTGCTGCAGAGAGCGGCCTGGACATACAGACAACTGTCGGGGCCCCCTTCTGGTATGGGTTCCGTGGATTGAGCCTGCCAGACCATCTGCTCAATGTCCCACGTGAGAGCTCCAAGGAAGCAAGAGGGTTGGACAGTGGGTTGGGGGAGGGAAGGAGGGGTAGGAGGGTTGGGGCAGAACTGGTGGGAGAGAGTGTCCGGTTTAACATTACGAGAGCCAGGCCTGTAAGTGATGGTAAGATTAAATCTGGCAAAAAATAAGGCCCAGCGGGCCTGCCTGGCATTCAGCCTGCGGGCCAACCAAAGATATTCTAAATTTTTATGGTCAGTCCACATAATTATAAGCTGGGCCGCTCCCTCCAACAGTGTCTCCACTCCTCCAGGGCCAACTTAATGGCCAACAGCTCACGGTCTCCTATATTGTAATTCCTCTCGGCAGGCATGAGCTGGTGGGAGAAATACGTGTATGGGTGGAGCTTCTGATCTGATGCTGAGCGCTGTGATAGTACAGTGCCCACCCCCGAGTCAGAAGCATCCACCTCTAGAATAAACTGGAGCTGGGGGGTTAACCTGGCCCAAGATGGGGGCGTTGGAGAACTGACCCTTCAATTTTTGAAAGGCCTGTTCAGCTGCCCCGAACCAATTAAAGGGCACTTGAACCGAGGTCAGCTGGGTCAGAGGCTGTGCTACCCCACTATAGTTTCTAATGAAACAGCAATAAAAATTCGCGAACCCCAAGAAGTGTTGAGGCATCTTGCGGGAGTGGGGTGTAGGCCAACTTAGCACAGCCTCTAACTTGGCCGGGTCGGCCCTCAGCTCCCCTTCAGCTACGATAAAGCCTAGGAATGAAGTGGAGCAGGTAGAAAACTTGCACTTCTTGGTTTTAACGTAGAGCTGATTTTCCAGGAGCCGTTGCAAAATGGTCCTGACGTGGTCTGCGTGTTCCTCTGGCATACGTGAAAAAATCAAAATGTCGTCGAGGTAAATGAAAAAAAAATGATTAACCATATCGCAGAGGACATCATTGATCATACGTTGGAAGACGGCGGGGGTATTGGTGAGCCCAAATGGCATCACCGGATATTCGAATTGCCCCAAGTTTGTTTTGAATGCCGTCTTCGATTCGTCCCCTTCATGAATGCGAACCAGATGATAAGCGTTCCACAGATCCAATTTAGTAAATACTTGTGCGCACTGAAGGAGCTCAAATACGGAGTTTATCAGGGGCAAAGGATATTTGTCCTTAACTGTTATAGCATTGAGTTCCCGGTAATTAATGCACAGGCGTAGAGAACCGTCCTTCTTTCTGACAAAAAAGAATCCTGCCCCAAGAGGAGCCGAAGAAGGCCGAATGAGGCCGGTGCTCAGGGAATCTTTAATAAAGCTCTCCATTGCCTCCCTCTCCAGCCCAGAAATGCTGTAGAGCCGGCTGGATGGCAACTGCACACCCAGGAGAAGGTCTATAACACAATCATAGGCGCAACGGGGAGGTAATGAAAGCACTCTTGATTTGCTAAAGACCTCGCCAACATCATGATAGACCTTGGGTACTAGACTGAGTGTCACCACTCGCCGCTCTCGGGCATCCACCTCAGCTGCGCGCACACCTGCACCTCGTTAGCGCGCAAATATTTATTCCACCTGGCCCTGAGCTTCGGCCTGGGGCCGTCTGTCCTTCTACGTGCTCAGACCCTCAGCAGATTCCTTCCTCCAGGCCTGCTGATCTTCGCTATGACACGTAAGCTGTCTATTTACTCACCTGTCCTCTCAGCCTTCCCCTGTGCACAGGTGGATTCCCTGGCGGCAGACATCCTCTCCTTTGCCATCATCGTTCCCCTGCATCTCCTCACCTCGTTGGACGCACAGCAGGGTGCTGTCTCCCAGGCTTGGGATCTTTGCCAGCGCCAGCCACCTCCGTCACTGCAAGGTTGCCTGGCCGTGCTGCTCTGTCCCTGCCTTCATCTTCCACCCACAACACATTAACATATCGCATACATGCATCCAAACACGTTTTATTGGTTGAATAAAGCTTTCAAATCTACCTGAGTCTGCGTGCATGTTTCCTGGGCCGAGTATTATGTCAGTACGGCTCCAGCAGAGCGGCCCAGCGGACAGCTGGCTCGCACACCGTTTTTCCACCCTCGAGGCTCGGGTGGATATGATTGCGCACCAACAACAAGTAATTTTCCACCAATTAACCATAATCACTCACCGGTTAGACCGCCTTGACCCCCAGCAGGCGTTCCCCCTCGGCTCCAGTTGCTTCCACAGCTGGCCAGCCTAGCTCGGGAACGCCAACCCGGCTCACACCTATTCCAACCCCCGCTTGCTTCAACGGGAAGCTCGGTGGAGCACGGGGGTTTATTTTGCAATGTGAGTCGGTGTTCCTGCGCGTTCCCGGGGATTTCCCCTCAGACCATAGCCGAATCGGTTACATGGCTAATCTCTTGGAGGGGCGTGCGCTAGCTTGGGCTTACGCCGTTATGTCGAAGCCCAGCTACGCGGCCCTCTCCTATGACCGGTTCGTGCAAGACTTCCTAGAGGTGTTCGACCGCTCGCATCGTGACAGCATCCTCGCCGATCGGCTCCTTAGTCTCCAACAGGGAAGCCGGTCGGTAGCGGATCACGCTGTTGACTTCCGGGTGGCAGTGGAGGAGGTTGGCTGGGGGGAGGCTTCTCTGCAGCATCTTCCTCCGTAGCCTCAATTCTGGTCTGAGGGATGAGCTAGCCAGTCGGGATCTCCCAGGGCGGCTGTCCGAGCTGATCTCCCTCACGAATCGCCTGGACAATAGGCTGCGAGAGCGGGCAGCGGAGCGGAAGTCAGTCAGCTGCTTGCGCGGAGCTTCCGCCCGCTCTCCTCAGTTTCGCCCCCTGGCGTTACCCGCTCCGGAGTCCGCCGATGAGCCAGAGGCCATGGCGATCGGGTGCACCAGGCTTCCCCTTGCGGAGAGACAACGCCGGTGGGAAATGGGTCTCTGCATGTATCGCGGAGACAACCAGCATACCGTGGAGCTTTGCCCGGTTAAGCCAAACGGGGGGGGGGGGGGTGTCCACGAGTCACTGTAGGGGGCCTCGCAGATTCTAACCGGTCTAATCCCCTATCTTGTTGCACACTGCCCATTAGATTCTGCCATAACTCCATCGGGCATCTCACGCATGCACTGGTGGATTCAGGGGCAGAGCAAACAAAGTTTTATTTCCAAGACCCTGGCAACCCGTTTGGGCATATCCTGTCAGCCATTGTCTACTCCCCTTAACCTGGTCACCCTTTCTCGCTCTCCCCTGGGGGTAGTGACGCATCGCACCAAACCGGTCCCCATTATAATCTCTGGCAACCACCGTGAGGACCTGACTCTATTTGTCCTGCCCTCCTCTTCGGACCGTGTCATCCTGGGTTACCCATGGCTGCGCTTGCACAACCCCGTCCTCAATTGGAGATCTGGCAGTGTTCTTTTGTGGAGCTCCTTCTACCTGGGCGCCTGCCTCCAGTCTGCGACTTATGCTCCATCCTCCCCTCTGCCTGCGCCTGTCTCTTAGCCTCCGGATCTCACCCTGGTGCCGCAGGAGTTCCACGACTTGGGAGTAGCATTCAGTAAGTCCAAGGCTATGTCTCTTCCCCCTCACCGGACATATGACTGCGCCATAAACCTCCGTCCAGGGGCCCCCTTGCCATCTGGCCACCTGTACAGCCTCTCCGCTCCTGAACGTGAGGCGATGGATGCTTACATCAAGGAGTCGCTTCGCACGGGGATCATCCGCCCCTCCTCATCCCTGCTCGGCGCGGGCTTCTTCTTCGTGTCCAAGAAGGATGGTCCCCTTCGCCCCTGCATTGACTTCAGAGCGCTGAATGACATTACCATTAAGGATCGCTATACCTTGCCGCTGATGGACACCACCTTCCACTCCCTCCAGGGGGCGACCTGGTTCACGAAAGTAGATCTCCGCAGCGCTTACCATCTCGTTCGGATCCAGGAGGGCGATGAGTGGAAGACGGCTTTCAGGACTCCCAGCGGTCACTTTGAGTACCTCGTGATGCCGTTTGGGCTCACCAACACACCTGCCATCTTCCAGCGGCTCATAAACGACGTCCTACGTGATTTCTTGGGGGTCTTTGTCTTCGTTTACTTGGACGATATACTCATCTTCTCCAGGTCACGGGAGGAGCACCAGACTCATGTGAGGCGGGTCCTGCAATGGCTGCTGGAAAATAGACTCTACATCAAGGCAGAGAAGTGCGAATTCTACGCCCGGACCACCTCCTTCCTGGGGTTTGTCATCTCGATCAGATTCTCCCCGACCCTGCTAAGGTTAAAGCGGTGGTCGAGTGGCCCATGCCTACCTCCAGGAAGCAGGTACAGCAGTTCATCGGCTTCGCTAACTTCTACCGTCACTTTGTCCCCAACTTCGGCGCCATTGACTCGCCTCATTTCATCGAAGGTGCCCTTCCAGTGGTCCGAGGAGGCGGCCGCTGCCTTCAAGACCCTCAAGGCGGAGTTCTCGTCCTCCCGGGTTCTGACCCAGGTCGACCCCGCGCTGCAGTGCTTGGTGGAGGTCAATGCATCCGACACAGGGGTGGGAGCGGTGCTCTCTCAGCGCTCACCTGTGGATGGAGTCAAGCGGCCCTGCGCCTTCCAAAGGTGGTCCTTTTTTATTAATGACTTGCCGCTACACTGCTCAGCTGCAACATGTCAACTTTATGCAGATGATGCAGTTATTTACACAGCTGCCAAGACTCCAGCACTGACATAACGCACGGCTCAGGAGACGCACACACACAGGCTCAGAGTAGCTCAAATAGCTTTATTAGCAACAGGGATGTATGGATGAGTGTCTGCGAGATGTATATGTGTTGGTGGCGGCGTCTGCTTCGGGCACAGAGGCAGGAGACCGTACAGCCGGACAACCCTATGGGAAAAACACAGGGAGAAGGGTGACAGGCACACACACCAACACAGGAGATATGCGGGCAAGAGAGGAGCTTACTTGGATTGGATAGATGACTGGCACAACAAGGACGAGGTCCGGGAGACAGCCACCTGGAAAGCCCGGTGCAGCAGCGAGGGACAGGCGATGGAGAGGATCAGTCCGCCGCCGGGAAATCCACCTGTGCACAGGGGAGCAGACTGGGAGGAGAAGAAGGTTATGTCTTCTTACCGACAGGTTGAAGAGAAGACAAGGTAACATACGGCGATTCGTAGGGAAGTCTGACGGCTTCAGGCCGAAGCCCAGGGCGAGGCGGCTTAAATCCCTCACCGCTGATGATGTGCAGGTGTGTGTGCAGGTGGCGCCGCTGATGAGCGGCGCGGCGTGACAAGCACAGGCTGCAGATGTACTGTCCACAAGTATGGTTGATGTCCAAGAGTGGCTCTTCCAGAACCATCTATTGCTGAACCTTCAGAAAACAGTTTCAATGTGCTTTTCAATCAAAAAATGTAACCTGCAACATTTTAAAGTTAATATACATGATCAAGACATCAGTTTAGTTACAGAATTCAAATACCTTGGCATTGTACTAGATCCTCAATTCAAATTTAATCTTCATGTAAAGAAAATTTCAAAAACAGTAAAAAAAAATCTGAACTGCTTTAAAAAAAAATTTTATTTAGCGAATGCAAAGTCCTTAAGCCAAGCAGTTGCCTCCTGGTTTGCTGTATGGAGGGTGTGTAATCCTCCTTCCAGTCTTTGGAGCGGGCAAGCCTCTATGATGTGTTCCATTGTTTGCTCCTCTCCACATGCCACATGCTCCACATCCCTAGTGGGCTAGGGCTACTGCCCCATCTGTGAAGGCTGGCCAAGCAGGGGCCATGTCCAGTCCTGAAGCGATTGAGTGTAGACCACTGTCTCCTTGGGAGGTTGGTGCCCGGGACCTGTTGGTTGGGGTTTATCACCAGCTGTTTGTTTGGGACCTCCTTGGTCTCCCATTCCTCTTGCCAAGCTGTCTGGATGGTAAAGTCAGCTGGGGGAGGGTTTTTCCAAATCGGCCGTCTGGATGAAAGTCGGGCAGTGGGTGGGATGTAGATATCTGCATGGATTGGTAAGTGAGGAGAATCTTTAACTTTTTGGAGCATCCTTTGAGTTAATGCTGCTCGCCAGATGTGTGGAGCGGCTATGTTTGACAGTACAGAGAGCCAGAGGAGTGGTGTTGAGCGGATTGTTCCAGTTATAGTTCTCATGGTTGAGTTGAGCTGGGTGTCTACATGGTGTGTGTAAGATGACCTGGACCAGACAGGGGCACAATATTCTGCTACAGAGTATGAAAGGGCCAGTGCTGAGGTGCGCAGGGTGGAGACTGCCGCCACCCATTTTGCACCAGCGAGCTTGCAGAGCAGGTTGTTTCGTACCTTCACCTTAGCAGCTGTCCCCTTTAGATGTTCCTTGAAGGATAAGGTCCTATCAAGGGTCACTCCAAGATAAGTTGGATTTGGGGCATGCTTAAGCTTGAGTCCGCTCAGGTGGATGTTTAGTTCTCTGGCAGCTTTTGCATTGTGGAGATGGAATACACTGGAGACGGTTTTTGCTGGGCTTGGTTTTAGGCGCCAGATTTTGCAGAACTGGTCCAGTTTGGCAAGATCTTCCGTAAGGTAAGCAGCTTGGTGTGAAGAAATCAACTGTGGGAGCAATTATTAGAAAATGGAAGACATACAAGACCACTGCTTTAAATTAATTAGATATTACATACCATACGAAGCAGCTGCACTGTATATGCATTCTATGGTTTTTTCTCATATATCATACTGTTTGACAGTCTGGGCTCAAGCAGCCCCTTCTACAATAAGACATATAGGTTCATTATATAATCAAACCCTAAAAATCTTGGACAAAAAGCCCATTAGGTGGCCTCACTGTTATATTTTAAAAAAATACAACCTATTGAGTTTTGAGAGTTTCATTGACCTCTGTTTTCTGAAATTAATTTTCAAATGTTTCCATAAATCAGTGCCTGAGCCACTTGCTGGTTTCATCCAAAGACAGGACAGCAGCAGAGCCACCAGGAGTTCTGTTAACAATAACTGTAAAATATTCCACCACACAACCACATTTGGACAAACAGCATTCTCTATAAAGGGCAGTCACATCTGGAACACAATGCCAAATGAAATTAAAATAATAACGGACTTTAAAACATTCACTAAAAAGGTAAAAAACTGGCTGAAAAATAAACAAGAATGTGCACTGTCCCTGTCAAATAAACAAATAATCTAATCAAATCTATTCTTCTCCCCATGGTTATCTGCAGCCGAACGTAATTATGACGTCGGCGACAGGGAACTCCTCACTGTCAAGCTCGCGCTGTAGGAGTGGCGTCACTGGCTGGAGGGGGCAGCTCAGCCTTTTGTGGTCTGGACGGACCACAAGAACCTTGAGTATTTGAGGACAACGTGGCGCCTGAATGCCCGCCAGGTGCGCTAGTCTCTATTCTTTGCTCGGTTTCAGTTTACCATCACTTACCGTCCAGGCTCGAAGAATGGGTTGCCCGATGCCTTGTCCAGACAGTTCGCTCCTGAGGATCCGGAGGAGTCGGACCACACCATCCTTCCCAGCTCGTGCGTTGTGGGGGCGGTCTCCTGGTCCATCAGGGACAGGATCCGAAGAGCACAGGAGACGGAACCGGACCCTGGCGGTGGTCCAGAGGGCAGGCTCTTCGTTCCTTCAGCGGTTCGAGGGGAGGTTATTCACTGGGTCCATACCTCCAAGCTCGCCTGTCACCCTGGCGTCTCCCGACTGGTGGATCTTCTGCAACGCTCGTTCTGGTGGCCGGGTCTCCAGAGGGACATCACCAACTACGTCCGGGCTTGTCCCCAGTGCGCTACCGGCAAGTCTCAGAACTCTCCACCTGCGGGTCTGCTCCAGCCCCTGCCGGTCCCGGGCAGGCCCTGGTCGCACATCGCCCTTGACTTCGTCACTGGCCTCCCGGTCTCTAACACCTATGACACAGTTCTGACGATTGTGGATCAGTTCTCTAAGGCCGCCCATTTTATGCCTCTTCGGGGTCTCCCTTCGGCACATGAGACGGCTGACCTCCTCGTCCGACATGTGGTGAGATTGCACGGGATTCCATTGGACGTTGTATCGGATCGGGGTCCTCAGTTTGTCTCCCGGGTATGGAGGTGCTTCTGTAACACCTTGGGGGCCACAGTTAGTCTCTCCTCTGGTCACCACCCCCAGTCCAATGGAAAATGTGAGCGCACTAATCAGGAGCTGGAGGCTGCTCTGCACTGTGTGACCTATTCTAATCCGTCCTCCTGGAGCTCCTACTTGGCCTGGGTGGAGTATGCCCACAACACGGTGCGGTCTTCGGCTACTGGTGCGTCTCCCTTCAGGGCGTCCTTGGGGTACGACCCTCCCTTGTTTCCCGAGCAGGAGGGTGAGTTGGCTGTTCCATCCGTCCAGGCACATATGAGATGCTGCCGGAGTGTTTGGACTAAGACGAGAGAAGCGCTTTTACGCACGGCAGCGCGCAACAGCTCCATTGCCAATCGTCACAGGAGGCCGGCTCCTAATTACCAGGTGGTAATTAGGAGCTCCAGAACAAAATGGGCAAAACAGTACGGGCTCCAGGACAAAATGGAGTTATTAGCCCAATTAATGATAGGGTTATGTTACTGGAGCCACAGGTAACCAAGAACCACCAGGTGACCAGATTTGGGGAGGATAAAGAACAAAATAGTCTCCCGGTGGTTGTCGGAAAGAAGAATGGATACCGGCTCAGTTTTTTTGAAAATGCTGGCCACTTTTTCACCCGACAATGTAGTAACATTAAGGGAAATGGGCAATTTAGTCGTGGGGACGCCTACATCCCGCACGAAGCGTGTAGAGATGAAGTTTTCCTCCGCCCTAGAATCAAACAAAGCTACAGTCCTCCTTTCGAGCCCTGGCAGCTGAATGAGGGCCAAAATGGAGAAGTTACCAGGGGGATGAATAGATTTCCTGCTTGTCAGACCCCCCATGGCTACTGATGGGCCACATCTTTTGGCTTCAGATGGCACTCCCATAGAGTGTGCTTCAGAGAGCCACAATACATGCAGGAATCAACTCTCCTCTGCCTCTGGCGCTCTTCCGGAGTCAGACGGACCCGGCCAAACTCCATAGGTTCAGAGGAGAAGTCGATTTGACCTGTGTCAGAAGCCAAAGTGGGTGTACACGCACAGGGCAGGTTGGAGGAGGCCTTGTGCTCCTTTGCATGCTTGCGGTATCGGTTGTTGAAACTGATAGCCTGATCAATTAGCCATACAAGGAGGAAGGAACGGCATTAATTGCTAGGTCGTTGCAGAGGTTTTCGTTTAAACCCTGGAGGAAGACGCTGCATAGCGAAACGTCATTCCACCCAGAGTCCGCCGCAACGACCAGGAACTCCACAGAGTAGTTGGCACCAGACTTGCTCCCCTGACGGAGTGACATTAATCGGTTCATGGTGTTTCCTTCACTTTCGGAACAGTCAAATGCACGAATGAATTCGGCCACTAGTCTCTCAGATGAATAAATGGGATCCTCTGGGCTGTCAAGAATAGATAGGGCCCTCAGCTGGGCCCGATCTCGCAGCAGGGGGGTCATAAAGCTAATTTTCGCTGTATCATCCGGGTACTCCCCCCCCCCCCCCAACCTAGTCCAAATACAGCCAAACGTGGTACAAAAACCCCTTACATTTCCCCACATCCCCCACGAACGGGTCAGGTGAGGGCATGGAGGTGGTTCGGCACACAATGGAAAAAGCTGGGGCTGCAGGCAGAGGGGTGGAACCCGGACAAGACGAATGGGCCAAATGTTCAGTGACTGTGCCCAGCTACTGCGTAATAGTTTGTAGCTGCTGCGTAAGCACGTCCACCTGCTTCTCTGTGGCATCCAAACGATCGAAAGCGGAGTGTTCCGCTGATGCCACTCCCGCTGAGCTTGCACTGTGGCTGGCTCCTTCTGTCATGATTGGTAATTATAGACAGCTCACATGCAGGGAGTGACAGCAGAGAAAACACACTATGACACAGAGAAGCACATTTGACTTGAATTTTATTGAGTCAAAAAGGAGAGCTCCACAAAGGAAAACGCCACTCGCCAGAGGAAGACCCAGTCTGTAGGGTGAGACGAGAGCAGGTTAGAGTAGGAGGGAGACTGAACAGGAGAAATAGGACAAAACTCACGTGGGAAGAAGAGAGAGACCGGCAGAGGAACCCAGCACAAACGACAAACCAGGATGAGTAGCTGGAGGCAGGAGTGGAGCTGTGTGAGTTGTCTGACCGGGCAAAGATGGTTGCTGACGTGGTGATGATGATGAGGCAGGTGAGCGCACAACAACCCTGGAGACACACCACGTAGGAGGTAGCAACCTGTGGAGAAGTCTACAAAAGATTAAGGGTTCTCCCAAAAGAAAAAAAAACAGAACTTACTTGCTGAACTTGGTAGTATACCCGAGCCAGTGCCGAAGTGTTGAAGAGCAGATCTATTTAAGCGCTGGCGAGTCAGAGGAAGCAGGTGCGTCTCATCACGCAGGTGAGGATGATTGCCCGCGGAGTAGGGGAGAGGAGCAGGATGGGAGGGGGAGAGTGCGCTCAGCAGACCATGACAAAAACCTCTAAACCTCACAGGAAAAGTCTGCCTTTAAAAATATACGACTTAGGCTCAGCCAAAGATAGCAGGGAAGCTAAAGCTAACACAATGCTGAACGAGCTAGTGGGTGGTGAAGATGAAGGGACAAGAACGAATGTGATACCGGGTGCCATCACTGACTTGAAAAATGACTTTTCAACCAGGTTTGACAGATTATTGGCTGCAGATGACAGAGTGAGTAGGGATATAAGAGACTGGATGGAGCGCATAACAGACACAGAGGTCCAGGCGATCCACTTTGCATCTGGTCGGCCTGCCAGAAAAAGTAGAAGAGAAAGAAGCTTGCTCATTTCAAGAGCAATGAATATTGGAGATCCTGGGAATATCATCACCTAGCTTCAAGCTAATCCTGGAGGGTTTCTGGACACTCCATACCCTTGCCACTCCGTCCCAAATCACTCCGTACCCAAATCACAATGTATCCTAGATGTTCCGTACCTGTGTAATTAAATACTGTCATAAATCAGCCCGGCAGGGGTGGAAGGAAGACCCAAATGCTGAACTGTGAGTTGCTGACATTTAATAACAAAAACACAAAGAAAAACAAAGACACAGCACTTTCAAAACTTGGCAAGGCAGGATTCAAGGGAGGTAATGGTGTGCGGGAATGCTGGGAAAGACGTGGCTCACGTCTGAAGACAACGAGAGATCAGCCTGGACAGAACCAGGCTGAAGTGTACGGGAACGCCGGGATCACAAGGGATAAAGAAAGTTTAAAGCTGAATGACAAGAAGTGAAACTGAACTGTGATAAGGAATTAGGGAGCCCAATTTTTCAACTAAATGAAATAGAGTTTCAATTTTATTGCAATTCACATTCAAACCAAGAGATTCAATTTCAAATTGGGTCATTCAGATTCACATTTTAAAAGCAATTATTTAAACTGATTAATTCAGGTTCAAATTCAGTTATTCAAATTCAAATTCAAAAAATTAAAATTCTATTTCTGATGGCACAAGACTTATCCCATAGAGGCTCACTTCCTGTTTTTAAACTAACTTGAGATATTTCCACATTTACGGCCAAAGGCCAAAAATAAATAGAAAGAAAGACCTGATTAATGTTTTTGGTAAATTCCCCACTTTTTGTTGAGTTACTTTGACTTTCATACAATATTTTACTGTATGTATTTTTTTTTATCACGTGTAAAGCACTTTGGCCAACTTTGTTGTTGTTTTGAAATGTGCTTTATAAATAAAGTTGACATTGACATTGACGTGCCAGTTCTTCTTCAGCCCCCATGACCCCCTCCAATATTTGTGTATTTTTTCCTGAAACTTGTCATTGAGTAAAAGCTACACATAGAAATAAATGGATTTGTGAAAAGCCGACAGGACTAATGTGAACTTTTATACTTTGTTTTCTATAAACTTGTTAGTTTAAACTTTATCTGAACATTTTTCTGATCAGTAATCTCTGTACCCTGAGATCAGATTGAGACTGTGGAATCACCCTTATTAAATTTACAACTACAAGAAGCAAATAAAAAGTATTTTTTAAAAATTTAACTCATTTAATTTTCAGTTTCTCTTCTTTTACATTTTATCAACATCCAGTTTGTCAATAATATCAATAATCCAGTATGACTTTAATAGAGACAGAGAATCAGTCACCACATAGACACAGAGACACACCTAGATAGATAGATAGATAGATAGATAGATAGATAGATGGATAGATAGATAGATAGATACTTTATTTCGAACAAAAAAGTATAACAAAAACAAAACAAATGACAAATGCAATAAAGTAACAGCATACAGTGTTCGAAAGGGAGAAGGAAGAAGTGAACACTTATTAATTCCAACTCCTCTTTTCCATAAATACACCCATGTGAATTATATACAAATTACCACATTTAAGACCCCAAGTAAACAATTAACTGTATTCTGTACATATCAACATTAACACCCATCCATCCTAACATACATTGATGTCCATACATCAAAACCAGCCTCAAACAACACAGATATACACAATGCTGTTCCACCCACCATTCCATAGTGTCCCAGAGTGAGCATAGTGAATCGTACATATAAATACTACCCTTCTAACATATATCCTTTCAGCAAATAATGTTTATACCTCTTTTTGAATTGATTTCTGTTTGTACATAGTTTCAGTTTCGGCTCCAGACTGTTCCACAAATCCACCCCACAGACAGATATGCACAGACTTTTCTTGGTTGTTCGTGTCTTGGGTTTTGTAAAGTTTAAATCTCGTCTCAAATTATAATCATTGTCTCTTTTTTTTAAAATATTTTTTGTATATTAGTTGGGAGTTGATTATTAATTGCCCTGTACATTACTTGTGCTGTCTTAAATTTAACTAAATCCATGAACTTTATGACATGTGACTTTAAAAACAACGAATTGGTATGGTCTCTATATCCTACATTATTTATTATCCTGATAGCTCTTTTTGTAATGTGCATATTGACTGTAGGTTGGTCTTGTAGGTGTTTCCCCAGACTTTTACACAGTAGTTAAGATATGGTAGAAACAGTGAATTGTACAGTAAGACCAATGATTTATAGTCCAAGATGTGTCTTGTCTTCCACAGTATGCCTATACATTTTGCCATCTTGGCCCGGATGTGACTGATGTGAGGTTTCCAACAGATTTTATTGTCTAGTGTCACCCCCAGAAACTTATTTTCCTGTACTGCTTCTATTCTGGTATCATCTATCGTTACCATTATTTCATGATTTATTTTATAATTTCCAAACAACATAATCTTTGTTTTTTTTAGATTTAGTGTGTAGAGGATGACTTTCACAAACGAGACTGAGTTTATTTCTCAGGGTTGGTTTATTGCAAGGTCACATCCTCTAACAAGAACAGGATCTCAGGAAAAGAGGAAGAGCAATCATCCAACACAGCTCTTATAGTCTCACCAGACACAAAACCCCCCACATCAAATCACCCCCCCCCCAACCCACAGTCTTAGGTAAACATCCAGCGCCCAAGGCTCCTTGGCGTCTCCATTGTCCTCTGACCCTCTAGTGTCTGGGGCTCCTGCTGGGGCATTCTCTCCAGCTTCACATCTCCTGCAAGGCCAACTTCACACCTCCCGTAGGTCCTCACAGGGTCAGGTCCTCTTTGGTCTTTAAGACGTGAAGCTTCTGGAATATGCACTGTCATTCCTGCTAGGTGAATGCGGGGGATATGAATACAATATATGCGCCTTAAATATGCGCCATAAGAGATAATTTATTGTAACGTCGGGGCCATTTTAAGGGAGCCAGGGATTTCCCAGCATGCTTTGCCAGTTTGAAACGTTACTGTGTGTTAAATGTGTTACTTCTGAGTTATACTGCTGTGTCATTATAACTGCATTATAATGGCCCAGCAGTGTTTAGCAGGATTAGGGCAAGATGTATCATGTGTGTGTAACCGTGATGTAAACAGAGGTCTGTGAGAATGACCTCCCCGGCTCTGTGTACTAAGTTGCAAGTTGAGGTTGGGGGTCGGGGTGTGTGTAAAATAAATCTGGTTGATCACAGCCATCTGCTCCATTGTCTTTTTGTGTGAACCCCTGCAAACGTCACACTGGTGTCAGAAGTGGGATCTCCTGTCCAAAGCAGTAATGGGGCGCTGACATTGGGACGATGTTGACAACCAGAGGGGAGTAGTGTAGCGAACTCAATATGAGCACCCTACTTGGCTTGCCAAGTGGGTTGACCCTATTGGCGACACAGGTAGGGTGCGGGACTCCGGAGCGGGAGGCGTGAGTTCGAATCTCCCGGTGGGACGTCGCCATGTCGAGCAGCACGTTACATTATTTTTGTTGAACCACTGCGTTAACTTTTTCATTTCAGTTGTGACCACCTCTAAAACCTGCTGCAAATTCTCACCAGTACAAAAGATATTTGTGTCATCCGCAAACAAAATAAATTTCAGAATTTTTGATACTTGGCATATGTCATTTATATACAAAATAAAGAGTATGGGTCCCAAAACTGACCCCTGGGGCACACCACAAGTGATGTCCATGAAGGGTGATTTGTGCTCACCGATTTGTACAAATTGTTGTCTGTTACTTAAATAACTTTGCACCCAACTCAGTCCTACCCCTCTTATCCCATACCTTTCCAGTTTCCTTAGTAGTATTCTGTGGTCAATGGTGTCAAAAGCTTTCTTTAAATCTATAAATACTCCTACAGCAACCTTTTTTTTTATCTATACAACTAGTAATTTCTTCAATAAGTTCGATCAGTGCCAAAGATGTAGATTTATCTGCTCTAAAACCATACTGGCTGTCTGTAAGGAGGTTGTGTTTTTCAATGAAATCATCCAGTGCCTACACAGGAACCTACACAGGTATGTGTGTGTGTTGTTCACATGATTTCCTGGAAATGGAGAGGGGAGGGGCAGCCGTGATCATGTGATCCAGAAAGGAAAGAAGAAGGAGGAAGAAAGTTTAGTCGCCATGTCAGAGTTGAGAGCAGAAGTGTGAAAACTGCGTCAGGGTGAGTGTTAACACGACGTTGTGATGATTTTGCTGTCAGAGTCTGAGTCTGTTTTGTCCCTGTGGACCGTAGAGGGAAGAAGAAGAGTCACAAGTCAACAGTCTGATTGTCTTCAGGAGGCTTTGACTTGACTAGACAGCTGCTGGGAGCAGCAACTGTTGGTTGTGGAGAACTTCTCTGATCACATTAGGGAGAATGAAGAAGAATTCCACCTTAACACAGCAGTAATGTCCAGTTTAGTCATGAGGTTTTAAGTTGTTTTCTACTAATGTTTTAGTGTCCATGTAACAACCATGAGAACCTCAGAACCACATGGAACACAGTCCAGAACAACACTTGAGAATTTGTGGTTTATTTCTCAGACTGACTGACGTCATCAAGATGGAGGAAGAGGAGGACAGAGCAGAGTCTGGAGGATCCACATGTCTGTCTATGAGGAGTGATCCGTCCAAAGGTCATAATCCAGACTTCAGTGATGAACCTGGACCTTCAGACACAAAGTAAGAATCAGTTTCTGCTTTAACTGACATGCTGAAATATTAGTAGATGAATCTGAACTTGAACTTTCCTCCCCAACTGTCAGGCTGCAGCATGAAGCCACAATTGTTAGATTTTCTTTAAATTAAAGAGGCTCAGTAAGTTCAGTAAAGCTTTGTTGGAGTCAGACTTCAGTTCAGCTAAAACCTTTCTATTGAGTGGTTGGAGTTTTTCTGCTGTTCTTCAACTGTGTAGTTAATGTGAGTCTCTTCCTGTTCTGTGTTGGAAGTCTGAACAGAGTCGAGCATTTCTATGTTCACTGACTTTGGGATGGAAAATACAATTATAAAGCTGTTTTTGAGCCATAAGTAAAAGTAAAATTTAACACTTTATTTCAAATCCATTCTGGAATAGTGTCTTATTCATTGTTTCAAATAGAAATTGATGTAAATGCGCTCATGTAAACTCAATGATTAATTAATTTGTTAGTCCTTTGTGTGATATTTAAGTCCCACCCACTCAGAGAAGAATTCCACCTTAACACAGCAGTAATGTTCAGTTTATTAATGAAGTTTTAGTTTGTTTCTGCTGAGAGGTGTTTCTAATGTTTGTGTCCATGCAGCAACCATGAGAACATCAGAACCACATGGAACACAGTCCAGAACAACACTTGAGAATTTGTGGTTTATTTCTCAGACTGACTGACGTCATCAAGATGGAGGAAGAGGAGGACAGAGCAGAGTCTGGAGGATCCACATGTCTGTCTATGAGGAGTGATTGGTCCAAAGGTTATAATCCATACTTCAGTAATGAACCTGGACCTTCAGACACAAAGTAAGAATCAGTTTCTGCTTTAACTGACATGCTGAAATATTAGTAGATGAATCTGAACTTGAACTTTCCTCCCCAACTGTCAGGCTGCAGCATGAAGCCACAATTGTTAGATTTTCTTTAAATTAAAGAGGCTCAGTAAGTTCAGTAAAGCTTTGTTGGAGTCAGACTTCAGTTCAGCTAAAACCTTTCTATTGAGTGGTTGGAGTTTTTCTGCTGTTCTTCAACTGTGTAGTTAATGTGAGTCTCTTCCTGTTCTGTGTTGGAAGTCTGAACAGAGTCGAGCATTTCTATGTTCACTGACTTTGGGATGGAAAATACAATTATAAAGCTGTTTTTGAGCCATAAGTAAAAGTAAAATTTAACACTTTATTTCAAATCCATTCTGGAATAGTGTCTTATTCATTGTTTCAAATAGAAATTGATGTAAATGCGCTCATGTAAACTCAATGATTAATTAATTTGTTAGTCCTTTGTGTGATATTTAAGTCCCACCCACTCAGAGAAGAATTCCACCTTAACACAGCAGTAATGTTCAGTTTATTAATGAAGTTTTAGTTTGTTTCTGCTGAGAGGTGTTTCTAATGTTTGTGTCCATGCAGCAACCATGAGAACATCAGAACCACATGGAACACAGTCCAGAACAACAACACTAAAGGTTAAACTGCCAAAACAATTAAATTAGTTAGATTTGTTTATTTGACAGGGACAGTGCAATAAACATAGACAATTAATCAATGACAATCAATCTGATGTGTTGCACATAGAGTGTATAGCTATTAGCTAATTTGCAACTCTTGTCCCTGGATCAATTCAAATCAAATCCAAATCAAAGGGAACCAGACCAAGATTATTAGTCTGTTGGGATATTTGAAGTTTAATCTTCTTATTTTTTCAGTTCTTTGATAATTGTGTGTTTGTATGTTTGAGTAAATATTTTCTGAAACTCTTGAGTCATTTTTCTACATATTTATCCACTGTGTCTTCTAGCCCACAGTTTCACTTTGAAAGTGTGGATAGAATTTTAATTTTTATATTTTTATGCAACCTTGACGTTTTCACTTTGGAGCCAAAAATGTGTTTCTATGAAAAACTTTGCCCCTGATTTTTTTTCCTACCTCTCAGCCTCTAAAAGGCTGAAGGGGCGGGTGGATGAACTGCAGCGGCGGCGTCAGCACATCCTTGTGAACGTTAGGGATGTAACGATATTGACGTTATCGCGATATCGCGGTAGTAAAAGTGTCTCAATACCGTCGTGGTTGTGTTACGATATTAAGAGGGCAGGTATCTGTCAAAAAACAACAAGAAATAAGCAGGCTCCCGCACAACAAAGCATTGTAAACTACACAGACCATGATCCTTTGCGCTGCGTCGTCACAAGAACGCACGCTGTCCACACAACAAGCATGGTGGCGGACAAAGTTCGGCTCACGTAAATACTGAAGAAAACACCCCCGAAGTTGAGATTGTGTAAGCCCCAGCAACTTTTAAATCAGATGTGTGGAGGCATTTTGGTTTTGCCGTGTCTAAAAACACTAAAGGAGAGAGGGTGGCGGACAGACAATGGCCTCATTAGCAAAGACCTATCTATGTATACCCGCTACCTCAGTGCCCAGTCTCTTCGAATTTAGTCTGCTGGTAGGATCATTAGCTTCTCCAGGCGAGCCCGGGTACTGACGGAGGGCGCGACGAGAACGCTGATCCATTGCCCCCACTCAATCACACTCAATCGCTTCAGGACTGGACATGGCCCCTGCTTGGCCAGCCTTCACAGATGGGGCAGTAGCCCTAGCCCACTGTGCGCATGTGGAGAGGAGCAAACTATGGAACACATCATAGAGACTTGCCCGCTCCAAAGACTGGAAGGAGGATTACACACCCTCCATACAGCAAACCAGGAGGCAACTGCTTGGCTTAAGGACTTTGCATTCGCTAAATAAATAGTGCCCAGTGAGAGAGTATTTTCTACAGCAGGGGATATTGTAAATGTCCAGAGGTCTCTTCTTCTCCCTTGCAATGTAGATCTTTTGATCTTTCTGAAGAAAAACTTGAACATAAGCTAAAGGATAGGTCAGTGTTTTCCAGTAGGCTTTTTGCCTGACTTAATTGTTTCAACAGGCTGTTTTTATTTGCCGAGCACATTTATGATTAATTTTACTTTACACATTGAACCTGGCTTAACTTGATCTTCGTTTGCTCTTAAAGGGAATTCCCTATTGTTTACAGTTGTTCTAGTTGCTGCTTAGTATGATCCTTGCACATAAGAAGAATCAGTTATGTGATCAAATATTACCAAATTGATGTTCCTGACTTGAACTTGCACTTTAAAAGCACTAAGTGATCAGCATTTTATGTTGTCATGATCTATAAATATAAAAATAAATGGCCTGGTGACTGGCAAAAACAGATTTAATGGCAGTTTTTGGTTATTATCATCACAAACACAATATTATGAGCTATTTTACAATACCATGAGCCTCTCCACAATATCGCAACAAATATCGTACCGTGAGATCAATATCGAAATCGTATCGTGCCGTGAGATTTTGATATCGTTACATCCCTAGTGAACGTGAGAACTACAAAAAGAAAAGAAATGATGGAGGCTTTTCAAATTGATACCATGGATGTTTCTATGAACGATCTTGGACACGTTTGAATTTGGGTGACCTCTGATCTTTAGGTCAAGGTCAGAGGTCACTTTTTTCACACAAAGGGGTCTTCAACCGGGGGGTGGGGGGTTATGTTGTGTGGCAGTCATCTGTTGTGTGGCAGTCCATCTGTCCCTCTTTTGTGAAATCAACTACTCCTCCAGTTCTGTCCCGATTGTTTTAAAGCTTGGTACCAGGGTTTGATATCCACTGATGATGCACATATTGAAATTTAACTCTGATCAATGACTTTGAGGTCAAGGTCAGAGGTCATTTTTCCCTAAATCTAGTAAACGCAGTAACTACTGAAAGAAATAATTTAGGCTTTTCAAATCGATACAGTTCAATTCAACTTTATTTATATAGCACCATTTCACAACACCAGTCATCTCATAGCACTTTCAACTGTAGGGGGAACCCTCACAATTGCAGAAAGACCCTAGCAATCAGGTGATCCCCTATGAGCAAGCGCTTGGTGACGGTGGAGAGGAAAAACTCCCTTTTATCTGGAAGAAGCCTCCAGCAGAACCAGGCTCAGGGAGGGGTAGCCATCTGCTGCGACTGGCTGGGGGGTGACGGGATAGAGAAGATAAAAATTACAGAGATGTAGAGAGCAAACAGCACGATGGGGACTCAATCTATGGGAGAGAACAAACAGATGTTAATGACCAGCAAAAAAAATATTTCATAGAGAGTGAAGAAAGGAGTGAAGCCCAGTGCATTAATGGAGGTCCCCCGGCTGTCTAAACCTAATAGCAGCATAACTAAGGGAGGGTTAAGAGACACATGATCCCTCCCTAATTGTAGGTGATATCAAAAAGGAAGGTTTTAACCCTATTCTTAAAAACAGAGATCAAGTCTGACTCCCGAATCCAGATTGGCAGCTGGTTCCACAAGAGAGGAGCTTGATAACTGAAGGCTCTGCCCCCCATTGTAGTTTTGGAGACTCTAGGCATTATAAGTAATTCAGCATTTTGGGAGCATAGTGCTCTGTTAGGATAATAGGGTAATATCAGATCTTTTAAATAAAAAGGGGCCTGATTGTTTAGAGCTTTGAAAGTGAGAAGAAGGATTTTAAACTTAATTCTAAACTCTATGGGAAGCCAATGAAGGGAGGCCAGAACCGGAGAGATATGATCTCTCTTTCTAGTACCTGTTAAAACTCTTGCAGCAGCATTTTGGATCAACTGAAGACTTTTTAGAGATGTTTTAGGACAACCTGATAATAAAGAGTTACAATAATCTAATCTAGAGCTAACAAAAGCGTGGATCAGTTTCTCAGCATCACTTTGAGACAAGATGCTCCTAAACTTAGCAATATTATGCAAATATTACGCAAAGGTTAATTGGAGACTCTAAAGTGGCCCTAGGTGTGAATGTGTGTGTGAATGGTTAAGGGATAGCGCCGTACTGTGGCTGCTTCATCCATCCAGGTGGATGCCCTCAATTTCCCCTCTGGGGATCAATAAAGTACACACACACAATGATAGAAGGCAGTCTTAGAAACAAATTTAATATGTGAATTGAAAAGCAGATCTTGATCAAAAATAACTCCAAGGTTCCTCACAGAGCTATTAAGAGAAAGAGTAACTGCATCCAAACTAAAAGTTTGATTTGGAAAGGTATTTCTAAGGTTTTTTTTGACCAACAAGAATGACTTGAGTCTTATCTGAATTTAATAGCAGGAAATTACAAGTCATCCAATCTTTGATTTCCTTAAGACAGGCTTCTAACTTGGCTAATTGATTACTATCATCTGGCTTCATTGACAGGTATAATTGTGTGTCATCTGCATAACAATGAAAATGTATACAGTGCTTCCTGTCATGTCTGGCCCTCACGAGCCAGTATAAGATGCCACAAGTCACCTGTGAGTTTTGCAATGATGTTTTATTTGCAGGATAGGGTACAAGGCTATGAGCCGCTAAGGGCAAAACACACACACTAAGGGATATAGGGACTCGTAGGGCTAACCCCAGCCACTACGAGCTAAACTATGACAAGACAAGAATGACACAAACCTGACAGGAAGGTCAAATGAGGCCTCACGAGGATTGTTTAACGATCATTGACTTTGGTTGACTTAAGGTCGACTTAAGTTGACTTATGCTCCCGCAGTCTAACTGCCGTCAGTGCCCGCCTTATAAAGGCGAACACTAATGAGCAGTGATGACAGACAGCTGACCGACCCTGACAGGCGGAAGCCCCACCGTGCGCCTTCAGAATAAGAGCCCGGTGAGGCCAGAATACAACCCACAGCTGTCAAGGCCGGCAGCGAGCTGTACGTGGCCTGAGAGCGGACAGAACCCGGTGCTCGGGTCGTAACAGTACCCTTCCTCCAAGGGCGGGCTCAGAACGCCCACGGACCACCCTGCCCCCCCTCCCCCAGGGTGGGTGGCTGGGGGTAGGTCCGGAGGGAGAGAGACCAAACCCAGAAACAGTGCAATAACACAGTCAAAACCCGGCAAGAAAAACAACTAAACACAGGACAATGACAAGAGATACCAAATACTCAAATAAATTAAATACTCAACTAACAATTACAGAAAAATAGCACAGGATATCGAGAAAAAAACAAACAAACAAAAAAAACAAAACAAAAAACAAAACAGAATTACTGGGTCAGAATAACTAAATACAGGACAGAAAGAGAAAATTAAATCCTTGCCCACATGTTTCACAAGAAAATGGCTTCTCAGCTGTGTGAATGCTCAAGTGAAAACTTCAAATCACCAAATACAAGAAAACAGAACAATTATTGACTCACTTAACTAAACGCAAAACAAAATAGAGAAATAACCACTACCCCCCCGACAGTTTATGCTGACCTGTGGAGACCAGGTGCCATAGGAACTGTTCAGGAAGTCTCCCCGAGTCCAACGGCCGACGGGTGGTTATGGGAGGTGGGACATGACCGGGCGGCTCACCACAGTCCAAAGCCCTGCACGTCCACTCCTCAGGTGGCTGAACCAGGTCGCTCGGCAAAACACATAACAAGTTGGGTGGTTGACCTGGGGCACCAAACCGGCGAAGCAGTTCCTCAGGCAGTCGACCCGCGTCCCTCAGCCACCAATCCCGGGGGAAAACAGCCCGCGGTGGCCCCCCTGACGAGGACAAAACTCGGGAGAGCCGGGGCGAGCGAACAGGGACCCCCACGGCCCCTGGCGATGATGCGCAGGGGCGGTGACTTTGTAGAGGGACTAGAAGGCAAGGATGAGCCCGTAATCCGTCCGGCGGTGAAGGGTCTGCAGCTCCTCCACCGTCTGTGGACCACGCCAGTGCTGCATCTCCGCTGGGGCCCGATTGGGTTATAGCTGCACCCGCGTCGGACCCCGATTGGGTCAGAACCACTTCGGTGACCTGCTCAGAACGAGCCGACACTGCACCCACCATGGACCCCGATTGGGTCATAGCTGCACCCGCGTCGGACCCCGATTGGGTCAGAGCCACTTCGGTGACGAGCTCGGACTGAGCCCATGCTGCACCCGAGATGGACCCAGATTGGATCAGGGCCGCACCAGTGACGATCTCCATCTCCGAACCCGGAACCTCCGGCACAGCGATTGGCACCTGCTCTGCACTGGCAACCTTAGAAGAGGGCTCAGAAGAAAAAAAAACGGGATCAGGATCACCGGCAGCGCCAGAACCCGGCGAGACAGGCTCGGATGCAGTGGATGGCTGCACCCGGCTCTCCTCCCCAAGAGACAGGCAAAAATGCTCTAAAACATAGAGGAGAAAGACAAAACAGAGCACTTGCCTGATCTCGGGTTCTGACGCTGTCCAGGACTCCAACGATCCGGGCTCAAATGGGAGGAGATCGTCTTCCGGCTCCCACTCAGCTGCGTCGGGCTCCACAGCTGGCATGATGTCGTCTGCAGCCTGAGGTTCCTCCCGCTCTGAAGTCCACGCCGATGACCCGTTTGGCGTGGGGGCAGGGAATACTCGACCCACTGGCTCGGGCCGCTCAGGCGAGGAGACCCGGGGACGCTCTATCGTCGGCTCAGGCTCTGGGCCGCAGTCCGCTGCTCTCCTCCATCCACGACGTGGCTGTAGGGCCGGATCCAGGCTTTCCAACACTGCAGGCCCCCTCTTCACCCAACGACGTTGGCCTGGCGTTGCGGGCCGCTCAACAGGGGGGTACACAGAGGCAGCAGGTTTAGTTATAGTCTCTACAGCAGGTGGAAGGAGCTCGGGGGGCTGCGAACCCCGAACTCCGCCCCCATGAGTCAGACAAGGCAGGTTACAATCATGATGTAATAAATTAAGTTGCACTTGCCTTTCTCCCGGAGGAGAGATGGTGCCTGCTGTAGGGGACGCTGTTCCTCCTTCTCCCCGCTGGATGGCGACAGAGGGCCCCTGGGAAGACGAGGTGGAGCTGCTCTCGGAGGTTCGCTGACGGGCTTTGTTGGCAGCGGGTCCAGCTGGGGATTGTGCTGAAGTCCATTGTGGAGGTGATGGTGGTTTCTGGCAGAGGGCGAGGCAAAGGTAAGGTTCGGGAATCGCCGCTCCTGTGCCGAGACCAAGGCGAGGAGGTCAGCAAACTCCGGGAAGTCACTTAATCTGGGATTCCTTTCCATCAGTCTGACTGCTGCCGTCACATGATCCATAGCCAGAGAGGGATGTGTTGCTGAACGAGCAGCCGCGAGCTGGAGCTTCTCCAGGGGATTCCCAAATGACAACGCTCTCTGGTGGGGATCACCCCTGGGCAGAGCGAACTCGTGGACCAGAGTGGAGGCAGGAATGGGATCCGGACATGAGGAGTGGGGATGCCTCCTCTTCGGCTTCCTGCCGGGATTTCCCACCAGCCCACTGAGTGTCCTGAGCCGCGCGGCGAGATTAGCCCTCGTCCTCATAACCTCTGGGTGGTCGTTGTAGTGAAGAGGAAGGTTGTCCAGCAGAACCTCAGCATAGTCCAGGTGCCAGAGCATGTCATAAGGGTTGTCGTCAAAGGTAGCGGCCCGGAGCGACCCATCAACATACTCCAGGGCGCTCGCTAGCTCCTTGCCCAGGTGGCGACTGTGGCCCCTGGATGACGGCATTCTCCCAGGAATTGACACTTTACACCCAGACAGGAAGAACAACAGTCCAATAACTGCAAAAACTCATGGTGAAAAAGGTGTCTCAGTGTGGCGTCTCCAATTAGATGCTATGGCGGGATCATACTGTCATGTCTGGCCCTCACGAGCCAGTATAAGACGCCACAAGTCACCTGTGAGTTTTGCAATGATGTTTTATTTGCAGGATAGGGTACAAGGCTATGAGCCGCTAAGGGCAAAACACACACACTAAGGGATATAGGGACTCGTAGGGCTAACCCCAGCCACTATGAGCTAAACTATGACAAGACAAGAATGAAACGAACCTGACATGAAGGTCAAACGAAGCCTCACGAGGATTGTTTAACGATCATTGACTTTGGTTGACTTAAGGTCGACTTAAGTGGACTTATGCTCCCGCAGTCTAACTGCCGTCAGTGCCCGCCTTATAAAGGCTAACACTAACGAGCAGTGATGACAGACAGCTGACCGACCCTGACAGACGGAAGCCCAACCGAGCGCCTTCACAATAAGAGCCCGGTGAGGCCAGAATACAACCCACAGCTGTCAAGGCCGGCAGCGAGCTGTGCGTGGCCTGAGCGCGGACAGAACCCGGCGCTCGGGTCGTAACACTTCCTAATAATGTTACCTAACGGAAGCATATATAAACTAAAAAGAGTAGGGCCTAGCACAGATCCCTGTGGAACTCCATGACTGAGCTTTGAGTTGAAAGAAAACTCATTATTGACATGAACAAACTGGAACCTATCAGATAAATAAGATCTAAACCACTACAATGAAGTTCCATTAAGTCCAACATAGTGTTCTAATCTATCAAGTAGAATATTATGATCAATCGTATCAAAAGCTGCACTGAGGTCCAGAAGGACAAGTACAGAAACAAGTCCATTATCAGATGTGATCAGGAGGTCATTAGTGACCTTCACTAAGGCTGTTTCAGTACTATGATGGATTCTAAACCCAGACTGAAACTCTCAAATAGACCATTTCCCTGCAAGTGGTCAAATAATTGCGTAACAACAACTCTTTCTAAGATTTTTGAAATGAAAGGGAGATTAGAGATTGGTTTATAGTTAGATAAAACTCCTGGATCCAGCGTTGGCTTTTTGAGTAAGGGTTTATTTACTACATTTTAAAAGCCTGCGGTACATGGCCTAAAGTTAATGAAAAATTGATTATTTGAAGAATAAAGCTAACAATAAGTGGGAAAACTTCTTCAAATAACCTGGTAGGAATAGGGTCTAAAAGACAAGTTGAAGGCTTGGATGAGGAAATTATTTTGTCTAACTCTAAAAGGTCAATTGGAGTAAACTGATCCAAACAGATGTCAGTTGAAGGAGTTGTAGTAGTTACAGTATTTAAGTTAACGGTGGGAGGAATCTGACTAATTTTATCTCTGATAGATGAAATTTTATTATTGAAAAAGTTCATAAAGTCCTGACTCGTAAGCTCTAAGGGAATGCTAGGATTAACAGAGTCCTGACTCTTTGTCAGCCTGGCTACAGTGCTGAAAAGAAACCTGGGATTATTCTTGTTCTCTTCTATTAACGCAGAATAATAACTTGTTCTAGCTTTTCTCAGAGATTTTTTATAAATTAAAAGATGATTTCTCCAAGCTAAATAGATTTCATCTAAAGTAGTGGAGCACCATTTACTTTCTAACTGATGAGTCTTCTGTTTTAAGCTACGAGTTTCTGTGTTGAACCAAGGAGTTAGAAATCTCTGATTAGACTTTTTCTTTTTTAAAGGGGCCACCATGTCTAGAGTCTGATGCAGAGAAGCTGTAACACTATCTACCATGCTATCATTTACAGAGGGAGAGAGTAGTCTGTAGCTTATTTCCATTGTGTTGACACATGGCATCGAGGAAACAATCAGCATAAATTTGGTAACATCATTATCTGAGAGGCATCTACTGTAGTAATATTTTTCCTTAGTAGCCAAATAGTCAGAAATGGTAAAATCAAAGGTTAACAGACAATGGTCTGACAGTACAGGGTTATGAGGAAACACTACCAGATTTTCTATTTCTATGCCATATGTCAGAACAAGGTCCAACGTGTGGTGGAGATAATGGGTAGAATTTCCTACTTTCTGAGAAAACCCCATCGAGTCTAATATTGAATTAAATGCCAAATTAAGGCAATCACTATCCACATCTACATGTATATTAAAGTCCCCTACTATAATTATTCTATCTGATTTCAGCACTAAATCAGCTAAGAATTGGGCAAATTTAGATAAAAACTCTGAGCAGGTTGATGGAGGACGATAAACTATGGCAAATAAAATTGGGTTTAGCCTAAAATTGCTAAAATGCCCAATACTGAGGACCAGGCCCTCAAAGGAATTATAACGTGTTTTTTGCTTTTCATTTACTAGTAATTTGGAATGGTAAATTGTTGCTACTCCTCCTCCACGACCAGAACTTCTGAGATTTTGACAGTTTAAATAACCAGAGGGATTTGACTCATTCAAACCAACATAATCCTCTTGTCCTAACCAAGTCTCTGTAAGGGATATTAAATCAATCTGATGATCAATTAGCACATCATGGACTAGCAGAGACTTGGGAATTAGAGACCTAATATTTAACAAACCGCATTTAATTTTTAAATTATGAGGAGGAAGAGAGGCCAATTCATTAAATTCAGAGGCTTCATGTTTAATGGGAGTTTTACCAACTTTTTGTTTAATCACTTTGGGATGCTTATACATTATATTTTTATTTACTTTGGAGGGAGCAGACAATGATTCTCTGATGGGAAAGACGGCTAAGTTGAGGGGTGGCAGATGAAGAGGAGCTGCAGAGAGGCGTGTAAGACTGCAACTCTTCTTCCTGGTCCCAACTCTTGAGTTGTCAGTGTTTTGGAAATTTGGATAAAAATGATGCCAGATTGTTAGATAAAAGAGACGCACCATCCAAAGTGGGATGGATGCCGTCTCTTCTAATAAGACCAGGTTTTCCCCAAAATGAGCTCCAATTGTCAGCAGTTGTATTGAAGACAAATTTTGGACGACTTCCAACCCGACCTGAGTATGGGTGTGGGGTCAGAAGGTCAAAGGTCACAGTTAACATTCCATGTGCTTCCAGGTGTGACTGTGTAACTGTGTGAATGTGAACAGGGCGTCTTGGAAAAAAGAGAGGTTGCCTCTCAGTGGAACTTCCCTGTATAAATAAAGGTTAAATAAAAAATACTATAGAATGAGTCAAGCTAGGGTCACCATACTTTGTAAAAAGGTTCACTCTGTGACCCTGAACGATCTCTATGCTTTTGGGGTTGCAAGGTGAAAGGTCAAGGTCAAAATGCCATATAAACTCCATTTCAACACCAAAGAAAGAGGCTGAGGGGACCACTGGCAACTGCCAGTATTTTTTCAGTTTGTCTGAACAAATCAAAGCGAGATAAATGTGACCAGTGAGGAATGTGTGACTGATGTGATATTCATGAAACATGTTTGTGTTCTCAGAGGTCAGAGGTCACTGTCTTCAGGATCCAGCTGTCTGTCTATGAGGAGTGATTGGTCCAAAGGTTATAATCCATACTTCAGTAATGAACCTGGACCTTCAGACACAAAGTAAGAATCAGTTTCTGCTTTAACTGACTTGCTGAAATATTAGTAGATGAATCTGAACTTGAAGTTTCCTCCCCCAACTGTCAGGCTGAAGCATCAAGCCACAATTGTTAGATTTTCTTTAAATCAAAGAGGCTCAGTAAGTTCAGTAAAGCTTTGTTGGAGTCAGACTTCAGTTCAACTAAAACCTTTCTATTGAGTGTTTGGAGTTTTTCTGCTGTTCTTCAACTGTGTAGTTAATGTGAGTCTCTTCCTGTTCTGTGTTGGAAGTCTGAACAGAGTCGAGCATTTCTATGTTCACTGACTTTGGGATGGAAAATACAATTACAAAGCTGTTTTTGAGCCATAAGTAAAAGTAAAATTTAACACTTTTTTTCAAATCCATTCTGGAATAGTGTCTTATTCATTGTTTCAAATCGAAGTTGATGTAAATGCGCTCATGTAAAGTCAATGATTAATTAATTTATTAGTCCTTCATGTGATATTTAAGTCCCACCCACTCAGAGAAGAATTCCACCTTAACACAGCAGTAATGTTCAGTTTATTAATGAGGTTTTAGTTTGTTTCTACTGTTTTAGTGTCCATGCAGCAACCATGAGAACATCAGAAGCACATGGAACACAGTCCAGAACAACAACACTGAAGGTTGAACTGCCCAAACTAATCTTTAGATCAGAGGGAACCAGACGGAGATTGCTCTGAACTGTGAATGATGTGAAGAATACAGATGTGGAGCTCTGACTGAGCAGAATAAATCCACTTTAAGAAGAGCAGTGAGTCAGTCAGAAGGTGGATGTTAGTATAGTTGGACGTCACTGCTGCCTTCACCTCTGCTACCTCCATATCAAGCTAAAATATGGGTTTCTATGGAAAACTCATTCAGTGGCTTCATTAGTTTGTCTGAACAAATTCAAGTGAAATAAATGTGAGCAGTGATGACCGTGTGACTGATGTTCTGAGAGGTCAGAGGTCAGAGTCTCCAGGATCCAGCTGTCTGTCCATGAGGAGTGAGTGGTCCAAAGGTAGACCTGCAGACCTCAGTGATGGACCTGGTCCTTCAGAGTAAAATCACTGCTGCTGACTCATTTATAACTGTGCTGGAACGTTTGGCGATCTTATTACATTTTCATTATTTCTGCATAAAATTGAGGTAAACATCATGAGATTTTCACCAAAGTCTTGAAAGTACTAAAGCACTGGTTTTGTCCACATAGGTCACTATATAGAGAAGAAACATCACGATCAAAGGTTGAAATGCCAAAACAATTAAATCAAAGGGAATCAGACCAAGATTATTAGTCTGTTGGGATATTTGAAGTTTAATCTTCTTATTTTTTCAGTTCTTTGATAATTGTGTGTTTGTATGTTTGAGTAAATATTTTCTGAAACTCTTGAGTCATTTTTCTACATATTTATTCACTGTGTCTTCTAGCCCACAGTTTTACTTTGAAAGTGTGGATAGAATTTTAATTTTTATATTTTTATGCAACCTTGACGTTTTCACTTTGGAGCCAAAAATGTGTTTCTATGAAAAACTTTGTCCCTGATTTTTTTTTCTACCTCTCAGCCTCTAAAAGGCTGAAGGGGCGGGTGGATGGACTGCAGCAGGGGCGTCAGCACATCCTTGTGAACGTGAGAACTACAAAAAGAAAATAAATGATGGAGGATTTTCAAATTGATACCATGGATGTTTCTATTAACGATCTTGGACACGTTTGAATTTGGGTGACCTCTGATCTTTAGGTCAAGGTTGGAGGTCACTTTTTTCACACAAAGGGGTCTTCAACCAGGGGGTGGGGGGGTTATGTTGTGTGGCAGTCCATCTGTCCGTCTGTCCATCCGTCTGTCCCTCTTTTGTGAAATCAACTACTCCTCCAGTTCTGTCCCGATTGTTTTGAAACTTGGTACCAGGGTTTGATATCCACTGATGATGCACATATTGAAATTTGGCTCTGATCAATGACTTTGAGGTCAAGATCAGAGGTCATTTTTCCTTAAATCTAGTAAACGCAGTAACTACTGAAAGAAATAATTTAGGCTTTTCAAATCGACACAGTTCAATTCAACTTTATTTATATAGCACCATTTCACAACACCAGTCATCTCATAGCACTTTCAACTGTAGGGGAAACCCCCACAATTGCAGAGAGACCCCAGCAATCAGGTGATCCCCTATGAGCAAGCGCTTGGCGACGGTGGAGAGGAAAAACTCCCTTTTATCTGGAAGAAGCCTCCAGCAGAACCAGGCTCAGGGAGGGGCAGTCATCTGCTGTGACTGGCTGGGGGGTGAGGGGCTAGAGAAGATGAAAAGTACAGAGATGTAGAGAGCAAACAGCACGATGGGGACTCAGTCTAAGGGAGAGAACAAACAGATGTTAATGACCAGCAAAAAAAATATTTCATAGAGAGTGAAGAAAGGAGTGAAGCCCAGTGCATTAATGGAGGTCCCCCGGCTGTCTAAACCTAATAGCAGCATAACTAAGGGAGGGTTCAGAGACACATGATCCCTCCCTAATTGTAGGCGATATCAAAAAAGAAGGTTTTAACCCTGTTCTTAAAAACAGAGATCAAGTCTGACTCCCGAGTCCAGATTGGCAGCTGGTTCCACAAGAGAGGAGCTTGATAACTGAAGGCTCTGCCCCCCGTTGTACTTTTGGAGATTCTAGGCATTATAAGTAATCCAGCATTTTGGGAGCATAGTGCTGTTTTAGGATAATAGGGTAATATCAGATCTTTTAAATAAAAAGGGGCCTGATTGTTTAGAGCTTTGAAAGTGAGAAGAAGGATTTTAAACTTAATTCTAAACTCTATGGGAAGCCAATGAAGGGAGGCCAGAACCGGAGAGATATGATCTGTCTTTCTAGTACCTGTTAAAACTCTTGCAGCAGCATTTTGGATCAACTGAAGACTTTTTAGAGATGTTTTAGGACAACCTGATAATAAAGAGTTACAGTAATCTAATCTAGAGCTAACAAAAGCGTGGATCAGTTTCTCAGCATCACTCTGAGACAAGATGCTCCTAAACTTAGCAATATTACGCAAATGATAGAAGGCAGTCTTAGAAACAAATTTAATATGTGAATTGAAAAACAGATCTTGATCAAAAATAACTCCAAGGTGATCATTTGTGACTTCCGGTTATGGCGGCCATGTAGGGAAGACGTGTTTCGCCCTGCTCTGCTCCTAAAGATAAAAAGTCGGCAAATAACTCTCTCATTTGGAACAAAGCCTATCCCAGCGTTTGGGCGAGGATATGCCGGTAGAGCCTAAGACTGGGAAATCAGGTGGAGGAAAAACTGAACCGCCGAAACAGTCCAAGTTAACGGACTTTCACGTTCGTGACGAAGCAGAAAAATCTCCAGATATGGCGGAGCAAGCTAGTGGTGGAGCGGTGACTGCTGGCGATGGCACAAGTGCGGTGCTCGCTGCCATTAGCTCAATGAGAGCAGCCTTTTCCGCTAAATTTGATGGGATTATAGCAGTGATAGAAGGGATGAGAAAGGAATTAAGCGACTGTATGGAACGAGTAACGCAGGTGGAGCTCCAAATTTCCAGCGCTGAGGATGATGTCACCAGCCTACAATTAAAGGTTCGCACATTGGAATTAAAAAATAAACGTCTGGAAGATAATGTCCTGGACTTAGAATACCGGTCGAGACAGAACAACCTGAGGCTGGTGGGCCTCCCGGAGGGAACCGAGGGTCGGGATCCATGTTCCTTTTTGTAAAAGTGGATTCCAGAAGCGCTGAACAACGCGGAGCTGCAGTCATCTGTCGTTTTAGAGAGCACAAATCGAATTGGCCCACTGAGAGATAATAAGGCACCACCGAGGATGCTGATTATGAAGTTCCTCAGCTACAGAGACAAGATGACGATCTCCAACGTGGCGCAAGCCAAAGGAGAAATTAAATACCAGGATCAACAGGTGCGGTTCTACCCAGATTTGGCCACAGGAATCCAACAATTAAGGAAACAGTTTGATCCCGCCCGTAAAGTGCTGCGCAGCCTCAGGATTCGTCGTGGAGTGATTCATCCTGCAAGATTGCTAGTCACATATAAGGGCAGAACCCACACCTTCAAGACCCCTGAGGAGGCGCAGGAGCTCATCAAGCAGATCCAAGAAGAGACTGGTGGGAGCTAAGCATGAACAAAATATAAGGTAGAATATTTAAGCATTTGCACAGGCATCTAACTGATCTGAAGCATATAGCAAGTTTACAAAATATAGATTGTATTATATATTAAAAAAAAACAAACTATGATGTACAAAGTTGCTATAAAATTTTGGAGTTAAGTTGGAAAACTACAGAACAGAGTTAATGTTACATCATTAAAAGCAGTAGAGTCGGGGTGATTGAGAGGATAAAGGAGTGGCTTTGGCTGGTCCTCGCAGGTGTGGAGCAGTCAATGGCTATAGCGGGAGACGGAATTTTTTTTTTTGATTTTGGGGGGATTACCACGAATGTGGGAAGGGGGAATTTGTTTGTGTGTAGTTTGTAGGATGAATGTTCAACCACTCATGTTTTTGCTTCTCTGTATGAGCATGTTTACATTGCGAGGTAATCTCAAACTCCTTATTGATCATAGACCAAAGCGTTAATCTTAATTTAACTTCATGGAATTGCAGAGGTCTACAAAATTTAAAAAAACTTAAACAAGTTATGAATAAAATAAAAGACATAGATTCAAAAACTGTGTTTTTACAAGAAACTCATCTAATAGAGGAGGATGTAAAAAGAATTAGGAGAAGATGACAAGGAAGTGTATTCACCTCATCATTTTCATCCCGAGCCAGGGGAGTTATGACTCTTATACATAAATCAATCCCATTTCAAGTGAAAAATGTAATTGGAGACAAATTTGGAAGATATCTAATCATTCAAGGATCTTTGTTATTAGAAAATATAAATCTGGTGAACTTATACGGTCCCAATATAGATGATCAAAATTTCTTTACTAATTTATTTCTTATTTTATCATCACTTACAGGGCAACATATAATAGCAGGGGATTTTAATTGTACATTGAATCCCGGTATAGATAGATCAACAGGACTGGACTGTACGCACAATGGATGCAGGATGATCATTAATCATTTTATGAAAGAATTGAGATTGCTAGATATATGGAGAGAAATGAAACCACAAGTTAAAGCCTATTCTTGTTATTCTAATACCTTCAAGACATTCTCACCTATTGACTATTTTTTGATCTCCACAGAATTAAGGTTCAAGATTCAAAACTGCTTCTATGATAATATTGTGATCTCTGATCATGCACCCTGCTGTCTAATGTATGTAGATAAGAAATTGACAAAGGAACCAGGTAGGTGGCAATTTCAGCATAAATGGCTTCAGGATGAGGAATTTGTTAAGTATATAGAAAAACAGATGAGTTCTTTGATATCAATACTACACAAACATCAGCATGTATAAAGTGGGAGGCTTTCAAAGCTTTTATTAGGGGGCATATTATTAGTTATACAGGTTCAAAATCTAAGAAGACTCGAGAGGAGAGAGTCCAATTGGAACATAAAATAAAAATTGTTCAAGAAAAAATGCAGGAAGTGACCCAAAGTTAGAGAATGAATTACTGATTCTGAGAGCTGAATATGACAAAAAAAATCAGCGAATAGAGCTGCCTCGAGTCTTCTAAGATTGAAGCAATCTTTTTATGAACAAGGTGAAAAATCAGGAAAATTATTGGCATGGCAGATTAAACGATTAGAATTTAAAACACCAATTACCAGTATTATAAGTAACGGACAGGCAGTTGTAGATCCTTTAGAAATTAATAGTGCCTTTAAAGATTACTATAAAAAATTATATGATACAAAAAATGAAACTGACTTAACAAAACTAAATGGGTTTTTGGACGGATTATCTATACCGTGTATTCCTAATGAAAACAGGGAGATACTGGAGTCTAAAATTAGTCAAGAAGAAGTTGGGCTAGCCATTGATAATATGAAATCAGGAAAAAGTGCAGGACCAGATGGTCTTCCAGTTGACCTCTATAAAAAATTTAAGAATAAATTAATAAAACCATTTTTGGAAATGGTTTTAGAAGCATTTCAAAACAGTAATTTACCACCATACATGAATAATGCCTTAATTATACTGTTGCCAAAACCAGGTAAACCCTCTAATAAATGTGAAAACATGAGACCAATAAGCCTATTAAATGCTGACCTTAAGATAATCTGTAAAATTTTAGCAAGACGACTACAAGAAATTTTACCAAATATTATTAACCAAGATCAGAATGGCTTTATAAAGGGAAGACAAGGCTTCCATAATGAAAGAAGACTATTTAATATTATCTATTCTAATAAAGAAGCACCGGATACAGCTCTCCTATCATTGGACGCCGAAAAGGCCTTTGATAGGGTCGAATGGCCCTTCCTTTTTGAAGTCTTACAAAGGTTTGGACTTGGAAATAATTTCATAAAATGGGTACAGATAATATACAATAATGCTACAGCAGAAATCCTAACAAACAGCAATATCTCAAAATCAATAAATATCAATAGAGGATGTCGACAAGGCTGTCCACTTTCACCTTTACTGTTTACTCTGGCAATTGAACCTTTAGCGATGGCAGTACGTTTACATCCACAAATATATGGAATTAAAGTAGGACCAACAGAACATAAAATCTCCCTGTATGCCGATGACATAATTTTGTTTATGTCGAATCTTAAAAAATCAATTCCGACCTTGTTGAATTTAATAAAGAATTTTGGGGAAATATCAGGATATAAAATAAATAAAACTAAATCTTCAATATTAATGCTAAATGAGACCCAGAGAAATCACCCAGCTCCTGAGGTAAATCATTTCAATGTTGTAAATCAGTTTAAATATTTAGGAATTCAAATTGTGCCTAAGCTAGAATTAGTCGCCAGTGCCAATTATGAAGCCTTGATGACAGACATTAATGAGTTACTTCAGAGATGGATGTCACTACCAATGTCGATGATCGGGAGAATCAGTATACTTAAAAGTAATATCTTACCCAAAATACTTTATTTATTTCAATACATTCCTTTACCACCACCTTCAGATCTATTCTCAAGAATTAAAAAAAAGTTAGTGGAATTTATATGGAACAATAGGAAGGCTAGATTACGTCTGTCCTTACTATATTTACCATTTGATCGTGGAGGTCTGAAATGTCCAAACTTTATGTTGCATTACTGGTCAGCACAACTGAGGTCTATGACATATTATTTTTCATCAAATGATCTCCCTCACTGGAATGAAATGGAATCATACAATTTACCTTTACCTCTTCCCATATTTATATACTCAGACTGGGCAAAAAAATTACAGAAACAAGTTAAAAATCCATTTGTAAAGCATATGATCAAAATATGGTGTGAAACCAAAAAATATTTAAAAGAACCACACTTATTGTCACAATTTAGCCCAATATGGGGTAATCAATATTTTACACCAGGGAGAGCGGATGCTGTATTTAAAGTATGGAATTTAAAAGGGATTCAAAAGATTCAAGACTTATATCTGTCATGTTCAGATAACATTATGTCTTTTGAAGAACTGAGGATCAAATTTAATCTTAATAGAACACATTTTTTAAAATATCTTCAGCTTAGGAACTTTATTCGATCAAATCAAAATAAGGCTCTCACCCGACCTACTTATTCATCCTTGGAAAAAATTTTGATGAAAGATAGTAAGAGAAAGGGTATTATTTCAGAGTTTTATAACTCATTGACACTATCCTCAGAAAAAATTTTGACGACAGATAGTAAGAGAAAGGGTATTATTTCAGAGTTTTATAACTCATTGACACTATCCTCAGAAAAAATTTTGACGACAGATAGTAAAAGAAAGGGTATTATTTCAGAGTTTTATAACTCATTGACACTATCCTCAAGTGAAAACTCACAGAAAAGATTGAATTATTGGAAAGAAGATCTGCAAACTGAAATTTCAGAGGAACAATGGGAATTGGCTTGTACAGAAACTCAAACCAAATCAATAAATATGCGTCTTAAATTGATACATTTTAAATGGTTAATGCGGATGTATGTTACACCGGTGGAGTTAAATAGATATAACAAAAACATACCAGATACGTGCACAAAATGTATGGAAAGTAAAGGAACCTTATTTCATTGTTTATGGGAATGTAGAAAAATTAGAATGTTTTGGGAAGAGGTGAGGGTAACAATTGAAAAAATAATTTCAAAACAAATCATATTGAACCCTAAACTGTTTTTGTTGGGTCTGCATCCAGAAAAGCATAACTTTAATAAGAGTGAAAGAGCATTCATAGACCTCAGTTTGCTTAACGCCAAAAAATGTATTGCACTAGTGTGGAAAAAGACTCATAGACCAGATGAGACTCAGTGGTTAAGACAGATGTTAACAAACCTTCCACTAGAAAGAATAACATACATACTGAAATCAAAGGAAAATGTGTTTGAGAATATATGGAGACCTTTCATTGATTATGTAAAGAATTTAAACTTAAGTTTTGAAGAAGAAGGTGAATGATGTGTGTGGACCTTGTAAATTTCAAACTGGTGAATGTATAATATGTATACTTATGTAATGGATTGCCTAGACTAAACAGAGGAGCATTGTTGAAGACTTGTTCTTGTTAGTGGTTGTCGGTGTTTTTAGTACTTTTTTTAAAAATTACTTTAGTGTTAGTGTTTGATTGTTTGTGTTATGTTTGTAAAAAAAAAACAAAAGTTCAATAAAAAATATTGTGGGAAAAAAAAAATAACTCCAAGGTTCCTCACAGAGCTATTAAGAGAAAGAGTAACTGCATCCAAACTAAAAGTTTGATTTGGAAAGGTATTTCTAAGGTTTTTTTTTTTTTGGACCAACAAGAATGACTTGAGTCTTATCTGAATTTAATAGCAGGACATTACAAGTCATCCAATCTTTGATTTCCTTAAGACAGGCTTCTAACTTGGCTAATTGATTACTATCATCTGGCTAAATTGACAGGTATAATTGTGTGTCATCTGCATAACAATGAAAATGTATACAGTGCTTCCTAATGATTTTGCCTAACGGAAGCATACAGTGGGGGGGGGGGGGGTATTTAGTCAGCCACCAATTGTGCAAGTTCTCCCACTTAAAAGATGAGAGAGGTCTCCAATTTTCATCATAGGTATACCTCAACTATGAGAGACATAATGAGGGAAAAAAAATCCAGAAAATCACATTGAAGGATTTTTAATGAATTAATTGGTAAATTCCTCGGTAAAATAAGTATTTGGTCAATAACAAAAGTTCATCTCAATACTTTGTTATATACCCTTTGGTGGCAATGACAGAGGTCAAACATTTTCTGTAAGTCTTCATAAGGTTTTCACACACTGTTGCTGGTATTTTGGCCCATTCCTCCATGCAGATCTCCTCTAGAGCAGTGATGTTTTGGGGCTGTCGCTGGGCAACACGGACTTTCAACTCCCTCCAAAGATTTTCTGTGGGGTTGAGATCTGGAGACTGGCTAGGCCACTCCAGGACCTTGAAATGCTTCTTAGGAAGCCACTTCTTCGTTGCCCGTGCGGTGTGTTTGGGATCATTGTCATACTGAAAGACCCAGCCACGTTTCATCTTCAATGCCCTTGCTGATGGTAGGAGGTTTTCACTCAAAATCTCATGATACATGGCCCCATTCATTCTTTCCTTTACACGGATCAGTCGTCCTGGTCCCTTTGCAAAAAAACAGCCCCAAAGTGTGATGTTTCCACTCCCATGCTTCACAGTAGGTATGGTGTTCTTTCTCCTCCAAACATGACAAGTTGAGTTTTTACCAAAAAGTTCTATTTTGGTTTCATCTGACCATATGACATTCTCCCAATCCTCTTCTGGATTATCCAAATGCTTTCTAGCAAACTTCAGACGGGCCTGGACATGTACTGGCTTAAGGAGGGGGACATGTCTGGCACTGCAGGATTTTAGTCCCTGGCGGCGTAGTGTGTTACTGATGTAGCCTTTGTTTCTTTGGTCCCAGCTCTCTGCAGGTCATTCACTAGGTCCCCCCGTGTGGTTCTGGGATTTTTGCTCACCGTTCTCATGATCATTTTGACCTCACATGGTGAGATCTTGCGTGGAGCCCCAGATCGAGGGAGATTATCAGTGGTCTTGTATGTCTTCCATTTTCTAATAATTGCTACCACAGTTGATTTCTTCACACCACGCTGCTTACCTATTGCAGATTCAGTCTTTCCAGGCTGGTGCAGGTCTACAATTTTGTTTCTGGTATCCTTTGACAGCTCTTTGGTCTTGGCCATAGTGGAGTTTGGAGTCTGACTGTTTGAGGTTATGGACAGGTGTCTTTTATGCTGATAATGAGTTCAGACAGGTGCCATTAATACAGGTAATGAGTGGAGGACAGAGGAACCTCTTAAAGAAGAAGTTACAGGTCTGTGAGAGCCAGAAATCTTGCTTGTTTGTAGGTGACCAAATACTTATTTTACCAAGGAATTTACCAATTAATTCATTAAAAATCCTTCACTGTGATTTTCTGGATTTTTTTTTCTCATTTTGTCTCTCATAGTTGAGGTATACCTATGATGAAAATTGGAGACCTCTCTCATCTTTTAAGTGGGAGAACTTGCACAATTGGTGGCTGACTAAATACTTTTTTGCCCCACTGTATATAAACTAAAAAGAGTAGGGCCTAGCACAGATCCCTGTGGAACTCCATGACTGAGCTTTGAGTTGAAAGAAAACTCATTACTGACATGAACAAACTGGAACTTATCAGATAAATAAGATGTAAACCACTACAATAAAGTTCCATTAAGTCCAACATAGTGTTCTAATCTATCAAGTAGAATATTATGATCAATATTATCAAAAGCTGCACTGAGGTCCAGAAGGACAAGTACAGAAACAAGTCCATTATCAGATGTGATCAGGAGGTCATTAGTGACCTTCACTAAGGCTGTTTCAGTACTATGATGGATTCTAAACCCAGGTTTAAACTCTTCAAATCAACCATTTCCCTGCAAGTGGTCAAATAATTGCGTAGCAACAACTCTTTTTAAGATTTTTGAAATGAAAGGGAGATTAGAGATTGGTCTATAGTTAGATAAAACTCCTGGATCCAGCGTTGGCCTTTTGAGTAAGGGTTTATTTACAGCATTTTAAAAGCCTGCGGTACATGGCCTAAAGTTAATGAAAAATTGATTATTTGAAGAATAAAGCTAACAATAAGTGGGAAGACTTCCTTAAATAACCTGGTAGGAATAGGGTCTAAAAGACAAGTTGAAGGCTTGGATGAGTAAATTTTTTGTCTAACTCTAAAAGGTCAATTGGAATAAACTGATCCAAACAGATGTCAGTTGAAGGAGTTGTAGTAGTTACTGTATTTAAGTTAACGGTGGAAAGAATCTGACTGATTTTATCTCTGATAGATGAAATTTTATTATTGAAAAAGTTCATAAAGTCCTGACTCGTAAGCTCTAAGGGAATACTAGGATTAACAGAGTCCTGACTTTGTCAGCCTGGCTACAGTGCTGAAAAGAAACCTGGGATTATTCTTGTTCTTTTCTATTAACGCATAATAATTTGTTCTAGCTTTTCTCAGAGATTTTTTTATAAATTAAAAGATGATTTCTCCAAGCTAAATAGATTTCATCTAAATTGGTGGAGCACCATTTTCTTTCTAACTGACGAGTCTTCTGTTTTAAGCTACAAGTTTCTGTGTTGAACCAAGGAGTTAGAAATCTCTGATTAGACTTTTTCTTTTTTAAAGGGGCCACCATGTCTAGAGTCTGATGCAGAGAAGCTGTAACACTATCTACCATGCTATCAATTACAGAAGGAGAGAGATGTCTGTAGCTTATTTCCGTTGTGTTGACACATGGCAACGAGGAAACCATCGGCATAAATTTGGTAACATCATCATCTGAGAGGCATCTACTGTAGTAGTATTTTTCCTTAGTAGCCAAATAGTCAGAAATGGTAAAATCAAAGGTTAACAGACAATGGTCTGACAGTACAGGGTTATGAGGAAACACTACCAGATTTTCTATTTCTATGCCATATGTCAGAACAAGGTCCAACGTGTGGTGGAGGTAATGGGTAGAATTTCCTACTTTCTGAGAAAACCCCATCGAGTCTAATATTGAATTAAATGCCAAATTAAGGCAATCACTGTCCACATCTACATGTATATTAAAGTCCCCTACTATAATTATTCTATCTGATTTCAGCACTAAATCAGCTAAGAATTCGGCAAATTTAGACTAGAAAAGCACTCGGAGAGCGCAGACCTCCACCAAGCCACACAGTTCCCCCCATACAGTGTTTAACATCATAAATAATAATCCTCCATTTATTTTGTGTAACTTTATAGATTGACATATATTATTACCTCCGCCAAGGAGGTTATGTGATCATTGGCGTTGGTTTGTCTGTCTGTCTGTTTATTTGTTTGTTTGTTAGCAGGATAACTCAAAAAGTTATGGACGGATTTTCATGAAATTTTCACAGATTGTCAGAAATGGGGTATCCTACAGATGATTACATTTTGGTGGTGATCCGGATCACCGTCCAGAAGAAAACCGCCATTAAGGAAAATGCCATTTTCGTCAATAACTACTGAACCACTAATCCTATCATTGTGAATCCAATTGCTAGTCATATGTTTTCTTGGTCAAGTAATCTGAAAACGTACACACAAACACTGTATGGGGGGAACTGTGGCCACCATTACGGAAAATGCCATTTTTGTGAATAACTACTGAACCACTAATCCTATCATTGTCAATCCAGTTGCTAGTCATATGTTTTCATGGTCAAGGAATCTGAAAACGTACACACAAACACTGTATGGGGGGAACTGTGGCCGCCATTACGGAAAATGCCATTTTCGTGAATACTGAACCATTAATCCTATCATTGTCTATCCAATTGCTAGTCATATGTTTTCATGGTCAAGGAATCTGAAAACATACACACAAACACTGTATGGGGGGAACTGTGGCACTTGGCGGAGGTCTGCGCTGTCCGAGTGCTTTTCTAGTTAGCTATACTGTGATGCTTGTTGCGTGTTTATAGCTTCATTTATTCTTTTAAAAATTTCAAAGGTTCCCTATATTTTCATTTTTTTTGCATCATTATGCAGATTTATTCCATTTCCTTAGGTCTTAAATGTGTTGTAGAAGCTGTTGAAAACTTGTCTTGTATTATGCAAATTACTGTGATTTCCGTTTTGGAAATCCCAATAAGTAAAAAAATTCCTGGATCCAGACGGTGATCCGGATCACCACCAAAATGAAATCATCTGTAGGATACCCCATTTCTGACAATCTCTGAAAATTTCATGAAAATCCGTCCATAACTTTTTGAGTTATCTTGCTAACAAACAAACAAACAAACAGACAGGCAGACAATCCAACGCTGATGAAAACATAACCTCCTTGGCGGAGGTAATAAAAACTCTGAGCAGGTTGATGGAGGACGATAAACTATGCCAAATAAAATTGGGTTTAGCCTAAAATTGCTAAAATACCCAATACTGAGGACCAGGCCCCCAAAGGAATTATAACGTGTTTTTTGCTTTTCATTTACTAGTAATTTGGAATGGTAAATTGTTGCTACTCCTCCTCCACGACCAGATCTTCTGAGATTTTGACAGTTTAAATAACCAGAGGGAGTTGATTCATTCAAACCAACATAATCCTCTTGTCCTAACCAAGTCTCTGTAAGGGATATTAAATCAATCTGATGATCAATTAGCACATCATGGACTAGCAGAGACTTGGGAGTTAGAGACCTAATATTTAACAAACCGCATTTAATTTTTAAATTATGAGGAGGAAGAGAGGCCAAATCATTAAATTTAGAGGCTTCATGTTTAATTTGAGTTTTACCAACTTTTTATTTAATCACTTTGGGATGCTTATACATTATATTTTTATTTACTTTGGAGGGAGCAGACAATGATTCTCTGATGGGGAAGACAGGGGCTAAGTTGAGGGGTGGCAGATGAAGAGGAGCTGCAGTGAGGCGTGTAAGACTGCGACTCTGCTTCCTGGTCCCAACTCTTGAGTTGTCAGTGTTTTGGAAATTTGGATAAAAATGATGCCAGATTGTTAGATAAAAGAGACGCACCATCCAAAGTGGGATGGACGCCATCTCTTCTAATAAGACCAGGTTTTCTCCAAAATGAGCTCCAATTGTCAGCAGTTGTATTGAAGACAAATCTTGGACGACTTCCACCCCGACCTGAGTATGGGTGTGGGGTCAGAAGGTCAAAGGTCACAGTTAATATTCCATGTGCTTCCAGGTGTGACTGTGTAACTGTGTGAATGTGAACAGGGCGTCTTGGAAAAAGAGAGGTTGCCTCTCGGTGGAACTTCCCTGTATAAATAAAGGTTAAATAAAAAATACTATAGAATGAGTCAAGCTAGGGTCACCATACTTTGTAAAAAGGTTCACTCTGTGACCCTGAACGATCTCTATGCTTTTGGGGTTGCAAGGTGAAAGGTCAAGGTCAAAATGCCATATAAACTCCATTTCAACACCAAAGAAAGAGGCTGAGGGGACCACTGGCAACTGCCAGTATTTTTTCAGTTTGTCTGAACAAATCAAAGCGAGATAAATGTGACCAGTGAGGAATGTGTGACTGATGTGATATTCATGAAACATGTTTGTGTTCTCAGAGGTCAGAGGTCACTGTCTTCAGGATCCAGCTGTCTGTCTATGAGGAGTGATTGGTCCAAAGGTTATAATCCATACTTCAGTAATGAACCTGGACCTTCAGACACAAAGTAAGAATCAGTTTCTGCTTTAACTGACCTGCTGAAATATTAGTAGATGAATCTGAACTTGAACTTTCTAACCCAACTGTCGGGCTGAAGCATCAAGCCACAATTGTTAGATTTTCTTTAAATCAAAGAGGCTCAGTAAGTTCAGTAAAGCTTTGTTGGAGTCAGACTTCAGTTCAACTAAAACCTTTCTATTGAGTGTTTGGAGTTTTTCTGCTGTTCTTCAACTGTGTAGTTAATGTGAGTCTCTTCCTGTTCTGTGTTGGAAGTCTGAACAGAGTTGAGCATTTCTATGTTCACTGACTTTGGGATGGAAAGTACAATTATAAAGCTGTTTTTGAGCCATAAGTAAAAGTAAAATTTAACACTTTTTTTCAAATCCATTCTGGAATAGTGTCTTATTCATTGTTTCAAATCGAAGTTGATGTAAATGCGCTCATGTAAAGTCAATGATTAATTAATTTATTAGTCCTTCGTGTGATATTTAAGTCCCACCCACTCAGAGAAGAATTCCACCTTAACACAGCAGTAATGTTCAGTTTATTAATGAGGTTTTAGTTTGTTTCTACTGTTTTAGTGTCCATGCAGCAACCATGAGAACATCAGAAGCACATGGAACACAGTCCAGAACAACAACACTAAAGGTTGAACTGCCCAAACTAATCTTTAGATCAGAGGGAACCAGACGGAGATTGCTCTGAACTGTGAATGATGTGAAGAATGCAGATGTGGAGCTCTGACTGAGCAGAATAAATCCACTTTAAGAAGAGCAGTGAGTCAGTCAGAAGGTGGATGTTAGTATAGTTGGACGTCACTGCTGCCTTCACCTCTGCTACCTTCATATCAAGCTAAAATATGGGTTTCTATGGAAAACTCATTCAGTGGCTTCATTAGTTTGTCTGAACAAATTCAAGTGAAATGAATGTGAGCAGTGATGACCGTGTGACTGATGTTCTGAGAGGTCAGAGGTCATAGTCTCCAGGATCCAGCTGTCTGTCCATGAGGAGTGAGTGGTCCAAAGGTAGACCTGCAGACCTCAGTGATGGACCTGGACCTTCAGAGTAAGATCGCTGCTGCTGACTCATTTATAACTGTGCTGGAACGTTTGGCGATCTTATTACATTTTCATTATTTCTGCATAAAATTGAGGTAAACATCATGAGATTTTCACCAAAGTCTTGAAAGTACTAAAACACTGGTTTTGTCCACATAGGTCACTATATAGAGAGGAAACATCACGACCAAAGGTTGAACTGCCAAAACAATTAAATCAAAGGGAACCAGACCAAGATTGTTAGTATGTTGGGATATTTGAAGTTTAATCTTCTTATTTTTTCAGTTCTTTGATAATTGTGTTTTTGTATGTTTGAGTAAATATTTTCTGAAACTCTTGAGTCATTTTTACCTCCGCCAGGCTGAAGGCCAGGTGGAGGTTATGTTTTTGCCAGTGTTTGTCTGTCTGTTTGTCTGTTTGTTTGTCTGTTGGTTAGCAAGATAACTCAAAAAGTTTGGGACGGATTTCGATGAAACTTTCAGGCCTTGTTGGAAATGGTACAAGGAAGAACTGATTAAATTTTGGGGATGATCCGGATCACCATCTTGATACAGGAATTTTTTAAAGGATTCTTTAACATTGTGAGATACGGCCATCATGAGCGCAGGCGCAATGGAGGGTGCTGGTCGTCGTCTCTGACGATCACAAACTCCACGTTCTTCAAAGTTTTAGGCACAAAAACACGCGGACACGGTGTTACACGTGCCCGAGTTTGCGCTATGCTACAAAAGCTGAAACGGGCAGCTGTCCGATGCCGGATTATTTGGCAGAAATTCCCCGGGCAGCCATAGGGGCTGTGCAAAAAACGAGCTCTCTGCCGGGGAAGCTCCCAAATCCTCTTTTGCCGCGGAGCGCAACCCCAATAAAACCCACGGCAACCTGTCTACCCAATTTGCATCCGTCAGTGAAGCACTGAGTGCTGCTTTCAGTGGAGGAGATGGACACAACACCAACGCTTCAGTTTATTACCTCCGCCAAGGAGGCAATGCTTTTACTACTGAACCACTAATCCTATCATTGTGAATCCAATTGCTACTCATGTGTTTTCATGGTCAAGGAATCTGAAAACGTACACACAAACACTGTATGGGGGGGGAACTGTGGCGCTTGGCGGAGGTCTGCGCTCTCCGAGTGCTTTTCTAGTTCTACATATTTATTCACTGTGTCTTCTAGCCCACAGTTTTACTTTGAAAGTGTGGATAGAATTTTAATTTTTTTATTTTTATGCAACCTTGACGTTTTCACTTTGGAGCCAAAAATGTGTTTCTATGAAAAACTTTGTCCCTGATTTTTTTTTTTCTACCTCTCAGCCTGTAAAAGGCTGAAGGGGCGGGTGGATGGACTGCAGCGGCGGCGTCAGCACATCCTTGTGAACGTGAGAACTACAAAAAGAAAATAAATGATGGAGGATTTTCAAATTGATACCATGGATGTTTCTATTAACGATCTTGGACACGTTTGAATTTGGGTGACCTCTGATCTTTAGGTCAAGATCAGAGGTCACTTTTTTCACACAAAGGGGTCTTCAACCAGGGGGTGGGGGGGTTATGTTGTGTGGTAGTCCATCTGTCCGTCTGTCCATCCGTCGGTCCCTCTTTTGTGAAATCAACTACTCCTCCAGTTCTGTCCCGATTGTTTTAAAGCTTGGTACCAGGGTTTGATATCCACTGATGATGCACATATTGAAATTTGGCTCTGATCAATGACTTTGAGGTCAAGATCAGAGGCCATTTTTTCCTAAATGTAGTAAACGCAGTAACTACTGAAAGAAATAATTTAGGCTTTTCAAATCGACACAGTTCAATTCAATTCAACTTTATTTATATAGCACTATTTCACAACAACAGTCATCTCATAGCACTTTCAACTGTAGGGGAAACCCCCACAATTGCAGAAAGACCCCAGCAATCAGGTGATCCCCTATGAGCAAGTGCTTGGCGACGGTGGAGAGGAAAAACTCCCTTTTATCTGGAAGAAGCCTCCAGCAGAACCAGGCTCAGGGAGGGGAAGTCATCTGCTGTGACTGGCTGGGGGGTGAGGGGATAGAGAAGATGAAAAGTACAGAGATGTAGAGAGCAAACAGCACGATGGGGACTCAGTCTAAGGGAGAGAACAAACAGATGTTAATGACCAGCAAAAAAAAATATTTCATAGAGAGTTAAGAAAGCAGTGAAGCCCAGTGCATTAATGGAGGTCCCCCGGCTTTCTAAACCTAATAGCAGCATAACTAAGGCAGGATTCAGAGACACGTGATCCCTCCCTAATTGTAGGCGATATCAAAAAGGAAGGTTTTAACCCTATTCTTAAAAACAGAGATCAAGTCTGACTCCCGAATCCAGATTGGCAGCTGGTTCCACAAGAGAGGAGCTTGATAACTGAAGGCTCTGCTCCCCGTTGTACTTTTGGAGATTCTAGGCATTATAAGTAATCCAGCATTTTGGGAGCATAGTGCTGTTTTAGGATAATAGGGTAATATCAGATCTTTTAAATAAAAAGGGGCCTGATTGTTTACAGCTTTGAAAGTGAGAAGAAGGATTTTAAACTTAATTCTAAACTCTATGGGAAGCCAATGAAGGGAGGCCAGAACCGGAGAGATATGATCTGTCTTTCTAGTACCTGTTAAAACTCTTGCAGCAGCATTTTGGATGAACTGAAGACTTTTTAGAGATGTTTTAGGACAACCTGATAATAAAGAGTTACAATAATCTAATCTAGAGCTAACAAAAGCGTGGATCAGTTTCTCAGCATCACTCTGAGACAAGATGCTCCTAAACTTAGCAATATTACGCAAATGATAGAAGGCAGTCTTAGAAACAAATTTAATATGTGAATTGAAAAACAGATCTTGATCAAAAATAACTCCAAGTTTCCTCACAGAGCTATTAAGAGAAAGAGTAACTGCATCCAAACTAAAAGTTTGATTTGGAAAGGTATTTCTAAGGTTTTTTTTGGACCAACAAGAATGACTTGAGTCTTATCTGAATTTAATAGCAGGAATTTACAAGTCAACCAATCTTTGATTTCCTTAAGACAGGCTTCTAACTTGGCTAATTGATTACTATCATCTGGCTAAATTGACAGGTATAATTGTGTGTCATCTGCATAACAATGAAAATGTATACAGTGCTTCCTAATGATGTTGCCTAACGGAAGCATATATAAACTAAAAAGAGTAGGGCCTAGCACAGATCCCTGTGGAACTCCATGACTGAGCTTTGAGTTCAAAGAAAACTCATTATTGACATGAACAAACTGGAACTTATCAGATCAATAAGATGTAAACCATTACAATGAAGTTCCATTAAGTCCAACATAGTGTTCTAATCTATCAAGTAGAATATTATGATCAATATTATCAAAAGCTGCACTGAGGTCCAGAAGGACAAGTACAGAAACAAGTCCATTATCAGATGTGATCAGGAGGTCATTAGTGACCTTCACTAAGGCTGTTTCAGTACTATGATGGATTCTAAACCCAAATTTAAACTCTTCAAATCAACCATTTCCCTGCAAGTGGTCAAATAATTGCGTAGCAACAACTCTTTTTAAGATTTTTGAAATGAAAGGGAGATTAGAGATTGGTCTATAGTTAGATAAAACTCCTGGATCCAGCGTTGGCCTTTTGAGTAAGGGTTTATTTACAGCATTTTAAAAGCCTGCGGTACATGGCCTAAAGTTAATGAAAAATTGATTATTTGAAGAATAAAGCTAACAATAAGTGGGAAGACTTCCTTAAATAACCTGGTAGGAATAGGGTCTAAAAGACAAGTTGAAGGCTTGGATGAGTAAATTTTTTGTCTAACTCTAAAAGGTCAATTGGAATAAACTGATCCAAACAGATGTCAGTTGAAGGAGTTGTAGTAGTTACTGTATTTAAGTTAACGGTGGAAAGAATCTGACTGATTTTATCTCTGATAGATGAAATTTTATTATTGAAAAAGTTCATAAAGTCCTGACTCGTAAGCTCTAAGGGAATACTAGGATTAACAGAGTCCTGACTTTGTCAGCCTGGCTACAGTGCTGAAAAGAAACCTGGGATTATTCTTGTTCTTTTCTATTAACGCATAATAATTTGTTCTAGCTTTTCTCAGAGATTTTTTTATAAATTAAAAGATGATTTCTCCAAGCTAAATAGATTTCATCTAAATTGGTGGAGCACCATTTTCTTTCTAACTGACGAGTCTTCTGTTTTAAGCTACAAGTTTCTGTGTTGAACCAAGGAGTTAGAAATCTCTGATTAGACTTTTTCTTTTTTAAAGGGGCCACCATGTCTAGAGTCTGACGCAGAGAAGCTGTAACACTATCTACCATGCTATCAATTACAGAAGGAGAGAGATGTCTGTAGCTTATTTCCGTTGTGTTGACACATGGCAACGAGGAAACCATCGGCATAAATTTGGTAACATCATCATCTGAGAGGCATCTACTGTAGTAGTATTTTTCCTTAGTAGCCAAATAGTCAGAAATGGTAAAATCAAAGGTTAACAGACAATGGTCTGACAGTACAGGGTTATGAGGAAACACTGCCAGATTTTCTATTTCTATGCCATATGTCAGAACAAGGTCCAACGTGTGGTGGAGATAATGGGTAGAATTTCCTACTTTCTGAGAAAACCCCATCGAGTCTAATATTGAATTAAATGCCAAATTAAGGCAATCACTGTCCACATCTACATGTATATTAAAGTCCCCTACTATAATTATTCTATCTGATTTCAGCACTAAATCAGCTAAGAATTCGGCAAATTTAGACTAGAAAAGCACTCGGAGAGCGCAGACCTCCACCAAGCCACACAGTTCCCCCCATACAGTGTTTAACATCATAAATAATAATCCTCCATTTATTTTGTGTAACTTTATAGATTGACATATATTATTACCTCCGCCAAGGAGGTTATGTGATCATTGGCGTTGGTTTGTCTGTCTGTTTGTCTGTTTATTTATTTGTTTGTTTGTTAGCAGGATAACTCAAAAAGTTATGGACGGATTTTCATGAAATTTTCACAGATTGTCAGAAATGGGGTATCCTACAGATGATTACATTTTGGTGGTGATCCGGATCACCGTCCAGAAGAAAACCGCCATTAAGGAAAATGCCATTTTCGTCAATAACTACTGAACCACTAATCCTATCATTGTGAATCCAATTGCTAGTCATATGTTTTCTTGGTCAAGTAATCTGAAAACGTACACACAAACACTGTATGGGGGGAACTGTGGCCACCATTACGGAAAATGCCATTTTTGTGAATAACTACTGAACCACTAATCCTATCATTGTCAATCCAGTTGCTAGTCATATGTTTTCATGGTCAAGGAATCTGAAAACGTACACACAAACACTGTATGGGGGGAACTGTGGCCGCCATTACGGAAAATGCCATTTTCGTGAATACTGAACCACTGATCCTATCATTGTCTATCCAATTGCTAGTCATATGTTTTCATGGTCAAGGAATCTGAAAACATACACACAAACACTGTATGGGGGGAACTGTGGCACTTGGCGGAGGTCTGCGCTGTCCGAGTGCTTTTCTAGTTAGCTATACTGTGATGCTTGTTGCGTGTTTATAGCTTCATTTGTTCTTTTAAAAATTTCAAAGGTTCCCTATATTTTCATTTTTTTTGCATCATTATGCAGATTTATTCCATTTCCTTAGGTCTTAAATGTGTTGTAGAAGCTGTTGAAAACTTGTCTTGTATTATGCAAATTACTGTGATTTCCGTTTTGGAAATCCCAATAAGTAAAAAAATTCCTGGATCCAGACGGTGATCCGGATCACCACCAAAATGAAATCATCTGTAGGATACCCCATTTCTGACAATCTCTGAAAATTTCATGAAAATCCGTCCATAACTTTTTGAGTTATCTTGCTAACAAACAAACAAACAAACAGACAGGCAGACAATCCAACGCTGATGAAAACATAACCTCCTTGGCGGAGGTAATAAAAACTCTGAGCAGGTTGATGGAGGACGATAAACTATGCCAAATAAAATTGGGTTTAGCCTAAAATTGCTAAAATACCCAATACTGAGGACCAGGCCCCCAAAGGAATTATAACGTGTTTTTTGCTTTTCATTTACTAGTAATTTGGAATGGTAAATTGTTGCTACTCCTCCTCCACGACCAGATCTTCTGAGATTTTGAAAGTTTAAATAACCAGAGGGAGTTGATTCATTCAAACCAACATAATCCTCTTGTCCTAACCAAGTCTCTGTAAGGGATATTAAATCAATCTGATGATCAATTAGCACATCATGGACTAGCAGAGACTTGGGAGTTAGAGACCTAATATTTAACAAACCGCATTTAATTTTTAAATTATGAGGAGGAAGAGAGGCCAAATCATTAAATTTAGAGGCTTCATGTTTAATTTGAGTTTTACCAACTTTTTATTTAATCACTTTGGGATGCTTATACATTATATTTTTATTTACTTTGGAGGGAGCAGACAATGATTCTCTGATGGGGAAGACAGGGGCTAAGTTGAGGGGTGGCAGATGAAGAGGAGCTGCAGAGAGGCGTGTAAGACTGCGACTCTGCTTCCTGGTCCCAACTCTTGAGTTGTCAGTGTTTTGGAAATTTGGATAAAAATGATGCCAGATTGTTAGATAAAAGAGACGCACCATCCAAAGTGGGATGGACGCCATCTCTTCTAATAAGACCAGGTTTTCTCCAAAATGAGCTCCAATTGTCAGCAGTTGTATTGAAGACAAATCTTGGACGACTTCCACCCCGACCTGAGTATGGGTGTGGGGTCAGAAGGTCAAAGGTCACAGTTAACATTCCATGTGCTTCCAGGTGTGACTTTGTAACTGTGTGAATGTGAACAGGGCGTCTTGGAAAAAGAGAGGTTGCCTCTCGGTGGAACTTCCCTGTATAAATAAAGGTTAAATAAAAAATACTATAGAATGAGTCAAGCTAGGGTCACCATACTTTGTAAAAAGGTTCACTCTGTGACCCTGAACGATCTCTATGCTTTTGGGGTTGCAAGGTGAAAGGTCAAGGTCAAAATGCCATATAAACTCCATTTCAACACCAAAGAAAGAGGCTGAGGGGACCACTGGCAACTGCCAGTATTTTTTCAGTTTGTCTGAACAAATCAAAGCGAGATAAATGTGACCAGTGAGGAATGTGTGACTGATGTGATATTCATGAAACATGTTTGTGTTCTCAGAGGTCAGAGGTCACTGTCTTCAGGATCCAGCTGTCTGTCTATGAGGAGTGATTGGTCCAAAGGTTATAATCCATACTTCAGTAATGAACCTGGACCTTCAGACACAAAGTAAGAATCAGTTTCTGCTTTAACTGACCTGCTGAAATATTAGTAGAGGAATCTGAACTTGAACTTTCTAACCCAACTGTCGGGCTGAAGCATCAAGCCACAATTGTTAGATTTTCTTTAAATCAAAGAGGCTCAGTAAGTTCAGTAAAGCTTTGTTGGAGTCAGACTTCAGTTCAACTAAAACCTTTCTATTGAGTGTTTGGAGTTTTTCTGCTGTTCTTCAACTGTGTAGTTAATGTGAGTCTCTTCCTGTTCTGTGTTGGAAGTCTGAACAGAGTTGAGCATTTCTATGTTCACTGACTTTGGGATGGAAAGTACAATTATAAAGCTGTTTTTGAGCCATAAGTAAAAGTAAAATTTAACACTTTTTTTTCAAATCTATTCTGGAATAGTGTCTTATTCATTGTTTCAAATCGAAGTTGATGTAAATGCGCTCATGTAAAGTCAATGATTAATTAATTTATTAGTCCTTCGTGTGATATTTAAGTCCCACCCACTCAGAGAAGAATTCCACCTTAACACAGCAGTAATGTTCATTTTTTTTTTTTTTTTTTCTCTCGGCGCCACACGAGTAGGCTGCCTTTTGCAACAGCGGCTCGATTCCGAGTCTTTTTCCCTTCCTCTCTCTTTTGATCACTTTTTTTTTTCACCCCACTTATATCACGGACACACAGATCGTCCTAAATGTCTCCTGAGCCGGTGGACGGAGCCACTGTTTATAGCAGGATACGATACAGCAGAGAACAGCTGCTAGCATTCAACCGCCACCCGGTCCCATTGGAAAAACTCGACATACCGAGAGAACTGAGGCGAAAACGCCGCGGCTGCCGGGCTGGAGTAAGGCGGAGGACAAAAAATATAAGGTACAGACCCTCCCTTCCATCTGTTGTCATGGGAAATGTACGGTCGATACTGGGAAAGTTAGATGAGCTAGCGGCTATCTCCCGTTATGATAGCACATACCGGGAGTGCTCTCTCCTTTTGTTTACTGAGACGTGGCTAACTGAACTAGCAGCAGATGCTAACATTGAGCTGGAGGGTTTTCACATGATACGAGCTGACCGAACACCAGACAGTGGCAAGGCTAGGGGCGGTGGAGTGATAATGTATGTTAACAACAACTGGTGCAAACCGGGACATATCACTGTTAAACAACGACACTGCAGCAAAGACATTGAGTTGCTAGCTGTTAGCATGAGGCCTACATATCTCCCGAGAGAACACTCACACGTGATCTGCATTGTTGTTTATGCAAATCCGACGGCGAACGCTGGGACAGCACGTGACGTCATCCATTCAGTAACCAGCAGGCTGCAGACAGAACACCCAGATGCTCTTCTCCTCATCTCAGGCGATTTCAACCATGTTTCACTGTCTCCCATTCTACCCACGTTCACCCAGTATGTCACATGTCACACTAGAGACAATAAAACACTGGATTTATTCTACGCAAACACTAAGGAGGCGTACACCTCATCACAACTCCCCCCACTCGGGAGATCGGATCACAACTTGGTTCATCTCCGGCCGGTGTACAAACCCCTAGTGCACAGACAACCTCCGGCCATGCACACTGTGGAGTTATGGTCTGAGGAGACAATGGACACCCTAAAGGGCTGTTTTGAAGCCACCGCCTGGAAGCAGCTCTGCGATCCACATGGTGAGGACATCGATGGCCTCATTCACACCTTCACGGGCTACCTCAGCTTCTGTGTGGACAAATCCGTTCCCACCAAGACCATACGGCGTCACTCAAACAACAAACCCTGGATCAACCCTGAGATAAAAACACTTCTGAGAGAGAAGAAGAGGATCTTCAGGTCAGGGAACAGGGAGATGCTGAAGTCCGTACAGAGGGAGCTGAGGAGAAAGATCAGAGAAGGCAAGGACAGCTTCAGGAAGAAGATGGAGGACAAGCTGCAACAGAGCGACATCAGCGGGGTCTGGAGAAACCTCAAAACCATCTCGGGGCTCCAGAATACCTCCCCCCAGGCCACAGGGGGCAGGGAGTGGGCGAACAACCTGAATCTGTTTTTCAATAGATTTGACCAACCGCCCTCCCCCCTGACTGCACAACAACCACTGCTGCCTCTAAAGAAATCAAGTCCTGCTGCCCACTCCCCACTCCACCAACACCCCCCCACTCCCAACACACAGCCCCCCATCCTGACCCTGACCAGGACCCAGGTGAGGACGGAGCTGAGGAAGATCAAGGCGAGGAAGGCGCCGGGACCGGACGGCATCAGCGCAAAGCTCCTCAAGTCCTGTGCAGACCAGCTGTGTGGGATTGTGACGTATATCTTCAACATGAGCCTGAAACTGGGGAGGGTACCACAGCTGTGGAAAACATCTTGTGTGGTACCTGTACCAAAAACTTCCCACCCCAAAGACCTGAACAGCTACAGACCGGTGGCCTTGACGTCCCACTTGATGAAGACCCTGGAGAGACTGCTCCTTGCTCACCTCCGCCCCCTGGTGGAACCAGCGATGGATCCACTCCAGTTCGCCTACCAGCATGGCATTGGGGTGGAGGATGCGGTGATCTTCCTCCTTCACCGTTCTCTGTTCCACCTGGAGAAGCCCGGGAATATGGTGAGGATCATGTTCTTTGACTTCTCCAGTGCTTTCAACACCATCCAACCGATGATCCTGAAGGACAAGCTGCTGCGCGCAGGGGTGGACCAGCACCTGTCATCATGGATCCTGGACTACCTCACGAACCGGCCTCAGTTTGTGAGAACCCGGGACTGTGTGTCCGACACGATCATCAGTAGCACGGGGGCCCCCCAGGGAACGGTGCTGGCTCCCTTCCTGTTCACTCTTTATACTGCGGACTTCTCACACAACACAACACACTGCCATCTACAGAAGTTCTCTGATGACTCTGCGATCGTTGGCCTCATCTCCAATGGAGATGAAGCTGAGTACAGAGGGCTTATCCAGGACTTCGTGGACTGGTGCCATCGGAACTGCCTCCAGATCAACGCGAGGAAAACTAAGGAGCTGGTGGTGGACTGCCGCAGGCATGGGCAGCCCCTCACAGTACCAGTAAATATACAGGGAACAGACATCGAGATGGTGACATCCTATAAGTACCTGGGTATTCATCTGAACAATAAACTAGACTGGTCACACAATACTGATGCACTCTACAAGAAGGGACAGCGCAGGCTGTTCCTGCTGAGGAGACTCAGGTCTTTTGGTGTACAAGGGGCGCTGCTGAAGTCATTCTATGACACGGTGGTGGCATCAGCCACCACTTTTGGAGTGGTCTGCTGGGGCAGTGGCATTACTGCAGCCGATAGGAAGAGACTGAACAAACTGATTAAGAAAGCTAGCTCTGTCCTGGGGCAGCGCCTTGATCCGATGGAGGAGATAGGAGAGAGAAGGACGGTGGCTAAACTGTCATCTCTGCTGGAGTCCGAGTTCCACCCTATGCAGGACATACTGAATGCACTGAGGAGCTCATTTAGCAGCAGACTACATCATCCCAGGTGCACAACCGAGAGGTTTCGTAGGTCCTTCCTACCAACGGCTGTCAGACTGTACAACCTAAGCAGGGCTGCTCGCAGAGATAGCAAAAAGACGTAACAAACTAATAGTTTTTTGAATGCAAAAAGATGCAATAGACTTACACAATGGTCCCCTCCGGCATACAACTAGGAACTTACCGGTCGCTATGGAGGGTGAGAATATGTATGGGCACATAATCATACCATGTAGGATAACTAAGTAGACGGTTATGCTGTTTCATTCCATCTAGCAACAATGCTCTGCACTGTGTGTGTTTATATATTTACATATTTATTCCATCTAGCTACAATGCTCAGCACTGGGTGTGTTTATATATTTATATATCTACATATTATTCCATCTAGCTACATTGCTCCGCACTGTGTGTGTTTATATACTTGCATATTTATTCCACCTAGCTGCAATGCTCCGTACTGTGGGTGTTTATATATTTACATATTTATTCCATCTAGCTACAATGCTCTGCACTGTGTGTTCATATATTCATATATTTATTCCATCCAGCTACAATGCTCTGCACTGTGTGTCTGTGTGTGTATATATATATATATTTTATAGTAATACGTACATATGTATATTAGCTGCTCTTGCTTGCTTGTTTTTTTCTTGCCTTCTGATTGTTGCTCTGAGTGTTGCTATCCCTGTGCTGTTGCAATCCTGGAATTTCCCCGTTGTGGGACTAATAAAGGCTTATCTTATCTTATCTTATCTTATCTTATCTTATCTTATCTTTATTAATGAGGTTTTAGTTTGTTTCTACTGTTTTAGTGTCCATGCAGCAACCATGAGAACATCAGAAGCACATGGAACACAGTCCAGAACAACAACACTAAAGGTTGAACTGCCCAAACTAATCTTTAGATCAGAGGGAACCAGACGGAGATTGTTCTAAACTGTGAATGATGTGAAGAATGCAGATGTGGAGCTCTGACTGAGCAGAATAAATCCACTTTAAGAAGAGCAGTGAGTCAGTCAGAAGGTGGATGTTAGTATAGTTGGACGTCACTGCTGCCTTCACCTCTGCTACCTTCATATCAAGCTAAAATATGGGTTTCTATGGAAAACTCATTCAGTGGCTTCATTAGTTTGTCTGAACAAATTCAAGTGAAATGAATGTGAGCAGTGATGACCGTGTGACTGATGTTCTGAGAGGTCAGAGGTCATAGTCTCCAGGATCCAGCTGTCTGTCCATGAGGAGTGAGTGGTCCAAAGGTAGACCTGCAGACCTCAGTGATGGACCTGGACCTTCAGAGTAAGATCGCTGCTGCTGACTCATTTATAACTGTGCTGGAACGTTTGGCGATCTTATTACATTTTCATTATTTCTGCATAAAATTGAGGTAAACATCATGAGATTTTCACCAAAGTCTTGAAAGTACTAAAACACTGGTTTTGTCCACATAGGTCACTATATAGAGAGGAAACATCACGACCAAAGGTTGAACTGCCAAAACAATTAAATCAAAGGGAACCAGACCAAGATTGTTAGTATGTTGGGATATTTGAAGTTTAATCTTCTTATTTTTTCAGTTCTTTGATAATTGTGTTTTTGTATGTTTGAGTAAATATTTTCTGAAACTCTTGAGTCATTTTTACCTCCGCCAGGCTGAAGGCCAGGTGGAGGTTATGTTTTTGCCAGTGTTTGTCTGTCTGTCTGTCTTTCTGTCTGTTGGTTAGCAAGATAACTCAAAAAGTTTGGGACGGATTTCGATGAAACTTTCAGGCCTTGTTGGAAATGGTACAAGGAAGAACTGATTAAATTTTGGGGATGATCCGGATCACCATCTTGATACAGGAATTTTTTAAAGGATTCTTTAACATTGTGAGATACGGCCATTTCCATCATGAGCGCAGGCGCAATGGAGGGTGCTGGTCGTCGTCTCTGACGAACACAAACTCCACGTTCTTCAGAGTTTTAGGCACAAAAACACGCGGACACGGTGTTACACGTGCCCGGCAGCGTGCCTGAGTTTGCGCTATGCTACAAAAGCTGAAACGGGCAGCTGTCCGACGCCGGATTATTTGGCAGAAATTCCCCGGGCAGCCATAGGGGCTGTGCAAAAAACGAGCTCTCTGCCGGGAAAGCTCCCAAATCCTCTTTTGCCGCGGAGCGCAACCCCAATAAAGCCCACGGCAACCTGTCTACCCAATTTGCATCCGTCAGTGAAGCACTGAGTGCTGCTTTCAGTGGAGGAGATGGACAAAACACCAACGCTTCAGTTTACTTGAAGAAGTAAACTGAAGTGGAACTAAACTTCCACTTGATGAAGACCCTGGAGAGACTGCTCCTTGCTCACCTCCGCCCCCTGGTGGAACCAGCGATGGATCCACTCCAGTTCGCCTACCAGCATGGCATTGGGGTGGAGGATGCAGTGATCTTCCTCCTTCACCGTTCTCTGTCCCACCTGGAGAAGCCCGGGAATATGGTGAGGATCATGTTCTTTGACTTCTCCAGTGCTTTCAACACCATCCAACCAATGATCCTGAAGGACAAGCTGCTGCGCGCAGGGGTGGACCAGCACCTGTCATCATGGATCCTGGACTACCTCACGAACCGGCCTCAGTTTGTGAGAACCCGGGACTGTGTGTCCGACACGATCATCAGTAGCACGGGGGCCCCCCAGGGAACGGTGCTGGCTCCCTTCCTGTTCACTCTTTATACTGCGGACTTCTCACACAACACAACACACTGCCATCTACAGAAGTTCTCTGATGACTCTGCGATCGTTGGCCTCATCTCCAATGGAGATGAAGCTGAGTACAGAGGGCTTATCCAGGACTTCATGGACTGGTGCCATCGGAACTGCCTCCAGATCAACGCGAGGAAAACTAAGGAGCTGGTGGTGGACTGCCGCAGGCATGGGCAGCCCCTCACAGTACCAGTAAATATACAGGGAACAGACATCGAGATGGTGACATCCTATAAATACCTGGGTGTTCATCTGAACAATAAACTAGACTGGTCACACAATACTGATGCACTCTACAAGAAGGGACAGCGCAGGCTGTTCCTGCTGAGGAGACTCAGGTCTTTTGGTGTACAAGGGGCGCTGCTGAAGTCATTCTATGACACGGTGGTGGCATCAGCCATCACTTTTGGAGTGGTCTGCTGGGGCAGTGGCATTACTGCAGCCGATAGGAAGAGACTGAACAAACTGATTAAGAAAGCTAGCTCTGTCCTGGGGCAGCGCCTTGATCCGATGGAGGAGACAGGAGAGAGAAGGACGGTGGCTAAACTGTCATCTCTGCTGGAGTCCGAGTTCCACCCTATGCAGGACATACTGGATGCACTGAGGAGCTCATTTAGCAGCAGACTACATCATCCGAGGTGCACAACCGAGAGGTTTCGTAGGTCCTTCCTACCAACGGCTGTCAGACTGTACAACCTAAGCAGGGCTGCTCGCAGAGATAGCAAAAAGACGTAACAAACTAATAGTTTTTTGAATGCAAAAGATGCAATAGACTTACACAATGGTCCCCTCCGGCATACAACTAGGAACATACCGGTCGCTATGGACGGTGAGAATATGTATGGGCACATAATCATACCATGTAGGATAACTAAGTAGACGGTTATGCTGTTTCATCCCATCTAGCAACAATGCTCTGCACTGTGTGTTTATATATTTACATATTTATTCCATCTAGCTACAATGTTCAGCACTGGGTGTGTTTATATTTATATATCTACATATTATTCCATCTAGCTACATTGCTCCGCACTGTGTGTGTTTATATACTTGCATATTTATTCCACCTAGCTGCAATGCTCCGTACTGTGGGTGTTTATATACAGTATTTACATATTTATTCCATCTAGCTACAATGCTCTGCACTGTGTGTTCATATATTCATATATTTATTCCATCCAGCTACGATGCTCTGCACTGTGTGTCTGTGTGTGTGTGTATATATATATATATATATATATATATATATTTTATAGTAATATGTACATATGTATATTAGCTGCTCTTTCTTGCTTGTTTTTTTCTTGCCTTCTGATTGTTGCTCTGAGTGTTGCTATCCCTGTGCTGTTGCAATCCTGGAATTTCCCCGTTGTGGGACTAATAAAGGCTTATCTTATCTTATCTTATCTTATCTTATTACCTCCACCAAGGAGGCAATGCTTTTACTACTGAACCACTAATCCTATCATTGTGAATCCAATTGCTACTCATGTGTTTTCATGGTCAAGGAATCTGAAAACGTACACACAAACACTGTATGGGGGGGGAACTGTGGCGCTTGGCGGAGGTCTGCGCTCTCCGAGTGCTTTTCTAGTTCTACATATTTATTCACTGTGTCTTCTAGCCCACAGTTTTACTTTGAAAGTGTGGATAGAATTTTAATTTTTATATTTTTATGCAACCTTGCGTTTTCACTTTGGAGTCAAAAATGTGTTTCTATGAAAAACTTTGTCCCTGATTTTTTTTTTCTACCTCTCAGCCTGTAAAAGGCTGAAGGGGCGGGTGGATGGACTGCAGCGGCGGCGTCAGCACATCCTTGTGAACGTGAGAACTACAAAAAGAAAATAAATGATGGAGGATTTTCAAATTGATACCATGGATGTTTCTATTAACGATCTTGGACACGTTTGAATTTGGGTGACCTCTGATCTTTAGGTCAAGATCAGAGGTCACTTTTTTCACACAAAGGGGTCTTCAACCAGGGGGTGGGGGTGTTATGTTGTGTGGCAGTCCATCTGTCCGTCTGTCCATCCGTCTGTCCCTCTTTTGTGAAATCAACTACTCCTCCAGTTCTGTCCCGATTGTTTTAAAGCTTGGTACCAGGGTTTGATATCCACTGATGATGCACATATTGAAATTTGGCTCTGATCAATGACTTTGAGGTCAAGATCAGAAGTCATTTTTTCCTAAATCTAGTAAACGCAGTAACTACTGAAAGAAATAATTTAGGCTTTTCAAATCGACACAGTTCAATTCAATTCAACTTTATTTATATAGCACTATTTCACAACAACAGTCATCTCATAGCACTTTCAACTGTAGGGGAAACCCCCACAATTGCAGAAAGACCCCAGCAATCAGGTGATCCCCTATGAGCAAGTGCTTGGCGACGGTGGAGAGGAAAAACTCCCTTTTATCTGGAAGAAGCCTCCAGCAGAACCAGGCTCAGGGAGGGGAAGTCATCTGCTGTGACTGGCTGGGGGGTGAGGGGATAGAGAAGATGAAAAGTACAGAGATGTAGAGAGCAAACAGCACGATGGGGACTCAATCTAAGGGAGAGAACAAACAGATGTTAATGACCAGCAAAAAAAAATATTTCATAGAGAGTTAAGAAAGCAGTGAAGCCCAGTGCATTAATGGAGGTCCCCCGGCTTTCTAAACCTAATAGCAGCATAACTAAGGCAGGATTCAGAGACACGTGATCCCTCCCTAATTGTAGGCGATATCAAAAAGGAAGGTTTTAACCCTATTCTTAAAAACAGAGATCAAGTCTGACTCCCGAATCCAGATTGGCAGCTGGTTCCACAAGAGAGGAGCTTTATAACTGAAGGCTCTGCTCCCCGTTGTACTTTTGGAGATTCTAGGCATTATAAGTAATCCAGCATTTTGGGAGCATAGTGCTGTTTTAGGATAATAGGGTAATATCAGATCTTTTAAATAAAAAGGGGCCTGATTGTTTAGAGCTTTGAAAGTGAGAAGAAGGATTTTAAACTTAATTCTAAACTCTATGGGAAGCCAATGAAGGGAGGCCAGAACCGGAGAGATATGATCTGTCTTTCTAGTACCTGTTAAAACTCTTGCAGCAGCATTTTGGATGAACTGAAGACTTTTTAGAGATGTTTTAGGACAACCTGATAATAAAGAGTTACAATAATCTAATCTAGAGCTAACAAAAGCGTGGATCAGTTTCTCAGCATCACTCTGAGACAAGATGCTCCTAAACTTAGCAATATTACGCAAATGATAGAAAGCAGTCTTAGAAACAAATTTAATATGTGAATTGAAAAACAGATCTTGATCAAAAATAACTCCAAGGTTCCTCACAGAGCTATTAAGAGAAAGAGTAACTGCATCCAAACTAAAAGTTTGATTTGGAAAGGTATTTCTAAGGTTTTTTTTGGACCAACAAGAATGACTTGAGTCTTATCTGAATTTAATAGCAGGAATTTACAAGTCAACCAATCTTTGATTTCCTTAAGACAGGCTTCTAACTTGGCTAATTGATTACTATCATCTGGCTAAATTGACAGGTATAATTGTGTGTCATCTGCATAACAATGAAAATGTATACAGTGCTTCCTAATGATGTTGCCTAACGGAAGCATATATAAACTAAAAAGAGTAGGGCCTAGCACAGATCCCTGTGGAACTCCATGACTGAGCTTTGAGTTCAAAGAAAACTCATTAATGACATGAACAAACTGGAACTTATAAGATAAATAAGATGTAAACCATTACAATGAAGTTCCATTAAGTCCAACATAGTGTTCTAATCTATCAAGTAGAATATTATGATCAATATTATCAAAAGCTGCACTGAGGTCCAGAAGGACAAGTACAGAAACAAGTCCATTATCAGATGTGATCAGGAGGTCATTAGTGACCTTCACTAAGGCTGTTTCAGTACTATGATGGATTCTAAACCCAGATTTAAACTCTTCAAATAAACCATTTCCCTGCAAGTGGCCAAATAATTGCGTAGCAACAATTCTTTTTAAGATTTTTGAAATGAAAGGGAGATTAGAGATTGGTCTATAGTTAGATAAAACTCCTGGATCCAGCGTTGGCTTTTTGAGTAAGGGTTCATTTACAGCATTTTAAAAGCCTGCGGTACATGGCCTAAAGTTAATAAAAATTTGATTATTTGAAGAATAAAGCTAACAATAAGTGGGAAGACTTCCTTAAATAACCTGGTAGGAATAGGGTCTAAAAGACAAGTTGAAGGCTTGGATGAGTAAATTTTTTGTCTAACTCTAAAAGGTCAATTGGAATAAACTGATCCAAACAGATGTCAGTTGAAGGAGTTGTAGTAGTTACTGTATTTAAGTTAACGGTGGAAAGAATCTGACTGATTTTATCTCTGATAGATGAAATTTTATTATTGAAAAAGTTCATAAAGTCCTGACTCGTAAGCTCTAAGGGAATGCTAGGATTAACAGAGTCCTGACTTTGTCAGCCTGGCTACAGTGCTGAAAAGAAACCTGGGATTATTCTTGTTCTTTTCTATTAATGCATAATAATTTGTTCTAGCTTTTCTCAGAGAATTTTTATAAATTAAAAGATGATTTCTCCAAGCTAAATAGATTTCATCTAAATTGGTGGAGCACCATTTTCTTTCTAACTGGCGAGTCTTCGGTTTTAAGCTACGAGTTTCTGTGTTGAATCAAGGAGTTAGAAATCTCTGATTAGACTTTTTCTTTTTTAAAGGGGCCACCATGTCTAGAGTCTGATGCAGAGAAGCTGTAACACTATCTACCATGCTATCAATTACAGAAGGAGAGAGTTGTCTGTAGCTTATTTCCGTTGTGTTGACACATGGCATACTAACTAACTAACTAACTAACCTTCACTTATATAGCGCTTTTCTAGTCACAAAGACCACTCAAAGCGCTTTCATTAATACTAACCCTCTATTCTAAGGGCCTATAGGAAACAGATATCTAGGGACAATTTAGAACAGCCAATTAACCTAACATGCATGTTTTTTGGCATGTGGGAGGAAACCGGAGAAATCCCGGAGTAAACCCACGCAACACGGGGAGAACATGCAAACTCCACACAGATCACTGTTGGTCGGGGGCTGGGATCGAACCCACGATCCCACGATCCCCACAATCCCCCGGCCAAGGGTAAACTGTGCTGCCGCAGTGCTAACCACTGCGCCACCGTGCAGCCCAAAGCATAGAGGAAACAATCGGCATAAATTTGGTAACATCATCATCTGAGAGGCATCTACTGTAGTAATATTTTTCCTTAGTAGCCAAATAGTCAGAAATGGTAAAATCAAAGGTTAACAGACAATGGTCTGACAGTACAGGGTTATGAGGAAACACTACCAGATTTTCTATTTCTATGCCATATGTCAGAACAAGGTCCAACGTGTGGTGGAGATAATGGGTAGAATTTCCTACTTTCTGAGAAAACCCCATCGAGTCCAATATTGAATTGGAATTGGAATATTGAATTGAATTAAATGCCAAATTAAGGCAATCACTATCCACAATCACTATCCACATCTACATTTATATTAAAGTCCCCTACTATAATTATTCTATCTGATTTCAGCACTAAATCAGCTAAGAATTCGGCAAATTTAGACTAGAAAAGCACTCGGAGAGCGCAGACCTCCACCAAGCCACACAGTTCCCCCCATACAGTGTTTAACATCATAAATAATAATCCTCCATTTATTTTGTGTAACTTTATAGATTCCTTGACCATGAAAAAAATTCCATTCGCAAGTGGCATATATTATTACCTCCGCCAAGGAGATTATGTGATCATTGGCGTTGGTTTGTCTGTTTATTTGTTTGTTTGTTAGCAAGATAACTCAAAAAGCTATGGACGGATTTTCATGAAATTTTCAGATTGTCAGAAATGGGGTATCCTACAGATTATTACATTTTGGTGGTGATCCGGATCACCGTCCAGAAGAAAACCGCCATTAAGGAAAATGCCATTTTCGTCAATAACTACTGAACCACTAATCCTATCATTGTCAATCCAGTTGCTAGTCATATGTTTTCATGGTCAAGGAATCTGAAAACGTACACACAAACACTGTATGGGGGGAACTGTGGCCGCCATTACAGAAAATGCCATTTTCGTGAATACTGAACCACTGATCCTATCATTGTCTATCCAATTGCTAGTCATATGTTTTCATGGTCAAGGAATCTGAAAACATACACACAAACACTGTATGGGGGGAACTGTGGCACTTGGCGGAGGTCTGCGCTGTCCGAGTGCTTTTCTAGTTAGCTATACTGTGATGCTTGTTGCGTGTTTATAGCTTCATTTGTTCTTTTAAAAATTTCAAAGGTTCCCTATATTTTCATTTTTTTTGCATCATTATGCAGATTTATTCCATTTCCTTAGGTCTTAAATGTGTTGTAGAAGCTGTTGAAAACTTGTCCTGTATTATGCAAATTACTGTGATTTCCGTTTTGGAAATCCCAATAAGTAAAAAAATTCCTGGATCCAGACGGTGATCCGGATCACCACCAAAATGAAATCATCTGTAGGATACCCCATTTCTGACAATCTCTGAAAATTTCATGAAAATCCGTCCATAACTTTTTGAGTTATCTTGCTAACAAACAAACAAACAAACAGACAGGCAGACAAACCAACGCCGATGAAAACATAACCTCCTTGGCGGAGGTAATAAAAACTCTGAGCAGGTTGATGGAGGACGATAAACTATGCCAAATAAAATTGGGTTTAGCCTAAAATTGCTAAAATACCCAATACTGAGGACCAGGCCCCCAAAGGAATTATAACGTGTTTTTTGCTTTTCATTTACTAGTAATTTGGAATGGTAAATTGTTGCTACTCCTCCTCCACGACCAGATCTTCTGAGATTTTGAAAGTTTAAATAACCAGAGGGAGTTGATTCATTCAAACCAACATAATCCTCTTGTCCTAACCAAGTCTCTTTAAGGGATATTAAATCAGTCTGATGATCAATTAACAGCTCATGGACTAGCAGAGACTTGGGAGTTAGAGACCTAATATTTAACAAACCGCATTTAATTTTTAAATTATGAGGAGGAAGAGAGGCCAAATCATTAAATTCAGAGGCTTCATGTTTAATTTGAGTTTTACCAACTTTTTATTTAATCACTTTGGGATGCTTATACATTATATTTTTATTTACTTTGGAGGGAGCAGACAATGATTCTCTGATGGGGAAGACAGGGGCTAAGTTGAGGGGTGGTGGATGAAGAGGAGCTGCAGTGAGGCGTGTAAGACTGCGACTCTGCTTCCTGGTCCCAACTCTTGAGTTGTCAATGTTTTGGAAATTTGGATAAAAATGATGCCAGATTGTTAGATAAAAGAGACGCACCATCCAAAGTGGGATGGACGCCATCTCTTCTAATAAGACCAGGTTTTCCCCAAAATGAGCTCCAATTGTCAGCAGTTGTATTGAAGACAAATCTTGGACGACTTCCACCCCGACCTGAGTATGGGTGTGGGGTCAGAAGGTCAAAGGTCACAGTTAACATTCCATGTGCTTCCAGGTGTGACTGTGTAACTGTGTGAATGTGAACAGGGCGTCGTGGAAAAAAGAGGTTTCCTCTCAATGGAACTTCCCTGTATAAATAAAGGTTAAATAAAAAATACTGTAGAATGAGTCAAGCTAGGGTCACCATACTTTGTAGAAAAGATTCACTCTTTGACCCTGAGCGATCTCTATGCTTTTGGGGTTGCAAGGTGAAAGGTCAAGGTCAAAATGCCATATAAACTCCATTTCAACACCAAAGAAAGAGGCTGAGGGGACCACTGGCAACTGCCAGTATTTTTTCAGTTTGTCTGAACAAATCAAAGCGAGATAAATGTGACCAGTGAGGAATGTGTGACTGATGTGATATTCATGAAACATGTTTGTGTTCTCAGAGGTCAGAGGTCACTGTCTTCAGAATCCAGCTGTCTGTCTATGAGGAGTGATTGGTCCAAAGGTTATAATCCATACTTCAGTAATGAACCTGGACCTTCAGACACAAAGTAAGAATCAGTTTCTGCTTTAACTGACTTGCTGAAATATTAGTAGATGAATCTGAACTTGAAGTTTCCTCCCCCAACTGTCAGGCTGAAGCATCAAGCCACAATTGTTAGATTTTCTTTAAATCAAAGAGGCTCAGTAAGTTCAGTAAAGCTTTGTTGGAGTCAGACTTCAGTTCAACTAAAACCTTTCTATTGAGTGTTTGGAGTTTTTCTGCTGTTCTTCAACTGTGTAGTTAATGTGAGTCTCTTCCTGTTCTGTGTTGGAAGTCTGAACAGAGTCGAGCATTTCTATGTTCACTGACTTTGGGATGGAAAGTACAATTATAAAGCTGTTTTTGAGCCATAAGTAAAGTAAAATTTAACACTTTTTTTCAAATCCATTCTGGAATTGTTTCTTATTCATTGTTTCAAATCGAAGTTGATGTAAATGCGCTCATGTAAAGTCAATGATTAATTAATTTATTAGTCCTTCGTTCCAAGGTTCCAAGGTTGTCATAGCCAGGAGTGGCACTGGGGTTAAGCTCCCAGTGCTCATAAAATGCTCCTTACGGCGTGCGTCTCGAAAATCCTCTGACGACTAAGTCCAACTCCTAGCATGCCCGTGTGGTTTAGTCTCTAAGCCCGGCGGAACGGCTTTTAGTAATAGGAGAAGGGGCGAGGGCGGATCTCTGGCGCCTTAAAACCAGATGCTTCGGGTAGATGGTGGCTCGTCAACCTGGGAAGGTAGCCCATCTAGGGGAAGGTAAACCCTGATTTCAAACCTCCGCTACCCTGCGGCACACCCGGTCACGAGAAAGGCTTTTGGAGTCAACCCTGAGAAAAAATCCGGAGTTGGAGCCCCTAAGGCAGTTCTCTGTTGTGCTCAACATCTGCGACGGCGCTGGTGCCAAACTATAGCAGCCCTGCTGTTCCTTTGGATTCATCAGTGACGTGGAGAGGGGGGACATGCTGCGTGGGTAACATCTTGTCCTCCATATCTTCCTGCCCAGGCTTGAATCCTACCAACGCCCAACGCTGGAAGGTAGAACACCGGTGCGCATCGGCCTGTTCAGCCACAGGCGGTGCTATTCCAGCAGAGTAGACATTTAGGATTCTCTTCCATGGTCATCATAGACCGACGGAGCTCGACAAGTCCTTCGTGTGATATTTAAGTCCCACCCTCTCAGAGAAGAATTCCACCTTAACACAGCAGTAATGTTCAGTTTATTAATGAGGTTTTAGTTTTTTTCTACTGAGAGTGGTTTCTACTGTTTTAGTGTCCATGCAGCAACCATGAGAACATCAGAACCACATGGAACACATTCCAGAACAACAACACTAAAGGTTGAACTTCCCAAACTAATCTTTAGATCAGAGGGAACTGTCATGCGGTGACCCTCGCGGATCACCATAAGACGCCAAGAGTCCACCAGTGAGTTTTGCGAAGATGGTGATTTATTAACACAACAAGACGAGACAAGACTGTGAGCCGCTCTCGGCAAAAACACACACAAATCAATACACAAGCTCGCAGGGCGAACCCCAGCCACTACGAGCTAAACTGTGGCATAACATGAGACAACGAACCTGACATGAAGGTCCAATGACACTCTGACAAGACTTGACGAGGTTTTGACAAGGTGTTGACAATATTCCAGCAACCTTACTGCCGCTAGTGCCCGCTTTATGAAGGCGAACACGAACGAACAGTAATGACACACAGCTGACCAGCCTTGACAGGCGGAAGCTCCACCGAGCACCTTCACAATAAGAGCCCGGTGAGGCCAGAATACAACCCACAGCTGTCAAGGCCGGCAGCGAGTTGAGCTTAGCCCGAGCGCGAACAGAACCCAATGCTCGGGTCGTAACAGTACCCTCTTTGCGAGGGCGGGCTCAGAACGCCCCAAGGACCACCCTGCCACCCCCCACTGTGGGTGGCTGGGGGTAGGTTCGGAGGGAGAGAGACCAAACCCAGAAACAAAACAGCGACAAGAACAACTACATACAGGACAATGACAAGACTAACTACTCAGAATAAATCAAAAAATGCACATGGAGAAAACAAAAAGCCAGAACTACCGGGTCAGAAATACTAAACACAAGACTATGACAAAATACGGAATATTCAATAATCAGACAAGATACACAGAGGAAAACTAGGCAACAGTAGAACATAATGCATTCTAGGGCAACTGCAAGACATAACCATAACACAAAATACACAGGGCAGCAAGGACAAGAAAAAATAAGACAGAACAATCATTGTGATGGATCAACCCAGAAAAACCACTACCCCCCCGACAGTCTATGCCGGCCGGCGGAGACCAAGCACCACAGGAACAGTTCAGGTGGTCTCCCCGCGTCCAACAGCCGGCGGGTGGTCATAGGATTCGGAACATGACCAGGCGGCTCACCAAAGTCCAACGCCCAGCACGTCCGCTCCTCTGGGGGTCGATCCAGGACGCCCGAAGACACACACAACATGTCGGGTGGCCGACCCGAGGCGCCGAAACGGCGAAACAGTTCCTCAGGCGGCCGACCCGTGTCCCTCAGCCGCCAGTCCCGGGGAAAAACAGCCCGCGGCGGCCTCCCTGACGAGGACAAAACTCGGGAGAGCCGGGACGAGCGAACAGGAGCCCCCACGGCCCCCGGCGATGATGCACAGGGGCGGTGACTCAGTAGAGGGGACAGATGGCCAGGATGAGCCTGTAATCCGTTCGACGGCGAAAAGTCTTCAGCTCCTTCCCCGTCCGCAGACCACGCTGGCACTGCACCTCCGCTGGACCCCGATCGGGTCCCAGCTGCACCCACGTCGGGCCCCGATTGGGCCAGAACCGCACCCGCGGTGGACCCCGATTGGGCCTCTGACGCACCCACGTTGGACCCCGATTGGGCCAGAACCGCACCTGCGGCGGACCCCGATTGGGCCTCCGGTGCACCCACGTTGGACCCCGATTCGGCCAGAACCGCACCCACGGTGGACCCCGATTGGGCCTCTGGTGCACCCACATCGGACCCCGATTGGGCCACAGCAGCCTCCACGACGGACCCCGACTGGGTCGGTGCAGCTCCGCTGACGATTTCCACCCCCGAAGCTGGGACCTCCAACCCAGTGACTCCGACTCGTTCCACGCCGGCGACACTGCAACAAGGCTCAGAAACAAGACAACCTGAATCAGAATCACCGGTAGCAACAGAACCCAGCGAGACAAGCTCGGGCACAGCAGGCGGCTGCTCCTCACTCGCCTCCCCGAGAGGCAGGCAAAAATGCTCCAACACAGGGGACAGAGACACCAGAGGGAGCACTTGCCTGCACTCGGGCTCTTTTGCCACCCAGGACTCCGACAATCCAGGTTCAGGGCGGCGACTCTCGTCAGCAGGCTCGAACTCAGCTGCATCGGGCTGCGCAGCTGGCAGGATGTCATCTGCAGCCTGAGGTTCCTCCCGCACTGCTGTCCACGCCGATGACCCGTATGGCGTGGGGGCAGGGGACCCTCGACCCACTGGCTCGGACCGCTCCGGCAAGGAGACCCGGGGACTCTTGTTCGTTGGCTCATGCTCCAGACCGCAGTCCGCTCTTCTCCTCCGTCCACGACATGGCTGCAGGGCCGGATCCAGGCTTTCAAGCACTACAGGCCCCCTCTTCATCCGACGACGTTGGCCTGGCGTCGCGGACCGCTCGACAGGGGGGGACACAGAGGCAGCAGGTTTAGTAATTTTTTCTACAGCAGGTGGAGGAAGCTCAGGGGGCTGCGAACCCCAAACTCCACCCCCAGGAGTCAGACAAGGCAATAATCAAGATGTAACAAATTATCATGCACTTGCCTTTCTCCCAGGGCAGAGATGGTTCCTGCTGTAGGGGACGTTGTTCCTCCTTCTCCCCGCTGGATGGCAACAAAGGGCCCCCTGGATGGACGAGGTGGGGCCGCTCTCAGCGGTTCACTGACGGACTCCGCCGGCAGCAGGTCCAGCTGGGGATTCTGCTGAGGTTGACCTGGGCCGTTGCGCCGACGTCGTCGTCGGCCCCCAGATGGCACGCACTCCTGGACCAGTTCCAGGACAGGAACGGGACTCCAACGCGGGGAGCGAGGATGCCTCCTCCTCTGCTTCCTGCTTTCTTCCTCCTCCAGCCCACGAAGTATCTCGCGCTGCGTAGCGAGTTCTTCTCTCCTCATAATCACCTCCGGATGATCGTCATAATGAAGAGGGAGGTTGTCCAGGAGTTCTTCAGCGCAGTCTAGGTGCCAGCGCATATAGCGGGAGTTGACGTCGAAGGTAGCGGCGAGGAGCGCCCCGTCGACGTAATCCAGTGCGCTCGCTAGCTCTTTGCCCAGGCGCCGACCGTGGCCCCCTTGATGACGGCATTCTCCCAGACGTTGACACCCAAACAGGGAAGAACAATTGTCCAATTACTGCAAAAACTCACGGTGAAAGGCGTCTCGGTGTGGCATCTCCGTTTAGACGTCCTGGCAGGAGTATACTGTCATGTGGTGACCCTCGCGGATCACCATAAGACGCCAAGAGTCCACCAGTGAGTTTTGCGAAGATGGTGATTTATTAACACAACAAGACGAGACAAGACTGTGAGCTGCTCTCGGCAAAAACACACACAAATCAATACACAAGCTCGCAGGGCGAACCCCAGCCACTACGAGCTAAACTGTGGCATAACATGAGACAACGAACCTGACATGAAGGTCCAGTGACACTCTGACAAGACTTGACGAGATTTTGACAAGGTGTTGACAATACTCCAGCAACCTTACTGCCGCTAGTGCCCGCTTTATGAAGGCGAACACTAACGAGCAGTAATGACACACAGCTGACCAGCCTTGACAGGCGGAAGCCCCACCAAGCACCTTCACAATAAGAGCCCGGTGAGGCCAGAATACAACCCACAGCTGTCAAGGCCGGCAGCGAGTTGAGCTTAGCCCGAGCGTGAACAGAACCCAGCGCTAGGGTCGTAACATGAACCAGACAGAGATTGTTCTGAACTGTGAATGATGTGAAGAATGCAGATATGGAGCTCTGACTGAGCAGAATAAATCCACTTTAAGAAGAGCAGTGAGTCAGTCAGAAGGTGGATGTTAGTATAGTTGGACGTCACTGCTGCCTTCACCTCTGCTACCTTCATATCAAGCTAAAATATGGGTTTCTATGGAAAACTCATTCAGTGGCTTCATTAGTTTGAACAAATTCAAGTGAAATAAATGTGAGCAGTGATTACTGTGTGACTGATGTTCTGAGAGGTCAGAGGTCATAGTCTCCAGGATCCAGCTGTCTGTCCATGAGGAGTGAGTGGTCCAAAGGTAGACCTCCAGACCTCAGTGATGGACCTGGACCTTCAGAGTAAGATCACTGCTGCTGACTCGTTTCTGACTGTGCTGGAACGTTTGGCGATCTTAGTACATTTTCTGTATTTTAGATGAGAAATTATTTGAAATTTTCACAGAATTCCTTAAAGTTGACTAAAACACAGCTTGTGTCTTTATGGCTTACTCTATAGAGTCTCAGCATCAAGTTCAATCAGAGAAGTTTGACGTTTACCTCGATATTTCCTGCACATCTTCCATCTTCTGTTTTCAGATTCAAAGGCTTTATTATCATGTGCACAATTAAGAAATGCTACATTTCCTGAGCAATGAAATTCTTACTTTGCTCTCCGAACGAATGCCAAGTTAAAGGTACATAAAGAACAGTTCTAATAGGTCATGACCCACTAACACAGTAACTCAATCCTAGTACTGATGGATGCTAACACACACACACCAACACACAGGCAGTAGAGGACTGAAAATGAAGTCACCGGATGACTAAAGTGATAGTGGTATATTGATATCAGAGATGATGTGAACCTGAAATGGCATGAACCTATGTACAGTGTGCAAATGAGCAGTATGCAACAAGCAGTGTATAATTACAAATTATTGATAAGTAGCAGCAGAGATGATATGGACATCAGACGGATGAGACTATATCTACTGTACAGGTGAGCAGTGTGCAAATTTAGCAGCCGGTGTGTGAGTTCCTATATGTAAAGCTGCGTTAGAGTTTTGGGAGTTGTTGTCTGTTTATGAGTCTGATGGCAATGGGAAAGAATTAGTTCTTCAGTCTGATTTTCCTGCATTTCACACTTCTGTACCTCTGACCTTAGGGTAGAAGTGTGAACAGTCTGTGCTGGGGGTGGGTGGGGTCCCGGAGGATGACGTCAGCTCTCTTTTGGACTCTGCGGTGGTAGGTGCTCTGCAGAGAGGGGAGTGGAGTCCTGATGATCTTCTCCGTCTTCACCACTCTCTGCAGGCGTTTGCGCTCCAGGGCAGTGGTGTTTCTGTACCACGCAGTGATGCCGTTGGTCAGGATGCTCTTGATGATGCAGCTGTAGAAATTGTTGAGGATCCTGGAAGACATGCTGAACTTCTTCAGCCTCCTCAGAAAGTACAGTCGCTGTTGAGCTCTCTTGACCAGCTCTGTGGTGTTGTGTGTCCACGTAAGGTCCTGGCTGATGTGGATGCCCACCTATTTAAAGCTGCTCACCTTCTCCACCTCAAGCTTCTGGATGAACAGTGGCCGATGGAGTCTCCTCCTCCCATTCCTCATTTCCACTATCATCTCCTTTGTCTTGTCCGTGTTGAGGGTGAGGTTGTCCTCACAACATAACACCAGGTTGGCCACCTCCCTCCTGTAGGATGCTTCGTCGTCACCAGTGATGCGTCCTATCACTGCTGTGTCATCCGCAAACTTTAGGATGATATTGTCCTTGTGCGAGGCAACACAGTCATGGGTGAAGAGGCCGTAGAGGATGGGGCTGAGAACACAACCTTGTGGGACACCTGTGTTTGTGATGATGCTGGCTGACATCCTGTTACCCATCCTGACAGACTGGGGCCTGCCAGTTAGAAAGTCCAGTAGCTAGTTACAGAGGGTGGGGTGCAAGCCAAGTGAAGACAATTTGTCGGTGAGTTTGTGGGGGATGACCGTGTTGAAGGCGGAGCTGTAGTTGTTAAAAAGCTTCCTAATGTAGGAGTCTTTATCTTCCAGGTGGGAAAGAGAATAATGGAGTGCTGCAGCGATGGCATCTTAGGTGGATCTGTTGGGCCGGTAGGCGTACATCAGGGGGTCCAGGGTGCCCGGTATGCTGTCCTTAATGAGGGGCAGCACCACTCTGTCAAAGCACTTCATGATGATTGGAGTGAGTACTACTGGTCTGTAATCATTCAGACAGGTTGGTGGGCTCCTTTTGGGACGGAGATGATAGTTGTTGTTTTGAAGCAGGAGGGGACTATGCTGTGGTTGAGGGAAAGATTGAAGATTGCTGTGAGAACATCAGTCAGCTCTGCAGCACATGCTCTGAGGGCCCGCCCAGGGATGTTGTCTTGTCCTGCTGCCTTGCGGGGGTTGATATTTCTCAGTGCTTTGTTTACTTGGTCTGGTGAGACTCTTAGTGGGGAAGGGGGTGTGAGTGTGTGCCTCTTTTCTGTGCTATGGCTGATGGTCTCAAAGCTGGTGTAAAAGATGTTAAGATCGTCCGGCAGGCTGTCTGTAGGGCTAGTGGTGCTGCTGTTGGTCCTCTTGTAGTCTGTGATGTGTTGCAGGCCTTGCCACATGCGTCCCGGGTCAGGAGTGGAGTAGAGGCTGTCCAGCCTTTCTCTGTACTGCCTCTTGGCTGTTGTTATAGCCTTCCTCAGTCCATACTTTCCAGCTTTGTACTCGACCTCACAGCCTGATTTAAATGCATGAGAGCGAGCACGCAGCATCTGACGTACCTGACTGCTGATCCAGGGCTTCTGGTTGGGGAACTTCCTGACCTGTATGGTGGGTACAATGGTATCAACGCATGTGCTGATGTACACAGTCACGTATTCAGCATAATCCTGTATGTTAACAGAAGAGTCCTCTTGAGTGGCTGCAGCTTTAAACACATCCCAGCCTGTGCAGGCAAAACAGTCTTGCAGGATGTTCTCAGTCTCTGGAGTCCAGCGCTTAATTTGCTTAGTAACTGGGTTTGTTTGTTTCAGCTTTTGTCTGTAGGCTGGGTACATAAACGGTGAGATGTGATCTGACTGTCTGAAGTGGGGGCGGGGTGCCGCTCTGTAGGTGCCACGTATGTTGGAATAAACATGATCCAATGTGTTTTTATCGCGGGTGGGAATATCCACATGCTGGTAATATTTGGGGAGTACGGTCCGTTAATTGCACTGGTTAAAGTCACCAGCAACAATAAAAACAGCATCGGGATGTTTCAGCTCTACTGCGCTGATGACATCGTGGAGTTTGTTTAGCGCTACTGTGTAGTTGCTTTGTGGACAGATGTGTACAGCGGCCAAAAACACAGCGGTAAATTCCCTCGATAAATAATAGGGGCGGCATTTCAACAGTAAAAACTCCACGTCGGGCGAGCAGTGCTCGTTAACGGTCTGTACATCTCCACACCACGAGTGGTTTATAAATACACCCCCTCCCCTCGTCTTACCAGAGTCTCCTGTTCTGTCTGCCCGGTGTGTTGAGTGGGTCTGGAGCTTAATAGCGCTCTCCGGGACTCTGTTTGAAAGCCAAGTTTCACAGAATATTAGGGCACAGCACTCTCTTGTCTCCCGCTGGTCTTCAATCCTTGCTCTTAGTTCATCTAGCTTATTTTCCAAAGACCGAACGTTTGCAATTAACAGACTGGGTAGCGGTGGCCGGCTGGAGCGAGCCTTTAGCCTAGCCTGTAGCCCTCGTCTCTTGCCTCGGCTTCGGCGCCTTCAACCCCGCCTTCAATGCGCTTCCTTCGGGTCAGCATGCTCACGCGGGCTCGGTGCTTCGGGACCTTCCTGGGGGTGCTGATGGTCATCGTTGGGGCAGATGATGCATTGCAGGTTGGGTGGTATAAAGCCAGTAAACTCCGTGTGGCTGCTTGACTTGGCGATATCCAGTAGTGTTTGTCGGTCCCATGTTAGCAGTGCATGACCTCCATGCGCTGTAGAAAGAAGAACAACTATGCAGAAAAGGAGAAAAGTCGGCATTCTGGAGCGGAATGAGCAAAGACGCTCGCCAACAGTGGGCGCCATCTTTTTTCTCTCACTGACATGATCCAGTAAAGACTGAACCTCCTAAACTAATGTGGAGATCAGAGGGAACCAGGACAAGATTATTTTGAAATGTGAAAGATTGAAATGATCAAAAATTTGGAGCTCTGAGTGAGCAGAATAAATCTGCTTTTATAATATTGTCAAAACTAATTTAAGTAATGCAACTTTGTCAATAATAAATTCATGTGTTATTGATAATGAATGTTTGGAACTTGATAAACTGGGTAGAACTTTTGCTGGAACCCAGAAAAGCTGTTCAGGAATAATTAAAATGAAGACCTTCATCATTGGCAGATCCATCAGGGTGATTACAGACTGAATTTATTCATTTATTTCAACTTCATTTAACCAGGAAATCCCTTGAGATTTGCATCTCGTTTTTGAGGGAGACCTGGCAGCACACCAGTACATAGAACAATGGGACAACAGTCAGTACATCTGAAACCATTAAAAAAAAAAAAGAAGATAAAAACCAGTTTAACAAATCAATAAAAACCACTAAAAACATGACCCAAATTAAAAAAATCCAGTTGGGGAAAAGCATTTCCATTCCTGTATCATATGTGTCCTTGTCAAGGTTTTATATTTGTTTATGCTGGATTCAGACAGAGAAGTAGCTCCACTTTCACTTTTCTCTGTGACCATCTGAGCTTCTGCAAAGTGACGTCAAAAATCTGCTGAGTCATCAAAGTATTTTAGTAATGAAGAACTGTGTTGACAGAGGGAGGAAGAGGAGCGATGTTCCTGTGGAGGAGCAGCTGTCCTGCTGTTCTTTGTGTCACGACGTCCTGAAGGATCCAGTCTCTACCAGCTGTGGACACTGGTTCTGCAGACAGTGCATCTCCACATACTGGGACCAGTCTGCTTCATCAGGATCCTCCTCCTGTCCCCAGTGTGGGAAAAGATCCAAAACTGGTGAGAGTGTAAAAATCTTCAGATTTCTAAACACATCCAGTCTTGAAACTGGTCTTGTTCTTCTCTTCAGACAAAGTAAAGAGATGTTTCATACCTTTGACATGTTTCGACTGTCATCTGCAGTCTTCTTCAGAAAATGTTGTCTGACATCCATGACGTGTCGCATTAGCTGTTTTATCCTTTCCGTAGGCGTGACCGACCTGACAGATCTACCAGGTCATTCACGCCCCCCGCCATGCGATGGGCTCTGGAGGAGAGAGTCCGAGGTGTGTGAGAGCATGAAGGCTCCATCATCTCGGTTCGTGGTGTTGTGGGCCCACTTCCTGATTTCAGTTAATTCTTTGATCCAGCGTTTGTGTTTGTTGTCCTCTGATCCAGTTATTTTTCCTTTGTTCCAGTCCATGATGCGGTTGCTTATCTGGCAGTGGTCTGATGTTGCTGATTTGAGGTTTTCCTGTTCTGCCTTTTCTTTTTATGTTCTTGTCAGTCATCCTGCAGTTTCTTTTTCACATTCTTTTTGGTGTTCCCTTTTCTGTGTTGCAAGCATCCTTCCCATTTCTCCTATGTACAGGGGTGTGACAAAATGTTTGCCTCCTTCCTGATTTTGTGGTGATCCGCACTGTGTGTGCCTTTGCCCTAATTATCCTTCACAGCTGTGGGCACACCTGCATCCCCTCATTAAGCACCCTTTATAAGGAACGCTTCCCAGAAGGCAGCACGGAGGTGTCTACGCTCTTTCCCAGGAAGAACTCCTACCTAGAGTCTTCCTCCACTACTCTACAACGTTCCGTTTCCCCAACGGCACATAAGCCCTACAGAGTGTTTCTCTGCAACCGCCTCTTTTCCCTTTGTTCCCTGTGCACAGGTGGACCACCCTCCAGGCGGATCTTCCTTTCCTCCTGGTGGCGGACCGGACCTCGTCTGTGTTCAGCAGCTTCCCTCTTCTCACTCACGCTGAGCTGGAGCACACGGCACGCATCCTTCACTCCAAGCTGAACTGTAAATATTCTGCACCTGCACCACGGCACCACAGTGGAACGCTGGACCGGTATTGGATCATCATCTCTTCAGAGCCAGATTAACTCTTTTCTGCTGTAAGACTATAAAATCTCTGTTAACTTCATTATCTGTCAGCCAGAGTCTAACCTCTCTATCTCTGCTGTCATTCCAGGGTTGCCAGACCTGTCCCGCTGTGCACGCTCCTTCTCCTGCTACACTTCACTCCCACAACACCATACGCACACACAACCCTACACTCTCATTCAATAAAGGATCATTATTGTTGCTGAACCTGTGTCTGCTTCTGGGTGTTTCTGGATTCATGTCAGTACGTCTCCATCAAGAAACCCCAGCAGACAGTACTTTACACCATGGAGGCTCACTTGGATCAATTAACACACCAGCAACAGGTAATCTTAACCCAACTTACAAACATTAAGTCACGACTGACCAGCTCTCCCCGCTGCAGTCTCCTCCACCTGCTTCTCAGGATCTGGCCAGGCCGGTCAATTCCTCCCAGGCTCCACCTCCTCCTGTCCGGTTAACCCCCGTCCCCACTCCCACCCGCTTTGGTGGTAAGTTAGGGGAGGCACGGGGTTTCTTGTTGCAATGCAGCTTAGTGTTTCAGCGTATGCCAGGGGATTTCCCCACTCATCATAGCCAGATTTGTTATATGGTGAATTTATTGGAGGGACGGGCTTTGGCGTGGGTTACCGCCATTATGACCCGACCCAATTACGCTAATTACACGTATGACCAATTTGTAGCTGAATTTTCTGAAGTCTTTGACCATTCTGATCGGGATAGCATTCTCACCTCTCGCCTCCTTATTTGAGACGGGGTCAAATCGGTTGATTACCCAGTGGGTTTTTGGGCAGTGGCTGCTGAGGTGGGGTGGGCGGAGGCGTCATTGTGTAGCATTTTTGTCCAGAGCCTTAGCTCCAGCTTGAGGGATGAGTTGGCCCAGGGGGAAAGACCCACTAAGCTTAATGAGCTCATTTCCCTAGCTATCTCCATTGACAACAGGTTAAGGGAACGGGCTAGTGAGTGTCGCTCAGGTACTCTAAAATCTCGCCACTCCCCGCAGTCTCCCCTTTGAGCCCTCCCCCCTCTGAGTCCCCAGGGGAGGATGAGCCCCCGACGACAATGCCGCCATTATCTGGGGCTTTGTTTATATTGTGGTAGTGCTGAGCATGAGGTTGCGTCCTGTCCCAATCGGGTAAAAGGGGGAGTCCATTAGTCACTGTAGGGGGACTAACGGACGGTGGCAGTATTAAGACCCCTACATGCCTTATGTTACCCATTCATTTTAAACACTCACGCACTGAAATGTCCTCACATGCTCTCATTGACTCTGGGGCAGAACAAAGCTTTATTTTGGAGGGTCTGGCAACTTGGCTGGGGCTTCCATACCACAACCTGGAGAGGCCTCTCAAGCTGATTACTCTCTCCAAGTCTCCAAAATGCCCCTCGCCATCGTCACCAAGCAGACTGCTCCCGTCTCTGCTGGTCTCAGGTAATCATCGTGAGCACATGAGGTTTTTTGTGCTTCCTTCCACCGCCTCTCCTGTCATCTTGGGATTCCCGTGGTTAAGCTTACACAATCCCTCTATTGATTGGGGTACGGGCAGAATTTTGTCATGGAGTACATTTTGTCTGGGTACATGCCTGCAATCTGCTACTTGTCCTCCTTCTGTTTCCCTCAGTTCTCAGGATTCGCCTCCACCGGATGTCTCATCTGTGCCCACAGAGTACCACGACCTGGCAGCGGTATTCAACAAGGCCAAAGCCCTGTCACTTCCCCTCCGCCGCCCATATGATTGTGCCATCAATCTCCTGCCGGGGGCTCCCTTGCCTTCGAGTTCACTCTACAGCCTCTCTGCTCCGGAACGTGAGGCCATGGATAAATACATTAAGAAGTCCCTGAGTTCAGGTATCATCAGGCCGTCCTCCTCGGCGGTGGGGGCAGGATTTTGATTCCCTCAAGGGAGCCAGGGTCTTCACCAAATTTGATCTGCGGAATGCTTATCACCTGCTCTGCATCAAGGAGGGGGGTGAGTGGAAGACTCGTTTTTGCACCCCTAGTGTCCATTTTGAGTATTTTATTTTGCCTTTTGGGTTAACCAGTGCTCCTGCCATTTTCCAGTGGCTTATTAATGATGTGCTGAGGGAATTTCTGGATGCATTTGTGTTTGTTTATCTTGACGGTATTCTGATCTTCTCTCGTTCTCTAGAGGAACACCGTATCCATCTCAGATGTTTCCTGCAGCGCCTACTGGAGAACCAGCTGTATGTCAAGGCTGAGAAGTGCGAGTTTCATGTCTCTTCCACTACGTTCTTGGGATTTGTGATCTTGCATAAGAAGATCATTGCTGATCCAGAGAAGGTAAAGGCCGTGGTGGAGTGGCCTGTTCCCTCTTCCCGCAAACAACTCCAACAGTTTTTGGGCTTTGCTAACTTCCATTGCCGTTTCGTCGAAAACTACAGCATTATTGCTTTACCTCTCACCTGCCTGACCTCCACGAAGGTGCCGTTCCGCTGGACTGAGGAGGCAGGGGTGGCATTTTCTAAGCCTTAGGCTGAGTTCACCCTCCCCCCCCATTCTGGCCCAGGTTGACCCCGCTCTGCAGTGTTTGGTGGAGGTGGACGCCTTGGATTTCTGGGTGAGGGTGGTGCTTTCCCAGCGCTCCCCCATTGGCGACAAGGTCCACCCCTGCGTGTTCTTCTCCTGTCAGCTGTCTCCTGCTGAGAAGAACTATGATGTGGGAGACAGGGAGCTTCTAGCCATGAAGTTGGCCTTGGAGGAGTGGTGTCACTGGCTGGACTGCACTTCACTGCCATTCGTCGTCTGAACGGATCATCAGAACCTGGAGTACCTCCGGACTGCTAAACGGTTAAACGCCAGACAAGCCCACTGGTCCCTGTTTTTCTGGAGATTCAACTTCACCATCACCAACCGCCCGGGTTCGAAGAATACCAAGCCTGACGAGCTCTCTAGACAGTTTTCACCTGAGGCTGCCGAGACGACAACAAACCCTATTGTTCCTCCTTCCTGCATTGTGGGCATGCTGTCCTGGGACATTAGGGAGAAGGTTAGGAGAGCGCAGTTGACAGAGCCCGACCCAGGTGGAGGGCCAGCGGGGTGGGTGTACGTGCCCTCTGCTGTCTGGGGGGAGGTGATTGACTAGCTGCAGTTCTCTAGGATTATGTGCCATCCTGGGGTAGCACGCACTGTGGCCCAGTTACAAAGGTCCTTCTGGTGGCCCTCTCTGCGGAAGGATGTGGGTGAATTTATCCATGCCTGCCCTCACAGTGCAACCAGCAAGTCATCCTTTTCTCCATCGGCAGGCCTGTAGCACCCCCTCCCCGTCCCCAGCCGACCCTGGTCCCACGTCGCTCTGGATTTTGTAAATGGTCTAGCCCCCTCTGCAGGCCACACTGCCAAGGATACGGCGGATCTGCTGGTTTTGCACGTGGTCCGGCTTCATGGCATCCCGGCAGACATCGTGTCAGATCGTGGACCCCAATTCATCTCTCAAGACTGGCGGTCCTTCTGCAAGGCTATGGGGGCCACGGTGAGCTTGTCTTCAGGATATCACCCTCAAAGCAATGGCCAGTGTGAGCACACTAATCAGGAGCTGGAGGAGGCCCTGAGGTGCATCACGGCCTCAAATCCAGTGTCTTGGAGTACTTACTTACCTTGAGTTGAGTATGCGCAAAACACTGCTGTCTTTTCTGCCACTGGTCTCTCCCCTTTTGAGGTTTCTTTAGGCTACAACCCCCCGCTGTTCCCGGAGGAGGAGGAGGAGGAGATCGCCATTCCCCCGGTCCAGGCTCACATCAGGCATTGTCGGCGACTCAGGAAGTCCACCAAGGCTGTTCTGCGACACACTGCAGCCCACAATACAGTGATCACCAACTGCCATAGGACCCAGGCTCCCTCCTACCGTGTGGGGCAGCAGGTATGGCTCTCCACTTAAAGCATCAACCTGAAGGGTGAGACCAGGAAGTTGTCACAGCATTTCATTGGCCCTTTTGCTATAACGGACGTCATCAACCCCGTTGCTGTGCGCCTGGCTCTTCCTGCCTCTATGCGCATCTGACCTACCTTCCATGTCTCCCAGGTTAAGCCGTTCGAGTCCAGCCCACTGTGTTCCCCACCCAGGCCGCCACCCCCACCCATGATGATCTATGGTGGTCCTGCACATCAGGTCAATCTCATCCTGGATGTCCACCGCAGAGGGCGCAGTCTGCAATATCTGGTGGACTGGGAGGGGTATGGACCTTATGCGCGATCCTGGGTGCATCCTTTGTTCGTGTTGGATCCTCAACTCATCAGGGAGTTCCATCAGACGCACGCAGACAGGTTAGAACAGCCGCCGTGAGGCGTCCCGTGGCGGGGAAGGGGTACTGTGGTGAGCCGCGCTGTGTGTACCTTTGCCCTAATTAGGTGGGCACACCTGCATCCCCTCATTAAGCACCCTTTATAAGGAACGCTGCCCAGAAGGCAGCACGGAGACATCTACACTCTTTCCCAGGAAGAACTCCTACCTAGAGTCTTCCTCCACTACTCTACGAGTTTCCTCGCTCCTCAACTGCTTCTCACCTCACAAGAGTTCTGTCTCCCCAACGCCATGTAAGTTTTACAGAGTGTTTCTCTGCAACCACCTCTTTTCCCTTTGTTCCCTGTGCACAGGTGGACCACCCTGCAGGCGGACCTTTCCTTCCTCCTAGCGGCGGACCGGACCTCGTCTGTGTTCAGCAGCTTCCCTCTTCTCACTAATGGTGAGCTGGAGCACACGACACGCATCCTTCACTCCAAGCTGCACTATAAATATTCTGCACCTGCACCACGGCACCACAGTGGAACGCTGGACCGCTATTGGATAATCATCTCTTCGGAGCCAGATTAACTCTTCGCTGCCGTAAAACTATAAAATCTCTGTTAACGTCACTATCTGTCAGCCAGAGTCTAACCTCTCTATCTCTGCTGTCATTCCAGGGTTGCCAGACCTGTCCCGCTGTGCACGCTCCTTCCCCCGCTACACTTCACTCTCACAACACCATACGCACACACAAACCTACACTCTCATTCAATAAAGGATCATTATTGTTGCTGAGCCTGTGTCTGCTTCTGGGTGTTTCTGGAATCATGTCAGATTTCTCATTTTTTTGTATGTTTGTCACACTGAAATGTTTCAGATCATCAAGCAAATTTAAATATTAGACAAAGATAACACAAGTAAACACAAAATGCAGTTTTTAAATGAAGGTATTTATGATAAAGGGAACAAAATCCAAACCTACATGACCCTGTGTGAAAAAGTGATTGCCCCCTAAACCTAATAACTGGTTGGGCCACCCTTAGCAGCAGCAACTGCAATCAAGCGTTTGTGAAAACTGGCAGTGAATCTTTTACAGCGCTGTGGAGGAATTCTGGCCCACTCATCTTTGCAGAATTGTTGTAATTCAGCCACATTGGAGGGTTTTCGAGCATGAACCGCCTTTTTAAGGTCATGCCACAGCATCTCAATCGGATTCAGGTCAGGACTTTGACTAGGCCACTCCAAAGTCTTCATTTTGTTTTTCTTAACCCATTCAGAGGTGGACTTGCTGGTGTGTTTTGGATCATTGTTCTGCTGCAGAACCCAAGTGTGCTTCAGCTTGAGATCACGAACAGATGGCCGGACATTCTCCTTCAGGATTTTTTGGTAGACAGCAGAATTCATGATTCCATTTACCACAGCACGTCTTCCAGGTCCTGAAGCAGCAAAACAGCCCCACACTATCACACTACCACCACCATATTTTACTGTTGGTATGATGTTCCTTTTCTGAAATGCTGTGTTACTTTTACGCCGGATGTAATGGGACACACACCTTCCAAAAAGTTAGACTTTTTCTCGTTAGTCCACAGAGTATTTTCCCAAAAGTCTTGGGGATCATAAAGATATTTTCTGGCAAAACTGAGACGAGCCTTTATGTTCTTTTTGCTCAGCAGTGGTTTTCACCTTGGAACTCTGCCATGCAGGCCATTTTTGCCCAGCCTCTTTCTTTTGGTGGAGTCATGAACACTGACCTTAACTGAGGCAAGTGAGGCCTGCAGTTCTTTGGATGTTGTTGTGGGGTCTTTTGTGATCTCTTGGATGAGTCGTTTCTGCTTTCTTGGGGTAATTTTGGTCAGCCAGCCACTCTTGGGAAGATTCACCAATGTTCCATGTTTTCACCATTTGTGAACAATGACTCTCACTGTGGTTTGCTGGAGTCTCAAAGCTTTAGAAATGGCTGGAAAATTAAACTCAGCTTTCCAAAGATGTCATAAACCACAGTTAATTTATGTTTTATCAGGGGGGCAATCACTTTTTCAAACAGGGCCATGTAGGTTTGGATTCTTTTACCCTTAATAATAAACACCTTCAATTAAAAACTGCATTTTGTGTTTACTTGTGTTATCGTTGTCTAATATTTAAATTTATTTGATGATCTGAAACATTTAAGTGTGACAAACATACAAAAAAAATGAAAAATCAGGAAGGGGGCAAACACTTTCTCACACCACTGTATGTTTTCCTGCATGATATTTCATAAATTATGTTGCATTTTTTTCTTGGTTGTATTTTGTCCTTGGGGTGAACCAAAAGCTGCGGCAGTTTTGTGTGGGGTTTTATCGCTGTGTTTATTTCCGTGTTTTTTCATGATTCTTTGTATGGGTTCAGTTATTCCCTGAATGTATGGTCGGGTCACTGTCTTTTTGATGTTTTCTGTTTTTGGTGTGTCTTATCCTTTTAGTTTTTGCTCATGGTCTTTGTTTTGGACTCAACGTTTTCCTTTGTTTATTGCCCACGAGTGCACGCCCATAGAAAGCAAGTAGTGCTGTCTGAAACAGGCAGCCCAGTCAGGCTTTCCAGGCCCAGATGTAGGTTGTGTTTAAAGTGGAATACAGAGGTGAAGCCTATATGTAGGCAATCACACATGTTAGACTTTGACAAATATAAAAGGGACTGAACTGAGATTTATTTGATTGTGTGAATATTAATTATAGAATAATTGAAAATGAATGGGACATCCAATAGTAGCCACTGTTTAAGAAGCGCTTGTTTATTTTTTTGTCTGATCACTTATTTGTGTGATCTTTGATGACTTATATTCATAATAGTGTATGTTGCACTTTGGGGAATGGGAGTTGTTCAGTCAACATTATAATTTAGTTTATACAGTGGGGCAAAAAAGTATTTAGTCAGCCACCAATTGTGCAAGTTCTCCCACTTAAAAGATGAGAGAGGTCTCCAATTTTCATCATAGGTATACCTCAACTATGAGAGACAAAATGAGAAAAAAAAAATCCAGAAAATCACATTGAAGGATTTTTAATGAATTAATTGGTAAATTCCTCAGTAAAATAAGTAGTTGGTCACCTACAAACAAGCAAGAGTTCTGGCTCTCACAGACCTGTAACTTCTTCTTTAAGAGGCTCCTCTGTCCTCCACTCATTACCTGTATTAATGGCACCTGTTTGAACTCATTATCAGTATAAAAGACACCTGTCCACAACCTCAAACAGCCAGACTCCAAACTCCACTATGGCCAAGACCAAAGAGCTGTCAAAGGACACCAGAAACAAAATTGTAGACCTGCACCAGGCTGGGAAGACTGAATCTGCAATAGGTAAGCAGCTTGGTGTGAAGAAATCAACTGTGGGAGCAATTCTTAGAAAATGGAAGACATACAAGACCACTGATAATCTCCCTCGATCTGGGGCTCAACGCAAGATCTCACCCCGTGGGGTCAAAATGATCACGAGAACGGTGAGCAAAAATCCCAGAACCACACGGGGGGACCTAGTGAATGACCTGCAGAGAGCTGGGACCAAAGTAACAAAGGCTACCATCAGTAACACACTACGCCGCCAAGGACTCAAATCCTGCAGTGCCAGACGTGTCCCCCTGCTTAAGCCAGTACATGTCCAGGCCCGTCTGAAGTTTGCTAGAGAGCATTTGGATGATCCAGAAGAGGATTGGGAGAATGTCATATGGTCAGATGAAACCAAAATAGAACTTTATTGTAAAAACTCAACTTGTCGTGTTTGGAGGAGAAAGAACACCATACCTACTGTGAAGCATGGGGTTGGAAACATCATGCTTTGGGGCTGTTTTTCTGCAAAGGGACCAGGACGACTGATCCGTGTAAAGGAAAGAATGAATGGGGCCATGTATCGTGAGATTTTGAGTGAAAACCTCCTTCCATCAGCAAGGGCATTGAAGATGAAACGTGGCTGGGTCTTTCAGCATGACAATGATCCCAAACACACCACCCGGGCAACGAAGGAGTGGTTTCGTAAGAAGCATTTCAAGGTCCTGGAGTGGCCTAGCCAGTCTCCAGATCTCAACCCAATAGAAAATCTTTGGAGGGAGTTGAAAGTCTGTGTTGCCCAGCGACAGCCCCAAAACATCACTGCTCTGGAGGAGATTTGCATGGAGGAATGGGCCAAAATACCAGCAACAGTGTGTGAAAACCTTGTAAAGACTTACAGAAAACGTTTGACCTTTGTCATTGCCAACAAAGGGTATATAACAAAGTATTGAGATGAACTTTTGTTATTGACCAAATACTTATTTTACCGAGGAATTTACCAATTAATTCATTAAAAATCCTTCAATGTGATTTTCTGGATTTTTTTTCTCATTTTGTCTCTCGTAGTTGAGGTATACCTATGATGAAAATTGGAGACCTCTCTCATCTTTTAAGTGGGAGAACTTGCACAATTGGTGGCTGACTAAATACTTTTTCCCCCCACTGTATGCGTAGTTTATAGTCTATCATCAATAAAGTCATGCAGTATTATAACAGGACATGTTTAGGAATATTTGAGACCCATTGTAGTGCATCCTTTTATGTTTTAGCAATATTATAAGTACAAAACACAAAACATTTTTATTATTTTGAATTTGTATCTTGTATACTCAGAGGGAAATTCAGGGCATCCACGGTACGGCGCCGATCCCTTCACCAGCGACACACACACACTCACACACACACACACGTTTGGCTGCAAGTTTTGTATCAGTGTTTCCCATTTGTTTGTAAATATTGAAATAAAAATGATTTATTTTGTTATTTGGACACTTTTTTTCATGGGCTGCACGGTGGCGCAGTGGTTAGCACCGCGGCAGCACAGTTTTACCCTCGGCCGGGGGATCGCGGGGATCATGAGATCGTGGGTTCGATCCTTGCGCCCGGCCAACAGTGATCTGTGTGGAGTTTGCATCTCCCCGTGTTTGCGTGGGTTTACTCCGGGATTTCTCCGGTTTCCTCCCACATGCCAAAACATGCAGGTTAGGGAGTTAAGGGGCGCTTGCGCACACAGAGACCGGCAGCTGGTGGCTTGTCACTGGACTGCAGAACAAATCTACCTACGGGTACAAAATAAGTCCCCAAAAAAAAAAAATAAATTTGCGTCTTGTTGTCATTTTGTCAAAGCATGTCTTCACATATAATATGCAGTTGATCTGGTCATTCTGCTCCACAGTGAAGCAGCAGTCAAGACTTTTGTGTACCACTGACCGGGCAGGCTGAGCGTGTCTCCCCCCGAATATTCATGGAGCGCACGGTGGGACACCGGTGTTGGCCGGTTAGAGTCTCAGCTGCTGTCTTTCCCGTGTGCCAGCGATGTCATTGCGGCACCACGGGTCCCCAGCAGCGCCCCTTTCCCCGGCACCTCGTGTTCTCTATGGCAAATATATCCATTACACCAACACAACTTTATGGTATATAGCAGCTCCATACTCGTGGATGCATGGGCCCCCGGCAGCCCCCCCCCAACACACACACACACACACCCACACCTTGTGTTCTCTATGGCGAATACGTAACTTTATGGTATATATTTTGACTGAGCGGCTCCATACTCATGGATGCACACCCTCGTAATCTCAGCAGCAAGCGTTGTGGTGACCAACAGGTTGTGATGCTGTGTTAGCTAATCCGCATGGTCGTGATGGTGCATATTGTCCAATCAGCATGGCCGTGAAGTGGTGTATTCTCTAATGAGCACGGAGTCAATCCAAAACCCCGCTCACACTTCTTGAAGCCAGGGGATGAAGACATAGAGCGGTCACACAGCGTTGGCTAAAGTTTTGTTTATAAAAATTATATATTTTGACTGAGTGACTCCACATTCGGGGATGCACACCCCCGTAGCTTCAGCAAAGCATGTTTAAAATCTTAGGCCAGTGTGACGAACGGTTTGAGAGATAGCTGAGGAACACACACACAAACACACACACAGATTTCTTGAATTTGACAGTCCATGAGTGCGTCTCCTATGTGCCGTTCTTCCTTCTGTCTGTCCTCTTCATCGGTGATGATGGTGGTCCGTTCATATAATGTCCTCACCACTGACAGTTTGTGTGCTCAGATGTGTTCAGATGTCCAGAGGAGGTATTGGTCTGTGTGTGTTGTTTTCCTGTATACTGTGATTTTGATGTGGCCGTCCTTATGGTGAATTTTTATGTCTGGAAAGTTTATGGTCTTGTTTGTTTCTTCTTCTTGTGTGAATATGATGTCTCCAGTGCTGTCTATGGTATTCAGGTTGTCTGTAAGTTCTTGTGTGTGTCCATGCTCTATTTTTTCCAGGATGTCATCCACATTTCTTTTCCTGAACGTGGGTCTGCTTGATGTGGTAAATGGTAAATGACGTTCACATATACGTCACTTTTTCTAATCCCCAGATGACCAAAGCGCTTTACAGATCCTGCTATCCACCCATTCACACACTGACGGCAGTGGAGCTGCCATACACAGGCGCTGGCCTGACCCACCAGGAGCAGCTGTGTGGGGGCTGTGTTGATGGCTTTGATTTCCAGGTCTTCCATGAAAAAACTACTCATTATTGCAGAAAGTGGGTCTTTCATTGTGAATCCTTCTTTTTGTCTGTATATTTTGTTTTCAAGTTGGAAGTAGGTGGATTTGGCAACAAGAGAGTTGATATGTCGTTAACTGTACGGTTTCTGCATTTTTGTGTTTTATCCTTCTTGAGGTGTTCCTGTACAATGTCTAGTGTGACATCAGTGGGGGTTTTTGTGAATAATGACACCACATCATGAGAGATGAATATCTCGTCTGTTTCCACTTTCAGGTTGTTGAGTTCATGTGTCAGTTCTTCTGAATTTTTACAGTAATGTTCTGTTAGTCCAAGGATGTTTCTTTGTCCATGATGACTGTCGTCCTGCCTTTATCTACCACTAATATAATGATTGTTTTATCTTGCCTGAGTGTGTCTATGGCTTTTTCTTCCTCTCTGGTCATATTTCTTTCTGGTAATTTGGCAGATTTTAAGACTCCTGCCACTGCATTTTGTATTTCTGCTTTCTCTCCTTGGTCTTGGATTGTTTCACATGCCAGTTCTGTTGCTAATATATATTGTTCATGTGGGATTTTTTTTTTCTTTTGATGGGGCATGACTGACTTGGCAGATCTGTTAAATCTGTCAGGTCGGTCACACCTCAGGAAAGGATAAAACAGCTGATGTGACACGCCATGGATGTTAGACGACATTTTCTGAAGAAGACTGCAGGTGACAGTCGAAACATGTCAGAGGTGTGAAACATCTCTTTACTTTGTGTTAATACATGGATGGACAACTTTGGTGGTAGTGAGGGTGACACATTTTTTTTTTCCTCATTTCCTGAGGGCCAGATTTTACATGTAAACCTTCCGTGGGGGGCATTATTTCATGCAAAGTCAAAAGTTTCACAATTAAAACTGAAAATGCAAATAAAATAAAAGCTACTCAGGGCTTTATCATATTAGAATTAAAATTATTGATAAAACTGTATCATGACCTACTTTTTAAAACTCTCTCCATCAAAATGATGAGCAAAGGGACTTCCGGTTATGGCGGCCGCCTAGAAGGACACGTATCACTCTGCTCTGCTCCTGGAAATAAAAATTCGGCAAATAACTCTCTCATTTGGAACAGAACTTTTCCCAGCGTTTGGGTGAGGATATGCCGGTGAAGACTAAGGCTGGGAAATCAGGAGGGGGAAAAATTGAATCGCCGAAGCAGTCCAAATTAACGGACTTTAAAGTTGGTGGCGCAGTAGAAAAAGCTGCGGATATGGCGGATGAAACTAGCGGTGGTGCGGTAACTGCTGCTGCTGACGATGGCGGCACAGGTGCAGTGCTGGCTGCCATTAGCTCAATGAGAGCAGACTTTTCCGCTAAACTTGATGGGATTATGGCAGCGTTGGATGCAATGAGAAAGGAGTTGGGTGACTGCGTGGAGCGAGTGACGCAGGCGGAGCTTCGTGTGTCAAGTGCGGAGGATGAAATCAGCGGACTTCAAATAAAGGTGCGCACTTTGGAAAAAAAAAATAAAGATCTGGAAAATAACGTTCTGGACTTGGAATCTCGGTCCAGACGGAACAACCTGAGGTTGGTGGGTTTACCGGAAGGAGCCGAAGGTCGTGATTCATGCTCCTTTTTGGAGGGGTGGATCCCGGAGGCGCTGAACAACGCGGAGCTAAAATCATCAGTCGTCTTGGAAAGCTCCCACCGAATTGGCCCACCGAGAGGTAACAAGGCAGCACCGAGGACGTTAATTATGAAGTTTCTCAGCTACAGAGACAGGATGACGATCTCCAACGCGGTGCGGGCCAAAGGAGAAATTAAATACCAAGATCAGCAGGTGCGGTTCTACCCAGATTTGGCCTCAGGAATCCAACAATTAAGGAAGCAGTTTGACCCCATCCGCAAAGAACTGCGCAACCTTGAGATTTGTCATGGAGTGATTCACCCTGCAAGACTTCTGGTCACATATGAGGGCAGAACACGCATCTTCAAGACCCCCGAGGAGGCGCAGGAGCTCATCAAGAAGATCCAGGAAGAGACTGGTGGGAGCTAAGCATGAACAGAATATAGGGTAGAATATTTGAGCATTTAACTGATTAGAAGCATATAACAAGATTACAAAATATAGAATGTATTACATATTAAAAAAAAAAAAAAGTACAAAATTGCTAAAAAATTTTGGAGTTAAATTGGAAAATTACAGAAGAGAGTTAATGTTACGTTATTAAAAGCAGTAGAGTTAGGGTGATTGGGAGGATGAAGAAGGAGTGGCTTTGGCTGTTCCTCGTGGGTGTGGAACGGTCGATGGCTATATCGGGAGACGGAATTTTTCTTTTGTTTTTGGGGGGATTGCCACAAATGTGGGAAGGGGGAATTTGTTTGTGTGTAGTTTGTAGGGTGAATGTTCAACCACTCATTTTTTTGCTTTTCTGTTTGAGCATGTTTACACTGCAAGGTAATCCCAAACTCCCTATTGATTATAAATCAAAACGTTAATCTTAATTTAACTTCATGGAATTGCAGAGTTCTACAAAATTTAAAAAAACTTAAACAAGTTATGAATAAAATAAAAGACATGGGTTCAAAAATTGTGTTTTTACAAGAAACTCATCTAATAGAGGAAGATGTAAAAAGAATTAGGAGTAGATGGCAAGGAAATGTTTTCACCTCATCATTTTCATCCCGAGCCAGGGGAGTTATGACTCTCATACATAAATCAGTCCCATTTCAAGTGAAAAATGTAATTGGAGACAAATTTGGAAGATATGTAATCATTCAAGGATCTTTGCTATTAGAAAACATAAATTTGGTGAACTTATATGGTCCCAATATAGATGATCAAAAATTCTTTGCTAATTTATTTCTTATCTTATCATCACTTACAGGGCAACATATAATAGCAGGGGATTTTAATTGTACATTGAATCCCGGTATAGATAGATCAACAGGACTGGACTGTACGCACAATGGATGTAGGATGACCATTAATCATTTTATGAAAGAATTGAAATTGATAGATATATGGAGAGAAATGAAACCACAAGTTAAAGCATACTCTTGTTATTCCAATACCTACAAGACATTCTCACGTATAGATTATTTTTTGATCTCCACAGAATTAAGGTCCAAGATTCAAAACTGTTTTTATGATAACATCGTGATCTCTGATCATGCACCCTGCTGTCTAATATATGTAGATAAGAAATTGACAAAGGAACCAGGTAGATGGCAATTTCAGCATAAATGGCTTCAGGATGAGGAATTTGTTAAGTATATAGAAAAACAGATGAGTTCTTTGATATCAATACTACACAAACATCAGCATGTGTAAAGTGGGAGGCTTTCAAAGCTTTTATTAGGGGACATATTATTAGTTATACAGGTTCAAAATCTAAGAAGACTCGAGAGGAGAGACTCCAATTGGAACATAAAATAAAAATTCTTCAAGAAAGAGTATATGCAGGAAGAGATCCAAGGTTGGAGAACGAATTACTGATTTTGAGAGCTGAATATGACAAAAAATCAGCGAATAGAGCTGCCTCGAGTCTTCTAAGATTGAAACAATCTTTTTATGAACAAGGTGAAAAATCAGGAAAGTTATTGGCATGGCAGATTAAACAATTAGAATCTAAAACACCAATTACCAGTATTATAAGTAAGGGACAGGTAGTTATAGATCCTTCAGAAATTAATAGAGCCTTTAGAGATTACTATGAAAAATTATATGATACCAAAAATGAATCTGACTTAACAAAACTACATGGGTTTTTGAATGAACTATTTATACCGTGTATTCCAAATGAAAATAGGGAGATACTGGAGTCTAAAATTAGTCAAGAAGAAGTTGGACTAGCCATTGATAATATGAAATCAGGAAAAAGTGCAGGACCAGATGGTCTTCCAGTTGACCTTTATAAAAAATTTAAGAATAAATTAACAAAACCTTTTTTGGAAATGGTTTTAGAAGCATTTCAAAATAGTAATTTACCATCATATATGAATAATGCCTTAATTATACTGTTGCCAAAACCAGGTAAGCCCTCTAATAAATGTGAAAATATGAGACCAATAAGCCTATTAAATGCCGACCTTAAGATAATCTGTAAAATTTTAGCAAGACGAATACAAGAAATTTTACCAAATATTATTAATCGAGATCAGAATGGCTTTATAAAGGGAAGACAAGGCTTCCATAATGTAAGAAGACTATTTAATATTATTTATTCTAATAAAGAAGCACCGGATACAGCTCTCTTATCACTGGATGCCGAAAAAGCCTTTGATAGAGTTGAATGGCCCTTTCTTTTTGAAGTCTTACAAAGGTTTGGACTTGGAAATAATTTCATAAAATGGGTTCAGATAATATATAATAATGCTACTGCAGAAATTCTAACAAATAACAATATTTCAAAATCAATAAAAATCAATAGAGGATGTCGACAAGGCTGTCCACTTTCACCTTTACTGTTTACTATGGCAATTGAACCTTTAGCGATGGCGATACGTCTACAGTCACAAATATATGGAATTAAAGTTGGACCAACAGAACATAAAATCTCCCTGTATGCCGATGACATAATTTTGTTCATGTCGAATCTTAAAAAATCAATTCCGACCTTGTTGAATTTAATAAAGAATTTCGGGGAAATATCAGGATATAAAATAAATAAAACTAAATCTTCAATATTAATGCTAAATGAGACCCAGAGAAATTACCCAGCCCCTGAGGTAAATCAATTCAATGTTGTAAATCAGTTTAAATATTTAGGAATCCAAATTGTGCCTAAGCTAGAATCAGTCACCAGTGTCAATTATGAAGCCTTAATGACAGATATCGATGAGTTACTTCAGAGATGGATGTCACTACCAATGTCGATGATCGGGAGAATTAATATACTTAAAAGTAATATCTTATCTAAAATACTTTATTTATTTCAATACATTCCCTTACCACCACCTTTAGATTTATTCTCAAGAATTAAAAAAAAGTTAGTGGAATTTATATGGAACAACAGGAGGGCTAGATTACGTCTGTCTTTATTATATTTACCATTTGATCGTGGAGGTCTGAAATGTCCAAATTTTATGTTGTATTATTGGTCGGCACAACTGAGGTCTATGACATTATTTTTCATCAAATGATCTCCCTCACTGGACTGAAATGGAATCATACAATTTACCTTTACCTCTTCCCATATTCATATACTCAGATTCGGCAAAAAAATTACAGAAACAAGTTAAAAATCCATTTGTAAAGCATATGATCAAAATATGGTGTGAAGCTAAAAACTATTTAAAAGAACCACAGTTATTGTCACAATTTAGTCCAATATGGGGTAATCAATATTTTAAACCAGGGAGAGCGGACGCTGTATTTAAAGTATGGAATTTAAAAGGGATACAAAAGATTCAGGATTTATATTTGCCATGTGCAGATAACATAATGTCTTTTGAAGAGCTGAGGATCAAATTTAATCTCAATAGAACACATTTTTTTAAATATCTTCAACTTAGAAACTTTATTCGATCAAATCAAAATAAAGCTCTCACTCGACCTATCTATTCATCCTTGGAAAAAATGTTGATGAAAGATAGTAAAAGAAAGGGTATTATTTCAGAGTTTTATAACTCATTGACACTATCCTCAAGTGAAAATTCACTGAAAAGATTAAACTACTGGAAAGAAGATCTGCAAACTGAAATTTCAGAGGAACAATGGGAATTGGCTTGTACAGAAGCTCAAACTAAATCAATAAATGTACGCCTTAAATTGATACATTTCAAATGGTTAATGCGGATGTATGTTACACCGGAGGAGTTAAATAGATATAACAAAAATATACCAGATACATGCACAAAGTGCATGGAAAGTAAAGGAACTCTATTTCATTGTTTATGGGAATGTAGATTAATAAGAATGTTTTGGGAAGAGGTGAGGGTGACAATTGAAAAAATAATCTCAAAACAAATCATATTGAATCCTAAACTGTTTTTGTTGGGTCTGTACCCAGAAAAGCATAATTTTAATAAAAGTGAAAGAACATTCATAGACCTCAGTTTGCTTAATGCCAAAAAATGTATTGCACTATTATGGAAAAAGACTCATAGACCAGATGTGACTCAGTGGTTAAGACAGATGTTAACAAACCTTCCATTAGAAAGAATAACATATATACTGAAATCAAAGGAAATTGTGTTTGAGAATATATGGAGACCTTTTATTGATTATGTAAAAAATTTAAACATAACTCTTGAAGAAGAAGGTGAATGATATGTGTGGACCTTGTAAATTCCAAACTGGTGAACATAATATGTATACTTATGTGTTGGATTGTCTAGACTAAACAGAGGAGCATTGTTGAAGATTTGATTTTGTTGGTGGTTGTTGGTGTTTTTTAGTGCATTTTTTTTTTTTTTGTAGTACTTTAGTGTTAGTGTTTGATTGTTTGTATCATGTTTGTTTAAAAAAAAAAAGGTTCAATAAAGATATTGTGGAAAAAAAAAATGATAAGCAAAGAGAAATCACAGATGGTAATTAACAAAAATGTCAGGAACCGAGCCGGCTTGGTTTCCCCCCGTCTCGGTCCTGATCTCTGTGTGGGTTTTGGTTCTTCTCTATATGTGTATTTTGTGTATTCTGTGCTATTCCCGTATCCATAGCTACCTCCGGACCGGCAGCTGTTAGACAGCCTCTGTGACCTACTTTCTCCCACGCTGCTGACAGTCTGCCGGTCCAACCACGCCCCCTCGCTCTCCTTATTTTCCATCAGCTGTTCCCAGCCCTGGTAATTATCTTTCCCGCGTCTCGCCCAGGTGTTCCCAATTTGTTAGGCCAGCGGTGTTTGTACATAAGCAGCTCTTTGCTAGTCAAACACCGCTGGACCATTATACGGGTCACACGCTCGTTTGCCGTCGTGTGCCCGTCACGTCTGGAGGGATTTGTTGTTTGTGCCCAAGGGAGAATTGGACTTTTTGGACTGCTCCTGCCTGTGAGTACACTGTTTTGCGTTTCCCTGTGCGGTTAGCTGCTACGCTTTCCTGGTAGCGTTTCTCCCTGCAGCTCAACTGCTACGCTCAGGCTGTTGTCCAGTTTGCTTCCTTCAGTGAGTTGAGCTTCGATTGTCCTCCTCCCTCTCCTGAGCGCATGTATATTATTTGTTATTTTTCTGTGGCCATGGTGCACAGTGGTCTGCCCGCTGTTCGCTCCTGCATCAGCCTTTGTGTGTACATCATCATACCGTCCTGTCAGTCTTTATTTTTGCATGGTGTTGTCAATAAATGTGTGTGTGCTGAACCCCTGCATTTAAATCCTTCCATCCTTCTCCTCCGTGTGCTGTGGAGTTGATGACAAAAGCCAAGAAGAAAAGGAAATATGACAATGAAGAAAATGTTTTCAAAATATTAGAAGAAAATGATCAAAATAAAATAGTTTTATTGATAAATATGCTACATTTCTAGTTTAAATTAGCCACTTTTTTTTTTGCAATTCTAAATTTATTTTTGTATTAGATGTTCATGCATCTACTGATAAATTTGCATCATTGTGCGTTTATTTTATTATTCGGTGGCACGCTGGCAGGCATAATGACGGACCTCCCCCAAACCTGCAAGGAAGGGGTTCCTCTGCTCCCCCACCAGTGCAGCTGCCGTCCATCAACATTATGAGAAATCCCATTCGCATCACAACCTGGAACATCTTGACCCTAAACGAACCCAGCCACCCTCAGCTTCTTGCCTCTGAGCTCACCAGTCTCAGTGTCTCCATTGCCGGTCTCCAGGAAGTCAGGTGGACACATGATGGTGAGACAACATTGGGCGAATACAAGATCATATGGTGTGGCAATGACATCTGCCCAAGGCGTGGCCATTGCCATCCACCAACGGTATGTGACTTACCTCACCACCAGGAAGCCACTGGCCCCTGCTTGCTGCATGCTGGCCTGCGACACTCTTTTGGCTACCTTTCCATCATTGTGGCCTCCTCCCCCACAAACGTCACCAATGACTGAGCCAAGGATACGCATGTTTATGTGCGTAAGTACGCAAGGTACTTACGCACATAAGCATGGCATATGTCCTTTTCCACGGAAAATTTCAGATGTATGAAGAATGAAATGACCATGGAAATATGCGCAGCCCCACGCCAACTTCATGGCTGGCGTATGTACGTTTCTACTGTTATTGGTCTGTTGGCGACACTTAGAGGTGATGTTGAGAGACCGATAATGACGTGAAAATTATTGAACACACCAGAGACACGTGATGAACAAACATCCAAGTGTGAACAATTAGATGAGTGGATATAAAAGCAAACACAAAGAAGTGCAGAAAATGCCTCCTACAACAATGGCATCAGCATTACACAGGGCTTCAAAAATAATTTTTTTGTAAGTTGTCTTTTTTTTCAACTGATTTAAGACAATTTTACACCACTGAATCCAAAAATGACATCCGTTTCTCTCCATCAGGTGCTAAGTTAAAAACTTGTACTTAGTACTGTGCATGTACTGACCTTTATATAAAGGTAAGTACATGTAAATTGAATGTTACATCATCATTGTTGAAAATTCAGAGAATTTCAAAATATAAAAAAGAATTTTGCATCATATAAAGCAAAAATACCCGTACATGTAAACAAAAATGTATAAAACAACATCTGGCCATAATTCAAAAAGTTGACCTGATTGAGCAAAACCAGTGAGATTTTTGGATTCAGCACATCAAAATTATCCTAAATCAGCTAAAAAAAAACAACAAAAAACTTAACAATAAATTTGGTGTTGACCAATGTTATTAGAGGATAATGCAAATTGCGCAGTCAACCCTGAGCCGAGCTATGCCAGCTGTGTGGGGTGGCATCATTCGGCTGTCACCCAGCTACATCATATTCCCATACAGTTGAACAGGCCGACATCAAAGCACGATTTGTAGCAAGAGCCAGTTTTCCTAATGATTCTAATAAACAGTATTGTTGGGAACAAACTCCAAGCTGGCACTGTGCAGATGGGTGGCTGCTTGGTGAATAAATTCAGGTAATTGTCCTAATAACTCAGCTCATGCACAATATGCCTGTTTGCCCCCAAATATCACCCTGTCTTCAAGGCTTCATTACAAGTCAGTGAGTCAAGTAAGTGACTTCCTTTTTTGCTGATTAAACAACAGTTCAACAGTTTCACCCTTTCCCCAGCGCACTGCATTCATTTACAATAGTAGTGTGTGTAATCCATGTAAGTTGTATATAACTATAAAGGATGAGATTTGCATTTTGGACATAAAATATGTACTTGTTGAGTCTAATATGATTTTTCAACTGACAGGTGACCATGGCTACCCACGAAATAGTTTCACATTGTCTTCTTTTTCGTGACTATTTTCTTTAATTCAACAAGCTGATCCACCCAGCTGGTCACAAATCACAGCGATCAGCTGACACTTCTGAGGTCGACTGCAGACATCAGTTGAACCATGTTGAGGTTAAACATCTCCTCGTTATCCCTAATCTTACAGGGCTGTGGGCAGGCTGTTGAATTAGAAGAAGATGACTTTATTGTCATTCAGTCCATACAGCCAATCATGTACAGTAGAACGAAATCACGTTTCTCCTATCTACAGTGTTAATCGCATCGAGAATCAGGAGGGGTTGCTGCCATGCAAGGCGCCACCACAAACAGCTTTTCCTTCCCCTATTCTATTTTTGCTGAGCATCAAGCTAGAAGGTGGGAAGTACCATATGGTCTCTGGTATGACTCAGTCGGTGCTTGAACCCACGACCTCCTGGTTGTGGGGCGGATGCTCTGTCAACTAGGCCATCACTCTGGTGGTTACCTATATCCAGTGCTAATGCCAGAGGACAGCGTGCCAAACAAAACATTTTTACATGCCTCTACCTCATTCAGGAGTGCCTCCAACTCACAGTCCATGAAATTCCATCAAATCCATTCTTTTTGATTGTGGATACAAGAGAATCAAACATGCAGCGCTTGTATACATTTATTTGCATATATAATTGCATCTAATCGCATATTCAAATGGTGGCGTGTTAAGGAAGGAGTCTGGTATTTTCTCACGTGCGTTCAATTTCAAGTAGATTAAGATGTACAAAGGAAATGTGCTTGGATTCCTGCATACGCACTGTTTCATACATCTGGATTTTTATTTTATTTTTTTTTGCCTACAGCGTTTTCTTGATTTAAACATATGTCATCTTTCAGTAGGAAATCCATACAAGTCTTTGTACATGAGGCCCCTGCTTCCAGCACTGTCAAATCCACTGCACCACCTGGTACTGAAACACAAGTGCTACATCCAAGACCACTGATCACATCATGGTCAGTGGGTGCTGGAGAATTGCCAGTAATTGCCGTTTCTTCCACAGTGCTGAGCTGGGGCGGACTGACCATCAACTCCTCGCCGCCACTGTCCGCCTGCACCTCCACCGTAATGCCACTCCTGGCCCTACCCACCGGCGACCCCAGACAACGAGAAGGTTTACACCCCTCAGTGTGCTCACTGCTACTCTATGGAGGTCACAAACCGTTTTGCTGCCCTTGACCACCCAGGGAGCCTTGAGGTTGCCTAGGAGTAGATTACCACCACTCTCACTCTGACTGCCACAAATGTCCGAGGTGATCACCACCAGAGGATTCAGCCATGGATTTCTGATGCCTTCCTGGAGCTGGTCGATCGATGCCATGAAACCAGACTCCAGGGAAAGGACGATTACCACAAGCTGAACATAGAGAGACACCGCAGGCGCCGGCACGATGAAGCCGCTTGGCTCAACCATATCGCCGACAAGGCCAACAACAGCTTCCAAGCAGGGAACCTCCAGTCTGCCTAACATTCTATCAAGGAGATGTGCCCTGCCAGCAAGAATCGGCAGTCGTCACCCCCCTTGCTCACCGCCGATGGCATAAGCCTCATCGCAGATCCGACGACCAAACTCCAACATTGGTGGGAGCACTACGCGAGCATCCTCTGCAAGCACCCTCCTCCCACCTTGGATAAGCTGCAGCAGTATGCCAATGCTAGTGTTGAAGACAACTGAATCAGCCTAGCCCTGCCCTCAATCAGTGAGTTGTCAGATATCATCAAGAAGCTCCCCTCTGGATGAGCCCCCAGTGCTGATGGAGTTATGACAGAGATGATGAAAGCCGCCTTCACCTCTTTCATCCCTTGGCTTGAATATCTATGTCGCTTCTCCCTGGGGAGTGCAGGGACAGGGTCATTCTGTCCTTCTACATGAACAAGGCTGATCGTCAGAGCACAGCTAGCTATTGTACCATCACGCTGCTATCCATCCCCGGCAAGGTAATCACCGCTGTCATCCTGAGCCACATCCACCCCTTCTCCTCGCCAAATGCTGCCCCCCAGCAGGCCAGCTTCACCCCTCGCCAGTCCACAGCAGACTACATCCTTGCCTTGAGTGTCCTGATGCAGCAATGGAGGGAGTATCGCCAACCTCTTTATGCGGCCTACATCGACTTCAAAGCTGCTGTCGACTCCCTAGACCGGAACGTCCTCTGGCAACTCCTCTGTGGCATTGGAGTCCTGTCCAAGTACATCAACGTTCTCCAGGACCTCTGTTACAACACCACGTGCAGGGTCTGTGCTGAGGGTGACATGTCAGACCCTTTTGTTACCACCTCAGAAGTCCGGCAGGGATGCGTCGCTGTGCCAAACTTCTTTAAAATAAGATAAGCCTTTATTAGTCCCACAATGGGGAAATTCCAGGATTGCAGCAGCACAGGGGTAGCAGCACTCAGAACAATAGTTAATAAGATAAGATAATAACAAATGAATATGCATATGTGCACGGTTATATACAGAGTGTGGGAGCATTGCAGCTAGATGGTATAGACAGCATAACAGACTGTTAAGTTACTTCGCAGAATATGAATATCTACCCATACAATACATTTCTTTATATCAACCGTATTGTCACCCTCTGTAAGGTTTTATATTGTCCTAGTTGTATAATGGAGGGGACCATTTATTGTGCAAGGTTGTTACGTTTTGTGCGTTCAATACGACCTCTACAAGCAGCCCTGGTTAGGTTATAAAGTCTGACAGCTGTACGCAGGAAGGTCCTGCGGAACCTCTCAAGTTGCGCACCTAGGATGGTGCAGCCTACTGCTAAATGAGCTCCTCAGTGCATTCAGTATGTCCTGCATGGGGTGGGACTCAGACTCCAGCAGAGATGACAGCTTAGCCACCATAATCCTCTCTCCTATCTTCTCCACTGGGTCGAGGTGCCATCCCAGAACAGAGGTAGATTTTTTGATCAGTCTGTTCAGTTGCTTCCCGTCGGCTGCCGTGATGCCATTGCCCCAGCAGACCACTCCGAATGTGATGGCTGATGCCACCACTGAATCGTAGAAGGTCTTCAGGAGTGCCCCTTGCACTCCAAAAGACCTGAGCCTCCTCAAGAGGAACAGCCTGCACTGTCCCTTCTTGTAGAGCGCTTTGGTGTTGTGTGACCAGTCCAATTTATTGTTCAGATGAACACCCAGGTACTTGTAGGATGTCACTATCTCAATATATCTGTTCCCTGTGGGTTTACTGGTGCTGTGAGGGGTTGTCCTCGCCTGCGGCATAGGCACCAATCCACAAAGTCCTGGATAAGTCCTCTGTACTCCGCATCATCTCCATCAGAGATGAGGCCAGCAATGGGAGAGTCATCAGAGAACTTCTGTAGGTGACAGTGTGGTGTGTTGTGTGAAAAGTCCATGGTATAAAGGTTAAACAGGACAGGAGCCAGAACTGTTCCCTGGGGGGCCCCCTTACTGCAGATGATAGTAACAGACACACAGTCCTGGGTTCTCACAAACTGTGGTCGGTTTGTGAGGTAGTCCAGGATCCAAGCTGACAGGTGCTGGTCCACCCCTGCATACAGTAGTGTGTCCTTCAGGATCAGTGGTTGGATGGTGTTGAAAGCACTGGAGAAGTCAAAGAACATGATCCTCACCGTGCTCCCAGGCTTCTCCAGGTGGGTCAGGGAATGGTGTAGGAGAAAGACCACTGCATCCTTTACCCCAATGCCATGCTGGTAGGCGAACTGGAGTGGATCCATCGCTGGTCCCACCAGGGGATGGAGGTGGGCAAGGAGCACCCTCTTCAGGGTCTTCATCGCTCGTGATGTGAGGGCCACTGTTCTGTAGCTATTCAGGTCCTTGGGGTGAGGGGTCTTTGGTACAGGTACCACACAGAATTTTTTTCCACAGCTGTGGTACTCTCCCCAGCTTCAGGCTCAGGTTGAAGATGTGCTCCACAATCCCACACATTGGGTCTGAGCAGGAATTGAGGAGCTTTGAGCTGATGCAATCTGAACCCAAGGCCTTCCTCGCCTTGATCTTCCTCAGCTCCACCCTCACCTGGGTCTTGGTGAGGGTCAGGTTTGAGGGGAGGGCGTGAACAGCAGGACTAGATGATGGTGGAGGCAGCAGTGGTTGGTGGGCAGGCAGAGAAAGGGGCCGTTGGTCAAACCTGTTAAAAAACAGGTTCAGGTTGTTCACCCACTCCCTGCCCCCGTGGCCTTCTCCAAACCCTGTTGATGTCACTCTGTTGCAGCTTGTCCTCCATCTTCTTCCTGTAGCTGTCTTTTCCCTCTCTAATCTTCCTCCTTAGCTCCTTCTGTACGGACTTCAGCTCCTCCTTGTTTCTCGACCTGAAGGTCCTTTTCTTTCAGTAGTAACTTTATTTCAGGGTTGATCCAGGGTTTGTTATTTGAGAAACACCGTATGGTCTTGGTGGGTAAGGTGTTGTCCACACAGAAGTTGATGTAGTGTGCGAGGCTGTTGATTTCCTCACCATGTGGCTCACGGAGCTGCTCCCATACAGTGGATTCAAAACAGTCCTTTAGAGCATCTATCGTCTCCTCAGACCATGCTTTCACTGTGCGGGTGACAGGAGGTTGTCTGTGTATTAGGGATTTGTATGCAAGCAGGAGGTGAACCAGGTTAAGATAAGATAAGATAAGCCTTTATTAGTCCCACAATGGGGAAATTCCAGGATTGCAACAGCACAGGGATAGCAACACTCAGAGCAACAATCAGAAGGCAAGAAAAAACAAGAGCAGCTAGTATATATATATATATATATATATATATATATATATATATATATATATATATATATATATATATAGACACAGTGCGGAGCATTGTGGTTGGTGGATGTGCAGCAGAAAGTCTAAGCTCTCTCTCCGCGGATGCGGCGGGCCAGCTGGATGTCTTTGGGCATGATGGTGACCCTCTTGACGTGGATGGCGCACAGGTTGTTGTCCTCGAAGAGACCCACCGGGTAGGCCTCGCTGGCCTCCTGCAGAGCCATGACGGCGGAGCTGTGGAAGCGCAGGTCGGTCTTGAAGTCCTGAGCGATCTCCCTCACCAGGCGCTGGAAGGGCAGCTTACGGATGAGCAGCTCCGTGGATTTCTGGTAGCGACGGATCTCTCTCAGAGCCACGGTACCAGGCCTGTAACGGTGAGGCTTCTTCACTCCGATGGTGGCCGGAGCGCTTTTCCGAGCAGCCTTGGTGGCCAGCTGCTTCTGGGGGCTTTTCCTCCAGTAGATTTATGGGCAGTCTGCCTGGTTCTTGCCATCGCTCTTTATTATTCTGTCTTATATTTCTTGCACGCCGCCTAAACTCCAGCCCGGCACCCGCGTCGTTTTCGCTTCAGTTCCCCGGTATGTCGAGTTTCTCCGTTAGCACCGGGTGGCGTTAGCACCGCCACCCGGTGCTAGCTAGCTAGCTCTTCCCTGCTGTATTGTCTCCTGCTGTAAACAGTGGCTCCGTCCGCCGACTCGGGAGACCTTTGGGGCGATCTGTGTGTCCGTGATATACAGTGGGGCAAAAAAGTATTTAGTCAGCCACCAATTGTGCAAGTTCTCCCACTTAAAAGATGAGAGATGTCTCCAATTTTCATCATAGGTATACCTCAAGTATGAGAGACTAAAATGAGAAAAAAAAATCCAGAAAATCACATTGAAGGATTTTTAATTAATTAATTGGTAAATTCCTCAGTAAAATAAGTATTTGGTCACCTACAAACAAGCAAGATTTCTGGCTCTCACAGACCTGTAACTTCTCTTTAAGAGGCTCCTCTGTCCTCCACTCGTTACCTGTATTAATGGCACCTGTTTTAACTCGTTATCAGTATAAAAGACACCTGTCCACAACCTCAAACAGTCAGACTCCAAACTCCACTATGGCCAAGACCAAAGAGCTGTCAAAGGACACCAGAAACAAAATTGTAGACCTGCACCAGCCTGGGAAGACTGAATCTGCAATAGGTAAGCAGCTTGGTGTGAAGAAATCAACTGTGGGAGCAATTATTAGAAAATGGAAGACATACAAGACCGCTGATAATCTCCCTCAGTCTGGGGCTCCACGCAAGATCTCACCCCGTGGGGTCAAAATTATCACGAGAACGGTGAGCAAAAATCCCAGAACCACATGGGGGGACCTAGTGAATGACCTGCAGAGAGCTGGGACCAAAGTAACAAAGGCTACATCAGAAACACACTACGCCGCCAGGGACTCAAATCCTGCAGTGCCAGACGTGTCCCCCTGCTTAAGCCAGTACATGTCCAGGCCCGTCTGAAGTTTGCTAGAGAGCATTTGGATGATCCAGAAGAGGATTGGGAGAATGTCATATGGTCAGATGAAACCAAAATAGAACTTTTTGGTAAAAACTCAACTTGTCGTGTTTGGAGGAGAAAGAACACCATACCTACTGTAAAGCATGGAAGTGGAAACATCGTACTTTGGGGCTGTTTTTCTGCAAAGGGACCAGGACGACTGATCCGTGTAAAGGAAAGAATGAATGGGGCCATGTATCGTGAGATTTTGAGTGAAAACCTCTTTCCACCAGCAAGGGCATTGAAGATGAAACGTGGCTGGGTCTCTCAGCATGACAATGATCCCAAACACACTGCCCGGGCAATGAAGGAGTGGCTTCGTAAGAAGTATTTCAAGGTCCTGGAGTGGCCCAGCCAGTCTCCAGATCTCAACCCCATAGAAAATCTTTGGAGGGAGTTGAAAGTCCGTGTTGCCCAGCGACAGCCCCAAAACATCATTGCTCTAGAGGAGATCTGCATGGAGGAATGGGCCAAAATACCAGCAACAGTGTGTGAAAACTTACAGAAAACGTTTGACCTCTGTCATTGCCAACAAAGGGTATATAACAAAGAATTGAGATGAACTTTTGTTATTGACCAAATACTTATTTTACCGAGGAATTTACCAATTAATTCATTAAAAATCCTTCAATGTGATTTTCTGGATTTTTTTTTTCCTCATTTTGTCTCTCATAGTTGAGGTATACCTATGATGAAAATTGGAGATCTCTCTCATCTTTTAAGTGAGAGAACTTGCACAATTGGTGGCTGACTAAATACTTTTTTACCCCACTGTATATAGAGTGAAAGGTGTGCTGGATCAGAAAGTTATCACCGGATCAGAAAGAAGAAGGAAGATAAAAAAGACTCAGAGTTGAGCCGCTGTTGCAAAAGGCAGCCAACTCGTGTGGCGCCGGAACCATCAAGAGCGATCCGATCTCTCGAGCAGGGGGAGTGGCGATGAGATGTAAGCCTCCTTAGAGTTTGCGTAAAATAAGTCCAGTGTTTTATTGTCTCTGGTGTGGTACGTGACATAGTGGGTGAACGTGAGCAGAGTGGAGGACAGTGAAGTATGGTTAAAATCACCCAAGATGAGGAGGATAGCATTTGGGTGCTATATTTGCAGTCTGCTAGTGACATAGTGGGTGACGTCACGCGCTGCCTCAGCACACGCAGATGGATTTACATAAATAAATATGCTGACGATATGTGAGTATTCCCTTGGGAGGTAGGTGGGTCGCATGCTAACAGCTAGCAACTCAGTGTCCTTGCTGCAGTGTTATTCTTTAATTGTGACGTGCCCAGGATTACACCATCCGTTGTTCACATACATTATCAACCCCCCGCCTCTGCACTTCCCACTGTCTGGTGTCTGATCTGCCCTTATTACATGGAAACCCTCCAGATTGATGTTAGCATCTGTTGCTAGTTCTGTTAGCCATGTCTCAGTAAACAACATGATGCTAATCTCTCTGAAGACGCTCTCATATTGGGACATAGCCACCAGTTCATCAGTTTTAAGTAGCGATTTCATATTTACTATAATAATGGATGGAAGGACGGGTCTGTATTTGTTTTCCTCACACGTCATTTAACTCCAGCTTGACTACCATGTCGTTTTTGCCTGATTTCTCTTGGTATGTCGAGTTTTTGCGTTAGCACTGTGGGGCAGTTTAATGCTAACAGCTGTCTTGCACTGTAAACAATAGCTCCTCCACTCACTGGGTCAGGAAACATTTGCGATATGAGCCAAAAGATGACTAGTATCAGCACCAGTGCAGCGATCTGTGGTTCCTTGGCGTCTGTGGTGGATACGAGGTTGCAGGATCAGAAAGTTGTAGCCAGAAAACAGACAAGTAAATAAAAATGAGAAATAAACTCAGAATTGAGCCGCCGCTGCAAGAAGGCAGCCGACTCGTGTGGCGCCGGAAGTAGTGTGTCATAGTAGTAGTGTGTTTAATGTTGCAATTGACTACTGGGTCAAGAACACGACAAAACGCTGCCCCAATCTCAGAGTTAACTTCCACTCCCGCTTCACAGCCCTGTGCTATGCGGACGACGTGGTGCTTTTTGCCTCGCATATAGACATAATCGTTGAGGCACTGGAGCTGCTTGCAGAGGAAGCATCGCCCCTGGGCCTCACCATCAGTTGGGCAAAGACAAAGATCCAGTTGCTGTCAGATTTCTTGCCACCATCACCACAAGTCATCACCATCAACAACGAGCCAGTTGAATAGAAGAGAATCTTTATTGCCATTGTACACAAAATACAACGAAACTCTGTTCTGCAGTCTCTTAGCAGCTAAAAATACAATCATCTTAGTAATAAATAATAATAAACAGATAAAATACTAATGCACTCTACATATATGTGAATATATGTAGATGTTGATGTATATGTACAGTATAAGTTGAGATTGTCAACGACTTTGTCTGCCTTGGATCTAAGCTCATCAGCTCCTGCTCATCAGACCCAGAGATCACTCGCCATCTGCAGCTGTCTTGCAGTGCTTTTAATAATAATAATAATAATGCATCGATTTTATATAGCGCTTTATCATATATACTCAAAGACGCTTTACAAATAGGTACATTATTCATTCACTCCAGACAGGCAATGGTAGTGGCAAGCTACTTCTGCAGCCACAGCTGCCCTGGGGCAGGCTGACAGAAACGTGGCAGCCAATCTGCGCCAATGGCCTTTCCGGCCACCACCGAACATTTTTATACATTTATACACAATCATACCCAGTGTTATGGACACTGGAGGCAATGCGGGTGAAGTGTCTTGCCCCCGGACACAACGGCAGGATATCTGGGGTGAGCCTGGTGGAGCAGGAAGAGCCACACGTCCACAAAGCTGCAAATCTTTAACACCTGTGTGATCCTCCTCCCTCTTTACGGGTCCAAGACCTGGACCCTCTCCACCACAACCACCCACCTTCTGGATACATTCCACCGGACCTGCCTCCGTAACATCCTCGGCATCCAGTGGGTCCAGCACACCACAAACAGTGAGGGTTACAGGAGGGCTGGCTGCCCCATCCCCATCTCCACCATCATCAGAAGAGGGAGGCTGCTGCTCCTCGACCATGTGGCCAGACTGGAAGATGGGATACTGGTCAAGCAGGCCCTCTCCGCCAGTGGTCGTCCACCCCCCCACGGCTGGCATCACCCCCGAGGTCGGCCCAGACTGTCCTGGATGACCCAGGTCGCAATGATAAGACCTCTGGCTGACCTCATTGCTCGAGACCAAGATCACCCTGCCTTCAGAAGATTGGCTGCAACGGTCACTTAAGTGGCCAAACGAGGATTAAGTAAAGTAAGAAAGCTATTTAAAAATTTACAACTTTTTAGTTGTTCTGGGTTTTTTCTAAATTAGTGAGTTTTTCTGTTGTAAATTTGCCATTTCTTATATAAATTTGCCTTTCAGTTTGAAACTTGTTACTGTAAATACTCCTCAGTGAGGAGCTGTAGGATTTATTCTTCATTTCATTTTCATTTCATGTCTTTATTTTGAACATGTAAGACAATTAAAATAACATACAATTGGTTAAATAAAAGAAGAAAAATCTTTACATTTTATAAACATAACAAAACATGCTTGAAAAGGAGTAGGAAGAAGCCACAACTTATCTAGTCCTACCCCCAAAAGGCACATTTTCAAATAACAGTCAACTGTGGCATGCTCAAGCTCGTTGGACCACTTGCAGGAGACTTGGTTTCAATTAGAGCTCCCTCTGCTGGTGGACTCTATAACTGCATTTAAGAGTGCACTTCCAAATACTTTCAAACCAGATATTAACTGATCTTTGGAAATGGACTGGTGGGCCCCTCTCATGGATTGTCACCTTATCGTGGTGGGGGGTTTGGCTGCCCTAGTGATCCCAGGAGCTATGTTTTCCGGGGCAATTTGCCTCTGGTAGGGTCACCCAAGATTAATTGATCCTGGATGAAGGGCCAGATTAAGAATGATCTAACAAACTCTCATGAGGAATGTTAGAACAAGGATTCAGTGTACCCCCCCCTTCCCCGGTATGGGGTTACCAGGGCCCCACCCTGGAGGCAGGCCTGGGGGAGGGGCTCAATGGCTAGCACCTGGTGGCTGGGTTTCTGCCCATGGGACCTGACCAGGCTCAGCCCAAAGGAGTTACAAAGGTCCGCCCTCCAGTGGGCTCACCACCTGCAGGAGGAACCATGGGGGTCCGGTGCTATGTTAATCAGGTGGCGGTCAAAGGCAGAGACCTTGGCGGTCTGATCCCAGGCTTCCTAAACTGGCTTCTGGGATGTGGAATGTCACGTCTGGTGGGGAAGGAGCTTCAGATGGTGCATGATGTTGAGAGATATGGGCTAGATATAGTCAGCCTCACCTCAACACACAGCTCTGGTTCTGGAACCAGTCTCCTGGAGAGGGGCTGGAGCTTGACCTACTCTAGAGTTGCCCCCGATGAGAGGCAATGAGCAGGGGTGGGTATTCTTGTATCCCCCCCACCTTTTTTTTTTATTATTACTTATTTTGTACCCGTAGGTAGATTTGTTTTGCAGTCTGGTGACAAACCACCAGCTGCCAGTCGCTGTGTGCACAAACTCCCTAACTCCCTAACCTGCATGTTTTTGGCATGTGGGAGGAAACCGGAGAAATCCCGGAGTAAACCCACGCAAACACGGGGAGAACATGCAAACTCCACACAGATCACTGTTGGCCGGGGGTTGGGATCGAACCCACGATCTCACGGTCCCCGCGATCCCCCGGCCGAGGGTAAAACTGTGCTGCCACAGCGCCACCGTGCAGCCCCACCACCACCTTGCTGCCTCTATATTGGAGTTTTCCCCGGTGGACAAAAGGGTTGTTTTCCCTGCGCCTTCGGGTTGGGAAACGGGTTCTGACCATCATTTGTGCCTATGCACCAAGTGATGGTTCAGAGTACCCACCGTTTTTGGAGTCTCTGACTGGGTTGCTGGAGAGTGCTCCTCTTGGAGACTCCATTGTTCTACCGGGGCCTTCAATGTGCACATGGGCAGTGACAGTGAAACCTGTACCGAGGTGACTGGGAGGAACGGTTTGCTCGATCTGAACCTGAGTGGTGTTCAGCTATTGAACTTCTGTGCTAACCACAGTTTGTCCATAAGGAGCACCCTGTTCAAGCAGAAGGGTGTCCATATGTGCACCTGCCACCAGGACCTCCTAGGTTGCAGGGCGATGATCGATTTTGTTATTGTGTCATCAGGCCTGTGACCGTATGTCTTGGACACTCGGGTAAAGAGAGGTGCGGAGCTGTCAACTGATCACCACCTGGTGGTGAGTTGGATCCAATGGAGGAGAGGATGCCATTCAGACCTGGCAGACTCAAACGTATAGTGAGGGTGTGCTGGGAACATCTGGCTGAGGCCCCTGTCTGGGAGGTCTTCAACTCCCACTTCCGGAAGAACTTCGACCACATTCTGAGGGAGCCTGGAGACATGGAGTTTGAATGGGCCAAGTTCTCCACCTCCACTGTTGAAGCGGCTTCCCAGAGCTGTGGCTGCAAGATCGTTGGTGCATCTCGTGGTGGCAACCCTCAAACCAAGTGGTGGACACCAGTGGTGAGGGGGGATTATTAAGGTGAAGAAGGAGTCCTATCATGCTTGGCTTCCTTGTAGATGCTGGTGTTTGTCCAGTGTTTGATCAAGACCAAAGTCAGCGCAGTCGTCTACCAGGAAATTTAAGAGCACTTCATGCTTCCCTGTGCTGACAGGCTTTATGGAGAAGCTGATTTCATTTTCCAGCAGGACTTGGCACCCCACCACACTGCCAAAAGTATGAAAACCTGGTTTAATGACCATGGCATCACTGTGTTTGATGCCATGGAGAATCTATGGAGGATTGTCAAGAAGAAGATGAGAGACACCAGACCCAACAATGCAGACAAGCTGAAGGTCACTATGAAAGCAACCTGGACCTTCATAACACCTCAGCAGTGCCACAGGCTGATCACCTCCATGTCACGCCACATTGATACAGTAATTAATCCTAAAGGAGCCCTGACCAAGTATTGAGTGGTACATGGACATACTTTTCAGTCGGTCAGCATTTGTATGAAAAAACTATTTTTTAAATTAATTATATGTAATAATCTAATTTTTTGAGAAACTGAATTTGGGGTTTTCATGGGCTGTAAGACATAATCATCAAAATTAAAATAAATAAACACTTGAAATATATCACTTTCTGTGTAATGAATCTATATAAAATATGGGTTTCACTTTTTGAAATGAGTGACAAAAAATATTCAACTTCTATTTTTTTGAGATGTACCTGTACACAGATGTACACAGTTCTATACACAGTGCAGGAGCGTTGCAACTAGATGGAATAAACAGCATTACGGTTTGTTAAATCACCCTGCAGAATATGAATATGTACCCAGACAGTATATTTCACATTTGAATCAACAGTGTTGTTGCCACCCTCAGTAATAATTGTTATTGTCCTAGTTGTGTATTGGAGGCGACGATCTCCTTTGTGCAAGGATGTTAAGTTTAGTACATTCAATGCGACCTCTACAAGCAGCCCTGGTTAGGTTTTAAAGTCTGACAGCCGTAGGCAGGAAGGACCTGTGGAACCTCTCCGTTGTGCACCTAGGATGGCACAACCTACTGCTAAATGAGCTCCTCAGTGCATTCAGCGTGTCCTGCATGGGGTGGAACTCGGACTCCAACAGAGATGGCAGCTTAGCCACCATCCTCCTCTCTCCTATCTCCTCCACTGGGTCGAGGCGTCGCCCCCTAACAGAGCTAGCTTTTTTGATCAGTCTGATCAGTGTCTTCCTGTCAGCTGCCGTAATGCCATTGCCCCAGCAGACTGTTCCAAATGTAATTGCTGATGCCACCACCAAATCGTAGAAGGTCTTCCGGAGTGCCCCTTGCAGTCCTGAAGGTCTGAGTGTCCTCCAGAGGAACAGCCTGCGCTGTCCCTTTTGTAGAGCATGTTGGTGTTGTGTGACCAGTCCAGTTTATTGTTCAGGTGAACGCCCAGGTACTTGTAAGATGTCACCATCTCAATGTCTGTTCCCTGGATGTTTGCCAGTGCTGTGGGGGTTGTCCTTGCTTGCGGCAGTACACCACCCATTCCTTAGTTTTCCTCGCATTGATCTGGAGGCAGTTCCGTAGGCACCAGTCCACGAAGTCCTGGATAAGTCCTCTGTACTCCACGTCATCTTCATCAGAGATGAGGCCGACAATCGCAGAGTCATCAGAGAACTTCTGTAGATGTAGTGTGGTTGTGTGAAAAGTCAGCAGTGTAGAGTGAACAGGAAGGGAGCCAGAACTGTTCCCTGTGGGCAGGGAACAGATGCCCATCCTGATCAGATAAGCATCTGATCAGGATGTCTCCTAGACAACTCCCACTTAGGTGTTTTGGACACGTCCCACTGGGAGGAGACCCCGTGGCAGACCCAGGACTTGCTGGAGAGACCATGTCTCCCAGCTGGTCTGGGAATACCTTGGTATCATCTCTGAAGGCTGGAAAAGGTAGTTGGTGAGAGGGAAGTCTGGGCTTCTCTGCTTGAACTGCTGCTTCTGTGACTCAGATCTCCAGAAAAGCGGTAGAAGATGGATGGATGGATTGTCTGGTGGGCCACAGTGGATGATGTCAGGGGCCGCATGCGGCCCACGGGCCACCAATTGCCCATCCCTGTCTTGATAGACGAACAAGATCAGTTTTATCACCAAGACAAAATTAACCTGTTTGAGACATCCAGTCTTGAACCAGAATCTTTCTCCATCCATCTATAAATGCAAGGAATCTGTGTGTGTGTGTGTGTGTGTGTGTGTGTGTGTGTGTGTGTGTGTGTGTGTGTGTTCCTCACATATCTCTCAAACCATTCATCAGACTGACCTCAGATTTTATAAGTGCTTTGCTGAGGTTACGAGGGTGTGCATCCCCGACTATGGAGTTGTTCAGTTAAAATATATCATTTTTAACAATAAAAGTTCAGCCACCGCTCTGTCTCCTCATGTCCTGGCTTCAGGAAGTGTGGGCGGGGTTTCAGATTGACTTCATGCTGACTGTATAATACGCGGCATCATAACCAGTCACCACAGCGGTCACTGAACAAAACAAGGAAGTGAAAAGTGACAAATTTGACTAGAAAAAGATAATACTGAAGATTTAATGCTTAAAAAGTTATACCATGAAGTTGCTGTGATTCTGTAGGTCTGAAGGATAGTTCAGCATATGTGGAGAACACGAGGCGTGCCAGCGGGGACCCAGGGTCTGACAAAGAACACCGGTGTATCCAACACAGGACACACCAGGAGAAGCAGCGGCCCAACTGGTGTTCTGTCGATTTGTGCTGCCCTATCGAAAAATGCTACTGGTAGCGCTGATCAACAGCGGAGTCCATCGATTTATGCTACTTTGTCAAAAGCTGCTACCGTTGCTTATCCATATGATTTGTGTATATCCTGCAGATCATATAAATGTTTGATGTATCCATAATGTTCAGTTTGGTTATTTTATTTTCCTTAATTTCTTTGATCCGTCTGATTGCCGAATTTATCATAAACTTTAAAAATTCCCATTTCTGCGTGTGAATCATTATTTTCACTAACTACAAACAATATCATTTATTTATTGTTTAATTTCCAATACCCACTTATCATAAATTACTTTTCTGTTGATTTGTTTCAAAAATGCACAAATATTTACAAGTCAGAAGAATTCAAAGACATTGTGTTCTTCATATTTATATCTACAAGTGTGCAGTTCAGAAGACACACACACACAAAGTACTTTTTCCAGCATTAGGCTCCAGACCGTTCATGAACTTGAGGCTCCTTTGCTTCAAAAATGCAAATGTTTACAGTAGCATGAAATGACGGAGCTTATGGACATGACTCTGATAGCTGTAGAGACAAAGGGCAACTTTACAACATAATTTTACCTACTGTACAGGAACTCCACTTGTCACTGAACAGTGACATAAACTAAAATAATTATAATGGTGACTGAACAACTCCCTTTCCCCAAAGTGAAGATCCACTATTCTGAATATAAGGGATAAAAGGTCTGACAAACAAATAAACAAGGGATCTGAAACAGTTGCTAACGTTGGATGTCCCATTAATTTACAATAATTAGGTATTCTGTAATTAATATTCACACAATCAAATAAATCTTAGTGTTCAGTCCCTTTCACGTTTCTCAGAGTCTAACATGTGTGACTGTCTACATATAGCCTACACCAGGGGTGTCCTATCATGTGCCATGGAGGGCCAAGACCCTGCAGGCTTTACCTCCAACCAGTGTCTTCAACAGCAGATTCCACTGAATTTCTTCCCACTGACTGCTGATCAGTGAAAACACCTGCTGAAGAGACTGGGTAGAAGAGAAAACCTGCAGGGTCTTGGTCCTCCATGGCACATGACTGGACATGCCTGGCCTACACCTCTGTATTCCACTTTCAAACACAACCTGGTTTGGGCCTCTAAAGCCTAATTGGGATACCTGTTTCAGACAGGAATACTTGCTTTCTACAGACAATGATGCACTAGTAGTTTAGGTGTTCAGATGTTTTTGCGTCTCTGTGACATTTGTTGTTTTCTTTGCAGATGTTGGTCTGCAGGAGGTTTTAGATGAACATAAGCTCAGTCTGAGGAGGAGATGTGAACGTGTGACTGAAGGAAGTGATGAAACAGGAAATGGAACCCTCCTCAACAGGATCTACACTGAGCTCTACATCACAGAGGGACAGAGTGAAGAGGTTCAGACCCAACATGAGGTGAGGCAGCTGGAGACAGCTTCCAAGATGGACTCCCTCCATGACACTCCAATCAGGTGCCAGGACATCTTTAAAGCCTTCCCTGACCAACAGAGGCCCATCAGAGTGGTTCTGACCAGTGGTGTTGCTGGTGTTGGAAAAACCTTCTCAGTGCTGAAGTTCACTCTGGACTGGGCAGAGGGCTTGGAGAACCAACATGTCAGTGTGGTGACTGTGCTTCCATTCAGGGAGCTGAACCTGATCAGAGATGAGCAGTACAGTCTTCTGGAGCTGCTCCATGTTTTCCATCCAACATTACAGAAGGTCACAGCAGAGAAGCTCGCTGTCTGTAAACTTTTGTTCATCTTTGATGGCCTGGATGAAAGCAGACTTTCACTGGATTTCACCAACAGGAAGCTGATGTCTGATGTCACACAGAAGTCATCAGTCAGAGAGCTGCTGACAAACCTCATCCAGGGGAATCTGCTTCCCTCAGCTCTCATCTGGATAACTTCCAGACCTGCAGCAGCCAATCAGATCCCTCCTACATGTGTAGACAGGATGACAGAAGTACGAGGCTTCACTGATGACCAGAAGGAGGAGTACTTCAGGAGGAGATTCAGTGATGAAGCGCTATCCAGCAGAATCATCTCCCACATGAAGACATCCAGGAGCCTCCACATCATGTGTAGAATCCCAGTCTTCTGCTGGATCACTGCTACAGTTCTAGAGCACATGCTGACTACAGAGCAGAGAGGAGAGCTGCCCAAGACCCTGACTGACATGTACTCTCACTTCCTGCTGGTCCAGACGAAGAGGAAGAAGAAGTACAATGAGGGACATGAGACAAGTCCACAGGAGCTGACAGAAGCTGACAGGGAAGTTCTTCTGAAGCTGGGGAGGCTGGCGTTTGAACATCTGGCGAAAGGAAGCATCATGTTCTACCAAGAAGACCTGGAGCAGTGTGGTCTGGATGTCACAGAGGCCTCAGTGTACTCAGGAGTTTGTACACAGATCTTCAGAAGAGAGTGTGTGATGTTCCAGAAACCAATCTATTGCTTTGTTCATCTGAGTGTTCAGGAGTTTCTGGCTGCAGTCTACATGTTCAATTGTTTCACCACCAAGAAGACTGAGGTGATGAAGAAGTTTCTGGGAAAAAAGTATGATGGGTCAAATCTGGATGATTTCCTAAAGAAAGTCATGGAGAAATCCATCAGGAATAGAAATGGTCACCTAGACCTCTTTGTTCGCTTTCTTCATGGCCTGACTCTAATGTCCAACCAGAGACTCTTAGGAGAACTGCTGGGTCAGACAGAGAACAGTCCAGAAACCATCCAGAGAGTCATCAAGAGTCTGAAGGAGAAGAAGACAACAATCTCTCCTGACAGAAGCATCAACATCTTCCACTGTCTGATGGAGATGAACGACCTCTCAGTCCATCAGGAGATCCAAGAGTTCCTGAAGTCAAAGAATAGATCACAGAAGAAACTCTCTGAGATCCATTGTTCAGCTCTGGCCTACATGCTGCAGATGTCAGAGGAGGTTCTGGATGAGTTGGACCTGAGCAACTACAACGCATCAGATCAGGGAAAACAGAGACTGATTGCAGCTGTGAGGAACTGCAGGAAGGCTGGGTGAGTCCAGATGTGATTAACATTATAAATCAGTGTAGATCAGTAGATGCACACAGGATTCAGTTCTCATCAGATTTCTTCAGTTGGCTGATTATTACTGCTGACGTCATGAAACTGTGGTTTGATTTACTTTTGAACAGGTTTTACTTTTCTGAGCTGGAGTCTTTAAAAAGTCTTCATTTATCTGAAATTAATTTCTTAATTATCCTTAAAAATCAGAATCCAGCCTTTAATGTGCTTTCAAAGCTCTTCAACATGCCACAGATATGATAAAGGTGAGAACTCTGCTTTCTTTGTGCTGAAATGCTCAGAATTGGTTTGTTCATTTGGAGTCACTGATTTGGCTTCAGTTAATGACAGCAATAAAGAAATGAGTGGAATTTGTTTCAGTTTACAGTTTTTTAAAAGAAATTTTCAACTTTTGCTTGAATATTTGCAGATTTTCTTGTCATGTTTTCTCATTAATTTACCTTTTCTCATAAATGTGAACCTTCTTGTGTAAATTTATGACTTTAAATTGCAACTTTTCTTGTTAATTTGTGGCTTTTCATGTCATTTTGTTAAATTTTGTCTTAATTTTGCCACTTTTCCTCATTAATTTGCAGCTTTTTCTTAGTTTCCAACTTTTCTCTCATAAATGTGACAGTTTTGTATTAAGTTTCAGCATTTTTCCCATGATGCATGTGGTTGTGCTGTAGGAGAGAGTTTCAAGTGTTTTGCACTATATTGGACTTCTTTTGATTTTCAGTATTATTATAAATCTATAAATATGACTCTCAGAAATCTGCTCCTTTTTTCTTGCAAATTTACTAAGCTGTTCTTTCAAATTTGTGACTATTTTTCTTGTAAATTTTTGACTTTTTCCACATAAAGTTTTGATTTTAGTTGTGGGATTCAAGCTAGTTTCAGGTGTTTTACAGTGAATAAGTTAATATTCTCGAGCCAACATGGATCCTGGGCAAGTATTAATGTAATCATGACAGACTGTGGACATTATGGAAGCCCAGAGGGAACATTTCCCTCCTTCATGTGCAGATTAAAGCCAAACACAGATTGTCATTAAAAGTCTGCAGGTGTGAGAGAGACTGAAGACAATGGTTGTCATGTCAACCACAGCAAGATGAGATGAACTGAAGCTCAGGTGTTCATCACATCATGATGTCACTCTGGTTTGAATCACATTCACTCTGTGTTCACATTTTCTGCAGGGACCCAGGAAATCCAGTCTAGTTTTTAACTCATGACTTTTTCATCTTTTGACATCACATGATGTGAAATTTGAAGAATTTACAGGCTGATTTCTGCCTTCATCGGGGGCCACCACACCAAACTCATTCTCAGAACGTCCCCGTCCTCAGAAACTGATGAAACGGGGTGAAAATGGGCACTTTGGGGCAAAAAATGCCTTGACTACGACACTACTGTGTTGTTACACAGTTCAAGACAAGTCCATCTGGTTTTCATGCTGACTGTAGACAGTTCTGACAAGGTTAAAAATGAGGAAAACTAGCCGTCTATCTCATTTCTAATCAGTTTCGAATCAGTTATTGACCAGTTCAGCACAGTTCTGTCCCAGTTAAAACCAGTTCCTGACAGTTTCACTCCGTTCTATACCAATGTTACACAGTTGCTAACTCCACCATCTCCATCAAACTAGTTCTTAGTCAGTCCAGCACGTTATCACTGCGTTCTCATTGAGTCTCCAGGACAATCAAAGTGGATATCTCCACTGGGTTCTAGCCCAATGACGCCACATTCTTCCAGTTGTTCACTGCTTCAGCTGTACACACAACAATTCTACTGTTTTCATATCATCATTTTCATTATCAGAACTAATGGATGACAAGGAGAAGTTTGACTCTGAGGGACTTTTAATTAACTCCAACTAGAAAAGCCACATTCCTCCTCCTCCAAAAATAGATTTGTTTTTTTTTTTTAATTTAAAATAATGAGTCATAAATAAATAGCCTGTGTACACTTCAGGCAATAAAAATCTGACTGCTGGTTAGAATATGTGATCAGGAGTCTGTTATCAGACCACCAAGGTCTCTGCCTTTGACCACCACCTGATCCACGCAGCACTTGTCCCCCATGATCCCTCCTGCAGGTGGTGAGCCCACTGGAGGGTGGACCCATGTAACTCCTTCGGGCTGAGCCCAGCCGGGTCCCATGGGCGGAAACCTGGCCACCAGACGCTGGCCATTGAGCCCGTCCCCCAGGCCTGGCTCCAGGATGGGGCCCCAGTAACCCCATACCGGGCAGGGTACACTGAATCCTTGTTCTGGTATTTTTCATGAGTCTGTTGGATCATTCTTAGTCTGGCCCTTCACCCAGGACTAGTTTGTCTTGGGTGACCCTACCAGAGGAAAATTGCCCCGGAAAACATAGCTCCTGGGATCACTAGGGCACGCAAACCCCCCACCACGATAAGGTGACAATCCATGAGGGGAGGTCGGGGACAGTGCCTTTGGCATGGCAAACCGGGATGGTGGCCCTGAAGATCCAAGATGGCGCCCACAGCGGTCGACATGGTGCTTCGCTGCGCTCTTTGTTTGTTTTTGTTTGTCAATTGTGTGTCTGCTTGCACTTATACCCGTGAAGAACTTTTAAATATCAGGACTTTCACCCCCACGGACCTCCTCCCAGTTTTTCTAGCCCATGCCGCCGATCTGGTTTACTGTTTGGCTCGGAAAGTGAGACGGCGGAAGAGAGGAAGACGAGCGGGCGCTCTCGTGCGACTTCGCAGGAGAGGCTCGCGAACGGCGCTGCCTGGCATATTTCTGTCCAATACCAACTCTCTCTCTAACAAGGTGGATGAACTGAGACTGCTGATGCGTTTTAAGGACCTCGCCTCCTCAGCTGTCCTCTGCTTTACTGAGACCTGGCTCCGGGAAAATATACCGGACAGCGCGCTGCGCCTCGACGGCTTTCAGCTCTTCCGTGCTGATCGTGACACAGAGCTTTCCGGCAAGACCACAGGAGGCGGAGTCTGCTTCTACATCAACTGCATCTGGTGCTCTGATGTAACGGTAATTTCCAAACACTGTTCTCCTGCCTTGGAATTTCTTGTTATCAATTGCAAGCCTTTCTATTCCCCGCGGGAGTTTGCTTCCTTTATATTGATCGCTGTGTACGCCCCTCCCGACGCGGACACGCGCGAAGCTCAGCGCGTGCTCGCGGATCACATTCAACACACAGAGCGGAGTTTTCCAGACTCGCTGATTATTGTGGCTGGCGACTTTAATCAGTGCAATCTGAGCCACGATCTCCCCCGCTACAAACAGTTTATTAAATGCCCCACCAGAGGATTAAACACACTGGATCACTGTTACACCACAGTGAAAGACGCATATCGCACTGTCCCTCGAGCTGCGCTGGGATTATCTGATCACGTGATGGTTCACCTCATTCCCACATACAGACAGAGATTGAAGCTCACTAAACCTGTTGTGAGCACTACGAAGATACGGACCAGTGATGCTGAGGAGAAGCTGGAAACGTGCATGGAAATATCTGACTGGGGCATGCTTAAAGGAGCCACGCATGATCTGGATGAGTACACGGACACTGTGAACTCATATATCCACTTTTGTGAAGAGAACATTCTTCCATCACGCACCAGGGTGAGTTACTCTAATGACAAACCCTGGTTCACAGCTAAGCTCAGACAGATCAGGAAGGAGAAGGAAGCAGCGCTGAAAAGTGGAGACAGGGACTGCTACAGGGAGGTTAAATACCGGTTTAACAGAGAGCTGAAGAGGGCTAAATCTGTGTACTCAGAGAGACTCCAGCAGCAGTTCACTGCTAATGATTCGGCTTCCGTGTGGAGAGGACTGCGGCAAATCACCAACTATCGACCTAAGGCTCCTAAAGGTCAGGATGACAAAGCCCTTTGTCAGAGACTGTCCCAACACTATGCCCGTTTTGACACCTCGTCATCTGTGTCCAACTCCCCCCCTCCCTCCAGCTCCACAGCCTCCACATTCCCTACTTCATTTAAGGCACCCCCCCTCCTCCCCCCCTCCCCTTATCATCAGTGAGCAGGATGTGCTCAAACAGTTCTCCAGACTGAACCCGCGCAAGGCCCCCGGCCCAGACGGCGTGTCTCCCTCCACCCTGAGACTCTGTGCGAAACAGCTGGCTCCTGTCTTCACAGACATTTTTAACACCTCCCTTAAGTTATGCCACGTGCCATCCTGCCTCAAATCCTCCACCATCATCCCTGTCCCCAAGAAGCCACAGATCACTGGACTTAATGACTACAGACCTGTAGCGCTCACCTCTGTAGTCATGAAGTCCTTTGAGCGCCTGGTCCTGTCCCACCTCAAGTCCATCACCACCCCTCTCCTGGACCCGCTGCAGTTTGCCTACCGAGCCAACAGGTCTGTAGACGATGCAGTCAACCTGGCCCTCCACTCCATCCTGCAGCACCTGGACTCCCCGGGAACCTACGCCAGGATCCTGTTTGTGGACTTCAGCTCCGCATTCAACACCATCCGCCCCGCTCTGCTCCGGGACAAGCTGTCCCTGCTCAACGTGCCTGACTCCCTCTGCAGGTGGATCATCGACTTCCTGATGGACCGGAGGCAGCATGTGCGGCTGGGAAAGACTGTCTCAGACTATACTAGCATCAGCACCGGATCACCCCAGGGCTGTGTACTTTCCCCCCTACTCTTCTCCCTTTACACCAACTCCTGCACCTCCAGCCACCAGTCTGTCAAGTTGATCAAGTTTGCGGACGACACCACCCTCATCGGGCTCATCTCCAACGGCGACGAGTCCGCCTACAGGAGAGAGGTGGCCCAGCTGGCGTCCTGGTGCAGCAATAACAACCTGCAGCTGAACGCTCTGAAGACAGTGGAGATGATTGTAGACTTCAGGAAAGTCACTACTCCTCTGCCCCCCCTCACCCTCTCAGGCTCTCCCATCACCACTGCTGATTCCTTCCGCTTCCTAGGCACTACCATCACCAGGGACCTCAAATGGGAGCTGACCATCAGCTCACTCATCAAAAAAGCCCAGCAGAGGATGTTCTTCCTGCGGCAGCTGAGGAAGCTCAAGCTACCCACCAAGATGTTAGTGCAGTTCTACACAGCCATCATCGAGTCCATCCTCACCACCTCCATAACCGTGTGGTACGCAGGAGCCACTGCCAGGGACAGACTAAGGCTGCAGCGCGTCGTGCGCACTGCTGAGAAGGTGATCGGCTGCAAGCTCCCATCTCTCCAGGATCTGTACATCTCCAGGACCCGGAGGCGTGCTGGCCGGATCATAGCCGATCCCTCACACCCTGGTCACGTACTGTTTGCCCCCCTCCCCTCTGGTAGAAGACTTCGGTCCATCCAGACTAAAACCTCCCGTCACATGAACAGCTTCTTCCCCTCTGCCATCAGACTGCTGAACACTAAGTGACTCTCGTGCACCATGTACAGCAGCTCAACCAGACTCATGTCAATCATCACTGTTTTCTTCCTGCATTACCGACTGCACTATATAGTTCTCCACAGTATCTGCTGCTGGCTAATATATATTTTAACTGTTGACCAGTATCACTTAATCTTATCCTACACTTTATTACATGTATAGTTTATTTCTCTTATCTTATCATGTTTAATGTTGCAGCATTGTACCGAGACAAATTCCTAGTTTGTGTACTACATGAACAATGGCAATAAACCTGATTCTGATTCTGATTCTGATTCTGATTCTGATTCTGGTTCCTCTTTTCAAAGAAGTGTACTGGAGGGTGTGCTCCAACTTTAGAGGGATCACACTCCTCAGCTTCCCTGGGAAGGTCTGTGCCAAGATACTGGAGAAGAGAGTCCGGCCGTTAGTCGAACCTGGGATTCAAGAGGAGCAATGTGGTTTTCGTCCTGGGCGTGGCACATCGGATCAGCTCTTTACCCTCTCGATAATCGTCAAGGGTTCGTGGGAATTTGCCCAACCAGTTTACATGTGTTTTGTGGACTTGGAGAAGGCATTCGACTGTGTCCCTCGTGGTTTTTTGTGGCGGGTTCTTCGGGAGTATGGAGTATCATCAGGCTTGTTGTTACGAGCTATTCGGTCTCTATACGACCGTTGTGAGAGTTTGGTTCGTATTGCCAACACTCGGTCGGACTCATTCCCAGTGAGAGTTGGACTCTGCCAGGGCTGCCCTTTGTCACCAATCCTGTTCATAATTTTTATGGACAGGATTTCTAGGTGCAGCCAGGGAATGGAGGGTGTCATGCTTGGTGACCACAGGATCTCATCTCTGTTGTTTTCAGATGATGTTGTCCTGTTGGCTTCATCCAGCAATGACCTACAGGTCTTACTGGGATGATTTGCCACTGAGTGTGAAGCGTCTGGGATGAGAATCTGCACCTCCAAGTCCATGGTCCTCAGCTGGAAAAAGGTGGGTTGCTCTCTCCAGGTTGGGAACAGGCTCCTGCCCCAAGTGGAGGAGTTTAGGTACAGACGTGGACAAAATTGTTGGTACCCCTTTGTTAATGAAAGAAAAACCCACAATGGTCACAGAAATAAGTTGAATCTGACAAAATTAAATTAAATTAAATCACCCTTTTATTGTCATTCAACTGTACAACCAATCATGTACAGCAGAATGAGATTGTGTTTTACCTATCTACTGTGTTAATCACACACACCCAAGTGTAGAATCAGAGGGCCGCTGCCATGCAAGGCGCCACCACAAATTTCCCTCCTCCATTCCATTATTGCTGAGCACCAAGCTGGATGGCAGGAAGTTCCACTTTTATATGGTCTTCGGCATGACCCGGCCGGGATTTGAACCCCTGCCTCCCGGGTTTGGGACGGATGCTCTACCAACTGAGCCACCACTCCGGTACAAAGTGGTAATAAATAAAAATTCTATGAAAATTAACCAATGAAAATCAGGCAATGCTTTTGAATTGTGGTTCAACAGAATTATTTTAAAAAACAAACTCATGAAACAGCCCTGGACAAAAATGATGGTACTTCAAGAAAAGATTGAAAATAATGTGACCATAGGGACATGTTCAACCAAGATGTGTCCTCCAATTAGCATCACAGGTGTCTACAAACTTGTAATCAGTCAGTCGGCCTATTTAAAGGGTGACAAGTAGTCACTGTGCTGTTTGGTGACATGGTGTGTACCACACTAAACATGGACCAGAGGAAGCAAAGGAGAGAGTTGTCTCAGGAGATTAGAAAGAAAATTATAGACAAGCGTGTTAAAGGTAAAGGCTATAAGACCATCTCCAAGCAGCTTGATGTTTCTGTGAGGCTTCATGCTTAATTTTGAGTTTTACCAACTTTTTGTTTTATCACTTTGGGATTCTTATACATTATATTTTTATTTGCTTTGGAGGGAGCAGACAATGATTCTCTGATGGGGAAGACAGGGGCTAAGTTGAGGGGTGGCGGATGAAGAGGAGCTGCAGAGAGGTGTGTAAGACTGCGACTCTACTTCCTGGTCCCAACTCTGAGTTGTCAAGGTTTTGGAAATTTGGATAAAAATGATGCCAGATTGTTAGATAAATGAGACGCACCATCCAAAGTGGGATGGACGCCGTGTCGTCTAATAAGACCAGGTTTTCCCCAAAATGAGTTCCAATTGTCTATGTAGTCCACGTTGTTTGCAGGACACCACACAGACAGCCAGCGGTTGAAGGATGACGAGCGACTAAACATGTCATCACTGGTCAGATTGGGGAGGGGCCCAGAGAATATTACAGAGGCAGACATTGTTTTGGCAAAGTCACACACCGATTCCACGTTAAGTTTTGTAACTTCTGACTGCCGGGGTCGGATGTTATTAATGCCGGCATGGATAACAATTGTGGAGTATTTACAGTTACTTTTAGCCAGCGTTTTCAAATTTGACTCGATATTGCCTGCCTCTGGCCCCAGGAATGCATTTGACTATGGCTGCTGGAGTCTCTAGGTTCACGTTTCTGACTACAGAGTCGCCAATGATCAGAGTTTTTTCCTCAGTGGGTGTGTCGCTAAGCGGGAAAAACGATTAGAAACATGAACAGGTTGGTGGTTAACCGGGGCTTTGCGACTAGGCTTCCTTCTCACCATCACCCACCCAGTCTCCTCGCTGCTGAGGAGGACCAGAGGACCGCTAACGGGTCGCCCTATGCTAGGGAGCTCCACTGCAGCTAGTGGACGTCCGTCAAGATTAACTGGCGCAGACGGTGTTTCAATGCAGCGGAGCCGGGATTCCAAATCAGACAACCTCGCCTCGAGTGCCTCAAAAAGACAACATTTATTACATTTACCGTTATCACTAAAAGAGGCAGAGGTGCAGCTAAACATCTGACAGAGAGAACAGACCAGAGGAGGAGAGGAAGGAGAGCTAGTAGCCATAGCTAGTGGCTAACCCGAAGCTAACAAAAACACCGATGAAAGGTGAACAGAAGGCTAAAGAGGGTGATTAGGTGACACTGAGGGCACACAGGTGCAAGAGGCTTGATAAACAGAAGTGAGAGCTAACAGTAGATGGAAAAAAGTGATTAAAATACAATTAAAGGCAAAATCCTCGGGAGAACGAGGAGAGCAAACCACAGACAGACAGTCAGCAACACAGGAAGTGACGATACGTTACCACAGCAAGGTCCCACCAGGGACAGAAAAGAAACAGAAAAGAAGCTGCTTCACTTCACTTAATTTTCTCTCCTTCTCCTTTCTTTCTTTTCCGTTTGATATCCTGATTTCCATTTGTCCTGCCTCCTGGTTCTCTCTTCAAAAATCAGGAGGCAGAAATAAAGAACTTGAGGTGCGTTTGGCTTTCTTCTCTCTGTGCAACATTTTGACTTTGTTAGCTGCTCCTTCTGAGCCGAGGGTGGCTCGGTTCTAGTTTTAGTAACGCCACGTGAGCTCAGGTTACCAGAGGTTCACCCTACCTCAACAACGAAAAAATACAACTTATGTCCCCCAGAAGTTCTTGTTGGGCAAACCCTGGTTTGTATTGCTGAGGTTTAAGAACTACACGTCAGTGTGAGGATTCCAGCAGTCACCGAGAAGCGTCATTGACAGACTGCAGTCAACCTGAAATGACACTGATGAGGCTTGAAACAGACGGAGGCGTTTTCACTAACCGAGACAGTAGACCTTCTAGTTGTGGGGGAGAACCTCAATATACATCTACAGCCAAAACTGGATCCTCCAATGGTAGAACATCTGACAAACAGCCCTTAATTAAGAAAATTAATACACTATTTGAAGAGGTGGGTCTAATTGATATTTGGAGAGACCTGCATCCATACAGAAGAGATTACACTCATTATTTCTCACCCCACTCACTATACACTAGAATAGGCTATTTTAGAACATTTGGAAAAGATAAAAACAAAATAAATACCTGTGAAACTGGGATAATAGATTTAAGTGATCATGCTCCCATATACCTATCTGTGGATCTCCAACTACAACCAAAAATTATAAATTGGAAGCTAAATTCAAGCCTGCTCAATGATCCACACTTTAAAGAGCAAGTTAAAAAAAGAGATTTTTTTTTTTTATCTAGAGTAATGATAACGGTACTGTGTCCCCTTCAATTCTGTGGGATGCTTTAAAGTCTGTTTTAAGAGGGAAAATTATAGCAATATCCTCCTATAAGAAGAAAATGAGAAATAAAAAACTAGAGGAACCCCAAAATAAATTAAAAGAATTAGAGAAAAAACATAAAATAACAATGGATCAGGATAGATTGGAGGAAATCAAAAAAATTAGAAATGAAACCAATGATCTGACTACTAACGAAGTTAAAAAAAACTAATGTTTCTTAAACAGAGATATTATGAAAGTGGATGTAAATCAAAGTTCTAGCTTGGAAACTTAAAAAGAAAATAGCACAGAAGACAGTTCATAAAATTAAAGATCCAAACACTAAAAAGATAAAAAGTAAATTAAATGAAATTCAGGAGGCCTTTGAGGTATTTTCTAAGACTTTGTGTTCTAAAACCACAACATGTACTACTACTGACATAAACATTTTTGGACTGTTTGGATTTACCAGAACTAAATGAGGAACAAAGCAAAATAATGATGAAGGATATCACAGAAAAGGAATTACAATTAGCAATAAGTAAACTTAAACTAAACAAATCACCAGGATCAGATGGGTCCACTGCAGAGTGGTATAGAGTTTTTGCGTAGGCTCGTAAAATTCACGTGACTCGCTGGGGTAAACATAAACACGCCGTAGGTGCCGCCATCTTGGATGGCAAGAGCAGCAGTTGCACTGTGACAACCCAGGCGTAACTTGTACTGTTTAGCGATCAGAATGAGTGAGGAGAACACACAGTCACAGTCTGACATAATAACATCCCTATCATCCTCTTCAACAACTGACACTGTGGCCTCTGACACTGTGTCTGCGATGTCTGTGTCACATTCAGTGGAGTCATTGTCAGCAGTCATAACAGCAGACAAGTGTTTTTAATCTTGCTCCCATGCGCTCCTCTGGTGTGCCGAAATGCCTCAGTTGAAGGGGGGGGGGTGGAGTAACCCCCACGGACAAGCAGAGCGCACAGCTGGAGCAATTAGCAGAACAATGACTGCCAGTAATCTGCTCAGCGGGGATGATTTGGGGGCAAACGATGAGATGATATCTTTCAAAGACGAAGGGGAGCAGGAGGAAAAGATATCGGAAAACGTGTCAGCGTAAAGGGATGTGGATGATGTGAAGTCTTTGCTGGTGAACGAGTCGGAAAACAACAGCAGCTCCTCGGACTCAGAGGTGAGTGAAGCGAGCTGCGTGTTTTTTTTTTTTTTTTTAAAGGCTCTCCACGGCGCGCCGCGTTAAAACGTACCTGATTTTATGCACATTTACAATAGTTTTCTCCCCTTTCATGTGTGCATTGTCCTTTGTAGCAAGCAGAGAGGCGCCCCCAAACCAGACCCGACTCACAAAGTTTTGTTTGTTTTTTTTTTGTTACTTATTTGTACCTGTAGGTAGATTTGGTTTGCAGTCTGGTGACAAGCCACCGGCCGCTGCGTGCGCGAGCGCCCTAAACCTACATGTTTTTGGTATGCGGGAGGAAACCGGAGAAATCCCGGAGTAAACCCACACAACACGGGGAGAACATGCAAACTCCGCACAGCTCACTGTTGGTCGGGGGCTGGGATCGAGCCCACGGTCTCATGATCCCCGCGATCCCCCGGCCGAGGGTAAACTGTGCTGCCACAGTGCTAAACCACTGCGCCACCGTGCAGCCCGTTATGAGAAAGCGAGAGATTACGTCAGTGAAGGTAATTATTCAAAAATCCAACTTTTTTTTTTTTTTTTTTTTTTTTTGCATTTCACACCGGCCATTTAATTCCCCGCTTATCCCCTTATCAGGGGGAACAACAGGAGTACACCATTTTGCCGAGTTTGTAGGTACACGTGGTTTGTTTCACCCTGCTGCTGCTGTTTCTTGCCATCCAATATGGCGGCACGCTCTAACGGGCCAGTGTGGCACGCCCCCTGACGTCATATGCAAAAACTCAATAAGGAGCTTAAAGAAGAACTGATGCCCGTGTTACTGTCCACATTCAATTGGGTTCTAAAGAAGGCACAAATACCACCTAGCTGGAACGAAGCAATAATTTCTGCCATACCAAAAGAAAACAAGGATAAATTAGAATGTGGATCCTAGAGGCCAACATCAGTTCTTAATATTGACTATAGGCTGTTTACTGCCATTATGGCTAGAAGATTAGAAAAGTCCATATCACATTTGATGCACAACGACCAGACAGGCTTTATCCGAGAGCGCCAAACACAAGACAATATACGCCGAACTCTTCATATTGTCAATCATATAGAAAGAAATAACACTGTAGCAATGGTAATTAGTATTGATGCAGAAAAAGCCTTTGATTCTGTGGACTGGAGTTTTCTTAATCAAGTCTTGCACAGATTTGGCCTACATGAAAAAATGATCAAAACTATACAGGCATTATATCATAAACCCACTGCAAGAATTAAAGTTAACGGCTGTTTGTCAAATAGTTTCAACCTAGAAAGAGGGTCTAGACAGGGCTGTGCGTGCTCACCATTATTATTTGCACTATATTTGGAACCATTTGCCCAGTATATCAGACAAAACAAAGAAATACAAGGCATCAATATAAATGGGAAGGAGCATAAATTGGCCTGCTACGCAGATGATATTTTGATCTATCTGGGGCAACCAACAGATTCCCTACCTAAACTTATGGAATCATTCAACTATTTTGGTCAATTATCAGGATACAAAATTAACAGAAGTAAAACACAATTGCTTAAATACAATTACAGCCAACAACTATTACAAATAATTACAAATTAATCTCCTGCGTCAGTTTTGGGACCAACCGTTCAGGAATCCTCTAGGACTTTCTACGGGGAACCACCTCTTTCTTTAAATGTACCTTATGGTGTACTAAGGTGGTGAAACCAGGTGTCTCCTGAAACAAATCTGAATCCACTAGTGCCTCTAATTGTCTCTGCTGATCCTCCTGTAAATGAGACACATGAAAAGAACACAACTCTGTCACATCTGTGGGAAAAGATTGTTCTCTCTCCTCATCCACTTCTGTTGCACAGATGAGGAGCTGATGATGCGTCTGCTGATGACCAGGCTGCTGCTGCTGGTGCACAGGCTGCTGAAACTCCTTTAGCAAGTTAATGTGAAAGCACTGATATTTTGTCTCTGTCAGGCATACAGTATATAGTTCGTATAAGATAAGATAAGATAAGCCTTTATTAGTCCCACAACGGGGAAATTCCAGGATTGCAACAGCACAGGGATAGCAACACTCAGAGCAACAATCAGAAGGCAAGAAAAAAAACAAGCAAGCAAGAGCAGCTAATATACATATGTACATATTACTATAAAATATATATATACACACACACACACACACAGACACACAGTGCAGAGCATTGTAGCTGGATGGAATAAATATATGAATATATGAACACACAGTGCAGAGCATTGTAGCTAGATGGAATAAATATGTAAATATATAAACACCCACAGTACGGAGCATTGCAGCTAGGTGGAATAAATATGCAAATATATAAACACACACAGTGCGGAGCAATGTAGCTAGATGGAATAAATATATAGATATATAAATATAAACACACCCAGTGCTGAGCATTGTAGCTAGATGGAATAAATATGTAAATATATAAACACCCACAGTACGGAGCAATGTAGCTAGATGGAATAATATGTAGATATATAAAAACACAGTGCGGAGCATTGTAGCTAGATGGAATAAATATATAGATATATAAATATAAACACACCCAGTGCTGAGCATTGTAGCTAGATGGAATAAATATGTAAATATATAAACACACACAGTGCAGAGCATTGTTGCTAGGTGGGATGAAACAGCATAACCGTCTATTTAGTTATCCTACATGGTATGATTATGTGCCCATACATATTCTCACCCTCCATAGCGACCGGTATGTTCCTAGTTGTATGCCGGAGAGGACCATTGTGTAAGTCTATTGCATCTTTTGCATTCAAAAAAAACTATTAGTATTAGTATTAGTATGTCACTGAGCTTAACTTTCTAGGAATTTCATAAGGCCCCTGCCATCGAGCCAACAGCTTACTGTCACAAGAGGGCAGCAGTAACAACACCTGCTGACCTGGGTGAAAAACCCTCTTCCTGGCCTTTTTGTCATAATAATATGTCTTTTGTTTACTCTGCGCCATCCTCATGTGCTCCTGTTCCAAAGCAGTCATCTGATCCAGTTTTGTCTCAATTTAATGACATAAGAGACCACATTGTCTTGATCACTCGGCGGCCTCTCCCAGTGCTCCTTTAATAAATCCAGTGGGCCCCTCACCTGACGACCATAGAGTAGTTGAAAAGGTGAGAACCCTGTTGAAGCCTGGGGAACCTCCGGATAAGCAAACAGCAAGTATGGTATCCATTGGTCCCAATCCGAGCCCGTACTAGAAACAAATTTTTGCAGCATGTTCTTTAAGGTCTGGTTAAACCGTTCCACCAGTCCATCAGTCTGAGGGTGATAGGGGGTGGTCTTAGTCCCCTAAATACCCAACAGTTTATACACCATTCGCAGAAACTGCTCCAAAATCAACAGGTCCGCGATGTCTTTCACCATTGAGGTCTCTGGTTTAATCAATTTATTAAACAGGTCTTTTAAACGAACATACAGTTCACGGGGGTTTCGTCCTGATGAACGTCCAGGGCACGAAACCTTCTCCTGTAGGTGTCGGGTGTTATTTCATACTTATTTAAAATTGCTTCCTTCACTTTATCATAATTGTCTGTGTCAGCGATGTCCATGAGCACATATGCACTACGTGATTTACCAGTGAGCAGAGGACCCAACTGGATAGCCCACTCCTCCTTACACCAGCGGCAGACCGAAGCAATCCTCTCGAATGTCACCAGATAGTGCTCGATGTCGTCATCGGGAGAGAGTGGATTCAGCCTGGGCTCATGCTGTATCTGCGTTGTCCTCGGCTGCACCTGCAGCGGTAGCTCCTCCTCTTGCGGGTCAACCCGACTGGCTGTCACCCTGGGGTCTCCCCCCGAAGCGCCGTCGTCACCGCTGCGTTCAGCCCGGCTCCCACACTCCTCTCTCAGCTCTGTCATTTGTGACTGCATCTGGCTAAATTGATGTTGCACAGACTGCCACCTTTGTTCTCACAGATCGGCTTCTTCCTCCATCTGATGGTCTCTGACTGTCAGTGAACGTCCCAGGGACTTCACCAAGCTCGTCAATTCTCCCAGCTCGTCTAGTCCACTGGTCCCCTGCTCCTTAATTGCCATACTGATGTCCAAATCATCTGATTCCTCCTGTTTCTTCATATTCCTTTTTGCCATCACTCCTCCTGTTCTGTGTTATCACTCCTTCTTTGACAACACGTCACACAGTCCACTTAACTTGACATCGTTGTCATACCTTTCGCTGTCTTTCTTCGTAACCATGGTGAGAGTGGAAAATTCCTGACACCACTCGTCCGGTTGCGCTTTCCTCCTCACCACAGCCGTGAAACCGGGCCACTTCTCTGTCACCAGTTAGTGGGTACGAACCATTCCTGACGCCAAATGTCGAGAAATGGACCACTCCTGACACCAATTGTCACGTTTGTCCGAGGGGACGGAGGCACCAGCAAAAGAGCGGAGGCTTCCAAAACAGTTTGCAATCAGCAATTTTTGTTGTTTATTCCATTAATCTCCACAGGCAATGATTTCATTACACATCCGACACCCCACACAGCACAAACCAAATGACAAACACCTGTTATATACTCAGTGAGATGATCAACTTAATTGGCACATACCAAAATCCCAAGTAAGACAATAAACATTCTTCATATTTTCCACATACCCAATAATGCTCCGCACTGTGTTTATATATTTATATATCTATCCCATCTAGCTACTATGCTCCGCACTGTGTGTCTATATATCTATATCTATATCTATCATATATATACAGTATATATATATATGTATACTCGCTGCTCTTGTTTTTTCTCTTGCCTTCTGATTGTTGCTCTGAGTGCTGCTAACCCTGTGCTGTTGCAATCCTGGAATTTCCCCATTGTGGGACTAATAAAGGCTTATCTTATCTTATCTTATCTTATCTTAATATCTAAAAAGTCATAAATATATAAAAAATTCCCTACAATATTTACAGAATAAATAAGACCAATAAATACACCATAAATAATACAATAAATACCTTAAACCCCTGTTTATATATTAAATTCCCCTCTACTCAACCATTATATAATTTCTTCCTGCTGGTATTTAAAAGGCCCTCAACCCCCTGAGGAGTCTTTTATCCTGATACCTCCAGGAAGCATGCTGGCAAAGGTACGTGGTTTTTAAGATCAATTAATTGCCTCACCCAATTAAAATAATTAATCAATAATTATCTCACAAAAGGATTCACTTCAGTCAGAACACACTGTACAATTATATGTGCATTTTCACCATCAAATACATGTTGACATTTGCAAATATAAATCCTTTACACATAATATTCAATACACAGACCATACAGTGGCGACACTGTGTCGTCACGCAACTATAAAAAAGACTTGCTTATGTCACAATGGGAAAAATGGACTAAATATGTAACACCATTCAGGCCGGACTTTCACTTTGCAGAATTGATATAGATTAGATTAGATTAGATTAGATTCAACTTTATTGTCATTACACATGTATGAATACAAGGTAACGAAACACAGTTTAGCATCCAATCAGAAGTGCAAAGGACAGCAGTGCAGTATATACGGTAATTAACAGTATGTGCAATTTAAGCAAATATATGCAAATATATGCAGCAGTGCAGAAAGTTAAGAGTACTGTTATGTGCAAATAATGTGCAATAAGTTAGATGTAGTTATGTAGTTACGCAGTTATGTACAGGTGAGGATGGTAAAAGATGATTGTAAGAGAGTCAGCGGGGAACTAAGTTCAATAACGTGACAGCTGTTGGAAAGAAACTGTTCCTAAACCTGCTGGTTCTAGTCCGAAGGCTTCTGAAACGTCTTCTGGAGGGGAGAAGTTGGAACAGTCCATGAGCAGGATGGTTGGAGTTCCTAAGAATGCTGCGTGCCCGGCGCAGACATCTTTTCCTGTAGACGTCCTCTATAGCTGGAAGTGGAGTCCCTGTGATGCGTTGGGCGGTTTTCACCACCCGCTGCAGCGCCTTGCGGTCAGCTACAGAGCAGCTCCCATACCAGAGTGTGATACAGTTGGTCAGGGTGCTCTCTATCACGCAGCGGTAGAAGTTGCCCAGGATGTCAGTTGACAGATGGTTCTTCTTCAATGTCCTCAAGAAGAAGAGGCGCTGATGGGCCTTCTTGATCAGGCTGGTGGTGTTAACTGACCAGGACAGGTCCTCCGAGATGTGGGTCCCCAGGAATTTGAAGCTGGGGACACGTTCAACAGCTATGCCATTGATATGGATGGGGTCATGTGTCTCTTCCCTCTCCTTCCTGTAGTCCACTATGAGCTCCTTGGTTTTGCTGGTGTTAAGGAGCAGGTTATTGTCAGCGCACCAAGTAGCCAAGTGCTCAACCTCTGCCCTGTAATCTGACTCGTCGTTGTCCCTGATGAGTCCAATCACCGTGGTGTCATCTGCGAACTTTATGATGGAATTGGATCCATACATAGGCCTGCAGTCATGGGTGTAGAGGGAGTAGAGGAATGGGCTGAGCACACAGCCCTGTGGTACACCAGTGTTGAGTGTGATGACGGAAGAACGGTTGGGGCCTGACCTAACATGCTGGGGTCTGTTGGTCAGAAAATCCATGATCCAGTTGCAGGTGGAGGTACTGATTCCCAGGTCCCCAAGTTTAGTGAGCAACTTGGAGGGGATAACTGTGTTGAATGCTGAGCTGAAGTCAATAAACAGCATTCTTGCATAGGTGTTCTTGTCATCCAGGTGTGAGAGTACATAGTGCAGTGCTGTAGAAACCGCATCCTCTGTACTCCTGTTGCTCCGGTAGGCAAACTGATGAGGGTCCAGTGTAGGGGGTAGGCTTTTTTTGAGCTGTGCCAAGACCAGTTGCTCAAAGCACTTCATGACTATGGGCGTCAGTGCCACAGGGCGATAGTCATTTAGGCACGATGGTGTTGAATGTTTCGGCACTGGTACTATTGAAGTGGTCTTGAAGCACGCTGGTACCACGGCCTGGGCCAGGGACAGATTGAAGATGTCTGTGAAGACCCCTGCCAGCTGCTCAGCGCATGCCCTCAGCATACGCCCAGGAATGCCATCAGGGCCAGCAGCCTTACGTACGTTGACATGACTCAGTGCATTACGGACGTCGATGTGGGTGAGTGTGAGGTGGTGAAGGTCATCAGAGGGTGGGAAATTGATGCTCTTTTCGTTGTTGTCCTTGTCAAAACGAGCATAGAAGTTATTTAGCTCATTGAGAAAGGGCACAGTCATGGCTATAGGTATGGAGTTGCTGGGCTTATAATCAGAGATAGCTTGAATGCCCTGCCACATACGTCGGGGGTCAGAGTCCCCAAAATGTTCCTCCACCTTCAGCTTGTAGCTGTGCTTGGCCTTCTTGATGCCCCTCTTCAGATTTGCCCTGGATGAACTGTAAGCCTGTGCATCACCAGATCTAAAGGCATTGTTGTGTGCTTTTAGCAGAAGTCGCACTTCTCTGTTCATCCACGGCTTCTGATTTGGGTACGTGGTGATCTGTCTTTCCGTGGTGACACTGTCAATAGTGGTGTTGATATGGTCCAGGACTGAGTGGGTGTAAGAGTTGATGTTTATGTGGGAGCCACAGGTAGCCTGAGAGGTGAACATACTCCAGTCTGTGTTCCTAAACTTCTCCTGGAGTACAGAGTCAACCCCCTCTGGCCACACTTTGATGGTCCTCACTGATGGCTTCACCCGGTTGATGAGCGGTACATACTTGGGGGTAAGGAACAAGGATAAATGATCAGACTGACCTAGGTGGGGGAGGGGAGTTGCTGTGTAGGCTCCCACAATATTGGTGTAAACATGGTCCAATGTTTTCTCCCCTCTTGTGTGACAGGAGACATGCTGGTAGAATTTAGGAAGCACTGTCTTGAGGTTAGAGTGGTTAAAATCACCCGCCACAATAAATGCTGCCTCTGGGTGTGCAGTTTGTTGTTTGCTAATAGCTGCATGCAGTTCTTTCATAGCAAGCTTAGCATTAGCATCCGGAGAAATGTAAGCGGCTGTTATGATGGTACAAGTGAACTCGTGTGGCAGATAGAAAGGTCTACATTTAACCATGAGAAACTCCAGGTTAACTGAGCAGTGTCTCTCAATAGTGACAGAGTTCGTGCACCAAGCCTTGTTAATATAAATGCACAACCCCCCCCCCCCTTGTCTTACCGGAGTCAACTGCTGCTCTGTCTGCCCGGAGCGTGTGTAGGCCGGCTAGCTTGATAGCATTGTCGGGTATTCCACTGTGAAGCCATGTTTCCGTAAAAATCATGATATTGCAGTTCATAAGTTTCTTATTGTTGGTGATCCGAAGCCGTAGTTCACTCATTTTGCTCGCCAGAGACCGTACATTAGCAAGGAAAATACTGGGTAGCGATAGCCGGTGCGGTGTTAGCTTTAGCTTAGCTCTTAGCCCACCGCGCTTACCCCTCCTTTGTTTACGGTCCTTACGCCGCCTGCGAGTACTTCCGGTCGGCCGGGAAGCCTGCCGAGCGTCGGGAGTTCTCCAGAGCTCCGGGATGAGACGTAGATTCAGACGTAGGTTGCTGATAAAAAGGTCATTATCGTTGTTTTGTAAACCAATATTCAAAAGCTCATCTCGGGTGTAAGATGTAAAAGCAGAGCTGTTCTGAACGAACATACCCGAAATGAGCAGAAATAACACTGCTAGTCCCCAGAATCTGAAAGGACGCTGAGCCTCGCGTTGTGCACGCGCCGCCATCTTGCGCCAAAATAACAGACTTTGTTAATATATATATAAGTGTGTGTACATTAACAACCACTCCCTATATGCAGATGTTCATGTTGATCCCTCCCTTTTTTCTTCTTATTTCCTTTTTCACCCTCTAACAAAAAAGGACATTCAGATATAATTATTAAATGAAACGAAGGTTTAAATTTGTCTCTCAATGAATGTCAATAAAGAGAAAATTGAAAAAAAACCCCCAAACAATTAAGACCCACCCCTATTTGGAACCCGAAACACGCACTAACTCAAACAGAAATGATTAAAATCTTCCTGTATAGTCCATTAAAATAAAAACTGCTGTGTTCCTAAAACAAGATACAAAACAACCCCTTAACAGAACATATGTACAAACATGGTAACTCTCAGTCCAACATCACGCAATAAACACATTGCTCCAACTCCCACTCAGTCCCAGTGGAGCAACCACCCCCTGGAATCCCGCCAGTCAGGTCCCGTCCAGATCGTCTTGTTCTCTTCGTGTCCAGAGATGACCCATGTCGAAGCCCAGACACCTCCTTCTCATCATTGGTGCACCACAGCTTGTTGGGATGTCTTCATGAACCATCAGACAGCTGAAGGTAGCCATCCTCCTGAACAGCTGCCGCCTGCAGCCGCCCCTGGTCCTCCTGTCGTTTTCGTTTGCCACAAACCCCTCTCAACCGAGCCTCCTCTCTGGGTCGGGCCACATCAGCGACACCAAGAGGAGCCCGACTCGGCTTCCAGTGTTCCTGAATGGCATGTCGTTTCACTGTGCCAGCCAGTCCTGCCACGCTCACTTTCATTTTCAACGCCGGCGAAGCTGTAGTGGCCCCTTGCTTCTTGGTACCTCCCAGCCAAACTCCAGAAGGAGAATGGGCCATCCACTCAGCTCCACCCACTGTCACGGGCATCCCACTGTGCCACCCAGTTCCCTCAGCTAGGGTAACTTGGGCCCTGGCACCAGAACCCTCCTGCGATGGCCTTGGGTTGGGTTGGTCCTGCTTATCTTCCAGAATACTAGGCCAACGTTTGTCCCATACAGCATCGTCCACCACTTGTGAAACCGTTCGGTCCCACAAACCTCGGCCTGACCACTCCTCTCCAACACCGCTGGTGATAGTGAAGCCCAGTCCATAAAGGAGGTCGCAGCCTATAATATTCTCGCCACTGGCGGTCACCACAAACTTCGGGTTGGACACTTCTTCCGACTTGTATCGGGCTGTCAGTTCCACCAACCCCCACCATGGCCAACCTCTTTCCGCCATACCCACCCAGTGGCGCTGAATGACCTCTTATCCGATAGTATGGGAAGAAACTCCTCACGGTAGGCCAATTCAACATGGACCTCACCGTGCCCATGCCAGTCAGCAGCAGCACCTCTACTCCGTCTAATTTCACCACGCAATACGTACAACCGTTGGAGTTCGGGGAGACGGTGTGGATGACTGTGGGAGTTGTACCGGGGCACTCCGCTTCACGTCGTCGCTCCCCACGCTCAAATTTCTTACAGGCTCTGGCAAAATGATGCAGAAGTCCGCACTAGCCACAGCATTTTCCTCTTGCCAGACACTTTCTAGCCTTATACTCGTGCTTAGTGGACCCACAACCCAAACACCTGAGTGATCCCGGGGCGGATCTTATCGTCACAGCAGTAGCGTATTCCTCGTCTTCCACGCTATTGCCGCTGCCTGGGTCCACAGCCTGCACCGCTGACTATGATTCAGATTGGCGGAGTGTAGTTCTCTCACTGAGGTCACGTGATAGTTTGTCTGCTGCTTCGTGCTGCTGAGCTAGCCATGGCTATTGTCGGTTCGCCGGAGTGCATGAGGAGCCTCAACCATACTGCCGAGCAAAGCATGTGCTCTGCCAAATGGTTGCGGACCATCTCCTCTTCCAGTGCTCCAAACTAGCAGTCCCCAGCCAGCTGATGTAGATCCGCAACATACCATTGCACAGACTCTCCAGTCCGCTGATGGCACTGCCGAAACTGAATCCTCCAGACGACATTTTCAGGAGCGCAAAAATAATGCGCCATTAGCTCAACCAAGTCCTCAAAACTATCACTGTCACCCAAGGTACTAAGGATGCGTTGTCCCTCCATACCTAAATTGTGAACTAACACTGCTCAAGCTCGTAATTTCTTCAGTTCACTGAGGTTCAGTGCCACCAAATAATTTTGGAATGCGGTGAACCACCTCGCCCAAGAAACCAGCGGCTCACCAAGAAGCACCAAAAACGGCTGAATGTTAGTAATTCCTGTATCCATGCTTTAATCCTTGTCGCCAAATGCTATATCCTTAACTGAGAACCAATAATGAGGCTGGAGGTACAACGGAACATGACTTTATTATTGACTCACTGTACAGTACAGACTCTCCCGTCAGGCAGCGGTGAGGTCAAAGAGGCCGTCCCTCTTCTGCACAGCCCTCTTATACTCCGGGTGGCGGTGGAACCAGAAAGGTGGAGCCACCACCCGTGTCACACAATAATAAGTCCTACGAACAACACAACAGAGTCTTCAGTCAGAACTTTAGAAAAGGATCAGCCTCCAACTAAAAAAAAAAGCTGATGTGATGTTTCAGACTGAGGAGCTGCACAAAACTGCACTGAAACCATTTTTAGTTCAGCTGCTTTCTTCTTCATTCAGCAAAGGGAAGCTCCACTTTAGGGATGTATTTCAGTCTGTAAAAACCTCCTTGGTTATAAATGTGATGATGATTCTGATCTGTACGGCTGACCTGTCACACTGAAACCCAACTGCTGAGGTTGTCCATCGGTTAGTGTGGAGAAAACAGGACAGCAGTTATAACAGGACAATATCTGATACACACTGGTTTCTTTCTTTGAAGATTTTTTCTAAGTGAAAAATATCTTTTTCTATCAAAACATCTTGTAAATAAAAACCAGTTAATATGGCGCGCCACATTTTGCTGGTTCTCCACACGTTTCCATCATGTTTGCAGTACATCCTCAGTCTGTTTCTCAGATGGGATGGTGGGGAGAAATTTTTGAATGTGCTCAAAGTTGTGGAGCACCTTCCCCTCCATGGCCGTCCATGGGCTTCTACTCAGATCATCAGAAGTGTCAACAACGTCCATTCAGGTCCCACTCAGTTTTACTCCGTTCTGTCAGATGTTCCAGAACCTACTGAGAACTTCCTCAGTGTGACGGCCTTAGATATGAGGCGTCTACTGGACTGTATTGCTCATAACAATGAGAAGATATGATGCTGACACTGAAAACTGATTTACACTTTGGAGCAAATGTAATGTTCACAAATTTATTTTGTCTTCAGAATGGTTTAATAGTCTAAACATTATATTAACGACATGAGGTTCAGTCAGTGTTAAACACCCAGAAATGCCTTTCAGTTACATTCGAGATACAGAAATAGATTTATTTTTATTCTTGAAGCACTGAAATGCATTTCTGACCATGTAGACTTGAGTCCTTTTATTACAGTAAATCCACTGACTCAGTATTTCTCCTTTAACCAAGGTTTTTTTCCCAACAAAACTCTGTGTCCTCCTGCCTCAGCAGTGATTGTGGACTTTTACCACCTCTGGTTTGATGATGGAACCACACTGGGTCACCTGAAGAGTCAATAATCTGGTGGTGGAGGAAAAAATCTGCTGTTCAAGAAGAAAACATCCATAATTTAATGACTATTCATGCATATCAACAAAAACATAAAAAGTGCTTCAAGAGAACTCAAGGATTTCCGAAGTGCTTAGAAAAGTTCATGTTAATATCATTAGAAATAAAAACACTCCATTGTTTCTGTCAAATAAATTGCCTCACATTTGATGTTCAAATCAAACCAAACAGGAGGAGAATCCTCAATAATCCTCTGAATGTTTTAAATCAAACCAGAACAGAAACAGCAGCCCTGACTGCTGATATTTACCACTGAGAAGCTGAGGAAAAAGCACCAAATCACCTGAACTGAACAGAACTGGCAACCCCCCTGAGTCAGTGAAGCAGGTCCACCCAGACAGCTGACGTCATAGATCTTCATGTTCATAGATTCTGTGGTTCCTCTGTGTTCTCCACATCACTGACATCATAGGGTCCTGGTTCTGTTTTATAAGAACACTTTTATATTTTCTCTCATCACAGACTGAAGAAGTGTGGACTCTCAGAGACTCACTGTGAAGTTGTGGCCTCAGCTCTGAAGTCTGACCCCTCACATCTGATACAGCTGGACATGAGTGGAACCATCCTGAAGGATTCAGCAGTGAAGGTTCTGTGTTCTGGACTGGAGAGTCCAAACTGTCGACTGGAGGTTCTGAGGTCAGTTCAGTGATGGAGCTGTTGATGTTTTTCTCTGTTTCACAGCTTTGATTGATGTTACAAACTCTTTTTAATCAATAAATCCTGTGGATTTTTCTGAGCACAAATCAGATGCAGTTTCAGTGTTTTCTGAAATGTTGGAACTTTCCAAACAGCTGAACAACAGTTTTTCCTTTTGGCTCCAAACAGAAGTGAAAGACTTGATCAGGGTTCAGGCTGACAGCAGTGGAGTCATGATGGAGATGATTGACAGGACAGTTTGTCAGCCTGCACAGGTTCATGTTGTGTCCATCAGTCAGTGAAGATGAAGTCAGGACTGGTGAGGCTGGAGAGTGTGTGAGGGATGTGAATGAGGCTGTTGAAGGTCTGATGGTAGCAGAGAAAAACAGGCTGCAGAGACTTGGAGCTTCTGTGGAAACAGAGAGACGCTGAGAGGAAGAAAAGACAGAGGTGAACGTAAGAGGTGATGAAGGTGAAGTTAGGACGTGTGATGATGGTGGTGGTGTCAGAAGCTGCTGCGGCTGCTCCAGAGACGAGGCCCACAGCTGCTGTGCTGAGGTGTTAAAGCCGAGGAAGAAAGAGCAGCCTGACACAGGCCCAGACGTGACCAGAGAGCAGCGTTCAGCTCTGTGGAGCGTTGAGACGTCAGCTGGACAAGAGACGCCACTCTGATGGACGAGGACACAAACGGGACAATTATCCTGAAAACAGGAGAGATTTAGAGGAAAAGTGGCAAGATTATCAGGAGAACCCCCCACAACTTAGCTAGAAATGTCACATAACGTCTGAAAACAAAACCTTTAATGTCACACATCTACATGAATTATGCAACTTTTTTACCTCAGAAAGACAGCAGATTTTCCCCCAAAATATGACAAATTTATGACCAGATCTGGAAATTTATGCCAAAACTATGAACTTTTTTTGAAAAATGTTATTTTAGACAAAAACACCCTCACAGATTTGAGAGAAACAACTCAAAAATTTACTGGAAAAAACTTCCTGTTTTACATGGAAAAATGTCACAGATTTATGCAAAAATGGCTGCAAATTTAGCTGTAAAAGGGATCAAATCTTGAAAGGAAAATGTGAGAAATTTAATCAAAATGTGGAAACTGTTTCTTGGATGTAATGATAATGGAGACATAAATCCAAATCTACTGTGGGACACATTAAAGGCAGTTTTAGGGGAAAATTGATGTCTATTAGTCCAGCAATAAAGAAGGGCAAAGAAATGAAACTTATTCAGCTTGAAAAGAAATGAAAAGAGCTAGAAAAGCAGCAGAGTGAAAGTCCAAATGAGCAGCTAATGATTCCCATGAAGGAAACCAGGAACCAAATCTGAGACGTTTCCAAAGAAGAGCTGGAGGAAAAATACAGTTTTTGAAACAATCTGATTATGAAATCAGCCCTAAAGTGACAAAACTGTTCACAAAGAAAATACGCAGAAACGAATTTCACAATAAATATAGAAAACATTAGAGCACAAGACAGGACAAATGTGTGTCAGTTTAGATCAAAGTGACGCAGCATTTCTAGCCTGTTCTAGATGGCTGGACTCCAACCACAAGATGGCAAAGTAAAGCTGAACATTTAAACTGACTGGATCTGCCCTCAGTTGGAGAACAAGACAATAAACATTTAACGTCATAGATCACAGGAGAAGAACTGGACAGTGCCTTGAAAATTAAAACTAGTAAGACTCCTGGAACTGATGGGTCACCATCTGAGTGGTACAAGACTGTCAGAGATGACTTTTTTTTTTTTTTGTACTTATTTTGTACCCGTAGGTAGATTTGTTCTGCAGTCTGGTGACAAACCACCAGCTGCCGGTCTCTGCGTGCGTAAGCGCCCCTTAACTCCCTAACCTGCATGTTTTTGGCCTGTGGGAGGAAACCGGAGAAATCCCGGAGTAAACCCACGCAAACACGGGCAGAACATGCAAACTCCACACAGATCACTGTTGGTCGGGGGCAGGAATTGAACCCATGATCTCACCGTCCCCGCGATCCCCCGGCCGAGGGTAAACTGTGCTGCCGCAGTGCTGACCGCTGCTCCGTGCTGCCTTCTGGGCAGCGTTCCTTATCAAGGCTGCTTAAAGCGTACCTGTGGTGGTCGTGAAGACGCATTTAACTTGAAAACATTAGGAAAAGTATTTGTTATTTGGGTAAATAATTGTTGCCAGCCATATACCACCTGAGATATGTTCAAACAGGACCGCGGGCATGGCCAGCCAATGAAAACTATGGGCGCAGCCATGACATATGCGGAAGTGACGTCATACCGTTGCTAGTGAAAAGACAATACTCAGCGTTTCCCCGCGACTACGGTGCTGTTGTCCGTTGTTTTTGTTCTATTATGGCTGAATTTTCTGACTCTGAGGAAGAATTTGGGCGACACGGCTACAGGTTTGCCAAGCTATGTCACTCACAGGCCGTCACTAGAGATGATGTTCATCTACAGCACGATACGACCATTTGTGCGGAGCCCCGCACCTGCTCATCTGTCAACTCGGTAAGCCTACCATGCATGTATCTAATATACAATGCTACCTGTATTTAAATATAAATATCTACTATTATAAATATATATTACCTGTATTTAGGACCCACGCTATAGTAACCACAGTGTGTGTCAAGGTGCTGTTTTTTTTGGGGGGGGGTTACGGTGATACTTTCTAAGTGGCCTTCACGCCAGGGTTTGGGGGCAAAGCTGGGTATTTTGTGGCAAATAAAATATTATCATATATATCTAGATGTATATTATAAGAAGACTTCTTTAATGTACATGTACTTTATAATATGTTTCACTCTGGATAGCAGTGGCACAGTCATGAAGTTTACCATGTACAAGGAGACTGTGATTAAATGCCGTCTGGCGGCCGTTACGAGCTCAGATCAGACGAGACGACCCGCTGAATTTAAGCATTTATTTATTTATTTTCTACTCGTTTTAGTTCTGCATTTAATATGAACCCTGAGTTTGAAATAAACGTTTGAATTTGAATTTGAATATCCCAAAAGCCACTGCTCATCCGGGCACTCCAGGCTCAGCCAACACTGATCCAGATCGCGGTGCCAACGATATTACGTCACAGGAAGCGTCCTGGCAGGCCATGTAGCCGCTAGTATGGCTGCAGCCATGTTTTGCTGACATAGCTGAACCAGCACATCAGCAATGGATTTATATCACATTGCTTTGAACATGAATTTCAACTTAAACTTGAACTAGAACGTGAGACCGGGGCTCAATATAATATCTTTTTTGTCACGACCACCACAGGTACGCTTTAATGAGGAGGCGCAGGTGTGCCGCAGCTGTGGAAGATAATTAGTGCAAAGGGCAGACAGCGCGGACCACCACAGTGTGAGCAGGAACCTCTTTTCATAACCACACATTCCATCACACACGTCAGTCAACCCCAAATTTCTAGTAGAGTTAAGGGGACAAAGAGCTTAAAAAGTTGAGCGATGACTTCAGTCTGGAAGGTTTGAGGTTTTTCTCCAAAATTTATCACAATTTTCTAATTTTCTACTTTTGTCTGTAAATTTACCTAAATTTGAAACCAATTTCCTCAAATTTGCAATTTCCTCTTGTAAAATTGACTTTTCTTGTACATTTGAAACTTTATTATAAATTTGTGGATTATTTTATGGCTAATTTTTGTCTGTTTTTTTAAGAAAAACTACTGGTTTTTTTAATAAACTTGAAAGCTTGTGGTAAAACTTTTACATTTTTTCCTTAAACAATTTACACTTCATGACACATAAAATTATGTTTAATGAAAAAATGAACTTAAATTACCAAACATTCAGTTATTTCTGTTATAATATTTCTATATATTTATAGTTGGTTTTAGCAATCTCCTCACCATCCAGACAGCAGGAAAAACCTCCCTTATTTTGAAATGCAAATGTTGGCACGTTTAGTTTGTCTGAAGGCTGCTGACAGATTAAAGTCATTAGCCATGTTTACATGGACACAAGAAACTGGATTAAAAGCCTGATCAGAATAAAAATGCTTCATATAAACACGCCAATCTGAATATTCTGACCCAATCACGCTCATTTGGATCAAAATTTCCTTCTGATTGAGAGGGGTGGGTTATGCTAATTGTTAATCTGAATGGTGTGCATATGAACACTTATTCCGAAGCTTGGATAGAAAATGTTTACTGCGCCTGTCTGTACATCAGCCACATGTCAATGTGACATATTTCCACCTTTACAGCAGCTAGCGGAAGACATGGCAGGAGTAAAACAGAACTGGTCTGTATTGTCCTGCTGTCTCCCTCTGTTGGTCATATGCAGAAGTTTGTACTGCTGGGCTTGTAGCTTCATTACGGAGACCAACAGAAGCAAAAGTACAGTCTGAATAACTCAATACAGGTCCAGTTCAAAAAGAGAAAGACACAAAGTGGGGTTTGTTTGCATCGGAAGTTGCTTCTTCTTCTACTATTTCTGGAAGGTCGGATAATTGTGCACATAAGATAAGATAAGATAAGAAAAGATAAGATAAGCCTTTATTAGTCCCACAATGGGGAAATTCCAGGATTGCAACAGCACAGGGATAGCAACACTCAGAGCAACAATCAGAAGGCAAGAGAAAAAAACAAGAGCAGCAAGTATACATATGTAAATATATCAGACTGGTGGCTCAGTTGGTAGAGCATCCGCCCCACACCCGGGAGGCAGGGGTTCAAATCCCAGCCGGGTCATGCCAAAGACCATATAAAAGTGGAACTTCCTGCCGTCCAGCTTGGTGCTCAGCAATAAATGGAATGGAGGAGGGAACTTTGTGGCGGCGCCTTGCATGGCAGCGGCCCTCTGATTCTGCACTTGGGGTGTGTGTGATTAACACTGTAGACAGGTAAAACACAATCTCGTTCTGCTGTACATGATTGGTTGAATGACAATAAGGGTGATTTAATTTAATAAATATATATATATAGACACACAGTGCAGAGCATTGTAGCTAGATGGAATAAATATGTAAATATACAAACACACAGTAGTGATGGTTTCCATAGCACATAATACCACATGTCAAAATGATTTAGTCTGTTCAAACGTGTGACACATGGAACACACATGATACATCCTAATCAGATCATCTTTTTCAGGATCCACGTAAACAGTAAAGTTCTGATCTGAATTGTAATCAGATTGAAGAAATTTTGCCCATGTAACCGTGGCCGTTCACTTCGTGAATTTCGTTCGTCTTAACTTGCCAGGTACATAATGATGAACATAAATTATAAGTTAATATAGTCAAAGCTGAGCCACACCTGTTAGCTAAGCAACTCTTCATTATTGCGCCGGCTCCCAGTGGGTTAAAACCACCATAAATGCCTCCACTGCTTACATACCTTTTCTGCTTTTCTCCGTGTTTAAAGTACTTTAATAAGCTCATGCTTCTTTCGGACAGTGACACTAGCAAGACACTCTGCCTGCTGACTGGAACGGTCACATGGGCGGGGTGCTTCTGAACTCCACGTGGATGACTGTCACATGGGCGGGGTGCTTCTGAACTCCGTGTGGATGACTGTCACGTGGGCGGGGTGCTTCTGAACTCCTCATGGATGATGGTCACACGTGCTGTTTGTGTGCATGCATGCAGACCGTGATTCCTTCATATTTTTTTCATAAATTTAGATTTCCTTGCCGTGGCCTGGGCCACTTGGCGGTTGGGTCTGGATCGCATGTGGCCTGCGGGCCGTTAATTGAATAGGCCTGACATAGACTATGGAAAAGGAGGACCCACAATAAAGTCTCCTACAAACATTAGAATTTACAACACGCACAGAGCTGTGACCAGGAACGTGCGTCTTGAAGGAACTCTAACCGGGCTGTGAAGGATTGCGTAGTCCTTGTGAGGCACCATTTGTTGCCCACCTCTCCCCTTGTATTGGAGCAGGAAATGCACAGATTTGGTGATTTTAATTCATTCATTCATCTTCTTCCGCTTAATCCTTTTTGGGTCGCAGGGGGGCTGGAGCCTATCCCAGCATCTTTGGGTGAGAGGCAGGGTCCACCCTGGACAGATCGCCAGTCCATCGCAGGGCCAACACAGAGAGACAGACAACCATTCACTCTCACAGTCACACCTAAGGACAATTTAGAATCCCCAGTTTGATGCCAATTAACCTAACTTGCATGTTTTTGGCCTGTGGGAGGAAACCGGAGAAATCCCGGAGTAAACCCACGCAGACACGGGGAGAACATGCAAACTCCACACAGATCACTGTTGGTCGGGGGCTGGGATCGAACCAGGATCCCCCAGCCAAGGGTGAGTTGCTGTGCTGCCGCAGTGCTAACCACTCCTCCACCTAATTATATTCTGTAAATATTGTTGAAATGACTGAAATCATTCAGAAATTACATTTACACATACAAGACAGATTAGTGACAGATAATATATTAATAATGTTTTTTTTTTTTTCATGATAAGAGGTGAGGTTCTGCCTCCCCTGAGCGCACGTCACTGCTGAAGGACCAGCGTGGTTGAGACACTTGATTAGTCCTCAGTTCTCCAAACTCATCCTTTCAAGCTACAAAGTTCTAGAAACGAGTCTTCATGAGTCCTGAGCTCAGGAGATCTGGAAGTTCTCCGTGATGCTCAGTGTCACTTCTTTTTATCCTCTGAGGTCGTCTTCAGAGCAGAAACCTGGCCTCACCCTAGCAGTGCACAGTTTACAGTCAGGAACTGGGGCGGTTCCATTCCACCTGTTTCTGACATTCCAGGTTCACAGCAGAATATTTCACAGAAACAAAGGAAGATAGAAACCAGACAGAAACACACACACACACACACACACACACACACACACACACACACACACACACACTGAACTAACTAAAGAGTTTCTAACAGGTTTCCCTGCTGACACACTTGCAGTTATCAGCTATGGAGGAAAAACTTCTCAAGATTAAGCCCATCTTTATTGAAAACAAAACTCAGTCACAGATAAAACATTTCATTTGTTCAATCATTTGTATAATTTACAGACCTGTCAACAAAAACTCTTAATAAAATTTAAGTATAAAAAAATCAGAAAATGTCTGTCAAGAATCTGAGATATTTTGGAGAAAAGTTAGAATTTACTGAGGAAAACCTGCCCACAAACTGGCAACCAAACATTCACCAACGCTTCAAAAAGTGCAATTTAGTGGTGTAGTACAGCCTTTGTGCCGCTGGGGGCGCCCTCTATCAGCCTCCCAGACATGATCAAAACTCTTTGAGTCTTAGAAATGAAACACAAGAGAATTTGATGACAAATTTGACTCGTTTTCCTGTAAATTTGTGACTTTTTCTGCTGAAAATCTTCTCAACCACAATGTTTTTCTTTCAGCTTCAGCTTCAGTCTTTTTCTGTTTAAAATTGTCCTTGAACTGATGTGTTTCTCATGAATTTTTCATCTTTTGTCTCCAGGTTGTAACTGGATCTTGTGAATCTGCTTTTTTCTAATGTGTCTGTGAGGCTTTTTGGTCAGACTTTTTCAAAAATGACTTTGGGTTTTCTGGTCAAGTTTGAATCATAAATCTGTGACTCATAAATGTGTTTTGAAAGATTTGCTCAAATGTCTCATCAATTAGTAAGTTTGATGCTAAATTTTTCTGCCTTAAATGTTGTTTTTTCTCTGACTAATTTTCTATATTTTCTTGAATTTGTGACATTTTTCTTGTAAATGTGCTCATTTCCAATTAATTTCTATCATGCAGAACTTTTAAAACTCCATCCACAGTTTTTCATCAAGTGTGAAATTTATAACTTTGACATTTTTTCATCAATGTGGTTTGGAGAAAAATGTCCAATTTGACAAGCAGAAACTTCTGCGTTTGAAGCAAAATGAGGAATTTATGAGGAGAAAAAAGTTGTTTAAAAGTCTGGAGCAATTTCACAGTCATGGAAAAAATTGTGTGAAATTTGAAAGAAAAGAAGACAAAAGTTGAAGAAAAAGTTCCAGAAATCACAGGAAATTTATAGCAGAAACTTAATAAATGTCAAATTTCAGGCAGAAAAAGTCTCATTTGAAGCTGCATCCTGTTGGCTTCAGCTGCTTGGAGTTTGCAGCTTCTAAACTTCTACATTCTGAACCTTCTTCAGCTCTGAACACATGATGAAACACTGAAGGATTTCAAGATGAAACTTTGTCTGATAAACTCACATCTTTTATTCTTTATTCAGGTTGAGGAGCTGCAGTTTGTCAGAGATCAGCTGTGATTATCTGGTCTCAGCTCTGAAGTCCAACCCCTCCTATCTCAGAGATCTGGACCTGAGTCAGAACCAGGACCTGCATGATGGTGGAGTGAAGCATCTGTGTGGTTTTCTGGAGAGTCCACGTTGTAGACTTGAAGCTCTGAGGTCAGACTCCTCATTTCTCTTGTGTCCATGTGTGTTGTGTGTTCAGGGCTCAGCAACCTGCAGCTCATGTCCACACGTGTCTTTGTTGTCCACAACCAGTGTCTCCCTCTGACTGGGACAGAAACTCTAGAAATGTTCACACATTTATGAATTAGGGGCAAATGAGCATTTATGAAGAAAATCCCCTCTCACATTTGAAACTAAAAAGTCACATCATTGAAAAAATATTGACAAATTTACTGGAAAAAGTTTCAGTTTGATCTAAAAACACAACAAATTGATGTGAAAAATGCTGCAATTTTACCCCAGAAACAAAATTAGCAAAAGAAATGTGTGAGATTTATGAGGAAAAGAGAAAATTTATGTCAACATGTGAAATATTGAAAGAAAAAGTGTGAATATTATGAGCATAAGACGGCCACAAATTAGCAAGAAAAGTGATGAAATTTCTGATGAGGAAGAAAGTTGAACTTTTATTAGAAAAATGTCCCAAATGTGTGTGAAATCTGCAGCCTGTTTTGACATGAAAAGGTGAGAAATTGACCAAAGAATTGAGAAATTTAGAACAAAAGCAGAACATTTATGCCCAAACTATCAACCATTTTTGTCAAAATGTTATTTTAGAGAAAATAAAAACCAGCCTCACAAATGTGAAACAATTGAGAAATTTAGTGGAAAAACTTTCAGTTTGACATGAAAAAATGTCAGAAATTTATGTGAAATTGGCTGCAAATTTACCTGTAAAAGGTGAGAAATTTTGAAAGTAAAATGTGAGAAATTTAATGACAATTGAGAAAATGTGTGTCAAGAATGTGAGATATTTTGGAGAAAAGTTAGAATTTACTGAGGAAAACCTGCCCACAAACTGGCAACCAAAGTGGTGTAGTACAGCCTTTGTGCCGCTGGGGGCGCCCTCTATCAGCCTCCCAGACATGATCAAAACTCTTTGAGTCTTAGAAATGAAAGACAAGAGAATTTGATGACAAATTTGACTCGTTTTCCTGTAAATTTGGGACTTTTTCTGATGAAAATCTTCTCAACCACAATGTTTTTCTTTCAGCTTCACATTCAGTCTTTTTCTGTTTAAAATTGTCCTTGAACTGATGTGTTTCTCATGAATTTTTCATCTTTTGTCTCCAGGTTGTAACTGGATCTTGTGAATCTGCTTTTTTCTAATGTGTCTGTGAGGCTTTTTGGTCAGACTTTTTCAAAAATGACTTTGGGTTTTCTTGTAAAGTTTGAATCATAAATCTGTGACTCATAAATATGTTTTTAAAGATTTGCTCAAATGTCTCATCAATTAGTAAGTTTGATCCTAAATTTTTCTGCCTTAAATGTTGTTTTTTCTCTGACTAATTTTCTATATTTTCTTGAATTTGTGACATTTTTCTTGTAAATGTGCTAATTTCCAATTAATTTCTATCATGTAGAACTTTTAAAAGTCCATCCACAGTTTTTCATGAAGTGTGAAATTTATAACTTTGACATTTTTTCATCAATGTGGTTTGGAGAAAAATGTCCAATTTGACAAGAAAAACTTCTGCGTTTGAAGCAAAATGAGGAATTTATGAGGAGAAAAAAGTTGTTTAAAAGTCTGGAGCAATTTCACAGTCATGGAAAAAATTGTGTGAAATTTGAAAGAAAAGAAGACAAAAGTTGAAGAAAAAGTTCCAGAAATCACAGGAAATTTATAGCAGAAACTTAATAAATGTCAAATTTCAGGCAGAAAAAGTCTCATTTGAAGCTGCATCCTGTTGGCTTCAGCTGCTTGGAGTTTGCAGCTTCTAAACTTCTACATTCTGAACCTTCTTCAGCTCTGAACACATGATGAAACACTGAAGGATTTCAAGATGAAACTTTGTCTGATAAACTCACATCTTTTATTCTTTATTCAGGTTGAGGAGCTGCAGGTTGTCAGAGATCAGCTGTGATTATCTGGTCTCAGCTCTGAAGTCCAACCCCTCCTATCTCAGACATCTGGACCTGAGTAGCAACTGGAACCTGCATGATGGTGGAGTGAAGCATCTGTGTGGTTTTCTGGAGAGTCCACGTTGTAGACTTGAAGCTCTGAGGTCAGACTCCTCATTTCTCTTGTGTCCATGTGTGTTGTGTGTTCAGGGCTCAGCAACCTGCAGCTCATGTCCACACGTGTCTTTGTTGTCCACAACCAGTGTCTCCCTCTGACTGGGACAGAAACTCTAGAAATGTTCACACATTTATGAATTAGGGGCAAATGAGCATTTATGAAGAAAATCCCCTCTCACATTTGAAACTAAAAAGTCACATCATTGAAAAAATATTGACAAATTTACTGGAAAAAGTTTCAGTTTGATCTAAAAACACAACAAATTGATGTGAAAAATGCTGCAATTTTACCCCAGAAACAAAATTAGCAAAAGAAATGTGTGAGATTTATGAGGAAAAGAGAAAATTTATGTCAACATGTGAAATATTGAAAGAAAAAGTGTGAATATTATGAGCATAAGACGGCCACAAATTAGCAAGAAAAGTGATGAAATTTCTGATGAGGAAGAAAGTTGAACTTTTATTAGAAAAATGTCCCAAATGTGTGTGAAATCTGCAGCCTGTTTTGACATGAAAAGGTGAAAAATTGACCAAAGAATTGAGAAATTTAGAACAAAAGCAGAACATTTATGCCCAAACTATCAACCATTTTTGTCAAAATGTTATTTTAGAGAAAATAAAAACCAGCCTCACAAATGTGAAACAATTGAGAAATTTAGTGGAAAAACTTTCAGTTTGACATGAAAAAATGTCAGAAATTTATGTGAAATTGGCTGCAAATTTACCTGTAAAAGGTGAGAAATTTTGAAAGTAAAATGTGAGAAATTTAATGACAATTGAGAAAATGTGTGTCAAGAATGTGAGATATTTTGGAGAAAAGTTAGAATTTACTGAGGAAAACCTGCCCACAAACTGGCAACCAAAAATTCACCAAGGCTTGAAAAAGTGCAATTTAGTGGTGTAGTACAGCCTTTGTGCCGCTGGGGGCGCCCTCTATCAGCCTCCCAGACATGATCAAAACTCTTTGAGTCTTAGAAATGAAAGACAAGAGAATTTGATGACAAATTTGACTCGTTTTCCTGTAAATTTGGGACTTTTTCTGATGAAAATCTTCTCAACCACAATGTTTTTCTTTCAGCTTCACATTCAGTCTTTTTCTGTTTAAAATTGTCCTTGAACTGATGTGTTTCTCATGAATTTTTCATCTTTTGTCTCCAGGTTGTAACTGGATCTTGTGAATCTGCTTTTTTCTAATGTGTCTGTGAGGCTTTTTGGTCAGACTTTTTCAAAAATGACTTTGGGTTTTCTTGTAAAGTTTGAATCATAAATCTGTGACTCATAAATATGTTTTTAAAGATTTGCTCAAATGTCTCATCAATTAGTAAGTTTGATCCTAAATTTTTCTGCCTTAAATGTTGTTTTTTCTCTGACTAATTTTCTATATTTTCTTGAATTTGTGACATTTTTCTTGTAAATGTGCTAATTTCCAATTAATTTCTATCATGTAGAACTTTTAAAACTCCATCCACAGTTTTTCATGAAGTGTGAAATTTATAACTTTGACATTTTTTCATCAATGTGGTTTGGAGAAAAATGTCCAATTTGACAAGAAAAACTTCTGCGTTTGAAGCAAAATGAGGAATTTATGAGGAGAAAAAAGTTGTTTAAAAGTCTGGAGCAATTTCACAGTCATGGAAAAAATTGTGTGAAATTTGAAAGAAAAGAAGACAAAAGTTGAAGAAAAAGTTCCAGAAATCACAGGAAATTTATAGCAGAAACTTAATAAATGTCAAATTTCAGGCAGAAAAAGTCTCATTTGAAGCTGCATCCTGTTGGCTTCAGCTGCTTGGAGTTTGCAGCTTCTAAACTTCTACATTCTGAACCTTCTTCAGCTCTGAACACATGATGAAACACTGAAGGATTTCAAGATGAAACTTTGTCTGATAAACTCACATCTTTTATTCTTTATTCAGGTTGAGGAGCTGCAGGTTGTCAGAGATCAGCTGTGATTATCTGGTCTCAGCTCTGAAGTCCAACCCCTCCTATCTCAGAGATCTGGACCTGAGTCAGAACCAGGACCTGCATGATGGTGGAGTGAAGCATCTGTGTGGTTTTCTGGAGAGTCCACGTTGTAGACTTGAAGCTCTGAGGTCAGACTCCTCATTTCTCTTGTGTCCATGTGTGTTGTGTGTTCAGGGCTCAGCAACCTGCAGCTCATGTCCACACGTGTCTTTGTTGTCCACAACCAGCGTCTCCCTCTGACTGGGACAGAAACTCTAGAAATGTTCACACATTTATGAATTAGGGGCAAATGAGCATTTATGAAGAAAATCCCCTCTCACATTTGAAACTAAAAAGTCACATCATTGAAAAAATATTGACAAATTTACTGGAAAAAGTTTCAGTTTGATCTAAAAACACAACAAATTGATGTGAAAAATGCTGCAATTTTACCCCAGAAAGAAAATTAGCAAAAGAAATGTGTGAGATTTATGAGGAAAAGAGAAAATTTATGTCAACATGTGAAATATTGAAAGAAAAAGTGTGAATATTATGAGCATAAGACGGCCACAAATTAGCAAGAAAAGTGATGAAATTTCTGATGAGGAAGAAAGTTGAACTTTTATTAGAAAAATGTCCCAAATGTGTGTGAAATCTGCAGCCTGTTTTGACATGAAAAGGTGAAAAACTGACCAAAGAATTGAGAAATTTAGAACAAAAGCAGAACATTTATGCCCAAACTATCAACCATTTTTGTCAAAATGTTATTTTAGAGAAAATCAAAACCAGCCTCACAAATGTGAAACAATTGAGAAATTTAGTGGAAAAACTTTCAGTTTGACATGAAAAAATGTCAGAAATTTATGTGAAATTGGCTGCAAATTTACCTGTAAAAGGTGAGAAATTTTGAAAGTAAAATGTGAGAAATTTAATGACAATTGAGAAAATGTGTGTCAAGAATCTGAGATATTTTGGAGAAAAGTTAGAATTTACTGAGGAAAACCTGCCCACAAACTGGCAACCAAAATTCACCAAGCTGAAAGTGCAATTTAGTGGTGTAGTACAGCCTTTGTGCCGCTGGGGGCGCCCTCTATCAGCCTCCCAGACATGATCAAAACTCTTTGAGTCTTAGAAATGAAAGACAAGAGAATTTGATGACAAATTTGACTCGTTTTCCTGTAAATTTGTGACTTTTTCTGATGAAAATCTTCTCAACCACAATGTTTTTCTTTCAGCTTCAGCTTCAGTCTTTTTCTGTTTAAAATTGTCCTTGAACTGATGTGTTTCTCATGAATTTTTCATCTTTTGTCTCCAGGTTGTAACTGGATCTTGTGAATCTGCTTTTTTCTAATGTGTCTGTGAGGCTTTTTGGTCAGACTTTTTCAAAAATGACTTTGGGTTTTCTTGTAAAGTTTGAATCATAAATCTGTGACTCATAAATATGTTTTTAAAGATTTGCTCAAATGTCTCATCAATTAGTAAGTTTGATCCTAAATTTTTCTGCCTTAAATGTTGTTTTTTCTCTGACTAATTTTCTATATTTTCTTGAATTTGTGACATTTTTCTTGTAAATGTGCTAATTTCCAATTAATTTCTATCATGTAGAACTTTTAAAAGTCCATCCACAGTTTTTCATGAAGTGTGAAATTTATAACTTTGACATTTTTTCATCAATGTGGTTTGGAGAAAAATGTCCAATTTGACAAGAAAAACTTCTGCGTTTGAAGCAAAATGAGGAATTTATGAGGAGAAAAAAGTTGTTTAAAAGTCTGGAGCAATTTCACAGTCATGGAAAAAATTGTGTGAAATTTGAAAGAAAAGAAGACAAAAGTTGAAGAAAAAGTTCCAGAAATCACAGGAAATTTATAGCAGAAACTTAATAAATGTCAAATTTCAGGCAGAAAAAGTCTCATTTGAAGCTGCATCCTGTTGGCTTCAGCTGCTTGGAGTTTGCAGCTTCTAAACTTCTACATTCTGAACCTTCTTCAGCTCTGAACACATGATGAAACACTGAAGGATTTCAAGATGAAACTTTGTCTGATAAACTCACATCTTTTATTCTTTATTCAGGTTGGAGAGCTGCAGGTTGTCAGAGATCAGCTGTGATTATCTGGTCTCAGCTCTGAAGTCCAACCCCTCCTATCTCAGAGATCTGGACCTGAGTCAGAACCAGGACCTGCATGATGGTGGAGTGAAGCATCTGTGTGGTTTTCTGGAGAGTCCACGTTGTAGACTTGAAGCTCTGAGGTCAGACTCCTCATTTCTCTTGTGTCCATGTGTGTTGTGTGTTCAGGGCTCAGCAACCTGCAGCTCATGTCCACACGTGTCTTTGTTGTCCACAACCAGCGTCTCCCTCTGACTGGGACAGAAACTCTAGAAATGTTCACACATTTATGAATTAGGGGCAAATGAGCATTTATGAAGAAAATCCCCTCTCACATTTGAAACTAAAAAGTCACATCATTGAAAAAATATTGACAAATTTACTGGAAAAAGTTTCACTTTGATCTAAAAACACAACAAATTGATGTGAAAAATGCTGCAATTTTACCCCAGAAAGAAAATTAGCAAAAGAAATGTGTGAGATTTATGAGGAAAAGAGAAAATTTATGTCAACATGTGAAATATTGAAAGAAAAAGTGTGAATATTATGAGCATAAGACGGCCAGAAATTAGCAAGAAAAGTGATGAAATTTCTGATGAGGAAGAAAGTTGAACTTTTATTAGAAAAATGTCCCAAATGTGTGTGAAATCTGCAGCCTGTTTTGACATGAAAAGGTGAAAAACTGACCAAAGAATTGAGAAATTTAGAACAAAAGCAGAACATTTATGCCCAAACTATCAAAGACTTTTGTCAAAATGTTATTTTAGAGAAAATCAAAACCAGCCTCACAAATGTGAAACAATTGAGAAATTTAGTGGAAAAACTTTCAGTTTGACATGAAAAAATGTCAGAAATTTATGTGAAATTGGCTGCAAATTTACCTGTAAAAGGTGAGAAATTTTGAGAGGAAAATGTGAGAAATTTAATGACAACTGAGAAAATGTGTGTCAAGAATCTGAGATATTTTGGAGAAAAGTTAGAATTTACTGAGGAAAACCTGCCCACAAACTGGCAACCAAACATTCACCAACGCTTCAAAAAGTGCAATTTAGTGGTGTAGTACAGCCTTTGTGCCGCTGGGGGCGCCCTCTATCAGCCTCCCAGACATGATCAAAACTCTTTGAGTCTTAGAAATGAAACACCAGAGAATTTGATGACAAATTTGACTCGTTTTCCTGTAAATTTGTGACTTTTTCTGATGAAAATCTTCTCAACCACAATGTTTTTCTTTCAGCTTCAGCTTCAGTCTTTTTCTGTTTAAAATTGTCCTTGAACTGATGTGTTTCTCATGAATTTTTCATCTTTTGTCTCCAGGTTGTAACTGGATCTTGTGAATCTGCTTTTTTCTAATGTGTCTGTGAGGCTTTTTGGTCAGACTTTTTCAAAAATGACTTTGGGTTTTCTGGTCAAGTTTGAATCATAAATCTGTGACTCATAAATGTGTTTTGAAAGATTTGCTCAAATGTCTCATCAATTAGTAAGTTTGATCCTAAATTTTTCTGCCTTAAATGTTGTTTTTTCTCTGACTAATTTTCTATATTTTCTTGAATTTGTGACATTTTTCTTGTAAATGTGCTAATTTCCAATTAATTTCTATCATGTAGAACTTTTAAAACTCCATCCACAGTTTTTCATGAAGTGTGAAATTTATAACTTTGACATTTTTTCATCAATGTGGTTTGGAGAAAAATGTCCAATTTGACAAGCAAAAACTTCTGCGTTTGAAGCAAAATGAGGAATTTATGAGGAGAAAAAAGTTGTTTAAAAGTCTGGAGCAATTTCACAGTCATGGAAAAAATTGTGTGAAATTTGAAAGAAAAGAAGACAAAAGTTGAAGAAAAAGTTCCAGAAATCACAGGAAATTTATAGCAGAAACTTAATAAATGTCAAATTTCAGGCAGAAAAAGTCTCATTTGAAGCTGCATCCTGTTGGCTTCAGCTGCTTGGAGTTTGCAGCTTCTAAACTTCTACATTCTGAACCTTCTTCAGCTCTGAACACATGATGAAACACTGAAGGATTTCAAGATGAAACTTTGTCTGATAAACTCACATCTTTGATTCTTTATTCAGGTTGGAGAGCTGCAGGTTGTCAAAGATCAGCTGTGATTATCTGGTCTCAGCTCTGAAGTCAAATCCTTCTTACCTCAGAGAGCTCCACCTGTTGGGAAACAACCTTAAAGCTCCAGATGTTCAGCAGCTGCGTGAGCTTCAGCAGAGTCCAGACTACAGACTGGAGGATCTGAGGTCAGTAGAGGGTTGGAGTCGGTCTGTGCTGCTTTCAGCAGGATTGTCCTAAAGCCAGTTGGTGTGAAAGCAAAGATCCAGTGTTGCTGTAAAGCTGCAGCTTCTCAGTGCTGCTTTCCTCAGTGAAGCTGTGAGAGGAGAATGGAGACAGGCTTCAGGATTGGACAGAAACACAGAGAGAGAGACAGCAGTCAGCCAATCAGATCAGCCAGAAGCTTGTTGTGATCATGTGTCTGAGTTGATGTGAAGACGACTGCTGCTGCTGTGTTCACGTCTCCAGGAAGTGAAGCTGATTGCAGCTGCAGCTTCAACGTGTCCAGAGACAGTGGTGGTCATTCATCAAACTGTGGCAGCATCAAATCTGATCTGTCACTCTTTGTTCTCTCATGTCAACACTAAACAGCTGATCAGTTTCATCTCTGTCACAGCTCTGAGATCAGTGTGACTGAAGCCTCTGATCCCTGGCTCTGATTTCAGAGAACCAGCGTTCCATTTAGGAACCAGGAGCTCTTCCTACACACCAGAAGCTCTGCTGAAGTCCAGCAGTCACATCTGGATCTGTGTCCTTGTGTCCTTGGTTTCATCCACATGTGTTCAGTGACAGCCTCCATGTTTAGTAGTCAGGTGGTGTTTGAGCAGCAGATGAGATGTTCATGAACACGCAGAGACTCTAACTTTCAGAGGAGCAGCAGGAAATCGTCACTAAAGTGTTTGTGCAGTGATGAAGCCTTCAGGACTCTCAGCAGTTTCTTTCCACTGTGGACTGGAGTGAAGCTGCAGAGCAAACAGACTTGATGCTGAAAGTCTCTGCAGGTGTGTGAGCTTGGAGCTCAGCGTGTTCACTGCAACACGTTACCATGAGAGGTGAGAGGAAGCAGCTCCACTGCTGCTCTGAACAGGACTGAAGTCCCTGCTGCTCTTTAGACTGGATGAGCTGCATCACTGCTGACAGCTGATGAAGGCCGTCTCTGAAACCCTCATTGATCTCCTCTCTGCTTTCTCCTTCTCTCTGCAGCTGCTGATGGTGGTCACCATGATGGTGTGGGTGCTGAGAAGGACGAGCTTCTCCTTCTCTTCTGAACACCAGCAGTTGGTCATGTGACCACACATCAATCATTGGTGGAACAAAGAGGAAGAAGAAGATCAAAGCTGAACAACATCTGGATTCAGTCAAAGCTTCACTGAAGTTTCTCAGCTGCTGCAAACAGATTCTGGATTTTGGTGTAAAGTTGGTGCCTTAAAGTTTGATTCTGACAACATTTGATGTCCAAATCAGCTGTTTAACCTGCAGACTCTAAACCTGCTGATCAGCTGCCTCCTGACTTCTGCTGGTTCTAGATGGACTTTAATTCCTCTAGAAATAATGCGGAGAAACCTCATCACTGTAAATGTCTCATTCATTCATTAGAAGTCTAGAACTCACAATAATGTTTCATCCTCACACCTCTGACAGAGCAGATGTAGTTTGGGGTTTATCTCAAGTTTGCAAGAGTTTGATGTAAATTTGTCTACATTTCTTCATCATAAATGTGAGACAATTTTCTGATCAATTTGCTCTTTTGTCTTTAAATTTGTGAAAATTGTTAAATCTTGAAGTTTTGAGACATTTTTCTTAACCATTTGCTCCTTTCTCTGATATTTTTTCACTCCAAAATTGTTATTTCATTGTGAAAAATATGTTTTTTAAACCTCTTATTTTGTCTCCAAACCCACAAGGAGACGCTGTGGTTCTGGTGGAGCCTCATGTGGGTCCAGAGCCACAGGTTGAAAAACCCCGAGTTAATAGAATGTGATTTTTTTCTTCTTTGGGATGGTAGTTAATGTCTGACTTTGTTGAGTTTCAGTGTTTTTGCTAAATGAGCTGAATGAAAGTCAAAGAGAGAATCAGATGTGCTTTGATCAGCTTTCTTTTCTCCACCTGCGGCTCATCACATGATCCCATGCACAGGAGGCTTGGAACCACCAACACTGATTCAAGCACATTTACACCAGAACTCTTCACTAAACTGCACTTTACTGACTAATTCTACTGGACCGTACTTTTCACTCTGATCTGAGTCCATTGTGAAGAAAAAACCCGACTTTTCCTCCAGTCCATTTGCTGCTTCTCTGAGTTCCTTCACTGATTTGAACTGAATGGGACGATTTCCCTCATTAGACTTTAAATCACTGTTAGTTTATTCTGGATCAGCAAATATTGAATTTATTACTGCCGGCTGAGTCATGATTAGATCTGAAGACAATTTAGATTTGATCTTCCTCAGAGTGACTAATTTCAGATGAAAAAACAAATCACTTCTTTATGTGGAAAATCACTAAATTCTAAGAAAATACGACTAAATTTAATTTTTTAAAAAATTCATCAATCTGAGGAAAAAAATGTCCAAATTAAAACCAAAACATCGTAAATTTACTAGAATAGAAAAGAAAATTTAGCAATCCTGAGAGAAAGCAAAAAAAAAAAAATTAAAAAAATCACATCACTCTACACCCATGGACAAAATTGTTGGCACCCCTCTGTTAATGAAAGAAAAACCCACAATGGTCACAGAAATAACTTGAATCTGACAAAAGTGCTAATAAATAAAAATTCTATGAAAATTAACCAATGAAAATCAGACAATGCGTTTGAATTGTGGTTCAACAGAATTATTTTAAAAAACAAACTCATGAAACAGGCCTGGACAAAAATGATGGTACCCCTAGAAAAGATTGAAAATAATGTGACCATAGGGACATGTACAACCAAGATGGGTCCTCTAATTAACATCACAGGTGTCTCCAAACTTGTAATCAGTCAGTCGGCCTATTTAAAGAGTCACAAGTAGTCACTGTGCTGTTTGGTGACATGGTGTGTACCACACTAAACATGGACCAGAGGAAGCAAAGGAGAGAGTTGTCTCAGGAGATTAGAAAGAAAATTATAGACAAGCATGTTAAAGGTAAAGGCTATAAGACCATCTCCAAGCAGCTTGATGTTTCTGTGACTACAGTTGCACATATTATTCTGAAATTTAAGATCCACGGGACTGTAGCCAACCTCCCTGGACGTGGCCGCAGGAGGAGACGGATAATACGAATGGTAACAAAAGAGCCCAGAACAACCTCTAAACACATTCATGGTGAACTCCAAGGTCAAGGTACATCAGTGTCAGATCACACCATCCGTCGTTGTTTGAGCCAAAGTGGACTTCATGGGAGACGACCAAGGAGGACACCACTGTTGAAAACAAATCATAAAAAAGCCAGACTGGAATTTACCAAACTGCATGTTGACAAGCCACAAAGCTTCTGGGAGAATGTCCTATGGACAGACGAGACAAAACTGCAACTTTTTGGCAAGGCACATCAGCCCGTCACATGAACCGCTTCTTCCCCTCTGCCATCAGACTGCTGAACACTAAGTGACTTATTGACTCTCGTGCACTATGTACAGCAGCTCAACCAGACTCATGTCAATCATCACTGTTTTCTTCCTGCATTACCGACTGCACTATGTGGTTCTCCACAATATCTGCTGCTCGCTAATATATTTAAACTGCTGACCAGTATTACTCACTCTTATTCTACACTTTATTGCATGTATAGTTTATTTCTTTTATTTTATCATGTTTAATGTTGCAGCATTGCACCGAGACAAATTCCTAGTTTGTGTACTACATGAACAATAGCAATAAATCTGATTCTGATTCTATGTTCACAGACGCAAAAATGAAGCATGCCAAGAAAAGAACACTGTCCCTACTGTAAAACACGGAGGAGGTTCTGTTATGTTCTGGGGCTGCTTTGCTGCATCTGGCACAGGGTGTCTTGAATCTGTGCCGGGTACAATGAAATCTCAAGACTATCAAGGTATTCTAGAGAGAAATGTGCTGCCCAGTGTCAGACAGCTTGGTCTCAGTCGCAGGTCATGGGTCTTGCAACAGGATAATGACCCAAAACACACAGCTAAAAACACCCAAGAATGGCTAAGAGTAAAACATTGGACTATTCTAAAGTGGCCTTCTATGAGCCCTGATCTAAATCCTATTGAACATCTGTGGAAGGAGCTGAAACATGCCGTCTGGAGAAGGCACCCTTCAAACCTGAGACAACTGGAGCAGTTTGCTGATGAGGAGTGGACCAAAATACCTGCTGAGAGGTACAGAAGTCTCATTGACAGTTACAGAAATTGTTTGATTGCAGTGATTGCCTCAAAAGGTTGTGCAACAAAATATTAAGTTAAGGGTACCATCATTTTTGTCCAGGCCTGTTTCATGAGTTTGTTTTTTAAAATAATTCTGTTGAACCACAATTCAAAAGCATTTTAAGATAAGATAAGATAAGCCTTTATTAGTCCCACAACGGGGAAATTCCAGGATTGCAACAGCACAGGGATAGCAACACTCAGAGCAACAATCAGAAGGCAAGAAAAAACAAGCAAGCAAGAGCAGCTAATATACATATGTACATATTACTATAAAATATATATATACACACACACACACACAGACACACAGTGCAGAGCATTGTAGCTGGATTTAGCAATCCTAAAATCTGAGAAAATCTGTTCAGTTTTGAGGTTTTTGATTTCAACACTGATGATGTTTTCAGCACCCAAGTCTCCACTTTTCAAGGTCGTCTCCTGTAGATGTCAGTGAATTTTTAATATTTTTCTTTCTTCTTATGTTCATCTGCTTCTTACTGTGATGTTCATTCATTCATAGAATTGTAATTGTGAGGATGGCCAGTCCAAACATAGAGGGTAGGTCTTTGGAGAAGAACTTCTAGTCCCATAATAATAAGAAGAATGACAGGATGACATTATCAGTAGTGAGGCAGTTGTTTCAATAGTGTGTGAAACAGGAGAGCAATAAAGTCAGCAGGATCAAGGCAGCAAAGGATGAGATGATTGTCATGACTTCAGAAGAGCAGAGTCTGCTAGTGAGATATTATTATTATCCAGATATTTGTTCATAACATTGGTGCTCTGGTTTTAAATTTGGGATTTGGATGCTCACTTGCCCCAGAATGCTCAGTGTTGATTAGATAGAGAGAGAGAGATAGACAAGAAAAATTCACAAAATCACAGATAAAAAAGTTTGATAGTCAGAATTTTCCAAAAACTGTCCAAGTTTACCTCAGAAAAGTCACTACCATACCTGTGTCTGTCCCATAATCCTGGGCTGTTTCACTCAGTCATGTGTTCTGGAACTCTGAGTTCTATCCTCCTCTCATGCTGAACTGTGCAGTAGCCTGGTGGAACACCCATAATTTTGTTGGTACTGTACAACCGTACAATGGCAATAAAAGCCTATTCTATTGTAAAAAGGCAAATTTAAATCACAAAAACTGCAAATTTGTGAGAAATTTTCAAACAGAAGAAAAGCTGTAATATAAAAAAATTGACTAGGGGAAATGCACATTTAAGAGAAATGCAAATTTACTAGAAAAAACGTCAAATTCAGATGAAAAGCTGACAGTATCTTAATAACAGATTGATTCCACATCCTGAGTAATATAATTTGCAAAACAAAAATAAGTAATAAAACATGCATTTATTTCCTGTATTTGTCTTATTTTCCTAATGCCTGCAGTGTGATGAAGTTGGTTCATTTGAGTTTCTCTCAGTGGATGAAGCCAAGCTTAAGATAAGATAAGATAAGCCTTTATTAGTCCCCATTGTGGGACTAATAAGAAGATGAGAGAGGTCTCCGATTTTCATCATAGGTATACCTCAACTATGAGAGACAAAATGAGAAAAAAAAATCCAGAAAATCACATTGAAGGATTTTTAATGAATTAATTGGTAAATTCCTTGGTAAAATAAGTATTTGGTCACCTACAAACAAGCAAGAGTTCTGGCTCTCACAGACCTGTAACTTCTTCTTTAAGAGGCTCCTCTGTCCTCCACTCGTTACCTGTATTAATGGCACCTGTTTGAACTCGTTATCAGTGTAAAAGACACCTGTCCACAACCTCAAACAGTCAGACTCCAAACTCCACTATGGCCAAGACCAAAGAGCTGTCAAAGGACACCAGAAACAAAATTGTAGACCTGCACCAGGCTGGGAAGACTGAATCTGCAATAGGTAAGCAGCTTGGTGTGAAGAAATCAACTGTGGGAGCAATTATTAGAAAATGGAAGACAAACAAGACCACTGATAATCTCCCTCGATCTGGGGCTCCACGCAAGATCTCACCCGTGAGGTCAAAATTATCATGAGAACGGTGAGCAAAAATCCCAGAACCACACGGGGGGACCTAGTGAATGACCTGCAGAGAGCTGGGACCAAAGTAATAAAGGCTACATCAGTAACACACTCCGCCGCCAGGGACTCAAATCCTGCAGTGCCAGATGTGTCCCCCTGCTTAAGCCAGTACATGTCCAGGCCCGTCTGAAGTTTGCTAGAGAGCATTTGGATGATCCAGAAGAGGATTGGGAGAATGTCATATGGTCAGATGAAACCAAAATAGAACTTCTTTGGTAAAAACTCAACTTGTCGTGTTTGGAGGAGAAAGAACACCATACCTGCTGTGAAGCATGGGGGTGAAAACATTATACTTTGGGGCTGTTTTTCTGCAAAGGGACCAGGATGACTGATCCGTGTAAAGGAAAGAATGAATGGGGCCATGTATCATGAGATTTTGAGTGAAAACCTCCTTCCATCAGCAAGGGCATTGAAGATGAAACGTGGCTGGGTCTTTCAGTATGACAATGATCCCAAACACACCGCCCGGGCAACAAAGGAGTGGCTTCGTAAGAAGCATTTCAAGGTCCTGGAGTGGCCTAGCCAGTCTCCAGATCTCAACCTCATAGAAAATCTTTGGAGGGAGTTGAAAGTCCGTGTTGCCCAGCGACAGCCCCAAAACATCACTGCTCTAGAGGAGATCTGCATGGAGGAATGGGCCAAAATACCAGCAACAGTGTGTGAAAACCTTGTGAAGACTTACAGAAAACGTTTGACCTCTGTCATTGCCAACAAAGGGTATATAACAAAGTATTGAGATGAACTTTTGTTATTGACCAAATACTTATTTTACAGAGGAATTTACCAGTTAATTCATTAAAAATCCTTCAATGTGATTTTCTGGATTTTTTTTTTTTCTCATTTTGTCTCTCATAGTTGAGGTATACCTATGATGAAAATTGGAGACCTCTCTCATCTTTTAAGTGGGAGAAGTTGCACAATTGGTGGCTGACTAAATACTTTTTTCCCCCACTGTATATACAAAGTGCGGAACATTGTAGCAAGATGGAATAAACAGCATAATTGTCTGCTTAGTTATCCTAAATAGCATGAATATGTACCCATACATATTGTCACCCTCCGTAGTGACTGATATTGTCCTAGTTGTATACTGGAGGGGACCATTTGCGTAAGTCTGTTGCGTCTTTTGCATTCAATACGATTAGGTCGTCACGTTTTTTGCTATCTCTGCGAGCAGCCCTGCTTAGGTTATACAGTCTGACAGCCATAAGTAGGAAGGACCTGTGAAACCTCTCGGTTGTGCACCTAGGATGATGTAGTCTGCTGCTAAATGAGCTCCTCAGTGCATTCAGTATGCCCTGCATGGGGTGGGACTCGGACTGCAGTAGAGATGACAGTTTAGCCACCATCCTTCTATCTCCTATCTCCTCCACTGGGTCAAGGCGTTGCCCCAGGACAGAGCTAGCGTTCTTGATCAGTTTGTTCAGTCTTTTCCTGTCGGCTGCTGTAATGCCACTGCCCCAACAGACCACTCCAAAAGTGATGGCTGATGCCACCACCGTGTCGTAGAATGTCTTCAGCAGCACCCCTTGTACACCAAAAGACCTGAGCCTCCTCAGTAGGAGCAGTCTGCGCTGTCCCTTCTTGTAGAGTGTGTCAGTATTGTGTGACCAGTCGAGTTTATTGTTCAGATGAACACCCAGGTACTTGTAGGATGTCACCATCTCATTGTCTGTTCCCTGGATGTTCACTGGTGCTGTGAGGGGTTGTCCTTGCCTGTGGCTGTCCACCACCAGCTCCTCAGTTTTCCTCGCGTTGATCTGGAGGCAGTTCCGATGGCACCAGTCCATGATGTCCTGGATAAGTCCTCTGTACTCAGCTTCATCTCCGTTGGAGATGAGGCCGACAATCGCAGAGTCGTCAGAAAACTTCTGTAGATGGCAGTGTGTTGTGTTGTGTGAGAAGTCCGCAGTATAAAGGGTGAACAGGAAGGGAGCCAAAACCGTTCCCTGGGGGGCGCCCGTGCTACCGATGATCATGTCGGACATACAATCTCGGGTTCTCACAAACTGTGGCCAGTTAGTGAGGTAGTCCAGGATCCATGATGACAGATGGTGGTCCACCCCTGCGCACAGCAACTTGTCCTTCAGGATCATCAGTTGGATGGTGTTGAAAGCATTGGAGAAGTCAAAGAACATGATCCTCACCGCATTCCCGGGCTTCTCCAGGTGGGACAGAGAACGGTGAAGGAGGAAGATCACTGCATCCTCCACCCCAATGCCATGCTGGTAGGCGAACTGGAGTGGATCCATCGCTGGTCCCACCAGGGGGCGGAGGTGAGCAAGGAGCAGTCTGTTCAGGGTCTTCATCATGTGAGACGTCAGGGCCACTGGTCTGTAGCTGTTCAGATCTTTGGGGTGGGAAGTCTTTGGTACAGGTACCAAACAAGATGTTTTCCACAACTGTGGTACCCTCCCCAGCTTCAGGCTCAGGTTGAAGATGTGCGCCACAATCCCACACAGCTGGTCTGCACAGGACTTGAGGAGCTTCGCGTTGATGCCGTCCGGTCCCGAGGCCTTCCTCGCCTTGATCTTCCTCAGCTCTGTCCTCACCTGGGTCTTAGTGAGGGTCATGTTGGGGGGCTGTGTGCTAGGAGTGGAGGAGTGTTGGTGGAGTGGGGTGTAGACAGCAGGACTCGATGACTTTAGAGGCAGCAGTGGTTGTTGTGCAGTCGGGGGGGAGGGCGGTTGGTCAAACCTATTAAAAAACAGGTTCAGATTGTTCGCCCATTGCCTGCCCCCCGTAGCCTGAGGGGAGGTATTCTGGAGCCCAGAGATGGTTTTAAGGTTTCTCCAGACCCCGCCGATGTCACTCTGTTGCAGCTTGTCCTCCATCTTCTTCCTGAAGCTGTCCTTGCCTTCTGTGATCTTCCTTCTCAGCTCCCTCTGTACGGACTTCAGCATCTCCCTGTTCCCCGTCCTGAAGATCCTCTTCTTCTCTCTCAGAAGTGTTTTTATCTCAGGGTTGATCCAGGGTTTGTTGTTCGAGCAACACCATATGGTCTTGGTGGGTACGGTGTTGTCCACACAGAAGCTGATGTAGTCTGTGATGATGTGAGCGAGGCCTTCGATGTCCTCACCATGTGGATTGCAGAGCTGCTCCCAGGCAATGGTTTCAAGACAGTCCTTTAGAGCGTCCATTGCCTCCACAGACCATAACTTCACTGTGCGCATGACCGGAGGTTGTCTGTGTACTAGGGGTTTGTACACCGGCTGGAGATGAACCAAGTTGTGATCTGATCTCCCGAGTGGGGGGAGTGGTGATGAGGTGTACGCCTCCTTAGTATTTGCATAGAATAAGTCCAGTGTTTTATTGTCTCTAGTGTGGCATGTGACATACTGGGTGAACGTGGGTAGAATGGGGGACAGTGAGATATGGTTGAAATCACCTGAGATGAGGAGAAGAGCATCTGGGTGTTCTGTCTGCAGCCTGCCAGTTACTAAGTGTTTGCGTGGGTTTACTCCGGGATTTCTCCGGTTTCCTCCCACATGCCAAAAACATGCAGGTTAGGGAGTTAAGGGGCGCTTGCGCACGCAGCGACCGGCAGCTGGTGGCTTGTCACCAGACTGCAAAACAAATCTACCTACTGGTACAAAATAAGTAATAAAAAATTAAAAAAAAAAAAGTGGATGATGTCACGCACTGTCCCAGCGTTCGCCGTCGGATTTGCATAAATAACAATGCAGATCACGTGTGAGTATTCCCTCGGGAGATACAGTGGGGCAAAAAAGTATTTAGTCAGCCACCAATTGTGCAAGTTATCCCACTTAAAAGATGAGCGAGGTCTCCAATTTTCATCATAGGTATACCTCAACTATGAGAGACAAAATGAGGAAAAAAAATCCAGAAAATCACATTAAAGGATTTTTAATGAATTAATTGGTAAATTCCTCAGTAAAATAAGTATTTGGTCACCTACAAACAAGCAAGATTTCTGGCTCTCACAGACCTGTAACTTCTTCTTTAAGAGGCTCCTCTGTCCTCCACTCGTTACCTGTATTAATGGCACCTGTTTGAACTCGTTATCAGTATAAAAGACACCTGTCCACAACCTCAAACAGTCAGACTCCAAACTCCACTATGGCCAAGACCAAAGAGCTGTCAAAAGACACCAGAAACAAAATTGTAGACCTGCACCAGGCTGGGAAGACTGAATCTGCAATAGGTAAGCAGCTTGGGGTGAAGAAATCAACTGTGGGAGCAATTATTAGAAAATGGAAGACATACAAGACCACTGATAATCTCCCTCGATCTGGTGCTCCATTCAAGATCTCACTCCGTGGGGTCAAAATTATCACGAGAACGGTGAGCAAAAATCCCAGAACCACATGGGGGGACCTAGTGAATGACCTGCAGAGAGCTGGGACCAAAGTAACAAAGGCTACATCAGAAACACACTACGCCACCAGAGACTCAAATCCTGCAGTGCCAGACGTGTCCCCCTGCTTAAGCCAGTACATGTCCAGGCCCGTCTGAAGTTTGCTAGTGAGCATTTGGATGATCCAGAAGAGGATTGGGAGAATGTCATATGGTCAGATGAAACCAAAATAGAACTTTTTGGTAAAAACTCAACTTGTCGTGTTTGGAGGAGAAAGAACACCATACCTACTGTGAAGCATGGGGGTGGAAACATCATACTTTGGGGCTGTTTTTCTGCAAAGGGACCAGGACGACTGATCCGTGTAAAGGAAAGAATGAATGGGGCCATGTATCGTGAGATTTTGAGTGAAAACCTCCTTCCACCAGCAAGGGCATTGAAGATGAAACGTGGCTGGGTCTTTTAGCATGACAATGATCCCAAACACACCGCCCGGGCAACGAAGGAGTGGCTTCGTAAGAAGCATTTCAGGGTCCTGGAATGGCCTAGCCAGTCTCCCGATCTCAACCCCATAGAATCTTTGGAGGGAGTTGAAAGTCTGTGTTGCCCAGCGACAGCCCCAAAACATCACTGCTCTAGAGGAGATCTGCATGGAGGAATGGGCCAAAATACCAGCAACAGTGTGTGAAAACCTTGTGAAAACTTACAGAAAATGTTTGACCTCTGTCATTGCCAACAAAGGATATATAACAAAGTATTGAGATGAACTTTTGTTATTGACCAAATACTTATTTTACGAGGAATTTACCAATTAATTCATTAAAAATCCTTCAATGTGACTTCCGGTTATGGCTGCCACGTAGGACGGACGTGTCTCGCTCTGCTCTGCTCCTGGAGAAAAAAATCGGCAAATAACTCTCTCATTTGGGACAGAACGTATCCCAGCATTTGGGCGAGGATATGTCGGCGAAGCCTAAGGCTGGAAAACCAGGAAAAGGAAAAAGCGAGCCGCCGAAACAGTCCAAATTAACGGACTTTCAGGTCTGTGACGCAGCAAACAAGGCTCCATATATGGCGGAGGAGGCTGGCGGCGGTGCGATTTCTGCGGGGAATGGCGCAGATGCGCTGATGGCTGCCATGAGTTCAATGAGAGCGGACTTTTCCTCTAGATTTGATGGGATTATGACAGCGCTGGAAGGAATAAGAAAGGAATTGGGTGACTGTGTAGAACGAACGGCGCAGATGGAGCTCCGTCTCGCTAGTGCTGAAGATGACGTCACCCGTCTTCAATTAAAGGTGCGCACTTTGGAAAAAAAAAATAAATCTCTGGAAGATAATATTTTGGATTTGGAATCTCGGTCGAGACAGAATAATTTGAGGCTGGTGGGTCTTCCAGAGGAATCAGAAGGTCGGGACGTATGTTCCTTTCTGGAAAAGTGGATTCCGGAGGTGCTGGGCAGCGAGGAGTTGCAATCAGCAGTGGTTCTGGAAAAAGCACATCGTATTGGCCCACGGAGAGATAAGGGACCGCCGAGGACCTTAATTATGAAGTTTCTTAGCAACAGAGACAGGATGAAGATCTTCAACGCTGCACGAGCTAAAGGAGAGATTAAACACCAGGACCAGCAGGTGCGGTTCTACCCAGATTTGGCCACAGGAATCCAGCAATTGAGGAAGCAGTTTGATCCCGTACGTAAGGAGCTGCGCAACCTTGGGATTCGTCATGGTGTAATCTATCCTGCGAGACTGCTGACCACGTATGAGGGCAGAACCCACATCTTCAAGACCCCAGAGGAGGCGCAGGAGTTCATCAAGAAGATCAAAGAAGAAGAAGAGACTGGTGGGAGCTAAGCATGAACAAAATATAAGGTAGAATAATTAAGCATTTGCACAGGCATCTGACTGACTTGAAGTAAATAGTAAGTTTACAAAATATAGATTGTATTATATATTAAAAAAACAAAACAAAAACAAAACAAACAAAAAAAAAAAAACTATGATGTACAAAGTTGTTAAAAATTTTGGAGTTAAGTTGGAAAACTACAGAGGAGAGTTAATGTTACGTCATTAAAAGCAGTAGAGTTAGGGTGATTGGGAGGATGAAGAAGGAGTGGCTTAGGCTGTTCCCCGTGGGTGTGGAACGGTCGATGGCTATATCGGGAGACAGAATTTTTCTTTTGATTTTGGGGGGTTTGCCACAAGTGTGGGAAGGGGAAATTTGTTTGTGTGTAGTTTGTAGGATGAATGTTCAACCACTCATGTTTTTGCTTCTCTGTATGAGCATGTTTACACTGCAAGGTAATCCCAAACTCTCTATTGATCATGGACCAAAGTGTTAATCTTAATTTAACTTCATGGAATTGCAGAGGTCTACAAAATTTAAAAAAACTTAAACAAGTTATGAATAAAATAAAGGACATGGGTTCAAGAATTGTGTTTTTACAAGAAACTCATCTGATAGAGGAGGATGTTAAAAGAATTAGGAGTAGATGGCAGGGAAGTGTATTCACCTCTTCATTTTCATCCCGAGCCAGGGGAGTTATGACTCTCATACATAAATCAGTTCCTTTTCAAGTGAAAAATGTAATTGGAGACAAATTTGGAAGATATGTAATCATTCAAGGTTCTTTGCTATTAGAAAATATAAATCTTGTGAACTTATATGGTCCCAATATAGATGATCAGAAGTTCTTTGCTAATTTATTTCTCATCTTATCATCACTTACAGGGCAACATATAATAGCAGGGGATTTTAATTGTACATTGAATCCAGGTGTGGATAGATCAACAGGACTGGATTGTACGCACATTGGATGTAGGATGACTATTAATCATTTTATGAAAGAATTGAGATTGTTAGATATATGGAGAGAAATGAAACCACAAGTTAAAGCCTATTCTTGTTATTCCAGTACCTACAAGACATTCTCACGTATTGATTATATTTTGATTTCCACAGAATTAAGGTCCAAGATTCAAAACTGCTTTTATGATAACATCGTGATCTCTGATCATGCACCCTGTTGTCTAATATATGTAGATAAAAAATTGACAAAGGAATCAGGTAGATGGCAATTTCAGCATAAATGGCTTCAGGATGAGGAATTTGTCAAGTATATAGAAAAACAGATAGACGAGTTCTTTGACATCAATACTACACAAACATCAGCATGTGTAAAGTGGGAGGCTTTCAAAGCTTTTATTAGGGGACATATTATTAGTTATACAGGATCAAAATCTAAGAAGACTCGAGAGGAGAGAGCTAAATTGGAACATAAAATAAAAAATCTTCAGGAAAAAGTGTATGCAGGAAGTGACCCAAGGTTGGAGAATGAATTACTGATTTTGAGAGCTGAATACGACAAAAAATCAGCGAATAGAGCTGCCTCGAGTCTTCTAAGATTGAAACAATCTTTTTATGAACAAGGTGAAAAATCAGGAAAATTATTAGCATGGCAGATTAAACAATTGGAAATTAAAACACCAATTACCAGTATTATAAGTAACGGACAGGTAGTTATAGATCCTTTAGAAATTAATAGAGCCTTTAGAGATTACTATGAAAAATTATATGATACCAAAAATGAACCTGATTTAACAAAACTAAATGGGTTTTTGAACGAACTATCTATACCGTGTATTCCAAATGAAAACAGGGAGATATTGGAGTCTAAAATTAGTCAAGAAGAAGTTGGGCTAGCCATTGATAATATGAAATCAGGAAAAAGTGCAGGACCAGATGGTCTTCCAGTTGACCTTTATAAAAAATTTAAGAATAAATTAATAAAACCTTTTTTGGAAATGGTTTTAGAAGCATTTCAAAATAATAATTTACCATCATACATCAATAATGCCTTAATTATACTGCTGCCAAAACCAGGTAAGCCCTCTAATAAATGTGAAAATATGAGACCAATAAGCCTATTAAACGCCGACCTTAAGATAATCTGTAAAATTTTAGCAAGACGAATACAAGAAATTTTACCAAATATTATTAATCGAGATCAGAATGGCTTTATAAAGGGTAGACAAGGCTTCCATAATGTAAGAAGACTATTTAATATTATTTATTTTAATAAAGAAGCACCGGATACAGCTCTCCTATCATTGGACGCCGAAAAGGCCTTTGATAGAGTTGAATGGCCCTTTCTTTTTGAAGTCCTACAAAGGTTTGGACTTGGAAATAATTTCATAAAATGGGTTCAAATAATATACAATAATGCTACAGCAGAAATCCTAACAAATAACAATATTTCAAAACCAATAAAAATCAATAGAGGATGTCGACAAGGCTGTCCACTTTCACCTTTACTGTTTACTATGGCAATTGAACCTTTAGCGATAGCGATACGTTTACATTCACAAATATATGGAATTAAAGTTGGACCAACAGAACATAAAATCTCCCTGTACGCCGATGACATAATTTTGTTTATGTCGAATCTAAAAAAATCAATTCCAACCTTGTTGAATTTAATAAAGAATTTTGGGGAAATATCAGGATATAAAATAAATAAAACTAAATCTTCAATATTAATGCTAAATGAGACCCAGAGAAATTACCCAGCCCCTGAGGTAAATCAATTCAATGTTGTAAATCAGTTTAAATATTTAGGAATCCAAATTATGCCTAAGCTAGAATCAGTCGCCAGTGTCAACTATGAAGCCTTAATGTCAGATATCAATGAGTTAACTCAGAGATGGATGTCACTACCAATGTCGATGATCGGGAGAATCAATATACTTAAAAGTAATATTTTACCTAAAATACTTTATTTATTTCAATACATTCCCTTATCACCACCTTTAGATCTATTCTCAAGAATAAAAAAAAAGTTAGTGGAATTTATATGGAACAACAGGAGGGCTAGATTACGTTTGTCTTTATTATATTTACCATTTGATCGTGGAGGTCTGAAATGTCCAAATTTTATGTTGTATTATTGGTCGGCACAACTGAGGTCTATGACATATTATTTTTCATCAAATGATCTCCCTCACTGGACTGAAATGGAATCATACAATTTACCTTTACCTCTTCCCATATTCATATACTCAGATTCTGCAAAAAAATTACAAAAACAAGTTAAAAATCCATTTGTAAAGCATATGATCAAAATATGGTGTGAAGCTAAAAACTATTTAAAAGAACCACAGTTATTGTCACAATTTAGTCCAATATGGGGTAATCAATATTTTAAACCAGGGAGAGCGGACGCTGTATTTAAAGTATGGAATTTAAAAGGGATACAAAAGATTCAGGATTTATATTTGCCATGTGCAGACAACATAATGTCTTTTGAAGAGCTGAGGATCAAATTTAATCTCAATAGAACACATTTTTTTAAATATCTTCAACTTAGAAACTTTAGAATCAGAATCAGAATCAGAATCAGGTTTATTGCCATTGTTCATGTAGTACACAAACTAGGAATTTGTCTCGGTACAATGCTGCAACATTAAACATGATAAGATAAGAGAAATAAACTATACATGTAATAAAGTGTAGGATAAGATTAAGTGATACTGGTCAACAGTTAAAATATATATTAGCCAGCAGCAGATACTGTGGAGAACTATATAGTGCAGTCGGTAATGCAGGAAGATCAATTCAATCAGATTTATTCGATCAAATCAAAATAAAGCTCTCACTCGACCTATTTATTCATCCTTGGAAAAAATGATGATGAAAGATAGTAAAAGAAAGGGTATTATTTCAGAGTTTTATAACTCACTGACACTATCTTCAAGTGAAAATTCACTGAAAAGATTAAACTACTGGAAAGAAGATCTGCAAATTGAAATTTCGGAGGAACAATGGGAATTGGCTTGTACAGAAGCTCAAACCAAATCAATAAATGCACGCCTTAAATTGATACATTTCAAATGGTTAATGCGGATGTATGTTACACCGGAGGAGTTAAATAGATATAACAAAAATATACCAGATACATGCACAAAATGCATGGAAAGTAAAGGAACCCTATTTCATTGTTTATGGGAATGTAGATTAATAAGAATGTTTTGGGAAGAGGTGAGGGTAACAATTGAAAAAATAATCTCAAAACAAATCATATTGAATCCTAAACTGTTTTTGTTGGGTCTGTACCCAGAAAAGCATAATTTTAATAAAAGTGAAAGAACATTCATAGACCTCAGTTTGCTTAATGCCAAAAAATGTATTGCACTATTATGGAAAAAGACTCATAGACCAGATGTGACTCAGTGGTTAAGACAGATGTTAACAAACCTTCCATTAGAAAGAATAACATATATACTAAAATCAAAGGAAATTGTGTTTGAGAATATATGGAGACCTTTTATTGATTATGTAAAAAATTTAAACATAACTCTTGAAGAAGAAGGTGAATGATGTGTGTGGACCTTGTAAATTCCAAACTGGTGAACATAATATGTATACTTATGTATTGGATTGTCTAGACTAAACAGAGGAGCATTGTTGAAGACTTGATTTTGTTGGTGGTTGTTGGTGTTTTTAGTGCATTTTTTTTTTTTGTAGTACTTTAGTGTTAGTGTTTGATTGTTTGTATCATGTTTGTTAAAAAAAAAAAAAAAGGTTCAATAAAGATATTGTGGAAAAAAAAAAAATCCTTCAATGTGATTTTCTGGATTTTTTTTTTCTTATTTTGTCTCTCATAGTTGAGGTATACCTATGATGAAAATTGGAGACCTCTCTCATCTTTTAAGTGGGAGAACTTGCACAATTGGTGGCTGACTAAATACTTTTTTACCCCACTGTAGGTAGGCCGCATGCTAACAGCTAGCAACTCGATGTCTTTGCTGCATTTTTGTTGTTTAACAGTGATATGTCCCGGTCTGCTCCAGTTGTTGTTAACATACATTATCACTCCACCGCCCCTTGTTTTGCCACTGTCTGGTGTTCGGTCTGCCCATATCGCGTGGAAACCCTCCAGTTCGATGTTAGCATCTGTTGCTAGTTCTGCTAGCCACGTCTCAGTAAACAGCATCAAGCTACTCTCTCTGTACACGCTCTCGTAGCGGGAGATAGCCACTAGCTCATCAGTCTTATTGAGTAGCGATCGAACATTCCCCATAATAACAGATGGGAGGACGGGTCTGTACCTTATATCCCTCACCCGCGGTCTTACTCCAACTCGACATCCATGCCGTTTCCGTTTTATTTCTCCCGGTATGTCGAGTTTTTGCGTTAGCATCGTGGGCCGGTTAAGTGCTAACAGCTGATCTCTATTGTACTGCCTCCAGCAAGAAACAGTGGCTCCGTCTACTGGCTCAGGAGACATTTGGGTGATCTACGTATCTGGATGTAATAAAGGTGTCGCTGGATCAGAAAGATTAGCAAGAGAGCCAGATAGTAAATAGAAATAGGAAGAAATTGATCCGCTGTTGCAAAAAGGCAGCCTACTCGTGTGACGCCGGAAGTCCAGTGCCAAATCACACCAGCAAGAGAGAAAAGACAACATTAAGTCAAAGCAGAAAAGGTGCCTGAACAATCAGCTTTACTTCCTTCCTGTTTAACAGGTGGACAGTGTGTCCATCCAATCAGCACTGATCCTTGGTTTTAGCTCTGCTTTGACTTTTCATTTTTGCTGGTGTCTTTTATTGGTCATAAAGTTTGTCCATAAGCTACGATAGGAGCTATAAGCTGAAGGAAAAGTAATATTCACTTTTCAATAACCTCCGTTACTTTTGTAGAGTAACTCAGAATTTTCTTTTTCATATAATCAGCTTTCTTATGTCATTTTCTTCATAAAAGGGCATCCAATTTTATGTATATTTTTGTTGCAGTTGTTCCATCGTCTCCCACTGCATTATAGTTGAAAATTCCAAATCTGGGTTCTTTTGGTTCCACAAAGGTTTAACTATAGACTTTATGCTCAGGAATCCATTAACAGTTAATATGATACTTGACACTTGTTGATCATTTCACCTGTTTACAAATCATTTGAATGTAATTCATTTAACCTGAATCTGATTATAAAAAAACTGTTAACAGTAGAGAGAAGTTTCTGCTTGATTCCTTTGTGTGTGTGCTTTTCTGGGTCATGGCAGAAGAATTCACGAATACTGAGACTGATTAAGGAAAGGTTCAAGGATTATTTATTAATAAATTGTCCAAGTTGGACTGGTGCTCCTTTTACGAGTGTTTCTCTCTTGTTTTGTGAGTGTTTATGGGGAAGGAATAAACCTCTGGCCAGACACACACACCTCTGAATTAAATTAAATAATCCTTGTACCTTATTACACTGTTACACGCTACACTTGTCGATGGTGAAATCATTTCAAACCGTTTTTCTTTTTTCTTTTTTTTGTTAATAGTCCCTATTTAATAGTGGAGTGCGACACAATTCCCACGGGAGGTCCCCCCATGAGGAAACGAAGGAGCTTGGACAGGGTAATAAAAAGTCACTGATAAATAAGAAGATAGCTTGCTGATAAAAAGATGAGGCAGATAAGATGACAAGAAAAATAAAACGCCTAAATACAGTCAAAAAGACATATTCATAAATACTAATTCACAGTAAGATAAGTGATTGTGACATAAAATAGATTTAAAATCAGAAATTAAGAGAATTAAAATAGGAAACTAATCAAAAGCAAGGTTAACATAGTAGGTCTTGAGCCTGCTTTTAAAAACAAGAACATTCTTGGCAGTCTTGATGTTCTCCAGCAGGCTGTTCCACAGATATGGGCCATAGCAACTAAAAGCCGCCTCACTGTGGGTGCGTGTTCTGACAGTAGAGATAATTAAAAGGCCAGTGCTGCGGGACCTCAGGAGCCATGGGGGCTTGTATGTTAAAAGCAGTTCTGATAAATAAGAAGGCCCAAGACCATGCAGATGTAACCCCTCTTTATGAGGGTGTACAAAGTCGTCGGCCTCCGTCGGTCTATGATGACCATGGAAGAGAATCCTTAACGTCTACTCTGCTGGAACAGCACCACCTGTGGCTGAACAGGCTGATGCGCGAATGACAGTCCCTGTCACACAGGTCGCACTTGTGGGTGGTCTCCGTGCTGCTGGGTCTGTGGCGGTTCTTCCTGCGGGTCCTTTTTTCATCTGCTGCAGCAGTCAGTCTATCTTCACCCGCCTTGAGCTGTCTGGTCAGGGTGCCTCTCCATTTGGAGCGGTCCGTTGCAAGGTCCTCCCAGCGCTCTGTGTTGATCTCCAGGGTCTTCATGTCTCTCTTGCAGACGTCTCTAAAGCGCAGCTGTGGGCGGCCAACGTCTCTCCTGCCAGTCGCCAGTTCTCCGTAGAGGACATCTTTGGGGATTCTGCCATCCTCCATACGGTGAACGTGGCCTAGCCAGCGGAGCCTGCTCTACCTGAGTAGAGTGAACACGGAGGGAAGGCCGGCGCGGGACAGAACTTCTGTGTTAGGCACTTTGTCCTGCCAGGATATGTCCAGGATACAGCGAATGCAGCGCAAGTGGAAGGAGTTCAGTCTGTTTTCCTGCCGGGCGTATGTTGTCCACGTCTCACTCCCATAGAGCAGTGTGCTGATGATGCAGGTGTTGTACACTGCCATCTTTGTCTTGACAGAGAGTTTGGGATTCTTCCACACTCGTGTGGTGAGGCAAGCGAGTGTGAAGGCTGATTTCCCAATCCTCTTGTCAATCTCTGTATCAAGGGAGAGGTTGTTGCTGATCGTGGACCCCAGGTACGTGAAATGATTCACGACCTCCAGCTCGTAGTCATCGATGGTGATGGTTGGTGGTGCTTCCGTGCCTTGCGCCAAGACGTTAGTCTTCTTCAGGCTGATGGTAAGCCCGAAGTCCTTGCATGCCTGGGAGAAGCGGTCCATCAGGGTCTGAACCTCCTGCTGTGTGTGGGTTGCGACTGCAGCATTGTCTGCGAACAGCATGTCTCTGATTAGAGCCTTGCGTACTTTGGTTCTGGCTTTCAGGCGGGGGAGGTTGAAAAGCCTGCCGTCAGATCTTGTGTGCAGGTAGATTCCCTCTGTTGCTGTGCTGAAGGCATGCCTCAGGAGCATAGCAAAGAAAATCCCAAAGAGGGTTGGCGCAAGTACACAGCCCTGTTTCACTCCGCTGCGTATGTTGAATGGCTCTGAGACGTTGCGGTCGTGCTGCACTATCCCCTGCATGTTGGTGTGAAACAATTCGATGAGGCTTTGCAACTTTGGTGGGCATCCTATCTTTGGCAGGATCTTGAAAAGGCCCTCGCTGCTGACCAGATCGAACGCTTTGGTGAGGTCGATGAAGGTGATGTACAGGGGCATGTTCTGTTCTCTGCATTTCTCCTGGAGTTGGCGGATGGAGAATATCATGTCTACCGTCGATCGCTCAGCGCGGCAGCCATACTGAGACTCGGGGTGGATATGTTCGGCAAGCTTCTGTAGACGAACGAGAATAACTCGTGCGTAGACTTTGCCAACAATGCTGAGGAGGGAGATGCCCCTGTAGTTGTTGCAGTCGCTTCTCTCCCCTTTGTTTTTGTAGAGGGTGATGATCTTGGCGTCCCTCATGTCCTGTGGTACGGCACCTTCCTTCCAGCACTGGCAGAGGACATCATGCAATGGCAGCAGTAGGGCGGTCTTGCAGTGCTTGATCAGGTCGGGGGGTATGCCGTCGTTGCTGGGTGCCTTGCCAGCGGCCAAGCTATCGATGGCCTTGCTGAGTTCGTCGATGGTTGGCTCGGCGTCAAGTTCACCCATGGATGGCAGGCAGTCGATGGCATCCAGGGCTGACGGTGTCACGGTGTTCTGTCTGGAGTAGAGGTCGGAGTAGTGTTCCACCCATCTCTCCATCTGCTTGTTCTTTTCTGTGATCATCTCCCCAGTGGAGGATTTGAGGGGGGCCATCTTGCTCTGAGCCGGACCAAGTACTTTCTTGATGCCATCATACATACCACGGATGTTCCCTGTTATGGCAGCGGTTTGAAGTCTTGGCTGAGCTGAGTCCAGTACTTGTTGGCACAGCGCCAAGCAGTCTGCTGAACTTTGCTTCTCGCAGCCCTGAGAATCTGGAGATTCTTCTCATTTGGGTACTTCTTGTACTCTGCAAGTGCTGAGCGCTTGGCTTCAATGACGGGGGTCATCTCGGTCAACTTGGCATCAAACCAGTCCTGTGACTTCGAGGTCTTCCTCCCAAAGGTAGCCAAGGCTGTGCGGTGGATGGTGTTTCGCAGCTCTTCCCACTTCTGCTTTGCAGATTCTCCTTCTTGTGGTACACCAAGTTCCTTCTCAAAGGTGGAGGCAAACCGCTCAACAAGTTCTGGTTGGGCCATCTTGCTGGTGTCAATCCATGCCTTTCCAGGCTGTCTAGCACGATGGAATTTCTTCAGCTGCAGCTTGACCTTGCAACACACCAATGAATGGTCTGTGTCGCAATCTGCACTCTGGAACGAACGGGTGATTAGCACGTTCTTCAGTGAGGTGCGCCTGGTCAGGATCAAGTAGCTGGTGCCAGTGCTTTGAGCGTGGATGTCGCCAGGAAACCTTGTGTTGGGGCTTGGTCTTGAAGAACGAGTTTGTGATGCACAGATCATGATATGTGCAGAACTCGAGCAGCTGCTGTCCGTTGTCGTTCATTCTGCCCACGCCAAATGGTCCAAGACAGGAGGGCCTGGAGTCGTGGTCAGAACCCACTCTGGCACTGAAGTCTCCAAGGAGAATGAGTTGTTCAGAGTTGGGGATGATCCTGACAGTTGTTGCGAGATTCTCGTAGAACTCGTCTTTTGCCTCTGGTGTGGCTGTCAGTGTTGGGGCATACACACTGACGAGGGTGACTGGGCCTTGAGTGGTGTTGAGGCGGAGGGTGAGGAGTCGTGTAGAGCCATTGCTGCCCGGTTCCACCATCTTCAGCAAGGTGTTCTTCACTGCGAAGCCCACTCTGTGTTCCCTGTGTTTGTCACTGCCCTTTCCCTGCCAGTAGAACATGTAGTCCTTCTCTCTCAGTGTGCCTGCGTCAGCCAACCGTGTTTCCTGGAGAGTGGCGATATCCACTCCCAGTCTCTTCAGCTCATTATTGATGATGGCAGTCTTCCTGGTGTCGTTGATGTCCTTGAGGTTAGCAGCGAGTCCTGTCATCATAGTTCCCAGTTTTAGAGTTGATCTCTTTAGTTTTTTGTCTTGCCTGGTGCAAAGGTTCTCAGCCTGCTGTTCGGACTTCTCCTCATCCCCATGCACCCAATGAGGAAAGCAAGCTGTGGCGGGACAACACCTTATTGGCTGGGGGCTGCCCAGCTTGAGGCGGGCGGTAGATGTCCAGTGAGATCCGATGATCCCTCCCACCATCGGGAACAACCCCTGGCGCCGCGCTCTACGCCAATTGAGCGGTGGCTTATAACCGGTAACTGTCATTCCCCGTGTTTTGTCTACACCAAAGGCGAAGCTGGAGTGTCCTCTCCAGTGATCCGGTGTTCTTCCTTCCAGCTTTGGGCGTTGGTAGGATTCAAGCCTGGGCAGGAAGATATGGAGGACAAGATGTTGCCCATGCAGCATGTCCCCCCTCTCAACGTCACTGATGAATCCAAAGGAACAGCAGGGCTGCTACAGTTTGGCACCAACGCCGTTGCAGGAGCTGCCAGAACGATGTTGAGCACAACAGAGAACTGCCTTAGGGGCTCCGACTCCGGATTTTTCCTCAGGGTTGACTCCCGAAGCCTTTCCCATGACCGGGTGTGCCGCAAGGCAGCGGAGGTTTGAAATCAGGGTTTACCTTCCCCTCGATGGGCTACCTTCCCAGGTTGACATGCCACTATCTACCCGAAGCATCTGGTTTTAAGGCACCAGAGATCCGCCCTCGCCCCTTCTCCTATTAGTAAAAGCAGTTCCGCCAGGCTTGGAGACTAAACCACACGGGCAGGCTAGGAGTTGGACTTAGTTGTCAGAGGCTTTTCGAGACGCACGCCATAAGGAGCATTTTATGAGCACTGTTAGCTTAACCCCAGTGCCGCTCCTGGCTATGACAACCTTGGAACCGTGTACAAAGTAAATCAGTTATAAAGGTGTAATAAGTTAAATCTTAGATAGGGCCAATCTGTCAGACGTTGTAGGACCGGCTATGGAGCAAGGGGACCAACTTACACCCAGAAATGACACAAAACACCACAATGTAACAACAAAAATGATCTTTAGTTAAATCTGTGAAACAAAAAAAAAGAAATAAGGTTTGTTTTTTTGACAAGATATCAATATATTCAACAAAAACAACTGCCATGGCAAATAAATGACCCAGGAAAATAAATAACAAAATGAAAACTCAAATTTGGCACAAGTTTTAGTCAAGTGTTTCTCAGTTCCAGTGTTCATGTGTTCCTAATTCAGATGTTCCAGGTTGAAAGGTTGTCAATTCCAATGTTCCTGTCCGTGAGGTTCAGCTCCGCTGTGTGTGTGAACTGTTTGGGTTTGTCCTGCTGCACTCTGGCAATGCAAGACAAGAGGGAATCTGGAATCGTCTGCATGCATTCCAGATCAATATCTCTGGGCTCGGCTTGCCATCATATGGATCCAAGGCATCGTGTAGTTTCAGACATCATCCGGTCCATGAGAGAATGTGTAGACCCCATCTCCATTAAAAAAAAAACCTGAAGTAATAATAGGTCAACATTTATAGTTATTAACCTTGTCAAGATTAATATTCAATGTGGACGTTAAGTGAATTAAATTCTATAACGTTTAGCTTGTACTGGCAAAAATAAACCAGAAGTATTCAGAACAACTTCAAATTTAACAGACTTTTCTGATTTCAAACATCTACATCATAAACTTAACTTACACCGACTATACATTTTTATCACATAGATCATGTTTCAGAAATAACAAACATATCACTTATGGCAATTTGGCATAAATTACCACAAAATGTCTGCTTCCATAAAGAAATTGGATTCAACTAAACATAAATGCGTGAAAATAAAACATGAGCTCAAGGGCTCTCATCCAGGCCTAATCTACAGCCACTTCAGGGGGATCAATTGTACTGCAATGAATGTACACCTTAATTTTATGTCTTTCAAGAAATAAAAGTGCATCTTAAGGCTCTCAGAGTGCCTAATAAAGTGTGAACACCAACAAAATCAACAGTTTGGGCATTACAGAAAAAGCAAACTTAAATATTGCTGCCAGGTTTCTCAGTGCAATCACAATATACAGGCTGCACTAGCATTACAGCCGTTAGACTAGCCACTCAATGGAAATTGCCATAGGCATTAGTACTAAGCTAATTAGTGATCAAACGGGATGTTTCTCACCAATGCAGCGATTCCTTAAAGGTCTAATGACACGATTTTGACTTCATCTAATTTTGCAACACATAATTTCAATGTGAAGAAATAGGTTGGTCTGTGCAGTTCTAAGTCAAACAGGCTTTTGTCACGCGAATATCCGACGTTTTCATGAGCCCCACGTCACAAATTGCGTCATTGGCTGGAACCCCCCCCGGCCATGTTGTAACATCACTGACAGAACACAGCGCTTGGCTGCCCATTGTACACGCAGGATGGAAGCGGTAGAAAACATTGATGATGGTTCCAGCACATGTAGTCTGGAATTGGTTTGTGGTGTCCAATCTTCAGATGATTATAGTTCAGAAGAATGGGATGATAAGAAGAATCTGGGGCATCAGACCTTATAGGTTTGAGCCGTCCCAAGCGGACATCGTGCCTAGCGAGTCAGACTCAGAGAGTGACGGTGGAGAGGCACACATGCCAACCGAAGCAGCAGCGACAAACACACGGCAGGGGAACACCGAGTGGTTTGCTTTTGTTACAGATATTGCAACAAATTATTTGTTCATAAATATAATTTATTTAAACCCAATTTTTCAATAAAATCATAGCAGTGTTTTCTCTGTGGCTCAGGCATCGGGTTTATTATGGATCATCTTTTGAGTTCTTGTAGTTTTTATGTTTTGTACATGTGGTTTATGTGCTGTTTTGACCCACTTTCAGGTGGGTGCTGACCAAGATTCCCCGGTCCGACCACGCCCCCTCTCTTTTTGACAGTCAGCTGTCAATCACAGACAGTTTTCTGTGCTTGGTGGCAGATAGTATTCAGAGCGACCTGCAACAAAACAGATGGCAGCCCAGCATAGAACCGGACTACGAACAAGCTGAAGATGAAAGTGAGAGAACCATCGATGGTGAGTGATTTGTGATATTGTGCATCTTTTCTCTTATTTATCCTGTTGGTGGTCAGCTCACTTTTTGTGAGCAATACAACGCCGTCCTGTGCTGGCTAACGAGTGTTAGCTAGTAGCTAGCTAGCTAACTACTAACTAACTAACCTGCACTTATATAGCGCTTTTCTAGTCACAAAGACCACTCAAAGTGCTTTCATTAATACTAACCCTCTATTCTAAGGGCCTATAGGAAACAGATATCTAGGGACAATTTAGAACAGCCAATTGACCTAACATGCATGTTTTTGGCATGTGGGAGGAAACCGGAGAAATCCCGGAGTAAACCCACGCAACACGGGGAGAACATGCAAACTCCACACAGATCACTGTTGGTCGGGGGCTGGGATCGAGCCCACGATCCCACGATCCCCACAATCCCCCGGCCAAGGGTAAACTGTGCTGCCGCAGTGCTAACCACTGCGCCACCGTGCAGCCAGCTAGCTAGCTGGCTAGCACGGTAGCTAGCTAGCTAGTAGCCGACTGCTGATTCCTGGTTAAAGTCCTGGTTTGTGTGCGTGTTGCACTTTGGTGCTGTCCATTAAGTTGGGTGTAATTTCTTTCTAGAACGTGTTTCCACATGCCAGGGGTCCGCCTCCCTCAGCATGTTGTTTCTATGGTTACAGGTCAAGAGGACCCCAGGATCCAAAATCTCAACATATTCAAGTGCATTTTCAAACCAGTGATTTATAAAGTGATTCATGTAATTTTCTAAAGCCTCAGAATAGACCCACACACCTATTCTGTGGATTTTCCAAAAACAGTGTTGGAACAGTGTTGTCGTGCTGTTTGTGTTCCACCATAAATCCCTGGATTGAAAATGTTCTTGTTCCTGTACAGAGTGGATCCTGGGGTTCTCACTGGTCAGGGAACCGAAGCATTTTTGTCACATCCCACCACTGACTTTCACAAGTCTGGTTCCCTAATACAGGTACAGCTGCAAAAATTAGAACATCATGGAAAAGTTCAATATTTTTTGTCACTCATTTCAGAAAGTGAAACCCATATATTATATAGACTCATTACACAGACAGTGATATATTTCAAGCCTTTATTTATTTTAATTTTGATGATTATGGCTTACAGCCCCTGAAAACCCCAAATTCAGTTTCTCAAAAAAATAGAATATTGCATAAAATTAATTTTAAAAAAAATAATTTTTAAACAGAAATGTTGGCTGTTGAAATGTTAGTTAAAAACAATTTTTTAAAATTAATTTTATGTAATATTCTAATTTTTTGAGAAACTGAATTTGGGGTTTTCAGGGGCTGTAAGCCATAATCCATCCATCCATCTATCTTCTTCTGCTTAATCCTTTTTGGGTCGCGGGGGGGCTGGAGCCTATCCCAGCATCTTTGGGCGAGAGGCAGGGTACACCCTGGACAGATCACCAGTCCATCGCAGGGCCAACACAGAGAGACAGACAACCATTGACTCTCACAGTCACACCTAAGGACAATTTAGAATCCCCAGTTTGATGCCAGTTAACCTAACTTGCATGTTTTTCACAATTTCCACTTAATATAAAAGGGACTGAACTGAGATTTATTTGATTGTGTGAATATTGATTACAGAATAATTGTAAATGACTGGCACATCAACTGTAAAATAAACCGCTTGTTAATGTATTTATTTTTTTTGTCAGATCACTTGTGTGATCCTTTGTTAGTTATGTTCATAACTGTATGTTGCACTTTGGGGAATGACAGTTGTTCAGTCATCAATATAATTTAGTTTATATGTGTAGTTTATAGTCTATCATCAATAAACTAATGCAGTATTATAATTGAAGGACACATTACAAATATTTGAGACCCATTGTAGTGCTTCCTTTTATATTTTAGCAACACAAGTACAAAACACCGCCCACACTTGAAGCCAGGGCAAGAAGTGACACAGCGGTGACAGAGCGGTGGCTAAACTTTTATTGATAAAAACTCCATATTTGGACTGAGCGACTCCAGACTCGGGGATTCACACCCTCAGTTAAAGTACTAAATTCTATTCAAGTGAATGTATTAATTCATTCTGATTGCTGAGGCCACAGTAAAAACAAATGATTTTAAAAGTAACCCAGCCCTTGTAAAATCTACTGAAGTGCAGCTACATGAAAATTGTCGTTAAATACAACAACAAAGTACTTTTTTGTCACATTCCACCACTGGCTTTTAGCAACAAGTGTATTTCCCAAATATGTTTTAAACTTGCTTTAATTAACCACCACCCATTTCTGTCTTTCATCTAGGCAAGAGAAAAATGATCCACCCAAACCGGACCTTGCGTCACTGTTTACAGAGATGCAGGCTGAAGATCTGCTGAACTGGGACCAGCTTGAGCGGCACATCCAGCTGCTTCTCAGTGAGGCAGCGTGGCCGGCGTGTGTGACCCATTCTAAGTTGTTGTTTTTTTATAGTTTGAATTTTGCACATTCTAAATAATCTGGAAATTGCTGCTGATTGTAATAAACAATTTCGTGACCTATGTGTTTGCATCATGATTTTCTATTTTGTCTGTTAAGGCACCGATGGGAAAAGAGTCAACAGTACGAACCATTTGAGATGAGATGAGATGAGATTCAACTTTATTGTCATTACACATGTATGGATACAAGGTAACGAAACGTGACTTGGCATTTGGGCACGTTCTGCAGAGCGCATCCAAGGCCGGGGCAGCCGCTAGGCGCCAGTCATGACATTTATCAGAGACTTTGAAAATAATGGCTCATTTTTAAGAAAAAGTAACCAAAACAATTATTTTATTAACTGAAGACTGTATCGTTGGATGTGCCAGTGCAGAAGACCCTGCACACTTCAGTGACAGTACCAGTATATGGAGGCATTCTGGGCTATATTACCATCTGTACTTTATCATAATGGGTTTGGGCGGGGGTGTCCAATCATGTGCCATGGAGGGCCAAGACCCTGCAGGCTTTACCTCCAACCAGTGTCTTCAACAGTAGATTCCACTGAATTTCTTCCACTGACTGCTGATCAGTGAAAACACCTGCTGAAGAGACTGGGTAGAAGAGAGAACCTGCAGGGTCTTGGCCCTCCATGGCACATGATTGGATTAGTGGGATTTAACATTTTAACACAAACTGCTTTATGGTTCATAATTCTCTTGACAGACTTACACCAAACCAAAAGTGGTTTCTCAAACTGCTGGATTGTTCTTTGACAGCTTTTCCAATCTTTTAGTATTTAATTTATGTCACTTGGTGGTAACCTTCACATATAAAACAAAAGAGGCACATCTGCAAAAATTTCAAAGGTTTATTGTCAAAATTCCCAGTGCAATACTACATGAATACATGTATAGTACATTGTGGATGCAGAGAATATATATTTGAGATGAGATGAGATGAGATTCAACTTTATTGTCATTACACGTGTATGAATACAAGGTAACGAAACGTGACTTGGCATTTGGGCACGCTCTGCAGAGCGCATCCAAGGCCGGGGCAGCCGCTAGGCGCCCCGGCCTTGGATACTGTAGATATTTCTACAGTATCTACATGTATCCAGTAAATCAAGTATTTTCCATGTAACCTTGTGACTGCACTATTTTAATTGCTTTTAATCGGGCGCATGCGCACGCAGCGACCAGCAGCTGGTGATATAGTGCGTGTGTGTGTTTTTTGTACTTTTTTACGTTTTTAGAAAATCCTCTGTGTCGTTTCTGCCCTGGAGCGTTTGTGGAATATATGGTGAAGAGCTCCCTGGTATTTACATCATGGAATTCCTCTCCTCTCTCGCACTGCTGCTTTCTGTGTTCTGGCTCTTTGTCTCTGAGGTAAACGCGTTGGGCCCCATGGCGAGCAGAATAGCGGGCAGAATACAATATTCCAGGGACGTGTTGCTACGCTTTAACACAGCTGATTCAGCGCCTGTGATTGAGCCCAAACTTCAACTGCCGGACTTTATTTTGAGAGATGGACACAGCGGTGAAAAGAGAAGCGGCAGGAGGAAGCGTGGGAGGCGTGGAGGTGTGAAATTGCGCCTTAGGAGACGTCAGTTTGGTAACATTCCTCTTCCTTCGATCATTTTTGGGAATGCACAGTCTGTGAGAAACAAGGTGGAGGAAATTCAAGGCAATGTACGTTACCAGAAGGATTTTAAGAACTGCTGCGTCATGGCTTTCACTGAATCTTGGCTTACTGCGCATGATCGAGATGCAGACCTGTGGATTGACGGCTTTGGAGCCCCGCTGCGCTTGGATCAGCAGGAAGAGGTAACTGGGAAGCGTCAGGGGGGCGGTGTATGTTTATACATTAATAAGCAGTACTGCACATCTGTCATGGTCAGAGAGCGCATCTGTACACCCGATGTGGAGCTGCTGTCTGTGTCACTACGCCCCTTTTATTTGCCTCGAGAGTTTCCCCAACTTTTCATCACAGTTGTGTACATTCATCCGAGGGCAGACTCTGACTCCGCCTCCAGCACCATCTCTGATGTGGTGCAGCGGCTGCAGTCAATTTCTCCAGAGGCGCCAAACTTCATTCTTGGGGATTTTAACCATGTTTCTTTAAAGAAGACACTTAAAAACTTTCATCAGTATGTCTCCTGCCCAACCAGGCGAAAAAAGACATTGGACCTGTGCTATGGATTCATAGAGAGGGCCTATAAATCGCTCCCCCTTCCTCCTTTAGGATCCTCAGATCACAACTGTGTTCATTTGCTGCCCACATATAAAACTGCTCTCAGAGGAGGCAAGGTGGAGATGAGAGACATTGATGTGTGGACAGAAGATTCAGAGCACAGCCTCCAGGAATGCTTTGACTGTACAGACTGGAAGATGTTCATAATGGCCTGCGGGGATGACTTGGACTCTCTGGCTGAGCTCACATGCTCATACATGGCTTACTGTCAAAATAAGATTGTTCCACGTAAACGTGTCAAAATATACCCCAACAACAAACCATGGGTTACTAAATCAGTTAAATCCTGCTTACAGAGGAAAGTTCTTGCCTTTAAACAGGGGTCTGTTTCTGAGCTACAGGTTGCCACTAAGGAGCTGAAGGCCGAAATTTTAAGAGCAAAACAGAATTATAAATCAGAGTTGGAAAGCAAGATGGTAGCAAATAAACTTGGTTCGGCCTGGGCCAGTATGAAAACTATTGCAGGCCTTCAGAGCACAGAGCGCAGTAATCGTGTGTTTTTAGATGGTTTTAGTTCAGACACAGAGCTGGCTAATGCTCTTAATTGTTTTTATGGTCGTTTTGACTCCTTTGATTTTAGCACAGAAATCCAAGATTTGAAACAGAAACTCAAAGACAATCAGCACTTTAATATTGAGATGCAGGATGTTAAAAGGGAGTTCCGCGCTGTAAAAGTGAACAAAAGTCAGGGCCCTGATAATATATGTGGGCGCCTGGTAAAGTCCTGTGCACATGAACTCAGTCCTATATTTCATTACATTTTCAATAAGTCCTTACAGACACAACATGTGCCTAAGATCTGGAAAGATGCCGTGGTTGTTCCCGTTCCAAAATCCAGCTGTCCTAAAACGGTAAATGACTTTAAACCAGTTGCTTTGACTTCAATTTTAATGAAAATTTTTGAAAAACTGGTCAGATGTGAGGTCCTAAGGCAGACTAAACATGCATTGGATCCTCTGCAGTTTGCCTATAGGCCTCACAGAGGAGTGGAGGATGCCACTGTCACTCTGTTTGACATGCTTTTCAAACATCTGGATTTTAATGGGACACACGCCAGGCTTTTATTTGTGGACTTTTCTTCTGCCTTTAATACAATCCAACCTCATATTTTAGTTGAAAGGCTCCTGCAACAATTTGATTTAAGCAATAATCTGGTGGGTTGGATTCTGGATTTCTTAACCAACAGGACGCAGAGAGTAAGGGTCAATGGCACATTGTCTGACCTAAAGTGCTCTTCTACTGGCTCTCCTCAGGGGTGTGTGTTGTCACCACTACTCTTCATCCTGTACACAAACATGTGTCGGAGCAGTCATGACAACAGACACATTATAAAGTATGCTGATGACTCAGTCATTGTCAGTCTCCTCCAGGATGGTGAGAGTGGCCACGGCCCAGTAGTTGATGACTTTGTTCACTGGTGTGAGGATTCCTACCTGCAGCTGAATACAACAAAAACGAAAGATATGATTATTGACTTTAGGAGGAAAACTCCCAGGCACAAAGTCACCATACTAAAAGGCCAGACCACCGAATGTGTACAATCGTACAGATATCTTGGGACGATTATTGATAGTGGATTGAACTTTGAGGTGAACTGTGAAAGGGTGTGCAAAAAGGGTCAGCAAAATTTGCATTGTTTGAGGAAACTTGCACGCTTCCAAATTGACCGAACCATAATGACTATGTTTTATCGGGCTTTTATTGAATCTGTGTTATCCTTTTCTTTAATGTCATGGTTTGGTCAGATAAAACTGAAACAGAGGAAATCCTTGGATCAGGTAGTCAGATGGTCCAGTCGTTTGCTTGGTGAGTCACAGCTGAGCCTGACATCCCTGTACACCAGACAAGTACAGAGGATGGCCGACTCGATTTTAAATGATGACTCCCACCCTTTGCACTGCAACTTTCAGCTTCTTCCCTCCAGACGGAGGTTTGCTGTCCCAAAAAGTAGAACCCAGCGCTACAAAAACAGCTTTGTCCCTGCTGCTGTCAAAGAGTTGAACAAGCTATAAAAATTATATTGTACATATTTTATATTTACCTATTTTGTAAGATGTGTGCCTGTGTTTGTGTCTATGTTGAATGTAATTAGTGGCTTGTAAATATGGATGTCACCAACTGCAAAACAAATCTACCTACGGGTACAAATAAAGTAACCTGAACCTGAACCTGAATCCTAGATTAAGTTTGTTTTGGCCTAAAATGCCTCATAATTGTCAAATATACCTTATTATACCTAACTCAGTACTGTTTACCTTTTGAATATATATTTTGTGGCTAATACAGTGGGGTAAAAAAGTATTTAGTCAGCCACCAATTATGCAAGTTCTCCCACTTAAAGGATGAGAGAGGTCTCCAATTTTCATCATAGGTATACCTCAACTGTGAGAGACAAAATGAGAAAAAAAAAAAAATCCGGAAAATCACATTGAAGGATTTTTAATGAATTAATTGGTAAATTCCTCGGTAAAATAAGTATTTGGTCAATAACAAAAGTTCATCTCAATACTCTGTTATATACCCTTTGTTGGCAATGACAGAGGTCAAACGTTTTCTGTAAGTCTTCACAAGGTTTTCACACACTGTTGCTGGTATTATGGCCCATTCCTCCATGCAGATCTCCTCTACAGCAGTGATGTTTTGGGGTTGTCGCTGGCAACACAGACTTTCAACTCCCTCCAAAGATTTTCTGTGGGGTTGAGATCTGGAGACTGGCTAGGCCACTCCTTCGTTGCCCAGGCGGTGTGTTTGGGATCATTGTCATGCTGAAAGACCCAGCCACGTTTCATCTTCAATGCCCTTGCTGGTGGAAGGAGGTTTTCACTCAAAATCTCACGATACATGGCCCCATTCATTCTTTCCTTTACACGGATCAGTCGTCCTGGTCCCTTTGCAGAAAAACAGCCCCAAAGTATGATGTTTCCACTCCCATGCTTCACAGTAGGTATGGTGTTCTTTCTCCTCCAAACACGACATGTTGAGTTTTTACCAAAAAGTTCTATTTTGGTTTCATCTGACCATATGACATTCTCCCAATCCTCTTCTGGATCATCCAAATGCTCACTAGCAAACTTCAGACGGGCCTGGACATGTACTGGCTTAAGCAGGGGGACACGTCTGGCACTGCAGGATTTGAGTCCCTGGTGGCGTAGTGTGTTTCTGATGTAGCCTTTGTTACTTTGGTCCCAGCTCTCTGCAGGTCATTCACTAGGTCCCACCATGTGGTTCTGGGATTTTTGCTCACCGTTCTCGTGATAATTTTGACCCCACGGGGTGAGATCTTGTGTGGAGCCCCAGACTGAGGGAGATTATCAATGGTCTTGTATGTCTTCCATTTTCTAATAATTGCTCCCACAGTTGATTTCTTCACACCAAGCTGCTTACCTATTGCAGATTCAGTCTTCCCAGCCTGGTGCAGGTCTACAATTTTGTTTCTGGTGTCCTTTGACAGCTCTTTGGTCTTGGCTATAGTGGAGTTTGGAGTCTGACTGTTTGAGGTTGTGGACAGGTGTCTTTTGTACTGATAACGAGTTCAAACAGGTGCCATTAATACAGGTAATGAGTGGAGGACAGAGGAGCCTCTTAAAGAGGAAGTTACAGGTCTGTGAGAGCCAGAAATCTTGCTTGTTTGTAGGTGACCAAATACTTATTTTACCGAGGAATTTACCAATTAATTCATTAAAAATCCTTCAGTGTGATTTTCTGGATTTTTTTTTCTCATTTTGTCTCTCATAGTTGAGGTATACCTATAATGAAAATTGAGACCTCTCTCATCTTTTAAATGGGAGAACTTGCACAATTGGTGGCTGACTAAATACTTTTTTGCCCCACTGTATAACCCCATAACTAACCCTGAGATAAAAACACTTCTGAGAGAGAAGAAGAGGATCTTCAGGTCAGGGAACAGGGAGATGCTGAAGTCCGTACAGAGGGAACTGAGGAGGAAGATCACTAACTAACTAACTAACTAACCTGCACTTATATAGCGCTTTTCTAGTCACAAAGACCACTCAAAGCGCTTTCATTAATACTAACCCTCTATTCTAAGGGCCTATAGGAAACAGATATCTAGGGACAATTTAGAACAGCCAATTAACCTAACATGCATGTCTTTGGCATGTGGGAGGAAACCGGAGAAATCCCGGAGTAAACCCACGCAACACGGGGAGAACATGCAAACTCCACACAGATCACTGTTGGTCGGGGGCTGGGATCGAACCCACGATCCCACGATCCCCACAATCCTCCGGCCAAGGGTAAACTGTGCTGCCGCAGTGCTAACCACTGCGCCACCGTGCAGCCAAGATCAGAGAAGGCAAGGACAGCTTCAGGAAGAAGATGGAGGACAAACTGCAACAGAGCAACATTGGTGGGGTCTGGAGAAACCTTAAAACCATCTCTGGGCTCCAGAATACCTCCCCCCAGGCCACGGGGGGCAGGGAGTGGGCGAACAATCTGAACCTGTTTTTAATAGGTTTGACCCCCCCCCCCCCCAACTGCACAACAACCACTGCTGCCTCTGAAGACATCAAGTCCTGCTGCCCACTCCCCACTCCACCATCACCCCCCCCACTCCCAGCACACAGCCCCCCAACATGACCCTCACTAAGACCCAGGTGAGGACGGAGCTGAGGAAGATCAAGGCGAGGAAGGTGTCGGGACTGGACGGCATCAGCGCGAAGCTCCTCAAGTCCTGTGCAGACCAGCTGTGTGGGATTGTGGAGCACATCTTCAACCTCAGCCTGAAGCTGGGGAGGGTACCAGAGTTATGGAAAACATCTTGTGTGGTGCCTGTACCAAAGACTTCCCACCCCAAAGATCTGAACAGCTACAGACCAGTGGCCCTGACGTCTCACATGATGAAGACCCTGGACAGACTGCTCCTTGCTCACCTCCGCCCCCTGGTGGGACCAGCGATGGATCCACTCCAGTTCGCCTACCAGCATGGCATTGGGGTGGAGGATGCGGTGATCTTCCTCCTTCACAGTTCTCTGTCCCACCTGGAGAAGCCCAGGAATGCGGTGAGGATCATGTTCTTTGACTTCTCCAGTGCTTTCAACACCATCCAACCGATGATCCTGAAGGACAAGCTGCCGTGCACAGGGGTGGACCACCACTTGTCATCATGGATCCTGGACTACCTCACTAACCGGCCACAGTTTGTGAGAACCCGGGACTGTGTGTCCGACACGATCATCGGTAGCACGGGGGCCCCCCAGGGAATGGTTTTGGCTCCCTTCCTGTTCACTCTTTATACTGCGGACTTCTCACACAACACAACACACTGCCATCTACAGAAGTTCTCTTACGACTCTGCGATTGTTGGCCTCATCTTGGAGATGAAGCTGAGTACGGAGGACTTATCGTGGACTGGTGCCATCGGAACTGCCTCCAGATCAACGCGAGGAAAACTAAGGAGCTGGTGGTGGACTGCCGCAGGCAAGGACAACCCCTCACAGCACCAGTAAATATACAGCGAACAGACATCGAGATGGTGACATCCTACAAGTACCTGGGTGTTCATCTGAACAATAAACTAGACTGGTCACACAATACTGACGCACTCTATAAGAAGGGACAGCGTAGGCTGTTCCTACTGAGGAGACTCAGGTCTTTTGGTGTACAAGGGGCGCTGCTGAAGACATTCTACGACACGGTGGTAGCATCAGCCATCACTTTTGGAGTGGTCTGCTGGGGCAGTGGCATTACAGCAGCCGATAGGAAGAGACTGAACAAACTGATCAAGAAAGCTAGCTCTGTCCTGGGGCAACACCTTGACCCAGTGGAGGAGATGGGAGAGAGAAGGATGGTGGCTAAACTGTCATCTCTGCCGAAGTCCGAGTCCCACCCTATGCAGGACATACTGAACGCACTGAGGAGCTCATTTAGCAGCAGACTACATCATCCTAGGTGCACAACCGAGAGGTTTCGCAGGTCCTTCCTACCTACGGCTGTCAGACTGTACAACCTAAGCAGGGCTGCTCGCAGAGATAGCAAAAAAACGTTACAACCTGAATGCAAAAGATGCAATAGACTTACACAATGGTCCTCTTCGGTATACAACTAGGAAAATACCGGTCGCTACGGAGGTTGACAATATGTATGGGTACATAATCATACCACGTAGGATAACTAAGTAGACTGTTATGCTGTTCATTCCATCTAGCTACAATGCTCCGCACGGTGTGTTTATATATTTATATGTACATATGTCTACTCGCTGCTCTTGTTTTTTCTTGTCTTCTGATTGTTGCTCTGAGTGTTGCTATCCCTGTGCTGTTGCAATCGTGGAATTTCCCCATTGTGGGACTAATAAAGGCTTATCTTATGTTATCTTATAACTACAACCTGGTGATCAAGTTGTGTCCTCTGAACACTTTTTGCCACACCACCAGACTCAGTGCTGCTGGAGCAGGTACATCCCATGATGTCTCAACAGTCTCTCCATGATTTTCACACAGATCAGAGCAATTCGTTGCACAGGAAGCTAAACGTTTCTACAGACATTCTTAAGCTCTATAACCACTGAGCGTTTGTGAAGTTGGGGAGACATCAGTGAGAGACTGTCCTGAATGTCCAGACCGATGCTTTGAAGCGGTAATTTTCCCACAACAGAGCCATCTGAAACACACACACAGCATACATATTTTAGTACCTAGTGGCGACAACTTGCAGACATTTCAACGTAGTACAGCAGACTTAAAGCAAAGTAGCATTAGCAATCATTAGTTTACCGTCATATGTGATCTAGTTCGTATCCTCACGTCTACCGCTCTATGGCTTCCCAGACGCTCCAGTACTTTTCCAGAGTGTTTCGTCTCGCTGCCTGTCCCCTTCTCTGGTGGTTCTTTTTGGCCTTTACATTGTCAAAAAGCCAGAGGCCAAGGAGTCACCTTGTACAGCCGCAATGTTATGTTTTGCTTGGGTCACGTGTTTTACGTCATGCGAGTGTGGCACCACCTTGCTGTAAAAAAAAATCCCACCCACCCCAGGTGTACCCAGCTGTAATGGAAACAGAACCGAACTGAGTAGAGCAGAGTAGAGTAAGGCCGACTGGGTACTAGTGAAAAAAGGGCATTAGAATAAGCCTTTTTATTTCAGAAAACATAAGTTTGTCAGACACTGGGATATACTGTAGTCTGTTGTAGTCAGAAAAAACTTGTGATTTTAATGAAGCACTAATAAACCTGTTGTTCCATTTACCATCATTCATATTACAACCATTAAACACTCGACTTGGTAGCATAGGAGACACACGGGAAAACCTAGCGGTGTTTTGAATTACCTGGATCAGTGGTAGTGGAATAGCTTTGCACGTAGACAATTTGGAGGTATTCACCAATAGATGGACTGTAGGGAATACTTTGTGTTCTGTGGGAGAGGGGGATGAGTTATGTTTGCACTTTTGAAATGTGAGACACTTGGTGGAATGATGGTATCATGGTGATCTTACATTTTTGAATTGTACAATAAAGGGATTTTTTAAACCTCATCTTATTATATTCATTCTGACTACAGATTATATTTAGATAACAGAGACATGCAGTTCAACAAGTTTCCATCAGTGTCCATCAGGTCCATCACAAAAAAAAGACCTTTCTCATACCAGTCTTTTTTGAAGATGGATTTGTTCTGAACAGTTATTATTCTGTTATTCCACACCATTGATCCATGGGCAGAAAAGTTATGTGTGAAGATCGTTTTCCAGAAAAAAAAGAATCTGTTTGTAGAAACTGGAGAGTTTAATGGGAATCTTTCTCACTTGAAAGTCACATCTCAAAAGAAACTCAATTCTGCCAATTTTTTAAACAGGGATCTGGGAATATGAAACCACATGGAATTTGGGTGTGAAAGGAAAGCTTTTATCCAGTTGATGTTGATGGTTCCTATCATTGTTTCAAAATGTAATGCTTTAATACCCCCTTTATCATAGTCTTTAACTAACTGTGATCTTTTTATATAACGAGATTTGTTTTTCCACAGAAACTGGAAAATAACAGTGTTGGCTTTCTTAATATCATTATTGGAGACATATCCTGTAAGGAGTGACATGGGTACTGTTATGTATAGAAAATGTTAGTATTAGTAAGATGGCGGCCGGGCTGGCCGGGGAATGCTATGGGGTGGCCCTGCCAATTTCCGGTAGTGGTACCACCTGGGGTATAAGGAGCCTGGGCAGAAGAGGCTTGTCCTCTTTTGCTGCAGACGTCCTGGCCTGACAGGAGCATCGAAAGTCCGTAGGGTCTTGTTGTGAGTTCTGATAATAAAGCTCCGTTATTGGAACTGTCATCCTGTCATCCTTGCCCAAATTATGGACACAACATCTGGCAAAACGGTAAAAGCGGTTATGGAGAGGTCAGTTGCCAATTTTCGGCCATTCTTGGAGACATTGGGAGAACTGTCTGTGCCTTGGTCTAGCTCAGGGGTCACCAACCTTTTTGAAACCAAGAGCTACTTCATGGGTATCGAGTCATGTGAAGGTCACCAGCTTGACACACTCCTCTAAATTAATAACAAATTGTGTATATATATATAAATAATTTAGAGTGGGTAATAGACAAGATCAATATTCAACACTTTATTTCTATTAATCTCAGCAATTGTTCAGATGATCACTTCTACATTTCATTAAAAAAATGTCCAGTTTTCACCAGTCCCTTTTAACCATAAAAAACTAAACCCTTTTAATTCATGAACTATGTTGAACCATGTTTGAAAAAGTTATGCAACATTTAAGAAAAATCAACTTTCATATTAAATAAATCTTATCACATTTTTAACTGAACAAATCTGCTGCAATTCTGCTCAAAATCTGTTACATTTAATAAACACTTTTGTGTGTTCTTCTTCACTGGAAATATATCCATACAGTTCTTGCCAAGAATCATGCTTGAGCAACCAGCACTGTCCTTTCATGAGAAGAAGCTAAACAGCATTGAGAGTGCTTATATGCACGGTGGCGCAGTGGTTAGCACCGCGGCAGCACAGTTTACCCTCGGCCGGGGGATCGCAGGGATCGTGGGTTCGATCCCTGCCCTCGGCCAACAGTGATCTGTGTGGAGTTTGCATGTTCTCCCCGTGTTTGCATGGGTTTACTCCAGGATTTCTTCGGTTTCCTCCCACATGCCAAAAACATGCAGGTTAGGGAGTTAAGGGGCGCTTGCGCACGCAGCGACCGGCAGCTGGTGGCTTGTCACCGGACTGCAGAACAAATCTACCTACGGGTACAAAATAAGTCCCCCCCCCCCAAAAAAAAAAAAAAAAAAAAGAGTGGGCAGCAGTTTCATGACGCGTAGTGAAGTGCCGCTCCACATAAAGTGGCACTTCGCCGTCGCCCCGCAAATGAAACACACGCAGCTTCCTTTCACGGTAGTAAAAAAGAACTCTTCCTCCCGCTCACTTTGAAAATGATAAATTTTTTTTCTTTTTTTTTGCCATGTTTTTGGGCTAGGAAACAGCACTCCGCTCGCCATCTTCACTGGCTGCTAGCTTACGCTCCACAAGCGTGAAGGTTTTGTCATGCGCACAATACTGACCTTTGAACTAGGTCAGAGTTCACCTTAACTTTACGTATAATAAATATATTTTCATTTTTTTTATTTTTAAGACATTGTCATTTTAAAATCTATATAAATGCAAGTGTGATTTTAAAATACAGCGGCAGAAAAAATTACATCTTAGACGCAGCTCACTTGCGAGTTGTGCTATTTGTAGAACAGGCCTGCGGGCGACTCATGTGGTCCTTGTGGGTGACATGGTGCCCGCGGGCATCGCGTTGGTGACCCCTGGTCTAGCTGGTTCGCTGCCATCACCAACTATCTGGTGGCTCTGAACCTCGGCGAGCTGGAAAAGCTCCGCATGAAGGCTGTTTTTGTCCATAATTTAGGCATGGAGGGACAGAGAATTTTTGAAAATTTAGGAGGAGCCGATAGCTTTGACGAGGTTGTGGAGCTGATGACGCGATATTTTCGCACTCCTGAAAACGTCACTGTCCAGTGCATTCAATTTCGAGAGCACCGCCAGCAGACAGGACAGTCCGTGAAGAGATTAATAATGGACCTCTGTGAGCTGGTGAGGGAATGCAAGTTTGGAGACCTGGAGGATGAAATGATCCGAGACCAGTTGGCACGTGCAATGTCCAGCGGCCAGGTTGAGGCTTTTGACCCACCCGGTGAGCTGACATTAGCCTCCGCTATCGAACTGATGCAGCAATTCGAGGCAGTTGAAACAATAGCGAGGGGCCTCCAGGAGAGGACCTCTCCGTCCCAGGACGAGCCTTGCTTGAGGGCGCTGCATTTGGACCCTGAGGATGATGATGACGGAGAAGAATATACCTCTGTGGTGAAGATTAGGTCTGCCCCACTGAAAGACTAATTTCATATTCCTCTAAATTATTCTTTCATATTTTATGTCTGATATATTTTTGATGCTTTTTATGAGCAACTATTCTGTATGTGTGGCCTTCATGCCCCAGAGTCTGAGCAGATGTGTGTGAGTGCAGGTCGGCAGAGACATGAATGACGACACAGGAGTACAACTGATAATCTCTGTTTTATGGACTTGCTCTGCTAGTTTCTCGTATGACCAAGGAATGTGCCAAAACTCCCAGTTCCTGGGAGATTAGATTTATGGACACTTTGCCAGTCTCCAGATGTACCCCAAGGATGTCTCCTTCTTTGTTTATCTGTTCTGAGGGCTATAAAAATACCAAGCCTGGACTGAATGGTTAGAACGGTTTGTGAACTAACTTTGGGGCTGTTCATTGTATCTTTCTCCTGGCCAGAAGAGGAATAAATTTGCTCATAACTCCTGAATCCGTCTATTGAATTTTTGACTCAGTCTCATTTAATTCAGTTTTATTCTCTCACCCAAGAATGCCCAGATGTTATGGCTGTGGCTCCCCTAAACACCGCTATAAGTCCAGAGACCGTCCGGCGAAGGGCAAGCGTTGTAGGAAGTGTAGGTTGCTGAACCATCATCATCATCACCATAGCAGTCTGTCGGGGGCGACAATGACTGTTTCCTTTAGGTCTGATCAGATTCCTCCATGCAGCTCTGTCCTTTGCCCTCCGCTGCCAGGAACGACTGACCTTGTTAACCCGGGTGACGTCCAAGCCGGTATGAGTTGCTTTCTGACTGACCACTTCATGAAACTGCTTGCAAAGTATTTGAGTACTGCTAGCTTTTGCTGGACTAGCGACACATTCTTTGCAGATAGAGGTACTGTCAGTGGCAAGGACAGGCCAAGACAAACTGACTCCAGTATCTGTTGCAGTGACTGACCAGATGAGAAGTTTGTTTATCTCTGCTCTTTGTGTAGTGCATGTCACGATGCACCGACTGGCAAAAGTCCACCACAGACCTTGCGACAGACCTTGCGACAGATGTGCTTATCTGCCAGGATGTCCAGTCTCACCCCATCTAACTGAGAGTGGTCCACCACTGACCTGTGACAGATATTGTTTTTAGTTCTGGCAGGATGCCCAGTTTCACCCTCCACGCCCTTGGAAGGGCGGGGTTGCCAGTTGAGTCACCGACGACCCGACCCATGAGACAGGTAGTTTTGGTTTTCATGATTATCCGGTAGCAAGCAAACCAGTACCTGACCTGACATGAACCACTTTGCTAGAAATTGCAAGTTTTATGAGCAGAGGGATCGACAGCATGAGGCGGATTCCTCCCTGAAGGCTCCAACGATAGTCCATACAGTGTCACATGAGACAAATAGACGTATCAGCTGCGTAGTGTTGCTGGACGGCGTCAAGGTTCCGCTGTTAGTGCATACGGGAGCGGTGATCTCCGATTTGAGTCTGGCGACTGAAGAACCTGTTTCCCCACCACCGAGTCCATAAGGGAGCTGCACCATTCTATGGCTACGGGATGAACAGGTTGGCCATCTAGGGCTGGTTGGAGATGGAGGTGCGATACCGGTCCGTGACACTGCTGAAGGTCCAACTCATTGTCACTGCTTTTGAATCAAATGTAATGGGGTGCAATATGTTTTATGGACTGGGATTTTTCATCGCCAATGACAACGGAGAAGAGTGGTCGGGATGTGGGATGTGGAATCGACCTGTTCCGGGAGAGGATGATGAAGAAGTGTGGGATGAGTGGTCAGACGTCCATGGAGGGAAGCACACCCGCTGCCATGCCATGTTATCCCGAGATGGACCTGATGCCGACATTCATGGTACCCTTGGTGTGGGAGCCAGTTGGCACGATGGGACCCCCAGGGTGGCTCGTAAGCTCGAAGCACCCGCTCTGAGGACTGAGGGGGCGAGACAGCAGAGCGCAGAGTTTAAGCACTTCAAGTGACGACCTGCCAAGAGGACTTGGGGCCGGACCTGCTCGAAGACCGGCTCCAAGAGGGAGGCTTGCTTACACCATGATGACCTGAAGAAATGTGACAGGGCTTCCTGGCAGATGAGCAGTGATGTCCGCCCGAAGGTCAAGGCCCGTCAGAGAAGGACACACGGGGCACGCGGACAAAGCGTGGACCAGGGGCGGCCCCAGGTGGAGACTGCCTGGGGTGATGGGTCTGCTGGCCTGTCGAGGACAACGTGGAGGCACCCTGATGAACTGCACCGTGTGGTGGTGAAAAAAATGCATTGCAGTTCAACCCCGGAGTATAGGAAGAAAGGATTTTTTTTTTTGTATACTTTATTGATCCCCGGAGGACAAATTGAGGGCATCCACCTGGATGGATGAAGCAGCCACGGTACGGCGCTATCCCTTCACCATTCACACACACATTCACACTTAGGGCCACTTTAGAGTCTCCAATTAATCTAACCTGCATGCTTTTGGCCTGTGGGAGGAAACCGGAGAAATCCCGGAGTAAACCCAGGCAGACACGGGGAGAACATGCAAACTCCACACAGATCACTGTTGGTCAGGGGCTGGGATCAAACCAGGGATCCCATGGCCAAGGGTGAGTTACTGTGCTGGTGCAGTGCTAACCACTGTGCCACCGCACCACCCAATGAGGATGATCTGGGATGGAACCACAGGATGGTAATCCATGGGGTGGGAGCTCCACAGGGTATGTTAAGTAGCTGGGGGCCACTTGATTTTGTGTTCTGAGTTGTCAGTGTTCCTCTGCTGTTTTGTACATAGTTTAACCTTATTAAGTGGCGCCCCGGTTTTGTAAGCGAGAAAAGTAAATGGTGATGTGTTTTGTGTGATTATTGAGAATTGTTAAAAAAAAGGGAAAAGTAATTGTTTACTGTTTAATAGGCTTTAAAACAATGATGGCTTTGTTGTCATATGGTTGCCCAGCACTATCATTATTTTGAAATGTGCCCGTGTCTAGGGGTGGGTGTGCTGTGGTGGGGGCCGCCAATAGGGGGTTAGTTTGTTATATATTATTTATTTTGTATTGTATATATTTATTGAGAATTTTAAGGGATTGATTTTAATTAGTGACACGGCCCGTTTTATTTTGAACTGTTAGTAATGAGGCGGCAGAAAAATCCACCCGGCCGTGTAGGGGGTGATGGTGATCTACTCAGCCCCTCAGCCTTGGTTGTGTGAATCGATAGGTTTTATTTCTTTTTGTACATATGTTTTGTGATTACAGCATGAGTCGGGTAGCAAATTTGGGGTGGGCCAACCCGTGTGATTGCGTTTTTTTTTGAAGGGGGAAAAATGTTAAGTAGAAAAAATGTTAGTATTTGTAAGATGGCGGCTGGGCTGGCCGGGGAATGGTATGGGGTGGCACACTGCGGATTTCCGGTAGTGACGCCACCCGGGCGGAAGAGGCTTGTCCTTTTCTGCTACAGACGTCCTGGCCTGACGGGAGCACCGAAAGTCCGTAGGGTCTTGTTGTGAGTTCTGATAATAAAGCTCCGTTATTGGAACTGTGGTCCTGTCGTCCTTGCCCAAATTATAGACACAACAGGTACAGTGTTGCCAGACATACAACAATTATCGTATTTGTATGATAATTCTGCCCTCTGTACGATGTATGATCAATAATTAAAAAAAATTCCATAATGTACATTAATTTGACCCTGTGGAGAGAAGGAATAACCAGGCCAAGCGCTCAGAGTAGAGGAAACTTTATTCTTCACTCCTTCACATCCACCAGAATCAAAAGCATTAAAACACAGGTTGCAGGCCTCTATTTTATATCTTAACACTCCTCCGCTACGAGCGGCCCTGCATTTTTTTTTTTTTGATTTGATTTGATTTTGTATACTTTATTGATCCCCTGAGGGGAAATTGAGGGCATCCACCTGGATGGATGAAGCAGGCGCTATCCCTTCACCATTCACACACACATTCACACTTAGGGCCACTTTAGAGTCTCCAATTAACCTAACCTGCATGTTTTTCGCCTGTGGGAGGAAACTGGAGAAATCCCGGAGTAAACCCACGCAGATACAGGGAGAACATGCAAACTCCACACAGATCACTGTTGGTCAGGGGCTGGGATCGAACCAGGGATCCCATGGCCAAGGGTGAGTTGCTGTGCTGCCGCAGTGCTAACCACTGCACCACCGCACTGCCCTATTTACATATTAATCCCCCATGACAATTCCCTCTGTCCCCCCAGCACCTTTGATCCCATGCCCTTCAGTCTGAGGGAAAACTACTGAATGCCCCCCCCCCAGACTCTCAGACTGAGCCTTAACCCCCATGTCCTTTGGGCTTCAGCCTCCGTCCATAGCTGCTGCAACGGGGGGGTCGTTGGCTCCGAGGCGCTGCTGTGACGGTGGGGGGTTCCTGGGGGTGTGTCCGTCTGTGGGGGGACAATGGGGGGGGGACACCTTCAGCTTGCTCGTGTGACTGAACTGACGAGTCATTTACCTGGGGAGTTCTCCGTGGGGGTCTTCCGCGCCGAGGAGCTCGGGCCAACACCACCTGTTTGTCTGCTAAAACAAAGGCGGGCTTAAGCCTGTCTACATAGATGGTCTCCTGGCGACCCCCCAAGTCTAACACAAAATGTTTGTCCCTGGGTTCCAGCACTCTGAACGGGCCATCGTATGGCGGGTGCAATGGGGTCCGGTGGGCATCATGCCTGACAAACACAAACAACGCATCCTTCAAGGTCTTTGGCACAAAAGTGCGGGGAAAACAGTGGTGGGCTGGGTGGGTAGCGTCCCTGCCTCTGCGCTATGCCGTTAACACGGGGACGGATCGGTGTTCGGTGCGGGGTTATCAGGCAAAAATTCCCAGAGGAGCCGCAGTGGCTGGGAAAAAAAACAGCTCTGTTAGGGAGGCCACCAAATCCTCCTTCAGTGCGGAATGCAACCCTAATAGAACCCACGGCAACCGGTCCACCCAGTTTGCATCCGTAAGCGAAGCCCTGAGCACTGCTTTAAGTGACCTATGGAAACGCTTGCATAACCCATTGGCCTGTGGGTTGTATGCGGTCGTACGATGAACTGTGACACCCAGGCTCTGGGCCATCATAGACCAGAGGTCGGAAACAAACTGCGGGCCCCGATCAGACGTGATGTCCGAAGGGGCGCTGAAACGTGCCATCCATGTTGTCAAAAAAAGTGTGTCACATCTGTGGACACGGTGGAAGCTAGCGGGACTGCTTCAGGCCAGCACGTGGTGCGGTCCACCACTGTCAGGAGGTGCGTGAACCCCTGCGATGGTGGGCGGGGGCCCACAAGGTCCACGTGAATGTGGTCAAACCTCTTAGCCGGGATATGGAACGGCTCCAAGGGGGCCTTTGTGTGCCTGTGCACCTTGGCTTGTTGGCACACTACGCAGGCTGCAGCCCACTCTTTCACCTGTTTGCGCAGACTCGGCCAGATGCCCCCACCATTTTGACTGACACGCGCACTCCTGAGTGCACCAGGGAGTGAACCGACTCAAAAAAGCGGTGGCGCCAAGCGCATGGGACCACCGGGCGCAGGCGGCCTGTGGAGACGTCACAGATTGGGGGGGGGGGGGTCCCCTGTCTTGCAGCACCCTGCTCTCCAGCCTTAACCCTGTTGGTCCAGACTGGAGCACGCAAACGTCCGCATCGCTGATCTGCGCAGCGGCCATGGCTGAGTAATCTATCCCCACGTAGACTAGGGCAACTATTGCGCGCGAGAGGCAGTCTGCCACCACGTTGAGTTTACCGGCCACATGGCGAATATCGGTCGTAAATTCCAAGATCACGGCCAGCTGTCTCTGCTGCCGGGCCGACCATGGCTTTGAAACCTTGGCCATCGCTTACGTTTGTAGCTTGTGGTTCACGAATGCAGTGAAGGTGCGCCCTTCCAGCCAGAACTGGAAGTGGCGTATGGCCAGGTGGAGAGTCAGTAACTCTCTGTCGAACGCACTGTATTTACGCTTATTGTCGCGCAAAGACCTGCTAAAAAAGGCGAGCAGCTGCCAAGAACCGTCGATGCATTGCTCCACGACGGCCTCTATGGCTACGTCCAATGCGTCGGTAGTGAGCGCAATATGAGCCGCCGGGTCTGGGTGTGCCAGTAGTGCAACGTTCACCACAGCTGTTTTAACCTCGGAAAACACCTGCTCCCGCTCAGGAGTCCAGTCAACTTGTCCGCCGGTTTCCCTTTCTTAAGCGCGGTTTACAACAGCTGCATAAGTTGGGCTGCGCGGGGAAGAAAACGATTGTAGAAGTTAACCATCCCCAAAAACTCCTGCAGCGCCCTGACCGTCTAAGGCCGGAGAAAATCCGCCACTGCACGCACCTTGTCCAGCAAAGGTATTGCGCCCTCCGGTGAGATGCGGTGGCCGAAAAAAACTGATTCACGTCACCCTGAATTGGCACTTCGCCAGGTTGATTATTATTCCGTGCTCCTCCAACCTCTGGAAGACTGTCCTGAGGTGGGCTACGTGTTCGTCCTCGGACGCGCTGGCCACCAGGATGTCATCTAGGTAGACGAACACAAACGGTAGATCGCGTGTAACACCCAATTGTGTAGTAACACCTACTGTGCTCGCCAGATTTTTGTGTAATACCACTGTAATTGGGTAACATCTCTTTGTAGCACTATAGGTGTGTGATACTACTTTAGGATGTACAATCTTGTACCCTTGTGGTAGTGTTGTGTTATGGCAGTATAGTTACCTTAACTTTTCTACCTGGGCGAAAGGGATAATTGGACCAGGTCAGATCGACCCTAGGTTCGTAGGAGCCTGGAGGGCATAACATCAGAAAACTCACACAGCCGTATAGAACTTGCAACTATGTATATTATTTCACAGATATGTACAATTTAACAAAAAAAAAACCAGCACTGTAACAACAGTGGCAAATTAATTTAAATAAAATAAAATACCCTAAAATATATTTACAAGATGTTCAGTCCTTCTGGTGTCAGTTCTAGGTGATCAGTGGGATCACCCCTAGCAGTTCATGGGGTTCGGGCTTCGGCTCGCCATCCAGCTCTGGAGATTCATGCTCTTCTGGTCCAACCAGTCCAAAGAAAAAAAAAACCTGACCTATAAAATAGGTCAGAACACAACAAATAAGCTATTGCTCTAAGCTTATCACAAAACACGTTGAAGTTGTACACAAATTAATTCTTCTAAACATCTTTAAACCATAGATGCAATATTCACCATTCAATTCAACTTTATTTATATAGCGCCATTTCACAACAGTCATCTCATAGCACTTTCAACTGTAGGGGGGACCCCCACAGTTGCAGAAAGACCCCAGCAATCAGGCGATCCCCTGTGAGCAAGCACTTGGCGACGGTGGAGAGGAAAAACTCCCTTTTAACAGGAAGAAACCTCCAGCAGAACCAGGCTCAGGGAGGGGCAGTCATCTGCCGTGACTGGCTGGGGGGTGAGGGGATAGAGAAGATGAAAAGAACAGACACGTAGAGAGCAAACAGCACAATGGGGACTCAATCTATTGAAGAGACAAACAGATGTTAATGACCAGCAAAAAAAAAAAAAAAAAAAATATTTCATTGAGAGTGAAGAAAGGAGTGAGGCCCAGTGCATTATTGGAGGTCTCCCGACTGAATAAACCTATTAGCAGCATAACTAAGGGAGTGTTCAGAAACACATGATCCCTCCCTAATTGTAGGCTATATCAAAAAGGTAGGTTTTAGCCCTATTCTTAAAAACAGAGATTGAGTCTGACTCCCGAATCCAGATTGGCAGCTGGTTCCACAGGAGAGGAGCTCGATAACTGAAGGCTCTGCCTCCCATTGTACTTTTGGAGATTCTAGGTATTACAAGTAATCCTGCATTTTGGGAGCGTAGTGCTCTGTTTGGATAATATGGTAGTATCAGATCTTTTAAATAAAAAGGAGCCTGATTGTTTAGAGCTTTGTAAGTAAGAAGAAGGATTTTAAACTTAATTCTAAACTCTATGGGAAGCCAATGAAGGGAGGCCTGAACCGGAGAGATATGATCTCTCTTTCTAGTACCTGTTAAAACTCTTGCTGCAGCATTTTGGATCAGCTGAAGACTTTTTAAAGATGTTTTAGGACAGCCTGATAATAAAGAATTGCAATAATCTAATCTCGAGCTAACAAAAGTGTGGATCAGTTTCTCAGCATCACTCTGAGACAAGATGCTCCTAATCTTGGCAATATTACGCAAATGATAGAAGGCAGTCTTAGAAACAAATTTAATATGTGAATTGAAGGACAGATCTTGATCAAAAATAATTCCAAGGTTCCTCACAGAGCTGTTAAGAGAAAGAGTAACCGCATCCAAACTGAAAGTTTGATTTGGAAAGGTATTTCTAAGGTTTTTTGGACCAACAAGAATGACTTCAGTCTTATCTGAATTTAATAGCAGGAAATTACAAGCCATCCAAGCTTTGATTTCCTTAAGACAGGCTTCTAACTTGGCTAATTGATTACTATCATCTGGCTTCATTGACAGGTATAATTGTGTGTCATCTGCATTACAATGAAAATGTATACAGTACTTTCTAATAATGTTGCCTAACGGAAGCATATATAAACTAAAAAGAGTAGGGCCTAGCACAGATCCCTGTGGAACTCCATGACTAAGCTTTGAGTTGAAAGAAAACTCATTATTGACATGAACAAACTGGAACCTATCAGATAAATAAGATCTAAACCACTGCAACGAAGTTCCGTTAAGTCAAACATAGTGTTCTAATCTATCAAGTAAAATATTATGATCGATAGTATCAAAAGCTGCACTAAGGTCTAAAAGGACAAGTACAGAAACCAGTCCATAATCAGATGCGATGAGGAGGTCGTTAGTGACCTTTGCTAAGACTGTTTCAGTACTATGATGGATTGTAAACCCAGATTGAAACTCTTCAAGTAAACCATTTCCCTGCAGGTGGTCAAATAATTGTGTCGCAACAACTCTAAGATTTTTGAAATGAAAGGGAGATTAGAGATTGGTCTATAGTTAGCTAAAGCTCCTGGATCTAGCGTTGGCTTTTTGAGTAAGGGTTTAATTACAGCCGTTTTAAAAGCCTGCGGAACATGGCCGAAAGTTAATGAAGAATTGATTATATGAAGAATAAAGCTACCAATAGTGGGAAGACTTCTTTAAATAGCCTGGTAGGAATAGGGTCTAAAAGACAAGTTGAAGGTTTGGATGAGGAAACTATTTTGTCGATTGGAGTAAACTCATCAAGACAGACATCAATTGAAGGAGTTGTAGTAGTTACTGTATTTAAGTCAACTGTGGGAAGAATCAGATTGATTTTATCTCTGATGGATGAAATTTTATTATTGAAAAAGTTCATAAAGTCCTGACTAGTAAGCTCTAAGGGAATGCTAGGATTGACAGAGTCCTGACTCTTTGTCAGCCTGGCTACAGTACTGAAAAGAAACCTGGGATTATTCTTGTTCTCTTCTATTAATGCAGAATAATAACTCGTTCTAGCTTTTCTAAGAGATTTTTTATAAATTAAAAGATGATTTCTCCAAGCTAAATAGATTTCATCTAAATTAGTGGAGCGCCATTTTCTTTCTAATTGATGAGTCTTCTGTTTTAAGCTACAAGTTTCTGTGTTGAACCAAGGAGTTAGAAATCTCTCATTAGACTTTTTCTTTTTTAAGGGGGCCACTAAGTCTAGAGTCTGATGCAGAGAAGCTGTAACACTATCCACCATGTTATCAATTACAGAAGGAGCAAGCTGTCTATAGCTTATTTCCTTTGTGTTGACACATGGCATAGAGGAAACAATCTGCATAAATTTGGTAACAGCATCATCTGAGAGGCATCTACTGTAATAATATTTTTCTTTAGGGGCCAAATAGTCAGAAATAGTAAAATCAAAGGTTAACAGACAATGGTCTGACAGTACAGGGTTATGAGGAGACACTACAAGATTTTCTATTTCTATGCCATATGTCAGAACAAGGTCCAGCGTATGGTGGAGATAATGAGTAGAATTTCCTATTTTCTGAGAAAACCCAATCGAGTCTAATATTGAATTAAATGCCACATTAAGGCAGTCACTCTCTACATCTACATGTATATTAAAGTCCCGAATCTGATTTCAGCACTAAATCAGCTAAGAAATCAGCAAATTCGGATAAAAATTCTGAGTAGGCTGATGGAGGATGATAAACTATGGCAAATAAAATTGGGTTTAACCTAAAATTGCTTAAGTACCCAATACTCAGGACCAGGCCCTCAAAGGAATTATAACATGTTTTTTTGCTTTACATTAATTAATAGTATGGAATGGTAAATTGTTGCTACTCCTCCTCCACAACCAGAACTTCTGGGATTTTGACAGTTTAAATAACCAGAGGGAGTTGATTCATTTAAACCAACATAATCCTCTTGCCCTAACCAAGTCTCTGTAAGGGATATTAAATCAATCTGATGACCAATTAACAGATCATGGACTAACAGAGACGGGAGTTAGAGACCTAATATTTAATAAACCACATTTAATTTTTAAATTATGAGGAGGAACAGAGGACCAATCATTCAATTTAGAGGCTTTATGTTTAATTTGAGTTTTACCAATTTTTTGCTTAATCACTTTGGGATGCTTATAGATTATATTTTTATTTACTTTGGAGGGAGCAGACAGTGATTGTCTGATGGGGAAGACAGGGGCTAAGTTGAGGGGTGGTGGATGAAGAGGAGCTGCAGAGAGGCGTGTAAGACTGCGACTCTGCTTCCTGGTCCCTACTCAAAATGAACTGTTTGCTAACCATTACAGCTCTGAACACAACCTCCTTCTGTGTAAAACCTAGCCAGATTTAGCATTGGAGGTTTAGCATGTTAAGCTAGCGCAACAATTTATCACTAATTTTGCACTTTAAAACACATATCAACCACAGATTCAACATTCATCACCAAGTAGCAATCAATGGCTAGGGAACTGGGACCTTTGCTAAACGTTACAGTATGGTGCATATTTAAGGCACATACTGTATATGGCATGCTTGTATGGTACGCATTCTCCCCCACATGCTTCCAGTAGGCATGACGGTGCAGACCCTACAGATCAAACGTCCAAAGGAACAATGCCCCAGCAGGGACCTCGGCTAGGAGGTGGGTGCTGGGGGAAGACGGAGGTCAGAGACAATGTCCCAACAAGAGCCCCGAGGTGGAGAAGGGAACAGAGGTGCCAGCAAGTCTCGGGGACTGTGGGTTCATGTGTTTACTAAACTTCTGTGGGGTGAAGGTGTGAGATACTTGATGTGGGGGTTTTGTATCTCTGGGGTTATAAAAGCTGTGGGGAAAGTTGGTTCTGTCTTTTTTCTGCTGAGAACTTTGATGATAGAAGATGTGACTTCCAATAAAGCTTTCCTGAGAAAATACACTCAGTCTCGTTTGTAAGGCATCTTCTACACTGGTGACCTACGACTACTTATGGCCGGTGACGGCGTGATTTCCGCACTGGACTCTTCAGGAGCCAACCGGGTTAACGCGGCTACCACGCTACAGCTGCCCGACTTCTGGCAACATAACCCGCACTCCTGGTTTACCACTGTGGAGGCGCAATTCCACCTTCGGGGAATCTCAGCGGATGCAACGAGGTTCTACCATGTCGTCGCGAAGCTGGACAGCCTCACAGTGCAACGGGTGGAGAGCCTGACCAACCACCCGCCCCAAGACAACAAGTATAGCACATTGAAAGATGCCCTCATCCGAGCCTTCACTCCCTCGCTGGAAGAGTGGGCAGAGAAGCTCCTGGCGCTGACAGAGGGAGAAGCAGACAGGCCAGCGGATCTGATGGCGAAGATGATGAGCCTGAGAGGCGAGGACGACGACAGTTTTATCTTCGCTCACCTCTTCCTCAGAACGCTCCCGCCAGCAGTGAGAGTCACCCTGACCAGCTCGCAGCCGCTCGTCAACCGTAACTACCACGAGCTGGGACAGGTGGCGCAACGGCTCGTCGACTCCCATAGACGGCGCGCAGCCACGACGGCAGCAGCAGAGATGACCGCCCCTTCGCGAGAAGGAGGGAGACCAGAGGCTGCGGCACCGGATCCACTGACGGCAGCAGCGGCGGAGACCAGGAGAAGCGGAGCTGACAACGCCCTCTGCTTCTACCATCGACGTTTCGCCGAGAAAGCCCACAGATGTGTCCCACCATGCCGGTACCAGCGCCAGGGAAATGCCAAGACCGGGAGCCGGTAGCAGCTGCGACTCTCGGCACGAAGAATAGGCTGCTTTTCGTGACGGACGCGAATTCTGGGAAAGAATTCCTGGTGGACACGGGCTCCCAGCTGAGTTTTGTCAAGCCTACCTACGCGGACACACTGGCGCCGGCCAGCGGCCCCCTGGTGTTAGCGGCGAACGGCTCCATGATCAAAACCTATGGGGAGAAGACACTCTGCCTGTCCCTTCACGGGCGCAACTTCGAGTGGACCTTCATTGTCGCTGCAGTTAACAACAACATGCTAGGTGCTGACTTTTTGTGCTCAAACAGTTTGTTAGTTGATCTTGCTAATAGACGTATTGTAAATGCACTGTCTTTCTACTCTATCTCCTGCACAGCTCGGGTGGCCCTGCCTTCTGCACATTCCAATGTCACAGCTGCGGGTGGTAAGTTTCATGCATTACTCAACCAGTTTCCAGCACTCACGGTCCCTACATTTTCAGCGTCAGTTGCCAAACACGGGGTCGAACATTTCATAAGTACTTCGGGCCCCCCTATTTTTGCAAAAGCTCGGTGGTTGGACCCAGCTAAACTGGCCATCGCGCGCGAGGAATTTGCCAACTTGGAAAAGCTGGGCATAGTCCGGCGTTCGAACAGCGCCTGGTCGTCACCCCTGCATATGGTACCCAAAGCTGACGGCTCGTGGCGCCCTTGCGGCGATTTCCGCAGATTAAATAATGCTTCAGCCCACGACCGCTATCCGATTCCGCACATCCAGGATTTTTCGGCGCATTTAGCGGGGGCGCGCATCTTTTCCAAAATAGATTTGGTGCGTGGTTATCACCAAGTTCCAGTCCGTGCGCACTGACATACCCAAAACGGCAGTTATAACCCCTTTCGGGCTTTTCGAGTTTTTGCACATGTCTTTCGGCCTCAAGGGCGCCGCGCAGACGTTCCAACGCATGATGGATGCAGTGCTGCACGACCTCCCTATCGTGTTCGCTTATTTGGATGATATTTTGGTAGCCAGCGCGTCCGAAGCCGAGCACGAACGCCACCTCACAACCGTTTTTCAGAGGCTCACAGAACATGGGCTAATCATTAACCCAGCGAAGTGCCAATTCGGGGTAGCGAAAATCGATTTTTTGGGACACCGCGTGTCGCCAGAAGGCGCGGTCCCGCTGCAGGATAAAGTGCGCGCGATAACGGATTTCCCCCAACCGCAGACGGTTAAGGCGCTGCAAGAATTTTTGGGGATGGTCAATTTTTATAACCGTTTCCTCCCAAACGCAGCACGGCTCATGCACCCATTGTACGCGGCATTAAAGAAGCAAAAACCTGCAACTAAGGTCAAGTGGTCCCCGGATCGGGAGCGCGCTTTTTCACAGGTCAAATCAGCCCTCGCGAACGCTGCGTTATTGGCACACCCGGTGCCGGCAGCTCGCATGGCGCTAACCACAGACGCCTCCGACGTGGCAGTGGGAGCGGTTGTCAAGCAACTGGTGGCAGGATGCTGGCAACCACTTGCGTTTTTCAGCAAAACATTGCGCGATAGCGAGCGTAAATACAGCGCGTTTGACAGGGAGCTTTTGGCCCTACATTTGGCCATACGCCACTTCCAGTTCTGGTTGGAAGGGCGCCGTTTTACCACGTTCGTGGACCATAAACCCTTAACTTTTGCAATGGCTAAGGTTTCAGAGCCTTGGTCGGGCCGACAACAGAGGCAGCTGGCTGCAATTTCGGAGTTTACCACTGACATTCAACACGTGGCGGGTAAACACAATGTAGTGGCAGATTGCCTCTCGCATGCAGCTGCAGCGACAGGCCCCCAGGGGGCAGATTCGGCGGCGGCAGACCTAGGCCAGGCTTGCGGCGCGGAAGCGCTCACAGCTCCGTTCTGCGTCGGGTTAGATTATGCAGCCATGGCCGCTGAACAGGTTGGCGACGCGGACGTGCGCGCGCTCCAGTCTGGGCCAACAGGGCTAAGGCTGGAGCACAGGGTGCTTCACAGAGGCATGCCCCCCCCCTAATCTGCGATACCTCCACGGGGCATCCCCGTCCCGTAGTCCCGGCTGCGTGGCGTCGCCGTGTTTTTGACTTAATACATTCACTGGCACACCCGGGCGTCCACGCGTCTATCAAAATGGTAGGAGAGAAGTTTGTTTGGCCGGGGCTGCGTAAACAAGTCAAAGAGTGGGCTGCAGCCTGCGCTGCATGTCAAAGAGCAAAGGTGCACAAACACACACGAGCCCCTCTAGAACCTTTTCACATCCCAGCCAAACGCTTTGATCATGTGCATATCGACCTAGTAGGACCTCTTCCGCTGTCCCAGGGTTTCACACACCTTTTAACCATGGTAGACTGCACCACGCGCTGGCCAGAGGCGGTTCCTCTGGCGGCAACCACAGCGGCAGATGTCGCACGTGCCTTTTTAACAGCTTGGGTCGCACGTTTGGTATCCCGTCAGACATAACGTCTGACAGAGGACCCCAGTTTGTTTCCGAGCTCTGGTCGTCCATGGCACTCAGCCTGGGGGTGAAAATTCATCGCACGACCGCGTATAACCCCCAGGCCAACGGTTTGTGCGAGCGCTTCTATTGGTCATTGAAAGCAGCCCTCAGAGCGGCTCTCACGGACACAAATTGGGTTGATAAACTCCCATTGGTTTTATTAGGGTTGCGTTCAGCACCTAAAGAGGATTTGCAAGCCTCTCCGGCCGAACTCATCTTCGCCCAACCCCTCCGGTTACCGGGAGATTTCCTCCCCGAGAACCCTGCTCCAGAGCACCTCCCCACTCGGCTGCTGCAGAGCGAAGTAGGGTCACACACCCTCCCCGGTCCCGTTCATCACAGTTTTCCACGTGTTTTTGTGCCCAAAGCCTTAAAGAATGCAGAATTTGTCTTCGTTAGACACGACGCACAGAGGTTAGGTTTAAGGCCACCTTACGATGGACCGTTCAGAGTGTTAGAAACCGGGGAAAAGCATTTTTTGCTCGATTTGGGAGACAGGAGGGACTTAGTCTGCATTAACAGACTCAAACCCGCTTTTGTGTTAGCTGACGACCCAGTCCAGTTGGCCAGAGCCCCCCGCCGCGGCAGGCCACCCGGGAGATGCTCTGCTAAGCTTTCACGACGATGTGTTAATGATTCTACTTCACAGATGCAGCAGACAGCCACAGGCAGAACGAGACCTGCTCACAGCAGATATGGCAGAGAGTTGAAGCCCAAGCAGTGGGAAATGTGATCTGTTATGCCAAGTTTTTTTTTCTCTCTTGTTCTGTGTGGGGTGTCATGATTCTATGCATTTGAAATGTAACTTGTCCTTATTTGAACGTTTGGGGGGGGTTATATGGTGCATATTTAAGGCACATATATGGCATGCTTGTATGCTTCCAGTAGGCATGACGGTGCAGACCCTACAGATCAAACGTCCAAAGGAACAATGCCCCAGCAGGGACCTCGGCTAGGAGGTGGGTGCTGGGGGAAGACGGAGGTCAGAGACAATGTCCCAACAAGAGCCCCGAGGTGGAGAAGGGAACAGAGGCGCCAGCAAGTCTCGGGGACTGTGGGTTCATGTGTTTACTAAACTTCTGTGGGGTGAAGGTGTGAGATACTTGATGTGGGGGTTTTGTATCTCTGGGGTTATAAAAGCTGTGGGGAAAGTTGGTTCTGTCTTTTTTCTGCTGAGAACTTTGATGATAGAAGATGTAACTTCCAATAAAGCTTTCCTGAGAAAATACACTCAGTCTCGTTTGTAAGGCATCTTCTACAACAGCCTCGAAAAATGACTTTTTCCTAATGAAAAACCTAGCTGGGATTAGCATCAGCGGCTAGCGTTTTAAGCTAGCTGTTAGCATTCACATACACAATGAATAGACAGCACTCACCATGCTAAGTGGCTCGTGTGTCATGGGGGTTCCCGCGCTCAACGTGAGTTCACAGCCTTTGGATCCCAATCTTAAAATTTAACAAATGGGGTATTAGAATTTGCTAGTACAGCATGCTCTCATTGCGGGTGTTAGTTCAGGCTTACCAATCTCAGGTTTTATCCAAGACAAAGGCTGCTATTAGCATGTAAGCGTTGCCATATCATCAAGGACCATCTCTCTCTCTCTGGTCTGTGTCTTTCGGCGTCTGGCGTGACTGAGCCAAAAAATGCAAGCTATACCAGACCCAGGGAGAGAGCACTTAACCCATTGGCTGACACCGCCACCAAACGGCGCAGCCATTGGTCGCTCAAAATACCAACAAACATATTAGGAACTTTATCAGAACTTTCTAGAAAATGTTCCTAATTATGAATATATATTTATTTAAATATTCATATTCAAATTATTTATTCCCATTGTGAAATGGGTGTTTTTCCTCTTTAAAAGCGGTATCAATATTCATAATTTTATTCACATTTCAAAGTAGGCAGCACGGTGGTACAGTGGTTAGCATTGTTGCCTTACAGTTAGAAGGGTCCTGGTTCGAATCCCCAGGCTGGCAGGGGTTGGAACCTTTCTGTGTGGAGTTTGCATGTTCTCCCTGTGCTGCGTGGATTTACTCCGGGGGCTCCGGTTTCCTCCCACAATCCAAAGACATGCATGTTAGGTTAATTGGTTGTTCTAAATTGTCCCTAGATATCTGTTTCCTATAGGCCCTTAGAATAGAGGGTTAGTACTGGTGAAAGCACTTTGAGTGGTCTTTTTGACTAGAAAAGCGCTATATAAGTGCAGGTTATTTAGTTAGTTAGTTTCTAGCACTGGGTTACACTATCCCCCCTTAGAATCATGCAAGTCCCTTTGCATGGGATTAGCTAAATAGTAATGACGGGAGAACCAGTGTTCATGGGTATAATCTTAGGATATGTCTCTGTTAAGGCTCTGGTAAAAGCCAGGTTTAGTCCTTGAAACAGGGACTGGGCAACAGTTATGAGAGAATTTCCCAACTGACTATACTGTAGTCTTTCTGGCTGGGAGGTTGTCCTCTCGGAGCGTCTGACAATCTTCTGAAAGAATCTGAAAGGGAAATGTTATTTCCCTTTCAGACTCTCTGTCTTCCACAGGTTCATCACAGGTACTTTTATCTGGTAAGTTGGTTTCACCTTCAGTTCCATTCTCATTGTTCGATGGTTCCACATTTGTTTCAGTTTCCTCCAGGTTTCCATCTTTCGGTAAGTTGTCACATCCAGGTGAATTGTCATTTCCAGGTAAGTTGTCACATCCAGGTGAAGTGACAGTTTCTTTTTGGTTGTCATTCTCAGGTAAGTGAGTTTCAGCAGGAATGTCTCCTTTAAAGAATGTCTTTGGATGGGGAATTTCATAAACTCGAGTGAGCTTTATGGGCGTTTGGATTGGTTCTTCTCTGTACCAATAGACATCTTCATTTTCCGGTTCTGAATTCTCACATTCCTCACTTTGTTCAGGTGATTGTCTTGTCTTAGGTTTGTGAAAACGTTTTGGTTGGACAGGTTCTTCTTCAACAGGGGCAAGAAAACCACAGGGAAGCAAGAGGTCGTGGTGAATGATGCGAACAGGACCATCTTTTGTCTCAGGTTTTATAGTGTAAACAGGCAAGTCACCTGCTTGGCTCACCACAACGTGGATTTCAGCTTCCCACCTGTCTGCTAGTTTGTGCTTGCTTCTGAGGCGGACTGCACGTACCAAAACTCTGTTGCCTGGTTCTAGTTTTGAGGGTTTCACTCGCATATCAAATCTTGTTTTGTTTCTTTCAGCCATCTTCTTAGCATTTTCTGTTGCTAGTTTGTAGCTTTCTTGTAGAGTTGTCTTCAGTTTTTCAATGTACTGGAAATGTGACTTGAAACTTTTGTTGTGAAACGGGAGCCCAAATGCAAGGTCGATGGGCAATCTCGGCTGACGACCGAACATTAACTCATAGGTGGCAAAACCAGTAGTGTCATTTTTTGTACAATTGTACGCATGTAAGAGCGGTTTTACATAGTTGTGCCAATGAGATTTGTTCTTTTCCTTCAGAGTACCCAGGATGCTCAATAACGTTCTATTGAAATGTTCTACCGGGTTACCTCTGGAATGATAGGGTGTCGTCCAGATTTTGCGAATGCCCATGATTTTGCAAAGTTCATTTATGATATGGGACTCAAAATCGGGACCCTGATCACTATGTAACTGTTCGGGTATCCCGCAGTGGACTATAAAGTTGTCCCAAAGTGCCTTTGCAACGGTCTGAGCTTTCTGATTGCTGGTAGGGATGGCTATAGCATATTTTGTGAAATGATCAGTTAGCATGAGCACATCCTTAGTGTTACTTTGATCGGGCTCAATGGACAGGAAATCCATACAGACAAGTTCGAGGGGTCGGGTGCACTTGATATTGACAAGCGGAGCAGCTCGTTCTGGAGCGGTTTTACGTCTTATGCAGCGATTACATGTCTTGATCTTCTTTTCAATATCTGCCGCCATGCGAGGCCAATAGAACCTTGTTCTGGTGAGATCCAAAGTACGCTCTGTGCCTAAATGGCCCATGTCACAGTGGAGGCTTTGAAAGACTGAATCGCGGAGCTGTTCAGGTAAGACGAGCTGGTAAGTAACATTTCCTCCGTCTTGACGAGTGCGGTAGAGGATGTTATTGCACATTTCAAGTCGACTGAGCTCTCGGAGTAACAAGTTGACGTCAGGAAGTTCAGTTCGTACAGTTGGTGGAACTTTTAGCCCAGTTTCAATTCGTGCAATCACTTCTCTTAAACAGGGGTCAGTTCTTTGTTCGTTTTTGATCTGTTCAGGAGTCATGTGGGGTACAACTGGAAGACCACCACAGCCATCTTCATCGGCATAGCCATCTGGAATGGCGGCTACAGAGAGGGCTAATGAGTGAACCAAAGGGAAGGTGTTGTCTGGAGAGCTACAGACAAGGTGTTTTTCACATATAGCAGACACTACCTCGGAACTTAAACTGCTTTCAGGAAGAGACAAGTGAGTTTGAGTGAACTGCTGTATGCGGTCAAGCTCCTTTTGGGACACTGCGTCATCATGTAACTAGCCATGTGGCCGTCTAGAGAGGCCATCTGCATCTGAGTTAAGCTTGCCTGCTCTGTATTGGAGCTTTAAGTTAAACATCGACAGAGCAGCTAGCCACCTATAACTCATGGCATCCATCTTAGCAGTAGTCAAAATGTACATCAGGGGGTTACTATCTGTCACAACAGTAAAATGATTGCCATATAAATACAGTGATCCCTCACTTATCGCGGTTAATGGGTTCCAGAACCGACCGCGAAAAGTGAAAAACCGCGAAGTAGCATCACCCCTAATGACGTCACCCATAAATAACACATATGTTCATTCGCTCACTCTCTCTCATATGATACGTGTGTGTGTGTGTGTGTGTAAGTGTACATACATACGTAGATGTAAATAAAGTGTACATAAATATGTTTTTAGAACTCTTTTATTTTTATAACAAGATACGTAACTCAAGATGAAGATGATTTACGTACTGCACAGGTTAATGAGAGCTTTACTGCTCCTCAGGTGACGCCTCATTGTCAGGTGCTAGAGTCAAGGGCAGCTGCAGGAGGCGGCGTAGTGGCTCGACGGGAAGACTATTTCACACAAAAAGGGACAAGAGAACAGCGAAAAGTTCCACGCTGCGAGACTAGCGATAAAGAACAATGAATGCGGTCTTCCTTCGGTGGGTATGGGCGCTCTGCAGGGATAGAAGCTGGGTAAAACGTCTTGGCCAATCAGCTTGTGAGGTAAAACGTCTCGGCCAATCAGCTTGCGAGATTCCCGAGCAGTGAAGAGGTGGGCGGAGAGGAGTGGAGCGGTGGTCAGAGAGGTGGATTTTGAGTTGAGCGGCTGTCCGTGTTGATACCTGATGTTCTAATGTAGTCTCCCTGCCTTCTGCTAGCGCCCGCCCATTTTTTCTCAATTTTGAATTTTTGATGAATATTTCTGAAAAATCCGCGATGCACTGAGGGCGCGAAAGGTGAAGCGCGAAGTAGCGAGGGATCACTGTAGTCTGCAAACTTCTCGGTTACTGCCCACTTTAGAGCCAAAAATTCCAATTTATGGGCGGGGTAACGGGACTCACTTCTAGACAACCCCTGGCTTGCATGAGGTATGACCCTAGTGTGGCCCTCCTGCTCTTGATAGAGGGTGGCGCCAAGCCCTGTAGTGCTGGCGTCAGTATGGAGTGTATATGGCAACTGAGGGTCAGCGAAACCCAGGACAGGCGCAGTACTGAGCTTTTCAATGATGGTTTTGAATGCAAGATCACAGGGAGAAGTCCATCGCTCGCCAAACGGTGTCTTTGGGTCGTGGTACTGGGCAGGCTTAGCTTTGGGCTTTGTGCTTTTTCGCAAAGGAGGGTAGTCTGCTGTTAAGTCAGTGAGGGGCTTAACGATGCTGGAATAGTTCTTAATGAACCGCCTATAGTACCCTGAAAAGCCTAAGAATGAGCGGAGCTGTTTCAGATCATGGGGCACAGGCCAGGTACTTAGGGCTTTCACTTTTTCAGGGTCGGTCTCAACTCCTTTACTGGACACAATGTGACCAAGGTATCTGACAGAAGTTTGAAAAAAATCTGCATTTCTCAGGGGAGAGTTTAAGCCCGTACTCTTTTAGGTGATTAAGAACTTTCATTAAGCAAGCCTCATGTTCTTCGGGTGTCTTGGAGAATACAATGATGTCATCGAGGAACGCAATCACCTCATGCAGATTCATGTCGCCCATACATTTCTCCATGAGGCGCTGGAACGTGCTGGGGGCGTTTGTAATGCCTTGGGGCATTCTATTGAATTCCCAAAAGCCCATGGGACATACGAACACCGTCTTTGGTTTGTCCAGCTCCTCTACCTCAATTTGGTAGTACCCCGACTTTAAATCGAGGCCGGAGAACCACTGCGAACCGGTCAAGGTGGAAAACGTTTCCTCCAAGTTGGGGAGGGCGTAAACATCTTTTACAGTCTGCATGTTAAGCTTTCTGTAATCAATACAAAGGCGGACATCGCCATTTTTCTTTCGCACCACTACAATAGGCAAAGAAAATGGGGAAGTGGACTCTCTTATCACGCCTGCTTGTTGGAGTTCTTTGAGATGGTTACGGACTGCTTCCAGGTGATTTGGATGTATGGGACATGCTCTGTGTTTGAACGGTGTTTCATCTGATAATTTGATTGTGTGTTTCACTTGATGTGTTTTGCCAAAGTCAAGATCGTTTTGTGCAAATACTTCGGGCATTTGACTGAGTCTTTCTGTTAGGCGCTCTTTCCATTCAGCGCTAATGGGGGAAGAGTCAAAGTTGAACTTCAGAGTGGGCTTTTGTTCAGTTTTGGACTTTGTAACTTTCATGGAGTGTTCTTGCGATAGGACTCGTTGATATGCACAGATTTCTCCAATGACACACTTCTGAGGGATTGTCACGTCATGTTCTAACTCATTGGTGAGTATAACTGGAACAAGGTAAGGTGCTCTTTCAGGTAAGTCTATGAGACATGGTTTTACTACGATACCACCAGGTAAGGCTGACATTAACGGTTGTTCTAACAAGACAGATTTTTCACTGTTGCCGGCTGACACAGCTACAGCGCCATCTAGAACAACTGTTTGGCCTGCAGGAACTAACTGTGGCTCTTTGTGGCGCATGGTCACTAAACCAAGGCTAGTGTCTTTGGACTGTCTGTGCCGTAGCTCAAGGACTTTTAACACTGCCCTATAACCAAGTGACATGGTTGGCTGCAGTTCAGAACATGCATCAGAGTACAGCTCGTAAAGTACATCTAATGTATTTGTCCCTATTAACACTAAGGACTGATCAGCTGCATGTACATTGGGAACCACTAAAGCAAGAGTTGGCACTTCGGCTTGAATACCGAGAAAGTCTTTTGGGAAAACAACATGCATTTCAATGTAGCCTAAGTAAGGTACACTGACCATTAGCTCCTTCCACTTCTAACAACTCAAAAAGTGGCTTAATCTCATGGTTGGATAAGTACCGTCTGTAATAGGACTCAGGGACAGTAATAATAATAATAATAATAAGTTTATTTATAGAGCACCTTTCACAGACAGAGTCACAAAGTGCTTAACAAGGTAAAAAACAAAATAAAAACACAGGCACATAAAACAGTAAAACAAAGTAGACAATAAAAGCACATAAAAATACAATCGGCACATAGTTAAAAAGCCAGGCTAAAAAGGTGGGTCTTTAGTTGCTTCTTAAAAACACCAATGGAAGGTGCAGATCTAAGTTCAAAAGGCAAGGAGTTCCACAGTCTGGGAGCAACAGCAGCAAAGGCTCTATCGCCTTTGGTTTTGAGCCTAGTACTAGGAACTACCAATAGATTCTGATGAGAAGACCTGAGAGACCTGCTGGGCTGGTGTAGAGAGAGCAGGTCACTAATATAAAAAGGTGCCTCTTCATGAATGGCTTTGTAAGTAAGAACGAGAACTTTAAAATCAATTCTATAAATTACAGGAAGCCAATGCAAGGAGGCCAAAACAGGAGTGATATGACATAATCTACTGGATCTAGTTAGCAATCTTGCAGCAGCGTTCTGGACTAACTGTAGACGGTGTAAAGAGGATTTACTAAGACATGTAAAAAGAGCATTACAATAGTCCAAACGTGAAGAAACAAAGGCATGAATAATGATTTCTAATTGAGTGTAGGAAACCAATGACCTAATTTTGGATATATTCCTAAGGTGGAAAAAACAACTCCGGGTCAGAGATTTGACATGCTGATCAAAACTCATCGATTGATCAAAAATGACACCAAGATTTTTTTAGATTAGACCGTACGTTAGAGCTTAATGAACCAATGCTTTTAACCAACTTAGGAATTAGATTATCAGGTGCTACAATAAGGACTTCAGTTTTATCAGCATTAAGTTGCAAAAAGTTACTAGACATCCAGTCCTTGATTGCAGACAGACAATCATGAATAATTTTTAAATTGTCAACATGGTCAGGCTTAAAAGAGAAAAGTAGCTGTAAATCATCAGCGTAGCAGTGATAAGACACACCTTTAAATTTGCTGATAATAGAACCAAGTGGCAGCATATATAGGGCAAATAAAAGTGGACCCAGAATAGAACCCTGAGGCACCCCACAGGTTAAAGGAGCAGAGTCAGATGAATAAGAGCCAACAGCCACGGAAAAGCTCCTACCAGAAAGGTAGGAGAAAAACCAATCCAAAGCTTTTCCAGAAATACCTACCCAATCTCTAAGCCTTTGTAACAAAATAAAATGATCAATAGTATCAAATGCAGCAGTAAGATCTAATAACACTAGACTTCCGGTCTGGACGCCATGGCGACTGCAGCTTAACACTGAAGCTCTCAGACCCAATCCAGGATAACACCTTGAAAATCAAACTTAACGGATTTTTGGAGGAGTGAAAATCAAAAGACAAAATCATCATGTCTAAAGGAAAACAGAAGAAACTGAAATTCTCCAGGCCAGGACACGTATCGGCCGGAGAATCTGAACTGGAAGATCTCCGTTCAGAAGACGAGGAACTGGTGATAGCTAACAAAAGGGTTAGCCTGAAATCACTATTTGAGGAGCTACGACGATTTCGCCGAGAAGTTACGGCCGAATTTCGGGAATTCAGAGAAGAATTGAAAAGGACAAACAGCAGAGTGGACCAGGCCGAGAACCGAATCTTGGAAACAGAGGATCGAATAAAAGTGCTCGAAGATTCTGTGCTGGACCTACACAAAAGACAAGCAGCTATAGAGGCTAAGCTAACCGACCAAGAAAGAAAACAAAGAAGAGACAACATAAGAATTCATGGTCTGATAGAAGGAACCGAAAATGGTTTTAACTCAATGGCAGAATGCGTGGAATCCTTACTAAGAGAGAAATTGGATATTCCACAAACCACCGACTTGAAGATAGAAAAGGCACATCGTTCATTAGCCGCTAGGCCGGCGGCGGAAGCGCCCCCACGTTCGGTGTTGGTAAGATTTTCCAATTTCAAAATAAAACAAGAGGTTGTAAGACTGGCCTGGCAGAAAAAAGGATTTATGCACCAGGAGAGAAAAGTCTACGTGGAACACGATTACGCCCCGGAGGTCCTTAAAAAGCGCAGGGAATACAATGACGCGAAAAAGGTGTTAAGAGAGAAGAAATTGCGCTTTCAGACTCCATTTCCTGCGAAGTTAAGGGTCTTCTACGGCGATGAAACGTGTCTCTATAATTCGGCGGAAGAAGCAACAGCTGACATGGCGAAAAGAGGGCTCCCGGTAACGGTATTTAAACCCGCAGCAGACCCGAGTGAGAAGATCAAAGCGCAAACATGGACAACACAAAGACCTTCAAAATCCACGGACCAGCAGCGGGAAACCCAGCGCCAGAGCGTCGCGGATAAACTATCCGTTTTCAGGTTGGAATAGCGACCTTTTTTTTTTTTTTTTTCTCTTGAATCAATCCGCACATCCAACCCCCCTCATACAAGGTAACAAACATTAAAGGAGATGCATATTCAGCATGTGGTAAAACATTTCATGGAACAATCATATTATTTGAAACAAATAAGTCTTTGTAATAAAAAAAAACAAACAAAAACTTGTTAAAATAGAAATGTGACAATAATCCACATGTTCTCCTCATACTAACAAATACTGTTTTTGCGTGAATGTTTGATGTGATGGGGGTGGGAGGGTGCACACAATTTCACAGGGTTTAGGCATAAAAGGAAAAAAAAAAATCATTACAAGTTTGGATTGGGTTCTGAAACTCACGTTAAAAGCATGGGACTACTTACAGTGATAAGAGAGGGCCCTCAACACGTAACAGAGTTTGAGGAATTTCCCTCAGGGCCTTCACTCCATCAAGGCTCTTCCAGGGTCTTTAAAAAGACCTCAGCTCAGGAAGTTCTTCTGACAGCTTTTTGTTTTAAAGTTTTTTACACTATGTTCTTAATGTTTTTCTTGTTTTTAATGTTCTTTCAGTTTCTGAGTAGCACAAATGAGGGCCACCACACAGTTATACTAAACAAAACAACACAATGGAGAAACAGGGTGTAACCAAAATAATTTCATATAATGTAAAAGGAATCCTGACTCCAGTTAAAAGATCCAAGATTCTAGGCAAAATGAAAAAAAGACAAAGCAGGAATAATATTTTTACAAGAAACCCACCTAACAGACGTGGAACACAATAAACTCAGTAGACAAGGGTTTAAAATGATCTCTTCATCTTCATATAAATCAGGGAGGAGGAGGGGAGTAGCGACATTGATATCAACCAAAATTACATTTGAAAAAAAATCAGAACACAAAGATAAAGAAGGGAGATACAGTTTGGTAACTGGGCGGCTAGAGGGAGAAGATATCACCCTGCTGAATGTGTATGCTCCCCCAGGGGCTAACTGGAAATTTTATAAAAATGTATTCGACCTAATGATAACTAAAGCTCAAGGTTTAGTGATATGTGGTGGGGACTTCAATCTTAGACTGAATCCATACTGGGATGCTTCTGGTAATTCCCCACATCAAAATAACACCCAAAACAGGAAGACTCGGATGCTACTAAAAGAAATGGGAATCTGTGACGTGTGGAGGGAACTCAACCCCAGTGTAAAAGACTATACATTTTACTCAACTCCACATTCATCTTACTCAAGGATTGACTATTTTTTTATGTTTAATAGAGACATTGGAAGAGTAAAAACATGTAAAATAGGACTGATGGATCTCTCCGACCACAGTCCGATCTACATGGACTTAAATATCCAAAAATACACAAATAATACATTTTCTTGGAGGTTAAATTCAAATGTCCTGAAAGGACCATTGAAAGATGAATTGGAATCAGATATTCTCAGATATTTGGAAGATAACGATAATGGAGAAGTATCCCCTTTAATACTGTGGGATGCATGCAAAGCTGTAATAAGAGGAAAGATTATTGCAAAACTGGCAACCCAAAAGAAACTAAGACAAGAAAAACTATCCACATTAGAGTCAGAACTTAGGAACCTAGAAAAAGAACACAAAGGCAACACTCATTCTACTGACTCGCTCAAGATTAAGGAAATTAAAAACCAAATAAATGAGATCTACACAATAGAAATCCAGAAGAAACTTACATTTCTGAAACAAAAATACTATGAAGCAGGCAGTAAATCGGCAAAATTGCTAGCCTATAAATTGAGGAAACATCAAACAGAAAGAGCAATCTACAAAATCAGAGACCCAGTATCAAAGGAAATAAAATTCAGAATTCAGGATGTTCTTAAAAGCTTCGAGAATTACTATAAGAACTTATACTCCCACAAAAAACATAAAAACGCATCCGAGGCATTCCTAAACACATTAAACCTTCCCCAACTTACGGAGTCACAAAATAAAACACTACTGTCAGAAATACATCCTAAAGAATTGGAAAAAGCAATTATGAAACTTAAAGCTAACAAATCCCCAGGAGCTGATGGCTATACAGCAGAGTGGTACAAAACCTTTAAACAGCAACTATCTCCTCTCCTCCTGAAAACATTTAATTATGTCCTCCACACAGGGGAAATCCCCCCCTCCTGGAGAGAAGGGGTCATTGCAGTTATACCTAAACCTGAAAAGGATAAACTAGAGTGCTCCAACTACAGACCAATCAGTGTACTAAATCAGGACTATAAGCTTTTTACCATTATCCTTGCCAAAAGGTTAGAAAATATACTGACAGACCTAATTCATTTAGACCAAACAGGTTTTATAAGACAAAGACAGACACAAGACAACATTCGACGCACTTTACACATAATTCATCATATAAAAAAATATAACTTAAATGCAGTCATATTGGGATTAGATGCTGAAAAAGCATTCGATTCAGTTGACTGGTCTTTTCTATATAGAATCTTATCCAGTTTCAATTTTCATAACAACTTCATTAGAACTATACAGGCATTATATAAAAAACCAACAGCTAAAATAAGGATTAACGGTAATTTATCATCATCTTTTGAACTGGAAAGAGGATGTCGTCAGGGCTGACCCCTGTCTCCACTGCTCTTTGCAATCTTGATAGAACCTCTGAGCCAATGGATAAGACAAAACCAAAAAATTCAAGGTATTACACTTGGTCAGAAGGAACATAAAATAGCACTCTTTGCTGATGACATTTTAATATACCTAGGGCAGCCGAACACTTCTTTACCAGAACTAACCTCAGTTTTTTCAGAGTATGGAGATTTATCGGGGTACAAATTAAACATGCATAAAACCCAAGTTTTAACATTCAACTATGACCCAAATCATTATTCACTAAGCAAACTCAAAACTAACTGGGAGTCGGAATCTATGAAATATCTGGGGGTCAATATCCCGAAACAACTCAACAAAATTATATCACTAAACTATGATCCACTGGTGACAAAAATAAAATCTGACCTAGCAAGATGGAATATGATACCATTCTTGGGTACTGCACAAAGAATTGAAGCAGTCAAAATGAATATACTTCCACGTCTTCTATACCTTTTCCAAACAATACCGGTAGAACCTCCCAAAAAAACATGGCAGGAGCTGGACAGAAGGATCTCAAGATTCATATGGCAGGGCAAGAGACCTAGAATCAGATATAGAACCCTACAGCTAAACAAAGACAAAGGTGGGCTCGCGCTGCCAAATATCAGGGACTACTTTAAAGCCGCACAAATTAAAACTTTAGTAAAGATATGTAACCCAGTCTACACTGCACAATGGAAGGAGATCGAATGCCAAATAACAAGTGACCTCCCCCTACAGGCGATAATAGGGAACAATGCCTTACCTAAGCTTTTGAATAACACTAACCCGTGGATAGAGACCCCGCTAAAAATTTGGTTTAAGATAGTCAGAGAGAATCAAACTAAAGAGCCCTATCGACTTCTGCAATGGATTGCCTATGATCAGGACTTTACTCCTAATAAAACAGACACCAGATTTAAAAAGTGGAAGGAGAAAGGGCTGATAAAATATTACGATTTTTTTAAAGGGCAAATCTTAAGAAGTTTTGAAGATTTGAAAAAACAAGGCCTAATAAATCAAGACCTTTACAGGTTCTTCCAGCTTAGACACCACATAAACAATATACTTAAAAAGGAGGTTTTGGAAAGGGCCCAGTCAGGTGTTCTGAAGGTCTTCTTAATGGCATATAAAGGGATCCCAGGGATCAGACACATTTCTAAAATATACCAAGGTCTTCAAGACTTAAAAGGAGACAACACATCTTATATAAAAGAGAGATGGGAAAAAGAGGGGAATTTCACTTTACAACTGGAAATATGGGAAAAGCTAAATAAACAGCAATGGAAAAGTACCTCATCCCTGCAGTGGAGAGAATTTGGATGGAAAAACTTGGCAAGATTTTTCAGAACACCTGCACAAAACAAATTTACCCATAAGGGATTGAACTGTTGGCGCTTGTGTGGTGAAAAGACTGCAAATCATTTTCATGTGTTTTGGTCATGCCCAGTTATCCACCAATATTGGACCAAGGTACAGACAATATTGGGGAAAATATTCAAAATTACAGTTCCCTTTTCTTTTGTAACTTTGTATTTGGGTTTACTACCGGACTCACTGGAAAGACGAGGAGAAAAATACTTATTCAATGTTTTAATATTGGCAAGCAAAAAAGCTCTAACTAAAAAATGGATGTTGAAGGACTGTCCTACACCTGAAGATTGGACTAACGTGATCCAAGACATTTACTCGATGGAAAAGTTGACATTCGCACTGAGACAGGACATGGATGGGTTCATGAACTTTTGGCAACCCTGGACCGCATATGTGTCTTCCATTAGATCTAATCTTTGACAAATACCATTTCAATAATGGTTCCGCTCTTTGTTCCATCGCTACTCAGATGCTCTTTTATCTTTATTTACTTACTTTTTCTTTTTGTTTGTTTTTTGCTGGTTTGTTTGTTTTTTTTGTTATTTGTTTTTTGTTTTTTTCTCTTTAATTTCACTTTTTCTTTCACTTTAAAAAAAAAAAAGGGTGTTGTAAGAATTAATCTTCCAATGTTGTCAGATATCAGAAAATAAGGGAACGTGATGAAAATGTAAACAATGCATTGCTGTAACGACCTGTATACCCTTTACAAAAACTTAAATAAAAAAAAAAAAAAAGATCTAATAACACTAAAACAGAGCATTTGCCAGTCTGATGACATTAAAATATCATTTGACACCCTCAGAAGAGCGGTCTCTGTCGAGTGTTTCTGACGAAAGCCTGACTGAAATTTGTCAAAAATATTATGTTCAATCAGAAAGTCAGTGAGCTGCTTGGCAACAACTTTTTCTAAAAGCTTAGAAATAAAAGGAAGCTTAGAAATTGGCCTGAAGTTTTTAAAAACAGATGGATCAAGGTTAGATTTTTTTAAAAGTGGCTGCACAACTGCATGTTTAAAATACAAGGGTACATAACCAGATTCAAGTGAACTATTAATGATATAAACCAAAGACGTACCCACTGAGCCAATTACCTCTTTTAACATTGAGGAAGGCAAGATATCTAAGACGCAGGAGGAGGATTTCATGGAACTCACCAACACTAACAAATCCTCAAAAGAAATTGGGATAAAATCACTTAAAAAGGCCTGTCTGTTAGGACAATCAAGGATTAGGGGAAAGGAATGAGTAAAACCAGCCCTAACAGCAGTGACCTTGTCAACAAAAAAGGAAAGAAACTTGTTACAGTCATTAATTGAATAAACAGGGGGAGCAGAACTGACAGGATTAACTATACTGTCTATTGTACTGAAGATGATCTTTGAATTGTTACTGTTGGAGGAGATGATGTTGGAAAAATAAGAAGTTCTTGCCATTTTTATCATATTGTTAAATTCAATTAACAGCTCCTTAAGGTACAATCGATGCACCTCAAGTTTAGTGGACTTCCACAGTTTTTCCACCCTCCGACATTTACGTCTAAAACAATGGAGATCATCATTGAACCAGGGGGATGAATTAACAACACGGACAGTCCTGGTTTTAAAGGGAGCAACTACATCTAAGATGCTTGAACAGTGTGAGTTAAAAGAGCAGACCAAGCTCTCAGTGTCGTCATCAGAGGATAAAACCATACTGCTGTCAAAGGCAGCAGAAAATTTCACAGCTGAAAACTGGTCAATGACACGAGAGCATTTTACCTGCTTGCCAGTGTAGCAGACTGATTTAACTGATAAATTAAAAAGAACACAAAAATGGTCTGACACATGAAGCTCCTTAGTCTGAACATTATTCACATTAAGACCAAGTGTAAAAACAAGATCAAGTGTATTTCTTTTTATATGCGTAGGACCAGATAGACACAAAACAAAATTAAAAGATTCAATAATACCCAGGAAATTCACAGCAAAACTGTCATTGGGATCATTAATATGCAAATTAAAATCTCCAAGTAATAAAATCCGCTCAAATTTAATAATAGAAGTTAAAAAATCGCTAAACTCAGAAAAAAAAGAGGCATTAACTCCTGGAGGGCGGTAAATTAAAACATAATAAAATGGGTTTGAGGAGCCAATTTTTAAAATCATCAGTTCAAACGATGAAAATGTTCCATGGCTCACCGTCCGTGTAACGAAGCGGCGCCTGTTCACGATGGCCAGACCACCGCCGCGGCCTGTCAATCTCGGAGCACAGGAGAAGGTACAATCCGGTGGACAAAGTTCAATTAAGGAGGTAAATTCCTCACTTTTCTGCCAGGTCTCAACAAGAAATAAAAAGTCCAGCCCTGTAGTAATAAATAAATCGTTCAAAAGAAAAGAATGATTTATTTGCGATGGAACGTGCGTTAAACAACGCCAGCTGGATGGGCTCTGTAACAGCAGCAGTCTCGCCAGGAATGGGGGCCGGTGAAAGGTGACGTAGGCACCCGCTACCTGCAGAGGATTTGCTGGCTCGGAGCAGGGAGAAGGCCGGGTGGCACGGTAGAGCAGGAAAAACAGGCCGGAGAAATGACGGCCTCACTCCGGGCACACCCGAGGGCCAGGATCCAGGAAAGAGGCCAGCTGCAGAGTTAGGAGAAGATGAGGCGGAGCGAGCTAGACGGCGAAGCCGAGCAAGCCTTCTGGATTTTACCGCGGCACCTGCACGTCTTCCCCGAGGTTTGGATCGCTTTCTGCCGGTATAACCACAGCGGGGATCCCAGGTACCAATGGGAAGTTGCAGACACAGAGACCGATGGAAGAATCTTCCCTCCTGATTATGACAGCCAAACCCGACCATGGAAGATCGAATATCCAGCAGCACTTGGCGATCATAAACGATGGCTGATTGCACATTATCCAGACACAATAACACAATCAAAAACAGGACCAACAAGCGGAGACAACCAGCAGCCAGAAACACAGGCGGCGCGGCCATCTTGGACAACACGTCTTATCTACAGTAGTCACCTGGGAGCCTGTATCTATCAAACAGCTCACAGTACAGCCATTCACTTTCACTTGTGTTGTACTTTTTGTACCAATTAGACCATTAGGAAAGTTAAAGGGGTCTGTTTTGGAGTGTCACTTCAGTTTAACACGTATCTTGAATGGAGCTTTTGGTTTGGGACGAGTCATCTCTGAACTAGCCTCTGTTTGTCCCACAACAGGGGTAAACTTTAGTTGTAAAGAAGATTTGGGGTTCTGACTGTCCCAAATCTGTCTTTTTACTCTTAGTTCTTTGCGTTTTGCAGCCACAAGTGCAGGGTTTGGCTCTGACTCACAAGTGGCTACAATATGCCCATCTTCGCCACAGCGGAAGCAATACCATGGTCTGGGCTTAGTACTGGGACGGCTGGACGAAGGTAAGTTTTCAGGTTTGGCATGGTCAGGTTTTTTTATTTCCAGATTTCTTAGTTGGGTCTTTCTTTGGTGGTGCTTGTTTCTTTTGTTTCACGACAGCAGCTAGTTGGCTTTTTAGATCAGCGACTTGCTTTTTCAGTTCTTTCAGACTGTCCGACTCCACTTCACTATTTGTACTTGTTTCGGTGACTGTTTATTCATAGGAGGCTGCTTTTGGTTTTATGGCACCCAAGTGTTTTTTCATGCGGGTGTTTTTAACTTCTTGTCTGTTTTCAACAGTGTGAAGGTGAAGCAATAACTCTGCATACGCAGGTGGGTGTTTATCTTTCAGTTCCAGCTGTAGCTCTTTTAGCAGATTGTCATCCCAACAGCCTCTGTTAAACTGCTTGAGAAGCTGTTTGTTCACTTCTTGTGGCTCTAGACCACCTCTACGCACTGTGAGATTGAGCGCCACCTGCAAACGATGCAGATATGCAGAGGGTTTTTCTCCATAATCTTGGAAAGTGTTCATGAATCGCACAAGCAGTTCCTCACCATCTTCAACAGTCCCAAAAGCTGAATCCAAAAGCTTAAGATAGTCAGCAGAGGTAGCTTCAGACCCAAGAGAGCGAATAACATCAGACGCAGGAGCAAAAAGACTTTCAAGGATCTTGCGAGATTTTTCCAAGTCAGACAAAGAAGTATCTTCCATCATCAAGTCAATATGTGAACGCCATGTTTCATAGTCAGCTTCAGTATACGGTCTTGGCGTTTTGCCAGAGAAAGCTCTGATTCTCAAAGAGTAATGGGGGTTTGAGGGCTTCTCTGCATTTTTAATGACATGCTCGACTATGATTTTCTGAACCTCGGGTGGGTTAAAATCAGCTAGACTCAACATTTGAGATGTTAAGTTTGGTCTAAGAGGGCTTTGGAAGAGTGCTTGAGTGGTTTTAGAGGTGCGAGGCACTTCAACTTGGAGTCAAGGAGAGACTCCACTTTGTGTGGGTTCTACAGTAGGGAAAGCAAGATCAATGTCAGCAGAGACCGTTTTAGCTGTCTCAGCAGCTTCAATAGACTTCCCTATTGTGGACATAACCTCCCGCAACACCTCTTCAAAACCTTTTCCACTTAGCTTAGCTAAACCCCTCAGGTTGCTAAGATAAGCCTCAGTAACACTGCTCCGTACAGTTTTAGTGTACACATCAGTTAAGGTTTGAATGCAGTACTTAACATCAGGATTGTCAGTGGATGGAAAGGAGTATGGCAACGTAGGTGCTATTGTTTCAATGGTTAATCCAGACTCGAACTCTACAATAAGACTTTTGTCAAAGTCAGATGAGTTATCATCAATGCTAAGCACCCTACGAATAGTGCCATGTTGCTCTAGGTACTCAAAAATGTCTATGTCTCTTTCTTTGTCAACAACACCACTGACAATGACTGCATTAGGGACTTTAACACCATATTTTTCCACAAAATCCATTTTGACAGTATATAAACTGTTTGGTCAGGGGTCAAAATAGAATCCACATCTGTTGTTGCAATGCTCCAGGCTCCTGGCTGGCACGCCAGCCTTTTTGTAACACCCAATTGTGTAGTAACACCTACTGTGCTCGCCAGCTTTTTGTGTAATACTGAAGAGGATGATGGAATAAAGGCAGCGTTGGATTTCTAAATAGCTTTATTATCACCCGCCTTCATCAGAACTCGGCTGCAGCCCATGGCTTGAGCAGGCTGCAGCTTCCTTCCTCCAGCTCTCCAAGAGGAGACACGTGTGTGTCTCAGCACAGTACAGAAATCAAGATGCAGTAGTCAAAGTGAGAGGCAGAATCACAACTTGGCACAGCATTTATACCCAACTCAAACAATAGATCAAAGGACCTTCACAGCAGTCAATCTGGCATTTGCATATCAAAGGAACAGACAGGATGCATGAGCACAATGCATGGATAACACATGGATGATACATTAACTCAAAGCAGTGACATGCATAACCAGCAGACTGTAGCAGAAACAACCAGAATGTGAGGTGATTGTCTTTAGCCTGCTGTGGGGGTTAAATCAAACCACCACAATACCACTGTAATTGGGTAACACCTCTTTGTAGCACTTTAGGTGTGTGATACTACTTTAGGATGTACAATCTTGTACCCTTGTGGTAGTGTTGTGTTATGGCAATGTAGATACCTTAACTTTTCTACCTGGGCAAAAGGGATAATTGGACCAGGTCAGATCGACCCTAGGTTCGTAGGAGCCTGGAGGGCGTAACAACAGAAAACTCACACAGCCGTATAGAACTTGCAACTATGTATATTATTTCACAGATATGTACAATTTAACAAAAGAAAAACACAGCACTGTAACAACAGTGGCAAATTAATTTAAATAAAATAAAATAATCCAAAATATATTTACAAGGTGTTCAGTCCTTTGGTGTCAGTTCTAGGTGATCAGTGGGATTACCCCTAGCAGTTCATAGGGTTCGGGCTTCGGCTCGCCATCCAGCTCTGGAGATTCACACTCTTCTGGTCCAACCAGTCCAAACAAAAAAAAAACCCTGACCTATAAAATAGGTCAGAACACAACAAATAAGCTATTGCTCTAAGCTTATCACAAAACATGTTCAAGTTGTACACAAATTAATTCTTCGAAACATCTTTAAACCATAGATGCAATATTCACTATCAAATACACTCAGTGGCAAGTGAAATGAACTGTTTGCTAACCATTACAGCTCTGAACACAACCTCCTTCTAAGATAAGATAAGATAAGATAAGGTTGTCATAGCCAGGAGCGGCACTGGGGTTAAGCTCCTAGTGCTCATAAAATGCTCCTTACGGCGTGCGTCTCGAAAAGCCTCTGACAACTAAGTCCAACTCCTAGCCTGCCCGTGTGGTTTAGTCTCTAAGCCCGGCGGAACTGCTTTTACTAATAGGAGAAGGGGCGAGGGCGGATCTCTGGCGCCTTAAAACCAGATGCTTCGGGTAGATGTTGGCTCGTCAACCTGGGAAGGTAGCCCATCTAGGGGAAGGTAAACCCTGATTTCAAACCTCCGCTGCCTTGCGGCACACCCGGTCACGGGAAAGGCCTCGGGAGTCAACCCTGAGGAAAAATCCGGAGTCGGAGCCCCTAAGGCAGTTCTCTGTTGTGCTCAACATCGTTCTGGCAGCTCCTGCGACGGCACTGGTGCCAAACTATAGCAGCCCTGCTGTTCCTTTGGATTCATCAGTGACGTGGAGAGGGGGGACATGCTGCATGGGTAACATCTTGTCCTCCACATTTTCCTGCCCAGGCTTGAATCCTACCAACGCCCAACGCTGGAAGGTAGAACACCGGTGCGCATCGGCCTGTTCAGCCACAGGCGGTGCTGTTCCAGCAGAGTAGACGTTTAGGATTCTCTTCCATGGTCATCATAGACCGATGGAGGCCAATGATGAAGATAAGATAAGCCTTTATTAGTCCCACAATGGGGAAATTCCAGGATTGCAACAGCACAGGGATAGCAACACTCAGAGCAACAATCAGAAGGCAAGAAAAAAACAAGAGCAGCGAGTATACATATGTACATATAAATATAAATATATATATATAGACACACAGTGAGGAGCATTGCAGCTAGATGGAATAAATATATGAATATATAAACACACAGTGCGGAGCATTGTAGCTAGATGGAATAAATATGTAGATATATAAACACAAACAGTGTGGAGCATTGTTGCTAGATGGAATAAATATATAAATATATAAACACACAGTGCAGAGCATTGTAGCTAGATGGAATGAAACAGCATAACCGTCTATTTAGTTATCCTACATGGTATGATTATGTACCCATACATATTCTCACCCTCCATAGCGACCGGTATTTTCCTAGTTGTATACTGGAGGGGACCATTGTGTAAGTCTATTGCATCTTTTGCATTCAATACTATTAGGTTGTCACGTCTTTTTGCTATCTCTGCGAGCAGCCCTGCTTAGGTTGTACAGTCTGACAGCCGTAGGTAGGCAGGACCTACAAAACCTCTCGGTTGTGCACCTAAGATGATGTAGTCTGCTGCTAAATGAGCTCCTCAATGCATTCAGTATGTCCTGCATAGGGTGGAACTCGGACTCCAGCAGGAATGACAGTTGGGCTGCACGGTGGCGCAGTGGTTAGCACTGCGGCAGCACAGTTTACCCTTGGCCGGGGGATTGTGGGGATCGTGGGATCGTGGGTTCGATCCCAGCCCCCGATCAACAGTGATCTGTGTGGAGTTTGCATGTTCTCCCCGTGTCGCGTGGGTTTACTCCGGGATTTCTCCGGTTTCCTCCCACATGCCAAAGACATGTATGTTAGGTTAATTGGCTGTTCTAAATTGTCCCTAGATATCTGTTTCCTATAGGCCCTTAGAATAGAGGGTTAGTATTAATGAAAGCGCTTTGAGTGGTCTTTGTGACTAGAAAAGCGCTATATAAGTGCAGGTTAGTTAGTTAGTAGTTAGTTTAGCCACCATCCTTCTCTCTCCCATCTCCTCCACTGGGTCAAGGCACTGCCCCAGGACAGCGCTAGCTTTCTTAATCAGTCTGTTCAGTCTCTTCCCATCGGCTGCTGTAATGCCACTGCCCCAGCAGACCACTCCAAAAGTGATGGCTGATGCCACCACCGTGTCATAGAATGACTTCAGCAGCGCCCCTTGTACACCAAAAGACCTGAGTCTCCTCAGTAGGAACAGCCTGCGCTGTCCCTTCTTGTAGAGTGCATCAGTATTGTGTGACCAGTCTAGTTTATTGTTCAGATGAACACCCAGGTACTTGTAGGATGTCACCATCTCGATGTCTGTTCCCTGTATATTTACTGGTGCTGTGAGGGGTTGTCCTTGCCTGCGGCAGTCCACCACCAGCTCCTTAGTTTTCCTCACGTTGATCTGGAGGCAGTTCCGATGGCACCAGTCCACAAAGTCCTGGATAAGCCCTCTGTACTCAGCTTCATCTCTGTTGGAGATGAGGCCGACGATCGCAGAGTCGTCAGACAACTTCTGTAGATGGCAGTGTGTTGTGTTGTGTGAGAAGTCCACACTATAAAGGGTGAACAGGAAGGGAGCCAATACCGTTCCCTGGGGGGCCCCCGTGCTACCGATGATCGTGTCGGACACACAGTCCCGGGTTCTCACAAACTCTGGCCGGTTTGTGAGGTAGTCCAGGATCCATGATGACAGGTGCTGGTCCACCCCTGCGCACAGCAGCTTGTCCTTCAGGATCATCAGTTGGATGGTGTTGAAAGCATTGGAGAAGTCAAAGAACATGATCCTCACCGCATTCCCGGGCTTCTCCAGGTGGGACAGAGAACGGTGAAGGAGGAAGATCACTGCATCCTCCACCCCAATGCCATGCTGGTAGGCGAACTGGAGTGGATCCATCGCTGGTCCCACCAGGGGGCGGAGGTGAGCAAGGAGCAGTCTGTCCAGGGTCTTCATCATGTGAGACGTCAGGGCCACTGGTCTGTAGCTGTTCAGATCTTTGGGGTGGGAAGTCTTTGGTACAGGTACCAAACAAGATGTTTTCCACAACTGTGGTACCCTCCCCAGCTTCAGGCTCAGGTTGAAGATGTGCGCCACAATCCCACACAGCTGGTCTGCACAGGACTTGAGGAGCTTCGCGTTGATGCCGTCCGGTCCCGAGGCCTTCCTCACCTTGATCTTCCTCAGCTCTGTCCTCACCTGGGTCTTAGTGAGGGTCATGTTGGGGGGCTGTGTGCTAGGAGTGGAGGAGTGTTGGTGGAATGGGGTGTAGACAGCAGGACTCGATGACTTTAGAGGCAGCAGTGGTTGTTGTGCAGTCGGGGGGGAGGGCGGTTGGTCAAACCTATTTAAAAAACAGGTTCAGATTGTTCGCCCATTGCCTGCCCCCCGTAGCCTGAGGGGAGGTATTCTGGAGCCCAGAGATGGTTTTAAGGTTTCTCCAGACCCCGCCGATGTCACTCTGTTGCAGCTTGTCCTCCATCTTCTTCCTGAAGCTGTCCTTGCCTTCTGTGATCTTCCTTCTCAGCTCCCTCTGTACGGACTTCAGCATCTCCCTGTTCCCCGTCCTGAAGATCCTCTTCTTCTCTCTCAGAAGTGTTTTTATCTCAGGGTTGATCCAGGGTTTGTTGTTCAAGCAACACCATATGGTCTTGGTGGGTACGGTGTTGTCCACACAGAAGCTGATGTAGTCTGTGATGGTGTGAGTGAGGCCTTCGATGTCCTCACCATGTGGATTGCAGAGCTGCTCCCAGGCAATGGTTTCAAGACAGTCCTTTAGAGCGTCCATTGCCTCCACAGACCATAACTTCACTGTGCGCATGACCGGAGGTTGTCTGTGTACTAGGGGTTTGTACACCGGCTGGAGATGAACCAAGTTGTGATCTGATCTCCCGAGTGGGGGGAGTGGTGATGAGGTGTACGCCTCCTTAGTATTTGCATAGAATAAGTCCAGTGTTTTATTGTCTCTAGTGTAGCATGTGACATACTGGGTGAACGTGGGTAGAATGGGGGACAGTGAGATATGGTTGAAATCACCTGAGATGAGGAGAAGAGCATCTGGGTGTTCTGTCTGCAGCTTGCCAGTTACTAAGTGTTTGCGTGGGTTTACTCCGGGATTTCTCCGGTTTCCTCCCACATGCCAAAAACATGCAGGTTAAGGAGTTAAGGGGCGCTTGCGCACGCAGCGACCGGCAGCTGGTGGCTTGTCACCAGACTGCAAAACAAATCTACCTACTGGTACAAAATAAGTAATAAAAATTTTTTTTAAAAAAGTGGATGACGTCACGCACTGTCCCAGCGTTCGCCGTCGGATTTGCATAAATAACAATGCAGATCACGTGTGAGTATTCCCTCGGGAGATAGGTAGGCCGCATGCTAACAGCTAGCAACTCGATGTCTTTGCTGCATTGTTGTTGTTTAACAGTGATATGTCCCGGTCTGCCCCAGTTGTTGTTAACATATATTATCACTCCACCGCCCCTTGTTTTGCCACTGTCTGGTGTTCGGTCTGCCCGTATCGCGTGGAAACCCTCCAGTTCAATGTTAGCATCTGCTGTTAGTTCAGTTAGCCACGTCTCAGTAAATAACAGAAGGCAGCACTCCCGGTATATGCTATCGTAGCGGGAGATAGCCGCTAGCTCATCTACCTTTCCCAGTATCAATTGTACATTCCCCATAACAACGGATGGGAGGGTGGGTCTGTACCTTATATTTCTTGCCCGCCGTCTTACTCCAGCACGACACCCATGTCGTTTTCACCTCAGTTCTCCCGGTATGTCGAGTTTTTCCGTTAGCACCGTGTGGCGGTTGAGTGCTAGCAGCTGTTCCCTGCTGTACCGTCTCCTGCTATAAACAGTGGCTCCGTCCACCGGCTCGGGAGACATTTGGGGGTGATCTGTGTGTCCATGATGTATAAGGTGTGTAAGGTGTCACCGGATCATAAAGTTGTCACCGGATCAGAAAGTGAAAGGAAGAAAAAAACAAACAAACTAAGAACTGAGCCGCTGTTGCAAAAAGGCAGCCGACTCGTGTGGCGCCGGACCATCGCTGACAGTTAGTGCAGTTTTTCTGTGTAAAACCTAGCCAGATTTAGCATCGGAGGTTTAGCATGTTAAGCTAGCACAACAATTTATCACTAATTTTGCACTTTAAAACACATATCAACCACAGGTTCAACATTCATCACCAAGTAGCAATCAATGGCTAGGGAACTGGGACCTTTGCTAACTGTTACAGCCTCGAAAAATGACTTTTTCTAATGAAAAACCTAGCCGGGATTAGCATCGGCGGCTAGCGTTTTAAGCTAGCGGTTAGCATCCACATACACAATGAATAGATAGCACTCACCATGCTAAGTGGCTCGTGCGTCATGGGGGTTCCTGCACTCAACGTGAGTTCACAGCCTTTGGATCCCAATCTTAAAATTTAACAAACGGGGTATTAGAATTTGCTAGTACAGCAAGGTCTCATTGCGGGTGTTAGTTCAGGTTTACCAATCTCAGGTTTTATCCGAGACAAAGGCTGCTATTAGCACGTTAGCGTCGCCATCTCATCAAGGACCGTCTCTCTCTCTCTCTCTGGTCTGTGTCTTTCGGCGTCTGGCGTGACTGAGCCAAAAAATGCAAGTCATACCAGACCCAGGGAGAGAGCGCTTAACCCACTGGCTGACGCCGCCACCAAACGGTGCAGCCATTGGTCGCTCAAAATACCAACAAACATATTAGGAACTTTATCAGAACTTTCTAGAAAATGTTCCTAACTATTTATGAATATATATTTATTTAAATATTCATATTCAAATTATTTATTCCCATTGTGAAATGGGTGTTTTTCTCTTTAAAAGCGGTATCAATATTCATCATTTTATTCACGTTTCTAGCACTGGGTTACACGCGCAACACCGCATCCATCATGCGTTGGAATGTCTGCGCCGTGCCCTTTAACCCGAAAGGCATGTGTAAAAACTCAGACCAAACAGGGTTATTACTGCCGTTATAGATATGTCTTTAGCGCACACTGGGACCTGGTGGTAACCGGGGACCAGATCTATCTTGGAAAAAATGCGTGCCCCGGTGAGGTGAACTGAAAAATCCTGAATATGCGGGATGGGGTCGTGCGCTGTGGCATTGTTTAATCTGTGTAAATCTAAGCAAGGTTGCCACGATCCCTCGGCCTTAGGAACCATATGTAGCGGGGATGCCCATGGGCTGCTTGAGCGTCTGATGATGCCCAACTTTTCCAAGTTGGCGAACTCCTCACGCGCTGTGGCCAGTTTAGCTGTGTCCAGTTTAGCTGTGTGCAGGCGCCGAGGTCGTGCGAAAACGGGCAGCCCGGTGGTGGTAATGAAATGCTCCACCCCGTGTTTAGTGACGGTGGCCGTGAGTGCTGGGAACTGGGTGAGTAGTGTGTGAAACTTACCCCCTGATGCTGTGACGTTGGCTAGTGTTGTGGGCCTGGCTCCTCAAGCTGTACAGGGGAGAGAATCAAAAGACATTGCGTTAATCAGGTGTCTGTTAGCAACATCAACTAGTAGTCCGTGAACACACAAAAAATCAGCGCCCAAAATGGGGAAACTGCATGCCGCTATGACGAATGTCCATTGGTATGTACGGCCATGCAAGGATACAGTCAGTGTCCTCTCACCAAAAGTCTTAATGTCTGAGCCATTTGCAGCCATCAGTTCGGGGTCACTAGTTCCCACCAGCCGGTCGGCGTAGGACGGCAGGATGAGGCTCTTTTGGGAGCCGGAGTCCACGAGGAACCACCTCCCCGAGCGTGAGTCTGTCACATAGAGCAGCTTGCTTGCTTCACCGGCGGTCGCAGCTGCTACCGACTACCGGCCCTGGCATTTCCTGAGTGCTTGAATTTGCATGGCGGCACGCATCAGCATGTGTCCTCTCCAAAATGGCGGTGGTAGAAACAGAGCATGTCTCTCCGGTGCTTCTTGGCCTCCGCTGCAGCCACCGTCGCTGGCTCCTCACCTCCACTGACCGTCTCGCAGCGTTCCGACGCTGCTGCGTTCACTGTGAGGGCTCTGGTGGTGAGGATGATCCGATCTGCCTCTTGGGCTAGTGCCCGGTAGTTGCGCGCAGCCAGCAGCGCCGAATTGGCAAGGACCGCCCTGACCGCTGTCGGGAGGTTCCGTAGGAAAAGGTGGGCAAAGAGGAAATGCCCGTCATCTGTGCCCATCAACGCCAACATCTTCTCCATCAATTCGACCGCCGACCCTTCTCCCGAGTCAGAGCGCATCAGGAGCCTCTCCGCTCTCTCACAGTCCGAGAGCATGTAGCGCCGGGTCAGCGTGGTTTTGAGAGCATCGTATTTGTGACGGGCTGGGGGCTGTTGGAGCAGGCTCGCAACCTGCTGAGTTGTGTGTGCGTCCAGTGCTGCAACCACGTAGTAGTATCTGGTGTCATCTGTCATTATTCCCTGGAGCGTGAACTGGGCCTCGGTGTGGAGGAACCAAGACTTCGGGTCGTGTAGCCAAAAGTCTGGGAGTTTGATCGAAACGGCACACGTGTTGCTGGCACTTCCCGTCCGGGTCGTGTTCAGCTTGTGTTCCATTGTGCGTCAAGGGTCACCAGTGTGGAGAGAAGGAATAACCAGGCCAAGCGTTCAGAGTAGAGGAAACTTTATTCTTCACTCCTTCACATCCACCAGAATCAAAAGCATTAAAACACTGGTTGCAGGCACTCTCTTTTATAGCTCAACACTCCTCTGCTACGTGCAGTGCTGCAGTTACATATTAATCCCCATGACAATTCCGTCTGTGCCCCCAGCACCTTTGATCCATACCCTTCAGTCTGAGGGAAAACTACTGAATGGGTTCTCCACACCCCCTTCATTATGTGGCTAAGCAAACACAGCCAGGAACAGATCCTGTGCAAAGTGCGCATACATACTATGCTTGTTTTTTACACATTGTCTCACTCGCGCAGGTTGCGTGGAATGACAAAAGACTCACGTGGCGGGCTGGAGCAGAAAGGCGGCTTTGGATGGAGGCTAATGATGGGATCCACAGTTCACTGAAACATACTGAGTAAAGGTTCCAAGGTTGTCATAGCCAGGAGCGGCACTGGGATTAAGCTCCCAGTGCTCATAAAATGCTCCTTACGGCGTGCGTCTCGAAAAGCCTCTGACAACTAAGTCCAACTCCTAGCCTGCCCGTGTGGTTTAGTCTCTAAGCCCGGCGGAACTGCTTTTACTAATAGGAGAAGGGGCGAGGGCGGATCTCTGGCGCCTTAAAACCAGATGCTTCGGGTAGATGGTGGCTCATCAACCTGGGAAGGTAGCCCATCTAGGGGAAGGTAAACCCTGATTTCAAACCTCCGCTGCCTTGCGGCACACCCGGTCAAGGGAAAGGCTTCGGGAGTCAACCCTGAGGAAAAATCTGGAGTCGGAGCCCCTAAGGCAGTTCTCTGTTGTGCTCAACATCGTTCTGGCAGCTCCTGCGACGGCGCTGGTGCCAAACTATAGCAGCCCTGCTGTTCCTTTGGATTCATCAGTGACGTGGAGAGGGGGGACATGCTGCATGGGTAACATCTTGTCCTCCATATCTTCCTGCCCAGGCTTGAATCCTACCAACACCCAACGCTGGAAGGTAGAACACCGGTGCGCATCGGCCTGTTCAGCCACAGGCGGTGCTGTTCCAGCAGAGTAGACGTTTAGGATTCTCTTCCATGGTCATCATACACCGACGGAGGCCGACTGAGTAAAGCTAAAAAGATGTGTTGTGGAGGAAGAAAATAAGTGCAGACGGACACGGCAAACTGAAGTTTAAAAGGGTGCTTTATTCATCCTCCATCACGGGGCTCGCCCAGCGCTGTGGCAGTGCGCTGAAGCGAGCCCTGCGTCTCAAAGTCAGCAACAAGCAATGCGAGTGATCAAAAAGAGAGAGAGAGTAAGCGATATGCAGTCGACTTATATACCCAGCTAGACAATGTATGCATGGCATATTCACATCACAGTAAACAGCAGGAAGGCATGGACATTTGCATTAGAGCCACACATATCAATAGCAGGATTACTGGCACCGGGATTCCTCTCTGCTCTGGGGCTGTAAGACAAAGAGAGGCTGCAAGGCACATCTACATATTGATATCAGTCCATACATCTCACTGTTCTGCTAATTGCTCCAGCTGAGAGCTCTGCTTGTCCCGTAGGCTGTGGGGGTCACCACAGTGTGAGAAATAGTGGTCCACCAAATCACTCAGTTCTATACAGGAGCTCCAACTGTCTACCATGAGAGTCGGCTGAACGGAGTGGGCGGGGCTCGTTTGCTGCTCAGGCGGGTGATTCAGCTGCTGATCCCTGGCTTTCACTGCAGTTCTGGTGAGTGATTCAGTACAGTACGTTCACAAATAAAAACTAGTACCCTCGATCGAATCCTTCGCGTTGCAGCACTAATGCAGGAACGGCCAGTGTTGGTCAAGTTACTTGGAAATAGTAATTAGTTACTGATTACTTCTCCAAGAAAGTAATCCAGTTACTTTACTGATTACTTATTTTCAAAAGTAGTTAGGTACTTTATTACTTTACTTTACTTTTCAAAAACATTATGCACAACCTGAATACACTATAAAGCAATAGACCTTTTAGCCTCATTGTAGTCTTTCTGCATATTCCATCATATAAAATTGAATCAAATGAAAGTGTCTTTTTTAAAACTTGTTTTATTAGTTTCAATCTTTTAACTTCTAGCAAGCATCAAGCAAAAATTAAATTAAATGCAACAGTCTGAGTTGAAGAAAACTGTTGAACATTTAACCCTATTTTCTACACATTCCACCATATATTAATAAAATAAAGCAAGTCTGTTAACTTAGATTTCTGCATATTCCAGCAAATAAAATAAAAATCTTTATTGTGTGTATACTCCTTCATTCGAATAGATGTAAATAAAATACAGCAATAAAATAATTCAAATCAAAGTCTCTCCTGACTGTATTCCAAATTATTAACATTTACATCTTTTAACAGCTGGTTAAGTGCAGAGAAGTAATAATGAGTTCACCAGAACAAAAAATGCTGTTGCATGCCACGTTTAGGCTGTTAGTCCAGTCTCATTTCATGGCTACCCTGACAAGGTCCTATGTTTTTTTGTTTTCTTTGGGAGTGAAACAGTGGTTATATCGCATCAGCAGAAGCTTCTCAAACCTCCTATCAGACAGTCTGTTCCTTTTCGGGGAAAGCACCAAGCCACCTAAACTGAACAGCCGTTCCACTGGTGCTCTGGATGGAGGTGGAGTGTTGGATTTCATGTACATCTGTTTGAGGTATGGGAACTGATTCAGAACCTCAAGCTCATACCCAGACCTTGAATAGTCAATTACTTCTTTTTCTGCTGAGAAGCTTTCTGTGGGCTGGTTCTCAAAATCAAAAAAGTCCATTTCAGCTGGGCTGGTACCAGTTGGGACACATTAGCAGTGTCAGCTGCAGGAGCAGCTCTACGACACTCTGTTGTCAGAAGCTCCTCCACATGCTCCCTCCTACGCTCATCTATCAGCCATCGAAGTTTGAACTTGGGACAAGTGGCCGCTGCAAGAAGAAGTCCTTCTTGGCTATCTAGTACAGCATCAAAACAAATTTTGATGGACTGTAAAATACAATATGATATAACTAAGAATATATTTTATATATATCATTAACATCTGAAATATTATGGAACTGGACAAATATCAATGAATATTATGTACTGGAGTCAATAGCAACAATAGACAATTGTAGAACACTGAAGGATCACACTCATCTGCATCTGGACATTTAACAACATGAAACAAAAGATCAACAAACAGGAACATCAGGAACTGAAAGTTTTTGAATATATGGATCACAACCCACAGGACGTAGAATATAACATAGACCCTGATAATAATTTATTTAGCTCCATCAATAATGACTGTAGTTACTACACGGATGAACAGTTTAACACAAGGGTCACATCTGATTTCAATATTTCTATGATCCACTTCAACAGCAGAAGTCTCTATGGCATCTTTAATAACATTAAAGATTATTTACATCAGTTTAAAGAGCCATTCAATATTGTGGCAATATCAGAGACGTGGCTCAGTGAAGAGAAAGGAGTGGATTTTACCATGGATGGCTATGAATTAAATTATATAAATAGAAAAGTGAAAAAAGGAGGAGGAGTTGCAATTTATGTTGACAAGAGCTTGAAATACAAGGTTGTTGAAAATCTGTCAGTAACTGTGGATGATTTATTTGAATGTATTACAGTAGAAATCTGTCTGGACAATGATCCAGGTGTTCTATATACACAGCTCACTACTATATTCTTCACAAACATAGACTTATTTAAGGACTGGATGGAAAAAATGTATGCAAAACTAACTCAAAGTTATGTTCATCTGTGGGGATTTCAGTATAGACCTTATGAATTCAAAACAACATAGTTTGACAGAAGAATTTATCAACACAATGTACAGTATGGGCTTACATCCAACAATTACCGGACCTAGCAGAATCACGTCACACAGTGCCACACTAATAGATAACATATTCGGCTGCACGGTGGCGCAGTGGTTTAGCACTGTGGCAGCACAGTTTTACCCTCGGCCGGGGGACTGCGGGGATCATGAGATCGTGGGTTCGATCCCAGCCCCCGACCAACAGTGAGCTGTGTGGAGTTTGCATGTTCTCCCCGTGTTGCACGGGTTTACTCCGGGATTTCTCCGGTTTCCTCCCGCACACCAAAAACATGTAGGTTTAGGGCGCTCGCGCACACAGCGACCAGCAGCCGGTGGCTTGTCACCAGACTGCAAACCAAGTCTACCTACGGGTACAAATAAGTAACAAAAAAAAAAAAATACAGTGGGCTTTTATTGAATGATATCAGTGACCACCTGCAGATTTTTGTTGTCTATCAATGTGATTATAGGAAGAAAAAGTATACCAAAAATATTAAATATAAAAGAATAAGAACCGAAGAATCTACTGTATGTATTTACTGACAAAGGAATTATTAATACAAGACTGGAAGATAGTTTATGATGAAAATGATATAAATAAAGTATATGATAATTTTTTACAAATATTTCAATCATTGTACAATAAAAACTGTCCTATAAAACAATACAGTGACAGACAACAAAACAAAAATATTCCTTGGGTCACCAAGGGGTTAATAAATGCATGTAAAAAGAAGAATACATTATATAAACAATTTATTAAGTGCAGAACGGTGGAGGCTGAGATCAAATATAAAAGATATAAAAATAAGCTAACTAAAATAATGAGGACCTGTAAGAAAGAATACTACAACAGAATATTAGAAGAGTCAGCTGATTGCTGCCAAGTGACATTTATCAGCTGATTTTCATAGGCGGGGCCAGCTCAGCAGATCTGCCAGATCCGCTGAGCCGGCCCCGCGTCTCACCGTCAGATGGTCTCTGGAGAAAGTGGTCCCAGGTGTGGGAAAGCATAAAGGCCCCCTCATCTCGGTTCATGGTGTCTTTTCCCCACTTCCTGATCTCTATGGCCTCCTTGATCCAGCGTTTGTGTCTGTTGCTCTCCGATCCAATAATTTTTGTGTTGTCCCAGTCCATGATGTGATTATTTCTTTTGCAGTGATCTGATCTTGCTGATTTTAATGTTTCTTGTTCTGCCTTTTCTTTTTGTGATCTTGTGAGTCGTCCTTGTGTTTCCTTCTCACATTCCTTCTGGTGTTCTCTCTTCCTTGTAGCGAACAATCTTCCAGTTTCTCCAATGTAGGTTTTGTTGCATGATCTGCATGACATTTCATATATTACATTGCATTTTTTGTCTTGTTCTATTCTGTCCTTGGGGTGTACTAACAACTGTCGTAATTTTTTGTGTGGTTTGATTGCTGTTGCGGCGGATGATAAAATAAGGCAGCGATGCTGAGGTTTTAAGGAAGTTTATTATATCATACCGCTGTCACGAGCTCCTCTCCCGGCGCCGTGCGTGCGCGCCGAGAGCGAGCCCACGGCTCTCAGTGAAGAGGGGACACAAAGTCTGTGTCCTGCAGCAGAGGTTGAAGTGAGAGAATGAGAATGAGAGGCAGATTTACAGCACAGTGCAGCTTATATACTCAACTCAAACAATAGATCAAAGACATTCACAGCAGTTAATCTGGGCATTTGCATATCAGAGGTACAGACAGGATGCATGAACACAATGCATGGATGACAATTTAACCTCACGGCTGTAAACGCAGCATGCAGCGGAAAAAAACCCAGGAGTGCGAGCTGACTGTCTCTGTGTTCTGTCTGTGTGTTGTGGGGGTTGAATCAAACCGCTACAGCTGTGTTTATTTTGTATTTTTTCATGATCCTTTGAATTGGTTCCGTGATCCCTGGTGTGTATGGTATAGTTATGGTGTCCTTGTTTTTGATTTCGGCTTTTGTTCTGTGTCTTATTTCCTGTTTATTTTCTTTGTTTTTGACTTGCTGTTTCCCTTTGTTTATGGCCCATGCTGGGTATTGGCAGCGTATAAGTGCATGTTTTATGTGGTTTTCCTCCTCCTGTCTGTCTTCTTGGTCCGTGATGATGGTGGCTCGTTCGTATAACGTCCTGACGACTGATAGCTTGTGTGCTGTGGGGTGTTCTGATGTCCATAGTAGGTATTGATCTGTGTGGGTTGGTTTCCTGTAGACTGTGATTTTTATGCTGCCGTCATCGTTGTGGTGGATTTTCATGTCCAGAAAGGCTATGGTGCCATTTTCCTCCTCTTTGTGTGTGAATTTTATGCTCCCAGTGCTGTCCGTGCTGTTCAGATGGTCAGTGAGTTCTTGTGTGTGTCCTTTCCTTATTTTCTCCAGAATGTCATCCACCTATCTCTTCCAAAGGGTGGGTTTGCATTGTGTAGGTGCTGTGTTGATGGCTTTGCTTTCCAGATCCTCCATAAAAAAGCTGCTCATGATGGCTGATAGTGGGTCTCCCATTGCAAATCCTTCTTTTGTCTGTAAATTTTTCCTCTGAATTGAAAATAAGTGGATTCTGCAACAAACTGTAATCAGAATCAGAATCAGCTTTATTGCCAAGTATATTTACAAGTAAACATACGAGGAATTTGACTTGACATTGGGCTCGCACGTTAGGCGCATCCAATGACGCGGCAGCCATGCGAGGCGCCTCCTAATAATTTGGATATGTCATGAACTGTGAGATTGGTGCGTCTTTTTAGGGTACTGTCATTGTTGAGGCATTCTTGCACTATATGTAGTGTGACGTCAACAGGTGTCTTTGTGAATAAAGAGATGACGTCATGTGAAATGAGGATCTTGTCTGATTCTATTTTCATATCTTTGACTTCTTGTGCCAGCTCTTTTGAATTTTTGCAGTGGAAATCTGATAGTCCAAGGAGGGGTTTGTTGATTTCAACTTGGGCTTTTGATAAGTTGTACGTGACTGATCCGATACTGTCTATTATTGGCCGCAGTGGGATATCCTTTTTATGTATTTTCGGAGTTCCATAGATCCGGGGGGTGATGCTGGCTGTGGGGATCAGGTGATCATATGCGTCCTTTGTGATTTTTTTACTTTCTAATAGAGGTTTGAGAAGGGCTTTTAGCATTTTTTTCTTTTCTTCTGTGGGGTTTGTTTTAATGATTTCATATGTGCTTTCATCTGCCAACATGGTTTCCATCTGTTTTTCATATGTTTCCGTGTCCAGTATTACTGTTGTTCTGCCTTTATCTGCTGGGAGGATTGTGATCGTTTTATCTGTCTTGAGTGAGTTTAATGCTTTTTCTTCTTCTCTTGTAACGTTGCTTTGTGGTAATTTGGCCGTTTTTAGGATTCCTGCAACTGCCTTCCGGAGTGATGCCTTTCCCCCTTGATCCTGGATTTTTTCACATGCCAGTTCTGTTGCCAGGATGTATTCTTCATGAGCTAATGCCATAGCTAGTCGTAGCACCTAGCACCGACACGGAGAAGTGACTCTGTCCCCGGTGATTGAGGCTCACCAGAGGAACAAGCCGAAGCAGCAGTTGGACGGGAGCCGGATCGGAGCTCAAGTGCAGCGGTGGTGGGAGACAGGGACCAGTGGAGGACCACCGGGGCCCCAGCCGGAGTCGGAGCCCAGTTGCAGCAGCGGAGCTCGGTGGAGGAGCTACTGAGGCCAACGACGGTAGGTAGCGGGACTCAGCGGAGGATCTACCGGGACCCCAGCCGGACAGAAGCAGGATTGGAGCTCGGCTACAGCGGCGGTGGGCGGCAGGACTCGGTGGAGGAGCTGCCGGTACCCCGGCTGGACAGGAGCTCGGATACGGCGGCGGTAAGCAGTGGGACTAGCAGCGGAGGGGGCTAGCTGAGGCCCAGCTGGATTTGAGGTCGGTCGGATCGGATACCTGCGTCACCAGCAGAGATTGTTTTACTATCCCCAGGTCAGTAAAAATGCCACCAAAGAAGGAGGAAATGGAAGAGATCAAAAAAATCTCTGAACTTCTTGTCAGAAGAAGTGACCAAAATGGTTAACCAGCAGGCTAAAATAATAGGGCTAATGGAAAAAGCCCAAGAATTAAAATTAACAATTAAGGAAAAAGACAAAAAAATTACGGACTTGGAGCGACGCGTGGAGGATCTTAAACAATGTTCTCGTATGGATGATCTAATTATAAGTGGACTAGACATCAAATATCAATCATATGCTCATGCTACAACAGGATTGAGAGGTGAGGAGGCTCCCACAAGTGAATCAGTCTCCCTGGAAAACCAGGTGCTTCAGTTCCTTGATAGTAGAAATATAGAGGTCGAAGCAAATGCAATTTCAGCCTGTTATGCTTTACCCAGGAAGGATAATAAAACAAAGAAATCAATTGTGATGCGCTTTGTGAACAGAAGGGTAAAGAATGACATACTGAGGCAGGCCAGAAAGCTACGGGGAACAGAAGTTTACCTAAATGAACACCTAACAGAAACTAATGCTGAAATAGCACGGCAAGCACAGATGCTGAAAAGACAAAATAAGATACAGGCAACATGGACAAGAAATTGTAGAGTTTGGATCAAACTAAATGGAACACCTGAGGAAGCAACGAGTATAATAATCAGAGATGTTACTGACTTAAATAAATACAGATGAACACTGATTAAGAAAATTAAGAGACAATGATAATCCATATCCACACACACGGCAAAAATAGTTCTTTTGACATACCATGTCAATGTACTTTAATAAAAAAAACAAAAAACTAAACAAAACATACAAAAAACTTATGACTGACTTGAATAGACATCAATTATCCCCAGTTGGAGGAAGTCATTTGACACAGAGTGAGGAAATTCAAACTCTGAAAATATTCCATTATGCTGAACATAAACTACAAGAGATGGAGAATGATATTGATCCTGATAACCACGTTTTCAATAATATTCATAACCATTGTGAATATTACACTGAAAAGCAATTCAAAAGTCAAGTGCAACTAGATGGTAAACTATCAATAATACACTTCAACAGCAGAAGTCTTAACAAAAACTTTCCACAGATTCAGGACTATTTAAAACAGCTAGACAGAAAATTTACAGCTATCGCAGTCTCTGAAACTTGGCTTAATGAAGAGCAGGCTTCCCTGATGGCAACAGAGGGATATCAGATGTTTCATATTAACAGTGTCATGCGCTGGCCCTCACGAGCCAGCATAAGACGCACACAGAGTCACCAGTGAGTTTTTCAGTGAGTTTATTACGGTGAAAAGGTGTAAACACAAGCTGCTGAGAATAATGACAGGAGTCTTCACATAACAGGAGGCATAGGGCTATACAGCACACTATAGGTCCAGAGCAGGAGACAGTCACACACAGTCAGGCTTGGTAATAATAGCACACTGGCTGCTAAGGCAGGGACTTACAGATCAATACACGCCGGGAGGAATAAGGCTAATGTAGCGCACTTACTGGTACCGGTGAAAGACGGTCAAGCCCAAGGCAGCCGAGGTGAAAACAGTCCAGGCATCCGCAACGTGACGGTGGGTGAACAGATAAACGACCAGGTTGGCGATCAGTTAGCAATCAGACACTGCTGCGTCCTAACGACGCCAGTGCTCAGCTTAAATAGACAAGGTACTAATGACAATGATGACACACAGCTGGCCGACCGTTGACAGGCGGAAACCCCACCAAGCACTTTCACAATAAGAGCCCGGAGAGGCCAGAATACCGCCCGCAGCTGTCAAGGCCGGCAGCGAGACATAACTTTAATCCGAGCGCGAACAGAACCGACGCTCGGGTCATAACAGTACCCTCCCTCCACGGGCGGACTCCGAACGCCCAAAGGAACCCCCCTGCCCCCCCCCTGCCCCCCCAGGGTGGGAGGTTGGGGGACAGGTGCGGAGGGAGAGAAACCAACCCAAGAACAAGACAAAGACCAGACAAGAAAACCATACAAGAAATAAATACAAACACATGACTCTGGAAAAAAAAACAAAACAAAGGAAAGAAATACATGACTAACCGTGGAAACAAAAGAAATACGCGCCAAACACGGCGACCATGAAAAAAAACCAAACACACGAGACCAAAAATACAAGTAAACCCCTGGAAACTATGAACAAAAACCTCCATACTATAACCCCTCAAGAAGGAGTGGAGAACAAAACAACAAGGACAAAATGACCCAACTTGGCTATGACAAGACTGTGGCTCTCCCAGAAAAAAAAAAAAACATGAGGCAATCCAAAATTGCTCTGACTTGGCTAAAAGTAAACTATGGCCCTCAAAAAGAAACAAGAGGCAATCAAAAAAAAAATGCTCCGACTTGACTAAGACAATGACTGTGGCTCACAAGAAAAAAAAAAAAAAACAAGAGACAATCTAAAATTGCTCAAACTTGACTATGACTAAGAGCTTTGGCTTACAAGGGAAAAAAAACAAGAGGCAATCTAAAAATTGCTCGAACTTGACTAAGACTATGACTTTGATAAACAACAAAAAATTGATAGACGTACAAAACATGATTTGGCACCATATGGGCCCACAGAAAATCCCACAGTACATGATCAGTCAGGTGGCCTGCCCCAGTCCCATGCCCCCAGAAATAAGTCCTCTGGTGGCCGAACCAGGTCACCCCGTAACACACACAGTTTATTGGGTAGCCAACCCAAGATGCCGAACGCTCCAAGCAGTTCCTCGGGTGGCCGACCCGCATCCCACAACCAACAGGACCGTGGAGGGATTGCATGCAGCCGCTCACCTGAAAACGACAAAACAGGAGAGTGCCGATCTGCCAAACAAAACCCACTAATGTAGCTGGTGGCTCCTGAGAGGGGGACAACCAAAAACCTGGACCCCCTCGAATCCTGATTGGGTCGCAGCCGCACCTGCGCTGGACCCCCACTGGACCTCGTCGGACCCCGATTGGGTTACAGCCACACCTGAGTCGGAACCCAACTGAACCTCGTCGGACCCCGATTGGGTAATCGCTGCACCCACGTTGGACCCCGACTGGGTCAGGACGGGCCCAGATTGGGTCACCGCTGCACCCACGTTTGACCCCGACTGGGTCACCTCAGCCCATGCGTCGGACCCCGACTGGGTCAGGACGGGCCCCGATTGGGTCACCGCTGCACCCACGTCGGACCCCGACTGGGTCACCTCGGCCCATGCGTCGGACCCCGACTGGGTCACCTTGGCCCAAACGTCGGACCCCGACCAGGTCACCTCGGCCCAAACGTCGGACCCCGACCGGGTCACCTCGGCCCATGCGTCGGACCTCGACCGGGTCTCCTCGGCCCACACGTCTGACCCCGACCGGGTCTCCTCGGCCCACACGTCAGACCCCGACCGGGTCACCTCGGCCCACACGTCGGACCCCGACCGGGTCAGGACTGCTCCGGCGACGACCTCCATCTCCGAACCTGGAACCCCCAGTCCCGTGACCTTGACTGGCTCCGGACCGGTAACGCTGTGGAGGTGCTCAGAAAACAGGAGAGGACCGGGATCAGTTCCACCGGCAGCGCCAGAGCCCAGCGAGACGAGCTCGGGTGCAGCGGCCGGCTGCCCCTCACTCGCCTCCCCATGAGGCAGGTAAAAATGCTCTAACACACCATACAGGAAAACAAGAAAGAGCACTTGCCTGCACTCGGGCTCTGGAGCCGTCCAGGACTTCGCCGATCCAGGTTCAAGAAGAAACTCGTCGTCGGGCTCCCACTCGGCTGTGTCGGGTTCCACAGCCGGCCTGATGGTCTCTGCAGCTGGATCCTCACGCGCTGGCGTCCACGCCAATAACCCGTATGGCGTGGGGGCAGAGGACCCTGGACCTGCTGACTCGGGCTGCATCCCTGAGGAACCCTGGGGACGCTCTCTCGTCGGCTCTGGCTCCTCACTGCAGTCCGTTCTGCTCTGTCCAAAGCAAGGCTGCAGGACCGGGATGTCTCCCAGAGCTGCAGGCCTCCCCCTCGTTCGACGGCGTGGGACTGACGCCGAGGACCGCTCCGCAGGAGGAGACACAGAGGCAGCAGGTTTAATACAAAGGGCTACAGCTGGGAAAAGAAACTCAGGGAGCTGCAAACCCTGAGCTTCCCCCCCAGGAGTCAGACAAGACAGATCACTATTACTACTAGGAAAGTGAACTTGGACTTGCCTGTCTCCCGGGGGGAGGATGTTGTCAGCTGTAGCGAACGTTGCTCCTTCCCTCGCTCGCTGGATGGTAAAGGATCCAAGAACGGAACCCACCGGCACAGGACTCAGCTCACTCTCAGCAGCTGGCTGGTTGAGGGGGTCATCCCGGCGGCCCGGAACTGGATCCGGAGCAGGAGCTTGCCGAAGGTGCGCCCGGCCTTGACGCCGACGCCTTCGCCGGCCCCCAGATGGTGCGAACTCCCGAAATGGATCGAAGGCAGGATCAGGATCCGTAGGCGAAGAGCAGGAGTGCCTCTTCACCTGCTCCATGCCGCGTTCCTCCTCCATCATCAGGAATAATTCGCGTTATGCGGCGATGTCCTCCCTCCTCGCGTCGACTTCCGGGTGGTTGGCGTAGCGGGGAGAGAGATTACAGAGAACATCTTCGGCGGCGTCCAGGTACCAATGTATGCCGTGGTCATAGTCCAACAGAGAAGCGGAGATGAGCAGCTCATCCACGGCTTCCAAAACACTCGTCAGCACGTGGCTCTTCGGTGACGGCATTCCTCACATACACAGGACCCAGACAGGGAAAAGCAACGTCCAAAACTCAAACTCACTGGTGAATAGCGTCTCAGGTTGGCGTCACCGTAAACGCTGTTTGGGCAGCAGTGTACTGTCATGCGCTGGCCCTCACGAGCCAGCATAAGACGCACACAGAGTCACCAGTGAGTTTTTCAGTGAGTTTATTATGGTGAAAAGGTGTAAACACAAGCTGCTGAGAATAATGACAGGAGTCTTCACATAACAAAGACTCCAAAGAAATGCCCAAAGACTTCCAGCTGGCCCGCCGCATCCGCGGAGAGAGAGCTTAGACTTTCTGCTGCACATTCACCAACCAACCATAATGCTCTGCACTGTGTGTCTATATATATACATTTATAGTAATATGGACATATGTTTACTAGATGTCGTTTTTTCTTGCCTTCTGATTGTTGCTCTGAGTGTTGCTATCCCTGTGCTGTTGCAATCCTGGAATTTCCCCATTGTGGGACTCATAAAGGCTTATCTTATCTTATCTTATCTTATAACAGGAGGCATAGGGCTATACAGCACACTATAGGTCCAGAGCAGGAGACAGTCACACACAGTCAGGCTTGGTAATAATAGCACACTGGCTGCTAAGGCAGGGACTTACAGATCAATACACGCCGGGAGGAATAAGGCTAATGTAGCGCACTTACTGGTACCGGTGAAAGACGGTCAAGCCCAAGGCAGCCGAGGTGAAAACAGTCCAGGCATCCGCAACGTGATGGTGGGTGAACAGATAAACGACCAGGTTGGCGATCAGTTAGCGATCAGACACTGCTGCGTCCTAACGACGCCAGTGCTCAGCTTAAATAGACAAGGTACTAATGACAATGATGACATACAGCTGGCCGACCGTTGACAGGCGGAAACCCCACCGAGCACTTTCACAATAAGAGCTCGGAGAGGCCAGAATACCGCCCGCAGCTGTCAAGGCCGGCAGCGAGACATAACTTTAACCCGAGCGCGAACAGAACCGACGCTCGGGTCATAACAAACAGATCTCAAAAAAAGGGTGGTGGTGTTGCACTGTATATTGATGACCTGTATAGGTGTAAGCTTGTAAATGGAATGTCCTTTGCATTACCAGGGATTTTGGAATGCGTTACTGTTGAGATTGACCAAGATAAAAAAAAATCTAATTATAAGTTCTATATATAGAACGCCGGGAACTTGCATTGAGACATTCAGAGATAAATTAGTCGAGCTGTACAATAATATAACTAGTAAGAAAATGGTAGCAATTTTTGGAGATTTCAATATTGATCTACTAAATCCATATCAACAAAATGTAATTACAGAGTTCATGAATTCTATGTACAGCATGAGTCTATATCCCACAATAACACATCCCAGTAGAATCACAGTTCACACTGCTACACTTATTGACAACCTGTTTGTTAATATTATTGATAAGAAAATAGAAAGTGGATTATTGATAAATGATATAAGTGACCATTTGCCAACCTTTGCACTTATCCATGGCCACACGGGGGCCAATACAGAAAAAAATTTAAAATCGTTCAGATACAAATCACAAAATGCAATCAGATCTTTTAAAGAAGACTTGCTGAAGCAAGACTGGACAAAAGTCTATGTATCAGATGTAAATGAAGCCTATGACACATATATAAACATTGTAACCACTCTTTATGAAAAAAAAAAAATTGTCCATTAGTAAAGAAAAAGCTTAAACATAAATTTGCTGATAAGCCATGGTTAACCAAAGGATTACAAAAGGCGTGTAAAAAGAAAAAAATTATTATATAAAGCTTTCCTAAAGAAAAGGACAGAAGAAGCAGAGCAGCGGTATAAAACATATAAAAATAAGTTAACATATATAATAAGATGTAGTAAGAGAGACTATTACAGTAAAGAATTGGAGAAAAACAGAGACAATATTAAAAATACATGGACAATACTTAACAATATTCTTGGAAATAAAAACAGAAACACAAGCTACCCAACCAATTTTTCAAAAAAATAATAAAACAACTCAGAGTGTGAATGCAGCTTCACCTGCAGATGAATTTAATAACTTTTTTATTAACATTGGTCCTAATTTGGCTTGAGAAATACCCACCTACAGGTGATACAATAAGCAAAAACACTGCTACAAAAGACTCCATTTTCATAAAGAACACAGACGAGAGAGAGGTCATTGAAATTGTTAAATCGTTTAAAAGTAAAACATCTACGGACTGGGATGGTATTGACATGCTCTTAGTCAAAACTATTATTGAATGCTTAGTGAAACCACTGACGTATATCTGTAACCTGTCTCTCCAAACAGGTATATTTCCCAATGCAATGAAAATAGCTAAAGTAATTCCGATATACAAGACGGGTGACAGAGGGGAATTCTCAAACTATAGACCAATTTCACTATTGCCGCAATTTTCCAAGATACTTGAAAAAATATTCTATGAGAGAATTGACAACTTCATACTGAAGAATAATTTATTGTGTGAGCAGCAATATGGGTTCAGACACAAGAGGACAACTGCATTTGCTCTAATGGAATTTATAGAAAAAATATCAAGTGCTGTTGAAAATAAAGAGTATTCAGTTGGGGTATTCCTGGATCTTAAAAAAGCATTTGATACAGTGGATCATAATTTATTATTAAAGAAACTACAAAATTGTGGTATTAGGGGGTAGCACTGTCCTGGTTATGTAGTTACTTAAAGAATAGATATCAGTATGTATGTGTTGGTAACAAAAACTCAATTACTGAAGGTTACTTGTGGAGTCCCACAGGGTTCAGTTTTGGGGCCATTGTTATTCAATATGTATATAAATGATATATGTAAAGTTTCAGAAAAAATGGATTTAATATTGTTTGCCGATGACACTAATTTATTATGCAGTGGAAGCAATTTGGAACAACTTTTGGATACACTCGGAAAGGAATTAGGAAAGCTTAAACTGTGGTTTGATTCAAACAAATTAACGCTCAATTTACACTACCGTTCAAAAGTTTGGGGTCACTTAGAAATTTCCTTATTTTTGAAAGAAAAGCACTTTTTTTCAATGAAGATAACTTTAAACTAATCAGAAATACACTCTATACATTGCTAATGTGGTAAATGACTATTCTAGCTGCAAATGTTTGGTTTTTGGTGCAATAGCTACATAGGTGTATAGAGGCCCATTTCCAGCAACTATCACTCCAGTGTTCTAATGGTACAATGTGTTTGCTCATTGCGTCAGAAGGCTAATGGATGATTAGAAAACCCCTGTGCAATCATGCTAGGTCTGCAATGCTGTAATTGCTACAAATGGAGGATTCTTTGATGAAAGCAAAGTTTGAAGGAAAAAAATTATTATTTAAAAAAAAATCATTATTTCTAACCTTGTCAATGTCTTGACTATATTTTCTATTCATTTTACAACTCATGATGGTAAATAAAAGTGTGACTTTTCATGGAAAACACAAAATTGTCTGAGCTGACCCCAAACTTTTGAACAGTAGTGTAAGTAAGACCAAATTTATAGTTTTTAACAACCACCACAACAACTTAGTATCTAAACTCAGTGTAAATGGTGTTGAGATTGAAATGGTATCCGAAACTAAATTTCTTGGAGTAATAATTGATAATAAACTGTGTTGGAAGTCACATATCAATTATATTAAAGGTAAAATATCTAAATCAATTGCAATACTACACAGAGTGAAATATTTGCTGAATCAACCCACACTATATACCTTGTATCATTCATTAATATTCCCATACATGACATATTGTGCTGAAGTATGGGGAAATACATATAAAACAAACATATATCCAGTCTTTATGCTTCAGAAGAGAGCTATTAGAATAATAAACAAAGCTGCTTACAGGGAACCAACAAACCCACTTTTTCTTAAATTAAAAGCTCTCAAGTTGAAAGATCTGGTTGACTTTAAAACTGCAATAATGATGTTTAAAGTGAAGAATCTATCACTGCCCGCAAATATCCAAAAGTTGTTCCAAATAAGGGAGAAACAATATCATTTCAGAGGAACATGTATATTTCAAAAACCTTCAGTGAGAACTACCACCAAGCAACACTGTGTTTCAGTGCAAGGAGTCAGATTATGGAACGATTTTGGACCTGAATTAAAATCATGTACAACGCTTGGACAATTTAAACAAAAACTAAAGGAAGAAATACTCCAAACATATATACAAGATGACATGTAAAATCACATAAGGATTGACATATCCAGTCTGTGTTGTGTTGTTGCTTAGTTTTTTGTCACGTTTTGTCTTAGCTTCGTTCTGAATTGAATTGGTGAATTCAAAAAGGGCCCAAGTCCACACTTTTTCAATGGGGACTTGGGCCCCTTTTGAATTCACTGATTCAATTGTAATCGCTCTTGTTTGTTTTTCTTTTGAATTCTTGGATGGAATATGGGTGGGTAATATAAGCTGCGGCTTCAGCCATCACCCATTTCAGATAACTTATGTTGAACTGTATAATCAGAGGAGTTATTGTTTAATTTGACCTTGTTGGATTTTTTTCCCTTTTGTTATATTATTCTGTTTCTTTTAATCTGTACTTTTAATCTATCCGAAATAAATAAAGATTCAAAAAGGTATTCTGGCTGGTGTGATGGCGAAGTTCAGTCCTCTGCTCAGTCCTCTGAGTGTGCGTTTTGACAAGTTTTCGACCCACTTAGCGTTCATTTCCATGTGTGTTTGTCTTCGTCCGTTCTTCCTTTCTGTGAGTTTTGTTAGTTTTTTCAATTGGCGGTTTTTCGTTGTAATGAATTCCTGTTTGTGTGCGTGTTTTAATTGTACTTTTATCTGTTCCTGCGTTTCCTGGTCGGTCGGGTAGCGTTGCTTGAACATGTCCATTTCCTCCTTGATTTGGTTGTTGATTTTGTCCACTTTATTTGCCGTTATTCTTATACGCTCTTTGATTAGGTCTTTCCGTGCTTTGTTGATAATTTTTTCTGCGTTTTTGGTCGGGATTGGATTTCTTATGTTGAGGCTTGCTGGTGTGACATCCTCATCTTTGCAACGGAGGTTAAATCGCAGCTGGTTTCTGAAGCGTGCCCGTGTTTTCTCCAATTTCTCCAGCCGGCGGAAGTCTTTGATGCAATCTTGTCCATAACTTCCACGTAATACGTAAAATAGATTCATTTTGTCTTCTTTTAATTATTTTGTAGAGAATGTGGAAATGACGAGGCTGAGTTCATCTCACGAGTCAGGTTTATTCACATTCTCCAACATCATCCAAAAACAGAAAGAGAGAGAATCCCCCAACATCTGTCCCTTTTATACCCCAGGACATCAAAGCACACAGTCACATTGTACTTAATCCCCAGTAACAATGCATCTTCTTCCCGATCTTAACACCCCCCACCTTCAGTCTCTGGCCGCTGGGCGAAATCCCCCAAGGCCGTCTCTTTGCATGCCAAAGACTAACTTTCACATCCTCGTGCTATCTCCAAAGAGGCTCAGTCCTTTGTTCCGTCTCAGATGTGAAGCCTAAGGTGGAATACGTATGAAGCATACAGTGATATACATATGTGCATATATGTGTCCCACATGACCCCCCCCAAATATCTAAGATGGAATAACGTAATAACAGTCGGCATGTCATGATAAAATTATTACACATCAGTCCACATGTTGCTTGGGCCTCAGTCTCCTCCCATATCTGCTGTAAGCGGGCTTTACCACTTTCGCGGCGCCCTCCTGCTGGGGAGCTGCTGTCTGAGGATGAGAACTGTTAGTCAATCCCTGTGGGTGTTCTGGGGGATGTTCCTTAGGGGGTCTGCCGCGCCGAGGATCCGTGGCCAATAGCACATCCTCGTCGGCCAACACAAAGGCGGGTTTGAGCCTGTTTATGCCAATCTTTTCTTTCCTGCCCCCCAAATCTAGCAAAAAATGCTTATCCCCTGTTTCCAGCACTCTAAATGGTCCATCATAAGGTGGTCGCAACGGTGGGCGATGCGCATCGTGTCTGACAAAAACAAACTCCGCATTTTTTAGAGCCTTAGGCACAAAAACGCACGGAAAACTGTGGTGAACGGGGCCAGGCAGCATGCCCACTTCCGTGCCACTCTGCAACCGCTGAGCCGGGGAGCATTCTGGCGCAGGATTATCTGGGAGAAATTCCCCAGGCAGCCGAAGTGGCTGCGCAAAAACTAACTCAGCCGGGGAGGCTTCTAAATCCTCTTTAGGTGCAGAACGCAACCCCAATAAAACCCATGGTAGCCTGTCCACCCAATTTGCATCCGTAAGCGACGCTCTGAGGGCCGTCTTCAATGACCTATGAAAACGTTCGCATAACCCATTAGCCTGCGGGTTGTACGCGGTAGTGCGGTGGATTGTTACCCCCAGGCTGCGGGCCATCGCTGACCAAAGTTTGGAAACAAATTGAGGACCTCTGTCGGACGTAATGTCCGACGGGACTCCAAAGTGCGCTACCCATGCCGTTAAAAACGCGCGCACCACCTCCTCGGCTGTGGTTGACGACAGTGGGACCACTTCCAGCCAGCGCGTGGTGCAGTCTACTATTGTCAAAAGGTGTGTGCACCCCTGTGACGGCGGAAGGGGGCCTACGAGGTCCACGTGAACGTGATCGAACCTCTTAGCCGGGATGTGAAACGGCTCCAAGGGAGCTCTTGTGTGTCTGTGTACCTTGGCTCGTTGACAAGCCATGCAGGCTGCTGCCCACTCTCTAACTTGTTTGCGCAGGCTCGGCCATACAAATTTCTCTCCTACCATTTTGACCGACGTACGCACTCCCAGGTGCGCCAGAGAATGAATCGAGTCAAAAACGCGGCGCCACGCGGCCGGAACCACCGGGGGCAGTCGTCCCGTGGAGACATTGCAGATTAGGGGGGGCATACCATCCTGCAGCACCCTGTTCTCCAGCCTTAACCCTGTTGGTCCAGACTGGAGCGCGCGCACGTCCGCGTCGCTAGTCTGCTCCGCGGCCATGGCTGCATAATCTATCCCTACGCGGACTGGAGCCGCTACGGCGCGCGAGAGACAGTCTGCCACTACATTCAGTTTACCCGCTACGTGCTGAATATCGGTAGTAAACTCTGAGATTGCAGCCAGCTGCCTCTGCTGCCGGCCTGACCACGGTTCTGAAACCTTGGCCATCGCGAAAGTCAGCGGCTTGTGGTCAATGAACGCGGTGAAACGGCGTCCCTCCAGCCAGAACTGGAAGTGGCGAATGGCCAAGTGGAGAGCTAACAACTCCCTGTCGAATGTGCTGTATTTTCGCTCACTATCGCGCAAAGTCCTGCTGAAAAAGGCGAGCAGTTGCCAAGCCTCGGCTACATACTGCTCCATGACCGCCCCTATGGCCACATCTGACGCGTCAGTAGTGAGCGCTATGCGGGCCGTTGGGTCTGGATGTGCTAACAACGCAGCGTTTGCCAGGGCTGTTTTGACCAGCTGATTTTCGGTGGATCCACCGGTGGATCCGACAGATCTGCTGAGCTGGCCCCGCCTACGAAAATCAGCTGATAAATGTCACCTGGCAGCAATCAGCTGACTCTTCTGACTAAGGCTGCAGTGCAGTTGAAACATGTAAAGAAGGTAAAGACATCTCCTTTCTATTTTATTTTTTGTCTTTTATATGAACAAAAGATAAATAATTAAAAGAAGACAAAATGAATCTATTTGACGTAAGGGCCCAGGATGTCCACTGCCACCCGCTCCATCGGTGCTCCCACCTGGTACTGCTGCAGGGGAGCATGGGATCGCTGAGTTGGCCCTTTCTGCACTGTGCAGGTGTTGCAGCGATGAACGTGGAGCTCCATGTCCCAATGACAGCCGGGCCAGTAGAACCGGGCTCGAAGGCGCTGCAGCGTCTTTGTCACCCCGAAGTGGCCTGCTCCTACTGCCCTGTGGACCAGCTGGAGTACTTTGGGCCAGAGTCGACGAGGAATTAGCAGCTGCCAGACGTGCCGCTGCCCAGCTGGAGTCTGCCACTGTCGATACACCACGCCCTCGTGGCAGCAGAGGTTGGCCCACTGGGAGTGCAGGGCCTTAGTCTCTGGGTCCAGTGGTGACACAACCTCCCAGGCGGGCCGCGGACCTGCGTCCAGCCACTGCCGAACCCGAGAAATGGCGTGTCAAGGACCTCTGTGACGTCATCGCTGGGGAGAGCTGCCTGATCATCCGAGGAGGGGCTGCGCGTCGCTGCATTATTCCTGCTCGCAGCGGTCGGGAGAGCAGCAGCCCGTGGGACGGCTTGGTCCCACGGGCTGCTGCACTCCCACGGGCTGGGAGTGCAGCCCGTGGGCTGCACTCCCAGCCCTGCACTCCCACGGGCTGGGAGTGCAGGGCCTTAGTCTCTGGGTCCAGTGGTGACACAACCTCCCAGGCGGGCCGCGGACCTGCGTCCAGCCACTGCCGAACCCGAGAAATGGCGTGTCAAGGACCTCTGTGACGTCATCGCTGGGGAGAGCTGCCTGATCATCCGAGGAGGGGCTGCGCGTCGCTGCATTATTCCTGCTCGCAGCGGTCGGGAGAGCAGCAGCCCGTGGGACGGCTTGGTCTCGATCTTCAGCCCGCTGGCAGTGACGACACTCCTCTGTTGCACAGGGGCGCCAAGACAGCGCGTCAGCGTTGGCATGGAGGCGGCCTGCCCGATACGCAATCTGGAAATTATAATCCTGCAGTGCCTCCAGCCATCTTGCCAACTGTCCATCCGGCTCTTTAAAATTCAATAACCAGGTCAGGGAAGCGTGATCCGTCCTGAGCTGGAACCTCCCCCCGTACACATACGGGCGGAAATCACGCAGTCCTTGAATGACAGCCAGCAGCTCTCTGCGAGTCACACAGTAAATCCTCTCAGCTCTGCTGAGAGTGCGGCTGAAAAAAGCGACTGCCTGCTCTCCGTGTTCTCCCTCCTCGGATAGCACCACCCCGATGCCCTGGTTGCTGGCATCCGTGTCCACGATGAACGGGCGGTTCGGGTCAGGATACTGCAGGATGGAAGCTCCAATGAGCGCCGCGCGAAGCTGGGAGAAAGCAGCAGCACAATTCTCACTCCACTGAAACGTGCGTCCTTTCTGCGTCAGCTGATGCAGCGGGCTGGCGATGGTGGCGAAGTTTTTCACAAACCTTCTATAATAGGAGGCCAATCTGAGAAAACTCCTCAGCTCTCCCACGTTCCGCGGCACTGGCCAGTCTCTCACCGCCGCCACTTTTTCTGGGTCGGTGGTGACTCCCGCTGCGCTGACGACGTGGCCCAGGAAAGTGGTCTCCCGCCGGAATAGGTGGCATTTTGTAGGGTGTAACCGTAGCCCAGCCTGTTGGATGGCATCCAGCACCTCTCGGAGATTTGACAGGGCGCTGTCAAAATCAGCTGCATGCACCAGTAAGTCGTCCAAGTAAACACCGCAGCAAGTCCGGGGCACGTGAGCCAGCACTCGCATCATCAAGCGCTCAAAGGTGGCCGGGGCGTTGCAAAGTCCAAAAGGCATCACTTTAAACTGATACAGTCACTGCCCAATGGAGAAGGCTGTTTTTTGGTGGGCCTCAGGTGACAGCTCTACCTGCCAATAGCCGCTGCGTAGATCCAGCGAGCTGAACCAGCTGGAGCCGGCGATGTGGTCCAGCGCGTCATCGATGCGGGGCAGGGGGTAGGAATCCTTCCGGGTGACGTCATTCAGGCGCCGGTAATCCACACAGAACCGCCACGATCCGTCCTTCTTCTTGACCAGCACCACCGGCGCCACCCAGGGGCTGCTGGAGGGCTCAATGACGTCTGCCTCCAGCATCTCTCGCACTTTTTGTTCTGCTGCTGCCTGTCTTGAAAAGGGCAGCCGGCATGGGCGGAGCCGAATCGGCCTGGTCTCACCGGTGTCGATCTCGTGCTGCACCAAACCAGTCCGGCTGCATTCCTCATCCTTCGCGACGAAGACACCCATATAACAGTCCAATAGGTCCCGCAGCTGGCATCTCTGTTCCGGGTCCAGCCCGCTGCAGCTCCGCTGAAATAATTCCTCGACCGCCTGCTGCGTCTCTGCTGACACGTTGCCCCCTCCCCTTGCTGTCCTTGTGTGTGCTCGTGCTTTCTCTGCCCACGCTGGTGGTGTCATCGCGTCCGGTCCTCGCGGTGGCCCGCCTGGTCCAGTCCGTCCTGGTGGTCCCTCGATCACGCAGGCCCCCGTGTTCCTTCTCTGGGTTCTGCTATGGAGCGTGATGGTCCAGTCTCCCAGTTGGAGGGACGGTCCAGCGGTGCCGATCTTGGCGTTCCAGGCTGTGAGCAGTTCTAGTCCAATAATACAGGGGTCTTGGATGTCAGCCAGCCAGAACGGGTGTTTTATGTTCTGACCAGCCACCCCCACCACGAGGACTCTCCGCCCCCTCAGTCTGGCGCGCTCACCGGTAGCCATGGTGACGCAGTGCTCGGTGGGTTCCCACCCCCGTGGGGCCGACTTGTTCATGCCCGGTAGCACACCGGGTCGAACCAAGGAGATTGTAGAGCCGGTGTCAATCAGGACCCGGATTGACGTCTTCTCCAGGCTGCACTGTAGATACATCCCTGGCAAGTGTCCAATTTGGCCCACGCGCCGTGACAGCTCATCAGTTTGTCGTGGGTGCAGGGCAGTACTGTGTGATGTGTCCTGGCTCTCCCCAGCGGGAGCACCCTTCCACGCACCGCCACGGCCGTCTTCTCCGTGGACGCGCTGCCGTGTTCTGCCGTAACTCCTCCTCCTCCCCCTTGCTCTCAGCCGTGGCCTGAAAGGTTCTTTGTCTTGGCGTCGACGCTTTGATTGTGCGATTCATCAGTGGCTCCACCCGCTCCGCTTCTGCCACCGCAGTCTCCCAGTTGCTCGCGGCGTGGATCCATATGTGGCTCTGGAGCTGGGTCGGGCGGAGACCTTGGATGAAGTTCCGGAGGGCGAGCTTCTCTACCACCTCCGGTGCGAAATCCGGGTAGCTGCGCCGTGTTAGCAGCTGGATGTCTGCCGCGTAAGCTCCTAAGCTTTCCTGGCTGCTTCGACGGTGGTGGATCAGCTGTTCCTGAGCGTGCTCAGCGTCCACCGTTCTCCCAAATCGTCTCCGGAGTGCTCCTTGTAGCGCTGGCCAGCTGTAGCGCTCCTCAGGCCAGAGATCAGAGAGCGTGCAGAGAGCCCTCCCTTCCAAGGCCAGCACAACTTGCACAGTGGTTTCCTCTGGTGACCAGCCGTTTAGCATGGCGGCCAGCTCAACCTGGACCAGGTAGTCATCCAACGAGGTTTCACCATTGAACCGGGGAATCTTGGCCCGCTGCCGGACGGATGGAATGGTTGCCTCCTGATCGATCGCTGCTCCTGATTGCCGTAGAATCGCCAGCCCGTCCTGCCCTGAAAAGGGCGGGAAGCGGGGCTGGTTTGCTCTGTTCCGCTCGCTCTGCCTTGGAGGAGGCAGAGGGTGGGGTGTGCTGGCCCCGTCGAGTCTGCCGCTTCGTTTGTCCCTGCGAGTGGCTCCAGGGGGTGGTGTCTCCGCCCCGTCGTCTGTCGTCAACTGAGCGATGAGTCGCTCCAGCTGCTGGATCTCCATTCTGATCCTGCCTTCCATCTGTTCCATCCCCACTCCTGCCACCAGTGTGACGTAGGCGAGATTCACACAAAGAAGAGGAGCAGATGGTTTCGACGAACAGGCTTTATTCACACACACCCTGAGCACAGACAGGAGGGGAGGTCATTCTCCCAGACCTCCGTTTCAGTCATGGTTATCCAACACATGATACATCCTGCCCTAATCCTGCCTATAAAACACTGCTGGGTCATTATAACGCAGTTATAATGACACAGCAGTATAATAACTCAGTAATAACGTTTAAACAGACACACAAAATAACGTCCACTGTTGCAAAGCATGCTGGGGAGACCCCTGATCCCCCCCCCAATACAGCCCCAACGTTACAATACTATCTCAATCTGTGAACCGTGAGTGGTGACAATTGGTGGCAGGTTCTGTTGCTTGGCCTTGCCATTTGAGATCAGCATGATTTTAATAAAAGTCAAAAGTTCTGCTGAACAATATTAAAATTGAGCTGAAATTTGGCAAGTGCCTGGGTCGGGGTGGGAGCTGTGCAGTACATCACTGTGTCATCAGCATAAAAGTGAGACTTTGCATTAGACGTGTTTTTGTCAGTGTTATTAATCAGAATCAGAATCAGCTTTATTGGCCAAGTATGCACAACACATACAAGGAATTTGACTTTGGCTAAAAACTTGCTCTCGTTGTTCAGGTGGAGGATTTAAATAAGGATTCAATGACAACAGAGTATGTACAGTAAATTACAGTCTGTCCACGTTTCTATAAAAGGATGCAAATATATACAGGAATATATGCAGTTATTTACTCAGACTAACCACACTTTGCAGAAATATATGAAAAAATATACAGTCACACAGTATTTCAATGTGAACTCAGATTCAGTGATATAATGTGAATGAAGTAAAAAGCAGTGTGAGAGTTATGTGCAATGTCATAATGGATGAAAAGTCATGAGTACAGCAACAGGTAGGACTAGGTGAATGTTAGGAGTTCATCAGAGTGATGGCTTGAGGAAAGAAACTGTTCCTGTGACGGGTGGTTTTGACCTTCAGTGATCTGTAACGACGACCAGAAGATAGAAGTTCAAACAGTTTGTGGCCGGGGTGTGGCGGGTCAGCACAGATGTTTCCCGCCCGTTTCCTGGTTATGGACCGATATAAGTTCTCAATGGAGGGTAGGTCGGTACCAATGATCCTCTCCGCAGACTTAATGATCCGCTGCAGTCTGGTCTTGTCCTGTTTAGTGGCAGATCCAAACCAGACAGTGATGGAAAAGCAGAGGACAGATTGGATGATGGCAGTGTAGAAGACAACCAGCAGCTCCTGAGGCAAATCAAACTTCTTGAGCTGACGCAGAAAAAACAACCTCTGCTGGGCCTTTTTCCGGACAGTGTCTATATGGGAGGACCACTTCAGGTTCCGGGAGATTGTGGTACCCAGAAACTTGAAGGAGTCCACAGTGGACACTGTGCTGTTGAGGATGGTGAGTGGGGGGAATGAAGGGGGGTGTCGCCTGAAATCCAGTCATCTCCACCGTTTTGGCTGGGTTAAGTTCAAGATGGTTCTGGCTGCACCAGAGGATCAGCTGCTCCACCTCCCGCCTGTATGCAGACTCATCATCATCCCGGATCAAACCGATGACTGTGGTGTCGTCCGCAAACTTCAGGAGCTTCACCGAAGGGTCCTCTGAGGTGCAGTCATTGGAGTAGAGGGAGAAGAGCAGTGGGGAAAGGACACATCCTTGGGGGGCGCCAGTACTAATTTTTCGGGAGCTGGGTGTAATCTCCCTAGCTTCACCTGTTGCCACCTGTCAGTCAGAAAGCTGGAGATCCACTGGCAGGTGGAGGGGAGCACCTTGAGCTGGAGGAGTTTCTGATGAAGAATGCCTGGGATGATGGTGTTGAACGCTGAGCTGAAGTCGACAAACAGGATCCTGGCGTACGTCCCTGGGGAGTCGAGGTGTTGCAGGATGTAGTGTAGTCCCATATTCACTGCATCATCCACTGACCTGTTTGACCGGTAGGCAAACTGCAGTGGGTCCATCAGGGGGCCTTTGACGACCTTCAGGTGGTTCAGCACCAATCTCTCCAAGGATTTCATGACCACAGAGGTCAGGGCAACAGGTCTGTAGTTGTTTAATCCTGTAACAGAGGGTTTCTTGGGAACTGGAATGATGATGGAGCGTTTGAAGCAGGAAGACACTTCACGCAGCTCCAGTGATCTATTAAAGATCCGGGTGAAGATGGGGGCCAACTCGTTGGAGCAGACTCTCAGGCAGGACAGAGACACACCATCAGGTCCTGCAGCCTTCTTGATCTTTTGTCTCTGAAAGACCCGACGCACCTCCTCTTCACAGATCGTTAGTGCTGGTGGGAGGTCAGAGTGGAGGAGGGATGGAGTTCCTGGGGCTGCAGATAATCCTTTTGTGTGGGTGGGAGGTGAGAACTGTAGGTTCTTTTCAAACCTACAGTAAAAGCTGTTTAGGTTGTTAGCCAGCTGGAGGTTTTCCCCAGGGTGGGGGGATGGTCTCCTGTAGTTGGTGATATTCTGCAGGCCTCTCCAGACAGAAGCAGAGTTGTTGGCTGCAAAGTTTTTTTGTAACTTCTCACTGTAGCTCCTCTTAGCAAGCCTGATCTCCTTCGTCAGCATGTTTCTGGCCCGCTTGTACAGAGTCCAGTCCTGTAGGCCTCCTCCTTGGTCTGACGTAGCTGCTTCAGTCTAGGAATGAACCAGGGTTTATTGTTGTTGTATGTGCAGAAGGTCTTGGTCTGCACACACATGTCCTTGCAGAAACAGATGTATGACGTCACAGTGTCAGTGAGTTCATTTAGGTTAATGGCTGCATCTTCAAAAACACTCCAATCTGTACAGTCAAAGCAGGCTTGTAACTCCAGCTTTGATTCCTCAGTCCATTTCTTCACAGTCCTTACAACAGACTTGGAAGTTTTTAGTTTCTGTCTGTATGTTGGAATAAGATGGAGCAGACAGTGGTCAGAAAAACCCAGAGCTGCACGGGGGACGGCATGATAGGCGTTTCTTAAAACTGTGTAACAGTGGTCAAGTGTATTTGTGTCCCTGATGGGACATTTAATATGCTGTCTTTATTTAGGAAGCTCATCTTTGAGATTAGCTCTATTGAAATCACCCAGAATGATAAGCAGAGAGTCTGGATGTTTTTCCTCCACCTCTGCTATCTGGTCAGCGAGGTGCTGCAGTGCCTCCGTTGTACAAGCAGCAGGCGGGATATAAATTCCGACCAGAATAAACGAGGAGAACTCTCGCGGTGAATAAAAGGGTTTACAGTTTATGAACAGTGACTCTAGGTTAGGGCTACAAAACTTCTTCAACACTGTGACATCAGTACACCAACCTTCGTTTATGTAGAAGCAGATTCCACCACCTTTAGTCTTTCCAGAGAATTCTCGGCTGCAATGAGCGCGAAACAGTTGGAATCCGTCCAGGCGGACCGCGCTGTCCGGGATGTGTTCACTCAGCCAGGACTCCGTGAAACAAAGGGCGCCAGATCTGCTAAAATCCCGGTTTTTGTGAGTCAGGAGCAGCAGTTCATCCATTTTGTTCGCCAAAGAGTGGATATTTGCCAGATGGATCGATGGGAGCGGCGTGCGAAATCCTCGTTTCTTCAGCCTGACTAGCACACCGGCATGTTTACCACGCCGCCTTCGTTTCCGGCCAGCGCCAATAGCCGCTGCTCCCACAGCTAAGATCGACTGAAAAAACTTCAGATCAGCAGCAGAAACTGGCGGAGAAGTTGCATTGGGAGGTAGTCTGAGTGAAAGTAGTTCCTCCCTTGAATAGGTGACTCGGACAGAAGAGCAGAAGTTCAAAAAAACACACAAAATTATCAAAAACATCAGAGAGCAGAAGCCAGTGGCTGCCATCCGCGGCGCCATCTTGGATTTTTGAAATGATAAAAAGGAGTGGTCCTAACACTGAGCCCTGAGTCACACCTTTTGTTACTTTTAAGAGGCTTGGTGGTATGACCTTCTGTTTGCACACACTGTGATCTGTCTGATAGGTAGTTTTCAAACTAACAGTTAGTTTCTGGAGACAAACCTGCTCTAGCTAGGCTATGCATAAGCAGTGTGTGGTCCACTGTGTCAAATGCCTTGGAGAGGTTGATAAAAGGGCTTCACAGTGTTGTTTATTATCAATAGAAATAATAAAATCATTAAAAACTTTAAGAGCTGCTGCTGTACTTTGTCCTTTTCTAAAACCAGATTGAAAATCAGATAAAACCTTATTACTGTTCAGAAACTCCTTTAGCTGATCACTAAAATGGGATTCAAGAATTTTGGCCAGTGCACACAGCTTGGAGATGAGTCTATAGTTATTTAAAACAGTGGGGTCACCCCCTTTAAAAAGACGAAGGATGTAGGCTGACTTCATACAAGAGGGATGACGTCTGTGTCATGACTCGCCGCTCATCAGCGGCGCCAGCTGCGCGCACACCTGCACCTCATCAGCGGCGAGGTATTTAACCCACTCTGCCCTGGACTTCGGCCTGAAGCCGTCTCTCTTCATCGGCATCTCTTGCTACAAAGGAACTCTCGCCTACAAGCAAGACAATCTGGGTAAGCTCCCCTTACCTCCTTTCCTCCAGCCTTCTCCCCTGTGCACAGGTGGATTCCCCGGCGGCGGACCTCATCACCTCGCCGCTGCCTCCTCGCTGCTGCTACAGGCGCTCCAGGTTGCTGTCTCCCGGGCTACGCCCTTGTCGACGCCAGCCACCTATCTTAACCAAGTAAGCCAGCAAACTGTTATTATCCTCCGTATTGGTGTGGTTCCCGTTACCCGTCTCCCTCTGCTTCCTCCCGTAGGGTTGTCCGGCTGAACGGCTTCCTGCCCCCGTGCCTGACGCAGACGCCACCACCAATACATTCTTATTCCACAGACACGCAGCCACACATCCTTGTTGTTCAATAAAGCTATTAAATCTACTCAGAGCCTGCGTGTGTGTCTCCTGAGCCGTGCGTTATGTCAGTTTGAGCTGAGACAGAGACTAAAAAAATGCGAGTTAAGGGTTGGGCGATTAAATTCTGCTGCTGTGGAGGAACAAAATAAGTGCAGGCGGACATGGCGAACTGAAGTTTAAAAGGGTGTTTTATTCATCCTCCATCACGAGGCTCGCCCATCACGGTGGCAGTGCGCTGGAGCGAGCCCTGTGTCACTAAGTCAGCAACAAGCAATGCGAGTGATCAAAGAGAGAGAGAGCAAGCGATATGCAGTTGACTTATATACCCAGCTACAGACAATGTATGCACAGCAGTAAAGCATGGACATTTGCACACATATCAATAGCAGGATTACTGGTGCCGGGATTAGACAAAGAGAGGCTGCCTATTGATATCAGTCCATACATCTCACTGTTCTGCTAATTGCTCCAGCTGAGCGCTCTGCTTGTCCCGTAGGCTGTGGGGGTCGCCACACTGCCAGTTTTAAAAATAGGGCTCCAGCTTGCCATGGCCTACAGATTTTGTTTGATCTAAAAGCTTGAGGTATTTATGAACCTCAGAGGTTAAAATAGGATTAAAATTAAGAGATGGACTTGAAGGATCCTGACCAGCCTATTGAACTGAAGACACACGGTGATTGTTGGGATAAGTGGACTCAAATAAAAAACCAGCGGCTATAAAATGTTTGCTAAAACAATCAAGCATTTTTCTGTAATTTGTAATTTGTCTGTAATTTTTTGGGAGCCATTTACAATTCAAGGAGGAGGCTCTGAGCCTTTATTGTTGTCAGATGGAATTTAATTGTTTTCCAAAATTTTGTAGGTGTGGAAGATGTGTTCAATGACGAGACTTGAGTGTATTTCTCAGGTTCGGCTTTATTGCAGAACACATTCATCCATCATTCTCAAAAAGCAAGAAGAGGCAGAATAGTGTTACAGCTCACTCTTATACCTCCGGGGGATTAAGAACTCAAGTCACATGGTGCTTCTGCAAACATTCAATCACAATGCAAGTCTCTGAAGATTCACCATTGTCTCTTATTCTCTGGTGTGCCGGGAAACCCCCCAGGTCCTCTTCTCCGAGACGAGGGCCCGACTTCACACCTCCTCGCCATCTCCTGTCGGCCCCGGTTGATCCAGACTCTTGTTCCTCCAGACGTGAAGCCCCAATCCACATAAGCCATACATTTATGGGAGATATGAGCCAGACATATGTGCCACACTCTTGTGGGAAATATGAACCAAACATATGTGCCACATGACCCCCCCCCCCAAACGTCTGCATGGGACAAACATACTCATAAATGCATAACATAAAAGACATTACCACATAACCAACAATCAATCCCCCAATCTCTTAGGTCTGAGCTTCCTGCCGAATCTGCTGTAGGCCGGCTTTGCTGTGTCAGCAGCGTCTCCTCGCACCTGGGGATTAGATTTGTTAGCACATCTCTGTGGGAGCTCTGGAGCATGCCTTCTCGGTGGCCTGCCCCGGCGGGGGGCTTTCGCCAACTGCACTCGTTCATCAGCCAGGACAAAAGCAGGCTTGAGTCTGTTTATGCAAATTAGCTCCCTTCTGCCCCCCAAATCTAGCAAAAAATGCTTCTCATTTTTTTCCAGCACCCTGAACGGTCCATCATAAGGCGGTCTCAGCCCTGGGCGTTGTGCATCATGTCTAACAAAAACGAACTGCGTTTTTTAAAGCCTCTGGCACAAAAACGCGTGGAAAACTGTGATGCACTGGGCCAGGCAGCGTGTTTGATCCTGTGCCGCTCTGCAACAGCTGAGCAGGGGGGCAATTGGGCGCAGGATTTTCCGGGAGAAATTCCCCGGGCAAACGGAGAAGTTGTGCGAACACCAAATCCGCTGGGGAGGCTTGTAAATCCTCCTTAGGTGCAGAACGCAACCCCAATAAAACCCATGGCAGTTTGTCCACCCAATTTGTGTCCGTGAGCGATGCTCTGAGGGCTGCTTTCAATGACCTGTGAAAGCGTTCACATAAACCGTTGGCCTGAGGGTTATACGCGGTAGTGCGGTGTAACTTCACCCCTAAGCTGCGGGCCATAGACGACCACAGTTTGGAAACAAATTGAGGGCCTTTGTCTGACGTTATGTCCGACGGAACTCCAAAACGCACGACCCAAGCTGTTAAAAACGCGCACGCAAGCTCTTCCGCCGTTGTTGACGCCAGAGGTACCGCTTCTGGCCAACGTGTGGTGCGGTCCACCATCGTCAAAAGGTGTGTGTGCCCTTGAGACGAGGGAAGCGGGCCCACCAGATCAACATGCACGTGATCAAACCGCTTAGCCGGGATGTGAAAAGGCTCCAAAGGGGCCCTCGTGTGCTTGTGTATCTTAGCCCTCTGGCAAGCTACACAAGCTGCTGCCCATTCCTTGACCTGTTTGCGCAGCCCCGGCCAGACAAATTTCTCCCCCACCATCTTGACCGATGCGCGCACCCCCGGGTGCGCCAGCGAATGGACCGAGTCAAAAACGCGGCGGTGCCACGCGGCTGGAACCACTGGACGAGGCCGACCCGTGGAGACATCGCATATTAAGGGGGGCATACCTATTTGCTGCACCCTGTGCTCCAGCCTTAACCCTGTTGGTCCAGACTGGAGCGCGCGCACATCCGCGTCACCAACCTGCTCCGCAGCCATGTCTGCATAATCCAAACCTACGTGGACCGGGGCTGCGCGCGCTCCCGCGTCACTGCCCTGACCCACAGCCACCGAGTCTGCCCCCACGTGGCCTGGCGTTGCCACAGCACGTGAGAGACAGTCCGCCACTACATTGTGCTTGCCTGCGACATGCTGGATATCGGTGGTGAACTCCAATATTGCGGCTAGCTGTCTTTGTTGTCGGCCTGACCAAGGTTCTGAGATCTTGGCCATCGCAAAAGTTAACGGTTTGTGGTCCACGAAAGCGGTGAAACGACGTCCTTCTAACCAGAACTGGAAATGGCAGATGGCCAAGTGTAGGGCTAAAAGCTCCCTGCCAAACACGCTGTATTTACGCTCGTTATCGCGCAAGGATTTGCTAAAGAACGCGAGAGGCTGCCAGGTCCCTGCCACACACTGTTCAATGACTGCCCCCACCGCTAGGTCCGAAGCGTCGGTGGTGAGCGCTAAACGGGCTGTTGGAACCGGGTGCGCTAACAAAACGGCGCTTGCAAGGGCTGATTTAACCTGGGAGAAAGCGCGCTCCCGCTCCAGAAACCATTCGACCTTATTCGTGGGTTTTTGTTTTTTCAGTGCCGCGTACAGTGGCTGCATAAGCCGCGCTGTGCTCGGAAGAAACCGGTTGTAAAAATTAACCATCCCTAGAAACTCCTGCAGCGCTTTTATCGTTTGAGGTCTGGGGAAATCTGTTATTGCGCGCACCTTCTCCGGCAGAGGAACCGCACCTTCAGGCGAAACGTGGTGCCCCAAAAAATCGATTTGCGCCACCCCGAACTGGCACTTCGCTGGGTTAATTATCAACCCGTGCTCTGCCAGTCTCCGAAAAACCGCTGTGAGGTGGGTTTCGTGTTCGTCCTCGGACGTGCTGGCTACCAAAATGTCGTCTAAATAGACGAACACGAAAGGCAGGTCGCGTAAAACAGCATCCATCATGCGTTGGAAAGTTTGCACGGCGCCCTTTAACCCAAACGGCATGCGCAAAAACTCAAAAAGCCCAAACGGAGTTATTACCGCGGTTTTGGGAATATCCTGCGTGCACACGGGGACTTGATGGTAGCCGCGCACCAAGTCTATTTTAGAAAAAATGCGCGCCCCCACCAAATGAACTGAGAAATCCTGGGTGTGCGGAATCGGGTAGCGGTCGTGTGCTGAGACGTTGTTCAACCTGCGGAAATCGCCACAAGGTCGCCACGAGCCATCAGCCTTTGGGACCATGTGTAACGGGGAAGCCCAGGGGCTGTTCGAGCGTCTAATTATGCCCAGTTTTTCCAGGTTGGCAAATTCCTCGCGTGCTATTGCCAGTTTAGCTGAGTCCAAGCGCCGGGCTTTTGCAAAAACGGGGGGCCCAGTGGTGGTGATAAAATGTTCCACCCCGTGTGTGGCCACTGTCGCCGAAAACTTTGGAACTGTGAGTGCTGGAAAGTGAGTGAGCAGAGCATGAAACTTACCACCCGCAGCTGTGACGTTGGCGTGTGCAGTCGGCGGAGCCACCCGAGCTGTGCAGGGGATAGAATGAAAAGAAAGTGCATTAACCAGACGTCTATTAGCAAGATCAACCAATAAACCATGTGAGCACAAAAAAATCAGCCCCTAACATGTTAAAACTGACTGCTGCTACAATAAAGGTCCACTCGAATGAACGGTCCTGTAAGGACAGACGCATGGTCCTCTCACCGAAGGTCATAATCGCTGAGCCATTCGCTGCTGATACTGACACCCAGGGAGCTTTGGATGGCATCAGCCGTTCCGCGTAGGTAGGCGTGATGAAACTCAGCTGGGAGCCCGTGTCCACGAGGAATTGTTTCCCCGAGTGTGCATCTGTCAGGTAAAGCAGCTTATTTTCTTCTCCGAGGGACGCAGCCGCTACCGACCCCCGGTCTTGGCATTTCCCTGACACTTGAAGCGGCACGGTGGAAGACATCTGTGCGCCCTCTCCACAAAACGGCGGTGGTAGAAACACAGGCCGTCTTCAGCTCCGCATCGCCTCACGCCTGTCGCCGCCGCCGTCGGGTCATCTGGCACCGCCACCACTGGCTCCAAACCATCTCCGGGCGCCGTCTTCTGCTCAGCTGCCGCGGCCAAAACCGCGCTCCGCTTGTGGGCGTCGACGAGTCACTGCGCCTCCTTGCCGAGCCCATGGTAGTCCCGTCTGGCCAATCGGGGTGAGTCTGCCAGGGTCACTCTCACTGCTGGCGGCAGAGTCCGGAGGAAAAGGTGGGCGAAAATAAATTTGCCATCCTCGGAGTCTTTCAGTCTCAGCATCTTCACCATCAGGTCTGCCGGTCTGTCGTTCTCTGACTCCGTCAACTCTAGGAGCCCCTCTGCTCGCTGTTGCACCGAGGGGGTGAAATGGCTGAGCAGTGCCTCCTTCAATGCGTCGTACTTGTCGGTGTCCGGTGGGTGGTTAACCAGATCTTCCACCCTCTGGACCGTGTGGCTGTCCAGCTTTGCCACCACATGGTAGAACCTCGTTTCATCCTTTGAGATTCTCCGGAGGTTGAACTGCGCCTCGACCGCGCTAAACCAGGAGCGCGGGCTGTGCTGCCAGAAATCGGGCAGCTGGAGCGTGGAGGCAGCCATCAGGCTGGCCTCTGATGAGCTCTGCTCGGGAGAATTCTCTCCGGCCATTCTTTGTTGTGGGTCACCAGTGTGGAAGATGTGTTCAATGACGAGACTTGAGTGTATTTCTCAGGTTCGGTTTTATTGCAGAACACATTCATCCATCATTCTCAAAAAGCAAGAAGAGGCAGAATAGTGTTACAGCTCACTCTTATACCTCCGGGGGATTAAGAACTCAAGTCACATGGTGCTTCTGCAAACATTCAATCACAATGCAAGTCTCTGAAGATTCACCATTGTCTCTTATTCTCTGGTGTTCCGGGAAACCCCCCAGGTCCTCTTCTCCGAGACGAGGGCCCGACTTCACACCTCCTCGCCATCTCCTGTCGGCCCCGGTCGATCCAGACTCTTGTTCCTCCAGACGTGAAGCCCCAATCCACATAAGCCATACAATCCACATAAGCCATACATTTGTGGGAGATATGAACCAGACATATGTGCCACACTCTTGTGGGAAATATGAACCAAACATATGTGCCACATAGGGTTATTTAAATTGTTTGAGGTTTGAGTGAGGAAATAATTGGCTTTAGCTTTTCTGGTTTTTGGAGTGCATGCATTGCAAAGCTGCCTGAAAACCAAGCAGTCAGAATTCTGGTTGGTTTTTCTAGCCTTGGCCCATACCAGATTGTGTTTATAAAAAAGACTAAACAATTGCGGAGTGAACCAGGGATTATTCTGGCCTTTCACTGGATACTATTTAAAGAGTGTATGCTTATTTTTAATATTGTGGAGTGTGTAAATGACGAGGCAGGTTTGTCTCAGGCAGTTTATTACACGTCTCCAACATGAGCATAGTAGAAAGAGGACATCTCAGAAAAAACTCGTCCCTTATATACCCAGGTCTCCCCACAGCTCACAAGTCACATTGCATTCACATCAAAGGTAACACTGCATTTCCTCCTTAATCCCTTAGCATCCCCCTCACAGTCTTTGACACACAAAGGCTCCTCCAAGCAGTTTCTGACACACAAAAGATTACACTTTCACAGCTTCCTGTTATCTCCAAGGAAACTCTGCCTTTGTTCTAATCTAAGATGTGAGGCATTATGTAAGGCATTATGTAAGTCACATGTGTGGCTACACCCCCCGCCGCCGAGCATTTTGGATCGAACAAAAGAATAATAGTCTGCATGCTGTGATAGAATCATTACACATCAATCCACATGCTGCTTGGGCTTCAGTCTTCTCCCGTATCTGCTGTAACCAGGATTCACCGCCTCCGCGGCGCTGTCATGCTGGGGAGCTGCTGTCTGGGGGTGAAAACCTTTTGTCAGTCCCTGCGGATGTTCTGGGGAAATTTTACTCTGGGAAGCTCCCTGTGGGGGTCTTCCACACCGAGGGGCCCTCACCAACAGCACTTGCTCGTCCGCCACCACAAAAGCGGGCTTGAGTCTGTTTAAGCCAACCTTTTCCCTCCTACCCCCCAAATCTAGCAAAAAATGCTTGTCCCCTGTTTCCAGCACTCTGAACGGTCCGTCATAAGGTGGTCGCAGTGGGGGGCGATGTGCATCGTGTCTGACAAAAACAAACTCTGCGTTTTTCAAAGTTTTAGGTACAAAAACGCGCGGAAAACTGTGGTGGACAGGGCCCGGCAGTGTGTCTGTGCCGATGCCACGCTGCAACAGCTGAGACGGGGAGCTGCCCGGCGCAGGATTATCTGGGAGAAACTCCCCGGGCAACCGAAGTGGCTGCGCAAAAACAAGTTCAGCTGGGGAAGCCTCCAAGTCCTCTTTAGGTGCAGAACGTAACCCCAATAAAACCCACGGTAGCTTGTCTACCCAATTTGCATCCGTCAGTGACGCTCTGAGAGCTGCTTTCAATGACCTATGAAAACGTTTGCATAACCCATTAGCCTGTGGATTGTGCGTGGTTGTACTGTGAATTGTGACACCCAGGCTGCGGGCCATTGTTGACCAAAGTTCGGAAACAAATTGAGGGCCTCTGTCGGACGTAATGTCCGATGGGACTCCAAAACGCGCCACCCATGCTGTTACAAATGCGTGCGCCACCTCCTCGGCTGTGGTTGACGCCAGTAGAACCACCTCCGGCCAGCGCGTGGTGCGGTCCACCATCGTCAGAAGGTGCGTACACCCCTGTGATGGCGGGAGGGGGCCCACGAGGTCCACATGAACATGGTCAAACCTCTTAGCCGGGATGTGAAATGGCTCCAAGGGAGCCCTCGTGTGTCTGTGTACCTTGGCTCGTTGGCACGCCATGCAGGCTGCTGCCCACTCTTTCACTTGTTTGCGAAGGCTCGGCCACACAAATTTCTCTCCTACCATTTTGACCGACGCACGCACTCCCGGGTGCGCCAAAGAATGAATCGAGTCAAAAACGCGGTGGTGCCACGCGGCCGGTACCACGGGACACGGTCGCCCCGTGGAGACATCACAAATTAGGGGGGGCATACCGTCTTGCAGCACCCTGCTCTCCAGCCTTAACCCTGTTGGTCCAGACTGGAGCACGCGCAAGTCCGCGTCACTAACCTGCTCCGCGGCCATGGCTGTGTAATCTATCCCCATGCGGACCGGGGCAGCCACGGCGCGCGAGAGGCAGTCTGCCACTACATTCAGTTTACCCGACACATGCTGAATATCGGTAGTAAACTCTGAGATCGCGGCCAGCTGTCTCTGCTGCCGGCCCGACCACGGTTCTGAAACCTTGGCCATCGCGAATGTTAGTGGTTTGTGGTCAACGAACGCGGTGAAACAGCGCCCTTCCAGCCAGAACTGGAAGTGGCGAATGGCCAAGTGGAGAGCCAGCAACTCCCTGTCGAACGCGCTGTATTTACGTTCACTATTGCGCAAAGTCCTGCTGAAAAAGGCAAGCGGCTGCCAAGCCCCGGCTACACGCTGCTCCACGACCACCGCTATGGCCACATCTGAAGCATCAGTGGTGAGCGCTATGCGGGCCGTTGGGTCTGGATGTGCCAACAATGCAGCGTTTGCCAGGGCTGCTTTGACTTCCGAGAACACTTGCTCTCGCTTCGGGGACCATTTGATCTTATTCGCGGGCTTCTGTTTTTTGAGCGCGGCGTACAGCGGTTGCATGAGCTGCACTGTGCGGGGGAGGAAACGGTTATAAAAATTCACCATTCCCAAAAACTCCTGTAACGCCCTGACCGTTTGCGGTCGGGGAAAATCTGCTACCGCGTGCACTTTGTCAGGCAGCGGAACCGCTCCTTCAGGAGAGATGCGGTGCACTAAAAAATCGATCTGCGTCACCCCGAACTGACACTTCGCTGTGTTGATTATTAAACCGTGCTCTCCCAACCTCCGGAAAACCGCCGTGAGGCGGTTTTCGTGTTCGTCTTCGGACGCGCTGGCTACCAAGATATCGTCCAGGTAGACGAACATGAAAGGGAGATCGCGCAGCACCGCATCCATCATGCGTTGGAACGTCTGTTCAGCCCCTTTAAGCCCGAATGGGATGCGCAAAAATTCGAATAGACCAAGTGGAGTTATCACCGCTGTTTTGGGTATGTCCTTAGCGCGCACTGGGACTTGGTGGTAACCGCGGACCAAGTCTATTTAGGAAAAAACACGCACTCCTGCCAAATGAACGGAAAAATCTTGGATATGAGGGATTGGGTAGTGGTCGTGCGCTGTGGCGTTGTTCAACCTGCGGAAATCCCCGCAAGGTCGCCATGAACTGTCGGCTTTCCGGACCATCTGTAGCGGGGAAGCCCATGGGCTGTTCGAACGCCTGATGATGCCCAACCTCTCCAGGTTGGCGAACTCCTCGTGCGCTATGGCCAGTTTAGCTGCGTCCAAGCGCTGAGGTTTTGCAAAAACGGGCGGCCCGGTGGTGGTAATAAAATGTTCCACCCCGTGTTTAACGACAGCTGCCGAAAATGTGGGGACCGTGAGTGCTGGGAACTGAGTGAGCAGTGTGTGGAACTTACCGCTTGCAGCTGTGACGCTGGCTTGTGCTGTTGGCCTGGACGCTCGAGCTGTACAGGGAATAGAATCAAAAGAAAGTGCATTAACCAGGCGCCTGTTAGCGACATCAACCAACAAACCATGTGAGCACAAAAAATCAGCCCCCAATATATTGAAATTCAATGCTGCTATGACAAAAGTCCACTCAAATGTACAGCCGTGTAGAGACAGAAGCAGAGTCCTCTCACCAAAGGTCTTTATCTCCAAGCCGTTTGCTGCTGCCATCTCAGGGCCGCTGGATCCTGCCAGCCGGTCAACGTAGGACGGCATGATGAAACTCAACTGGGCGCCGGTGTCCACGAGGAAATGTCTCCCCGAGCTTGCGTCTGTCAAGTAGAGCAGCTTGTTCTCCTCCCCGAGGGCCGCAGCTGCTACCGACCCCCGGTCTTGGCGTTTCCCAAGCGCTTGAACTGGCATGGTGGTATACATTTGTGTGCCTTCTCTGCAAAGCGGCGGTGGTAGAAACAAAGGGCGTCTCCTCCGCGTTCCTTGGCCCCCTTTGCTGCCGTCGTCGGTGGTTCTGCTACTGCTGTCAATGGCTCCCCGCCATCTCCGGCCGTTGCCCCAAGCTCCACCGCTGCTGCCCTGGCCACAAGCTCTCTGCTGGCCATGATGATCCGATGTGCCTCCCGGGCCAGCGCACGGTAGTCCCGCTTGGCCAACAACGGCAAACTGGCCAGGGCCGCTCTCGTCACTGACGGAAGGTTCCTGAGGAAGAGGAGGGTAAAGATGAAGTGGTCGTCGTCCGAGCCTTTCAACCTCAGCCTCCTCTCCATCAGGTCAATGGCCGTGCAATCTCCTAACCCGGTCCGCACCAGGAGTCTCTCTGCTCTCTCCTCAACTGAGAGTGTGTAGTGCTGAATGAGTGCGGCCTTCAACGCGCCGTATTTGTCGCTGGCTGGTGGCTGCTCCAGCAGGCTCTCCACATGCTGAGCTGTGTGGGTGTCGAGCTTTGCGATCACATGGTAGAATTTCGTGTCATCTACCGATATCCCACAGAGGACGAACTTCACCTCAACCAGGTGGAACCAGGAGCGCGGATTGTGCTGCCAAAAATCTGGTAGCTGGACTATAACGGCATACGCTTGGCTGGGGGCTCCCAACGAGGCTGGCTCTGGGGAATTCTCTTCGTGTTGCATGCTACGTCTTGGGTCACCAGTGTGGAGTGTGTAAATGATGAGGCAGGTTTGTCTCAGGCAGTTTATTACACGTCTCCAACATGAGCATAGTAGAAAGAGGACATCTCAGAAAAAAACTCATCCCTTATATACCCAGGTCTCCCCACAGCTCACAAGTCACATTGCATTCACATCAAAGGTAACACTGCATTTCCTCCTTAATCCCTTAGCATCCCCCTCACAGTCTTTGACACACAAAGGATCCTCCAAGCAGTTTCTGACACACAAAAGATTACTGACATAATGTCCGGCTCAGGAAACACGCACGCAGGCTCAGGGTAGATTTAACAGCTTTATTCAACAAGCAGGTGTGTATGGATGGGTGTGTGAGATATGTATATGTGGTGAGGGTGAACGCCGATGCACAGGAAGCAGAGCGGTGCGCCGTACAGCTGGGCAACCCTATGGAGAGAACAGAGGACAGGGGTAAAGGGCACCACACCTAGACAGGAATAATGAGCAGTGTGCTGCTTACTTGTGGATGACAGGTGGCTGGTGTTGGCCAAGGGAGAAGCCCGGAAGACAGCGTCCTGCAGAGCCTGTGACGATGGTGAGGGTTGGATGGCGATGACGGGATATCCGCCGCCAGGGAATCCACCTTTGCACAGGGGAGAAGACTTGAAAAAGGTAAGGGAAGGAATGCTTACGTAGAAGCATAGTTTAGCTGTCGTTTGGGAGACGATCCAGCTGCGAAGAAGTGCCGATGCAAACAGACGGCTCCAGACCACTGCACAGGGCTGAGTGGGTTAAATAGCTCGCGGCTGACGAGGCGCAGGTGTGCGCGCAGCTGAGGCAGATGATGAGCGGCGAGTCGTGACAGTACTCCCCCCCCCCCAGCAGCGCCTCCTGGCGCTGGTTTGTCCGGATGCGCCCAGTGGAACTCCGTGATGAGACTCCTGTCCAACACCAAGGAAGAGCGCACCCAGGACCTCCACTCAGGACCGAATCCCTCCCAGTCCTGCAGCCCGCGACCTCGGCGCCGGGAGTCCATGATGGAAGCGACTCTCCAGGCCGGGTGGCCGTCGATCATCAGAGGTGCAGGCGGCGCCGCGGGCGGGGGACAGAGGGGATCGGACACTACGGGCTTGATCTTAGACACGTGGAAGGTGGGACATATGCGGGGGGGGGGGGGGGCAGACGCACAGCCACCGGGTTGACGATTTTTGAGATGGTGAAGGGGCCAATGAAGCGTGGGGCCAGCTTCCTCTTCTCAGCCTTGAGGTGAATGTCCTGAGAGGCTAACCAGACTCGTTGGCCCACCTGGTAGGCAGGGGCCGGTCTCCTGTGGCGATTCGCCGTGGTGCTGTTGCGCGTCGCTGTGCGTAATAGTGCATCGCGCGCTCTGGTCCACAGACTCCGACAACGTCTCAGGTGCGCCTAGATGGATGGAACGGCCAGCTCGCCCTCCTGCTCCGGGAACAAAGGTGGGTTGTATCCCAAGGACGCCTTGAAGGGGGACATCCCCGTGGCAGAAGACCATGCCGTGTTGTGGGCATACTCCACCCAGGCCAGGTGTGCGCTCCAGGACGACGAGTTGGAGGAGGTGACACAGCATAAGGCAGCTTCCAGCTCCTGGTTGGCCCGTTCACACTGCCCATTGGATTGCGGGTGGTGGCCGGAGGAGAGGCTTACCGTGGCCCCCAGGGCATTGCAGAAACACCTCCAAACTTCCGAGACAAATTGGGGCCCCCGATCAGAGATGACGTCCACTGGTATCCCATGCAGCCTGACCACGTGTTGAACCAGAAGGTCCGCTGTCTCCCGCGCCGTAGGGAGGCCCCGGAGTGGCACGAAGTGGGCAGCCTTGGAGGACCAATCCATGATGGTCAGCACAGCGTCATAGGTGTTGGAGACCGGAAGACCGGTGACGAAGTCGAGGGCTATGTGGGACCAGGGCCTTCCAGGGACTGGCAGGGGCTGGAGCAGACCCACGGGGGGAGAGTTACCTGACTTGCCGGTGGCACACACAGGGCACGCCTGGACATAATTGGCGGCATCCCTCTGAAGCCCCGACCACCAGAAGGAACGCTGGAGGAGGTCCACTAGCCGGGAGACACCAGGGTGACAGGCGAGTTTGGGGGTGTGAACCCAATGGATGACCTCCCCCCGGACAGTAGATGGAACAAATAGCTTCCCCTCTGGTCCGCCGCCAGGGTCCGGTTCGGTCTCCTGCGCCTTCCGGATCTTGTCCCTGATGGACCAGGAAATCGCCCCCACAACACACGAGCTGGGCAGAATGGTATGACCTGGCTCCTCCGACGTCTCGGGGGCAAACTGCCTGGACAGGGCATCGGGCAGGCCGTTCTTAGAACCAGGGCAGTAGGTGATGGCAAAACAGAACCGGCCAAAGAACAAGGACCAGCGCGCCTGGTGGGCATTCAGTTGTCTGGCAGATCTTAGGTATTTCAGGTTTTTATGGTCCGTCAGCACCACGAACGGCAATGCAGCCCCCTCCAGCCAGTGGCGCCACTCCTGCAGGGTGAGCTTGATGGCGAGAAGCTCCCTGTCCCCGACGTCGTAGTTACGCTCAGCCGGAGACAGGCACCGTGAGAAGAAGGCGCAGGGTCGTTTAACCCCGTCGGTGGGTGATCGCTGGGAAAGCACCGCCCCCACTCCCGTATCAGATGCGTTGACTTCCACCAAGCACTGCAGCACGGGGTCAGCCTGGGTCAGGACTCAGGAGGAGGAGAACTCCGTCTTCAATGCCTGAAACGCTGCTGCAACCTCTTCGGTCCACCGGAAGGGGTTCTTGGGGGAAGAGACGGGTCAACGAGGCAACGATGGCACCGAAATTGGGCACAAAACGGCGGTAGAAGTTGGCAAACCCAATAAACTGCTGTACCTGCTTCCTGGAGGTCGGCGTGGGCCACTCAACCACCACTTTGACCTTCGCGGGGTCAGGAAGGACTTGGTTGTGCGAGATTACGAATCCTAGGAAGGAGGTGGTCTTGGCGTAAAACTCACACTTCTCGGCCTTGACATACAGCCTGTTCTCCAGCAGCCGTTGTAAGACCCGCCTCACGTGGACCTGGTGTTCTTTCCGTGACCTGGAGAAGATAAGGATGTCATCCAGGTACACGAACATGAAGAGGCCAAGGAAATCACGTAGGACGTCATTAATGAGGCGTTGAAACACAGCGGGGGCGTTGGTCAGCCCAAACGGCATCACCAGATGCGTACGAAAGGCCGTCTTCCACTCATCCCCCTCCCGGATCCGGACGAGGTGGTAAGCACTGCGGAGATCCAACTTGGTGAACCAGGTCACCCCCTGGAGGGAGTGGAAGGCAGTGTCCATTAAAGGCAAGGTGTAACGGTCCTTCTCCGTGATGTCATTCAGGGCCCGAAAATCAATACAGGGGCGAAGCGACCCATCTTTCTTAGAGACGAAGAAGAACCCTGCGCCGAGCGGAGACGAGGAGGGGCGGATGATTCTAGCATTAAGTGACTCCTTGATGTAGCTATCCATGGCCTCCCGCTCCGGCGCTGACAGGCTGTAGAGGCGTCCGGAAGGCAAGGGCGCCCCCGGGCGGATGTTGATGGCGCAGTCGTAGGGCCGGTGAGGAGGGAGAGACATCGCCCTGGACTTACTAAACATGAGACCCAGGTCATGAAACTCCGAGGGCACCAGGGTGAGATCCGGAGGCGCGGCGTCCTTGGCCGGAGGGGGAGAGGACGGGGCGCAGGCTGCGGACTGTAGACAGGTACCCATGCAGAAGGAGCTCCAGGCAGCAATTCTTCCTGCCTGCCAATCCAGCACAGGGTTGTCCAGGCGCAACCAGGGGTAACCTCGGATGACAGGCGACACAGAGGAGGACAGGACGTACAAGGTGAGATCCTCCCGGTGATTACCTGAGATAATAACAGGGACCGGCTGGGTGCGATGAGTCCCTTGTCCAAGGGGCGCACGGGAGAGGGTGACCAGGCTGAGAGGAGCGGCCAGAGGGTGGCAGTGGATGCCCAATTGGGTTGCCAGGCTCTTCGAAATGAAGCTCTGCTCTGCTCCTGAGTCCACCAGTGCGTGTGTGAGGTGCCCCGTGGCATTGTGACAGAATCAAATGGGCAAAGATAGACTAGTGAGGGAATTCAACCGGTTAGAATCCGCGAGGCCCCCTACAGTGACTTGCGGACATCCCCGTTTGGCTTCTCCGGACAATGCTCCACGGTATGTTGATTGCCTCCGCGATACATGCAGAGGCCCAAATCCCGGCGGCGCTGTCTCTCCGCTAGGGGGAGCCTTGACCGACCAACCACCATTGCCTCCGATTCCTCGGGAGACTCCGGAGGAGGTAACGCCAGGGGGCGAGCTTGAGGCGTGCGGATGGAGCCTCCGCACGAGCGGCCGATTAACTTCCGCTCGGCGGATCGTTCATGCAGCCTGTTGTCCAAGCTAATTGTTAAGGAGATTAGCTCCGAGAGCGTCTCCGGAAGATCTCGGCTGGCCAGCTCATCCCTCAGACCAGAGCTGAGGCTGCGGAGGAAGATGCTACAGAGTGACGTCTCACCCCAGCCTACCTCCTCCGCTGCGACCCGGAAGTCGATAGCGTAATCTGCCACTGACCGGCTTCCCTGTTGGAGGCCAAGGAGACGGTCAGCGAGGATGCTATCTCGCCGGGAATGATCAAACACCTCGAGAAAGCTCTGCACGAACTGGCTGTAGGAGAGGTTTGCGTAACTGGGCTTCGCCATGACGGCGTAAGCCCAGGTTAACGCTCGCCCCTCCAGGAGATTACCAATGTAGCCAATTCGGCTATGGTCTGAGGGAAAATCCCCGGGAACGCGCAGAAACACCAACTCACACTGCATGATGAACCCCCGTGCTCCGCCGAGCTTCCCGCTGAAGCGGGCAGGGGTTGGGATTGGCGTGAGTCGGGTTGGCGTTCCCGTGGCAGACTGGCCGGCCACCGGAGCGGCAGGAGCTAACCCTCCCTGACGAGCCGGGGGGAATGCCTGCTGGGGGTCCAAGCGGTCTAACCGGTGAGTGATGTTAGTCAATTGATTCAGTATCACCTGCTGTTGGTGGGCTATTAAATCCACCCGAGCCTCGAGGGTGGAAAGACGGCGTACGAGCCCGCTGTCTGCTGAGCCGCTCTGCTGGAGCCGTACTGACATAATGTCCGGCTCAGGAAACACGCACGCAGGCTCAGGGTAGAGTTAACAGCTTTATTCAACAAGCAGGCGTGTCTGGATGGATGTGTGAGATATGTATATGTGGTGAGGGTGAACGCCGATGCACAGGAAGCAGAGCGGTGCGCCGTACAGCTGGGCAACCCTATGGAGAGAACAGAGGACAGGGGTAAAGGGCACCACACCTACACAGGAATAATGAGCAGTGTGCTGCTTACTTGTGGACGACAGGTGGCTGGCGTTGGCCAAGGGAGAAGCCCGGAAGACAGCGTCCTGCAGAGCCTGTGACGACGGTGAGGGTAGGATGGCGATGACGGGGTATCCGCCACCAGGGAATCCACCTGTGCACAGGGGAGAAGACTTGAAAAAGGTAAGGGAAGGAATGCTTACGTAGAAGCGTAGCTTAGCTGTCGTTTAGGAGACGATCCAGCTGCGAAGAAGTGCCGATGCGAACAGACGGCTCCAGACCGCTGCACAGGGCTGAGTGGGTTAAATAGCTCGCGGCTGACGAGGCGCAGGTGTGCGTGCAGCTGAGGCAGATGATGAGCGGCGAGTCGTGACAATTACACTTTCACAGCTTCCTGTTATCTCCAAGGAAACTCTGCCTTTGTTCTTATCTAAGATGTGAGGGATTATGTAAGTCACATGTGTGGCTACAATATTAGTAAAACCATCATAAAAGAAATCCCAGGCACTATCAACATCAGAAATTAGACTAATTTTGTCCCACTCATAATTAAACCGATTGTGAAATAAACCTTGTTCTGATAAGTGTTTCATATCACATTTAACTATAATTTGAGGGGGTTTTTTTGGAATTTTTGCATCTGTAACAGTTGCAGTGACACAGTGGTCGCTGATGTCATTTGCAAATATTGAGGCAGTTGAATAGTGTTGGCCCTGCGATGGACTGGCGATCTGTCCAGGGTGGACCCTGCCTCTAGCCCAAAGATGATGGGATAGGCTCCAGCGCCCCCCCCCCAACAACCGAAAAGGATTAAGCGGAAGAAGATGAATGAATGAATGAATGAATGAATGAATACGTGTGGGGAACATTAGTGAGAAATCAATCAGGGATGATTTATCTGGGTTTTTGGAGTTTGGACGTGTGGGGCCATTGAGAATCTGAGACAGATTTAGTGAGTCACAGTAAGATTTGAGATCATCAGACCCTGGTTGCAGCCAATTTAAATTAAGATCTCCCAGAACAACAAGTTCCTTAAAGTTCAGCTCTGAAAGAAGATGTACTAAAGAAGACAGAGCACTGCTATCAGCTGAGGGTGTTTGGTAACAACCGATTGATTACCTTTAAATTAGTAGATTTAGATATATTAAGATCCAGGGCAAAGATTTGCAACTAACAGATTTAGACAGCAGCACATTTACCTAAAACTTGTTTTTTACGTAAATTGCTACACCCCACCTCTCTAAAGGGCGGTCGGTCCTGTACACATTATATCCATTTATATTAACATTTTTGTCTGAAATAGATTTACTGAGCCAGGTTTCAGAGAGAACTTCAGCATCTGTGGTGAGTACCCAAATACGCAACAAGTTTTGGGACAAGACTTTGTACATTTAAATGCAGAAACCCAAGTCCAGATCTTTAGACAGGTTTATCCTGATATGGGGGGGGACCCAGGAATCCCCCCCCGCTTGATTTACATCTATGAATGGGGATGGCAGGTGAACAAGGGGGACGATTTTGGGTCTTTCTGCCGACACAGTGGATGGCGTCCTTTCTCGTATCATCTACTGCACATTGGCAGGTTGAAGGAAAAGGTAATAAGAGCTGAAGGGGGTTTGGGGCCCCCTGCAGCACATGTAAGGAGAGTCCCTGTTCCAATATGGGTGCTGTGTTGGTGAAAGAAACATCAGCTGGTGGTGGTCTCCTGTGGTCCAGTAAAATCACGGCTGTCATGTTCTGCTCAGCTCTGCACAGTCAGCTGGAGACTCTGCAGCTGCTGGACACTTTTCTACAGACGGAAACGCGTTCTGAAGGCTGGACCAGCTGGGGAGAATCACAGCCATGACTGACGCTCTTATCAGAAATGCCCTGCTGCTGTTGGGTCATTCTGGACTCGTTGTGTCTCCCTGTCTTTGGCTCCCCATGACAGATCCTCTGTGGAAAGCAGCCCCCCAGTTACTGAGAGGTGGCATCACAGGATGAAAATACTGGGGGGAGGAGCTGCTGCCACAGGCTGCTTCTGATCCTCCTACATCATGTGGCTAAGACGTGTCCTTGTTTTGGCAAGTTGCAAATTTATGAGGAAAAATTGCCAATTTGAGAAAATTTACACAAAAAGTTGCAAATCTGCAAAAATTTGCAAGAGAAAAGTCAGATGTATGAGAAAAAAGCTGTAAATTTATGAAAACTTGCAAATTTCAAGGAAAAAACTAAAATTTACAAAAAGTTGCAAATTCATAAGCTTTGCACCTATGAATAGGGATTGGGGGGGGGCAGGTTAAGAGGGATAATTTTGTCATTTTCCTAACAAGTGGGGACCCCCCCCCCCCACACACACACCTCAAATCACCCACTAAAACATTCAAAACCCATTCAAGCTACACTGTCTACCGGAGTGGTGGGCTAGTGGTAGAGCATCTGTCCCACAGCCAGGAGGTCATAGGTACAAGTCCCCGCCGGGTCATAAAGACCATATAAAAATGGTACTTCCTGCCTTCTAGCTTGGTGCTCAGTGTAATAGAATGGGGGAAGGAAAAAGTTGTTTGTGGCGGCACCTTGCATGGCAGCAGCCCCTCTGATTCTACATGTGATTAACGTTGTAGATGATGGGCTGAATGACAATAAAGTTGGCTTCTTCAAACACACAGGATGTTGTCTGTGCGAGTGTTTCTCTAGATCACTGTCAGGATTTATCAGAACTCAGATACTGCAGAACATAAACGAGCAGCTGCAAATGAGAAGAATGGTTCCTCCATAGAAGGTCGGAGGAGGATCTTCTTGATGGTCCACGTGCCTGCCTTATTAGAGCACCGCCATCACCCTGACAGGACAATTAGCCGAGATCACGGAAGCCTGTGGGGAACCTGATTGGACAGCACCACTTCCACCTAATTTGTTCCGTCATGCCATGTGCCAGTGAGGCCGGCCCCAAGTCAGTGAAGATCCATCCATCCATCCGTCTTCTTCCGCTTCATCCCAGGGGGGCTGGAGCCTATCCCAGTTCAGGGAATTTGGTTTGAGAACAGGAAACTCGTGAAAGGAGCAATATGTAACCATAACGATGATGGTGCAGCCCAAATTCAAAACAGTGGAGTGTGTTGGACCTCTTCCTGGTCCAGAAAGCAGCTTTAGTGGCTCAGTCAATGATCATTTTCTTTAATTATGTCATGTCATTTTCTTTAAGTTTCAGTCACCCTAATTACCTTATTAGTTTTGTTGTGTACCTGTTACCTTGGCATTCGTTCAGAGAGCAAAGTAAGAATTTCATTGCTCAGGAAATGTCGCATTTCTTAACTGTGCACATGATAATCAAGTCTTTGAGTCTTGAATCTAACAGACATCCCTGTTTTCACCTGGTTCACTGATCCACAGATGATGATAAATCTCGCCTCATTCTGTAGCGCTGCTACATGGAACTGTTAGCATTAGCTTAGCTAGATGGTCTGAGTCCTGTCTAGCCACATTAGAACTCACCTCAGCGGGGAGAAGCTGCCAGACTTAGCGTTAGCTTAACTGATCATCCAGCTGGTTTCAATCGCTACTTTTTAAACATTCTATTCACCCTGTTTGGAATCCTTGTTTATCCATCAACACTTGACCACAGACGTTACTTTAGCTTCTTTCTGAGACCCAAGGTGGCTAGCTGACACTGGCAGCTAGCTAGCATGAGTTAGCTGCCTCAGGCCACCAGTCACTCAAGTCTCTGGCCTTACTGTCCTCCAGGGACCGGTCAGATCCTGTCCACCACTGAAGCCACACACTCCTGTCCTCCACTAAAACTTCTTTTTTTTTTTTTTTTTTGATTTTGTGTACTTTATTGATCCCCAGAGGGGAAATTGAGGGCATCCACCACCTGGATGGATGAAGCAGCCACCGTACGGCGCTATCCCTTAACCATTCACACACACATTCACACCTAGGGCCACTTTAGAGTCTCCAATTAACCTAACCTGCATGTTTTTGCCCTGTGGGAGGAAACCGGAGAAATCCCGGAGTAAACCCATGCAGATACAGGGAGAACATGCAAACTCCACACAGATCACTGTTGGTCAGGAACTGGGATCGAACCAGGGATCCCATGGCCAAGGGTGAGTTGCTGTGCTGGTGCAGTGCTAACCACTGCGCCACGGCACTTTTCATTCATTCTTTAAGATGAGTTTAAGTTACTTTGTTCAGGCTTGCTATCCAAGCTAGGAGCTAGCAAGCAAACCAACATTAGCAATGGTGAGCCGAAGTCACCCCCCCTCTACTTCTGCATATGGGGCCTTAAATTGGAAAAAATCTCCATTGAAGTGAATGGCAACAGAAGTTCAGTTTTGATCCTGATCAAATTTTGCCACAAGTTACACATATTTGTCAATTTAAAAGATAATTTTCCACATGAAGGTGTAGATTGTAAAAGACTAAATAAACAGACTAATATTTAATTTTTGTGAATGTGTAGCGAACTATATCCGCTATTGTCTCGGACTATACACGTCATCAAACTCCATCATGGCGGTTTCCCTCTCAAAGCTCACCTCCCGTTTCCTGACCAATGAAAGAAGGATCCAAAGAGGAGAAAAACAACACAGGTTTTTTGTATTTTGAAAGCTGGAGCTGATCCAGAGGACTCAGTTACTTCACCTTGGGCGCGCTTTGAAAACGATCTGTTTGTAGTCTTTCAGCTTACGTATTTTCCCAACTTTATACTTATAACTAAATGTGCGTTCAGACCAAACGCAAAAGCACAGATTTTTCATGCAGTGCGATAACATGTTAATTCAATGTAAACATGCAAAGAGCTGTGAATTCACCGTCTGAGCGAATTGCAGATGGACAGAGTTGCTTTCTAACTTCTGCAGCTGTGTTCTTCCTGCTGTGGAAATCCCCCAAACACTGTCTTGTTTAGGTTTATGTTATCCGACGGGGCTCTAACCTGGAAAAACGGTCCCTTCCCCCAAAACTTCACCTGGATGACGGTTGTTTACACTGTTAGCCTGCTAGCCCTTGTTAGCACACCCGTGGGTAGATATCTCCAACACTGATTCAGCTGCAGAGCTCCGGTCCACCTGTCTGCAGGTGAGTGGCAGTCTCATTTTCAAACTAGCTTATTCATGTCAAGATTGCCGAGCGGTCAAGGCACACCAGAGAAGAGCGAGACTTCCAAAAGTCTGCAACAAGCAATTTTCCATTTATTCCAAATAATTTGCAGGCAACAACTCACACGAATATCCAACACCCAACCCAAACCAAATGAAAAAACACCTGTTAAAATACTTAGTGAGATAATTAGACTTATTGGAACATACCAAAATCCTAGGTAAGACAATACATATTCCATATTCCCACATATACCCAATAGTATCTAAAAGAGTCATAAATACATAAATAATTTCCAGCCATATTTACAGAATAAATAAACACCATAAATAACACCATGAATAATACAATAAATAATTTAAACCCTTATTTACATATTAAATCCCCCTCTACTCAACCATCATATACTTCCTCCCCCGGCATCCTTTAAAGGGCTCTCAAACCCCTGAGGAGTCTTTTGCCCAGACACCACCAGGAAGCATGCTGGCAAAGGTACGTGGTCTTAAGATTATTCAATTGCCTCACCCAATTACCATAATTAACATTAACATTTACTGTATCTCACAAATGAAAGAACTCAATTCACTCAAAACAGATCTCAAATTATATGTGCATTTTATCCAATACAATCCATGTTAACATTTGCAAATTATAAATCCTTTTACACATATAATATTAAAATACAGAGGATTATAACAGTGGCGACACACTCCAGTTTTGACACTTTAACTCCAGTGACGGCAGAATCTCAAGGCTGATGACAAGCTAGCACTGCCAGGTTCAGGTTACTTTATTTGTACTCATAGGTAGATTTGTTTTGCAGTCTGGTGACATCCATATTTACAAGCCACAAATTACATTCAACATAGACACAAACACAGGCACATATGAAGCTGACTATAAATATGATAAAAATACTCCAGGCTCCACCAATCAGGATATAAAAAGACAAAGAGATGAGAGAAAAGCCAGAGGTAAGAGAGAAGGGTCATATTTAAAGTTAAAAACTAGTCAAAGAGGTTAAAAACTCAAAGGTCTAAAACCCAATAAAATATTTAGAACCCAAATAACATCCTACAAAAATAAGTAAATATAAAATGAAGTTAATAAATAGGTACCTAAATTATGTGCAATATATTGCTACATCTTGTTCAACTCTTTGACAGCAGCAGGGACAAAGCTGTTTTTGTAGCGCTGGGTTTTACTTTTTGGGACAGCAATCCTCCATCTTGAGGGAAGAAGCTGAAAGTTGCAGTGCAAAGGGTGGGAGTCATCATTTAAAATGGAGGTAGCAATCCTCTGTACTTGTGTGGTGTACAGGGATGTCAGGCTCAGCTGTGACTCACCAAGCAAATGACTGGACCATCTAACTACCTGATCCAAGGATTTCCTCTGTTTCAGTTTTATCTGACCAAACCATGACACTAAAGAAAAGGATAAAACAGATTCAATAAAAGCCCGATAAAACATTGTCATTATGGTTCGGTCAACTTGGAAGCGTGCAAGTTTTCTCAAGCAATGCAAATGTTGCTGACCCTTTTTGCACACCCTTTCACAGTTCTCTTCAAAGTTTAAATTACTATCAATAATCGTCCCAAGATATTTGTAGGATTGTACACATTCGGTGGTCTGGCCTTTTAGTACGGTGACTTTGTGCCTGGGAGTTTTCCTCCTAAAGTCAATAATCATGTCTTTAGTTTTTGTCGTATTCAGCTGCAGGTAGGAATCCTCACACCAGTGAACAAAATCATCAACTACTGGGCCGTGGCCACTCTCACCATCCTGGAGGAGACTGACAATAACTGAGTCATCAGCATACTTTATAATGTGTCTGTTGTCCAGATTTATAATGTCTGTTGTACCAAATCCCTTGGCTGCGCAAATGCCCAAAATTTGCATGTTTTCCACATTTCCATTAACTTCACATGTATTCACGTCACGTGTTCGAGTTTGATCTAAACACTCCTTAAGTGAGAGGGCGGAGTTGACTACAGTTCTTGGCCATTTAAAGAGATATACACTGAAACGAGCCATTTTGAGGAAGGCTGCAAAAGATGATTCACAATGATGCTGCAGTAATGAATAGAAAATTTGGCTAAAATATGTCACAAACATTTCACTGGACCCGTGAGAGCTGTGGACATGCTGCAGAAGAGCAGTGAACTGAACATTTAAACGTTTAATTAATCTCTGGTGGCACCTCGTAGTTTTTTAGAGTTTATTAAATAATTTATCTAAGAGATCGTCCTGTAGAAGCCTGAAGAAACATGTTTTTAAAAGGAATGATTGAGTACTGATAGTAAAAAAAAAAACAAAAAACAAACAGGAAACATCAAGAACAGGCGTTTTTTCTCAGGAAGACACAAAGTAAAGACATAAAAAGCTCAGTTAAAACCACTAAAATCAGTGCACCTAGAGTTAAAGTTGAGCAGCTCGTTGTTCAAACACGCCTATAGTGCAACACGAATCACACCAACAGGTACAGGGCCAGGTCTTTGGTGTGGAGATGCTGCGCCAAGTTCTGGATGCGGCACAGACGCACGTTGTGGGCGTCGCCGGCGCTGGACACCCTGTAGACGTGGTAGCGCTCCTTCTCCTTCAGTGCAAAGTCCAGCTCGTTGGCCGAGAGGTGGATGAAGGAGCGCTCTCTCTTCACCGTCGACTTCACCTCCACGAACACCACCCCCAGGCTCCCCTCGGGCCCGTAGCTCAGTCTGAAGTCGTACGGCCGCCCGGTCTCGCCGCTCTGATTGGCCCAGAGGACGTGAGTGGGCCCCGCGGGGTCGTCGCTGTCCCTCCAGTGGCACAGGAAGGAGTTGACTAGCTGCTCCCCCCACTCACCGATCGCCCTCATGTCCACCGGGTCGTCAGACAGCACCACCTACGATAGAATGGTCCAGTTAGTGAAGCAGAGAAGCACAAACGAATAAATGTAACTGAGGTGCAAATATGCAAGAATGAAGGCGGAAAAATATAAGATGCACATTTGAAAATTCAGAAAGTAATAAATTACAGTTTACTTGCACTTAATACAACTTGAACCAGCATCCAGATGAGCTGCAAATCTGCAAGAAAAAAAGTCTCCAATTTACAGGTAAAACATTGCAAATTTTTGAGGAAAAACTGCTAAATTATGTGAAAAGTTGAAAATTTACAGGAAAAAAACCCACAAATTTATGAGAAAACGGAACTCTGAGGTTCTGCCTCAGTTTTCTTAGAAGATGCCAGTACTGACTGACAGACAGCAGTTTTCATGTCTTCAATATAATTATTGTGGCAGAACCAGACGATGATAAACCTTCATCCACGAATAAACAAAGTACACAACCATAGTTGCAGGACAGGATCCTGAGGTGAACCTGTGCAGCAAGGATGGCGACCCGAGAGAGATTTGCACGTTCTATAGTGAGAGATCACAGGGAGTCCCAGCCTTGACCTTTGACCCCAACCCTGTAGTCGGAGGTCATGGTCTCAGAGTGAACCTGTGTAGCAGGTTTGGTGACCCTAACTTTCTTTGTGGTTGAGATATACTTTATAAGCCATTTTGATGTTGACCTTTGAACTTGTGACCCCAAACCGCAGCAGTCACCCTTCAGGGTCACAGGGTGAACCTGTGCACCAGGTTTGGTGACCCTAACTTGGTGTTGTACAGTATTGCGGCACAGGGAATGTTAACCTTGACGTTTTGACCCCAAACCCATAGTTAGGTGAGGCAAGTCATCCAAGATGTGGATTAGATTCAACCACTGAACCGAGCTGAAAAGCTGCATCATTTCTGTCAGTAGTTATTGGGTTTAGAAGATGTAGGGAAACTCTGACCTGACCTTTGACCTCAGGGTCACCCCCTGAGAGTGAAATTACAATCTGTGCATCATCAGAGTAAATCAAACCATGGAACCAAGTTTTAAAACAATCGGAACCAAACTGTAGGAGGAGCTGATTTCACTAAAGTGGGACGGACAGACGGACCCAGAACATGACCCCCCTTCTTTGGCTTCATCTGGCGGGGGATAAAAAACTGCAAATCTGCAAGAAAAGTTTCACATTTACAGGAAAAAAGTTTCAAAATTTGGACAAAAATGTTGCAAATCTACAAGAAAAAATTTACAAATTTATTCAAAAAAACTTGCATATATTTGAGGAAGATGTGAATTTACATCAAAAAATTACAAGAAAAATAGCAAATTTATGAAAAAATCTGCAATTTTTTTGAGAAAAAAAATTGAAAATGTATAACTTTTTTCTTTGGCATTTCTGCTTAGAATTGGTGCGTCAGCTGAGTCTGATTCACCTTCCACCAGTGGTTTGGGTCGTTTCTGGCACCACACGCCCATGTTGCACTTTGTGCTGGTTTTAAAAGGGGTGCAGGTGGGCACGAAGTCATTCGGTTGCTCATTTATGGCCCCAACATTGTACTTTTGACCAACAAAAACCATCAGATGGTGCATTTTAAAAGTGTTGCTGGTTTCAGACACGGTGCCCCAGCTCCTTCATCCCGTGTCTGCTTCAGCTCTTCATTAACACAACAGTTCAATTCAAATCTCATGGCACTAACAAACCAACAGGAAGTGAGAATACCGACGGTGGTGGGAATCTGGCAGGTGAGCTTCAGATCCTCCAGTGTCTCCTGTGGTTCCTGGTCTTTGTTCCAAAGAGGAACGTCAAAGTTCAGAAGAGGTCGATGAGTCTCCGTGTCACCCGCAGTCCCCTGGAAGGTGCTGGAAGGTATCACAGCCTCGGGGGCAGCACTGATGTAGAGACACAGAGGATCAATTAGTGTGAAAATCAACATTAGCGCCGTATTTGTGAGGAGTTGATGCCTACAGGCTGCTCAGAGCGGACCGCTGACTGGCTGCCTCAGCGGGCGGAGCAGATGGAGGACTGGGCGTCAGTCTGGGAGCCGTGGGGCTTCGCTCTCCCCCCTCAGCTTTGCTAGACTCTGTGGTCTCACCGTGCTGGCTGCGCTCTGGTGGTGACAGACAACACCACATTCATATGGTGAATAACTGCAAGATAATCACACAATCATCCCAACGTTTCACTGGTTAAAGGCCTCCATGCTAATGCTAAGCCCAGAACTAAGCTAACTACAACAATGCTGTTGACCAGTTTTTAACGGCATGTTTGCCCATGTTTTCCAATTTATCTACAATGTTACAATAATCATGGCTCTGCTGGAGGTTTCTTTCTATACAAATGATGTTCTTCCTTCCCACAGTTGCCAAGTCCTGCTGCTAGCTGGCTGCTTGATGACTGTTATGGTATGAATCACATAGAAATAAATGAGAGAACGCTGCACCAAGACTAACAGAAGTGTTTCAGTGGGTCACCTGGAGGGTGGAGGTTGTTGGAGGGTCCAGCAGCAGCAGATGCTGCAGCAGCAGCCGTGGCATTGGGCCGGCCTGGTCCCAGATGACTGAGGGCTCTCTGAGGGGGCAGGTGCTCCGCAGGTTTCCCGTCGCCACTCCTGTGTGGCTGGTTTCCCCGGTGGTCACCTCTGGGGGCGCCGTCCTGCTCCGGGGCTCTTTCTTTAGGCTCAGCGGGAGGAGGCCACATCTTCATGACGGCTTCTACGGCACCACTGTCTGCATGAGCTGTTGAGAACGTGAGAAATGAAGCCATGAAGGGTTGATGTGAAGAGAGACTTTCTCCTGTAGCTGGCTGGTTATTTTTAACAAGGGGGGGGGGGGGGCAGCGATTCACCAGTTTAGTACCAGCCACAAACCACTCAATGTAAATTAGGTACAAATTTGCAAAAATGAAGGTGCAAAAATATGATAAAAGATGCCAATTTATAAATTTGAAAAAGTTGCAAATTACAGTTAAATTACACAGAACAAACATTTCACCAGAATGAAGACGAGTGTTGAAAATTTACAAGAAAAAAGCTGAAAATTTACAGGGAAAAATGCTGAGAAAAAAGTTCCAATTTTATAAGAAGAAAGTCACAAATTTATGAGAAAGATAAAAAATTACAGTAAAAAAATTTAGCAAATTTATGAGGCAAAAAGGTAAAAAATTTCAGAAAATTTGCAAATTTAAAAGGAAGTTGCAAATTAATTAGAAAAATGTGAAATTTTCAAGACAAAAGTTGGAAATTTATAAGGGTTGCAAACTTTTGACAAAGAAGTCATCAGTTTAAGAGAAAAAAGTCAAATTTATGAGAAAAAAGTCATGTTTTATTTTTTAAAAAGTTGCAAATATAAAAGGAAAATTTTAAAATTTGTGAGGAGAAAGTTACACATTTTTCAGAAAAAAAGTTAAAAATTTTATGTGAAAAAAGTAATAATTTATCAGAAAAAGGCTGCAAAATTTTGAGAAAAAAGTTAGAAATCTGTGAGAAAAAGTTGAAAATTTAAATGATTTTTTGTTCCATTTGTGCTCAGAATTGGCTGCTCAGAGTCCTGTTATTCAGTCACATCTGTGATCCAGAAAGGCTTCTGCCCCCCGGCAGGTGAACAGAGGGGGGGTGATTCTGATCCACTCTGCTGTCAGAGGGACAACGTCCCTCCTCACACCACCTCCTGCCTTCCTCACCAACAGCACCGCCACGCGTTCATCAGAGGCGCTCGGGGAGGCCAGCAAGTCAACGCATCCTGGCCGCCGTCCGCCGCGGGGCGAGGAGTCTCCTCTGGGGGGCCGACGGCAGAGTGGCTCCTGGACAACACTGGGGACGACAGTGGAAGTCAGGCTGCAGTCAGAGCCTGGCAGGAGTCTCAGATTTAACTGTGGGATGCGGGTGTGGACTGATCAGACTTCAACACACCTGTGGATGAGAGACCTTTAAGACCGGCACAAACGACCCACAACCAGGAGGTGATTTGAAGGGGGACGCGATCCTCCTGAACCTGCCCTCCCCGTCCCCATTGCTACTCATAGCTGCGTAGACCATCACAAACCTTCCTCTGTCGTTACAGAACGGAATAAAATGACGATGAACCACCAATTCTAAACAGAAATGCAAAAAAGGAAAAATCTCATATATTTGCAACTTTTTGTCTCACAAATTTGCTACTTTTTTGCACAACCTTTTCGCAAATTTGCAAGAAAAAAGTTGCAGATTTAAAAGACAACAGTTGAAAATGTATTATATTCTATTTTCCTTATAATATGTTGCTGTTACATCAATATGTTTTTCTCATTTGAGGACGACATTGGAAATAAGTGCTAATGCTATGCTAATGCTAATGCTATGCTTTCAGCTGCTATTCTTGGTATTAGTTATTATATGTATTTTTGACGCATGTACATATATGATTTTTGCTGCATAAATTCAATCAATATGAGAAAAAAGTTGCAAATTTACAAGAATTTTTTTCAAATTTGTAAGCTTTTTTTGCATTTAGCGTTGGTGCTTCCAAGTCTTATGTGACATGTTGATGATGATATTCAGTTCAATTCAACTTTATTTATATAGCGCCATTTCACAAAAACAGTCATCTCACAGCACTGGGAAACCCCCACAATTGCAGAAAGACCCCAGCAATCAGGTGATCCCCTGTGAGCAGCACTTGGTGACGGTGGAGAGGAAAAACTCCCTTTTAACAGGAAGAAACCTCCAGCAGAACCAGACTCAGGGAGGGGCAGTCATCTGCTGCGACTGGCTGGGGGGTGAGGGGATAGAGAAGATGAAAAGAACAGACATGTAGAAAGCAAACATTTAAGGAGTGAAGCCAAGTACATTATTGGAGGTCCCCCGGCAGTCGAAATCTATTAGCAGCAGCATTATTTTATAGTAGAAATGGGCTCCCTACTAAAAGCTTTAAATAGCTTATTTGGAATGACCCGTTCACACTCCAAACAATGTGGAAAAAAAAGCCTAAAAAAGCCTGCTGCTCATGCTGTTGATAATTCATATTGTAATTCATTCATGCTGTTGACAATGTGTGACGCGTGTGTGTGAATAAACTGTGAAACTGTAAGGTTCACGTTATTGTTCCATTGTCTACCTTTGGTTTGAGGTCTTTAATGTGAACATGTAAAACGATTATACAAAATACGATTTGGTCTGGTTAGGTCTGGTTTCACTCTGCTCCTTTTCCAACCGTACTAAACAACTTTACGTCCCACACCTCCATCCTGTTGCTATGACGATGCTCGTGTTGTCAGCACAGAATGGTAATTCATGCAGAAGGAGCCCTGACCAACTACTGAGTCTGTACATGGACATACTTTTCAGTCAGCCAACACTTCAGAGTGTGAATGTGTGTGTGAATGGGTGGATAGCAGGATCTGCAAAGCGTTTTGGTCATCAAGGGATGAGAATAAAAGCGCTTTATAAGTGAATGCCATTTACCATTTACTTCTATTAAAAATCATTTTTTTTAAAATTAATTTCATGTAACATGCTAATTTTTGAGAAACTGAATTTGGGGTTTTCATGACCTATAAGCCATAACCATCAAAATTAAAAGAAATAAACCCTTGAAAAATATCACTGTGTGTAATGAATCTAATATATTAATTAATTTTTCGATGACAATGGGGGCACAATTCTCACTTTTCTCCAGGTTAGGAGGGGTAATGCCCCCCTGGATTTACGCCTGTGAATGGGGGATGGGGGACGGCAGGTTAACAAGGACGATGATTTTGGGTCATTTTGCTAACAAGGGGGACAGCCTTTCACCTCACCTCCCCCAAATCACATGCTGGCTATAATCAGGCACAAAGACGAAGAGACGATGTCACCTGTACCGGTGACAATGACAGAGTCACACTGACACGTTCCACGACACACACAGCAACCTTCCTTCAGCATCCTAGTAGTAGTAGATTAGTTTATTTGACAGGGACAGTGCAATAAACATAGACAATTAATCAAAGACAATTAATCTGATGTGTTGCACATAGAGTGTATAGCTATTAGCTAATTTGCAACTCTTGTCCCTGGATGGGCTTTAGAAAAAAGAATCAAGATAAAAAATATACACAATAACCACATACATCAATGCAGAAAAATTATAAATACACAATTATAAATATTATAAATATTATAAATACACAAATATAACAGCCTGACTCACATTTAACATAAATATTATAAATATTATAAATACACAAATATAACAGCCTGACTCACATTTAACACATATAACATAACTCACATTTGCCTATTTCAGGCCTTCCTCCCTCCGTCACTCACTATAAACAAACACATTTATTCCTTCCCTTCATTCACTCTCACTTTGCAGACAAATAATTCATACATGAGTACATTCTTGTTTATTTTTCAGCCAGTTTTTTACATTTTTAGTGAATGTTTTAAAGTCCGTTATTATTTTAATTTCATTTGGCATTGTGTTCCAGATGTGACTGCCCTTTATAGAGAAAGCTGTTTGTCCAAATGTGGTTCTGCGGTGGAATATTTTACAGTTATTGTTAACAGAACTCCTGGTGGCTCTGCTGCTGTCCTGTCTTTGGACGAAACCAGCAAGTGGCTCGGGTGCTGATTTATGGAAACATTTGAACGTTAATTTCAGAAGACAGAGGTCAATGAAGCTCTCAAAACTCAATAGGTTGTATTTTTTTAAAACATTACAGTGATGCCACCTAATGGGCTTTTTGTCCAAGATTTTTAGGGTTTGATTATATAATGAACCTATATGTCTTATTGTGGAAGGGGCTGCTTGAGCCCAGACTGTCAAACAGTATGATATATGAGAAAAAACCATAGAATGCATATACAGTGCAGCTGCTTCGTAGGGTATGTAATATCTAATTAATTTAAAGCAGTTCAGATTTTTTTTTACTGTTTTTGAAATTTTCTTTATATGAAGATTAAATTTGAGTTGAGGATCTAGTACAATGCCAAGGTATTTGAATTCTGTAGCTAAACTGATGTCATGATCATGTATATTAACTTTAAAATGTTGCAGGTTACATTTTTTGATTGAAAAGCACATTGAGACTGTTTTCTGAAGGTTCAGCAATAGATGGTTCTTGAGGAGCCACTCTTGGACATCAACCATACTTGTAGACAGTACATCTGCAGCCTGTGCTGGAGTCTTGGCAGCTGTGTAAATAACTGCATCATCTGCATAAAGTTGGCATGTTGCAGCTGAGCAGTGTAACGGCAAGTCATTAATAAAAATGCTGAAAAGTAAAGGACCAAGAATGGACCCTTGTGGGATACCCATGCGGTTGTTTAAAAATGAGGATTTATCCTGGTGAACTTTTACACACTGTTCTCTATTCTGGAGATAAGATGCAAACCATTCTAATGTATTTGGGGAGAAGTTAAAAGATACCATTTTGGATAAAAGCAAACTGTGGTTTACAGTATCGAAAGCCTTTTTGAGATCTAGAAAAACAGCTCCTACCACATTACCCCTGTCCAAGGACTGTTTGACGTTTTCAATAAGGCAACAATTTGCTGTTTCTGTTGAGTATCCTGGTCTAAAACCAAATTGATGTGGATGAAGAAGTTGACTGTCTTGTAAGTAGTCTATCAGCTGTGTAGCTACAACTTTTTCAAGAACCTTAGATAGGACTGGTAAAATAGAGATTGGGCGGTAATTGCATATATCGTCTTTACTGCCTGATTTATGAACTGGTATGACGACAGCTTTTTTCCAGCCAGATGGAAATGTACTAGACCTAATGGAGAGATTAATGAGATGAGTCAGTGGTTTGATTAATATTTTGCTGTGCATTTTGAGAAAGGAGGTGCTCATATTGTAGATATCATTAGTTTTTGAGTTTGACAGTGTTTTAACAATACCAGCAATTAACTTCTCATTTACCTCATCGATGTGAAAAGTATCTGTTGGAAGTATGGAATTTGTGTTGTTGAGCACATTTGGCAGCACAAAATTTTTTGTTAAGTCTTCCACAGAGCCCACAAAGTGTGAATTAAATTCATTTGCCAAAGTAGCCTTGTCACTGACGGTCTTGCCATTGATTCTAAGTTCCTTTACCCCCTTCTGATCGTTTTTTTTATTAGTTAAGTTATTTAAATGCCTCCATAGGGAACTGTTGTTACCCTTTGCATGATCTATCAGTTTATTGTAATAAGATATTTTTGATTTTCGCAGCTCATGTACCACTTTATTTCTTAAACTTTTGTACACAAGGTGATCATTCTGTAGTTTGGAGGTTAGTGATGTTTTCAGTGCATAGTCTCGCCTCTTCATAAGTTTTCTTATTTCATTATTTAACCATGGTAGGCTAATCTTCTGTTGTCTACTTTTAATTTGCTTTGAAAATTTTTCTATAGACTTTGTGATTGTTGCAGTTATAAAATTACAACAATCATCTACTTCACATGTTGACATGAGCTGCTCCCAATTTTGATTCTCTAAGTAATGTTCAAACTCCTCATTTTTTGATTTGGGGATAATAAAATTTGATTTGTCAATATCGACTCCCCCAAAATACTGTAGTCGCTTTTTAGTAAGTTTCCTGACAGCAAGAACCATGTTATGATCTGAGAGACCAGTTACAAGATTATAGGTTCTGGTTATTCGTTCTGGTTTATTAGTAAATACCATGTCAATAAGTGTTCTGGATTGTTTGGTTATCCTGGTGGGTCCTTTGATGATTTGCTGGTAATTAAATTTAGTCATGAGGCTTTTCAGTTTTTGTTTGTCTTTTTTATCAGACCAGTTGATATTAAAGTCACCATGAATTATTGTTTCTCTGTTCTTCTCAAGTTGTTTAACCAGATCACTTAATTCATTATAAAAGGAAGAGTTGTGTGACGGTGGGTTGTACACTACTGCAATGTTGAAATTCATTACCGGAGAGAGACATACATTAACAGCTAAAAACCTAAAAAACAGCCAAGGAGAGCTGAGAGGTCATATAGCAGATATTTTTCTATCAGAACACAATTTCTGCAGTATTTCCTGTTGCATCATCTCTCAGACCACACATTAGGGTTGAGGGTCCCCTCCTGGTCCCACACAGCGACTACACCTCACATGAATTAAATGCATTAGGGTCACTCAATTCACCCCGAGGTCCCGAGAGCTGCTTTCAAGCTACAGTTGGTGAGCTGAAATCATGGGTTCCATCAGCAGAAATCAACACCCGAGCAACCCTGGACCAGCAGACCAGGGTCTGACCCCCTACAGGTACCAGTGCATTTCTCTGGTGCATCAAGTTTCATTTAATAAAGTCAGTAATAAGTTTACATGTAGAGAGCACTTTTCACAGACAAGGTCACAAAGTGCTTTACATGGTAAGGTAAATAAAAGACAAAAACATATAAAAACACAGAGAAACTAAATCGGCGCATGTCTAAGAAGTTGGGTCTTTAGCTGCTTTTTCAAAAATGTCAGTGGAAGGTGTAGATCTTAGCTCATTTGGTAAAGAGTTCCAAAGACTGGGTGTAAAAGCTGCAAAGGCTCTGTCACTTTGGTTTTAAGTCTGGTAATCAAAATATTTAGATTTGAATAAAAAAAAAATGAAAGATGCTAAATTATTGCTTTCCCAAGAATCATCTTGGAAAATCAATAACCTTCCCTAGTCTACGGTCCAGCGCCACACAAGGCAGGATTTTTTTTTTTTTTTTTTGGAAGGGGTTGCCATGTAATTAAAAAAAAAAGAGGAGTGGAGGATCACATGGTGAGCATTAATGCATGGGTGAACAGGGATGCACGACCAGAGTAATGGAGTGGAGGAGCACACCATGGACATCCATGTGAGCTGAACAGGGAGACTGTTCCTTCCAGGACGGGCTGGTCTTGGCTCGACAGCAGCTGGTGACGGCCCACATCGCTCACCGGGGTCAGTGTGACCAGAGAACTTAGCCCAGGTGACCCTATTCAGAGGTAACTTCTTCCCCAGACTGCAGAAATTCAAATGAGTCATGTGCTTTCTCCGATATACATGAAGTGGATACTGGTGTGTCAACAGGAGCTACCAAAAACCAAGACCAAACACAGACAAACGAGGTAAAGCTAAAACCTGCTCCAGGCTAGTAGCCACATGCACAGCTATAACCCATGGTGATAATGGCCACGGTTACATGAGCAAAATTTCTTCAAAGTGATTACAATTCAGATCAGAACTTTACTGTTAACATGGATCCTGAAAAAGTTGATCCAATTAGGATGTGTGTTTCCATGTGTCACACGTTTGAACGGACTAAATCATTTTGACATGCGCATGTCAACATTTCGACATTCTGAAAATAGCAGAAGCAGCAACTTTCGGTGTAAACAAACCCTGCTTCGTGTCTCTCTTTTTGAAATGGACCTGTATTGTGTTATTCAGATGGTACTTTTGCTTCTGCTGGTCTCCGTAATGAAGCTACAAGTACATACTTCTGCATATGATGAACAGAGGAAGACAGCAGGACGATACAGACCAGTTTTGTTTTACTCTCGCAATGTCTTCCGCTAGCTGCTGTATAGGCAGAAATACATCACATCGACATGTGGCTGACGTACAGACATGCACAGTAAACATATTTTCAACCCAAGCTTAGGAATAAGTGTTTATATGCGCACCAATCAGAATAACAATCGGCATAACCCACCCGTCTCAATCGGAATGAAATTTTGATCCGAATGAGTGTGATTGGGTAAGAATATTCAGATTGGTGTGTTTACATGAAGCATTTTTATTCCGATCAGGCTTTTAACCCCTTGCACTCTGGTCAATTTCCCTAAAAACACCAAAAAATAACATGCCCAAAGTAAATCAAAAGCTGTTCTTAAATCCTTGGCAGCATCTTCATGGGGTTGGTCTCATTTAAAAGAAAACACTTTGAATTTTTTGGCAAACAGTCATAATCTGTCCAAGTGCTCTGGCCACTGAGTAACAGTCATCTAAACATAGTGAACTTGAAGAAAATAAATTTCGCCTGGGTGTTTTTTTTGGATACAAATGCTTGCAAATAACACACAGCTTGAGATCCGGGCTGGAAAATGCAACAGAAATGTAGAACCAAGTGTTATCCAGCTGAGGTCAAAATTTTGTAACAATACCACAAAAAATGAATATATTACGCATTTTTGAACTGTGCCAAAAATGAATATATTACGCATTTTTGAACATTTTTGAACTGTGCCAAATTGTGGCAAATGGCACAGTTTGGAAAAACGTCTGTAACTTTTGAATGATTCAATATAGAAGCTTGATCTTGGGCTCTAATGAAAGGTGACACTCAGGGCTCTGTGTGTGTGTGGGGGGGGGGGTTTGTTTCCCCCCCACTACAGAGGACGGACATCGCCCAGTGCACGGGTTTGTGCGCTGCGGTCCGTCATGTAGCGATGATGCACAGTTGTAATTTACCGATCGGTCAAAAGTCATTTTTGATTACAATTTTCAGGGATAAAGAATAATTTAGCTTATAACACTTACCTGTTCACAACAGCAGGGTAGCTGGCGAACTTCTCTTCCTCATTGTCAAATGAACACGAAGCTGGTCCGCTTGTTACGGACTCGTGGTTCTGGTCTCGCGACCCGGTCAAACCATAATTCCATTATTGCGGTTTTGCGCTTCCGTGATTGCGGTTTTGGCGAACGATTTTTCAAAACAAATAAGAACAGTAGTGAGAAAAAAAGACTGGCGAACGCCTGTGTGTCACCCAGCCTTACACAAAACAGCTTTTGAACTTCTGTGCTTCAGTTGGCTGGCTGCATTCGCAGCCATTGGTAGGCGGGTCCTTCTTGCTAGGTTTTCAGTCATTGGGTCTTCAAGGTTTCAGAAACCCAATTCAAGGCTCTTAGTCGAATGAGAGGTCAATCACATCTAAACCAATCAAAGCACTCCTTTGGCTTTCTGTTCGCGGCTGTGTCTGTAGTGGAAGAATGGAAATGGAGGTGGGGTTTTTTTCAGTGCCTCCTAGGACGCACTGTGTGTGTACTAGGACGCCCTCGTGCGTCCTAGGACGCAGAGACATGCCCACCCGCGGTACACAGAAGTGCAACAGATTAATCCAGTTAGTTGTGTCCATGTAAACATGGCTAATGACTCGTCTAGTCACTGAGGGTGTTTGGAGTGTTGCAGAGCGCCGTCTCTCTTACCGGCATGGGCAGGCCAACACTGCTGATCCTGATGCCCAGCTCATAGGGAGAGTTACAGAGGTAGTGGTCTGCCATGTACTTCAGAAACTCAGCCAGGTCTACCCTGATCTTTGGGTTCTTACCCCTGAATACACGAAGTTGCTGAACACAGAAAACATGTTAAGGCACAAAAACGCTTTTAATACGCTGTGACAAGGTGTGGTTTCATCTTTAATACCATGGTAAGAACGAGAGTACACCACAAATTCTGACTTTAACTGATAATTGTCACATTATTCCTCACTTTTAGGATGTCTACCGTCTCGATCTGAAAGATGTCATCGTCCTTAGTGCTGCTGTCTATCTTGAATACGCGGTGGACCAGGGGCAGTTTGCACAGGGGCCCCAGGTTCAAGTCTTCGTAGCGCTTCTTGTCTTTGAGGCCAGCCAGTGATTGGCCAAGCTTGTACAGGGTGCAGATGGATGACACCATTTCAGTGGTCTGACAGAGAGAAGTTTGTTTAATCAGATGCTCTACACTGCGAAGAAAACAGCCAGATGTTCAGGTGCCAACCTCTATGAACATGTTGATCTCTCTCATGAGGTACTGGAGGTCCTTCAAAGCAGGAAAATATGAGCGCTTTATCCATTCTGGGTCCAACAAAGGATTCAGCCTGCACACCCGGGATATCACCTTGATATAAGAGAAGACATTTTTAACAATCTGAATCCAACGAGCTGGATTCATTCTGCAATGGTCCGGACCAGGTGGGGAGTACAACATTAACTAGAACGGGAATTGTTTGCCACAGAGACCGGATTGCAGCTGCAACAGACCGCAGCCGCAGTCAGTGGAAATCCTGGGTAGCTAACTTTCTATGTATCTGTCAGACAACTGATCTTGCTCCGTGTCATCTTATAGCACCAGAGTAACTGTGGACTGATGTTTGGCAGCGGATGATTTGTTGTTGTTTTCAACGAGGCGAATGGAGGGTATTTACATATTTAGCATGAGGTGCAAACGTATAAATGTAAATTAAGTACAAATTTGCAAGAACAAAAGTGTAAAATATGATAAAAGATGCCAATTTAACAATTAAGAAAGTCATAAATTACAATTTAATTACTTCTTCTTTCGGCTGCTCCCTTCAGGGTCTCCACAGCAGATCATCTGCCTCCATCTCACCCTATCCCTCCATCTTCCTCTGGAACACCAACCCTCTCCATGTCCTTCTTCACTACATCCATGAACCTTCTCTGCGGTCTTCCTCTTCTCCTCCTGTCTGGCAGCTCCATCGTCAACATCCTTTTGTCCACTCCTTTGCACATGTCCAAACCATCTCAGCCTTGACTCTTTTACTTTGTCTCCAAACTGCTCAACCAGACCTGTCCCTCTGATATACTCTCTCATTTCTAATCTTGTCCTTCTGAATTTCCCCATTGTGGGACTAATAAAGGCTTTTCTTATTTAATCATTCCCAATGAAAAGCTTAGCATCTTCAACTCTGCCACCTCCAGCTCCACCTCCTGTGTTTTTGTCAGCACCACCATCTCCGAACCATACATCATAGCAGGTCTCACTTTTTTTTTTTTGTCTTTCGGCTGCTCCCTTTCAGGGTTACCACAGTGTATCATCGCCTTATATTCCGCATGTTGATTTGGCAAGGGTTTTTTACGCCGGATGCCCATCCTGACACAACCCTACCCATTTTATCCCGGCTTGGGACCGGCACAGGGAGTACACTGGCTTGTGCAGCCCCTGTAGCTGGGTAACCAACATTTCCCTCCTACGTTCCATTATTGCTGAGCACCAAGTTGGATGGCAGGAAGTTCAATTCAACTTTATTTATATAACACAATTTCACAACAACAGTCATCTCATAGCACTTTCAACTGTAGGGGGAACCCCCACAGTTCCAGAAGGACCCCAGCAATCAGGCGAGCAAGCATTTGGCGACGGTGGAGAGGAAAAACTCCCTTTTAACAGGAAGAAACCTCCAGCAGAACCAGGCTCAGGGAAGGGCAGTCATCTGCTGCGACTGGCTGGGGGGTGAGGGGATAGAGAAGATGAAAAAAACAGACATGTAGAGAGCAAACAGCATGATGGGGACTCAATCTATGGGAGAGAACAAACAGATGTTAATGACCAGCAAAAGAAAAAATATTTCATTGAGAGTGAAGAAAGGAATGAGGCCCAGTGCATTATTGGAGGTCCCCCGGCTGACTAAACCTATTAGCAGCATAACTAAGGGAGGGTTCAGAAACACATGATCCCTCCCTAATTGTAGGCTAGATCAAAAAGGTAGGTTTTAGCCCTATTCTTAAAAACAGAGATCGAGTCTGACTCCCGAATCCAGATTGGCAGCTGATTCCACAGGAGAGGAGCTTGATAACTGAAGGCTCTGCCTCCCATTGTACTTTTGGAGATTCTAGGTATTACAAGTAATCCTGCATTTTGGGAGCGTAGTGTTCTGTTAGCATAATAGGGTAGTATGAGATCTTTTAAATAAAAAGGGGCCTGATTGTTTAGAGCTTTGTAAGCAAGAAGAAGGATTTAAAACTTAATTCTAAACTCTACGGGAAGCCAATGAAGGGAGGCCAGAACCAGAGAGATATGATCTCTCTTTCTAGTACCTGTTAAAACTCTTGCTGCAGCATTTTGGATCAGCTGAAGACTTTTTAAAGATGTTTTAGGACAGCCTGATAATAAAGAATTACAATAATCTAATTTTAGCTAACAAAAGTGTGGATCAGTTTCTCAGCATCACTCTGAGACAAGATGCTCCTAATCTTGGCAATATTACACAAATGATAGAAGGCAGTCTTAGAAACAAATTTAATATGTGAATTGAAAGACAGATCTTGATCAAAAATAATTCCAAGGTTCCTCACAGAGCTATTAAGAGAAAGAGTAACCGCCTCCAAACTGAAAGTTTGATTTGGAAAGGAATTTCTAAGGTTTTTTGGACCAACAAGAATTTCAGTCTTATCTGAATTTAATAGCAGGAAATTACAAGTCATCCAAGCTTTGATTTCCTTAAGACAGGCTTCCAACTTAGCTAATTGATTACTATCACCTGGCTTCATTGACAGGTATAATTGTGTGTCATCTGCATAACAATGAAAATGTATAAAGTGCTTTCTAATAATGTTGCCTAATGAAAGCATATACAAACTAAAAAGAGTAGGGCCTAGCACAGATCCCTGTGGAACTCCATGACTGAGCTTTGAGTTGAAAGAAAACTCATTATTGACATGAACAAACTGGAACCTATCAGATAATAAGATCTAAACCACTGTAACGAAGTTCCATTAAGTCCAACATAGTGTTCTAATCTATCAAGTAGAATATTATGATCGATAGTATCAAAAGATGCACTAAGGTCTAAAAGGACAAGTACAGAAACAAGCCAATTATTATATGATCTTTGGCATGACCCAGCCAGGACTTGAACCCCGGCCAAGTCACTCTTGCTGCTACGCTTCTGTCACAAATCACCCCTGACACTCGTCTCCACCCACTCCACCCTGCCTGCACTCTCTTCTTCACCTCTTTTGTGCATTTTCCATTGCTTTGGATGGTTGACCCCAGGTATTTAAACTCATCTACTTTCACTACTCCTCCTACTTGCATCTTCCCTGTAGCACCTGCCTCCCTCTCATTCACACTCATGTATTCTGTCTTGCTTCTGCTTTCATTCCTCTTCTCTAGAGAGCATACCTCCACCTCTCCAGGTTCTCTTCCACCTGCTCCCTACTCTCACTGCAGATCACAATGTCGTCTGCAAACATCATGGTCCACAGAGACTACTGCCTGACCTCATCTGCCAGCCTGTCAATCACCATAGCAAACAAGAAGGGGCTCAGATCTGATCCCTGATGTAATCCCACCCCCACCTTGAATCCATCAGTCACAAACAGTGCACTTCACCACGGTCTCGCTGTCCTCATACATGTCCTGCACCACCCTCACATACTTCTCTGCCACTCCTGACTTTCTCATACAGTACCACACTTCCTGTCTTGGCACCCTATCATCTGCTTTCTCTAGATCCACAAAGACATGGTGCAACTCCTTCTGGCCTTCTCTATACTTCTCCATCAACACTCTTAGAGCAAACATTGCATCTGTGGTACTCTTTCTTGGCATGAAACCATACTGCTCCTCACTGATTGTCACCTCTCCTCTTAACCTGGCTTCAACAACTCTTTCCCATATCTTCATAGTGTGGCTGATCAACTTTATGCATCTGTAGTTACTACAGCTCTGAGCATCACCTTTGTTCTTGAAAATTGGTACCAAAACACTTCTTCTCCACTCCTCAGGCATCCTCTCACTCCCCAAGATTGTGTTAAACAATCTGGTTAAAAAGTCCACTGCCATCTCTCCTAAACATCTCCATACCTCCACAGGTATGTCATCTGGACCAACCACCTTTCCATTCTTCATCCTCTTCAAAGCTGCCCTCACTAAAGCAGAGACATAAAGGTTGAAGGAAATGCAGTTTCAGCCTGTCATACTTTACCCAGAAAAGATAATAAAACAAAGAAATCAACTGTGATGCGCTTTGTGAACAGAAGGGTAAAGCATGACATACTGAGGCAGACCAGAAAGCTAGGGGGAACAAAAGTCTACCAAAATGAACATTTAACAAAGACTAATGCTGAAATAGCACGGCAAGCACGGATGCTGAGAAGACAAAACAAGATACAAGCAACATGGACAAGAAACTGTAGAGTTTGGATCAAACCAAGTAACTAACTAACCTGAGGAAGCAAAGGCCATAATAATAAGAGATCACACTGACAAAACAACTGAATGCCTGTAAAACTGGGTGTATAATAGGGAATAAGTTAGTGAATCATTTTATGTATGCTGATGATCTAGTTATTCTCAGTCCAAGTAGTGCTGGTCTTCAGGAGTTATTAAGAGTGTGTACTGCTTATGGAGAGGAAAATGACATAAAATATAATACAAATAAGAGTTGTGTGCTGATCTGCCGCACTAAAGAAGATTTGTTAATGAAATTCCCTGTCTTTGAATTGGCAGGCAGGGAATTAATTGTCAGGGATAAAATTAAATATCTGGGACATTTTATTAATGATAGAATGACTGATGATGATATTTTCAGACAACGCTGCAAAATCTACATGCAAGCTAATATTCTTGCACGCAGATTTGGTTTTTGTTCAGATGAGGTGAAACTGGTTCTTTTTAAAACCTATTGTACACCTTTACACACTGCCCATTTATGGATAAACTATAGGAAACTAAGTATGCAGAAATTACAGGTTGCCTACAATGATGCCTTAAGAATTTTACTTAAAAAGCCTCGATGGTGCAGTGCTTCCGAGTTATTTGTCTCATTACGTGTAAATACTCTGCATGCAGTAATAAGGAATTTTATGTATAAATTCATCTGTCGGCTTGATGTATCTAGAAATGAAATCATTCAAGTCATGTCTAGCATTAAGCTCAGTTCTATTCGCTGTCAGTCACAGTTTAGAAGGCACTGGTACAGTAGTCTTTTGAAGTCTTTTTAAATTCTGTACTGTCTTTGTACTTCTCTTAGCAGTTGTGTCTTAGTGTTTCTTGTAACTTTTTGATTGTTTCAACTGTCTTGTTTTCTACTTTTTACTTTTTTACTTTTTTTGATGGACCTTGAGTCTGGAATAAAGTCTTTGATTGATTGATTGATTGATTGATTGATTGATTGACTTAAATATAGATGAACACTGATTGGGAAAATTAAGAGACTATGATGATCCATATCCACACACATGGCAACAATAGTTCTTTTGTGACATACCATGTCATTGTACTTTAAAAAACAAAGTAAAACAAAAAACTTATGACTGACTTTAGTAGACATCAATCATCCCCAGTTGGAGGAAGTCATTTGACACAGAATGAGGACATTCAGACTCTGAAAATATGCCATTATGCTGATCATAAACTACAAGAGATGGAGAATGATATTGATCCTGATAACTGCTTCTTCAATAATATTCATAATCACTGTGAATATTATACTGAAAAGCAATTCAAAAGTCAAGTACAATCTCCACTCCTCAGGCATCCTCTCACTCTTCAAGATTGTATTAAACAATCTGGATAAAAAGTCCACTGCCATCTCTCCTAAACATCTCCATACCTCCATATTCATCAGCTCCTCAAAGTTCTCCTTCCACCTTCTCAACACACTCTTGTCATTTGTTAGTTCATTACCATTTCTGTCCTTAATCAACCTAACCTGCTGTACATCCTTCTCAGCTCCATCTCTCTGTCTAGACAATCAATACAAGTCCTTTTCTCCTTCCTTAGTGTCCAGCCTCTTATACAACTCACTATATGCCTTTTCCTTTGCCACCTCTCTCTTTGCCATGCACCTAGATTTCAAATACTCCTGTCTACTTTCTTCATCTCCCTGACTATCCCACTTTTTCTTTGCTAACTTCTTCCTTTGGATACTTTCCTGTACCTCCTCATTCCACCACCAAGTCTCCTTGTCTTCCTTCCTCTGTCCACTGGATACACCACATAACTTTCTACCTATTTCCCTCAATACTTTTGCTGTACTTTCCCAGTCATCTGATAATTCTTCCCTACCACCCAGAGCCAGAATCAACTCCTTCCTGAACTCTGTGTGACCTTCTTCCTTCTGTAACTTCCCCCACTTAATGTTTGGCTATGCCTTCACTCTCTTCTTCTTCTTGCTTTCCAAAGTCATCCTACAGACTACCATCTGATGCTGTCTAGCTACATTCTCCCCTGCCACCACTAGGGCTGCAACTAAAGACTATTTTAGTAGTCAACTCATCTAACGACTATTTTGTTTCAACTCATCAACTAATCGCGTTTATTTTTCTCATGTCCACCATCTCTGCTTCTTGTTGGGGCTCTAGTCTAGTGATGATTTTACCTCAGCTGCTGTTTAATACCTCTTAACGTTCCATCTCCCGTGAGTGGGAGGCATTTTTAAATGCCCTTCTGTCTCAGCTGGACACAGTGTAAGTAATATTCAGAATGAGGGCTCTCTGTCATTATCATGTTGATCTGTCATCAACTCTGTCATTACACAGCGTTATTTTTTGCAACTCCACCTTATAAAACGAATCTTGAATCGGTTCTCCATCATAATCTTTCAGTTTGTGTGGGCAGCAAGAGCGCGCCTCCTCCCTCCCGTTCATCTCTCCTCAGCTCATCAGCACACCTGAGTGAGAGGACACACCTGCACCCTCTCATCAGCCAGCGTTCTTAAGGAGGCATCCTTCTGTGATTCAATGCTGGCTCATCTGGGTATACTGCCGTAAAAGACAGCAAGTCACGTTCACACTGGTGAACGAAATTACTAAACTGTGTGCTTTTTCTCCTTGTTCAGGTTGCTGCCATCGTGCGGGTGTGTCGCCGGGACTGTGCACGCTCTCCTGCCACATCACCACTCACCAACGGTTAACCTCCACCAGGTCAGGCACCATCAGCTCATTCCCCACCCTGCTTGTTCGTCTATTCCCCGCTGGAGTCCTGCCGGTGCTCCCTCGGAGCCCATGTAAGTAGTAATTGGCGTGCCCATTTTCCCCTACTCCATTCCTCCTCTCACAGCTCTTGTCTTCTCTCCACAGGCTCCTTCCTCTGGCGAGTGACTGTTTCTGTAGCTGTGCGAGGATTTTTGCTATTTAATAAAGATACTCAAACATGTATTATTGTTTGATTGTCTCTTTGTTGCTGCATCTCGCGCGTGGGCTGAATTACTTTATCAGTCATGACAGTTTGTAGACGGGGGGGATGCGGGGGGTGCACTCAGACACCGTAAACACTTCATCCATAAAACTCGTTCATATTTCTTATCAAACACCCCCCTCAACTTTGATATCCTGACAGAGTCTCCCTTTTAAAAATTCATCTTTAATTCATAGCTCTGTCGAGCTTGGGGTGTACCGTACAGGTTATAAAACACCTGGCTTGTGTTCTCCGCGGCCACCTGCTTAGGTGCCATTTTAATACTACTGTGATAACCTCAATTGTAGCCCGTCTGTTATGACCCGAGCGTCGGTTCTGATCGCGCTCGGGTTAAAGTTATGTCTCGCTGCCGGCCTTGACAGCTGCGGGCGGTATTCTGGCCTCTCCGGGCTCTTATTGTGAAAGTGCTCGGTGGGGCTTCCGCCTGTCAACGGTCGGCCAGCTGTGTGTCATCATTGTCATTAGTACCTTGTCTATTTAAGCTGAGCACTGGCGTCGTTAGGACGCAGCAGTGTCTGATCGCTAACTGATCGCCAACCTGGTCGTTCAGCTGTTCACCCACCGTCACGTTGCGGATGCCTGGACTGTTTTCACACCTCGGCTGCCTAGGGCTTGACCGTCTTTCACCGGTACCAGTAAGTGTGCTACATTAGCCTTATTCCCCCCGGTGTTAATTGTTCTGTAAGTCCCTGCCTTAGCAGCCAGCGTGTAATAATTACCAAGTCTGACTGTGTGTGACTGTCTCCTGCTCTGGACCTATAGTGTGCTGTATAGCCCTATGCTTCCTGTTCTGTGAAGACTCCTGTCATTATCTCAGCAGCTTGTGTTAACACCTTTTCACCGTAAATAAACTCACTGAAAAACTCACTGGTGACTCTGTGTGCGTCTTATGCTGGCTCGTGAGGGCCAGTGCATGACAGTACACTGCTGCCCAAACAGCGTTTACGGTGACGCCAACCTGAGACGCTATTCACCAGTGAGTTTGAGTTTTGGACGTTGCTTTTCCCTGTCTGGGTCCTGTGTATGTGAGGAATGCCGTCACCGAAGAGCCACGTGCTGACGAGTGTTTTGGAAGCCGTGGATGAGCTACTCATCTTCGCTTCCATGTTGGACTATGACCACGGCATACATTGGTACCTGGACGCCGCCGAAGATGTTCTCTGTAATCTCTCTCCCCGCTACGCCAACCACCCGGAAGTCAACGCGAGGAGGGAGGACATCGCCGCACAACACGAATTATTCCTGATGATGGAGGAGGAACGCGGCATGGAGCAGGTGAAGAGGCACTCCTGCTCTTCGCCTATGGATCCTGATCCTGCCTTCAATCCTTTTCGGGAGTTCGCACCATCTGGGGGCCGGCGAAGGCGTCGGCGTCACGGCCGGGCGCATCTTCGGCAAGCTCCTGCTCCGGATCCAGTTCCGGGCCGCCGGGATGACCCCCTCAACCAGCCAGCTGCTGAGAGTGAGCTGAGTCCTGTTCCGGTGGGCTCCGTTCTTGGATCCTTTTTTACCATCCAGCGAGCGAGGGAAGGAGCAACGTCCGCTACAGCTGATAACATCCTCCCCCCGGGAGACAGGCAAGTCCAAGTTCACTTTCCTAGTAATAATAGTGATCTGTCTTGTCTGACTCCTGGGGGTGAAGCTCAGGGTTCGCAGCTCCCTGAGTTTTTTTCCCCAGCTGTAGCCTTTTGTATTAAACCTGCTGCCTCTGTGTCTCCTCCTGCGGAGCGGTCCTCGGCGTCAGTCCCACGCCGTCAAACGAGGGGGAGGCCTGCAGCTCTGGGAGATATCCCGGTCCTGCAGCCTTGTTTTGGACAGAGGAGGAGAACGGACTGCAGTGAGGAGCCAGAGCCGACGAGAGAGCGTCCCCAGGGTTCCTCAGGGATGCAGCCCGAGTCAGCAGGTCCAGGGTCCTCTGCCCCCACGCCATACGGGTTATTGGCGTGGACGCCAGCGCATGAGGATCCAGCTGCAGAGACCATCAGGCCGGCTGTGGAACCTGACACAGCCGAGTGGGAGCCCGACGACGAGTTTCTTCTTGAACCTGGATCGGCGAAGTCCTGGACGGCTCCAGAGCCCAAGTGCAGGCAAGTGCTCTTTCTTGTTTTCCTGTATGGTGTGTTAGAGCATTTTTGCCTGCCTCACGGGGAGGCGAGTGAGGGGCAGCCGGCCGCTGCACCCGAGCTCGTCTCGCTGGGCTCTGGCGCTGCCGGTGGAACTGATCCCGGTCCTCTCTTGTGTTCTGAGCACCTCCACAGCGTTACCGGTCCGGAGCCAGTCAAGGTCACGGGACCGGGGGTTCCAGGTTCGGAGATGGAGGTCGTCGCCGGAGCAGTCCTGACCCGGTCGGGGTCCGACGCGTGGGCCGAGGTGACCCGGTCGGGGTCCGACGCGTGGGCCGAGGAGACCCAGTCGGGACCCGTCCTGACCCAGTCGGGGTCCGACGCATGGGCCGAGGTGACCCAGTCGGGGTCCAACGTGGGTGCAGCGGTGACCCAATCGGGGCCCGTCCTGACCCAGTCGGGGTCTGACGCATGGGCTGAGGTGACCCAGTCGGGGTCCAACGTGGGTGCAGCGGTGACCCAATCTTGGCCCGTCCTGACCCAATCGGGGTCCGACGAGGTCCAGTGGGGGTCCAGCGCAGGTGCGGCTGCGACCCAATCAGGATTCGAGGGGGTCCAGGTTTTTGGTTGTCCCCCTCTCAGGAGCCACCAGCTGGGGGCCATTAGTGGGTTTTGTTTGGCAGATCGGCGCTCTCCTGTTTTGTTGTTTTCAGGTGAGCGGCTGCATGCAATCCCTCCATGGTCCTGTTGGTTGTGGGATAAGGGTCGGCCACCCGAGGAACTGCTTGGAGCATTCGGCGTCTTGGGTTGGCCACCCAATAAACTGTGTGTGTTACGGGGTGACCTGGTTCGACCACCAGAGGACGTATTCCTGGGGGCATGGGACTGGGGCAGGCCACCTGACTGTTCATGTACTGTGGGATTTTCTGTGGGCCCATATGGTGCCAAATCATGTTTTGTACGTCTAGCAATTTTTTGTTGTTTATCTAAGTCATAGTCTTAGTCAAGTCCGAGCAATTTTTGATTGCTTCTTGTTTCCTTGTAAGTCTTTGTCAAGTTCGAGCAATTTTTAGATTGCCTCTTGTTTTTTTTTTCTTGTGAGCCAAAGTCTTAGTCATAGTCAAGTTTGAGCAATTTTAGATTGTCTCTTGTTTTTTTTTTGTTTTGTTTTTTTTGTGAGCCACAGTCATTGTCTTAGTCAAGTCGGAGCATTTTTGTTGATTACCTCTTGGTTTTTTTTGAGGGCCATAGTTTAGTTTTAGCCAAGTCAGAGCAATTTTGGATTGCCTCATGTTTTTTTTTTTTTTTCTGGGAGCCACAGTCTTGTCATAGCCTAGTTCAGTCATGTATTTTCTTTCCTTTGTTTTTTTTTTTCCCCCAGAGTCATGTGTTTGTATTTATTTCTTGTATGGTTTTCTTGTCTGGTCTTTGTCTTGTTCTTGGGTTGGTTTCTCTCCCTCCGCACCTGTCCCCCAACCTCCCACCCTGGGGGGGCGGGGGGGGCAGGGTGGTTCCTTTGGGCGTTCGGAGTCCGCCCGTGGAGGGAGGGTACTGTTATGACCCGAGCGTCGGTTCTGATCGCGCTCGGGTTAAAGTTATGTCTCGCTGCCGGCCTTGACAGCTGCGGGCGGTATTCTGGCCTCTCCGGGCTCTTATTGTGAAAGTGCTCGGTGGGGCTTCCGCCTGTCAACGGTCGGCCAGCTGTGTGTCATCATTGTCATTAGTACCTTGTCTATTTAAGCTGAGCACTGGCGTCGTTAGGACGCAGCAGTGTCTGATCGCTAACTGATCGCCAACCTGGTCGTTTAATTGTTCACCCACCGTCACGTTGCGGATGCCTGGACTGTTTTCACACCTCGGCTGCCTAGGGCTTGACCGTCTTTCACCAGTACCAGTAAGTGTACTACATTAGCCTTATTCCCCCCGGTGTTAATTGTTCTGTAAGTCCCTGCCTTAGCAGCCAGCGTGTAATAATTACCAAGTCTGACTGTGTGTGACTGTCTCCTTCTCTGGACCTATAGTGTGCTGTATAGCCCTATGCTTCCTGTTCTGTGAAGACTCCTGTCATTGATCTCAGCAGCTTGTGTTAACACCTTTTCACCGTAAATAAAGTCACTGAAAAACTCACTGGTGACTCTGTGTGCGTCTTATGCTGGCTCGTGAGGGCCAGTGCATGACACCGTCACCAAGTCTTGTAAGATGTTGAGGTACCGCAGTGTGTTGTTGGATGTAAAATACCGTCACACTCTACCTTTTAACATATGATCAAACCTTTCAATCACAGAGGCCTTGAGATCACTGGCCGTGGAAAATTGTGTTATACCATGTTTTTCCATTAAAGCCTCAAAACTTTAGTTGAAAAATTCTTTCCCCGCATCGGTTTGTAGTTTGACCGGTGTTTGGCTTTCTTCAAAAATGGATTCAAGGGCCCGTACCCCCTCAGCGGCCGTCTTTCTCTTCAGAGCCCGTACATACGCTTTCTTGGAAAATACATCTATAATCGTTAATAAATAATTGCATCTGTCGTTATATTCTGCTAAAGCCTGCATATCGCATGTATTGGCTTGAAATTGGTTTAACGGTCATGGTGTGGAGAGCGTGAAATGATGAGGCTGAATTTATTTCTCAATTCAGGTTTATTAACAATCACGTGTCTCCAACATCCTCTCAAACAGAAAAGAGAACCAACTTCCCACATCTCCCCTTCTTATACCCGGGACATCAAAGTACAGAGTCACATTGTCATTCAATCCCCAGAGACAATACATCACCCCCCAGGTCTTCTCTTCTCCACCTAAAACCCTGGTGGTCAGGAAGTCTTCTCAGAGCCATTTCTAAAGACACATCTCACACCCGACTGTTATCCCCAGGAGGTCCAGACTTATTGTTCCTTCTAAGACGTGAGGTAACAGTAATATACATATGCAGCCTAAGCATCTCAAATATGTGTGCCACAGTGGGACAAAAACTTTGTTTCTAGGAAAATGTACTCTGGCAGGTTTGTGTAAAGTGTAAGCATCCTGTTCGGATAAAAACTTTTTGACGTTTTCAACCCCGACCTTCTCCCCCGTTTCATCTTGCACGCCCCTGCGGAGTCATTCTACACCTCCGAAGCTGCCTGGGTGTGCGGGGCTATAATACACCATTTTCATGAAGCGTGTCTGATATGATGAAACCAGAATGAGGAAAAAAAGACAGGACAGAAGTTCTTTATTCACCTTCTCTTAATTAAACGTCTTTATACCAGTGTTACAACGTAGCGATGGATGTGTGAAAAACACTTTTGATCAAAGATTTAAAAAATAACCATGAAGGGAAAAACAATTTCTTAAAAATAACCTAAAACTAACATCTACACACGATAAAATGTGTGAAAAATAAACAAAAAAAAAATCTAACTCTAGCGCTACAAAATGTTACAGAAACTTAGCATCCACCTTTTATAACAGATAAAGTTTGAGCTAGGACAGATTGATCTACAGTATTATGAATGACGTTGTGTATTTTCAGGAGTTCACCAAAGACATCGATAGGGTGTCTGGCTTGCAAAAGTTCTGCGGTAACATCAACAAACAAAGCATAGAATGTGAGTAGATGACTAGGTCCAAGAGGGTTGTTTTCCATTCCTTTAATGATTTCTCTAAAACTGTGGGAGAGGTTGAAGTTGCACTCAGTCACACAGACCTGTACCAATCTTTTCCATGATGTATCAATGGATAGAGTCCGTACTTTTTCTAGCAGGTTTTCCAGTCTCTCAAACTCTACGTTGCCCCTTACACTGCCTAAATTTTTATTTACACTGCTATCAATAACACAATACAAGAGATTTGCTAAGTGAAGAGAGTTAAGATGGCTCTCAAACTTGTTCCAGTTTCTCGATGAAACTCCCCAGTCTCCACATTTTTCTTTTAGACGTCCCAAAACAAAAGATTTAGTCACAGCTCTGTCGCTTTCTAGAGATGGGCCAGGCTGATCTTATTCTCTCCAACCAGTTTCTCGTACATATAGTGGATGACTCTGGTCGATTGTAGCTCCAACAGAAGAGTCTGGGCTGTAGTTTTGATTTGTTGGTCGTCAGCCCGAATGCTGTGGAGTTGTAAGAGGTGTTGGATGGCTGGAATAAACCCCGATGTATAGAGTCTCCCCATCAACCAGTAAAAGTTTTCCTGGTAGAAACCCTTGGTGATCACATCCAAGCATTGATGCTGCCTCTGACTGGGGTGATTAATATGACACCCCACGCATTTCTCATGCTGGTACTCCTCCAGAGATTTGGTGAGCAGATGGAGCACGGCCAGTTTTACAACTCTGAAGAACACGTCACTCATCCACCCATCAGGTTGGTCTTCTGCAGAGGTTATTGATGTTGTTGGTGAAATGGGGCTCGGTAATTTAGGTGAAGGGTGTGGGATCAGACACTCCCCACAGTCACACTAAACGTCTGTAGAACTTGGAGCTTTAGGATGGTTGATATCATCCGTGTCCAGTTCCAGAGTCTTAGAGAGGGTGATATCTGCGACGACCAGGCCCTGAGCCACAGTGTTTGGAAGATGTATGGATCGTAGAGGGTATTGGCTCTCTGGGATCTCCACTGACAGCGGGGGCTCTGGGAGCTCTGTGTGTTGCACGTGTCCAGGGGCCTGTAGGGTCTGCTCAGGCTTTAGGATCTCTGGGTCTGCAAGGGCTGTTGTGATTGTGGGACTGGAGTGAACCATTTCTCCGCTGGTTCGACGTTCAAGGTTTTGATTTTGGAATAAGGACCCCAAAACTTTGAAGGATCCCGATCCGACTTTGCAGAGGTAAGGGCGATATGTCTGGTGGTGTAGTTTCTCTTTGGATTGCTCATGGTTTTACCGATGGTGGTCAATATCTGCCATGGAGCTTCTGCTTTTAAAGCATGTAGGGATGAGGGAAATTTACTCCTCAATGTGTGTGTGTGTGCGTGCGTGCGTGCGTGTGTTTGAACAGCAGGATCTGCTTGTTCAGCCTGGGATGTGGAAAATCACTTTCACCATTTTATTTTGTTAAAATTTAAATCAACCAACATTCCATTCTCACTCTAGTCCCTCACAGCACGGGTCAAAGGTTATTCGCCTTTCAGCTCAATAAACAATGCAGCTTTTTATCCATATATAACTAATATCCCATTCTCATGCTCACTCTATAGAAAATCAACTAATTAGCCGTGTCAGGTCACAGGTCAGGTCAGGTCAAAGGTCATGCCTTTCATCTTGAGAACAATAGACCTCTCAAAACAGAGAACAATAGACCTGTCAAGTTTGACAAGAAGTACCCCCTTTCTTCCTGTCTTGGTATCCTCTCTGAAGAGCTAGAGCAGGTGGTCGGGGAGAAGGAAGTCTGGGCTTCTCTGTTTCAGCTGCTGCCTCTGCAACCTGAACCTCCAGAAAAGTGGTAGAAGATGGATGGATGGATGGAATGGCACATGTCAGCGTCCTGGACTGAAGGTGTGGTGTCTCTGTGATGGCCCCACTGACAGTCTGGATGTCTGGTCTGCATTTCAGATACTGGTTCACCTCCAAACAAAAATAAAAAATTTTAAGAGTAATGCTTTTAACATGTAATCACTCACATGATACATTTAAAATATAAATACATGAAGACAATCCTGTGATAACTTAAGCATAATGTAGTAATTTCATATTAATAATAATAGTCAAACTATAATCCTGTATATGAAAACATCATGTTAAACAATACATTTATTGCCATAAAGTGTAGAGAAAGTGGAGACTCCATTTTTGCTAAGAGATGCCATGATAAAGTGCAGTGGAGTCTGCAGCCCTGCTGGTGTAGAACATAAAGCACCAGCTAAGGTAGCTGTGAGCAGATCAACTGTTAAAAGTCTTAACGCAAAGGGTCTGATACACAAGGAGCACTGATGTAATAATCACACCTGTACAGGCAACACAGACAGTTACAATCAGCTACTTGGCATGGAGAAGCCGTGGACAGTCTACTCCATGGGTCGGGCTCCTGTTCTGCTCCTGTTCAGCCCAGTGGGAAGAAATGCCATTGTTGGTGGCGGCTTCTCCTGTACCGAGTATGGAGTCAAGCCAGACTCTGCCCACGGCGAGCTCATTTTGCAACCATTCTGGAGAAACGGTGACAAACAGACAGCAGCTGGCAGAACACACCTGTCCCCACTCTCAGTGATCAGATTACCAGGAGAACTGCCCCTGGTACCCGTTGTCCAGTGGTGAGGAGCTAATCCCTGTGCTCCCCCCACATCAGCTCCTACCTCTGTGGTTAAACATGATTATTTTTTATAGCAACAAGTTGTTGTTTACCCTCTAAATATGTATTTTTAATGTATTGGTCCAGGGGTGTCAAACATATGGCCCATGGGCCAAACCCAGCCACTAGGGGGTCCAGAATTTTCTGTGAATTTACAGCTTTCTTTCTAGTAAATTTCTGACCTTTTCTATTGATTAGAAAAGTTCACATAAATTTGAGACATTTTTCTCCTTAAGATGAGACTTTTTCTAATCAGTTTTCTTTTTTCTTTTCTTTTTTTCTGGTGAAAACAGGTTAGATGAAATCCATCAGCAACTACTAATGATGGAGTGCAGCCATGAAAGGGTGTCCCAATTCATAGGGACAGGCAAAGAGGTAGGGGTACAACTGAGAACTGGGACACACACAGAGCCACCTTAACTTGCCATGAGGCCCTGGGGCTGAGAGGTTTTGTAGGTCCACCCATCCCATCCTCCCAACAGAATTTCAGTTTATAAACGTGTAATAGCTATGTTTACGTTTCTCTTGGACGTACAATGGCAAGAAAACATAACTATACTGCAAAAACTCAAGGCAGTGGCTATGAATATGGAATCTGTATCCCTATACAAAATTTCTATTGGTGCAGAAGAGTTGACAAAACCTTTTCAGATCAACTCCAAGCCGACTGCTGCTGTGGCGTAGGTAGATAGTATGTTGGGCCTGTGATCAGAAGGTTGCTGGTTCCCATCCTGCTCTCGGCACCTTGTCCAAACCATTTTACTTGATATGAGATGATATTTACACTTAAAATTAAGAGGTTAGGCTTGAGATTTGGGAGAGGGTCAGGTTGAAAAGGTAGTAGATAGATATCAAAATATTGAGACAAATAAATGCCTCAGATTTCCATATCTGTAGTCTGCTGCTTTCAAGATACGCATTAATAGAATGTACTGGCCAATCGGATTTGAGCTGTATCTGTAACAAGAACTCTATGGGTACAGTTCCATAGCCAATGCCAAAAGTCAAATATAAGTAAGATGAACCATCTTAAATTAAGGCTGTATATGCTTGTTTTTTGTCTAAGATATTTATTCTTGCTGTGCAGTTTTTGTGTGAGAAAATTTTGCATGCTTTCAGAGAGTTTTAACTTGTTCTAAGCAATTTGATGAGCCAAATTTTCTTGCTCTGTTGGCAGATAATTTTACTTAAAATAAGCAAAAATTTTCTGTCAATAGATAACTGTTATGTATAGAAAAACAGTAGTAATATAGCGGCCTGGGATTTATTGGGGAATAGAGGGGGCTGGCGGCCCACTCTTCCGGTGGTGACGTTAGCCGGGGTATAAAGGCTAGGGGCGGAAGGGGCACGTCCTCTTTCACCGCTGACGCCTGGACAGGGAGCGCTGTAGCCTACAGCTGTACTACAGTAAGCTGGATAATAAACTACATTGACTGCCTTCCGCCCTGCTTCTTATTTATGGTAATTATGGACACAACAATAACTTTAGTTAAAACTGGGGAAAAAAATGTATGCCAAAAAAGTAAGATTAAATCAAGTAAAAATCAACAATTAAAAATCTATCTTAAAGCAAGTAAATTCTTACAGAAAACTGAACAAAAAAGTTCTTGTCAAAATTATTTTGTCAGAGGAAAAACAAGCATATAGCCTTGATTTAAGATATTTTATCTTACTAATATTTCATTTGTTTTGCAGTGTGGCAACTATTGGTTACTTTGTGGTGATGTGAAAATGACGAGGCAGCGTTCTCTCTCAAAGTCAGTTTTATTCACAGCACCATCATCTCAAAGCAGAGAAAGAGAATGACGCAAGTAAACTCTCGTCCTTATATATCAGGAACTTCACACTTCACAGATCACATGTCACACAGACCACCTTGCATTATAAAGACAGTCACAATGCATTTCTCTCCATGATATCACTTCCACTGTCTCCAAAGCATCCCTTCCTTAATCTTTTAATTGAACCCCCCACAGTCTCAAGCCTTGCATACCAAGGCTAAGATCCCTGCAGCTTCCTGCCTTTGTTCTGACCTAAAATGTGAGTCACAAAACAGGTCCGACAGGTCCCATGTGTGTGTCCACCACACAAAGCCCCCCCAGCATTTTAGACACACAGAACAACAAGAGAATAACCACATGCATGCCGTGACCCGGTTTTGCCGGGTCTTTCAGAGACAAAAGATCAAGAAGGCTGCAGGACCTGATGGTGTGTCTCCGTCCTGCCTGAGAGTCTGCTCCAACGAGTTGGCCCCCATCTTCACCCGGATCTTTAACAGATCACTGGAGCTGCGTGAAGTGCCTTCCTGCTTCAAACGCTCCATCATCATTCCAGTTCCCAAGAAACCCTCTATTACAGGATTAAACAACTACAGACCTGTTGCCCTGACCTCTGTGGTCATGAAATCCTTGGAGAGATTGGTGCTGAACCACCTGAAGGTCATCACAGGCCCCCTGATGGACCCACTGCAGTTTGCCTACCGGTCAAACAGGTCAGTGGATGATGCAGTGAATATGGGACTACATTACATCCTGCAACACCTCGACTCCCCAGGGACGTACGCCAGGATCCTGTTTGTCGACTTCAGCTCAGCGTTCAACACCATCATCCCAGGCATTCTTCATCAGAAACTCCTCCAGCTCAAGGTGCCCCCCTCCACCTGCCAGTGGATCTCCAGCTTTCTGACTGACAGGTGGCAACAGGTGAAGCTAGGGAGATTTACATCCAGCTCCCGAAAAATTAGTACTGGCGCCCCCCAAGGATGTGTCCTTTCCCCACTGCTCTTCTCCCTCTACTCCAACGACTGCACCTCAGAGGACCCTTCGGTGAAGCTCCTGAAGTTTGCGGACGACACCACAGTCATCGGTTTGATCCGGGATGATGATGAGTCTGCATACAGGCGGGAGGTGGAGCAGCTGATCCTCTGGTGCAGCCAGAACCATCTTGAACTTAACCCAGCCAAAACGGTGGAGATGACTGTGGATTTCAGGCAACACCCCCCTTCATTCCCCCCACTCACCATCCTCAACAGCACAGTGTCCACTGTGGACTCCTTCAAGTTTCTGGGTACCACAATCTCCCGGAACCTGAAGTGGTCCTCCCATATTGACACTGTCCGGAAAAAGGCCCAGCAGAGGTTTTTTTTTTCTGCGTCAGCTCAAGAAGTTTGATTTGCCTCAGGAGCTGCTGGTTGTCTTCTACACCGCCATCATCCAATCTGTCCTCTGCTTTTCCATCACTGTCTGGTTTGGATCTGCCACTAAACAGGACAAGACCAGACTGCAGCGGATCATTAAGTCTGCGGAGAGGATCATTGGTACCGACCTACCCTCCATTGAGAACTTATATCGGTCCATAACCAGGAAACGGGCGGGAAACATCTGTGCTGACCCATCACACCCCGGCCACAAACTGTTTGAACTTCTATCTTCTGGTCGTCGTTACAGATCACTGAAGGTCAAAACCACCCGTCACAGGAACAGTTTCTTTCCTCAAGCCATCACTCTGATGAACTCCTAACATTCACCTAGTCCTACCTGTTGCTGTACTCATGACTTTTCATCCATTATTACATTGCACATAACTCTCACACTGCTTTTTACTTCATTCACATTATATCACTGAATCTGAGTCCACATTGAAATATTGTGTGATTGTATATTTTTTCATATATTTCTGCAAAGTGTGGTTAGTCCGAGTAAATAACTGCATATATTCCTGTATATATTTGCATCCTTTTATAGAAACGTGGACAGACTGTAATTTACTGTACATACTGTGGTTGTCATTGAATCCTTATTTAAATCCTTCACCTGAACAACGAGAGCAAGTTTTTAGCCAAAGTCAAATTCCTTGTATGTGTTGTGCATACTTGGCCAATAAAGCTGATTCTGATTCTGATTCTGATTCTGATAGCATCAATACACATCAGTCCACATGCTGTATAGGCTTCAGCCTCCTGCCGTATCTGCTGTAGTTGGGGTTCAACGTCTCTGCGGCGCTGTCACGCTGGGGGGTTTCCGTCTGGGGGCGAAAACCCTTTGTCCGTCTCTGCGGGTGTTCTGGGGAAACATTACTGTGGGAAACATTACTGTGTGAAGCCCACCGTGGTGGTCTACCTCGCCGCGGGGCCTTTGCCAACAGCACTTGCCCATCTGCCTCCACAAAAGCGGGTTTAAGTCTGTTTATGCCAATTTTCTCTTTCCTACCACCCAAATCTATCAAAAACTGCTTGTCCCCTGTTTCTAGCACTCTGAATGGCCCGTCATAAGGCGGTCGCAGCGGGGTTCTGTGCGCATCGTGTCTAACAAAAACAAACTCTGCGTTCTTCAAAGTTTTAGGCACAAAAACGCGCGGAAAACTGTGGTGCGTGGGGCCGGGCAGCGTGCTTGATTCTATGTTACTCCGCAACAGCTGAGACGGGGAGGCGTTTGGCGCAGGGTTATCTGGGAGAAACTCCCCAGGCAGCCGGAGTGGCTGCGCAAACATGAGCTCCGCTGGGGAGGCATCTAGATCCTCTTTAGGCGCAGAACGCAACCCCAATAACACCCATAGTAACTTGTCAACCCAATTTGTATCCGTCAGTGATGCTCTGAGAGCCGCTTTCAATGACCTATGAAAACGTTCGCATAACCCGTTAGCCTGCGGATTGTACGCGGTTGTGCGGTGAATTGTGACACCCAGGCTGCGGGCCATTGTCGATCAAAGCTCGGACACAAATTGAGGGCTTCTGTCAGACATAATGTCCGACGGAACGCCGAAGCGCGCCACCCAAGCTGTTAAAAACGCGCGCGCCACCTCCTCGGCCGTGGTTGAAGCCAGCGGGACCACTTCAGGCCAGCGCGTGGTGCAGTCCACCATTGTCAGAAGGTGTGTGCACCCCTGTGACGGTGGGAGGAGTCCCACGAGGTCCACATGAACGTGATCGAACCTCTTGGCCGGAATGTGAAACGGTTCCAAAGGAGCCCTCGTGTGCCTGTGTACTTTGGCTCGTTGACACACCGTGCAGGCTGCTGCCCACTCTTTGACTTGTTTGCGGAGGCTCAGCCACACAAATTTCTCTCCCACCATTTTGACCGACGCGCGCATTCCAGGGTGCACCAAAGAATGAACCGAGTCAAAGATGCGGCGGCACCACACGGCCGGTACTACTGGACGCGGCCGTCCAGTGGAGACATCGCAGATTGGGGGGGCATACCGTCTTGCAGCACCCTGCTCTCCAGCCTTAACCCTGTTGGTCCAGACTGGAGCACGCGCACGTCCACGTCATTAGCCTGCTCCGCGGCCATGGCTGCATAATCTACCCCTACGCTCACTGGGGCCGCCACGGCACGCGAGAGGCAATCTGCCACTACATTGAGTTTGCCCGCCACGTGCTGAATATCAGTGGTAAACTCTGATATCACAGCCAGCTGTCTCTGCTGCCGGCCTGACCACGGTTCAGAAACCTTGGCCATCGCGAATGTTAGCGGTTTGTGGTCAACAAACGCGGTGAAAGTGCGTCCTTCCAGCCAGAACTGAAAGTGGCGGATGGCCAAATGGAGAGCGAGCAGCTCCCTGTCGAACACGCTGTATTTACGTTTGCTATCACGCAAGGTCCTGCTGAAAAATGCGAGGGGCTGCCAAACCCCGGCTACATGTTGCTCCACGACCGCCCCTATGGCCACCTCTGATGCATCAGTGGTGAGCGCTATGCGGGCCGTTGGGTCTGGGTGTGCCAACAACGCAGCCTTTGCCAAGGCTGCTTTCACCTCCGAGAACGCTTGGTCCCGCTCCGGGGCCACTCGATCTTATCCGCGGGTTTCTTTTTTTTTGAGCACGGCATACAATGGCTGCATGAGTTGCGCTGCGCGGGGGAGAAAACGGTTATAAAAATTCACCATTCCCAAAAACTCCTGTAACGCCCTGACCGTCTGCGGCCGGGGAAAATCTGCCACCACGCGCACCTTGTCAGGCAGCGGAACTGCTCCTTTGGGGGAGACGTGGTGTCCCAAAAAAATCGATCTGCGCCACCCCGAACTGACACTTCGCTGGGTTGATTATTAACCCGTGATCTCCCAACCTTCGGAAAACTGTGGCCAGGTGTTTTTCGTGTTCGTCTTTGGACGCGCTGGCTACTAAAATGTCGTCCAGGTAGACGAACACGAAAGGGATATCGCGAAGCACCGCGTCCATCATGCGTTGGAACGTCTGAGCAGCCCCTTTAAGTCCGAATGGCATGCGTAAAAACTCGAATAGGCCAAATGGAGTTATTACCGCTGTTTTGGGTATGTCCTCAGCGCGCACTGGGACTTGGTGAGTGCCCCTGCCAAATGAATGGAAAAATCTTGGATATGTGAGATTGGGTAGCGGTCGTGCGCTGTAGCGTTGTTTAACCTGCGGAAATCCCCGCAAGGGCACCATGATCCGTCAGCTTTCGGGACCATGTGTAGGGGAGAAGCCCACGGACTGTTTGAACGTCGGATAATGCCCAACCTCTCCAGGTTGGCGAACTCCTCGCGCGCTATGGCCAGTTTAACTGCATCCAAGCGCCGAGCTTTTGCAAAAACGTGCGGTCCGGTAGTGGTAATAAAATGCTCCACCCCGTGCTTAGTGACTGTTGCCGAAAATGTGGGGACCGTGAGTGCTGGGAACTGAGTGAGCAGTGTGTGGAACTTACCGCCTGCTGCTGTGACGTTGGCTTGTGCTGTTGGCGGGGCCACTCGCGCTGTACAGGGGATAGAATCAAAAGAAAGTGCATTAACCAGGCGCCTGTTAGCGAGATCAACCAACAACCCATGTGAGCACAAAAAAATCAGCCTCCAACATATTGAAATTTACTGTTGCTACAACAAAAGTCCACTCAAATGTGTAGAGACAGGAGCAGAGTCTTCTCACCAAAGGTCTTAATCTCCGAGCCGTTCGCTGCCGTCACCCGGGGACCTCCGGAACCAGCTAGTCTGTCCGCATAGGAAGGTGTGATGAAACGACAAGGAAATGCCTCCCCGAGCGTGCGTCCGACAAGTAGAGCAGCTTGTTCTCTTCCCCGAGGGCCGCGGCTGCTACCGGCCCCCGGTCTTGGCGTTTCCCGAACGCCCGAACTGGCACGGCGGTACACACTTGCGTGCCCTCTCTGCGAAGCGGCGATAGTAGAAACAAAGGACGTCCGGTCCACGTTCCCTGGCCCCTGCCGCCGCCGTCGTCGGTGAGTCTGGCACCGCTGCCTCTGGCCCCCTGTCGTCTCCGGTCATCGCGTCGAGTTCTGCTGCAGCGGCCGTGGCTGCGCGCCGCTTGGTGGCGTTGACAATCCGCTGCGCCTCTTGGCCCAGTGCGTGGTAGTCCCGTAGGGCCAACAGTGGCGAAGTGGCCAGGGTCGCTCTCGCTGCTGACGGTAGAGTTCTGAGGAAGAGGTGGGTGAAAATGAAATGATCGTCGTCAGAGTCTTTCAACCTCAACAACTTCTCCATCAGGCTCGTGGGCATGTCGTTTTCCCCCTCTGTCAGCACCAGGAGCATCTCTGCTCGCTCCTCCACCGAGGGGGTGAATTGCTGGATGAGTGCAGCCTTCAACGTGCCGTATTTGTCGCTATCCGGCGGCTGGTCGATCAGGCTCTCCACATGCTGGGCTGTGTTGTTGTCCAGCTTTGCGACTACGTGGTAGAATTTCGTGGCATCTACCGATATCCCCCGGAGGTTGAACTGCGCCTCAACCGCGTTGAACCAGGAGCGCGGATTGTTCTGCCAGAAGTCCGGTAGCTGGACTGTAGCGGCATTCGCTTGGCTGGGGGCTCCTGACGCGGCTGGCCCGGGGGAATTTTCTTCTTGCATTATACGTCTCGGGTCACCAGTGTGGTGATGTGAAAATGACGAGGCAGAGTTCTCTCTCAAAGTCAGTTTTATTCACAGCACCATCATCTCAAAGCAGAGAAAGAGAATGACACAAGTAAACTCTCGTCCTTATATATCAGGAACTTCACACTTCACAGATCACGTCACACAGACCACCTTGCATTATAAAGGCAGTCACAATGCATTTCTCTCCATGATATCACTTCCACTGTCTCCAAAGCATCCCTTCCTTAATCTTTTAATTGAACCCCCCACAGTCTCAAGCCTTGCATACCAAGGCTAAGATCCCTGCAGCTTCCTGCCTTTGTTCTGACCTAAAATGTGAGTCACAAAACAGGTCCCACAGGTCCCATGTGTGTGTCCACCACAACTTCAGCATAAACACAAAAGTCAGTCTAATTTCTCTTATTTACACACACACACACACACACACCAGCATCATGAACAGCATCACAGCCTAAATACCAGACATCAGAGGATGATGGTCAACAATTAAAGTCTAATGATGACCGCAGAATACCTGATTGAAACAATGCACAACAGCAGCAACCAAAAACCTGCACACGTGATTGGAAAGCACTACAAGAGTGTGAATTACCTATCTAGAAGTGTTTTCTTCTGGTCTTCTTTAAAAAATCCTTCATTATGTCCTTTCAGTCCAGCTCATGAAGAACATCATATGGACATCAGTGTGAGCTTCCACAGTCTGTTTTAAGTAGCATGCTTAATCCAGCCTACCTTTTTCTTACAAAGTTTGGAGTCCACTGTCCCATGCACAGCTGCCTGATGGACTTTCCCAGCGACCGGGCATTTTCTTGTGCTGGTCCCCATCTCAGCTTGTCTTCTCCACTGGCTTGCTGTCTTTTGGCAGGATCTGGCGGCACTGTGGAGGAACAAATAAGTTGAGGCGAGACACAACGAGCTGAAGGTTTCAGAGTTTTATTCTTCCATCATCATGAGACACACTGTAGCGCTGTCGCTGTGCTGTGTGTGTGTGTGTGTGTGTGTGTGTGTGCGCTCTCTGAGACATGTAAAGTACGCTCTTTTATACAGACAAGAGAGAATGCATGGCACATTTACATATTGATATACATATCAGTCAATACATATCAATCGCGTGATTAACTGGCGCCGGACTTCCTCTCCTTAATCAGGGGATGTATAACAATAGTCATTGTTCTGGTTGTCCCCCTAGGGGCTCCCTGTCTGTATGCAAATTGTTCTGCTTCCTGCCCTAGCTGAGTGTGAAAGCTGAATGTCCATGTAGATTGTGGTGGGTCACCACAGGGCTCCCCCCCCCAGAACATTCAGCAGGGGGTGTGACCCCCCCCCCCCCCCGTTGTTTGGGCTCCAGTTCCAGTAGAACTGTCGGAGGGCATGTCAGTCTGTGGGGGGATTGGGGAGCGGTGGAAAAAACCAGTGTGCTCCGCTCCGAGTTCCAGCACGTTGAACGGCCGTGGATCGTGGGCGCACGGGCCGGTGTGCAGTCGTGCGTAATGGAACCAGACGGCGATCGGCCGGCTTACGGAGTGAGGCGCAGGAAAAGCCCTGTGCAGGAGGAGGGGGAAGGGGTGGGAGTAAGCGAGTGCCGGCCCGGGACATCAGAGGTGCATGGGCTGCGCAAAAATTGCATGTGGATCCGCAATGGTGAGGGACTTTCCTGGTAAACCTGGCGGAGATCCACAGCGGCTGTGAAAAAAAAAAAAAATTATCTGATTCCTCCCGCGGCTCGATCCAACAAGGATGTGGGGAAAGCAAGCCAAATTCCCCGAGGATGCGTAGCAGCTGTGAAACAACTGCAGCTGAGTGAGGGTGTGAGGCGGTTTGACTTTTAGGTGCGGGAAACAGACCTAAAGTCATCGGGGAAAGCAATCGGCTAAATTCCCATTGTGCGCTGCGGCTGAGAAACCCATACAAAGTCCTGTGTGTGGGCTGCACATCCACTCCAGGTGTGCGAGCAGCCCTGAAGGTTCCGAGAGTGGGGATCGGCTGTTTTTCCTCGGGCATGTGCAGCGGCGGAGGCCGATGTATCAGTCTGTGGAGCCGGGGGTTTTTTTGTTACTTATTTGTACCCGTAGGTAGACTTGGTTTGCAGTCTGGTGACAAGCCACCGGCTGCTGGTCGCTGCGTGCGCGAGCGCCCTAAACCTACATGTTTTTGGTATGCGGGAGGAAACCGGAGAAATCCCGGAGTAAACCCGCGCAACACGGGGAGAACATGCAAACTCCACACAGCTCACTGTTGGTCGGGGGCTGGGATCGAACCCACGATCTCATGATCCACGATCCATGACCAGGTTTGTCCCTGGTGTGTGGCGTGCGCCTGGCGCAGTGACCACATAGCTGGCATTTGTGCTGTCCTCGTATTCCTGCGGTGTGCATGTAGGGCTTCTGTGCACGGGAGGTGCACTGTCCCAAGTTTAGTCAGAGTTGGGGAGCTCAGTGGAAATCAGCACAGTCGGCGTCGATGATTGTCCCCTTTCAGGCTGCTTCCTTCGTTCGCTCGTGTCGTTCATGGTGTGTTTTGGTCCCAGCACTGCGCTCCGGTGAAGATGAAGAGGTTGCAGGCATTCTCTGGTCCTCTGTGTCCACAGCACGGTGAGAGGGAGGAGACGGTCATTCTCCCTCGTCAGGTCACCAGTGTGGAGGGAAGAGATCAGACGAGGGTCGCACCATGACGCGTTCTGGGGCTTTCCCGGTCAGGGTCATCTCCGGGGTGTTCGCCTCGTGTTCTGTTCTTCGTCAAGGGTCACCAGTGTGGAGGAACAAATAAGTTCAGACGAGACGCTACGAGTTGGAAGGTTTCAGAGTTTTATTCCTCCATCATCATGAGACACACTGTAGCGCTGTGCACTGTGCTGTGTGTGTGTGTGTGCATGTGTGTGCTCTCTGAGGCATGTAAAGCAAGCTCTTTTATACAGACAAGAGAGAATGCATGGCACATTTGCATACTGATATACATACTGTATCAGCCAATACAATCGCGTGATTAACTGGCGCTGGACTAAAGACACATTTGTCTATGAGCCATATGACATCATAAAGACACACTAGTCTAGGTATCGTGAGTGTCTATGTGATATCATCAAGACACATTTGTCTATGTACTGTCATATAGACATCATATCCACTCTATTAAAGCAAGAAATCTGTGTGTCTGTGTGTGTCTGTCACGTTTATAGGACATCATAGGCCGTCCTATGATGTTCAGGCAGAGATCATAGGCCGTCCTCGTCGGCCTCCGTCGGTCTATGATGACCATGGAAGACAATCCTAAACGTCTACTCTGCTGAAACAGCACCGCCTGTGGCTGAACAGGCTGATGCGCACTGGTGTTCTACCTTCCAGCGTTGGGCGTTGATAGGATTCAAGCCTGGGCAGGAAGATATGTCTTCATATCTCTCCACGTCACTGATGAAGCCAAAGGAACAGCAGGGCTGCTATAGTTTGGCACCAGCGCCGTCGCAGGAGCTGCCAGAACGATGTTGAGCACAACAGAGAACTGCCTTAGGGGCTCCGACTCCGGATTTTTCCTCAGGGTTGACTCCCGAAGCCTTTCCCGTGACCGGGTGTGCCGTGAGGCAGTGGAGGTTTGAAATCAGGGTTTACCTTCCCCTAGATGGGCTACCTTCCCAGGTTGACGAGCCACCATCTACCTGAAGCATCTGGTTTTAAGGTGCCAGAGATCCGCCCTCACCCCTTCTCCTATTAGTAAAAGCAGTTCCGCCGGGCTTAGAGACTAAATCACACGGGCAGGCTAGGAGTTGGACTTAGTTGTCAGAGGCTTTTCGAGACGCACGCCGTAAGGAGTATTTTATGAGCACTAGGAGCTTAACCCCAGTGCCGCTCCTGGCTATGACAACCTTGGAACCTAGGCCGTCCTATGATGTCCTATAAACGTGACAGATACGCACAGATACAGACATACAGAGATTTCTTGCTTTAATAGAGTGATGTTGTATTTTTGAGTTCTACTCCTGTTATGTTAGCCCTAGTTTGTTTTCACATATTCTGTATTGTTTCTTAGTATGATACATTTTCCTTTTTAAGTTCATTGTAGTTTTTTTTCATATTTGGGTTTGTCTTTATTTGCTACCACATTGTATTTGCCAGTTGTCTTCTCTTTCTTTCTCTCACCGGGGCTGCAGCTGTCAGGGGCTCTTCCGGGTTTTTCCCTGACTGTGAGCGGTACCCTTGTCAAGCTGTCAGCCCCGTCTCCTCTCCTCACGACTCACAGCTGATTTTCATCTTCTCCCCAGCCCACTCATGTGATTCACACTGGTTACTATTTGTGTTTAATTGTTTCTGGCCCTATTTAAGGGCAGTTATTACCTCCGCCAAGGAGGTTATGTTTTCATCGGCGTTGGTTTGTTTGTTTTTTGTTTGTTAGCAAGATAACTCAAAAAGTTATGGACGGAGTTTCATGAAATTTTCAGAGACTGTCAGAAATGGGGTATCCTACAGATGATTACATATTGGTGGTGATCTGGATCACCGTCCAGAAGAAAACCGCCCTTACAGAAAATGCGATTTTCGTGAATAACTACTGAACCACTAATCCTATCATTGTGAATCCAATTGCTAGTCATTTGTTTTCATGGTCAAGGAATCTGAAAACGTACAAACAAACACTGTATGGGGCGAACTGTGGCGCTTGGCGGAGGTCTGCGCTCTCCGACTGCTTTTCTAGTTCCTTTTTTGTTTGCTGGTGTCTTGATAAAGGATTGTTGGGTCAGAACCCTGTCCCCATTCTGGCATTTCGTTTGTATCCTGTGTTCTTTGCATCATTCGTAAGTTTGCTGTGTACACCATTAGTTTGTTCACAGTTGGACTTTTTGTTTTTGTCAATAAATTTCACAAACTGGGTTTGTTGCATGACAAAAGAGACTCCAACTCCTTTCCTCATACATAACGTTTTAGCGATGAGAGAAAATTATGGGGGCATATGGGCGACGTCCATCCCAGCTACCATTTCTGGAGTACCCGGGAGAGCCAGTGATCCTGTGGCTGAAGTGGGTGGCCATGTTCGAGGGTTATATCATGGTGCCGGGCTTAAGTAGACTCGACGGGAGACGAAGACAAGCACTTCTGGCCCACCATCTCAGCGAGGAAGGTCGAAGAATTCTCAGTACATTGAGAGACACGGACTGTTATGTGGTTGCTGTCGAGCAGTTGGCATAATATTTCGCCGAACAGACGAGGACCATGAAGCTGTGGGTAGCGAGTGTGTTGGCACCAAACGGAGCTAGGCTCATTAGCTCAGAGAAGATAATGGCCCACTCAGTGTCTATGGGCAAGTTAGCCACAAAGCTAACTGCACACCAAAAGCAAGCTCCAGGCTACCAGCTAGGCATCAAGATGGGACTGGGGCCGCAAGTGGAGGAGTCTCCGGTCACTGAAGATGGTGGGCCAACCAAGGAGTGCAGCACGGGACAGGACCCTAGCGCCGTTGAGCTTGACAGCACGGTGAGCTACGACAGCGGAAAGGGAGAGCAGCGACAGGAGTCATCCCGCAGCTGAACGCTGGACAGTAGGAGAGTGGGAACATGCAGGCTGCGAACCCTAGGAGGCAGCAGCGGCAGTCGGGCGCAGAGACAATGCAGTGGAGCACCTGGGACAAGGGTGCTGGGAGCAGCAACGAAGCGCCTGGGTCGGAAAGTGATGCCAACGAGAGAGACGCTGAGAGCCCCAGGAGAGAGCAGCTACAGCTGGGCACGGAGACAGCACAGTGAAGTGTCTACGACGAGGGTTCTGGGAGCAGCGGCAAGGCGCCTGGTTCAGCGAACGACCCCGGCGAAAGTGAAGCTGTAAACACCGGGAGTGAGCACCAGCAGCTGGGCATGGATACAGCACAGTGGAGCGCCCTGGATGAGGGTGCTGGGCATTATGGCAAGATGCCCGGGTCGGCAAGCGGCGCTGACGAGCAGGCTGCGGGTCTCCCCGGAGTTTGACCACAGGGGCTGGAGTGTTTGGAGCCACGACGGCAGTGTTGAAAGTGGTCAGGAACGGACCGACGAGCACGGGAGGATGGCATGCCGGACAGGAGCAATGCAGATCCGGAGGAGTGAGGCAGTCGGTGGTGAGAGGAGACATTTTGACAGAAGCTGGTTTTGATCCCAAAGGCAGACAGCGGCCAGGGGCACACATGCCATGGGGCTGCCCAGGGCCTCCAAGCCGGTGTTATCTTCAGTAGCCAGGGGCATGTATGCTTTGGGGGTGCCCTGTGACCCCGGGCCGGTTTTACCTCTGGCTGCCAGTGGACATTGGTGTCACATAAACACTGCAATGTAAATATGTATATATTATGCTGGTGTGCATATGAGTATGTATGATATGGTAGTGTTGTAGTCAAGACCACACCAACCGAGACCAAGACATTGTCGAGACTAGAGAGTATCGAGACCAAGACAAGACCAAGACATTTGGAGGCCGAGACCGAGACAAGACCAAGACTGTATATATCAAAGAAAAATCATAACAAAACAGAACAAAATGACCAGTATCTTTTTTTTTTATTTAAGTTTGCTTTTACATAAATGCAACAGCAACAAAAAAAAAAATTCTATGTTGTTTTCAAACCAGCAAAATGAAACAAATCTCAAATCTAAGCAAATTTGTTTTTTCACTTGTACAAATTACGCAGTTGTACTCATTAAAACTGCATTGTCCTGACAAGCCACGATAAATATGTCATTTCAGAAAGAAAAATTAAGAAAAAGTAAGGAATAACACCTAAATTAAATTAAATGAGTGAAAAAAATAACCCTGACATTTCTTTTCAGCAAGGTATTTTTTTTAAATAATTTTCTTGAACATGGGTCCCTTTGACATTTTGCATTTTGGTGCTTTGCCAGCCAACTTAGGTGCACAGCCATGAAGAACATTCACAGTAACAGAACTTTCACAACAACAAAGAAAGCCAGACACACATCATGCATCACTACATAGTTCATATATATTCACTTTTTTAAAATGAATGAAGTCAAATTTCACTTTGAATTACTGCTTTTAAACAATCTTTAATTTTTAGCATTACCTTTTTCGGAGTCTTTATTGTCTTAAAATATGCTTTTTAACTTTTTTGGTTTTACAATATATTTTTTCAAACAAATTTGATGAACGTACTCATTCAGTGTTATTGACTTTGAACTAGCTAGCACAGCATTAGCTTTCTAGCTCATGGCTGAGCCAAACGATCAACTTTCTGCAGCTGAAGACACTGTTGACCAGAAATATGTCCTGTTGGTCCCAACTAAAGTTCAGCCCATTTACTGGTGCAGTGAACAACGTTTCCATTGCATAAGAACCTCCCAAGTAACGCCAGTGGCCTCGACTAATACCTGGCGTGTTCATTGTTTGTTATTCTGCTATCTTGCTTTTGACAATGCTACGCAAGCTAACTTGGCTATAATATAAAGTCGGTGCTCTGAACGTTAGCAAAAAACGATCGTGGGAAGAAAAGAGCTTATTTTCGCACAATGTTTTAAGATGGGGTGTTGAAATTTTTTGATTTTAAGTTTCCCAGTGTAGCTAATTTACCGGTCTTTACGCTTCCTCTCAATGTGACGATAAAAGTTTGACGTTGTCCCAGCAGTTTCTGTGACTTGAGCACCGCAGAATTTACACACTGCAGAGTGTTTTCGCTTGCATGTCGTTTTGCAGATAAAGTCCTTATGGTTTTGGAAACCAAACTTAATGACTGATGAGTTTGCTGACATTTTTAACGGCTAGTTTCCCCGAAGGCGCAGCGTCTCCAGTCGTCTTCATTCACTCTCTGTGTACAGGGGGCGTGTCACTCCGTGTGTCACACTGCGTGACTGGGAAGGCACCAGCCTGCATTCTACTTTTCTCACTTATCACAGATCACTTATCACTGGCCTGGTCTCGACCAGTCTTGATCAAAAATCCCGAGTCCACCCTGTCCGAGACCGAGACAAGACCGAGTAAAAATGCCTTCGATTCCGAGACGAGACCGAGTAAAAATGCCTTCGATTCCGAGACGAGACCGAGACCCTTAAAAAGTGGTCTCGAGACCGGTCTCGAGACCAAGACCGATCTCAAGTACTACAACACTATGATATGGGATTATTTTATTTATTTCAAGAGATACAGCCCGGTTTTAGTTGTTTCGTGTGAATGTGATAGGATGTTTTATTACAGTTTATTATTCCCGGTTTTCTTAGTGCATGATGCAGGTCCTAAATTAGGGAGGGTCTCGATTGCATGTGTGGTCTTACACTTTTGTAAGGGGGAGGGGAACGTTGTGTGGAGTGTGTGTGTGCTGCCGTATCCGTCCACAGTGTGATGTCAGGTGGGCACGGCCACTTGTAAATATAGTTCTGTGTTCTTAATAAAGGGGGGGGGGGTCGCTGCATGACAAAAGAGACTCTGACTCCTTTCCTCATACATAACAGGTGTTGTCCTGAATGATCTCTTTATTAACCATTCTGAGGTCAATGCAGGGCCAGATGCCACCTGTCTTCCTCGTGGTCACTACAATGTCTGAGATCCATAGTGAGGCATCCACTTTATCGATAAGATCGGCTTTGAGCAGCTTATTTAGATTTGCTGTAACGTCATCCCGCAGGGCAAGGGATAGCCGCCACAGAGGATGAATTTTCGGCATCACACTTGGGTCGACGAACGGACGGTGGTTGAAAGCCTTCACGCAGCCCAGACCCGCAAACATTGCCGGCCAGCGAACACGCCACCAAGGAGAAACATTTAACACCGTGGAGCCCGCTGGGTCCATGAAGGAGAATCCTAACTCTCCCTATAAGTCAATACCAAACAAGTCAGTCCCATCACGCGAGACCTGAAAGGTAAATGCGGGAATAGTCTTTGACCCACACACCACCGAGAAACTGACCGTGCCCACCATGCCAACCTTTGCATATCCATAGCCAAACATTTTCACAGTACCCACCCAAATAGGTTTCTTTGGAAAAAGTTTTCTTATCGTGGACAAGCTTAGTATGGATTTACCAGTGCCCGAAACCACCATGAACAGCACGTCGATGCCGTCAAGCTGCAGAACATACCACTTTAGTGGCCAATTCTTGGCGCCTGCTACACACACCGAAGCAATGCCCATGAGTCCATCAGCTTTGCAGCGTTTGTGCAAACCCTAGCCAGGTGATTAGCGTGACCACAGTTGTAACACTTCTTCCCTTTAGCAGGGCAGGTGGATGAGCCCGCCCAGTGACGAGGAGAGCCACAGCTCCAACACAGTTACTGGGTTCCCGTTCGTGCCCGTGCCATGGTCTGCCACCTTTTGGGGGTCCACCCCGAGAAGTTAGCTGAGTTGCTAGCGGCGTGACATGGAGAGGAAGCTTGGGCAGCTAGGTTCTCATTAGCCAGCACTTGCATACCTAGCTGGGTAGCAGAAACGATTTGGCTAGTCATCAGCATCACTTGACTCAGCATGAAATCATCCCTAGTTAGCAGTAGCTTCACCTTTAGCCACTCGTTGCTCATGCTGTGTGCTAGCTTGTCACGAATTAGCTCTGCTTCTACAGGCCCGAAGGTGCATGTGCTCGCTAGGTTATGGAGCTCCATAAGAAAGTGCTGAGTGGACTCACCCGCTTATTGACAGCAGACAAAGAATCTGTGTCTTCGTGCCGTGATGTTACACTGATCAACAAAAAAATTTGTCCATAATGTCCAAACACTTGTCCAAAGAGCCCACACTACCCAGCGCGCAAAACACACGTTGACCTTCTTTGCTGAGGGAATGGATTAATAATTCTTCCGTCTTTCTTCGTCGGCACCACTCAAGCCAGCCGCGACAATGTAGGCATCAAACGCCTCCAGCTAGCGGCGCCACGGTGTAGCTGGCACACCCAGTGACTCCAAGAATGGAGGAGGTGGTCTTGCGCACGCCTCCATGGTTTAATCCTCAGTCGCCAATCGTTACATATTAACAGAGCGAGACGTGAGCCATGCTGTGCAAAGCAACGAACTGAACTTTATTGAGCAACAGCTTCAAATATACACACTGGCCATAGCCCACCTGACGTCACCATGCTGACTGCCCGCCGTCGGCTACGGCAAGCCCCAAGGGCCAAATCCCCACATAACACAGTTTAAACAGGTTTCTGAGGCAAGTTTAGCAATGAAATTACAAAAGCCAGGATTTGTTTAAACTTAGACATTGTTTTAATATAAGGAGGCCTGATTATGAATAATATGGTATGATGAACAACATTAAAAATGAAATGTTTTGTAGCTTGTGAGATTTATTCCCCAGTGACCTGTCATGAATGCCCCTATGGAGCATAAAGACAGGCTCACATGCTGAACTGTAGTTGTGCCATTTAATAAGAAAAATCCCCCAAAATAGTGCAGACAATACAAAAATGAAAAGGGTAATATACAAGGTAGGCACTCCAGAGCTGGAATTGGTCTGGAGGAGATAAGGAGGAAGACTTATTGAGGAATCAAGTCCAGTAACATCTACAATGCATCAATACTGCCGCAGTGAGCGGGATGAGCTGGCAGTGCTTAAATAATAGATACATAAATGAGCGGCAGGTGCGGGAGCTGAGCTGGCAGGTGACCTAATTACATAACTGCTCACAGCTGACAGGAGAGCAGATTGTGAGCAGAGAGTGGGAGTGTCTGGAGAGAGGAGGGCACAAAAGACAAAAACCCAAAATATACATAAACAGACAAAATAATAATGACGGATATGCAATACTCAAAAATACATCGAGTCCGAGCTCAAAGAGAACATTTGAGCTCAGACTCATGACAGAGCCCCTCCTTTAAGGGGTGGATTCCAGACACCCCAGGTAACACTAAAAAGACCTCCCACCCCAAGGAAAAAAAGGTACAGCAAAAAAAAAAAAAAAAAATCACAGTGGGAGGTGGGGGAAAACAGGTTAGGGAGGAGCAAAAAGTGAAGCCTGCTCAGGGCCCACACCCATGCTACACCAGGCCCCTGGGCCCCCTAGGCCCAAGAGCTCGACTGTTCGGGTGGCCGACTGAAGTCCCAGGCCAGACAGACAGCAAGGTGGAATGAGTCGGGTGGCCTGCCGGGGAATATGGGCCACCCAACCCAGCGGCTCAGTCTGCCGGGCAGCCGGCCTGAGTTCTTTAGCCACCAAGCCCGGAGGGGTGACCCAGGAGGTGCCTCCCCGATGGGGAGCCCCAATGAGGGCATGAAGGGCCGAAGGGGGGAAACCACAATGGTGTCTGGTGGCAGGGGAGGACCCACAGCGGCATCTGGCAGTGGAGGGGGAACCATGACAGTGTCAGGCAGAGGAGGAGAGGCCTTGACACCCTCGGTGGTCCTGGGCTAAAAGACAGTTGCACACTTGGTGGCTCTGGGCTGGAGCATTGCATCACTCGCAGTGACCTGTCCAGGACTCCGTCAGTCCAGACGACGACGACATCTCGGGCCCGGTCTCTTGGCGATCCAGCTCGAGTTCTAACTCTGCTGCAGTGGCCTCCACAGCAGGAGTGATGGTGGTTGCAGTCTGCTTCTCCAGATGAAGAGGCCCACACTGGTGACTCGTCCAGTGTAGCAGCTGGTGGGGAGAGCTCAGGGGACTGCTTTTCCTGAGCCTCTCTACCGGGAATCAGGCAAGCATATCATCATAAATTAAAATCAAATCAAATCAACCTTTATTGTCATATTGCTATACATACAACAGTAGTGCAGGCAAGATGAAATTGCATTTCTCTCAGCATCCATATAAGTAAAAGAACATGATTTAAGACACACTCACACATATCTTCACCCCCCCACCACCACCACCACATCCATTTACGCATCCCTGAGACATATTTGAAAAACTAACTAACTATAATATACAAATAATGTACATAATGTCCGTAGGTGCAGTAGTGTATACGAGAGATTCTGGATCAACTGTTCAGCATCCTAACAGCTTGTGAAAGGAAGCTGTTAATCAGTCTTGTGGTTCTGCCTCTGATGCTCCGGAATCGTTTGCCAGATGGCAGAAGTTCAAAGTGTTTATGCAGAGGGTGAGAACGGTCCTTGACAATGTTCAGTGCCCTACTCCTACAACGGTTCTGAAAAAGTTCTTGGACAGAGGGGAGGGAGACTCCAATTACCCTCTCAGCCCCCTTGACTATCCTCTGCAGGGCTTTTTTGTCTTACATACTGCAGCTGGAGTACCATGTAGCAATGCAGTACGTCAGAACACTCTCCACCACACCTCTGTAGAAGGTCCTGAGGATGCAGATGGGGAGAGAGGCCTGTTTGAGTTTCCTCAAGAAGTGCAGTCTCTGCTGAGCCCGCTTCCTGATCCCCAAGGAATTCTTGCTCCAGGTCAGGTCCTGCGAGATCTGCACTCCGAGGAAATTGATGTTCTCCACTATCTCCACTAAACGGCCGCCGATGCTGAGGGGGATGTGTTCAGGCTGTGACCGCTGGAAGTTGATAATCATCTCCTTCGTTTTGTCTACGTTGAGCACCAAATTGTTCTCCCTGCACCAGCCCTCCAGGTCTCACTTCTTCCCTGTACATTGATTCCTCATCCCTCTGAATAAGTCCCACCACCGTGGTGTCGTCTGCAAACTTAATAATCTAGTTCCCTTTGTGTCTGGATACACAGTCATGTGTTAGAAGTGTAAACAAAAGTGGACTGAGTACACAGCCTTGAGGGGATCCGGTGCTCAGTGTGAGAGAGGTGGAGATGTTGTTTCCAACCCGGACAGACTAAGGTCTCTCAGTCAGGAAATCCAGGATCCAGAGACATGTGGAGGTGTTCAGACCAAGGAGGAGTAATTTCTCAATCAGTCTCTGGGGAATAATGGTGTTGAATGCTGAACTGAAATCAATGTACAGAAGTCTGGCGTAGGTGTCTTTCTGATCCAGGTGGGTGATGACAGAGTGCAGGGTGGTGACTATAGCATCCTCCGTGGAGCGGTTTGAACGATATGCAAACTGGAACAGGTCGTGTGATGCAGGGAGGTAGGCTGTAATGTGTGGTTTGACGAACCGTTCAAAACATTTCATCACGATTGGCGTCAGTGCAACAGGATGATAGTCATTCAGACAAGACAACTGGTTTCTTTGCCACCAGTACAATGATAGAGGTCTTGAAGCATCTGGGAATGATGGCCTGACTCAGGGAGATGTCATAAATATCAGTCAGTGCATCCACCAACTCGCTCGCTCAGTCTCGAAGCACACGTCCCGGGATGTTGTCTGGACCTGCAGCTTTACGTTGGTTGACTCTGGTTAGGGTCCTCCGTGTGTCCGCTGTGTTGATGGTAAAAGCTGGTCCGACCGATGGTGGGGATGGGCCAGCCCTCCCTCTGATTGGTGGGTTTGATGCTTCAAAACGTGCTAAGAAGTTGTTGAGCCTGTCTGGAAGCGAAGCGTCGTCACCATCGACCCCCTGCCTAGACTTATAGCCCGTCAGTGTCCGAACTCCCTGCCACATCTGCTTGGTGTTCCTAGTGTCATAGAGGTGTCCCTGGATTTATCTGGAGGAGCCACCCCTGTAGTCATGGAGATGGATGGAGCCAAGAGGGAGGCAACCAGTTCCTCTGCAGTGGGAACGATCGTTGAAGAGGTGGAAGAGAGAATTGCAGCGGTGAGGTTGGCTGGCGGGACAGCCGGAGAGGAAGAGTCAGATAAGGGGAGTGCTGTGGGAGTTTCCTGACGGAAAGGCAATGTAAGGGCTGCTGGCGTGGAAGTGGAGGCTTTCCTCTGGTGGGCCGGAGCAGGATGACAGCGCCACCGTGGAGCTGATGACGTGCATGCTGATGCTGGATCGGGTGCTGGAGACTGGTGAGGAATTGAAGTGATAGGGACCCGGGAGCGCCTCCCCTTTGGCGCAAGCCCAGGTTTCTCCGAGGAGTCTCTCACCATCCTGCCGTTCTCATGTCGCAGCGCTGTCATCAGAGAGATCCTTTCCTTTCCCTCAGCGTGCCCCAACAGCTGATGGCATTGGTGAGCAGCTGCTTCTGTGAGCCCCAGATATTGCGATGCATCCTCTGGGGTGGAATATGTACATGCCATAGAGATTAGCCTGTCTATCTCCATCAGAGCTTGGCAGCACTCCCACCCCAGATGCACTGGGTAGCCCCGGCCACCTGCTGAATCCATTATCACTCCAACGAGCAGGTGAGTGAAAAAGAAAAAACACAAAAGGACAAAAAGCATAGCTACAGCAGCTGGGCCTTTATCTGGCGGCAGTATTCTGTCATGAATGCCCCTACGGGGCAGAAAGACAGGCCCACGCACTGAACTGTAGTTGTGCCATTTAATAACTAAAGAGAACAAAAATCCCAAAAATAGTGCAGACAATACAAAAATGAAAACAAGGGTAATATACAAGGTAGGCACTCCAGAGTTGGAATTGCTCTGGAGGAGATAAGGAGGAAGACTTATTGAGGAATCAAGTCCAGTAACATCAACAATGCATCAATACTGCCGCAGTGAGAGGATGAGCTGGCAGTGCTTAAATAATAGATACACAAATGAGCGGCAGGTGCAGGAGCTGAGCTGGCAGGTGACCTAATTACATAACTGCTCACAGCTGAGGACAGCAGATTGTGAGCAGAGAGTGGGAGTGTCTGGAGAGAGGGGGGCACGAAAGACAAAAACCCAAAATATATGTAAACAGACAAAATAATAATGACGGATATGTAGTATCAGTAGGCAGCGCGGTGGTGGAGTGGTTAGCACTGCAGCAGCACAGCAACTCACCCTTGGTCGGGGGATCCTGGGTTCGATCCCAGCCCCCAACCAACAGTGATCTGTGTGGAGTTTGCATGTTCTCGTGTCTGCGTGGGTTTACTCCGGGATTTCTCCGGTTTCCTCCCACATGCCAAAAACATGCAAGTTAGGTTAACTGGCATCAAACTGGGGATTCTAAATTGTCCTTAGGTATGACTGTGAGAGTGAATGATTGTCTGTCTCTCTGTGTTGGCCCTGCAATGGACTGGCGATCTGTCCAGGGTGTACCCTGCCTCTCGCCCAAAGATGCTGGGATAGGCTCCAGCCCCCCTGCGACCCGAAAAGGATTAAACGGAAGAAGATGAGTGAATGAATAAGGATATGCAGTACTCAAAAATAAATTAAGTCTGAGCTTGGAGAGAACATTTTCGCTCAGACTCATGACATGGCCTCTATATCCTTGACTTTTAACAAGAAAAAAAAATGAATGTGGAACATTTCATGCATTTACTATGCCTCTCAGAATGTGACGGCTCATTATTGATTATGGGTCAATGGGATCTGATCGTGATTAATTAATCTAAACTTACTCATACCTTGACAGGCTTGATAATTGTTGTTCCTGAACTGAAACATACTCCTGAACTTGAACAGAACATCCAAACCATCCCTAACATTACTTTCAAGCTGTGAGGCTTCTCATTTTTCCTCACTGACCTGTGACAGGCTGCCCTGATACTGACAGCACCAATTAGCCTGTCTTTACTTGAAACTGTGGAAAATGTGTGACAATGTGATTATGCAGCTAGAAACAAATATAATAGTGTACAAAATGACATGCTTAATATATGTGAGGTATGGGAAAGCACAGGGTTAAATGGCACCAGCATTTTTGTCAGGTCATGCATTGACTGTACTGTTTCATGGGTCGGGCCATCGGCAACTCAGCCGGCATCCCCGCCCTTCCGAGGGTGTGAAGGGTGAAACAGGGCATCCTGGCAGAACTAAAAACAATATCTGCCACAGGTCTATAGTAGACCACTGCCAGTCACATGGGGTGAGACTGGACATCCTGGCAGATGATGAGATGAGATTCAACTTTATTGTCATTACACATGTATGAATACAAGGTAACGAAACGTGACTTGGCATTTGGGCATGCTCTGCAGAGCGCATCCAAGGCCGGGGCAGCCGCTAGGCGCCAGTCATAAAGAAGAAAGGAAAAAAAGAAAAAGAGAATGGATATGACACAGTAGGCGAGAGAAAAAAACATGTTTTATCAGAATGACGCTCGGCAAGTGAGCAAAATTTTGATTGCAGGCAAAAAAACCCTCAATGCACATTTAGCAGACATTTAGCAGGAGATCACACACAAAAGTTGAGAGGCAGTGTATTGTATGCATGTAATGTTGTATGCATTGTGTAGTGTAAATGTAACAGTTGTTAGTGAGCAGCAGAGGGCGCCTCCTGGCAGTGGATAGATGTTATAATCATGTGACTTATAAACAAGTCCAGAGTCTATCTCTCTTGCTTGCAGAAGGCACATGGGCATTGTCCTTGAGGGTCCAATCCACTGATACGACAACAACTGATTGTCGATTGTTTGGGTAGACATAAGAGCCGGTCCTTCCGCTTATCTCAATCAGGAGGAATGTAAACACGGGGCACCAAACAAGGTCAAATCAAATCAGCACAGTGCACTCAGAGAATAGAATTTGTCCTCACCCGTGTAATTCTGTGCTTCCATTATATGTGCAGGCTTAAACTGTTTTTCCATGGAGAGCACAGGGCTCCAGATGTATTCCTCCACTGAATCACTGTCATTCAGTTCACCGTTTGCCGCTACTCGTGCCCTCCCCAACTGGTCGAATTTGATGAAGGAGCTTGCCGGGTCCGCTTTGATCAGCTCTCTCACCTTCCTTCAATTTCTGATGCATCAGGGAACTCCACAGCCAAAAATAGAAGTCCTGAGATCATAACCAATAATGTTTCCACAGATGCATGAATTCCAATGTCCATGAGTCTCCTCGCAGGTTCCAATTCTTGGGCTCCCCCTTGGCCCAATTCTTGTTGAAAAATAGTGACAATAGCACATTTAAGCCGCTTCCAAATCCATAATTTCTGTTCAGATTAAGATTCAGCAGAAGAAGAGCGACTAAACACAGACAAAAACGCAACATTGCAAAGCTGGGAATAGATCAGGAAGGCAAGAGAGGAGGGAAGAAAAATGCGACTGCTCTCTCTCAAGGCAAGAAGGGAGAAGAAGATAAACATCTGTCACAAGGTCTGTGGTGGACTGTGCCAGTCAGTGCATCGTGACATGCACTACACAAAGAACAGTGATAAACAAACCTATCATCTGGTCATCACTGCAACAGATACTGGAGTCAGTTTGTCTTGGCTTGTCTTTGCCACTGAAAACACCTTTATCTGCCAAGAATGTGCTGCTAGTCCAGCAAAAGCTAGTGGTACTCAAAAACTTTGCAAGCAGTTTCATGAAATGGTCTAATTATCAACATCACTACTAGAAGAGATCAGCATTGGTACAGAGCCACTAGTCAAGTGCAAGACTTTCAAGTATCTAGGGAGTACTGTTTCAGAGAATGCTAGGCTGGAGGATGAACTCTCTCGGAATGGGAAGAGTGAGCGCTGTGTTTGGAAACTTGAGGGAGAGACTGTGGAACAATCAACAAGTGTCTAGCGGTGTGAAATGCAGTGTACAGAGCAACAGTACTTGCTACTCTATTGTACGATGCTGAAACTTGGACTGTCTACAGTGTGCAGGTAAAGAAACTCCACGCATACATGAGACACCTTCCAGCCATAATGAACATCTCATGGAAAAACAAGATAACCAACACAGAAGTGTTGAAACGAGCTGGTCTACCATCAGTGGAGGACATGCTAATACAGAGGAACCTGAGATGGCTTGGACATGTTGAGAGGATGGACCACCAGTATCTCCCTCGGCAGTTCTACTCACAGTTATGCGAGGGAAAACGCAATCAGGGTCGACCAAGGCTCAGATTTAAAGACACTGTAAAAAGAAACTTGAAGAAGTTGGGTATAGACAGGAGTTCCTGGCAGCAGAAGGCTAAGGACAGAGCTGTGTGGCGGAATCTGATCAGACCTAAATGAAACGGTCATTGTCACCCACGACAGACTGCTATGATGATGATGATGGTTTTCAGATGTGAATGCAAACCAGAATTGATGATCTGGGTGTACTGGTATGCTAAAAATGCATTGCTAATGACTACCACTGTGAAAAATTGCATTTGGCATTATAGTTCATTCAATAATGCTTGTGATCCTCGTACGCAATGAGCACAAAGAATTATAGCTTTGTTAATTCCTGCAGGTCCTGCAACATCTGTCATGTTTTGCTCCTGCAGAGCAGAGAAAATGACCCAGGCACTGGATTGCCATTAGTGAAGTTTATTAACGTAAAGAATTAACACAGGGAGCTCCAACAAACAAACTGGCAAGCAAGAAAATAAAGGACATGAACAGTGCGCTCCAACAAACTGATCTGGCGAACAAGAAAGGGTTACTTACAGAAAGATTCACCAGAGCGGATGGAGCTCTGGTAGAGGAGAAGGCAGACAATTCAAAGCAGTGACAAAGTGAAAAACAATCTCCCTTAAATAGGGATCAAAACCTATTACCAAAGGAGTGACCGGTGTGAGTGCACATGAGCGAGGAAAGAGGGAATAACGATGGTGATAGGAATCAGCTGAGCATAATGACGGGTGAGGGTGAAGTAGCTAACAGCTTGACAGGCAGCGTCAAGACGAACCCGGAAACACTACTTGACAGCTGTCAACCCGCAGAATCAATATAAACAAACCCAAATACAGACTAGGACATAATTACAAATGGAGCAAAAATAAAGCCAACATAAACTGAAACACAAACAGACAACATAGGGCATAGACAACTCAAATAAGGCACCAAAAATACAACAAAAGAGCCATGAGGCTGAGTCCGGCAGAACCTCGGACCCAGCTCGAGACATCATCAGGATGTTTCCCTCAGGAATGGGGAGGCTGAGCATGACACTATGACATCTGCTGCTTTTTTGCTCTTTTACAACCTGTTTAACACCTTTTTTGAGCTTCTTAGACGGAGAGGATATTGTCTTTTATATGGTCTATAGTGACATTCCCTGCCCCCTACTATTAGACCAATATCTGTTTTATCTTTTTACCATAATGAATTTAAAATTTGCTTCAGATTTGTTCACTCTCTTCTGTTAATGTTGAGATTGGTCATGTAGGAGATTTTTGGGTGTCAATTGTGCACAGCCTTTTGTGCTGTGGTTACCCAGTTAAGTGACATCTAATTTAGAAGAATATTCTATCTTAAGGTCAGATGTTGGCTTCCCATGGATGGTTATATTCCTCAGCAGAGGAGACAAAATGTCCAACATTTTTCCAATCCATGTGTTTGGGTCTAACCAGTGAGACGTGTGGAACCCCCATTGTTTAAAATGTCTCTTCTCCTCATCAGAAAAGACAATGGATGCTTCCACACATCCCCTTGGTGATGAGTACAAGTTTTTATGATCAATCTGGAGGATGGATTTGCAAAATATGTTTGTTCATAATTTGGATCAGATCTGTTCAATTGCCTATAGTACATGGTACAATGATATTGATTTGGAGATTACCAATCAGTAGGAACTGTGGATGTAAAATGCTGTGATATCACTGAACATGGTCTGCCATGACCAGGTCGAGTGAGTATCAGTATTTCAGTTTGGAAGTCTCATTAACTATGTTTACTTCCTCAACATGTGGGTAAGCTCTGACAAAATGAACCATTCTTCAGCAATGTTACCAGTAGTAAGATCCTTTACTTTCACTTATTTTGATAGGTATTCTACTGTTAGTTTTCCATTTGCATATTTTAACTGTTACTTTTCCTTCTGACTTTGAAAGCCCTGAATGTCATTACCTGAAATTTCTGATCTACATGCACCTGTGTCACACAAAATTAATTGGAGTACCTTGAACTTCCAACATTACTTCTGGTAAACACTATATTGTTAACATTAGATCAAAGTCAGGTAAATGGAAGATGTCTGCTATGTCAATTTTCTGTATATGTGTAGGAGTGAGTGCACTTATCTGTTTTAGTCTTAATCATGCAGTCCAGTTTTGTTGTAGCGGATGTGGTTCATGGGCGCCTCCCTCTTCCAGCGGCCGGTCTTGCCTTTGGGGACATTCTCTTTACTTTCTACCCCACTGTCCAAACTGATGCACTCATTTCCACTGTGGGGGAGCGTTCCCTCCTCGGCCACAGCCCCTCCTCCACTCCTGTCCTCCTCCCCCTCCTCAGCCTCCTTGATAAAAGGCAGATTCATGAGGAGCCCCAGCCCCCCGTGGGTCAGCCATCACATAAATAAGTGCAGGTTTTTCTTTTAATTTTTTATTTTCCTTTCATACCTAGATTCCCAACGCCAATCTGTTAATATCTTGAAATTTCGTACAACGTCAAACAATATTTACAAGTGATCCAGACCAGCTGAGAGTTTTGTGTAAATAGTTTAGTTATTCTAAGCTTAGTTTTCACTCAATAATTATATTTTGTCTGAATCAAGTCTAAGAGTTTAATCCCTATAAAATAGATTTCATACTATGATTTAGGTTATAATTAAAAATAATGAAGGATAATTAAAACATTATCATTTCAACTACTTCCATATCATATCAGATGCAAAAAGATTCTAAATGTTGATTTCCCAATAACGTAAGCACACACTGCACCATTATTCTGTAGGACAGTGCAGTGACAAATGTCTTGTCCAGCATGACCGTAATGTTTGGATGATCGCTAATTGGTCAACTCACATAGGATCAGATGGATATAATTCTGATTTTTACTGCTTTGACATGAAGTGTGCACCTTGCTTCTCGGTTAGGTTGCAGAGTTGGGGAAAAATAAGGGGGAAAGTAATCTTTATTTCAACACTATACTGTGAATTTTAGCTAGAGTAATTTTTTATTGTTTTTTTTACACATACATTTTAAACTCAAATCATTGAAATGTGTCATAATGCCCTGCAAAGTGGGAGAGTCTCAGCTCAGTGGAATATGGATATATACGGCTTTAAAAGCAGATCACAGCGCCCATCTGAAATCCAATTTCAGGTGTATTTTATGCCATAGTTGTTTAAAATAATGCCGTTCCAAGACAGTAAAAAGGGTATTTACAACATAGCATTACATTCAGGCTTATGCTGTGTAGAACTCCAGGTTCATGTCATGAACCGAGGGCTGAAGATTTCCCCCAGACTTGGTTTCATAGCTTTTTCCTTGTTTATCATTCATCTGTGGCACTTCATGCCTTTTGGGTTCATGTATTTGTTTTCTGCTTGTCATCTTTCTGTTTGTGTTAGGACTGTATTTTTACTTCCTGCACTTTCTCATAATTATACCTTGGCATGATGTGTTATCCTGTTTTCCTCAGTATTGTCCTCTTTTCTGTTGACAGCTGTCACAGGCTAAGCTTCAGATGGGTATGCCCTGTCAGCTGCCAGTTTGTCATCTGCCTCCCTCTCACTCAGCTGATCCTGATTTGGCATTATCGCTTTTCCCCCCATCTGCTCGGGCGCCCACACTTGATAATTATGTGATAGGGTTTTTGTACCATATTTGAGAGCCCTGATTTTCATTTTACTTTGTTGCCACTTCTGATCATCTCTCCTAGTCTCTGCCAGAACCCTGCTTCGTTCTGGTGAGTAATTCCTGTAAGTTGTCTCCCTCTCATTTGCTTCCTTTGTTTATTGAGCACTTTGTGGCACCTTGTGTTAATTTATTACTTTAATAAAATCACACTAGTTAACCTCTTGCACTCCGGTGTACCATGGACGGGCAAGTCTCTGCGTCCCAGAGCGCACGAGGGCGCTCCTGTGCGCCCTCGTGCGCTCTAAGACGCACAAGGGCGCTGCGTCCAAGCGCGTACTGAAAAAAAAAAGCTGCATTTGTTCTTCCACTACAGACACAGCCGCGAACAGATTAGTTCATCTGATTGACCTCTCATTCGACTAATAAGAGCCTTGAATTGGGTTTCTGAAACCTTGAAGAACCAATGACTGAAAACCTAGCAAAAAGGACCTGCCTACCAACGCTGTGAATGCAGCGAGCCAATTGAAGCACAGAAGTCCGCGAGCTGTTTTGTCTAAGGCTGGGTAAAGAGAGACTGCTGCAGCAGCCACAGGCAGTGTTTTGTTTTTTATTCCAGCAGAGTAGACGTTTAGGATTCTCTTCCATGGTCATCATAGACCGACGGAGGCCGACGACGAAGGTCGACGATGAAGGTCGTAATTCATTCGCCAAAACCGCAATCATGGAAGCGCAAAACCACAATAATGGAATTATGTTTTGACCAGGAACCACGAGCGGACCAGCATCGCGTTCGTCTGACAATGAGGAAGAGAAGTTTGCCAGGACGCTGCTGTGAAGAGGTAAGGTGTTATAAGCTAAATTATTCTTTATCCCTGAAAATTGTAATCAAAAATGACTTTTGACCGATTGGTAAATTACAACTGTGCGGCGCGAAGTCCGAAGTGCGTGCGCCGCAGTACATGGTTCGTTCGCCCCGTCTGGACCGTGAACGCCCCCCCTCCGCTACTCTTCTGTAGCGAGGTGGGGGGAGCCACGGTGACTGCGCCGCGGTCACCACATGAGTCTATTCCGTCATGTAGCGATGGCTGATGTCCGTCCTCTGTAGCGAGGGGGGGGACAACCCCCCCCCCCCCCACACACACACACACAACAGCCCTGAGTGTCACCTTTCATTAGAGCCCAAGATGAAGCTTCTATATTGAATCATTCAAAAGTTACAGATGTTTTTCCAAACTGTGCCATTTGGCACAATTTGGCACAGTTCAAAAACGCCTGGGAACTAGCTGAGGAAAAAGCTGTGTAATATATTCATTTTTTGTGGTATTGTTACAAAATTTTGACCTCAGCTGGATAAGACTTTGTCCTACATTTCTGTGGGATTTTCCAGCCCGGATCTGAAGCTGTGTGTTATTTGCAAGCATTTGTATCCAAAAAAACACCCAGGCCAAATTTATTTTCTTCAAGTTCAGTATGTTTAGATGACTGTAACTCAGTGGCCGGAGCACTTAGAGAGATTATGAATGTTTTGCCCAAAAAATTCAAAGTGTTTTCTTTTAAATGAGACCAATCCCATGAAGATGCTGCAAAGGGTTGAAGAACAGCTTTGGATTTAATTTGGGCACGTTATTTTTTGGCGTTTTTAGGGAAATTGACTGGAGTGCAAGGGGTTAACAGTTCAGTGTGTGAGTCATTTTCTCAGGTCAGAAAGAGCAATTCATGACAGTTCGCTGGATTTTTTTTTTCTCTTCTCTTTCTCGCTCAGACTTTTAGTGAATAAAACTGCTGGTTACTGTGAAAAATGACTAACGGTAGTCAGTTATGCAATCTTAAATTCTCGTGAACATGTGCTGACTACAGATGATTCACGAACGCTGTTTACACACACTTGGAAACAAATGAGCAGTCTGTTGAATCTGGAGTGGCTTATTAGTACAAACACAGCTCACTGGCAAAATGCACATGATTTACACAGACTAACACTAAAATGTTCTTGAATGAGAGCCAATATTGGAGCCGCTATCAGAAAAGTAAAGTACTTAAGTGTGGTCGGTTTGATCATCTTTGTCCCATCACTCGATGTCCCTTCTTTTTGTTTTAAATTCTTTTACTGTAGTCACAGAGGGAGGAGGGGGTCATTGGGCGATGGCACAGAGGGGATGGCCGCAGCCAATTCAAGTGGGTCTGAAGAGGAACTTAAATGGTCACTGGAGTAGGGAGGCGGATCCGGCCCAGAACCACAGCCACCACCATCGTCTTGAATTAATAGAGAAACAGACAAACCATTATACAGCATCTTTTTTTCCTTTTTCTTTTTTCATTTTTGTTATGCTTATTTTTTGATCTTACAGTTGTAGCGTCAGTCTCTCATTCTTACATTTTTTCTTTCCTTCTTCCAATCACTTCTGCGTTTCAGTCTTTTCCCTTCAATCCTGCACAAAACTTTTACATTCATCAACCTTCAATTTTTCTCTAACACCAAACTTCCTTCATTTCTGTCCACTCTCAGCATACAAAATTCACTTCACCATACACACATCTCCACAACATTTATATTTCTTCTTATTTTTTTCCTTTTTTCTTCAATAGTGTTTTGAATTAACCCTATTTTTAAATATATTCTCCACCTGGAATTTTCACAATATATTCCCATTTATAACTAGAAATAAATCTACTTATTCTTTCCTCTGCCCAGATTAAAGTCGAACTTCTTCACTCTCCAGCTGATTGGGGTAGCCTGTCTGTATGCCTCACTGCATCAAACCTGGCTATTGAGCTGGTGTGGGAGGTCTTTGTCTGCCGTGCATGGTCTTTCAGAGCGGCGGCTCCCTTTCAGCCAGAGAAATACTAAGGTCCCTAAGATTGTTGGAAAATTTTCCTATAAAGTTAACTTGAAGCTCAATTTGGAGATAAATTTATGAAAGAATGCAATTCTTATAATTGACCACAAGATGGAGGCAGTTCCTTCTGCACGTGTAGTTCTCATGCAATGGGGAATGCAAATGTGAGCACACATCATGCCTGTGAAGTCTACTGACCACAACCCACGCCTTGTTTTTTCAAAGAAACTGGAGCGCCGTCTCATGAACTAAGTATTATTCATGCAAGAATAATCTTACAACTTTAACTGCGTGTACAATTCAGCGTTGTTACTTCAATTTCCTCTCAGTAACTTTTACCATGCTTTAAACACAATCTCTCAGCTCAACTCAGGAGAGCGGGTGACCCCCCCCCCCCCGGTGGAAAAACACACAAACTTGCTTTTGTTTCCCGCCCAGCAAGAAATACACTGTTTTAGTTAAATCACCTAAATGTATATACTATGGGGAAAAGAGTTAAGTGATATTTACAGCCCCACCGTTTTTTCCTCAACCCACATATTTATCCCCTCAAGATTCACAGAATCAGCACAAATATCAGCATGCACAATATGGACAATATATACAGAGGTTATTGTGTATTGAGTGTGTGTCTTTCCCTGCTGCTCTGAATCACCTTTTAACAGTGTTGGGCAAGTTACTAAAAAATAGTAACTAGTTACAGTTACTTCTTTTCAAAAGTAACTTACTTTTGAGTTACTGAATGATTAAAGTAACTAGTTACTTGGAAAAGTAACTGTTACTTTTTAAATGCATACTTAAATCATCTTGCACACACAGCAAGATCAAGGGCCCCTTGTTCTCATCAGAAAAAAGAAGAAGAAAACTGATGAGAAAAAGTCTCATCTTACAAAGAAAAAATGTCTCAGAGTTACACAAACTATTGTAATCAGTAGAAAGTCAGAAATTTACTACAAATAAACCTGTGAAGTCACAGAAAAAAATTTGGGCCCCCTAGTGGGCCGTTTTTGGCCCACGAGCCATATGTTTGACACCCCTGGACCAGCCCATTAAAAATGCATATTTAGAGGATTTACTTCCACAACTGCATGTAAATGAATGAGAAAATAAAATAGAAAGCATTGATAAATGAAAGTTTACTGCTTACAAGAAGGTATTCTTTACTGCAACAAATCAGTCACTTTTTCTCTGTGTGTGAGAAAACTTTAAATGCATTTAATGCAGACATTAAATGAGAGCATCTTGATCAAAAAATACTCATGCTTGTCATGAACGTGCCTCTTTATGGCGCAGAGAGAAAGGATGCGCTCAAACGCTGGATGAGGTTGTGTGTTTAATATAACAAAAGCAACAGTGCAAAGAGTCCAACACAAAAATAACGAGAGGCGTCCCTGCAGTGCCACAGAGGGAACCCAACTCAGGAGAAGCTAACAGCACTGCAGGGGAAAACTGGGCGGCTTCAAAATTGCCAACATGAACATGGGTGAAAAACTTACAACTTGCCCCAGAACAGACAGGCTCCGGGAACAGCACATAAAACAGTCTACTGGAGATTACCCACAGGAGGTTAACTAATGCAGTGACAAATGATGACAAAACCAACAGAGAGTAAATACAAGGTAAACTAATGACACAAATGAATACAGGTGAGTGCTGAGCTGCAGGTGAGCTGATTGCAGGCTGTGAGCAGCAGAGGCAGGCTGTGAGCAGCCAGTGGGGAGTGTCTGGGGTGAGAGAGAGAGGCAACACAGCAATACAGATAATCTAAGACATAAGAGCAGACAAAAACAGATACAAAATACAAAAGTAACCTGTGTCTGAGGTCTAGGATGACATGGGACCTCAAACACATGCTTAACCACAGAGGTAGGAGTTGGTAGGGGATACTCACCGCTGGGACAACAGGTGATCACAGCTCGATATGAGAAGTCACCACCACCACGGCATTCCTTCACCGGGTTGTGATGTGAACTGGGGCAGGGCAGGAAACGGACCCACGGAGGAGACTGTGTGATGGCTGTGTCAGTTATGGTAGGGTTAGTTTATATTTATTTGCTTGCCTTTGCCTTCGGAATGGCAACCTCCAGTGGCTTGATGCAGCTGATGGCCCGGGGGTGGCAGTCCTGCTCATAGCCACTGAAACAGCTGATGAGGAGGGTGTCTAGCAACTGCAAGATGTATGATCGTCTATTTGAGCTAAAATATCTATCCATAGATAATAACGCGAGTAATGCATCTGATCAAATTTCAGTAACTGTAACGCATTACTGAATTTTCAAACAGTAATTTCGTTACATAGCATGTTACTGCAAAAGTAGTGGCGTTACAGTAATGCATTACAAAGTAACTCGTTACTCCCAACACTGCTTTTTAACCTTAACCAATTTAACTATATGTAGAGACTATTTATATTGAGCTGCGTCCAATCATCAGTACCAGTGATATCCATCCATCCATCCATCCATCTTCTACCGCTTTTCCCGAGGTCCGGGTCGCGGAGGCAGCAGTTCAAGCAGAGAAGCCCAGACTTCCCTCTCCCCAGCCACCTGCTCCAGCTCTCCAGAGAGGATACCAAGGCGTCCTCAGACCAGCTGGGAGACATAGTCTCTCCACCGAGTCCTGGGTCTGCCCCGGGGTCTCAGTGGGACGTGCCTGAAACACCTCAAGTGGGAGGCGTCCAGGAGGCATCCTAATCAGATGCCCATACCACCTCAACTGACTCCTTTCAATGTGGAGGAGCAGTGGTTCTACTCTGAGCCTCTCCCGGATGACTGAGCTCCTCACCCTATCTCTGAGGGTGAGTCCAGCAATCCTACGGAGAAAGCTCATTTCAGCCGCTTGTATCCGCGATCTTGTTCTTTCGGTCATTACCCAAAGCTCGTGACCATAGGTGAGAGTAGGAACGTAGATTGACTGGTAAATCGACAGCTTTGCTTTAGAACTAAGCTCCCTCTTCACCACAACAGACCGGTATAACGTCCGCATCAATGCAGATGCTGCTCCAATCCGTCTGTCAATCTCTCGCTCCATTTTCCCCTCGCTCGTGAACAAGACCCCAAGATACTTAAACTCCTCCACTTGGGGCAGAAGCCTGTCCCCAACCCAGAGAGGACAATCCACCTTTTCCCGGCTGAGGACCATGGACTCGGACTTGCAGGTGCTGATTCTCATCCCAGCCGCTTCACACTCAGCAGCAAACCGTCCCAGCAAGAGCTGTAGGTCATTGCTGGATGAAGCCAACAGGACAACATCATCTGCAAACAACAGAGATGAGATCCTGTGGTCACCAAGCATGACACCCTCCATTCCCTGGCTGCGCCTAGAAATCCTGTCCATAAAAATTATGAACAGGATCGGTGACAAAGGGCAGCCCTGGCGGAGTCCCACTCTCACTGGGAATGACTCCGACCGAGTGTTGGCAATACAAACCAAACTCTCACAACGGTCGTACAGAGACTGAATAGCTCATAACAACAAGCCCGATACCCCATACTCCTGAAGCACCAGCCACAAAAAACCACGAGAGACACGATCAAATGCCTTCTCCAAGTCCACAAAACACATGTAAACTGGTTGGGAAAACTTCCACGAACCCTCAAGAATTCTCGAGAGGGTAATCAAGAGGGTAGACGATCCTCATGGATCGTCACCTTATCATGGTGGTGGGGTTTGCGTGCCCCAGTGATCCCAGGAGCTGTGTTGTCCAGGGCAATTTGCCTCTGATAGGGTCACCCAAGACAAACTGGTCCTGGGTGAAGGGCCAGACTAAGAACAATCCGACAGACTCTCATGATAAATTCTATATCAAGGATTCAGTGTACCCCGCCCGGTATGGGGTTACCGGGGCCCCACCCTGGAGCCAGGCCTGGGGTAGGGGATCGAAGGCTAGCGTCTGGTGGTCGGGTTTCCACCCATGGGACCCGGCCGGGCTCAGCCCGAAGGAGTTACATGGGTCCGCCCTCCAGTGCGCTCACCACCTGCAGGAGGGATCATGGGGGTCCGGTGCTATGTGGATTAGGTGGCGGTCAAAGGCGGAGACCTTGGCGGACTGATCCCAAGCTTTACCTTCTCAAGAATACCAGTGATAGCTTATCATATAGATTAGTCCAACTAATTTTAACAAATTGACAATACAGTTATTCACTATTTGTTGTTATTTTAGAATCTCATACTGTATCTCTTCATTTTCATTATACTTGTATTCTTATGTCACTCACTCACTGATGAAATTTGAGTCTTGTGGTGATTCCTATATTAGAGTTCCTTATTTATATGCTCACTTGCTGATGTAAAATAAGATCTCGCTCTATGTTAATCATTCATATATTACTCAGTCATTGATTAAAATTGATATTCTTGTAATATATAGTTCTTTCTTCATATTTCTTTATAAAAGCAGCTCTTTAATCTGTCCCTAACATTTGAATGCATGCATGCTTATGACTCCCTGCATGTTCTTACAATCATAGAAAATAGCCACAAAATATAACATTATCTTTACATTAAGTTTTCCAATAGAATTTAAAAAACAGGACCAAAGACTTACTTTGACTGAATGTCGCAAACAATCCTACAGGGATTTTTAAAAAACGTTCTCACCTTCTGATCAGTGGGCCCAGATTGTCAACGACATGCAGACAAAGGCTTTGGTTCCTGATATCCATTGCCTTTTATCTTCTTTTTTTCAAAAGTAGTTGGCAAACTGCCTGCATCCCCGACCATTCTTGTAAAAATTAATTTTCTGGACAATTAGCAGAATCTTTTCAGTTAACCAACCAATAACCACAGAAGAAAATACTATTTCTCAGCTTAACTTTTATTGACCCATGCAGGGAGCCAGAGTACACGGGCCATGGGACCTCCCAGCTCTGTCTCCTGGAAAGGACCCCACACAAAGGAATTCACAGCTACATAGGCAAGTTAATGGGCGTTTGTTCCTGCCTTTATGGCTTTACGGCTTCCTCTCGGGGTCCATGTCTTCTCTTTTGCCCTACACATGCCCATATATGGAAACAAGAACAGTGAATTTCTTGTGAAGCTTACATGTGTAGAGGGGTGCGTTCAAGGATGAGACATGATTATTTCTCAGGATCAGTTTTATTGAACACACACATCCTCTATCATCTCTCAAAGCAGAAGAGGCAGAACAGTCACGTATCACAGTTCTTATACACTGCAGAAGCCACACCACCTAAGTCACATGTTTGCAGTGACTTAGGTGGTCACTTGTAGTGACCACTTGTATGCAAACATACAAGCCATGGTACATAATCTCAATCACAATGCATCTTTGATCTTCTCCTATTGTCCTTTATCCCTCGATGTTCCGGGACTCCCACCGGGGCCTCCTCTCCAAGACAAAAGGCTGGAACTGTCCTCTCCTCTCAGTCTCTGCCAGCCAGACCTCCTTTGTCCTCTTGAGACGTGAAGCCCACAATACACATGTAGTCATGCATATGTGGGGGAATATAAGTCTATTATATGCGCCACATAAACCCCCCCCCCCAAACGTCTACTTCAAGGACAAACATACTCTAATATACGTAGCAGAAAATGTTACAGCCTATCACAAATAGCAAGGAATATCACAACATATCACACTTCCATCCCCAATCGCTTGGGCTTTAATCTCCTGCCGTATCTGCTGTAAGCGGGCTTCGCTCCTTCTGCAACAGCTCCTTGTGCCTGTGAATCAGAGTCATTAGTGCATCCCTGTGGTGGCTTAGAACAATGCCTTCCCGGCGGCCTGCCACGGCGGGGGGCCCTGGCCAGCTGCACGTGCTCATCAGCCAAAACAAAGGCGGGTTTGAGTCTATTGATGCAGACCAACTCTTTTCTGTCTCCCAAATCATACAGCCTATCACAAATAGCAAGGAATATCACAACATATCACACTTCCATCCCCAATCGCTTGGGCTTTAATCTCCTGCCGTATCTGCTGTAAGCGGGCTTCGCTCCTTCTGCAACAGCTCCTTGTGCCTGTGAATCAGAGTCATTAGTGCATCCCTGTGGTGGCTTAGAACAATGCCTTCCCGGCGGCCTGCCACGGCGGGGGGCCCTGGCCAGCTGCACGTGCTCATCAGCCAAAACAAAGGCGGGTTTGAGTCTATTGATGCAGACCAACTCTTTTCTGTCTCCCAAATCAAGCAAAAAATGTTTCTCCCCAGTTTCTAACACTCTGAAAGGCCCGTCGTAAGGCGGCCGTAACCCTGGCCTTTGAGCATCATCCATCCATCCATCTGACAAAAACAAATTCTGCGTTTTTTAAAGCTTTGGGCACAAAAACACGCGGAAAACTGTGATGGACTGGGCCGGGAAGGGTGTTTGACCCCGTGTCGCTCTGCAGCAGCTGAGCGGGGGGGCAGTTTGGTGCCGGATTGTCCGGGAGGAACTCCCCCGGCAAACGGAGGGGTTGGGCAAACACTAATTCCGCTGGGGAGGCTTGCAAATCCTCTTTAGGTGCAGAACGCAACCCTAATAAAACCCATGGAAGTTTATCCGCCCAATTTGTATCCGTAAGAGACGCTCTAAGGGCTGCTTTCAATGACCTGTGGAAGTGTTCGCACAAACCGTTGGCTTGGGGGTTATACGTGGTCGTACGGTGAATTTTCATCCCCAGGCTGTGGGCCATAGATGACCAGAGCTCGGAAACAAATTGGGGGCCTCTGTCAGACGTTATGTCTGACGGGACTCCAAAACGTGCAACCCAAGCCGTTAAAAAAGCGCGTGCAACGTCTGCTGCTGTAGTCGACGCCAGAGGAACCACCTCTGGCCAGCGCGTGGTGCGATCCACCATTGTCAAAAGGTGTGTGAACCCCTGCAACAACGGGAGGGGGCCCACCAAATCGACATGCACATGATCAAAGCGTTTAGCCGGAATGTGAAAAGGCTCCAAAGGGGCTCTCGTGTGCTTGTGTATTTTGGCTCGCTGACACGCTACGCAAGCCGCTGCCCATTCTTTAACCTGTTTACGCAACCCAGGCTAAACAAATTTTTCCCCCACCATTTTGATCGATGCGCGCACCCCTGGGTGCGCCAGGGAGTGGATTGAGTCAAAAACCCGGCGGTGCCATGCAGCTGGAACCACGGGGCGAGGGCGCCCTGTGGAGACATCGCAGATTACAGGGGGCATACCTATCTGCTGCACCCTGTGCTCCAGCCTTAACCCTGTTGGTCCAGACTGGAGCGCGCGCACATCCGCGTCGCTAACCTGCTCCGCAGCCATGGCCGCGTAATCTAAACCTACGCGGACCGGGGCTGCAAGCGCTTCCGCGCCACAAACCTGGCCCGCGACCACGGCTGCCGAGTCCGCCCCCAGGGGGCCTGATGTTGCCACAGCCCGCGAAAGACAATCTGCCACTACATTATGCTTACCCGCAACATGCTGAATATTGGTAGTGAACTCCGATATCGCAGCCAGCTGTCTTTGTTGCCAGCCAGACCTCCTTTGTCCTCTTGAGACGTGAAGCCCACAATACACATGTAGTCATGCATATGTGGGGGAATATAAATTTTGGCCATCGCAAACGTTAGCGGCTTGTGGTCTACAAAAGCAGTGAAACGGCGCCCCTCTAGCCAGAACTGGAAATGGCGGATGGCTAAATGCAGGGCCAACAGCTCCCTATCGAACATGCTGTATTTCCGCTCGTTCTCGCGCAAGGTTTTGCTGAAAAACGCGAGGGGTTGCCAGCTCCCCGCCACAAGCTGCTCGACGACCACTCCCACTGCTGAATTGGAAGCGTCCGTGGTGAGCGCCACACGAGCCGTTGGCACTGGGTGTGCCAGCAAAGCAGCGTTCGCTAGGGCTGATTTGACCTGGGTGAATGCGCGCTCCCGCTCCGGGGACCACTCGATCCTATTTGCAGGTTTTTGCTTTTTAAGTGCCGCGTACAATGGTTGCATGAGCTGTGCTGCACCGGGGAGGAAACGGTTATAAAAGTTAACCATCCCGAGAAATTCCTGCAATGTTTTGACCGTCTGAGGCTGGGGAAACCCCGTTATTGCACGTACTTTATCGGGGAGCGGGACCGCTCCTTCTGGTGAAACGCGGTGCCCCAAAAAGTCTATTTGCGTCACCCCGAACTGGCACTTTGCTGGATTGATTATTAACCCATGCTCTGCTAGCCTCTGGAAAACCGCTGTGAGGTGGCTTTCGTGTTCGGCTTCGGATGGGCTGGCTACCAAAATATCATCCAAGTAAACAAATACGAAAGGAAAGTCGCGTAAAACTGCATCCATCATGCGCTGGAACGTCTGTGCCGCCCCTTTGAGTCCAAAAGGCATGCGCAAAAACTCAAAAAGCCCGAAAGGAGTTATTACCGCTGTTTTGGGTATATCTTGAGCGCGGACTGGGACTTGGTGGTAACCGCGCACCAAATCTATTTTAGAAAAAATGTGCGCCCCCGCTAAATGCGCCGCAAAATCTTGGATGTGCGGAATCGGGTAGCGATCGTGTGCTGAAGCGTTATTTAACCTGCGGAAATCGCCGCAAGGTCGCCAAGAGCCATCAGCCTTGGGGACCATATGCAGTGGTGAAGACCAGGGGCTGTTCGAGCGCCTAATGATGCCCAATTTTTCAAGGTTGGCGAATTCCTCTCGCGCAATGGCCAGTTTAGCTGGGTCCAAGTGCCGAGCTTTTGCAAAGACTGGGGGGCCGGTGGTAGTTATGAAATGCTCCACCCCGTGTTTCGCTACTGACGCCGAAAACGTTGGGACCGTGAGTGTTGGGAACTGAGTGAGTAGGGCTTGAAACTTACCACCCACAGCTGTGAGGTTGGGCTGTGCAGTAGGCGGAGCCACCCGAGCTGTGCAGGAAATAGAGTGAAAAGACAGTGCATTAACCATACGTCTATTAGCAAGATCAACCAATAAACCATTTGAGCACAAAAAATCAGCACCCAACATATCATTATTGACATCAGCTATGACGAAGGTCCACTCGAAAGTCCGACCATGAAAGGACAGAGGGAAGGTCTTCTCCCCGAAGGTCTTGATCCTCGAGCCGTTTGCCGCTAACACCAGGGGTCCGTTGGCGGGTCCCAGCCGGTCGGCGTAGGAAGGCTTAATGAAACTTAGCTGGGAACCTGTGTCCACCAGGAACTGCCTCCCTGACTTCGCGTCTGTTATGAAGAGCAGCTTGTTCTTCTCGCCGAGAGCAGCAGCTGCTACCGACTCTCGGTCTTGTCGTTTTCCCAAGCGTTTGAACCGGCACGGTGGAATGCACTTGCGTGCCCTCTCGGCGAAGCGTCGATGATAAAAGCAGAGGGTGCCGTCCGCTCCGCTTCTCCTGGTCTCCGCCGCTGCTGACGTCAGCGAATCCGGTGCCGCAGCCTCTGGACCTCCACCGTCTCCCAGTGATGCGCTCAGCTCCGCTGCCGCCATCGTGGCTGTGTGCCGCCTATGGGCGTCAACGAGACGCTGTGCCTCCTGGCCCAGCTCGTGGTACTCTGGGTTGGTCAGCAGCTGTGAATTGGCCAGGGTGACTCTCACCGCTGGTGGGAATGTCCTGAGGAAAAGATGGGCGAAGATAAAACTGTCGTCGTCATCACCTCTTAGATTCAGCATCCTTGCCAAGAGGTCAGCCGGCCTGTCTGCCTCGCCCTCCGTCAACACCAGGAGCTTCTCTGCTCGCTCTCCCAGCGAGGGGGTGAAAGCACGGATGAGGGCGGCTTTCAGTGCGCCGTACTTGTCGTCTTCTGGTGGGTGGTTAGTCAGGCTCTCCACCCGCTGCACTGTGAGGCTGTCCAGCTTCGCGACGACATGGTAGAACTTCGTTGTGTCTGCTGAAATTCCCCAAAGATGGAACTGCGCCTCCACAGTGGTAAACCAGGAGCGCGGGCTGTGTTGCCAGAAATTGGGCAGCTGGACTGCGGTAGCTGCGTTAGCCCGGTTGGCTCCTGACGAGTCCGGTGCGTGAAGGTCGTCACCGGCCATAATTTGTCGTAGGTCAACAGTGTAGAGGGGTGCGTTCAAGGATGAGACATGATTATTTCTCAGGATCAGTTTTATTGAACACACACATCCTCTATCATCTCTCAAAACAGAAGAGGCAGAACAGTCATGTATCACAGTTCTTATACACTGCAGAAGCCACACCACCTAAGTCACATGTTGCCTATGCAAACATACAAGCCATGGTACATAATCTCAATCACAATGCCTCTTTGATCTTCTCCTATTGTCCTTTATCCCTCGATGTTCCGGGACTCCCACTGGGGCCTCCTCTCCAAGACAAAAGGTTGGAACTGTCCTCTCCTCTCAGTCTCTGCCGGCCATACCTCCTTTGTCCTCTTGAGACGTGAAGCCCACAATACACATGTAGTGATGCATATGTGGGGGAATATAAGTCTATTATATGTGCCACATATGTGTGTGTAGTATGTGTGTAAGCAACTGATTATGTGTGAATGGTGTATGTGTGGGTTTGACTTGCATGTCTGCATGTGTGTGTGTGTGTGTGTGGGTGGGTGTATGTGTGGATCTAAGAGATATATGTGTATGCAAGCATTTTGTGTAATATCTAATTAACTAATCTTCACTATTTATATAACAATACCATAGCAAGCCCAAATAAGCACACACACATTAGAAAACAATCCCAAAGCCACTTGTAATAAGCAGATCTGGCAACCCAATCACAATCTCCTTCCATCGCCTTGAAAACCAAAACATGTTCGCCACTTTTCCACATATTGAGCACCATCCTTATCTCTGTCATACATAAATCTGCTGTCCCCCGTCAAACAAAAATCTCATTAAAGCCCTTTTGCACTTCACAACCATAACAACCCGGAAAACATCCTCTCATTCCTTCTGTCATGTTGCAAGTCTCGCTCTCTTCCTGCCTCTCGCGGTCTCTGCCTCTGCCATGGCAACTCCCATTTTTCATCAAAACAAAACCGTAAAGATGTTATTTATGAAAACACACACAGGCACAAACACGCGAACGACCAGACAAACAAACTGCAGTTATTTAATTTAGTTTATTCATTATTTTATCTTAGTTTAAGGCTATTTTATTTTATTTTAAGCTTATTTTAAGTCATATCTTATGGAATTTTAGTTACTGTTATTATATTAAGGTTATCCCTTATTATATTAAAGTTATTTGTCTGTATTTTAAAGCTATTTCTTATTATAACTATTTTTTCCTCTATTTTTCTCTATTTTGCTTTTTCTTCTATTTTTTCATTGGCCATTGATATCACTCTGTGGAACTCTCTATCCTTCCACATGCTGCCTCCGCACTGGTCACTTCCCAGATTAGACTCAAAGTAACCTCAGTAAAAATGCATTTTTCACCAAGCGGGCTAAATCCATGGTACTTTTACCCGACAGGACTCAAACCGACTGTATTTTACCTCAACTTTTACACGTAATTACAATGACGGGATTCAAACCTGCCGCGAGACATTTATAAACTGTTAATAAATAATTAAATTTACTCACTTTAATCTGCCTTTGTTCAGCTCCATCACCCTCTCTGCTTCGGCGCTCCAGACCACTTCTGCTGTCGCCTCACTTCAGACAAACCGCTCCAATTGGGTGGTGGGTGGGAGGTCTTATTAGCAGCCCATATACTGACTGTAAGAATGGTCCAAAGCACCGCAGGAGTGGAGAAAGATTTCTGGAGTCCCTGTTCGGGTGCCAGGTATGTTGGAAAAATCTTCTTCCACCAGTAGTCAAGAAACAGGCAGGATTGAAGTTTCAGCAAATTTAATTTGCACTGGCCAGTGGAGAAGGATAAACAACAGCCTCTGTGTCTATCCGCACATCATTCTGATTCATACACACAAATTTCAGTCATTTACAGCTGTGGACAAAATTGTTGGTACCCCTCTGTTAATGAAAGAAAAACCCACAATGGTCACAGAAATAACTTGAATCTGACAAAAGTGGTAATAAATAAAAATTTTATGAAAATTAACCAATGAAAATCAGACAATGCTTTTGAATTGTGGTTCAACAGAATTATTTTAAAAAACAAACTCATGAAACAGGCCAGGACAAAAATGATGGTACCCTGAGAAAAGATTGAAAACTAGAAAAGCACTCATAGAGCGCATACCTCTGCCAAGACTCCTTCTGTTTCTCATGGATCACCTCCAAAATGTAATGAGCTTGTGTGTAGGCCTATCACCACTTGAGGTGAAAATTGCATCCAAGTCTGTCCATTAGTTTTGGAGTTTTGTGGCTGACACACTGTGAGAAGAGCCTTGGCTGAGGTATGCATTCCCAGATTGTGATAATGTAGCGTCGAGGCGAGGCAGATTTCAATTTTCCATTAGTCCATTTATTTCAATAATCTTACAAGCAAAGTTTCCAGGAAAACATCTGACACGATCCTTCATACAAAATGCACTTCACCAACCAAGAAGCATACCAAGAACAATAAGCAATCTGCAATCAGCAAACAGCAAATCAGCAATGTTACTCGATATCTCACACCTGTTATATAATATACGAGATAATTAGGGCTGATTAGCCCCTACCATAATCCCAGGTAAAACAATCAACATTCCTATTCTTAACACATACCCACTAACATGGCGACCGCAAGGCACTGCAGCGGGTGGTGAAAACCGCCCAACGCATCACAGGGACTCCACTTCCAGTTATAGAGGACGTCTACAGGAAAAGATGTCTGCGCCGGGCACGCAGCATTCTTAGGGACTCCAACCATCCTGCTCATGGACTGTTCCAGCTTCTCCCCTCCAGAAGATGTTTCAGAAGCCTTCGGACTAGAACCAGCAGGTTTAGGAACAGTTTCTTTCCAACAGCTGTCACGTTATTGAACTTAGTTCCCCGCTGACTCTCTTACAATCATCTTTTACCATCCTCACCTGTACATAACTGCATAACTACATAACTACATCTAACTTATTGCACATTATTTGCACATAACAGTACTTTTAACTTTCTGCACTGCTGCATATATTTGCATATATTTGCTTAAATTGCACATACTGTTAATTACCGTATACACTGCACTGCTGTCCTTTGCACTTCTGATTGGATGCTAAACTGTGTTTCGTTACCTTGTATTCATACATGTGTAATGACAATAAAGTTGAATCTAATCTAATCTAACATCTAAAAATACATAAATAATTTCCCCAAGTATATACAATATAAATATAAATAACATACAATAAATAGCAATATAAATAATTCAATAAATAATTTCAACCCTTATTTACAAATGTTAAACCACCCCTCTAACTTACCATACATGTTTCCTTCCTGCTGGTATCCTATTAAAGGCCCTCAACCCCTCACAGAGTCTTTTGCCTGGACAACCACAGGAAGCATGTTGGCAAAGGTATGTGAAATAAATCCTTTATCAATTATTTTACCAAATACTTAACCATAATAGTTATCTCCCAAGGGCATTCAAATTAACAAAGACAAATCCCAAAATACTGTGTGCATTTTAACAAATAATCATACTGACATTTACAACATTACAGATATAACATAATCATACAATACAACAAGTCATACAGTGGTGACATCCCATCGTCACATTTCCTCCCCCCTTTCCCAAGAGTACAGTACTTTATGAGTCATGTACTCTAGAAAGGCTATCTGCTACAAGGTTGGTTTTCCCTGCCACATACTGAACAGTGAAATTATAAGGTTGGAGGGACACATACCACCCTGTAAGACGACTGTTTACATCTTTCATTCTGTCCAACCACTGTAGGGCCCGATGATCTGTCTCCAACAAAAAATGACGCCCTAGTAAATAGTACTTTAGAGACCCTATTGCCCATTTCATGGCAAGACATTCTTTTTCTACCGTAGAGTATCTTGTCTCCCGGTCCAACAACTTATGGCTCAAGAACAGTACTGGGTGTCTCTTCCCCTTCTCCTCCTGGAGAAGTACTGCTCCAATGCCAACCCCTGAAGCATCAGTCTGTAAAATGAACGGGCGAGCAAAGTTTGGACTGTAGAGAACCTTCTCCCCAGAAATAGCCCTCTTCAGATCCTCAAACGCTCTGTCACACTCCTCTGTCCATTTTACCTTATTTGGTGCTGAAGCCTTAGTGAGGTCAGTCAACACTGCTGCTCTTTCAGCAAAGTGGGGGATGAACTTACTGTACCATCCTACCATTCCCATGAATGATTGTACTTTCTTTTTAGTGGTGGGTACAGGGTAGGTCCGGATGACATCCACTTTACCTACTCGTGGTCTAATGACCCCCTGACCAACCACATGTCCCAGGTACTCCACCTGCTGCTGTCCGAACGCACATTTGCGTGGATTGATTGTCAGTCCAGCCCTCTTAATTAACTGAAGGACCTGCCTAAGGTGTATCAAATGTTCTTCCCAGGTCTGACTATAAATGACCACGTCATCCAAATAGGCAGCCGTAAAGTTTGATACTCTCCTTAACACTTGGTCCATCAGCCGCTGAAAAGTTGCAGGTGCCCCCTGAAGGCCAAATGGCATGACCCTGAACTGAAAACTGCCATAAGGTGTTTTAAAGGCTGTAAGTTCCTTTGTTTCTGGTGCCACTGCCACCTGCCAATACCCCTTGCATAGGTCCAAAGTTGAAATAAATCTAGCCTTGCCCACTTTCTCTAATAATTCGTCAATCTGGGGCATGGGGTATGACTCAAATTTAGATACTGAGTTAAGGTATCTAAAGTCAATGCAGAATCTTAATGAGCCGTCCTTTTTGGGGACCAGCAAAATTGGGCTACACCACTCACTGACTGACTCCTCAATCACTCCCAGCTGCAACATCAAATCAATTTCATGCTTCATTTTTGGTACCAATCGTTCCGGGATCCTATATGATTTTCTACGTGGCACAGTTTCCTCTTTCAAATAAACCTTATGACGTACCAATGTGGTGAAACCAGGTCTCTCCTGAAACAATTCTGAATTCAATAGTGCCTCTAACTCTCTCCGCTGATCCACCTGCAAATGAGACACTTCAAATAAATAAGGCTCTGACACATCTGTGGGAAAGGACTGTTCGTTCTCCTCATCCACTTCCGTCGCACAAATCAAGAGCTGATGTGTCTCCTGAAGAACAGGTGGCTGCTGTTGATGACCAGGCCACTGAAACTCTTTCAATAAGTTAATATGGAAGGTCTGATATTTTACCTTTCTATCAGGCATATATAGTTCATATGTCACTGAACTTAATCTCTTAGAAATTTCATATGGCCCCTGCCATCGAGCCAACAGCTTACTGTCACACGAGGGCAGCAATAACAAAACCTGTTGTCCTGGGTGAAAAACCCTTTTTCTGGCCTTCTTGTCATACCAAGTTTTTTGTTTGGCCTGCGCCGTCCTCATGTGTTCCTGAGCCAAAGCAGTCACTCGATCCAGTTTTTCTCTCATCTTAATAACATAAGAGACCACATTGTCCTGATCACTCAGTGGACTCTCCCAGTGCTCCTTTAATAAGTCCAGTGGGCCCCTCACCTGACGACCATACAGCAGTTCAAAAGGTGAGAACCCTGTTGAAGCCTGGGGCACCTCCCGGTAAGCAAACAGTAAATAAGGTACCCATTGATCCCAATCTGAGCCCGTTTCAGAAACAAATTTCCGCAGCATATTTTTAAGAGTCTGATTGAATCGCTCCACTAGTCCATCAGTCTGAGGGTGATATGGGGTGGTCTTAATACCCTTAATACCCAACAGCTTATATACTTGCTGCAACAATTTAGACAAGAAATTTGTTCCACAGTCTGTTAGAACTTCTCTGGGTATGCCTACCCTTGAAAACAACTGGATAAGGCAGTTGGCACCCTGCCTAGCCTTGATAGATTTCAGGGGAAAGGCTTCTGGGTACCGAGTAGCATAGTCACAAATTACCAGAATATATTTATTACCCGAGGAGCTTCTCTCTAGGGGGCCAACTACATCCATCCCTATTCTATCAAAAGGTGTTCCAATGATTGGTAATAGTTGCAGTTGGGCACATGCTACTCCCCTAGATGCTGTAATCTGACATATTGAGCACATTGTGCAGAACTCCTTTATCTGGGTATACATTCCCGGCCACACAAACCTTCTAGCAATTCTCTGCAAAGATTTTTGAAATGCCAGATGACCTGCCCAAGGGATAACATGTCCTAGTTCCACAATCTTTGGTGTGAGGTCCTGTGGCAAAGCTATGGCCATATCTTCACTGTGCTGTTGATATAAAATGCCCTTTTTAATGACATACAAGGCCTCAGCCAAACAATCAGTTTTACCCTGTTTCACACCCTCAATCTTTATCAAACCATGGTTTAAGTGTTGGGTCAGCTTTCTGCAATGTAGCTATGTCAGGAGGGATGTCAAACTCTACTGACTGATTTAGCTGTGGTGTTTCTTCACCCAAGTTCTTTGCTGATGCTAACACCTTATCTCTTCTCTTCTGAGCCTTGGATTTGGGTTGCTTAATAGGGCCTGCCTCTATCTCAGAATCATAAAATGGTAATTCCTGAAGAGCATTGGCAACCCTCTGTGCCCTCTGTGCCCCAGTTGTCACCATATTACAATTTTTCACCACAGGTGTATTTACTCTCTGCTCAACAGCGTCACCTGCCTGTCTCTCCTCCGTTTGTTCCTCTCTAACCTGTTGTATGATGTCCAACAGAGTTGGAACATCATTGCCAAGAATAACAGGATAAGGCAAATCAGGCACAAGAGCTACAGGAAGGAGATAAGTTTGACTCCCTACTGTTAAATAAACCTCAGCGGTCGGGTACAGTTTCTTATCCCCATGGACACAACTGATATTTATTTCTGAGTCATTCCACAAATCCCTAGGGACCAAACTAGGTAGCACAACTGTTTGAAAACAGCCTGAATCTAACAGGGCCTATTCACACTGACCATTAAGCAACACTTTTGTTTTATACACTCCACTATGCACTGAGGCTGAACAAGTGGGTCTAGGAACTGAACATAATAGTAACGGTTTCTGATTCTTTGTGGCAGGACATGAATATTGGGTGTGACCGATTTTATTACACTGATAACAGCGTATATCCTTATTTGCAACAACTCATTACTTTTTGCTATTATCGTGTCTGCTGTTTGTGATCTGACTGGGCCTGGAATACAACCTATTTCGAGCTGGACCACCCCTTTCACCCTCATTAAACTCACTCCATGTGGTGAAAGATCTATCACGGCCAAGAGTAGGTCTCCTGCTCCCAGACCTGGCTGACAGAAAAACCTCCGCCAGACGAGCAGCGTCTTCTGCAGTCTTCGGGTCCCGCTCTTGTATCCAGACTCCCAGTTCCTGGTTCACCATGCGCAAAAACTGTTCCAAAATTAGTTGTTCCATAATGTCTTTTAAAGATAGGGTCTCTGGTTTAATCCATTTATATAACAGTTCTTTTAGGCGTATATAAAGTTCACGAGGGGTTCCGTCCTGATGAATGTCCAGGGACCGAAACCTCCTCCTATATGTGTCAGATGTGATTTCATATTTATTCAAAATAGCTTCTTTGGCTTTCCCATAATCGTCCGTGTCAGCAACATCCATCAGTACATATGCACTCCGCGCTTTACCTGTAAGTAGAGGAGCAAGATGGATAGCCCACTCTTCTTCCCTCCAGCGGCAGACTGTAGCGATCCTCTCGAACGTTGTCAGGTAATGCTCGATATCATCCTCGGGTGAGAGAGGATTCAGCCTGGGCTCGTGGTGCACTCGTGTCCTCCTTGGCTGCACCTGCAACGGCAAATCTTCCTCCTGCGGGCGGACCCGACTGGCCGTCACCCTGGGGTCCTCCCCCGAAGCGCCGTCGTCACCACTATGCTCCGCCCAGCTCCCGTACTCCTCTCTCAGCTCCATAACCTGCAACTGCACCCGATGAATTTGCTCATTCACAGCCTGCCACCTTTGGCCACGGAGAGAGGCTTCTTCCTCCAGCTGGCGATCTCTGAGAGTCAGCGAACGCACCACAGATTTCACCAGGCTCGTTAGCTCCTCAAGCTCGCCCAGTCCGCTGACTCCCGGGTCCTCAGCCACCATACCTCGTCTAGGTCAGGCTGCTCCTCCTGCCTCGCGTTCCTCCTTGACATGAGTCCTTCCGTCCCCCAAATGCCACAACGTCCCGGCAACGGACCACCGCTGCCACCAAATGTGATAATTTGGTGCAGCAAAGCGAGGCCAGAGCTTCGATTCCAATTTTCAATTTTTTTTTTCCCACAATATCTTTATTGAACCTTTTTTTTTTTTAACAAACATGATACAAACAATCAAACACTAACACTAAAGTACTACAAAAAAAAATGCACTAAAAAACACCAACAACCACCAACAAAATCAAATCTTCAACAATGCTCCTCTGTTTAGTCTAGACAATCCAATACATAAGTATACATATTATGTTCACCAGTTTGGAATTTACAAGGTCCACACACATCATTCACCTTCTTCTTCAAGAGTTATGTTTAAATTTTTTACATAATCAATAAAAGGTCTCCATATATTCTCAAACACAATTTCCTTTGATTTCAGTATATATGTTATTCTTTCTAATGGAAGGTTTGTTAACATCTGTCTTAACCACTGAGTCACATCTGGTCTATGAGTCTTTTTCCATAATAGTGCAATACATTTTTTGGCATTAAGCAAACTGAGGTCTATGAATGTTCTTTCACTTTTATTAAAATTATGCTTTTCTGGGTACAGACCCAACAAAAACAGTTTAGGATTCAATATGATTTGTTTTGAGATTATTTTTTCAATTGTTACCCTCACCTCTTCCCAAAACATTCTTATTAATCTACATTCCCATAAACAATGAAATAGGGTTCCTTTACTTTCCATGCATTTTGTGCATGTATCTGGTATATTTTTGTTATATCTATTTAACTCCTCCGGTGTAACATACATCCGCATTAACCATTTGAAATCTATCAATTTAAGGCGTACATTTATTGATTTGGTTTGAGCTTCTGTACAAGCCAATTCCCATTGTTCCTCTGAAATTTCAGTTTGCAGATCTTCTTTCCAGTAGTTTAATCTTTTCAGTGAATTTTCACTTGAAGATAGTGTCAATGAGTTATAAAACTCTGAAATAATACCCTTTCTTTTACTATCTTTCATCAACATTTTTTCCAAGGATGAATAGATAGGTCGAGTGAGAGCTTTATTTTGATTTGATCGAATAAAGTTTCTAAGTTGAAGATATTTAAAAAAATGTGTTCTATTGAGATTAAATTTGATCCTCAGCTCTTCAAAAGACATTATGTTTTCTGCACATGGCAAATATAAATCCTGAATCTTTTGTATCCCTTTTAAATTCCATACTTTAAATACAGCGTCTGCTCTCCCTGGTTTAAAATATTGATTACCCCATATTGGACTAAATTGTGACAATAACTGTGGTTCTTTTAAATAGTTTTTAGCTTCACACCATATTTTGATCATATGCTTTACAAATGGATTTTTAACTTGTTTTTGTAATTTTTTTGCCGAATCTGAGTATATGAATATGGGAAGAGGTAAAGGTAAATTGTATGATTCCATTTCAGTCCAGTGAGGGAGATCATTTGATGAAAAATAATATGTCATAGACCTCAGTTGTGCCGACCAATAATACAGCATAAAATTTGGACATTTCAGACCTCCACGACCAAATGGTAAATATAATAAAGACAGACGTAATCTAGCCCTCCTGTTGTTCCATATAAATTCCACTAACTTTTTTTTAATTCTTGAGAATAAATCTAAAGGTGGTGGTAAGGGAATGCATTGAAATAAATAAAGTATTTTAGGTAAGATATTACTTTTAAGTATATTAATTCTCCCGATCATTGACATTGGTAGTGACATCCATCTCTGAAGTAACTCATCAATATCTGTCATTAAGGCTTTATAATTGACACTGGCGATTGATTCTAGCTTAGGCACAATTTGGATTCCTAAATATTTAAACTGATTTACAACATTGAATTGATTTACCTCAGGGGTTGGGTAATTTCTCTGGGTCTCATTTAGCATTAATATTGAAGATTTAGTTTTATTTATTTTATATCCTGCTATTTCCCCAAAATTCTTTATTAAATTCAACAAGGTCGGAATTGATTTTTTAAGATTCGACATGAACAAAATTATGTCATCGGCATACAGGGAGATTTTATGTTCTGTTGGTCCAACTTTAATTCCATATATTTGTGACTGTAGACGTATCGCCATCGCTAAAGGTTCAATTGCCATAGAAAACAGTAAAGGTGAAAGTGGACAGCCTTGTCAACATCCTCTATTGATTTTTATTGATTTTGAAATATTGTTATTTGTTAGGATTTCTGCTGTAGCATTATTATATATTATCTGAACCTATTTTATGAAATTATTTCCAAGTCCAAACCTTTGTAAGACTTCAAAAAGAAAGGGCCATTCAACTCTATCAAAGGCTTTTTCGGCATCCAGTGATAAGAGAACTGTATCCGGTGCTTCTTTATTAGAATAAATAATATTAAATAGTCTTCTTACATTATGGAAGCCTTGTCTTCCCTTTATAAAGCCATTCTGATCTCGATTAATAATATTTGGTAAAATTTCTTGTATTCGTCTTTCTAAAATTTTACAGATTATCTTAAGGTCGGCATTTAATAGGCTTATTGGTCTCATATTTTCACATTTATTAGAGGGCTTACCTGGTTTTGGCAACAGTATAATTAAGGCATTATTCATATATGATGGTAAATTACTATTTTGAAATGCTTCTAAAACCATTTCCAAAAAAGGTTTTATTAATTTATTCTTAAATTTTTTATAAAGGTCAACTGGAAGACCATCTGGTCCTGCACTTTTTCCTGATTTCATATTATCAATGGCTAGTCCAACTTCTTCTTGACTAATTTTAGACTCCAGTATCTCCCTATTTTCATTTGGAATACACGGTATAAATAGTTCGTTCAAAAACCCATGTAGTTTTGTTAAGTCAGATTCATTTTTGGTATCATATAATTTTTCATAGTAATCTCTAAAGGCTCTATTAATTTCTAAAGGATCTATAACTACCTGTCCGTTACTTATAATACTGGTAATTGGTGTTTTAGATTCTAATTGTTTAATCTGCCATGCCAATAACTTTCCTGATTTTTCACCTTGTTCATAAAAAGATTGTTTCAATCTTAGAAGACTCGAGGCAGCTCTATTCGCTGATTTTTTGTCATATTCAGCTCTCAAAATCAGTAATTCGTTCTCCAACCTTGGATCTCTTCCTGCATATACTCTTTCTTGAAGAATTTTTATTTTATGTTCCAATTGGACTCTCTCCTCTCGAGTCTTCTTAGATTTTGAACCTGTATAACTAATAATATGTCCCCTAATAAAAGCTTTGAAAGCCTCCCACTTTACACATGCTGATGTTTGTGTAGTATTGATGTCAAAGAACTCATCTATCTGTTTTTCTATGTATTTAACAAATTCCTCATCCTGAAGCCATTTATGCTGAAATTGCCATCTACCTGGTTCCTTTGTCAATTTCTTATCTACATATATTAGACAGCAGGGTGCATGATCAGAGATCACGATGTTATCATAAAAACAGTTTTGAATCTTGGACCTTAATTCTGTGGAGATCAAAAAATAATCAATACGTGAGAATGTCTTGTAGGTATTGGAATAACAAGAGTATGCTTTAACTTGTGGTTTCATTTCTCTCCATATATCTATCAATTTCAATTCTTTCATAAAATGATTAATAGTCATCCTACATCCATTGTGCGTACAGTCCAGTCCCGTTGATCTATCTATACCGGGATTCAATGTACAATTAAAATCCCCTGCTATTATATGTTGCCCTGTAAGTGATGATAAGATAAGAAATAAATTAGCAAAGAACTTTTGATCATCTATATTGGGACCATATAAGTTCACCAAATTTATATTTTCTAATAGCAAAGATCCTTGAATGATTACATATCTTCCAAACTTGTCTCCAATTACATTTTTCACTTGAAATGGGACTGATTTATGTATGAGAGTCATAACTCCCCTGGCTCGGGATGAAAATGATGAGGTGAAAACATTTCCTTGCCATCTACTCCTAATTCTTTTTACATCCTCCTCTATTAGATGAGTTTCTTGTAAAAACACAATTTTTGAACCCATGTCTTTTATTTTATTCATAACTTGTTTAAGTTTTTTTAAATTTTGTAGACCTCTGCAATTCCATGAAGTTAAATTAAGATTAACGCTTTGATTTATGATGAATAGGGAGTTTGGGATTACCTTGCAGTGTAAACATGCTCAAACAGAAAAGCAAAAAAATGAGTGGTTGAACATTCACCCTACAAACTACACACAAACAAATTCCCCCTTCCCACATTTGTGGCAATCCCCCCAAAAACAAAAGAAAAATTCCGTCTCCCGATATAGCCATCGACCGTTCCACACCCACGAGGATCAGCCAAAGCCACTCCTTCTTCATCCTCCCAATCACCCTAACTCTACTACTTTTAATAACGTAACATTAACTCTCTTCTGTAATTTTCCAATTTAACTCCAAAATTTTATAGCAATTTTGTACTTTTTTTTTTTAATTTTTTTTTTATTTTTTATTTTTAATATGTAATACAATCTATATTTTGTAATCTTGTTATATGCTTCTAATCAGTTAAATGCTCAAATATTCTACCCTATATTCTGTTCATGCTTAGCTCCCACCAGTCTCTTCCTGGATCTTCTTGATGAGCTCCTGCGCCTCCTCGGGGGTCTTGAAGATGTGTGTTCTGCCCTCATATGTGACCAGAAGTCTTGCAGGGTGAATCACTCCATGACGAATCTCAAGGTTGCGCAGTTCTTTACGGATGGGGTCAAACTGCTTCCTTAATTGTTGGATTCCTGAGGCCAAATCTGGGTAGAACCGCACCTGCTGATCTTGGTATTTAATTTCTCCTTTGGCCCGCACCGCGTTGGAGATCGTCATCCTATCTCTGTAGCTGAGAAACTTCATAATTAACGTCCTCGGTGCTGCCTTGTTACCTCTCGGTGGGCCAATTCGGTGGGAGCTTTCCAAGACGACTGATGATTTTAGCTCCGCGTTGTTCAGTGCCTCCGGGATCCACCCCTCCAAAAAGGAGCATGAATCACGACCTTCGGCTCCCTCCGGTAAACCCACCAGCCTCAGGTTGTTCCGTCTGGACCGGGACTCCAAGTCCAGAACGTTATTTTCCAGATCTTTATTTTTTTTTTCCAAAGTGCGCACCTTTATTTGAAGTCCGCTGATTTCATCCTCCGCACTGGAAACACGAAGCTCCGCCTGCGTCACTCGCTCCACGCAGTCACCCAACTCCTTTCTCATTGCATCCAACGCTGCCATAATCCCATCAAGTTTAGCGGAAAAGTCTGCTCTCATTGAGCTAATGGCAGCCAGCACTGCACCTGTGCCGCCATCATCAGCAGTTACCGCACCACCGCTAGTTTCATCCGCCATATCCGCAGCTTTTTCTACTGCGCCACAAACTTTAAAGTCCGTTAATTTGGACTGCTTCAGCGATTCAATTTTTCCCCCGCTTGATTTCCCAGCCTTAGTCTTCCCCGGCATATCCTCACCCAAACGCTGGGAAAAGTTCTGTTCCAAATGAGAGAGTTTTTTGCCGAATCTTTATTTCCAGGAGCAGAGCAGAGTGATACGTGTCCTTCTAGGCGGCCGCCATAACCGGAAGTCCAATTTTCAATTTTATTTTATTAACTTACAAGCAAAGTTTCCAGGAAAACATCTGACACGATCCTTCAAACAAAATGCACTTCGCCAACCAAGAAGCATACCAAGAACAATAAGCAATCTGCAATCAGCAATCAGCAAACAGCAAATCAGCAATGTTACTCGATATCTCACACCTGTTATATAATATACGAGATAATTAGGGCTGATTAGCCCCTACCATAATCCCAGGTAAAACAATCAACATTCCTATTCTTAACACATACCCACTAACATCTAAAAATACATAAATAATTTTCCCAAGTATATACAATATAAATATAAATAACATACAATAAATAGCAAAAAAAATAATTCAATAAATAATTTCAACCCTTATTTACAAATGTTAAACCACCCCTCTAACTTACCATACATGTTTCCTTCCTGCTGGTGTCCTATAAAAGGCCCTCAACCCCTCACAGAGTCTTTTGCCTGGACAACCACAGGAAGCATGTTGGCAAAGGTATGTGAAATAAATCCTTTATCAATTATTTTACCAAATACTTAACCATAATAGTTATCTCCCAAGGGCATTCAAATTAACAAAGACAAATCCCAAAATACTGTGTGCATTTTAACAAATATCATACTGACATTTACAACATTACAGATATAACATAATCACACAATACAACAAGTCATACAGTGGTGACATCCCATCGTCACACAGATCATCCCCAAAATGTAATGGGTTCCTCTCTAGGCCAAGAACCACCTCTGGTGAAACAGACAGACAAACAGAGAAATGCCAGTAAAAGCATTACCTCCTTGGCGGAGGTAATAAACTCAAGTGTTGCTGTTGTGTCCATCTCCTCCATCTCCAAACTCCCAGGCTGCGGGCGTTGCAATTCATCGCACAACCGCATACAACCCACAGGCCAATGGGTTATGCAAGCGTTTTCATAGATCACTGAAAGCAGCACTCAGGGGTTCACTGATGGATGCAAATTGGGTAGACAGGTTGGCGTGGGTTTTATTGGGGTTGCGCTCCGTGCCAAAAGAGGATTTGGAAGCTTCCCCGGCAGAGAGCTCGTTTTTGCGCAGCCCCTATGGCTGCCCGGGGAATTTCTGCCAAATAATCCCGTGCCGGTCAGCTGCCCGTCTCAGCTTTTGCAGCGTAGCGGAAACACAGGTACGCTGCCGGGCCCGGCCCACCACTGTTTTCCACGTGCTTTTGTGCCTAAAACTTTGAAGAACGCGGAGTTCGTGTTCGTCAGACACGACGACCAGCGCCCTCCATTGTGCCTGCACACATGTTGAAAATGGCCCTATCTCACAATGTTAAAGAATCCTTTAAAAAATTCCTGGATCCAGACGGTGATCCGGATCATCCCCAAAATTTAATCAGTTCTTCCTTGTACCATTTCCAACAACGCCTGAAAGTTTCATTGAAATCCGTCCAAAACTTTTTGAGTTATCTTGCTAACCAACAGACAGACAGACAAACAGACAGACAGACAAACCCCAGCAAAAACATAACCTCCTGCGGCCTGCGGCCTGCGGCCTGGCGGAGGTAATAAAATAATCCCGAAACAGCTTGTAACAAAATATGAATTAATAATTATGATCAGATATAAAAATTATTTAATTTATATTGTGACATATGCAAGGTTCACACAAAGAAGAGGAGCAAGATGGATGTGACGAACAGGCTTTATTCACACACCCCCAACCCCAAACTCCTTCTGAGCACAGACAGGAGGGGAAGTCATTCTCCCAGACCTCTGTTTCAATCATGGTTACACACACATGATACATCTTGCCCTAATCCTGCCTATAAACACTGCTGGGTCATTATAACGCAGTTATAATGACACAGCAGTATAATAACTCAGTAATAACACATTTAATACACACACAGAGCAACGTTTCCAACTGGCAAAGCATGCTGGGAAATCCCTGCCCCCTTAATATGGCCCCGGCATTACACTGCCCCCGGCTGGACTGATTTCTGTCCCCAGAAAATTCAAAGTCCACTTTCAGAAATCCAACGCGAGTCAGCACCCGAGTCAGCCCGGCGCCGGGGCGGCATGCACGGGCCATCCAGTGTCCATCTGAGTCTTGGTCGGAGTATCTGGTTTGGGTAGGGTTCCGGTTCGGCCACCAGCGGGCGGATGGACACATCTGACAGCCTCTGTAGGACCATGCACAGTCCCTTCCCCGGCAGCGGGAGTCCCATGCCCGCTCCGGCCGACTCCCACCGCTGCCAGGCCTCCCAGGCAGCCGCTGGCCCGCGTCCATGCGTCCAGCCCTTGCCGCGCCTGGAAAAATGGCCGGATCTTTGTCCTGCTGGCTCCGCTGCTGCGCCGAGGGCCTCCGTGACGTCACTGAAAGGGGAAGCATCTGCGGGTGGCGGTAGGACTACGCACAGTTCCTCCCCTGGCAGCGGGAGTCACGACTCCAGTTTGTCGTGCGCTGCGTGCAGGGCAGTACCATGTGATGTACCCTGGCTCTGCGAAGCGGAAGCCCCCCTTCCTCGCATCGCCGCGGCTGTCTCCTCCGTGCACGCGCTGCCGTGGTCTGCCGTAGCTCCTCCTCCCACTCGCTCTCAGCACGGCGGTTTCCTCCGATGACCAGTCGTTCAGCGCGGCAGCCAACTCGACCTGGGCCAGGTGGTCATCCAACAAGTTCTCGCCGTTGTAGCGGGGAATCTTGGCCCGCTGCCGGATGGATGGGACGGTCACCTCCCGGTCGATCGCCGCTCCTAATCGCTCTGGAATCGCCAGCCCGTCCTGCCCTGAAAAGGGCGGGAAACGGGGCTGGTTTGCTCTGCTCAGCCCGCTCTGCCTTGAAAAAGGCAGAGCAGTCCCGTCGGGTCCACTGCTCCATCCATCGCGGCGAGCCACTCCGGGGGCCGGCGTCTCAGCCCTACGCTCCGTTCCCAGCCAAGCGATGAACCGCCCCGGCTGCTGGACCTCCACCTGGATCCTCATCTTGCTCCGTCCCCACTCCTGACACCAGTGTGACGTAGGCAAGGTTCACACAAAGAAGAGGAGCAAGATGGTTGTGACGAACAGGCTTTATTCACACACCCCCAACCCCAAACTCCTTCTGAGCACAGACAGGAGGGGAGGTCATTCTCACAGACCTCCATTTCAATCATGGTTACACACAAACGATACATCTTGCCCTAATCCTGTCTATAAACACTGCTGGGTCATTATAACACAGTTATAATGACACAGCAGTATAATAACTCAGTAATAACAGATTTAATACACACACACAGTAACGTTTTCAACTGGCTGGGATGCTGGGAAATCCCTGCCCCCCTTAACATGGTCCCGACGTTACAATATTAATGTCTTGGAACCTGAGATAAATTCTCGGTTCATCTACAGAGAAAAAATTAATAACACTCGTGGGGCACCAGCTTCTATCTCTAAGAAGCAATTTAATCTTTAATTTCACTTTATACCTGTTTAATCACTCAATAAATTAATTAATAATCAGTCTCAAAACTTTAGTGAATTCGATACTGGGGACTTGAATCAGACTCAGAATGAAATAAATTCTCAACAACTTCTCTCATTTTCACATATTTATTAAATGAAATGATGATTAAAACACCTTGCAGTGACTTCATTAACCATAAAATTAAACTTGTAAATGATAGAGTAACAATGTCAACATTTGCAGAACCAGGGTTAACTGTGAAATGAATTTAGATCAGTTTGAAGTTAACAGATTATGGAAACAATGCAAATTTATGGAGAAAGTTTTACTAATTATTGACAAAATAACAGGCCCAGGAAACACGCACGCAGGCTCAGGTGAGATTCAAAGGCTTTATTCAACAGCAAGAGATGTATGGATGCGTGTGTGCAGAATGTGAATGGTCTGTGAGTGAACGAAGAGCGCCGGGGGCAGAATGACACGCCGTGCAGCCAGGCAACCCTATGGACAGAGCAGACACAGGAATATGAGCAGACTTTCACCATGCAGGGTTTATAAACACAGCGTTGCTTACTTGCAGGTGTTACGGTGGCTGGCGTTGGTAAAGGAAACTCCTGCCTGGGAGACAGCGCCCTGCTGCGCTCTCAGCAATGAAAGGACGAGGAGGATGAGGATGTGGCGAGGACGGGAGGAATCCGCCGCCGGGAGGATCCACCTGTGCACAGGGGAAAGACTGAAGGACAGGTGAGTCGAAAATGCAGCTTACTTGCTGATAGGAGAATGACGCAGGTCGGGAAGAGATGATCCTGCAGAAGAATTGAGAGCGTAGATGAACAGACGGCTCCAAACCGATGCTCTGGGCCAAGCGGGTTAAATAGCTGGTGATTGATGAGGCGCAGGTGTGAGCGCAGCTGAGGCAGGTGACTGGGGAAGGCGAGTTGTGACAATTACAGTGGGGTAAAAAAGTATTTAGTCAGCCACCAATTGTGCAAGTTCTCCCACTTAAAAGATGAGAGAGGTCTCCAATTTTCATCATAGGTATACCTCAACTATGAGAGACAAAATAAGAAAAAAAAATCCAGAAAATCACATTGAAGGATTTTTAATGAATTAATTGATAAATTCCTCGGTAAAATAAGTATTTGGTCAATAACAAAAGTTCATCTCAATACTTTGTTATATACCCTTTGTTGGCAATGACAGAGGTCGAACGTTTTCTGTAAGTCTTCACAAGGTTTTCACACACTGTTGCTGATATTTTGGCCCATTCCTCCATGCAGATCTCCTCTAAAGCAATGATGTTTTGGGGCTGTCGCTGGGCAACACAGACTTTCAACTCCCTCCAAAGATTTTCTATGGGCTTGAGATCTGGAAACTGGCTAGGCCACTCCAGGACCTTGAAATGCTTCTTACGAAGCCACTCCTTCATTGCCCAGGTGGTGTGTGATCATTGTCATGCTGAAAGACCCAGCCACGTTTCATCTTCAATGCCCTTGCTGATGGAAGGAGGTTTTCACTCAAAATCTCACGATACATGGCCCCATTCATTCTTTCCTTTACACGGATCAGTCGTCCTGGTCCCTTTGCAGAAAAACAGCCCCAAAGCATGATGTTTCCACCCCCATGCTTCACAGTAGGTATGGTGTTCTTTCTCCTCCAAACACGACAAGTTGAGTTTTTACAATAAAGTTCTATTTTGGTTTCATCTGACCATATGACATTCTCCCAATCCTCTTCTGGATCATCCAAATGCTCTATAGCAAACTTCAGACGGGCCTGGACATGTACTGGCTTAAGCAGAGGGACACGTCTGGCACTGCAGGATTTGAGTCCCTGACGGCATAGTGTGTTACTGATGGTAGCCTTTGTTACTTTGGTCTCAGCTCTCTGCGGGTCATTCACTAGGTCCCCCCGTGTGGTTCTGAGATTTTTGCTCACCATTCTGGTGATCATTTTGACCCCACGGGGTGAGATCTTACGTGGAGCCCCAGATCGAGGGTGATTATCAGTGGTCTTGTATGTCTTCCATTTTCTAATAATTGCTCCCACAGTTGATTTCTTCACACCAAGCTGCTTACCCATTGCAGATTCAGTCTTCCCAGCTTGGTGCAGGTCAACAATTTTGTTTCTGGTGTCCTTTGACAGCTCTTTGGTCTTGGCCATAGTGGAGTTTGGAGTCTGACTGTTTGAGGTTGTGGACAGATGTCTTTTATACTGATAACGAGTTCAAACAGGTGCCATTAATACAGGTAACGAGTGGAGGACAGAGGAGCCTCTTAAAGAAGAAGTTACAGGTCTGTGAGAGCCAGAAATCTTGCTTGTTTGTAGGTGACCAAATACTTATTTTACTGAGGAATTTACCAATTAATTAATTAAAAATCCTTCAATGTGATTTTCCAGATTTTTTTTCCCTCATTTTGTCTCTCATAGTTGAGGTATACCTGTGATGAAAATTGGAGACCTCTCTCATCTTTTAAGTGGGAGAACTTGCACAATTGGTGGCTGACTAAATACTTTTTTGCCCCACTGTATATACTGTAAAAAGTTCTGGATTACTCTTTAAGAAAATGAAAACGGTATTTTAATGAAAAGAAAGGTTATGTTTATGGCTCTAATTTTGCATTTGATCAAATATTGAATGATTCTCAAATCTCAGATGTTTGATTCAGCAGATGGACATGGAAGATGCAGCTTACGTGACCACGCCTGATGGCGGGTTCTTTCATCGTTCCGGGAAGCTTTAGATGTGGAGAAAGGACAAAAACCGGAATATTTGACCAGCAAATATTCGAACAAGGACGGGCCTCTTTGCAGTCTGTTGTCGCAGGATGAAATTCTTGATGTTTTACTCCAATGGCTGAAGTCCAGCCGAAGCGTCTCCCTTTTCGTGGCTTGTCGAATTCTTCAGCTGCGTAATGGCCGTGGATCAACGACTTCATGAGAGGATTCAAGAGTCATTACCCCAGGATCTGATCAAATAGCAAAATAAAAAGAATTTTCAGACTAGTGGAGATGAAAATAGTTTCTAGTGTGTAAGTTGGTCAATATAAGAAATAAAAAAATAAAGTCAAGATTAAAATTTAAATTAAAATTAAAACGGTTGTTTTACAGAAAGTTTAACAGGTGAAAAATTAGAGAAATAGAGATGTCTGGGATTTAGAGTTTTAAAGTCTTAATTAGAATTTGAGCTCAAAGAAAAAAGAATCAATTCCCAGACGTTTAAGAGAAAAGAAAAACATTAAAATACACAAAGTTAAGAGTTATCTGCACTGTGATCGTCGAAAAGAAACACGTGGGAGAAATCCTTTGTCCTCCAGTAGTTCTCTGCTGTGTACCAACATGAAGACAATAGAAGTAAAAAACTGAAAGAGAGATGGCAAAAAGAGAATGAAAAAAGGCATCATTTCCTTTTTATCTGGGGAAACTTTCACGGGCCTCCGTGATTGACAGGAACTCAGACCAATAGCCTCCTTTATGGGCGGGCTTTAAGAACTTTAGTCCAATAAACAAACAGTCTTTTGTCTGGAACTTTGAGAGAGCTTTTGTCAAGCAAAGATTGGCTGAGATCGGTCACATGATTTGAGAAATATTTTGGCAAATCTTTAACACTTAATATTCATCTATACATTTATGTATATAAACTAGGCTAACCTTAGTGATTAATGTAACTTATAATCAGTGCTTCTAAATTAACATGCAAGAATAAACATTCATTTAAACGCTTTTAGCATGCACATATCTAACATCACAGATTAATATATTTCAAACCCATTATTGATTTTCAGATCAACCTCAAGGTCCATTTGCTTTTCATGGTCCTGGAAAAGAAGAGAAGGTTTAGAATTGAGTTAACACAGATGTGATGAAAAGCTTCACTGGTTAGATCGGCATGTCTCAGAGTTGCCAGAAGGGGGCAATGCTGAGCTGTGGATCTTTGTAGTGACCATATGACGTACTCCAGGGTTCTGTTCCATGTCTCCACGTTTATGGGGCCATAAAGTCAAAATAGGACGTGCATCAGGATGAATCCCTTAGACTGGTTTTAACAAAGGAATGTGAGTTCAGCCGTGGCCTGGGGTAAAAGAGCAGTTCCTGGCTGTCCTTTTCCTGGGTGAAACAATGTCTTTAAGCTGAAGAATAATTCTTATTGATGAGCCAAAGTGAGATGATGCTACAAGCTCCACACAAAATACACAATCACAAGACAAATAATAGCTACTGGCGCCCCCCCCCCAACACTCACCCCCACACTGGGCACATTTCAAAATGTTGGGTATGTAAACATTCAATTGTAAACAATACACATGGGCCAAACACACCCCACTACCCCAAACCTGGGCACACAAAATGTCATTCTAATAAAATTTCACCCTAAAATTAGCAAAATCATGTAATTAATACACATAAATCCCTCAGGCCAAAATTCAATCAATGCGCATCATAATTTAAACAGAAAACTTTCCTCAAATTAGCACTCACTCCCTTCTCGCTCTCGCTCTTTCTTTTTTTTAATTAAACAGGGTACCAAACCAGCAGCAGACAAATGTAAACAAGAAAATAAAAATCATCCGGACTGAGGAGAAAAACACAGACAAAAATTAAAGTAATTCTCTCAGTCCTCAGGCGGGTCTTTCTTCCGACGCTTCCATCTCTTGACCTCAGGGCTCCCACCGTGCCGTTTCATCTCCTCCACCCTGCGCATCTCATTCGGATGCCTCCAGGTTTGGTCAGACAAGTGTAGAAACCCGTCAATCCGAACGGCCTCCACTCAGAATCATCTCCTCTCGTCGTGCCACTCACACGAGCCGTGTTCGCCTCTCATCCAGGCCTCAACCCTGGGCCGCACCACATCGCTGACCCGCAGGGAAGCCCGCAACCTCCTCCTCCGATGATGTTGGGTCTGACTGGTCTCCATCAATGATCCGGTCAACTCCTCGGCCCAGTCCGTGTTTCCCATGGTTGACCGTCTTCCCGAGCGATGAAACAACTCGCTTTCTGGTCCTGCTCTTTCTGGATCCATCATGGGCGCCTCGTCCTTACAGGTTGCCAGCGGAGTCCCGTCGTGCCATTCCGCGCTCCCAGTTTGGGCATCAAACAGACCGGCATCAGGTCCAACCCACGGCATCTTCGTGTAGCGCTGAATGTGCTCTCCTTCATGACACATGTCCAACCAGTCCGATTCCCTCACCTCCACGCCATCCATCAGCGGAGTCAGCCGGCTCCACAGTCTGCAGCCCGACCACTCCTCACCCGACACGTTGGCGATCGAAAAACCCAGGTTATAGGTTACACCCCATGATGTTAACCCTCGCAATGGTGACATGAATGCGGGCTCAGGGCACCACGACCGACCCGTAGTGGGCCTCTACCTCCATAAAGTCCACCACAGCCAGTCTGTTCAGTCCATAGCCATAATAGTCCCTCTCATGCTGTTTAATCTGTCGGTGGGGAAACAAACTGTTCACGGTCACCGGGTTGAACACCGAGATAACAGCACCTGTGTCAACCAACAGCGGAACCGCAACACCATCGAGCATGACATCACAGCCGATCCTCCCCGTAGTCGCTGGGGAGACCGTATGTACAATGGTCGCCAGCCCCCGACCAACAGTGATCTGTGTGGAGTTTGCATGTTCTCCCCGTGTTGCGTGGGTTTACTCCGGGATTTCTCCGGTTTCCTCCCACATGCCAAAAACATGCATGTTAGGTTAACTGGCTGTTCTAAATTGTCCCTAGATATCTCTTTCCTATAGGCCCTTAGAATAGAGGGTTAGCATTAATGAAAGCGCTTTGAGTGGTCTTTGTGACTAGAAAAGCGCTATATAAGTGCAGGTTAGTTAGTTAGTTAGTTAGACCTCTGCACAGCACCTGGTTCCACGGTTCCTGCATACGAAGTTGAAACTCCAATAACCTGGACGGGACCGCTTCACTACAAACGTGTTCCGCCAGCTGGTCCCGAATCATCTCCTCTTCCAGGTGTCCAAACTCACACCCCCTTGCCAGCCTACAAAGCTCGGCAACGAACGTTGTCACCGGCTCTCCTAACCGCTGGCGGCGCTGGAGAAAATGAATGCGCCGGACCGTGATGCTTGCATCAGCACGAAAATGGCGCACCATCAATTCCACCATGCCGTTGAAACTGTTGGCCCCACCCAGGCTGTCCAACACTCTCTGCCCCTCAGTGCCAAACTTATGCATTAACACCGACCTTGCACGAAGCCTCTCATGCTTGCTGAGGTCCAAGACCATGAGGTAGTTGGTAAAAGCCGAGAACCAATGAGGCCATGGCACGGGCGGTGTGCCCGGCGCCTCCAAAAAACGGCTGAAATTCAGCAACAAAATTATCCATTCCCGCTTTTACCTCATCGTCAAATGTTATGTCCATAGCTGGTATAAAGCAAACACACGGTTGCTGCAGTTTAACGGAGCTTTATTGTCATGTGTCATACACATCCACAGGCTCGCAGCACACGCCCGCTGACCAGGTGGCTCCCACGATGAAAAAGGCAGAGCTTCTTCCGCACACTCCTTTATACCATGGGCAGCATCACCACCGGAAACCGGCAGTAGCCACCCCAGTCTTGCCCATGACCAACCCGGCCGCCATCTTACTACTACAGCCTATTTACATACACAACACAGGGCAGAAGACAGTTACCAGTGTTTATTATCAACTTATAATAATACAGCAGTGGGCTACAGCGCTCCCTGTCCAAGGCATCAACGGCGAAAGAGGACATGTCCCTTCCACCCCTGGCCTCTATACCCCGGCTAATGTCGCCACCGGAAGAGTGGGCCGCCAGCCCCCTCTATTCCCTGGTAAATCCCAGGCCACCATATTACTACTGTTTTTCTATACATAACAGGTACCAACTTGAAAAGCAAAAAATTCACTAACAAATGTATTAGGAAAATCTTCCTGAAATACTACTTTCCTGGCTAGTTGAAAAGAAAACATATCTTACAGAATTATAAGGAAGAAGAAGCACAAGCAATAAGAAAATTATATTTTCCTACCCAATTCCACCCAAAGCAAAAGAAATGAATTTCAAAATTTTAAATAATAAATCCCCTCAAATAATTTTTTACATCAAAAATTTAATTGGGAAAACAAATGTAATTTTTGCACAAATGACATAGAAACAGTAGAAGACATATTTTTTCATTGTGAACCAGTTCAGGAATTTTGGCTTTCATTCCAAAGTTGGCTTCAGCTAAAAGAAATTGTAATACTGTCGGGGACCTAGACGTTACATTCTCCACTCACACTGAAGGGCGCAGGAGGAGAGAAGCCAACGGGGGGTTGAGACGGAACAGGCGCCAAAGGACTGCATGTTAATGGCGCTGAAGGACTGTATGTTAATGCACCAACAGGGATTGTGGTGTGAGCCCCCAGGTCGCTAGGCAAGGCATGTAACATATAAAAGAGAGATGCCCCGTGACCTGGGTTTATTCTTGTTGACTTGAGGGTAGAGAGAAATAAAGTCCACGCTGATCCAGCTCACTGCCTTGCCTGCTCATTTCTCTCTACACTGGTGACCTTTGACGTAGAATGGAATTCGAGGCAAATACCCTGGAGACAGCCTGGACTGGAAGCGCCAGCACTGTGTGACCTGTTTCAGTCAAGCTCCCAGACTTTTGGCTGCACGACCCGACGGCTTGGTTCCTCTACACCGAGGCCCAGTTCGCGCTCCATGGAGTGACGGCGGATGACACCAGGTACTGCTACGTCGTTGCAGCACTGGATGCATGCACAACACAGCAGGTGGTGAGCCTACTCCAACGGCCCCCAGCCCACGGCAAATATGACGCTCTCAAGACATCGCTGACCCAATGCTACACGTTCTTGGACTATGAGAGAGCGGAAAGGCTCGTGACGCACTCCAAGTTGGGAGACAGTTCGGCGGTCTAATTAATGGAGAAAATGTTGGCGTTGATGGACACAGATGGCGAGCAGTTCCTGTTTGCCCACCTTTTCCTCCGGAAACTCCCGACAGCGGCCAGAGCGGTCCTCGCCAGTTCACCAATTCACCGCTGCTGGCCACGCAGAACTACCGGACCCTGGCACAAGAGGCGGACCGGATTATCCTGGCGACCAGAACCTTCACTGTGAACGCAGTGGCGCCGGAACCCAGTGAGACAGCCAGCAAGGGCGAGGAGCCATTGATGGTGGCCGCCACGGAGGCCAAGAAGCACTGGAGGGGCACGCTCTGCTTCGACCACCGCCGCTTCGGAGAAGACGCACGGCAATGCGTGCCACCGTTCCAGTTCAAGCGCCAGGACCAGCAGTCGGTATCAGCTGCAACCGCCAGTGACACAACGAAGCTGCTCTATGTGAAGGACTCACGCTCAGGGAGACAGTTCCTCGTGGACTCTGGCTCCCAAAAGAGCTTCATCCTGCCATCCTACGCAGACTGGCTGGCTGGAAGTAGCGGCCCCGAGCTCGCAGCTTCAAACGGCTCAGACATTAAGACTTTTGGTGAAAGGACACTGACCATATGTTTGCACGGCCGTAACTACCAATGATCCTTCGTCATAGCGGCATGTAACTCCCCCATTTTGGGTGCAGATTTCCTGTGTGCACACGGGTTATTAGTCCATGTGACTAACAGACGCCTGATTAACGCTATGTCTTTTGATTCTCTGCCCTGTACAGCTCGAGGAGCCGGGTCCACAACACTGGCCAGCGTCACAGCTCCAGGGGGTAAGTTCCACACACTACTCACCCAGCTCCCAGCACTCACAGTTCTGACTTTTTCAGCGGCCGTCACTAAGCATGAGGTAGAGCACTTCATTACCACCACGGGGCCGCCCGTTTTCGCACGACCTTGGCGCCTGGATGCAGCTAAACAGGCCAGTGCTCGCAAGGAGTCCACCAACTTGGAAAGGTTGGGCATCATCAGGCACTCAAACAGCCCATGGGTATCCCCGCTACACATGGTGCCTAAAGCCGAGGGATCATGGCGACCATGTGGCGATTTCCGCAGATTAAACAACACCACAGCGCACGATCGCTACCCAATCCCCCATATTCAGGATTTTTCCACCCACCTCACCGGGGCACACATTTTTTCCAAGGTGGACCTGGTCCGTGGGTACCACCAGGTCCCGTTGCGCGCAGAAGACATACCCAAAACAGCATTAATAACCCCGTTCGGTCTTTTTTGAGTTCCTACGCATGCCTTTTGGGTTAAAAGGCGCGGCGCAGACCTTCCAACACATGATGGACGCTGTGCTGTGTGATCTGCCTTTTGTGTTTGTCTACCTGGACGACATCCTGGTGACCAGCGCGTCCGAGGATGAACACGTAGCCCACCTCAGGACGGTCTTCCAGAGGTTGGAGGAGCACGGGTTAATCATCAACCCGGCGAAGTGCCAGTTCGGGGTTACAGTAATCGACTTTTTGGGCCACTGCATCTCACCGGAGGATGCGATACCCTTACCGGACAAAGTGCGCACAGTGGCAGATTTTTCCCGGCCTCAGACGGTCAGGGCACTGCAGGAGTTTTTAGGGATGGTTAACCTTTACAACCGTTTCCTCCCCCACGCAGCCCAGCTCATGCAGCCGTTGTACACCGCTCTTAAGAAATGGAAACCGAAGAACAGCATCGACTGGATCCCCGAGTGGGAGCAGGCATTTTCCAATGCCAAAACAGCCCTAGCAAACGCCACACTTCTGGCACACCCGGACCCGGCAGCTCGGATAGCGCTCACTACCGACGCATCAGACGTGGCCATAGGGGCTGTTGTGGAGCAGTGCGTTGCCGGTTCTTGGCAGCCGCTCACCTTTTTCAGCAGGTCTTTGCGCGACAATGAGCGTAAATACAGCGCATTTGACAGAGAGTTACTGGCTCTCCACATGGCCATATGCCACTTCCAGTTCTGGTTAGAAGGGCGCAGCTTCACTGCATTTGTAGACCACAAGACGCTAACGTATGTTATGGCCAAAGTTTTGGGAACCATGGTTGGCCCGGCAGCAGAAACAGCTGGCCGCTATCTTGGAGTTTATGACCGATATTCAGCATGTGGCCGGTAAACTCAACGTGGTGGCAGACTGCCTCTCATGTGCGTTAGTGGCCCCAGTCTACGTTGGGATAGATTACACGGCCATGGCTGCAGAGCAAGTCGACGACACAGACGTTTGCGTGCTCCAGTCTGGACCAACAGGGTTAAGGCTGGAGAACAGAGTACTGCAAGACCGGGCCCCCCCCCCCCACTCTGTGACATTTCCACAGGCCACGCGCGCCCGGTGCTTCTACGCGCTTTGCGCCAGTTCGTTTTCAACTCGGTTTACTCCCTGGCGCACCCGGGAGTGTGCGCGTCAGTCAAAATGGTGGGAGCAAAGTTCGTCTGGCCGCGCCTGCGTAAATGGGTGAAAGAGTGGGCTGCAGCTTGCATACCGTGCCAACGAGCCAAGGTGCACAGGTACACAAAGGCCCCCCTCAAGCCGTTCCACATCCCGGCTAAGAGGTTTGACCATGTTCACGTGGACCTTGTGGGCCCCCTCCCGCCATCGCAGGGGTTTACACACCTCCTGACAGTGGTGGACTGCACTACTCACTGGCCCAAAGCAGTGCCGCTAGCTTCCACCACGTCTACAGAAGTCGCACGCGCTTTTTTGGCGACATGGGTGGCACGCTTCGGCGCCCCTTCGGACATCACATCCGACAGGGGCCTGCAGTTCGTTTCCGACCTCTGGTCCACGATGGCCCGGAGCCTTGGCGTCACCATTCACCGCACAACTGCGTACAACCCCCAGGCCAACGGGTTATGCGAGTGTTTCCATAGGTTGCTTAAAGCAGCGCTCAGGGCTTTGCTTACGGACGCAAATTGGGTGGACCAGTTGCCGTGGGTTCTGTTAGGGTTGCGCTCCGCACCGAAGGAGGATTTGGCTGGCTCCCCAGCAGAACTTGTTTTTTCCCAGCCGCTGCTGCTCCCTGGTGAATTTTTTCCTGACAACCCCGCTCCGAACACCGTCCCATCCCCGCCTTCACTATGTAGAGCAGAGGCAGGGACGGTACCGGGCCCAGCCCACCACTGTTTTCCCTGTGTTTTCGTCCCAAGGACTTTGAAGGATGCGTCGTTCGTGTTTTTCAGGCACGATGCCCACCGGACCCCGTTGCGCTCACCCTATGATGGCCTGTTCAGAGTGTTGTAACCTGGGACTAAACATTTCGAGTTAGACTTCGGGGGATGCAGAGAAACAGTCTGCATAGACAGGCTTAAGCCAGCGTTCGTATTAGCAGACGAGCAGGTGGTGTTGGCCCGGGCTCCTCTGCGTGGACGACCCCCACTGGGAACCCCCCAGGTAAATGATTCGTCAGCTCAGGCACAACGGCATGAGGAAGATGCCCCCCCCCCCAATGTCTCCCTACAGACGGATGCGCCTCCAGGAGTGCCCCACCGGCACAGCAGCGCCTCAAAGCCGGCGACCTCCTGTTACAGCCACTACGGACGTCGGCTGAAGCCCACAGGACATAAGGGTTAAGGCCCATTCTGAGTGTTCGGGGGGCGGGGTGGTGTGGGGGACCTAGACGTCACATTCTCCACTCACACTGAAGGGCACAGGAGGAGAGAAGCCAACAGGGGGTCGAAACGGGACAGGCGCTAAAGGACTGTATGTTAGTGGCGCTGAAGGACTGTATGTTAATGCACTGACAGGGATTGTGATAAGGTGTATTGTGGTGTGAGCCCCCAGGTCGCTAGGCAAGGAATGTAACATTTAAAAGAGAGATGCCCCGCGACCTGGGTTTATTTTTTTTGACTTGAGGGTCGAGTCATCAAGTCCACGCTGATCCAGCTCACTGCCTCGCCTGCTCATTTCTCTCTACAATACACACAATAAAATGGATATGTGTTAAGAGATGAATATTTTTAAAGAATAAGGATTTAGGTTTTCTTGTTAACAACTTCATTATTTGAGAAAAACATTTTATTCATCAATGCAGATTCATAAAGGTTAGGCCCCATTTTCAAGGATGGATTAATGATCTTAAGCCCGAAAACTATACAAGCTATTGTGGCACATATGTTTGGTTCATATTTCCCACAAGAGTGTGGCACATATGTCTGGCTCATATCTCCCACAAATGTATGGCTTATGTGGATTGGGGCTTCACGTCTTGAGGAACAAAGAGTCTGGGTCGACGGGGGTCGACAGGAGACGGCGAGGAGGTGTGAAGTCGGACACTTGTCTCAGAGAGGAGGCCCTGGGGGGATTCCCGGAACATCAGAGAATAAGAGACAATGGTGAATCTTCAAAGACTTGTATTGTGACTGAATGTTTGCAGAAGCACCATGTGACTTGAGTTCTTAATCCCCGAGAGGTATAAGAATGTGATGTGATATGATACTGCCTCTTCTTTCTACTTGAGAATGTTGGATTATTGTGTTCGGCAATAAAGTTGAACCTGAGCAATAAACTCAGCCTCATCATTGAACACAACTTCCACACTGGTGACCCACGACAAAGGATGAGCAGACAGAATTCTCCCGAGTGGAGCTCATCAGAGGCCAGCCTGATGGTTGCCTCCACGCTCCGGCTGCCCGATTTCTGGCAGCACAGCCCGCGCTCCTGGTTTAGTGCGGTCGAGGCGCAGTTCAACCTCCGGAGAATCTCAAAGGATGAAACGAAGTTCTACCATGTGGTAGCGCAGCTGGACAGTCACACGGTCCAGAGGGTGGAAGATCTGGTTAACCACACACCGGACACCAACAAGTACGGCGCATTGAAGGAGGCGCTGATCAGCCATTTCACCCCCTCGGTGCAATAGCGAGCAGAGGGGCTCCTAGCGTTGACGGAGTCGGAGAACAACAGACCGGTAGACCTGATGGTGAAGATGCTGAGACTGAAAGACTCCGAGGATGGCGAATTTATTTTCGCCCACCTTTTCCTCCGGACTCTGCCGCCAGCAGTGAGAGTGACCCTGGCAGATTCACCCCAATTGGCCAAGCGGGACTACCATGGGCTCAGCAAGGAGGCGCAGCGACTCGTCGACGCCCACAAGCGGAGCGCGGTTTCAGCCGCAGCAGCTGAGCAGAGGACAGTGCCCGGAGATGGTTTGGAGCCAGTGGTGGCGGCACCAGACGAACCGACGACGGCGGTGACAGGCGTCAGGCGAAGGGGAGCCGAAGATGGCCTGTGCTTCTACCACTGCCGTTTTGCGGAGACAGCACACAGATGTCTCCCACCGTGCCACTTCAAGCGTCAGGGAAACGCCAAGACCGGGGGCCGGTAGCAGCTGCGTCCCTCGGAGAAGAAAACAAGCTGCTTTACCTGACAGATGCACACTCAGGGAAACAATTCCTCGTGGACACGGGCTCCCAGCTGAGTTTCGTCACGCCTACCTACGCGGAACGGCTGATGCCGTCTAAAGCTCCCTGGGTGTCAGTATCAGCAGTGAATGGCTCAGCGATTAAGACCTTTGGTGAGAGGGCCATGCGTCTGTCCTTACAGGGCCGTTCATTCGAGTGGACTTTTATTGTAGCGGCAGTCAGTTTCAACATGTTAGGGGCTGATTTTTTGTGCTCACATGGTTTATTGGTTGATCTTGCTAATAGACGTCTGGTTAATGCACTTTCTTTCCATTCTATCCCCTGCACAGCTCGGGTGGCTCCGCCGACTGCACACGCCAACTTCACAGCTGCGGGTGGTAAGTTTCATGCTCTGCTCACTCACTTTCCAGCACTCACAGTTCCAAAGTTTTCGGCGACAGTGGCCAAACACGGGGTGGAGCATTTTATCACCACAACTGGGCCGCCCGTTTTTGCAAAAGCCCGGCGCTTGGACTCAGCTAAGCTGGCAATAGCGCGCGAGGAATTTGCCAACCTGGAAAAACTGGGCATAATTAGACGCTCGAACAGCCCCTAGGCTTCACCGTTACATATGGTACCAAAGGCTGATGGCTCGTGGCGACCTTGTGGCGATTTCCGCAGGTTGAACAACGTCTCGGCACACGACCGCTACCCGATTCCGCACATCCAGGATTTCTCAGTTCATTTGGCGGGGGCGCGCATTTTTTCTAAAATAGACTTGGTGCGTTGCGACCATCAAGTCCCGGTGCGCGCGCAGGATATACCCAAAACTGCGGTAATAACTTTGTTTGGGCTTTTTGAGTTTTTGCGCATGCCGTTTGGGTTAAAGGGCGCCGCGCAAACCTTCCAACGCATGATGGATGCAGTTTTGCGCGACCTGCCTTTCGTGTTCGTCTATTTAGACGACATATTGGTAGCCAGCACGTCCGAAGATGAACACAAAACCCATCTCACAGCGGTTTTTCGGAGACTGGCAGAGCACGGGTTAATAATTAACCCAGCGAAGTGCCAGTTCGGGGTGGCGCAAATCGATTTTTTGGGGCATCGCGTTTCGCCAGAAGGAGCGGTTCCCCTGCCGGAGAAAGTGCGCGCGATAACAAATTTTCCCTGACCCCAAAAGATAAAAGCGCTGCAGGAGTTTCTAGGAATGGTTAATTTTTACAACCGGTTCCTCCCAAGCGCAGCGCGGCTCATGCAGCCACTGTACACAGCACTTAAAAAACAAAAACCCACGAATAAGATCGAATGGTCCCCGGAGCGGGAGCGCGCTTTCTCCCAGGTTAAATCAGCCCTTGCAAGCGCAGTTTTGTTAGCGCACCTGGTTCCAACAGCCCGTTTGGCACTCACCACCGACGCTTCTGATCTAGCGGTGGGGGCAGTCATTGAACAGTGTGTGGCAGGGACCTGGCAGCCGCTCGCGTTCTTTAGCAAATCCTTGCGCGATAACGAGCGTAAATACAGCGCTACACTTGGCCATCCGCCATTTCCAGTTCTGGCTGGAAGGGCGTCGTTTCTCCGCTTTCGTGGACCACAAACCGTTAACGTTTGCAGTGGCCAAGATCTCAGAACCTTGGTCAGGCCGACAGCAAAGACAGCTAGCTGCAATATCAGAGTTCACCACCGATATCCAGCATGTCGCAGGTAAACACAATGTAGTGGTAGACTGTCTCTCACGTGCTGTGGCAACGCCAGGCCATGTGGGGGTAGACTCGGTGGCTGTGGGCCAGGGCAGTGACGCGGGAGCGCGCAGCCCCGGTCCACGTAGGTTTAGATTATGCAGATATGGCTGCAGAGCAGGTTGGTGACGCGGATGTGCGCGCGCTCCATTCTGGACCAACAAGGTTAAGGCTGGAGCACAGGGTGCAGCAAATAGGTATGCCCCCCTTAATATGCGATGTCTCCACGGGACGGCCTCGTCCCGTGGTTCCAGCTGCATGGCACTGTCGCGTTTTTGACTCGGTCCATTCGCTGGCGCACCTGGGGATGCGCGCATCGATCAAGATGGTGGGGGAGAAATTTGTCTGGCCAGGGTTGCGCAGACAGGTCAAGGAATGGGCAGCTGCCTGTGTAGCATGCCAGAAGGCCAAGATACACAAGCACACGAGGGCTCCTTTGGAGCCTTTTCACATCCCAGCTAAACGTTTCGATCATGTGCATATTGATCTGGTGGGCCCGCTTCCCTCGTCTCAAGGGCACACACACCTCTTGACGATGGTAGACCGCACCACGCGTTGGCCGGAAGCGGTACCTCTGGCGTCAACAACAGCGGAAGAGGTTGCACGCGCGTTTTTAACAACTTGGGTCGTGCGTTTTGGAGTTCCGTCGGACATAACGTCCGATAGAGGACCTCAATTTGTTTCCAAGCTGTGGTTGTCTATGGCCCGCAGCTTAGGGGTGAAGGTACACCGCACTACCGCGTATAACCCTCAGGCCAACGATTTATGTGAACGCTTTCATAGGTCATTGAAAGCAGCCCTCAGAGCATCACTCACGGATACAAATTGGGTGGACAAACTGCCATGGGTTTTATTGGGGTTGCGTTCTGCACCTAAGGAGGATTTGCAGGCCTCCTCAGCTGAGTTAGTTTTCGCACAACCTCTCCGTTTGCCGGGGGAATTTCTTCCAGAAAATCCTGCACCAAATTGCCCCCCCCGCTCAGCTGTTGCAGAGCGGCACAGGATCAAACACGCTGCCTGGCCCAGTGCATCACAGACTTCCATGCGTTTTTGTGCCAAAGGCTTTAAAAGACGCAGAGTTTGTTTTTGTTAGACATGATGCACAACGCCCAGGACTGCGCCCGCCTTATGATGGACCGTTCAGGGTGCTGGAAAAAAATGAGAAGCATTTCTTGCTAGATTTAGGGGGCAGAAGGGAGCTAATTTGCATAAACAGACTCAAACCCGCTTTTGTTCTGGCTGATGAACATGTGCAGTTAGCGAGAGCTCCCCGCCGTGGCAGGCCACCAAGAAGGCATTCTCCAGAGCTCCAACAGAGATGTGCTAACAAATCTAATCCCCAGGTGCGAGGACGCGCTGCAGACGCAGCGAAGCCGGCTTACAGCAGATTCGGCAGGAAGTTAAGACCTAAGAGACTGGGGGATTGATTGTTGGTTATAGGGTAATGTCTTTTATTGTTATGCATTTACGAGTATGTTTGTCCCATGCAGACGTTTTGGGGGGGGGGGGGTCATGTGGCACATATGTTTGGTTCATATTTCCCACAAGAGTGTGGCACATATGTCTGGTTCATATCTCCCACAAATGTATGGCTTATGTGGATTGGGGCTTCACGTCTTGAGGAACAAAGAGTCTGGGTCGACGGGGGTCGACAGAAGACGGCGAGGAGGTGTGAAGTCGGACCCTTGTCTCAGAGAGGAGGCCCTGGGGGGATTCCCGGAACATCGGAGAATAAGAGACAATGGTGAATCTTCAAAGACTTGTATTGTGACTGAATGTTTGCAGAAGCACCATGTGACTTGAGTTCTTAATCCCCGAGAGGTATAAGAATGTGATGTGACATGATACTGCCTCATCTTTCTACTTGAGAATGTTGGATGATTGTGTTCGGCAATAAAGTTGAACCTGAGCAATAACTCAGCCTCGTCATTGAAAACAACTTCCACACTATTAGATAAATACAAAATATTGCATTAAGACCCCTCAAACCTTTTTTAAATTTATTTCTTTCTATACTTATCTTGAAAATGCCAGTTAATGTCAATTTGTTGTTGTTGTTGTTGTTTAGTTTGTTTTGTTTTGGGTTTTTTTTCAAATGAAAGTGTCTTAAGTGTTGTATGTTTATATGTTCTTATTATTCAATAAAGTTTTTTAAAAAAAACTACGGGTCTCTGCGCAGCCTGTTGAGCTCGCGGACCTGAAGAGCCACGGACTTCCTTTCAGCGATTATTTCAATTAAAAACAATACAGTGGGGTCGTGTATGGGGGTGTAGGAAGAGCTGATGATACAGTCGTGTAATATTTATTGTTTGTCGTGTCTCTAATAGTTATAATAGAAATCGAGCAGAAATAATCCGTCCCGGAAGTGAACGCGGCTGACGGACCGACTTCCTGTGGAGTCGCCATGCGCAGCAGCAGCAGCAGCAGTTGTGTGTGGTGAAGGTTACGGAGAGAACAGCTGCTAGAGTTTAACACGGAATAATCGACCAGTTCAACTACGATTATTTAGGGACCAGGAGTTAAACTGCGTCAGACTGCAGGTCCGGTAAGTAGGCTGTTCCACCTCCGTCTATAACCTGGTGTGACTCGTCTAATTCCTGCAGCTAAATAACATCTGCGCCAGACTGCGTTAATTATTACACATAAATGAAGCTCGAGAACATGTCTGAGACTTGAAATTACGCTAAAAACAGCTTAGTAATATAAAATACACTGAGCTGCTGTGTTGTACAGGTGAGTCAGGGCTTCGCCTTTTTTCTTTTTAACGTTCTTACTGTATGTTTTTCATCCAGTATTTTGATGTGTTGATTTTATTCAAATGTGTATTTTCCATCCATCCATCTTCTTCCGCTTAATCGAACCCAGGATCCCCCGGCCAAGGGTGAGTTGCTGTGCTGCCGCAGTGCTGACCACTCCACGCTGTCCAAATGTGTATTTTCTTTTTTTAAATTTTAATATTTTTATTATTTCCCTCATAAAGTGAAAAGTCTCTTTAATAGAAGGTGTTTGGTCTCTTGGTGGTGAGGTGGCCTTTGTGCCGGCAGCACAGTATCCGGTGGGGCTGAGGGAACCTGATCCTGGAGTCTGGGGCTGCTTGATGGCAGGTCCGGGACGCTCGTTTGCAGCAGTCACCTGCACCTTCTTGATCTGGATGGACAGGGCATGGGGGCGAGCGCCCGTCTCTTGATGGCACCTGCGGATGTGGTTCGGTCCCTGTGCTCTGCGCGTGTTGTTGGTGCTGCTGCGAGAGTCAGATGCCAGAATTCTTCACCGTCGGTGGGGTCTTCTCATGGACCAGACCACAGTCGTTGAGCCTTCTTCATCTTCCTTAGCTGGGAGACAAAGTACTCGACTCAGGACTCGGCCACAGTGTTGCTGGGGGCAGAGGTCCTCATCCCGCTGGCAGAGGAGAGCAGACGCCCCACGGCTTTTTACTTCCCAACTGTGCGGGACGTGTTCACGGTGCCTCTTTCTCCGTGCCACAGTCAAAAATGAACATATTTAAAACAAAACGGTTGTGATATCTGTTTAAATTCAAGTTGATGTTTGAATTAGAAAATACAGATTGAAAATTAAAAATTTTTATTTCAAAAATGTAATAAAATACTGATCAAAATTGAATGCGGCATGGAAAAAAAAATCTGAATTATCTATTTTTAGGCCATATCAACCCTAATGATATTTTTTTTTCTCTTCTAGAACAGCTTTGTTATCCGTCACAAAGTAACACAAATTCATCTTTGAATTTCTGTTACCTGTAAAAAGGGACAAGAAATAAGAAAAGGTAAAAGCGACACAGACAATGGCAGAAATGTAAAGATACACAGTATATAACTCACAGTCTAGAACAGGGGTCGGCAACCCGCGGCTCTGGAGCCGCATGCGGCTCTTTCATCCCTCTGCTGCGGCTCCCTGTGGCTTTGGAAAATAAATAATGGGTATTTAATTAAAATGTATTTTATTTTAGTTCATTAGTTTTTAAAATGTAATTCTAAATTTGAAGATTATGGTGATCTTGTAAAATCTAAAAAAAAAAAGTGTTAAAGTTTAATCACCGTCAGCGAAAATCAGCACGATAACATAAGCGCTCGTCGCTTCCCCGGAAGTCGTCTCCCGCGATAACCCGGATGTGTTGTGTTCAAGCTACTGCTGTACTGCAGTAGCTTGACAGCCCTGCCATTGGATAGTTGCAAACGATTGGACCAATCAAATGGCTCGTTGTATGCTTTTTCAAAGATTCATGGCGGCGTGTTCTCAGGGATGTGATTTTCTGCTAATTCGCCGAATTCTGCTTTATTTTATCTTCCATGAAGATAAAGTACGTTAAGTACATTAGCAGCTTGTGGTCCACGAACGCAGTGAAGCTGCGCCCTTTCAGGCAGGACCGGAAGTGGCATATGGCCAGGTGGAGAGCCATTAACAGAGGGCTGCGTGGGGAAGGAAACGGTAATAAAAGTTAACCATCCCATTTTATGATTCCAAACAGTTTGAAATTGACAGTGCACAGTGGACATTGACTCATAACTTTTGAATATTTCTAAGACTTGGCTGCATCAGTGATTGTGCAAAATGAACAGCTCAAGTCTCAATGGAGGTTGAAACTGATGATCTGAAATGAATGCTGAAATTATAAAAAGTAATGGTATGTTGGAATTTTATTTCTATTATGGAACAGATAAAATTAACTGATTTTGATTTGATCAAGAGTTAAAGCATGTGATGGATAATGCTTGTTGGAATATTTTAGGAATGCTATCTTCTTGGAACATAAGTCAATATTATACAGTAATAAGTGGCATTCAGCTGTTTGTTTTATGTCATTTAAGCACAGTTCTGGAACTTAAAAATCATAAAAACCCAGGAGCTTCGGGGGGCTTTGCTCCCCACCCCCACCCCACCAGGGCTCTGCCCCGGACCTCACTGGGGGACTGTGTCCCCCAGACCCCCTGCTGAATTTTCAGATAATTTCCCCAACCCCAAATCACATCCCTGGTTCGTGTTGGAATTCAGAGCTTTCGGTATTGTTTTCAGCGGAGTTATGAGATTTTTATCGAAGGATCAGGAGTCATCAGTGCTAGAAATAGCACTCTCCTTTCAACCCAATGTCAACCTTCAACCCAATGTCTTTTTTTTTTCGGAGTTCAAAATGTTTTTGTTGCATGCAGAAATGTAATTTTGTTTTCTCTGCAGGAGTTCCCTGAGTTCATAAATGCAACACATTATAGTTTGTTTATACATAGCATAAAGGGAAAAAAAGTTGTATGTGCGGCGGCATGAAATAAAGCGGCGTTGTTGGAGGTTTTAAGTAGAGTTTTATTATATCATACCACCGTCACGAGCTCCGCTCCCGGCGCCGTGCGTGAGCGCCGAGAGCGAGCCCACGGCTCTCAGAGAAGGGACACAAGCTGTGTCCTGCAGCAGGGTTGAAGTCAGATTGAGAGTGAGAGAGATTGCGTTACAGAGTTGCAGCATATATACTCGACCACAACAATACATCAAAGGCAGATTCACAGCAGTTGGTATGATCAAAGAGATAACAGAACAGGCATAAGACATTTGCATTTGAGAGACATATTGATCTCAGTCCCTAGGTCACAGTGAGGACAGGACCCATGAGCACAATGCATGAAAGGCAACCATTAACATCACAGAGGTGAGCCAGACGAAACGCGTCTGCCTGTAGACATTAATACACATTACACTGTTCTGTTACTTGCTCTAGCCGAGCGCTGTGTTTGACCAGTCTGTTTGTGGAGATTTACCTCAAAGCACATCTACATATGTAAGATGCTCAGAAGAAGCACAGTAAGGACAAAATGCATGAACACTTTAACTTCACGGCTGTAAACGCAGCATGCAGCGGAAAGAAACCCAGGAGTGCGAGCTGACTGTCTCTGTGTTCTGTCTGTGTGTTGTGGGGGGTTGAATCAAACCGCTACATATGCAGCGTTATTTCATTTTAAGTGTCAAAAGGGTTTTTGTGGCTCCCAGTGTTTTCTTTTCTGTGGGAAACGGGTCCAAATGGCTCTTTGAGTGGTAAAGGTTGCTGACCCCTGGTCTAGAATATAAAAGTGGTAGCTTTGAAAAGGTTAAAAGAGATGTTTTATAAAATACACGATAGGATAGAATAGGTTTTGTTGTCATTGTACAGTTGTACAGTACAATGAAATTATGGGTGCTCCACCAGGCTACTGCACCATTAAGTATGAGAGGATATGAGTCAGGCAGAGAGTTACAGAACACACGACTGAATAAAACAGCCCAGGATTATGGGATATACGCAGGTATGGTAGTGATGTCACGGAGGGGTCAGTATGCATGAAAGTGCGGCGTGCAAAAGACAGGTGTGATTATTATGATAATTAAAAGGTCCTCAGTTCTGTGCATGTGAGCGTTCGGGGTGGGGGGGGGGGGCCTCTGACTGTCTGCAGTCCGGATGGCCAGGGGAAGAAAGTGTCAGTCTGGAGGTGTGAGACCTGATGGATCTGAACCGTCGTCCTGATGGGAGCAGGTCAAACAGGTGGTGGGTGGGGTGTGAGGGGACTCCTGTGATGGCCTTGATCCTTCTGAGACAAGAGGATCTGGAGATGGCCTCTAGGGAGGGCAGAGGGCCGCCAATGATTTTTTTGGGTGGTGTTTAGGGGTGGGAAGAAAGATAGATTCAGTGATGAATCACAATGCTTGGCACTGGTGACATTGCATCTATCCATAAACGCACGGATCAACTTTTTATTTAAAAAAAAAATGCACACACATATACTTAGGTTATCAGTTAATCACTGATGTTTTCAGTCCACTAGATGGCGCAAAGCAGACACCCAGTCAAGTGAAGTCATAGCTTGTCTCGGTGATTTGCAGCCAGCTTTGAAAGTTAGGAAGCGGTTAGCTCAAATGTCAGGCATTTTTTGGATTTTTTGCCGGACATGACACACAACCCACAAGAAGTGCTGCATGGAAAAAAAAGAAAACACCCAGAATACAGCGGGCCAGCACATGTCTGGGAGCAGCGTTAGCAACGGCTAAGCTAAAGAGACACCGGCATGGAGGTTTTTCTCCAAGCATCAAGTGAGTAAAGTTTATTTATGAAGCGCTTTTCACAGATGTATAGTCACAGAGTGCAGCAGAATAAAATGGAATAAAAGGAAGTTGATAGACAAAAATAATTTTAACAATACAAAAACAAGTTAAAACACAAGATTAAAATCATTTTAAAATGTCAGACTTACCATTAAAAAGCAGTTGAAACTCAACGGAAAGCCTCGTTAAACATAAACGTTTTCAGCTGCTTTTTGAAAGCGTCCACAGAGTCAGCTAGACGTGTCTGGAGTGGGAGTCCATTCCAAACCCCGTCCACCACCCTCCCTTTGTGCAGAGACGTGTCTCCGTGGAAAATGAAGCCCTGAGAAGACTTTATTATATGAAAGAGACGTCAACACTTTGACTTTGAGACATGATTTGAGGTTGAATAAGGTGAAAAAATTTGAAATATATGGGATCGTGATCGCCCCCTCATGGATCGTTACCTTATCGTGGTGGGGGAGGTTGCGTGCCCCAATGATCCCAGGAGCTATGTTGTCCGGTGCAGTTTGCCTCTGATAGGGTCTCCCAAGACAAACTGGTCCTGGGTGAAGGGCCAGACTAAGAACGATCCAACAGACTCTCATGATAAATTGTATATCAAGGTTTCAGTGTACCCCGCCCGGTATGGGGTTACCGGGGCCCCACCCTGGAGCCAGGCCTGGGGGAGGGGCTTGAAGGCTAGCGTCTGGTGGCCGGGTTTCCACCCATGGGACCCGGCCGGGCTCAGCCTGAAGGAGTTACATGGGTCCGCCCTCCAGTGGGCTCACCACCTGCAGGAGGGATCATGGCGGTCCGGTGCTATGTGGATTAGGTGGCGGTCAAAGGCGGAGACCTTGGTGGACTGATCCCAAGCTTTCTAAACTGGCTTTTGGTACGTGGAATGTCACCTCTCTGGTGGGGAAGGAGCCTGAGCTGGTGTACGAGGTTGAGAGATACCGGCTAGATATAGTCGGCCTCACCTCAACACACAGCTCCGGTTCCGGAACCAGTCTCCTGGAGAGGGGCTGGAGCTTGGCCTTTTCTGGAGTTGCCCCGGGCAAGAGGCGACGAGCAGGGGTGGGTATTCTTGTATCGCCCCACCTTGCTGCCTCTATATTGGAGTTTTCCCCGGTGGACGAAAGGGTTGCTTCCCTGCGCCTTCGGGTTGGGAAACGGGTCCTGACCATCATTTGTGCCTATGCACCAAATGATGTTTCAGAGTACCCACCCTTTTTGGAGTCTGTGACTGGGGTGCTGGAGGGTGCTCCTCTTGGAGACTCCATTGTCCTACTGGGGGACTTCAATGCGCACGTGGGCAACGACAGTGAAACCTGGAGGGGGGTGATTGGGAGGAACGGCCTGCCCGATCTGAACCCGAGTGGTGTTCAGTTATTGGACTTCTGTGCTAACCACAGTCTGTCCATAACGAACACCATGTTCAAGCATAAGGGTGTCCATATGTGCACCTGGCACCAGGACACCCTAAGTCGCAGGTCGATGATCGATTTTGTTATCGTATCATCAGACCTGCGACCGTATGTCTTGGACACCCGAGTAAAGAGAGGTGCAGAGCTGTCAACTGATCACCACCTGGTGGTGAGTTGGATCCGATGGCAGGGGAGGAAGCCATTCAGACCTGGTAGACCCAAACGTATAGTGAGGGTGTGCTGGGAGCGTCTGGCTGAGGCCCCTGTCCGGGAGGTCTTCAACTCCCACCTCCGGAAGAACTTGAACCACATTCCGAGGGAGTCTGGAGACATAGAGTCTGAATGGGCCATGTTCTCCACCTCTGTTGTTGAAGCGGCGGCCCAGAGCTGCGGCCGCAAGGTGGTTGGTGCATCTCGTGGTGGCAACCCCCGAACCAAGTGGTGGACACCAGTGGTGAGGGGGGCCATTAAGCTGAAGAAGGAGTCCTATCAAGCTTGGTTGGCTTGTGGGACTCCTGAAGTAGCTGAGGTGTACTGGCAGGCCAAGCGGAGTGCAGCTCGGGTGGTTGCTGAAGCAAAAACCCGGGTATGGGAGGAGTTCGGTGAGGCCATGGAACAAGACTTTCGGTCGGCCTCAAAGAGATTCTGGCAAACTGTTCGGCGGCTCAGGAGGGGAAAGCAGCTCCCCGTCCACACTGTGTATGGTGCGGATGGGACACTGTTGACTTCGACTGGGGATATCGTCGGGCGGTGGAAGGAATACTTCGAGGATCTCCTCAATCCCACTGATACGCCTTCCACAGAGGAAGCAGGGTTTGGGGACGAGGGGGATGACTCGCCTATCACAGGGGCTGAGGTCGCCAAGGTGGTTAAAAATCTCCTTGGTGGCCGGGCCCCGGGGGTGGACGAGATTCACCCTGAGTACCTCAAGGCCCTGGATGTTGTTGGGTTGTCATGGTTGACACGCCTCTACAACATTGCGTGGAGGTCGGGGGCAGTGCCTTTGGCATGGCAAGCCGGGGTGGTGGTTCCTCTCTTCAAAAAAGGGGACCGGAGGGTGTGCTGCAACTTTAGAGGGATCACACTCCTCAGCCTCCCTGGGAAGGTCTATGCCAAGGTACTGAAGAGGAGAGTCCGGCCGTTGGTCGAACCTCGGATTCAGGAGGAGCAATGTGGTTTTCGTTCTGGCCGTGGTACATCGGACCAGCTCTTTACCCTCTTGAGAATTCTTGAGGGTTCGTGGGAGTTTGCCCAACCAGTTTACATGTGTTTTGTGGACTTGGAGAAGGCATTTGACCTCGTCCCTCATGGATTTTTGTGGGGGGTGCTTCGGGAGTATGGGGTATCGGGCTTGTTGTTACGAGCTATTCGGTCTCTGTACGACTGTTGTGAGAGTTTGGTTCGTATTGCCAACACTCGGTCGGAGTCATTCCCAGTGAGAGTTGGACTCCACCAGGGCTGCCCTTTGTCACCGATCCTGTTCATAATTTTTATGTACAGGATTTCTAGGCGCAGCCAGGGAACGGGGGGTGTCATGCTTGGTGACCACAGGATCTCATCTCTGTTGTTTGCAGATGATGTTGTCCTGTTGGCTTCATCCAGCAATGACCTACAGCTCTTGCTGGGACAGTTTGCCGCTGAGTGTGAAGCGGCTGGGATGAGAATCAGCACCTCCAAGTCCAAGTCCATGGTCCTCAGCCGAAAAAAGGTGGATTGTCCTCTCCGGGTTGGGGACAGGCTCCTGCCCCAAGTGGAGGAGTTTAAGTATCTTGGGGTCTTGTTCACGAGTGAGGGGAAAATGGAGCGAGAGATCGACAGACGGATCGGAGCAGCATCTGCAGTGATGCGGATGTTGTACCGGTCTGTTGTGGTGAAGAGGGAGCTTAGTTCTAAAGCAAAGCTGTCGATTTACCAGTCAATCTACGTTCCTACTCTCACCTATGGTCACGAGCTTTAGGTAATGACCGAAAGAACGAGATCGCGGATACAAGCAGCTGAAATGAGCTTTCTCCGTAGGATCGCTGGACTCACCCTCAGAGATAGGGTGAGGAGCTCAGTCATCCGGGAGAGGCTCAGAGTAGAACCGCTGCTCCTCCACATTGAAAGGAGTCAGTTGAGGTGGTATGGGCATCTGATTAGGATGCCTCCTGGACGCCTCCCACTTGAGGTGTTTCAGGCACATCCCACTGGGAGGAGACCCCGGGGCAGACCCAGGACTCGGTGGAGAGACTATGTCTCCCAGCTGGTCTGGGAACGCCTTGGTATACCCTCTGAAGAGCTGGAGCAGGTGGCTGGGGAGAGGGAAGTCTGGGCTTCTCTGCTTGAACTGCTGCCTCCGTGACCCGGACCTCCGGAAAAGCGGTAGAAGATGGATGGATGGATGGGATCGTGATACTCGATTATCGCCATATCGTGATTATCATTGAATCGTGATCCGAATCAAATTGCAAGATCCCTCGTGATTCCCACCGCTGATGTTGATGACCCTCTGCACAGCCTTCCTGTTCTCGGCCATGGAGCCGACATACCACACACCCAGACAGCAGGTGGTCACGCGCTCCACTGAGCAGTGGTAGAAGGTCAGCAGCAGCTTCTGGTCCAGGTTGTTCTTATTATTCAACATATCCAACATAGCCATATGACTGGCGCCTAGCGGCTGCCCCGGCCTTAGATGCGCTCTGCAGAGCGTGCCCAAATGCCAAGTCACGTTTCGTTACCTTGTATTTATACATGTGTAATGACAATAAAGTTGAATCTCATCTCATCTCATCTCATATCCACAGCTGAGGGAGTAAAGGATGTCCTTTATACCTTTTTTCCCAGCCGGAGGGACTCTCTACTGTCAGCTCAGCCTGATGCTTACAGCTGTAAGGACTTATCTAGAGGGTGGGTGGTGTCCTGGTTGATCATAATGGACTTCCTAGTGACTCGCTTGATGTGCGGCTCAGACGGAGATGTTTGAACTGAACCTGGGTTTTCACTGGCCTGTCTGATTATCTGAGAAATCTCTGTGCTGTTTAATAGTGAGACTATTGTACCAGCTAAGACACTGAAGGGCAGACTAGACTCAGTCACTGACCTGCAAACCAAGGTTAAAACCTCTTTGCTGACATCAGAACTCCTGTAAGTGCATGTTGTTCAGCTTTCTTATACACACAGTTGTGGCTGGTTGATGTAGCTCAAAAAATGCATCACAGTATTATTTCTTTATCTGGTTATGCACAGTATATATCATGATGTGCAAGTTCCCTCTTATTTTGAAGGGCTCCATGACTGGATTGGCGCTCTTATTTTGAAGGCTTGCTCATGAAGCGAGAATGGTTTACCCGCAGACTGCAGACTCCACTGTAATGTTTATCTTCATCTGGCTCCCCCCGTTTCGTGTGCTTGGTGATGGACCTGCTTTGATTCTGCTGGCCAGGCTTTTTTCTGTCCGTTCCCAGCATTAGGCAGGGACAGGAGACATTCTCCTTCAGCAGTAGATCAGGGTGTTGGTGGGGATGGTGGGCACAGGATAGTCTTTCTGCTGCCTCATAATTCGGTGTCATAAAGCATTTATACGTAAATACACCAAACCATGAATATAAGAAACAGGTTACACTGGACTTTTTAGCCATGTCATTTTAACAGAAAGGGTTGTAAAATTCCTGCCATAATCTATCACTGTCATTTTAATTTATTTTAATTAGATCACCCTCAGTGTAATCTCTAAAAATGACAGACTGCATTCAGAGTTTTCTGTCACTGCTGAAAAAAAAATCTGTCAATGAAGGATAATTTTCAGTTAACACAACCGCTGGTATGAAAGGAATTTTTGAAGAAATGTCTGATTCTTTCACACTGGTTTAAAAGTGTGCAGTGGAGAGAATATATATTATTTGCTAATGATGCTATCTATCCATCCATCCATCTTCTACCGCTTTTCCAGAGGTCCAGGTCACGGAGGCAGCAGTTCAAACAGAGAAGTCCAGACTTCCCTCTCCCCATCCACCTGCTTTAGCTTTTCAAAGAGGATACTAAGGCGTTCCCAGACCAGCTGGGAGACATACTCTCTCCAGCGAGTCCTGGGTCTGCCCCGGGGTCTCCTCCCAGTGGGACGTGCCCAAAACGCCTCAAGTGAGAGGCGTCCAGGAGGCATCCTGAGCAGATGCCCATACCACCTCAACTGGGCCCTTTCAGTGTGGAGGAGCAGTGGTTCTACTCCAAGTCTCTCCTGGATGACTGAGCTCCTCAACCTATCTCTGAGGGTGAGTCCAGCGATCCTACGGAGAAAGCTCATTTCAGCCGCTTGTATCCGCGATCTTGTTCTTTCAGTCATTACCCAGAGCTCGTGATCATAGGTGAGAGTAGGAACGTAGATTGACTGGTAAATCGACAGCTTTGCCTTAGAACTCAGCTCCCTCTTCACCACAACAGACCGGTACAACATCCGCATCACTGCAGATGCTGCTCCGATCCGTCTGTCAATCTCTCGCTCCATTCTCCCCTCACTCGTGAATAAGACCCCAAGATACTTAAACTCCTCCACTTGGGGCAGGAGCCTGTCCCCAACCCGAACAGGACAATCCACCTTTTTCTGGCTGAGGACCATGGACTCGGACTTGGAGGTGCTGATTCTTATCCCAGCTGCTTCACACTCAACAGCAAACCGTCCCAGCAAGAACTGTAGGTCATTGCTGGATGAAGCCCACAGGACAACATCATCTGCAAACAACAGAGATTAGATCCTGTAGTCACCAAGCATGACACCCTCCATTCCCTGGCTGCGCCTAGAAATCCTGTACATAAAAATTATGAACAGGATCAGTGACAAAGGGCAGCCCTGGTGGAGTCCAACTCTCACTGGGAATGAGTCCGATCGAGTGTTGGCAATACGAACCAAACTCTCACAACGGTAGTACAGAGACCGAATAGCTCGTAACAACAAGCCCGATACTTGTTGCTGATGATACTAATATACATATTTTATTCTGGAAATAATTGTAAGGAACAAATCCAATCTCTTAATCATCATCATCATCATAGCAGTCTGTCGTGGGCGACAATGACTGTTTCGTTTAGGTCTGATCAGATTCCTCCACACAGCTCTGTCCTTAGCCTCCCGCTGCCAGGAACTCCCATCTATGTCCAACTTCTTCAAGTTTCTTTTTACAGTGTCTTTAAATCTGAGCCTGGTCTACCCTGATTGCGTTTGTCCTCGCATAACTGTGAGTAGAGTAACTGCCGAGGGAGACGCTGGTGGTCCATCCTCTCAACATGTCTGAGCCATCTCAGGTTCATCTGTATTAGCATGTCCTCCATTGATGGTAGACCAGCTCGTTTCAACACTTCTATGTTGGTTATCTTGTCTTTCCATGAGATGTTTCCAAGTTTCAGCACTGTACAATAGAGTAGCCAGTACTGTCGCTCTGTACACTTTGCATTTCACACGGATTGACGCATGTCGATTGTTCCACAGTCTCTCCCTCAAGTTTCCAAACACAGCGCTCGCTCTTCCCATTCTGAGAGATAGTTCATCCTCCAGCCAAGCATTCTCTGAAACAGTACTCCCTAGGTACTTGAAAGTCTTGCAGTTGACTAGTGGCTCTGTACCAATGCTGATCTCTTCTGGTAGTGATGTTGATAATTGGAACTTTGGTGGTTGATAAAGGCACTCTGTCTTCTTGATAATGAATTAAATAAGCTAAAAAAATGGATGGATAGTAATAAATTATCACTAAATATAGACAAAACTAAGATAATGATATTTGGTAATTGTAAAAATAAAGAAGATATACATATTCATATACAGTGGTGTGAAAAAGTGTTTGCCCCCTTCCTGATTTCTCATTTTTTTGTATGTTTGTCACACTTAAATGTTTCAGATCATCAAACAAAATTTAAATATTAGACAAAAATAACACAAGTAAACACAAAATGCAGTTTTTAAATGAAGGTGTTTATTATTAAGGGGGAAAAAATCCAAACCTACATGGCCCTGTGTGAAAAAGTGACCCCCCCCCCCCCCGTTAAAACATAAATTAACTGGTTTATCACATCTTTGGAAAGCTGAGTTCAATTTTTCTAGCCACACCCAGGCCTGATTACTGCCACACCTGTTCTCAATCAAGAAATCAGTTAAATAGGACCTGCCTGACAAAGTGAAGTAGACCAAAAGATCCTCAAAAGCTAGACATCATGCTGTGATCCAAAGAAATTCAGGAACAAATGAGAAACAAAGTAATTGAGATCCATCAGTCTGGAAAAGGTTATAAAGCCATTTCTAAAGCTTTGGGACTCCAGTGAACCACAGTGAACAACATGGAACAGTGGTGAACCTTCCAAGGAGTGGCCCGCCGACCAAAATTTCCCCAATAGTGCAGCGACAACTCATCCAAGAGGTCACAAAAGACCCCACAACAACATCCAAAGAACTGCAGGCCTCACTTGCCTCAGTTAAGGCCAGTGTTCATGACTCCACCATAAGAAAAAGACTGGGCAAAAATGACCTGCATGGCAGAGATCCAAGACGAAAACCACTGCTGAACAAAAAGAACATAAAGGCTCGTCTCAGTTTTACCAGAAAACATCTTGATGATCCTCAAGACTTTTGGGAAAATACTCTGTGGACTGACGGGACAAAAGTTGAACTTTTTGGAAGGTGTGTGTCCCATTGCATCCAGTGTAAAAGTAACACAGCATTTCAGTAAAGGAACATCATACCAACAGTAAAATATGGTGGTGGTAGTGTGATTGTCTGGGGCTGTTTTGCTGCTTCAGGATCTGGAAGACTTGCTGTGGTAAATGGAACCATGAATTCTGCTGTCTACCAAAAAATGCTGAAGGAGAATGTCCAGCCATCTGTTCATGGCCTCAAGCTGAAGCACACTTGGGTTCTGCAGCAGGACAATGATCCAAAACACACCAGCAAGTCCACCTCTGAATGGCTTAAGAAAAACAAAATGAAGACTTTGGCGTGACCTAGTCAAAGCCCTGACCTGAATCCAAAAAAAAGGCAGTTCATGCTTGAAAATCCTCCAGTGTGGCTGAATTACAACAATTCTGCAGAGATGAGTGGGCCAAAATTTCTCCACAGCGCTGTAAAAGTCTCATGGCCAGTTATCACAAATGCTTGATTGCAGTTGTTGCTGCTGAGGGTGGCCCAACCAGTTATTTGGTTTAGGGGGGCAATCATTTTTTCACACAGGACCATGTAAGTTTGGATTTTTTCCCCTTAATAATAAACACCTTCATTTAAAAACTGCATTTTGTGTTTACTTGTGTTATCTTTGTCTAATATTTAAATTTGTTTGATGATCTGAAATATTTAAGTGTAACAAACATGCAAAAAAATGAGAAATCAGGAAGGGGCAAACACTTTTTCACACCACTGTAGATAATGTAATTATTGAAAATGTTAAGGAGATCAAATTTTTGGGTGTAATACTATATGATAAAATTAGTTGGAAACCACAAATCAGATACATTGTTACGGCCCCAACTGGGCCAAGGCCAAAATTGCCTATATTATCCTGGGATTTCAAAGTCCGTTTCGACCCTTGCATCAAGGTGGACTGACCAAGTCACTTTCGCCCTCAGACAAGGAAGACCTACACCTCCCAAGTCACTTTCACCCTTAGGCAAGGTAGACCTTACCTCATGTCCCAGGCTGGGAATTGAACTCATGACACCAGGATCCCAGCCACCTCCTGCTCTACCACTGAACCAAAGAGGAATTCCTCCCTAGCAACTTGGCTAAGAGTGGAGGTATAAACTAATGATGTCATGACCTGCACCACTGACTAATTTCCCATGAAGGGGCCGTCACACCTCTCCCCTTAAGGAAGTGGTGCAGATGTCGAATCCCAGATGAGCCCCCATTTCTGTTACGGCCAACTTTCTGGGCCAAGGCCAGAACTGCCCACCCCAGCCTGGGATCACAAATCACACGAAACACAAATCACTAATCACAAAGTCTTGTTTTGACCCCCCCAGTCAAGGTGGACAGACTTATGTCACTTTCACTCTCAGGCAAGGTAGACACACACCTCCTAATATCCCAGGCTGAGTCTTGAACCCATGACACCGTGATCTGAAAACCCCATACTCTACCACTGAGCCAAAGAGGAATTCCTCCACTAGCTCTCGGCTAGTAATGGAGGTGTACTCCAACGGTATCCTGAACTAACCAGAAACTATCTTTGGTAATTAATTGACTAATTAATAAATCCCAGGATGAGCCCCCATTTCTGTTACAGCCCACTCTTTGGGCTGAGGCCAGAGTTGCCTATTTCTGTTTCAGAAACAAAACAAAGTGGAAAAAAAAATTGCAATTATAAATAAAATTAAAGCTGCAAGCAGCTGTAAGTGGCCCATGGCAACACTTACCTGTCAGTTGTGTGTTGCCTACTCATATGCAGTGGGGCAAAAAAGTATTTAGTTGGCCACCAATTGTGCAATTTCTCCCACTTAAAAGATGAGAGAGGTTTCCAATTTTCATCATAGGTATACCTCAACTATGAGAGACAAAATGAGGAAAAAAAATCCAGAAAATCACATTGTTTGATTTTTAAAGAATTTATTTGCAAATTATGGTGGAAAATAAGTATTTGGTCACCTATAAACAAGCAAGATTTCTGGCTTTCACAGACCTGTAACTTCTTCTTTAAGAGGATCCTCTGTCCTCCATTCGTTACCTGTATTAATGGCACCTGTTTGAACTCGTTATCAGTATAAAAGACACCTGTCCACAACCTCAAACAGTCAGACTCCAAACTCCACTATGGCCAAGACCAAAGAGCTGTCAAAGGACACGAGAAACAAAATTGTTGACCTGCACCAGGCTGGGAAGACTGAATCTGCAATAGGTAAGCAGCTTGGTGTGAAGAAATCAACTGTGGGAGCAATTATTAGAGAATGGAAGACCTACAAGACCACTGATAATCTCCCTCGATCTGGGGCTCCACGCAAGATCTCACCCCGTGGGGTCAAAATGATCATGAGAACGGTGAGCAAAAATCCCAGAACCACACGGGGGGACCTAGTGAATGATCTGCAGAGAGCTGGGACCAAAGTAACAAAGGCTACCATCAGAAACACACTACGCCGCCAGGGAGTCAAATCCTGCAGTGCCAGACGTGTCCCCCTGCTTAAGCCAGTACATGTCCAGGCCCGTCTGAAGTTTGCTATAGAGCATTTGGATGATCCAGAAGAGGATTGGGAGAATGTCATATAGTCAGATGAAACCAAAATAGAACTTTTTGGTAAAAACTCAACTTGTCGTGTTTGGAGGAGAAAGAATGCTGAGTTGCATCCAAAGAACACCATACCTACTGTGAAGCATGGGGGTGGAAACATCATGCTTTGGGGCTGTTTTTCTGCAAAGGGACCAGGACGACTGATCCGTGTAAAGGAAAGAATGAATAGGGCCATGTATCGTGAGATTTTGAGTGAAAGCCTCCTTCCATCAGCAAAGGCATTGAAGATGAAACGTGGCTGGGTCTTTCAGCATGACAGTGATCCCAAACACACCGCCCGGGCAACGAAGGAGTGGCTTCGTAAGAAGCATTTCAAGGTCCTGGAGTGGCCTAGCCAGTCTCCAGATCTCGGGACCGGACGGCATCAGTGCAAAGCTCCTCAAGTCCTGTGCAGACCAGCTGTGTGGGATTGTGGAGTGTATCTTCAACCTGAGCCTGAAGCTGGGGAGGGTACCACAGTTGTGGAAAACATCTTGTGTGGTACCTGTACCAAAGACTTCCCACCCCAAAGATCTGAACAGCTACAGACCAGTGGCCCTGACGTCCCACATGATGAAGACCCTGGAGAGACTGCTCCTTGCTCACTTCCGCCCTCTGGTGGGACCAGCGATGGATCCACTCCAGTTTGCCTACCAGCATGGCATTGGGGTGGAGGATACGGTCATCTTCCTCCTTCACCGTTCTCTGTTCCACCTGGAGAAGCCCGGGAATGCGGTGAGGATCATGTTCTTTGACTTCTCCAGTGCTTTCAACACCATCCAACCGATGATCCTGAAGGACAAGCTGCTGTGCGCAGGGGTGGACCAGCACCTGTCATCATGGATCCTGGACTACCTCACAAACCGGCCACAGTTTGTGAGAACCCGGGACTGTGTGTCCGACACGATCATCGGTAGCACGGGGGCCCCCCAGGGAACGGTTTTGGCTCCCTTCCTGTTCACCCTTTATACTGCGGACTTCTCACACAACACAACACACTGCCATCTACAGAAGTTCTCTGATGACTCTGCGATTGTTGGCCTCATCTCCAACGGAGATGAAGCTGAGTACAGAGGGCTTATCCAGGACTTTGTGGACTGGTGCCATCGGAACTGCCTCCAGATCAACGCGAGGAAAACTAAGGAGCTGGTGGTGGACTGCCGCAGGCAAGGACAACCCCTCACACCACCAGTAAATATACAGGGAACAGACATCGAGATGGTGACATCCTACAAGTACCTGGGTGTTCATCTGAACAATAAACTAGACTGGTCACACAATACTGACGCATTCTACAAGAAGGGACAGTGTAGGCTGTTTCTACTGAGGAGACTCAGGTCTTTTGGTGTAAAGGGGCGCTGCTGAAGACATTCTACGACACGGTGGTGGCATCAGCCATCACTTTTGGAGTGGTCTGCTGGGGCAGTGGCATTACAGCAGCCGATAGGAAGAGACTGAACAAACTGATCAAGAAAGCTAGCTCTGTCCTGGGGCAGTGCCTTGACCCAGTGGAGGAGATAGGAGAGAGAAGGATGGTGGCTAAACTGTCATCTCTGCTGGAGTTTGAGTTCCACCCTATGCAGGACACACTGAATGCACTAAGGAGCTCATTTAGCAGCAGACTACATCATCCTAGGTGCACAACCGAGAGGTTTCGCAGGTCCTTCCTACCTACGGCTGTCAGACTGTACAATCTAAGCAGGGCTGCTCGCAGAGATAGCAAAAAGACGTGACAACCTAATAGTATTGAATGCAAAAGACGCAATAGACTTGCACAATGGTCCCCTCTGGTATACAACTAGGAAAACACCGGTAGCTACGGAGGGTGACAATATGTATGGGTACATAATCATACCATGTAGGATAACTAAGTAGACGGTTATGCTGTTTCATTCCATCTAGCTACAATGCTCCGCATTGTGTGTTTATATATTTACATATTTATTCCATCTAGCTACAATACTCCGCACTGTGTGTCTATATATTTATGTTTATATGTACACTACCGTTCAAAAGTTTGGGGTCACTTAGAAATTTCCTTATTTTTGAAAGAAAAGCACTTTTTTTCAATGAAGATAACTTTAAACTAATCAGAAATACACTCTATAACATTGCTAATGTGGTAAATGACTATTCTAGCTGCAAATGTCTGGTTTTTGATGCAATATCTACATAGGTGTATAGAGGCCCATTTCCAGCAACTATCACTCCAGTGTTCTAATGGTACAATGTGTTTGCTCATTGCGTCAGAAGGCTAATGGATGATTAGAAAACCCTTGTGCAATCATGTTAGGTCTGCAATGCTGTAATTGCTGCAAATGGAGGATTCTTTGACGAAAGCAGAGTTTGAAGGAAAAAAATTATTTCAAATACAAATCATTATTTCTAACCTTGTCAATGTCTTGACTATATTTTCTATTCATTTTACAACTCATGGTGGTAAATAAGTGTGACTTTTCATGGAAAACACAAAATAATTGTCTGGGTGACCCCAAACTTTTGAACGGTAGTGTACATATGTATACTCGCTGCTCTTGTTTTTTTTCTCTTGCCTTCTGATTGTTGCTCTGAGTGTTGCTATCCCTGTGCTGTTGCAATCCTGGAATTTCCCCATTGTGGGACTAATAAAGGCTTATCTTATCTTAAAATCTTTGGAGGGAGTTTAAAGTCCGTGTTGCCCAGCGACAGCCCCAAAACATCACTGCTCTAGAGGAGATCTGCATGGAGGAATGGGCCAAAATACCAGCAACAGTGTGTGGAAACCTTGTGAAGACTTAGAGAAAACGTTTGACCTCTGTCATTGCCAACAAAGGGTATATAACAAAGTATTGAGATGAACTTTTGTCATTGACCAAATACTTATTTTCCACCATAATTTGCAAATAAATTCTTTAAAAATCTGACATTGTGATTTTCTGGATTTTATTTTCTCATTTTGTCTCTCATAGTTGAGGTATACCTATGATGAAAATTGGAGACCTCTCTCATCTTTTAAGTGGGAGAACTTGCACAATTGGTGGCTGACTAAATACTTTTTTGCCCCACTGTAGGACTACATATCAAAATCAGCTTTATTGGCCAAGTATGCACAACACATACAAGGAATTTGACTTTGGCTAAAAACTTGCTGTCGTTGTTCAGGTGGAGGATTTAAATAAGATTTAAATAAGGATTCAATGACAACAGAATATGTACAGTAAATTACAGTCTGTCCACGTTTCTATAAAAGGATGCAAATATATACAGGAATATATGCAGCTTATTTACTCATAGACTATCCACACTTTGCAGAAATATATGAAAAAATATAGTCACAGTATTTCAATGTGAACTCAGATTCAGTAATATAATGTGAATGAAGTAAAAAGCAGTGTGAGAGTTATGTGCAATGTAATAATGGATGAAAAGTCATGAGTACAGCAACAGGTAGGACTAGGTGAATGTTAGGAGTTCATCAGAGTGATGGCTTGAGGAAAGAAACTGTTCCTGTGACGGGTGGCTTTGACCTTCAGTGATCTGTAACGACGACCAGAAGATAGAAGTTCAAACAGTTTGTGGCCGGGGTGTGACGGGTCAGCACAGATGTTTCCTGCCCGTTTCCTGGTTATGGACCGATATAAGTTCTCAATGGAGGGTAGGTCGGTACCAATGATCCTCTCCGCAGACTTAATGATCCGCTGCAGTCTGGTCTTGTCCTGTTTAGTGGCAGATCCAAACCAGACAGTGATGGAAAAGCAGAGGACAGATTGGATGATGGCGGTGTAGAAGACAACCAGCAGCTCCTGAGGCAAATCAAACTTCTTGAGCTGACGCAGAAAAAACAGCCTCTGCTGGGCCTTTTTCTGGACAGTGTCTATTTGGGAGGACCACTTCAGGTTCCAGGAGATTGTGGTACCCAGAAACTTGAAGGAGTCCACAGTGGACACTGTGCTGTTGAGGATGGTGAGTGGGGGGAATGAAGGAGGGTGTCGCCTGAAATCCACAGTCATCTCCACCGTTTTGGCTGGGTTAAGTTCAAGATGGTTCTGGCCGCACCAGAGGATCAGCTGCTCCACCTCCCGCCTGTATGCAGACTCATCATCATCCCGGATCAAACCGATGACTGTGGTGTCGTCCGCAAACTTCAGGAGCTTCACCGAAGGGTCCTCTGAGGTGCAGTCGTTGGAGTAGAGGGAGAAGAGCAGTGGGGAAAGGACACATCCTTGGGGGGCGCCAGTACTAATTTTTCGGGAGCTGGATGTAAATCTCCCTAGCTTCACCTGTTGCCACCTGTCAGTCAGAAAGCTGGAGATCCACTGGCAGGTGGAGGGGGGCACCTTGAGCTGGAGGAGTTTCTGATGAAGAAAGCCTGGGATGATGGTGTTGAACGCTGAGCTGAAGTCGACAAACAGGATCCTGGTGTACGTCCCTGGGGAGTCGAGGTGTTGCAGGATGTAGTGTAGTCCCATATTCACTGCATCGTCCACTGACCTATTTGACCGGTAGGCAAACTGCAGTGGGTCCATCAGGGGGCCTGTGACGACCTTCAGGTGGTTCAGCACCAGTCTCTCCAAGGATTTCATGACCACAGAGGTCAGGGCAACAGGTCTGTAGTCGTTTAATCCTGTAACAGAGGGTTTCTTGGGAACTGGAATGATGATGGAGCGTTTGAAGCAGGAAGGCACTTCACACAGCTCCAGTGATCTATTAAAGATCCGGGTGAAGATGGGGGCCTACTCGTTGGAGCAGACTCTCAGGCAGGACGGAGACACACCATCAGGTCCTGCAGCCTTCTTGATCTTAAAAGACCCAGCGCACCTCCTCTTCACAGATCGTTAGTGCTGGTGGGAGGTCAGAGTGGAGGAGGGATGGAGTTTCTGGGGCTGCAGATAATCCTTTTGTGTGGGTGGGAGGTGAGAACTGTAGGTTCTTTTCAAACCTACAGTAAAAGTTGTTTAGGTCGTTAGCCAGCTGGAGGTTTTCCACAGGGTGGGGGGATGGTCTCCTGTAGTTGGTGATATTCTGCAGGCCTCTCCAAACAGAAGCAGAGTTGTTGGCTGAGAAGTTTTGTTGCAACTTCTCACTGTAGCTCCTCTTAAGGCACTTTTCCACGGGCCCCGCTTTCCCCAACACTGCACCACTGTCCCCGCATTTGCGCACTTTCCAGTAGCCCCAGCATAGGTTAGCAGGCACTATTTTCGTACCTGATCCAGGGCAGGGTCCATCACGGCCGAGCCGGGGCCGTGATGTGACGTCAACAGACTGGTCGCCGCTGATTGGTCAGGTTGTAACGTCATGAAAGCGACCGTCTTCCCCGTCTTCTGATAACCGCCATTTGCAATATTGTCATGGACTAACTCGGTCACGGAGTAAATATGATATTAATACAGACAGCGTTGTAGGTTTTGCGGCACTCTACACCGTGGTCCAATGAAGAGGTGCGGAGTTTTCTCTGCTTTGTGGCAGATCCACAGTGAGGAGTGACCCGGACCTATGGCTGCACAGCATATAGAAACCGCACTATGGACAAGCTGTAGACTGAGAGAACCATCGATGGTGAGTGATTTGTAATAATGTGCATCTGTTTGCTTATTTATCCTATTGGTGGTAAGCTCACTTTTTTTGAGCCATTACAGTGCTGTTCTGTGCTGGCTAACGTTTTAAAGCTAACGTTTTTATTTGCTAGCTAGCTAGTACCAACTGGTGAATCGCGCTTGTTTTCTCCTAAATATTCGCTTGTGAGAGCAAAACGATGAAATATGTTAATCCTGGTTAAAGTCCAGGTTTGTGTTTTGTATTGCACTTTGGTCCTGTGCATTAAATTGTGTGCTGTTCTGTGCTGGCTAACGTTTTTTAGCTAACGTTTTAGCTAACGTTTTTTTTTTTGCTAGTGCTAACTGCTGAATCGCGCTTGTTTTCTCCTAAATATTTGCTTGTGAGAGCAAAACGATGAAATATGTTAATCCTGGTTAAAGTCCTGGTTTGTGTTTTTTGATAAAAACTTCAGATTTTGACTGAGCGACTCCATACTCGGTGATTCACAGCATCAGTTAAAGTACTAGATTCCATTCAAGTGAATGTATTAATTCATTCTGATTGCTGAAGCTACAGTAAAAGCAGATGATTTTTAATGTAACGCAGCCCTTGTAAAATCTACCGAAGCGCAGCTACATGAAAACTGTGGTTAAATACAACAACGAAGTGCTTTATTGTCACATTCAAATTGTAATCCCTCCTGTTTTGTTTTTCTTTTGAATTCTTGGATGGAATATGGTGGGCAATATAAGCTGCAGCTTCAGCCATCACCCATTTCAGATAACCTATGTTGAACTGTATAATCAGAGGAGTTGTTGTTTAATTTGACCTTTTTAGATTTTTTCCCCTTTGTTACATTATTCTATTTTCTTTTAATCTTTACCTTTAATCAATCCGAAATTAAGATTCATTCATTAATTCACATTCCACCACTGGCTTTTAGCAACAAGTGTATTTCCCAAATATGTTTTAAACTTGCTGTAACTAACCACCACCCATTTGTCTTTTGTCTAGGCAAGACGGAAAATGTCCACCCCAACTGGACCTTGCCTCACTATTTACAGAGATGCAGGCTGAAGATCTGCTGGACCAGGACCAGGACCAGGGGCCGATCCGGTTGCTTCTCAGTGAGGCAGCGTGGCAGCCGTGTGTGACCCATTCCAGTTTTATTCTTTTTTACAGTTTGAATTTTGCACATTCTGAATAATCTGGAATTTGCTGCTGATTGTAATAAAGAATTTAGTGACTTAAGTGTTTGCATCATGATTTTCCATTTTGTCTGTTAAGACACCGGTGGGAAAAGAGTCAACTGTACAAAGGATTTATCTGTGACCTTGAAAGTAATGGCTCATTTTTAAGAAAAAAGTAACCAACACAATAATTTTATTAACTGAAGACTGTATTGTTGGATGTATATGGAGGAATTCTGGGTCATATTAGCATCTGCTCTTCATCATAATGGGTTTGGGCGGGGGTGTCTAATCATGTGCCACGGAGGGCCAAGACCCTGCAGGCTGCACGGTGGCGCAGTGGTTTAGCACTGTGGCAGCACAGTTTTACCCTCGGCCGGGGGACCGCGGGGATCATGAGATCGTGGGTTCGATCCCAGCCCCCGACCAACAGTGAGCTGTGTGGAGTTTGCATGTTCTCCCCGTGTTGCGCGGGTTTACTCCGGGATTTCTCCGGTTTCCTCCCGCACACCAAAAACATGTAGGTTTAGGGCGCTCGCGCACGCAGCGACCAGCAGCCGGTGGCTTGTCACCAGACTGCAAACCAAGTCTACCTACGGGTACAAATAAGTAACAAAAAAAAAAAAAAAGAAAAAGGCTTTACCTCCAACCTGTGTCTTCAACAGCAGATTCCACTGACTGATCAGTGAGAACACCTGCTGAAGAGACTGGGTAGAAGAGTGAACCTGCAGGGTCTTGGCCACCCATGACAACTGGTTGGAAGCCCCCGGATTAGGTTTAATGGGATTTAACATTTAACACAAACTGCTTTATGGTTCATAATTTTGTTGACAGACTTACACCAAACCAAAAGTGATTTCTCAAAATGCTGGATTGTTCTTAAACAGCTTTTCCAATCTTTCAGTATTTAATTTGTGCCACATGGTGGTAACCTTCACATATATAAAAAGAGACATCTGCTAAAACTTCACAGGTTTATTGTCCAATTATTGTCCAATTATTGTGCAATTCCCAGTGCAATACTACATGAATGCATGTATAGTACATTGTTGATGCAGTTTTACCCTCGGCTGGGGGACCGCGGGGATCATAAGATCGTGGGTTCGATCCCAGCCCCCGACCAACAGTGAGCTGTGTGGAGTTTGCATGTTCTCCCCGTGTTGCGCGGGTTTACTCCGGGATTTCTCCGGTTTCCTCCCGCACACCAAAAACATGTAGGTTTAGGGCGCTCGCGCACGCAGCGACCAGCAGCCGGTGGCTTGTCACCAGACTGCAAACCAAGTCTACCTACGGGTACAAATAAGTAAAAAAAAAAAAAAAAAAAAAAAAAAAAAAAAAAAAAAAAAAAAGAGAGAATATATATTTCTACAGTACATGTATCGAGGAAATCAATTATTTTCCATGTAACCTTATGACTGCATTATTTTAACTGCCCTTTTTTTTTTTTTTGTTACTTATTTGTACCCGTAGGTAGATTTGGTTTGCAGTCTGGTGACAAGCCACCGGCTGCCGGTCGCTGCGTGCGCGAGCACCCTTTTGTAATTAAATTTTGTATTGACTTTATACAAGATGGTACTACACATACTGATCTTCCAAGTATCACATCAGTCTCCAAAAAGGGTAAATAAATAGGGTGAAAATATATACTGTGTATATATATATATATATATATATATATATATATATATATATATATATATATATACGGTATATATATATATATATATATATATATACGGTATATATATATATATATATATATATATATATACTGTATATGTGGGTGATTACAAAGCAAGGATATCAGTGAGGGAAGGCAATAACCCCCCAGGAAAAAAAAAACAAACAAAACAAAACGGGAAGAGAGAAAGACAGGCCTTCATTAACATTACCTATTTTTATCTATTTTACCTAATTGCCTTTAATCCTAGATCAAGTTTGTTTTGGCCTATAATACATCATAACTATAAAATATATCTTATTATACGTAACTCAGTACTGTTTACTTTTTGAATAGATATTTTGTGGCTAATATAGTTATTAAACTGGCGATCAAGTTGTGTCAGCTGATCAATTTTTTCTATGACCACACCTCAGACTGCTGCAGAAGCAGGTATGTCTATGATGCCTGAACAGTCTCTCCATGATTTTCACACAGATCAGAGCAATTTTTTGTACAGGAAATAAACGTTTCTACAGACATTCTTAAGCTCTATAACCACTGATTGTTGGTGAAGCTGTGCTGACATTAGTGACAGGCTGATGACAGTGAGAGGCGTTGCTGAGCCAGACCGACCGTTTGAAGAGGTAATTTCTTAACAACAGAGCCATCTGAAACACACACACAGCATACATATTTTAGTACCTAACTTGCAGACATTACAGTGTAGCACGACGTACTTACAGCAAACTAGCATTAGCAACCATTAGCTTACCGTCATATATGACCTAGTTTGTATCCTCATGTCTTCGGCTCTCCCAGAAGGTGCAGAACTATTCCAGAGTGTTTCGTCTCGCTGCCTGTACCCTTATCTGGCGGTGCTTTTTGGTATTTACGGCAAAAACAGCCACAGACCGAGGAGTCGCCTTGTAGAGCAGCCATGTTGTTTGTTTGGGTCGCGCGCTTCACGTCACGAGAGTGTGGCACCGCCTTGCTGTTAAGACATCCCACCCAGCCGCGGGCTGTCTGCAGTAATGTTGAAAACCAATCAAGGGACAATGGAGTCGCGCCGACCCGAGTCGTGTTCTCAGACCGAGGCTGAGTGGGGCTCGTGGAAAAGTGCCATAGCAAGCCTGATCTCCTTCGTCAGCATGTTTCTGGCCCGCTTGTACAGAGTCCAGTCACCAGTCCTGTAGGCCTCCTCCTTGGTCTGACGTAGCTGCTTCAGTTTAGGAGTGAACCAGGGTTTATTGTTGTATGTGCTGAAGGTCTTGGTCTGCACACACGTGTCCTCGCAGAAACTGATGTATGATGTCACAGTGTCAGTGAGTTCATTTAGGTTAATGGCTGCATCTTCAAAAACACTCCAGTCTGTGCAGTCAAAGCAGGCTTGTAACTCCAGCTTTGATTCCTCAGTCCATTTCTTCACAGTCCTTACAACAGACTTGGAAGTTTTTAGTTTCTGTCTGTATGTTGGAATAAGATGGAGCAGACAGTGGTCAGAAAAACCCAGAGCTGCACGGGGGACGGCATGATAGGCGTTTCTTAAAACTGTGTATCAGTGGTCAAGTGTATTTGTGTCCCTGGTGGGACATTTAATATGCTGTCTGTATTTAGGAAGCTCATTTGTGAGATTAGCTCTATTGAAATCACCCAGAATGATAAGCAGAGAGTCTGGATGTTTTTCCTCCACATCTGCTATCTGGTCAGCGAGGTGCTGCAGTGCCTCCGTTGTACAAGCAGCAGGCGGGATATAAATTCCGACCAGAATAAATGAGGAGAACTCTTGCGGTGAATAAAAGGGTTTACAGATTATGAACAGTGACTCTAGGTTAGGGCTACAAAACTTCTTCAACACTGTGACATCAGTACACCAACCTTCGTTTATGTAGAAGCAGATTCCACCACCTTTAGTCTTTCCAGAGAATTCTCGGCTGCGATCAGCGCAAAACAGTTGGAATCCGTCCAGGCGAACTGCGCTGTCCGGGATGTGTTCACTCAGCCAGGACTCCGTGAAACAAAGGGCGCCAGATCTGCTAAAATCCAGGTTTTTGTGAGTCAGGAGCAGCAGTTCGTCCATTTTGTTCGCCAAAGAGCAGACATTGGTCAGATGGATCGATGGGAGCGGCGTGCGATATCCTCAACCTATGACTGTCAACCTATATGACAGTCACCTCAACCTATGTTCCAGATTTCATGAGTCCGGGTTGTTCCCAACCATCCCAACAAGATCACGGATTGAATGGCGAGGAGGGCGTATCCATGGCAACAGCAGTGATGCCATGCTAAAGGTGATGTGCAGTTATGATTAGCCAGGTAGTCTGATAAACCTCAGAAAATTGCACGTCCTTCTGGCAAGCAGCACGTGAGTATGGCATGTGAGTTATGGCAACTTTCTGTCCATTGGTGGTAGGGGGCACTGTCACTATGTGTCATTCTTTATTATAGAAATTATCAGTATTACCAGTATTATTATCAGTTAGGGAGTTAAGGGGCGCTTGCGCACGCAGCGACCGGCAGCTGGTGGCTTGTCACCAGACTGCAAAACAAATCTACCTACGGGTACAAATAAGTAACCAAAAAAAAAAAAAAAAGTATCAAAATTTGGTTGAAATCAGTCAATGTATGCCAGAGTAAAAGCCACTGGAAGGGTGATGGCGATACTGCAAATGGCCTCGCCCCTTCCGCCAAACCGTCGGGCATTTGGAAAAGTTTTCAACAGCTTTCGATGGCACATGGGTATAGATGATTGTCACCATAATGGTACCAATCAGACTATTTCAGAGATATTGAAGAAAACTTTTGTTGTAACCTTCATGTCTCCAAGAGAGGGCACTATTGCTACTCATGAATATTCATAGCTATAATTGTTTGGAGGCATACCCATATACATCATACCTATCTTGGTGCCAATCCGACATTCCATTCCTGAGGTATTAAAAAAAACAACATGATGCAAACTTTCTGATGCAAAGCTTTCTGCCTCCTACGGATGGTGTTGTAGATTTCTATGAATATTGTTATATAGAACTGTTTGGAATTGGACTGATATCCATAATATTAAATTTGGTTGAAAAACGGCAATGCATACCAGAGTTACTGCCGTCAGAATGGTCATAAAATGATCATGGTGAGGCGTCAAACTTTGCCACGCCCCTACGGCCAAACCGTCGAGCTTTTGGAAAAGTTTTCGATAACTTTTAATGGCACATGGGTATAGATGATTATCACCACAAATGAGCTCAATCGGTCTAAAAACCCTAGGACGAGTTCGATCAAATGCGTGAGGTGGAAATTTGGTCACTGCCACTAACCGCCAAAATGGCTGACTTCCTGTTGGGTGTAGACCATCACTTCTCTGGAGTTTTTTGCGCGTCTTGACATGATCAACATCTCACCCGATTTTCATCTTTCTACGCGAAAGTAAGCATGTGCCACTCTCCATTGGCTTCTTATGTTAGGTGGCGCTGTAGAGCCATTTTTGTGGGGTCATTCATATTTCCTCTAAAATATTAAATTTTTTGTCAGTCTTGAAGTCCCTGCAAAAAATGGTGAGTTTTCATGCACGTTCAGTACCCCAAAAATGAGATCTTGGATGGAGAAGAAGGGAAAAAAAAATTCTAACAATTACATTAGGGCTCTCGCCCACTGACAACCCTAATTAATCAGGTCCTCGATTACAAATCACTTCATATCTTGTATTGCTCATTAGTACTTCCATACTTGACCTATTGTATAGAGGTCTGGGGTAACAGTTATAAAAGTACACTTAATTCATTGCTGATATTACAAAACAGGGCAGTCCATGTTATACACAAAGTCGGGTATCTTGAACATACTAATTTATTGTTTTTACATTCAAAATTATTGAAATTACAGGATCTGGTTGATTATTATACAGCACAGTTAATGTTTAAAGTCAGTAAAAACTTTTTGCCACACAATATACAAAATATTTTTAGTCAGAAGAGAAATGCAGTTTATGGGGGAATACAAAATTTATAATGCACCTAGTAAGATCTACTAGGAAAAGTTTTTTTGTGTCTGTGTGTGGGGTAAAATTATGGAATAGGTTGGGGGAGAAACACAGGCAGTGTCCAAACATCCATATATTTAAATCAACATATAAAGAAATGATTTTTGAACAATATAAAAATAATGGACAGTAACATTACAATGTGTCTTTAATGAAGAAAGGCTGTTCTTATTGAATATATACAGTTGTGTTCAAAATAATAGCAGTGTGTTGAAAAATGTGAATAAAAGTCAAAATTCTTCAAATAAATTGTATTTTAATGAACACAAATGCATTGGGGACACTGCACATTCTATTTCAAAGCAAGAAAATTGGAAAAAGTAATTGAATTTGATAATATTTTATAGAAAGTCAAGATATATAATGTTCAAAAAAATAGCAGTGTTGACATCTGTCTTTAGTGTGTTTGGGGTCATTGTCTTGTTGAAACACCCATTTCAAAGGCATTTCCTCTTCAGCATACGGCAACATGACTTCTTCCAGTATTCTGATGTACTCAAACTGATCCATGATCCCTGGTATGCGATAAATAGGACCAACACCATAGTATGAGAAACATCCCCACATCATGATGCTTGCACCACCATGCTTCACCGTCTTCACTGTGTACTGTGGCTTGAATTCAGTGTTTGCAGGACGTCTGACAAACTGTCTGTGACCCTTAGACCCAAAAAGAACAATCTTACTCTCATCAGTCCACAAAATATTACGCCATTTCTTTTTAGGCCAGTCAATGCAAATTGTAACCGCTTCAGCACATGTCTTTTTTTTAACGATGGGACTTTGTGGGGGCTTCTCGCTGGTAGCTTTGCTTCACATAGACGTCGTCTGATTGTTACAGTACTCGCAGGCAACCTTAGATCTTCTTTGATCCTCCTGGAGCTGATCATTGGCTGAGCCTTTGCCAGTTTGGTTATTCTCTGATCCATTCGAATAGTCGTTTTTTTCTTTTTCTTCCTCGCCTTTCTGGTTTTGGCTGCCATTTTAAAGCGTTTGATATCATTTTAGCTGAACAGCCCATCATTTTCTGCACTTCTTTATAGGTTTTCCCCTCTTTTATTAATTTCTTAATCAAAGAACACTCTTCTTCTGAACAGTGTCTTGAACGACCCATTTTACTCTGTTTTTCAAGGACAAATGCACTGCCAGCATATGCAGCGTCAGTTGCCTTGATCCTTAAATAAGGGCCACCTGTTTAACACCTATTTTTTTCACAGAATCAATGACCTCACTAAGTGAACTCAGCACTGCTATTTTTTTTTTGAACACGCCCCTTTCAGTTAAGGATTCAGTTTCACAGAATCAGCAGCATGCACGTCATGCCTGTTGGGTCTGTTGGTTTTCTGTACCTTTACTAAACCTTCTAGAAACTTACTTGCAGTGTAGAAGTTGAAATTCTAACAAAAAGTGATTTATCTTGCTAGTGATGTGGGACTGCTATTATTTTGAACACAACTGTATATGCTGAGTACTATTATTATTGATATCATTATTACTAAAGTATTACAGCGGTATTATTGTATTATGATTGTTGTCTAGGATGGAATTATTTAAAGTATTATGCAGGCCAAGTGGTATTATTATTGTTGTTGTTATTGTAACTATTATATGGCTACCTATTATTATGGTTATTATTATTATTATATGGTTGCTTATTGTGTCTAGGTATTGTAAGCCATGTGGGGGTATATGGTGGTATATATGGTGATTATGATGATGATAATATTGTCTATAATTATATTAAACATGCCAGAAGTGTTTACTTATTACAGTTATACTTTTGCCAGTCGGTGCATCGTGACATGCGCTACAGAAAGAGCAGACATAAACAAACCTATCATCTGGTCAGTCACTGCAACAGATACTGGAGTCAGTTTGTCTTGGCCTGTCCTTGCCACTGATAATACTTCTATCTGCCAAGAATGTGCCGCTAGTCCAGCAAAAGCTAGCGGTACTCAAAAACTTTGCAAGCAGTTTCATGAAATGGTCAGTCAGAAAGCAACTCATACCGGCTCGGGTGTCGCCCGGGTTATCAAGGTCAGGAGTTCCTGGCAGCAGAAGGCGAAGGACAGAGCTGCGTGGAGGAATCTGATCAGACCTAAATGAAACAGTCATTGTCGCCCCTGACAGACTGCTATGATGATGATGATTATTAGATATTGGTATTATTGTCATTATAAACTATCATTGTTGTATTATTTCTATTGCATAATTTAATTATAAGATGCATTTGTGACATGCACTACACAAAGAGCAGAGATACACAAACCTATCATCTGGTCAGTCACTGCAACAGATACTGGAGTCAGTTTGTCTTGGCCTGTCCTTGCCACTGACAATACCTCTATCTGCCAAGAATGTGCCGCTAGTCCAGCAAAAGCTAGCGGTACTCAAATATTTTGCAAGCAGTTTCATGAAATGGTCAGTCAGAAAGCAACTCATAGCGGCTCGGGCATCGGCCGGGTTAACAAGGCCAGGAGTTTCTGGCAGCGGAAGGCGAAGGACAGAGCTGCATGGAGGAATCTGATCAGACCTAAATGAAACGGTCATTGTCGCTCCCGACAGACTGCGATGAGGATGAGGATGATGATGATGATGATATATTATGGTATTGTATAATGAATGTAATTATGGGATGGATAATGACTAGAATGATACTTTATAATTTGTTGGGTATGGAGAAGGGGTGGGACTATGTAAGCGTTGGCTTCTTCCCACTCCTTTTGAACAGACATTTTTTTGTTCTGTTTACTTTTTTGGTTTTGATTCCTTGTTTTTAATTTTTTTTTTGTCTTGATATTCAAATCAATCAATCAATATGCAGTAGACATGATATAGGCATTTTATGTATTGCTTGTAGACAAATACATGGAATATATTTGATATCTGAAGCTGTGGCTTCAGCCATCACCCATTTCGGATAACTTATGTTGAACTGTGTAATCAGAGGAGTTATTGTTTAATTTGACCTTGTAATGCTTTCAAGCCCGTTTCCCACTAGCACCTACTCAGCCCTACTCGCCTCGACTCTACCCGGCTTGACACGGTGTGGTCGGTTTTCCATTTCAACTGAGTACCACCTCAAGTGGGTGGGCTTGGGTTCAGTACAGGAATGCGGCCCGTTATCCCGTTATGTTGTTGACATGCTGACGTTTTCACTGATAAATAACGTAAAAGATGCTTAAAATCACAAAACACTCACCATCTTCCATGTGAGCAGCCATCAGCTCAGAGACTTCGTAGTATACTTTTTCATTTTGGGTCGCTCCGCCACAGCAGGGCCGACAGGGCTGAAAAGTTCATAGTTGTCAAATTTGACCAAATGTAGTTTATTTTTCAAGCGTAGGGATCCAAGTGCTGCAACACCGATGGAAGAACTGTGCGCACCAACGGGGAGACTGTTGAAAAATAGCCACATTTGGTCAAATTTGACCACTATATGAGCTTTTCAGCCTATGAACTTGTCAGCCGGTGGAGCGTTCCATAAAGAAATACCAGGAGGTCTCTGAGCTGATGGCTGCTCACAGGGAAGATGGTGAATGTTTTGTAACAGTGTTGATTTGTGTGTAGCCATTTATTTAATTAATTATCACATAAATAATTAAAAAAAAAAAAAAACTCACAGCCAAATTTACAAATGGCGGTTTAGAATCTTGTGAAGACGTCACGCTCATCCACTGACATTACGCCCTGGCCAGTCAGTGACCTGCAATCTGTTGACGTCACATTTTCAGCTCAACTCAGCACGGTTGGAACCTCACTGAAGTAGGTCCCAAAAAGGGTACTAATGGAAAACCCTACAAACCAAGTTGAGTCGAAGAGAGTAGGGCTGAGTAGGTATGAGTGCAAAAGGGCCGTAAGGGACATCAAAGTGTCACTGTTCATGCCAAGACATTTGAATGAGTTCAAATATCAGGGAGTAGTGCCCTCTTCCTTCCTCATCAGTGATGTGGCTGACATGCCTTAATAGAATAGAACAGGCTTTATTGTCATTGTACCGTTGTACGGTACAATGACATTGTGGGTGCTCCACCAGGTTACTGCGCAATAAAGTATGAGAAAAGGATCAGATGAAACACAGTTACAGAACACATGATTAAACACATGACTGAAATAAAAATGGCCTAGGATTATGGAAATATATACAGGTGTGGTCGTGGCTATGTGGGTAGAACTATCTACATAAGAGTGCAGAACACACAGTTGAGTAAAATGGCCCAAGGATTATGGAAAATATACATAGTGGCTTCACCGCTCGGTCAACATACATGAAAGTGTGGAGTGCAAAGACAGGTGAGTTATAGTGATAATTGAAAGGTCCTCAGTTCTGTGCATGTGAGCGTTCAGAGGGAGGGGGTGGGGTCTCTGATTGTTTGCAGTCCGGATGGCCCAAGGGAAGAAAGTGTTTGTCAGTCTTCAGGTGTGGGACCTGATCGATCTGAACCGTTGTCCAGAGGGAAGCAGGTCAAACAGGTGGTGGGTGGGATGTGAGGGGTCTCCTGTGATGGCCTTGATCCTTCTGAGACAGGAGGATCTGGAGATGTCTTCCAGGGAGGGCAGGGGGCTGCCAATAGTTGTTTGGGCGGTGTTGATGACCCTCTGCACAGCCTTCCTGTTCTCAGCTGTGGAGCCAGCGTACCACACACCCAGACAGTAGGTGAGCACGCTCTCCACTGAGCAGTGATAGAAGGCCAGCAGCAGCTTCTGGTCCAGGTTGTGCTTCCTCAGGACATGGAGGAAGTGCAGCCGCTGCTGGGCTTTCTTCACCAGGACCATGGTGTTGACAGTACAGGAGAGGTCAGAGGAGATGTGGGTGCCCAGGAACCTGAAGGTGGGGACAGTTTCCACGTGGTCGCCAGTTATTGGGCTGCACGGTGGCGCAGTGGTTAGCACTGCGGCAGCACAGTTTACCCTTGGCCGGGGGATTGTGGGGATCGTGGGTTCGATCCCAGCCCCCGACCAACAGTGATCTGTGTGGAGTTTGCATGTTCTCCCCGTGTTGCGTGGGTTTACTCCGGGATTTCTCCGGTTTCCTCCCACATGCCAAAAACATGCATGTTAGGTTAATTGGCTGTTCTAAATTGTCCCTAGATATCTGTTTCCTATAGGCCCTTAGAATAGAGGGTTAGTATTAATGAAAGCGCTTTGAGTGGTCTTTGTGACTAGAAAAGCGCTATATAAGTGCAGGTTAGTTAGTTAGTTAGTTAGTTATTGTGGGTGGGGAGTGGGTGGGGGCTTATTTCATGATGATGACGGTGGTTGGTTGGGTAATAAGGACTCTCAGCTTAAAATGATGGATCACTTCTTAAATCAGACAAGCTCAGAGCTCACAGAACACCACGGGTCTTTTATATGAACAATGACATCATATTTTGGGTGAGAGAGAAAGAAAGTTGAGGTATGGAGACGAGCTGAATCTGCATCGAACTAGACTTTTCCTGATCTCAGGGTCACTCGTCTCTTACTTGGAACAAGAGAAAGAAATTAGATTTGAACTCGAATGAACTCAGGGCTAAACAAGTATGTAGAGTTAATGAAAGTGTGGCGGATAAAATAAGGGAACCCAGTGTGGAGGCACGGAGTAAGTGCAGGCGGACACGGCGAACTGAAGTTTAAAAGGGTGTTTTATTCATCCTCCATCACGAGAGTTCACCCCAGCGCTGTGGGAGCGCGCTGGAGCAAGCCCTGTGTCTCTAGTCAGTAAACAGGCAATGCAAGTGGTCAAAAAGAGAGTGAAAGCAAGCGGTAAGCAGTTGACTTATATACCCAGCTAGACAATGCATGCATGGCATATTAGCATCACAGCAAACAGCAGGAAGGCATGGACATTTGCATTAGAGTCACACATATCAATAGCAGGATTACTGGCACCAGAATTCCTCTCTACCTATTGATATCAGTCCATACATCTCACTGTTCTGCTAATTGCTCCAGCTGAGCGCTCTGCTTGACCCGTAGGCTGTGGGGGTCGCCCACAAAAGAAATTAAATGTAATAACTAACTAACCTGCACTTATATAGCGCTTTTCTAGTCACAAAGACCACTCAAAGCGCTTTCACTAGTACTAACCCTCTATTCTAAGGGCCTATAGGAAACAGATATCTAGGGACAATTTAGAACAGCCAGTTAACCTAACATGCATGTCTTTGGATTGTGGGAGGAAACCGGGGCCCCCGGAGTAAACCCACGCAGCACAGGGAGAACATGTAAACTCCACACAGAAAGGTTCCCACCCCTGCCAGCCTGGGGATTCGAACCAGGAACCTTCTAGCTGTAAGGCAACAGTGCTAACCACTGCATCACCGTGCTGCCCATAATATAATGAAAAATATGGAGAAATATGTTTTACGATCATTTTCTATTAAGATAAGATAAGATAAGATAAGCCTTTATTAGTCCCACAACGGGGAAATTCCAGGATTGCAACAGCACAGGGATAGCAACACTCAGAGCAACAATCAGAAGGCAAGAAAAAAACAAGCAAGCAAGAGCAGCTAATAAACATATGTACGTATTACTATAAAATATATATATATACACACACACACAGACACACAGTGCAGAGCATTGTAGCTGGATGGAATAAATATATGAATATATGAACACACAGTGCAGAGCATTGTAGCTAGATGGAATAAATATGTAAATATATAAACACCCACAGTACGGAGCATTGCAGCTAGGTGGAATAAATATGCAAGTATATAAACACACACAGTGCGGAGCAATGTAGCTAGATGGAATAATATGTAGATATATAAATATATAAACACACCCAGTGCTGAGCATTGTAGCTAGATGGAATAAATATGCAAATATATAAACACACACAGTGCAGAGCATTGTTGCTAGATGGAATGAAACAGCATAACCGTCTACTTAGTTATCCTACATGGTATGATTATGTGCCCATACATATTCTCACCCTCCATAGCGACCGGTATGTTCCTAGTTGTATGCCGGAGGGGACCATTGTGTAAGTCTATTGCATCTTTTGCATTCAAAAAACTATTAGTTTGTTACGTCTTTTTGCTATCTCTGCGAGCAGCCCTACTTAGGTTGTACAGTCTGACAGCCGTTGGTAGGAAGGACCTACGAAACCTCTCGGTTGTGCACCTGGGATGATGTAGTCTGCTGCTAAATGAGCTCCTCAGTGCATTCAGTATGTCCTGCATAGGGTGGAACTCGGACTCCAGCAGAGATGACAGTTTAGCCACCGTCCTTCTCTCTCCTATCTCCTCCATCGGATCAAGGCGCTGCCCCAGGACAGAGCTAGCTTTCTTAATCAGTTTGTTCAGTCTCTTCCTATCGGCTGCAGTAATGCCACTGCCCCAGCAGACCACTCCAAAAGTGATGGCTGATGCCACCACCGTGTCATAGAATGACTTCAGCAGCGCCCCTTGTACACCAAAAGACCTGAGTCTCCTCAGCAGGAACAGCCTGCGCTGTCCCTTCTTGTAGAGTGCATCAGTATTGTGTGACCAGTCTAGTTTATTGTTCAGATGAATACCCAGGTACTTATAGGATGTCACCATCTCGATGTCTGTTCCCTGTATATTTACTGGTACTGTGAGGGGCTGCCCATGCCTGCGGCAGTCCACCACCAGCTCCTTAGTTTTCCTCGCGTTGATCTGGAGGCAGTTCCGATGGCACCAGTCCACGAAGTCCTGGATAAGCCCTCTGTACTCAGCTTCATCTCCATCTATTATTAATTAAACAACTTTTTGCCTTTACAAATTTGCTTTTTTGTCACATAGTTCAATTTGTGGTATTTCTTATAAATGTGCAAAAAATGTAAATTTGCCAATTCTGGTAAAATAGCATATTTTTAAGTAAATGTCCAGCTTTTTCTCACATATTTCCTGCTTTTTTTCCCCATTCTTTCTTTTTTCCCTCCTTTTAAAGTCACATGGGGGGTTATGGATAGAAGTGCTGCTCATGCTAATGTTGTGGTCTTTGATATGTATTGCTCTTTTCTAATCCTGGTGACACTTTAAAGGACCTTCAACTGGTCGCCACGTTAAGCTTCTGTTCTATGGACCAAAGAGATACCGAAAACTATAGTTATGCTAGAATCACCATTTAAAGGGGTCATTGACTGAAAAATTGTGTGTTTGTAGGTTTAAACTATCTGAAATTTGTCTATTGGTCGCATGATTATCCCAAAAATATCAAAACAGTCAATTCTCTTCAAAAAACACACAGCCTTTGTCTCGTTTTTCTCCCCCAGAAATGCCAGAAATGTTTTTAACATCTTGCGGGTAAATCATATACGCCATGATTTGACAAAGTCAACCCACCGCCGTCCTTGAGACACGCCCACTGTTCTATTATTGGCCCGCCTAGCTGTCTGTCATGTAGCTGGAAGTGGTGCCAAAAGTAGCCTATTAGCCCCTGAGCTATTAGCCCCCCAGCTAACACTGGTACCAAGAGGCCAAGCTTGCCAAGAGAGCAAGCGTGAATTATATTGTTATTTTCCTCAGATCCTAGTCACTCTAATAGCCATTCCTGTTACCACCTGGTTCCACAGTCCACAATATATTGTGGACACAAACATTCATTAAAACATGTGTGAGCTGTTAAAACGTGGCAAAAGTGCAGTCAGTGACCCCTTTAACCACCATGCCAGTCTTTGGACTGGCGCTTTAATCTGAGTGGATGTTGTAGTTGTAGTTACTGTTGCTGTCCCACTCACATGACGGTGAACCCATGTCCTGCTTGTGTGTTCTCCTCAGCAGCCATGGCAGGTCTGTCCAGCTATGCTTTACGCATGGCCAGGCTGAGCTCACAGATCTTTGGGGAAGTTGTGCATCCGACAAACTCCAAATCTATGAAGGTAGTCCAGTTGTTCCAGGAACCCCCCATGGCAAAAAAGAAGGAGGTCTACGACTGGTACCCGCAACACAGGATCTACTACGCCCTGACCCAAAAGCTGCGATTCATGGGTCTGTTCAGGTAAAGTGTGCGCAAGATCTGTGACACTATTTAGAACTTTCTGCTTTGAGTTTTCTACACTGTATCTGTGTTTTTCCATGTACTGCTTAAAAAATAGTTGCAGCTGGAAATTTTTGGGATGCAAGCAGCTGTAAACTTCCAAGACTTTGCGCTGTTGACCAAAGAAATGTGTAAATTGTGGTATTGAGAAGTGCAGGGCAAAAGCACATTAGCTATTGGGCAGCATGAGATCTAAAATGGCTGAGAGGGTTTGAACATGCAACTCGAAGATCAAAAGACTGGAGAACTCCTCCACGCCTGAAGACAGTGGTCTTTGAGACGCAGTGATGGTGACTGCTGATTTATTGATTTTCATCACTGATGCACTAATTAACATGCTAGGTTTTAAAATGCACAGGAGAGATACGTGGCACTTCAGATGAATCAGACTGTCCTGGGATTCGAACCATAACCCAAAACGTCACAGTGCTCCTTCACTTCAGTCCTATTTCCTCAATGCAAATGTTTTCCATCGACCAGACACAAAGGCTGAGGGACATTTCCTAAAGATGATTTGTGGCACCAGCTATAAACAGAACTGCATGAAATTTGGTGGCCTTCCAAACAGTCTAGTTATATAAATATCACCACACTAGGATTTCAGAGTTGATAAGAATATCTGCTAATACCATTTCTGACACCACTGGAGAACATTGAAAAATAAAATAAAAAGGTACACTTTTTTTTAAACACAAAAACAATAACATCAATGGCAACAGTGCTTTTAAATTTATGAAGAAAAAGTCACAAATCTGAGGGGGAAAAAGGAGAAAAAGGTTAACAGACAATGGTCTGACAGTACAGGGTTATGAGGAGACACTACCAGATTTTCTGTTTCTACCCCATATGTCAGAACAAGGTCCAACGTGTGGTGGAGATAATGGATAGAATTTCCTACTTTCTGAGAAAACTCCATTGAGTCTAATATTGAATTAAATGCCATATTAAGGCAATCACTATCTACATCTACATGTATATTGAAGTCCCCTACTATAATTTTTCTATCCGATTTCAGCACTGAATCGGCTAAGAATTCGGCAAATTCAGATAAAAACTCTGAGTAGGTTGAGGGAGGACGATAAACTATGGCAAATAAAATTGGGTTTAACTTAAAATTGCTAAAATGCCCAATACTGAGGACCAGGCCCTCAAAAGGAATTATAACATGTTTTTTTGCTTTACATTAACTAATAATTTGGAATGGTAAACTGTTGCTACTCCTCCTCCACTACCAGAACTTCTGGGATTTTGACAGTTTAAATAACCAGAGGGAGTTGATTCATTTAAACCAACATAATCCACTTGCCCTAACAAAGTCTCTGTAAGGGATATTAAATCAATCTGATGATCAATTAACAGACCATGGACTAGCAGAGACTTAGGGGTTAGAGACCTAATATTGAACAAACCGCATTTAATTTTTAAATTATGAGGAGGAAGAGAGGCCAAGTTATTAAATTTAGAGGTTTCATGTTTAATTTGAGTTTTAAATTTTTTGTTTAATCACTCTGGGATACTTATACATTATATTTTTATTTACTTTGGAGGGAGCAGACAGTGATTCTCTGATGGGGAAGACGGGGGCTAAGTTGAGGGGTGGCGGATGAAGAGGAGCTGCAGAGGCGTGTAAGACTGCGCCTCTGCTTCCTGGTCCCAACTCTGAGTTAGGACCAGACCTGTGTGTTGAGCACACTCCTTTATGGAACTGAGATATGGACAACATATGCAAAACATGAGAAAAGGCTCCATTCATTCCACCTGCGCTGCCTGCACAAGATCATGAGTATCAAATGGCAGGACAAGATATCAAACATTGAAGTCCTAAGATGGCTCGGGCATGTGCAGTGGATGAACAGTGATCGCCTCCCAAGGTCCTCTTTGGTGAACTTACAAGTGGCATAAGACCTAGAGGGAGGCCAAAGCTGCGCTTCAAGGACACCTGCAAATCTACCTTGAAGAGCTTTGGAATCAACACAACTGATTGGGAAATAACATCTTCTGATAGATGTGCATAGAGACATCTGCTGCATACAGGCATGAAAAACTTTGAACAGTACATATTGAAGAAATGTCAAGAGAAGAGATAGCAATATACAGTAAACAAAGAAGTTCTCTATCTGGCATAACCAGACTGACTTGGATCCACTGCAGCTGCACATTTTCAGCCAGTGTAGGCTGTATCAGCTATGACAAACATTGCAAGTCAAAACATTTGAACGTTCTTGCTCCTACAGTGCATCTGGAAAGTATTCACAGCGCTTCAAGGTCTGATGACATGATTTTGACATTTTTTTTTTTAGCATGTTGTGTAAACCCAAAAGTCATTGTCGATGATCAATATAATATTTACAACCGCACCTGCATAACATAGTTATCATCAAAAAACCACAGCCGCTGACTGGACTGTGGTGCCGCCCACCGAATGAAGAAAGTCGGAAATGACGTAAGCAAGAGAACGGACGCCGGTGTTGTTGACTGGAATGCCAGCAGCTTTGTACCAGACAGTTTCTCAGGTTTCTTGTTTGTTTTACAGCTATGCCTTCGCGTTGTGTCGCAGGCTTAGATAAACAGCAGGCCGTGAAAGAGCACACCACACGCTTCAGCTCCAACTGTCATAAGCCTCCTCGTGCGCTCCTTGTGCGCTTTTACGCAGGAGGAGCACACGAGGAGGGGAAGGATGAATGGATTTACGTGCAGGATTCACCATAGCACAGGTATTGAACATAAGAGTGATGACAACAGTTCCCAAAAAGGTGAAGACTTACAAAAATAAACAAACACTTACAGTTGGCGTTCAAGTTATTTCTGTGACCATTGTGGGTTTTTCTTTCATTAACAGAGGGGTACCAACAATTTTGTCCACATGTGTAGACATAAAAACAACAAGAACTCAAAAGATAATACATAATAAACCCGATGCCTGAGCCACAGAGAACGATCAGAGCCGAGCCTACAGGATAACACGGGCTCGGTTCGTGACACCAACTGACTATATTGTATTCATTGCCGTTAATTTGGACTTTTTCCTGTTATAATAATTAATTTAATATTTTTGATAGTTATAGTGCATGTGTGCTATACCAGTTATGAGTATCGTTTGTCTTGTGACCAAACTCTTGAAAAAATGAGGACTATCAGTTGCTTCTGTTTTCTTGTTGAAAATCACATGCCAGTTGATACAAAACAAAAGCAGTTAATAAACAATGATAACGAACAAAATTGCATTTTTAATGAGACATAAATAATAGGGAATACATTATTTTTAAGGATATTGCCATCAGTAACACAGAGAATAATTTAATTTCTAAAGGGGTTTTACAGATAATTGAACTTTAAAATGATAAGTTATGGCCATGAGTATGCTCTAATTTACTAAAAATATATATATATTTGCAAAATAAAAAAAAATTCTATCTCTTGTTCAAATACCAAGGATTGCAGCAACGTCCAAATGATGACAACAGTTATGAGATTTTCAAGCATCACACTAAAAATATTTAGTAATTTCATTTTCTTGGAATAATTGACAACAGTTGTGGTCGTCGGCCTCCGTCGGTCTATGATGACCATGGAAGAGAATCCTAAATGTCTACTCTGCTGGAACAGCACCGCCTGTGGCTGAACAGGCCGATGCACACCGGTGTTCTACCTTCCAGCATTGGGCGTTGGTAGGATTCAAGCCTGGGCAGGAAGATATGGAGGACAAGATGTTACCCATGCAGCATGTCCCCCCTCTCCACGTCACTGATGAATCCAAAGGAACAGCAGGGCTGCTATAGTTTGGCACCAGCGCCGTCGCAGGAGCTGCCAAAACGATGTTGAGCACAACAGAGAACTGCCTTAGGGGCTCCAACTCCGGATTTTTCCTCAGGGTTGACTCCCGAAGCCTTTCCCTTGACTGGGTGTGCCGCAAGGCAGCGGAGGTTTGAAATCAGGGTTTACCTTCCCCTAGATGGGCTACCTTCCCAGGTTGACGAGCCACCATCTACCCGAAGCATCTGGTTTTAAGGCACCAGAGATCCACCCTCTCCCCTTCTCCTATTAGTAAAAGCAGTTCCGCCGGGCTTAGAAACTAAACCACACGGGCAGGCTAGGAGTTGGACTTAGTTGTCAGAGGCTTTACAAGACGCACGCCGTAAGGAGCATTTTATGAGCACTGGGAGCTTAACCCCAGTACCGCTCCTGGCTATGACAACCTTGGAACCAGTTGGTCAGATAAACATTTATTAGGGATGTGATTTTTCCGCTAATTTGCGGAATTCCGCTTTTTTTATCTTCCAAAAATTTTCAGACCAGATGTCGGCGCGTGCACAACGCGAGGCTCAGCGTCTCTTCAGATTTTGTGGATTAGCAGCGATATTTCTGCTCATTTCGGGTCTGTTCGTTCAGAACAGCTTCGCTTTTACATCCTACACCCAAAATGAACTTTTGGACATTGGATTACAAAATAACGACCTTTTTATCAGCAACCTACGTTTCATCCCTGAGCTCTGGAGAACACCCGACGCTAGGTAAGCTACCCGGCTGACTGGAAGTGCTCGCAGGCGGCGTAGAGACCGTAAACAAAGGCGGGGGAAGCGCGGAGGTCTAAGAGCTAAGCTAAAGCTAACACCGCACCGGCTTTCTCTACCCAGCATTTTCCTCGCTAATGTACGGTCAGTGGTGAACAGAATGGATGAGCTATGGCTTCGGATCACCAACAATAAGAAACTTATGAACTGCAATATCATGATTTTCATGGAAACATGGCTACATAGTGGAGTACTTGTGTGGCGCCACGAGACGGCTTTTGTTGTGATGTGGCGCATTATAAATAAAGCTGAATTGAATTGAATTACTTGACGGTGCTGTCGAGCTGGCCGGACGGCACACTCTGCGGGCAGACATAGCAGCTGATGACTCCGTGCAGAGGTGGGGGTGGGGGGGTGCATTTATATTAACAAGGCTTGGTGCACAAACTCTGTCACTGTTGGGAGACACTGCTCAGCTAACCTGGAGTTTCTCATGGTTAAATGTAGACCTTTATATCAATCAATCAATCAATCAATCAAAGACTTTATTCCAGACTCATGGTCCATCAAAAATAAAATAAATAAATAAAATAAAACAAAACAGTTGATAAGAAAAACAATCAAAAAGTTATAAAACAATAAGACACAACTACTAAAAGAAGTACAAAGACAGTACAGACTTTAAAAAGACTTAAAAAGACTACTGTACCAGTGCCTTCTAAACTGTGACTGACAGCAAATAGAACTGAGCTTAATGCTAGACATGACTTGAATGATTTCATTTCTAGATACATCAAGCCGACAGATGAATTTATACATAAGATTCCTTATTACTGCATGTAGTGTATTTACACGTGATGAGACAAATAACTCGGAAGCACTGCACCATCGAGGCTTTTTAAGTAAAATTCTTAAAGCATCATTGTAAGCAACCTGTAATTTCTGCATACTTTGTTTCCTATAATTTGTCAGAATCAGAATGAGATTTATTGCCATTGTTCATGTAGTACACAAACTAGGAATTTGTCCCGGTGCAATGCTGCAACATTAAACATGGAGTAGCACTAAAGATAAAAATAAAAAACTATGCATGCAATAAAATGTAGAATATGAATGAGTAATACTAATCTATGCAATTTTTAAATATATTAACAAGCAGCAGATATTGTGGAGTTCCACATAGTGCAGTCAGTAGTGCAAAAGAAAACAGTGATAATTATCATGAGTCCGGTTGAGCTGCTGTACGTAGTGCACGAGAGTCTAATAAGTCACTTAGTGTTCAGCAGTCTGATGGCAGAGGGGAAGAAGCTGTTCATGTAGCGGGAGGTTTTAGTCTGAATGGACCGAAGTCTTCTGCCTGAGGGGAGGGGGGCAAACAGTGCGTGTCCAGGGTGTGAAGGGTCGTCTATGATCCGACCTGCACGCCTCCGGGTCCTGGAGATGTACAGGTCCTGGAGGGATGGGAGCTTGCAGCCGATCACCTTCTCAGCAGCGCGCACAATGCGCTGCAGTCTTAGTCTGTCCCTGGCAGTGGCTCCTGCGTACACACGGTGATGAAGGTGGTGAGGATGGACTCGATGATGGCCGTGTAGAACTGCACCAACATCTTGGTGGGTAGCTTGAGCTTCCTCAGCTGCCGCAGGAAGAACATCCTCTGCTGGGCCTTTTTGATGAGGGAGCTGATGGTCGGCTCCCACTTGAGGTCCCGGGTGATGGTGGTGCCCAGGAAGCGGAAGGAATCCGCAGTGGTGATGGGAGAGTCTGTGAGGGTAAGGGGGGGCAGAGGGGCTGTGACTTTTCTGAAGTCCACGATCATCTCCACTGTCTTCAGAGCGTTCAGCTGCAGGTTGTTGTGGCTGCACCAGGACGCCAGCTGGGCCACCTCTCTCCTGTAGACGGACTCGTCGCCGTTGGAGATGAGCCCGATGAGGGTGGTGTCGTCCGCAAACTTGATCAGCTTGACAGACTGGTGGCTGGAGGTGCAGGAGTTGGTGTACAGGGAGAAGAGCAGGGGGGAAAGTACACAGCCCTGGGGTGATCCGGTGCTGATGCTAACAGAGTCTGAGACAGTCTTTCCCTGCCGCACATGCTGCCTCCGGTCCGTCAGGAAGTCGGTGATCCACCTGCAGAGGGAGTCAGGCACGTTGAGCAGGGACAGCTTGTCCTGGAGCAGAGTGGGGCAGATGGTATTGAATGCAGAGCTGAAGTCCACAAACAGGATCCTGACGTAGGTTCCCGGGGAGTCCAGGTGCTGCAGGATGGAGTGGAGGGCCAGGTTGACTGCGTCGTCCACAGACCTGTTGGCTCTGTAGGCAAACTGCAGCAGGTCCAGGAGGGGAGTGGTGATGGTCTTGAGGTGGGGCAGGACCAGGCGCTCAAAGGACTTCATGACTACAGAGGTGAGCGCTACAGGTCTGTAGTCGTTAAGTCCAGTGATCCGTGGCTTCTTGGGGACAGGGACGATGGTAGAGGTCTGAGAAAACCCAATCGAGTCTAATATTGAATTAAATGCCACATTAAGGCAGTCACTATCTACATCCACATGTATATTAAAGTCCCCTACTATAATTATTCTATCAGATTTCAGCACTAAATCAGCTAAGAAATCAGCAAATTTGGATAAAAATTCTGAGTAGGTTGATGGGGGACGATAAACTATGGCAAATAAAATTGGGTTTAACCTAAAATTGCTAAAGTGCCCAATACTGAGGACCAGGCCCTCAAAGGAATTATAACATGTTTTTTGCTTTACATTAACTAGTAATTTGGAATGGTAAATTGTTGCTACTCCTCCTCCACGACCAGAACTTCTGGGATTTTGACAGTTTAAATAACCAGAGGGAGTTGATTCATTTAAACCAACATAATCCTTTTTCCCTAACCAAGTCTCTGTAAGGGAAATTAAATCAATCTGATGATCAATTAACATATCATGGACTAACAGAGACTTGGGAGTTAGAGACCTAATATTTAATAAACCATATTTAATTTTTAAATTATGAGGAGGAACAGAGGCCAAATCATTCAATTTAGAGGCTTTATGTTTAATTTGAGTTTTACCAATATTTTGCTTTATCACTTTGGGATGCTTATACATCATATTTTTATTTACTTTGGAGGGAGCAGACAACGATTCTCTGATGGGGAAGACAGGGGCTAAACTGAGGGGTGGCAGATGAAGAGGAGCTGCAGAGAGGCGTGTAAGACTGCGACTCTGCTTCCTGGTCCCAACTCTGAGTAGTCAAGGTTTTGGAAATTTGGATAAAAAAGATGCCAGATTGTTAGATAAATGAGAAGCACCATCCAAAGTGGGATGAATGCTGTCTCGTCTCATAAGACCAGGTTTTCATCGATAAAGAATAATTTAGCTTTTAACACTTACCTGTCCACAACAGCGGTGTTGTTGGTGAACATCTGTTGTCGAAGTTCCTCATTGTCAGACGAACATGAAGCTGGTCCGGTTGTTACTGACTCGTGGTTCTGGTCACCCGACCCGGTCAAACCATCTCCGCTTCCATGCTTGCAGTTTTTGCAAACCATTTTTCAAAACAAATAAGAACAGTAGTAATAAAAAAAGACTGGCTAATGGCTAAGAGTGACTAACGCTACCGTTACGCACAGGTCTCAATGTGAGTCACTCAGCGGCTTAGGCAAAATAGATTTTACGCATGGGGACACACGTGTTTTAACGGCAATATAAACACATAACAAAGGCATGTCAGGTATTGCTGAATTCAGAATTTCATGGCTAAATGACACGTCAATCGTCGAACTTCTCTGCTTCAATTGGCTCGTTGTATTCGCAGCCGTTGGTAGGCGGGTCCTTCTTGCTAGGTTTTCAGTCATTGGTTCTTCAAGGTTTCAGAAACCCAATTCAAGGCTCTTAATAGTCGAATGAGAGGTCAATCAAATCTAAACCAATCAAACACTCCTTTGGCTTTCTGTTCACGGCTGTGTCTGTAGTGGAAGACCGGAAATGCAGCTTTTTTTTTTCAGTGCACACTGAGACACACTACGACGCAGAGACGTAACCGCCCGCAGAATCTCCCGAGTTCAGCTGGTTAAGGACCACTGGCTAGGTGTAAGGCAACAGGGCGGCAGTGGCTCAGGAGGTAGAGCAGGTCGTCTAATAACCCGATGGTTGGCGGTTCAAATCCCACTCTCCCCAGATATCCTGCCGTTGTGTCCCTGGGCAAGACACTTCACCAGCATTGCCTCCAGTGCCCATAACACTGGGTATGAATGTGTATAAATGTATAAAAATGTTCGGTGGTGGCCGGAAAGGCCGTTGGCGCAGATTGGCTGCCACGTTTCCGTCAGCCTGCCCCACGGCAGCTGTGGCTGCAGAAGTAGCTTGCCACTACCATTGTCTGTCTGGAGTGAATGAATAATGTACCTATTTGTAAAGCGTCTTTGAGTATATATGATAAAGCGCTATATAAAATCGATGCATTATTATTATTATTATTATTATTAACAGTGCTAACCACTGTACTGCATGCAGAGGCCTCTCCTCGCTTCTCTCCAGCGTTCAGGTCAGGATTGTACATTGATACAGCCTAGATGTCCACATAGTATGACAGCAAGACTCCAGCAAACTCATTTGAATGCCCAGAATTACATAAAATGAGGAGTTTGTGCCACAGGCTTTATGCATCTGCTTTGAGTCGTACCATAGACTGTCAGATGGAAACAGTACCTGTGTTTTGAAAGTTCCACTTTTTTCTTTCTGCTGCGATTAATCATGAGTAATCATACAGGAGAGTTGTTTTATTGCATGATGGCATGTTAATTGGACTGCCACTATACATGAATATGTATATCTAGGAGGAGGTAGCACACTTAAGGCATCCTGAATGCCCCGGTGTGAATTTAAACTCTGAAAAATAAGACCTACTCTTGTTTTAACCTGGGCCAGCTGCTGAAACAAACCAGTCACCATTGACACCATCTCAGAGTGACCTGATGGTCAAAATTTTGAATGCGTTAATTGGCATTAAAAGTTAATGTGTTAAATATCCCATTTGAACTGTCAATAAATTAATTGCCATTTCCCAGTTTAAGTGCACATTTCTGTTCCACTCATACGTTAAAGGGTTATTTTTAGTTTTACTTTTTAGCACTATTACCAAAAAGTTTGTAATGATTTTTCAGTTTTTTTTAAACCCTGGTAAATTATTAACCCCTTGAACTCTGTGAATTCCGCGGGCGGTCACGTCTCTGCGTCTTAGTGCGTGTCAGTGCGCACTGAAAAAAAAAAAGCTGTATTTCCGGTCTTCCAGTACAGACACAGCCTTGTCTGAGAAAAAAGCTGTGTAATATATTCATTTTTTGTGGTATTTTTAAAAAATTTTGACCTGAGCTTGAAAACACTTGGTTCTACATTTCTGTTGTGTTTTCCAGCCAGTATCTGACAGCTGTATGTTATTTGCAAGCATTTGTATCTAAAAAAAACCACCCAGGCGAACTTTCTCGTTACTCAGTGGCAGGAGCACTTAGAGAGATTATGACAGTTTTGCCAAAAAATTCAGAGCGTTTTCTTTTAAATGAGACCAACCCCATGAAGATGCTGCAAAGGGTTGAAGAACAGCTTTTGATTTACTTTGTAATTTTTTAAACCTTTAAAACCTGTTGAACTCTGTTCAGCTTCCCTAAAAACGCCTAAAAATAACATGCCCAAAGGTACAAATTTCACAGAATAATAAACACAACCAGAACAAGAAAAAATATGAAACAATATTAGTTGTTTGATAACTTCACTGAAGTTGATCTTTGCAGATAGTGATTGATATCCCTGGGGAATGGGAGTGAATGATGGCATTCGTATTGTTGGATGTGAGCAGTTTCTTCTGTGTTCACAGAGACGAGCACGAAGACTTTAAAGAGGAGATGCGTCGCCTGAGGAAGCTCAGAGGAAAGGGGACGCCCAAGAAAGGAGAAGGAAAGAGAGCCACGAAGAAGAAATGAGCCCCCGCACAGCCAAACAGGACTGCTGTGTGTGCGGCTGAAGAGACGGACCTCACTGAACTGTGGTCCTGATCCCTGGTGGACTCGGTGATGACCTGCTCCAGCCGAGTCTGATGCTGGTACCCCCTCACCTGTTGACCTGCATCATCTCGTTTTATTGTTGAACATTTTATTATACTGACAGGCTTTGTCTGCTCTGAAGATGAGAAAATTGTACCTGTGTGCGTGTTAAATAAATGATTATAACAATCTTATAACCGACTGAAATCATAACTCCTCTTAAAGACGTCACTGACTGCATGTTTTCCACATTTTAATAGCTCACACGTCTTTATGAAGTGACACATTTTGTTCACATTTTTTTTATTTTTTAATTGTTGAAATACATTCATTTTTTATTTTCCCCGGCTTTCTTAAAATGCTCTGATTTAAAGCCTGTCACTTTAAGAAACATCCTTCGCCTCTTCAGCTCCACCCTCCCTCTTACGTCAGTTAGCCGTTAGCGGACTAGCTTCTAGCCCTCTTCCAGCTTGGATGAGCAGCGCTGGTTCCATCATCGATGGTTTATCTCGCGTCACTCCGGCCCATCTCACAATAATGTTGCCATGGTTCCACAGCAAATCGCTGGCGCCGGGTGGTCTCGCGATCACCACAACCGACCTGGCCCAGGACCCGAGGCTAAGCTTGCCAAGCTGAGCTGCTAAGCCATGGGATGTCAAAGGGCAATGTCTCACTCTGCGGGATGTTGCTCTGCACCCACAGCCAGTGGCTCCCCTACACTGCCCACAAGAACGGAGGCCTGGAGGATGGTAGGGGAGCTGGCCATGACAGCCAGCAGCCTCTGGTTGGTTGTGGCGAATGGCGCACCGGTGCTGGAGATTTACTGTGGAATCACAGCAAAATTATGATGGTCCAGAGTGACGCGAGGTATACTGTGGACTAGTGAACCAGGTGGTAACAGGGTGATTAAGATCTGAGGAAAATACCAATAAGGAATGGGCATGTGATGTCACCTGATGGAAAAACTGCATGGAATTGTGGGAAAAGAGTTCTACCTGTCTTTGTTCAGAAGTGAGCGATGGAAGCGGTTAAGCTGAAGTTTTTCAGAGGGTTGCTTCAGTCTGTTGTAATTCATCCAAATACCAGGCAATGTTAGAAGGGGGAAGTTTTGCTGCGTTACCAAATGCGACAACTGCTCTCATGATTGGTGTGGAAAAACATTGATGACGGCGTCTGTTTTTTTAACTTCCTGACTTGGAAGAAAAGTGGAGCAAATCGGCTCTCATGCCTAACAAAGAGGCATCGGATGGAATGGATTGCAGCGGTCAGAAGGAAAGGCATCAGCTTCCACAATATTCCTGCACACGTGGTGGTGTGTTCATAGCATTTTCACCAAGCTAAGTTGTGATTTAAACACAAAGATTGATTGTATGCTGCTGACTTTTAACAAGCTGGCTAGGATTCCCCGAGCAGACGCTGTTGTCTTCGTTACGCATGGATTTAAAATCAGCTGGAGACTGAAGCCCATAGAATGTTTGGTATTGTTAAATTAAGCAGAGTCTCCTCTTGCAGGTGACTATAAAAAGGTCACTGTTGTGGGGAACCCACTCAGTAGTTTTCCCTCAGACTGAAGTGGCAGCTCAAAGGTGGGGAGTGTGGGGAGTGATATGTTAATGCAGCACCCCAGGTAGCAGAGAAGTGTTAGTGCTGTGATACAGAAGAGAGTGCCTGCAGCCTGGGGGAAGTTTTTCTGATTCTGGTGAATGTGAGAGAGTGGAATAAAGCGACGGGAAGTGCCAGCAACGCGTGCGCCGTTTCGGTCAAACTCCCAGACTCCCACCCCACAAACCAGGTAGACAAACACATCTGACAGCATGGCTCCAGGCAGTTGGTTGAAATTAGTGGTCCCTTTCTTGTGCTCATACAGATCGATCCTGTTTATTTCTGAAATTTTTTTGAGGTAGCGTTCCTTTGCTTGCTTATTCAGCTTGTCTGAATAAGGAATTTTAATTTTCTGTTGGCTGTGTTCCATTGCACGTATGTCTGTCCCCATTAGCAGTTGCCATAGACTACAGGTCAACAAAGAAGCCAGAGCACGACAATGGCTACGACGGGCCAGAATGCAGCACAGCATGACATCAGTGCCCATTCTCTATATTGTGGAGCGTGTAAAAAATGAGGCTGATTTGGTTCAAGCGGTTTATTACACGACTCACACGAGGAGCATAGACAGAATGGCATACAAGTAGGAACTCTTCCCTTAAATAACATGACATCCTTCTAGACTCTTCTCACACACAAAAGATAATCTCCCCCGACTGCAGCGCGCGCCATTGTGGCCCCGGTCTGTGTAGGGTTGGATTACGCAGCCATGGACGCGGAGCAGGCTAGTGACGCGGACGTGCGCGCACTCCAGTCTGGACCAACAGGGTTAAGGCTGGAGAAGAGGACGCTGCTTAACGGCAATCCCCCCTTAATCTGCGACATCTCCACGGGTCGCCCACAGCCTGTGGTTCCGGCCACGTGGCACCGCCGCGTGTTTGAGTTGGTTCACTCTTTGGCACACCCAGGGGTGCGCGCGTCGGTCAAAATGGTAGGAGAGAAATATGTGTGGCCGGGCCTTCGCAAACAAGTGAAAGAGTGGGTGGCAGCCTGCGTGGCGTGCCAACGAGCCAAGGTTCACAGACACACGAAGGCTCCTTTGGAGCCATTTCACATCCCGGCTAAGAGGTTTGACCATGTCCACGTGGACCTCGTAGGCCCCCTTCTGCTATCACAGGGGTACACGCATCTCCTGACAATGGTGGACCGCACCACATGCTGGCCAGAAGCGGTTCCGCTGGTGGCAACCACAGCCGAGGAGGTGGCGCGCGCGTTTTTAACAGCATGGGTGGCGCGTTTTGGAGTTCCGTCGGACATTACGTCCGACAGAGGCTCTCAATTTGTTTCTGAACACTGGTGACCCAAGACAAACCAAATCAGCGTCATTATTTATACGCTCCACACTGCGTGTAAATAATGAGCTCACACAAGCTGTGCTTGATGTGAGCCTTCTGGTTCCAGCGTTAGCTTGGGGGCTAATAGCTCAGGGGCTAATTCAAAGATTTTATTTATCAATGCTTCTATACGTACAGCACATGCAGGAGAATTGAAATGTCATTTTTCTCTGTGTTTGGTGTGCGCAATATATAAGAAAATGAATATATAAGAAAAGAAGGAATAAGGATGAAAAACAAGAACAGCAGTCTGTACAGTAATGCTACCCATAGTGCAAATGAAGATAAATGATAAAACCCAGCAATCCTATATACAGAAAAAGTGGAGCCGTAATACCTGTAATTGCAAGTTCAGTGCGGTAGTGTAGGTGCAGACAGTGATAGACTGGACTGCACGTGATCAGCATTTCAATACCATAGCAGCAGATAAGGGATTTGTGCAAATGGTTGCAGTAAAGTGCAGAGACATACAGCAGCAGATGTATTACTGTTGGTGTGCCAGTCTTTCTGTGCAAACAGCTGTGGCGTGGGACTCGTGCTGTCCTCAGTTTGCAGAGGAAATGGAGGTGAGGTTGAACCTTCTTGGCTCAAATGAGCTACCTGAGCCTGACATCCCTGTACACCAGACAAGATACAGAGGATGTAGGGATGAGAATCCTCCGCTGATCCGAGGAATTCCTCGGATTTGATCATGTCTAGGGTCATTCTCGTAAATCGTCTAAATTCGAGGAGATTTTTTTTTTTTTTGGTGGCGGGGCGGGGGTCTGCTCAAATCCACCGTGCAGAACGCGCTACCCAGCGAGATCAGTAATGTAACAAGGCCACTGATTGGCTGATACTTATTGAAACAACCAATCGGCGATTTTGTTATTCCTTTGTCATATCCCACACGCGGAGCGAAATGCAAATGGCGGACAATTCAATCAACCGAGTTTTCCCAATTTCGTGAAAATGGTGAACATAAAACTCACGAAAGACAACAAAGCAAGAAGACAAAGGGATAAGGAACAAGTTTCGTTGGGAATGGCTTGAAAAAAACCAAACATCTCAAAATTGTGGCTACAAGGAGATCGAATTAGTCGCTCGTGCTGCGTTCAAAACGATCGATGGACGCGGTTAAATTCAGATGCCAGTCAAAGTTCATCACAATTGGCCCCGATTACAGCAATTAGTGATCGGAAGACACGTTCCGAGGTAAGATTTTTTTCTCGTTATAAGTAATGTACTTGTGAATTTTTGCGTAATGAATTTGTTATGAAATAGCATGTGTAAGTTGTGACGTCATGCCTGTTTTGAAACACTTGATAATTTGAAACACTAAACATCTTTTAGGTTTTACTTACTTTCTTAGATTATCTTTCAAATATTAAAATATACTAATATGCAACTTTTTTATATTCCTAGTAACACTAACAAATGCACACATTAATAAATCAAAATGCTTGCAGAATGTCAGTATATTTTAATAAATGGGTGATGGACTTGGTGATGGAATTTTGTTAATATCCATCCATCCATCGTCTACCGCTTTTCCGGAGGTCCGGGTCGCGGAGGCAGCAGTTCAAGCAGAGAAGCCCAGACTTCCCTCTCCCCAGCCACCTGCTCCAGCTCTTCAGAGGGGATACCAAGGCGTTCCCAGACTAGCTGGGAGACATAGTCTCTCCACCGAGTCCTGGGTCTGCCCCGGGGTCTCCTCCCAGTGGGACGTGCCTGAAACACCTCAAGTGGGAGGCGTCCAGGAGGCATCCTAATCAGATGCCCATACCACCTCAACTGACTCCTTTCAATGTGGAGGAGCAGCGGTTCTACTCTGAGCCTCTCCCGGATGACTGAGCTCCTCACCTTATCTCTGAGGGTGAGTCCAGCAATCCTACGGAGAAAGCTCATTTCAGCCGCTTGTATCCGCGATCTCGTTCTTTCGGTCATTACCCAAAGCTCGTGACCATAGGTGAGAGTAGGAACGTAGATTGACTGGTAAATCGACAGCTTTGCCTTATTTATTTTACTTGGTTAAATTATTTTGTCTGTTCTAGAACTATGTAAATGTAATTCTGTGTCAGTTCTAGGGGCGGCAGTTTAGGGGGCAGCTGTGGCGCAGGTGTAGTGTCACCAACTACTGATCGGAGGGTCATGGGTTCAGTTCCCACTCTGTCTGAAGTCTGCATGTCAAAGTGTCCTTGAGCAAGACACTGAACCCCCAGTTGCTCCTGGTGGCCAGGCTAGCGCCCGTGTGTGTATGGCAGCTCTGCCGCCATCAGTGTGTGAATGTGTGCGTGAATGGGTGGATAGCAGGATCTGTAAAGTGCTTTGGTCATCCAGAGATGAGAAAAAGCGCTATATAAGTGAGCACCATTTACCATTCTAAACATATTAAATAGTAGTAAAATATAATTTACATATTATTACATCAACATACCATTCAGATATCATAAATTTACACGTGATGCAGCAGCAGATTAAAAAGGTAAACTATAAATGCATTTGTACTTACTTCTAACTTTAAATATAAGACCACATTTGAGCATTCTAAAACACCAGATTTCATTAGCTTCTGGGGGGCATTGCCCCCAGACCCCCCACCAAGGCTCCGCCTTGGATCCAGCTTGGGGGACGCAGGCCTAACTAAGACCCCCGGCTTAATTTCCTCTTTTTTTTTCCAAACCCCATTCTCATCCCTGAGGATGGCTACCTCCATTTTAAATGACTCCTGTGGCACACATATTTTGGATGCTTTGACTGCATATGTATAGCACAGTGATTGAGATGCTTAAGACTGCATATGTATTTTGTAACCTCATGTCTTAGAAGGAACAGTAAGTCTGAACCTCCTGGGGATAACAGTAGGAGGTGGAGGTACCTTTAGCAATGACTCTGAAAGGACTTCCTGACCTCCTGGGGTCAGGTGGAGGAAGAAGAGGCCTGGGGGAGAGGTATTGTCGATGGGGGGTTTAATGACAATGTGATGCTGTACTTTGATGTCCCAGCTATAAAAGTGGGGGATTGGAGTAGTTTGTTCTCGTTTCCTGTTTGAGAGATGGTTGGAGATGTGAGATGGTTAATAAACCTGAATTGAGAAATAAATTCAGCCTCTTCATTTCACGCTCTCCACATTGGTGACCTGAAGACGTACAATGACTAGAGACAGTTCCCCCGAGCCAGACTCGCCAGGGACCGCTGGAGCAAGCGCGGTCTCAGTCAAGCTTCCAGAGTTCTGGCAGGACAACCCAGACTCGTGGTTCCTCTTGGCCGAAGCCCAGTTCGCACTCAGGGGAATAACGGCAGATGACACAAAATTCTACCATGTCATCGCCAAACTCAACAACCGCACAGCCCGACACGTGTGGAGCCTGGTGCAGCACCCGCCCGCTGGCGACAAATACAGCGGGTTGAAAGCTGCCCTCATCCAGCGTTTCACGCCCTCAGCCGAGGAGAGAGCTAGGAAGCTCCTAGCTCTGCACGACTTGGGAGGACGCACGCCTGTCGACCTGATGGAAGACATGCTGCAGCTGAGAGGCTCAGACAACGACAATTTCCTCTTCACACAGATCTTCCTGAGAACCCTACCATCGCAGACGAGGGCGACCCTGGCAGGCTCTCGTTTTGTGACCCAGCGGAACTTCCGCGCGCTGGCCCAGGAGGCGCAGCGGGTCCTCAACTCCAGCGAGGAGCACACGGCCACCGCAGCAGCGGCGGATCTCGGCGCGGCGACCGGGAGCAGGGGGGGCCAGAGGCGACGGAGGCGATCCCACCAACAATGGCGGCAGTGAAGTCCCGACGCAGTGGAGGAGACGACTTCTGCTTTTACCATCGTCGTTTCGCAGAGAGGGCGCGCAAGTGTGTACCGCCGTGCCACTTCAAGAGCTCGGGAAACGCCAGGACCGGGAGTCGCTAGCAGCGGTGACACTCGGCGAACGGAACAAGCTGCTCTACCTGACGGATGCGCGCTCTGGGAGGCACTTCCTCATGGACACGGGCGCCCAAGTGAGTTTCATCACCCCAACCTACGCTGACCGGCTGGCAGGCCCCCGTGGTGACGGAGCAACAGCGGCGAACGGCTCGAGCATTAAGACCTTCGGTGAAAGGACTCTGCTTCTATCCTTGCACGGCCGCACATATGAATGGACTTTTATTATAGCGGCGGTGAGTTTCAACATGTTAGGTGCTGATTTTCTGTGCTCACATGGGTTGTTAGTTGATCTTTCCAATAGACGCCTAGTTAATGCACTCTCCTTTTACTCCATTCCTTGTGCAGCTCGAGTGTCCCCGCCACCAGCACAGACCAACGTCGCCACAGCAGGCGGTAAGTTTCACACACTCCTCACTCAGTTTCCAGCACTCACGGTTCCCACTTTTTCGGCAACAGTTGCGAAACACGGGGTGGAGCACTTTATCACTACCACTGGCCCCCCCGTCTTTGCAAAAGCTCGGCGCTTGGATGCAGCTAAACTGTCCATAGCGCGCGAGGAGTTCGCCAACCTGGAAAGGTTGGGCATCATCCGGCGTTCAAAGAGCCCATGGGCCTCCCCACTGCATACGGTCCCTAAAGCTGACGGCTCGTGGAGACCTTGCGGTGATTTCCGCAGGTTAAACAACGCCACAGCGCATGACCGCTACCCAATCCCGCATATTCAGGATTTTTCGGTGCATCTGGCGGGGGCGTGCATTTTTTCTAAAATAGACTTGGTCCGCGGTTATCATCAAGTCCCAGTGCGCACTGAGGACATCCCCAAAACAGCGGTGATAACTCCGTTTGGACTTTTTGAGTTTTTATGTATGCCGTTTGGGCTTAAAGGCACTGCGCAAACCTTCCAGCGCATGATGGATGCGGTGTTGCGCAATCTCCCTTTTGTGTTCGTCTACCTGGACGACATTTTGGTAGCCAGCGCGTCCAAGGTAGAACACGAAAAACACCTCACGGAAGTTTTCCGGAGGTTGGGAGAGCACGGGTTAATAATCAACCCAGCTAAGTGCCAGTTAGGGGTGGCGCAGATCGACTTTTTGGGGCACCGCGTCTCCCCAGAGGGGGCAGTTCCGCTACCGGACAAAGTGCGCGCAGTGGCAGATTTTCCCCAGCCACAAACGGTCAAAGCACTACAGGAGTTTTTGGGAATGGTGAATTTTTATAACCGTTTCCTCCCCCGTGCAGCGCAGCTCATGCAACCATTATATGCCGCGCTTAAAAAGCAAAAACCCTCCAATGCAATCGAGTGGTCCCCGGAGCGGGAGCGCGCATTCGCGGAGGTAAAAAAAGCCCTTGCAGACGCTGCGTTGTTGGCTCATCCAGTCCCAATGGCCCGCATAGCGCTCACCACTGATACGTCAGACGTGGCCATAGGGGCGGTAGTGGAGCAGCACGGGGCCGGGGTTTGGCAGCTGCTGGCCTTTTTCAGCAGGTCCTTGCGCGAGGCAGAGCGAAAATACAGCGTGTTTGACAGGGAGCTGTTGGCGCTTCACTTAGCCATTCGCCACTTCCAATTCTGGCTAGAAGGTCGGCGTTTCACTGCGTTTGTCGATCACAAACCGCTCACTTTTGCGATGGTCAAAATTTCAGAACCATGGTCGGGCCGGCAGCAGAGGCAGCTGGCTGCAATTTCGGAGTTTACTACTGATATTCAACACGTAGCGGGTAAACTCAGTGTAGTGGCAGACTGCCTCTCTCGCGCGATAACCGCACCAGTCTGCGCAGAGGTAGATTATACTACCGCAGCCGCTGAGCAAAATAACAGCGTGGAAGCGCACGCAGCCCCAGTTCACGTGGGAATAGACTATGCAGCCATGGCAGCGGATCAGGGTAGCGATGCAGACGTATGCGCGCTCCAGTCTGGACCAACAGGGTTAAGGCTGGAGAACAGGAGGCTGCAAGATGGTATGCCCCCCCTAATCTGCGATGTCTCTACGGGACGACCGCGTCCAGTAGTGCCGGCCGCATGGCGCCGCCGCGTTTTTGACTCGATTCATTCCCTGGTGCACCCAGGGGTGCGCGCGTCTGTGAAAATGATAGCAGAAAAGTTTGTTTGGCCGGGCCTTCGCAAGCACGTTAAAGAGTGGGCACAAGCCTGTATGGCTTGCCAGTGGGCCAAAATACACAAGCACACAAAAGCCCCCTTAGAGCCGTTTCACATCCCGGCCAAGAGGTTTGATCATGTGCATGTCGACCTCGTAGGCCCCCTACCGTCGTCGCAGGGGTACACACACCTTTTGACAATGGTGGACCGAACCACGCGTTGGCCGGAAGTGGTCCCACTGGCATCAACCACAGCTGCAGAGGTGGCCCGCGTGTTTTTAACGGCTTGGATAGTGCGTTTCGGGGTCCCGTCGGATATTGCGTCCGACAGGGGACCTCAATTTGTGTCGGAGCTTTGGTCAGCGATGGCCCACAGCTTCGGTGTGACAATTCACCGCACTACCGCTTACCACCCCCAGGCTAATGGTTTATGCGAGCGGTTTCATAGATCATTGAAGGCAGCCCTCAGAGCGTCGCTTACAGATGCAAATTGGGTAAAGAGACTACCATGGGTTTTATTAGGGTTGCGTTCTGCACCTAAAGAGGACTTAAAAGCCTCCCCAGCGGAGTTGGTTTTTGCACAACCTCTCCGGCTGCCAGGAGAGTTTCTGCCAGATAATCCGGCGCCAGGGCGTCCCCCTGCTCAGTGGTCACTGATCGACACGGGAGCAGACATGCTTCCGGGACCCATTCACCACACCTTTCCGCGTGTTTTTGTGCCCAAATCTTTAAAAAATGCCGAGTTTGTTTTTGTCAGGCACGAGGCTCAGCGCCCAGCCCTGCGTCCACCCTACGATGGCCCATATAGAGTGCTGGAAACAGGTGATAAGCATTTTGTGCTAGATTTGGGGGACAGGAGGGAAACAATTAGTATAGACAGACTAAAACCTGCTTTTGTGATGGCCGACGAGACTGTGCGAGTGGCGAGGGCTCCTCGACGCTGCAGACCCCCCAGGGAGCATGCCCCAGGCGCCCCGCAGGGATCAACTAACAGTTCTCATCCTCAGATAGCAGATTCACTGCAGGATGGCGCCGCAGGAGCTGCGAAGCCCGCCTACAGCAAGCTTGGAAGACGGTTGAAGCCCAGACAGCATATGGACTGATGTCGTGATTTTATCATGTTGTGTGGATGGTGTGGTATTGTTTCATCTTCAGTGTTTGGGGGGGGGTTATGTGGCACACATATTTTGGATGCTTTGACTGCATATGTATAGCACAGTGATTGAGATGCTTAAGACTGCATATGTATTTTGTAACCTCACGTCTTAGAAGGAACAATAAGTCTGGACCTCCTGGGGATAACAGTAGGAGGTGGAGGTACCTTTAGCAATGACTCTGAAAGGACTCCTGACCTCCTGGGGTCAGGTGGAGGAAGAAGAGGCCTGGGGGAGAGGTATTGTCGATGGGGGGTTTAATGACAATGTGATGCTGTACTTAGATGTCCCAGGTATAAAAGTGAGGGATTGGAGTAGTTCGCTCTCTTTTCCTGTTTGAGAGATGGTTGGAGATGTGAGATGGTTAATAAACCTGAATTGAGAAATAAATTCAGCCTCTTCATTTCACACTCTCCACAACTCCCACCCTTTGCACTGCAACTTTCAGCTTCTTCCCTCAAGACGGAGGTTTGCTGTCCCAAAAAGTAGAACCCAGCGCTACAAAAACAGCTTTGTTCCTGCTGCTGTCAAAGAGTTGAACAAGCTGTAACAATATATTGCACATAATTTAGGTACCTATTTATTAACTCCAAATCTCATCTCATCTCTCATCTCATTTTATATTTACTTATTTTTGTAGGATGTTACTTTGGTTCTAAATATTTTATTGGGTTTTAGGCCTTTGAGTTTTTAACCTCTTTGACTAGTTTTTAACTTTTAATATGACTCTTCTCTCTTATCTCTGGTTTTTCTCTCATCTCTTTGTCTTTATACCCTGATTGGTGGAGCCTTGAGTATTTTTATCATGTTTATAGTCAGCTTCATGTGTGCCTGTGTTTGTGTCTATGTTGAATGTAATTAGTGGCTTGTAAATATGGATGTCACCAGACTGCAAAACAAATCTACCTACGGGTACAAATAAAGTAACCTGAACCTGAACCTTTAGCACCCCTTCCATCTACCTGACAGATAGCTAGGCGGGCCAGTAATAGAGCAGCGGGCGGGTTTCAAGGACGGTGGTGGGCTGGCTTTGTCAAATCATGACATATACGATTTACCCAGAAGAATCAGAAGCATTTCTGGGAGAGAAAAATGAGATAAAGGCTGTGTGTGGGTTGATGTTGTTTTTTGTTTGTTTTTTCAGAGAATTGACTTTTGATATTTTTTGGATAATCATGTGACCTATAGACACATTTTAGACAGTTGCAACCTACAGACACTCCATTTTTCAGTTAATGGCCCCTTTAAACACTAGGACTGTCCTGAACACCAGTGTCAGATCTCCAGATATTCAGGAGGAATTCAAAATGATGACCAGAATGTTCTGAACACTCTTTCTTCTCCTGCTTCTGCATTTTTTAAGAAATGTGACCTTTACCATAAGTGAAATTTGTTCATGTGAATTTACATCTTTTTGTCACAAACTTGCAGCTTTTCTGTTAAAATCAATATCTTTTTTTGTCATAACTTTACATTATTCATATAGAGGGGGGCAATGGATCAGCGTTCTCGTCGCGCCCTCCGCCAGTACCCGGGCTCGCCTGGGGAAGCTAATGATCCTACCAGCAGACTAAATTCGAAGAGACGACGCCTCTGTGCCAAGTCAAAGAAGAATCCTAGTCACAGTCCTAAAGCCGAAAGCAAACAGCCCCAACAGCACTTTGTGGTAGGATCTGCCCTTCGCATATTACAACTAAACGTTGAAGGCCTATCTGCAGCCAAGCGAAGCCTTATTGAAGTCCTCGCCTTCCAACATTCAATTGATGTAATCTGCCTCCAAGAGACTCATATTGGCACAGAGGAAGCTGGCCGCTTCACCATCAAAGGCTTTGACCTCCTGTGCTATGTTCTACATGCTAAACATGGACGTGCCACCTATGTGCGTTCTGACATAGTTGAAGCAAATCACCTGATAACAACACATTTCTCAGACACCATAATCATTGGTGGCTTCCATATTGTCAATGTGTACAAGCCCCCTAATGCCAACTGGGATCTGCAGGTCTTACCCACCCTACCCCACCCTGCCATCTATGTGGGGGACTTTAACAGCCATCACCCTGACTGGGGGTACCCAGCAGTGGACAGTGATGGGGAGGCACTTTCAGACTGGGCATCCAGAAATGACCTTGCTTTGATATACGACCCCAAACAAAGAGGAACCTTCCACTCTGCTAGGTGGAAGAAGGACTATTCTCCTGACCTGTGTTGGGTCAGCTCTTTGAATGGGGAGCCATATCCTACACAGATCCTCATTCTTGATGATTTTCCACACAGCCAACACCGGCCCCTGCTTGTACACATTGGCCTACAACTTCCAGTCATATACAGCCCAAGGAAGATGCGCTGGAACTTCCGCAAAGCCAACTGGAAGAAATTCAGTGAAACTCTGGACCGGAGCGTTGTTACCATCCCACTCCACACCATCACTGTAGATGAAGCATACAACCGCTTCTGCAGCGCAATCTTCAAGGCTGCCCATACTGCAATCCCACGAGGCTACCGACCCCTCTGTGTCCCATGTTTGGACGGAGAAAGTGCTGCCCTCCTACAATCCTATCAAACATCAGGGGACCCAGAGATAGCAGACCATCTCATTGAATCGCTAAATACAGCCCGGCGAAAGAAATGGGAGGAGACAGTTGCTGACCGGAGCTTTACCCACTCTAGCAGGAAATGTTGGAGCCTCATCCGTCGCCTAGGAGCTGCACAGAAGCCCCCTAGCCAAAGCCGAGCATCCGTCACACCCAACCAAGTTGCATCCCACCTACTGACTATCGCCAAAGCACCCCAAGACAAAGACACCAGAACAGCAGTTACAACTGAGCTAAAAAAACACCAAAAAATGCCTGTAGAGGAAACGAACCCTGAACCCTTCGAGGCTGCTGAACTGGAGAAAGTCCTACAGGGCCTGAAATGTGGAAAGGCAGCAGGATACGATAACATCTTCCCAGAATTCATGAAAAATCTTGGCCCCCGAGCCCTAACCTGGTTGACACAATTCTACACAAGGATCACACAAACGAACTCGATCCCAAAGAAATGGCGGGCAGCAAAGGTCATTGCCATCCCAAAACCTGGCAAAGACCACAAACTACCAGCAAGCTACCGCCCAATCTCCCTACTCAGCGTTCCTTACAAAATCATGGAGCGCCTAATACTGCAACGCATTTCCCCAGAAATAGAGGATATTCTAAGTGTGGATCAAGCAGGTTTCCGCAAGGACCGCAGTACAGGAGAACAAGTACTGGCCCTAACCACCTTCATTGAAAATGGCTTCGAGAGCAGACTGAAGACAGGGGCTGTGTTTCTCGATCTTACAGCCGCCTATGATACGGTCTGGCACAAAGGCCTCCTCCTGAAACTTATAAAGGCGATCCCTGCTTGGGCAACAGCAATTATAAAAACGCTGCTGACCAACCGAAGGTTCAGAGTCCACCTCAGTCAGAACACAAGTGCATGGAGAATGCAGAAAAACGGACTCCCACAAGGCTCAGTTCTAGCTCCAACTCTGTTCAACCTCTACATAAACGACCTGCCTACTACAAAATCCCGCAAATTCATCTATGCATACGACATCTGTCTGGCATTCCAAGCACCAGACTTTGAACCACTGGAACGGGTGCTCACAGAAGATCTTGCTAAACTGGACCAGTTCTGCAAAATCTGGCGCCTAAAACCAAGCCCAGCAAAAACCGTCTCCAGTGTATTTCATCTCCACAATGCAAAAGCTGCCAGAGAACTAAACATCCACCTGAGCGGACTCAAGCTTAAGCATGCCCCAAATCCAACTTATCTTGGAGTGACCCTTGATAGGACCTTATCCTTCAAGGAACATCTAAAGTGGACGGCTGCTAAGGTGAAAGTACGAAACAACCTGCTCTGCAAGCTCGCTGGTGCAAAATGGGGGGCGGCAGTCTCCACCCTGCGCACCTCAGCACTGGCCCTTTCATACTCTGTAGCAGAATATTGTGCCCCTGTCTGGTCCAGGTCATCTTACACACACCATGTAGACACCCAGCTCAACTCAACCATGAGAACTATAACTGGAACAATCCGCTCAACACCACTCCCCTGGCTCTCTGTACTGTCAAACATAGCCCCTCCACACATCCGGCGAGCAGCATTAACTCAAAGGATGCTCCAAAAAGTTAAAGATTTTCCTCACTTACCAATCCATGCAGATATCTACACCCCACCCACTGCCCGACTTTCATCCAGACGGCCGATTTGGAAAAACCCTCCCCCAGCTGACTTTACCATCCAGACAGCTTGGCAAGAGGAATGGGAGACCAAGGAGGTCCCAAACAAACAGCTGGTGATAAACCCCAACCAACAGGTCCCGGGCACCAACCTCCCAAGGAGACAGTGGTCTACACTCAATCGCTTCAGGACTGGACATGGCCCCTGCTTGGCCAGCCTTCACAGATGGGGCAGTAGCCCTAGCCCACTGTGCGCATGTGGAGAGGAGCAAACTATGGAACACATCATAGAGGCTTGCCCGCTCCAAAGACTGGAAGGAGGATTACACACCCTCCATACAGCAAACCAGGAGGCAACTGCTTGGCTTAAGGACTTTGCATTCGCTAAATAAAATAAATTCATATAGATATGTTGTTTTTTCTCATAAATTTCTGCAGATTTTCTTGTAAATGAAATGTCATGTAAATCTGGGGGTTTTTTAATCATGAACTTGCAGTGTTTCTGGTGAATTTAAGACCTTTCTTTCCTCAAATTTCCAACATTATTCGGATAAAGTAAAAAAGGCAGATTTTTATTGTCAGTCCATACAGCCAAGCATGTTCAGTAGAACAAAATTGTGTTTTTCTTGTGTCAGTCACATCTAGAATCAGAGGGACCGCTGTCCTGCCACCACCACCAACTGAGGATTTTTTTTCCTTCAGAAATTCTGAATCATTTTGCATTTTTTACTCATGAATTTTGTAATTTTTGCCACAAAAATTTCAGTCCTTCTATATTTCCAAGTTCATAAATTTAAATTTGAGGTTTTTGTCAACTTTTGTGACTTTATCATGAATTTCTGTCACTTTAATGGGTTACGGGTCAGTCCATCTGTCCCACTTCTGTGAAATCAGCTCCTAATGTGTAGTTCTGATTGTTTTCAAACTTAGTACCATGTTTTGATATACACTGATGCTGTGCATATTGCAATTTGACTCTCATCGGATGACCTTGATGTCAGAGGTCAGAGTTTCCCAATATCTTCTAAATGCAGTAACTACTGAATGAAATGATGCAGACTTTTCAAATCGATACAGTAGTTGTATCTAAGACGCATTTTGGATGACTAACACCCTGACCTGACTATGGGTCTGGGGTCCAAAGGTCAAGGTTAACATTCTCTATGCCTTCTTACTGTACAACAAGTAACGTTAGGGTCACCAAACGTGGTGCACAGGTTCACCCTGTGACCCTGAAGTGTGACTGTGGATTTGGGATTGCAAGATCAAAGGTCAACATCAAAATGACTTAAAAGCTATACCTCAACAACAAAGAATGCTTGGGTCGCTAAACTTGGTACACGGGTTTACCCTGAAAACTGCTGTCCGTCAGTAAGTATTGGGCTCTTCAAAGAAAACGGAGGTGGGGAATATTGCACTCGCCTCATGGTGCTCTTTGTAGAGGAGCTTGAAATAACGAGGCAATGTGATTCATAAACCAAAGTTTATTATCAGCAACTCTAACAAGTCTCATCTAGGTGCAGCAGCAGAAGAAGTAAGAGAGCGAGCACCTTCGGCTCTACGAACTTATACTCGCACATAACAAAAGACATGCATATCAAAAGCTGACATCCCTCACTATCTTAATCCCCTCTTTGTCTTCGTACTCCTCCACCTGCCCTGGGGGGTCAGGGCAGCCCATCCGGTCTCCACCGCAGCGCCTCGGATGCTCTTTGATCTTCACTGGCGGTTGAGACCCTTTGTCCTGTTCTGAGGTGTGAAGTCGCCTTACATATGTAATCACCAAACATTCTCACATGCTAAAACATGTGTAGGTTATGGAATATATGATTAATATAGACCACAGCCCCCCCCCAAACGACTAAGAAAAGGATAATAGAAAAATTCACAGTTTAAGATAATTATTATGACATACTAACTGCTACACCTCTTGACACAGAAGAAACTTTCCAGCAGCCATGCTCCTAAGAGAGTTCAGTGGTAATCATAACAGCATAGTAAAATCACAAGTCAGTCCTAAACTGTTACAGCACAATTAGTGAACAGCTGTTGAGTAGTTTGCATCAGTCTCTGTGCCGTCTGGGTTATAATCTTCTCCCGTATCTGCTGTGGGTCCGCTTGGGCGTCCTGGTGGGACCTTCCTGTAAGAAATCTGCAGCTTGGGGAGGAGAGTGATTATTTGTTCCCTGCAGGGGGGCTGAGTCTTTTCTCTTGGGGGGTCTACCCCGCCAAGGTGCGGCGTCTGTCAATGCTGACTGTTTCTTTTCTATCCCCAAAATCAAGCACAAAATGTTTATCACCAGGTTCCAGCACTCTGTATGGCCCATCGTATGGTGGGCGGAAAGTTGGTTTTAAAGCTTCATGCCTAACAAAAACGAATTCAGCGTTTTTTAAAGCTTGGGGGACAAAAACCCGTGGAAAAGAATGATGTACCAGTCCGGGGAGAGAGTCCGGTCTGTTGCTGCCTAAAAACCTCGGGGCTGGAAGATGCCCTGGCTCTGGGTTCTCTGGTAAAAATTCACCTGGGAGCCTGAGAGGTTGTGCAAAAACTAATTCTGCTGGGGAGGCGTCTAGATCCTCTTTGGGAGCAGCACGCAACCCCAATAAAACCCAGGGAAGTTTATTTACCCAATTTGTATCCGTTAGTGAGGCTCTGAGGGCGGCCTTTAAAGATCTGTGAAAACGCTCGCATAACCCATTAGCCTGAGGGTGATAAGCGGTGGTGCGGTGAATTGTCGCCCCTAAGCTGCTGGACATGGCTGACCAAAGCTCCGAGACAAATTGAGGCCCCCTATCGGACGTGATGTCCGATGGGACGCCAAAACGTGCCACCCAGTTTGTCAAAAAAACGCGAGCGACTTCCTCCGCTGTGGTTGACGCCAGAGGGACTGCCTCTGGCCAGCATGTGGTGCGGTCTATCATTGTTAACAGGTGTGTGAAACCTTGGGAGGAAGGTAGCGGCCCCACGAGGTCGACATGAACGTGGTCGAACCTTCTAGCAGGGATTGGAAAAGGCTCCAGAGGGGCTTTTGTGTGTTTGTGTATTTTGGCGCGCTGACAAGAAATGCAAGTTTTTGCCCATTCTTTTACGTTTTTGCGTAGGCCTGGCCACACAAACTTTTTGGTGACCATTTTAACCGAAGCGCGCACACCTGGGTGCGCGAGGGAGTGAATCGAGTCGAAAATACGGCGGCGCCATGTAGCTGGGACTAACGGGCGAGGTCGGCCGGTTGAGATGTCGCATATTAGGGGGGGCACACCGTCGCGTAAACCCCTTTCCTCCAGCCTTAACCCTGTTGGTCCAGACAGGAGTGCGCGCACGTCCGCATCACTACTTTGCTCCTCTGCCATGGCTGCATAATCTATCCCTGCGTGGACTGGTGCTGCGTATGTGTCCGTGTTGGTGAAAAGCTCTGCGGCTACGGTAGTATAATCTGTCTCCTCGCGCTCTGGCGATGTCACAGCGCGAGAGAGGCAGTCTGCTACCACGTTAAGTTTGCCTGCCACATGTCGAATGTCTGTGGTGAACTCTGAAATCGCAGCTAGCTGTCTTTGTTGCCTGCCTGACCACGGTTCGGAAATTTTAGCCATAGCAAAGGTGAGCGGTTTGTGGTCTACAAAAGCCGTGAAACGCCGCCCTTCTAACCAGAACTGGAAGTGGCGGATGGATAAATGAAGCGCCAGCAGCTCCCTGTCAAAAGTGCTGTATTTACGCTCAGTTTGGTTTAGTGATTTGCTGAAGAATGCCAAAGGTTGCCAGATTCCGCCGACGTGTTGTTCTACATCTGCCCCTATGGCCAGGTCTGAAGCGTTTGTGGTTAGCGCAATGCGGGCCGAGGGATCGGGGTGAACCAACAATGTGGCATTAACTAGGGCACTTTTTACTTCCGCGAAGGCGCGTTCACGCTCCGGGGTCCATTCGACCGCGTTGGAAGGTTTTTGTTTTCTGAGCGCGTCATATAGGGGCTGCATGAGCTGAGCTGCGTGGGGGAGGAAACGGTTGTAAAAATTAACCATTCCTAAAAATTCTTGCAGCGATTTGACCGTTTGTGGCCGTGGGAAACTTTTTATCGCGTGAACTTTGTCTGGCAGTGGGACTGCCCCCTTCGGAGAAACTCTGTGTCCTAAAAAATCAATTTGTGACACGCCGAATTTGCATTTGGCTGGATTGATTATTAACCCGTGCTCTTCTAGCCTCTGAAAAACCATAGTGAGATGCCGCTCGTGTTCTTCCTCAGATGAGCTGGCTACCAGCATATCGTCGAGGTAGACGAACACGAAAGGGAGGTCGCGTAATACTGCGTCCATCATCCGCTGAAAGGTTTGAGCAGCGCCTTTGAGGCCGAAAGGCATCCACAAAAATTCAAAAAGACCGAAGGGGGTTATTACAGCTGTTTTAGGAATGTCCTCTGCTCGAACTGGGACTTGATGATAACCGCGGACCAGGTCTATTTTTGAAAAAATGCGCGCACCTGCCAGATGTAGTGAAAAATCTTGAATGTGAGGATTTGGTAGCGGTCATGCGCTGTCGCATTGTTTAATCTGCGGTAATCGCTGCACGGTCTCCAAGAACCGTCGGATTTCGGGACCATGTGAAGTGGTGACGCCCAGGGGCTTTTCGAGCGTCTGATAATGCCTAATTTTTCAAGGGTAGTAAACTCGTCCCGAGCTATGGTGAGCTTGGTGGCGTCTAAGCGCCGAGCTTTGGCAAATACGGGTGGGCCCGTTGTGGGAATAAAGTGTTTGACCCCGTGTTTAGCCACTGTGGCTGAGAATTTGGGAATTGTGAGTGCTGGAAATTGGGTGAGGAGTTGATCAAACTTACCTCCTGCTGTGGTGACGCTGGCCTGCACGGGTGGTGGAGAAATTCACGCTGAGCAGGGAATAGAAGCAAAGGACAGTGCATTAAGCAAGCGTCTGTTCGCTAGATCAACTAATAACCCATGTGCACACAAAAAATCTGCGCCCAACAAGTTAAAACTCACCGCCGCTACAACAAATGTCCATCTGTAGTTGCGGCCGTGGATGCAGAGGGGCAGGCTCTTTTCGCCAAAAGTGTCAATGTTGGAGCCGTTGGCTGCCACAGCTCCATTGCCCCGGGGGCCCATGGCCCGGTCTGCTTGGGAGGGCATGACAAAACTTAGTTGAGCTCCCGTGTCGATAAGGAACTGCTTGCCGGTGTGTCCGTCCGTCACATATAAAAGCTTGCTTTTTTCGCCGAGAACCGCCGCTGTTAACGGCTCTCGGCTTCGGCGTTTTCCCGAAATCGTGAATTTGCAGGGGGGAACGCATTTGTAAGCCTTCTCGGTGAAGCGGTGGTGGTAATAACAAACGTCGCTCCGTTTGTTACGTCTTGGCCGTGTCGCTGTCACCGCGGGCTGATTCTGCTCGGTGGTTTGTGGCTCCTCGTGGCTCCGGACATCAGCGTTGAGGTCTGCGGATGCTGCTGTGGGTGTCTGCTCCTTGCAGGCGTTGACGAGCCGTTGAGCTTCGTGAGCCAGCGTGCGGAAGTCTTGCTGGGTGCTGCATGGCATGTTGGCAAGCGTCCCTCTCATGTGTGGCGGCAGCGTACTGAGGAATATGAATTGGAAGAGGAAGTTGTCATTGTCCTCTTCTTTAAGTTGCAGCAGGTCCTCCATGAGGGCCTTGGGTCTGCATCCTCTGTGGCCGTAGACCGCCAGGATCCTCTCGGCTCTCTCCTCGGCTGAGGGGACGTAATTTGTCAGGATGGTCGCTTTCAGTTCTTTATATTTGTCCTGGGCCGGCGGCCGCTGGATTATGCTCCGCACACATCTCGAAGTGGTGGCGTCGAGTTTGGCGACGATGTGATAGAACTTTGTATCGTCAGCCGTGATGCCCGCAAGTGCAAACTGGGCTTCAGCTTGCTGAAACCACGAGGCGGGGTCTTCCTGCCAGAAGTCCGGCAGCTTGACGGTGACGGCGTTTGTGTGGACCGTCACTGATGTGTCCGCAGGGTGAGAGTGCCTTGCTTCGGCTCTCTCCGCGGCGCTGGTGCTCGGTTGAGCCCTCTCTATCACTTCTGCCGTGGGGGAACGTCGTCCATCTGTTCCCCTGTCTGCATGGGCACCGGCGTCTGCCTGGGTCGCCACAGATGAGTCGATCGCGGGGAACGCCTCTGGTCCATCCTCGCGTCAGGGTCACCAGGGTAGAGGAGCTTGAAATAACGAGGTGATGTGATTCATAAACCAAAGTTTATTATCAGCTCCTCTAACAAGTCTCATCTAGGTGCAGCAGCAGAAGAAGTAAGAGAGCGAACACCTTCGGCTCTACGAACTTATACTCACACATAACAAAAGACATGCATATCAAAAGCTGACATCCCTCACTATCTTAATCCCCTCTTTGTCTTCCTACTTCTCCACCTGCCCTGGGGGGTCAGGGCAGCCCATCTGGTCTCCACTGCAGCGCCTCGGATGCTCTTTTATCTTCACTGGCAGTTGAGACCCTTTGTCCTGTTCTGAGGTGTGAAGTCGCTTTACATATGTAATCACCAAACATTCTCACATGCTAAAACATATGTAGGTTATGGAATATATGATTAATATAGACCACACTCTTGTCTCATTTCATTTTGATTGAAGTAAATTTGTTACTTTTATTAAATTAAGCCATTTGGGGGGGAAAGCAAATATCCAAATGACAAATGTGAAAACCCAATACCAACAGGCAACTCCAATGTCAATGAATTTGGGATGTTGTGTAAAACATAAATTAAAAAGAATACAATGATTTAAAAATCATTTTCAACCTATATTCAAATAGAGCCATTACAAAGACAAGATATTTAATGTTCAAACTGATAAACTTAGTTTTGTTACAAATATTCACTCATTTTGAATTTGATGCCTGCAACACGTTCCAAAAAAGCTGGAACAGGATCATGTTTACTACCATGTTACATCACCTTTCCGTTTAACAACACTTGATAAGTGTTTACGGTGGCCCTGAAATGCAAATCACGACAACAAATGACTAAAACGCTACAACCAAAGAGAAATCACAATTACATGAACTCAGCCGGAAAAGGCGGATACCTGATGTTGACAAGGCTCGTTGCTGATTGGATGGACAACTTGTCAATCTTTTTAAGCAGGAAGTGCTGGATCTGCGTGTAAACACGAGTGCTCCCGAAGATTCAACTGTCGCGGTTATCAGACATTATTTTGATGTAGGCCATACATATGAGATGATACTAGACATGCTGGCAACTTTTCACCACATCACAGTGAGTCTCTGAAGACACGTTTAGCTGCAGCAGGGATGTACAGAAGAAAGAATGTTCTTTAGCACCTTGGGGGAGCCAGATTATTTGGCATCTCAGACAAGAGACAGTGGATAAATATGGGAGAACAATACTCAGGAGGTTCCTGGCGAGATAGCAGGAAGGAGTCAAGGATGAAGGGGGTTGAATGCAGTGTGATGCAAATGTCATGTTGTGTGTGGAGAAATGCCATGAAACTTAAGAGGAGAGTGCCTGCTGAAATGTTCAGTCTGTTCTGTGCTAGAGATGTGAAGTGTGTAATAAACTGTGTGCCATGAGCCCGACTCTTATTTCACACACTCCACACTGGTGACCCAAGACGTATTATGGAACACGAGGCAAGATCCCCGGAGCCGGCCCGGTCAGGAAGCTACAGCGAGGCGGTAGCCATCCCACAGACAGCCAGGACTGGAACCTCCAGCCACGCATGTGCGGTTTCAGTCAAGCTACTGGATTTCTGGCAGCACAACCCGCACTCTTGGTTCCACCTCACCGAGGCCCAGTTCGCCCTCCGGGGAGTAACGGCAGACGACACCGGATTCTACCATGTGGTCGCAGCGCTGAAGGCCCGCACAGCTCAGCAGGTAGCGAGCCTGCTCGATCAGCCACCAGCCAGCAGCAAATATGAGGTGCTCAAGGCTGCGCTCATCCATGCGCTACACGCTCTCGGACTGTGAGAGAGTGGAGAGGCTCCTGACACGGACCGAGTTAGGAGATGGTTCGGCTGTAGACCTGATTGAGAAGATGCTGGCGTTAATGGGCACGGATGACGGGCACTTTCTGTTTGCCCACCTCTTCCTCCGGAACCTTCCGACAGTGGCGAGAGCGGTTCTGGCCACTTCGCCGTTGCTGGCCGCGGGCGACTACCGTGCGCTAGCCCAGGAGGCAGACCGGATCATCATCACCACCAGGGCGATCACAGTCAACGTGGCAGCGGTGGAGCCCAGCGAGTCGACCAGAGGAGGCGAGGAGCCACCGACGGTAGCATCAGCGGGGACCAAGGAGCGCCAGAGAGACACGCTCTGTTTCTACCACTGCCGCTTCGGAGAGAAGGCACGCAGATGTGTGCCCCCGTGCCAATTCAAGCGCTCGGGAAATGTCAAGGCCGGGGGTCGGTAGCAGCTGTGACCCTCGGTGAAGAGAACAAGCTGCTCTACTTAACGGATGCACGCTCGGGGAGGCGTTTCCTCATGGACACCGGAGCCCAGAAGAGTTTCATCCTGCCGACCTACGCTGACCGGCTGGCAGGACCTAGCGGCCCCGAGATGTTGGCAGCAAACGGCTCGGATATTAAGACCTTTGGTGAGAGGACTCTGCTCTTGTCTCTACATGGTCGTACATATGAGTGGACTTTTGTCGTAGCAGCACCGAATTACCATATCCTGGGGGCTGATTTTCTGTGTGCACATGGTTTACTGGTTGATGTTGCTAACAGGCGCCTGGTTAATGCACTGTCCTTTGACTCTCTCCCCTGTATAGCTCGAGTGACCCGGCCAACAGCACAAGCCAACGTCACAGCTACAGGCGGTAAGTTCCACACACTGCTCACTCAGTTCCCAGCACTCACGGTCCCGACGTTTTCCGCGGCCATCGCTAAACACGGGGTGGAGCACTTTATCACCACCACCGGGCCGCCCGTTTTTGCAAGACCTCGGCGCTTGGACACAACTAAACTGGCCATAGTCGTGGAGCAGCGCGTTGCAGCGCGTCGCTGGGGCTTGGCAGCCGCTCGCCTTTTTCAGCAGAACTTTGCGCGACAGCGAATGTAAATACAACGCGTTCGACAGAGAGTTGCTGGCTCTCCACCTGGCCATACGCCACTTCCAGTTCTGGCTGGAAGGGCGCAGCTTCACCGCGTTCGTGGACCACAAGCCGCTAACATTCGCGATGGCCAAGGTTTCAGAACCGTGGTCGGGCCGGCAGCAGAGACAGCTGGCCGCAATCTCAGAGTTTACTACCGATATTCAGCATGTGTCGGGTAAACTGAATGTGGTGGCGGACTGCCTCTCGCGCGCCGTGGTGACCCTGGTCTGTGTGGGGATAGATTACGCAGCCATGGCCGCGGAGCAGATTAGCAATGCAGACGTGCGCGCGCTCCAGTCTGGACCAACAGGGTTAAGGCTGGAGAGCACCCAGGAGTGTGCGCGTCGATCAAAATGGTGGGGGAGAAGTTTGTGTGGCTGAGCCTACGTAAACAAGTGAAAGAGTGGGCTGCAGCCTGCGTGGCGTGCCAACGAGCCAAGGTACACAGACACATGAAGGCTCCCTTGGAGCCATTTCGTTTCCTGGCTAAGAGGTTCGACCATGTTCACATGGACCTCGTGGGCCCCCTCCCGCCATCACAGGGGTGCACACACCTCCTGACCGTGGTGGACCGCACCACGCGCTGGCCAGAAGCAGTCCTGCTGGCGGCAACCATGTCCGCAGACGTAGCTGGCGCTTTTTTAACAGCATGGATGGCGCGTTTTGGAGTCCGGTCGGACATTACGTCCGACAGGGGCCCTCAATTTGTTTCCGAACTCGGTCCACGATGGCCCGCAGCCTGGGTGTTACAATTCACCGCACAACCGTGTACAACCCACAGGCCAATGGGTTATGCGAGCGTTTTCATAGATCACTGAAAGCAGCACTCAGGGCTTCATTGACAGATGCAAATTGGGTAGACAGGCTGCCGTGGGTTTTATTGGGGTTGCGCTCCGCGCCGAAAGAGGATCTGGAAGCTTCCCCGGCAGAGCTCGTTTTTGTGCAGCCCCTACGGCTGCCCGGGGAATTTCTGCCAGATAATCCCGCGCCGGGCAGCTGCCCGTCTCAGCTTTTGGAGCGTAGCGCAAACACAGGCACGCTGCCGGGCCCTGCCCACCACAGTTTTCCGTGTGTTTTCGTGCCTAAAACTTTGAAGAGCACGGAGTTCGTGTTTGTCAGACACGACGCCCACCGCCCTCCATTGTGCCCACCCTATGATGGACCGTTAAGAGTGTTGGAAACAGGGGATAAGCATTTTTTACTAGACTTGGGGGGGTAGGAGGGAAAAAATTGGCATAGACAGACTCAAACCCGCTTTCGTTGTGGTGGACGAGCAAGTGCTGTTGGCTAGGGCCCCTCAGCATGGAAGACCCCCACGGAAAGCACCCCAGGGAAACGATTCACCAGAGCAGCCACATGGACAGACCGAAGTGCCCCCCCCCCCCAGTCACAGCCCACCCACAGTCAGACACACTCCCAGCAGCCCCCCACCGGCACCGCAGCGCCACGGAGGCGGTAAACCCCAGTTACAGCAGATACGGGAGGAGACAGAAGCCCAAACAGCATGTGGACTGATGTTCTATTGTTCTATTGTTCTTCACGGTGGCGCAGTGGTTAGCACTGCGGCAGCACAGTTTACCCTTGGCTGGGGGATTGTGGGGATCGTGGGATCGTGGGTTCGATCCCAGCCCCCAACCAACAGTGATCTGTGTGGAGTTTGCATGTTCTCCCCGTGTTGCGTGGGTTTACTCCGGGATTTCTCCGGTTTCCTCCCACATGCCAAAGACATGCATGTTAGGTTAATTGGCTGTTCTAAATTGTCCCTAGATATCTGTTTCCTATAGGCCCTTAGAATAGAGGGTTAGTATTAATGAAAGCGCTTTGAGTGGTCTTTGTGACTAGAAAAGCGCTATATAAGTGCAGGTTAGTTAGTTAGTTAGCTATCACAGCATGTGGACTGTTATTCTGTTATTCTATTGTTCTATCTAAGATGCTGGGGGAGGAAGTTTAGCACCTTGGGGGAGCCGGATTATTTAGCATCTCAGACAAGAGACAGTGGATAAACATGGGAGAACAATACTCAAGAGGTTCCTGGCGAGATAGCAGGAAGGAGTCAAGGACGAAGGGGGTTGAATGCAGTGTGATGCAAATGTCATGTTGTGTGTGGAGAAATGCCATGAAACTTAAGAGGAGAGTGCCTGCTGAAATGTTCAGTCTGTTCTGTGCTAGAGATGTGAAGTGTGTAATAAACTGTGTGCCATGAACCCGACTCTTATTTCACACACTCCACAGTTCCCCATTTACTGAAGCGAGACGTGCGGTTGTGACCGAGCTGCACGGTCCTGGGCAACTGTTTGGCTCTCGGACTATGTGGCGAGAACTTCAGCAGAAATACAAGCTACGTGTTGAACGCAATACTGGAATGAGATGCTGGAACAATTAAATCCACAAGGGACGTATCTGAGAACGTTCCGGAGATTTCTAAGATGGACATATCACTCTATGGGTCCAAACTCCATATGGCGTGTAAATGGATACGATAAAGTGAAGCCTTCAGCTTGGCCCTCTCAGCATGTATAGATGGGCTTTTCACGAAGAATAACGTGGCTGGTTTGTGGAGCTGCCAACAACAAGCCATCTGTCATCGCACACAGTTCTATTAACTGTGTCAAAAGTGTTGGTGTGATGCCAATGAGATGAAGAAGTGACTGTGGAACAGAAAATAGGACCATGGCAGCGATACAGTGCACCTCCGCCATGAGCTCATGGATCACTATGCAGGCTCATGACGTCACAGCTATGGGTCATCAACAGGGAATCAGCCGATTGAGTCTTGGTGGTCCTGTTTCAGAAGAAGAAGGGAAGTGTGTTTCTGATTAATGTATTTAAAGTACATGGGGAACCGCTTATAGAGTAGATTACTGCTGGTCAGCATGAACGCTGACCTGATTGTTTTAAATGTTTCATTTGTCATGCAGATCACTATATAGCTGACAGCCCATTACATACAAGTAGTTTTTCCTATGAGCTGTCATGTATGAAACCACCCAAAATGTTCACTGTAAGCAGAATACTCTAATTTGTATAAACAAAATTGTATAGGAATGACTGTTCAAAACTTATTGATCCATATAAGTGGCTGGTCACTGTAACTGACCATTTTCCACTGTTGTGTAACCTGTGGAAGTAAAGACCCTGCATTATTAGTTGGCTACCTTTATGAGAATAAAATATTTTGCCATAGAAAATATTGCACAGTGCTGTCAGTGAAGCATCATCTCAACTAGTGGTATTTGTAGTTATTCTGTCACGATACAGTTTTCCTTTGGTGCAAGACAAGCAACTTTGCATTTAATGTATTTCTAGGGCCCAGTTTTGGATGGACCTGTTCGAAGCTCTGAGAGACTCAGGACCCTTCAATGGCAGCCACGGACACCAGTGCGTACTGAGATTCTGCTTCAGTAATGTTCTCCAGAAGACCTGGATGAATGCACCAACCTCTGGAACAGCAGGGATGGCAATTTTCCGCCGATCCACGGATTTCCGCCGATTTATTTTCAAATTGATCATTTCTGTGAATCGTCTAAATCCGTTGAGAAAATTTAAGGGGGGTAAGGTACCTTATTGTTACCGATTTTAACGAAAATCAACACGATTACATAAGCGCTCGGTGCTTCCCCGGGTCAAGTCTCCTGCGATAACCCGGATGTTATGTACTCAAGCTACTGCTGTATTGTAAACAGTCCTGCGATTGGATAGTTGCAAACGATTGGACCAATCAAATGGCTCGTTGTATGCTTTGCCAAAAATTCATGGCGGTGTGTTCTCAGGGATGTGATTTTTCTGCTAATTTGCCGAATTCCGCTTTTTTTTTTATCTTCCAGGAAGATAAAGTACGTTAAGTACGTTAGCGGCTTGTGGTCCACGAACGCAGTGAAGGTGCGCCCTTTCAGACAGAACTGGAAGTGGCGTATGGCCAGGTGGAGAGCCAGTAACTCTCTGTTACTGGCAGCGTACAACGGCTGTATGAGCTGGGCTACGCGGGGGAGGAAACGGTTATAAAAGTTAACCATCCCCCAAAACTCCCACAGCGCCCTGACATTGATGTTGAGGAGAAAAAAATAGCAAAACAATTTAGTTAGATTACTTTTATGATTCCAAACAGTTTGAAATTGACAGTGCACAGTGGACATTGACTCATAACTTTTGAATGTTTCTAAGACTTGGCTACGTCAGTGATTGTGCAAAATGAACTGCTCAAGACTCAGTGGAGATTGAAACTGGTGATCTGAAATGAATGCTGAAATGATAAAAAGTAATGGTTTGTTGGAATTTTATTTCTATTATGGAACAGATAAAATTAACTGATTTTGATTTGATCAAGTGTTAAAGCATGTGATGGATAATGCTTGTTGGAATATTTTAGGAATGCTATCTTCTTGGAACATAAGTCAATATTATACAGTAATAAGTGGCATTCAGCTGTTTGTTTTATGTCATTTAAGCACAGTTCTGGTACTTAAAAATCATAAAAACCCTGGCACTTCAGGGGGGCTTCGCCCCCTTTGCCCTCCCACTGGGGCTCCCCTGTCCCCCAGACCCCCTGCTGAATTTTCAGATAATTTCCCCAACCCAAATCACATCCCTGGTTCGTGTTGGAATTCTGAGCTTTCGGTATTGTTTTCAGCGGAATTATGAGATTTTTTTCGAAGGATCAGGAGTCATCAGTGCTAGAAATAGACAAAAGTGTCAAAAATAAGTTCCGATGGAATTGGCTTGAGAGAAAAGTGACGGTAAAGGTGAAAATTGGCTCAAAGTTCGACGAGGTAACAGAAACACTCGGACAGTTTCTGAAGAAACCAGAAAAGGAGATGAAGTTCAAAGTTCAGAGACTGACACAGCTTGCTGCCAAAAGGAAGAAAGTTTCACATTAGAAGTGACTTGGTGACCAGTGTAAATAGTGTAATAAACTCTTATAGAACTGTTAAATATGTTGGACTAAAGACAGTGAGACAACATTGAAGAAAAAGTAAGTTAACTTTTCATTAATGATTTATCTAAGTCTAGTATTTCTTTTTTTTTTTTTTATCATTTTTTTCAGTCTAAATTACTTCTGTTTTACTGAAAACCTCTCAGCTTCAGGGGGCTGCGCCCCCCCAGCCCCCCATAAGTCAATCGACCAAATTAGATTTCAGCTGAAATCAGAATTTCCTGTTGCCATCCCTGGAACAAGCACAGAATTCGACGCTCCAGACTTGCATCATGTCCTGGAGGGATTCCAAATGAGCTCGACCTCTTGCCTCACAGGTTAATCAACTCTGCATGAGTTTCTGTAGGCCTCTGCATTTGTATAAAATACAGTGCACTGTAACAACAAACCAGTTATAAGAATTAAATCATGGAGATGTTTTCCCTTGAGTGTTCAGTTACATAATTGTCTGACTGTGTAGGTTTGGATCAAGGGACTGTGGCCTGGCTGTTGAAGACTGGCAACTAAATGTGTTTCCTGAGTCACAGATAACATTTTATTCATGTGGTGATCCAGTCATTCAGGATTACCTGCAGCAGGCTGTGGAACAAAATGGAGTCCAGCAGCCGCATGACTGGGACTCAGCCTCAGAACTAGATCTTGCTCTTAAGGAAGTAGCTGGACTGTAGGTAGGGACTGATACTGTATACAGATGTGAAGTACTGCAGTGCAATCTTGAAGGCAGGTATTTTTTTTTCTTAATTTCCATCCTTTGAAATGTTCAACATCACCACTGGCTTCAAGAAAAGCTTGAAGGACCTTCAGAAAGCCTGGAGAACTGCTGCTCAAGACCACTTTAAAAATTGCAATGTCTGCCTCCTTGGCAGCAAAAAATGAAGAAATAAAGGCTGGACACAAATTTGAGCACAGTAATACATATAGTGATTACATATATTCTTTATATGTGTTGTCAGTATATGTATTAAATATGAAAATAAAAAATAAATTACTTAATTTGTAAAATGGCAACTATCCCACTAGTCGTAGTAGTTAGATGGTTGAAAAATATTCCAACCCACCAAGTATAAGAGTCGTAGGATTTTCTCCTAAAATGAAATAAACCTCATCCAATATGGCTTCTAAATTCTGGTTATTCTATTTAATTTTTAGTTACAGGACTACGGAGTCTCACATGTTAAGAAGGTTAAATAATTTTGATTTCAACTGTGATTCAAGGTTTCCTTTCAACTGGTTAAATTAAAGCAACTAACTACAAAGGGGCTTGATATCAGAGGTACAATGGATTTAGAAACTTACATTTTCTAAAGTTACTTCAGAGCGACTGTTAAATATAATCTTAGCCTAAAGTATTCTAGGAATCAGACACCAAAAATGGCAGCTGACACTAACTGATCAGTGAACTGAGTAACACACAGCAGGGTCATTTACTCTGGAAAAGCTATTTATTACAAAAAACATCTGTAGGACTTCCTGCACAGATGAGGAACGCTTAGAACACACTGATTAGAACTTTACCTTACTTTAAAACACAATAACATGGGTTAAGTGATAAAGTCAATAACATCCATCCTTCCATCTTCTACCACTTAATCCGTTTTGGGTCGTGGGGGGGCTGGAGCCTATCCCAGCATCTGTGGGTGAGAGGCAGGGTCCACCCTGGACAGATGGCCAGTCCACTGCAGGGCCAACACAGAGAGACAGACAGCCATTCACTCTCACAGTCAGACCCAAGAACAATAATTTAGAACCATAACATCCCTCCATCCATCTTCTACCGCTTAATCCTTTTCAGGTCATGTGGGGGCTGGAACCTAGAACCACAACATACTTGACAAAAAAAATAACAGCCAGGTAAAGACTAAAGTGCACCTGAAACCAGATCTCTGGACAGCGCAGGATCTCACCCTCCCATGTCCTGGGGCAGGGGTCAGCAACCTCTGCTGTGCAAAGAGTCAAGATCTGAATGGAGCCACAACAATTTCTCAACAATTCAACCTGACATCTTTGAACTTTCTCACAACTTTGTGGCTTTTTTTCCCCCCTCTTGTAATTTTTTTTTTTACCTCTCACAAAAATGCAACTTTTGCCAGTAATGTTTTGGTATTTGCAGAAATTTGACTTTTTTGCAAATTTTTGAGGGTGTTTTCTTTTTGAAAATTGTACTTTTTCCAAAATCTCATTTTCAGCTTTTCCACCCATGACTGTCATTTTTCTTGACAAATCTGTTACCTTTTTATGGTAAAATGGCAGACTTTTTCCACTTTGTGACATTTTATTTCTTATAAATCCCCCCCAAAGTAATTTTAAAAACGCCCAAATCCTGGAGAATTCTGTATCCCAACGTCCATATTTGCCTTAAAGTGACTGTGTGATTGTCAGAGGGAAGCTTCAGTGTTTTTGCACAAGTGTTTGACATTGGGATGGTGAATCAGCCAAAAACTCAGTGTGTGTCAGTGGTCTGATTCCAGCAGGTGGAGGTGATGCTCGCCCTGCGGCAGACACCAACAGATCCTCTAGACACACAGCAGTCACTGTTTCTGGAAGGGAAAAATAAATGATCATTGTGGGAACATTGTTTTTCATCTCTGGATTATCAGAATGCTGCAGTTACTGAAGCATTTGTCTTGAATTTCACAGTGTGATAAAATCTGTTGCAGAAAAAGGCCTGACAAACCTTCATAGTCAAGAAGATCATCAGCCCAGAATCCAAGTGTTTCGCCCTCTTTCTGTCACCTGTTGCTTCCTGTTGGACTGAGGTCTGGTGGGAACCTGGTCTCCATGTCTGCAGCAGGCAGCTTCTTAGGAGAACGGCACCAGACAGGAACCAACACACTGGGACGCTGCTGCACTGCAGTCACACACTGCAATTCTCTGCAAGTCCGTCCTTGAATCTATTAGGAGGAATAATTAAGTCCTAAATGCTTCACTGATGAGATAAAAATTTCAATTTTTTAAAGCAAAACTCACAAATTTGCAAGAGGAAAAAAAAATCAAAGTAAATTTTTGAGATGAAAAAGTTACAAATTTTAAGGGAGGAAGTTGTAAATTTATGTAAAACAAAGGTGTAAATATGTTATAAAAATTAGGTAAAAAATTCAGAAAAAGCCTGACTATTAACTAGAAACAATGAATGTTCTATGTTCATTCCTCTCATTTAACTTTCTACATTGTTAAAAGGCAAAAACAGAACCTACAGGTTCTGAAAATTAAATGAGGATTTCACCTCAAATGCAAGGAAATGTAGCTATAGCGTTTAAGACCTTTGCAAGGCAGATTTAACTGCAATTTTTTAATAAAGGCCTTAACATTGTATGAACAAATTTAAGACTTTTAAGACATGGACAACTGCAAACTTTACCCTAACTTAACTCTTTCATGTTCACAGATGACATTGTGATGTGTAGGGAGAGAGTAGGGAGCAGGTGGAGGAGAGCTCTGGAGATAAGAGGAATGAAAGTCAGCAGAAGCAAGACAGGAAACATGTGAAAGGCAAGTCTAGAGATGAGGATGCAAGGAGTAGGGTAGTGAAGGTAGATATGTTCAAATAACGGGTCAACCATCCAAAGTAATGGTTGGTGTACAAGAGAGCTGGAGAAGAGAGTGCAGGCTGGGTGGAGAATTTCTGACAGAAGGATAGCAGCTAGAGAAAAAGGGAAAATTTACAAGATGGTAATGAGACCTGCTGTGATGTGTGATTTGGAGACTGCAGCACTGACAAAAAGACAGGAGGCAGAGCTGGAGGTGATTCTCGTTAGGAGTGACTAGGAGGGACAGGATAAGAAATGAGTATATCAGAAGGACAGCTGAGGTTGAGCGGTTTGGAGACAAAGACGCAAAGCTGAGATGGTTCAGACATGTGTAGAGGAAGGATAGTGGAGATACTGGACAAAGGATGTTGAAGATGGAGCTGCCAGAGAACAGGACAAGAGGAAGATCACAGAGAAGATTCATGGATGTTGTGAAGGAGGACATGGTGAGTGTTGGTGTTACAGAGGAAGATTCAAGGGGTGAGATGGAGACAGATGATCTGCCGTGGAGACCCCTGAAGGGAGCAGCTGGAAGAAGGAGAAGAAGAAGACTCTTTAAAGCCTTACCTCTGAATGGCAATGTGGTTTCTGCGTACAACGTACCATCTGAGGTTCTCCTCAACAACTGTCTGCTTCTCCTCTGAAGTGGTCACACGTCGGAAGCATCCAGCTGTTTGGAACATGGTGCTGTTCTGGAAAATCAGCTTTTGCAGAGATTCCACAGATTCCATTTTCTGAACCTATTAAAAAGAATTTCAAGAACAAACACAAACGATCCCCGATTGGTTAAAAAGTTTTTTTTTTTTTTTTTTAAATGAATGCTTTTGTGACTTGTGGTCATTTAGTGCAAATAATAGCAATGACTGAAAAATACCCCTACAAAGTTTAGGATTCTCCATTTTACCACAATTCGCCAAATTTCCCCAACACCCTCTGAAGTGTTTTGATGTTTGAGTGACATCATTGCCAGATTTTAGGTCCATGGATGAAAAGATATTTTGTGTCTCATTGGATAATTATCAAGTGCAGACCAAGAATAATTGTATAAAAAAAAGTATTGGATAATTTCTCACAAGTCTGGAAACTATGATCAAATTATTTTTAACGGTCTCTTGATATAAGTGAAAATTGTCCCTTTACAAAAGCATAAATCTTCTGATGACTGTTGAGTATATTACTCTGAATTATTAAAGTAACCTCCGCGTGCTGTAAATCCATTCCTTCAGTCAAGAAAAAAAAATGAAAAAATGAATTTAATCCCTTTTGGAATAAGGTTATAACATAACAAAATGTGGGAAAAGAGAAGAGGTGTGAAGACTTTCCCGATGCACCGTCCAGCCATGTGTGCCAACATTGTTCATCCACGTTTCATTCCTTCTCAGGAGTAGAAACTGCAGTCTCCTGATAAATGTTGTTGAGTGCACTAAAATATTTTTCAGTCACGTATTTAGTTGCTACACTGACACACCAAGCAAATGTGTTTTAAATTGCAGTTACCAGTGTGTCAGCGAGACCAAAGTCTGTGGGTCTTCCAACAACAATCTCACCGTCAGAGTCACAAATGTCCGACACTTCTCCAACTGCAAGACGCACAAAAAAATTCAAGCTTCAACAATAAACAGCATTAAGGCTGCGTGTCCACCTAATGCGCTTTTTGTCGCCCGACCGCCATGAATGTCTTTTTTTTCAGCGTTTGTGCGCTGGGCTCTGGAAAAAACAAAAAAGTCTGTGTCCTGTATCCCAGCAACAGCTTGTCACTCACAGCTCAGCACTTCTGCTTTTCATATGGTCAGACTATATACTTATTTTATAATAGCAGTCTCTAAATAGCAATGGACAGGAAACATTTTCTAGCATTGGTAGCAGCTCTGGATGTAAAATATGATGACAAGGAAAACAGGAGTCTGAGTACAGACTGTACCGGCGTCCTATGTCCCGCCCTTCCTTATCCTGATTGGCTGCTTAGAAAGGTTTGACATTGATGAGCTCAGCTGCAGTCAGAAAAGTGGAAATTTTTTCAACTCTGAGCACCGTGACAAAAAGCAGCCACCGCTGAGAGCGTTTCAGCGCCGAGGACGCTCAGCGCCGCAAATGCTGGACTACATAGAGAATGAATAGAAAATAGTCGCCCACAGCTGAAAAAATGTGCTTGGTGGACACACAGCCTAAAGATTTGTAAAAATATGCTAATTTCAGTGGTGAATGGAAAGCCATGTTGACATACTGTGGCAGAAGTAGACAATTTTAGGCTCAAGGTCCAACTTTACAGTAAAAACATCTACTAAAGTACTTGAAAAAGTACTATCCACCACCACTTCAAAACTTCTCATACAGAGTTTGAAAATGAATCTATACTTGAGCATCACCAACATACACCTCCACAGCAAGTAAAAATAACTTTACGCTCAATAGTTTCTTGGAGACTTTTTTACTTGGAGTAGCAATGCTTTCAAGAGGGGCAAGACGACCAGGATCAGGACTTGCTGGCTACGGCCAAACATGACAACTTACCTTCTTCAAAGTCCTTCTTTGAGCAGATGAGTACAGTGATTGGCTGATATGGTTTGCCTATCTCTGTCTTGTATTCTGCTGGAATAAAAGGTCTGGATGTTCCAGAGGTATTGATGACCTCAGATCCATCCAGATACAGAAGGATGAAGGGTCCTTCATCCAAGTCTTTGTTGAAATCTCTCATTTTTTCACACCCTGATTAAGAAGATGTTGAGCAGTGACGTCTGGGTCTGCTGTCAAGGAAATAGTTTTCCCACGCAGTGGCTTTAAACCACCCTTGTGAGCCGCCATCAAGCCAAGATTTATCTGCAAGAGACAACACGGAACTGAAGGGAGTCTCTCCATCTGGTTTAAAGAGCAAATTTTTATTTCAAGCAAATTTAAAGTGATAGATTTTCCACTTTAAGGTTTGCAAGAATTACACTTAGACTAAAACTTAAATCTTTTTTAACCTAAAATGTTACTCAGAGCAGAGCATCGTCAATATTTACTTCAAATCCTCAAACAGCTTCTGTGGGAGGAAAAAAAAAAGTTTTTTCTTAATTTTATTCAAATAGCTGGTAAAGACAAACATTCAGGGCCCAGTCACACTATACAGTTTGACCTGAGCATCAGTTAAAGTTTTGTTTTGGTTTTTTTCATTAAAAATGGTGTTACTGCTCTGTGCCACAGCCCTCAGCTTTGGCCACCTGGAGCTGTGCTCCAGTTCTGGCTCAGTTTCTCAAGCACAAGCACACACACGCATATGCTCCAGATCTGCAAGACATCGTGGTTCTGAAGCAAAGGTTTGCTGAAAACAATGCAAGAGCAGGAAGGCCAGGGAACAGGGTGGAGGGAGAACCACGGAAGCTGAAGATCAGCTGGCCTCAGTGACAGTGTGTCCTGACACTCATTTGCACATCACACCACACTAAATATTCATGAACACAATTAGCCACAAACTAGAAAAATGTAAGTAACAATGAAAAACAGGAAATGTGATGTTTCCTGAGTGAACTGACTACATTATTTCAAGCGTTTATACTGTGACGTAGTGAGGGTTCACACAAGGAAAGAGAGATGACTGTGACGACAACAGGCTTTATTATACACACCTCCTCAGCACAGACAGGAGGGGAGGTCATTCACACAGGCCCCCGTCCCACTGAGGGAGACACAAACGCATGATCAGCCACTGCTCTGGCTCTTCTTATAACACTGCTGTGTCATTATAACTGCGTTATAATGACACAGCAATAACACTTTAGAACACACAAATGATAACACCCTTTGAATCCTCCGTGGCCAAAGCATGCCGGGAGAATCCCCGCCCCCTTAACACAGCCCCGATGTTACACTGTTCCCCCCCCCCCCAGACTGGTTTCTGTCCCCAGAATAATAAAAGTCCAGTTCAAAAGTCCAACACGAATCCATCCAGGTGTCGGGGTGGCCTCCGTTGTTGGCGACCAGTACATACAGGCCCGCTAGTGTCCGTGAAGGCCCCCGGCTCAACCACCCGCAGGACGGATGGCTGGTACGGGGCGAGACAGTTGCGGTGGAGTACCACGACCTGGTCCCTTTTCTGCAGCCTCACCCTGTACACCACATCCGACAGTCGCTGTAGGGCCTTGCATGGTCCCGACCAATGGCTCGCCAGTTTTGGTGACAGTCCCCTTTTTTGCTCCGGGCAGAAACCCCAGACTCGATCTCCTGGTGCAAAGTCCCTTCCCTGGCAGCGGGAGTCATATGCCCGCTTCTGCTGGCTCCCCGCCGCCGCCAGGGCCTCCCAAGCCAGTCGGTGCACCATGTGGAGACGTTCCTTCAAGCAAAACAAATAATCCAACCCCAGTTTGCCCTCCACCTTCGGCTCCGGGGGGGGAAGGGGGGCGGGGGTTGGATACCAAATCCACCAGTGTGCGAAGCTCGCATCCAAACATCAGCGCTGCAGGAGTGGACCAGGTGGATTCCTGTGCTGCCGTCCGGTGCGTCCACAGAACAAAGGGCAGATGCACATTCCAGTCTCGCTGTCGCTGGTCCACTAGCACAGCGAGCTGGGTGGTGAGGGTCCGGTTGAACTGTTCGACCAGGTCGTTGCTCTGTGGATGCAACGGGGTGGTGCAGGTCTTCCGGATACCCAGCCACCTGCAGACCTCCCCGAAGACCTCTGCCTCATAGTTCCGACCCTGATCACTGTGCAGCTCCTCCAGTGCACCGAACCGACAAAACATCTCGTCCACCAGTTTTGATGCTGTGGTGGCGGCGCTCTGATCAGGGACCGCGTACGCCTCTGGCCATTTGGTGAAATAATCCATTGCGACCAGCATGTAGCGGTTCCCCGGGTCCGTGGTCGGGAAAGGGCCCAGAATGTCCACTCCTACCCGCTCCATCGGTGCTCCCACCTGGTACTGCTGCAAGGGGGCGTGGGATTGCTGAGTTGGCCCCTTCTGAGCCATGCAGGTGTCGCAGCGATGGACGTGGAGCTCTACATCCTGGTGACATCCGGGCCAGTAGAACTGGGCTCAAAGACGCTGCAGAGTCTCAGACAATAATGTCTGCCTCCAGACAATAATGTCTGCCTCCAGCATTTCCCGTACTTTTTGTTCTGTTGCCACCCACCTTGAAAAAGGCAGACAGCAGGGGCGGAGCCGGATCAGCCTGGTCTCACCGGTGTCGATCCCGCGCTGCACCAAGCTGGTTCGGGTGCACTCCTCATCCTTCTCAGCAAAGATGTCCATGTAGCAGTCCAGCAGCTCCCGCAGCTGGTGTCTCTGTCCCAATTCCAGTCCGCTGCAGCTCTGCTGGAACAATTCCTCGACCTCCTGCTGCCTTTCTGCTGACACCTTGACTCGCTCCGCTGTGGCCCTCCCCCTTGCTGTCTTTATCGGTGGTCGCGCTCCCTCTGCTCATGCTGGTGGCGCCGTTGTGTTCAGTTCTTGTGGTGACCCACCCGGTTTGGTCCGTCCTGGTGGCCCCTCGATCACGCAGGCCCCCGGGTTCCCCCTCTGGGTCCCGCTGCAGAGCGTAGTCCGAGCCCCCAGCAGGAGGGACGATCTGGTGGTGTCAGTTTTTGCGCTCCATGCTGCGAGCAGATCGAGTCCAATAATAAGATAAGATAAGATAAGATAAGCCTTTATTAGTCCCACAACGGGGAAATTCCAGGATTGCAACAGCACAGGGATAGCAACACTCAGAGCAACAATCAGAAGGCAAGAAAAAAAGCAAGAAAGAAAAAGCATCTAATATACATATGTACATATTACTATAAAATATATATATATATATACACACACACAGACACACAGTGCGGAGCATTGTAGCTAGATGGAATAAATATATGAATATATAAACACACAGTGCGGAGCAATGTAGCTAGATGGAATAAATATGTAGATATATAAACACACAGTGCGGAGCATTGTAGCTAGATGGAATAAATATATAGATATATAAATATAAACACACCCAGTGCGGAGCATTGTAGCTAGATGGAATAAATATGTAAATATATAAACACACACAGTGCAGAGCATTGTTGCTAGATGGGATGAAACAGCATAACCGTCTACTTAGTTATCCTACATGGTATGATTATGTGCCTACACATATTCTCACCCTCCGTAGCGACCGGTATTTTCCTAGTTGTATGCCGGAGGGGACCATTGTGTAAGTCTACTGCATCTTTTGCATTCAAAAAACTATTAGTTTGTTACGTCTTTTTGCTATCTCTGCGAGCAGCCCTGCTTAGGTTGTACAGTCTGACAGCCGTTGGTAGGAAGGACCTGCGAAACCTCTCGGTTGTGCACCTGGGATGATGTAGTCTGCTGCTGAATGAGCTCCTCAGTGCATCCAGTATGTCTTGCATAGGGTGGAACTCGGACTCCAGCAGAGATGACAGTTTAGCCACCATCCTTCTCTCTCCTATCTCCTCCACCGGATCAAGGCGCTGCCCCAGGACAGAGCTAGCTTTCTTGATCAGTTTGTTCAGTCTCTTCCTATCGGCTGCAGTAATGCCACTACCCCAGCAGACCACTCCAAAAGTGATGGCTGATGCCACCACCGTGTCATAGAATGTCTTCAGCAGCGTCCCTTGTACACCAAAAGACCTGAGCCTCCTCAGCAGGAACAGCCTGCGCTGTCCCTTCTTGTAGAGTGTGTCAGTATTGTGTGACCAGTCTAGTTTATTGTTCAGATGAACACCCAGGTACTTGTAGGATGTCACCATCTCAATGTCTGTTCCCTGTATATTTACTGGTGCTGTGAGGGGTTGCCCATGCCTGCGGCAGTCCACCACCAGCTCCTTAGTTTTCCTCGCGTTGATCTGGAGGCAGTTCTGATGGCACCAGTCCACGAAGTCCTGGATAAGCCCTCTGTACTCAGCTTCATCTCCATTGGAGATGAGGCCAACGATCGCAGAGTCATCAGAGAACTTCTGTAGATGGCAGTGTGTTGTGTTGTGTGAGAAGTCCGCAGTATAAAGAGTAAACAGGAAGGGAGCCAGCACCGTTCCCTGGGGGGCCCCCGTGCTACCAATGATCGTGTCGGACACACAGTCCCGGGTTCTCACAAACTGAGGCCGGTTCATGAGGTAGTCCAGGATCCATGATGACAGGTGCTGGTCCACCCCTGCGCGCAGCAGCTTGTCCTTCAGGATCATCGGTTGGATGGTGTTGAAAGCACTGGAGAAGTCAAAGAACATGATCCTCACCATATTCCCGGGCTTCTCCAGGTGGGACAGAGAATGGTGAAGGAGGAAGAGCACCGCATCCTCCACCCCAATGCCATGCTGGTAGGCGAACTGGAGTGGATCCATCGCTGGTTCCACCATGGGGCGGAGGTGAGCAAGGAGCAGTCTCTCCAGGGTCTTCATCAAGTGGGACGTCAAGGCCACCGGTCTGTAGCTGTTCAGGTCTTTGGGGTGGGAAGTTTTTGGTACAGGTACCACACAAGATGTTTTCCACAGCTGTGGTACCCTCCCCAGCTTCAGGCTCAGGTTGAAGATGTACGTCACAATCCCACACAGCTGGTCTGCACAGGACTTGAGGAGCTTTGCGCTGATGCCGTCCGGTCCCGACGCCTTCCTCGCCTTGATCTTCAGAGGTCTTGAATGTCAGCCAGCCAGAATGGGTAGTTTGTGTTCTGGCCGGACACCCCCACCACAAGAACTCTCCGCCCTCCAAGTCTGGCCCGCTCACCAGTAGCTGTGGTGACGCAGCGCCCAGTGGGTTCCCACCCCTGCGGTTCTGCCTCGTCTGTTCCTGGCAGCAGGGGCCGGGTCAGACCAGGGAGATGGTAGAACCGGTGTCGATCAGGGCCCAGATCGGCGTATTGTCCAGGCTGCACTGTAGGTACATCCCTCGCGAGTGTCCAATTCGGCCCACACGTGGTGACAGCTCATCGAGGAAAATGTCTGTGGGAGGCGGCAGGTCCCCGTCCATGCCACCTCGCCCTTGTTGAATGTTGGCAAGGAGCCAGTTTGTCACGGGGGTGGGTGCCGGGCAGTACCGTGCGATGTGTCCTGGCTCCCCGCAGCGGAAGCACCTTTCCTCGCACCGCCATGGCCGTCTTCTCCTTGGCCGCGCCGCTATGGTCTGGCACAGTTCCTCCTCCTTGCTCTCAGCCGTGGCCCGGAAGGCTCTCTACCTCGGTGCCGACACATCAGCTGCACAATCCATTAGCGGTTCCACCCGCTCTGCTTCTGCCACAGCCGTCTCCCAGCTGCTCGAGGCGTGAATCCGGATGTGGCTCTGGAGCTGGGCCAGGCAGAGCCCCTGGATGAAGTTCTGGAGGGCGAGTTTCTCCACTACCCCTGGCTCGAAATCTGAGTAGCTACACCATGTCAGCAGCCGTATGTCCACTGCGTAGGCTCCCAGGCTCTCTCGGCTGCCTCGCCGGCGGTTGGCCAGCTGTTCCTCGGTGTGCTCAGCATTGGCCGCTCTCCCAAACCGCCTCCAGAGCGTGCCTTATAGCGCTGGCCAGCTGCGACGTTCCTCGGGCTGGAGTTCTGACAGCGTGCAGAGAGCCCTTCCCTCCAGGGCCAGAGAGACCTGCACAGCGGTCTCTTCCGGTGGCCAGCCATTCAACTCAGCAGCCAGCTCAACCTGGACCAAGTACTCGTCCAGTAGGGTTTCACCGTTGAAGCGGGGAAGTTTGGCCCGCTGCTGGATGGGTGGGACAGTCGCCTCTTGATCGATCGCCGCCCCTGGTCGCAGTGGAATCGCTGGCCCGTCCTGCACTGAAAAGGGTTGGGAGCAGGGCTGATCTGCTCTGCTTAGCCTGTCCTGCCTTGAGGAAGGCAGAAGGCGGGGTACGCTGGTCCCGTTGGGTCTGCTGCTCCCTTCATCCAGGCGAGCAACTCCGGGGGTCGGTGTACCAGCTCTGTCGTCCATTCCCAGCTGAGCGATGAACTGCTCCAGCTGTTGAATCTCTGCTCTGATCCTGGCTTCTATCTGCTCCATGATCCCACTTCTGACACCAGTGTGACGTTGTGAGGGTTCACACAAGAAAAGAGAGATGACTGTGACGAAACAGGCTTTATTATACACACCTCCTCAACACAGACAGGAGGGGAGGTCATTCACACAGACCCCCGTCTCACTGAGGGTGACACAAATGCATGATCAGTCACTGCTCTGACTCTTCTTGTAACACTGCTGTGTCATTATAACGCAGCCATAATGACACAGCAATAACACTTTAGAACATACGAATGATAACAACCTTTGAATCCTCCGTGGCCAAAGCATGCCGGGAGAATCCCCGCCTCCTTAGCACAGCCCCAACGTTAAAATACATTTCATGTCCAGAATTAGTTGATACCAAAAAAATATATCAGTTGCAATCAAATTCCTCTGCGGCTTAGATTAAGAGGGTTGAGTTACGGGGAAAAATGCTCACTAACTGTAAGCCTGTTTTGCTTACCTGGACCTTCTTTTTCTGCTTTTTCTTTGTCCCCAATTTTCCACAGGAAAACTTCTGTCTTTCCTCTGCTTTCTTCTTTCGGTATTCAAGAAAGGTGGCTAATGTTGGGATTACTCACTATGTAAGTGTGAGTGCACATCAGCTGAATCCCATCAGTGCCCAGTTATCCAGCACATGGGATAAACAGCAGGAGGTAGCAAGACATTGTTTCGTGAAAATTGTTCGTTTTGTGCAGCGTGTAGCAAGACAGAGACAAGCCTTAAGAGGCCACACTGCTGAAAGTGGTAATCTATATCAGCTCTTGAAACTTAGGGCAGAAGAGGATGACCCAGTGTTGCAAAAGTGGTTAACGGGACACAGCACAATGTGCACAAGCCCCAAATCTCAAAATGAAATTCTGAATATAATGGCCAGTACCATTATATTCACGGCATTGCAGCTGAAATGAGGTCTCTTCCCATTGTTCAGTTTCCAGTGATTGTTGATGGTACTCAGGATGTTTCTGGTGCTGAGCAGGAGATTGTCTGCGCGATGTGGACCATGACCTCGTCCCACACGAGGAGTTTGTTGGGCTGTACGAGGTGTCTGAGACAACAGGCCGGGGCATAGCAAAGGTGGTAGTTGATGTGTTGTTGAAGCTTAATCTATCTATGTCTTGTTTATGTGGGCAGACTTATGATGGCGCCTCAAACATGGCAGGACGGTTCACAAGCACACAGGCAATACTGAGGGGGCAGCAGCCATTAGCCCTCTATAGGCACTTTTCCACTAGCCCCGCTTTCCCCAACACCGCACCACTCTCCCCGCGTTTGAGTAATTTCCATGAGCCCCAGCACCGGTTAGCAGGCGCTATTTTCGTACCTGATCTAGGGCAGGGTCCATCACGGCCGAGTCGGGGCCGTGATGTGACGTCAACAGACTGTTCGCCGCTGATTGGTCAGGTCGTAACGTCACAAAAGCGACCGTCTTCACTGTCTTCTGATAACCGCCATTTGCAATATTGTCATGGACTAACCCGGTCACGGAGTAAATATGATATTAATACAGACAGCGTTGTAGGTTTTGCGGAACTCTACACCGTGGTCCAACGAAGAGGTGCGGAGTTTTCTCTGCTTTGTGGCAGATCCACAGTGAGGAGTGACCCGGACCTATATATATGGCTGCACAGCATAGAAACCGCACTATGGACAAGCTGTAGACGAACACGAGAGAACCATCGATGGTGAGTGATTTGTAATAATGTGCATCTGTTTGCTTATTTGCTGTTTGTTCCGGTTCCGGGTGAGGACGGGTAAGGACGCACAGGTAAAGGCTCCCAGTTCGTTTCTGGTTAAAAGGCAGATAAACGCAGTTAGAACGCAGTTTGGAGCTGGCGTTTTGACCTTTTTTTGTTGCTGCCACTGGAGTGTGAACCTACTCGTGAGAAATAAGGGGAATTTGTCAGTAGTGGCTGGTGTAGCTGGTGTAGCAATTGGCCTCTCGCCCCTCGCGCTCAGGAAAACAAAGGGATTTCTCCCACGTGTGTTTTTTTTTTTTTTTCCTACGATCGGATTCAGCGATCATCGGCTGGGAAAATGGGTCCCAAGAAAGCTCTGCAAAATGAAGATGAAATAAAAAAAGCGCTGGATTTCTTGGCGGAAGAGATTTCCGCTGTAAAGGCACAGCAAAGAAGCATCCTGGACCTAATGGAGGAGATTAAAGCGCTGCGGTACCAGAACGCTGAGAAAGACAAGAGGCTGGCGTATCTGGAGAGCAGAATGGCTGAGGTGGACCAGAGCTCTCGGGCGAACGACGTGATCATCACGGGGCTCCACATCAAACCCCGATCATACGCGAGAGCAGTGGCCGCAGACAGCAGTGGAAGTCAGCTGGATGAGGAATCCGCTGAGCAACAAGTGGCGGCCTTCATGCAGTCCAAAGGAATCCAGCTGGACTGCAACAACATAGAGTCCTGCCACCCTCTGCCCAGGAAAAGCGGCGACAAACCAATTGTGATCATGAGGTTTGTGAACAAAAAACACAAGACTGCGCTACTGAAACAAGGTAGGAAGCTAAAAGAAACAAACATTTACATTAACGAGCACCTCACGAAGGAAAACTAACTAACTAACTAACCTGCACTTATATAGCGCTTTTCTAGTCACAAAGACCACTCGCAAAACGCAGAAATAGCCAGGAAAGCAAGATACCTGAAAAAGCAGAAAAAGATTCAAAACACCTGGACATCAAAATGTAAAATATATATCAAATTAAACGGATCACCTGAAGAAGCCAAGGTCATTAACATCCGTAATATTATGGAACTGGACAATTATCAATGAATATTATGAACTGGAGTCACAGCAACAATTCAGACAACTGTAGGACACTGAAGGATTTTACTCATCTGCAAAAAACATTCAACAACATGAATCAAAAAATCAACAAACAGGGACAACAGGAACTGAAAGTTTTTGAATACACAGATCACAACCCACAGGACATAGAATATGACATAGACCCTGATAATAATTTATTTAGCTCCATCAATAATGACTGTAATTACTACACAGATGAACAGGTTAACACAATGGTCACATCTGATTTCAATATTTCTATGATCCACTTCAACAGCAGGAGTCTCTATGCAAACTTTAATAACATTAAAGATTATTTACACCAGTTTAAAGAGCCCTTCAATATTGTGGCAATATCAGAGATGTGGCTCAGTGAAGAGAAAGGAGTGGATTTTACCATGGATGGCTATGAACTAAATTATATAAATAGAAAAGTGAAAAAAGGAGGAGGAGTTGCAATTTTTGTTGACAAGAGCTTGAAATACAAGGTTGTTGAAAATCTGTCAGTAACTGTGGATGATTTATTTGAATGTATTACAATAGAAATCTGTCTGGACAATGTGAAGAATGTAGTAGTGAGCTGTGTATATAGAACACCTGGATCAAACATTGACTTATTTAAGGACTGGATGGAAAAAATGTATGCAAAACTAACTCATAAAGTTATGTTCATCTGTGGGGATTTCAGTATAGATCTGATGAACTCAAAACAACATAGTTTGACAGAAGAATTTATCAACACAATGTACAGTATGGGTTTACATCCAACAATTACCGGACCTAGCAGAATAACGTCACACAGTGCCACACTAATAGATAACATATTCACAAACATTATGGAAAATAATATCAGGAGTGGGCTTTTATTGAATGATATCAGTGACCACCTGCCGATTTTTGTTGTCTATCAATGTGATTATAGGAAGAAAAAGTATACCAAAAATATTAAATATAAAAGAATAAGAACCGAAGAATCAATGCATTTACTGACAAAGGAATTATTAATACAAGATTGGAAGATAGTTTATGATGAAAATGACATAAATAGAGCATATGATAAATTTTTACAAATATTTCAATCATTGTACAATAAATACTGTCCTATAAAACAATACAGTGACAGACAACAAAAAAAAAATATTCCTTGGGTCACCAAGGGGTTAATAAATGCATGTAAAAAGAAGAATACATTATATAAACAATTCATTAAATGCAGAACGGTGGAAGCTGAGATCAAATATAAAAGATACAAAAATAAGCTTACTACTATAATGAGGACCTGTAAGAAAGAATATTACAACAGAATACTAGAGGATAACAAAAATAACATAAAAGGAATATGGCAAGTACTCAATGGGATTATTAGTAATCGTCCTAAGAATGCAAATTATCCAGAATATTTTATCGAAAATGGCAATTTGATAAATAATATGGAAGATGTGGTCAGTGGTTTCAATAAATTTTTTGTAAACGTTGGTCCTGAATTAGCAAAATCAATAGTGACACCAGAAACAAACTACAGTGGTTCTGTGAATGAAATAGAAGATAGAAATCCAAACACAATCTTTTTGGGTGCAGTTACTGAAAAGGAAATTATCGAGACTGTGAGTAAATTTAAGAACAAAAAATCAACGGACTGGAATGAAATTGACATGACAATAGTGAAAAAAGTAATTGAGGGAATTGTTAAACCACTCACCCACATCTGTAACCTGTCATTTCAAACTGGTACATTTCCAGACAAAATGAAAATAGCAAAAGTAATACCTCTATACAAAACAGGAGACAGTCATCGCTTCACAAATTACAGGCCAGTCTCTTTACTCTCACAATTCTCCAAAATGCTTGAAAAAATCTTCACTAAGAGATTGGATGATTTCACTGAAAAACACAACCTCCTTACAGATAGCCAGTATGGTTTTAGAGCAGATAAATCTACATCTTTGGCACTGATCGAACTTATAGAAGAAATTACTAGTTGTATAGATAAAAAAAATGTTGCTGTAGGAGTATTCATAGATTTAAAGAAAGCTTTTGACACCATTGACCACAGAATACTACTAAGGAAACTGGAAATGTATGGGATAAGAGGGGTTAGACTGAGTTGGGTGGAAAGTTATTTAAGTAACAGACAACAATTTGTACAAATTGGAGAGCACAAATCACCCTTCATGGACATCACTTGTGGTGTGCCCTAGGGGTCAGTTTTGGGACCCAAACTCTTTATTTTATATATAAATGACATATGCCAAGTATCAAAAATTCTGAAATTTATTTTGTTTGCGGATGACACAAATATCCTCTGCACTGGTGAGAATTTGCAGCAGGTTTTAGAGGTGGTCACAACTGAAATGAAAAAATTAACGCAGTGGTTCAACAAAAATAAATTATCTCTAAATCTAAAAAAAAAACAAAGATTATGTTGTTTGGAAATTATAAAATAAATCATGAAATATTGGTAACGATAGATGATACCAGAATAGAAACAGTACAGGAAAATAAGTTCCTGGGGGTGACGCTTGACAATAAAATCTGCTGGAAACCTCACATCAGTCACATCCGGGCCAAATTAGCAAAATGTATAGGCATACTGGGGAAGACGAGACACTTCTTGGACTATAAATCATTGGTCTTATTGTACAATTCATTGTTTTTACCTTATCTTAACTACTGTGTAGAAGTCTGGGGAAACACCTACAAAACCAACCTACAGTCAATATGCACATTACAAAAAAGAGCTATAAGGATAATAAACAATGCAGGATATAGAGACCATACCAATTCGTTGTTCTTAAAGTCACATGTCATAAAGTTCATCGATTTAGTTAAATTTAAGACAGCACAAGTAATGTACAGGGCAATTAATAATCAACTACCAACTAATATACAAAAAATATTTTAAAAAAAGAGACAATGATCATAATTTGAGGGGAGACTTAAACTTTACAAAACCCAAGATACGTACAACCAAGAAAAGTATGTGCATATCTGTCTGTGGGGTGAATTTGTGGAACAGTCTAGAGCCGGAACTGAAACTATGTACAAACAGAAATCAATTCAAAAAGAGGTATAAGCATCATTTGCTGAAAGGGTATATGTTAGAAGGGTAGTAGTTATATGTACAATTCATTATGTTCACTCTGGGATATTATGGGACACTATGGAATGGTGGGTATAACTGCTCCCAAAGGTTTTTTGTTTGAAACAGATAAAGCCACGCTCCAACTGATGTTTAGCCAGGATTTATTTTGTCACAGCAAGCACATTTTCTTAGCTGGACCTCCGACCAACCACCGTGAAAAACTACGGTGAAAGAACAAAACAAAAAATACATTTTGAAATTTATCACAACCAAAAATAATACCTCCACATTCTCACAAACACACATTACATACCGTGTGCGCCTTCTGTCCAAACATTTAGGAGTGGTTAGAGTCCATTTTCTTTAGTTTTACTCAGGGCTTTTGGAGCTTCTTCTCTCTGTGCCCGAGTCTGCAGCTTCTGAGCTTCTCTCTCTGCTAACTGAGCACGTGAGCACTGTATGCTAGTTTACACGCTCTCTCCTACCACTGGGTTGCATGTCATTTGCCGTCCACTAGATGGCAGCAGTAACGTAACACAGGTGTAAATCAACTCTTAGATGGGTATTACAATATATAAACAAACAAACAGTAAAAGAAAAACATTCTTTACTGCGACAGCTACACTGCCACCAAAATTACAAAGGTTAATTTTACACACAAAATAAAACTTGTAATTTTCCAAAAACATTAACCTTGGAACCATATCCTTGTTTCACATCTCAGAAACCTTTTACTTAAGTGGACTCATTTTGCACTAGTACCACTAGCTTCTGAACCGGACGCTCAAGAAAAGATAACTGGTTCACACGTTCACCTTTCTTCCCTAAATCTCTTTGTCCCATTTGAATCTTAACCTTTCGAACCAATCCGTCATCATCTTCTTTCGCTTTTACAACCCTTGCCAGTTTCCATTCATTTCTGGGAATATTCTCTTCTTTAACTATCACTACATCTCCAACTTGTACATTTCTTTTGGGCAAATGCCACTGCTGTCTTAGGCTTATGTTGGTTAAGTACTCTTTGCGCCATCTGTGCCAGAATTGTTCCGATAAGAACTGTACCCTCCGCCATCTCTTTCTGGCGTACAAATCCTCTCTAACAAAATTGCCTGGAGGTGGTAGTGGCACTGACTCTTTCATTGTGAGTAAATGATTGGGCGTCAGAGGTTCTGCACTTTTTGGGTCATTTATAGTGTTGGTAGTAAGCGGACGACTGTTAATGATAGACATGGCCTCATAAAAGAAGGTTCTTAAGGAGGTGTCATCAAGTCTTCCTGCGGCTTGGGTAAGAACAGAACTCAAAACATTTCTGACAGTTCTGATTTGGCGTTCCCGAACACCGCCTCTGTGACTCGCTTCAGGAACGTTCATTTGAAAATCACATTGGTTGTTAGCAAGATAAACCCCTATCCTGTCTTTGTCAAGCTCAAGGAGACCTTTCTCAAACTCGTTCTTAGCTCCGACAAAGTTTGTACCTTGATCAGATCTAATTTGTCTCACTGCTCCTCTGATCGCTATAAAACATCTCAATCCATTTATAAACGCATCAGTGGTGAGATCTTCCAACATCTCGATGTGAATAGCTCTGGAGCTTAAACACGTAAACAAAAGACCAAAACGCTTACACTCTTTTCGACCTTGTTTCGTGTAAAATGGACCAAAACAATCTAACCCTGTATGTGTGAAAGGGGGCAAGGGATCTACTCTGTCAGCCGGCAGGTCAGCCATACGCTGTTCTTCTGTTGGCCCTCGTACCTTTCTGCATACAACACAACCTTTGATGTGTCTGGCCACTACCTTACTGGCACCTACAATCCAATAACCACTGGCTCTGAGTGCATTCAGTGTTTGGCCTCGACCTTGATGTTGTGTTTTCTTGTGACAATGATCAAGAATCAGATGTATGACAATGCCTTCCTTAGGAAGAATGACTGGGTGTCTCAGTTCAAATGACGCTGAGGATTTTCTCAACCTGCCTCCTACTCTAAGTAAGTCATTTTCAACGAAAGGATCAAGTTGGTACAGCTTGTGACTCTTGGGCAATTTGTTTGCTCTAGTACACAACTGTTTAATCTCTTGTTCAAAAGCTTGTCTCTGTGTTGTCCGAATAAGCGCTGAAGAAGCTGCTTGTCTCTCCTCAACACTAATGGGCTTTGATTTGTCTCTTTTAGTAAGTCTCTTTATCTTTGCAACAACATTAACTGCTGTGTTCCAGTCTGAGAACCTAGAGAACCTCTCAAAAAAAACCTCACTCTCTAAGGCAGTAGTTGCTAAAACTTTAACTTCAGGGTCTCCTACTAAAAGCTCTGGGGAATGTGGTTGTGTGACAAGCTCTCGTTCCCACAGAAATCTCGGTCCTTTGAGCCAGTTTGAATCTATGAGTTCTGCCACCTTGAGACCTCTAGAAGCATGATCTGCTGGATTCTGATCAGTTTCTATGTAGAACCATTGTTTTGGATCTGTAAAGTCTCTGATTTTCTTAACTCTGTTGGTGACGAAGACATGAAAGCGCCGAGCATCGTTTTTAATGTACCCGAGCACTACTTGGGAATCAGTCCAGAAAAACTCTTCATCTATCTTCAGCTCAAGCTCTGCTCTTAGAAAGTTACTTACTCCGGCAGAAACTGCTGCTGCAGTAAGCTCAAGGCGCGGTATTGTGACAACTCTAGTGGGGGCCACTCTAGCCTTTCCCATAACCAGAGCACAGTGTACTTTGTCTTCTGCAACAATCCTTATGTATGAACATTGTCCATAGCCACTGCTGCTTGCATCTGAGAAATGATGCAGCTCGATCTTTTGCAACGTGCCTGTGTTCTTAGGAATGAAGCATCTTTGTATTTGAATATTTGGTAGATTTTCAAAATCATTTAGCCATGCTTTCCATTTGGCCTCCAATGCAGGGGGAATAGGTTCATCCCATCCTATGCCACGTTTGCACATTTCCTGTAGCACTTGTTTTCCAGTTAAAATGTACGGAGAGAGAAATCCCAATGGATCATAAACGCTTGCAACCGTTGCCAGGATTCCTCGTCGTGTAGCTGACCTTTCTTTGAGAATGACATTGAAAGAGAGCATGTCTGCCTCAACATCCCATTTCACCCCCAAAACATTTTGCATTGGAATGTCAGAGTAGTTTAGGCTCACATCTTTGCCATTACTAGCACGCTCCGACTCTGGTACAACTTCCAAGACCTCCCTTTTGTTGCACACAAATTTGTGAAGCCGCAGCTTGCCTTTTGCGCAGAGCTCTTGTGCCTGAACGACCAACTGTTTTGCCCTTTGGACTGAGTCGACACTGATTAACCCGTCATCCACGTAAAAGTTTTTGTAAATGAAGCTGGCTGCCAATGGATAGTCCCTTTCATGTTCATGAGCAAGATATTTCATGCCATAGTTCGCACATCCTGGCGAAGATGCTGCTCCAAAAATGTGAACACGCATGCGATACTCTTTGGGCTCTGTACTAGTGTCCCCATCCTGCCACCACAAGAACCTTAGGAAATCCCTATCTTCAGGAGTGACGTGGAAGCGGTGGAACATTTTCTCTACATCACATGTAATGGCGATCTGGTGTTCTCTAAATCTGCAGAGTACGCTTGTGAGAGCATTGGTCAAGTCTGGGCCAGTGAGGAGGTGGTCATTTAAAGAGGTGTTCTCAAATTTTGCAGAGCAGTCAAACACGACTCTTATTTTCTCTGACTTTCTCGGATGATATACCCCATGGTGAGGTATATACCATGTGTAACCATTTGCAGGTGTGCCAACTGCTTCTTCCGCATCACCATCCTCAAAGACACTGTTCATGAATCTCACATAGTCTTCTTTGTACTTTGGAATTCTTTCCATCTTTGCTATCAGATGTCTCAGCCGTGTTATTGCAAGCTGTTTATTATTTGGAAGCTGTGGACATTCTCTGAAAGGTAAAGGCATTTCCAAATGGCCTTCTTCATTAAAATGTATGGTTTTGTGCAACATCTGCAAAAACTGAATGTCCTCTTGTGATATGTTTCCTTCTGTAGGATTTGTGTCCTTAAAATCTGTTTCCAGTACTTTAATCACCGAGGAAGGTGTGATAGATGGCAACTCTTTGAGAGAAACACGATGGCACGCTCCCGCCACCTCTGCTGAACTTGTCCAAGGCTTAATAGATCCCACAATACTCCAACCTAAGTCTGTTTTAACTGCATAAGGATCATAGTCATTGCCTGGTATTACCTTTCTTGGTTTCAGAGCTCTCGCACAATCGTAACCAATCAGAAGTGCTGCAGGACAATCTAGCAACTCTGGCATCTCTCCTGTGATACTTTGGAGATGTGTCCAAGCTTTGGCAGTTTCATGAGTGGGAATACTGTCTCGTTCAAGAGGAATGTACTCACGAGTGTAAGCAGGGGGTAACTCAATGTAGTCTTGTGAATAATACCCTCTTACTTTCAGTCCATCCACTCTGTGACTCTGTACGAGTGTTCCTCTGTTTGTCATTGTTGTCAGTTTCAACTTGACTGGTTCTGTGAACACTTGAATCTTTTCACAAACATCATGGACAATAAACGTGTTGCTGCTTTGAGTGTCTAGCAGTGCGTAAACCAGGATTTCAAGTCCATTACCTTCTGTGCAAGATAGCCACACTGGTACAATCATCGAAGTCCGATCGCTACTGTCCACTGTCACATTGTTTGACACCGCAGAAGCGTTTTCCTCTGTTAGTGGCGTTTCCAGTTTGTCTACTCGTGGACGATCCTCATGAAGTGGTGTAGGATGACCTTTCCTGCAAACATTACAAGTAGCCCTTTGACGACAATTTTTTGAGAAGTGGCCAACTCTAAGGCAACTAAAACACATGTTATTTTCAGTAATGAACCTTTTCTTCTCCTCTAGAGGCATCTCAGAAAATTTATCACATTTGTAAATAAAGTGACTTTGCTTACAACAAATGCACTCGATTTGCCTTTTACTCTGAGCTGCAGGATTAGGTTTGAATCTCTTGTGACTCGGAGTTGTGTTTGCAGTCTTTGTATTTTTGGTCACTTCTGTTGTAGTAGTTAGGATACTAGCCTTTAGACGTCTTTGTTCTTTGTCTGGTTTGTCAAATGTACGTAATGCAAACAGGGATGAGACTGGGTTGCATGCTATGCGTGCTTCTTCAGCCACAAACTCAGCAAATTCAGCAAAACCTGGATATTCGTTTCCTTCATCCAGTAGTTTGGTCACATGTCTATTCCATCGAGTTGTTGCCCAGTCTGGAAGTTTGAGGAGTATTTTTTGATTTTCCTCACAATCATCTAAGACCCTGAGTCCTTGTACATGGGGCATAGCGTTTTTACATGAAATGAAGAAATCGCTAAACTCTCTCAATTTCAACGAATCCTTTGACCCAATCTTCGGCCAACTGCTTAGTTTTCCCCTGAAAGCTCTCTGAACTACAAAGGGATGGCCATAACGTTTGCTCAAAGCTTCCCAAGCCTGTGTATAGGCTTCCTCATCACTTCTGTAAAACGTCCCTTCTAATACACTAAGTGCATCTCCACTTATATACCTTTTTAAATAGAAGAGTCTATGTGCTGGATCTACACAACTTGTCTCTATGAGAGCCTTGAAGCAAGTGCTCCACTCCAGGAACTTGAGCGGGTCCCCACTAAACACAAATGGTTCAGGTGCTGGAAGTCTAGTCATAGTTAACGACTCTTTCAACGCTTGAACTAGAGAAACTTCACTATCATTTGGCAGTATCTTGTTGTCTATGCTCTGCGGGACTGACATGTTTTGAGAAGTCCTTTTACTAATCACAGGGAAAGTAACTGGAGCAGAATTTTGGAAAACTTGTGGGCGTGGGAAGCTGTATTGCTGTATAGGAAGCTGACTTGAAGTGACCTTCATTTCACTTTCTCTTATTTCAGCATTCACCTTTGATTCCTCTTCAGCATATACATTGTATTCTGCCTCTATTGCCTCCAGATCTCTTTGACTTTCCAACATTTTTAGCTTTTCCTGCTGAGCTACAATCTCTTGTCTCTGGGCTGAGATTTCCCTTTCTCTATTTATTTCAGCTCGTTTTGACGCTAAGCGCGCCGCTGCTTCTGCTCGTTTTGCAGATACAAGAGTCCCTTGTTCACTGATATTGTTATATTGGCTCTTTTCAGCTCTTGATACTGTTGATCCATATATTGACTTTGCGTCCTCTCGTTGCAATAATAGACGGAGTGATTCTTTTACAGCTTGTGCATCAAACTCCTTATCCACATCTGCATAACGCCTTTTCAAAAGTACAATGATCTCAGTGGAGACAGAACTGCAGTTGTCCATTTTTCTCCTTAGATCCTGAGATGGTGTGGTCAGTGCACGCAATGCTAAATAGTCTTGTTTTAACTCTGACTCACAATTTTCAACCTTTTGAATCATGTTGCCCAACTCAGCTTTAGCGCAGTGTACTTTCAGTTTGGACCTTACGAGTTGAACCTCTGCTTTAAAGTGCAAATATGTTGACATAAACTTTCTTTCTTTACTCATTATGTCATCCCTTTTAAGCTCTAACATTTTCTCAGTTAGGTGTCTATCTCTTTCTGAACGCCTCAATTCTGTTTCAACTTCTGATACGGGTTGGGGTTGACCTATTTTGTGTATTTCAAGATCTGCACAGATCTCACCTAAACGTGTTTCAAGTTGTTCTCTTTGTGCATCTTCAAGATCAGTCTGTAGTGTAGCTTCTAACTGAGCCTTTTCCCTTTCTAAAGCTTCAATAACTTCCTCCAAAACACGAGTGTCTGGAATACTTGGATCCATATCGAAGTATTATTTTACAGTAAATCTGAAATATTTCACAATGAAAATAAACAATCAGTGTCACAGCACAGAATGAACTTAAAACATATTCACAACCTTTTACTTTAACTCTTCTCTTCAATGTTCGTTTTCTTGGTATTATGGTTGATATATTAAACTCTGTAGATACAGTCTGACCTGGTATCCCAGAGACACTGTAGTTTACTGAAAACTTGCGTGGTGTTGAGCTGAAGCTTTAGGCCTTCTTCCATATTCAACTGGAAAGGCTGTAGAAGTTTGGGTGTCCAGCTTCTGCAGGATCCCAGAGGCTGACTTCCATGTGGGTCTTGTTCCCTCAGAGCATGGTCTCACCGAAGCCACCCCGCTCTCTCGTTGTTATGTCGCCGCTCTGTCGCCGACTGGCCTTCGCGTTGTTCCCTTGTTGTCAGCAGCATTAGACACGTGCTCCTTCACCGGCAGCATGCAGACCACATGGCACCAACGGGACACGTTTTTCACTATAACTGCTCCCAAAGGTTTTTTGTTTGAAACAGATAAAGCCACGCTCCAACTGATGTTTAGCCAGGATTTATTTTGTCACAGCAAGCACATTTTCTTAGCTGGACCTCCGACCAACCACCGTGAAAAACTACGGTGAAAGAACAAAACAAAAAATACATTTTGAAATTTATCACAACCAAAAATAATACCTCCACATTCTCACAAACACACATTACATACCGTGTGCGCCTTCTGTCCAAACATTTAGGAGTGGTTAGAGTCCATTTTCTTTAGTTTTACTCAGGGCTTTTGGAGCTTCTTCTCTCTGTGCCCGAGTCTGCAGCTTCTGAGCTTCTCTCTCTGCTAACTGAGCACGTGAGCACTGTATGCTAGTTTACACGCTCTCTCCTACCACTGGGTTGCATGTCATTTGCCGTCCACTAGATGGCAGCAGTAACGTAACACAGGTGTAAATCAACTCTTAGATGGGTATTACAATATATAAACAAACAAACAGTAAAAGAAAAACATTCTTTACTGCGACAGCTACAGTGGGTAGGACAGCACTGTGTATATCTGTGTTGTTTGAGGCTGGTTTTGTTGTATGGACATCATTGTATGTTAGAATGGATGGGTGTTAATGTTGATTTGTAAAAAATACAGTAAATTGTTTACTTGGGGTCTTAAAGGTGGTAATTTGTATAAAATTCACATGGGTGTATCTATGGAAAAGAGGAGATGGAATTAATAAGTGTTCACTTCTTCCTTCTCCCTTTCGAACAGTGTATAATGTTACTTTATTGCATTTGCCATTTGCTTGTATTTGGTATATTTTTGTGTTCGAAATAAACTATCTATCTATCTATCTATCTATTTATCCTGTTGGTGGTAAGCTCACTTTTTTTGAGCCTTTATACAGTGCTGTTCTGTGCTGGCTAACGTTTTTTTTTGCTAGTAGCTAGCGCTAGCACTAGCTAGTACCAACTGCTGAATCGCGCTTGTTTTCTCCTAAATATTCGCTTGTGAGAGCCAAACAATGAAATATGTTAATCCTGGTTAAAGTCCTGGTTTGTGTTTTGTGTTGCACTTTGGTCCTGCTGTGGCGTAACCCCCACAACAGACTGGGTCAGGCACAGCACTCGGCTAGAGCAATTAACAGAACAGTGAAATGTGTGTATTAATGTCTACAGGCAGCCCCGCTTCTTCTGGCTTTTTCCGGCTCAGTACTGTGATGTTAATGTGCCATTCATGCATTGTTCATGCTTCCTGCCCTTACTGTGATCCAATGACTGATAACAATATGTAGATGTGCCTTGTAACCTCTTTTGTCCTACAGTTCCGGAGCTGAGGTGAATTACGGCCAGCAATCTCCTTATTGTTATGTGTGTCTCTCAAATGCAAATGCCCATACCTACTGCTGTGAATGCCTTTCATGTATTGTCTGTAGTTGGGTATATAAGCTGCATTATTCTGTAACCCTCTCTCTCACTCTGACGACTGCTCATCTGCACACTTTGTGGAGAGCCTCCGGGCTCGCTCATGGAGCGAGCTCCGTGACGGCGGTATGATAATAAACCTACTTAAAACCTCACTTCGCTGCCTTATTTTTCATGCCGCCGCACTGTGTTTCCACATGCCAGGGGTTAGCCTCCCTATTTGATACTGGCGAAATGGACCACAGGAGCCGAAATCTCGTCATATTAAAATTGCTTTTTCAAACCAGTGATTTATAAAGTCATTCATATAATTTTCTAAAGCGTCAGAATAGACCCACACACCTATTCTGTGGATCCTGCAGACAGTGCTTGTCAGGGAAACGAAGCATTTTTGTCACATCCCTCCAGTCACTCATTTCAGAAAGATAAATCCGTATATTATATAGATTCATTACACAGCCAGTGATATATTTGAAGCGTTTATTTATTTTAATTTTGCTGATTACGGCTTACAGCCCCTGAAAACCCCAAATTCTATATTGCAAAAACTTGGAATATTACATAAAATTAACTTTAAAAAATAGTTTTTAAATATAAATGTTGGCCGCTGAGGTGTTGGTTAATATGGGCTGTAGCCGTAATCATCAATATTAAAATAAACACTTTCAATATATCACTGTTCCTGTAATGAATCTATATATGGGTTTCACTTTCTGAAATGAGTGACAAAAATATTGAATTTTTTCATGGTATTCTAATTTTTGAGATGTGCCTGTATATGTATTAAACTTGCTTGAAACTAACCAACATCCATTTCTGTCGTTCATCTAGGCAGGAGGAAATCAGCCGCCCCACAACCCACCTCGCCACTGTGGAAAGTACTGAAATCCTTTGCTTTTATAGGTAAAGTGTCAAAAGCACAATTTCCACTTAATATAAAAGGGACTGAACTGAGATTTATTTGATTGTGTGAATATGGCACATCAACTGTAAAATAAACCGCTTGTTAATGTATTTATTTTTTTGTCAGATCACTTGTGTGATCCTTTGTGAGTTATGTTCATAACTGTATGTTTTGGCGAATGTGAGATGTTCAGTCGTCAATATAATTTACTTTATATGTGTAGTTTATAGTCTATCATCAATAAACTCATGCAGTAACAGGACACATTACAAATAATTGAGACCCATTGTAGTGCTTCCTTTTATATTTTAGCAATGCTAGTACAAAACACCGCCCACACATGAAGCCAGGGCAAGAAGAGACACTTTTACAGACAAGACAAACTTTTATTGTTAAAAACTTCATATTTTGACTGAGCAACTCCATACTTGGTGATTCACAGCATCAGTTAAAGTACTAGATTCCATTCAAGTGAATGTATTAATTCATTCTGATTGCTGAGGCCACAGTAAAAACAGATGATTTTAAATGTAACGCAGCCCTTGTAAAATCTACCGAAGCACAGCTACATGAAAATTGTGGTTAAATACAACAACGAAGTACTTTATTGTCACATTCAAATTGTAATCCCTCCTGTTTTGTTTTTCTTTTGAATTCTTGGATGGAATATGGTGGGCAATATAAGCTGCGGCTTCAGCCATCACCCATTTCAGATAACCTATGTTGAACTGTATAATCAGAGGAGTTATTGTTTAATTTGACCTTGTTAGATTTTTTCCCCTTTGTTATATTATTCTATTTTCTTTTAATCTTTACCTTTAATCATTCTGAAATAAAGATTCATTCATTAATTCACATTCCACCACTGGCTTTTGGCAACAAGTGTATTTCCCAAATATGTTTTAAACTTGCTTTAACTAACCACCACCCATTTGTCTTTTGTCTAGGCAAGACGGAAACTGTCACCCCAACTGGACCTTGCTTCAATATTTACAGAGATGCAGGCTGAAGATCTGCTGGACCAGGACCAGTACCAGGGGCCGATCCAGTTGCTTCTCAGTGAGGCAGCGTGGCAGCCGTGTATGACCCATTCCAGTTTTATTCTTTTTTACAGTTTGAATTTTGCACATTCTGAATAATCTGGAATTTGCTGCTGATTGTAATAAAGAATTTAGTGACTTAAGTGTTTGCATCATGATTTTCCATTTTGTCTGTTAAGACACCGGTGGGAAAAGAGTCAACTGTACAAAGGATTTATCTGTGACCTTGAAAATAATGGCTCATTTTTAAGAAAAAAGTAACCAAAACAATTATTTTATTAACTGAAGACTGTATTGTTGGATGTACATGGAGGAATTCTGGGTCATATTAGCATCTGCTCTTCATCATAATGGGTTTGGGCGGGGGTGTTTAATCATGTGCTACGGAGGGCCAAGACCCTGCAGGCTTTACCTCCAACCAGTGTCTTCAACAGCAGATTCCACTGAACTTCTTCCACTGACTGATCAGTGAGAACACCTGCTGAAGAGACTGGGTAGAAGAGAGAACCTGCAGGGTCTTGGCCCCCCATGACACCTGATTGGAAGCCCCCGGATTAGGTTTAATGGGATTTAACATTTAACACAAACTGCTTTATGGTTCATAATTTTGTCGACAGACTTACACCAAACCAAAAGTGATTTCTCAAACTGCTGGATTGTTCTTAGACAGCTTTTCCAATCTTTCAATATTTAATTTGTGCCACATGGTGGTAACCTTCACATATATAAAAAAGAGACATCTGCAAAAACTTAAGAGGTTTATTGTCAGTGCAATTCCCAGTGCAATACTACATGAATGCATATCTAGTACATTGTTGATGCAGAGAATATATATTTCTACAGTACATGTAGTCTAGTAATTCAATTATTTTCCATGTAACCTTATGACTGCATTATTTTAATTGCCTTTAATCCTAGATCAAGTTTGTTTTGGCCTATAATACATCATAACTATAAAATATATCTTATTATACGTAACTCAGTACTGTTTACTTTTTGAATACATATTTTGTGGCTAATATAGTTATTAAACTGGCGATAAAGTTGTGTCAGCTGATCATTTTTTTCTATGACCACACCTCAGACTGCTATAGAAGCAGGTACGTCTATGATGTCTGAACTCCATGATTTTCACGCAGAGCACAGCAATTTGTTGTACAGGAAATACAGTGATCCCTCACTTATCGCGGTTAATGGGTTCCAGAACCGACCGCGAAAAGTGAAAAACCGCGAAGTAGCATCACCCCAATGACGTCATCCATAAACAATACGTACGTTCATTCTCTCACTCTCATATGATACGTGTGTGTGTGTGTACGTGTACATACATACGTAGATGTAAACAAAGTGTACATAAATATGTTTTTAGAACTCTTTTATTCTTATAACAAGATACGTAACTCAAGATGAAAATGATTTACTGCACAGGTTAATGAGAGCTTTACTGCTCCTCAGGTGACGCCTCATCGTGAGGTGCTGGAGGCGCAGGATCATCGAGGGCAGCTTCCGATAGAGCTGAAGCTGCAGGAGGCGGCGTAGTGCCTCGACGGGAAGACTATTTCGCACAAAATGGCACAAGAGAACAGCAAAAAGTTCCACGCGGCGAGACTAAGTAACACGAGAGATAAAAAGCAATGAATGCGGTCTTTCTTCCCTTCATGGGTGCTCGGCAGGAAGAGGAGGTGGGTGAGACGTCTCGGCCAATCAGCTTGCGGGGTGAAACGTCTCGGCCAATCAGCTTGCGAGATTTCCGAGCCCAGCCAACACGACAACAGCGAACAGAGAGTTGTGCTGCTCTCCGTGTTGACACGTGATGGTCTAATGTAGTCTCCCTGCCTTCTGCTAGCGCCCGCCCATTATTTCTCAATTTTGAATTTTTGATGAATATTTTTGAAAAATCCGCGATGCATTGAGGGCGCGAAAGGTGAAGCGCGAAGTAGTGAGGGATCACTGTAAACATTTCTACAGACATTCTTAAGCTCTATAACCACTGATCGTTGGTGAAGCTGTGCTGACATTAGTGACAGGCTGATGACAGTGAGAGGCTGTGCTGAGCCAGACCGACCGTTTGAAGAGGTAATTTCTCAACAACAGAGCCATCTGAAACACACACACACAGCATACATATTTTAGTACCTAACTTGCAGACATTACAGTGTAGCACGACGTACTTACAGCAAACTAGCATTAGCAACCATTAGTTTACCGTCATATATGACCTAGTTTGTATCCTCATGTCTTCGGCTCTCCCAGAAGCTGCAGAACTATTCCAGAGTGTTTCGTCTCGCTGCCTGTACCCTTATCTGGCGGTCCTTTTTGGTATTTATGGCGAAAAAAGCCACAGACCGAGGAGTCGCCTTGTAGAGCAGCCATGTTATGTTTGCTTGGGTCGCGCGCTTCCCGTCATGAGAGTGTGGCGCCGCCTTGCTGTTTAAGAAATCCCACCCACCGGCGGCGTGTCTGCAGTAATGTTGAAAAGCAATCGAGGGAGAATCGAGTCGCGGAGAAACGAGTCGTGTTCTCAGATCAAGGCTGAGCAGGGCTCATGGAAAAGAGCCATATGTGCATTGTGGTGCTTGCAGCGTAAATCTAATTACACAGGCTGGCTGCATGTCCTCCCCACTGATTCGGGACTGCCTTTCTTGGGTCCACCAGTTAGGTGTCCCCTTTGGCCAATCAGGCAAGTTCAAGAGCATGTTTGAAAACATTGCTACGTGTGAAGATTTGAGCAGATATTAACAAGCCTAGAGGAGATGGCAGAAAGCACATCCAGGACAGGTTCAACTGCGAGTGACTTATTTGAACACTTCAGTAAAGGCAAGACTGTGTTGGACCTCACACTTGCCGCTGCTGTTGTTGGAGAGTTGGAATGCCCTAACATTTCTCTACAAAAGAAAATCCAGACTGTGTCAGGTATGCAGGCTGCAGTTAACTGTGTGAGGTCTTCTCTTAAGGGAAAGGGAAATGACAAGACCTACCATGCACTATATGAGAAAGCTACAATATTGGTTGACTCCATTGAAGCCACTGAATCTACTGAGTTGAAACATCCAAGATGCTTTGCTGGGAAACCAATAGATTACTGCAGGGCAGAGTTCTTTAAAGTGCTGGACAGTGTGGAGGTTCAATTTGGTGAGCGCTTTGACCAGGAGACTCTAAAGCTTCTGCAAAAGGTGGAGAATGCACTCCTCACTGGGGAATTAGATGACTCTCTAGATCAGTACCCTGAGCTGAGCAAACCTTCTGTCTCCATGCAGTTGCCCATCTTTCACAACAAATACCCCTGTAGCAGCAGTGTAGCGGCAGCAGAGATTCTCAGGGTGCTGCTAGTGGAGTTGAAGGGATTGTTCGATCAAGTGGAGGTACTCATCAGAATCTTGTTGGTAGTGCTAGTGTCTCCATGTGAAGTTGAGAGGAGTTTTAGTGCACTGCGCAGACTTAAGAATTGGCTTTGGGCTACTATGGTCCAAAACAGGCAGAACAATGTGGTTGTCTGTAATGTCCATAAGGAGAGACTGGACAAAGTGGATATAAAAATGATCTGCCAGGAGTTTGTTGGATCCAGTGACACCAGAAGAAAAACATTTGGATCTTTTGTTTAGAGAGACGGAGACCAATTTGTTGTGAAATGGTGTTCCAAAGAGTGTGCAAGATAGTTTCCCCCTCCATTAGGAGCAAAAGAGTGCATTTACTTCAAGATACTTTACCCATTTCCTGTACAATTGCTACTATATGGTAAACAGCCAAATAAATAGTAAAATGTTGCAAATGTAATAAATATACATACAGACGTGGACAAAATTGTTGGCACCCCTCTGTTAATGAAAGAAAAACCCACAATGGTCACAGAAATAACTTGAATCTGACAAAAGTGGTAATAAATAAAAATTATATGAAACTTAACCAATGAAAATCAGACAATGCTTTTGAATTGTGGTTCAACAGAATTGTGGTTCAACAGCCCAGGGAAGTCTGGGCTTCTCTGCTTGATCTGCTGCCTCCGCGACCCGGACCTCCTGAAAAGTGGTAGAAGATGGATGGATGGATGGATGGTTCAACAGAATTATCTTAAAAAAACAAACTCATGAAACAGGCCTGGACAAAAATAATGGTATCCTTAACTTAATAGGATTTAGATCAGGGCTCATAGAAGGCCACTTTAGAATTGTCCAATGTTTGGCTCTTAGCCATTCTTGGGTGTTTTTAGCTGTGTGTTTTGGGTCATTATCCTGTTGCAAGACCCATGACCTGTGACTGAGACCAAGCTGTCTGACACTGGGCAGCACATTTCTCTCTAGAATGCCTTGATAGTCTTGAGATTTCATTGTACCCTGCACAGATTCAAGACACCCTGTGCCAGATGCAGCAAAGCAGCCCCACAACATAACAGAACCTCCTCCATGTTTCACAGTAGGGACAGTGTTCTTTTCTTGGTATGCTTCATTTTTGCGTCTGTGAACATAGAGCTGATGTGCCTTGCCAAAAAGTTGCAGTTTTGTCTCGTCTGTCCATAGGACATTCTCCCAGAAGCTTTGCAGCTTGTCAACATGCAGTTTGGCAAATTCCAGTCTGGCTTTTTTATGATTTGTTTTCAACAGTGGTGTCCTCCTTGGTCGTCTCCCATGAAGTCCACTTTGGCTCACACAGCGACGGATGGTGCAATCTGACACTGATGTACCTTGACCTTGGAGTTCACCATGAATGTGTTTACAGGTTGTTCTGGGCTCTTTTGTTACCATTCGTATTATCCGTCTCCTCCTGCGGCCATGTCCAGGGAGGTTGGCTACAGTCCCGTGGATCTTAAATTTCTGAATATGTGCAACTGTAGCCACAGGAACATCAAGCTGCTTGGAGATGGTCTTATAGCCTTTACCTTTAACATGCTTGTCTATAATTTTTTTTCTAATCTCCTGAGACAACTCTCTCCTTTGCTTCCTCTGGTCCATGTTTAGTGTGGTACACACCATGTCACCAAACAGCACAGTGACTACTTGTCACCCTTTTAAATAGGCCGACTGACTTATTACAAGTTTGTAGACACCTGTGATGTTAATTAGAGGACACATCTTGGTTGAACATGTCCCTATGGTCACATTATTTTCAATTTTTTCTAGGGGTACCATCATTTTTGTCCAGGCCTGTTTCATGAGTTTGTTTTTTAAAGTAATTCTGTTGAACCACAATTCAAAACCATTGTCTGATTTTCATTGGTTATTTTTCATAGAATTTTTATTTATTACCACTTTTGTCAGATTCAAGTTATTTCTGTGACCATTGCGGGTTTTTCTTTCATTAACAGAGGGGTACCAACAATTTTGTCCAAGGCTGTAGATGATCCTTTAGATAGTTAGGAGGATGTGTTTAAGTGCACATTCCCTCATTGCAGACACAAACTGTTTTCTCATCTGGCATCAATGATAATGGAAAATCATCAGGATAAAAAAAGGAGTGGGACATTTCTGTTTATATTGTAAATAATACATTTTGTATGATAGAGTAATATTTTCAGCATTTTTTGCGGTAGAAAAGTGGTTCAAATACACTGTTGCCCATAAAGTTTGTGTATTTTTGTTCATTTTTTCTAGATTTTGCTGCCAATTGTGTTTGTTTTCTTTGCTTATTTTGATGCATTTTTGTCTATATTTGTTCATTTCTTCAGTCATGAGTCTTTTTGCCTCCACAAAAAAAATATAAGTAATAATTGATGGGTATTAATCATGATTACTGTAAATTAAGCAACAGTATCACTATGATTAATCAGATTAAAAATTGTTATTGTTTGACAGCTTTAGTTTTAAGACATATCAAGATTTTGTTTTGTTGTTGCTTGTTAATAAATACATATTTTTGAAGAATAGTTTGATGTACTTTAGTTATTCATTAAGGTATTTCTTCTAGTTTTAGAACTAATTTTGAGCTTTTAATTCTTGTAAAGCCACTGTGGTGGGGATCAGACCAGTGTTCATGGTAAGCAAAGACATTTTGTCGGTGTAATTGACACCGACCACTCGATACAACTTTTGGTATTGCTGGTTGATCGGTTTCCTCCCACACGCCAAAAACATGCAAGTTAGGTTAATTGGCATCAAACTGGGGATTCTAAATTGTCCTTAGGTATGACTGTGAGAGTGAATGGTTGTCTGTCTCTCTGTGTTGGCCCTGCGATGGACTGGCAATCTGTCCAGGGTGTACCCTGCCTCTCGCCCAAAGATGCTGGGATAGGCTCCAGCTCCCCCGCGACCCGAAAAGGACTAAGCGGAAGAATATGTATGGATGGATGGATGGTTGATCGTGTAAAAACCTGTAGACAGGTAGGATATGGACTAATAAGGCACAATGACATAATTATCTAATATCATTATACAAGATATTTGAAAAAAGTATCAGACAACACAGCAAAAATAGCATTTTTTTATGTCCCCCTCAAAAATTAAGCTCCCACATTTTCATGTTTATTGTCCCTCCCAACAGTGAAATGGGATTTTCGCCCCTGGCAGCAACCCTAAGCACACAGCCAAGATATCAAAGGAGTGGCTTCAGGACAACTCCGTGAATGTCCTTGAGTGGCCCAGCCAGAGCCCAGACTTGAATCCAATTGAACATTTCTGGAGAGATCTGAAAATGGCTGTGCACCGACGCTTCACATCCATCCTGATGGAGCTTGAGAGATGCTGCAAAGAGGAATGAGTGAAACTGCCCAAAGATAGGCGTGTGTCAAGAATCTGAAACCTCAAAAGACTGTATATTAGTTTGTTTCCTCAATAAAGATTCAAGACACAGAATATTCTTTCATGAGTTTTACTTGCTGCAAGGAGCACAGGCAATGGATAACATTCAGCCATGCACTGAGGCAGTCTCAGTGTTTGGGCATTTTTATACACTATTGGTTGAACATCTGTTATACACTCCCACACTACCCCCACAAGGTCATACTGACATTTAGACTACAGAGCGTACAGCACAGTCAAAATAACAGAAACTTACTCCCTGTGCATTTTTCACAGGACAAAACAAGTCGAGCAATCATTATTTTCTTCAAACAGTCACAGAACTATTTTTTCATCATGAAGGTTAATATTTGCACGTACACAGTTTCATCCCATGAGACAGCTTCATTCTCACACGCTAAGCACATTTTAATCTGCACATAAGCAACACTCAGTAATCTTCTCATTATCTAAACACAAAAAGGAAACAGTGTACAATGAAACAGTTTTTATAATACACTCAAACTTATGTCATATAGAAATGATAATATGTATGTACAATTTCCCAACAATTTCTTAACACAATATGCATAGATGAGTATATAGCATACTCTTGATTATATAAAATGATAAAACAAAATCTTCTACAGCGTGCCAAGCTTGTGGCATCATATTCATAAAGACTTGACGCTGTAATTGCTGCCAAAAGTGCATCAACAAAGTACTGAGCAAAGGCTGTGAATACTTATACATGTGATTTCTTAGTTTTTTATTTTTAAACTTAAATTAAACTTTTTTCAGATTGTCATTATGGGGTATTGTGTGTAGAATTTTGAGGAAAAAATGAATTTAATCCAGTTTGAAATAAGGCTGTAACATAATGTGGAAAAAGTGAAGCGCTGTGGATACTTTCCAGATCCACTGTATGTAGGTGAAATTCTTTCCCATTCTTGCTTGATGTACGACTTCAGTTGCTCAACAGTCCAGGATCTCTGTTGTCATATTTTGTGCTTCATAATGCTCCACACATTTTCAATGGGAGACGGGTCTGGACTACAAGCAGGCCAGTCTAGTACCCATACTCTTTCACTATGAAGCCACGCTGTTGTAGCACATGCAGAATGTGGCTTGGCATTATCTTGCTGAAATAAGTAGAGACGTCCCTGGAATAAGTAGGGACGTCCCTGAAAAAGACGTTGCTTGGATAGAAGCATATGTTGCTCCAAAACCTGTATGTACGTTCAGCATTAATGGTGCCTTCACAGATGTGCAAGTTACCCATGCCATGGGCACTGACACACCCCCATACCATCACAGATGTTGGCTTTTGAACTTAATGCTGATAACAATCTGTATGGTCCTTTTCCTCTTTAGCCCAGAGGACACAACGCCCATGATTTCCAAAAACAGTCTGAAATGTGGACTTATCAGACCACAGCACACTTTTCCACTTTGCATCAGTCCATCTCAGATGAGCTCAGGCCCAGAGCAACCAGCAGTGTTTCTGGGTGTTGTTGATTCAAAGATTCAAAGATTTTTATTTGTCAATACTTCTATACGTACAGTACAGGACATACAGGAGAACTGAAATGCTGTTTCTCGCTCCCTTAGTGATGTGCGTAATATATAAGAAAAGAAGGAATAAGGATGAAAAACAACAGCAGTCTATGTACAGTAATGCTACCTGTAGTGCAAATACAGATAAATGATAAAACCCAGCAATCCTATATACAGAAAAAGTGGAGCCATAATACCCATAACTGCAAGTTCAAGGTGGTAGTGTAGGTGCAGACAGTGACAGGTTGGACTGCTCATCAATCAGTCAATCAACTTAATTTATAAAGCAGTTTGAAAAGCAACACCCACAACACAAAGTGCTATACAACAAGAATGCGCATGAAAACATTAACGCAAGGAGCAGGACACTAACACAAATACAATATAAAACTCAGCACAAGCAGAAACCACAGTCAACAGAAGCATCCATCCATCCATCCATCTTCTGCCGCTTAATCCTTTCGGGTCGCGGGGGGGCTGGAGCCTATCCCAGCATCTTTGGGCGAGAGGCAGGGTACACCCTGGACAGATCGCCAGTCCATCGCAGGGCCAACACAGAGAGACAGACAACCATTCACTCTCACATCCACACCTAAGGACAATTTAGAATCCCCAGTTGATGCCAATTAACCTAACCTGCATGTCTTTGGCATGTGGGAGGAAACCGGAGTACCCGGAGTAAACCCACGCAGACACGGGGAGAACATGCAAACTCCACACAGAAGGGTCACTGATGGTCTGGGGGTGGGATCAAACCCACGATGGTCAAGGGTGGAATCGATCCCATGACCTTCTTACTGTGCTGCCACTGTGCTAACCACTGTGCCACCGTGCTGCCAACAGAAGCAATAAAAGGTAAAATAAGTAAATAAAAAACAAATGTTAGAAAAAACCTTCAGTCAAAAACCAGGCTGGATCAGAGTTTCAGCAAACTTAATTACACTGGCCAGTGGAGAACAATACAAAAATAGTCTCAGAGCCTATTTGTGTATCATTCTGCCTCAAACACACATCACTCAGTTCTTTAAGCCCTCCGTTATCTGAGGGTTGGAGAGGCAAATTGTCCATCATGATTGGTCCAGTGCATCTGGTCAAAACTTCGTGTACAGATTATCTTTTCTCAGGAACCATGACGCTTACTCTGTACCAGTCACACGGAAGCCACACAGGCTGGACTAAAAACAAGATGATAACTAGTGCTGCTGTAACCTTGACACTTTTACACAGACTGAGGCAGACTCTGAGTCAAGACAAATCACAAATAAAAGACAAATATGAAAATTTTCGATCAATAAATAAATGAAAATTCATTTCATTCAATAAAATCAATGTCTCACACTGGTTTCAAGGCCAGGGAGTAAAAGTGTGTTTTAAGATGGGTTTTAAAAATGACAGTCAAGGTGCTTGTCTGATGTTCAGAGGTGCAGTGCATCCGGAAAGTCTTCACAGCGTTTCACTTTTTCCACATTTTGTGATGTTACAGCCTTATTCCAAAAGGGATTAAATTAATTTTTTTCCTCAAAATTCTATACACAATATCCCATAATGACAACATGAAAAAAGTTGTTTGCAAATTTAGTAAAAATAAGAAAGCTAAGAAATAAGTATACATAGAAATAAGAAATAAGAAAATACATAGAAATAAGTGTACATAAGTATTCACAGCCTTTGCCACGAAGCTCAGAATTGAGCTCAGGTGCATCCTGTTTCCACTGATCATCTTTGAGATGTTTCTACAACTTAATTGGAGTCCAGCTGTGGTAAATTCAGTTGATTGGACATGATGTCCTGTATAAGGTCCCACAGTTGACAGTGCATGTGTAATGGGTCCCCTTTTTGGGCACCCTTAAACAGCTGTGATCAGGGACACCAGTGTATACGTGTGGGCGGCATATGGACCACGATGACACCAGACTGATGTTTCCCACAATTTATTTGCTCCTGTTGGAGAAATAAAACAATACACATCACTCTTCGTCTGTACCTCGATCCCACACAGGCTCCCCCAGCAAAGCAACGCGGTACTGTGTGGGAAAGGGAGCTCTAAAATAATTTCACAATACATAAAATAAATCACATTACAAATGAGAAAATTTACCAAAAACAGACATACCTGTTGGAGAAATAAAACAATACACATCACTCTTCATCTGTACCTCGATCCCACACAGGCTCCAACATTTACAAAGATATAAGTTACACAACGGCACAAGCTGCCAGAGTCACCATAGAGCTTATATTGGCGCGCAATTCTAAAATGGCGACTAGTGGACTTCTAAGGTGTGCCAAAAACATCCATAAAACTCTTATTTACAATATAAACAACGAAAAATATACTACAGTAGCATGTCAAATTAACAAGGAACAATTACAAACCAAGGTTGCAGTTTAAATGATAAAACTGATGAACAAAACAGTCATTTAATGCCAGCAACGTTTTAACCACGACTTACCCCCAGCAAAGCAACGCGGTACTGTGGGGGAAAGGAGGAACTACTGGAGCCTCGGAGGTACAGGAAGAGCGGATGTGGGCAGTGCACCGCCAAAATAAAAGCACTCAAGTAAACAAAATTCACATTAATATAAAGGAAAACATGGCGGTGCGGTGGTGCAGTGGTTAGCACTGCGCCAGCACAGCAACTCACCCTTGGCCATGGGAGCTCTGGTTCAATCCCAGCCCCTGACCAACAGTGATCTGTGTGGAGTTTGCATGTTCTCCCCGTATCTGCGTGGGTTTATTCCGGGATTTCTCCGGTTTCCTCCCACAAGCCAAAAACATGCAGGTTAGGTTAATTGGAGACTCTAAAGTGGCCCTAGGTGTGAATGGTTAAGGGATAGCATCGTATCGTGGCTGCTTCCTCCATCCAGGTGGATGCCCTCAATTTCCCCTCTGGGGATCAATAACGTATACAAAATTAATATATATATATATATATATATATATATATATATATATATATATATATATATATATATATATATATATATATATACTGTATATACTGTATATACTGTATATATATATATATATATATATATATATATATATATATATATATATATATATATATATATATATATATATATATATATATACTGTATATACAGTATATATAAAGGAAAACATGACTGAGAAAAGGAATGTTTAAGGTGCATTTTCGACTCCGTTACACATAGCAGCGCACAAACCAAGCATGAAGTCAAAGGAATTGTCTGTAGACCTCCGAGACAGGATTGTCTCGAGGCACAAATCTGGGGAAGGGTACAGAAAGATTTCGGCTGCTTTGAAGGTCTCAATGAGTACAGTGACAGTGACCTCCATCATCCATAAATGGAAGAAGTTTGGAACCACCAGGACTCCTCCTAGAGCTGGCCAGCCATCTAAACTGAGCAATCAGGGAAGAACGGCCTTAGTCAGGGAGGTGATCAAGAACCAGATGGTCACTCTGTCAGAGCTCCAGCATTCCTCTGTGGAGAGAGGAGAACCTTGCAGAAGGACAACCATCTCTGCAGCAATCCACTAATCAGGCCTGTATGGTAGAGTGGCCAGACAAGAAGCTATTCCTTAATAAAAGGCACATGGCAGCCCACCTGGAGTTTGCCAAAAGGCACCTGAAGGACTCTCAGACCATGAGAAACAAAATTCTCTGGTCTGATGAGACAAAGATTGAACTCTTTGGTGTGGATGTCAGATGTCATGTTTGGAGAAAACCAGGCACTGCTTATAACCACGCCAATGGTGGTGGCAGCATCATGCTGTGGGGATGTTTTTCAGTGAAAGGAACTGGGAAACTAGTCAGGAAAGAGGGAAAGATTAATGCAGCAATATACAGAGGCATCCTGAATGAAAACCTGCTCCAGAGCACTCTTGACCTCAGACTGAGGTGACGGTTCATCTTTCAGCAGGACAACAACCCTAAGCACACAGCCAAGATATCAAAGGAGTGGCTTCAGGACAACTCTGTGAATGTCCTTGAGTGGCCCAGCCAGAGCCCAGATTGAATCCAACTGCACATCTCTGGCGCGATCTGAAAATGGCTGTGCACCAACGCTTCCCATCCAACCTGATGGAGCTTGAGAGGTGCTGCAAAGAGGAATGGGAGAAACTGCCCAAAGATACAGTGGGGTAAAAAAGTATTTAGTCAGCCACCAATTGTGCAAGTTCTCCCACTTAAAAGATGAGAGAGGTCTCCAATTTTCATCATAGGTATACTTCAACTATGAGAGACAAAATGAGAAAAAAAAATCCAGAAAATCACATTGAAGGATTTTTAAAGAATTTATTTGCAAATTATAAGATAAGATAAGATAAGATAAGATAACCCTTTATTAGTCCCACAATGGGGAAATTCCAGGATTGCAACAGCACAGGGACAGCAACACTCAGAGCAGCAATCAAGAAGACAAGAAAAACCAGAGCAGCGAATATACATATGTACATATAAATATAAGATAAGATAAGCCTTTATTAGTCCCACAGTGGGGAAATTCCAGGATTGCAACAGCACAGGGATAGCAACACTCAGAGCAACAATCAGAAGGAAAGAAAAAAACAAGAGCAGCTAGTATACATATGTACATATTACTATAAATATATATATATATATATATAGACACACAGTGCGGAGCATTGTGGTTGGTGGATGTGCAGCAGAAAGTCTAAGCTCTCTCTCCGCGGATGCGGCGGGCCAGCTGGATGTCTTTGGGCATGATGGTGACCCTCTTGGCGTGGATGGTGCACAGGTTGGTGTCCTCGAAGAGACCCACCAGGTAGGCCTCGCTGGCCTCCTGCAGAGCCATGACGGCGGAGCTCTGGAAGCGCAGGTCGGTCTTGAAGTCCTGAGCGATTATGGTGGAAAATAAGTATTTGGTCAATAACAAAAGTTCATCTCAATACTTTGTTATATACAGTGGGGCAAAAAAGTATTTAGTCAGCCACCAATTGTACAAGTTCTCCCACTTAAAAGATGAGAGAGGTCTCCAATTTCCATCATAGGTATACCTCAACTATGAGAGACAAAATGAGAAAAAAAAAATCCAGAAAATCACATTGAAGGATTTTTAATGAATTAATTGGTAAATTCCTCGGTAAAATAAGTATTTGGTCAATAACAAAAGTTCATCTCACTACTTTGTTATGTACCCTTCGTTGGCAATGACAGAGGTCAAACGTTTTCTGTAAGTCTTCACAAGGTTTTCACACACTGTTGCTGGTATTTTGGCCCATTCCTCCATGCAGATCTCCTCTAGAGCAGTGATGTTTTGGGGATGTCGCTGGGCAACACGGACTTTCAACTCCCTCCAGAGATTTTCTATGGGGTTGAGATCTGGAGACTGGCTGGGCCACTCCAGGACCTTGAAATGCTTCTTACGAAGCCACTCCTTCGTTGCCCGGGCGGTGTGTTTGGGATCATTGTCATGCTGAAAGACCCAGTCACGTTTCATCTTCAATGCCCTTGCTGATGGAAGGAGGTTTTCACTCAAAATCTCACGATACATGGCCCCATTCATTCTTTCCTTTACATGGATCAGTCGTCCTGGTCCCTTTGCAGAAAAACAGCCCCAAAGCATGATGTTTTCACCCCCATGCTTCACAGTAGGTATGGTGTTCTTTCTCCTCCAAACACGACAAGTTGAGTTTTTACCAAAAAGTTCTATTTTGACTTCCGGTTATGGCTGCCACGTAGGACGGACGTGTCTCGCTCTGCTCTGCTCCTGGAGAAAAAAATCGGCAAATAACTCTCTCATTTGGGACAGAATGTATCCCAGCATTTGGGCGAGGATATGTCGGCGAAGCCTAAGGCTGGAAAACCAGGAAAAGGAAAAAGCGAGCCGCCGAAACAGTCCAAATTAACGGACTTTCAGGTCTGTGACGCAGCAAACAAAACTCCATATATGGCGGAGGAGGCTGGCAACGGTGCGATTTCTGCGGGGAATGGCGCAGATGCGCTGATGGCTGCCATGAGTTCAATGAGAGCGGACTTTTCCTCTAGATTTGATGGGATTATGACAGCGTTGGAAGGAATAAGAAAGGAATTGGGTGACTGTGTAGAACGAACGGCGCAGATGGAGCTCCGTCTCGCTAGTGCTGAAGATGACGTCACCCGTCTTCAATTAAAGGTGCGCACTTTGGAAAAAAAAAATAAATCTCTGGAAGATAATATTTTGGATTTGGAATCTCGGTCGAGACAGAATAATTTGAGGCTGGTGGGTCTTCCAGAGGAATCAGAAGGTCGGGACGTATGTTCCTTTCTGGAAAAGTGGATTCCGGAGGTGCTGGGCAGCGAGGAGTTGCAATCAGCAGTGGTTCTGGAAAAAGCACATCGTATTGGCCCACGGAGAGATAAGGGACCGCCGAGGACCTTAATTATGAAGTTTCTTAGCAACAGAGACAGGATGAAGATCTTCAACGCTGCACGTGCTAAAGGAGAGATTAAACACCAGGACCAGCAGGTGCGGTTCTACCCAGATTTGGCCACAGGAATCCAGCAATTGAGGAAGCAGTTTGATCCCGTACGTAAGGAGCTGCGCAACCTTGGGATTCGTCATGGTGTAATCTATCCTGCGAGACTGCTGACCACGTATGAGGGCAGAACCCACATCTTCAAGACCCCAGAGGAGGCGCAGGAGTTCATCAAGAAGATCAAAGAAGAAGAAGAGACTGGTGGGAGCTAAGCATGAACAAAATATAAGGTAGAATAATTAAGCATTTGCACAGGCATCTGACTGACTTGAAGTAAATAATAAGTTTACAAAATATAGATTGTATTATATATTAAAAAAACAAAAAAAAAAAAAAAAAAAAAAAACTATGATGTACAAAGTTGTTAAAAATTTTGGAGTTAAGTTGGAAAACTACAGAGGAGAGTTAATGTTACGTCATTAAAAGCAGTAGAGTTAGGGTGATTGGGAGGATGAAGGAGTGGCTTAGGCTGTTCCCCGTGGGTGTGGAACGGTCGATGGCTATATCGGGAGACAGAATTTTTCTTTTGATTTTGGGGGGTTTGCCACAAGTGTGGGAAGGGGAAATTTGTTTGTGTGTAGTTTGTAGGATGAATGTTCAACCACTCATGTTTTTGCTTCTCTGTATGAGCATGTTTACACTGCAAGGTAATCCCAAACTCTCTATTGATCATGGACCAAAGTGTTAATCTTAATTTAACTTCATGGAATTGCAGAGGTCTACAAAATTTAAAAAAACTTAAACAAGTTATGAATAAAATAAAGGACATGGGTTCAAGAATTGTGTTTTTACAAGAAACTCATCTGATAGAGGAGGATATTAAAAGAATTAGGAGTAGATGGCAGGGAAGTGTATTCACCTCTTCATTTTCATCCCGAGCCAGGGGAGTTATGACTCTCATACATAAATCAGTTCCTTTTCAAGTGAAAAATGTAATTGGAGACAAACTTGGAAGACATGTAATCATTCAAGGTTCTTTGCTATTAGAAAATATAAATCTTGTGAACTTATATGGTCCCAATATAGATGATCAGAAGTTCTTTGCTAATTTATTTCTCATCTTATCATCACTTACAGGGCAACATATAATAGCAGGGGATTTTAATTGTACATTGAATCCAGGTGTGGATAGATCAACAGGACTGGATTGTACGCACATTGGATGTAGGATGACTATTAATCATTTTATGAAAGAATTGAGATTGTTAGATATATGGAGAGAAATGAAACCACAAGTTAAAGCCTATTCTTGTTATTCCAGTACCTACAAGACATTCTCACGTATTGATTATTTTTTGATTTCCACAGAATTAAGGTCCAAGATTCAAAACTGCTTTTATGATAACATCGTGATCTCTGATCATGCACCCTGTTGTCTAATATATGTAGATAAAAAATTGACAAAGGAATCAGGTAGATGGCAATTTCAGCATAAATGGCTTCAGGATGAGGAATTTGTCAAGTATATAGAAAAACAGATAGACGAGTTCTTTGACATCAATACTACACAAACATCAGCATGTGTAAAGTGGGAGGCTTTCAAAGCTTTTATTAGGGGACATATTATTAGTTATACAGGATCAAAATCTAAGAAGACTCGAGAGGAGAGAGCTAAATTGGAACATAAAATAAAAAATCTTCAGGAAAAAGTGTATGCAGGAAGTGACCCAAGGTTGGAGAATGAATTACTGATTTTGAGAGCTGAATACGACAAAAAATCAGCGAATAGAGCTGCCTCGAGTCTTCTAAGATTGAAACAATCTTTTTATGAACAAGGTGAAAAATCAGGAAAATTATTAGCATGGCAGATTAAACAATTGGAAATTAAAACACCAATTACCAGTATTATAAGTAATGGACAGGTAGTTATAGATCCTTTAGAAATTAATAGAGCCTTTAGAGATTACTATGAAAAATTATATGATACCAAAAATGAACCTGATTTAACAAAACTAAATGGGTTTTTGAACGAACTATCTATACCGTGTATTCCAAATGAAAACAGGGAGATATTGGAGTCTAAAATTAGTCAAGAAGAAGTTGGGCAAGCCATTGATAATATGAAATCAGGAAAAGTGCAGGACCAGATGGTCTTCCAGTTGACCTTTATAAAAAATTTAAGAATAAATTAATAAAACCTTTTTTGGAAATGGTTTTAGAAGCATTTCAAAATAATAATTTACCATCATACATAAATAATGCCTTAATTATACTGCTGCCAAAACCAGGTAAGCCCTCTAATAAATGTGAAAATATGAGACCAATAAGCCTATTAAACGCCGACCTTAAGATAATCTGTAAAATTTTAGCAAGACGAATACAAGAAATTTTACCAAATATTATTAATCGAGATCAGAATGGCTTTATAAAGGGTAGACAAGGCTTCCATAATGTAAGAAGACTATTTAATATTATTTATTTTAATAAAGAAGCACCGGATACAGCTCTCCTATCATTGGACGCCGAAAAGGCCTTTGATAGAGTTGAATGGCCCTTTCTTTTTGAAGTCCTACAAAGGTTTGGACTTGGAAATAATTTCATAAAATGGGTTCAAATAATATACAATAATGCTACAGCAGAAATCCTAACAAATAACAATATTTCAAAACCAATAAAAATCAATAGAGGATGTCGACAAGGCTGTCCACTTTCACCTTTACTGTTTACTATGGCAATTGAACCTTTAGCGATAGCGATACGTTTACATTCACAAATATATGGAATTAAAGTTGGACCAACAGAACATAAAATCTCCCTGTACGCCGATGATATAATTTTGTTTATGTCTAATCTAAAAAAATCAATTCCAACCTTGTTGAATTTAATAAAGAATTTTGGGGAAATATCAGGATATAAAATAAATAAAACTAAATCTTCAATATTAATGCTAAATGAGACCCAGAGAAATTACCCAGCCCCTGAGGTAAATCAATTCAATGTTGTAAATCAGTTTAAATATTTAGGAATCCAAATTATGCCTAAGCTAGAATCAGTCGCCAGTGTCAACTATGAAGCCTTAATGTCAGATATCAGTGAGTTAACTCAGAGATGGATGTCACTACCAATGTCGATGATCGGGAGAATCAATATACTTAAAAGTAATATTTTACCTAAAATACTTTATTTATTTCAATACATTCCCTTATCACCACCTTTAGATCTATTCTCAAGAATAAAAAAAAAGTTAGTGGAATTTATATGGAACAACAGGAGGGCTAGATTACGTTTGTCTTTATTATATTTACCATTTGATCGTGGAGGTCTGAAATGTCCAAATTTTATGTTGTATTATTGGTCGGCACAACTGAGGTCTATGACATATTATTTTTCATCAAATGATCTCCCTCACTGGACTGAAATGGAATCATACAATTTACCTTTACCTCTTCCCATATTCATATACTCAGATTCGGCAAAAAAATTACAAAAACAAGTTAAAAATCCATTTGTAAAGCATATGATCAAAATATGGTGTGAAGCTAAAAACTATTTAAAAGAACCACAGTTATTGTCACAATTTAGTCCAATATGGGGTAATCAATATTTTAAACCAGGGAGAGCGGATGCTGTATTTAAAGTATGGAATTTAAAAGGGATACAAAAGATTCAGGATTTATATTTGCCATGTGCAGACAACATAATGTCTTTTGAAGAGCTGAGGATCAAATTTAATCTCAATAGAACACATTTTTTTAAATATCTTCAACTTAGAAACTTTATTCGATCAAATCAAAATAAAGCTCTCACTCGACCTATTTATTCATCCTTGGAAAAAATGATGATGAAAGATAGTAAAAGAAAGGGTATTATTTCAGAGTTTTATAACTCATTGACACTATCTTCAAGTGAAAATTCACTGAAAAGATTAAACTACTGGAAAGAAGATCTGCAAATTGAAATTTCAGAGGAACAATGGGAATTGGCTTGTACAGAAGCTCAAACCAAATCAATAAATGCACGCCTTAAATTGATACATTTCAAATGGTTAATGCGGATGTATGTTACACCGGAGGAGTTAAATAGATATAACAAAAATATACCAGATACATGCACAAAATGCATGGAAAGTAAAGGAACCCTATTTCATTGTTTATGGGAATGTAGATTAATAAGAATGTTTTGGGAAGAGGTGAGGGTAACAATTGAAAAAATAATCTCAAAACAAATCATATTGAATCCTAAACTGTTTTTGTTGGGTCTGTACCCAGAAAAGCATAATTTTAATAAAAGTGAAAGAACATTCATAGACCTCAGTTTGCTTAATGCCAAAAAATGTATTGCACTATTATGGAAAAAGACTCATAGACCAGATGTGACTCAGTGGTTAAGACAGATGTTAACAAACCTTCCATTAGAAAGAATAACATATATACTAAAATCAAAGGAAATTGTGTTTGAGAATATATGGAGACCTTTTATTGATTATGTAAAAAATTTAAACATAACTCTTGAAGAAGAAGGTGAATGATGTGTGTGGACCTTGTAAATTCCAAACTGGTGAACATAATATGTATACTAATGTATTGGATTGTCTAGACTAAACAGAGGAGCATTGTTGAAGACTTGATTTTGTTGGTGGTTGTTGGTGTTTTTAGTGCATTTTTTTTTTTTGTAGTACTTTAGTGTTAGTGTTTAATTGTTTGTATCATGTTTGTTAAAAAAAAAAAAAAGGTTCAATAAAGATATTGTGGAAAAAAAAAAGTTCTATTTTGGTTTCATCTGACCATATGACATTCTTCCAATCCTCTTCTGGATCATCCAAATGCTCTCTAGCAAACTTCAGACGGGCCTGGACATGTACTGGCTTAAGCAGGGGGACACATCTGAAACTGCAGGATTTGAGTCCCTGGCGGCGTAGTGTGTTGCTGATGTAGCCTTTGTTACTTTGGTCCCAGGTCTCTGCAGGTCATTCACTAGGTCCCCCCGTGTGGTTCTGGGATTTTTGCTCACCGTTCTTGTGATCATTTTGACCCCACGGGGTGAGATCTTGCGTGGAGCCCCAGATCGAGGGAGATTATCAGTGGTCTTGTATGTCTTCCATTTTCTAATAATTGCTCCCACAGTTGATTTCTTCACACCAAGCTGCTTACCTATTGCAGATTCAGTCTTCCCAGCCTGGTACAGGTCTACAATTTTGTTTCTGGTGTCCTTTGACAGCTCTTTGGTCTTGGCCATAGTGGAGTTTGGAGTCTGACTGTTTGAGGTTGTGGACAGGTGTCTTTTATACTGATAACAAGTTCAAACAGGTGCCATTAATACAGGTAATGAGTGGAGGACAGAGGAGCCTCTTAAAGAAGAAGTTACAGGTCTGTGAGAGCCAGAAATCTTGCTTGTTTGTAGGTGACCAAATACTTATTTTACCGAGGAATTTACCAATCAATTCATTAAAAATCCTTCAATGTGATTTTCTGGATTTTTTTTTTCTCATTTTGTCTCTCATAGCTGAGGTATACCTATGATGAAAATTGGAGAACTCTCTCATCTTTTAAGTGTGGGAACTTGCACAATTGGTGACTGACTAAATACTTTTTTGCCCCACTGTACCCTGTGTTGGCAATGACAGAGGTCAAACATTTTCTGTAAGTCTTCACAAGGTTTTCACACACTGTTGCTGGTATTTTGGCCCATTCCTCCATGCACATCTCCTCTAGAGCAGTGATGTTTTGGGGCTGTCGCTGGGCAACACGGACTTTCAACTCCCTCCAAAGATTTTCTATGGGGTTGAGATCTGGAGACTGGCTAGGTCACTCCAGGACCTTGAAATGCTTCTTATGAAGCCACTCCTTCGTTGTCCGGGCGGTGTGTTTGGGATCATTGTCATGCTGAAAGATCTAGCCACGTTTCACCTTCAATGCCCTTGCTGATGGAAGAAGGTTTTCACTCAAAATCTCACGATACATGGCCCCATTCATTCTTTCCTTTACACGGATCAGTCGTCCTGGTCCCTTTGCAGAAAAACAGCCCCAAAGTATGATGTTCCCACCCCCATGCTTCACAGTAGGTATGTTGTTCTTTGGATGCAGCTCAGCATTCTTTCTCCTCCAAACACCACAAGTTGAGTTTTTACCAAAAAGTTCTATTTTGGTTTCATCTGACCATATGACATTCTCCCAATCCTCTTCTGGATCATCCAAATGCTCTCTAGCAAACTTCAGACGGGCCTGGACATGTACTGGCTTAAGCAGGGGGACACGTCTGGCACTGCAGGATTTGAGTCCCTGGCAGCGTAGTGTGTTACTGATGGTAGTCTTTGTTACTTTGGTCCCAGCTCTCTGCAGGTCATTCACTAGGTCCCCCCGTGTGGTTCTGGGATTTTTGCTCACCATTCTCGTGATCATTTTGACCCCACGAAGTGAGATCTCGTGTGGAGCCCCAGATGGAGGGAGATTATCAGTGGTCTTGTATGTCTTCCATTTTCTAATAATTGCTCCCACAGTTGATTTCTTCATGCCAAGCTGCTTACCTATTGCAGATTCAGTCTTCCCAGCCTGGTGCAGGTCTACAATTTTGTTTCTGGTGTCCTTTGACAGCTCTTTGGTCTTGGTCATAGTGGAGTTTGGAGTCTGACTGTTTGAGGTTGTGGACAGGTGTCTTTTATACTGATAACGAGTTCAAACAGGTGCCATTAATACAGGTAATGAGTGGAGGACAGAGGAGCCTCTTAAAGAAGAAGTTACAGGTCTGTGAGAGCCAGAAATCTTGCTTGTTTGTAGGTGACCAAATACTTATTTTCCACCATAATTTGCAAATAAATTCTTCAAAAATCCTTCAATGTGATTTTCTGGATTTTTTTTTTCTCATTTTGTCTCTCATCGTTGAGGTATACCTATGATGAAAATTGGAGACCTCTCTCATCTTTTAAGTGGGAGAACTTGCACAATTGGTGGCTGACTAAATACTTTTTTGCCCCACCGTAGGTGTGCCACGCTTGTGGCATCATATTCAAAAAGACTTGAGGCTGTAATTGCTGTCAAAGGCTCAATACAAAGTATTGAGCAAAGGCTGTGAATACTTATACATGTGATTTCTTAGTTTTTTATTTTTAATAAATTTGCAAAAATCTCAAAAAAAAAAAAAAAACTTTTTTCTTGTTGTCATTATGGGGTATTGTGTGTAGAATTTTGAAGAAAAAAATGAATTTAATCCCTTTTGGAAAAAGGCTGTAACATAACAAAATGTGGAAAAAGTGAAGTGCTGTGAATACTTTCTGGATCCATTGGTAAATGGTAAATGGTTCCATAGCCTGGGTGCTGTGATCGAAAAGGCTCTGTCCCCTCTGAGCTTTCACTTCACCTTTGGCACCTTGATCCCTCAGATCAGCTGTTCAGCTGATCTGAGGGATCAGGTGGGAGCGTAGGGATGCAGAAGCTCAGAGAGATAAGGTAGAGCAAGACCGTTCAAGGATTTAAAAACAAATAAAAGAATTTTAAAATGAACTAAAATGCATGGGCAGCCAGTGGAGTGAAGCTAAGATGGGTGTGATGTGATCTCTTTTACGTGTACCTGTTAAAAGACGAGCAGCGGCATTTTGAACTAGCTACAGATGCGAAAGAGATGACTGGCTGACACAGATGTAAGAAATGAAAGCATGGATTACTGTTTCCAGGTGTTGTCCAGAGAGAATGGGTTTTACTTTTGCTCAACGACTTAAATGAAAGAAGCTGGATTTTAGCACAGAACAAATCTGAGTGTCTAATTTAAAATCACTGTCCATGGTAAAATGAAGATTCTTGACTGTGGGTTTCATATAAGGTGTGAAGGGGCCCAAGTTTACAGGAGGAGACTCACAGGGGCCACTAGGTCCAAACACCATCACTAAAATTTCTTATCATTAAAATTTAGAAAGTTAAAGGTTATCCAAGACTTGATGTCTTCAATGCTTGACAGAAGTGGGTTAACTGATGAAAAATCTTTTTGTTTTAAAGGGACATACACTACCATTCAAAAGTTTGGGGTCACTTACAAATTTCCTTATTTTTGAAAGAAAAGCACTGCTTTTTTCAATGAAGATAACTTTAAACTAATCAGAAATACACTCTAATATCTATTATATATTGCTAATGTGGTAAATGACTATTCCAGCTGCAAATGTCTGGTTTTTGGTGCAATATCCACATAGGTGTATAGAGGCCCATTTCCAGCAACTATCACTCCAGTGTTCTAATGGTACAATGTGTTTGCTCATTGCGTCAGAAGGCTAATGGATGATTAGAAAACCCTTGTGCAATCATGTTAGCACAGCTGAAAACAGTTTAGCTGGATAGAGAAGCTATAAAACTGACCTTCCATTGAGCAGGTTGAATATCTGGAAAAGATTATTATTTCAAATACAAATCATTATTTCTAACCTTGTCAATGCCTTGACTATATTTTCTATTCATTTTACAACTCATGGTGGTAAATAAGTGTAACTTTTCATGGAAAACACAAAATAATTGTCTGGGTGACCCCAAACTTTTGAACGGTAGTGTATATCTGGCAATCATCAGCATACAGGTGAAAGGAGCTACCATGCTTTTTAAAATTCAATTCAATTCAATTCAACTTTATTGATATAGCGCCATTTCACAACAACAGTCATCTCATAGCACTTTCAACTGTAGGGGAAACCCCCACAACTGCAGAAAGACCCCAGTAAATAAGATCTAAACCACTGCAATGAAGTTCCATTAAGTCCAACATAGTGTTCTAATCTATCAAGTAGAATATTATGATCGATAGTATCAAAAGCTGCACTGAGGTCTAAAAAGACAAGTACAGAAACAAGTCCATTATCAGATGCGTTAAGGAGGTCACTAGTGACCTTCACTAAGGCTGTTTCAGTACTATGATGGATTCTAAACTCAGATTGAAACTCTTCAAATAAACCATTTCCCTGCAATTGGTCAAATAATTGCATAGCAACACCTCTTTCTAAGATTTCTGAAATGAAAGGCAGATTAGAGATTGGTCTATAGTTAGCTAAAACTCCTGGATCCAGCGCTGGCTTTTTGAGTAAGGGTTTAATTACAGCAGTTTTAAAAGCCTGCGGTCATGGACTAATGTTCATGAAGAATTGATTATTTGAAGAATAGAGCTACCAGTAAATGGGAAAACTGTAGCGGTTTGATTCAACCCCCACAACACAGAGACAGAACACAGAGACAGTCAGCTCACACTCCTGGGTTTTTTCCGCTGCATGCTGCGTTTACAGCTGTGAGGTTAAAGTGTCATCCATGCATTGTGTTCATGCATCCTGTCTGTACCTCTGATATGCAAATGCCCAGATTGACTGCTGTGAATGTCTTTGATCTATTGTTTGAGTTGAGTATATATGCTGCACTGTGCTGTAAATCTGCCTCTCATTCTCTCACTCTGATTCTGCATCTGCTGCGAGACACACACACTGTATCCTCTTTGAGAGCTGGAGGAACGAAGCGGCAGCCTGCTCAAACCATGGGCTGTAGCCGAGTTCTGATGAAGGCGGGTGATAATAAAGCTATTTAAAAATCCAACGCTGCCTTTATTTTATCATCCTCTTCACTGGTGACCCCGGAATGCACACGTTTTGTGCAAACGCAGCCTTCTGATCTGAACAGCCACGCTGGTGACCCGAGACTGAAGAAAACGAGCGGCCAGCGAACGCAGCACCCGGGCATGAATGCTCCGTCACAGCGACCTGACTGGTCTGCTCTCCTTGCGGCCTCAGGGAGACCTTGATGCAGAGCCCACAGCGGGCGAGCCGCTCTCAGGACATCAACCAAGACCGGGTAAGCTATATAAGTGCAGGTTAGTTAGTTAGTTAGTTAGTAAGCGGCAGAGAACGTCATGGCGCGCCCTCGCCGAGATCGGCACATCCACGCGGGACCGGCCGCGCAGCTCCTCCACATCAGAGCACATGAGGGCGACTCCCATGGCCGACGGAGCACATGTGGACCTGAACGCACCATGACTAATCTGCAGCCACGGCTCGTCAGAGATGTTTTTCGGCGTGGACTGCGCCGATCTACACCAAGTTTCCGACCCTGATTTCCTCTCCTGCGGGCCCACCCACGCACGGAGCCCCGGCACGTGCACCGGGGGTGACGAGGACGGCGCACCACGCACGGGACAAATCTTCAGGCTTGCTGGTACACCTGAGGCCCGCAGCTTGCGCACTGGATTTTATGGTCTTAGCCACGGCACACAAGGGGAATTCAGCTGTCTGCGGTTCCCGAGGTTAGGGTTACGTCTGCCCTAAAGTCAACACGCCAGTCCCTCTGCTTTTATTTTTTTCTTGCCGCCGCTCCTGCTTTTCTTCATGGCCACGAGAGGAGTTAGAGACTAATTTTTTTTTCTTCTTCTTATCTCCGTATGTTCAGGCGGGACATCGCGGAGCACCAAACACTTTTGGCGCGACTCAAACGATTTTCCCGCGCCCGGTCAGCATTTGCTACCCCCCCTCCCCCCCTCCTGCACAGAGCTTTTCCCTGCTCGCTGCCCAAACTGCAACATCGAGGTCACGGTCCCCTACCATGCCCTCTGGGGGGGAGCAGTGTAGCGGTTTGATTCAACCCCCACAACACAGAGACAGAACACAGAGACAGTCAGCTCGCACTCCTGGGTTTTTTCCGCTGCATGCTGCGTTTACAGCTGTGAGGTTAAAGTGTCATCCATGCATTGTGTTCATGCATCCTGTCTGTACCTCTGATATGCAAATGCCCAGATTGACTGCTGTGAATGTCTTTGATCTATTGTTTGAGTTGAGTATATATGCTGCACTGTGCTGTAAATCTGCATCTCATTCTCTCACTCTGATTCTGCATCTGCTGCGAGACACACACACTGTCTCCTCTTTGAGAGCTGGAGGAACGAAGCAGCAGCCTGCTCAAACCATGGGCTGTAGCCGAGTTCTGATGAAGGCAGGTGATAATAAAGCTATTTAAAAATCCAACGCTGCCTTTATTTTATCATCCTCTTCACTGCTTTAAATAACCTGGTAGGTGTAATATCTGTAGATATCCGACAGGGCATAAAAGATAGACTCAATAACCTGGATACATGATTTCTTCTGTAGCCTTCGCTCATATTTATTACCAGCATCAGGAGAACACTTGAACCGCCATCAGCATCAAGAACAAGAACCAGCATACGTCATGTGCATTTTACGTGCGCGCTCCCCTGTTGGGATACATCACACTGAGATAACCTCCATACATTACATCTCCCCCTTTTAAGAGGTATTGACCACTTTGCTTTTCACAGCTGATTATTATTCCTATACATGAACTCAGTGCTTTAAACTCAAACAGTGATATTATTCTTTAGAACAACTGAAACACATTTATGTGCCATTATTTCAACAATGTATTCATTTCCCCCTCTTTTAGAGTGACTTACAACATGGTTTTACAAATCCAATTTTACAACTCTTTCATACACTCTACCAGACCATGTAACAGTTGCTTGTGTGTGGTCAGCTGGTGTTTCTTTAGCTTGAGTTACCACAGTGTCATTATTCTCCATGGGTAAAACTGGGTCTGGACCCTTGCTGACAGGATCTGGGACTTTAGGCGTGGCCAACAGATGGCGCCTATTCCTTCTGTATTGTTCACCATGGGCTGTCTCCACTATATAGGACCTGGGAGTGGAGCTGCGACTATGGAACAATGGTTGGTGTAGTCCACTGTTTCTGTCCATCCAGCTTCATGAGCACAGAGTCTCCTGGGCTCAGTGGTGGTAGAAGCCTCACTCCATTTCTGTTGTTGTAGTAGTAGGCTTGTCTCTCTTTAGCTGAAACATCTGCCCATTTTATTTTGTCCTTGTCAGGCCATTTAGGTTCTAGGTTAGATGGCAAGGTGGGTAGTGTTGTTCTCATTTTCCTTCCCAACTGGGCTTATCCCAGTTGAAGAACTTGGCGTAGCTCTATAGGTCATCAGGGCTAGGAGGGGATCTTCCTGTTTCAGTATGCTTTCAGCTTTCTGAACAGCCCTCTCTGCATGCCCATTACTTTGAGGGTAATGTGGACTGGACGTCATATGAATAAAGTCATACTCTCGGCTAAACTTCTGCATTTCCTCTGAAGCTAGCTGAGGTCCGTTGTCGCTCACTAACACTTCGGGGATGCCGTAGCGCGTGAAGGTAGCATTAAGTCTAGTTACTACATGGCTGCTAGTAGTAGCTGGCAGATTTAGAATCTCCAAATACCTGGAATAATAATCCGACACTACCAGGTAGTTCTGCTTTTTGAACTCACATAAGTCTATGGCGATTTTCTGCCATGGCCTAGATGGAAGCTCAATTGATACCAATGGCTCTTTTCTCTGTGTGTTTCTGTTTTCCCTGCAGAACTCACACTGCTGCACTTTGGTTATACAGTGATCCCTCACTTATCGCGTTTAATGGGGACCAGAACCGACCGCGAAAAGTGAAAAACCGCGAAGTAGCGTCACCCCCCCCCCAAGGGCGTCACAAGCACTATTTTGCACAAAAAGGAACAAGAGAACAGCGAAAAGTGCCACTAAGCAACACGAGCGATAAAGAACAATGAATGCGGTCTTCCTTCGCTGGGTCTGGGCGCTCTGCAGGGAGAGAAGCTGGGTAAAACGTCTCGGCCAATCAGCTTGCGAGGTAAAATGTCTCGGCCAATCAGCTTGCGAGATTCCCGAGCGGTGAAGAGGTGGGCGGAGAGGAGTGGAGCGGTGGTCAGAGAGGTGGATTTTGAGTTGTGCGGGCTCTCCGTGTTGATACCTGATGTTCTAATGTAGTCTCCCTGCCTTCTGCTAGCGCCTGGGCAACTTTCGTGCCATTTTTTCTCAATTTTGAATTTTTGATGAATATTTTTGAAAAATCCGCAATGCACTGAGGGCGCGAAAGGTGAAACGCGAAGTAGTGAGGGATCACTGTAATACCTTCTGACATTTTGGGCCACCAAATACTGTCTAGCCCTTTCTTTACTTTTGACTAGGCCTTGATGTCCATCATGGATCCTCTCCAACATAGTGTCTCTCATAGCCATAGGAATGACTATACGTCTCCCTCTAATGATTAAACCATCTACCTCTGATAGATCTCCTCTCACATGGTAGAAGTCTCTGGCTATCACAGGCACTTTAGCTATATAGTCAGGCCATCCCTGTCTGATGAAACCCAAAACTGTCTGAAGCTGTGGGTCGTTATCTGTGTGTTGTTTTAACTCTGCCATTCTCTGGGGTGTGGCTGGCACCTGGCACATAAAAGCATCGATGTGTGCTGCCACGTGGTCATGAGAGCTTATCTCTCCACTCTGCTCTGAACCCCTGGACAGTGCATCAGCTACTGCTAAGGTCTCACCTGGTGCATATTCGGAAGTAGCATTAAAACGCATAAGTCTCATTAACAGTCTCTGACATCTAATAGGAACACCATCCAAGTCTTTGCTATTCATGAGGGGTACTCAGGGCTTATGATCAGTCTAAAACCCTCCAGTCCATACAAATATTTCTCAAACCTCTCACAGGCCCACACGCTGGCTAAGCACTCCATTTCAATCTGTGCCTACCTTGTCTCTGCGTTGCTCAGGCGTCTCGAACAGTAAGTCAATCATCCCCATGTAGCTGGAGCAAGACATCCCCCAGCCCATAGCTGCTGGCATCTGCTGACACTGTTGTAGGCTTTGTTGCATCATAAATGGTGAATACGGGTGCTGTGGTTAGAGTGTAGGGAGAATGAACCAGACGAGGCAACGAGCTGAATCAGCACAGACTTTATTCTCCCTAGCAAGCTGAATTCAATTCAATTCAATTCAACTTTATTTATATAGCGCCATTTCACAACAACAGTCATCTCATAGCACTATCAACTGTAGGGGGAACCCCCACAGTTGCAGAAAGACCCCAGCAATCAGGCGATCCCCTGTGAGCAAGCACTTGGCGACGGTGGAGAGGAAAAACTCCCTTTTAACAGGAAGAAACCTCCAGCAGAACCAGGCTCAGGGAGGGGCAGTCATCTGCTGCGACTGGCTGGGGGGTGAGGGGATAGAGAAGAAGAAAAGAACAGACATGTAGAGAGCAAACAGCACGATGGGGACTCAATCTATGGGAGAGAACAAACAAATGTTAATGACCAGCAAAAAAAATATTTCATTGAGACTGAGAAAAGGAGTGAGGCCCAGTGCATTACTGGAGGTCCCCCAGCTGACTAAACCTATTAGCAGCATAACTAAGGGAGGGTTCAGAAACACATGATCCCTCCCTAATTGTAGGCTATATCAAAAAGGTAGGTTTTAGCCCTATTCTTAAAAACAGAGATCGAGTCTGACTCCCGAATCCAGATTGGCAGCTGATTCCACAGGAGAGGAGCTTGATAACTGAAGGCTCTGCCTCCCATTGTACTTTTGGAGACTCTAGGTATTACAAGTAATCCTGCATTTTGGGAGCGTAGTGCTCTGTTAGGATAATACGGTAGTATCAGATCTTTTAAATAAAAAGGAGCCTGATTGTTTAGAGCTTTGTAAGTAAGAAGAAGGATTTTAAACTTAATTCTAAACTCTATGGGAAGCCAATGAAGGGAGGCAAGAACTGGAGAGATATGATCTCTCTTTCTAGTACCTGTTAAAACTCTTGCTGCAGCATTTTGGACCAGCTGAAGACTTTTTAAAGATGTTTTAGGACAGCCTGATAATAAAGAATTACAACAATCTAATCTCGAGCTAACAAAAGCGTGGATCAGTTTCTCAGCATCACTCTGAGACAAGATGCTCCTAATCTTGGCAATATTACGCAAATGATAGAAGGCAGTCTTAGAAACAAATTTAATATGTGAATTGAAGGACAAATCCTGATCAAAAATAACTCCAAGGTTCCTCACAGAGCTATTAAGAGAAAGAGTAACCGCATCCAAACTGAAAGTTTGATTTGGAAAGGAATTTCTAAGGTTTTTTGGACCAACAAGAATGATTTCAGTCTTATCTGAATTTAATAGCAGGAAATTACAAGTCATCCAAGCATTGATTTCCTTAAGACAGGCTTCTAACTTGGCTAATTGATTACTATCATCTGGCTTCATTGACAGGTATAATTGTGTGTCATCTGCATAACAATGAAAATGTATACAGTGCTTTCTAATAATGTTGCCTAACGGAAGCATATATAAACTAAAAAGAGTAGGGCCTAGCACAGATCCCTGTGGAACTCCATGACTAAGCTTTGAGTTGAAAGAAAACTCATTATTTACATGAACAAACTGGAACCTATCAGATAAATAAGATCTAAACCACTGCAACAAAGTTCCATTAAGTCCAACATAGTGTTCTAATCTATCAAGTAGAATATTATGATCGATAGTATCAAAAGCTGCACTAAGGTCTAAAAGGACAAGTACAGAAACTAGTCCATTATCAGATGCAATGAGGAGGTCATTAGTGACCTTCGCTAAGGCTGTTTCAGTACTATGATGTATTCTAAACCCAGATTGAAACTCTTCAAGTAAACCATTTCCCTGCAAGTGGTCAAATAATTGCGTAGCAACAACTCTTTCTAAGATTTTTGAAATGAAAGGGAGATTAGAGATTGGTCTATAGTTAGCTAAAGCTCCTGGATCTAGCGTTGGCTTTTTGAGTAAGGGTTTAATTTCAGCCATTTTAAAAGCCTGCGGTACATGGCCTAAAGTTAATGAAGAATTGATTATATGAAGAATAAAGCTACCAATAAGTGGGAAGACTTCTTTAAATAACCTGGTAGGAATAGGGTCTAAAAGACAAGTTGAAGGTTTGGATGAGGAAACTATTTTGACTAACTCACAAAGGTCGATTGGAGTAAACTCATCAAGACAGACATCAATAGAAGGAGTTGTAGTAGTTACAGTATTTAAGTTAACTGTGGGAAGAATCTGATTGATTTTATCTCTGATGGATGAAATTTTATTATTGAAAAAGTTCATAAAGTCCTGACTAGTAAGCTCTAAGGGAATGCTAGGATTGACAGAGTCCTGACTCTTTGTCAACCTGGCTACAGTACTGAAAAGAAACCTGGGATTATTCTTGTTCTCTTCTATTAATGCAGAGTAATAACTCGTTCTAGCTTTTCTAAGAGATTTTTTATAAATTAAAAGATGATTTCTCCAAGCTAAATAGATTTCATCTGAATTAGTGGAGCGCCATTTTCTTTCTAATTGACGAGTCTTCTGTTTTAAGCTACGAGTTTCTGTGTTAAACCAAGGAGTTAGAAATCTCTGATTAGACTTTTTCTTTTTTAAGGGGGCCACCAAGTCTAGAGTCTGATGCAGAGAAGCTGTAACACTATCCACCATGTTATCAATTACAGAAGGAGCAAGCTGTCTATAGCTTATTTCCGTTGTGTTGACACATGGCATAGAGGAAACAATCTGCATAAATTTGGTAACAGCATCATCTGAGAGGCATCTACTGTAATAATATTTTTCTTTAGGAGCCAGATAGTCAGAAATAGTAAAATCAAAGGTTAACAGACAATGGTCTGACAGTACAGGGTTATGAGGAGACACTACAAGATTTTCTATTTCTATGCCATATGTCAGAAAAAGGTCCAATGTATGGTGGAGGTAATGAGTAGAATTTCCTACTTTCTGAGAAAACCCAATCGAGTCTAATATTGAATTAAATGCCACATTAAAGCAGTCACTATCTACATCCACATGTATATTAAAGTCCCCTACTATAATTATTCTATCAGATTTCAGCACTAAATCAGCTAAGAAATCAGCAAATTCGGATAAAAATTCTGAGTAGGTTGATGGGGGACGATAAACTATGGCAAATAAAATTGGGTTTAACCTAAAATTGCTAAAGTGCCCAATACTGAGGACCAGGCCCTCAAAGGAATTATAACATGTTTTTTGCTTTACATTAACTAGTAATTTGGAATGGTAAATTGTTGCTACTCCTCCTCCACAACCAGAACTTCTGGGATTTTGACAGTTTAAATAACCAGAGGGAGGCCAAGAGGGAGGGAGGGAGGAACAGGAGGCCAAATCATTCAATTTAGAGGCTTTATGTTTAATTTGAGTTTTACCAATATTTTGCTTTATCACTTTGGGATGCTTATATATTATATTTTTATTTACTTTGGAGGGAGCAGACAATGATTCTCTGATGGGGAAGACAGGGGCTAAGTTGAGGGGTGGCAGATGAAGAGGAGCTGCAGAGAGGTGTGTAAGACTGCAACTCTGCTTCCTGGTCCCAACTCTGAGTAGTCAGGGTTTTGGAAATTTGGATAAAAAAAGATGCCAGATTGTTAGATAAATGAGAAGCACCATCCAAAGTGGGATGAATGCTGTCTCGTCTCATAAGACCAGGTTTTCCCCAAAAAGAGCTCCATTTGTCAATGTAGCCCACGTTATTTGCAGGACACCACACAGACAGGCAGCAGTTCAAGGATGACGAGCGGCTAAATATGTCATCACTGGTCAGATTGGGGAGGGGCCCAGAGAATACTACAGTGGCAGACATCGTTTTTGCAAAGTCACACACCGATTCTACATTAAGTTTCGTGACTTCCGACTGCCGGAGACGGATGTCATTAATGCCGGCGTGAATAACAATTGTGGAGTACTCCATCTAGCAACAATGCTCCACACTGTGTGTGTTTATATATTTACATATTTATCCCATCTAGGTACAATGCTGTGTTTATATATCTACATATTTATTCCATCTAGCTACAATACCCTGCACTGTGTGTTTATATATTCATATATTTATTCCATCTAGCTACAATGCTCCTCACTGTGTGTTTATCCATCCATCCATCCATCCATCTTCTACCGCTTAATCCTTTTCGGGTTGCGGGGGGGCTGGAGCCTATCATATCTACATATTATTCCATCTAGCTACAATGCTCCGCACTGTGTGTTTATATATTTACATATTTATTCCATCTAGCTACAATGCTCCGCACTGTGTGTGTTTATATATCTACATATTTATTCCATCTAGCTACGATGCTCCGCACTGTGTGTTTATATATTCACATATTCATTCCATCTAGCTACAATACTCTGCACTGTGTTTATATACTCATATATTTATTCCATCCAGCTACAATGCTCCGCACTGTGTGTATATATTTATATATCTATCCCATCTAGCTACAATGCTCCGCACTGTGTCTATATATATTTATATTTATATGTACATAAGTATACTTGCTGCTCTTGTTTTTTCTCTTGCCTTCTGATTGTTGCTCTGATTGTTGCTATCCCTGTGCTGTTGCAATCCTGGAATTTCCCCATTGTGGGACTAATAAAGGCTTATCTTATCTTATCTTATTACTGAATTTTTAAACAGTAATTTCATTACACAGCGCATTACTGCAAAAGTAATGGCATTACAGCAATGCGTTACAAAGTAATGCATTACTCCCAGCACTGTTCATTATTGGTACAAATGCAGAATTATTAATAAAATTGTCTATTCTTCTGGACTGGTGCCCCACGAGCTTATGTGTGTTGGTAATGAAAAGAAATTTCCATTCCTACTCACATGCATATTTACATTAATACTTGTACCAACAATAAACACCTATAAAACCCTACATATATTTATAGTGCCCCGTGTGAGGCTGTGTAAAATATAGGAAAATGGACATGAAATTCTGAGGTTACAAGCTGTGTGTCTGTATAGTCAAATCTGATCTTTTTGCATGGTAAAACTTGATTTCTACACTGTTTAATAGTATAGGCACTGCACTTGATTGACTGGCCACTCAGCCAGACGTGTGTGACCTGTTATCTGCTGGGAAGGTCTGTGTGTGAAGGGAAGCCAGGGGAGGGGGGATTCACCCACTCACCCATCCTGATCACAGGCCAGACAGCTATTATCTTTCAAAGCATGCTGTAGCGTTAACGACATGCTAAATTAAATAAAATAAAGGCCTAAAGAGACAGAATTGCGAAGAATCCGACCCGTCTCTTGTTAATTCAGCCTCAGTCATGAGTTTCTTGCTTTGGAGGAACTGAATTAACCATTTTAATCCTCATCTGTAAGGCTGTGAATCTAGCTAATTCATGCTGAACAGTAGAAATAGCGGTTACTGAGAGGAAATTGTTTGAGGCAACAGCGCTGAATTGTATGTGAAGTTTTGAAATTGAAAGATTAATCTTGTATGAATAACCTGCAGAATTGCTAGAATTGTCAATGGAGATTGGCTTATGAATAAAGTGAGTCCATGCTCCATTCTTTAAATGTTTGCTTGCAGAAACAACTCAGTAGAAGTGTGAAAGAAAGCAAGGTGTGGTTTATTGTTGAACGGGCCATGTCACACATTCACGGGTGACCAAAAGTGCTTTGTTTAATGTTAAACTATTATTTTCCTGGAGCTGCACTTGCTGGCACCAAACCAGACAGTACAAATGCCATTTTGGGACCACCATTTTGTGTTGAGCCTTCATCCTGGCCGCTAGTGATGGGTCCGGCAACACCGATGCGTCGGCGCATGCGTCGAGCTCATAGAGCGAAACCCAGTTTCGGTGTGTGTCGGTGCGTCTCGCTTTAAGAAAGTCACGTGACCGATACAGGTACTGTATCGGTCACGTGACGCTAGCGCGTCAAAACACTGACAGGCCAGCGTTTATAAGGAAGCGCATCTGTCAACGGGATGCATTTGCCCAAAGACTCGTATGTGTTGCGGACGGTCCTTGTGTAAATTTATCACGAATTATGGAGCCCGAGCAGCCTCAAGGAAAAAAGGTTTCTGCCATGTGGGACCATTTTGATCTGATATCGGAAAATAAGGTATTTAAAAATAGTATTTTTAAAATACTATTTTCTTTGTTTTAATTTCCTTGTTGTTTCATCCTGTTCCTCTCAGAGTTTCCACTTGATTTATCTGAATTCAAATTCATTTGAAAGTGACTCTTAGTTTACTCTTCATATTTTCTGCAGGCTAAATGTTGCATTTGTTCAACAGAGCTGTCATATTTAAACAAAAGCACCTCCTCAATGCTGAGTCATTATAGGGCCAGGCATGAAAATGAAGTCCCGGATACACCCAGGATAGACTCAGGTATACAGCCCTTCTACAACTTGCTCACAGTTTCTTTATTGATAATTAATTCCTATTAATTTATTTTTTACTTCATTTTTAACCATCAAGCTTTCAGGAAGCAGATGCTGGATGAGGCTCTGCTGAATTTCATCATGAAGGACTGCCAGCCCCTCAGCATTGTGGAGAGTGAAGGGTTCAGGGAACTGATTCAGGCCCTTCAGCCCTCATGTTTTGCCAACCAGAAAGGTTTGTGGAAATTATCTAAAGTAGTAGTTGATATATCCAATTTATTTAATCTTTAATTTAAATATATGGATTTGCTTTTGGTTTGACTTGGTGTAATTTTCAGACCATCAAACAAATGGTGGCCAAAAAGTACGAGGAGGAACGGGAACAAGTGAAAAAGGAAGTACAGCAAGCTGTGGCAGTGAGTATAACAGCTGACATGTGGACATCTGTGAACATGGAGGCTTACTTGGCTCTTACCTGTCACTACATTTATGAGAATTTGCAGTTGTGTACGTCTGTGTTGGGAGTGCAATACTTTCCACAAAGTCACACTGCTGACAGTTTGGCCCAAGTCAAAAGGGGCATGATGGAGGACTGGGCCATAACCAATAAAGTAAAGTGTTTTGTGACCGACGCAGCACCAAACATGATTGCATCCACTAGACGGCTCCAAATTCAGCACTCAATTTGCATTGCACATAGTCTCAATTTAGACGGGACCGTCTTCACAACAGCTGTCTGTACCCACTTCAGCCATGTTATTCAGCATTATTTGTTTGTTGTTGTTTGGAAATCATGTACTAAAATGCCATTTTGTTGTTTTTTAGCTAACCTTTGGCAACATCTCAACATCGAAGTGGGCAGGCAGACCAAAAGTGCCACAGCTGATGCCATCCAGGAGGTGCAGAGATACCTGGCAGAGGGCAATATTGCCAGGTCCCAGGATCCTATGAGATACTGGGACAACCAAAAGACCATCTATCCAAACCTCTTTCAGTTTGCCTTATAATTTCTCTGCACTCCAGCCTCATCTGTGCCGTGTGAGCGGGTGTTTTCTATAGCTGGGGAAGTTGTATCAAGAAAGCGTAACAGACTCAATTTCAAAATGTTGGAAAAGCTTTTTGGTTTTTAATAAAAATTTGTAAAAAAAAATAAATCCCAGTCCACAAGCATCCTCATTCACAACATGTTCACTTAGATTTTCACGTTATGATACATGTTCACATTATTTATTGACTGTATCTAAAAATATCAACGATATTTGAAATTAAAATGAAGATATGAAATAATACAATATAAAATACAATGACTTAAATTATATACTGCTCAAAGAAATAAAGGGAACACTAAACATCCTGGGTCTGCCCCGGGGTCAAGTTTTTCTCCCAGCTGGTCTGGGAACGCCTTGGTATCCCCTCTGAAGAGCTGGAGCAGGTGGATGGGGAGAGGGAAGTCTGGGCTTCTCTGCTTGAACTGCTGCCTCCGCGACCCGGACCTCCGGAAAAGTGGTAGAAGATGGATGGATGGACTAAACATCCTAGATTTGAATGAAATATTCTTATTAAATACTTTGTTCTTTACATAGTTGAATGTGCTGACAACAAAATCACACAACAGCAGGTGAAACTGATTGTCAGTGTTGCTTCCTAAGTGGACACTTTGAGGGACAGTGTTCCCTTTATTTTTTTGGAGCAGTATATTATTGTATATACTAGGTCATCAAATCAGTGTCAGTTGAGTCTGTCAACTAGGTTGCCTGTAGGGATTTTTAAGGTCCAGCAGGTGTCAGTATTCAGTGACACAGTATCAACACAGTATCAATACAGTTTTGCAATGAGTCGAAACGCCTCATGACGCCTCATGGACCCATCACTACTGGCCGCCATTTTGGGGTAAGCCTCAGTTGGACCACCTCCAAGCGATATCACTGTGTCTCCTCCTCCTTGAGTGCAGAAGGAACTGCCTCCATCTGGTGGCCAACTATAATAATTGCATCCTTACATCCAAATTAAACAATGTTTGAAGTTGTTAAGCTGATTTTTAACCAAATCAAGCTTCCAAATTAACTTCAAACCAATCCATATTATTCAGAATAACCCAAATTTAAAACCAATGTAATCTATGCCAAAAGCAGCGACAAAGACACTTGTTGGCTCTTGACTTATTTTCACTTGGTGGATCAGATCAGCCCCAGTGTAAATGAATATCAGAAGTGTACAAAAACATACACTTTGTATTTAATCACTTATTTTAACCACACATTTTAATCATTAAAGTTAAATACACATATATTTACACATTTTAAGCAACAACTGCAAACCTTTGGAGCAATATATGTGTGTTTTAAGTGCTGCATTGTTTGATTTCTCCCACAGGAAATTCACCTCAACTTAGGATTTGAATAAATGCCAATATTTATTCAAAAGTGACCTTAAAGTAGTGTTAACCCTGTGCATGCTGGTAAAAGATTTAGTGATTCACTGAATATTTACCAAAATTTTTCAAAATAGGAAACCACATTCATCAATTAACACTTGAGGCTCTAAGTGTCATTTAAAGCGATTATGCTATTCTTGGTTCATGTTTTTCTCCACAGGAAAAGGATAACATTAACCAACTCCCTACTTCATACCAGGATTTAAAAGAGAAAAGTCAAAAGGTGGACAAATTGATTAATCTATAAATAAAACTTTATAGATAACAATGAAGTAAATCACCATTAGCTTTTATCCTAAGAAATCCTTGGTGGCAATACATAAAAACAACTCACTTGTGTTTTCTAATTTGTAAATATTAAAACATTTAAAGCTTTAAAGGAAAATATGCTTTAACAATAAAGACAAAAATCAACCTTAACTTTAAAAGAAAGTGAAAACTTATAACCTTAAATCTCTAAAGCATTTAACCTTTTCTATTTCTGTTGCTCCCTTTTGTAAATGAAATCATCACTTTAAAGTGGCATTCAATAAAATTCCAAAGCTAGTTATTGATGACAATTCCAATACTAGACTTTGAAAATTTAAGAAGTCAATCCACACATTTTTTTGAACTACAAATCAAAATACAGTTTCAACAAACAAATTGTCACAACTCGCCGCTCTCAGGCATCCACCTCAGCTGCACGCACACCTGCGCTTCATTAGTGAGGAGCTATTTATTCCACCTTGCCCTGAGCATCGGTCTGGAGCCGCCTGTTCTAGAATGTGCTCAAACCCTCAGCAGGATCATCTCTCCAGTCCTGCCACTCCTCGCTGCTTCACGTAAGCTGTCATTTCTCTTACCTGTTTTCTCAGCCTTCCCCTGTGCACAGGTGGATTCCCTGGCCGCGGATTCCCCCACCTTCGCCATCTTCTCCTCTCGCATCTCCACGCTTCGTTGTGTGTGCAGCAGGGCGCTGTCTCCCAGGTCTGAAATCCTCGCCAACGCCAGCCACCATTCCCTCTGCAAGTAAGCATAACTCTGCATCACTTTCCCGTATGGTTTTGCCCAGCTCACTCCCTGTCTGTGTTTCTCCCATAGGGTTGCCTGGCCGCATGGCGTGCTGCTCTGTTCCTGTTCTCATCGTCCACCCACAATCCCCTCTCATATCTCATACACGCATCCAAACATACCTTTCTGGTTGAATAAAGCTATCAAATCTACCTGAGTCTGCGTGCGTGTTTCCTGGGTCAAGAATTATGTCAGTACGGCTCCAGCTAAGCGGCCCAGCGGACAGCGGGCTCGCATGTCATTTTTCCACCCTCGAGGCTCGGGTGGATATGATAGCTCATCAACAGCAGGTAATTTTCAACCAGTTGACTATAATAACTCACCGGTTAGACCGTCTTGATCCCCAGCAGGCTTTTCCCCCGGCTCATCAAGGCGGCTCAGCTTCGGCTGCTTCCATGGCTGGCCAGCCTAGCTCGGGAGCGCCGACCCGGCTCACGCCAATACCAACCCCCGCTCGCTTCAACGGGAAGCTCGGTGTTCCTGTGTGTTCCCGGGGATTTCCCCTCAGACCACAGCCGTATCGGCTACATGGCTAATCTCTTGGAGGGGCGAGCGCTAGCTTGGGCTTACGCCATCATGTCAAAGCCCAGCTACGCGAACCTCTCCTATGACCGGTTCGTGCAGGACTTTCTCAAGGTGTTTGATCACTCGCGTCGTGACAGCGTCCTCGCCAATCGGCTCCTTAGCCTTCAACAGGGAAGCCGGTCGGCGGCGGATCACGCTGTTGACTTCCTGGTGGCAGCGGAGGAGGTTGGCTGGGGAGAGGCATCTCTCTGCAGCATTTTCCTCCGTAGCCTCAGTTCAGGTCTGCGGGACGAATTGGCCAGTCGGGATCTACCAGGGCGGCTGTCCGAGCTAATCTCCCTAACTATTAGTTTGGACAACAGGCTGCGGGAGCGGGCCGCAGAGTGGAAGTCTGTCAGCCGCTCGCGCGGATCCTCCGCCCGCTCTCCTCAGTCTCGCCCCCTGGCGTTACCCGCTCTGGAGTCTGCCGATGAGCCAGAGGCTATGTCGATCGGGTGCACCAGGCTCCCTCTAGTGGAGAGACAACGCCGACGGGAACTGGGCCTCTGTATGTATTGCGGAGGCAACCAGCATTCCGTGGAGCAGTGCCCGGTCAAGCCAAATGGGGGGGTCCGCAAGTCACTGTAGGGGGCCTTGCGGACTCTAACCGGTCAAATCCCCTCTCCAGTTGCACTCTGCCCATCAGATTTTGCCATAACTCCATAGGGCACCTCACACGCACTGGTGGACTTGGGGGCAGAGCAAAACTTCATTTCCAAGAGCCTGGCAACCCTTTTGGGTATATCCTGTCAGCCATTGTCAGCCCCTCTCAATCTGGTCACCCTCTTCCGCTCTTCCCTGGGGGTAGTGACGCACCGCACCAAGCCGGTGCCAATAATTATCTCTGGCAACCACCGTGAGGATCTAACCTTATATGTCTTGTCTTCCTCTTTGGACTGTGTCATTATGGGTTACCCATGGCTGCACCTGCACAACCCCGTCCTCAATTGGCGGTCTGGTAACGTCCTTTCATGGAGCCCCTTTTGCCTGAGCACCTGTCTCCAGTCTGCGGCCTGCGCCCCATCCTCTCTTCCGCCCGCACCGGCCTCCGCTCCTCCGGACCTCACCCTGGTGCCCCAGGAGTTTCACGACTTGGGAATGGCGTTCAGTAAGTCTAAAGCTATGTCTCTTCCCCCTCACCGGCTGTATGATTGCGTCATTAATCTCCGCCCGGGGGCACCCATACCATCCTTTCAGCTCCTGAACGTGAGGCAATGGATACATGCATCAGGGAGTCGCAGACACCACTGGAGATACTGAAGGTCAGGATTGTGGTGTAATCTAAGTATTACATATGTGGAGCCACTAGGGGGCGACACAGACCGGATGTTGTCAGGAGTACAGCATGATGGAGATTAATATGGCGGAGTTCGTGTGTTAATGTGTTGCAGCCAGTCAATAAAGGAGGCTCCGTGTTCACCCAAAGCAGCAGTCTTTATTTATAAAAGAACCCAATACAACATGGTGTCAGAAGTTGGTGCGCTTTGAGGTGAGAAAAGTCAGCTTTGCAACCGGCATGCGGCTATGCCAGACGAAGTTCAAAGAGCTGCAGCTGCGCCAATTGATCCAGTAATGGCGGCGGCTACTCCAGCGGCAACCTTCACCATTAAACCACCGGAGCCCTTCGACTTTGCGAGACCCCAAGAGTGGGAAAAGTGGATAAGACGTTTTGAGCGTTTTAGACTGGCAAGTAACCTGAATAACTCAGCTGAGGCGAACCAAGTAAATACGCTGGTTTATTGCATGGGAGATGAGGCTGACGATGTGCTAAGAGGGCTCGAGCTAACGAGTGTGCAGCGCCAGCAGTACGATGCCGTTAAAACAGCCTTTGATAGACATTTCGTTCCCAGAAAGAACGTGATTTATGAACGAGCAAAATTCAACAAGCGAGTGCAACAGCCAGCAGAACCAGTAGACTCGTTCATAACAGCACTCTATGCACTGGCAGAAAACTGTGAGTACGGTGCACTTCATGATGACCTCTTGAGAGACAGGCTTGTAGTGGGCCTAAAAGATTCGTCGCTGTCAGAAAGAATGCAGCTTGACAAAGATCTTACCCTAGCTAAAGCTATAACAATGGCAAGACAATCTGAAGAAATAAAACGACAACAAACTGACCTAAGAGGTGAAACTAGCATTAACAGAACAGCCGTGGATGCGGTACACATCAGAAAAGCCAAGCCAAACAAGTTCATAATCAAGGAACAAAAACAGATTAAGTCCTCAAGGCCTCAGCAGACAAAACAAGACAGTAAAGTTTGTTCCAAGTGTGGCAAAGCACCAGCACATGCAGCAGTGCAGTGCCCAGCTAAAAACGCGGAATGCCATAACTGTAAAAAATGTGGACACTATATTAGAGTCTGTAGGTCCAACCCAACTGTGAATGAGGTCGCTGACAATGCAGACAGACTTTTTCTGGGTGAAGTGGATCTAGGGGAGGATCCATGGCTGGCAGACATAAACGTGTGTAACGTAAAAATGGAATATTAATAAATAATAAATATGATCAGGTATGAATTATTTAATTTATATTGATGTATTGGAATCTGAGCTCAAATCTCATTTCATATACATCAGAAAAGTTAATAACACTCGTAAGGGGCACCAGCTTCTATCTTTAAGAAGCAATTTGATCTTTAATTTCACTTTACACCTGTTTGATCACTCAATAAATTAATCAATAATCAGTCTCAAAAATTTTCCGTGAATTCGATACCTGGGCTTGAAACAGACTCAGAATGAAATAAATTCCCAACAACTTCTCAATTTTAAATATTTATTAAACGAAATGATTAATAGACATTGAAATAATTTCATTGATCATAAAATCAATCTTGTAAATGATAGATTAACAATGTCAATATTTTCGGAACCAGGGTTAAACTGAGAAACGAATTTCTATCAGTTTGAGTTAACAGATTATTAAAAACAACGCAAATTTATGGAGAAAATTTGCTAATTATGAAAAAGTCCTAAATTAATCTTAAGAAAATAAAAACGGAATTTTAATGAAAAGAAGAGTTATGTTAAGGGCTTCTTAATTTGCATCTGATTAGATAAATAAATTATTAACGAACCTCAGAAGCTAATTCAGCAGTGGAATTAAAGTTTTTGCAGCTCACGTGCTCTCCTGTGATGATAGTTCTGTCGTCCGTCTTTTTGTGGATGTTAGGGAAATATCTGCCCGCAGATACTTCAAAGTCCACACAGTTCGACCTTTAAATTCAAGCGGTCGAAGGAGGCTGGATTCTGGGCTGTATGACCCACAGTTGAAATGGGTTCTAGCCCGATGGTGCCGACGTCTCTTCAGAGCGATGTGGGACAGCTGCGCGTTGATCCTTCAGCTGCGTCTTTCTTCAAAAGGTTTTCGATAATAATTAAAAGATATCTAATCCGATTTCAAATTAGAAAAGAAACTTTCGGACTTTAGATAAAAATAGTGGTTTCTGGTAGGTGCTTGGTCAAGAGAAATATTATAAAAATAAAGTCAAGATTAAAGTTTACCTTAAAATTAAACAAACGGTGGTTTTACAGAAAATTTAACAAAGAAAAGTGATGAATAAAAAAAATTGGAGTTTGACTCCGATTAAGAATTGAGCTCAAAGAAATAGGAATTCCTAGGCATTTAAGAGAAAAAGAAAATACACAGTTACATAAATTACAAGTTATGAGCTATCTGCTCTGTGTTCAGAAAAGCGCCATGTGGTCCTTTGTTCTTCCTTGCTGTGTGTAGACAATGAAGGAGATCAGAAAAAAAAACGAGCAGGCGAGAAGAGAATCCGGAGCAGAAAGAGGTGACGACGAAAGAGCGTCTGACGAAAAAAGGGGAAAAGGGCTGAAACCGAGTCTCTCTCTCCTTTTTATAAGCTCTGTTGAGTTTCGCGGGATTCTGGCCTGACCGGAGTCTCAGCCAATGAGCGTCCTTCGTGGGCGGGCTCGATGAACTTTTAGTCCAATGAACAAACAGTCTATTGTTCGGAGTCCTTTGGGGTGAAGAGCTGTCGTGCAGCGATTGGCTGTGGGAGTCACATGGTTTTAGAGGCAAACTTTGATACATGATATCAGTCCACAGGAATACACAGTTTTAAATACATTGGAATGTACTGTTACACTCTTATGTATAACTAAACTAACCTTAGTGTATCTTATAAGCAGTGCTTCTGAATCAACATGCAGGAATAAACATTCATTTAACATTACCATGCATATACAGTATATATATATATATAAAATCACAGATTAATGCATTTCACACATATTATTGATTTTCCACATCAAAACATCAGAGTCCATCTGCATTTTCATAGTTCTGAAAAGAATGAAGGTTTAGAATTGAGTTTGTAATAATGTACTTTAAAGTTGTTTAAATCCAGCGTTTTCACAGTTTAAGGAAATTAGCTGAGTGTGGATCTGTTGCATGTTTTATGGGGGCAATAAAATGGAGCAGGACATTGGGGAAATTCCTTAGGCTGGTTTTAACAAAAGGGGATTTCAGCTGTGGCCTGGGGGAAGAAAATCCATTTCTTTGCGTTATTCCTGGATGAAACAAAAATGTCTTTAAGCAGGAGAATAATTATTGCTGAGCCAAAGTGAGATGATGCTACACGTGAGAGGAAATAAAGTGACTTTTAAGTTAGATTCTGGAGCGGACGTCACAGCGGTTTCTGACCAAACATTTGAAATCTTCAAGAAGAAAAATGAACAGTTGGAAAAGGCACAAAAACCACTCTACAGACCGGGTGGAACTGCACTAACCGTGTTGGGGTCTATGACAGAGACTATTACATACGGTGACAAGAGCGCTACTGAGAAAATCTATATTGTCAAAAATCTGCGCATGGCACTACTGAGTAGAGCAGCTTCCGTGAGACTGAAACTAATTGCCAGAATTGACACTATAGACCAAGAGACAGTGAGAAAAGCGTACCCCAAGTTATGCGATGGACTTGAGCTTGTTCAAAAGCCATACACGATTAAACTGAAACCTGATGCTAAGCCCTTTTCGCTCAAGGTGCCAAGGCGTGTGCCACTGCCGCTCATGGGTAAAGTGAAAGAAGAGCTCGAGAGGATGGAAAAGTTGGGAGTCATCAGTCGCGTGGAGCAGCCAACAGATTGGTGCTGTGGCATGGTTGTAGCTCCCAAAAAGGACAAAGAAAAGGTGCGTATCTGTGTGGACATGACACCTTTAAACGAGTCAGTGTGTCGCGAAAGATACATCCTCCCGTCTGTGGACCAAACGCTAGGCATGCTCACAGGTGCTCAGTATTTTTCAAAGCTCGATGCAAATATGGGATTTTGGCAAATACCACTGTCTAAAGAGTCGGCCTTTCTCACCACATTCATTACGCCATTTGGCAGATACCACTTTAACCGTTTGCCATTTGGTATTTCCAGTGCACCTGAACATTTCCAAAACATGATGGTAACAGAGGTTACAGCGGGTCTTGACGGAGTCGTCTGTCACATGGACGATATCCTGGTCTGGGGATCCACCAAGGAGCAGCACGACGCAAGACTGCACGCTGTCTTGAAGCACGCGGAGAAAGCCGGCGTTACGCTGAATATGTCAAAATGTGAGTTTGGCAAAAGAGAGGTCAAATTTCTTGGGTTTATTGTTTCAGCAGAAGGAATGAGGCCAGATCCAGACAAAACCCAAGCTGTTCAGGACATGAAAGAGCCAAGCAACGTGAGTGAGCTCAGGAGCTTTCTCGGAATGGTGAACCAGCTGGGGAAGTTCATTCTTGAACCTTTCTGAAAAGGACAAACCATTGAGAGACTTGCTTTCAACAAAGAACATGTGGTACTGGGGGCATGAACAACAAAATGCGTTTCGTAATCTCAAGCAAGAACTGTCCTCTGTTTCTGTATTGCAGCTCTATGACCCAAACAAACCACAGAAAATATCTGCAGATGCCTCTTCATACGGATTGGGGGCAGTCATGCTACAGAAGGAGAGAGACGTGTGGTCACCAGTTGCTTACGCTTCCCGATCATTGACACCTACAGAGCAGCGCTACGCACAGCTGGAAAAAGAAGTACTGGCTCTCATGTGGGCCTGCGAAAGATTCAATGACTTTATCCTGGGTCTGCACTTTGAACTAGAAACTGATCATAAGCCACTAGTGAGTCTACTGGGAGGACAAGCTTTGGACGCGCTTCCACCGCGTATACAGAGATTTCGTATGCGCCTAATGAGGTACTCATACACTATAAAGCACATCCCTGGCAAAAGTCTAACCACTGCCGACACGCTCTCACGCTTACCGCTCACAAACAGTGTTACTCACACAGACACAGATCTTATGGAGGACACTAACATTTATGTTGACTCTGTGCTAGAGGGACTCCCTACAAGCAGCAAATATCTTGCAGATCTCCAAGAGCAACTGCAGTCCGACAGCGTCTGTTCACAAGTCATGAAATACTGCACAGAAGGCTGGCCGGATCGTAACCAGCTACAGGGAGCGGTGAAGTACTACTGGTCTGAGAGAGCCGTTTTGAGTGTGAATAACGGACTACTACTGAGAGGCACGAGGTTAGTTATCCCTGCTAACATGAGAAATGCAGTTTTGGATAAGATACATGAGGGCCACCAGGCGGTGGTTAAATGCAGAGAGCACGCCCATCAGGCTGTATGGTGGCCAGGTTTAAGCAACCAGATTAGTGAAATTGTACTCAAATGCAGAAAGTGCATACAGGAAAGAGTTAATGTGAGAGAGCCTTTAATGCCCACAGATTTACCAGAAAGGCCATGGCAGAAGTTGGGAGCTGATTTGTTCACGCTACAAGACAAAAACTACCTGTTATTAGTGGACTACTTCTCTAGGTATATAGAGATTGCCCAGCTCAGCCCAACTCGCTCTGCCAATGTCATTGTGCATTTAAAATCAATGTTTGCACGTCACGGAATACCGGAGATACTGATCACGGATAACGGTCCGCAGTTCGCAAGTCAGGAAATGGAAGACTTTGCAAAGGAGTACTGTTTTGAGCACATGACCAGTAGTCCCAGGTACCCCCAAAGTAACGGTGAGGCAGAAAGAGCTGTCCAAACAGTCAAAAACCTTATCAAGAAAGCCAGTGATCCATACAGAGCACTGTTAGCCTACAGAACCACAGCGTTGGCAAATGGCTACAGCCCAGCACAGCTTCTCATGGGGCGTAGACTTCGTACCACCCTGCCAATGCTTCCAGAAGCCTTGCAGCCATGCGTGCCGAATCTGCAACAAATTCGTCACGTGGAAAAGGAGAGACGGATGAGGCAAACAGAATGTTTCAACAAAAGACACAGAACGAGAGATTTGGATAAACTGTTACCCGGAAACTCTGTTTGGATTACAGATGCGAAAGCACAGGGCACAGTGACATCTGTCCACAAAACTCCACGGTCTTATGTCATCAGTGGACCACAAGGAACACTGAGGAGGAATCGCAGCCATTTAGTGCCTATGCCTTCTCCAGAGAGCCAAATGGAGACTCCACAGGACGTCCAGTCTGAGGAAACCTCCACAGAAACTCAGACTCAGGAATGCACACCTGCCATCATGAGAACAAGATCAGGCAGAGAAGTGAAGAAACCACAAAGACTGGATCTGTAAAAATTATGTATTGCTATTTCTGAGATGCAGAGTTTGAGTTCTTGAAATGTGAAAAAAAATGTGATATAAGAGGCTTCTGCATAAAAATGTTCTCACGCATGGTACAAGTGTTTAAAAAGAAAAGGGTTAGAAAAAGTTAGATCGCCCATCATAGTTAGTTGACCAAGGTGAGCAGGAATGATTTCATGTGGAAATGTATTTTGTTTTTCAGCTAAAGGGGTCAACTTGGCTTCAGTAAGGGGGATGTGGTGTAATCTAAGTATTACATATGTGGAGCCACTAGGGGGCGACACAGACCGGATGTTGTCAGGAGTACAGCATGATGGAGATTAATATGGCGGAGTTCGTGTGTTAATGTGTTGCAGACAGTCAATAAAGGAGGCTCCGTGTTCACCCAAAGCAGCAGTCTTTATTTATAAAAGAACCCAACACAACAAGGATAACAGGCAAGTTCTTTCTCTTTCTCACTCTTATTGATGAACAATTTTGCCTGTTCCCTGGCCAAGAGACCCAGGGTTCGCAGTACCCTGAGTTCTCTGCACCAGTGGCATATCATAACCCCTCAACAGTCCTCTCTGTATCCTCTCTGTGTGCTCCTGAGAGTTTGCCGGCTCCACAACCAAGTCACCAGAGGGGGCAGGAACCAGAGGCCTTGGAGGATCCAGTTCCAGGGTCGGCGGTGATGCAGTCCCCAGCTGCCACGCTAGATGAGCCACCAGCGGGGGAGACAACACCTGGGGTCTCTGAGACTGCAACCACCATCATGCCTGCTGTGGAGGCCGCCACAGCAGAGTCACCCAGCGACCCAGACCTCCTGCAGACTGGGGCCAGGACATCGTCATCGGGATCGATGGAGTCCTGGACGGCGGTGGAGCTTGAGTGCAGGCAAGTTCTCTCTCTAGTTTTTATTAGGTCAGTTTTAGAGAGGTCTTGTCTGACTCTTGGTGAGGAGAGTCGGGTGCAGCCCTCAGCTGCATCTGAACTCACCTCGCTGGGCTCTGCCGCTGCTGGTGATCCTAATCATCTTCCTTCTCCTGTCATTCCTGAGCTTCCTCCTAGGATCACCGGAGATGATTTACCGCCATCTGAGGCCCCTGCAGACAATAATGGGAGTCCAGCTTCCCTGGTGGAGGTCAAGGTGGGGGTTCTATTCCGGCTTGGGACCTCCACAGGTGCCGCACCTCCTTTGCCTAATGAGCCATCGCATCCTGGATCGTCGGAGTCCTGGATGACGGTGGAGTTTGAGTTCAGGCGAGTATGCTCTTTAGTTTCTCTCTTGCCTATTGTGGAGCCGTCTTGCCTGATTCTTGGTGGGGAGTGCCAGGGGCAGCTCGCTGCTGCACCCAGGATCACCTCTCCGGGCTCTGCCACTGCTTGTGACCCTGACCTGGTCTCTCTCTCTCCTGTCACTGAGCTCCCTGACAGGGTCGCCGGAGAGCAGCCAACGCTGCCTGAGGCCGCTGAGGATCCAGGTTCGTCTGCCGAACTTGCTGTGGAGGTCATAATGGACGTTGCTATGTCCCAGGCTGCGACTACCATGGGTACGGCTGAGCTCCAGTCTGGAGCCACCACGGGCTCTGCAATGTTCCAGCCCGGGACCTTTGAGGGTGCAGCAAGGGCCCAGCTGGGCTCCACCGTGGGTGCAACCATGGCCCAATCGGGGTTCTCTGGGGGAGCAATGAGGTCCCAGGCCGGGTCCACTGTGGGTGCAGCCATGGCCCAGTTCGGGTCCACCGTGGGTGCTGCCATGTCCTGGACTGGGACCATCGTGGGTGCAGCTGTGCTTCCTTGCTCCTCCCTAGTTGTGGGTCTCTGGATTGGAGAGCCACCACCCGGGCTGCCCTTCCTGAACTCGTGGCTAAAGTTCCCAGGCCGGCCACCTGATGTACTGTGCTGTTGGGTTGGGTGGCCTAATTTTCCTGGTAGGCCACCTGACTCGGTTCCCCGGACTGTTCAGCTGGCCTGGAATGATGGTCGGCCACCTGAATGGCTGCACTGTTGGGACCCTGGGGTTTGGAACTTTGGTCGACCCCCTGACCTTGTGAACTCCGGGGCCTTAGGGAGGTTTTTCTTGGTGTTGGGGTTGAAATGGTTACTGTGTTTTCACCTTGTGTTTTATGTTAGTTTACTGGTTTTGTTCCCTCCTGACCTGTTCCCCCCACCGCCCACCCTGGGTAGTGTTGATAGTGCCTCCTGGGGGAGGCAGGGTTTTTTTTTTCTTTTTTTAGTGGCCTTGTTTTCTCCTCGGGTGTCTGGAATCCACCCGTCTTGGGGGGGAGGGGGCTCTATTTAAGTTTAAGTGTTTTTCCTATCCTGCTCCATGACGTGGCTTGTTTTCCTTTATTATTTCTTTTGTGTCTGTCGTCTGTCAGGTCTGTATGTCAGGCTGCTGAGAGCCTTGGGATTCGCCTGCTTCCTGACAGCCGACAGCCATGCCCCCTCCTCCTGTCAGGGCCACAGCTGTTTGTCATTGGTGTTTCACTCAGCACACTCTCTCACACACATGCTGCTCTCTGCACATGCACACACCATTCACTCTCACTTACATGCTCACACATCCACACACTCATTACACACACCGGCATGCACTCAGTTGATAAATTAGTTGTTGTACTTAAGGTCTGTGTTCACTGATGTGCATTGCCGGGTTATTGTTTGGTCTACACAATGTTTGTTCCCCTTGGTGTAGAACTAACTGCCAGTACCGCTGTAGTTGGATCGTCTTTTCCACCAGCCTGCTCTCTGCCATTTGTGTTCCACTGGGATGGCTACCTGGGACTGTCTCGGACTGCTCCAGCTCTGTAAGTTTTCCCTATATTCGCCCTCACCAAATCAGTTCTGCACAAAGATTTTTGGGAAATTAATGCTGCCAGCCAAAGGTCTGCTCCGGGAAACTCCCGTTGCAGGGGTTAGCGTAGTTGCAGGGGTAACATGTGTGGATGCTTGAATCACTATGCCAGGGTGTGCCGTTTGTCTTGCCTGGGGAACCCAAGGGAGAAATCACCCTGCTCGCCCTGACAGACACTGGGAGCGAACAGTACGAAGAGCTAACGGACACCCTCACTTTCAAGTCAACCAGTTTTTGCCCAGGGTTGGTTCCCATGCCGATGAGCAAAACCATGCTAGCCTCAGATGCCTCCGGTACTTGGCCACAGTTGAGTGGGGGGGTCTGCAGCTACTACGGTGAACACTACAATGTTTATAGAAGAGGACGGGGCCAGACCAACGAGCATGGAGTTACTGCATGCTCAGCAGCAGCACATCGGACCAAGTAAAATTCCACTTCAGGTTATGGACTTGGTTCGAGTTCGGGGTGAAGGAAGTCCACGGCGAAGATGGGCCAAACAACAGCCAGCAAAACATCGAGGGTGTCTGTGCATAGTCATTAAGCTAGGCACAGCACACTTCAGGTTGTCCGACGGTTCATCGAGGCCCGCCAGTCAGCTTTGGTGTGTCCGGGAAGACACTCCAGGTGGTGAGGCTGGACAGGGGTCGGTAATAGCGGTGTGGGATCCAGGCTCTGTCATCCAGAAGATCAGCCATCACTCCGGGAGTCTGCGATCTCCAGGGACATGCCTGCTGAGGGGCTGCCTTGGGCCCCCCATGCAAGTTCCAACTTTTTAACCCAAATGACTGTGTGGTAGGACTTTATTTATAGTTCTTGTGTTTTGTGCATGCATGCTATGATGTGGGATTATTCTATGTGTTCTGCTTTTAGGTAGGAGCACGACTGTAATTTTTAGTTTCAGTAAAGGACTTTTAGTTGAGTTGGATGGCAGAATAATCCACCCCACTGTGCAGGCTGTACGGTAGTCCACCTGTCAGCCCTAGTCTAGGTTGTTTTGTGTGAATGTGATAGGCCAGTTTAGTACATTGTTTTTTGTTATTTTAGTGTGTGATTCGGGGTCCCAAATCGGGGGTGGGGGGTTCAATGGTGTGTGTGGTTTTGGACTTTTCTAAAGGGGGGAGGAAATGTTATATATAATATTTACCACCTTTATTGTGAAGTGCAGTGTGGTGACGTACACCTCCTGTCACGTCACCACACTGCCCATATATAAGGCAGGGGTGCAATCTTATGGCCTCTTTGCCAGATGCTCACGCTGTTACGACCCGAGCGCCAGTCCTGTCCGCTCTCGGGCCATGCGTAGCTCGCTGCCGGCCTTGACAGCTGTGGGTTATATTCTGGCTTCACCGGGCTCTTATTGTGAAGGCGCTCGGTGGGGCTTCCGCCTGTCAAGGGCGATTAGCTGGCTGTCATTACTGCTCATTAGCGATCGGCTTTATAAGGCGGGCGCTGACGGCAGTCCACTTGCGGGAGCATAGTCAAACTATCGTCAAACAATCCTCGTGAGGCCTCGTCAGACCTTCATGTCAGGTTCGTTGTTATTCTTGTCGTGTCATAGTTTAGCTTGTAGTGGCTGGGTTAGCCCTACAAGCCCCTGTACCTCGTAGTGTGTGTTTTTGCCCTTAGCGGCTCATAGCCTTGTGTCTTGTCTTGTCTTGTGAATAAAACATCATTGCAAAACTCACCGGTGACTCGTGGCGTCTTATGGTGATCCGCGAGGGTCGCCGCATGACAGTATGCTCCCGCCAGACGTCTAAACGGAGACGCCGTTTTCACCGTGAGTTCTTGCTAATTGGACTGTTGTTCTTTCCTGTCTGGGTGTCACTTGCTGGGAGAATGCTGTCATCCAGGGGCCACGATCGGCGCCTGGGCAAGGAGTTAGCGAGCGCGCTGGAGTACGTCGATGGGACGCTCCGCGCTGCTACCTTTGACGACAATCCTTACGACATGCGCTGGCACCTGGACTACGCTGAGGTTCTGCTGGACGATCTTCCTCTTCACTTTGACGGCCACCTGGAGGTTAGGATGAGGAGGGATGAACTCGCTGCACAACGCAAGATACTCCGTGGGCTGGAGGGAAATCCTGGCAGGAAGCCAAAGAGGAGGCATCCCCGCTCCTCACATCCGGATCCCGTTCCTGCCTCCACTCCGGTCCAAGAGTTCGCGCCGCCCAGGGGTGATCCCTGCCGGAGAGTGTCGTCATTCGGGAATCCCCCGGAGAAGCTCCATCTAGGACCGAGTGGTGGCCGTTGGTTCCACAACACACCCCTCACTGATTAGTAGACATCTGATGGTGGCAGTCAGAATGGTGGAGAGGAATCCCAGATTAAGTGACTTCCCGGAGTTCGCCGACCTCCTGGCCTTGGTCTCCGCACTGGAGCGGCGATTCCCGGACCTTACCTTCGCCTCGTCCTCTGCCAGAAACCGCCATCACCCCCCACAGTCAACCTCAGCAGAAACCCCGGCTGGACCCGCTGCCGGCGAAGCCCGTCAGCGAACCTCCGAGAGCGGCTCCACCTCGCCCTTCCAGGGGGCCCTCTGTCGCCATCCAGCGGGGAGAAGGAGGAACAGCGTCCCCTACAGCAGGCACCATCTCTCCTCCGGCAGAAAGGCAAGTGCAAGTTAATTTATTACACCATAATTGTAACCTGCCTTGTCTGACTCCTGGGGCGGAGTTTGGGGTTCTCAGCCCCCCGAGCTCCCTCCACCTGCTGTAGTGATAATAACTAAACCTGCTGCCTCTGTGTCCCCCCCGTTGAGTGGTCCGCGACGCCAGGCCTACGTCATCGGATGAAGAGTGGGCCTGCAGTGCTGGAAAGCCTGGATCCGGCCCTGCAGCCACATCGTGGACGGAGGAGAAAAGCGGACTGCGGCCCGGAGCCTGAGCCGACGATGAAGTGTCCCCGGGACTCCTCGCCAGAGCGGTCCGAGCCAGTGGGTCGAGTGTCTCCTGCCCCCATGCCATACGGGTCATCGGCGTGGACATCAGTGCGGGAGGAACCTGAGGCTGCAGAAGCCATCATGCCAGCTGCGGAGCCCGACGCAGCTGAGTGGGAGCCAGAAGACGATCTCCTCCCATCTGAGCCCAGATCGCCAAAGTCCTGGATGGCGTCCGAACTTGAGATCAGGCAAGTGCTCAGTGTTGTCTTTGTCTTTTCTATCATTGAGCATTTTTGCCTGTCTCTTGGGGGGGCGAGTCGGGTGCAGTCGTCCTCTGCATCCGAGCTTGTCTCACCGGGTTCTGGCACTGCCGGTGATCCTGATCCCGGTTCTTCTTTTTCTTCTGAGCCCTTTCCCAAGGTTGCCGGTGCAGAGCAGATGCCAATCGCTGTGCCGGAGGTTCCGGGTTCGGAGTTGGAGGTCGTTACTGGTGCGGCCCTGATCCAATCGGGGTCCATCGCAGGTGCAGCATCGGCTCAGTCAGAGTTCATCACCGAAGTGGTTCTGACCCAATCGGGGTCCGACGCGGGTGCTGCTATGACCCAATCGGGGTCCATCGCGGGTGCACCGTCGGGGCAGTCTGAGTTCGTCACCGAAGTGGTTCTGACCCAATCGGGGTCGGACGTGGGTGCAGCAATAACCCAATTGGGCTCCAGCGGAGATGCAGCGCCGGTGTGGCCCACGGACGGTGGAGGAGCTGCAGACCCTTCACCGTCGGACGAATTATGGGCTCATCCTTGCCTTCTAATCCCTCTACAGAGTCACCGCCCCTACACACCATCGCCGGGAGCCGTGGGGGTCCCTGTTTGCTCGCCCCGGCTCTCCCAAGTTTTGTCCTCGCCAGGGAGGCTGCCGCGGGCTGTTTTCCCCCGGGACTGGTGGCTGAGGGACGCGGGTCGGCCGCCTGAGGAACTGCTTTGCCGGTTCGGCGCCCCGGGTCGGCCACCCGACATGTTATGTGTTTTGCTGGGCGACCTGGTTCGACCACCAGAGGAGTGGACGTGCTGGGCTTGGGACTGTGGTGAGCCGCCCAGTCGTGTCCCGCCCCCCAGGACCATCCGTCGGCTGTTGGACTCGGGGAGACCGCCTGAACTGTTCCTGTGGCACCTGGTCTCCGCCGGTCGGCATAAACTGTCGGGGGGGGGGGTAGTGGTCATTTTCTGGTAATGTTCTGACCCAGTAATTGTTCTGGGTTTTTTTTCTTGATATCCTGTGTTCTTGGTAATGGTTATTTGGGTATCTGTGGGTATTTGTGCTTATGTCCTGCTTTTGTTTTGTGTGTGATTAGGTGAGAAGCCATTTTCTTGTGAAACACGTGGCCAGGGATTTAATTTTCTCTTGCTTTCCTGTGCAGTTTTCTGTAATCGTTAGTGGAGCATTTAATTTAATCTGAGTATTGGGTATTTTTTGTCATTGTCCTGTGTTTAGTCGGACCATGACATTTCCCGGCACGCGAAAGTAGCACGCCATAAGTTCCACCACTTCATCAAAACTATCACCCCCTCCTAGGTTCTCCAGTACCCTTTGCCCCTCCATGCCTAAATTATGGACCAAAACAGCCCTTGCACAAAGCTTTTCAAGCTCGCCAAGGTTCAAAACTACTAAATAATTTGTAAAAGCTGCAAACAACTGAGGCCAAGGCATGGGTGGCTCGCCTGGGGTTTCCAAAAATGGTCGAAAGTTGGTAACGGACCTCTCCATAACCACTTTTTCCTCGTCGCCAAATGTTGCATCCATAATATAGGCAATGAGCAGTAGACAGGAACTACTATTTACGGAGCTTTATTACAGATACTATATACAGCCGTGGACAAAATTGTTGGTACCCCTCTGTTAATGAAAGAAAAAAACACAACGGTCACAGAAATAACTTGAATCTGACAAAAGTGGAAATAAATAAAAATTTCTATGAAAATTAATCAATCAAAATCAGACAATGCTTTTGAATTGTGGTTCAACAGAATTATTAAAAAAAAACAAACTCATTAAACAGGCCTGGACAAAAATGATGGTACCCTTAACTTAATATTTTGTTGCACAACCTTTTGAGGCAATCACTGCAATCAAACGATTTCTGTAACTGTCAGTGAGACTTCTGCACCTCTCAGCAGGTATTTTGGCCCACTCCTCATCAGCAAACTGCTCCAGTTGTCTCAGGTTTGAAGGGTGCCTTCTCCAGACGGCATGTTTCAGCTCCTTCCACAGATGTTCAATAGGATTTAGATCAGGGCTCATAGAAGGCCACTTTAGAATGGTCCAACGTTTCGCTCTTAGCCATTCTTGGGTCTTTTTAGTTGTGTGTTTTGGGTCATTATCCTATTGCAAGACCCATGACCTGCAACTGAGACCAAGCTGTCTGACACTGGGCAGCACATTTCTCTCTAGAATACCTTGATAGTCTTGAGATTTCATTGTACTCTGCACAGATTCAAGACACCCTGTGGCAGATGCAGCAAAGCAGCCCCAGAACATAACAGAACCTCCTCCATGTTTCACAGTGGGGACAGTGTTCTTCTCTTGGTATGCTTCATTTTTGTGTCTGTGAACACAGAGCTGATGTGCCTTGCCAAAAAGTTGCAGTTTTGTCTCGTCTGTCCATAGGACATTCTCCCAGAAGCTTTGTGGCTTGTCAACATGCAGTTTGGCAAATTCCAGTCTGGCTTTTTTATGATTTGTTTTCAACAGTGGTGTCCTCCTTGGTCGTCTCCCATGAAGTCCACTTTGGCTCAAACAAATGTGTCAGATGTCAGATGGTGCGATCTGACACTGATGTACCTTGACCTTGGAGTTCACCATGAATGTGCTTAGAGGTTGTTCTGGGCTCTTTTGTTACCATTCTTCATCAACTTTCCTCCTGCGGCCATGTCGTATCTTAAATTTCTCAATAATATGTGCAACTGTAGTCACAGGAACATCAAGCTGCTTGGAGATGGTCTTATAGCCTTTACCTTTAACATGCTTGTCTATAATTTTCTTTCTAATCTCCTGAGACAACTCTCTCCTTTGCTTCCTCTGGTCCATGTTTAGTGTGGTACACACCATGTCACCAAACAGCACAGTGACTACTTGTCACCCTTTAAATAGGCCGACTGACTGATTACAAGTTTATAGACACCTGTGATGTTAATTAGAGGACACATCTTGGTTAAACATGTCCCTATGGTCACATTAGTTTCAATTTTTTCTAGAGGTACCATCATTTTTGTCCAGGTCTGTTTCATGAGTTTGTTTTTTAAAGCAATTCTACTGAACCACAATTCAAAAGCATTGTCTGATTTTCATTGGTTAATTTTCATGGAATTTTTATTTATTACCACTTTTGTCAGATTCAAGTTATTTCTGTGACCATTGTGGGTTTTTCTTTCATTAACAGAGGGGTACCAACAATTTTGTCCACGTGTGTACAATACACTCTTAGGCCTACGGCACTGTCCAGCAGGCCAGTGGTCGACGATGAAAGAGGACTAGCCTCTTCCACCCACATCCTTTATACCCGGAGTGGTGTCACCACCGGACCCGGCAGTTAACCACCCCTGTGTATTCCCTGTCCACTGTCTTACTAATACCATCTATTTACATACATAAAACCATTGACAGAGTTGCCCCAACAATCTCAAGGACAGTTAAAAGTAAACTAAAGCCTCCATGGAGAAACAACCAAATTCAAAAACTGAAAAGAGAATGCAGGATGGCTAAGAGGAAATGGAGGAAAAACAAATTAACTATCAATTACCAAATACTACAGAATAAATTAAAAATATACAATAATCCAGTCAAGACATCAAGAACATAGTATGTTGCCAACACAGTCTCAACCCATAACAATAACCCTAAAGTCCTTTTTGCAACCACTGATCACTTAATCAACCCAGATTTAATAAACACACAAACCTGCCATCCAACTCTCTGAGAGTTTTGCAGACTACTTCAGGTACAAGGTTGATTCTGTCACGGTGGCCCTCACGAGCCACCATAAGACGCCAGCAGTCACCAGTGAGTTGCAGTGATGTTTTATTAGGAAGTGCAGGAACAGAGAATAATACACACAACAGTGCAGGTAGGACAATCACAGGATAACTTACAATGGATGATGAATGGACAGCGTCTGAGCCGGGGAACGCCCGATGCGTCAGACGATGTAATAAAGAAGGTGAAGTCTCACAGAAGGTAGTTTAACAGACCGTATCATAACAGAGACTGCTGCATCGGGGTGCATTCAGCGCCCGCTTTTAACACTGGGCACTAATGACCCCGAATGCAGCACAGCTGTTGACTTTGACAGCAGGGAGCTCCACCGGGCGCTGTCACAATAAGACCCCGGGGAGCTAGAAGGAACCCACTGCTGTCAAAGCCTGGAAATGATGATATAAGATCCGAGTGCGGACGGAACCAGCACTCGGGTTGTAACAGATTCTATTAGAACCAACATTTTTTCTGAGCAGAAGACTGTTTTTAATGGTATCTTGGACCCACCTTTAGCTGAGGAAACGCTGGACTGTTTTGCCCTTGTTGATGCTAAGATGCTTGGTAGAGTTTCCTCCCAGGTAAACTTGACCTCCTGCCTTTTAGATGCAATTCCCACATCACTTTTTAAAACATTTTGTGGGTTCTTCGAACACGAGATTTTAAATATTGTAATTGTAACTGTAAATTACCGGAGTGGTGGCCTAGTTGATAGAGCATCTGCCCCACAACCGAGAGGTCGTGGGTTTAAATCCCGGCCGGGTCATACCAAAGGCCATATAAAAATGGTACTTCCTGCCTTCTAGCTTGGTGCTCAGCATAAAAGAATGAGGGAAGGAGAAGTTGTTTGTGGTGGTGCTTTGCATGGCAGCAACCCCTCTGATTCTACATGTGATTAACATTGTAGATAGGAGAAATGTAATTTTGTTCTACTGTACATGATTGGCTGTATAGACTGAATGACAACAGAGATGGCTTCTTCTTCTTTGCTCTCTTCAGACTGTTTTGCCCACTGCCTTTAAAACGGCTGTGGTGAAACCCCTTTGGAAGAAGAATAATTTAGATCCTGATATTCTCAGTAATTATCGACCCGTATCCAACTTATCATTTTTAAGTAAAGTTTTAGAAAAAATCATTTTTATCCAGTTAAACAATTTTCTTATTGACCACAACATTTTTGAAAAATTTCAATCTGGTTTTAGGATAAACCACAGTACCGAGACAGTCCTTTTAAAAATCCTTAATGATATCAGGTGCAACATGGACTCCCACAAACTGTCAGTCCTGGTGCTGCTGGATCTCAGTGCTGTCTTTGATATAGTAGATCACTACATTTTATATTAAGCAGACTCAAACACCTGGTGGGCCTCTTAGGTACCGTTCTTGAATGGTTTCATTCCTATCTCACTGATCGTCGCTATTTTGCAAGTATGGATACATGCTCTTCGGCAATCCACAAAATCAAGTGTGGGGTACCCCAAAGTTCAATTTTAAGGGCCAATACTTTTTAATTACCTCCGCCAAGGAGGTTATGTTTTCATCAGCGTTGGTTTGTCTGTCTGTCTGTCTGTCTGTCTGTCTGTCTGTTTGTTAGCAAGATAATTGTTAGCAAGATAACTCAAAAAGTTATGGACGGATTTTCATGAAATTTTCACTGATTGTCAGAAATGGGGTATCCTACAGATGATTACATTTTGGTGGTGATTCAGATCACCGTCCACAAGAAAACCACCATTACAGAAAATGCGATTTTCGTGAATAACTACTGAACCACTAATCCTATCATTGTGAATCCAATTGCTAGTCATATGTTTTCATGGTCAAGGAATCTGAAAATGTACACACAAACACTGTATGGGGGGAACTGTGGTGCTTGGCAGAGGTCTGCGCTCTCTGAGTGCTTTTCTAGTCTTTATATGTTACAACGTGGGGATGTTATCGGGAGACATGACATCAATTTTCATAGCTATGCTGATGATACACAGGTGTACATTGCCACGTCTCCTGATGACACAAAATCAATTAATGCTCTTTTGAACTCTATTTTAGATATAAAGTAATGGATGGCAGAGAACTTCCTACAGCTCAGCCAGGACAAAACAGAAGTTTTAATCATTGTTCCTGAAGACAAGAGAGAAAAACTTTTACCCAAATTGCTAGGTCTAAAACCTACACATTTTGTCAAGAACCTGGGTGTTCTTCTAGACTCTGACCTTAATTTTATTTCACACATTAAAAATATAACAATAATTGGATTTTACCATCTTAGGAATATAGCCAGAATATAGCCAGAGTCCACCCTTTTCTCTCTCTTGCCAGCATGGAGAGCTTGATTCATGCTTTTATTACCAGTCGTATAGACTACTGTAATGCCCTGCTCTCTGGTCTTACCCAAAAAAGGATATCACATCTCCAATTGCTCCAAAATTCAGCAGCATGAGTGTTGACGAGGACCAGGGGGTGAGCGCAAATTACACCAGTTTTAGAATTGCTGCATTGGCTTCCAATGTGTTTTAGGATTGATTTTAAGGTTCTCTTAACATTTTTTAAATGTCTCAGTGGTCTTGGGCCTTCTTATCTATCTAAGCTACTTTTACCTTATAAACCCTCGTGGATATACTGAGGTCCTGTGGTACTGGCCTTTTAATGGTTCCCAAAGTGAAGGCCAAGACCTTTGGTGAAGCCTCCTTTCATTGTTATGGTCCTCGTCTGTGAAACAGCCTACCAGAGAACCTCAGGGCTGCAGAGTCAATAGATGCTTTTAAGAACAGGCTCAAGACCCATCTTTTTTAATTTGGCTTTTAACAAACCTATTTAACTATCATTGAAGTCGTTTATGTTCCATTGTTTTATGTTCTTCTTGGCACCAGTTGTTTTTAGATTTTCTCATCTTTTCTTATTGATGTGTTTTAGTTAGTTTTTAAGTATAGGTTTTTAGTTCCTCTTGTTTTATGTGTTCTTAGTTTCTGTCTGTACCTTTTTAAATTTGGCTTTTAAAAAACCTGTTTAACTATTATTGATGAAGTCATTTATGTTCCATTGTCTTATGCTCTTCTTAGCTCCATTTGCTTTTAGATTTTCTTATTCTAATGTGTTTTTAGCTTAGTTTATAAGTATGTGTTCTTAGTTTTATCTTGTATTTTATGTGTTTTAGCTCCAGTGTTTCCTCAGTGGAGACCTTCATGCCAGATGCTGCTTGGCCCATCTGCAGCAGTGTTGGTCTATTGCAGGGGTGGGCAGTGAGGGCCATTCCACTGCAGGTTTTTTGTTCCACCCAGTCTCTTCAGCAGGCGTGTGCTCTGATCAGCTTCAAGGATTGCTAATCATTGAAAACACCTGCTGAAGAGACTGGGTGGAACAGAAAACCTGCAATAGAATGGCCCTCCATGGCACATGATTGCCCACCCCTGGTCTATTGGGTCACTCTAGCTTGGGAGGGTGGGGGCTTTATGCCACTGCCGACAGCTGTGGTGTGGGCCCCGGCTTGTCCTGCTTGGGGTGGCCTCTGTGGCATGCCCTGTGGTTATGGGCTACATGATCTCCCGGCATGGGGGGGTTCCACACGATGGTTGCTCCTTCATATGGTACTTTGGTGCCGAGCCATGGCTCTTTTATTTTATATGTATGTAAGAGGAGTAGGGGGTGGTGTGTGTGTGTGTGTGTGTGTGTGTGTGTGTGTGTGCACAGCTGGCAGCAGCTGAGCTGATCAGAACAGGGAGCTTATGAAACTGTGAAAATGTCCACAGAGCATCACAGACTCTTCAACAATATTATTAGTCAATTATTTCTACAAACCTATTACAAAATGGTCAGACCACCCAGAAGTTTGAATACAAGGAAGGCACCATGTCAGCTCTACCTAATATTAACACAAGAAAACCAAATTCTCCTCCGTTCCTCTGATAGTTCCAGAATTGACTCGCCTTGGTTCTAAATGTTTGCAGATAATCAATAAAACAACACTTTCTCCTTCCCACCAGTGTTTATATAACCTTATTCCACAGTAGTGCACTATATTTGCATAATTTTTGGCTTTAATGAAATAGAATCACCCCCTGCAGCTCCCCACCCAACATGGCCACCCATTTAGCGACTGGCAGCCGTGTGACATCTGTTATGTATGATATTACCCTGGTTCACAGATGAGGCGAGGTGATTTGTAGAACACAGCTTTATTGTAGACACTGGATGTGGCGGCCACTGACAAAGCCCCGGCCAAGGTACAGGCGAGCAAGAGGAAGTAAGATGAGCGACCCCGGCCTTATTTAGGGTGGAGCAGTGACATCACCGGAGGTGTGCATCACCATCTCACACTTCCCAGTAAAATATATATATATATCACCCCCCACCCCCCCACCCCAAAACAGTCCCAAACCACTCACTCGATTAAGACCCTCCCCAATTTTGGACCCGAATCACACACTAACAAACGAAAACTAATGTCTCTAAATGGCCTAACACATTCACACAACAGAACCTAAAATAGGAAGGACGGGTGGACTACCGTCCTGCCCGCACGGCATGGTGGATTATTCTGCCACCTTCTAAAATAAAACAAAGTCCATTAAACAGCTAAAATTGTGCGCTGTGTTCCTAAATGAAAGAAAAAAAAATCCCATATATAACATTTCAACTAACACCAGAACCTTAACATATACAATTTACAACTCAGTTCACTGGGTGAAAGGATTGAACTGGCATGGGGTCCCAGGGCACCCTCTTAGCAGATGCGCCCCTGGAAACCACTGGTCCCCAGGGCGATGGCTGACCCTCCGGACACTGAAGCTGCTCCTCCACGCAATCGATCTCATCCCATGTTGAGCCTCTTCTCCTGGAATCTTCTCCCGGACACGCCAAAGCCGATTTGCATGCCACACCAAACCATCAGACAGCCTGAAGTGCGCTACGCCCAGTTTGTCCACTATGTGCAGACACTCCCGATGCTCCTTAGGTTGTCGTCTGGCCCACCTTAGCCGCAGACGTTCGTCATCTCGACCCTGAACCCAATCCAGGATCCTCAATGGGGCTCGGCTTGGCTGGAGACGTTGTTGTCGAGCACGCTGATACTCCGTGCTTCTCGGTCCTGCCCCAACCTCTTCTAAGGCTGTTGTAGCATGCACCCTTGTAGCTGCAGACCACCCCCCCCCGTCCCATCGTGGCCAAACTCCAGAGGCATCTGGGGCTAACACAGCAGCGCCACTCGCTGGCGCTGGCACAGGCACTTTGCCGTTGCACTCGGTGGCTCCTTCCACTATTTCCCGAGCACCGTGACTGAGACCCCCCTGCGCTGAATCTGAGTGAAACTGGTCCTGCTTGACCGCCGTGGGGTCCATTAGTTCTTCGTCCCACACCACATCCTCATCGATCGCTGGAATTGTAGGGTTCCACTGGCCACAGTCCAACCACTCTTCCCCAGCATCGTCTTTGATGGCGAAACCCAGTCCGTAAAATAAATCACAGCCCATGATGTTATCGCCCTGTGCTGTCATGTGGAATGTGACAGTTAACTCCAAAGTCCCGACCATGTCCAGTGTTTCACCTCTATAACCGTACAACGGTGCTGGGTTACCTCTAATCCTGTGGTGGGGAAAAAACTTCTTCACCATGGCCCAATTCAGCAACGACCCATCCACCCTTGTGTTGATCAACAGCAGCAGCTCCATGTCGTCCAGCCTCACTGTGCAAAATGTGCATCCGTTCGTGATGGGGGACACCATGTGGATGGATTTCGGGGGTGGGGGAAGCAATTTATTCCATGGACTCTCCTGTTTAACTTCACGGCACACCCTGGCAAAATGGTTCAAGTAACAACATCTGTTACAATGTGCTCCTCTCACTGGACAGTCCTTAGCCCTATTTCGGTGCTTAGCAGACCCACAACCCATGCAAAGGCATTTTCCCGGGGCAGACCCTTGGCTGGTAGCGTTGGCTTCCGCAGCTTCCTTGTCCCAGCTATCTTTGCTATCTGTGTCCGTGGCATTTGCCATGGCAAGAGGCTCCGGCAGCTGCTGTAACTGACGCCCAGTTAGCTCCCAAGCTAGCTTGTCCGCGGTTTCCATTTGGAGAGCTAGCTTGATGGCTCTGGCTAACGTGAGGTCCCTAGGCACCGAAAGTACCCTAGCTTGCAATGCGGCATTGCATGTACGTTCCGCGAGCTGGTCACAAATCACTTCTTCCTCCAGTGTCCCAAAATGAGACTCGCTAGCTAGCTTCCTCAAGTCGGCGATGAAGTGCCGAACAGGTTCACCTACCCGCTGATGTCACTGCCAAAAGTGGATCCTCCGGATCGTCATGTTATTCGGGATGTGGAAATGGCTAGCTAGAAGGTCCGCTACCTCTTCATAAGTGTCAGAGGGACCGAGCATTCCCAGGACTCGCTGGCCCGCTATACCCAAATTGTGAACCAGAAGCACCTGAGCTCTTAGCTTATCGAGCTCACCAAGTCCCAGCGCGGCAACATAAGTTTCAAAGGTTTCAAACCATCTAGGCCAGGACACCGGCGGCTCCCTGGGAAACTCAAGAAAAGGCCAAATTGGAGCTATGCACGCCTCCATGGTTTAATCCGACATCGCCAAATGTTATGTATGATATTACCCTGGTTCACAGATGAGGCGAGGTGATTTGTAGAACACAGCTTTATTGTAGACATTGGATGTGGCAGCCACTGACAAGGCCCCTGCCAAGGTACATGTTAGATAGGATTATAGTGTACATAGTGCACCAGTGTCCACAGGTCATCCGTGTCGCTATTATTATTATTATTATTATTATTATAGTAGTAGTAGCACCAGTGTCCACGGGTCATTAGTGTCTCTATTATTATTATTATTATTGTAGTAGTAGTAGCACCAGTGTCCACAGGTCATCCGTGTCTCTATTATTATTATTATTATTATTATTATTATTGTAGTAGTAGTAGCACCAGTGTCCACAGGTCATCCGTGTCTCTATTATTATTATTATTATTATTATTATTATTATTATTATTATTGTAGTAGTAGTAGCACCAGTGTCCACAGGTCATCCGTGTCTCTATTATTATTATTATTATTATTATTATTATTATTATTGTAGTAGTAGTAGCACCAGTGTCCACGGGTCATCCGTGTCTCTATTATTATTATTATTATTATTATTATTATTATTATTATTATTATTGTAGTAGTAGTAGTAGCACCAGTGTCCACAGGTCATCCGTGTCTCTATTATTATTATTATTATTATTATTATTATTATTGTAGTAGTAGTAGCACCAGTGTCCACGGGTCATCCGTGTCTCTATTATTATTATTATTATTATTATTATTATTATTGTAGTAGTAGTAGCACCAGTGTCCACGGGTCATCCGTGTCTCTATTATTATTATTATTATTGTAGTAGTAGCACCAGTGTCCACAGGTCATCCGTGTCTCTATTATTATTATTATTATTATTATTATTATTGTAGTAGTAGTAGCACCAGTGTCCACGGGTCATCCGTGTCTCTATTATTATTATTATTATTATTGTAGTAGTAGTAGCACCAGTGTCCACGGGTCATCCATGTCTCTATTATTATTATTATTATTATTATTATTGTAGTAGTAATAGTAGTAGCACCAGTGTCCACGGGTCATCCGTGTCTCTATTATTATTATTATTATTATTATTATTATTATTATTATTATTATTATTGTAGTAGTAGTAGCACCAGTGTCCACGGGTCATCCGTGTCTCTATTATTATTATTATTATTATTGTAGTAGTAGTAGCACCAGTGTCCACGGGTCATCCGTGTCTCTATTATTATTATTATTATTATTGTAGTAGTAGTAGCACCAGTGTCCACGGGTCATCCGTGTCTCAATTATTATTATTATTATTGTAGTAGTAATAGTAGTAGCATCAGTGTCCACGGGTCATCCGTGTCTCTATTATTATTATTTTTATTGTAATAGTAGTAGTACTAGTGTCTACGGGTCATCCGTGATCCGTGTCTGTATTATTATTATTATTATTGTAGTAGTAGTAGTAGCACCAGTGTCCACGGGTCATCCGTGTCTCTATTATTATTATTATTATTATTATTATTATTATTATTGTAGTAGTAGCACCAGTGTCCATGGGTCATCCGTGTCTCTATTATTATTATTATTATTATTATTATTATTATTGCAGTAGTAGTAGCACCAGTGCCCACGGGTCAGCCGTGTCTCTATTATTATTATTTTTATTGTAATAGTAGTAGTACTAGTGTCTACGGGTCATCCGTGATCCGTGTCTGTATTATTATTATTATTGTAGTAGTAGTAGTAGCACCAGTGTCCACGGGTCATCCGTGTCTCTATTATTATTATTATTATTATTATTATTATTATTATTATTATTGCAGTAGTAGTAGCACCAGTGCCCACGGGTCATCCGTGTCTCTATCTCACATCTCGGAGTCGCTGGGTGCTCTCCAGGGAATGATTTTAAAGCCTGTGAAAGTTAATGTAAATTGCAATGCACAGAATCGCATGAGAGATGAAAATTCTATGCTCTAAGTGAACTGTGCTTATCAGGCCTTGATTCGGCATCCTTGGGAGAACTCAGGAGAAAAGATAAGGCAGAAGGGAGTTTTGGCTTTTCCCTAACCCAAACATTCTGATGTGCAGCAATCTGAACTCTCTATGGACAGCGTCATCATGTGACTAGCATGGAATTTTACCATCTGACATGCACTGAAGAGAGATGAACTCTGTGGACATGTTATCTATGTTTAGGATACCATGGACATAACATCTAGTCGTTGCCTAGGAGAGGAATTTTGTTGTTCACCAGTAACTGATACTTCACACTGCATTCACACTGCATCCATGAATATCACATGACTGACATACACACACTGGTCTCTCTCAACTTGCTTTGTTAATGTGTGGAACTGTATCTTGTCTGCTAAGTGTGCAATTAGAGGGTTTTTTTCTATGTGATCACAATCTTGCTCACTTGAGCTCTATTTTGATAACTATGTTTTTTTCTCTCTGCCCAATGCGTCACCCCCTCCCCCTCCCCCTCTTTACCCCCACTGTATGAGGCGCCTGTGGCTGCCGCGTCATTAGGGAGCGCTTAACATGAGTTAATGATAAGTAATGATAATTACTGTCATCTGTGTCTCTATTATTATTATTATTATTATTATTATTATTGTGATAGTAGTAGTACTAGTGTCCATGGGTCATCTGTGATCCGTGTCTGTATTATTATTATTATTATTATTATTATTAGTAGTAGTAGTAGTAGTAGTAGCACCAGTGTCCACGGGTCATTAGTGTCTCTATTATTATTATTATTATTATTGTAGTAGTAGTAGCACCAGTGTCCATGGGTCATCTGTGTCTCTATTATTATTATTATTATTATTGTAATAGTAGTAGTACTAGTGTCCATGGGTCATCCGTGATCCGTGTCTGTATTATTATTATTATTATTATAGTAGTAGTAGTACCACCAGTGTCCACGGGTCATTAGTGTCTCTATTATTATTATTATTATTGTAGTAGTAGTAGCACCAGTGTCCACGGGTCATCCGTGTCTCTATTATTATTATTATTATTGTAATAGTAGTAGTACTAGTGTCCATGGGTCATCCGTGATCCGTGTCTGTATTATTATTATTATTATTATTATTATTATTATAGTAGTAGTAGCACCAGTGTCCACGGGTCATTAGTGTCTCTATTATTATTATTATTGTAGTAGTAGTAGCACCAGTGTCCACGGGTCATCTGTGTCTCTATTATTATTATTATTATGATTATTATTATTATTGTAATAGTAGTAGTACTAGTGTCCATGGGTCATCTGTGATCCGTGTCTGTATTAATATTATTATTATTATTATTATTATTATAGTAGTAGTAGTAGCACCAGTGTCCACGGGTCATTAGTGTCTCTATCATTATTATTATTATTATTATTATTGTAGTAGTAGTAGCACCAGTGTCCACGGGTCATCCATGTCTCTATTATTATTATTGTAGTAGTAGTAGCACCAGTGTCCACAGGTCATCCGTGTCTCTATTATTATAATTATTATTATTATTATTGTAGTAGTAGTAGCACCAGTGTCCATGGGTCATCCATGTCTCTATTATTATTATTATTATTATTGTAGTAGTAGTAGTAGCGCCAGTGTCCACAGGTCATCCGTGTCTCTATTATTATTATTATTATTATTATTATTATTATTATTGTAGTAGTAGTAGTAGTAGCACCAGTGTCCACAGGTCATCCGTGTCTCTATTATTATTATTATTATTATTATTGTAGTAGTAGTAGCACCAGTGTCCACGGGTCATCTGTGTCTCTATTATTATTATTATTATTATTATTGTAGTAGTAGTACCACCAGTGTCCACGGGTCATTAGTGTCTCTATTATTATTATTATTGTAGTAGTAGTAGCACCAGTGTCCACGGGTCATCTGTGTCTCTATTATTATTATTATTATGATTATTATTATTATTGTAATAGTAGTAGTACTAGTGTCCATGGGTCATCTGTGATCCGTGTCTGTATTATTATTATTATTATTATTATTATTATCATAGTAGTAGTAGAAGCACCAGTGTCCACGGGTCATTAGTGTCTCTATTATTATTATTATTATTGTAGTAGTAGTAGTAGCACCAGTGTCCACAGGTCATCCGTGTCGCTATTATTATTATTATTATTATTATTATAGTAGTAGTAGCACCAGTGTCCACGGGTCATTAGTGTCTCTATTATTATTATTATTGTAGTAGTAGTAGCACCAGTGTCCACAGGTCATCCGTGTCTCTATTATTATTATTATTATTATTATTATTATTATTATTGTAGTAGTAGTAGCACCAGTGTCCACAGGTCATCCGTGTCTCTATTATTATTATTATTATTATTATTATTATTATTATTATTATTGTAGTAGTAGTAGCACCAGTGTCCACAGGTCATCCGTGTCTCTATTATTATTATTATTATTATTATTATTATTATTATTGTAGTAGTAGTAGCACCAGTGTCCACGGGTCATCCGTGTCTCTATTATTATTATTATTATTATTATTATTATTATTATTATTGTAGTAGTAGTAGTAGCACCAGTGTCCACAGGTCATCCGTGTCTCTATTATTATTATTATTATTATTATTATTATTATTATTGTAGTAGTAGTAGCACCAGTGTCCACGGGTCATCCGTGTCTCTATTATTATTATTATTATTATTATTATTATTATTGTAGTAGTAGTAGCACCAGTGTCCACGGGTCATCCGTGTCTCTATTATTATTATTATTATTGTAGTAGTAGCACCAGTGTCCACAGGTCATCCGTGTCTCTATTATTATTATTATTATTATTATTATTATTGTAGTAGTAGTAGCACCAGTGTCCACGGGTCATCCGTGTCTCTATTATTATTATTATTATTATTATTGTAGTAGTAGTAGCACCAGTGTCCACGGGTCATCCGTGTCTCTATTATTATTATTATTATTGTAGTAGTAGCACCAGTGTCCACAGGCCATCTGTGTCTCTATTATTATTATTTTTATTGTAATAGTAGTAGTACTAGTGTCCACGGGTCATCCATGTCTCTATTATTATTATTATTATTAATGTAATAGTAGTAGCACCAGTGTCCATGGGTCATCTGTGTCTCTATTATCATTATTATAGTAGTAGTAGTAGTAGTCCCAGTGTCCACGGGTCATCCGTGTCTCTATTATTATTATTTTTATTGTATGAATGAATGAATGAATGAATTTATTTATTTCGGATAGTACATTACAGGTTAAAAGAAACTGTATAATATAACAACAAGGTCAAATTAGACAAAGACTCCTTCTACTATACAATTCCACGTGAGTTATCCGAAATGGGTGATGGCTGAAGCCGCAGCTTATATTGCCCACCCATATTCCATCCAAGAATTCAAAGGAGAAAAAAGAGAAAACAAGATAATGTTGTAATAAGATAAGCCTTTATTAGTCCCACAACGGGGAAATTCCAGGATTGCAACAGCACAGGGATAGCAACACTCAGAGCAACAATCAGAAGGCAAGAAAAAAAACAAGCAAGCAAGAGCAGCTAATATACATATGTACATATTACTATAAAATATATATATATACACACACACACACACAGACACACACTAGTACACACACTAGTACTAATAGTAGTAGTACTAGTGTCCACGGGTCATCTGTGTCTCTATTATTATTATTATTATTGTAATAGTAGTAGTCCCAGTGTCCACGGGTCATCCGTGTCTCTATTATTATTATTATTATTATTATTATTTTTATTGTAATAGTAGCAGTACTAGTGTCCATGGGTCATCCGTGTCTCTATTATCATTATTATCATTATTATAGTAGTAGTAGTAGTCCCAGTGTCCACGGGTCATCCGTGTCTCTATTATTATTATTATTATTATTATTATTATTTTTATTGTAATAGTAGTAGTCCCAGTGTCCACGGGTCATCCGTGTCTCTATTATTATTATTATTATTATTATTATTATTATTTTTATTGTAATAGTAGCAGTACTAGTGTCCATGGGTCATCCGTGTCTCTATTATCATTATTATCATTATTATAGTAGTAGTAGTAGTCCCAGTGTCCACGGGTCGGCCGTGGTCCGTGTCTCTGTCTCCCCCTCCTGTCCTCTCTACCAGCTGCTCCCTTTATTTTCCACTCAGTTTCTCGCAGTTTAAAATGGCGGCGTTGAGCAGCGCCGAGTCCCCACCGCCCGTCTTTAACGGAGACACCACGGAGCGGGAGTCCGGCATGGAGCGTGGCCTGGAGGTGCTCGGCGCCGGGCTGGATCCGTCCTGCCCGTCTGGGATCCCCGGAGGCCCCCAAGACGAGGAGGTAGGCGCTCCGGCGGCGGGGAAGCGGGTCTGTGCGGGGCAGGGGGAGGGGGCAGGGGGCAGGGGGCTGCGAGCAGAGGTAATTGGATGGAAAGGCTCGGGAAACACCGGCTGTAGCCCGGATACGGTTGACGGGTTCGGAGGGTCGGTTCGTACCGCTGCTCTAACGGGAAGCGCGGGCCACGGGCCGAGCAGAAGGGGAAGGCTGATCCGGGGGAAGCGGTGTTTATTTCAGGCCTGCTGCCGCCGCTCTGCTCCGCTGCTGGCTCCGTTTTCCAGGCAGGCTGACTGCAGCTGCAGCCCGGTGCGACAGGACGACGCACGCAGACACACACCGCTACACAACACGGGCACTTCCTGCGCTCCTAAACCCACCATGGTGGATTCTGGCGACCGGAGGCGATCCGGTCCCCGTCCGAGCACTGGCCACCTCAGACGGTGGTGATGATGCGAGGATGATGGAGGAGGAGGAGGCTAGCTCGAATCGTGCCTGTGGCTTTGAGGTGCAGTTCAGCCACACGCACGCGTTTGTTTTTCCCTTCACATGGGAGACTTTCCAGCGCGCTGGTCCCCCCCCCCCCCCCCGACGGCCTCAGCCGGGCTGGGGACCTCCAGCAGCGGGTCTCGGTGCTCCCGGCAGACCACAGAAGCAACTTTCCCGTCATCAGGCCCAGCTTCAGGTGCCAGTGTTGGCCTGTGAGGAGCCAGCTGGACCGGGCCTGGGTTCCACCGGCGGAAAGAACACAGAGTTGACCCCCCAGTTAAGCATAAACCTTTATTAGATCACGTTCAATAACACAACAGAATGGGTCGGAAGCACCTGCTTTAAATCTACAACTATTTTATTGTAAAGCTGCAGTTTTTTCTTCTAAATTTGCGACTCTTTTCCCTTTAATTCTGCAACTTTTTCTTGTAAATTTGCAACTTTTTTCTCATACATTTAAAACTTTTTTCCCATAAATTCGCAGACTTTTTACTGTAAATTCGCAACTTTTTTCCTCATACATTAAAAACTTTTTTCATACATTTAGAGTGTTTTTATAGTAAATTTAAGTTTCCTCTCATAAATGTAACTTTTTTTTGTCACATTTGCAAGTTTTTTCTGTTAACTCTGCAACCGGGGTGGTGGCTCAGTTGGCAGAGCATCCGCCCCACACCCGGGAGGCAGGGGTTCAAATCCCAGCGGCCCTCTGATTCTGCACTTGGGGTGTGTGTGATTTACACTGTAGATGTGTAAAACACAATCTCCTTCTACTGTACAGGATTGGTTGAATGACATTAAGGGTGATTTAATTTAACTTTTTTCTCTTAAATCGGCAACTTTTTCTTGTAAATTTGCAACTTTTTTCTCATGCAGTTAACACTTTTCCCCATACATTTGGAATGTTTTTATTGTAAATTTACAAATTTTTTCTTCATAAATTTAAGTTTTTTCTTATAAATGTGCAAACTTTTCTATTAAATCTGCAACTTTTTCTTGTAAATTTGCAACTTTTTTCTTCATCAATTTGCCATTTTTCATCATATATTCACTTTTTCTCAAATCTGCAACATTTTTTTGTGAATTTGTAACTTTTTTCTTCTAAATTTACAACATTCATGTGGACGCTGGTTTACTTTTATTCTAATTGATTAAATCTTCTTTGGTCATGTAGATAATGGCTCAAGTTTTTATGTTTTTGTTTTTAAGGGTTTGAACTCTTCGTTTGCCCATTAGCTAGACATCAGTGTTACATATTCCCAATGTAAGCCTGCTGACATTAGCCTGACGCATGTGTACTGTTGGGCTGTTAGCTTAGGTCGGGCACCGTAGTGGTCTGCCACAGTCACAGTTCACGCACATGCACTGGATGTAATCTACCGTCCAAATGTCCACATAGTATGACAGCAGTGCTTCGGCAAACTGATTTGAACACCCAGAATGTGCCTGTTTGTGACGTTGCACAATGTGATTGGCTGTCTGGGTGTTTTGATGATGTAGCGCTTCATGATTGGGTGTTTTGAGCATTTTCATTGCAGTTAATATGATTGATTATCACTTTGCTAATATTTTCAACAGTTTCTTAAGGAAACTAGAAAAGCACTCAGAGAGCGCATACCTCTGCCAAGGCTCCTTCCGTCCCTCATGGATCACCTCCAAAATGTAATGGGTTTGTGTGTAGGCCACGAGCCAGTTCTGGTGAAAAGTGCATCAAAATGTATCCAGTAGGTTTGGAGGATTCTTGCTAACACACTGTGAGAAGATAAGAGCCTTGGTGGAGGTATGCGTTCTCGGATCATCACCAAAATGTAATGGGTTCCTCTGTAGCCCAAGGACCACTGTCGAGTTATTTGGAATATAGCCTTAATGCCTGCCTAAACTCTATTCGACATGGCAACCAACAAAGGACGCTGGGCAACTCCACTCAACATTTTCCTTCCTTTATTTTTAAACAAGTTAAATAAATAAACTCAGATACGTAAGAATTAAACTCAAGTACCCTAATTCAGTCTTTAATTTTTACCATATGTATTAAGTGAAATAAAGCCAAATAAATTTACTAATTTGCAATGGTTATCATATTTGTCAAACTGTTTTAACCTACTTAACCAGAGGAGAAAGCCTCCCATAACACTTAAGCACTGCACAAGCTCAAAATTTTTTTTTACCACAGTTCCACCATTAAATGCTAAATAAAGAACCACTCTTCCTTAATTGCATTCAGTTTGCTACACAGAGCCACACACCCAATTCAAACCCAACAAGAGGATTTAAATCACCTGTAACACCTGTAACTTGCAAATATACCATTTCATAAACTGAAATTGCACATTTTTTTTCACGTTACATTACCAGTGCCCAAATTACAGTGGGGCAAAAAAGTATTTAGTCAGCCACCAATTGTGCAAGTTCTCCCACTTAAAAGATGAGAGGTCTCCAATTTTCATCATGGGTATACCTCAACTATGAGAGACAAAAAGAGGGAAAAAAAATCCAGAAAATCACATTGAAGGATTTTTAATGAATTAATTGGTAAATTCCTCGGTAAAATAAGTATTTGGTGACCTATAAACAAGCAAGATTTCTGGCTCTCACAGACCTGTAACTTCTTCTTTAAGAGGCTCCTCTGTCCTCCACTCGTTACCTGTATTAATGGCACGTTTGAACTCATTATCAGTATAAAAGACACCTGTCCACAACCTCAAACAGTCAGACTCCAAACTCCACTATGGCCAAGACCAAAGAGCTGTCAAAGGACACCACAAACAAAATTGTAAACCTGCACCAGGCTGGGAAGACTGAATCTGCAATAGGTAAGCAGCTTGGTGTGACGAAATCAACTGTGGGAGCAATTATTAGAAAATGGAAGACATACAAGACCACTGATATTCTTCCTCGATCTGGGGCTCCACGCAAGATCTCACCCTGTAGGGTCAAAATGATCACGAGAATGGTGAGCAAAAATCCCAGAACCACATGGGGGGACCTAGTGAATGACCTGCAGAGAGCTGGGACCAAAGTAACAAAGGCTACCATCAGTAACACACTACGCCGCCAGGGACTCAAATCCTGCAGTGCCAGACGTGTCCCCCTGCTTAAGCCAGTACATGTCCAGGCCCGTCTGAAGTTTGCTAGAGAGCATTTGGATGATCCAGAAGAGGATTGGGAGAATGTCATATGGTCAGATGAAACCAAAATAGAACTTTTTGGTAAAAACTCAACTTGTCGTGTTTGGAGGAGAAAGAACACTATACCTACTGTGAAGCATGGGGGTGGAAACATCATGCTTTGGGGCTGTTTTTCTGCAAAGGGACCAGGACGACTGATCCGTGTAAAGGAAAGAATTAATGGGGCCATGTATCGTGAGATTTTAAGTGAAAAACTCCTTCCATCAGCAAGGGCATTCAAGATGAAACGTGGCTGGGTCTTTCAGCATGACAATGATACCAAATACACCACCCGGGCAACGAAGGAGTGGCTTCGTAAGAAGCATTTCAAGGTCCTGGAGTGGCCTAGCCAGTCTCCAGATCTCAACCCCATAGAAAATCTTTGGAGGGAGCTGAAAGTCTGTGTTGCCAGCGATAGCCCCAAAACATCACTGCTCTAGAGGAGATCTGCATGGAGAAATGGGCCAAAATACAAGCAACAGTGTGTGAAAACCTTGTGAAGACTTACAGAAAACGTTTGACCTCTGTCATTGCCAACAAAGGGTATATAACAAAGAATTGAGATGAACTTTTGTTATTGAACAAATACTTATCTTACCGAGGAATTTACCAATTAATTCATTAAAAATCCTTCATTGTGATTTTTTTAATTTTTTTTTTCTCATTTTGTCTCTCATAGTTGAGGTATACCTATGATGAAAATTGGAGACCCCTCTCATCTTTTAAGTGGGAGAACTTGCACAATTGGTGGCTGACTAAATACTTTTTTTGCCCCACTGTATCTTAAATGAAATACAAACCTCACCAGTTGTGTCTCTTAGTGATGTTACACTTGACACTGCCCACTCAACACTGATTTGAGCAATGTGAAGTGGAAGTGTCATAAGCAGTGCGTTGAGCGGTGTTTCAGTATGCCCACAGTCACGTGACCGTAGCAAGTGAAGCCTCGTTATGTCAGTCACATCATGTGACTTGAGGGCTCACAGGAAATTTGAGAGGGTTCTACTGGAATTACAGGGTTTCCTCTGGTAACATTTCTCGGTGGTGGCCCGCCACGCCAGAAAATTTACCACCGCTCCAAGAAGGAGATATGAATTTAAGAAAAATATATGAAGCAATGACTTTCCGCAAGCGCGCACACAAACAACGTGCGTGGCTATCATCCGCGTGGAGTTTAGAAGCGCCCCACCCACGCAAGCTTTCCAGTCAGTCAGTAGGCAGTGTCTCGCTAGCGGCAGCAGCATCTTTGTGGAAAAGGAGTGAAAACCGGGAAGTCAAACAGCAGAAATGGACTCTATTTGAAGAGAAACTTTGTGAAGAAGTCCGCTGTTTCTTTGTTGGTGAAAATCCTGGCACGTCAGCGCCTTGGCGCTACCTATCGGGTGGGAGTGAAACTACAGATGATGGTTCTGTGCATGCGTTAACCGCTTGGCCTGGGTAGCATACCTGCCAACTACTCCGGTTTTGCCGTAATGGTTCCGGTTTTTACGACCCCATTCCGGGTTACGGCTTTATTAATCAAAATTACGGTTTTTCACTAAAAATTCAGTCAAAAATTTTAAATCGTAAAAAAAACACGAAAGCAATTCCAAACACGAGATCGCTAGGAATCGTATCTAAATTTAGAACAGAGCAACACGTGATGACGGCCAGGATGGTCACACTTTTTCAGTGCTGAGACAGAGTTGCTGATTTTGCCACTAAAATAACCAACAGCGGATCAACATTTGTGACGCACACACACAGGCTGAATTTCCACCTTGGTTGAACCAGCTTTTGAAGTATAAATACCCCTTTATTCGCCTTTCACCGGGCTCTGTGAGTAAACTGAGTAGCGTTTCTTTTCGTGGTTCGCTGCTACGCTTTACCTGAAGTGTTTGCTAAGCTAATGCTATCGCTATTGAGGGTATTGAGGTTTCTCAATACTTCTCGTCACATGAACAGCTTCTTCCCCTCTGCCATCAGACTGCTGAACACTAAGTGACTTATTGACTCTCGTGCACTATGTACAGCAGCTCAACCAGTCTCATGTCAATCATCACTGTTTTCTTCCTGCATTACCGACTGCACTATATGGTTCTCCACAGTATCTGCTGCTCGCTAATATATTTTAACTGCTGACCAGTATCACTCACTCTTATTCTACACTTTATTGCATGTATAGTTTATTTCTTTTATTTTATCATGTTTAATGTTGCAGCATTGCACCGAGACAAATTCCTAGTTTGTGTACTACATGAACAATGGCAATAAATCTGATTCTGATTCTATTCTCGCGCGAAATCTCGGGAGAGGCGTGCGCACATGGCGAGTTGTAAACACGATGTAAACTGCTGCAGACGTTCGCACGAGTGCACTTCAACCCTGGCAAATGGACCATGGAAAGGGAGAATACATTTTATATAATGCCTAAGATTCTGATAGATAGATAGATTAGTTTATTTGACAGGGACAGTGCAATAAACATAGACAATTAATCAATGACAATCAATCTGATGTGTTGCACATGGAGTGTATAGCTATTAGCTAATTTGCAACTCTTGTCCCTGGAGAACATGTGCTGTGTAATTGCAAGCCTTGTCATGCTTGGTGTATCATGTAAACACATAAAATATCAGAGCGATGTTGCCGTCTTTTACGCACGTGTGTTATACAGTGCTAGTATACCCTGCTGATATTTCTAGTCTTCTAGTTACCTCCGCCAAGGAGGTTATGTGATCATCAGCGTCGGTTTGTCTGTTTGTTTTTTAGCAAAATAACTCAAAAAGTTATGGACGGATTTTCATGAAATTTTCACAGATTGTCAGAAATGGGGTATCCTACAGATGATTAGATTTTGGTGGTGATCCGGATCACCGTCTGGATCCAGGAATTTTTTAAAGGATTCTTTTTTAAATTTTTTTTTTTTTTAATTTAACATTGCGAGATAGGGCCATTTTCAATATTTTATTTATGATAAACACTGTATCGGGGGAACTGTGGCGCTTGGTGGAGGTCTGCGCTCTCCGAGTGCTTTTCTAGTATTCATAATACATCACATCTGGCCTATTCAAAGTTCTATGCAGTGTTAAGATAGTCTTTTGAATGCAAATTTAATGAATGAATGAATCTTTATTTCGGATAGATTAAAAGTAAAGATTAAAAAGAAACAGAATAATATAACAAAGGCGAGAAAATCCAACAAGGTCAAATTAAACAATAACTCCTCTGATTATACAGTTCAACATAAGTTATCTGAAATGGGTGATGGCTGAAGCCGCAGCTTATATTGCCCACCCATATTCCATCCAAGAATTCAAAAGAAAAGCAAAACAAGAGCGATTACAATTCAGAACAAAGCTAAGACAAAATGTGACAAAAAAAAAAACCTAAGTAACAACACAACAAAGGCTGGATATGACAATCCTTATGTGATTTTACATGTCATCTTGTATATATGTTTGGAGTATTTCTTTCTTTAGTTTTTGTTTAAATTGTCCAAGCGTTGTACATGATTTTAATTCAGGTCCAAAATCGTTCCATAATCTGACTCCTTGCACTGAAACGCAGTGTTGCTTGGTGGTAGTTCTCACTGAAGGTTTTTGAAATATACATGTTCCTCTGAAATGATATTGTTTCTCCCTTATTCTGAACAACTTTTGGATATTTGCGGGCAGTGATAGATTCTTCACTTTAAACATTATTACTGCAGTTTTAAAGTCAACCAGATCTTTCAACTTGAGAGCTTTTATTTTAAGAAAAAGTGGGTTTGTTGGTTCCCTGTAAGCAGCTCTGTTTATTATTCTAATAGCGCTCTTCTGAAGCATAAAGACTAGATATATGTTTGTTTTATATGTATTTCCCCATACTTCAGTACAATATGTCATGTATGGGAGTATTAATGAATGATACAAAGTATAATGTGGGTTGATTCAGCAAATATTTCACTCTGTGTAGTATTGCAATTGATTTAGATATTTTACCTTTAATATAATTAATGTGTGACTTCTATGTCAAATGCTAATATTTGTTTGACACTGCGGTCCCTGGACCCCGGCTAGCTACTAGGCTTTTCAGGTTTGAAAGTTGAAGAAATATGAGGGATGGGATGGGATGGCTAATATTTGTTTGGCAAATATTAGCATTATTATTATTAGCATTAACATTATTAGCATTAGCATCGGCCCCTGGACCACGGCTAGCTACTAGGCTTTTCAGGTTTGAAAAGTTGGCAGGTATGGGGTAGATGAAAAAAGTGAGCATGTACTACAGCGCCGCGTGCAGGCTCATCCAAAGCATACACAGACCAAGGCGGACTAGAGGGGAAATGCAGCATGAATAAGGCTTGACTGTCCGACAGAAACATGAGTTTATTAAAGTACTTTAAATGCAGAAAAAAAAATCATGAGAAGTATGTAAGCACTGGAGGCGTTTATCATGGTTTTAACCTGCTGGAAACGGGAGCAATAACGGAAGAGTCGCTTAGCTAAGAGATGTGGTTAGAATTCAAATGCAGCCGGCTTCATATGAAGGGAAAGGCAAGGGAGACTGATAAATTGCTGAGGATATATTTCACTAGCCACTACAATATTAAGTTATGTTCCCTATTATGTACCTGGCAAGTTAAGATGACCAAAATTCACCAAATCAGTGACTTTAATTTGTCAGCAGCCTTCAGACAAACTAAACGTGCCAGCATTTGGATTTCAAAATAAGGGAGGTTTTTCTTGGCGGTCAGGAGATTTCTAAAAAAAACTATAAATATATAGAAATATTATAACAGAAATAACGGCATCCTTGGTCATTTAAGTTAATTTAAATCATTAAATACAATTTTATTAATATTTTTTCCTTTCTGACTGCAGTTATGGTCAAAAATATAAATTGTTATAAGGAAAAAGTAAAAAAAAAAAAAAAAATACCACAGTCTGTTTCAAATTTATTTAAAAAACAGTAACTTTATTTTTAAAAACAAACAAAAATAAGCCACAAAATAATCCACAAATTTATAATAAAGTTTCAAATGTACAAGAAAAGTCAATTTTACAAGAGAAAATTATAAATTCCAAATCAAATCAACCTTTATTGTCATGTTGCTGTACATACAACTGTAGTGCAGGCAAGATGAAATTACGTTTCTCTAGGCATCCACATAAGTAAAAAGAACATAATTTAAGATACACTCACACACCCTCTCACCCCCACACCCCAACACAGCCATTCACACATCCCTGAGACATACGAATTATATACATATAATATACATAATGTCCATAAGGTGCAGTAGTATGTATGAAAGATTCCAGATCAACTGTTCAGCATCCTGACGGCTTGTGGAAGGAAGCTGTTAATCACTCTGGTGGTTTGAGGGAAATGGTTTCAAATTTAGATAAAATTTACAGAGAAAAGTAGAAAACTATAAGAAAATTGTTATAAATTTTGGAGAAAAACCTCAAACCTTCAAGACTGAAGTCATTAATCAAGTTTTAAGTGGGTGCTCTTTGTACCCTTAACTAGAAATTTTTGGTTGTCTCCTTTAATTTACATGGCACTTGGTATTTTCTAACCTGTTTGTATACCACCATAGACAGAGAGAGAACCTGAATTAGACAGGGCTCGGAGAGGGCAAGATGAGACAGAAGAGAGGAGCCAAGGAAAGGAAAGTGTTCAGGCAGAGGGTCCAGGGGAGGTGAGAGCAGAGGAAGGAGAAAAGGATGACATCAGTAAAAAGTCCAAATACAGGGCGTCTGGGAGGGACCCCAACTGGCCCAATATTCCAACATTCAAGCCTTGGTTGTACAATACTTCTAATGGTAAGTTCCATATGCACGGCAGTGGCTTAGGAGGTAGAGCAGGTCGTCCAGTAACCGGATGGTTGGCGGTTCGAATCCCACTCTCCCCAGATATCCTGCCGTTGTGTCTGTTAGAAAAATACCCGATTCTTTGATTGAAAGGTCCAAGAACAAACCGGAGATTTCTTCAATTTAAAGGATGGTACATTTATTTAGAAGTCACATGTAAAGCAAGCAGCGCTGGGTGCAGCGTGACGCAGCTCCCTCTGGAGCGTGGTCAGACTGAACCCCGACTTCCGGGTGCAGGTTACAATTATCCCCTCGGGTTGGGCGAGCCAGTACAATGGGATGGGCTTGTACGCGACTATCTGATTGGCTAATCTACCTATGGCGGGAACAGGCCATCCACTGAACACGCCTCTTCATTCTAGAATGTGCTATCAACAGTGTGCGTGGGTGTTGGGTTTGGGTGTGTATCTAATGTTAAAGACCTGACTTAAAAGAGAGAGAGAAAAGACAGAGAGGGCTCTATACCTTTGTCTCATTCCTGTTATCAATATACCATAACATACTTGTTCATAAGCATGCAAACAGAATTTGTATGGAATATGTGTAGAGCATAATGGGAGATCACCTACAGAATTATTATTCTGGCACTAACTATACATTAACCCTTTCAATCCCCCCTTTGACATGATTTTATCATGTCAACCATTTATGGTGTGAGAGACTCTAGCAATTAACAGATGGTGAATAAGGCAGGTCCCTGCATTGTGTGTCAACCCAAGAGGCTTGCACCATTGGTTCTGCTACCCGTGCCTCCCCCCTTGTGGACACCTTAGCACGGTGCAGCGATGTCTAAGAGGTGAACTGTCACCAGGTCCTGTACCCTCCTCGAGGTCTCCTCATGATCATTGTTCTTTGTCCAGTGGAGTGGACCATGTAGGGGTCATAGGGTCGAATAGAATCGGTCCACAAAACCTTTGTCCACCGGTTAACCCTTGCCAGGGCTCACATCATTCAGCTGCACTCATCACACGGTTGCGACAGAGGTTCGACCTTCCTCTGTGTCTGCTTCCCATATCTGCAGCTGTGGAGCACAGTTCCATCTTGGTGACACAGGAACGAAACAACTGTGTCCCCGCTCTCAGAGGCACACCTCATCCCATGAGGTCTACAGGACAGTCTGGTGGGTGCAGCAGAGGGTATGTAACATCCAGTCCAGCCAGTGAACAGCTCAGTGATGCTGTCCCAGGGATGCCACCCCCCTGTCGCTGGAAAGAGGTGGACACGCTGGTGTTGGTAAGGCTCGAGCTCCTGGCTCCACCCTGGATGCTGGAGGTGCGGTGGATGCGCTCGGGTACCAGTCCATTCTTCTTCTGGGGACTGAAGTCATACAGTCACTCGCCCTACGACCTTTTCAATGTCACGGGCACACGTCGTGATGGTCTGGTGCTCTCCGGCGTGCATCTTCCCTGTACCCTACACCTTTGATGAAGTGCCGATACAAAGGGCTCAGCTGGGGCAGGACCAATAATGGTCTGAGGGGTTGCCATCACAATGCATGGTGCTTGTAAAGTTTTATCCTTATTCACTACAACTGTAGTTATCTATGTGTTGTTGTAAGTTATCTCCCAGTAGCCTTGAGTGTGTGATTGTTGACTATATGAAATCTGCATGTGGTGTTTGTGTTGTGGTGTGTGTGTTGGGTGATGGGACCTATATGTTCAGTGGGTAGGTAGTAAACAATATTGTTCAACATTAGGAGACATCCATATCCATGCATTGTTGTATTCAGGCATTCAGAGCTTCTAACCTTCTCCCTTATTCAGATTACCTAACCGTAATTAGCATGATGGAGATAAATAACGCAAGAACCCTATAAGTCTCACACCCCTACATCCGTGTGGTGAGCTATGTATGATTTATGTATTATCATTAGCACACTGTGTTTACAAATAATCTGTGATGGCAGAATGGTCTTCCTCGTCATCATCTTTCTTCTTGGGGTCCTCAGCTCTTCCTCTCGACCCAGCAGCTGGTCTAAGACTTGCTGACGACTCCCACTGTGGAAAATTGCATTTGTTAACGCCCTTCTGGGCTTCTGAATATATGGCCTATAGTGTCGTACTCTGCATTTGGTTATCCCTTTACCAAAACCAATTTGGAATTTGATTCAAATTTTCCTCATCCCCTCATTTGTTAATGTTAAGATTGGTCATATAGGAGATTTCTGGGCATCTTTGTGCCGCCTTTTGTGCTGATGCTTATGGTTTTATTTTGGGAGAATATTCTATGTTAAGGTCAGGTATTGGTTTTCCATGGATGGCTCTATTCTGCACTAGAGATGACAATATGTCCAACATTTTCCAATCCATGTGTTTGGGTCTAACCAGCGGGATGTGTGGAACCCCCCATTGGTTGAAATGCCTCTTATCCTCTTCAATTAGGACAATGGATGCTTCCACACATTTCCTTGTTTATCAGTCTAATTTTATGACCAATCTAGAGGATGGATTTACAAATGATGGTAGTTCACAATTTGGATCAGATCCATTCAATTGCCTATAGTACATTGGGTACAATGCTACTTTTACAGGTGTTGATAGGTGTTCTACTGGTAGCTTGTCATTTGCAGAATTTGATCGTTATTTTTCTGACTCAGAGTCCTGTATGTCATTACCCAGAATTCTTACTTTACATACAATAATTTAATTTTTGCTAATTTTCTGCATACGTGTAGAAGTGAGTCCACTTATCTGTTCTAGTTTTTAAGTATGCAGTCCAGTTTTCCAGTGGTGGAGGTGGACCCCTCTCCTGCCAGCAGCGGCCATTGTGGGGCGTGCTCTCTCCTCCTCCTCCTCCTCGCCGTCCTCCCCCCTTGTCCTCTTGTCCTCCTTTTATAAGAGAAACAGATTCATGGGGAGCCTCAGGCTCCCTTTGTGTCAGCCATTCCATAAATAAGTTCAGTTTTTCTCCAAATTTTCTTTTCCCTTCTTATCTAGATTTCCAACATTGAGTCAAGAAAGGAACTGCTTCAAAGTCTACATTTAATTTTCCTAATTAATACAAGATGGGATAAGATTAACTCTCCACCATGCCAACAGATATTGTCTGCACTACTGTAATTGAACCTTGTGGACCTTTGTCTTCCAAGAGTTCTGTTCAATAAGGTTTCAATAGTCACAGCTTAACTAGTTTACAAATTTCATTTAAGAAAAACAAAATAACCCCCTGTGCATTTTGATATGCTTCAGCATTGATAAATAAGATCAGTTTGTCCAGTTGAATTTAAATAAATGATTAAAAGTTGTGTCACACTTTCAGTCAAGCGAAAGGTGGACGTTTTGCCTAATTAGAATTTGATTTAAATTTTCTTGAATGCCTCATTTTATATGTTCCTTGGTAAAGTGTGGAGTGAATGTAGTTTACCCTGACCCAGCTTGGCCACCGCCGAATCAGGAAAAATCACATTCCTCATCACTGTCATATTCCTGAAATATGATGTATCATATATCACATATCACACCATTATGTGGTGAGTAACATCAAATGCATACCCTCTGTTGGGGAGGAACATAACTAATGTTAATATTCACAATTAAGGAAATGCACTGAAAGAATGGACACCTAATGTCTCATTGCTGCTTTAAGTACTTGGAAACATCTAAGATGGTTGCCTGCATTTGTGCCTTCTTCCTGACACTCTTAGCCAAAAATTTAATTTATTTATTGTTGGTTTTCTGTTTGTTTGGTTTTTAAAGCTACAGCTGCAAATCTTACGTGGATCTTTATTTTCTTTGGTTAGACATGCTCTGCTTTAATTTCTTTTTCCATTTCCATCTCAACATCAGAAATATTTTCTACACTTGCTAAATCCACCGTTCTTCTTCTCTTCCCCCAAGTACTTTTTCCCATCAGAAACACTCGCTCAATTCTTTTCCAACCACTATCCATCTGTGTACAAGACTTCACCTTTCCCTGGACTAGCTGATGAAACATCTCACATCTATAATCTCTTTCAGTATTGGAACTTCCTTCTGTTCACTGTCCCGTCGTTCATACTCCTGACTACTGTCCACAGCTAATGCTCCATGCAAGATCCTGCACATAAAAGTGATCGGTTTCATTCTGAAAAGTCAGCTTTATAAATAAACCAACATGGCTCAATTCAAAATTCTGTTTTGTGACAACACTCATCTCTTGATTTATACCCTGGCCTTGGATGCCTTTTAATTACTGACCTTTTGAATTTGTTTTGGAATTAAATAATGCCTCTGGGTCTGAACACCTGCCCTTCAAGGAATGCATTACACTAAGACGTCTGCTGATTATTATGAAAACTTAAGTTTAACAGAGTCATCTGTATCTTGGTGTGGTGGAGTCTTCTGTCTTTTTTCTTCTGAACAGATAACCTCCAGATGAACTAACACTATGCCTACAAAACTATAACAATTTTAGATACAAAAATATAGAGCTTTCATTAGCCTCCAAAAACAATTCTAAATAACATTTAAATCAGGACTTAACCATGTGACACACAGACCATGCGGGTGTGAACCGCTGGTTTGTTTGTCAAGCTACACTGGTTGTCTTGTGTGTGTCAGAGCTGCAGATCTATGTGCACAGGACATTAAAGCCTTGTTCATGCTCCACCTCCGCTCTGTGCGTGCTCTATGATGATCCCTTGGATAGGGCTGGTGTGCACACAGCTATATGTATGTATATGCTTCATTCTTGAGTCTATTCGGCCGAGTGTTTGCTGTTTTTTACCCCAAATTATCTTCTTGTTTCTGTAGTCTACTCTGGTTGTGTTTGTTTTAATTCATCGTCTTCCATAATGCTTTTTACTCATCTCTGGATGATCCAAAACCATAACCCTTGTTACGCTGCCATCCCCCATCTCCATACAAAGTGTAAGGAAATCTGTAATGCTCCGCACCGTGTATTTATATTTATGTGTACATATGTATATTCACTGCTCTTATTTTCTTATCTTTTAAATTATTGCTCTAAGTGTTGTTATCCCTGTGCCATTGCAATCCTAGAATCTCCCCCACTGTGGGACCAATAAAGGCTCATCTTATTTTAATGTGGAAGCTTACAGCTTTTCTCAAATTTAAACACTTCCCTTCTAACTTTGCAACCTTTTCTCTTAATAGTTATTTTCTCCTAACAAATTTTAGATCTTTTCCTTGTAAATTTGCAAGTTCCTTTTCAGGAATTTGTGACATTTTGTAATATTTGGCAAATTTCCTCAATTGTGCAATTTCCTCCAAACCTTGCAGCTTTACCCTTATACCTTTTTGCATAAATTTTCAACCCTTGTCTTAACTTGTGATTGTAAATCAGCATTTTTATCATATTTTGCACCTCCATGCTCAAATCTTATGTTAAGTTAAAATGTCTATTGCAAGTCTTTAACAATGTTATTAGATTTCACCAGATTTGTAGAGATGTGCAAAAAATACAGTTAGGAGGGTCTGGGAACCTCCAAATATGTATTGGCCCTTAAATATTAAGGAGCCCTAAACCTGCCTCATTTCTCTTGGTCACTAGGTGGCTAGTTTTCTTGTAGCAAAAGTTCCCACTGCCTGATATTCAGTGGAATAATGACCTTTCAAGCGTCAAGAAATTTTCAGATTTTGGTCTTAGATGCTAGCCTTTGTTTTATTAGATGTTTCTTAGATGGAGCATGGGTGAGCAATATAAGCTGCAGCTTCAGCCATCACGCTTTTTGGATAATTTATGTTGAATTGTGCAATCAGAGGAGCCATTGTTTAATTTGACCCCGTTGGATTCCTCTTCCTTGATACATTGTTCTATTCCTTTAATGTAGCCTTCAAACCTTAGTGGACTAGTAACTTTTCTATCTGTTCCTGTCTTGACCTCTCATCTTGACCTCTCCCCCCTTGAAACAGAACGGCTTAATATCAAAGCCGGTTCTTTTTCAACATCCTGTAGGGAAGGATACCTGTTGTGTTGCTAATTTTGGGGGACCCCCTGGGGGCCCTTGTGGGTGTTTGAGCTCAGTGGCCAAATTGCTTAACATAGGAAGTATTAGTCCCACGGGGGCCTCTGACTATTCAGACCTCCTGTGGTCATGCAGCCCATACTGACAGGTCAACTTAGATGGGGCATGGGTATGGCTTTTTTGAAGATTGGTCATGTATTGTGTCTGCTCAGTATGTGGTCTTGGCACATCTCTGATATGGAAGGCAACAATACTGTATAGCTAGGTCTCCCTGGTGGGGGGGCTGTTTTCACATCCTGCAAACATTCCTCTGTCCTGCATTTGTTTGACCCATCTGGCAAATTTCTCCCTTCCTTTCTTTTGATCTGTGATTGGGACCTTTGTCAACCATCTAGCCCTTGTCTAGGATAGCACCGAACCCAGGGAGCCGGGCTTACAGGCTAGAGACATTTCATATAGGTGTTAATCAGTGTCAACTGGTTACACAGGAATACTATACAATATCAGATGTGTGAGGACTCACTCTGCTGGTGTGCTCAATTGTTCCTCTTTTGACCCATTGTGTTGCTTTCTTTGATTGCTGGAGTGGGACAGCGAAGTGGAGGGAGGAGGGGGTCACTGATGGCGTGAAGGAGGAGGCAGCTGCTGGGGGAGGGGTCGTCCACAGCCAACACTGTCTTAAATTTAATGGAGAGAAACAAGCTATTAAACAGCGTGTTTTTGTCCTTTTCTGTTTTATCATGTTTATTGATTATTTTGCATTTGTTCTCACCGTTGCAGCATAAGTCTCTTATTCTTACGTTTTTTCCTCCTCCAATCGTTTCTCCATAATTTTTTGTCTTGCGTCCTGCACAAAACTTTAACATTTCATCAGTTTTCAATTTTCTTCAAAAACAAATTTCCTTTTCCATATTCTGCCCACTCTCATCTCCACAACAATAACTCCTATTTACTTCATTCATTCATTTTAGTTTATTGTATTTATTCAATTATTTTGTATTTATAATTTAATTCATTTATATTTTTACTTATCTGCACCAACCTGCAATTTTTCATTTAAATTCTCTCACCTTTATAGTGTCCACCTAGGATTTCCTAGTTTTGTTGAGAAATAAATCTCCTTATTCTCCAGTTTTATTGTAAACCTCCTTCTGCCTAATTTAAAATTGAACCTTTCATCTCTCCAAGCCGAACGGGTACGCTTTGCCTCATTATGGGCAAACCTGCATTCTAGCAGGTCCCTGAGGTCTTTTGTTTTTTCACCATGCATGGAATTTTTAAAGCCTTCCTTTCAACCAGAGAGATAAAGTTCCAGATTTATTCTTAAGATTTTAAGTTTTTGTTGGCAGTAATTTTGTGAAATAGTGCACTTCCTATATTTGGCCACATGATGGAGGCACTGTGCCCCAGCTTGAAGGTGATTCAAAATGGCGCCCTCGCATGCGCAGTAAATGGGACACGTGCAAAATGGCCCCTGAGCCTATTGTTCACAAACCATGTGCTTTTTTTTTTTTTTTTTTTTTTTTTTTTAAGTTTAAGAAAAATGGAGCACTGCCTCCTTAATCCCAGCTTTAATTTCGCGCTTCATTTTAATGCTGTTACCTCAAACAATTCTCCTCTCAGTAACCTGTTTTACCAATTTCACCTCCACTCAGTGGTGGGTCCAGTCCTTTGTTCTGACCATGCGGTCTGGAGACCGCCATTAGTTAAATCATTGTGGGGAAAAAATTTTACTAAATATTCTCAGCTCCCAGTATTTCCCAACCCACACTTTTATCCCCTAAGGACACAAAATCAGTTCTGTACTTATGAATGCATTCACTATTGTTGGTATAAAAGAATCTTATGCAATTCTGTAAGCTATTATTTTATACTTATGAGCAGACCCTCACTTAAAGGTGGAACAAAGATTCTTGCGGCTGCTTGTTACGTTACTCACTCATGATGTAGTCTGAGGTTCTTATAACGTATTAAGAGTATCTTTATATAAACTCACTGCTGCAACCGAAATCAGGCTAACCCTGGATTTCAATTTGGAAGACAGGCACGGCCGTTGCCTCCTATTGTCTTATCAATTCTGGGTACAGACTGCAACCCACAATCTCGCCGATCCATTTAATCTTTTGTCAAACAGAGGGTACTTTCGCTGAGGTCTCGGCAGATCCCCCGATGCACAAGCGGTACCGTGATTAACTCTAATCACAGCGGACACTTTCTCTCGTGGCCTCTTTTCGGCCACGAGAACAAGCGGTGTCTTGTGTTTAGCAAATTAAATGACCGCGGCCTCACTCCCAGAGTGGCATCGGGTCGAACACTTCCATGGCTCCCCCCGGCATCAGGTTGCTAAAACCTGGCTCTTTTCATTTGGGAGACGAACCTGGGTGATTATTAGTCACCCTGGCATCCTAAGTCTCGTCATTTTGGCTCAGACTGAATCCAAAACGTTTCAAAATTTGGCGGACCATGCACCCGTCATACATGTCCATTGACCGCGGCCGTTCTATCTCAGACTGAAAATAGAACACGTGCACTCCCTTTAACTTTTCAAACTATTATTTAAACTTTTCAAACTATTATTTAAACTTTACATGTGACTCCCAACCAAATGATAAATTTCGAGATCGGATATACCCCTTAATCAGACGACTGTAAATTTAGAATGGCCAAACTGCAGAAATTTGCGTAAAAAGGCTTTCTGCTTACCTTTTTGTTTCATTCAGGCGTCGCCACAGTCGACTAAAAAGGGTCCTTCCGATGTAGTTTTTTCAGGCTCGTCTCGGAATACGTGATTCAATCCGGGTCACGGCACCAATTGTTAGAAAAATACCCGATTCTTTGATTGAAAGGTCCAAGAACAAACCGGAGATTTCTTCAATTTAAAGGATGGTACATTTATTTAGAAGTCACATGTAAAGCAAGCAGCGCTGGGTGCAGCGTGACGCAGCTCCCTCTGGAGCGTGGTCAGACTGAACCCCGACTTCCGGGTGCAGGTTACAATTATCCCCTCGGGTTGGGCGAGCCAGTACAATGGGATGGGCTTGTACGCGACTATCTGATTGGCTAATCTACCTATGGCGGGAACAGGCCATCCACTGAACACGCCTCTTCATTCTAGAATGTGCTATCAACAGTGTGCGTGGGTGTTGGGTTTGGGTGTGTATCTAATGTTAAAGACCTGACTTAAAAGAGAGAGAGAAAAGACAGAGAGGGCTCTATACCTTTGTCTCATTCCTGTTATCAATATACCATAACATACTTGTTCATAAGCATGCAAACAGAATTTGTATGGAATATGTGTAGAGCATAATGGGAGATCACCTACAGAATTATTATTCTGGCACTAACTATACATTAACCCTTTCATGTCCCTGGGCAAGACACTTTACCCACCTTGTCTTCAGTGTCTATAACACTGGGTATGGATGTGTATAAATGTTCGGTGGTGGCCGGAGAGGCCGTTGGCCCGGATTGGCAGCCACATTTTCGTCAGCCTGCCCCAGGGCAGCTGTGGCTACAGTAGTAGCTTGCCACTACCATTGTCTGTCTGGAGTGAATGAATAATGTATCTGTAAAAAGCGTCCTTGAGTGTCTATGATAAAGCACTATATAAATCTGATGCATTATTATATGCAAAGTTACTGTGCAAAATTAAAAGAAATAAATAGTATAAAATTAACATACTCATACATATGTGTTTTCTGCCCCCCCCCCCAAAAAAAAATGTTGCCACCACGCCAAGGTCTTTAAGCCAGAGGAGACACTGAATTGGATTTTTTTTTGTTGCCTTTTTCTTGTTTGTTCCTGCCATCCAATTTTGAATAGACCTCGGATGGCCAAATGCTCAAAAAAAAAAAAAAAAGGTATTGAGATTTTTTCAGGTCTTCCACTCAGATGCAGTTCTGACACTCAGTCAGCAGATGGCACTCTTTATTAAATGCTTCATAACACTGTGTTGATCATGAAGCAATTGTCACAAAGTTGTTCATTGTTTCATAAGGCCTCAGTTTCACTATCACTAGTGTCTCTGGGGTCACCAAGCATCAAGAAAACCTTCCGTTCTCTGCAGCATTGAGCAAACAAGTCCCAGCTGCTCAGGTGAGCTGCCTAATGAAACCTCTTTCTGCTGAGCTGCCACACCTACAGTCCCAAACTGCTCCACACTGTCCTCTTGATCTGTTACTGTTTAATTGACCTTTTTCTCATGGAAAAATTCTTAAAATACACCAAACATAAAAGTAGGACAGAAGAATTAAAGGTTGAGGAAAAAACAACAATATGATGACCTATGGTTTAACACTTCCCACTTGAGCTCCTGGTTACTCACCGAAGGAGATCACGAAAGTCTTTTAGTCCTTTTGAGTTCTTGCTTGTTCTTCAGTGGGAAGCAGGACCACCAGGCATCTAACATCCCTGTGAAGGGCAGTTGCAGGGATCTTAGTTGTGTGTCTCCTACTGTACAGTATGTCCATCCAATGCATTGTTTAAGGTAAGTTTTTCTTGACTGGAACAGGGTAGCTGGGGAAGGTCCTTACATTTACATCTCTCACTGTGTCCTTCTTGTCTGTGACACTGGTGACTCTGGCCAATCTATATTGGCCCCTTGGTGAGTTTTAAACAGCCTGCCAAACTATATCTCCCACAGCAACATTCCTCTCATTGGTATTGCCACTTGGTCCTTATGAACAGATTAGGACCAGCTAACTGGCACCACTTCTTCCAGAATCTGTTCACTTCCCCGTGGATACTTTGGAGCCTCTTGTATGGATACTCCTTAAACTGGAGGTCTTCTGGAATCCCCTCTTGGACTGGCTCGTCCTACTAGGAGAGAATTGGGCTGACATACTTTATACAGTCCTCCTGGCTCCGCACTCTTGCATCTATGAGCCTTTCATTTACCAATTTGCTGCCATGAACAGGAATGTCTGGAATTCACCCCAAGTAAAGACTCCATCATCACAAAGATTGTTCAGGCCCTGCTTCACTGCTGCTTCTGCTGCTCCATTTCTGTGTGGAAAGTCTGCTGGGTGGAACTTCCAAGACCACTCAGTTCCCTGCTTGGAAGCTTCTTCTTCATGCTCAGTCCTGTTTAGATTTCTTAGGAATCCATGCAGTTCCTGAAGTGCTGGCTTGGCCCCTACAAAGTTTGTGCCAGGGTCTGACCACAGCTTTCTGGGGTGTCCTGTTATGGAAGTAAATCTCTGATAAGCAAGTAGAAACCCTTCAGATGACTGATCACTGACAAAGTCGGTGTATGTGGCTCTTGAGGCCATACAACAGAATACAGTGCCCCAGACTTTCAATGTGACTCTTTTCCTGACTTCATCTTTTACTTTATAAGGCCCAAAGAGATCCACAATTGTAAACTCAAATGGGCTTGCTGAACCTGCTCTTTCAGGAGGAAGGCCACTCATAATCTGCTGACATTGTTTTGTTCTGGCTTTTCTGCAGGTCACACAGCTATCCACTTCTTTCTCTGGGAGCCTTCGACCTTTTATCACCCAGGCCCTTTGTCTCATCTTGAGAACGGTTCCTGCCACACCTTCATGATTAGCTTTATGAGCTTCTCATCCTATTAGTGTGGACAACCATGATTTGTAGGGTAAAATTGGCACAGAAGCTTTGTTTTCATTATCTGGATCCTGCCTCCAAAGACTAAAAGCCCAGAGCCAATACCCAGGGCTTTGTTGTCTTCATCTCTCATCTGGTTTAGGAGAATGATGGTTTTAGTCTGTTTTCTTTCCAGTTCATTTGCAGCTTTTTGCCTTCCACTTTGCCCTGACCAGACCCAAGGTTTAAGGAAGAAGCCTCCAGCTCACAGGATTTCTTCCACCCCTTGTTATCTTGTCCAGTTTTCCCAGGTTGTTGTGAGAGGTCAAGATGTCATCGACATAACTGTTCTCTCTTAGGGGCCCTGCTTTCTTCTTCCACCCACATTGAATTATACATTTTCTTGATATTACCAAGGGCAGTGCATACCCCTCTTCTGAACCTCATGAGAACAGCTCTGATTGGGTTGAGTACATCTGGTCCTTTCAGCAAAAGATCATTCATACTCATCCCCTTGAACTTTTGACTACTGTTCCACACTAGCCAAACTGGAGTTGTCACTGAATATGGATTTGGTGCCACTAAGTGACTTACATACCACAGGGGCCCTTTCCAACATCTCTTGATTTCATCAGTGAGTTCTATGGCTCCTCCTCACTGAACCATTTCATGGACCTGGCCTGTATATGCAGCTTTCCAGTCTGGATTTCTTTCCAACTGTCTCTCTGTTCTCAGGAATGTGGCCTCCACTGCACTTTTGTTGTTTGGGAGTGAGGAAGGATCTTCTGTCCAAGGATACTTTGCAGCCCAGTGTGGAGAATTTATGTGAGCATCTTCATTGACATAGGTAAGTCCTGCCTTTATGATTTCCAATTCTTTCTACTCTGCTAGGGTCATTTCTTTCCCTCCAGGCTGGCAGTTCCCACATCAACATCCCCCACATCTCGGTTTGCAAGCTGTTGCTATGCTTTCCCACCTCCACCATTCAAGAAACTCATGGTTCGATGCAGTTGCGAACTTTGCATTGACTATATTTCCCCTTTGCAGTGAGGCTCTCTCCATCTTTGGGTGTCTGACAGTTTCCTCATACTTGACAGCAGCTGCCCTCATGGGGTGGGCAAAGTGGGTTTTTGACTTGTGTGTTGCCATCGCCACTTCCTCAAACAGATTGGGGTATGCTCCGCCCGCCATTTTTCCCAGTGGACTTTCCCAAAGGATGAGATCTCCAACAACTCTCACTCTTTGTGGAGCAAGTCTTCCCCTCTCTGTGGCTGATGAGAAGCGCGATCTCTTTGGGTCTCCTCAGCTCCTCCACTTTGACTTCTGGGAAGAATCTTTTTTTTTTTTCTCAGATTCAATAACTGTGCACCTTAGCAATCTTATCAAGCCCATAATAGACCAGTTTATGGGCTACTTCTCTGCCTTTTGGTGTCTTGTTTCTGACTCTGAGGAGGTATCTTTCTGTGTTCACCTTCATGGTTATCCTACCAACACTGTGTACAACTAAGGTCACTTTCTCTCTTTGCAACCTCAGTCTGTCACCAGCCTTGTGGGTGATGTAGTTGGTATCAGATGCAAGATCCACTAAAGTCCCGATCTTTTGACCTGCGTTGGTAGTGACCTCCATTAGCATCATGATAACAGCAAGTTTCCAGAGTCCATTTGTTTCCAAGAGCTCAATTGCTTTTTACTTATCGTCATTTTTGCAGTATTGTTTGTGAAAGCTTTTTTGCACTTCTCTGCCATCTCTGGGGAAAGCTCAGACAAGAAATCTTCTTGTTCGTCTTTCAGATTGCTTTTGCTTTTGCTGACTTTTTCCCTCTCCTCTTCATTGCCCCTCCTAGAATCTCCTTTTGGGCAGAGAAAGTAGTGGTGATTGGAGCTGCCTTCTTTTTTACAGTCTTTGTTCCTGCATAGGAACGTGTCTCTGTGGTAGCCGTCATCATCGTGGCATCCAAGTGTAGTGGATTTATGGGTTTTTATAGGTAATTTAATGTTGGTACAAGTATTAATGTAAATATGAATGTGAGTAGAAATGAAGATTTACTTTCATTACACTCAAATCCTTGTTAGAGCACCAGTCCAAAAGGACAGTTTTATTAACAATTCTTTATTTGTACCAATTATGGATCAGTCTCAAAATAAACCCTTGTGAGTTCTTTTCTCTTGATAATCAAGAAGATGAACATGAAATCAAACAATAGCTCCCATATGTCTTTCAGTGGTTTAATAAGAAATGTCCGAATAAGTTAACATATTTGCATACCTTTAAAACAGAGAATTCACATGTATCATAGACTGAGTTACTTATGAATCAAACAGTGGTGGAACCAAATGAAGCATAGTTTAATTTGTCAGTCCATCCATCATTCTTCTTCCGCTTAATCCTTTTCGGGTCGCGGGGGGGCTGGAGCCTATCCCAGCATCTTTGGGCGAGAGGCAGGGTACACCCTGGACAGATTGCCAGTCCATTGCAGGGCCAACGCAGAGAGACAGACAACCATTCACTCTCACAGTCATACCTAAGGACAATTTAGAATCCCCAGCTGATGCCAGTTAACCTAACTTGCATGTTTTTGGCATGTGAAAGGAAACCGGAGAAATCCCGGAGTAAACCCACGCAGACAACAACAACAACAACTCCTCACCCGGCCAAGGGTGAGTTGCTGTGGTGCCACAGTGCTAACCATTCTGCCACCATGCTGGAAACTGGAAAACTATAAAATAGTATTGGTTAAGAAAAGTGGATGCGATTTTGGATGCACGGTGGCGCAGTGGTTTAGCACTGCGGCAGCACAGTTTACCCTCAGCCGGGGGATTGCGGGGATCATGTGACCATGGGTTCGATCCCAGCCCCCGACCAACAGTGAGCTGTGTGGAGTTTGCATGTTCTCCCCGTGTTGCGTGGGTTTACTCCGGGATTTCTCCGGTTTCCTCCCGCATACCAAAAACATGTAGGTTTAGGGCGCTCACGCACGCAGCGACCGGCAGCCGGTGGCTTGTCACCAGACTGCAAACCAAATCTACCTACGGGTACAAATAAGTAACAAAAAATAAATAAATAAAAAAAAAATTTAAGATTCTGACGGGGGTTTGCGGGAAATTAGGTTAAAAGAACTTATACCAGGAATATTCTGAAGAATTAAGGTAAATTAACAACAGACCATCAGCCAAGCAGAATCATTGGGTCCCAGTGGGTAGCAGGTGAATCCACCGGATTCTGTTGGGAGACTGGCAGACAGGCTCCTTATCACTGTTATGGCCTACTCCCAGTATCACAACGGGCTGTTCTCCAGCAAGCTGGGCGAGGTCTTCTCTGATGCACTGAAGAAGGAATTAGTCTATTGTGCAAAGTCTGATCAGAAAGTCAAAATGGAATAAAACATGCCACAGACCCATTTCTTCTGATGTATGTGGCTTGCATTAGTTGGTTTAAAGCGTACCTCTGGTGGTCGTGAAGACGCATTTAACTTGAAAACATTATGAAAAAGTATTTCTTATTTTGGTAAATAATTCTTGCCAGCCATATACCACCAGACATATATTCAAATAGGACCTTGGCCATGGGCAGCCAATGAAAACTGTGGGCGCAGCCATGACACTTGCGGATGTGACGTCACTTCGTGGATACGAAAAGACAATAATCAGCGTTTCCCCGCGATTATGATGCTGTTGTCTGTTGTTTTTGTTCTATTATGGCCGAATTTTCTGACTGTGCGGAAGAATTCGGGCGACATGGCTACATGTTTGAGCCAGAAAGGTCTTCTGAGGGTTAAAGTGACGAAGTGGTCCTCACACACAACGCAGTTTTGTCTGAAATTATTCGTCTGTGCCCTGTTTCCGCTCCGATCTTCTGACAAGGTGAGCTGGGTTTGGGTACACAAAAAAAGTGTTTCTTTGTTTTTTTCGCTTATTATTCAGACATCCAAAGGCTTTACATTCCGCCATGTTGCGATATCCATATCGCATTGTATGTTTTTGTTTTTACAAGAGCACCGAGTGTCTGCTGCTCTGTATATAGTTTTAGAATCATCTTCCGTGTTGCGGCAGTTAGGAGCTCAGATCACATGAGACAAGCCGCTGAATTTAAGCATTTATTTATTTATTTATTTATCTACTCGTTTCAGTTCTGCGTTTAATATGAACCCTGAGTTTGAAATAAACGTTTGAATTTGAATATCCCCGAAGCCGCTGCACATCCGGGTACTCAGATCGCATAGTTTTAGAATCATCGGCCTTTACGAGCTCAGATCAGAAAAGTCGGCCCGCTGAATTTAAGCATTTATTTATTTATTTTCTACTCGTTTCAGTTCTGCATTTAATATGAACCCTGAGTTTGAAATAAACGTTTGAATTTGAATATCCCCGAAGCCGCTGCACATCCGGGTACTCAGATCGCATATTTTTAGAATCATCGGCCTTTACGAGCTCAGATCAGAAAAGACGGCCCGCTGAATTTAATATTTATTTATTTATTTTCTACTCGTTTTAGTTCTGCATTTAATATGAACCCTGAGTTTGAAATAAACGTTTGAATTTGAATATCCCCAAAGCCGCTGCACATGCGGGTACTCGAGGCTCAGCCAATACTGATCCAGATCGCGGTAGCCACGAAATTACGTCACAGGAAGCGTCCTGGAAGTCCATGTAGCCGCTAGTATGGCTGTACCCATGTTTTGCTGACATAGCTGAACCAGCACATCAGCAATGGATTTATATCAAATTGCTTTGAACGTGAATTTCAACTTAAACTTGAACTAGAACGTGAGACAGGGGCTCAATATAATATCTTTTTTATCACGACCACCATAGGTACGCTTTAAGCTTAGAAAAAAAAAATCAAACAAAATCTTCTTGCACAATGATTTAAAGAAAAAAGATTAAATAAGACATAATTTTAAAGAAAAGAAAAAGAAGTTTCTCAGAGCCTGGGAGACTCTGGGCCTACTTAAAGATAGGAGAAAAATGGAGGCGAGCAGAGATATCTGCTCGCAGCTTGACCAACGCCCCAGGATAGACTGAACAAAGGGCAATAAAACTTAAGTTTTCAAGGGTGTTGCAGGATCTCACAGAATTTCATGAAATCTGAGCTGGCCCAATTACATTTGAGCTTCTTGGTTTGTCAAATGTCATAAACTGACAAAAATGGAGATGAAGATAGGTGTTAGGAGCCCATTGGTCACATCACAGTTTAGGGCTCTGTGGGTCTCCCAGAAGAAAGAGGAGGGGAGAGAGACATTTGATATGAGAGTGAAATCCTCCTAAAGTATATGTGCTGAACAAAGCATAAATTCAACTTTAGTGAGTAAGATATTCTACTTCAATAATGAGGGAGCATACAAGGTCTCTACATTATAACTGTAATTAATTTGTAATAGCAAGGATGCAAACAACTTCTTCTTGAAAATAGAGCAAAATAGAGCAACACATATTTTCATATTATAAAAAAACCCCCAAAACATTTGAAACCTCATTGTCCATCCCAAGATTCAACCCCGTCTTCAGCAGCAGATACTGTCTTAAAAGAAAGAATATGGATTAGTTCATTGTCCATAATGTATAAATTCCACTGAAAAAGGGGAAAAGTTAAATATTCCTGATTTTTCCACTAGATGGCACTATGAAACTGCCTGGTTGTTCACTGGTGAATCCTGGTTTCCCCACATGTCTGGGCTATGTCGATCATAAATCTGTCATTTAGAACATTTCTTTGCCAAAGAGAAGAAAAGGGGGGATGACTAGTCCTGGAGAAGGGATTAATTTTCCACTTTATGGCTGATGGATCGTGTTTCAGCTCTGGTCCTTGGGTGAGAGAAGCAGTCTCAAAAGCCAGACTTTTGAGTTGAAACAATTTTTCTTGAGCAAAGAATGATTTTATAAATTGGAACTCAAGGTCACGCTACACAAGGCAATGTAAGCAAGCTCCCAGCCACTTTCTTTTCATGGAGTTTCAAACCCTTAAACTTGTTGCAGAAGAAAGTTTTTTCTCCTATTTCCTTAAGGGATGATGGTCTGACTTTTCAGTCTTCTCCACAACTTTAAGCTGCTCAAGTCTTTACAGAATTTCCTCCTGCTTTTTCAGGAACCTGAGTAGTGTATCAAAGCAGTTGTCTGAAGTTATATTATTATTGGGTTCAACCATGAAGATTTAACTAGTCTCTTTTAATAAAGTTGTGCAATTTGCCCTCTGTTGCTTTAATCACCAGTGAATTCTTTATTTTACCAGAGTTGCCCAGTTCTGATAGATCAACTACAGCTCTTTCTACTGACTGTATTAAACCTGCTTCATGCTACATTTCCCTCTAGTCCGCTGTGGTCCGTGTACGCTTTGGACGAGCCCGACATGCACGTGGCGCTGCTCATGCTCACTTTTTTCATCTACCCAGGCCAAGCGGTTGACGCATATGCACAACCATCATTTGTAGTTTCACTCCCACCCGATAGATAGCGCCAAGGTGCTGACACACCAGGATTTTCACCAACAAAGAAACGGCGGACTTCTTCACAAAGTTTCTCTTCAAATATAGAGTCCATTTCTGCTGTTTGACTTCCCAGTTTTCACTCCTTTTCCACAAAGATGCTGCTGCCGCTGTGAACGAAATTATGTATGTATGATTCATGTATGTTTTTATTCTTATTTTCCGCCTCCTCATTGTCTTCTTCATCTACTGATGTATGCTGTGTTGATATTGCCACCTCGTGAATGGGATGTTCAGTCTTGAGCATGTGCTTTTCAACACGTTCAGGTCGTGGGCAGGCGGCGCGGTCACAAAATTTGGGCAGCACGCAATCGTCTGCGGTCAAGCACTGCGGACACTAGCAGAGTGGAGACAATGACATAAATTTCGTTGCACGAGGTTTCCGGTTTCGCAGACAGCAGAGGTGTAGCGGGAAGCAGGCTTTAGGTCGATGACTTTCCTTGGCTGGTTGCCTTTGACAGGAGTTAATTTCTCTAGGTCTTTGAGTATTTCTAGAGTGATGGTTGACTTGTTCCCATACCTGTTCTCCAAGACTCTGAATATCTTTGCAGTAGTACTGTATGTTGACAGCTTGAGATCCTTTAGAATCCTTTCATCAACACTATGCAGAAGTTGAATTTTCTGGGCCTCAGCTGATGCGGATGGCTCTCCCTGCCTTTGTACTCTCCCTGTCTTTCTTCCATCTGTGAAATTCTCTCTTATTACCATTGAAGATGGGGAGAGCTGTTGGCTTAATTTTCACAACAGGTACTGGTACTGTGGGTACTGACAGTGGGCTTTCCCCTCTCACCAGACACTTCTGCAGCTTGTGTTTCCTCTGCAACCCTATGTGAGGTGACAAATTCAACTTTTCTTAACTCTAGTCTGCTGCTGGTTGCTTTCATATTTTTAACTCTGTCCTCAACATCCCTTCGTTCTTGCAGCGGTATCCAATGTTCCAAGGCTGATATGAGTCTGATGGCCTCCTGTACTTTCTTCTCCAGAACCAAATGCACCTCATACCCTTCCAGGTGACTACTTCCAACAGGAAGTTTGCTGCTTCATTGCCAGTTTTTTTCTGCTTCTAGGATTGCAGTGGTGAGTTTGTACTGACCATATCTTGACCACAGGCTTACTTGGACTGTATCTCTCAGTTATTTGAATCTTGCTTCAGTCTCAGTTGCAGTCTTCTCAGTGTCATTCTCTAGTGCCACCCCGAGAATTGCAACTTTTTCCTCTTCTTTAGTTGTCTCAGCTAGCAACCCCATTGTGTAATCATCATTTGCTTCAAGGACTTCCCTGAAGTAACTGGTGAGTGTGCTGAACTCTTCTTTCAGCTCTGTTTCAACCATGTTGTCTGAGTCCTTACTGAGGAAGTTGGCCTGCCTGGTGAAATTGCTTTTGGCTGTAGCCCTCTCCCTCTTGAACTGTTTCAGTCTTTTCCAGCACATCTTCTGTCATCTTGGACTCAAGGACTTGACCAGCTCTACACCTTTGCATTTGTAGCTCTTTATTGGACCTGTGAAGCCTTTTAGCTTCCTGACCATGCCCACACTGCACACAGTCGTTATCAACTGTCAACTTATTTGGAATATAGCCTCAATGACTGCCTAAACTCTACTCGGCATGGCAACCAACAGAGTACGCTGGACAACTCCACTCAACATTTTCCTTTTATTTTTAACAAGTTCAGGGAATGACAAGAGTAGGTTGATAACGTTTAAGAGAGAAAAGACAAAGAACATATCAAGTTAATAAACTCGGATAAGAATTAAACTCAAGTACCCTAATTCAGTCTTTAATTTTTACCAAATGTATTAAGTGAAATAAAGCCAAATAAATTTACTTATTTGCAATGGTTATCATATTTTTCAAACTGTTTTAACCTACTTAACCAGAGGAGAAAGCCTCCCATATCACTTAAGCACTGCACAAACTTTTTTTTAACCACACTTCCACCATTAAATGCTAAATAAAGAACCACTCTTCCTTAATTGCAATCAATTTGCCACACAGAGCCACACACCCAGCTCAAACCCACACCAGCAAGAGTATTTGAACCACCTGTAACCTGCAAATATACTATTCTATAAACTGAAATTGCACATTTTTTCTCATGTTACATTACCAACGCCCAAATTATCTTAAATGAAATGTAAACCTCACCAGTTGTGTCTCTGTGGTCACCCAAGCATCAAGGAAACTTTCCGTTCTCTGCAACATTGAGCAAACAAGTCCCAGCTGCTCAGGTGAGCTGCCTAATGAAACCTCTGCCTGCTGAGCTGCCACACCTATAGTCCCAAACTGCTCCACACTGTCCTCTTGATCTTACTGTTTAATTGACCTTTTTCTCATGGAAAAATTCTTAGAATACACCAAGCATAAGAGTAGGACAGAAGAATTAAAGGTTGAGGAATAAACAACATGATGACCTATGGCCTAACTACCACCCCTGGTGAAAATTTCATCCAAATCCATCCAGTAGTTTTTGCAGGGTTTCCTCTGGTAACATTTCCAGGTTACGGCTCGTCACGCTTGAAATTATGCCACCACTCTATGAGGAAATATAAATTTAAGAAAAAAATATGAAGGAATGCCGATCAACACGAACAACGCGTGTGACCGTCATCTGCGCAGAGTTCAGAAGCGCCCCGCCCGCATGACCACGCCAGTCAGCAGAGTGCGGTACGTGAGCAGTGAAGGCATTTATCATAGTTTTAACCAACTGGTAATGGGAGCAATAATGGAAGAGTCGTTTAGCTAATAGGTGTGGTTAGGACCTCGAATAGGTTCATTTTGTCTTCTTTTTAATTTAGTTTTTTGTTTTTATTTTTGACATTTTTATTTTTTTTTATTTTTATTTTTTTGTTTTTATTTTTTATTTTTGACAAGAGTAAAACAGGGTGAGGAGCTCAGTCATCCGGGAGAGGCTCAGAGTAGAACCGCTGCTCCTCCACATTGAAAGGAGTCAGTTGAGGTGGTATGGGCATCTGATTAGGATGCCTCCTGGACGCCTCCCACTTGAGGTGTTTCAGGTATGTCCCACTGGGAGGAGACCCCGGGGCAGACCCAGGACTCGGTGGAGAGACTATGTCTCCCAGCTGGTCTGGGAACACCTTGGTATCCCCTCTGAAGAGCTGGAGCAGGTGGCTGGGGAGAGGGAAGTCTGGGCTTCTCTGCTTGAACTGCTGCCTCCGCGACCCGGACCTCCGGAAAAGCGGTAGAAGATGGATGGATGGATGGATGGATGGACAAGAGTAAAACGATGTTTTTACCTTTACCTTAGTTCATTCATTCATTCATTCATTCATCTTCTACCGCTTAATCCTTTTCGGGTCGCGGGGGGGCTGGAGCCTATCCCAGCATCTTTGGGCGAGAGGCAGGGTCCACCCTGGACAGATCGCCAGTCCATTGCAGGGCCAACACAGAGAGACAGACAACCATTCACTCTCACAGTCATACCTAAGGACAATTTAGAATCTCCAGTTTGATGTTAATATTAATTAATTTATGTTCATTATTATGTGCCTGTCAAGTTAAGATGACCGAAATTCAGGAAGTCAGTGACTTTAATCTGTCAGCAGCCTTCAGACAAACTAACCGTGCCAACATTTGGATTTCAAAATAAGGGAGGTTTTTCCTGCTTTCTGGGCGGTGATATTTCTAAAAAAAAAAAAAAAAAAAAAAAAAAGATAAATATAAAGAAGCATTATAACAGAAATAACGGCATCTTTGGTCATTTAAGTTAATTTATTTCATTAAGTACAATTTTATTATTTTTTCTTTGAAATCAGAGTTAAATTATTGTTCTTTTCTGGCTCTGCAAAATTATGGTCAAAAATCTAAATTGGAAAAAGGAAAAAAAAATGTCACTCTGTTTCAAATTTATTAAAAAAGACCAGTAATTTTATTTTAAAAAATAAACAAAAATTAGCCACAAAATAATCAACAAATTTATAATAAAGTCTCAAATGTACAAGAAAAGTCAATTTTGCAAGAGGAAATTACAAATTTGAGGAAAATGTTTTCAAATTTAGATAAATTTACAGAGAAAAGTAGAAAACTATAAGAAAATTGTTATAAATTTTGGAGAAAAACCTCAAACCTTCAAGACTGAAGACATTACTCAAGTTTTTAAGTGGGTGTCTTTGTACCCTTAACAAGAACTTTTTGGTTGTCTCCTTTAATTTACATGGCACTTGATATTTTCTAACCTGTTTGTATACCACCATAGACAGAGAGAACCTGAATTAGACAGGGCTCAGAGAGGACAAGATGAGACAGAAGAGGGGAGCCAAGGAGAGGAAAGTGTTCAGGCAGAGGGTCCAGGTCCAAGTCATTACTCAAGTTTTTAAGTGGCTGCTCTTTGCGTGGGTTTACTCCGGGATTTCTCCGGTTTCCTCCCACATGCCAAAAACATGCATGTTAGGTTAATTGGCTGTTCTAAATTGTCCCTAGATATCCGTTTCCTATAGGCCCTTAGAATAGAGGGTTAGTATTAATGAAAGCGCTTTGAGTGGTCTTTGTGACTAGAAAAGCGCTATATAAGTGCAGGTTAGTTAGTTAGTTTGCACCCTTAACTCAACTAGAATTGTTTGGTTGTCTACTTTTAATTATTAATTTCAAAGTACCGCTTTTACATGTGTAGAATTTCTGGCTTCTATACCCACCTCTGATCATATAATTTAAGTATGCATGAGTACATTACTATTATCCCAGTAGCCAGCCATTAGCTATGGCTACTAGCTCTCTTTCCTCTCCTCCTCTGGTGTGCTCTCTCTGTCAGATGTTTAGCTACACCTCTGCCTCTTTTAGTGATAACGGTAAATGTAATAAATGTTGTCTTTTTGAGGCGCTCGAGACGAGGTTGTCTGATTTGGAATCCCGGCTCCGCTGCATTGAAACACCGTCTGTGCCAGTTAATCTCGACGGACGCCCCTTAGCGTCCGTCGAGATTAACTGACGCCCCTTAGAGATTAACGCTAAGGGGCGTCCGGACGCCCCTTAGCGTCCGGCCTAAGCTAGCTAGCGGAGGGGCCTAAGGGGGCCTAAGGGGGCCTAAGCTAGCTAGCTCCGCTAGCTAGCTTAGGCCCCCCTGTCAGCGGTCCCCCGGCTCTCCTCAGCAGCGAGGAGACTGGGTGGGTGATGGTGAGAAGGAAGCCTAGTCGCAAAGCCCCGGTACACCTCCAACCTGTTCATGTTTCTAATCGTTTTTCCCCGTTCAGCGACACACCCGCTGAGGAAAAAACTCTGATCATTGGCGACTCTGTAGTCAGAAACGTGAACCTAGAGACTCCAGCGGCCATAGTCAAATGCATTCCTGGGGCCAGAGCAGGCGACATCGAGTGAAATTTGAAAATGCTGGCTAAAAGTAACTGTAAATACTCCACAATTGTTATTCACGCCGGCATTAATGACATCCATCTCCGGCAGTCGGAAGTCACGAAACTTAATATAGAATCGGTGTGTGACTTTGCAAAAACGATGTCTGCCACTGTAGTATTCTCTGGGCCCCTCCCCAATCTGACCAGTGATGACATGTTTAGCCGCTCGTCATCCTTGAACCGCTGGCTGTCTGTGTGGTGTCCTGCAAATGACGTGGGCTACATTGACAATTGGAGCTCTTTTGGGGGAAAACCTGGTCTTATGAGACGAGACAGCATTCATCCCACTTTGGATGGTGCTTCTCATTTATCTAACAATCTGGCATCTTTTTTATCAAAATTTCCAAAACCCTGACTACTCAGAGTTGGGACCAGGAAGCAGAGTCGTAGTCTTACACGCCTCTCTGCAGCTCCTCTTCATTGCCACCCCTCAGCTTAGCCCCTGTCTTCCCCATCAGAGAATCGTTGTCTGCTCCCTCCAAAGTAAATAAAAATATAATGCATAAGCATCCCAAAGTGATAAAGCAAAATATTGGTAAAACTCAAATTAAACATAAAGCCTCTAAATTGAATGAATTGGCCTCTGTTCCTCCTCATAATTTAAAAATTAAATGTGGTTTATCAAATATTAGGTCTCTAACTCCCAAGTCTCTGTTAGTCCATGATCTGTTAATTGATCATCAGATTGATTTAATTTCCCTTACACAGACTTGGTTAGGGCAAGAGGATTATGTTGGTTTAAATGAATCAACTCCCTCTGGTTATTTAAACTGTCAAAATCCCAGAAGTTCTGGTCGTGGAGGAGGAGTAGCAACAATTTACCATTCCAAATTACTAGTTAATGTAAAGCAAAAAACATGTTATAATTCCTTTGAGGGCCTGGTCCTCAGTATTGGGCACTTTAGCAATTTTAGGTTAAACCCAATTTTATTTGCCATAGTTTATCATCCCCCATCAACCTACTCAGAATTTTTATCCGAATTTGCTGATTTCTTAGCTGATTTAGTGCTGAAATCTGATAGAATAATTATAGTAGGGGACTTTAATATACATGTGGATGTAGATAGTGACTGCCTTAATGTGGCATTTAATTCAATATTAGACTCGATTGGGTTTTCTCAGAAAGTAGGAAATTCTACTCATTACCTCCACCATACATTGGACCTTGTTCTGACATATGGCATAGAAATAGAAAATCTTGTAGTGTCTCCTCATAACCCTGTACTGTCAGACCATTGTCTGTTAACCTTTGATTTTACTATTTCTGACTATTTGGCTCCTAAAGAAAAATATTATTACAGTAGATGCCTCTCAGATGATGCTGTTACCAAATTTATGCAGATTGTTTCCTCTATGCCATGTGTCAACACAACGGAAATAAGCTATAGACAGCTTGCTCCTTCTGTAATTGATAACATGGTGGATAGTGTTTCAGCTTCTCTGCATCAGGCTCTAGACTTGGTGGCCCCCTTAAAAAAGAAAAAATCTAATCAGAGATTTCTAACTCCTTGGTTTAACACAGAAACTCGTAGCTTAAAACAGAAGACTCATCAATTAGAAAGAAAATGGCGCTCCACTAATTCAGATGAAATCTATTTAGCTTGGAGAAATCATCTTTTAATTTATAAAAAATCTCTTAGAAAAGCTAGAACGAGTTATTACTCTGCATTAATAGAAGAGAACAAGAATAATCCCAGGTTTCTTTTCAGTACTGTAGCCAGGTTGACAAAGAGTCAGGACTCTGTCAATCCTAGCATTCCCTTAGAGCTTACTAGTCAGGACTTTGAACTATGAACTTTTTCAATAATAAAATTTCATCCATCAGAGATAAAATCAATCAGATTCTTCCCACAGTTAACTTAAATACTGTAACTACTACAACTCCTTCTATTGATGTCTGTCTTGATGAGTTTACTCCAGTCGACCTTTGTGAGTTAGACAAAATAGTTTGTTTCCTCATCCAAACCTTCAACTTGTCTTTTAGACCCTATTCCTACCAGGTTATTTAAAGAAGTCTTCCCACTTATTGGTAGCCTTATTCTTCATATAATCAATTCTTCATTAACTTTAGGCCATGTACCGCAGGCTTTTAAAACGGCTGTAATTAAACCCTTACTCAAAAAGCCAACGCTAGATCCAGGAGCTTTAGCTAACTATAGACCAATCTCTAATCTCCCTTTCATTTCAAAAATCTTAGAAAGAGTTGTTGCTACGCAATTATTTGACCACCTGCAGGGAAATGGTTTACTTGAAGAGTTTCATTCTGGGTTTAGAATTCATCATAGTACTGAAACAGCCTTAGCGAAGGTCACTAACGACCTCCTCATTGCATCTGATAATGGACTAGTTTCTGTACTTGTCCTTTTAGACCTTAGTGCAGCTTTTGATACTATCGATCATAATATTCTACTTGATAGTGTAGCGAACTCAATATGAGCACCCTACTTGGCTTGCCAAGTGGGTTGACCCTATTGGCGACACAGGTAGGGTGCGGGACTCCGGAGCGGGAGGCGTGAGTTCAAATCTCCCGGTGGGACGTCGCCATGTCGAGCAGCACGTTACATTGGTGTCAGAAGTGGGATCTCCTGTCCAAAGCAGTAATGGGGCGCTGACATCGGGACGATGTCGAGAACCAGAGGGGAGTAGTGTAGCGAACTCAATATGAGCACCCTACTTGGCTTGCCAAGTGGGTTGACCCTATTGGCGACACAGGTAGGGTGCGGGACTCCGGAGCGGGAGGCGTGAGTTCAAATCTCCCGGTGGGACGTCGCCATGTCGAGCAGCACGTTACAATAGATTAGAACACTATGTTAGACTTAATGGAACTTCGTTGCAGTGGTTTAGATCTTATTTATCTGATAGGTTCCAGTTTGTTCATGTAAATAATGAGTTTTCTTTCAACTCAAAGCTTAGTCATGGAGTTCCACAGGGATCTGTGCTAGGCCCTACTCTTTTTAGTTTATATATGCTTCCGTTAGGCAACATTATTAGAAAGCACTGTATACATTTTCATTGTTATGCTGATGACACACAGTTATACCTGTCAATGAAGCCAGATGATAGTAATCAATTAGCCAAGTTAGAAGCCTGTCTTAAGGAAATCAAAGCTTGGATGACTTGTAATTTCCTGCTATTAAATTCAGATAAGACTGAAGTCATTCTTGTTGGTCCAAAAAACCTTAGAAATTCCTTTCCAAATCAAACTTTCTGTTTGGATACGGTTACTCTTTCTCTTAATAGCTCTGTGAGGAACCTTGGAGTTATTTTTGATCAGGATTTGTCCTTCAATTCACATATTAAATTTGTTTCTAAGACTGCCTTCTATCATTTGCGTAATATTGCCAAGATTAGGAGCATCTTGTCTCAGAGTGATGCTGAGAAACTGATCCACGCTTTTGTTAGCTCGAGATTAGATTATTGTAATTCTTTATTATCAGGCTGTCCTAAAACATCTTTAAAAAGTCTTCAGCTGATCCAAAATGCTGTAGCAAGAGTTTTAACAGGTACTAGAAAGAGAGATCATATCTCTCCAGTTCTTGCCTCCCTTCATTGGCTTCCCATAGAGTTTAGAATTAAGTTTAAAATCCTTCTTCTTACTTACAAAGCTCTAAACAATCAGGCTCCTTTTTATTTAAAAGATCTGATACTACCGTATTATCCTAACAGAGCACTACGCTCCCAAAATGCAGGATTACATGTAATACCTAGAGTCTCCAAAAGTACAATGGGAGGCAGAGCCTTCAGTTATCAAGCTCCTCTCCTATGGAATCAGCTGCCAATCTGGATTCGGGAGTCAGACTCGATCTCTGTTTTTAAGAATAGGGCTAAAACCTACCTTTTTGATATAGCCTACAATTAGGGAGGGATCATGTGTTTCTGAACCCTCCCTTAGTTATGCTGCTAATAGGTTTAGTCAGCTGGGGGACCTCCAGTAATGCACTGGGCCTCACTCCTTTTCTCAGTCTCAATGAAATATTTTTTTTGCTGGTCATTAACATTTGTTTGTTCTCTCCCATAGATTGAGTCCCCATCGTGCTGTTTGCTCTCTACATGTCTGTTCTTTTCTTCTTCTCTATCTCCTCACCCCCCAGCCAGTCGCAGCAGATGACTGCCCCTCCCTGAGCCTGGTTCTGCTGGAGGTTTCTTCCTGTTAAAAGGGAGTTTTTCCTCTCCACCGTCGCCAAGTGCTTGCTCACAGGGGATCGCCTGATTGCTGGGGTCTTTCTGCAATTGTGGGGGTTCTCCCTACAGTTGATAGTGCTATGAGATGACTGTTGTTGTGAAATGGCGCTATATAAATAAAGTTGAATTGAATTGAATTATGAATGGTTTTGTTTCCTTTTTCTACACTCTCAATGGAAAAAAAATAAACACTAGAATAAATACACATATTTTTGTCAATTTATGTAAACCATGACAAAAAAACCTACAGGACAAAACATGACACTTGATATTTTCTAACCTGTTTGTATACCACCATAGACAGAGAGAGAAGCTGAATTAGCCAGAGCTCAGAGAGGGCAAGATGAGACAGAAGAGAGGAGCCAAGAAGAGGAAAGTGTTCAGGCAGAGGAAGGAGAGAGGAAGGAGAGAAGGATAACACCACTAAAAAGTCTAAACACAGAATGTCTGGGTGGGACCCCAACTGGCCCAGTATTCCAGCATTCAAGCCTCGGTTGTCTCACAGTCATACCTAAGGACAACTTAGAATCCCCAGTTGATGCCTATTAACCTAACTTGCATTTTTTTGGCATGTGGTAGGAAACTGGAGAAATCTCGGAGTAAACCCACGCAGACACGGGGAGAACATGCAAACTCCACACAGATCACTGTTGGTCGGGGGCTGGAATCGAACCCAGGATCCCCTGGCCAAGGGTGAGTTGCTGTGCTGTCGCAGTGCTAACCACTCCGCTACCGCGCTGCCCTGCACTCGCATCATTACCAAAATTTAATGGGTTCATCCTTGGCCCATGGGCTGCCCTTGTGAAAATGTCATCAAAATCTGTACAGTAGTTTTTGCGTCATCCTGCTAACATACAGACAAACAGACAAACCACCGTGATTACATTACCTCCTTGGCAGAGGTAAACATGACATTTGCAACCTCTGTAATCAATATTGAATACATGAACTATGTTGAAAAAATTGACTTTTTTCCCCAATGTTCTAGATTATTGAGATATGTGGAAATGTGTAAAAAGTCCCATTAACAAAGTTAAAATGGCAGGACAACCTTGGCCACATCGAGTGTTTCCATGGAAACATCTGAGACCGCTTCATCACTGAAGTCAGTGCAAGTCTTCACCTTGGAAAAAGTTTTTCAAAAAGTCATTTTGAGAGTTCAAAAATGGTGTTTTAAAGGGGTCATTGAAAAATTGTTTGCAGATTTTAACTTTCTGAAATGTGTCTATTGGTCACATAATTATCAATATAAAAAGATATCAAAAACTTCTCTTAAAAAACAGACACACAGCCTTTCTCATTTTTCTTTCCAAGAAACATTTTTAACTCTTCTGGGGTTTTTCCTATATGCCAAGAAATGGGGAACATCACTAGCCTTGAGACCCGCCCACTGCTCTGTTATTGGCCTGCCTAGTTGTCTGTCATGTCGATAGAAGGGGAGCTAACAGTATTAGCTCCTGAGCTAACACTGGTTCCAGGAGGTTCACACCAAGTGCAACTCATATTGTTGTTTTCTTCAGCTCTCAGTCCCCCTAATAGTGTCCCTGCTACCACCTGGTTCACCAATCCACACTCCATAATATCTTGTCATTCTGGCTCATTTTTTGATAATTTCGCCATGATTCTACAGTGAACTGTTGGCACTGCCATGCTGGGTGGTCAGCGTTGGTCGCTATGAGCAACTCAGGCCGGGAGCCGAGGTTGCTGGCTGGAGCTGGTGGTGTGGCCAGTCATTCATGTGTGCTTGTTGTCATGTCCTGTGGACCACTAGGACCACATGCCCCTGTTAACCAGTGATGCTTTGTTTCGTTCATATTTTGGAACGAATGTCCACATCTCGGGGGTGGTGAGTCGGAGCAGCCACTGGTCCAGATCCCTGGTGCACCGAACAGAGAACCTCTTACAGCATTCCTTACATTTGTTGGTGACTGAGAAAAGTCTTAAGTTTTTCAGAAATTCTCCGCTCGTGCCATTAATCCCATGTCTCATGGAGCGGCAAGTGCTGCTACCCAAGGGACTCCCTCAGGGCTCGGTGGGGAGCCGTCGAACCCCAAGGTTGAAGATGCATCCAGGCCAGTGCCACTGATCCGAACGAGGAGGAGGCTAAAGGCTAGAAGCTAGCCAGCTAATGTGTAAGTGACATAGGAGGTAGGGATGGGAATTTATAAGATTTTATCAACATCAGTGACATTGTTGATTTTTCTTATCAGTCTGATTCTTTATTGATTCCCTTATCAATTCTTGATCAGTTTTCCATGTGGGGAAGAAAGCAGGCCTTCACAGGATTTCAGCATCAATGCACTTTTATTTCTCTGACTTTAAACAATGCTTCTCTTAAAAAGATATAATAAAATCAAATAAGACTAAATTTGCTTTCCTTAGAAAATGGGCATTCAGGCCTTGTAATATTTACGTTTAAATGCTGTAAAGCAATATAAATAAAAGCAGTATTAATGAAATACTGGAGTGATTAGAAACAAATGCACAATTACGGGGGGGGGGGGGGGGGCTGAAAAGTTCATAGTGGTCAAAACTGACCAAATGTGGTTTATTTTTCAACACAGTCTTCCCTTCGGTCCACACACTTCTTCCATTGGTGCTGCAGCGCTTGGATCCCTGCGGTTGAAAATAAACCACATTTGGTCAGATTTGACCACTATGAACTTTTCAGCCCTCCCCCCCCATGTATGTTATTTTAGCAGTCACAAAAATATACATGCTGTACTTGGGTGTCTTTTTTTTCATGTTTTTTTTTTTATATATACGTACAGTATAGCTCAAGTAGGTGCATTTTGTTTTCTTTTTATTAGTTTTTTGTTTTTCGTATTTAAAGACAAGAATAAAAATGAGATGTTTTTACATGCTTTTCTAAGAGATTTTTTATAAATTAAAAGATGATTTCTCCAAGCTAAATAGATTTCATCTAAATTAGTGGAGCGCCATTTTCTTTCTAATTGATGAGTCTTCTGTTTTAAGCTACGAGTTTCTGTGTTGAACCAAGGAGTTAGAAATCTCTGATTAGACTTTTTCTTTTTTAAGGGGGCCACCAAGTCTAGAGTCTGATGCAGAGAAGCTGAAACACTATCCACCATGTTATCAATTACAGAAGGAGCAAGCTGTCTATAGCTTATTTCCGTTGTGTTGACACATGGCATAGAGGAAACAATCTGCATAAATTTGGTAACAGCATCATCTGAGAGGCATCTACTGTAATAATATTTTTCTTTAGGAGCCAAATAGTCAGAAATAGTAAAATCAAAGGTTAACGACTTCCGGTTATGGCTGCCACGTAAGACGGACGTGTTTCATTCTGCTCTGCTCCTGGAGAAAAAAATCGGCAAATAACTCTCTCATTTGGGACAGAACGTATCCCAGCGTTTGGGCGAGGATATGTCGGCGAAGCCTAAGGCTGGAAAACCAGGTAAAGGAAAAAGCGAGCCGACGAAACAGTCCAAATTAACGGACTTTCAGGTCTGTGACGCAGCAAACAAAACTCCATATATGGCGGAGGAGGCTGGCAACGGTGCGATATCTGCGGGGAATGGCGCAGATGCGCTGATGGCTGCCATGAGTTCAATGAGAGCGGACTTTTCCTCTAGATTTGATGGGATTATGACAGCGTTGGAAGGAATAAGAAAGGAATTGGGTGACTGTGTAGAACGAACGGCGCAGATGGAGCTCCGTCTCGCTAGTGCTGAAGATGACGTCACCCGTCTTCAATTAAAGGTGCGCACTTTGGAAAAAAAAAAAATGTCTAGAAGATAATATTTTGGATTTGGAGTCTCGGTCGAGACAGAATAACTTGAGGCTGGTGGGTCTTCCAGAGGAATCAGAAGGTCGGGACGTATGTTCCTTTCTGGAAAAGTGGATTCCGGAGGTGCTGGGCAGCGAGGAGTTGCAATCAGCAGTGGTTCTGGAAAAAGCACATCGTATTGGCCCACGGAGAGATAAGGGACCGCCGAGGACCTTAATTATGAAGTTTCTTAGCAACAGAGACAGGATGAAGATCTTCAACGCTGCACGAGCTAAAGGAGAGATTAAACACCAGGATCAGCAGGTGCGGTTCTACCCAGATTTGGCCACAGGAATCCAACAATTGAGGAAGCAGTTTGATCTCATACGTAAGGAGCTGCGCAACCTTGGGATTCGTCATGGTGTAATCTATCCTGCGAGACTGCTGACCATGTATGAGGGCAGAACCCACATCTTCAAGACCCCAGAGGAGGCGCAGGAGTTCATCAAGAAGATCAAAGAAGAAGAAGAGACTGGTGGGAGCTAAGCATGAACAAAATACAAGGTAGAATAATTAAGTATTTGCACAGGCATCTGACTGACTTGAAGTAAACAGCAAGTTTACAAAATATAGATTGTATTATATATTAAAAAAAAACAAAAACAAATCAAACAAAAAAAACTATGATGTACAAAGTTGTTAAAAATTCTGGAGTTAAGTTGGAAAACTACAGAGGAGAGTTAATGTTACGTCATTAAAAGCAGTAGAGTTAGGGTGATTGGGAGGATGAAGAAGGAGTGGCTTAGGCTGTTCCCCGTGGATGTGGAACGGTCGATGGCTATATCGGGAGACGGAATTTTTCTTTTGATTTTGGGGGGTTCGCCACAAGTGTGGGAAGGGGGAATTTGTTTGTGTGTAGTTTGTAGGATGAATGTTCAACCACTCATGTTTTTGCTTCTCTGTATGAGCATGTTTACACTGCAAGGTAATCCCAAACTCTCTATTGATCATAAACCAAAGCGTTAATCTTAATTTAACTTCATGGAATTGCAGAGGTCTACAAAATTTAAAAAAACTTAAACAAGTTATGAATAAAATAAAAGACATGGGTTCAAAAATTGTGTTTTTACAAGAAACTCATCTAATAGAGGAGGATATAAAAAGAATTAGGAGTAGATGGCAAGGAAGTGTATTTACCTCATCATTTTCATCCCGGGCCAGGGGAGTTATGATTCTCATACATAAATCAGTCCCTTTTCAAGTGAAAAATGTAATTGGAGACAAACTTGGAAGATATGTAATCATTCAAGGTTCTTTGCTATTAGAAAATATAAATCTTGTGAACTTATATGGTCCCAATATAGATGATCAAAAGTTCTTTGCTAATTTATTTCTTATTTTATCATCACTTACAGGGCAACATATAATAGCAGGGGATTTTAATTGTACATTGAATCCAGGTATAGATAGATCAACAGGACTGGATTGTACGCACAATGGATGTAGGATGACTATTAATCATTTTATGAAAGAATTGAGATTGTTAGATATATGGAGAGAAATGAAACCACAAGTTAAAGCCTATTCTTGTTATTCCAGTACCTACAAGACATTCTCACGTATTTATTATTTTTTGATTTCCACAGAATTAAGATCCAAGATTCAAAACTGCTTTTATGATAACATCGTGATCTCTGATCATGCACCCTGTTGTCTAATATATGTAGATAAAAAATTGACAAAGGAATCAGGTAGATGGCAATTTCAGCATAAATGGCTTCAGGATGAGGAATTTGTCAAGTATATAGAAAAACAGATAGACGAGTACTTTGACATCAATACTACACAAACATCAGCATGTGTAAAGTGGGAAGCTTTCAAAGCTTTTATTAGGGGACATATTATTAGTTATACAGGATCAAAATCTAAGAAGACTCGAGAGGAGAGAGCTAAATTGGAACATAAAATGAAAAGTCTTCAGGAAAAAGTGTATGCAGGAAGTGATCCAAGGTTGGAGAATGAATTACTGATTTTGAGAGCTGAATATGACAAAAAATCAGCGAATAGAGCTGCCTCGAGTCTTCTAAGATTGAAACAATCTTTTTATGAACAAGGTGAAAAATCAGGAAAATTATTGGCATGGCAGATTAAACAATTAGAAATTAAAACACCAATTACTAGTATTATAAGTAATGGACAGGTAGTTATAGATCCTTTAGAAATTAACAGAGCCTTTAGAGATTACTATGAAAAATTATATGATACTAAAAATGAATTTGATTTAACAAAACTAAATGGGTTTTTGAACGAACTATCTATACCGTGTATTCCAAATGAAAACAGGGAGATATTGGAGTCTAAAATTAGTCAAGAAGAAGTTGGGCTAGCCATTGATAATATGAAATCAGGAAAAAGTGCAGGACCAGATGGTCTTCCAGTTGACCTTTATAAGAAATTTAAGAATAAATTAATAAAACCTTTTTTGGAAATGGTTTTAGAAGCATTTCAAAATAATAATTTACCATCATACATAAATAATGCCTTAATTATACTGCTGCCAAAACCAGGTAAGCCCTCTAATAAATGTGAAAATATGAGACCAATAAGCCTATTAAACGCCGACCTTAAGATAATCTGTAAAATTTTAGCAAGACGAATACAAGAAATTTTACCAAATATTATTAATCGAGATCAGAATGGCTTTATAAAGGGTAGACAAGGCTTCCATAATGTAAGAAGACTATTTAATATTATTTATTTTAATAAAGAAGCACCGGATACAGCTGTCCTATCACTGGACGCCGAAAAGGCCTTTGATAGAGTTGAATGGCCCTTTCTTTTTGAAGTCCTACAAAGGTTTGGACTTGGAAATAATTTCATAAAATGGGTTCAAATAATATACAATAATGCTACAGCAGAAATCCTAACAAATAACAATATTTCAAAACCAATAAAAATCAATAGAGGATGTCGACAAGGATGTCCACTTTCACCTTTACTGTTTACTATGGCAATTGAACCTTTAGCGATAGCGATACGTTTACATTCACAAATATATGGAATTAAAGTTGGACCAACAGAACATAAAATCTCCCTGTACGCCGATGACATAATTTTGTTTATGTCGAATCTAAAAAAATCAATTCCAACCTTGTTGAATTTAATAAAGAATTTTGGGGAAATATCAGGATATAAAATAAATAAAACTAAATCTTCAATATTAATGCTAAATGAGACCCAGAGAAATTACCCAGCCCCTGAGGTAAATCAATTCAATGTTGTAAATCAGTTTAAATATTTAGGAATCCAAATTGTGCCTAAGCTAGAATCAGTCGCCAGTGTCAACTATGAAGCCTTAATGACAGATATCAATGAGTTAACTCAGAGATGGATGTCACTACCAATGTCGATGATCGGGAGAATCAATATACTTAAAAGTAATATTTTACCTAAAATACTTTATTTATTTCAATACATTCCCTTATCACCACCTTTAGATTTATTCTCAAGAATAAAAAAAAAGTTAGTGGAATTTATATGGAACAACAGGAGGGCTAGATTACGTCTGTCTTTATTATATTTACCATTTGATCGTGGAGGTCTGAAATGTCCAAATTTTATGTTGTATTATTGGTCGGCACAACTGAGGTCTATGACATATTATTTTTCATCAAATGATCTCCCTCACTGGACTGAAATGGAATCATACAATTTACCTTTACCTCTTCCCATATTCATATACTCAGATTCGGCAAAAAAATTACAAAAACAAGTTAAAAATCCATTTGTAAAGCATATGATCAAAATATGGTGTGAAGCTAAAAACTATTTAAAAGAACCACAGTTACTGTCACAATTTAGTCCAATATGGGGTAATCAATATTTTAAACCAGGGAGAGCGGACGCTGTATTTAAAGTATGGAATTTAAAAGGGATACAAAAGATTCAGGATTTATATTTGCCATGTGCAGAAAACATAATGTCTTTTGAAGAGCTGAGGATCAAATTTAATCTCAATAGAACACATTTTTTTAAATATCTTCAACTTAGAAACTTTATTTGATCAAATCAAAATAAAGCTCTCACTCGACCTATTTATTCATCCTTGGAAAAAATGATGATGAAAGATAGTAAAAGAAAGGGTATTATTTCAGAGTTTTATAACTCATTGACACTATCTTCAAGTGAAAATTCACTGAAAAGATTAAACTACTGGAAAGAAGATCTGCAAACTGAAATTTCAGAGGAACAATGGGAATTGGCTTGTACAGAAGCTCAAACCAAATCAATAAATGTACGCCTTAAATTGATACATTTCAAATGGTTAATGCGGATGTATGTTACACCGGAGGAGTTAAATAAATATAACAAAAATATACCAGATACATGCACAAAATGCATGGAAAGTAAAGGAACTCTATTTCATTGTGTATGGGAATGTAGATTAATAAGAATGTTTTGGGAAGAGGTGAGGGTAACAATTGAAAAAATAATCTCAAAACAAATCATATTGAATCCTAAATTGTTTTTGTTGGGTCTGTACCCAGAAAAGCATAATTTTAATAAAAGTGAAAGAACATTCATAGACCTCAGTTTGCTTAATGCCAAAAAATGTATTGCACTATTATGGAAAAAGACTCATAGACCAGATGTGACTCAGTGGTTAAGACAGATGTTAACAAACCTTCCATTAGAAAGAATAACATATATACTGAAATCAAAGGAAATTGTGTTTGAGAATATATGGAGACCTTTTATTGATTATGTAAAAAATTTAAACATAACTTTTGAAGAAGAAGGTGAATGATGTGTGTGGACCTTGTAAATTCCAAACTGGTGAACATAATATGTATACTTATGTATTGGATTGTCTAGACTAAACAGAGGAGCATTGTTGAAGATTTGATTTTGTTGGTGGTTGTTGGTGTTTTTTAGTGCATTTTTTTTTTGTAGTACTTTAGTGTTAGTGTTTGATTGTTTGTATCATGTTTGTTTAAAAAAAAAAAGGTTCAATAAAGATATTGTGGAAAAAAAAAATCAAAGGTTAACAGACAATGGTCTGACAGTACAGGGTTATGAGGAGACACTACAAGATTTTCTATTTCTATGCCATATGTCAGAACAAGGTCCAATGTATGGTGGAGGTTAGGGATGGGCATAATTTACCGATTAACCGATAATTGATCATTAAGAATTTCACCAAGGAAGTTCATTTTCGTCGACAAACCGTTTTTTTTTTTTTAAACAATCCGAGGTTATGGCCTAGTGCACGGCCGTCCTCAAACAATGCAATGGCAAAATTTGGGCACCAGGGGGCAACATTACACCATCGCCGTACCCTGGCGTGCCTCAGTTGATACATGCGGGCTTCCGTAGGGCAATCGCCAAATCATGAAGCGGTTACGGCGAAGTGTTGCGTGGGACCATTTCAATTTAAAAAATGACCAGGTGTACTGCAATCACTGCAATGCAGCATACAAATATACCTCATCGACAGGGTCCATGGAACACCCTTATTACGCGAAGAAACCGCCAACAGTGGTTGCGCGCTGAGTAATGGCGGTCGTGAAGATTCTTTTTTTTTTTTTCAGAAACTTTATTGAGAAGGTCATGAAGATTCGGTGTACACACATCGAGGGAAGCTGCAGGAGGCGGCGTAGTGGCTCGACGGGAAGACTATTTCGCACAAAATGGCACAAGAGAACAGCAAAAAGTTCTGCGCGGCTAGACTAAGTAACACGAGCGATAGAGCAATGAATGCGGTCTTCGTTTGTTGGGTGGCCGCTCGGCAGGGACAGTCGGCCAATCAGCTTGCGGGGTGAAATGTCTCGGCCAATCAGCTTGCGAGATTCCCGAGGGCTCTCCGTGCTGATTCCTGATGTTCTAATGTAGTCTACCTGCCTTGTTACGTACCTAAAAATGTTAATGATTAACCGATTATTAATCATTAATTCTCCCTACAATCGGTGAAGAAAATTTCACCGAATGCCCATCCCTAGTGGAGGTAATGAGTAGAATTTCCTACTTTCTGAGAAAACCCAATCGAGTCTAATATTGAATTAAATGCCACATTAAGGCAGTCATTATCTTATACCTTTTATTATTATTTTATTGTTATTATCTTATACATGTATATCCACATGTATATTAATATACATGTATAGTATATTAATATTAATATAGGGTATATCCCCTACTATAATTATTCTATCAGATTTCAGCACTAAATCAGCTAAGAAATCAGCAAATTCGGATAAAAATTCTGAGTAGGTTGATGGGGGATGATAAACTATGGCAAATAAAATTGAGTTTAACCTAAAATTGCTAAAGTGCCCAATACTGAGGACCAGGCCCTCAAAGGAATTATAACATGTTTTTTGCTTTACATTAACTAGTAATTTGGAATGGTAAATTGTTGCTACTCCTCCTCCACGACCAGAACTTCTGGGATTTTGACAGTTTAAATAACCAGAGGGAGTTGATTCATTTAAACCAACATAATCCTCTTGTCCTAACCAAGTCTGTGTAAGGGAAATTAAATCAATCTGATGATCAATTAACAGATCATGGACTAACAGAGCCTTGGGGGTTAGAGACCTAATATTTAATAAACCACATTTAATTTTTAAATTATGAGGAGGAACAGAGGCCAATTCATTCAATTTAGAGGCTTTATGTTTAATTTGAGTTTTACCAATATTTTGCTTTATCACTTTGGGATGCTTATGCATTATATTTTTATTCACTTTGGAGGGAGCAGACAACGATTCTCTGATGGGGAAGACAGGGGCTAAGCTGAGGGGTGGCGATGAAGAGGAGCTGCAGAGAGGCGTGTAAGACTGCGACTCTGCTTCCTGGTCCCAACTCTGAGTAGTCAGGGTTTTGGAAATTTTGATAAAAAAGATGCCAGATTGTTAGATAAATGAGAAGCACCATCCAAAGTGGGATGAATGCTGTCTCGTCTCATAAGACCAGGTTTTCCCCCAAAAGAGCTCCAATTGTCATTGTAGCCCACGTCATTTGCAGGACACCACACAGACAGCCAGCGGTTCAAGGATGACGAGCGGCTAAACATGTCATCACTGGTCAGATTGGGGAGGGGCCCAGAGAATACTACAGTGGCAGACATCGTTTTTGCAAAGTCACACACCGATTCTATATTAAGTTTCGTGACTTCCGACTGCCGGAGACGGATGTCATTAATGCTGGCGTGAATAACAATTGTGGAATATTTACAGTTACTTTTAGCCAGCATTTTCAAATTTGACTCGATGTCGCCTGCTGTGGCCCCAGGAATGCATTTGACTATGGCCACTGGAGTCTCTAGGTTCACGTTTCTGACTACAGAGTCGCCAATGATCAGAGTTTTTTCCTCAGCGGGTGTGTCGCTGAACGGGGAAAAACGATTAGAAACATGAACAGGTTGGAGGTGTACCGGGGCTTTGCGACTAGGCTTCCTTCTCACCGTCACCCACCCAGTCTCCTCGCTGCTGAGGAGAGCTGGGGGACCGCTGACAGGGGGGCCTAAGCTAGCTAGCTCCGCTGCAGCTAAGGGGCGTCCGTCGAGATTAACTGGCACAGACGGTGTTTCAATGCAGCGGAGCCGGGATTCCAAATCAGACAACCTCGTCTCGAGCGCCTCAAAAAGACAACATTTATTACATTTACCGTTATCACTAAAAGAGGCAGAGGTGTAGCTAAACATCTGACAAAGAGAGCACACCAGAGGAGGAGAGGAAAGAGAGCTAGTAGCTATAGCTAATGGCTGGCTACTGGCATAATAGTAATGTACTCATGCATACTTAAATTATATGATCAGAGGTGGGTATAGAAGCCAGAAATTCTACTCATGTAAAAGCGGTACTTTGAATTTAATAATTAAAAGTAGACAACCGAACAATTCTAGTTGAGTTAAGGGTGCAAAGAGCAGCCACTTAAAAACTTGAGTAATGACTTGGACCCGGACCCTCTGCCTGAACACTTTCCTCTCCTAAACTGCAGTCTTCCTCAGAAGTGGACAGTCAAAACATGTAAAAACATCTTTTTATTCTTGTCTTAAATAAGAAAAACAAAAAACTAATATATACAGTATAAATGCACAGTAGTGGATTGTCCCGCTCCTGCCCCAAGTGGAGGAGTTTAAGTATCTTGGGGTCTTGTTCACGAGTGAGGGGAGAATGGAGTGAGAGATCGACAGACGGATTGGAGCAGCATCTGCAGTGATGCGGACGTTGTACCGGTCTGTTGTGGTGAAGAGGGAGCTGAGTTCTAAGGCAAAGCTGTCGATTTACCAGTCAATCTACGTTCCTACTCTCACCTATGGTCACGAGCTTTGGGTAATGACCGAAAGAACGAGATCGCGGATACAAGCGGCTGAAATGAGCTTTCTCCGTAGGATTGCTGGACTCACCCTCAGAGAGAGGGTGAGGAGCTCAGTCATCCGGGAGAGGCTCAGAGTAGAACCGCTGCTCCTCCACATTGAAAGGAGTCAGTTGAGATGGTATGGGCATCTGATTAGGATGCCTCCTGGACGCCTCCCACTTGAGGTGTTTCAGGCACGTCCCACTGGGAGGAGACCCCGGGACAGACCCAGGACTCGGTGGAGAGACTGTGTCTCCCAGCTGGTCTGGGAACGCCTTGGTATCCCCTCTGAAGAGCTGGAGCAGGTGGCTGGGGAGAGGGAAGTCTGGGCTTCTCTGCTTGAACTGCTGCCTCCGCGACCCGGACCTCCGGAAAAACGGTAGAAGATGGATGGATGGATGGATGGATGGATGGATGGATGGATAAATGCACAGTATACACACATGCATAAAATAATTGTATATTAACATACAGTGGTACCTCTACTTACGAATTTAATTCGTTCCGGAAGAATTCTCGTAACGTGAAAAATTCGTAAGTAGAGGCGTGTTTTACATGTAAATGCCGTAATCCGTTCCAAGCCCCCAAAATTCGGGCATAAATTTTTTATAAATCGTAAAAACGCATCAAAACATGTAACAAATACATGTTACAATTAGATTACTGCACAATAAACATAAAATGAGAGTTTAAAATGAGAGAAAGAATAATAAAAGAGAAAGAATAATAAAAATTATGTTCATTTACCTTTTAACTGCGATCGTCGGCGTCACCTTTTGCCTTCTTTGGTTCATGTTCTGTCTCATCAGTGGTTTTTGCCTGACGTTTTGTGATGAAACGATCCAAGGACGTTTGCTTTTATCGGCTTGTAAGGGCTTCCTTTTGTTTTAATACCGTGCTGATCGTTGATGTTTTTTTTTTTTTCCCCAAAACTTTATTAAGAACAAGGTGAAAGTACAGAGTTATAACGTAGATGGTGATAAACATGGCAGTTAACAATTTTTTTTTCTCTAAATTGTGTAGTTCAGTCAACAGTCTTACAAGAGGTAAGAAGGATAAAATAAAGTAGTAAGAATAGTAAATAATAATAAGATAAAGCGAGATCAACCAAACGCACCCATTCATGGCCAATGGGATACCAGGAAGATGCTAGGCGATAGCCAATGGCAGAGCAGCTACAGATATGTTTACGTTCGGTAAAATACGGGAGCTGCGAGGAGCGCGTACTTTTTTTGCCTTTCGTATCCTGAAATTTTGTTCGTAACTAGAGGCAATATTTTCCCGTTGAGGCGTCTCGTAACCTGAAAATTTCGTATGTAGAGACGTTCGTAAGTAGAGGTACCACTGTACTGGTAAAACCTCAAGACAATGCAAGGAGTCTAGTTAAGTATTATCTGTAACCTACATCACATGTTACACCTACCCAAACTCAGCTGCACTGCGGTCATGAATGGATGCTAGCCTTTAAATACAAACTTCATCATAGCTCAGTGAGTAGCTAGCATCAGGGGGTTATACTGGCAAGAAACGGCTGGGAAAACCTCAGAGCTACCTGTTGCTGTCACTGTCTAAAAAGAATGAGCTCATATTTAAAAGTCAGATGTTTTTAGCTGGGTTTTGTGAGTTAAAAAAAGAAGCCAACTTTGTCATTCAGTCCATACAGCCAGTCATGTACAGTAGAACAAGACCACATTTGTCCTATCTGCAATGTTAATCAAATCTAGAATCAGAGGGGTCGCTGCCATGCAAGGCTCCGCAACAAGCAACTTTTTCCTTCCCCCATTCTATTATGCTGAGCACCAAGCTAGAAGGCAGGAAGTACCATTTTTATATGGTCTTTGGTATGACATGGCCGGGGCTTGAACCCACGAACTCCCGAGTGATGGCCTAGTTGGTAGATTAAATTTACGGATTAAATTTAGGGTGCAAGGCCGCTGGCAGAAGAAGATCGTCTGAAGTTTTTAAATTCTGAAAAGCCAAAAATTGAATGAACTAGTGCTGGGCAGTATGATGAAAAATTGATATCACGGTATTTTTTGAGATTTTGGTGGTTTTGCAGTATATCACAGGATTTGTTTTTGTAGGATTATGATCTATGCCAGGGGTCGGCAACCTGTACCATGTAAAGAGCCACTGTGAGTGATTTTTATTTTTAAAAAAATCTGCATGGAGTAGGGCTGTCACGATGACCACAATTATGTAGTACCACTCTATGGACGAGCCTACCACCAAGGACAACGAGCAACGGTGTTGTTCACTTCTTTTGTGTGTGTGTGGCTAAATCTCATTCATTTATGTGCCCCTATTGATTGATTAATAAATAAATTGTTAAATGTTAAGTGTATTTTTATTGCCAACAGCAAGTTTGCACCCGGTACTGACAGCGGCAGCACCCAGTACTGTGGAAGCTTCCAAAGCACCGGGTGCTGATACCGTCAGCACCGTGTGAGCCACTCTCTCTCCACGGACTCCAGCAGGCAGTTAGTTATGGAAGCGTTTGGACTCCTTGCTAAATACAGCCGTGACAGTGAGAACCGAAAGGGCACAAAGCATGTTATTTCCTTGTGAGCGAAGTGTGAGCTCTGAGAGTGAAACAACTACTGCGTAGTGACTGGTTGTTTGAACGTGATTTTTTTGGACAGCAGCAAAAATCACGGAGACAAAAGCCACGCAGGGTTCTGTATGGAGACTGTCCTGTTTAAATCTGTCCTGTTTATATCTGTGAAAAGTGCTATATAAATAAAGTTTATCTTCTTCTAAATACGCTGGATGTTGCTGTAGTCTCTAGTCGTCACACACCGTAGTGTACTGGAGTTCCCGCCACTGCTTTATGAAAGTCGTTTTTTTTTTTTTACACAATCAGCAGTTCATGCCTAGTAATAAGATAAGATAAGATAAGCCTTTATTAGTCCCACAACGGGGAAATTCCAGGATTGCAACAGCACAGGGATAGCAACACTCATGCTACATGTCCACTGGTCAGGATTTTTTGGAAAGGAATCCGGAGACCGCAACATGTGAGGCACGGAAAAGGGGCATGTAGCATTGTTCTCGGCTAGGTGGAGTTGAGCAATGTGGGAGGAAATCCTGGAGTAGTCATTACAGTGTTTCCTCTAGCTAAAAGACCTTGACGCGGTGGCAACATATTTTTCCCGGGGGTGGGGTGGGGGGAGTAAACATACCAGAATATGTTAATTTTATACTGTTTATTTCTTTTTAAAATTTTACACAGTAACGTTGCATATGGAACTTACCATTTGAAGTATTGTACAACCAAGGCTTGAATATTGGGCCAGTTGGGGTCCCACCCAGACATCCTGTGTTTCGACTTTTCAGTGGTGTTATCCTTCTCTCCTTCCTCTGCCTGAACACTTTCCTCTCCTTGGCTCCTCTCTTCTGTCTCATCTTGCCCTCTCTGAGCTCTGTCTAATTCAGGTTCTTTCTGTCTATGATGGTATACAAACAGGTTAGAAAATATCAAGTGTCATGTTTTGTCCTGTAGGCTTTTTTTGTCATGGTTGACATAAATGACAAAAAATATGTGTATTTTTTGTATTTTTATTCTAGTGTTTATTTTTTTTCCATTGAGAGAGTAGGGAAAGGGAAGAAACATTCATAATAGTAATGTACTCATGCATACTTAAATTATATGATCAGGTGGGTATAGTAGCCAGAAATTCTACTCATGTAAAGGCAGTGCTTTGAAATTAATAATTAAAAGTAAACAACCAAAAATTTCTAATTGAGTTAAGGGTACAAAAGAGCAGCCACTTAAAAACTTGAGTAATGACTTCAGTCTTGAAGGTTTGAGGTTTTTCTCCAAAATTTATAACAATTTTCTTATAGTTTTCTACTTTTCTCTGTAAATCTAAAGTTGAAACCATGTTCCTCAAATTTGTAATTTCCTCTTGCAAAATTGACTTTTCTTGTACATTTGAAACTTTATTATTATTATAAATTTGTGGATTATTTTATGACTAATTTTTGTCTGTTTTTTAAAAAAATTTTTTGGATAAATTTGAAATGGACTATGGTAATTTTTTTTTTAACTTTTTCTTTATAACAATTTACATTTTTGACCATAATTTTGCAGTCAGAACAGAACCATAATTTAACTATGATTACAAAGAAAAAATATTAATAAAATTGTATTTAATGAAATAAATTAACTTAAATGACCAAGGATGCCGTTATTTCTGTTATAATATTTCTTTATGTTTATAGTTTTTTTTTTTTTTTCAGAAATCTCACCACCCAGACAGCAGGAAAAACCTCCCTTGTTTTGAAATCAAATGTTGACACGTTTAGTTTGTCTGAAGGCTGCTGACGGATTAAAGTCATTGACTTCGTGAATTTCGGTCATCTTAACCTGCCAGGTACATAATAGGGAACTGTAGCGGACTCTAAAGACATAATTCACCACAATATGTGTTCATGTACAGAATGATCTGCTTAGGCAGTTATACTTGTGCTCTCAGGCTTTCTCATCAGGCACCTCTCTAGGCAGCCACTGAAGGACCTCAGTTTAGAGTGAAAATAGAGCTAGCGTTTTTAGCTGTTGCTTTTTGTCACTGCTGCTGGAGAATAAAAACGGCACGCCTGCTCGTGCGAGAAATTGCCAGTCTCTTCATTCTTGCAATTCCTACAGAACATAACTTAATATTGTAGTGGCTGGTGAAATATATCCTCAGCCTTTCCCTTCATATGAAGCCGGCTGCATATGAATTCTAACCACATCTCTTAGCTAAAGCAACTCTTCCATTATTGCTTACGTTTCCAGCGGGTTAAAACCATGATAAACGCCAGTGCTTACATACCTCTTATGATTTTTTCCACTTTTAAAGTACTTTAATAAACTCATGTTTCTGTTGGACAGTCACACTTAGCGAGACACTGTTGACTGACTGGAAAACTCGCGTGGGTGGGGCGGTTCTAAACTCCGCGCGGATGACGGCCACACGCATTGTTTGTGTGCGCACTTGCGGAAAGTCATTGCTTCATATATTTTTCCTAATAAATTCATATCTCCTTGACGTGGCGGTAAAATTTCTGGTGAGGCGGCCCGCCACCAAGAAGTGTTACCAGAGGAAACCCTGCATTATTAACCATGAGCAGACTGTTTTTAATAGTGCTGGTATATTTGCTCTACAAAAGGCGATTTTGTCATTGTCGCCACCAGTTTTGGGTTCACACAATCCTACAGACCCACACAATGCATGTCATATTTGACTGTCTGGTTCATGAGCTTCAGCTGGATGAGCCCATGTTCCACTGCTCTCCATGCCTCGTTCCTTTGTATGTTGTTTCTATATGACGGCAAGGACTGGTCATATAGTATCGGGTTGCCTGAAGCAGCGGTTATTAATTTCTCCTTCAAGTCTTCACAACAACAGGTCCCTCCCCCCTTCCCCTCTCGTCTTCTCCTCCAGCTGGCTGGTTCACTGGATTGGTCGTCCGGTCCAGCTGTGGGAGGCCTTCAGCCCTCTGCTGCTACCGGACAATATGGTGTCCTTGGTCTCCATATCTTTAAAACAAACCAGCGAAAAGTGTTTCTAACATCATTTCAAGCAAGAAACGGTAGGTTCAATAAATGAATCTGTCGTTATTTGACATCAAAAACCACTGGTTTAAATGTTCAGGACGAGAGTGCTGCCTCCAGTTCATGACCATACGGAAAAAATCATGACCGATGGAAATCTTTATGCAAATGAGCTGTAGGGGAACCCATGGGCGACTCCACACAACACAGTACGGTTTTCGACCGCTCCGCACCCAAATGCTTTCCGCTGCGTTTCCAATACACAATGAATGGGAATTGGGGAAAAATGACAGAACCAGTGGAAACGTACCATAAGACCAGAGCTCCACACAATTGTCACACGTGTTCATAAAGCTGAGAAAGAAGCTGCAGCAAGTTTCTCACTGCTTCCATCATTTGTGACATAAGTTATAAACCCTGTTTAAATTACGAGACCACTGGGTCCTAAAAACATTTGCAATAATACCGCATATTGCGGTGTTGAGCTGTCCACCATCACCGCAGGGGAAATTCCTCTACCGTGACAGCCCTAACATGGAGTCACAGAAATATCCGAGCTAAAAACAACAGAATTACAGCTCAAGTCAGGCCTGACAATATCGGGTTAAGAGGGTTTTTTTTCTAATAAATTTGCAGCTTTTTTAAGGTGACTTACAAGAGCAGAGGAAGGCGCACACAGGTGGACTACATCTTGGGCAGAAGGAGAAATCTGAACGAGATAGGAGACTGCAAGGTGGTGGCAGGGGAGAATGTAGCTAGACAGTATCAGATGGTAGTCTGTAGGCTGACTTTGGAAAGCAAGAAGAGGAAGAGAGTGAAGGCAGAGCCAAAGATTAAGTGGGGGAAGTTACAGAAGGAAGAAGGTCGCACAGAGTTCAGGAAGGAGTTGATACAGGCTCTGGGTGGTAGGGAAGAATTACCAGATGATTGGAAAAGTACAGCAAAAGTATTAAGAAATGGGTAGAAGGGTATGTGGTGTATCTAGTGGACAGAGGAAGGAAGACAAGGAGACTTGGTGGTGGAATGAGGAGGTACAGGAAAGTATCCAAAGGAAGAGGTTAGCCAAGAAAAAGTGGGATAGTCAGGGAGATGAAGAAAGTAGGAGTATTTAGAATCTATACGCATGGCAAAGAGAGAGGTAGCAAAGGATAAGGCATACAGTGGTGTGAAAAGTGTTTGCCCCCTTCATGATTTCTCATTTTTTTTTGTTTGTCACACTTAAATGTTTCAGATCATCAAACAAATTTAAATATTAGACAAAGATAACACAAGTAAACCCAGGCCTGATTACTGCCACACCTGTTCTCAATCAAGAAATCACTTAACTCACTTGGGACCAGTGGAGGACCACCGGGACCCAGCCAGACAATAGCCTGAGTCGGAGCCCAGTTGCGAGGCGCAGCGGAGGAACTACCCAGGCAGACGGCGGTAGGCGGCGGTGCTCAGCGGAGGATCTACCGGGACCCCAGCGGAGCTCGACTGCAGCGGCGGTGTGCGGCGGGACTCGGTGGAGGAGCCGTACAGGAGCTCGGTTACGGCGGCGGTAAGCAGCGGGACTAGCAGCGGAGGGGGCTAGCTGAGGCCCAGCTGGATTCGAGGTCAGTCGGATCGGATACCGGCGACACAAGCAGAGATTGTTTTTTACTATCCACAGGTCAGTAAAAATGCCACCAAAGAAGGAGGAAATGGAAGAGATCAAAAAATCTCTGAACTTCTTGTCAGAAGAAGTGGCCAAAATGGTTAGCCAGCAGGCCAAAATAATAGGCCTAATGGAAGATGTACGAGACTTAAAATTAACAATTCAGAAAAAAGACAAAAAAATTACAGACTTGGAGCGACGCGTCGAGGATCTTGAACAAGGTTCTCGTATGGATGACCTAGTTATAAATGGACTAGACATCAAATATCAGTCATACGCTCATGCCACAACAGGACTGAGAGGTGAGGAGGCTCCCCTGAGTGAATCAGTCTCCCTAGAAAACCAGGTGCTTCAGTTCCTTGACAGTAGAGATATAAAGGTAGAAGCAAATGCAATTTCAGCCTGTTATGCTTTACCCAGGAAAGATGATAAAACAAAGAAATCAATTGTGATGTGCTTTGTGAACAGAAGGGTAAAGAATGACATACTGAGGCAGGCCAGAAAGCTACGGGGAACAGAAATTTACCTAAATGAACACCTAACTAAAACAAATGCTGAAATAGCACGGCAAGCACGGATGCTGAAAAGACAAAATAAGATACAGGCAACGTGGACAAGAAATTGTAGAGTTTCGATCAAACTAAATGGAACACCTGAGCAAGCAAAGAGTATAATGATCAGAGATGTTACTGACTTAGATAAATACAGATGAACACTGATTAAGAAAATTAAGAGACAATGATAATCCATATTCACACACACGGTAGTTCTTTTAATACACCATGTCAATGTACTTTAAAAAAAAATAAGCAAAACAAACAAAAACTTATGACTGACTTGAGTAGACAGCAATTATCCCCAGTTGGAGGAAGTCATTTGACACAGAGTAAGGATACTCAAACTCTGAAAATATGCCATTATGCTGAACATAAACTACAAGAGATGGAGAACGATATTGATCCTGATAACCACTTTTTCAATAATATTCATAACCATTGTGAATATTACACTGAAAAGCAATTCAAAAGTCAAGTGCAACTAGATGGTAAACTATCAATAATACACTTCAACAGCAGAAGTCTTAACAAAAATTTACCACAGATTCAGGACTATTTAAAACAGCTAGACAGAAAATTTACAGCTATCGCAGTCTCTGAAACCTGGCTTAATGAAGAGCAGGCTCCCCTGATGGCAACAGAGGGATATCAGATGTTTCATATTAACAGATCTCAAAAAAAGGGTGGTGGTGTTGCACTGTATATTGATGACCTGTATAGGTGTAAGCTTGTAAATGGAATGTCCTTTGCACTACCAGGGATTTTGGAATGCGTTACTGTTGAGATTGACCAAGATAAAACAAAAAATCTTATTATAAGTTGTATATATAGAACGCCGGGAACTTGCATTGAGACATTCAGAGATAAATTAGTCGAGCTGTACAATAATATTACTAGTAAGAAAATGGTAGTAATTTGTGGAGATTTCAATATTGATTTACTAAATCCACATCAACAAAATGTAATTACAGAGTTCATGAACTCTATGTACAGCCTGAGTCTATATCCCACAATAACACATCCAAGTAGAATCACAGTTCACACTGCTACACTTATTGACAACCTGTTTGTTAATATTATTGATAAGAAAATAGAAAGTGGATTATTGATAAATGATATAAGTGACCACTTGCCAACCTTTGCACTTATCCATGGCCACACGGGGGCCAATACAGAAAAAATTTTAAAATCGTTCAGATACAAATTACCAAATGCAATCAGTTCTTTTAAAGAGGACTTGCTGAAGCAAGACTGGACAGAAGTCTATGTATCAGATGTAAATGAAGCCTATGACACATAAACATGGTAACCACTCTTTATGAAAAAAATTGTCCATTAGTAAAAAAAAAAGCTTAAACATAAATTTGCCGATAAGCCATGGTTAACCAAAGGATTACAAAAGGCGTGTAAAAAGAAAAATTTATTATATAAAGCTTTCCTAAAGAAAAGGACAAAAGAAGCAGAGCAGCGGTATAAAACATACAAAAATAAGTTAACATATATAATAAGATGTAGTAAAAGAGACTATTACAGTAAAGAACTGGAGAAAAACAGAGACAGTATTAAAAATACATGGACAATACTTAACAGTATTCTTGGAAATAAAAGCAGAAATACAAGCTACCCAACCGATTTTTCAAAAAATAAAACGACTCAGAGTGTGAATGCAGCTTCACCTGCAGATGAATTTAATAACTTTTTTGTTAACATTGGTCCTAATTTGGCTTGACAAATACCCATTACGGCGCCTACAGGTGATACAATAAGCAATGACACTGCTATAAAAGACTCCATTTTCATAAAGAACACAGACGAGAGAGAGGTCATTGAAATTGTTAAATCGTTTAAAAGTAAAACATCTACGGACTGTGATGGTATTGACATGCTCTTAGTCAAAACTATTATTGAATGCTTAGTGAAACCACTGACGTATATCTGTAACCTGTCTCTCCAAACAGGTATATTTCCCAATGCAATGAAAATAGCTAAAGTAATTCCGATATGCAAGACAGGTGACAGAGGGGAATTCTCAAACTATAGACCAATTTCACTATTGCCGCAATTTTCCAAGATACTTGAAAAAATATTCTATGAGAGAATTGACAACTTCATATTGAAGAATAATTTATTGTGTGAGCAGCAATATGGGTTCAGACACAAGAGGACAACTGCATTTGCTCTAATGGAATTTATAGAAAAAATATCAGCTGCCATTGAAAATAAAGAGTATTCAGTTGGGGTATTCCTGGATCTTAAAAAAGCATTTGATACAGTGGATCATAATTTATTATTAAAGAAACTACAAAATTGTGGTATTAGAGGGGTAGCACTCTCCTGGTTGAGTAGTTACTTAAAGAATAGATATCAGTATGTATGTGTTGGTAACAAAAACTCACAGTTACTGAAGGTTACTTGTGGAGTCCCACAGGGTTCAATTTTGGGGCCATTGTTATTCAATATATATATAAATGATATATGTAAAGTTTCAGAAAAAATGGACTTAATATTGTTTGCCGATGACACTAATCTGTTATGCAGTGGAAGCAATTTGGAACAACTTCTGGATACACTCGGAAAGGAATTAGGAAAGCTTAAACTGTGGTTTGATTCAAACAAATTAACGCTCAGTTTAAGTAAGACAAAATTTATAGTCTTTAACAACCATCACAACAACTCAGTATCTAAACTCAGTGTAAATGGTGTAGAGATTGAAAGGGTATCTGAAACTAAATTTCTTGGAGTAATAATTGATAATAAACTGTGTTGGAAGTCACATATTAATTATATTAAAGGTAAAATATCCAAATCAATTTGCAATACTACACAGAGTGAAATATTTGCTGAATCAACCCACACTATATACCTTGTATCATTCATTAATACTCCCATACATGACATATTGTAATGAAGTATGGGGAAATACATATAAAACAAACATATATCCACTCTTTATGCTACAGAAGAGAGCTATTAGAATAATAAACAAAGCAGCTTACAGGGAACCAACAAACCCACTTTTTCTTAAATTAAAAACTCTCAAGTTGTACAACGCTTGGACAATTTAAACAAAAACTAAAGGAAGAAATACTCCAAACATATATACAAGATGACATGTAAAATCACATAAGGATTGTCATTGTCATTGATTGTCATATCCAGCCTGTGTTGTGTTGTAGCTGAGTTTTTTTTTGTCACATTTTGTCTTAGCTTCGTTCTGAATTGTAATCGCTCTTGTCTTGTTTTTTTCTTTTGAATTCTTGGATGGAATATGGGTGGGCAATATAAGCTGCGGCTTCAGCCATCACCCATTTCGGATAAGTTATGTTGAATTGTATAATCAGAGGAGTTATTGTCTAATTTGACCTTGTTGGATTTTCTTTCCCCCTTTGTTATATTATTCAGTTTCTTTTAACCTGTACTATCCGAAATAAAGATTCATTCATTCAAATAGGACCTGCCTGACAAAGTGAAGTAGACCAAAAGATCCTCAAAAGCTAGGCATCATGCTGTGATCCAAAGAAATTCAGGAACAAATGAGAACCAAAGTAATTGAGATCTATCAGTCAGGAAAAGGTTCTAAAGCTATTTCTAAAGCTTTGGGACTCCAGTGAACCACAGTGAGAGCCATTATCCACAAATGGTGAAAACATGGAACAGTGGTGAACCTTCCCAGGAGTAGCTGGCCAACCAAAATTACCCCAAGAGCGCAGTGATGACTCATCCAAGAGGTCACAAAAGACCCCACAACATCCAAAGAACTGCAGGCCTCACTTGCCTCAGTTAAGGTCAGTGTTCATGACTTCACCATAAGAAAGAGACTGGACAAAAATGGCTTGCATGGCAGAGTTCCAAGACGAAAACCACTGCTGAGCAAAAAGAACATAAAGGCTTGTCTGTTTTTCCAGAAAACATCTTGATCCCCAAGAGTTTTGTGAAAATACTCTGTGGACTGAGGAGACAAAAGTTGAATTTTTTGGAAGGTGTGTGCCCCATTACATCCGACGTAAAAGTAACACAGCATTTCAGAAAAGGAACATCATACAAACAGTAAAATATGGTGGTGGTAGTGTGATTGTCTGGGGCTGTTTTGCTGCTTCGGGACCTGGAAGACTTGCTGTGGGAAATGGAACCATGAATTCTGCTGTCTACCAAAAAATCCTGAAGGACAATGTCCGGCCATGTGTTCATGACCTCAAGCTGAAGCACACTTGGCTTCTGCAGCAGGACAATGATCCAAAACACACCAGCAAGTCCACCTCTGAATGGCTTAAGAAAAGCAAAATGAAGACTTCGGAGTGGCCTAGTCAAAGTCCTGACCTGAACCTGAGATGCTGTGGCATGACCTTAAAAAGGCGGTTCATGCTCGAAAACTGTCCATTGTGGCTGAATTAGAACAGTTCTGCAAAAATGAGTGGGCCAAAATTCCTCCACAGCGCTGTAAAATGTGCACGCGCGATTGGCGGTGCGTGGACAACGCGAGGCTCAGCGTCCTTTCAGATTCTGGGAACTAGCAGTGTTATTTCTGCTCATTTTGGGTATGTTTGTTCAGAACAGCTCTGCTTTTACATCTTACACCCAAGATGAGCTTTTGAATATTGGTTTACAAAACAACGATAATGACCCTTTTTATCAGCAACCTACGTCTGAATCTACGTCTCATCCCGGAGCTCTGGAGAACTCCCGACGCTCGGCAGGCTTCCCGGCTGACCGGAAGTGCTCGCAGGCGGCGTAAGGACCGTAAACAAAGGAGGGGTAAGCGCGGTGGGCTAAGAGCTAAGCTAAAGCTAACACCGCACCGGCTATCGCTACCCAGTATTTTCCTTGCTAATGTACGGTCTCTGGCGAGCAAAATGAGTGAACTACGGCTTCGGATCACCAACAATAAGAAACTTATGAACTGCAATATCATGATTTTTACGGAAACATGGCTTCACAGTGGAATACCCGACAATGCTATCGAGCTAGCCGGCCTACACACGCTCCGGGCAGACAGAGCAGCAGTTGACTCCGGTAAGACAAGAGGGGGGGGAGTGTGCATTTATATTAACAAGGCTTGGTGCACGAACTCTGTCACTGTTGAGAGACACTGCTCAGCTAACCTGGAGTTTCTCATGGTTAAATGTAGACCTTTCTATCTGCCACGCGAGTTCACTTGTACCATCATAACAGCCGCTTACATTTCTCCGGATGCTAATGCTAAGCTTGCTATGAAAGAACTGCATGCAGCTATTAGCAAACAACAAACTGCACACCCAGAGGCAGCATTTATTGTGGCGGGTGATTTTAACCACTCTAACCTCAAGACAGTGCTTCCTAAATTCTACCAGCATGTCTCCTGTCACACAAGAGGGGACAAAACATTGGACCATGTTTACCCCACCTAGGTCAGTCTGATCATTTATCCTTGTTCCTTACCCCCAAGTATGTACCGCTCATCAACCGGGTGAAGCCATTAGTGAGGACCATCAAAGTGTGGCCAGAGGGGGTTGACTCTGTACTCCAGGAGAAGTTTAGGAACACAGACTGGAGTATGTTCACCTCTCAGGCTACCTGTGGCTCCCACATAAACATCAACTCTTACACCCACTCAGTCCTGGACCATATCAACACCACTATTGACAGTGTCACCACGGAAAGACAGATCACCACGTACCCAAATCAGAAGCCGTGGATGAACAGAGAAGTGCGACTTCTGCTAAAAGCACGCAACAATGCCTTTAGATCTGGTGATGCACAGGCCTACAGTTCATCCAGGGCAGATCTGAAGAGGGGCATCAAGAAGGCCAAGCACAGCTACAAGCTGAAGGTGGAGGAACATTTTGGGGACTCTGACCCCCGACGTATGTGGCACGGCATTCAAGCTATCTCTGATTATAAGCCCAGCAACTCCATACCTATAGCCATGACTGTGCCCTTTCTCAATGAGCTAAATAACTTCTATGCTCGTTTTGACAAGGACAACAACGAAAAGAACATCAATTTCCCACCCTCTGATGACCTCCACCACCTCACACTCACCCACACCATGAGTCATGTCAACGTACGTAAGGCTGCTGGCCCTGATGGCATTCCTGGGCGTGTGCTGAGGGCATGCGCTGAGCAGCTGGCAGGGGTCTTCACAGACATCTTCAATCTGTCCCTGGCCCAGGCCGTGGTACCAGCGTGCTTCAAGACCACTTCAATAGTACCAGTGCCGAAACATTCAACACCATCGTGCCTAAATGACTATCGCCCTGTGGCACTGACGCCCATAGTCATGAAGTGCTTTGAGCGACTGGTCTTGGCACAGCTCAAAAAAAGCCTGCCCCCTACACTGGACCCTCATCAGTTTGCCTACCGGAGCAACAGGAGTACAGAGGATGCGGTTTCTACAGCGCTGCACTATGTACTCTCACACCTGGATGACAAGAACACCTATGCAAGAATGCTGTTTATTGACTTCAGCTCAGCATTCAACACAGTTATCCCCTCCAAGTTGCTCACTAAACTTGGGGACCTGGGAATCAGTACCTCCACCTGCAACTGGATCATGGATTTTCTGACCAACAGACCCCAGCATGTTAGGTCAGGCCCCAACCGTTCTTCCGTCATCACACTCAACACTGGTGTGCCACAGGGCTGTGTGCTCAGCCCATTCCTCTACTCCCTCTACACCCATGACTGCAGGCCTATGTATGGATCCAATTCCATCATAAAGTTCGCAGATGACACCACGGTGATTGGACTCATCAGGGACAACGACGAGTCAGATTACAGGGCAGAGGTTGAGCACTTGACTACTTGGTGCGCTGACAATAACCTGCTCCTTAACACCAGCAAAACCAAGGAGCTCATAGTGGACTACAGGAAGGAGAGGGAAGAGACACATGACCCCATCCATATCGATGGCATAGCTGTTGAACGTGTCCCCAGCTTCAAATTCCTGGGGACCCACATCTCGGAGGACCTGTCCTGGTCAGTTAACACCACCAGCCTGATCAAGAAGGCCCATCAGCGCCTGTTCTTCTTGAGGACATTGAAGAAGAACCATCTGTCAGCTGACATCCTGGGCAACTTCTACCGCTGCGTGATAGAGAGCACCCTGACCAACTGTATCACACTCTGGTATGGGAGCTGCTCTGTAGCTGACCGCAAGGCGCTGCAGCGGGTGGTGAAAACCGCCCAACGCATCACAGGGACTCCACTTCCAGCTATAGAGGACGTCTACAGGAAAAGATGTCTGCGCCGGGCACGCAGCATTCTTAGGGACTCCAACCATCCTGCTCATGGACTGTTCCAGCTTCTCCCCTCCAGAAGACGTTTCAGAAGCCTTCGGACTAGAACCAGCAGGTTTAGGAACAGTTTCTTTCCAACAGCTGTCACGTTATTGAACTTAGTTCCCCGCTGACTCTCTTACAATCATCTTTTACCATCCTCACCTGTACATAACTGCATAACTACATAACTACATCTAACTTATTGCACATTATTTGCACATAACAGTACTTTTAACTTTCTGCACTGCTGCATATATTTGCATATATTTGCTTAAATTGCACATACTGTTAATTACCGTATATACTGCACTGCTGTCCTTTGCACTTCTGATTGGATGCTAAACTGTGTTTCGTTACCTTGTATTCATACATGTGTAATGACAATAAAGTTGAATCTAATCTAATCTAATCTAATCTAAAAGACTCATTACCAATTAACACAAACGCTTGATTGCAGTTGTTGCTGCTAAGGGTGGCCCAACCAGTTATTAGGCAGTGTTTCCTCTGGCTTAAAGACCTTGGTGTGGTGGCAACATATTTTTCCGGGGGGGGGGGGGTGCAGAAAACACATATGTATGAATATGTTAATTTTATACTCTTTATTTCTTTGCATATGGAACTTACAATTTGAAGTATTGTACAACCAAGGCTTGAATTTTGGAATATTGGGCCAGTTGGGGTCCCACCCAGATGTCCTGTGTTTGGACTTTTGACTGGTGTCATCTTTCTCTCCTTCCTCTGCTCTCACCTCTCCTGGACCCTCTGCCTGAACACTTTCCTCTCCTTGGCTCCCCTCTTCTGTCTCATCTTGTCCTCTCTGAGCCCTGTCTAATTCAGGTTCTCTCTGTCTATGGTGGTATACAAACAGGTTAGAAAATATCAAGTGCCATGTAAATTAAAGGAGACAACCAAAAAGTTCTTGTTAAGGGTACAAAGACACCCACTTAAAAACTTGAGTAATGACTTCAGTCTTGAATGTTTGAGGTTTTTCTCCAAAATTTATAACAATTTTCTTATAGTTTTCTACTTTTCTCTGTAAATTTATCTAAATTTGAAACCATTTTCCTCAAATGTGTAATTTCCTTTTGTAAAATTGACTTTTCTTGTACATTTGAAACTTTATTATAAATTTGTGGATTATTTTATGACATATTTTTGTCTGTTTTTTAAAATAAGATTACTGTTTTTTTTGAAACAGACTGTGGTATTTTTTTACTTTTTCCTTATAACAATTTATATTTTTGGACATAACTTTGCAGTCAGAACAGAACAATAATTTAACTCAAATTACAAAGGAAAAAATATTAATAAAATTGTATTTAATGATTTAAATTAACTTAAATGACCAAGGGTGCCGTTATTTCTGTTATAATATTTCTATATATTTATAGTTTTTTAGAAATCTCCTCACCACCAAGAAAAACCTCCTTTATTTTGAAATCCAAATGTTTGCACATTTAGTTTGTCTGAAGGCTGCTGACGGATTAAAGTCATTGACTTCATGAATTTCGGTCATCTTAACTTGCCAGGTACATAGTAGGGAACATAACATAATATTGTATTCACTGGTGAAATATAAACTGTACTCAGCAATTCATCAGTCTCCCTTGCCTTTCCCTTCATATGAAGCCGGCTGCATATGAATTCTAACCACATCTCTTAGCTAAGCGACTCTTCCGTTATTGCTCCCGTTTCCAGTGGGTTAAAACCATGATAAACACCTCCAGTGCTTACATACCTCTTGTGATTTTTTTTTTTCCACTTTTAAAGTGGAAACTCATGTTTCTCTTGGACAGTCACGCTAGCGAGACACTGCCTGCTTACTGACTGGAAAGCTCACAGTGGGGGGGGGGGGGCGGCGCTTCAAGTCATATCTCCTCATTAGCGCAGCGGTAATTTTTCTGGCGAGGCGGGCCGCCACCCAGAAATGTTACCAGAGGAAACACTGATGAGGTTTAGGGGGCAATCACTTTTTCACACTGGGCCATGTAGGTTTGGATTTTTTTCCTTTGATAAACACATTCATTTAAAAACAGCATTTTGTGTTTACTTGTGTTATCTTTGTCTAATACTTAAATTTGTTTGATGATCTGAAACATTTAAGTGTGACAAACATACAAAAATGAGAAATCGGAAGGGTGCAAACACTTTTTCACACCACTGTATAGTAAGTTGTATGAGAGGCTGAACACTAAGGAAGGAGAAAAGGAGTTGTATCAACTGGCTAGACAGAGAGATCAAGCTGGAAGTGATGTACAGCAGATTAGGTTGGTTAAGGACAGAAATGGTAATGTACTAACAAATGACAAGAGTGTGTTGAGAAGGTGGAAGGAGAACTTTGAAGAGCTGATGAATAAAGAAAATGAGAGTGAGAGGAGGGTGGATGAAGGAAAGATGGTGAACAAGAAGTCCCATGGATTTGCAAGTCGAAGTGAGGGCAGCTTTGAAGAGGATGAAGAATGGAAAGGCAATTGGTCCAGATGACATACCTGTGGAGATATGAAGATGTTTAGGAGCGATGGCAGTGGACTTTTTAGCAAGTTTGTTTAACACAATCTTGGAGAGTGAGAGGATGCCAGAGGAGTAGAGAAGAAGTGTTACCAATTTTCAAGAACAAGGGTGATGCTCAGAGCTGTAGTCACTACAGAGGCATAAAGTTGATCAGTCACACTATGAAGATATGGGAAAGAGCTGTTGAAGCCAGGTTAAGAGAAGAGGTGACAATCATTGAGCAGCGATATGGTTTCATGCCAAGAAAGAGTAGTACAGATGCAATGTTTGCTCTAAGAGTTCTGATGGAGAAGTATAGAGAAGGTCAGGAGTTGCACTGTGTCTTTATGGATCTAGAGAAAGCCTGTGATAGGGTGCCAAGAAAGGAAGTGTGGTATTGTTTAAGAAAGTCAGGAATGGCAGAGAAGTATGGGAGGGTGGTGCAGGACATGTATGAGGACAGCGAGATAGTGGTGAAGTGTGCTGTAGGAGTGATGGATGGATTCAAGGTGGGGTTGGGATTACATCAGGGATCAGCTCTGAGCCCCTTCTTATTTACCATGGGGATGGACAGGCTGACGGATGAGGCCAGGCAGGAGTCTCCGTGGACCATGGTGTTTGCAGATGACATTGTGATCTGTAGTGAGAGTAGGGAGCAGGTGGAAGAGAACCTGGAGAGGAGAGTAATGAAAGTCAGTTGAAGCAAGACAGAATACATGAGCAAATGAGAGGGAGGCAGGTGTAATGGTGAAGATGGAAGGACTAGAGGTAGTGAAAGTAGATGAGCTTACATACCTGGAGTCAACCATCCAAAGCAATGGAAAATGCACAAGAGAGGTGAAGAAGAGAGCGCAGGTAGGGTGGAGTGGGTGGAGACGAGCGTCAGGGGCGATTTGTGACAGAAAGGTAGCAGCAAGAGGGAAAGGGAAGATTTACAAGATGGTAGTGAGACCTGCTATGACGTATGTGTTGTGTTGCGTTTCATGGACCTTGATTGTGTGACATGGGTGGTGGCTCCACCTTTCCAGTTCCACCACCACCCAGGGTATAAGAGGGCAGTGAAAGAGAGGGGCGATCTATTGGCCTCCTCTCTGCCTGGCGGGTGCGCATGCATGGTGAGAAGGCGTCACTAATAAACCTGTGTCCAGTTCAACAGTCAGTCTCGTTCTTGGCACCTACTACCGGCATAACATTTGGCGAAGAGGATAAAAGGTATGGACGTGTGTGTCACTTCAATTCGGCCATTTTTGGAGCTTCCTGGTGAGCCGCCCATCTCTTGGGCAAGGTGATTTTTCCACTTTTCAAACATACTTGGTGGCGTTGGACCTTGGAAGACTGGAGAAGTTGAGGGCACGAGCACTGCTGGTTCATAATTTAGGAATGGAAGGACAGCATATTTTAAGCACTTTAGGCTAGTGTGATAGCTTTGAGGAAGTTGTGGAGCTAATGGTGTGACATTTTCGTGCCCCGGAAAACGTCATTGTCCGCAGGATCCAGTTTTGTCAGCGCCGCCAGTGGACTGGCGAGTTGGTGCAACGGTTTGTGGCAGACCTGCTCCAGCTGGCCAAAGACTATCAGTTTGGAGCGTTGGAGGAAGAGATGGTCCGCGATCAGTTGGCGGAACATACTATTTGCCCGGCTACGAGGTCGAAGCTCCTTACATTCTCGGGTGAACTGATGTTATCCAAGGCCACTGAATTAGCTCAGCAGCTGGAGGCGGCAGACAAGCTATCGCTTGGTGAGAGGGCACTACATCGCTAGTTTGACTCACAGTCAACAGCAACAGTCAACAGCGCAGGCAGTGAGCACGGACAGTGACGACAGCGTGGAAGATGAGGGAAGCTACGCTAATGTTGTCAAGATGAGGTCCGCCCAGGGAACACCCAGGTGTTTGGGTTGTGGGTCCATGAAGCACTGCTGCAAGGCCAGGGAATGTCGGGCAAGAGGGAAACGCTGCAGCAAGTGTGGACTCTTGCATCATTTTGCCAGAGCATGTCACAAGTTCGAGCAATGGGATCTGAGACGTAACGAGGACTCTCCCGCTCCCACGGTCATTCACACTGTATCCCCGAGTACCAACAGCCATTCCTGCTGTATAGTGGAACTGGACAGGGTAACAGTGCCATTGCTGATTGACACGGGAGCGGTGAGCTCCGTCTTGAATTGGGCAACCGTGAGGAGTTTTTTCCCACATTATCGTATTAGATGTGATTCAACGCCACTGTGTGGTTATGGTGGAGGAAGGTTGGCCCCGGTGGGATCGGTGAGACTGACAGCTAGGTACAAGTCGGTGGAGGTGTGCGACCTGAGGTTCATCGTGACTGCCAGTGGAGAGAACATAATGGGATGTGATTTGTTTTATGGCCTGGCTTCGCCATTACGAGCAGCGCTGGAGAAGAGTAGTCGGGTTGTGGTTTGTCGGACCGGCCGGTCCCGTGAACGGTGGGCCGAGCTGTGTGTTACGAGAACTTGCCTGGCACTCTGGAGGAAGAGCAGAACCAACCCCACTCAGGATCAGATGGCTTGTGGAGGCATCCTAATGAGCTGCGGCGCACCCGGGAGAAGAGGGAGGTGCTTGGGCCTGGACGTGGGTTGTCCCCGGTGGTGAGGAAGAGGAGGTGCACCGTAGTTTAATCAACCGACGATTATCCGGGGGGGGGGGGGGGGGTTCTTCTCCTGGGGCGGACTGATGGTTGGACAGTATGCTTAGTACATGTGTAAGAAAGGGGGACAACCGTTGTGTTCTTATTGTTCATGTTGTTCTTATTGTTCATGGGGATTATTTTGTGTTTTTCTGTTACTTTAGGAACATTTATTTTCTTTTAGTTGGACTGTTTCTTTAGTACAGACGGCAGAATAATCCGTCTTGCCGTGTGGGGGTGGGACGGTAGTCCACCGGTCCTCCCCTGGTTTTTAGTTGTTTTGAGTGACTGTGATAGGCCCCTTTTAGGTATTTGTTTAGTTTTCTTGGTGCATGATTCGGGTTTCAAATTGAGGAGGGTCTTGATTGTTTGTGTGTGTTTTGGACCTTTTTGAAGGGGAGGAAGAATGTTGTGTTGGGTTTCAGGGACCTTTATTGTGTGACACGGGTGGTGAGAGAGAGAGGGGGGCGGTCTCTCGGCCTCCTCTCTGCCTGGCAGGTGCGCATGTATGGTGAGAAGGCGTCACTAATAAACCTGTGTCCAGTTCAACAATCAGTCTCGTCCTTGGCTCCTTCTACCGACATAACAGTATGGTCTGGAGACGATGGCGCTCACAGAAAGACAGGAGGTGGAGCTGGAGGTGGCAGAGTTGAAGATGCTAAGCTTTTCTTTGGGAGTGACTAGGAGGGACAAGATTAGAAATGAGTCTATCAGAGGGACAGCTCAGGTTGAGCGGTTTGGAGACAAAGAGAGGCAAGTCTGAGATGGTTTGGACATGTGCAGAGGAGGGATAGTGGAGATATTGGACAAAGGATGTTGAAGATGGAGCTGCCAGGCAGGAGGAAAAGAGGAAGGTCACAGAGAAGATTGATGGATGTAGTGAAGGAGGACATGGAGAGGGTTGGTGTTCCAGAGGAAGATGAAGGGATAGGGTGAGATGGAGGCAGATGATCCACTGTGGAGACCCCTGAAGGCAGCAGCCCAAAGAAGAAATTTGCAGCTTTCTTTAAATTGTAAATTTGTTAACTTTTTCCTCACAAAATAATTTTTTTCTGGTAAATTTTTGATTATTTGTAAAAAGTTTTCCTCGTTAAACTGGATTTTTTTTTTTATTTGCTATATTTTGGCATGATGTTTTTCTAAATTTGGCATGTTTTTCTTTGCAAATTTAAAATCTTTATCGTGTGAAATTGAAGACTTTTTTTCCATATAAATTTGTGACATTTTCCAAAGTAAAATCATAAGCTTTTTTCATAAATTCTTATTTATTTTGTGTAGTCTACGGCTTTTCTCATAAGATTGTTTTGCCCTCTTCAGGTAAAAATGCTGCCTTTTTCAAATAAATTTGCAGCAATTTTCTAATAAAATTGTAGCTTTTTGGGGTAAATTTGTGACTTTTTTCTTGACAATTTGTGAGGGCTTTTTTCCTCATAAAATTGCAACATTTTCCCTAAATTTCTTTAGCTCTTCTCATAAATTTACTATGTTTTTCTTTGTAAATTTATTACCTTTCATGGGTAAAACTGGAGAATTTCTTAGATGAATTTCTTACATTTTTCTCATTGAACTCCAACTTTTTCCAGTGAATTTGTAATTTTTCTGGTAAATTTGTGGGTAAGTTTTGCTCAGAAAATTGCAATATTTTTCCCTAAATTTGTGAGATTTTTTTGCATGTATTTTCAGGTTTTCTCATTTTCTGCTTTCTAGGATATTTTTCTCATGAACGTGCAACCTTTTTTCTTATGAATTTATTGCTTCTTTTCTTGGAAATGTATGAGATTTTTTTTTTTTTCTGAAGGCCTCAGGGAGCCACTATCCCTGAGCAAAAGAGCCACATGTGGCTCCAGAGCCACAGGTTGCAAACCGCTAATTGATGCCAACACTTAACCATCTATTCTACAGTATATGATGGTTTTGATCTGTTTCACAAACTGACACAATATATGAAGGAATAATATGAATGGAGCAGTTGAACTTTAATTATGCCTTGGTGAAACTGAGGCATACAGTAGTCAGTGTGTCTGTCTGTTGCTCTGTGTATCCGTCTGTCCACCTGTCTGTTTCAGCTCGCCCGGTCAAAATTAAGTGGAACCTAAGGGCTTGCATCATTATATCACCATATTTTCTCGACTTTTAATTTGCCAGAATTTCGAAATAACGCTTTGTTTTTGAAATAAACATAAACATGGCTCACCTTTACCATCAATGGAATGGTACTGCACATGTGCCCAGAAACTCCCGCCAGAGGAAAGTACTGTGATGGGTGGCTCGATCCAGATGTTGATATCAATACCAGTGTTGATGTTGATCAGTAACCGTGTAACAGCATTGATACTCTGTCTGTGTCACAGGCACACACACTTTGCTTCTTTTCTTCCTGTGGTTTTACCTAGGGATGGGGGTGTATCGATACTTCGATACCAGCATGTTGATACTTTTGAGTTGATACATTTTTAAAAATTGCAATACCACTATGTTAATGCAAAACATGCAGTTTGTTTTCACTTCTGAGTGTTTTAGGCATTAAATTTATGTGTGAAAACAGGTGAAAAACCAGCCCAGGCATATTTTTGAGATGGTCTGTCGTGTCACATGATTATGGCAGCCTATCAGATGTTGGAGCCGAAGACTCACTGTGCACTGCACAGAGTTAGCTCAGCAGCGTTGCGGGCGGCAGAAGAAGTTGTACTTCTGAAATGTCAACCTGTTGAACTCTGTTCAACTTTCCTAAAAACGCCTAAAAATAACGTGCCCAAAGTAAATCAAAAGCTGTTCTTCAGACTTCCGGTTATGGCTGCCACGTAGGACGGACGTGTCTCGCTCTGCTCTGCTCCTGGAGAAAAAAATCGGCAAATAACTCTCTCATTTGGGACAGAACGTATCCCAGCATTTGGGCGAGGATATGTCGGCGAAGCCTAAGGCTGGAAAACCAGGAAAAGGAAAAAGCGAGCCGCCGAAACAGTCCAAATTAACGGACTTTCAGGTCTGTGACGCAGCAAACAAGGCTCCATATATGGCGGAGGAGGCTGGCGGCGGTGCGATTTCTGCGGGGAATGGCGCAGATGCGCTGATGGCTGCCATGAGTTCAATGAGAGCGGACTTTTCCTCTAGATTTGATGGGATTATGACAGCGCTGGAAGGAATAAGAAAGGAATTGGGTGACTGTGTAGAACGAACGGCGCAGATGGAGCTCCGTCTCGCTAGTGCTGAAGATGACGTCACCCGTCTTCAATTAAAGGTGCGCACTTTGGAAAAAAAAAATAAATCTCTGGAAGATAATATTTTGGATTTGGAATCTCGGTCGAGACAGAATAATTTGAGGCTGGTGGGTCTTCCAGAGGAATCAGAAGGTCGGGACGTATGTTCCTTTCTGGAAAAGTGGATTCCGGAGGTGCTGGGCAGCGAGGAGTTGCAATCAGCAGTGGTTCTGGAAAAAGCACATCGTATTGGCCCACGGAGAGATAAGGGACCGCCGAGGACCTTAATTATGAAGTTTCTTAGCAACAGAGACAGGATGAAGATCTTCAACGCTGCACGTGCTAAAGGAGAGATTAAACACCAGGACCAGCAGGTGCGGTTCTACCCAGATTTGGCCACAGGAATCCAGCAATTGAGGAAGCAGTTTGATCCCGTACGTAAGGAGCTGCGCAACCTTGGGATTCGTCATGGTGTAATCTATCCTGCGAGACTGCTGACCACGTATGAGGGCAGAACCCACATCTTCAAGACCCCAGAGGAGGCGCAGGAGTTCATCAAGAAGATCAAAAAAGAAGAAGAGACTGGTGGGAGCTAAGCATGAACAAAATATAAGGTAGAATAATTAAGCATTTGCACAGGCATCTGACTGACTTGAAGTAAATAGTAAGTTTACAAAATATAGATTGTATTATATATTAAAAAAACAAAACAAAAACAAAACAAACAAAAAAAAAAACTATGATGTACAAAGTTGTTAAAAATTTTGGAGTTAAGTTGGAAAACTACAGAGGAGAGTTAATGTTACGTCATTAAAAGCAGTAGAGTTAGGGTGATTGGGAGGATGAAGAAGGAGTGGCTTAGGCTGTTCCCCGTGGGTGTGGAACGGTCGATGGCTATATCGGGAGACAGAATTTTTCTTTTGATTTTGGGGGGTTTGCCACAAGTGTGGGAAGGGGAAATTTGTTTGTGTGTAGTTTGTAGGATGAATGTTCAACCACTCATGTTTTTGCTTCTCTGTATGAGCATGTTTACACTGCAAGGTAATCCCAAACTCTCTATTGATCATGGACCAAAGTGTTAACCTTAATTTAACTTCATGGAATTGCAGAGGTCTACAAAATTTAAAAAAACTTAAACAAGTTATGAATAAAATAAAGGACATGGGTTCAAGAATTGTGTTTTTACAAGAAACTCATCTGATAGAGGAGGATGTTAAAAGAATTAGGAGTAGATGGCAGGGAAGTGTATTCACCTCTTCATTTTCATCCCGAGCCAGGGGAGTTATGACTCTCATACATAAATCAGTTCCTTTTCAAGTGAAAAATGTAATTGGAGACAAATTTGGAAGATATGTAATCATTCAAGGTTCTTTGCTATTAGAAAATATAAATCTTGTGAACTTATATGGTCCCAATATAGATGATCAGAAGTTCTTTGCTAATTTATTTCTCATCTTATCATCACTTACAGGGCAACATATAATAGCAGGGGATTTTAATTGTACATTGAATCCAGGTGTGGATAGATCAACAGGACTGGATTGTACGCACATTGGATGTAGGATGACTATTAATCATTTTATGAAAGAATTGAGATTGTTAGATATATGGAGAGAAATGAAACCACAAGTTAAAGCCTATTCTTGTTATTCCAGTACCTACAAGACATTCTCACGTATTGATTATTTTTTGATTTCCACTGAATTAAGGTCCAAGATTCAAAACTGCTTTTATGATAACATCGTGATCTCTGATCATGCACCCTGTTGTCTAATATATGTAGATAAAAAATTGACAAAGGAATCAGGTAGATGGCAATTTCAGCATAAATGGCTTCAGGATGAGGAATTTGTCAAGTATATAGAAAAACAGATAGACGAGTTCTTTGACATCAATACTACACAAACATCAGCATGTGTAAAGTGGGAGGCTTTCAAAGCTTTTATTAGGGGACATATTATTAGTTATACAGGATCAAAATCTAAGAAGACTCGAGAGGAGAGAGCTAAATTGGAACATAAAATAAAAAATCTTCAGGAAAAAGTGTATGCAGGAAGTGACCCAAGGTTGGAGAATGAATTACTGATTTTGAGAGCTGAATACGACAAAAAATCAGCGAATAGAGCTGCCTCGAGTCTTCTAAGATTGAAACAATCTTTTTATGAACAAGGTGAAAAATCAGGAAAATTATTAGCATGGCAGATTAAACAATTGGAAATTAAAACACCAATTACCAGTATTATAAGTAACGGACAGGTAGTTATAGATCCTTTAGAAATTAATAGAGCCTTTAGAGATTACTATGAAAAATTATATGATACCAAAAATGAACCTGATTTAACAAAACTAAATGGGTTTTTGAACGAACTATCTATACCGTGTATTCCAAATGAAAACAGGAAGATATTGGAGTCTAAAATTAGTCAAGAAGAAGTTGGGCTAGCCATTGATAATATGAAATCAGGAAAAAGTGCAGGACCAGATGGTCTTCCAGTTGACCTTTATAAAAAATTTAAGAATAAATTAATAAAACCTTTTTTGGAAATGGTTTTAGAAGCATTTCAAAATAATAATTTACCATCATACATAAATAATGCCTTAATTATACTGCTGCCAAAACCAGGTAAGCCCTCTAATAAATGTGAAAATATGAGACCAATAAGCCTATTAAACGCCGACCTTAAGATAATCTGTAAAATTTTAGCAAGACGAATACAAGAAATTTTACCAAATATTATTAATCGAGATCAGAATGGCTTTATAAAGGGTAGACAAGGCTTCCATAATGTAAGAAGACTATTTAATATTATTTATTTTAATAAAGAAGCACCGGATACAGCTCTCCTATCATTGGACGCCGAAAAGGCCTTTGATAGAGTTGAATGGCCCTTTCTTTTTGAAGTCCTACAAAGGTTTGGACTTGGAAATAATTTCATAAAATGGGTTCAAATAATATACAATAATGCTACAGCAGAAATCCTAACAAATAACAATATTTCAAAACCAATAAAAATCAATAGAGGATGTCGACAAGGCTGTCCACTTTCACCTTTACTGTTTACTATGGCAATTGAACCTTTAGCGATAGCGATACGTTTACATTCACAAATATATGGAATTAAAGTTGGACCAACAGAACATAAAATCTCCCTGTACGCCGATGACATAATTTTGTTTATGTCGAATCTAAAAAAATCAATTCCAACCTTGTTGAATTTAATAAAGAATTTTGGGGAAATATCAGGATATAAAATAAATAAAACTAAATCTTCAATATTAATGCTAAATGAGACCCAGAGAAATTACCCAGCCCCTGAGGTAAATCAATTCAATGTTGTAAATCAGTTTAAATATTTAGGAATCCAAATTATGCCTAAGCTAGAATCAGTCGCCAGTGTCAACTATGAAGCCTTAATGTCAGATATCAATGAGTTAACTCAGAGATGGATGTCACTACCAATGTCGATGATCGGGAGAATCAATATACTTAAAAGTAATATTTTACCTAAAATACTTTATTTATTTCAATACATTCCCTTATCACCACCTTTAGATCTATTCTCAAGAATAAAAAAAAAGTTAGTGGAATTTATATGGAACAACAGGAGGGCTAGATTACGTTTGTCTTTATTATATTTACCATTTGATCGTGGAGGTCTGAAATGTCCAAATTTTATGTTGTATTATTGGTCGGCACAACTGAGGTCTATGACATATTATTTTTCATCAAATGATCTCCCTCACTGGACTGAAATGGAATCATACAATTTACCTTTACCTCTTCCCATATTCATATACTCAGATTCGGCAAAAAAATTACAAAAACAAGTTAAAAATCCATTTGTAAAGCATATGATCAAAATATGGTGTGAAGCTAAAAACTATTTAAAAGAACCACAGTTATTGTCACAATTTAGTCCAATATGGGGTAATCAATATTTTAAACCAGGGAGAGCGGACGCTGTATTTAAAGTATGGAATTTAAAAGGGATACAAAAGATTCAGGATTTATATTTGCCATGTGCAGACAACATAATGTCTTTTGAAGAGCTGAGGATCAAATTTAATCTCAATAGAACACATTTTTTTAAATATCTTCAACTTAGAAACTTTATTCGATCAAATCAAAATAAAGCTCTCACTCGACCTATTTATTCATCCTTGGAAAAAATGATGATGAAAGATAGTAAAAGAAAGGGTATTATTTCAGAGTTTTATAACTCACTGACACTATCTTCAAGTGAAAATTCACTGAAAAGATTAAACTACTGGAAAGAAGATCTGCAAATTGAAATTTCAGAGGAACAATGGGAATTGGCTTGTACAGAAGCTCAAACCAAATCAATAAATGCACGCCTTAAATTGATACATTTCAAATGGTTAATGCGGATGTATGTTACACCGGAGGAGTTAAATAGATATAACAAAAATATACCAGATACATGCACAAAATGCATGGAAAGTAAAGGAACCCTATTTCATTGTTTATGGGAATGTAGATTAATAAGAATGTTTTGGGAAGAGGTGAGGGTAACAATTGAAAAAATAATCTCAAAACAAATCATATTGAATCCTAAACTGTTTTTGTTGGGTCTGTACCCAGAAAAGCATAATTTTAATAAAAGTGAAAGAACACTCATAGACCTCAGTTTGCTTAATGCCAAAAAATGTATTGCACTATTATGGAAAAAGACTCATAGACCAGATGTGACTCAGTGGTTAAGACAGATGTTAACAAACCTTCCATTAGAAAGAATAACATATATACTAAAATCAAAGGAAATTGTGTTTGAGAATATATGGAGACCTTTTATTGATTATGTAAAAAATTTAAACATAACTCTTGAAGAAGAAGGTGAATGATGTGTGTGGACCTTGTAAATTCCAAACTGGTGAACATAATATGTATACTAATGTATTGGATTGTCTAGACTAAACAGAGGAGCATTGTTGAAGATTTGATTTTGTTGGTGGTTGTTGGTGTTTTTAGTGCATTTTTTTTTTTTTGTAGTACTTTAGTGTTAGTGTTTGATTGTTTGTATCATGTTTGTTAAAAAAAAAAAAAAAAGGTTCAATAAAGATATTGTGGAAAAAAAAAAAAAAGCTGTTCTTCAACCCTTTGCAGCATCTTCATGGGGTTGGTCTCATGTAAAAGAAAACACTCTGAATTTTTTGGCAAAACAGTCATAATCTCTCTAAGTGCTCCGGCCACTGAGTAACAAGAAAGTTTGCCTGGGTGTTTTTTTAGATTCAAATGCTTGCAAATAACACACAGCTGTCAGATACTGGCTGGAAAACACAACAGAAATGTAGAACCAAGTGTTTTCAAGCTCAGGTCAAAATTTTGTAAAAATACCACAAAAAATGAATATATTACACAGCTTTTTTCTCAGGTTGTAACAAGGCTGTGTCTGTACTGGAAGACCGGAAATACAGCTTTTTTTTTCAGTGCGCACTGAGACGCACTAAGATGCAGAGACGTGACCGCCCGCGGAATTCACAGAGTTCAAGGGGTTAAACCATTCATCCAAATTCTGTGATGATACCATGCAGCATAATTTTTAAAAATGAACAAAATAAGTATTGTTTAAGTTTGTAAAATAATAGTGTAAAAATAAAATGAATAAATAATAAAATAAAAATAAAAAATATTGCATTGTGGAAAAAAATTACACATATATGCTGCTTGGTATTACCCTAGAATTTGGATGAATGTGAAACATTTCAGAAGTAAAAAATACTTGAATCCAGTTGACTGAGCGTTCACCCAGCATACTTACCCACCTGGATGACTGAAAATCTCCACCAAATTAAGAAATTGAATTAATTTTGCATTCATTTGAAGTCTTAAAATTCATCTTTATTTTTATTTACTTTGCTTATTGTTCTATTTTATTATCATTTTGTAAGCATTTCTTTCAAGTATTCATGTTTATGAGTTTTATTCACATTTCATATTGCGCTTGCAATAAAGTTAATGAAACTGCAATCATGTGATTTTCCCTCAATAAGGGACAAAAGATATGTGTATCGAAGAAAAAGTCCCATAAATGAATGGTATTGTATTGAAAGGAAAAATGCTGGTATCGCCCATCCCTGCTTTTACCTCCTCCCTCTTGTACCATCACGTGACTCAGCACCATCAGGTAAACAAGCTAGCAAGCAGCAGACGCCAGCTGCTGGAGTGCCAGTGTTCTATAATTCTATGCTACATATCGAGGTGCTCTACCACAGCGCGCACACACAGCACAGAGACAAAGAAGAAGAATAGCAGAGAGGAAGAGGAGCGCCATGTCATGTGGCTGTATTTCCAGGCCGAAAATGAAACCACGTCAAGCTGTACAATTTGTTAGAAGGCTGTGAAATAAAGTGGTAACACAACTAATTTATACAAGCATATGAAAAATCATCCAAAAGACAACACCAAGCTACAGAAATGGAGAGAGGAGGAGAGAAATCGCCCACCCCCAGACCCTGACCCAGAGGCAGAGATCAGTGGCAGAGGCCTTTCAGTATGGCAGAGAATATCCAGGTATTTTAGTCTTCAGCATTAGTTCATATTAATTTTCAAAGTGCAACTGGTCATTTGTTACTTTAGCCAACTCAAAAAGTATAAATTATGTTAAGACCTTGGTATAATACATTTATCCCATTGAAACATTTTATTTAAATGAATACATTTACTGGAATTGAAACAAATACATTGAATATAATATGGCTCAGATTTGATTGAATACAGTTACTCTTTTGTGTTAACTGTGAAAGTGATACTGTATGCATTTACCTCTAAACTTTGCCCAAATTCTGTCCTGGGTTTTAACTAATTAATAATCCAAAGGAAAACTCACAAAACGCTTAAAGGTCATGAAAATTCATTCAGATTTGGTAATATGATGATGCATCCACCTTAATTATTAAAAGGTATCAAATCGGCGATGCTGGACCTGTATTTTCTTGGGATTGGCTCAATACTAAATCTTGCAGTATCACACACCACTATTACTCAGCAATCCGCCAATACTGGATGAACAAATATCCGTCTTTTTGCCCATCTGTTTTCTTTGCCACTAAACAGCAAAAGCTCCCGTTTGTCTTGATTGTCATTGTATTCATGTACCGCCATCGCTTCCGCCATTTAAAACGTCTTCCACCGTGCTCTTCTTTGTGTTTGGATTGCAGCTGTTCAACTCAGTTTGGTGGCATGTGAACTGCAGATTATTTTCACTGTGCATGCTTGTACTCCAAAACGTCTGGATGGATTTGGATTAAGTTTTTACCAGAGGTGGTCCTTGGGCTAGAAAGGAACCCATAAGATTTTAGTGATGATCTCAGAATGCATACCTCCACCAAGGCTCTTATCTTCTCACAGTGTGTTAGCAAGAATACTCCAAAACTACTGGATGGATTTGGATGAAATTTTTTACCAGAGGTGATTCTTGGGTGAGAGAGGAACCCTTAACACTTTGGTGATGATCCAGGAACACATACCTTCGGGAAAATGTCCAAATTGTGCCCAATTAGCCTTTTTCCCTCCCCGGTGTCATGTGACTTGTTAGTGTTACAAGGTCTCAGGTGTGAATGGGCTGTTGTCCCAGAAGGAAACCCCTTTTAAAGATGATGCATAAGAAGCCCGCACACAGTTTGCTGAAGACGAGCAGACTAAGGACATGGATTGCTGGAACCATGTCCTGTGGTCTGATGAGACCAAGATAAACTTATTTGGTTCAGATGGTGTCAAGCGTGTGTGGAGGCAACCAGGCGAGGAGTGCAAAAACAAGTGTGTCTTGCCTACAGTCAAGCATGGTGGTGGGAGTGTTATGGTTTGGGGCTGCGTGAGTGCTGCCGGCACTGGGGAGCTACAGTTCATTGAAGGAACCATGAATGTCAACGTGTACTGTGACATACTGAAGTAGTGCATGATCCCCTCTCTTCGGAAACTGGGCCGCAGGGACGGTCATGTCATAACTGGGCCGTTATGTTATTCCAACATCACGACGTCACACTTCCAAGACAACCACTGCCTGGCTAAAGAAATTGAGGGTAAAGGTGACGGACTGGCCAAGCGTGTCTCCAGACCTAAACCCTATTGAGCATCTGTGGGGCATCCTCAAACGGAAGGTGGAGGAGCGCAAGGTCTCGCCACCAGCTCTGTGATGTTGTCATGGAGGAGTGGAAGAGGATTCCAGTGGCAACCTGTGAAGCTCTAGTGAACTCCATGCCCAAGAGAGTTAAGGCAGTGCTGGAAAATAATGGTGGCCACACAAAATATTGACACTTTGGGCACAATTTGGACATTTTACTTAGGGATGTACTCACTTTTGTTGCCAGCGGTTTAGACATTAATGACTGTGTGTTGAGTTATTTTGAGGGGACAGCAAATTTACACTGTTATACAAGCTGGACACTCACTACATTGTATCAAAGTGTCATATCTTAAGTGTTGTTCCATGAAAAGATATGATAAAATATTTACAAAAATGTGAGGGGTGTACTCACTTTTGTGAGATACCGTAAATCAGCTTGTGCTTTACTCTGACACAGAATCACATTAGCCTCCCGGACAGCGACGTTAGATAGCTCCGCCTGCCGACTGGAATGGTCACCGGGTGGTACGCTCCAGAACTTCAGTGCGCGGGTGACTGCCTTGCACACTGTGCGCGCTTGCAGAGTGTCATTTCTTCATTTATTTTCTTAGCGTAGCGGCTGAGTTTTAGGCGCGGCAGGCCGCCACGCAGAATTGCTACCAGCAGAAACCCTGTGTATGCTATTTTTCAGCGTCTTTAGGGAAATTCTGAGACTCAGAATTAAACAGCAGGGGGCAGCAATGTGCCCTACTGCACACAGCTGTTATGGATTTTTATGTATGAATTTTGTGCATTTATAAGTCAGGGAAATAACTTTCTCCCTTAATAGCTTCCTTTTTAGTTTGTATGGTGCGGTGAGTCAGTTCAGGTTAGCACGGTTTAAAGTTTTCGCAGGATTTCCGGCATGTGCCCTTTTTTTTTTTTTCTGCTGGGAAATTTACTTCCTATTCCTGTATGCAGAAACGCTTTTTGTCCAAGCATAGTTTCCATATCTAGCTCCACTGATCTCTATAGAAAACCTGGATAGCTCACACCCCATTAGCAAGTACAGAGTGGAGTGAAGCCACCTGGCTGCCATATTAGTACACCCAAAACACTCAGTACTAATATGGCGGCCAGGTGGCTTCACTTCTGGCAGCCAGTGATCATCCAGTTTTTCTATAGATCAGTGTGGCGCACTCCTGTTATGTCCTTACACCCGGAATGAGGCGCAGAGAGTGGCGTCTTCTTTGAACACAAACTTTATTACATATGGTTGAATAATATACAGTACATGTACTAAGCCAGCCGGGAAGAGGCTCTAAGATGGTCGACCCTCCCCCTATGTAGCAGGCATGATGACGGCAACAGCCGGCTGCGTCATCACGCCGCTCCCTGGTGTAAACCCCTTCACCACATACCCCCTTCAAAAACACAGAACACTTTAACTAATTTAAACCCTCCCCAATTTGGCATAAACAACACCAATAATAACCCATAATTCTAACTAGGGTTAGCAGGTGGACTGCTGTTCAACCCGACGTGGCTGAGTGGATTATCCTGCCACTTGTTTGCCAGCCGCTCTCCTATCTAAACAGTCACCTTCTTTTATTTCTTACAGTTTTCCATGAGGAAGGCGGTTCTGCTGGATGGGTTTTGTAGCGGGCCCGTGGCAGCCTCATCTCTGGAGCTTTGAAGCAGGCCCATGGTGGCTGCTTCCCTGGAGCTGTCGGCCCCCTGAGGCCAATCTTCATGACGCCAGGGCCTGGGTCCCACACTGCAGTAGCTGACTCCTGCCCAGCCTCGCCGTCTGGAGCAGCCACCTGGACTCGCTGTAGTTGGTTCGCGTGCCAAATTGGAACAGTCTGTCAGCCGAAAGCATGCGGTTCTCAGTGGCGGCCATTGTTTCGCGTTCCTGTCTCCTGCCGGAGCAAATCCGAACCCAGTCCATTACTTGGACCTGCACCTTACTTGTTTTCATGCGCTGTCATTTTGCTCCCGGCGGCTTGCGTGCTTGCTTCTCCTGGGACTTCTGTTTTACTGTGGCGATTCCGTTGCCGCCGTGTTGACTGCGGACCCTTCACCCATTGTCTCTGTCGTCGGTTGTGGCTCATCTTGGGTACAGAAGCAGTCCAGTACCTCTCCGATGTTGCTCGTTGAAACGGACCTTTTTTTGGGTAGCAGTATCTCAATTTTGTTGCATTGTTTATTAGCAATGGAATGACAATAAAGGCACTTTGACTTTGACCTTCCACTCGTTAACTTGGTTGCTCCCACTACAGCCAGCCAAGCGCGGGCACTGAAGCCATGCAGTTCTTCCACTGAGCTGCTCTCCTCCTGAGAGCATGAAGTGTGCACTTCAGTGTCGGTCGTTGAAGCGTACTCTTCACCCGTCCGCTCAGTCGTAAGCTCCGTGTCGTGTTCGATCTCTGTGTTGTGTTCACCCACCATGCTGTTGTCACTCCCAGTACGGAATTCTCCCTTTTCGCTGCACTCACTCTCTGTGCTGTGCTCTTCGGCTGGCTTGTTGTTCTCGATGGGCATGGGCCCCCTCTCCTGTGGCTCCGATTCCACCATGTCAGCTAGCATCGACTGTCCAGGTAGCTTCTGTGTTTGGTGCCCATTTGGCTTCATGGCTAACCTCTCCATTGCTACTAGCTGGAATGTTCGCTCCCCCGTGCTAGCTAACGTTGTGTCTTTTGACACCATTAACACCTCAACCCACAGCTTCGTGCTATGTGTGTGTTTGGCAAAGTAGCTAGCAAGAAGTTTGACAGCATCCGTATATGACTCCGTCTCTCCAGCGTGTGGAAAATTCTTTGACCTTCTGTGCCAAGTTTACGAACAAGAAGTGCTTGTTTCCTTACTTTGTCAAGTTTACCCAGGCCCAACGCTGCGATGTACGTTTTGAATGCTTCCAACCAGTGAGGCCACAGTACTGCTGGTTCCTCTGGGTACTCAAGGAACAGCCCTAGTGTAGGGATGTGATTTTTCCGCTAATTCGCGGAATTCCGCTTTTTTTATCTTCCAAAAATTTTCAGACCAGATGGCGGCGCTTGCACAACGCGAGGCTCAGTGTCTTTTCAGATTTTGTGGATTAGCAGCGATGTTTCTGCTCATTTCGGGTCTGTTCGTTCAGAACAGCTTGGCTTTTACGTCCTACACCCAAAATGAACTTTTGGACATTGGATTACAAAATAACGACCTTTTTATCAGCAACCTACGTTTCATTCCTGAGCTCTGGAGAACACCCGACGCTAGGTAAGCTACCCGGCCAAGTGCTCGCAGGCGGCGTAGAGACCGTAAACAAAGGCGGGGGAAGCGCGGAGGGCTAAGAGCTAAGCTAAAGCTAACACCGCACCGGCTTTCCCTACCCAGCATTTTCCTCGCTAATGTACGGTCAGTGGCGAACAGAATGGATGAGCTACGGCTTCGGATCACCAACAATAAGAAACTTATGAACTGCAATATCATGATTTTCATGGAAACATGGCTACATAGTGGAGTACTTGTGTGGCGCCACGAGACGGCTTTTGCTGTGATGTGGCGCATTATAAATAAAGCTGAATTGAATTGAATTACTTGACGGTGCTGTCGAGCTGGCCGGACGGCACACTCTGCGGGCAGACAGAGCAGCTGATGACTCCGGTAAGACCAGAGGTGGGGGAGTATGCATTTATATTAACAAGGCTTGGTGCTCTTCCGGTTATGGCTGCCACGTAGGACGGACGTGTCTCGCTCTGCTCTGCTCCTGGAAAAAAAAAAATCGGCAAATAACTCTCTCATTTGGGACAGAACGTATCCCAGCATTTGGGCGAAGATATGTTGGCGAAGCCTAAGGCTGGAAAACCAGGAAAAGGAAAAAGCGAGCCGCCGAAACAGTCCAAATTAACGGACTTTCAGGTCTGTGACGCAGCAAACAAAACTCCATATATGGCGGAGGAGGCTGGCAACGCTGCGATATCTGCGGGGGGAGGCGCAGATGCGCTGATGGCTGCCATGAGTTCAATGAGAGCGGACTTTTCCTCTAGATTTGATGGGATTATGACAGCGTTGGAAGGAATAAGAAAGGAATTGGGTGACTGTGTAGAACGAACGGCGCAGATGGAGCTCCGTCTCGCTAGTGCTGAAGATGACGTCACCCGTCTTCAATTAAAGGTGCGCACTTTGGAAAAAAAAAATAAATCTCTGGAAGATAGTATTTTGGATTTGGAATCTCGGTCGAGACAGAATAATTTGAGGCTGGTGGGTCTTCCAGAGGAATCAGAAGGTTGGGACGTATGTTCCTTTCTGGAAAAGTGGATTCCGGAGGTGCTGGGCAGCGAGGAGTTGCAATCAGCAGTGATTCTGGAAAAAGCACATCGTATTGGCCCACGGAGAGATAAGGGACCGCCGAGGACCTTAATTATGAAGTTTCTTAGCAACAGAGACAGGATGAAGATCTTCAACGCTGCACGAGCTAAAAAAGGAGAGATTAAACACCAGGACCAGCAGGTGCGGTTCTACCCAGATTTGGCCACAGGAATCCAGCAATTGAGGAAGCAGTTTGATCCCGTATGTAAGGAGCTGCGCAACCTTGGGATTCATCATGGTGTAATCTATCCTGCGAGACTGCTGACCACGTATGAGGGCAGAACCCACATCTTCAAGACCCCAGAGGAGGCGCAGGAGTTCATCAAGAAGATCAAAGAAGAAGAAGAGACTGGTGGGAGCTAAGCATGAACAAAATATAAGGTAGAATAATTAAGCATTTGCACAGGCATCTGACTGACTTGAAGTAAATAGTAAGTTTACAAAATATAGATTGTATTATATATTAAAAAACAAAACAAAAACAAAACAAACAAACAAACAAAAAAAAAACTATGATGTACAAAGTTGTTAAAAATTTTGGAGTTAAGTTGGAAAACTACAGAGGAGAGTTAATGTTACGTCATTAAAAGCAGTAGAGTTAGGGTGATTGGGAGGATGAAGAAGGAGTGGCTTAGGCTGTTCCCCGTGGATGTGGAACGGTCGATGGCTATATCGGGAGACAGAATTTTTCTTTTGATTTTGGGGGGTTTGCCACAAGTGTGGGAAGGGGAAATTTGTTTGTGTGTAGTTTGTAGGATGAATGTTCAACCACTCATGTTTTTGCTTCTCTGTATGAGCATGTTTACACTGCAAGGTAATCCCAAACTCTCTATTGATCATGGACCAAAGTGTTAATCTTAATTTAACTTCATGGAATTGCAGAGGTCTACAAAATTTTAAAAAAACTTAAACAAGTTATGAATAAAATAAAGGACATGGGTTCAAGAATTGTGTTTTTACAAGAAACGCATCTGATAGAGGAGGATGTTAAAAGAATTAGGAGTAGATGGCAGGGAAGTGTATTCACCTCTTCATTTTCATCCCGAGCCAGGGGAGTTATGACTCTCATACATAAATCAGTTCCTTTTCAAGTGAAAAATGTAATTGGAGACAAATTTGGAAGATATGTAATCATTCAAGGTTCTTTGCTATTAGAAAATATAAATCTTGTGAACTTATATGGTCCCAATATAGATGATCAGAAGTTCTTTGCTAATTTATTTCTCATCTTATCATCACTTACAGGGCAACATATAATAGCAGGGGATTTTAATTGTACATTGAATCCAGGTGTGGATAGATCAACAGGACTGGATTGTACGCACATTGGATGTAGGATGACTATTAATCATTTTATGAAAGAATTGAGATTGTTAGATATATGGAGAGAAATGAAACCACAAGTTAAAGCCTATTCTTGTTATTCCAGTACCTACAAGACATTCTCACGTATTGATTATTTTTTGATTTCCACAGAATTAAGGTCCAAGATTCAAAACTGCTTTTATGATAACATCGTGATCTCTGATCATGCACCCTGTTGTCTAATATATGTAGATAAAAAATTGACAAAGGAATCAGGTAGATGGCAATTTCAGCATAAATGGCTTCAGGATGAGGAATTTGTCAAGTATATAGAAAAACAGATAGACGAGTTCTTTGACATCAATACTACACAAACATCAGCATGTGTAAAGTGGGAGGCTTTCAAAGCTTTTATTAGGGGACATATTATTAGTTATACAGGATCAAAATCTAAGAAGACTCGAGAGGAGAGAGCTAAATTGGAACATAAAATAAAAAGTCTTCAGGAAAAAGTGTATGCAGGAAGTGACCCAAGGTTGGAGAATGAATTACTGATTTTGAGAGCTGAATACGACAAAAAATCAGCGAATAGAGCTGCCTCGAGTCTTCTAAGATTGAAACAATCTTTTTATGAACAAGGTGAAAAATCAGGAAAATTATTAGCATGGCAGATTAAACAATTGGAAATTAAAACACCAATTACCAGTATTATAAGTAATGGACAGGTAGTTATAGATCCTTTAGAAATTAATAGAGCCTTTAGAGATTACTATGAAAAATTATATGATACCAAAAATGAACCTGATTTAACAAAACTAAATGGGTTTTTGAACGAACTATCTATACCGTGTATACCAAATGAAAACAGGGAGATATTGGAGTCTAAAATTAGTCAAGAAGAAGTTGGGCTAGCCATTGATAATATGAAATCAGGAAAAAGTGCAGGACCAGATGGTCTTCCAGTTGACCTTTATAAAAAATTTAAGAATAAATTAATAAAACCTTTTTTGGAAATGGTTTTAGAAGCATTTCAAAATAATAATTTACCATCATACATAAATAATGCCTTAATTATACTGTTGCCAAAACCAGGTAAGCCCTCTAATAAATGTGAAAATATGAGACCAATAAGCCTATTAAACGCCGACCTTAAGATAATCTGTAAAATTTTAGCAAGACGAATACAAGAAATTTTACCAAATATTATTAATCGAGATCAGAATGGCTTTATAAAGGGTAGACAAGGCTTCCATAATGTAAGAAGACTATTTAATATTATTTATTTTAATAAAGAAGCACCGGATACAGCTCTCCTATCATTGGACGCCGAAAAGGCCTTTGATAGAGTTGAATGGCCCTTTCTTTTTGAAGTCCTACAAAGGTTTGGACTTGGAAATAATTTCATAAAATGGGTTCAAATAATATACAATAATGCTACAGCAGAAATCCTAACAAATAACAATATTTCAAAACCAATAAAAATCAATAGAGGATGTCGACAAGGCTGTCCACTTTCACCTTTACTGTTTACTATGGCAATTGAACCTTTAGCGATAGCGATACGTTTACATTCACAAATATATGGAATTAAAGTTGGACCAACAGAACATAAAATCTCCCTGTACGCCGATGATATAATTTTGTTTATGTCGAATCTAAAAAAATCAATTCCAACCTTGTTGAATTTAATAAAGAATTTTGGGGAAATATCAGGATATAAAATAAATAAAACTAAATCTTCAATATTAATGCTAAATGAGACCCAGAGAAATTACCCAGCCCCTGAGGTAAATCAATTCAATGTTGTAAATCAGTTTAAATATTTAGGAATCCAAATTATGCCTAAGCTAGAATCAGTCGCCAGCGTCAACTATGAAGCCTTAATGTCAGATATCAATGAGTTAACTCAGAGATGGATGTCACTACCAATGTCGATGATCGGGAGAATCAATATACTTAAAAGTAATATTTTACCTAAAATACTTTATTTATTTCAATACATTCCCTTATCACCACCTTTAGATCTATTCTCAAGAATAAAAAAAAAGTTAGTGGAATTTATATGGAACAACAGGAGGGCTAGATTACGTTTGTCTTTATTATATTTACCATTTGATCGTGGAGGTCTGAAATGTCCAAATTTTATGTTGTATTATTGGTCGGCACAACTGAGGTCTATGACATATTATTTTTCATCAAATGATCTCCCTCACTGGACTGAAATGGAATCATACAATTTACCTTTACCTCTTCCCATATTCATATACTCAGATTCGGCAAAAAAATTACAAAAACAAGTTAAAAATCCATTTGTAAAGCATATGATCAAAATATGGTGTGAAGCTAAAAACTATTTAAAAGAACCACAGTTATTGTCACAATTTAGTCCAATATGGGGTAATCAATATTTTAAACCAGGGAGAGCGGACGCTGTATTTAAAGTATGGAATTTAAAAGGGATACAAAAGATTCAGGATTTATATTTGCCATGTGCAGACAACATAATGTCTTTTGAAGAGCTGAGGATCAAATTTAATCTCAATAGAACACATTTTTTTAAATATCTTCAACTTAGAAACTTTATTCGATCAAATCAAAATAAAGCTCTCACTCGACCTATTTATTCATCCTTGGAAAAAATGATGATGAGAGATAGTAAAAGAAAGGGTATTATTTCAGAGTTTTATAACTCATTGACACTATCTTCAAGTGAAAATTCACTGAAAAGATTAAACTACTGGAAAGAAGATCTGCAAATTGAAATTTCGGAGGAACAATGGGAATTGGCTTGTACAGAAGCTCAAACCAAATCAATAAATGCACGCCTTAAATTGATACATTTCAAATGGTTAATGCGGATGTATGTTACACCGGAGGAGTTAAATAGATATAACAAAAATATACCAGATACATGCACAAAATGCATGGAAAGTAAAGGAACCCTATTTCATTGTTTATGGGAATGTAGATTAATAAGAATGTTTTGGGAAGAGGTGAGGGTAACAATTGAAAAAATAATCTCAAAACAAATCATACTGAATCCTAAACTGTTTTTGTTGGGTCTGTACCCAGAAAAGCATAATTTTAATAAAAGTGAAAGAACATTCATAGACCTCAGTTTGCTTAATGCCAAAAAATGTATTGCACTATTATGGAAAAAGACTCATAGACCAGATGTGACTCAGTGGTTAAGACAGATGTTAACAAACCTTCCATTAGAAAGAATAACATATATACTGAAATCAAAGGAAATTGTGTTTGAGAATATATGGAGACCTTTTATTGATTATGTAAAAAATTTAAACATAACTCTTGAAGAAGAAGGTGAATGATGTGTGTGGACCTTGTAAATTCCAAACTGGTGAACATAATATGTATACTTATGTATTGGATTGTCTAGACTAAACAGAGGAACATTGTTGAAGACTTGATTTTGTTGGTGGTTGTTGGTGTTTTTAGTGCATTTTTTTTTTTTTTTGTAGTACTTTAGCGTTAGTGTTTGATTGTTTGTATCATGTTTGTTAAAAAAAAAAAAAGGTTCAATAAAGATATTGTGGGAAAAAAAAAACAAGGCTTGGTGCACGAACTCTGTCACTGTTGGGAGACACTGCTCAGCTAACCTGGAGTTTCTCATGGTTAAATGTAGACCTTTATATCAATCAATCAATCAATCAAAGACTTTATTCCAGACTCATGGTCCATCAAAAATAAAATAAATAAATAAAATAAAATAAAACAAGACAGTTGAAAACAGATAAGAAAAGCAATCAAAAAGTTACAAAACAATAAGACACAACTACTAAAAGAAGTACAAAGACAGTAGAGACTTTAAAAAGACTTCAAAAGACAACTGTACCAGTGCCTTCTAAACTGTGACTGACAGCGAATAGAACTGAGCTTAATGCTAGACATGACTTGAATGATTTCATTTCTAGATACATCAAGCCAACAGATGAATTTATACATGAGATTCCTTATTACTGCATGCAGTGTATTTACACGTGATGAGACAAATAACTCGGAAGCACTGCACCATCGAGGCTTTTTAAGTAAAATTCTTAAAGCATCATTGTAAGCAACCTGTAATCTCTGCATGCTTTGTTTCCTATAATTTATCCATAAATGAGCAGTGTATAAAGGTGTACAATAGGTTTTAAAAAGAACCAGTTTCACCTCATCTGAACAAAAACCAAACCTGCGTGCAAGAATATTTGCTTGCATGTAGATTTTGCAGCGTTGTCTGAAAATATCATCATCATCAGTCATTCTATCATTAATAAAATGTCCCAGATATTTAATTTTATCCCTGACAATTAATTCCCTGCCTGCCAATTCAAAGACAGGGAATTTCATTAACAAATCTTCTTTAGTGCGACAAATCAGCACACAACTCTTATTTGTATTATATTTTATGTCATTTTCCTCTCCATAAGCAGTACACACTCTTAATAACTCCTGAAGACCAGCACTACTTGGACTGAGAATAACTAGATCATCAGCATACATGAAATGATTCACTAACTTATTCCCTATTAAACACCCAGTTTTACAGGCATTCAGTTGTTTTGACAACTCATCCATATAAAGATTAAATAGAATAGGGGACAATATACTGCCCTGTCTGACACCACTGCTCACACCAGATGGGGATGAATGACTCTTCCCCCATTTCACCAGCATCTTCTGATGTGCGTACCAGTAAATCAGGATACGTACTAAGTACTTGGGAACCCCCCTGTCAATAATTTTCCTAAACAATATCCTGTGATTAACGTGATCAAACGCCTTAGAGGCGATCAAACGCCTTATATCTGCCACAGGAGTTCACTTTTCACTCTTCTTCATCTTGCCTGCTGAAGATGTTTTGGACTTTATTTAAAAAATATTTTTAACGCCACACGTGATGGATAATGCTTGTTGGAATATTTTAGTAATGCTATCTTCCTGGAACATAAGTCAATATTATACAGTAATAAGTGACATTCAACTGTTTGTTTTATGTCATTTAAGCACAGTTCTGGTACTTAAAAATCATAAAAACCCAGGAGCTTCAGGGGGCTTCGCCCCCCTTGCCACCCTACGTCCCCCAGACCCCCTGCTAAATTTTCAGATAATTTCCCCAACCCCAAATCACATCCCTACTAGTGGTGTCACGCACGCTTCCATGGTTTAATCCTCAGTCGCCAAATGTTATGTCCACAAACCCAGAATGAGGCACAAAGAGTGGCGTCTTCTTTGAACACAAACTTTATTACATTTGGTTCAGTAATATACAGTGTACATGCTGAGCCAGCCGGGAAGAGGCTCTAAGATGGTCAACCCTCCCCCTATATAGCAGGCGTGATGACAGCAACAGCCGGCTGCATCATCACGCCACTTCCTGGTGTTAACCCCTTCACCACATCTCCTAATCAGACGGTGACAGCAGAGTGAGTGACTGGAAATGTGAGTGTTTCATCCTTCAACATAGACACAAAACCTCGTACATTCTGGAGGATGGAGAGTAAGTTTTTGAAGTCTGGGGAATATGTCCTAATTGACAAAGGACTTAAAAACAAATGACGCTGGGCGTGGATTGAAGAAATGGGCAGAGACGGCAAGCCTTTTGGTAGCTGGTGCAAAAAATTAGAGAACCAGAGGTTTGTTTCTGCATGTTGTGCTAGAAGAAGCTCATGTATGCAACTAGCAATAAAAGTGTTACCACATCATGAACGAGATCCTGGCCACAGAGCAACTGTCTATTTTTGTGTAATTAAATTAAGCTGTAGTTGTCTGTAATAATCTGGCTTTGTGCATTTCCCTTTCATGTTTTATAGTATTTAATTTACTATTATTTCTTTTGAACAAAACAGTTATGGAAATAATGCAATTTAGAGTATTATATCCAGTTCACTGTTGCTGTTTAAAATTTATTAAAACTACATGGTGCAAATGTTGCACATTCTATTAAAAAATAGCAAATCAGTGACCTTTTCCATATAGCCTTTACTGAATGGTTGCTAATCAGATCTCATTCCACCAGTGAATTAGTTCACTTGACTGAGTTTCATATACCCTTATTCATAAATTTCATGTTATAGATTGTAGGTCATTCTGTACATAATTTATGTAACTTGATAGCAACAGCGTCGTGAATGTTAGATGTTTGCACCATATTAGAGTGAGATGCAGTACTGTTACCACCTACTGACCTTCCTTGGGATTGCTCTTTCAGTCCACCATAATCTAGCCTGAATTTATCATTGGGTATGGCAGATATGTCACTAGCTAATTTCAAGGAAAATCATTTTCATATGTAAGTGTGTGTGTGTGTGTGACCCTGCCACCAGAAAAAAATTTCAGGCTCAGGATTTTTTTTTTTCTTTTTTGCTTTAACCCCTGGGTTAATACTGATGACAAATGTGGAAATGTACAGATGTGGACAAAATTGTTGGTACCCCTCTGTTAATGAAAGAAAAACCCACAATGGTCACAGAAATAACTTGAATCTGACAAAAGTGGTAATAAATAAAAATTCTATGAAAATTAACCAATGAAAATCAGACAGTGCTTTTGAATTGTGGATCAACAGAATTATTTTAAAAAACAAACTCATGAAACAGGCCTGGACAAAAATGATGGTACCCCTAGAAAAGATTGAAAATAATGTGACCATAGGGACATGTTCAACCAAGATGTGTCCTCTAATTAACATCACAGGTGTCTACAAACTTGTAATCAGTCAGTCGGCCTATTTAAAGGGTGACAAGTAGTCACTGTGCTGTTTGGTGACATGGTGTGTACCACACTAAACATGGACCAGAGGAAGCAAAGGAGAGAGTTGTCTCAGGAGATTAGAAAGAAAACTATAGACAAGCATGTTAAAGGTAAAGGCTATAAGACCATCTCCAAGCAGCTTGATGTTCCTGTGACTACAGTTGCACATATTCAGAAATTTAAGATCCACGGGACTGTAGCCAACCTCCCTGGACGTGGCCGCAGGAGGAGACGGATAATACGAATGGTAACAAAAGAGCCCAGAACAACCTCTAAACACATTCATGGTGAACTCCAAGGTCAAGGTACATCAGTGTCAGATCGCACCATCCGTCGTTGGGTGAGCCAAAGTGGACTTCATGGGAGACGACCAAGGAGGACACCACTGTTGAAAACAAATCATAAAAAAGCCAGACTGCAATTTGCCAAACTGCATGTTGACAAGCCACAAAGCTTCTGGGAGAATGTCCTATGGACAGACGAGACAAAACTGCAACTTTTTGGCAAGGCACATCAGCTGTATGTTCACAGACGCAAAAATGAAGCATACCAAGAAAAGAACACTGTCCCTACTGTGAAACATGGAGGAGGTTCTGTTATGTTCTGGGGCTGCTTTGCTGCATCTGCCACAGGGTGTCTTGAATCTGTGCAGGGTACAATGAAATCTCAAGACTATCAAGGTATTCTAGAGAGAAATGTGCTGCCCAGCGTCAGACAGCTTGGCCTCAGTCGCAGGTCATGGGTCTTGCAACAGGATAATGAGCCAAAACACACAGCTAAAAACACCCAAGAATGGCTAAGAGCGAAACATTGGACTATTCTAAAGTGGGCTTCTATGAGCCCTGATCTAAATCCTATTGAACATCTGTGGAAGGAGCTGAAACATGCCGTCTGGAGAAGACACCCTTCAAACCTGAGACAACTGGAGCAGTTTGCTCATGAGGAGTGGGCCAAAATACCTGCTGAGAGGTGCAGAAGTCTCATTGACAGTTACAGAAATCGTTTGATTGCAGTGATTGCCTCAAAAGGTTGTGCAACAAAATATTAAGTTAAGGGTACCATCATTTTTGTCCAGGCCTGTTTCATGAGTTTGTTTTTTAAAATAATTCTGTTGAACCACTATTCAAAAGCATTGTCTGATTTTCATTGGTTAATTTTCATAGAATTTTTATTTATTACCACTTTTGTCAGATTCAAGTTATTTCTGTGACCATTGTGGGTTTTCCTTTCATTAATAGAGGGGTACCAACAATTTTGTCCACGTCTGTACGTAAATTTAAAATAATTTCTAGAGCTTGACAAGTTGTTTTTGTCATAAAATGAAAGGCCACATTGTTTTTTGAATTTCCAGATAGCTGTGATGTGTAAGTTGTAATGCACATACGGTGGAGATCAGAATAAGAGAACAATGTATTAATTCTTGATTTGATTTTTTTTTCTGAGATATTGTTATTCTTCATTGTTCAGAATTTAACAGAATATCAGCTGTGGCTATACCACTCCTGTACTAGCATGTTTTTTGAAAATAACCAAAGCACTTCAACACAAACATTTATTTTGTAAGAAAAACAACAAAAAAAACCAAAACAAAGCTGAGCAAATTAAGAGAACAGTAACCACTGTGTTAGAGAAGATTTAAACTGTGCTTTTTTTAAGGGCTATAGAATTCAAAAATTAATAGGGAGTGTAGAGGCCCTTTCTTTGAATGACTTCAGCACAACTGTGCCGACAGGACATCACTAGTTTCTCACACTGCCGCCTTAAGAAGGCCGTACGAAACGGTCCAAAAATCATTCATACGGTGTTATAGCCGTTCGTAAGAGTACAGTGGTGTGAAAAAGTGTTTGCCCCTTCCTGATTTTTCACTTTTTTGTATGTTTGTCACACTTAAATGTTTCAGATCATTAAACAAATGTAAATATTAGACAAAGATAACACAAGTAAACACAAAGTGCAGTTTTTAAATGAAGGTGTTTATGATTGAGGGAAAAACATCCAAACCTACATGGCCCTGTGTGAAAAAGTGATTGTCCCTCCCATCCCCCGTTAAAACATAAATGAACTTAAATTGCCCCCTAAACCTAATAACTGGTTGGGCCACCTTTAGCAGTTACAACTGCAATCAAACGTTTGCGATAACTGGCAATGAGTCTATTACAGCGCTGTGGAGGAATTGTGGCCCACTCATCTTTGCAGAATTGTTGTAATTCAGCCACAATGGACGGTTTTCGAGCATGAACTGCCTTTTTAAGGTCGTGCCACAGCATCTCAATCGGATTCAGGTCAGAACTTTGATTAGTCCGCTCCAAAGCCTTCATTTTGTTTTTCTTAAGCCCTTCAGAGGTGGACTTGCTGGTGTGTTTTGGATCATTGTCTGGCTGCAGAACCCAAGTGCGCTTCAGCTTGAGGTCACAAACAGATGGCCGGACATTCTCCTTCAGGATTCATGGTCCCATTTCCCACAGCAAGTCTTCCAGGTCCTGAAGCTGCAAAACAGCCCCACACCATCACACTACCACCACCATATTTTACTGTTTGTATGATGTTCCTTTTCTGAAATGATGTGTTACTTTTACGCCGGATGTAATGGGACACACACCTTCCAAAAAGTTCAACTTTTGTCTCGTCAGTCCACAGAGTATTTTCCCAAAAGTCTTGGGGATCATCAAGATGTTTTCTGGCAAAACTGAGACGAGCCTTTGTTCTTTTTGCTCAGCAGTGGTTTTTGCCGTGGAACTCTGCCATGCAGGCCATTTTTTCCCAGTCTCCTTCTTATGGTGGAGTCATGAACACTGACCTTAACTGAGGCAAGTGAGGCCTGCAGTTCTTTGGATGTTGTTGTGGGGTCTTTTGTGACCTCTTGGATGTGCTTGCTACCAGATAACCATGAAAACTGGTACTACCTGTCTCATGGGTCGGGCCATCAGCGACTCAACCGGCAACCCCACCCTTCCGAGGGTGTGGAGGGTGAAACTGGACATCCTGGCAGAACTAAAAACAATATCTGTCACAGGTCTGTGTTGGACCACTCCGTTACACAGGGTGAGACTGGACATCCTGGCAGTTAAGCACATCTGTCTCAAGGTCTGTGGTGGACTTTTGCCAGTCGGTGCATCGTGACATACACTACATACAAAACAGAGATAAACAAACCTATCATGTGGTCAGTTACTGCAACAGATACTGGAGTCAGTTTGTCTTGGCCTGTCCTTGCCACTGATAATACCTCTATCTGCTAAGAATGTGTTGCTAGTCCAGCAAAAGCTAGCGGTACTCAAATACTTTGCAAGCAGTTTCATGAAATGGTCAGTCAGAAAGCAGCTCAGACCAGCTCAGACGTCAACCGGGTTAACAAGGCCAGGAGTTCCTGGCAGCAGAGGGCGAAGGACAGAGCTGCGTGGAGGAATCTGATCAGACCTAAATGAAACAGTCATTGTCGCCCCCGACAGACTGCTATGGTGGTGGTGGATGAGTAATCGCTGCGCTCTTGAGGTAATTTGGGTCGGCTGGCCACTCCTGGGAAGGTTCACCACTGTCCCATGTTTTCACCATTTGTGGATAATGGCTCTCACTGTGGTTCGCTGGAGTCCCAGAGTTTTAGAAATGGCTTTATAACCTTTTCCAGACTAATAGATCTCAATTACTTTGTTTCTCATTTGTTCCTGAATTTCTTTGGATTGCAGCATGATGTCTAGCTTTTGAGGATCTTTTGGTCTACTTCACTTTGTCAGGCAGGTCCTATTTAATTCATTTCAATTCATCTTTATTTATATAGCGCCATTTCACAACAACAGTCATCTCATAGCACTTTCAACTGTAGGGGAAACCCCCACAATTGCAGAAAGACCCCAGCAATCAGGCCATCCCCTGTGAGCAAGCGCTTGGCGATGGTGGAGAGGAAAAACTCCCTTTTAATAGAAGGAAACCTCCAGCAGAACCAGGCTCAGGAAGGGGCAGTCATCTGCTGCAACTGGCTGGGGGGTGAGGGGACGGAGAAGAAGAAAAGAACAGACATGTAGAGAGCAAACAGCACGATGGGGACTCAATCTATGGGAGAGAACAAATAGATGTTAATGACCAGCGAAAAAAAATATTTCATTGAGAGTGAAGAAAGGAGTGAAGCCCAGTGCATTGTTGGAGGTCCCCCGGCTGTCTAAACCAATTAGCAGCATAACTAAGGGAGGGTTCAGAGACACATGATCCCTCCCTAATTGTAGGCTATATCAAAAAGGAAGGTTTTAACCCTATTCTTAAAAACAGAGATCGAGTCTGATTCCTGAATCCAGATTGGCAGCTGGTTCCATTATTTTCCATGTTTATTTAAGTGATTTCTTGATTGAGAACAGTTGTGGCAGTAATCAGGCCTGGGTGTAGCTAGAGAAATTGAACTCAGCTTTCCAAAGATGTGATAAACCAGTTAATTTATGTTTTAATGGGGAGGCGCAATCACTTTTTCACACAGGGCCATGCAGGTTTGAATTTTTTTTTTACCCTTAATAATAAACACCTTCATTTAAAAACTGCATTTTGTGGTTACTTGTGTTACCTTTATCTAATATTTTAATTTGTTTGATGATCTGAAACATTTAAGTGTCACAAACATATGAAAAAGTGAAAAATCAGGAAGTGGGCAAACACTTTTTCACACCACTGTATCTGTGACCGTGACTGCGCTGGGAGTCATCGCTAATTTACAGAATCTATTTGATTCCAATTCTTGAAGCTCTGAATTGATTCCATTTCGATCGGATTCACTCAGGAAAATTACCATTTTAACAGCTATTTTACTTTCCAGGAAAAAATATCTTGGACCTAATGCTGCAAATTGCAGCAGTAATACTCTAACTTTGTTAATACATAAATTATCACATAAAGAACTGACCTAAAATCAGTTACAATAATGCATTTTTTATTATTAAACTTATGATTTCACAAAGTGCTGACAAGTGCTTTCTTCAGTGTAAAGGGTGTGTAGAGTCACGTTAACGACCCAGAGACGGTAAATAAATTAATGCATGAAGCATGTAGACATGATCTCACTGGATTTCAGTCCCTCCAGGATTTCATTGGCTGTTTGTGATTGTTGTGGCCCAGAAAGCCTTTGTGGAGCTTTTCTAAAAAAGTTATGATAAAAGTTGTGACATTTTTATAGTTTTTTTTGCAGTGAAAGTTGTGAGAAAGCACAGATTTTAAAGTAGCTGCTTTTCCATAGTTTACAGTGATGCTATTCTATGTAACACCACAAGAAAAGCACAGGATTGCCCAAAATTCACTGTTAAACAGTGATTTATTTAGAGTTAAATGCTCAGTAAAGTTGTCAAAAAATGACCAACATTGTATTCTTGCTGAGAACTCAAATAAAAAAGAAATATAAGAACTAGTCATTACAACAACTAAATTTCACTGAATGCATGTTATTCTGGAGCAAATGATGGCAGCACCTTCTTGAATCTTGAATGTGAAAACTAAGACCCTGAAAAACTTGAGGTCTTCTTCTGTGCTGAAATCCCCATGAAGCAGGGATGGTCCTCCACTGACCACCTCTTCCTTCACAAGGTCTCAGTGCAGGATGGAGCTGGGAACGGAAACCCAGTCTTCACACATCTGACGGGAGATGAAAAGGAGAAGAGACTTCAGAGTAAAATTAGTCATATTTTTAGTTCCCCACACCACAGCAGGGTTTAATAATTTAGGTTCTCTTATTTTTTGTTGTTTATATTTTAACTACAAACTAACTTTTAATTTTTGAAAAGGGTTTCAGTTCATTTCCTGGAGGGTTTGGTCATTTTAGTTTAGTTCTATTAAGTAAAAGTGACTTGTTGTACTGTACCCTTTATTAATTCTGCCATTTTCATGTTATTGTTATTATTATTATTATTATTATCATTATTGTTCAAATATCTTAAGTGCTAGAAGTTCAAAATTAGTCATTCAATACAAACGTTACATGAAGGCAGCTGTCTCCATCATGAAGTCCTGACTAAAAGTAAACTTTTATTCTGCATTTATTTACAGCTCTTAACCAACAGTTAACTACTGTATCCGTAGTTCCAACATGACGCTGCATGTAGTACAAAACCTTTTATCCCCGCTTTATGAAAAATATTCGGGAACTGTTGAGCACAGTCTTTAGCCGTGAGTTTTGTTGATATATTAACGTTGGCAAGTTGTCGTCTTCTTTTCGTTTTATGGCAGTTGGGAGCCAGTTTATTGGTGCATTACCACCCCCTACTGCTCTGGAGTGTGAGCCATAGGCACATTGGCAAGTCTGCGCTGTGGCTGCCATGTAAACATGGAAGTAATGTGAGCGTGCAGGGAAGGGAGCTCTCACACATTTGTTCATCATGCAAGAGTTCAGCCCAAGGCCGGTGTTACGCCGAGAGTTACTCACTTGCCGAGAATTGCATCCCATCACCACAAACTATAAAATATAACACTACAGCCAGGCTTGTAACTATTTGTGCATTTTTAGAAGTACCCATTATACATTTTTAGAAGAAAAAATTATTGCCTCTTGTAAATTACCTTTAAATAAGGTTTATTCGCCAGATTTTTTAGTGTTTCAAAGAAGGTTAGAAATCGTAGTGATCCAACTCCACCTTTTACAGTCTTCAGAGTTGAGATTTTACATTTATGCGTTGTTGGTAAAAAGGGTAATCACTTTTTCAAAGTATCTAGTTGTATTGACTTTGACTTACACTAAACACCTGCTTGCGACGATGGGATACAATTCTCGGCAAGCGAGCAAATCTCGGCATAACACCAGCCTTGGTCATTTTGGTGACCTAGGCGGAATTAGCCCCCACCCCACCCCCACCCCCCGTGGACAGACACACACGCCTCACGATAAAGTTAAGAACTTCAGTCTACACAAAGCACTGTCACAACATGAATCAATTGCATCTTAAAGCCGCTAAATGACCTCAACATGCATGTCCACACATCACAGTTTACAATGGCGTAATAACTGCCACTGCTGCAGCTTTAACCAGACCAGCAGAGACCCAGCAGCTGATTACAAGATGTTATCACTCTGCAACCAGCATTCACTGAATCTGAGCCAACACACAAAGAAGACAAAAAGCTTCACATTATACAGCCACCACCACAATAAATTCTGTCCTACCTTTGCTGTTTGGTCAACTAATCCAGCAGATTATCAGCTAATCCAGCAGACTGTCGATAGTATAAACTTGATGCTTCCCTGTGGGCTCACTTTGAAAACGATGTAATGTCAGTCTGCGTTTGTAGTCTTTTCAATTTACACATTTTACCTTATAACAGACAACAACCTACACTGTTATTTATGTGGAAAGTTACCTTTTAAATTGACAAACATATGTGTAACTCCTGGAAAAAATTGGTTGAGTTAAAAAAATTATTTTTCCAAAGTCCCACATGTGGACGTAGAGTGGGCATGACTTTACTCATGGGGTGCATCATTTTGTCACTGTTTTTTATGTATTATTATTGAGCATTTTATTGTTTACTGTCTCATGACATGGACTATAATAGTGTTGTGCAATAGATTGCACGCCACCATACCTCTTTGAAATGAGCCTCCCCCTGCCAGCACATAGGGAGCGCACTGTCTACTGGTAATTTGATGGTGTGACGCAATGCATAAAAAAGACAGACAAAACAGAAACTAACAAAAACACTGGCGTACGGCAGATCCTGTCTGATGGAAAAGTCCACGGATGATCATCAAAATAGTGTCCAAAGAGTGGAAATTGATCAGAAGACTGTCATTATTCTGACAGATTATATTAATTTCAAAGCTGCAACAGACAACTGTGTGTGTGCACACAAGAAGAGCAAAAACAAACAACCACTACAATAAATTTTGTCCTACCTTTGCTGTTTTGTCGTTATAAATCGTATTTCATAGGCAACACACAGGACAGGACTGTAGGTGGAGCTAATTTCAGCACCAGATTGAATCCACAGGATCGGCCGGTCGGAGGTGGAGTCACACCCCTGACAGACCTGGTTGGCTGGTTCTGCTGTTAGAGCAGAGTTTGTCATAGCGGTCATCTGGCAGGTGGCGGGTAAGCGAAGCTGGACTCTTCTGTCTTTCGTCAGCCCGCATATTTATTTAATTTTCCAGATCTCAACAAGGTCCTCTCTACAGCATGTTTACATAAGAGGCATAAGTGGTGTGGGTGGGGCCGCCTTTTTTTTTTTTTGTGGCCACACCAAGCACTGCTGAAGAAGTGATTCAAAGTTGGCCTCAAAGGCCCCCTGCTGGCCTGGGGCTGTAAGCATTTGTCTGCTGGCACAGCACTTCTGACTATTAGGAATTTTATTGTATTGATTTAAAAAAAAAATTGAGGGCTTGCAGCTGCACCCCCAACCCCAACAGGGGCACCCTCAACAAAGGCCTATATGGCCTATGCCTTGGGCCGGCCCTGCTTCAGCCAGCTGCTTGTGTTTTGTGTTTCACAGACTGTAAAAGCATCGTATTAAAAGATCGATCCATGGATTTTGTGGATCCATATCAGCTCAGTCAAGCGTGGATTGATTTGAATCGCTGGATCGATCTTTTGAACCCACCCTGAGTGACTGTAGATTTATTCAGCGTCAAATTGTGTCCCAAAGTAAAACTGTTGACGTCTCTTTCATATAATCAAGTATTCAGTCCAAACGGGCAGCAAACAGACAATGTTACCAGCGCAAAAACTGCAGTTTAACCCAGCATGCATGTCCTAGGATGGTGAGCACCTGGGCGTCACTTTCCTGGCAGGATTCAAGGCTCGTAGCAGTGATTATTTATTAATAAACGTGTGGTGGAAATATTCATCTCCAGCTCGCGACCTAAAGTGTAAACGCCCCTCCTGCACTGACCTCTAAGCCAGGACTTCACCCAGATTCTTTTTCCCTTTTTCTTTTTCACCACAAAATGAGCAGCAGCCAGCTCTGTATTTGTTTCACGAGGTCACATTTGGTCACGCAAGACTCTGTGAGATCTTGTACCAGTGGAATGGCCGTGTGTGTGGTCACACTGTTTCCAGGATTAGAACGTTAAAAACTGGTTTAAGCTGTCCTGATGTCTGCGGTCTCCCACATTTTTATCCCCCGCCGGTCAAAGCCCAAACGGATAGAAGAGCACTTTGGTCGAAGACCGAAGGGAGATTAAGTTATGGGTCTGTCTGTCCGTCCCACTTTTGTGAAATCAACTCCTCCTACAGTTTTGTTTTGAAACTTGGTACCATGGCTTGAGATACCGTGGATATAAAAGTCTACACACCCCTGTTCAGATGTCAGGTTTTTGTGATGGAACAAAATGAGACCAAGATAAATCATCTCAAAACTTTTTCCACCATTAATGTGACCTGTAACCTGTACAACCGTAACTGAAAAACAAACTGAAATATTTTAAGGGGAAAAATAAAAAACTTACAATAACCTGGATGCATAAATATGCACACCCTCTTATAACTGGGGATGTGGCTGTGTTCAGAATGAGCCAGTCACATTCAAACTCATGTTAAATGGGAGTCAGCACACACCTGCCACCATCTAAAGTGCCTCTGATTAATCCCAAATAAAGTTCAGCTCTTCTAGGAGGCTTTTCCTGACATTTTTGTAGTTACATCTTACAGCACAAGCCATGGTCTGCAGAGAGCTTCCAAAGCATCAGAGGGATCTCATTGTTCAAAGGTAACGGTCAGGAGAAGGGTACAAAAAAATTTCCAAGGGATTAACTATACCATGGAACACAGTGAAGACAGTCATCATCAAGAGGAGAAAATATGGCACAATAGTGACATTACCCAGAACTGGATGTTCCTCCAAAACTGATGAAAAGATGAGAAGAAAACTGGTCAGGGAAGCTGCCAAGAGGTCAACAGCAACAATAAAGGAGCTGCAGGAATTTCTGGCGAGTGCTGGCTGTTTTAGTACATGTGACAACAATCTCCTGTCTGCGGTGGCAAGATGGAAGCCTTATCTTATGAAGAAAAACATCCAAGCCCGGCTGCAGTTTGCAAAAACACATTTGAAATCTCCCAAATGTATGTGGGAAAATGTGTTACGGTCCGATGAAACCAAGGTTGAACTTTTTGGCCATAATTCCAAAAGGTATATTTGGCGCAAACACAACGCTGCTCATCACCAAAAGAACACCATACCTACAGTGAAGCATGGCAGTGGCACCATCATGCTTTGGGGCTGTTTTTCTTCAGCTGGAACTGGGGCCTTATTCAATGTGGAGGGAATTATGAACAGTTCCAAATACCAGTCAGTGTTGACACAAAACCTTCAGGCTTCTGCTAGAAAGCTGAAGATGAAGAGGAACTTAATCTTTCAGCACGACAATGACCCAAAGCACACATCCAAATCAACAAAAGAATGGCTTCACCAGAAGAAGATTAAGGTTTTGGAATGGCCCAGCCAGAGTCCAGACCTGAATCTGATCGAACATCTGTGGGGTGATCTGAAGAGGGCTGTGCACAGGAGATGCCCTCGCAATCTGACAGATTTGGAGCGTTTTTGCAAAGAAGAGTGGGCAAATATTGCCACATCAAGATGTGCCACACTGATAGACTCATACCCAAAAAGACTTGAGTGCTGTAATAAAAGCCAATAGTGCTGCAACAAAGTATTAGTTTAAGGGTGTGCATATTTATGCAACCAGTTTATTGCAAGTTTTTTATTTTTCCCCTTAAACGATTTCAGCTTGTTTTTCAGTTGGGTTGTGCAGGTTACAGGTCACATTGATGGTGGAAAAAGTTTTGAAATGATTTATCTTGGTGTCATTTTTTTACACCACTAAAACCTGGCATCTGAACAGGGGTGTGTAGACTTTTTATCCACTATATAGTGATGATGTGCATATTATAATTTCACTGTCATCGGGTGACCTTGAGGTCAAAGGTCAGAGGTCACATTTTCCCTGAATCTTGTCAACGCAGTAACTATTGAAAGAAATGATGTAGGCTTTTCAAATCAGTCCAGTAGTTGTATCTAAGACGCATCTTGGACGACTTGCACCCTGACCTGACTATAGTTTTGGGTCAAAACATCAAAGTTAACATTCCATTTGCACTATGGTAAATGCTAAATTTACTATTACTATAAAAAGAGTCAAGCTAGGGCCACCAAACCTGGCACACAGGTTCACTCTGAGACCGTGACCTCTGCTGAAGGGTATGGGGTCAGAAGGTCAGAGTTGATACTCCCTATGCCCTTTTACTATAGAAGGTGTCTCTAAGGTCAGCTGACCAAACCTGCTACACAGGTTCACCTCGGGATCCTGACCTACAACTATGGCTTGTATACGCTGTTGTATATTCGTGGATGATGGTTTATCATAATTTGGTTCTGCCACAGTCATTAGATAGAAAAGTTGAAAACTGCTCTCCTTCAGTAGGTATTGGGATCTTCACAGAAAACGGAGGCGGGGGATGTTGTCCTCACCTCAGAGTGCTCTTGTCCTCCCATGTGTGGCCAGCTTCACTCTTTTGAAGGGAAGAAACATAATTTCCAGAAACTCTTTGATTTAGTGAATGGTGACGCTCAGTTTTTTTTTTTTTTTCTCTGCAGATCTGGAACATCAAGCAGATGATAAAACTGACACAGGAACACTTAGAGGCTCTGCTGGACAAGTTTGGAGGGGAACACAACCCCCCCTCCATATATCTAGAGGTAACGGTGGTGTTGGCTGCAGTCAGCGCTCGCTACAGGAGCGTGTTAGTGTGTGGAAGCCTGGAGGTGTTGAGGCTGTGCTGTGTTGTTCCCACCAGGCCTATGAGGAGTACACCAGCAAGCTGGACGCCCTGCAGCAGAGGGAGCAGCAGCTGCTGGAGGCCATGGGCAACGGTGCCGATTTCTCCTGCTCGCCTTCCCCCGTGCCAACAGCTCTGGAGGTCAAGATGGGAGGCTGCGGAGTCATCAGCGGCGCTCAGGCCTTTCCCTCGGCACCCAACACCCTGGCTGTCCTGCAGACACCCGCCGACACCGGCCGAGCCAACCCCCGCTCCCCCCAGAAGCCCATCGTCAGGGTCTTCCTGCCCAACAAGCAGAGAACGGTGGTATGTGTCGTGTCTGCTGTGAGCATGGCCATTTCTAGCTTTTTTTTGGGGGGGGGGGGGGCGGTGTCAAACTATTTAAAATTGGGGAAATGATCTCTCAGCACAAACAATTATGATGACTAAACTGTGGTCGTTGTCAAGATCAGTGATTGTCAGCCTATGGAATAAAAGGCAGCCAACGTCTGAAGTACTGCTGGGTGGTCAAGCTTTGAAAAAATGTGTTGTGATCAAATTTATCTGTATTATGATGCGCTGTATCAGGTGTCGGCAACCACTACCCCCCCCCAAAGAGCCGTTCTGAGAGGTTTGTAACCAGCAAAACCGTCAAGGAGCCACAAACGTATCTGAGCGTGGAATAAGGTGGAACGGCAGCGTTGCTGCTCCAGACTGGCCCGACACAACAGTGATGGGAGGTTTTTCCTCATAAAACTACTACTTTTCCCCAACTTTTGTGAGATTTTTGGTTTTCTAATAGATGTGTCATATTTTTCTCTTTCAGGTGAAATTACAGCTTCAGTCTTTTTTCCAGTAAATTTGTGTGCAGTTGTTTTTTTCACAAATTTTGTTAGTTTTTTTTTTCCTAATTTACAAGTGTTCTATTGCAAATTTTTCCCCTAAAGTTGTCATGTTTCTGGCATAAATTTGCTGCTTTTCTGGTAAATCTGTTCTCTTCTCCTTTGTAAACCTGTTACCTTCTTCAGATAATTTTGCAGCACTTTTGCATAAATTTGTCAAATGTTTTCAAAAAAAAACTGCAACTTTTCTGGTAAATTTCTGGTGTTTTTTCCCCATATTTTTTCCTACATTTGTGATTATTTTTGACAGATCTTAATTTTTTCCTCATACGTTTATGTATGTAGTTGCCTCTGCCGTGGGAGGACGGCGGTGACGTTGTCCGTGGCGTTGGCTGGTTTGTTAGCATCAACACTCCAACACTCCTGGATGGATTTGGATCACATTTTCACCAGACGTGGCTCTTGGCCCAAAGATGAGCTCATTAGATGCTGGAGGTGATCCGTGAGTGCATACCTCCGCCAAGGCCCTATCTTGCAATGTACAGATGGATGGTGATATGGATGGACAAAGGTAGGGAGGGATGGAGCCTTGGCAGAGGTATGTGCTCTCTAGTTTATGTTCTTTCCTCACAAATCTGTGCACACTTTTCAGTGAAAGTTTTGATTTTCTTGTCAAGGCCTTAAGGAGCCACTTGCTGTGGGCAGAAGAGCCACAGGTTGCAGACCCTGCACTATATATGTTTAGTGCACTGAATGTCCTACAGAATTTGGTTTTACTTACATTTTTATTAGTAAGAGAATCAAAATTCATATACTCACATTCAGTACACATATATACAGAGACACGAGGAGGACAGACTTTAATTTCTCTTCTGAAACAGCTGCATAATAAAATACGGCTGTAGAGAACCTCCACATTATACTCACCCCCCCCCCAGAATCTCCGTTCATCTACCAGCACTTGACCATATACATTTCTCACGGCTAGCTGTTGGCGCTTAGCCACCTTGGACCATCATTCACCCCTTCCTGAATGTTTCTGGTCTTGCTGTTCTCCAGGCACCGGTCATGTCCCATCAGCCACTGAAACCACACTCCTGTCCACTTTACTTCATTCATTCTCTAGCATGAACTTATGTTTAGCTTTAGGCTCACTTTGGCATTTCAACACATGCATCTCATGCAATTCTGAAATGATGTAATGACTGTGTATTTTCTGTGACCTGCCAGGGGACTACAGATGCATTTTAGCAGTTTTGCTAAGTCTGGCATGTTTACATCTATATTGATGTTCATTAATATGCACTGTCCCTTTCAAATAAACAATAAATGCACATAAAAATTGTTTTTTTTAACTTTTTTTTATTAATGTAAAGCATCTTTGAGTGCCTTGGAAAGCGCTATACAAATAAAATGTATTATTATTAATAAATAAACTGTCTGAGCTAGGAGCTAGCACGCTAAGATTAGCGATAGTGATGTAAGAGGGAGGGAGTCAACTGCAGCTCTTAGGTGTTTAAAGAGACATGCACTGAAACGTGCTGTTCTGAGGATGTGAGTGGTGCTGCGATAATGAAATAGACAATTTAATGTCAGAAACATTTCATTAAGGCCTGTGGGAGCTGTCATCATGTGGTAACAGAGCTGTAAATGTGACGTTTAAGCTGTGGATCGTGTGCTCACGTGTGAGTAAGCGGTGCTGTGCTGTGTTCAGGTGCCGGCCCGCTGTGGGATGACGATGAGGGACTCGCTAAAGAAAGCTCTGATGATGAGGGGACTCATCCCAGAGTGCTGTGCGGTCTACAGGATACAAGATGGGTAAGTGTCGCTGACACAGCGATCAGACGAGAAATCAGTTTTTAATGGTTTATGCAGTTATTTCCTCCCCTGAGAAGTCGCTCTCCACTGTTGCTGAGCACCTTAATGAGCATGCTATAGAACAGCATAACGCCATCTTCATTTCACATATATGTGCAGTAAAATCAGGTGCTGTGGTTCACCAACCAGGTCCTCCTGTTGAGTGGGTTTGTAGTCTACATGGGTTACACTGCTAGTTAGCTTGTTAGCTGTGCTAAGGGAGTCCTGGATGAAGTCATGATTATGTCATCACCACATGGTGTTACGCCCAGCCTCTCACCTGCTCTATTTTGTCTTCTGGACTGCAGGTTAGATAATGATGATGATGGCGAATAACTGTGATTTATTGCGTTAGTTTCCTGTCACCCCACGGCTGCTACGGTTGGCTAATCGGGATGACGAGTCCAGCTTCAGCTCAGACATCTTGTTGGAAACTGCGGTGAGATTTGGCAGTATGGCGCTGACGTGGTGGCTTTTTTCACCCAGATGTGTGTGAGACAGGGCGGCACCTCCGGGTCGTGGAGGTCTGGATTTTGAGTACTGCTTCTTTTCAAACAGCGCCTCACTGTGGACATCAAGGTACACTTCACAGCATTACAATTCTCACCGACTGTAAGAAGTCACCAACGGTTACTCCAGTCTAAATATCTGGAAAAATAGAGTCTAGTCATTCCTGGAAAAGCCAGTTAGATGGCTTGGCCAGAACTAGCTGAGTTCACATTAGCTTCCTCTCTAGTTCCTGGTGCGGCTGATGCAACCAGAGCCGGCCGTGGCTCGTAGAACTGCTCGATCTGTCCTTCTTTCCTATCGCAGTAGGATGCAGGTTTTTATCCTGGGTGTGGTGGTTTAACCTGTTCCTCATTGTGCCAGGGAGAAGAAACCTATCGGCTGGGACACGGACATCTCGTGGCTGACGGGGGAGGAGCTCCACGTTGAAGTGCTGGAGAACGTGCCTCTGACCACACACAACTTTGTGAGTAGCAGTCAAGTGAAGCGTCGCGCATCCCTCTGTCCCGGCCGCCCCTAAATGTCTGCCCGTGTTTTCTTGGCAGGTGAGGAAGACCTTCTTCACACTGGCCTTCTGTGACTTCTGCAGGAAGCTGCTGTTCCAGGGCTTCCGCTGCCAGACGTGTGGCTACAAGTTCCATCAGCGCTGCAGCACCGAGGTTCCGCTGATGTGTGTCAACTATGACCAGCTAGAGTAAGGAGTGCTCCGAGCACGTCACACTGTGAGGGTGTTCCCATGAGAACCGCTGCTCCGTGCTACGGTTGTGTGTGACAAACACGGCAGATCAGCAGGTTCTGGAATACTCACACCAGCCCATCTGACACCGACCCGGCCAGCATGGCCACGCGGACCCCACGATGGCTGTAGCCAGGGCTGTCTCACCGGTCCATGTGGCTTTGTCTGCGAGTCCCATGTTGGCCACATCTGTGTCTGCCCACATGGGCTTTACCTGTGGTGCGGGGGAGCCCCACATGGGTGAGCAGGTTTCAGCAGCACTGACGCCACAGGCAAAAGCATCAGGAAAAGTCACAAATTTGTGAGGAAAAAAAATGAAAAATTTGAGGAAAAAAGTCAGAAATTAATGAGAGAAAGTCACAAATGTATGAGAATAAAGTTGAAAATTTATGAGGAAAAAAAGCCCAAAAATTTATAAGATTTTTGAAAATTTAGGAGAAAAAAAGTCACAAATTTATGAGGAAAAAATGTAAAGGGGCAGTTCATTTTCTTGAGTCCACTGACCGCTGTTCACGTGCACATCCATTCAAACGGCACAGTCTGTGGGAATCAATCAGGAAAACACCCTTAAACCTCCAGGACCGAAAAGCCCGAAGTATGGACGCACTCAGGACATGCTGTGGAACGAAAATGGGAAGGGCTTTGTGCAGAAACAGTGCAAGAATAAATAAGTCTAAATACAACTAAAACTGGAGGTTGAAAAGGGGAAAAGCTAAGTGTTGTGTTGGAGTTTGGACCCTTATTTGTGTAACACGGGTGGTGGCTCCGCCTTTCTGGTTCCGTCACCGCCCAGGGTATAAGAGAGCAGTGAGCGGGAGGGGCGGTCTCTTGGCCTCCTCTCTGCCTGGCGGTACGCTGGTGTACTGTGGAGCGTCTGATAATAAACGTGTTCAGTTCAACACTGGGCTGTGGGTCCATTGAAACACTGTTCCAGAGACGGAGATTGTTCAGCAAGACCGGAGCGTCGCGGCACGTGTGGCCGCTTGCTTCGCGTCACCAGGGGATGCCACAGATCCGAGCGAGGGGGTCCATGGCACAAAGAGGGCTCTCGCGCCCTCACGGGTGTTCATACTGTGTCTCTGAGCACCAACGGTCACGCGTACTGCATGATGGAGTTGGACGGGATGGAAGTGTTGTTGTGGACTGACGTGGGAGTGTTGGGCTCCGGGCCAGGCTGGACGACTGTGAGGTGTTTTTCCCCGCACGTCAGAATTGAGAGGGACCCGGCGTCGCTTTGTGGTTGTGGAGGACGGCTGGCCACAGTCGGAACGTTGGAACCGATGGCTTGGCGCCAGTCAGCCAAGACGTGGGGCTGTCCAATCCTGAGAGTGGTAGACGGCGCAGTGTGGGATGAGGAGCTGCCTGGCACCCCGGAGAGTGAGCAAGACCAACCCCACCCAGGGCCGTCGCAGGAGGGTTCCTGTGTCAGAGCCCAAGTAGCCCTGGACGAGGGAACTGGGCGGCACAGCGGGACGCCTGTGACAGCAGGTGGCACCAAGTGGTTGGCTCCATCTGTTCCTGGATTTCAGCTGGAAGGTACTGGTGAACAAGGAGTCGCGACGGCGGCAGCGGAGTTAAAAGCGGTCGGGGCAGGACCAGCTGGCACGGTAAAACGACGTGCCAAACAGAAACACTGTAAGCCGAGTAGGGCTTCTCTGGGGGTCATGGATGTGGTCCCAGCCCGGGAGGAGGCAAGGTCGCGGAGGATTCAGGCCAAGCGTTGGACGGAAGAGCACCGGGGCGGCTGCAGGTGGTGGCCGTACGGGAGGATGCCCATCCCCGGCTGTCACATGGCTCATGGAGGCATCCCAGTGAGCTGCGGCGTGCCCGGAGGAGATTGGTGGGCTTGGGCCTGAACAAGGGACGTCCCCGGTGGTGGTGGAGAGGAGGCGTACTGGAGTCGGATCAGCCAGCGGCGACCCGGGGGGGTGATTTTTTTTTTTTTTTCCCCTGGGGCGGACTGATGGTTGGACAGTTCGTTTGAAAAAAAAAAAAGAAGAGGGGGCCATGGTTCTTATTGTTTGATTCATTTGTGATGTTCTAACGTGAATAATTCTTAAATCTACTGGTTGTCTATGTTTATGGGGATTAATTTAATGTGATGTTTAGGCGAAGACACAGCGGTATTTTGTGTTAAATTGTTTATTGTGGAATATAAGCAGCAGAATAATCCGCTTCACCGTGTGGGGTGAGATGGCAGTCATCTCCCCTACTGTAGTCCGTTTGGCATGACTGTGTTAGGCCACTTATATTATCTCTTCAGGTGCGTTCACACCAAACACGAACGGGTGGCGTGAATCCATACAAAGTGAATGGGAAGACGCGCAGTCGGGCATTCGCGTCCCAGGCAAGCTAGCTTGCTAGCTGCTAGTGTTGGGAGTCTGTCGTCACCGGAGTGAAGGTTTCACCACTGCAGAGTTAACTAGTTTGAAAATTTGACTCACGCACCTGGAGACTCAGGAGGACCGGGACTCCTTCAGCTGAATCGGCATGTCGTTATTTACCCACGGTTTCCTGTCACAGACAAGCTGGCAACGTAAACACCGCTCATCTTGTGAACTTTTGGAGGCTTGAGACGACATTTTCAGGTGAGCCCCCAGCTGGATAATGTAAACATAAGCATGACGTTCATCCATCCATCCATCCATCCATCCATCTTCTACCGCTTTTCCGGAGGTCCGGGTCGCGGAGGCAGCAGTTCAACCAGAGAAGCCCAGACTTCCCTCTCCCCAGCCACCTGCTCCAGCTCTTCAGAGGGGACACCAAGGCGTTCCCAGACCAGCTGGGAGACATAATCTCTCCACCGAGTCCTGGGTCTGCCCCGGGGTCTCCTCCCAGTGGGATGTGCCTGAAACACCTCAAGTGGGAGGTGTCCAGGAGGCATCCTAATCAGATGCCCATACCACCTCAACTGACTCCTTTCAATGTGGAGGAGCAGCAGTTCTACTCTGAGCCTCTCCCGGATGACTGAGCTCCTCACCCTATTTCTGAGGGTGAGTCCAGCAATCCTACGGAGAAAGCTCATTTCAGCCGCTTGTATCCGCGATCTCGTTCTTTCGGTCATTACCCAAAGCTCATGACCATAGATGAGAGTAGGAACGTAGATTGACTGGTAAATCGACAGCTTTGCCTTAGGACTAAGCTCCCTCTTCACCACAACAGACCAGTACAATGTCCGCATCACTGCAGATGCTGCTCCAATCCGTCTGTCGATCTCTCACTCCATTCTCCCCTCACTCGTGAACAAGACCCCAAGATACTTAAACTCCTCCACTTGGGGCAGGAGCCTGTCCCCAACCCGGAGAGGACAATCCACCTTTTTCTGGTTGAGGACCATGGACTCAGACTTGGAGGTGCTGATTCTCATCCCAGCCACTTCACACTCAGCGGTAAACCGTCCCAGCAAGAGCTGTAGGTCATTGCTGGATGAAGCCAACAGGACAACATCATCTGCAAACAACAGAGATGAGATCCTTTGGTCACCGAGAATGACACCCTCCATTCCCTGGCTGCGCCTAGAAATCCTGTCCATAAAAATTATGAACAGGATCGGTGACAAAGAGCAGCCCTGGCGGAGTCCAACTCTCACTGGGAATGACTCCGACCGAGTGTTGGCAATACGAACCAAACTCTCACAACGGTCGTACAGAGACTGAATAGCTCGTCCGACCAACGGCCGGACTCTCCTCTCCAGTACCTTGGCATAGACCTTCCCAGGGAGGCTGAGGAGTTATTAAGTCATGTTAAGCATGACGTTATTTTGGGGATTTCTCCAGCAGGTTGAACACAGCTGCAGAAGTTTTAAAGGCAACTTCGCTTGTCTGCGTCTCATGTCTGTTTGCATGTTTACATTGAGTTATAATGTAATTGTGCCCCGCGAAAAATTTGCTCGTTCACATTTGGTGTGAACGCACCTTTAGGGAGTGTTTCGGGTTCCAAATTGGGGTGGGGTTGAATTGTGTGTGTGTGGCCTTATGGCTTCTTGTGTGTGTGGGGGGGAAGGATAATGTGTTGGAGTTTGGACTCTTATTTGTGTGGCACAGGTGGTGGCCCGACCTTTCCAGTTCCGCCACCACCCAGGGTGTAAGAGAGCAGTGAGTGGGAGGGGCGGTCTCTTGGCCTCCTCTCTGCCTGGCGGTACGCTGATGTACTGTGGAGCGTCTGATAATAAACGTGAGTTCAGTCCAGCACCTGGCCTCGTCCTTGGTTCCCGTTACCGACGTAGCACTAAGCACCCAAAGAGTCGATAAATACAACATAAAGAAAAATAAACATGTAAAAAGAATACAGTCACTGAAAGGTTAAATAGAGCTGGTACTCAGGTGAACAGTAGTATTGCACATGAACAGCGACATGCTGCTAAAGAACTGGAACGCAGCCCCCAAATGGTCTACAAACGAGAGACTACTCTGGTGTTCATCAGTTTAATGGAAGAAGAAACAAAGGACCTTTTTATGAGAAGTCAAATTTACAAAAAAAAATAGCAAATTTATGAGGAAAAAGTCACAAATTTACCGAAAAAGTCAAATTTATGAGAAAAAAATGTGGAAAATTTACAAAAAAAATTGTAACAAATTTGAGAAAAAAGTCACAAATTTATGACAAAAATGAGAAAATTTATGAGGAAAAAGTAAAAAAATCCACAAAAAATAAATTTATGAGGAAATAAATTGAAAATGGATAAACAGGCAAAGTCCATGTGGGCAAACACAGATGGGGCCAACATGGAACCCACGGACAAACCCACATGGACCTATAAGACAGCCCAGTTTAACCTCTGCTGGGGCCCACATGGACATGCTGGCTGGGGAGTCCCTTAAATCACCCATTTTCCCCGTTCCAATGCTGCGGTTGAACATCTGCATCAGAAAACTCAGTCGTCCTCCTCGGCAGTTGCCCCGATTCTCCACAAACTCACACGATCCTGCATGCAGGTGAGCAGCCTGCGGCTCCGGGGCCACGTGCGGCTCTTTTGCTCATAGACTGTGGCTCCCTGAGGCCTTGAGGAAAAAAAATCACAAATTTCCAAGGAAAGAAGCAATAACTTCTCTAGGAAAAAAAAGTTCCACGTTCATGGGAAAAAAAAAAATATCTGAAAATGAGAGAACCTGAAAATTTATGCAAAGCAAATCTATTTCACAGTCAGGGGGAAATGTTGCAGTTTCCTGAGGAAGACAAACCCAGAAGTTTGCAAGAAAAAGTCACAAAGAAATCACAAAAAAAAGGAGTTTTATGAGAAACATGTAATATATTTATGTAAGAAATGCTGCAGTTTTACCCATGAAAGGTAATAAAGTTACAAAGAAAAATATAATTTTTATGAGATGAGAGTAGCTAAAAATTTATGAAAAATTTGGGGAAAATGTTGCAGTTTCATGAGGACCCCCCCACACACACACACACGCACAGACAAATTGGGAAGAAAAAGTCACAAATTTAGCAGAAAAAGCTGCAGTGTTAATAGAAAACTGCTTCAAATTTATGTGGGAAAGGTAGCACTGTTAAATGAAAAAGGCAACAGTCATCTTCTACCATGTTTCCAGAGGTCCAGGTCACAGAGGTAGCAGCGGTAGAAGATGGATGGATGGAGGTAACAATCAGATAAGATTATGCCAAAAATATAAAAATTTATGAAAAAAGCTTATAATTTTATTGGTAAAAATGTCGCAAATTTAAATGAAAAGGTTTTCAATTTTACTCCATAAAGGTTTTAAATTTGCAAAGAAAAATATGCCAAATTTAGGAGAAAAAAAAAGCAAAACACATTTATGCCAAAAATGTTAATCCTTTTAACGAGGAAAACACCCACACAATTTTGCAAAGAAAACTTTTTGCAAATAATCCAAAATGTACCTCTCATCTGGCTTTTCGGCTCCCATCGCACTGAATATGTCTTTAAATTTGGCCTGACGCGCTGAAACAAAACGAGGATAAACCTGTGGACACAGACAACTCCACACCGGAGTGGTGGTGTTGACGTGCAGAAAAATTCATTGGTAGCTGAACTGTACGGTGGCCCTGAGAGCTCGACTGTGCTGCAAGTTAAAGCAGCTACAGAGCGACAAAAGCAAACTCAAAGCATCTGCATCAAAAGGGTGACACACAGGTGCTGCACATACTCACAGCAACTACAAAACCAGCGGTGAGGAGGACACAATAAAGTGACGGACCAGATCAGGAAGTGACTTGGGACACGCTGTAAAAAAAAAAAAAAAAAGATGCTTTCTTCAAACAGTTATTTACAAGTAAGAGGACATGTGACTCATGCCATCTGAACCTGTTGCTGAAAACATTTCCCTTCCATCTTTTCAGCCACACCACCGGGAATTCACCTCCTCATAACCCTGTAACCTTGTAAAGAAAGTTAGCCCAGCTAGTTTAGCACTGCAGCTAACATGTTTATGTCTCGCATTCAAAATGTCACCTCATGGACTCTGATCAGCTCTGATTTAGCCCATGCAGACACACTGAAGGAGATTACCAAAACACAGAATGAACAGTATGGAACGTTTCATACACGTTCTGTACACAACATTCATACATGTTCCGTACAGAGCGGTCCTACTAGCTAGCGAGCTCAAGTGTTTTAAGAACGTGTACATGTAACGTTACTTACGGAACATTCCATATGTCGCGTTTTGCGTGCTAGCATTCTGTCTGTGTTCTGTACATGTTCTTAGGTCGTGCCAGGGTGGCAAACCTGCTCTCGACCTGTGTGGGGTGTTTGATGTCTCTTTTACGACTCTTTTTAAAATTGGTTCCTGTGTGGCTCTTTTTAAAAATTACGGGCCTAAATTTTTCTTGGCGTCGTGGCTCAGTTTATGGCATTGTGGGTTCACCACGCAGAAATACCAGCAGAAACCCTGGTATATGTACAGAACATGTCAAGTGCGGACTGTGGCTAATGACTAAGAAACATTAATGTAGAACTGACAGCAGGCAGGACACGTATGGAACATATTTGGTATGGAATGTGTATGGAATGTTCTATAATGGTTCGTGTTTTAGTAGGCACCCACAGTGAAACCGTTATCGGACTTGTTTTAGTATATTTTGTGTGTGCAGCATCCCTTTGCTTTTGCTGTTGGTGTTACTCTTAGCGGTTGTTGTCGTTAGCCTAGTTAGCTTCTTATTAAGTAAAATCAGAGTCTTTACCATAATAACTATTAGTAACTTGTTCCCCAAGTTCATGTGAGTCATTGCAGTGTTGTTAGCAGTGAGTCAAAGTTTAATAAGAGACTCAATAACACAGTAGCAACCAGAAGCTAACTAGGCTAATAACAACAGCTGTGCTATGCTAACTGGGCTAACACTGATTTGGCACAGTAGGATAACAAAAATGATCAAAATGTGAAACACAACTTTATAAACAAAAAACGATCTGACAATACAGTTTCCAATATGTACGATAAGTAAAGTGATAAAACTGATTCATCGAGGAGAAGGTAGTAAGTAGCGGGCAAACGAGTCCTGGGGAGATGTGAAAGCAGAAGTAAATCACACCACATTGTGCAAGAGCTCCAAAAAGTTATTGTTTAAAACAACATCTTACATCTTTAAAACATCTGCTGTGGCAGCACAGCAAGAAAGTCATGTGATTGATTCCACCCTCTACCATCATGGGTTCCATCCCACCCATGACCACCCGTGACCCTTCTGTGTGGAGTTTGCATGTTCTCCCCACGTCTGCGTGGGTTTACTCTGGGTACTCCAGTTTCCTCCCACAGTTCAAAAACATGCAGGTTAGGTTAATTGGAGACTAAGGTGGCCCTAGGTGTGAATGGTGACGTGATGGGCACTGCACTGTGGCCGCCTCATCCATCCAGGTGGGTGCCCTGCAATTTCCCCACTGTGGGACTAATGAAAGATAATTATTATTATGGTCACGTTTTATAGTGTGTCTGAAGTCACTTCCTGATCTGGTCCATCACTTTATTGTGCTCTCCTCATGGCGGGTTTAGCAGCGTGTGTGTACATTTTGATGCAGGTGCTTTGGTTTTGTCCATTTGCAGTTGCTTACTTAATTTGCAGCACATTTGAGCTCTCGGGGCCACCGGTCCGTGCATTACTGCAGCTAATGTCCATCATGTGTCTTCTGCAGCCTGTTGCTCGTGTCCAAATTCTTTGAGCATCACCCATTCACCCAGGAGGAGGTGTCATCAGAGGGGACCACGCCTGTGTCTGAAGCCTGTCCATCACTCCCCCCATCCGACTCCACCGGGTGAGTTATCAGGCCGTCTTAAAGAGGTCTGGCCCAGCGCTAAATGTCTAATGCACGTGTCATCTCCACAGGTCTATATGTCACCCTGCCGTGTCCCCGTCCAAGTCTATCCCCATCCCGCCCAGCTTCCGGCCTAACGAGGAGGACCACCGCAACCAGTTTGGCCAGCGGGATCGATCGTCCTCTGCACCCAACGTTCACATCAACACCATCGAGCCGGTCAACATCGATGTGAGTCTGCCGGGTCCGGATGAGGACTTAGCGGCGGCGTTACCGTGGACACGTTTATAGATCACATGTCCATGCATGACTCTGAATGATGTTGGCTTGTTTCTGTCTTTGTTTCAGGACTTGATTCGAGATCAAGGCTTACAGAGGTCAGAGGGAGGTAAGGATCAACGTGAAACGCTCAAACTTCCTCCTCCCCACCATCCCGTGTGTGTGTGTGTGTGTGTGGTTCAGACCCAAGAAGCTAAGTTTGGCAGGTTGTGGCATTCAACACGAGTTGGCTAACTAATTGGTTCCAAAAAACACGCCAATGGAAAAAGGGTCGTCTCACCAAAGCTCCATTAGCGTCAGCTCAGAGTCCGCGTCCTGTCTGGTTGTTGTAGTTGGTCGTCTGCTCTTCCTCAACAGCGTCCTGGATACCCGATGATGTCGCCAATATGTCAGCGAGCATGTTTGCCGCCTTCACAGGTACGGACTGGTGGTCGCTGATGGAGCAGGGGTTTGCCTCCCATCAGGAACTCCTGGCTGGCGTAGTGTGAACTGAGCTTTAGTGAGTCAGGACTTTCTGTCTCCAGGGAGAGGCTGGGGGTCAGCAGCCTCTACTGAGGATGGAACCAGCCTGGCCAGAAGCATCAGCATGAAGAACAGAGCAGGTTGAAGCCTTCAAATGGAGGTGAAGCAGCCAGGGTCGAGGCCTGAACTGGCCTGTCAGCATTAGTAACACACAGGCTTTTTTCTTGCTAATGTGCAGCTGTTTTCCGGCAAATTTTCAACTTTTTTCTTAAAAATTTGTGATTTTTCTCTTCACTTTCAGCTTTTTTCTTGTAACAGTATATTTTTCCTCACAAATCTATGCCGTCTTTTCACTGAAAGTTCAGAATTTTTTTTTGTCGGGGTGTGATGGAGCCGCTGGCTGTGGGCAGCAGAGCCGCAGGTTGCAGACCCCCGTCCCAGGCCACGGATGCCGACCTTAACCACATCCTCAATAGGAGATCTGCGCACTTGGGGTGATTTCATCAGGTTGGAGTGAGCTGTTCTGGTTTGTTTTTTAACTCAGAAGTGTTTGAAGCTGCAGCATCGATGAGGGGAATGAGCATCGATGAGACGTTCTACACTGATGGGACCAGATCCCCGTCTCTAGGTCCAACCACATTCATTTGTTTTGTAAAGATAGAATATAAGATAAGATAAGATAAGCCTTTATTAGTCCCACAATGGGGAAATTCCAGGATTGCAACAGCATAGGGATAGCAACACTCAGAGCAACAATCAGAAGGCAAGAAAAAACAACATCTAGTAAACATATGTCCATATTACTATAAATGTATATATATAGACACACAGTGCAGAGCATTATGGCTGGTGGATGTGCAGCAGAAAGTCTAAGCTCTCTCTCCGCGGATGCAGCGGGCCAGCTGGAAGTCTTTGGGCATGATGGTGACCCCCTTAGCGAAGAAGAGACCACCAAGTGGGTCTCGCTGGTCTCCTGCAGAGCCATGACGGTGAAGCTCAGGAAACGAAGGACGGTCTTGAAGTCCTGAGCGATCTCCCTCACCAGGCGCTGGACGGGCAGCTTACGGATGAGCAGCTCCGTGGATTTCTGGCAGCGACGGATCTCTCTCAGAGCCACGGGCCTGTGACGGCGAGGCCTCTTCACTCTGCCGGTGGCCAGAGCGCCTCTCCGAGCAGCCCTGTGGCTAGCTGTCTCCTGGGGGGCTTCTTCCTCCAGTAGATTTTACGGGCGGTCTGCTTGGTTCTTGCCATCGCTCTTTATTATTCTGTCTTATATTTCTTTCACGCCGCCTAAACTCCAGCCCGGCACCCGCTTCGTTTTCGCTACAGCTCCCGGTATGTCGAGTTTCCCATTAGCACCGGGCGGTGGCCAAGTGCTAGCTAGCACTAGCTCCTCCCCGCTGTAACGTCTCCCGCTGCAAACCGTGGCTCCGTCCGCCGACCCGGGAGACCCCCGGGGCGATCCGTGCGTCCGTGATATATATACAGAGTGAAAGGTGTAGAAAGAAGAAGGAAGATAAAAAAAAAAGGCTGTTGCAACAGGCAGCCGACTTGTGTGGCGCCGCCGGTCCGGCGGAACCGGAACCGCCGGAATATAGTTGCTGATGGACAAGGAAAAAAGCTGCTCACTGATGAAGAAAAAGTTTTGGATTTATATGGAAAAAGATGAAGTTTTGTGAGGGAGAAATCAGATAATAAAATGGAGGATCAGAAGTTCAGCTCATGTCAGGGGGGCGGTGTAGGAGGAAGGCAGACAGGACTGTGTTGTGTTCAGTAACTGTCAGCTCTGGAGCGCTGGTCCTCCCCTAAACCAGTTCGTACTCAGAACTTCACTTTCAGACTTGGATGTGTTGGACGGCCCCGGCTTCTTAACGACCACAGCTCTGTCCGTGCTGCCAGTGTGCGTGTGACTGACAGCTCTGTTGCAGCCGTGGTTCGAGGTTGGTCAGGTGGACGGGGGCGGGGTGAGTAGCAGTGATGGTCAGTCTGTCTCTCTTTGCCCCCTGCAGCCCCCCAACCCACCCCGCCCGCGGCTCGAGGAAGCACTGAGCACGGACCTCAAGCCCCTTCCTATGCTCCCACCCCAATGACAGTGTTTGATTTTGAGAGCGAGCCCGTGTTCCGAGGTAGTCGGGCCCTCTGTGTGTTCCTGTGTCTGCACCTGCCCCGACGTGCGCGCGCACACACACACACACACACACACACACACACACACACACGCACCATTCCGTGGTCAGTGCGTTAGAACACAAGTGCTCCTCTGGTTCAGGTCATACCTAGAAATGCTGAAAGTGCTGAAATTTAGCCTCTGAAGCAGGGCTCTGCAACCTGCTTCTCTGGGGCCACATGTGGCTCTTTGCCCACAGATGGTGGCCCTCTGAGGCCCTGAGGAGACAAAAGTCCGCATTTCCAAGAAAAGAAGCAATAAATTTACAAGAAAAAAGGCTGCAGATTCATGAGAAAAATATCCTAAAAAGCCAAAAATGAGACAATCTGAAAACTTGTGGAAAAAAAAAAAAATCTTAAAAATTTATCAGTTTTGTACGGAAAACAGCCACAAATTCACATTTCTGGAAAAGAAATCATAAATGGAAAAATGAGTTTTATGAGAAAACCGTAATAAAGCTGCAGTATGTCAGAAAGGCTGCAGGTTTGTCCATGAAAGCTAATAAATTTACAAAGAAAAATACATTTATGAGAATCGCTCAAAATTTATGAAAAAACGTTTTCAAAATTTAAGGAAAATGTTGCAGTTTTATGAGGGGGGAAGAAACTTGCAAATTGGCAGGAAAAAAGTCACAAATTTACCTGAAAAAAGCCACAATTTTATTAGAAAATGGTTGCAAATTGAATCAGATAAGAGATTTACGAGAAAAGCAGGAGATTATGTTAAAAATATCAAACTTTATGAAAAAATGTGTAACTATCTGGGAAAATATCAGAAATTTACATGGAAAAAAGATAAAGGTTTAATGAGGAAAACGCCCACATATGAGGGGGGGCTGAAAAGTTCATAGGCTGACCGTGATGCAGTGGTCAGGTTTGACCACATGTGGTTAATTTTTCAGGTCTCCCCGTTGGTCCAAACACTTCTTCCATCGGTGTTGCAGCGCTTGGATCCCTGCGGCACAGAAGCTCTCTTCTTGATCCTCAAACACATACTGTAACTCCTTCTTAGTCAGCCTGTGAACTTTTCAGCCCCCCTTCCCTAATTTTGCAAGAAAAACTTTTTACAAAAAATAAAAAATATGCCAGAAAAAGTGGCAGTTTTGTGAGAAAAAGGTGACAGTTAGAATTTAAAGAGGCTGCAAACTTAGAAGAGAAAACGCTTCATCCTGATGTCAGGCTGATACACAAATCACTTACAGCAGCTTTTTGTGCGGTACAGGTGGTCAAGCCCTGCTCTGAAGTCGAATTTGAATGAATCTTTATTTCGGATAGATTAAAAGTAAAGATTAAAAGAAAAGAACAGAATAATATAACAAAGGGGGAAAAAATCCAACAAGGTCAAATTAAACAAGAACTCCTCTGATTATACAGTTCAACATAAGTTATCCGAAATGGGTGATGGCTGAAGCCGCAGCTTATATTGCCCACCCATATTCCTTCCAAGAATTCAAAAGAAAAACAAACAAGAGCGATTACAATTCAGAACAAAACCAAGACAAAACGTGACAAAAATCTAAGCTACAACACAACACAGGCTGGATATGACAATCCTTATGTGATTTTACATGTCATCTTGTATATATGTTTGGAGTATTTCTTCCTTTAGTTTTAGTTTAAATTGTCCAAGCGTTGTACATGATTTTAATTCAGGTCCAAAATCGTTCCATAATCTGACTCCTTGCACTGAGACACAGTGTTGCTTGGTGGCAGTTCTCACTGAAGGTTTTTGAAATATACATGTTCCTCTGAAATGATATTGTTTCTCCCTTATTTGGAACAACTTTTGGATATTTGCGGGCAGTGATAGATTCTTCACTTTAAACATTATTACTGCAGTTTTAAAGTCAACCAGATCTTTCAACTTGAGAGCTTTTAATTTAAGAAAAAGTGGGTTTGTTGGTTCCCTGTAAGCAGCATTGTTTATTATTCTAATAGCTCTCTTCTGAAGCATAAAGACTGGATATATGTTTGTTTTATATGTATTTCCCCATACTTCAGTACAATATGTCATGTATGGGAGTATTAATGAATGATACAAAATACAGCTGTGGACAAAATTGTTGGCACCCCTCTGTTAATGAAAGAAAAACCCACAATGGTCACAGAAATAACTTGAATCTGACAAAAGTGGTAATAAATAAAAATTCTATGAAAATTAACCAATGAAAATCAGACAATGCTTTTGAATTGTGGTTCAACAGAATTATTTTAAAAAACAAACTCATGAAACAGGCCTGGACAAAAATGATGGCACCCCTAGAAAAGATTGAAAATAATGTGACCATAGGGACATGTTCAACCAAGATGTGTCCTCTAATTAACATCACAGGTGTCTACAAACTTGTAATCAGTCAGTCGGCCTATTTAAAGGGTGACAAGTAGTCACTGTGCTGTTTGGTGACATGGTGTGTACCACACTAAACATGGACCAGAGGAAGCAAAGGAGAGAGTTGTCTCAGGAGATTAGAAAGAAAATTATAGACAAGCATGTTAAAGGTAAAGGCTATAAGGCCATCTCCAAGCAGCTTGATGTTCCTGTGACTACAGTTGCACATATTATTCAGAAATTTAAGATCCACGGGACTGTAGCCAACCTCCCTGGACGTGGCCACAGGAGGAGACGGATAATACGAATGGTAACAAAAGAGCCCAGAACAACCTCTAAACACATTCACGGTGAACTCCAAGGTCAAGGTACATCAGTGTCAGATCGCACCATCCGTCGTTGTTTGAGCCAAAGTGGACTTCATGGGAGACGACCAAGGAGGACACCACTGTTGAAAACAAATCCGAAAAAAGCCAGACTGGAATTTGCCAAACTGCAAGTTGACAAGCCACAAAGCTTCTGGGAGAATGTCCTATGGACAGACGAGACAAAACTGCAACTTTTTGCCAAGGCACATCAGCTCTATGTTCACAGACGCAAAAATGAAGCATACCAAGAAAAGAACACTGTCCCTACTGTGAAACATGGAGGAGGTTCTGTTATGTTCTGGGGCTGCTTTGCTGCATCTGGCACAGGGTGTCTTGAATCTGTGCAGGGTACAATGAAACCTCAAGACTATCAAGATATTCTAGAGAGAAATGTGCTGCCCAGTGTCAGACAGCTTGGCCTCAGTCGCAGGTCATGGGTCTTGCAACAGGATAATGACCCAAAACACACAGCTAAAAACACCCAAGAATGGCTAAGAGTAAAACACTGGACTATTCTAAAGTGGCCTTCTATGAGCCCTGATCTAAATCCTATTGAACATCTGTGGAAGGAGCTGAAACATGCCGTCTGGAGAAGGAACCCTTCAAACCTGAGACAACTGGAGCAGTTTGCTCATGAGGAGTGGGCCAAAATACCTGCTGAGAGGTGCAGAAGTCTCATTGACAGTTACAGAAATCGTTTGATTGCAGTGACTGCCTCAAAAGGTTGTGCAACAAAATATTAAGTTAAGGGTACCATCATTTTTGTCCAGGCCTGTTTCATGAGTTTGTTTTTTAAAATAATTCTGTTGAGCCACAATTCAAAAGCATTGTCTGATTTTCATTGGTTAATTTTCATAGAATTTTTATTTATTACCACTTTTGTCAGATTCAAGTTATTTCTGTGACCATTGTGGGTTTTTCTTTCATTAACAGAGGGGTACCAACAATTTTGTCCACGGCTGTATATAGTGTGGGTTGATTCAGCAAATATTTCACTCTGTGTAGTATTGTGATTGATTTGGATATTTTACCTTTAACATAATTAATATGTGACTTCCAACACAGTTTATTATCAATTATTACTCCAAGAAATTTAGTTTCGGATACCCTTTCAATCTCTACACCATTTACACTGAGTTTAGATAGAGTTGTTGTGATGGTTGTTAAAAACTATAAATTTTGTCTTACTTAAATTGAGCGTTAATTTGTTTGAATCAAACCACAGTTTAAGCTTTCCTAATTCCTTTCCGAATGTATCCAAAAGTTGTTCCAAATTGCTTCCACTGCATAATAGTGTCATCTGCAAACAATATTAAATCCATTTTTTCCGAAACTTTATATATGTCATTTACTGTAGCTATGACATCACAGGTGCACACTGTGTTCCTATGATGTCACATGACCATATAAAGAGTTCTGAACAACTCATTTGAGCAACTCCTTCTATGATGACATACAGACATCATGGGCACCCTATGAGGTCATAACATTTTTTTACAGGCATGCAGGAATGCTTGCTTATACTTGGTTTCTACGGGTATGCACTAGTGCTGTAAGAATGCACCATTTCTACCCACCCGTTGGCAGGGGGCTGTGCCTCTCCTCCCAATCCTCATGGCTTTGCTGAATCAAGTCCAGCAAAAGCTTAATCTTCATTTGTTTATTCATATAATGCTGGATGTGGACCAGTCTGAAGGCTGCTGCAGCGGTCAGGCACCATGCTGACCAGGCTGCCGCTGCTGGAATGTCCCTCACTGCTGCAGCTGCTTTTTGCCTCCAGTCAGTCACAGTTTAGTTTCATAGGTTCCCACTACCTCGCAAACTTGTGCAGCTTTTCTCACACTTTGACTCACAGAAACTACGTTGAGGAGAAGGAAAATTGTGAACACCCGCAAATGTTTGGGGACATTTTAGAAACTCCCTCATGAATGCTGTTCTCCAACTAGTTTCCAGCTGTTGCAGCCCAGAGAGATAGACTACACTTAGATTAAATTTATATGGAAAAAAGTTGCACATTTACTTGAGAATGTTGCAAATTAATGAGAAAAAGCTGCAAATTTACATTGGAGAAAAATACAAATTAAAGAAGAAAAAAGTTGCAAATTAAAGAGAAAAAAGTTGCAAATTTACATGAAAAAGTCTCAAAGAAAAAAGTTTAAAATTTATATGAAAAAAGTTGCAAATTTATGAGAAAAAGCTGCAAATTTACATGGAGAAAATTGCAAGTTAAAGAGAGAAAAGATTCAAATTTACGTGAAAAAAGTTGCAAATTTCTCACCCCCAAAATTTGTTTTCCATGTACCCCTAGCATTGGTGTTTAAAAGTCATGTTATTCAGTTCTGTAACATGACACAGAAAGGTTTATGATGATATTGGGGGACAATTCTCTGTTTATTCCAGGTTGGAGGGACATGCCCCCCCCCCTTGATTTACACCTATATATGCAAAAAAAAAAAAAAATCCAAATCACAGAATCACACACACACACAAGTTCCTGCCTGTCCTTTGGTTTGCTCTTCCTCTTCACGGTCTCTGTCCTCTCCAGGCTCCACCACAGGCCTGTCGGCCACTCCCCCCGCCTCTCTGCCGGGCTCTCTGACCAATGTCAAGGTCCCACAGAAGTCGCCATGCCAACAGAGAGAGCGCAAGTCATCCTCGTCGTCCGACGACCGCAATAAGATGGTAAGGTGGCCGCCGTGAAACTTGAGTGTCATGCTGCGGTTGTTGCTGTGCTCATGTTGATCCAGTGTGTTGTGGTACAGAAAACCCTTGGGCGACGGGACTCCAGCGATGACTGGGAGATCCCCGAGGGCCAGATCACTCTGGGCCAGAGGATAGGATCGGGGTCCTTTGGAACGGTCTTTAAGGGGAAGTGGCACGGTAAGATCCATGCTGGTGGACACACCTCAGAGTTTAAGTACTGCAGCACCATCTTCCTCGCATCAGCCTGTTGTATGGCCCCCATTCACCCCACCCTCCACCTTTGGCATGTCTAACATGTACGCTGCTGTGAAAAACTATTTGCCCCCCCACACACCTTTTCTGATTTTTTTCTATTTTTGCATATCTGTCACACGTTTTAATATTAGACGAAGATAACCAGAGTAAATACAAAATTAGATTTATTAAGTGGGGAAAAAGCTGCCCAAACTACCTGGCCCCATGTAGAAAAAGTAATTGCCCCTAAACCTAATAACTGGTTGTTCCACCTTTGGCAGCATCAACGATTGGAGGATTTGATCTTGAGGTCATGAATTGATGGCCAGATATTCTCCTTCAGGATTTTCTGATAGAGAGCAGAATTCATGGTTCCATCAGTTAATCATCCACATCCTGAAGCAGCAAAGCAGCCCCAGACCATGACATTACCACCACCATGTTTGACTCTTGGTATGACATGTTAGTTTTACTCCAGAAAAAGTTCATCTTTTGTCTCATCAGTCCAGAGATATTTTCCCAAAAGTCTTGAGGATCATAAAGATGTTTTGTTTTTTTTGTTTTTTTTCTGTTTGGGCAGCAGTGGTTTTGGCCTTGGAACACTCCCTTGAAAGGCCCCCCCGTCTCATTTTTTTATTATTGACTCATGGACCAGTGTCCAAAGTGAGGCCTGCACTTCTTTAGATGTTCTTCCGGGTTTTTGCTTCTCATCTGTTCTTGAATTTCTTCAGATCGCAGCATGATGTGTTGCTTTTTGAGATTGTCTAGCCTACTTCCCTTTGCCAGACAGGTTCTATACAAGATTCAGCAGGGCTTCTAGTGATCAGGCCTGGGTGTGGATAATGAAGCTGAATTCCAACTTTTCAAAAAATGTGGTTAATCACAGTTAATTCATGATGGAACAAGGGGGGACAATTACTTTTTCACATAGAACCAAGTAGGTCTGGACAGCTTTTTCCCTTAATAAATGTTAGGTGGTTTAATCCTTGACCGTGCAGAAAAAGCTGCATCTTGCTAGAATGTAAACTGTTGATGATAAAGACAGTTTTGGCAGAGCCCCGAGGAGTAGACGGGGGAAGATCCAGATTATGACTGTCCTGTGTTCCCTCTGCTCATAGGTGACGTGGCGGTGAAGATGCTGAACGTCACTGCTCCCACGCCACAGCAGCTTCAGGCTTTCAAAAACGAAGTGGGAGTCCTCAGGTAAGGCCTACCCTCTCCTCATCAGGGACATCTCTCCTCCTCTCAGGTTTGTATGGGCTTCGGCTGCTCGGTTGCTGAACCAGTTGTCTGTGCTCCAGGAAAACACGTCACGTCAACATCCTGCTCTTCATGGGATACACCACCAAGCCCCAGCTGGCCATTGTCACGCAGTGGTGCGAAGGCTCCAGTCTCTACCACCACCTGCACATCATCGAGACCAAATTTGAGATGATCAAGCTGATCGACATTGCCCGGCAGACCGCGCAGGGCATGGAGTGAGTTCCCCCTCGGGTGGCAGAAGCAGCTTGGTTTCACCTGCATGCATGTCACTCTAACGGTGTTTCTGTTTTCGTTTCCAGTTACCTGCATGCGAAGTCTATCATCCACAGAGACCTGAAGAGCAACAGTATCCTTTCACATCTTCTACACTCAAGATGAACTGGTTTATCTTGACTAATAAAGATAGATTTGCAGAAAAACATTCTAACCAGTAATCATGGCTGCTCCTCCAGACCACAGCTGAGGGGGTGGCCTCTCAGGTTGTGTGCATCATGGTCCTGTTGTCTCGACTCAGAAACTTAAGAAATTTTGATACATTGTCTTGGAGTGTAGTTAAAATGGCCGCCTATGATTGATAGTTAAATCAGCCAATTATGTTTGACGATTGTAGACGGAGGTGGGGTGACGAGGTCCTGTAGCCAGTCAACAGTGAGTCCTTTGTTTGCTAGAAACCAATAGAAAGTCAAGGAAACTGCATACTGGAAAGGGATTGGTTAGTTCCACATCACGAGACATGATCTCCCCACATACGGGTAGGAGGGAGTAAATATGTGGAATGACGTAAGAAACTTCTAAAACGTACTCCTTAAAGTTCTGATTATAAAACATTCTTAAAGACCAACTCCAGCGGCACTAAAACCACCTCAAAAACAAATGTGTGTTGCCCAGAATAGTATATTGTGGCTTTATCCACAAAAAACTTTTATTGCCTTACAACTGCTTGGAAAAAGATTTTACATCTTACACCTACTTAACCCTCATCCTACCAACATATTTTACATACAAATAGTACCAACTGGGGTCCGTTTGGACCCCACACAAAATTTAACTGTTAATTGGATTATTAAGCAATACCAAAGTATTTTTTTCACTTAAAATGTTTTATTTAGTTAAAGAGTTGTGCTTGAAACATGATCCAAAAATCCCGGAATGGGGCTAGTTTGTTGGTTGCCTGCCTTTCAGCACGAGTAGCCCGGTTGTAATGTGTTTTTCAACCAGTGTGCCCTGGTGCGTCCAGGTTTTTGTGGGAAATTATCTAATTTCACTTCTTAATTGGTACAAGAAATGCAAATACTTTGCCATTGTTGTGCATGTGTTCTGTAGGCCCTACAGAACACATGCATGCACATGCACATGCATAGATATTCATAGAATATCTATGAATATTCTAATTAGCTCCACCCATACTTCACTCACCAGTAGCGGATGCTGCAAGGCCAGCACTCCACTAACCTCTGACCTGAGAACACTGAAGACTGCTTCACTTAACAATGGCTAGTCAGAACATCAGAGTGATTCAGTCGTACATGTACACGCCACCGACCCCCGCCTTGCCCCAGCCGTTGTGCCATGCGCCCCCATTTACCCAACTCACCTCCCTCCTCTAGGGGGAGTGGGACAGTTTAATGTCTCTTCCTCCGTCCTCCCTAGCGGGGACTGAATAGAGCACCCAGGGGGTTTTGTGTCCCCCACAAAAACCCATTCACCGAACCGAGTCTAACGAATGCAAAACGGACAGGTGGCAGTCTTGGTGCTTTCATCCCCTGACAGCACACGTCTCTCTGGTTCGACCTTCCGACCATGTGCCTCCCATTCCTCCATGGGTGCCTCCAGGACCCTGCACATACAGGTGTGGCAGCCGGTGGATTCCGGTCTCCGAGCTGACCACGCCCCATGTGCACTACAGGGTTCTGAAATACAGTAGCCCCAGTAGTGGAAAACTGCGGGCGGCCACGGTTGGTTTCGCGTTGTGCCCGGGAAGGGACGCTGACTGTCAGCATGGTCGGTGGCAGGTAGACCATGATCCTCCGTCTGCGGAGCCACATTGGCTCCTCCCTCTTCCCCTGGGGGAGTGAACTGAGGTCTGTAGCCATGCCCAGTGTTTAACCTGATTGGTTATAACATTAACCAATCAGGCTAAGCAGGAATGCTTACATAGCTAGAAACACTCTGTCCAAAGTCACATATGGGTTGTTTTTTTTTGGGGGGGGGGGGTAGCTTAACTGGACATTCACAGCAGAAAAACACAGACTTGGGACTTGGGTCTGATTCTGCTCTTGATGTGTCTTGTAAGTCACAAAAAACATGTTACAGACATGTTAACAACAGAAAAGACTTGATTTTTGGCGAAGTGTAATGCCGCTGTCCGAAAAATCACGTTCACACAGCAAACAAACAGTGTTTGTACAGTAGCAGAGCTTGATCATCAGGATCATAAACACTCCGCTCAGAAGGAGCCCAGCCAGCCATTATTTTATTTAGGATATTTTCTCCCCTCGTCCCTCCATCTGCCACAAGCAATCTGATCTCACCAAAAGTAGTACAAATAATACGCTTTATGCCCTGCAAACATGCTGCCGACAATAAAAATACACTTAACCTTTAACAATTTATCTAATATTCAATAGGGGCACATACACACATGGACAAAATTGTTGGTACCCCTCTGTTAATGAAAGAAAAACCCACAATGGTCACAGAAATAACTTGAATCTGACAAAAGTGGTAATAAATAAAAATTCTATGAAAATTAACCAATAAAAATCAGACAGTGCTTTTGAATTGTGGCTCAACAGAATTATTTTAAAAAACAAACTCGTGAAACAGGCCTGGACAAAAATGATGGTACCCTTAACTTCATATTTTGTTGCACAACCTTTTGAGGCAATCGCTGCAATCAAACGATTTCTTTAGCTGTCAATGAGACTTCTGCACCTCTCAGCAGGTATTTTGGCCCACTCCTCATGAGCAAACTACTCCAGTTGTCTCAGGTTTGAAGGGTGCCTTCTCCAGACGGCATGTTTCAGCTCCTTCCACAGATGTTCAATAGCATTTAGATCAGGGCTCATAGAAGGCCACTTTAGAATAGTCCAATGTTTGGCTCTTAGCCATTCTTGGGTGTTTTTAGCTGTGTGTTTTGGGTCATTATCCTGTTGCAAGACCCATGACCTGCAACTGAGACCAAGCTGTCTGACACTGGTCAGCACATTTCTCTCTAGAATACCTTGATAGTCTTGAGATTTCATTGTACCCTGCACAGATTCAAGACACTCTGTGCCAGATGCAGCAAAGCAGCCCCAGAACATAACAGAACCTCCTCCATGTTTCACAGTAGGGACAGTGTTCTTTTCTTGCTATGCTTCGTTTTTGCATCTGTGAACATAGAGTTGATGTGCCTTGGCAAAAAGTTGCAGTTTTATCTTGTCTGTCCATAGGACATTCTGTTGTTCTGGGCTCTTTTGTTACCATTCGTATTATCCGTCTCCTTCTGCGGCCACGTCCAGGGAGGTTGGCTACAGTCCTGTGGATCTTAAATTTCTGAATAATATGTGCAACTGTAGTCACAGGAACATCAAGCTGCTTGGAGATGGTCTTATAGCCTTTACCTTTAACCTGCTCGTCTATAATTTTCTTTCTAATCTTCTGAGACAACTCTCTCCTTTGCTTCCTCTGGTCCATGTTTAGTGTGGTACACACCATGTCACCAAACAGCACAGTGACTACTTGTCACCCTTTAAATAGGCCGACTGACTGATTACAAGTTTGTAGACACCTGTGATGTTAATTAGAGGACACATCTTGGTTGAACATGTCCCTATGGTCACATTATTTTCAATCTTTTCTAGGGGTACCATCATTTTTGTCCAGGCCTGTTTCATGGGTTTGTTTTATAAAGTAATTTTGTTGAACCACATTTCAAAAGCATTGTCTGATTTTCATTGGTTAATTTTCATAGAATTTTTATTTATTACCACTTTTGTCAGATTCAAGTTATTTCTGTGACCATTGTGGGTTTTTCTTTCATTAACAGAGGGGTACCAACAATTTTGTCCATGTGTGTAAGTGAACAACAAGATTTAGCTACACACAAAGTGAACACTGCGGTTGTTGCGGTTGCTCATTATCTTCTGCGGTAGGCTTGTCCATAGCGCAGTATGACATAATTGCAGTTATCCCAACCTGAAGGTTCATGGCGGCATTTGTTGAACTCAACACCGAGAAAGAGGAGTTCTGCATTTATTCATGGCGCCTTATTTATGTAGAGACATTCTGATTGGTGGAAATGTTGACGTGATTGACAGCTTATAGGTTGTCTTAGGCTGTGTTTACACGACAACCATTTCCTGAAGATGGAAGAGTAGTTTGTTTGCTTTTAAAAAGTCCATGAGCATACAGAGGCGATTCGCCTTCACAGGCATCCACCAAAGCTGCGCAGACTGCTGCAGTATGCATGCCAGACCAGAGGGTGGCAGCAACACTGCAACAGAACAACTCACACCCAGGCATCAGCAGGGGTCGGCAACCTGGACCACACCAAGAGCCACTTGTAGTGATTTTTGTCTAAGAAAATCTGCATGGAGCCACAAAAACATCCGAGCCTGAAAACTCCAGTAAAACAGCAGAGTTTTAAGTCTGATCTGGCCTGACATCACCATTAAGAGATTTTTTCCTCATAAATTGACAGCTTTTCCCTCCTTTTTTGATAATTTGCAAAAAAAAATTGTGACCTTTTTCTTGCAAGTTTGTGTGGGTGTTTTCTTCGTTAAACTGTCATATTTTGTTCCAAGTTTATATATATTTGTGTGAACGTGCTCTGCTTTTTTCATAAATTATTTTTCTTTGCAAATTTGTCAAATAAAACTGAAAATTTGTTCATGTAAATTTGACATTTCTCCCAATAATTACAACTTTTTTCTCCACAAATTTTAATATTTTTTGCATAATATTCTGCTTTTCTCATAAATTTATATCTAGAAAGTGGATTATTGATAAATGATATAAGTGACCATTTGCCAACCTTTGCACTTATCCATGGCCACACGGGGGCCAATACTGTACAGAAAAAACTTTAAAATCGTTCAGATACAAATCACCAAATGCAATCAGTTCTTTTAAAGAGGACTTGCTGAAGCAAGACTGGACAGAAGTCTATGTATCAGATGTAAATGAAGCCTATGACACATTTATAAACATTGTAACCACTCTTTATGAAAAAAAACTGTCCATTAGTAAAAAAAAAAAAAAGCTTAAACATAAATTTGCCAATAAGCCATGGTTAACCAAAGGATTACAAAAGGTGTGTAAAAAGAAAAATTTATTATATAAAGCTTTCCTAAAGAAAGAACAAAAGAAGCAGAGCAGAGGTATAAAACATACAAAAATAAGTTAACATATATAATAAGATGTAGTAAGAGAGACTATTACAGTAAAGAACTGGAGAAAAACAAAGACAATATTAAAAATACATGAACAATACTTAACAGTATTCTTGGAAATAAAAGCAGAAATACAAACAACCCAGCAGGTTTTTCAAAAAATAATAAAACGACTCAGAGTGTGAATGCAGCCTCACCTGCAGAGGAATTTAATAACTATTTTGTTAACATTGGTCCTAATTTGGCTCGAGAAATACCCACTACGGTGCCTAGAGGTGATACAATATGCAATAGCACTGCTATAAAAGACTCCATTTTCATAAAGAACACAGACGAGAGAGAGGTCATTGAAATTGTTAAATCGTTTAAAAGTAAAACATCTACGGACTGTGATGGTATTGACATGCTCTTAGTCAAAACTATTATTGAATGCTTAGTGAAACCACTGACATATACTGTATCTGTAACCTGTCTCTCCAAACAGGTATATTTCCCAATGCAATGAAAATAGCTAAAGTAATTCCATTATACAAGACGGGTGACAGAGAGGAATTCTCAAACTATAGACCAATTTCACTATTGCCGCAATTTTCCAAGATACTTGAAAAAATATTCTATGAGAGAATTGACAACTTCATACTGAAGAATAATCTATTGTGTGAGCAGCAATATGGGTTCAGACACAAGAGGACAACTGCATTTGCTCTAATGGAATTTATAGAAAAAAAATATCAACAGCCATTGAAAATAAAAAGTATTCAGCTGGAGTATTCCTGGATCTTAAAAAAGCATTTGACACAGTGGATCATAATTTATTATTAAAGAAACTACAAAATTGTGGTATTAGAGGGGTAGCACTGTCCTGGTTAAGTAGTTACTTAAAGAATAGATATCAGTATGTATGTGTTGGTAACAAAAACTCACAGTTACTGAAGGTTACTTGTGGAGTCCCACAGGGTTCAGTTTTGGGGCCATTGTTATTCAATATGTATATAAATGATATATGTAAAGTTTCAGAAAAAAATGGACTTAATTTTGTTTGCCGATGACACTAATCTATTATGCAGTGGAAACAATTTGGAACAACTTCTGGATACACTCGGAAAGGAATTAGGAAAGCTTAAACTGTGGTTTGATTCAAACAAATTAACGCTCAATTTAAGTAAGACAAAATTTATAGTTTTTAACAACCATCACAACAACTTAGTACCTAAACTCAGTGTAAATGGTGTAGAGATTGAAAGGGTATCTGAAACTAAATTTCTTGGAGTAATAATTGATAATAAACTGTGTTGGAAGTCACATATTAATTATATTAAAGGTAAAATATCCAAATCAATTGCAATACTACACAGAGTGAAATATTTGCTGAATCAACCCACACTGTATACCTTGTATCATTCATTAATACTCCCATACATGACACATTGTACTGAAGTATGGGGAAATGCATATAAAACAAACATATATCCAGTCTTTATGCTTCAGAAGAGAGCTATTAGAATAATAAACAAAGCTGCTTACAGGGAACCAACAAACCCACTTTTTCTTAAATTAAAAGCTCTCAAGTTGAAAGATCTGGTTGACTTTAAAACTGCAGTAAACACTGGCCACAAATATCCAAAAGCTGTTCCAAATAAGGGAGAAACAATATCATTTCAGAGGAACATGTATATTTCAAAAACCTTTAGTGAGAACTACCACCAAGCAACATTGTGTTTCAGTGCAAGGAGTCAGATTATGGAATGATTTTGGACCTGAATTAAAATCATGTACAACGCTTGGACAATTTAAACTAAAACTAAAGGAAGAAATACTCCAAACATATATACAAGATGACATGTAAACTCACATAAGGATTGTCATTTCCAGCCTGTGTTGTGCTGTAGCTTAGTTCTTTTTTTTTCTGTCACACTTTGTCTTAGCTTCGTTTCTTTTTTTTTTTTTTTTTTGAATTGTAATCGCTCTTGTTTTGTTTTTTTTTCTTTTCTTTTGAATTCTTGGATGGAATATGGGTGGGCAATATAAGCTGCGGCTTCAGCCATCACCCATTTCGGGTAACTTATGTTGAATTGTATAATCAGAGGAGTTATTGTCTAACTTGACCTTGTTGGATTTTCTTTCCCCCTTTTACTATATTATTCAGTTCCTTTTAACCTGTACTATCCGAAATAAAGATTCATTCATTCATTCTAATTTATAGTTTTCTAATGAAATTGTAGCTCTTTCTGGACATTTGGGATCTTTTCTACAAAATCTTTTATGACATTTAAATTGCAAGTTTTTCCATAAATCTCTAATATTTTTGCATAACATTTTTGCATTTTTTCAGATATTCTTAATTTATTTTCCTTCATAAATTTATTACCTTTCATGGGTAAAACTGCAGCATTTTTACACATTTTTATTACATTTTTATCATAAAACAAACTGTTTCTAGTAAATTTGTCATTTCTTTTCCTGAAATTCTGTGACTTTTTTTTCTTGCAAAGTCATTTTCCCCCTAAATTTATAAGACTTTCTGCATCAATTTTCAGGTTTTCTCATTTTCTGCTTTTTACAGTATTTTTCTCATGAAGGTGCAGCCTTTTTTTTGTTAATTTTGAATTTATTTGTTTTTTTATATTCGTGATTTTATTCCCCCAAGGCCTCAAGGAGCCACCATTTATGGGCAAAAGAGCCACATGTGGCCCCAGAGCCGCAGGTTGCAGACCCCTGGTCTACAGCGTACGTATCAGGCCTCATCCAGACACCTAGCCAGTAGGAATAGATAAAGTTTAGCTGGACTAAGCTGGTCCTCAGAGCTGGGAGCATATCCATGACCTCCACTTGCAGATATTTTCCTCCATGAGGACCTGACGGTGAAGATCGGAGACTTTGGTCTGGCTACGGTGAAGTCCCGCTGGAGTGGCTCCCACCAGTTTGAGCAGCTGTCTGGTTCTATCCTCTGGATGGTCAGTATAACTGGCTTTTACTGCTGACCTGAACTCCAACATTTGTGCTGTGATTCTGTGCTGAATACCATGTTTACAGCATAGACAGGTATTTATATTGGGGCTGCAGCTCACCACTGTTTTACTAATTGAGTAGTCTGTCACTGCAATCCAGCGGTTACTCCAGTAATCAGATACTTTTTTTTAATTTATTTTTTGGTTTTGAAGCTCTTTCCTAAAGAGCAGTAGTAATTGTACCAAACACTCAGTAACACAGGGACACATTTATTGCAATGCTTATTGCATAGAAAGTAACTTGAAGTGTTACGTTACACCATAAAGTTCCGTTTTGCAGCGCTTGCTTCAACTTGCAACATAACTAGCATATAGCAACTAATGCTAGTAGAGGTCGCTGCTATATGTTCTTTGGCCAAATAAGCATAATTAGCATAGCTGACCACATTCTATTCATCTTAATTTAAAATCTCAGTCACCTGCCTTGTCTCAGTCCGCTGGTGCTGGACTGATAGGGGTTGCACCTCCTGGCTGCGTGTGCCCCCTCCAGTGGTGGTGGGGCTGACCTCCCCTGGGACTCCCCGCTCCTTGCTGCTACCTCCCCTGGGTGTGGGTGCCTGGTGGCCCCTGGGGCATGTGTCTGGGGCGCTGGGGTGGGTGCAGGTCCGCTGTGCAGAGGGGTGTCTGGTCGCGCAGTGATCTCTCAGAAATCTTTCAGTAATCTCTCCAGATTGCCATGAAAGAATTTTAGATCTCCCAGACATATACGCAGAAACGGCCTTTTCTGGGCTTTAGGAGATCGTTGAGAGATCAGGCCAACTTTTGATCTCTGTGGTCCACCAATGATCTCCGTGCTGTGTAAAGCTGCCCTTAACTAGCAAGTTTAACTCTCGCCACCAGTTATTCTGTCATTTACTTTTTTTGTATTGCGAGGGGAAACTGGAGCAAATGTACGTAAATGCCACATAGGGCGCCCCAACCCCTGCCATCCTGGGAGAAGGGAAGTCAGACCAGGAGAGCAGGGGTCAGAGGCGTTCCATCTGGGGTAGAAGGTAAAGGGAGGTGCAAACTACAGCGACATCTTCAGTCAGATCCAGGAGGCGGAGTGTTTTGAGGGATGTGTGATGATCGCTGTGTTCCGTTCCTCTTCAGGCTCCCGAGGTGATCCGGCTGCAGGACAAGAATCCCTACAGTTTCCAGTCAGACGTGTATGCCTTTGGGATCGTGCTGTATGAACTGATGTCGGGGGCTCTGCCCTACTCCAACATCAACAACAGAGACCAGGTAAGAGCCCACCTCTGCAGTGCCGCCACGTCGTAAGCCAGTCCAGTGAAATACCAGAACTTGCCATGGTGACTGCCTCCAGAGATGCACGCATGTTTGAGCACAAGTTGTCCTCACAGCAGTACTGTTTCTCTGTTTTTTATTTTAATTAATGTCACGTGTGACTGAAAAGCAAAGAAAGGGTAGGAGAAAGGGTTAAAGCTCCATCCATAATCCATCATCGCAGTCTGTCAGGGGCGACAATGACTGTTTCATTTAGGTCTGATCAGATTCCTCCATGCAGCTCTGTCCTTCGCCCTCTGCTGCCAGGAACTCCTGGCCTTGTTAACCCATGCGATGTCCGAGCCGCTATGAGTTGCTTTCTGACTGACCATTTCATGAAACTGCTTGCAAAGTATTTGAGTACCGCTAGCTTTTGCTGGACTAGCAGCAAATTCTTGGCAGATAGAGGTATAATCAGTGGCAAGGACAGGCCAAGACAAACTGACTCCAGTATCTGTTGCAGTGACTGACCAGGTGATAGGTTTGTTTATCTCTGCTCTTTGTGTAGTGCATGCATGTCACGATGTAAAAGTGGCAAAAGTCCACCTCAGACCTTGCGACAGATGTGCTTATCTGCCAGGATGTCCAGTCTCGACCCGTGTAACTGGGAGTGGTCCAACACAGACCTGTGACAGATATTGTTTTTAGTTCCACCAGGATGCCCAGTTTCACCCTCCACACCCTCAGAAGGGCGGGGTTGTCAGTTGAGTCGCTGACGGCCCGACCCATGAGACAGGTAGTACCAGATTTCATGGTTATCCGGTAGCAAGCACACCAATGCCTGACCTGATCTTTTATTTAAAAGATCTGATACTATCCCAACAGAGCACCACACTCCCAAAATGCAGGACCACCTGCAACACCCAGAATCCCCAAAAGCACAATGGGAGGCAGAGCCTCCAGCCACCAAGCTCCTCTCCTATGCTACAATCACAAATACCGTTACTAATGGCTGAGAGCACAGTACGAACAGTTTTTGGACCATTTCGTACGGCCTTCTTAAGCAGCCGTAGGAGAATCCAGCATTTGTAAGTTTGTGGCCAGACCAATGGTCTTGTCCAAGATTTCTATGAACGCCCCATGAAAACTCCTCATTGTAGGGCAGCCACACGAATGCCATAGGAACAACATAAAAACTAAGCAATATGTTGGCCGTAAGTATGCCTTAAGAATACCTTAAGTTGTTCTCCAGGGCCCCTTACAGCGGTCAGGAAATGCCGTATGAATCCCCATTCATACAGAGATTCATACAGCGTGTGTATATGCCATTTGTGGGATATTTGTGCTGGAATTCGTGTCAAAAGCCATAAGATCTTCCTACCAGCTTTGATGTGGGGTTCTAGTATGAAGAGCGGTGGCGTGTCAGCCACTTCCTCTTCCGCCACTGCATCGCCTCGATAAATACCTGTGGGCATCTTTGTTCAGCCTCTTTGCCAATGCCCCTGCCTGGCGGTTGTATTGTGGAGAAGTATCGATAATAAAGCTGAGTTCTACCAAGTACCTGGCCTCGTCATTTGAGAGGTAATCTCATACATAACATTTGCGACGAGGATAAAAGTATGGAGGCGTGTATTTTACCGATACAGCCCTTTCTGGAGCTCCTGGGCGAAACACCTGTCCCCTGGCCACGATGGTTTGTGGCCTTCGAGACCTATGTCGTGGCGCTCAACCTGGGTGAGGTGGAAAAGCTGAGGTCCCGTGCGCTTCTAGTACATAATTTGGGAATTGAGGGCCAGCAGATCCTAAGCACACTCGGGGACTCGGACACTTACGAAGACGTGGTTGAGTTACTGGCACTCCATTTTTGCACCCCGGACAGCGTCATCGTCCGGAAGATCAGGTTTTGGCAGCGCCACCAACAGTTGGGTGAACTTATCCACCTGTTCATCACCGACCTGAAACTGCTGGCTAGTGAGTGTCATTTTGGGCTGCTGGAGGAGGAGATGGTTCGTAACCAACTGGCGGAGCACACCAACAGCACTGCGATACGGACTAAACTGCTCACGGTACCGGGTGACTTGATGCTAGCTAGAGCTATCGAATTAGCTCTCCATTTAGAGACAGCAGACATGCTAGCTTCTAAGTTAAGTGGGCGCCAGTCACAGCGACAGCTAAAGTTTCCTTCCACAACACAAGTAGCGGACCCAGACAGCGATGGTAGTGTGGAGGACAACACTGTGGAGACCAACACTGCAAACTGCAGGTCTGCCCTGGGAAAACCCATGTGTATGGGTTGTGGGTCCATGAAACACCGCTTCAAGTCCAGGGACTGCCCGGCAAGAGGGAAGCACTGTGGCAAGTGTGGACGCTTGAACCACTATGCCAGGCTGTGCCGTATGTCCGGGCCGGGGAGCCCACATGAAAAATCACCCCCCCCACCCACCTCAACAATTGTCCACATGGTGTCTCCGAGCACCAACGGGTGCACGTTCTGCACAGTCGAGCTGGATGGTGCGGAGGTACCGCTGCTACACGGGGGTGGAAGGTTCACGACTGAATTGGGCTACGGTGAGAAAATTCTTTCCCCACTACAGAATTGCAGGAGACCCAGCGCTGCTCTATGGTTATGGAGGTGGACGGCTGTGTACGGTTGGACTGCTGGAGGTGATGGTGCGGTACAAGTCAGCAGAGATGGCTGACTTCATGTTCCATGTGATGGCCCGAGGCGACATCATCATGGACTGTAACCTGTTTTATGGTTTGGGGTTTGCCATCAAAGACGACGCTGGGAAAGAGTGGTCTGGTTGTGGAAAGTGGATCCGTCCGTTCCAATGGTGGAGGACGACGCGGTGTGGGGCGAAGATCTACAGGGCACCATGGTGGTCGAGCAGGACCAGCCTCACTCAGGTTAGACGCAGGAGGGTCTCAGTGCCGGCGCTTGAAATAGCTTGGATGAGGGTACTGTACGTGACTGCAAGGGGCCTGCATCGATGAGTGACGCCATCAAGCTAGCTCCAGTGGGCCGGAGGATCTGGGGCTACGACGGCGACCACTGCAGCAGCTTTAAAAGAGGTCGGGGCCAGACCAACAGGCACAGAGGGACCGCGTGCCGATCAGCAACACTGCAAGCCAAGCAAGACCCCTCTGAGAGTCATGGACCTGGTTCGGGCTCGTGGGGAGGGATGTCCACAGCAAATACGGGTCATGCAACAGCCGGAGGGTCATGGGGAACGTCTGCGCATCGTGGCTAAACAGGGCGCAGCCTACTTTCAGCTGTCGGATGGCTCTTGGAGGCACACAAATGAGCTGCGCCATGCCTAGGAGGAGGCTTTGGATGGTGAGTCCAGACAAGAGGAGCGGTTGCCAGCGAGGAAGAGACACACCATCGTCTACGCGATCAGCTGTGGCCCCAGGGACATGCCGCCCCCAGGTGCGGATTTACTGAGGGAGTGCCTGGGGCCTCCACGAGCCAGTTCTACTCCTACTTCGCCACATGGGCATTAGTGTGGGTTTGTTCTAGTTTTTAGTGTGTGATTCAGGTCCTAAATTGGGGAGGATCTTGATTGTGTGTGTGTATGGTTTTGGACTTTCTGCGGGGTGGGAGGGGGTGATGTGGGGTTTTATTATGAAGAGTGGTGTAGTGGTGGCCAATTCCTCTTCCGCCACTGCACCACCTCTATAAGTACCAGCGGACATCTTTGTTCGGCCTCTTTGCCAATGCCCCTGCCTGGTGGTTGTATTGTTTAGAAGTATCGATAATAAAGCTGAGTTTTACCGAGGACCTGGCCTCGTCATTTGAGAGGTAATCTCATACATAACACCAGTGACTTGAGAGTGCCGTGAGCTGCATAAAAATTTTTGTATGATGGCAGTAAGTATGTCGTTGGAAGATCCCAAGGCACCCTCACGAACAATGTAAGAACTCTAGGGCCATCGTACGACAGAAAGGCGCCTCATTTCTCAAGAATGCCTCAAGTTGCTCTTGTGACTTGAACGGCAGCTGTAAGAAACTTTGCCCCCCCCTCCACGAATGTCTGAGAACTCCAGAATTCGGAGGAACTGGGAGGTTCTTACGAAGCCATTGTTCCTTAGAATCTTTGTGACCAGAGCTTTACCATGCAGCAGTCACGCTTTTACCACTGCTCAGCTAGCTAACATTAACTGTGTGGAGTTTGCATGTTCTCCCTGTGTCTTGCTTGTTTTTTTTCCCCCCCAAGTACTCGGGTTTCCTCCCACAGTCCAAAGGTGTGCATAATTCTTAATTGTCCTCAGGTGAGAATGTGAGGGGTGAAAGGTTGTCTGTCTCTCCATGTTGGCCCTGTGACGGACTGGTTATCTGTCCTGGGTGTACCCCCACCTCTCACCCAAAAATGCTGGGATAGGCTCCACCCTCCCATGACCTATAAAGGATTAAGTGGTTAAACTGGCCAGTAATAGTTGTGGGTGGGTTTGAAGGCTGTGTTTAACTGTTCAGCCAGGAAGAATTAAACAGCTGCTGACAGGCAGAATCGATAAAAAGGCTCTGTGTTTGTTAAGAGAAGAGTGTTGTGTTGGTTTTTCCATGATTACGGGACCCATAGATGCGTCTCAGAATGTTAAAACCTTCAACCTTCAGAGAGCTGGGTGTCTTCAGCCAGTCATTGGTCCGTGGGCTTGTCCCTTGTGTCGCCACAGATCATATTCATGGTGGGCCGAGGTTACCTGTCTCCCGACCTCAGCAAGGTGCGCAGCAACTGTCCGAAGGCCATGAAGAGACTGATGGCCGACTGCCTGAAGAAGAAGAGGGAGGAGCGACCCCTCTTCCCTCAGGTGAGAAACGGACGAGATCCCCTGACGGACACCGCAGGTATGAGATGATGTTATTACGTTTTAATTAGCTGGGTAACGAGATGAGTCCACGCCGTTCTGGCACTCTTAGTGCGGACACGTCACTCTGAAGCATGATTGCTCATTCAGAAAAAAAGTTGAAAATTTAGAGAAAATATTTTATTTAGTTTATGAAAAGAAGTAGAAAATTAACAAGAAAAAAGTGGCAAATTTATGAGGAAAAAAGATGAAAAACTAAAGGAAAAAAGTCACGAATTTATGAGAAAAAAAGTGAAAATTTTACAGGAAAGAAGTGGCAAATTCATGTGAAAAAAGCTGAAAATTTATGAGAAAAAAGTCAGACCTACAAAAAGAAATAGAAAATTTGCAAGAAAAAAGTTGCAAAGTTTTAAGAAAAAAAGATGAAAAATTAAAAGGAAAAAGTCACAAATTTATGGGAAAAAAGCTGCAAAGTTATGAGAAAAAAGTTGAAAATTTACAGAAAAAAGTTGCAAATTTATGAGGAAAAAAGATGAAAAATTACAGGTAAAAAAGTCACAAATTTATGAGGGGAAAAAATTAAGAAAAATTACAGGAAGAAAGTTGCAAATTCATGTGAAAAAGTTGCAAATTTGATATAAAAAAAAGTGTCAGATGTACATAAAGAAGTAGAAAATTTGCAAGAAAAAAGTTGCAAAGTTATAAGAAAAAAAGATGAAAAATTAAAAGGAAAAAGTCACAAATTTATGGGGAAAAAAAGCTGCAAAGTTATGAGAAAAAAGTCAAATCTATGAAAAAAAGTTGCAAATTTGGGAGGGGAAAAAGATGAAAATTTAATGGAAAAAGGTCAAACAATTTATAAAGAAAAAAGCTGCAAATTTAGAGAAAGTTGTAAATTTATGAAAAGAAGTAAAAAAAATTAACAAGAACGCAGTTGTAAACTTATGAGGGGAAAAAAGATGAAAAATTAAAGGAAAAGTCACAATTTTATGAGAAAAAAGTTGAAAATTTACAGAAAAAGTTGCAAATTTATGAGGAAAAAAGATGAAAAATTACAGGTAAAAAAGTCACAAATTTATGAGGGGAAAAAATTAAGAAAAATTACAGAAAGAAAGTTGCAAATTCATGTGAAAAAGTTGCAAATTTGATATAAAAAAAGTGTCAGATCTACATAAAGAAGTAGAAAATTTACGAGAAAAAAGTTACAAATTTACAGGGGATAAAAATGACAAATTTTTTGAAGAAAAAGTTGCCGAGTTATGAGGACAAAAAAGATGAAAATTTAAAGGAAAAAAGTTGCAAATTTGGAGAACAAAGTTGCAACTTTATGTAAAGAAGTAGAAAATGAGCAAGAAACAGTTGTAAATTTATGAGGAAAAAGATGAAAAAATAAGGAAAAGTCACAATTTTATGAGAAAAAAGTTGAAAGTTTACAGAAAAAAGTTGCAAATTTGAGGAAAAAAGGCTCAAATCTATAAAAAGAAGTAGAAAATTCACAAGAAAAAAGATCAAATTTATGAGGAAAAAGAATTACAGGAAAAAAGTCTAATTTATATGAAAGTTGCAAGGTTATGGAGAAAAAAAAGTCACAGGTCTACAAAAAGAAGTTGAACATTTACAAGAAAAAAGCAGCAAATTTATGAAAAAAATGTGCAGATTTTTTTTTTGAGGAAAAGTTGCAAAGTTATGAGGAAAAATGATGAAAAAATTAAAGGGAATAAGTCACAAATTTATGGGAAAAGAGCTGCAAAGTTATGAGGAAAAAGGTCACAAATCTATAAGTTGGAAATTTATGAAAAGAAGTAGAAAATTAACCAAAAAAAGCTGCAAATATGAGGAAAAAAGTCACAAATTTACAGGAAAGAATGTGTTTTTTTTGAGAAAAAAGTTGCAAAGTTATGAGAAAAAAATGAAAAACTAAAGGAAAAAATCACAGATTTATTAGGAAAAAGGTTAAAAATCTGAGAAAAGTCAGATGTACAAAAAGAAGTAGAAGATTTACAAGACAAAGTTGTAAATTTACAGGAAAAAAAACTGCAAATTTGTGAGAAAAAGGTTATGAGGGGGAAAAAGTCAGATTTATGAGGAAGTTTGCAGAAAAAAGTTGCAAAGTTATAGGAAAAAGGTCTCAGATCTGCAAAAAGAAGTAGAAAATTACAACTACAGGACAAAAGTTATGAGGAAAAAAGATGAAAAATTAAAGGAATAAAGTCACAAATTTATAAGGAAAAAGTTGAAAATTTAAGTTGGAAAGTTATGAGAAAAAAGGTCACAAATCTACAAAAAGAAGCAGAAAATTTACAAGACAAAAGTTGCACATTTACAGGAAAAAAATTGCAAATTTTTGGAGGAAAAGTTGCACAGTTATGAGGAAAAAAAGATGAAAATTTAAAGGAAAAAAGTTGCAAATTTATGGGGGGAAAAGTTGAAAATTGAGAGAAAATTGCAAATTTATGATGAAAAAAATCACAAATTTACAGGAAAAAATGTGCAGTTTTTTGAGAAAAAAGTTTCAGTTATGAGGAAAAAGATGAAAAACCAAAGGAAAAAAGTCAAATTTATAAATGGTTGCAAATTTATGAGAAAAAAAAGTCAGATCTACAGAAAGCAGAGCATTTACAAGAAAAAAGTTAGAAAATTTAGGAAGAACAAAACCTGAAAATTTAAAGGGAAAAGTCACAAATATTTGACAAAAAGGTTGCAGTTATCAGGGGAAAAAAATGAAAATTTAAAAGGAACAAAGTCACACATTTATGAGAAAAAAAAAGTTACAACTTAAGGAGCAAAGAAGCAGAAAATCTAAAGGAAAAAAGTTAAAAATTTATCAGGGGGAAAAAGTTGAAAATTGAGAGAAAAAAGTTGAAAATTTATGAGGAAAAAAGTGACAAATTTACAAGAAAAACATTAGCAATTTTTTTGAGAAAAAAGTTGCAAAAATATGAGGGGAAAAAAGATGGAAAAACTAAAGAAGAAGACGTCTGTCATTCAGTCACTCTTGTACAGTAGAACAAAATTAGGTTCCTGTCTACAATGTTAATCACATGTAGAGTCAGGGGTCGCTGCCATGCAAGGCACCGCCACAAACAGCTTCTCCTTCCCCCACTCTATTATGCTGAGCACCAAGCTAGAAGGCAGGAAGTACCATTTTTATATGGTCTTTGGTATGACCCGGCCAGGACTTGAACCTCCAACCTCCCAGTTGTGGGGCGGATGCTCCATCAACTAGGCCACCACTCTGGGAAATAGTCACAGATTTATGAGGACAAAGGTTAAAAATTTACAGGAAAAAGGTTGCAAATTCATTTGAAAAAAAAGTTGCCAATTTATGAGAAAAAAAGTCACAAATGTTATAAAAAAAAAAAAAAAGAAGAAGAAGAAAATTTACAAGAAAAAGGTTGCAAATTTAGGAGAGACAAAAGATGAAAATTTAAATCCCCATGGATCGTCACCTTATCGTGGTGGGGGGGTTGCATGCCCTAGTGATCCCAGAAGCTATGTTGTCTGGGCAAGTTTTCTCTGGTAGGGTTTCCCAAGACAAACGGGTCCTGGGTGAAGGGCCAGACTAAGAGTGATCCAATAGACTCCCATGATGAACAAAAAAATCAAGGATTCAGTGTAACCCACCCAGTATGGGGTTACTGGGGCCCTGCTGTGGAGCCAGGCCTGGGGGAGGGGCTCGATGGCTAGCGCCTGGTGGCTGGGTTTCTGCCCATGCGACCCGGCCAGGCTCAGCCCGAAGGAGTTACATGGGTCCTCACTCCAGTGGGCTCACCACCTGCAGGAGGGGCCGTGGGGGTCCGGTGCTATGCGGATCAGGTGGCAGGTAAAGGCTGAGAACTTCGCGGTCTGATCCCCGGCTTTCTAAACTGGCTTTTGGGACGTGGAATGTCACCTCTCTGGTGGGGAAGGAGCCTGAGCTGGTGCACAAGGTTGAGAGATACCGGCTAGATGCAGTACATCTGGAAAGTCTTCACAGCGCTTCACTTTTTCTGTTACAGCCTTATTCCAAAATGGATTAAATTCATTTTTTTTCCTCAAAATTCTACACACAATACCCCATAATGACAATGTGAAAACTTTTTTGAGATTTTTGCAAATTTATTGAAAATAAAAACTAAGAAATCACATGTATATAAGTATTTACAGACTTTGCCGTGAAGCTCAAAATTGAGCTCAGGTGCATCCTGTTTCCACTGATCATCCTTGAGATGTTTCTACAGCTTCATTGGAGTCCACCTGTGGTAAATTCAGTTGATGGGACATGATTTGAAAACGAACACACCTGTCTATATAAGGTCCTACAGTTGACGGTGCATGTCAGAGCACAAACCAAGCATGAAGTCAAAGGAATTGTCTGTAAACCTCCAAGACAGGATTGTCTCGAAACACAAATCTGGGGAAGAGTACAGAAAAATTTCTGTTGTTTTGAAGGTCGCAATGAACACGGTGGCCTCCATCATCCATAAATGGAGGAAGTTCGGAACCACCAGGACTCTAACTAGAGTTGGCCAGCTGTCGAAACTGAGCGATCAGGGAAGAAGGGCCTTAGTCAAGGAGGTGACCAAGAACCCGATTGTCACTCTGTCAGAGCTCCAGTGTTCCTCTGTGGAGAGAGAAGAACCTTCTAGAAGGACAACCATTTCTGCAGCAATCCACCAATCAGGCCTGTTTGGCCGAGTGGCCAGACGAAAGCCACTTCTTAGTAAAAGGCACATGGCAGCCCACCTGGACTTTGCCAAAAGGCACCTGAAGGACTCTCAGACCATGAGAAACAAAATTCTCTGGTGTGATGAGACACAGATTAAACTGTTTGGCATGAATGCCAGGCATCATGTTTGGAGGAAACCAGGTACCACTCATCACCAGGCCAATACCATCCTTATAGTGAAGCATGGTGGTGGCTGCATCATGCTGTGGGGATGTTTTTCAGCGGTAGGAACTGGGAGACTAGTCAGGATAGAGGGAAAGATAAATGCTGCAATGTACAGAGACATCCTGGATGAAAACCTGCTCCAGAGCGCTCTTAACCTCAGACTGGTGCGACGGTTCATCTTTCAGCTGGACAACGACCCTAAGCACAAAGCCAAGATATCAAGAGGGGCTTCAGGACAACTCTGTGAATGTCCTTGAGTGGCCCAGCCAGAGCCCAGATATGAATCCAATTGAACATCTCTGGAGAGATCTGAAAATGGATCCCATCCATTCTGATGGAGCTTGAGAGGTGCTGCAAAGAAGAATCTGTGAAACTACCGAAAGATAGGTGTGCTAAGCTTGTGGCATCATATTCAAAAAGACTTGAGGCTGTAATTGCTGGCAAAGGTGCATCAACAAAGTATTGAGCAAAGGCTGTGAATACTTATGTACATGTGATTTCTTAGTTTTTTAAATTTTTAATAAATTTGCAGATATCTCAAAAAAAAAAAACTTTTTCACATTGACATTATGGGGTATTGTGTGTAGAATTTTGAGGAAAAAATTGAATTTAATCCATTTTGGAATAAGGCAGTAACATAATAAAATGTGGAAAAAGTGAAGCACTGTGAAGACTTTCCGGATGCACTGTATAGTTGGGCTCACCTCAACGCACAAGTCCGGTTCTGGAACCAGTTTCCTGAAGAGGGGCTGGAGCCTGGCCTCCTCTGGAGTTGCCCAGGGTGAAAGGCGACGGGCAGGGGTGGGTATTCTTTTGTCCCCCTGCCTTACTGCCTCGACATTGGAGCTCTTCCCAGTGGACGAAAAGATAGTTTCCCTGCGCCTTTGGGGTGGGAAACGGGTCCTGGCCATCATTTGTGCCTGTGCACCAAATGATGGTCCAGAGTACCCACCCTTTTTGGAAGCTCTGACTGGGGTGTCGGAGAGTGCTCCTGTTGGATTGTCAGTGCATTGTCGTACTGGGGGACTTCAATACACACGTGGGCAATGACATTGACACCTAGAAGGGCGTGATTGGGAGGAACGGTCTGCCCGATCTGAACCCGAGTAGTGTTCAGTTATTGGACTTCTGTGCCAACCACAGTTTGTCCATAACGAACACCATGTTCAAGCATAAGGGTGTCCATATGTGCACCTGGCACCAGGACACCCTAGGTCGCAGGTCAATCGATTTTGTTATCATGTCATCAGACCTGCGACCACATGTTTTGGACACTTGGGTAAAGAGAGGTGCAGAGCTGTCAACTGATCACCACCTGGTGGTGAGTTGGATCCGATGGCAGGGGTGGATGCCACTCAGACCCGGCAGACATAAACGTATAATGAGAGTGTGCTGGGAACATCTGGCTGAGGCCCCTGTCCGGGAGGTCTTCAACTCCCACCTCCGGAAGAACTTCAATCACAATCTGAGGGAGTATGGAGACATGGAGTCTGAATTGGCCATGTTCTCCCCGTCCATTGTTGAAGCAGCTGCCCAGAGCTGTGGCTGCAAGGTTGTTGGTGCATCTCCTGGTGGCAACCCCCAAACCAAGTGGTGGATGCCAGTAGTGAGGGGGACCATTGAACTGAAGAAGGAGTCCTATCGAGCTTGGCTGGCTTGTGGGACTCCTGAAGCAGCTGATGTGTACCGACAGGCCAAGCGGAGTGCAGCTCAGGTGGTTGCTGAAGCAAAAACTCGGGTGTGGGAGGAGTTTGGTGAGGCCATGGAACAAGACTTTCGTCGGCCTTGAAGAGATTGTGGCAAACTGTCCGGTGACTCAGGAGGGGGAAGCAGCTCCCTGTCCACACTGTATGGTGGAGATGGGGCACTGCTGACTTCGACTGGGGATATCGTTGAGCAGTGAAAGGAATAGTTCCAGGATCTCCTCAAGCCCACTGACACACCTTCCATAGAGGAAGCAGGGCTTGAGGACGAGGGGGATAACTCACCCATCACAGGGACTGAGGTTGTCGAAGTGGTTAAACTCTTTGGTGGCCGGGCCCCGGGGGTGGACAAGATTCACCCCAAGTACCTCAAGGCCTTGGATGTTGTAGGGCTGTCATGGTTGACATGCCTCTGCAATGTTGCGTGGAAGTTGGGGACAGTGCCTTTAGCATTGCATGGTATGGTAGTGGTTCTTCCTTTTTTCAAAGGGAGACCGGAGGGTGTGTTCCAACTTTAGGAGGATCACACTTCTCAACCGCCCTGGGAAGGTCTATGCCAGGGTACTGGAGAGGAGAGTCTGAACACTGGTCGAACCTCAGATTCAGGAGGGGAATTTGTGGTTTTCGTCCTGGCCGTGGCACATCGGACCAGCTCTTTACCTCTTTACTGAGAGTTGGACTCCGCCCGGGCTGCCCTTTGTCCCCCATCCTGTTCATAATTTTTATGGACAGGTTATCCAGGTGCAGCCAAGGATTGGAGTGTGTCATGCTCAGTGAACACAGGATTTCATCTCTGCTGTTTGCGGATGATGTTGTCCTGTTGGCTTCATCGAGCAATGACCTACAGGTCTTGCTGGGATGGTTTGCTACTGAGTGTGAAGCGGCTGGGATGAGAATCAGCACCTCCAAGTCCATGGTCCTCAGCTGGAAAAAGGTGGATTGTCCATTCCGGGTTGGAGACAAGCTCCTGCCCCAAGTGGAGGAGTTTAAGTATCTTGGGGTCTCCTTCACGAGTGAGGGGAGAATGGCGTGAGAGATTGACAGACGGATCGGAGCAGCATCTGCATTGATGCGGATGTTGTACCGGTCTGTTGTGATGAAGAGGGACATGAGCTCTAAAGCAAAGCTGTCGATTTACTGGTCAATGTACATTCCTACCCTCACCTATGGTCATGAGCTTTGGGTAATGACCGAAAGAATGAGATTGCAGATACAAGTGGCTGAAATGAGCTTTCTTTGTAAGATTGCTGGACTCACCCTTAGAGAGAGGGTGAGGGGCTCAGTCCTCCGGGAGAGGCTCAGAGTAGAACCGCTGCTCCTCCATATCGAAAAGAGCCAGTTGAATTGGTACGGGCATCTGATCAGGATGCCTCCTGGACGCCTCCCTCTTGAGATGTTTTGGGTGCGTCCAACGGGGAGGAGACCCCGGGGCAGACCCAGGACATGCTGCCCTGGAAACGTCGGTATCCTCTCTGAAGAGCTGGAGCAGGTGGCCGGAGAGAGGAAAGTCTGGGCTTCTCTGCTTGAACTGCTGCCTCTGCGACCCGGACCTCCGGAAAAGCGGTAGAAGATGGATGGATGGAATTTAAAGGAGAAAAGTCACAAATTTGTAAGGTAAAAAAGTTGAAAATTTACAAGAAAAAAGTTGCAAATTTATGAGAAAAAAGGTCACAACTGTACAAAAAGAAGTAGAAAAAAAATTGCACATTTTTGGAGGAAAAGTTGCAAAGTTATGAGGAAAAAAAGATGAAAATTTAAAGGAAAAAAGTCAAAATTTATGCGCTAAAACTTGCAAAGTTATGAGAAAAAAGTCACAAATCTGTGGAAAAAAGTTGCAAATTTAGGAGAAAAAAAAAAGATTAAAATTTCCAGGAAAAAGTCACAAATTTATGAGAAAAATGTTGAACATCATGTTATCCAGTTGTGTCACATGATATAGAAATGTTTATGAGGGTATTGGGGGGACAGTTCTCTTTTTGACATGGGGAGCTGCCCGGGGGGGGACACGTGCTCATTAAAGAACATGAGCATGTCCCGTCAGTGATGTCATTTCACCGTATAGGTTACGGGAGGGTGGGGGTGTCTGTTAAATATGCACTAGCCATAATTCAGCTCACAGTGTTAGCATGCTACTGCTGTTTTGCATCAGCTGCAAACTCTCCATTGTTAACTTTGTGCACTGATGCAAAGGTCCACATCATGATGGATGTGAGAGTTGGAATTGGTAACAGGCTAAGAAAGCTGTTGGTCCATATGTCGTTGGACTGTGTGGGACTGAGAACGGGCCAGACTTTGGTAACCGGCTGCGTACACGTGCACCTTGGTCACACTCATTCTAAACACTGACCCATGTGGCTGTGTGTTCTTGCAGATCTTGGCCTCCATTGAGCTGCTGGCTCGGTCGTTACCCAAAATCCACCGCAGCGCCTCGGAGCCCTCATTAAACCGAGCCGGCTTTCAGACGGAGGACTTCAGCCTGTATGCCTGCGCCTCACCTAAAACCCCCATCCAGGCCGGCGGCTATGGTGAGCCCAGTGTGATGCACCCACTCTGTATGCTGACACATGACTTAAACTGAACAACTGGGTGTCCACGCATCCTTAAAGTCTTTTAAAATCATTAAATTTGATAAACCTTGCAAAGACGAAACCTCTGAAGGGCTTTATATTTGCATTGTTATGTGAGGAAATGGGAGCGGAGCATGACACCTTATTGCTCCATACTGAGGCTGTCGTGCAGCTCAGTGCTGGCCCGTGTGCATGAGCTGCTTTCATTTTGTAACATTTTTGGCTGGTGGGGTTCCCCAATATTTTTTCAGTGCAAAACAGGCTGAAAATCACTGGTTCGGATGTTAATTAATGCTCACTGTCATTTCCCTATTGTGGGACTAATAAAGGTTTATCGTATCTTAAAGGAACCTGTGGTTTCAGCTCACCCGTTATAGCTTGGTGGGGGCAGTGATGGCACGCCTGCTTTCATCAGTCTGTCTGCATCTGTGTGGTGATTCATTCTTTAATGACATGAATGGTGAAACATTAGAAAGTCAGGAGATCTCTGGCTACTGCCTGTGCTCATGGGCTCATAGTTCCTGTCACTGGGGGGGGGGGGGGCAGTAACCAGAACATTGTCTCCAGAGTAAAGACTGGGGGGGGGGGGCACTATAGGTAGTCGGGGCCTGATGCAAGATGATGTTTAGAGGCCCCTGTTTCTGTAACGAGGAAGAGGTCAAAACCTTTCAAACAAAAACACAAAAAAGTCAGAAATTTACAACAAAACATTTATGATGGGAATAAAGTTGGGAATTCATGAAAACAAGCTGCAGATTTATCAGGGAAAAAAGTTGCAGATTAAAAGAAAAAAGTTGCATATTTATGTGGAAAAAAAATTGCAAATTTATGAAAGAAGTTACAGATTTATGAGAAAAAGTTGCAAATTTATGAGAAAAAAAAACATATTTATGGGAAAAAAAGTTGAAAGTGAAGGACCACCTAGAGCAGTCCAACAGACTTCCATGATGAGTATAAAAACAAAGATTCAGTGTACCCCACCTGGTATCGGGCTCGATGGTGAGCGTCTGGTAGCCAGGTTTCTGCCCATGGGACCCAGTCAGGCTCAGCCCGAAGGAGTTGCATGGGTCCGCCCTCCAGTGGGCTCACCACCTGCACGAGGGACCATGGGTGTCCGGCGCTACGTGGATCAGGTGATGATTGAAGGCAGAGACCTTGGCAGTCTGATCCCCAGCTTTCTAAACTGGCTTTTGGGGCGTGGAATGTCACCTCTCTGGTCTTGAGGAGCCTGAGCTGGTGCACAAGGTTGAGAGATACCGGCTAGATATAGTTGGGCTCACCTCAATGCACAACTCTGGTTCTGGACCGGTTTCCTGGAGAGGGGCTAGAGCTTGGCCTCCTCTGGAGTTGCCCCAGGCAAGAGGCAGCAAGCAGGGGTGGGTATTCTTGTATCCCCCCCACCTTGCTGCCTCGGCATTGGAGTTCTCCTTGGTGGATGAAAGGGTTGCTTCCCTGCGCCTTCAGGTTGGGAAACGAGTCCTGACCATCATTTGTGCCTATGCACCAAATGTTGGTTCAGAGTACCCACCCTTTTTGGAGTCTGACTGGGGTGCTGGAGAGCGCTGCTCTTGGAGACTCCATTGTCCTACTGGGGGACCTCAATGCGCATGTGGGCAACGACAGTGAAACCTGGAGGGGGGTGACTGGGAGGAACGGCCTGCCCGATCTGAACCAGAGTGGTGTTCAGTTATTGGACTTGTCACAAGCCTGGCTCACAGCTTAGACAAAAAAGGGAGACCACACGGAGGTGCCCATTTAAAACACAAGTTTATTTATTAAAGAAAAAACAAATCAAGTGTCTGTAAAATCAGATTTTGTGTGTGCGTGTAAATGGGTGCGTGAAACAAAATAAAGAAAACAAACCACTGGCCAACTCAGTGATCACATGCCTCTTTCCAGGGCTGTAACGATGCCCAGCAGCACACCCAAAAACCAGAAAGCCTCCAGGCTACAAACCACAGCCAGGGGGCCGCCAGTGCAACTCCGACCAAGTGACAGGCAGAACCAAACGGCAAGCAGCAGGCAGGAGGGCGACCGGCCTCCAGCGGGAGCAGAACGCTACTGACAGGCGCACAGAGATGGCTTATATGGGCACCTCTCAGCCAGGGGTGGTCCTTCACAGCTCCATCTACAACTCAGGAGAGAGAACAGAGAGGCCCCACTCCAGAAAAGATCAGGCCATAACAGACTTCTGTGCCAACCACAGTCTGTCCATAACGAACACCATGTTCAATCATAAGGGTGTCCATATGTGCACCTGGCACCAGGACACCCTAGGTCGCAGGTGGATGATCGATTTTGTTATCGTGTCGTCAGACCTGCAACCATACGTTTTGGACACTTGGGTAAAGAGAGGTGCAGAGCTGTCAACTGATCACCACCTGGTGGTGAGTTGGATCTGATGGCGGGGGAGGATGCCACTCAGACCCGGTAGACCTGAACGTATAGTGAGGGTGTGCTGGGAACATCTGGCTGAGGCCCCTGTTCAGGAGGTCTTCAACTCCCACCTCCGGAAGAACTTCAGTCACATTCCGAGGGAGTCTGGAGACTTAAAGTCTGAATGGGCCATGTTCTCCACCTCTGTTGTTGAAGCAGCTGTTCAGAGCTGCAGCCGCAAGGTCGTTGGTGCATCTCATGGTGACATCCCCCGAGCCAAGTGGTGGACACTGGTGGTGAGGGGGGCCATTAAGCTGAAGGTGGAGTCCTATCGAGCCTGGCTGGCTTGTGGGATTCCCGGAGCAGCTGATGTGTACTGGCAGGCCAAGCGGAGTGCAGCTCGGGTGGTTGCTAAAGCAAAAACTCGGGTATGGGAGGAGTTCGGTGAGGCCATGGAACAAGACTTTCGGTCGGCCTCAAAGAGATTCTGGCAAACTGTCTGGCAACTCAGGAGGGGGAAGCAGCTCCCTGTCCACACTGTGTATGGTGCGGATGGGGCGCTGCTGACTTCGACTGGGGACATCATTGGGCAGCGGAAGGAATACTTTGAGGATCTCCTCAATCCCACTGACACGCCTTCCACAGAGGAAGCAGGGCTTGTGGACGAGGGGGATGACTCGCCCATCACAGGGGCCAAGGTGGTTTAAAAGCTCCCTTGGTGGCCGGGCCCCGGGGGAGGATGAGATTTGCCCTGAGTACCTCAAGGCCCTATATGTTGCAGGGCTGTCATGGTTGACACGCCTCTGCAACATTGCGTGCAGGTCGGGGACAGTGCCTTTGGCATGGCAAACCAGGATGGTGGTTCCTCTTTTTTAATAGGGGGGGTGGAAGGTGTGTTCCAACTTAAGGGGGATCTCACTTCTCAACCACCCTGGGAAGGTCTATGCCAAGGTACTGGAGAGGGGAGTTCGGCCACTGGTCAAACCTCAGATTCAGGAGGAGCAATGTGGTTTTCATCCTGGCCGTGGCACATCAGAGCAGCTATTTACCCTCTCGAGAATCCTTGAGGGTTCATGGGAGTTTGCCCAACCAGTTTACATGTGTTTTGTGGACTTGGGGAAGGCATTCGGCCATGTCCCTCATGGTCTCTTGTGGAGGGTGCTGTGGGAGTATAGGGTATCGGGATCATTGTTACGAGCTAACCGGTCCCTATACAGCTGTTGCAAGAGTTTGGTTTGTATTGCCAACACACAGCCAGACTCGTTTCCAGTGAGAGTTGGACGCCACCAGGGCTGTCCTTTGTCACCTGTTCCTGCTCATAATTTTTATGGACAGGATTTCTAGGCACAGCCAAGGAACGGAGGGCATCATGTTTGGTGACCACAAGCTCTCATCTCTGCTGTTTGCAGACAGTGTTGTCCTGTTGGCTTTATCAAGCAATGACCGATAGATGTTACGGATCTTGCTACTGAGTGTAAAGCAGCTAGGCTGAGAATCAGCACCTCCAAGTCCGAGTCCATGGTCCTCAGGCAGAAAAGGGTGGATTGTTCTCTCCCGGTTGGAGACAAGCTCCTGCCCCAAGCGGAGGAGTTTAAGTATCTCGGGGTCTCGTTCACGAGTGAGGGGAGAATGGAGCGAGAGATTGACATTCGGATTGGAGCAGCATCTGCAGTGATGCAGATGTACCGGTCTGTTGTGGTGAAGAGGGAGCTTGGTTCTAAAGCAAAGCTGTCGATTTACAGGTCAATCTACGTTCCTACCCTCAACTATGGTCATGAGCTTTGGGTAATGAATAAAAGAACGAGATCGCGGATACAAGCGGCTGAAATGAGCTTTCTCCGTAGGATTGCTGGACTCACCCTCAGAGATGGGGTGAGGAGCTCAGTCATCCGGGAGAGGCTCCTCCACATTGAAAGGAGCCAGCTGAGGTGGTTTGGGCATCTGATCAGGATGCTTCGTTGATGCCTCCCACTTGAGGTGTTTCAGGCACGTCCCACTGGGAGGAGACCCCGGGGCAGACCCAGGACTCGCTGGAGAGGCTGTGTTTCCCAGATGGCTTTGGAACGTCTTGCTATCTTCTCTGAAGAGCTGGAGCAGGTGGCTGGGTAGAGGGACGTCTGGGCTTCTCTGCTTGAACTGCTGCCTCCGCAACCCCGACCTCCAGAAAAGTCGTAGTGGATGGATGGATGGATAAAAATGTTGCACATTTATGTTGACAAAGTTTCAGTTTTAAAAGAAAAAAGTTTCAAATTTACACGCTTTTTTTTTTTCATTTAGCATTGGTGCTTCTTTGTCTTATGTGACGTGATATTCAGGGTTTATGGTGACATTGGGGAGGGGTGGGGGGACAATTCTGGTTTTTTTCCATGTTGGTGGGGACATGTCCCCCCCCCCCCCCCGTCCCCTTCTTGATTTACACCTTTAATGCCTGCGTTCATTCTGTCTCTGTCTTTTCAGGGGAGTTTTCAGCATTTAAGTAAGCGCTGCAGACGCCTCCATCCATCCATCCCTCGCCACCTCTCAACTCTCGTGTCCCTGTGGTGGATTTCACTCATCACGGATTTAAAAAAGAAAAAGGAAAAAAAAAATTTCACACAAAAAGTTTTCGTTCCTCCGTCACCTCAGAAGGTGGCGAGTGCTTTCAGCGTTGATCTGTCTGGCAGGTAGACCGCCGCAGCGCACCAAACACAGCCCCAACAGGAAGAGTTTTTGGATGAAGGAAGATGGCCACGCTGCAAGGTAGTGAGGAGGGTGGAGCAGAGGGGGCCGTGGACGTAGCCCGGCCCACCATTTTCCGTGCTGGAGAGCAGGAGGGAGGCGGGCCGACGGGCCACAGACGGCTGCTGGAGGTCCCTCTGTGGGGGCTAACCCTGGAGCAAGAGGACTGGGAAGATGGGTGTGCTTGTGTTTTTTCATTAGTTTGGGATTAGCAGCCCTCAGGAAAGCTGAGCTGCCTTCATGCTCAACGGTGGCCATCTTAGAGGAAAGCACACAGAATTTTGCCTTTTTTTCTCCTTTTTTTTTTGTTTTTTTTGGGGGGGTAACTGTGGACCAAATCCATCACAATACTGTACTTTGCCTTCTTATTTGCCTCCAACATCATGGACGTGTTTGACGGAGTAGCAGCTCTGTATCTACGGCTCTACCTTTTCAGGAGTCAAAACTTTCACGTCACGTCTGCAGATTTCTGTCCACAACCTGCACTTACCCGCTAGCGTCACGCGCCGTCCGTGGAGGAGGAGTGCTCGTGTGGTCGTTGTGGAGCTGCTGGAGGAGCGTGCTCTGCAAGCACACTGCAGCTGTGGAAGGATTTTGTGTAGATGTTCTGCAGCAGAAGAAGAGTGGGGGGCCTGGGGCGTTCGCCCGTTCTCAGGGACAAACGTGCAGATGGAGGCACGGCGAGGCGGCGGAGCGACAAAGCTGTGGTGACGTGATGTGGCTTTCAAGTGGTAGTTCAGCTGAAGCGGGGTCATGTGAGATGCTTCTCAGTAGTACACGGGACACACCAAGCTGACATGAATGCTGTCCTGCTGGGTCTGCAGGCATTGAGGACGACGGCCAAACGTCTTCTGTGCCCTCATCTGCTACACTTAACAGCCAATCAGAGGGATCTCTTTTGCAGTCAAAAAAAAAAAAGAAGCTCACGAGGTCTGTTTTGTGCTGGACACACCGAGCAGACTGTGCTGTCCATCGCCTGGAACTCCCCGGGTTTGGTGTGTCTCTAGATTTGGAGGATGAGGGAAGACCGCTGAACACAGTCAGGGCTGCAGTGGAGTGGAATAGACTCAAGTCTGGAGCTCATTTAACTGGACAGAGCGCCGTCTCAGCTTGGCATCAAATGTTAGGCCTGAGAACGTCTGTGACGCTGCACGGCGTTCCACACTGGCCGCCGCCGTGTCCCTCCACCACACAAGGCAGTGGTCCCCAACCACCAGTCCATGGACCACCAAATTCATCCCGTTCCTCTGCACTGGCTGTCCAAGTCTTATTCTGAAAAACTGACTTCCGTCTTGACACAGACCTGACGCTCAAAAATGAAACCCACAAGCAGTCTTTGCTTCCAAAAGAGTTTGCCGTATCAGGAGGAGGGGCTCCATTAACCTTCCGCCGGTCCATGACGCCAGAAAGGTTTGGGACCTCTGCCATAGGCAAGTCAGAGCAGGGCAGTATCTCACCCCCCATCTCCACTGCAACACCGGTTGGTTGCGTTCCGTTGTGGCTACGGTGCGGTCTCGGCCTTCTGGCACTCCCCACTGGCTGCGTTTGTCTTTTGAAGCAGCACGGATAAGAAGAAGCTTCGCATAACAAGAGGACGTAAGAGTTTGATAAAATGACGTGAGAGCTGGGAAGAGAGCGAGTTGTTGTGTTCAGGCGCACTTTAATGATGAGTGAGCAGCCCGTTTAACTCTGAAGCGTTCGTGTCACAGTGCTGGTCTTCTCTCACCGGCTGGAGGAGCGGAGCTCAGAAAATAACCGGCCATACTGGAAAACAAGCTCTTTAATGGTTTAATGAACAAACGGTAGATGCCGCAGCGTTTCCTGCGTGCTGCATGGGACAGCCGTCAAAACCAGACTTGCTGCATCTTTTTAGCCAGTAGGTGAAGAGGGATGTGGCAGAGATTTGATAAAGATGTCAGTCTTCACTTTAATTTAACGACACTGAATAAGAATAGAACCAGCATCCAGATGAGTTTTGCAAATTTATAAGAAAAAAAAAATTGAAAACTTACAGGAAAACACTTGCTAATTTTTGAGAAAAAACTTGCAAATTTATGATAAAGTTGAAAATTTACAAGAAAGTTGCAATTTTTAATAAACGAGTTGCAAATCTACAAGAGAAAAGGTTGAAAAATTACAGGAAAAAATTTCAAATTTACAAGAGAAGTCACAAATTTGAGAAAAAAGTTGTAGATTTTTGAGGAAAAATTTTGAAAATTTACAGGAAAAAATTAGTTCAGATTTACAAGAAAAGTTGCAAATTTATGAGAAAAAAAGTCACAAATGTATAAGAAAAAGTTGCTGATTTATGAGAAAACAATTAGAAAATGTGTAAGATTTTTGCATTTCTGCTTGGAGCTGGTTGATGATAATGGGGGGGGGGGGGGGGGGGCAGTACGCTCTTTTATCCACCGGGTTGGGAGGGGCATTGTTGCCCTTGTCCCCACGCCTTGATTTCCACCTAAAAACGGGACTGAGATTTGGGGGTGGCTGGTAAACAAGGGGGAGGATTTTGAGTCATTTCACTAACGAGGGGAATTATTCCCCCCCCCCAAAAAAAAAAAGTTTAAAAATGAATCACCGGCTGTTCTCAGAAATCCGTCATGAGTCGGATCTGTGCTGCGTCGTACCGTATCTGGTGGGGAGTCGAACACTGAGCATTTGCTGCGATGGCCGCACTGCAGCTGTGATGGAAGACGATCACAGTCAGTGGAGAGCGGGGTAACGACGCAGTTGTTCGTTTGAAAACGTGGTGCTCAGCTGAAGCGCTGTGATGCAGAAGTGAATTAGTTGGTTTTGTAGTCCCACCAACTACTAGAGGTAATTACATGCTCCTCAGCAGCGTTTCGCATCGCCACGTCTCAGCTGCTGCAGCGTGACCTGCTGACAATCTGCTGACCGTCCTTCACACATATTGCTCTCTACTTCTCTCATTCCAGCATGTCTAGAGTATTCCAGATTTGTTTGTTTTTTTTCCTTACGGTTGTCATCTTTTGCCTTTTTCTGTACAGGCAGGCCTGCAGATATTTACTTATTTATGTGAAGATTTAGTTGTTTTCTGGGTTTATTTTTCAGGAAGGCTTTATTTAAAATGATCTGTCTTGTTTTAGTCTTTGTACCTCATGTTGATTCCAGTCTGTAATGGTGGACTGAAGCAGATGAGTGGCTCAGAAACGAGAAGGAGAAGCAAAGCAGGGGCGAGCAGAGAGATGACGCTCTGTAGGCAGAAAATGAGGCAGCATGATTCACCCTCCTCTGTGCTCGCCTGCTGCAGGAGTTGCAGGGGGCTGCAGACCAGAGACCCTCGTTGCCTCCTCTAGTGCAGGGGTCAGCAACCTTTCCCACACAGACACTGCAGACCAGCTCACTGGTGGTGGAGCCACAAAAACGTGAGCCAGGACAAAACGGCAGCCTTACCAGTCTGCACTGGCCCGACACCATCAGTGTTAAAGGGTTTTTCCTCAGAAAATTATAACTTTTTACAACATTTGAGAGATTTCTGGATACATTTTAAGCTTTCCTGGTAAATTTAATATTTTTACCTTTTCAGGTAAAATTGCATTCACTTTCCACATAAATGACATTTTTTCTCATAAAAATTCAGTGTCTCCAGTCAGTTTGTCATTATTTTTTCCCTGAAATTTTGGTATTTTTTTTTTCTGAAATTTTGTGATTTTTTTTTTCCCTGAATTTTTTGGGTTTTCTTCTTACAAATTTGCAAGAGTTTTTTTTTTTTCCCCCTCATAAAATAGCAACTTTTTTCCATAAATTTTTCATCTTTCTGGCATAATTGTTCTATTTTCCTAATAAATTTGTTCTGTTCTTTCTTGTAAATTTGTTTCCTTTTTCTGGTAAATTTGCAGCACATTTCACATAAATTGTAAATGTTTTTTCCCCAGAAATTTTGCGACTTTTTCTTGCAAATTTGTTGCATTTTCCTCACAAAATTGCGTCCTTTTTTCTCTGCATTTCTGATAATTTTTGCTGTACATTTTCTGCTTTTCTCATAAATGTATTTTTCCTCACATCTGTGCCCTCTTTTCCCTGAAAGTTTAGAATTTTTTTGCCAAGGCCGTCAGGAGCCACTGTCTGGACGAAAGAGCCGCAGGTTGCAGACCCCTGCTCTAGTACAGGGTGATGCCGTCACTTCAGACCCCAGTGACGGATGAAGCCTGGACCGAGGTCATTTGTTTCTTGGGGGGAATCCAGCCTGCTCAAAGTCATTCCAATAATGAAGCTGCTGTTCCCAATATTAATTTTAGCATTGTTCTCCATGTGACCTTGACCTGTTGTTCCAAAAACTAAAAGCTGTTGTAGTGCGTTCAGACCAAATTTGTGCAAGTACAGTGTTCAGCCACTTTGTACCTGCCATGCCCCCCCCCCAAAAAAAAAGTGTTGTCATGTTTTAGCTCACAACATTATCCAGAGGGAGACACAGTTGGGAAAATGTCACTGCCTCCTCCAGAAACTGCATCTCTGTCAACTGTTTTCAGCACTAAACAGATGTCCAGTTTCAGGAGCTGCTAGCCCTTGTTAGCAGATTGTTAACAGCCTAGCAGGAGATCATGGGTGGGGCTGTGGTTCATCTGTCTCTGGTGAGCGGTGCTCTCATTTTCACACCAATTTATTCTCCACTGTTGATACTCAGTCTTGGTAACAGCAGAATTTCAATGCAAGATTGTCATCATCAAGTAAATTTTTCGTCTGAGTTGAACAGAATCCAACTCGCCTGGAGCGAATATGTGTGTCCATGTGTCTTTCCATTAACTATCACACAAAACGAGCTGTGCGTTTGGTCTGAACGTACCGTCACAGCGTGCTCTGAGCGACCAAAGACGGGGATGATCACACCTACCCATGCTTCCACTACATGTAAGACCACATATCTGGGATGAGTCCAGTTGCAACATAAAACTGGCTGTTCAGTACGTATCCACTGTGCTGTGAGAGGTCTATGGTAAAGACTTCACGGGTATGACTGGATCATGGAGATCTGCCTGAATCTCAGCTGCTGGTGAAGACCAAACCAGAAATGAAACCCTCACCTTCAGTATTTCATCAAACATTTTCTCGCTTTACTGGTTTGTTGCTGAGCTTATCTGCTCCCAGGTTTCAGCACCAAAACGGTGGACATCATATCCAACGACTCTTATGTCCCCGTTTCCATCAGCAGTTTGGCTGCAACATCAGCTTTCATGTAGAGTCGTAGTAGATTTGGTGGTCAGCATTAATGAGTGTGTCTACAGTAAAACCAGTATTGTGGCGATGAGCCTTATCCTGGATCTGATCAGTTCCTGAGAAACCTGCCAACTCACATCCATGGATACGTGGTCACACACCGCTTCCTCCTTTCTTTTCCCCCTCATACTTCACTGACAAGGCTCGTAATTAAGCAATATCATATGAGAGGGAGTGTGGTATGTGCGTTATGTGATTAGGTAGAAAATGAGCAGAATATAGAGCAGAATAGGCCCATTGTCATTTAAAAACACATGTAGCCAAAGTAAATATTATCCAGTGTTTGTATACAGACCTGTGAAGAGGTTGTGGGTCACGTGACTTGTGCTGCAGGCTAGTTAGCTTGCTGGCTTGTGTTGAGGGAGTCCTCTACACAGCCAGGGTTATGAATCCCTGATCACAATAATAACCTCAGCTCCTCCATTTTGTCATTCATTTGATGCTCATAGCAGTCTGGGGCTAACAGTGATTTAGCTTCGGTGCATTTCCGTGTTAATTTCAGTCACCACATACTAAGTGGATAGACAGCACGTTTCTCTTTGGTACTGGTGTGGACGTAAACACACTCAATGATGCAGCTCAATTATGCTGTTTTCATCTGTATAATAATAGTAACGGGCCCATCTTTGTCATCCATCACCAACAGTTATGCCAGGAGCTAGCTACTTCAGTGCCTGTGTTCATCATGACATTAGCCAGTTTACATTATAAAGCTCTATATATCCTCTGTAAAACTACAGCTGCGAGTCAGAAAGAGCCAGCTGGAGCCTTTGGTGAAGTACATATCGGCCTGACGTGAGGGTGGCACCACGCATCCTTAACACATACCACTCCGCAGCTCAACACCGACGCTGACACAGGTCACACGGGTCACTTCATCAAAGTCTGGGCTTCTGTAGTACACACAGGTTAGCACTGTTTTTGGGCCCCGTGTGGAGCGGTCGATGCACACTGATTTGCTTTTGAATGATCTGATATGGTTACTAGATACACACGTGCTTTTTAAACCTGAGAAACAAATCGCTGTGTGACTGGGCTGCAACAGCTGCTGACAAGTTGGGAGATTTTAAAAACTGGCAACAGTTTTCACTTGGAATGACTCCGAATTGACACATTGCCGTATGGCGCACAAATATTCCAGCAATGCCACATAAACCCCTGCTGAGTTTTGGGCCAGAATTCACTGGGACGTCACATACATGCCACGCATGTTTTTCTTGACATTGGTGTAATATTTTTTTGCTCTTAACGACTGTCCTGCGGCAGTGGCACCAATCCCGTGCAGCACTCTGACAACAGTCATGTGACCACTGTGGAATCAGGCCCATATCTCCCCATTCCAGCAGTCATTTTATCATCAGCCATCAGGAGGGGCACGTGGAGCAGGAACAGCGGCCCCCCCATCCTTAACATCGCCTTTCTTGACCTTGGTGGTCATGGTGACACTGTGGGCCATGGCTGGGTCAGTGTGTGATAGAAAATGACCGGGTTCTTCACACCAGTCTCCTGCCTGGAAAATCTTGTCTTTTTTTGTCTCCAGTCAGTTTAGTTTCATAGGCCCCCAACCCCTCACAGAGTTGTCCAACTTTTTCAGCACTTTCTGACTCGGGGAAACTAAATTGAGAAGGGTTGGAGACATCCGCAAAGACTGAGACTATTTTTAGAGAAATGAAGTACAAACAAAAGTATAAATAAACCATAAAATGCTTCAGTCTTCAGCCAGGCAGTTCAAAAAGTTCCTACTGAGGTCACAATGTAAAAAATTCAAAGCATTCCAACAGTCAGTCAGGACGGTTGTAACGTAAAAGATGATACTGAGCTCTAAGGAATAAAACAAGACAAAGTTTTATTCAGTTCAAGATGGATCACAAAAAAGTCCAACATAAAGCATTCCTGTTTTATCAAAGGAGGTTCCACTAGTACTTCTCAGTCCTGGGTCCAAAGAAAGTGTGCTCCTCTAGGCTGTTGCTCAGTATTGTAGTCCTGTCCATTTATTTCTTCAAGGCCATGAACATGTGAAGGTGCTTCCTCCAGAACACGTGTTTCATGTGGATTGGAATGTGTTTAGTTTTGCAGCCTTCAACATATACTGCCTGTAGGCATGTCGGTCAGTCACTGATGTCTTCAGATTTACCAAGTCCATTTTGATTTGACTCCATCAGGTCCTAGAGGATTCAGGCGCATAAACACTCTTGGCTGGCATTGGCTGATGGTCTTCCTCTTCTGGAACTCTGGTTGGTTGCGAGTCCTCAAAGGGTTCTTCAATTTCAGGGTCTTTCCGGCCTCTTCAGCATTGTCATTGTGATGGGATTTCTTTGTGGACATTGAAGACACAAAGTTAGAGGGGATGTTCAGCTTCTGGAGCTCTGATTGGCTGATATCCATGTCAAAGAAGAATTTTTAATTTGTCATAGCTGACAAAGTCGCCATTCTGGATAATCGCAACATGGGTCACAAAGGTCAGTGTCAAATTACCTCTTGCAGTTCCAATTAGAGGCGGAAAACAAAGAATCACTGGCCCAAGTCAGGGCATTCCATGCTTTTGGTAATGCTCTAAATTTTGCGCATAGCTGAGACCTTGGTGTTCAATCTCCTCACTGGTAGTTCACCATGGCTGCCCCTTTTGCACTGTAAGATGGTTCCTGATCTTCGCAGTGCAACTCAATGAAGTCACAGAAGTTCCAGGCTTTTAGAGCACTAGAAACATCTGAAATGCTCAGCAACCGCCTTGGTCGCTCAAGAAACTCTGAACGATCTCAGTGGTCTCTCAGTGATCTCTCCTGGTCTCTTTCAAAGATCTCTATAAATTGCCATGAAAGTTGCCATAAATCAAATTTTTGATCTAACAAAGATTTCCCAAACATTTACACAGAAACGGCTTTTTCGAGGCTTTAGGAGATCTGTGAGAGATGGGGACACGTTTTGATCTCTGAATGATCACCCAGTGATCTCCGTGCTGTGTAAAGAAGCCCTTAACTAATTACATCCATTAGAATATTTCTCATAAAACATGACTATCCACAGCCTGGTGGGGTCTGAGGGATTTCATGTGAGTAAAAATGGTACGAATGTACTGGTGGTTATTTCATACTTAAACTCTGTTATGAGATTTAGTGATGTTCACAAAACAAGACCTGCATGACGAGCTCCCACACTGGGTTGTCTGCTGGCTTGTTCCCCAGTCGCGTGGTCTTCCTCGGCATGTTGGTGGCGTGGGTGTGTCGTCTAAACTGGTGACGCCAAAAAGGCGGGCACTCGAACAGTCCCAGCCAGAGCCTCACCTGCCTGCTTCTTTCAGTTTTATCAGCCTTTGTTAATGATGTGAAGCAGGCACCGGCCTGGGTCATGGCCAGCTAATCACGACCACAGCACAAGCTCATGGTGATCATGTGGAACAGCCAGGAGGAAGTGGGCGCTGAAATTAACTGGTCGGCTTTATCTCCTAGAACAGGTGATGGCGTTGGTGCATTTCCACAGGCGGTAGCAAGGCAGCTGTTGGCTCACATTTCATTAAGTAGTCATGTGTGTCGGCACGGGGTTTCCTCTCAGAATAGGACCACTCGCATATATCTACTCGGGCTTCATGAAACTCACAAAAGGAGTAAAGACTGAGGAGCTCCTCCACCCACCTCCGATCTCATCATCCCCCCGCCCTCTCCCACTTGCCTTCACCTTAAACCCAACACTTCCCTTTCCCCTGACAACTATCATGTAAATCTTTCAGAAAATTCCGAGGTTTTTTGTTTTCAGTTTTGTTCTTTTCCACCTGTAAATAATTGTACAAAGGAAATACTGTTGGTTTGCTAGGAGGCATGGAGACAACAAATGTAACAAAATTCAAAATAAAGATTAAAGATGTTTTGATGGGCAGACTTGTGAGAAAATGCAGCTGAGTGTAAAAATATTTAAGGCTACTGTATCATATGGAGAAAGAGCTTAATGTATTTGTTGTGAATATGAAAACCTGATATATTAAAGAAGTGCATGAAAACTTGGCTTGGCTTCTGTCATGTGTCCATATTTCCACAAGGTGGGAGCATCCACCACTGAAACTCGGGCTGTCTGACATAAACCTGCCGTGCAGAGTAATTGTCAGGTGTTTAATGAGGCGGATGCAATCAGATTACCACTGCCTGAAGGTTCCCTGTCAATACAGCAGACAGATCTTAATGGGCAAAAGAAAAACATCAATTTGATGGTATTAAAGCGCAACCCCGCTTTAGCATAATCAATTACAAGTATTTGCATTCAAACCTAGTTTCCAGCCTGTTTATTTTAGGGATTTCCTGATTTGTATTCTTGGAGCTAATATTTGCACCTAACCCACAGTAAATACTGTTTGTTCTTCAGTTCACAAATCCATATGTGGCACTTTCCCCAGCATGGAATATTAACGCTTTAGAAAATGCATCCATCTATGCATGTACTGTACTGCTATTTATCCAGTACCAGTTTGAGGTGGTAACCGTCTCAGTAGAGATGATGTCCCTCAACCCAACCAGAGAGTATACTGTGAAGCACAGCGAAGCTTTCTTCAAGTTCTCTGGCTCCACAAAACCTCAATCCTGAATCACAGATAATCACTCTTGGGCATGTTACTGAAAATTAGTGACTAGTAACAGTTAATAGTCATTTCATTCCAAAAGTAATGAAATTACTCCATGATGAAAGTAAATCCTTGAGAAAGTAACTTTCAGAGTACCCCAGCAAACCAGGAAAACCCAGTACGATCTGGGTTCCCTCTGTTGTCTGAATAGGGCCACCTGTGCTGCTTGGCGTGGTCTAAATGACCCTGCAGGTGACTTGAGTCGCTGCCCACCTCAGCTCAGCAGACATTTGAATAGGACATCATGGATAAACGTGCAGTGAAGTAGGTGTCACCATCATCACAGCACAAAGAGTGGAAATGAATTTATATTAATTTAGAAGCTGCAGCTGCAGGTTTCTTTTAAGGGCGTTTTTTCAGTCACTCCAGCAGAGCCTGCGGCAGCTCTGACCATCCCTGACTGCTGTGGCAGATGGTTCAGTGCAGCACAGTCTCCCTGTTCAGCTCCGCTCCGTTCTTTCGTGCATCCCGGTTCCCTCCACATTAACATGCATGTCTGCTCTTTTTCCCATGACAGCCCCTTCTGAAAAACCATCCTGCTTTTGACATGGTTCAGGTGACCCACAGAGCAGACACAACTCAGAGTAAATACAATTAACGTTTTTATTTGTTAACGTGAGTGAGTGGGTGCGTGAGTACAGGGTATGTAGTGTGGTGTGATCCGTAATCTCCAGCTGGGGCCGGCAGAGCATCGTACAACCTGGCAACCCTGTAATGAGACGAGGGCCGTTAGTCATGCAGCTCAATAGATGTTACAGCGCTTACTGTCAAAGGGTGTTGGAGAAGCTCAGGTAGCACCGAAGATGCAGCCAGGGAGACAGTGCCTGCTGGAGGCTGGCTAGCTGGAGATGGAAGGATGAGTCCGCCGCCGTGGATCTCCGCCTGTGCACAGGAGAATCAGACAAGATGAGAAGCGATGAAAGCTTACTTGGTAGATGGTCCGGGTGGAACCGGCCCGGACAGGGTTCAGCTGGGCTAGGAAGCCGATGACTGTAGAGAAGAGTGCTGGGAAGCACGGAGACAGGCGTAACTGGATTCAGCGTAGAGAATCAGACAACTCTGCGCCCAGCACTGGTCCTGGTGGAATAAGTAGGCTACAGAAGATGACAGGCAGGTGCGTGCACAGGTGCCGTGATTGGCGGCCATGACAGTACTCCCCCCCCCCCCCCCCACGGCGCGCCTCTCGGCGGGCGTTCCAACCTACCCGGGTGCGTCCAATGGATGAGCTGCTTGTCGAGCACGAAGGAGGGACTCACCCAGGACCTCCACTCTGGCCCGGAGCCCTCCCAGTCCACCAGGTACTGTAGGCCATGACCCCGACGGCGGACGTACAAGATGGAACATACGGACCACGCCGGGTCGCCATCAATCACCCTTGGTGGAGGTGGAGACCTGGGAGAGGGACACAACAGGCTGCAGGAGACGGGCTTCACCTGGGAAACATGAAAGGTTGGACAGATGCAGAGGGAGGGGGGGGAGAGTTAGGCGCACAGACACCGGGTTAATGATCCGACTTATGGGAAAGGGACCAATAAGCCATTGGGCAGTCTTCTTCCGCTCAGCCTTCAGGTTGATGTGCTTAGTTGAAAGCCATACCTGCTGATCCACCTGGTAGTCCGGACCCGTCACCCTGCGTCGGTTGGCCACCATGGTGTTGCGTTCCGCCGTCCGTTGTAATGCTGCTCTGGCCGTCCTCCAGATCCATTGACAACGCCTCAGGTGGGCACGAACCGATGGAACGACGATGTCCCCCTCCTCTTCAGGGAACAGCGGGGGGTTGTAACCCACCAAAGCCTCGAAGGGAGACATGCCGGTGGCCGTGGACACCGCTGTGTTGTGGGCGTATTCGATCCAAGGGAGGTGTGTGCTCCACGATGATGGGTTGGCGGCTGCGATGCACCGCAATGCCGCTTCCACCTCCTGGTTGGCTCGTTTGCATTGCCCATTGGACTGGGGGTGGTAACCAGAGGACAAACTTGCTGTAGCCCCCAAGGCGGCGCAGAATGCCCTCCAGACCCTGGAAACGAAATGGGGCCCTCGGTCCGAAACGACATCAAATGACATGCTGGACCAGCAGATCGGCCATCTCCTTGGCTGATGGTAACCCACACAGAGGAATGAAGTGGGCGGCTTTTGAAAATCTGTCCACCAGCGTGAGGATGGTGGTGAAATTGTTGGATGTGGGGAGACCGGTGACGAAATCTAGCACCACGTGGGACCATGGCCTGCCCGGGACGGGGAGGGGATGAAGCAGCCCCGCCGGCGGTGAAGAGGACGTCTTTCCCATAGCGCACTCAGGGCAGGCGCGGATGTACTCCCCCACGTCCTTCTGGAGGAATGGCCACCAAAACGACCTCTGTAGGAGCGCCACAGTGTGCGCCCTTCCTGAATGGCAGGAAAACTTGGAGGTATGCCCCCATTGGATGACCTCCCCTCAGACCGCTGCAGCGACGAATAACTTGCCCGCTGGACCCCCCCCCCCCCCCCCGGTTCGGCCTCATCAGACTGCGCCCTTATGACCTTATCCCTAATACCCCAAGAGAGGGCGCCCACGATGCATGCTGGGGAAAGGATGGGGCGCTCAGCCTTTTCTGCCGTCTCCGGGGCGAACTGGCGAGACAGGGCATCAGGCTTGGTATTCTTTGAGCCAGGGCGGTAGGTGATGGTGAAGTCAAATCGTCCAAAGAAGAGCGACCAGTGGGCCTGTCGGGCGTTCAGTCATTTATCGGTCTGAAGGTACTCCAGGTTTTTATGGTTGGTCCAGACGATGAACGGCTGTGCCGCTCCCTCCAACCAGTGCCGCCACTCCTCCAAGGTCAGTTTAACCAGCAACAGCTCCCTGTCACCGATGTTATAGTTGCGCTCCGCTGGGGACAGGCGACGAGAAAAGTAGGCGCAGGGGCGGATCTTACCGTCAGCCGGAGAGTGCTGGGACAAAATGGCCCCCACCCCAGGATCCGAGGTGTCCACCTCCACCAGGCACTGAAGAGCGGGATCAACCTGCGCCAGAATCAGTGACAACGAGAACCTGACCTTCAGCTCCGAGAACGCAGCATCCGCCTCTTCTGTCCAGCGAAAAGGCACCTTGGTGGAGGTCAAGTTGGTGAGGGGGAGGGCGATGTGGCTATAGTCCTTCACAAAGCGGCGATAAAAGTTCGCGAAGCCCAGGAACTGCAGGAGCTGTTTCCTTGACGAGGGAGTAGGCCAGTCCACCACCACCTTCACCTTGACTGGGTCTGGGATAATCTCCTTCGGGGCGATGATAAAGCCGAGAAAGGAAGTCCGGGAGGCGTGGAACTCGCACTTTTCTGCCTTGACGAAGAATTTATTCTCCAGCAGCCGCTGCAAGACCCGCCTGATGTGAATACGATGCTCCTCCATGGAGTGTGTACTTGTCCTTAATGGTGATGTTATTAAGCTCCCGGAAATCAATGCAGGGCCTGAGAGAGCCGCCCTTCTTCCCCACAAAAAAAAACCCTGCCCCCACCGCCGAAGATGAAGGTCTAATTATGCCTGAGCTTAGTGATTCCTTAATATACGAGTCCATGGCCGCACGCTCCGGAGCAGACAGGTTGTAAAGTCTGCTAGATGGCAACGGAGCACCGGCCCGCTGTGATGCACGGACTCCCCCTTTTGGCCGCTTGGGACAGGAATCAAGGTCATGCTCCTCGCTCCCACAATAAACGCACAACCCCAACTCTCGGCGGCGCTGTCTCTCCACGACAGGGAGTTTCGACCCACCCATGACCATAGGCTCTTGGTCCTCCGGGGTGTCAGCTGACGGGAGGGCCAGCCGGGGGGGCTGGAGGGAGCGGCGCGGCATGTTTCCCGAGCGGCTGGAAGTTCTGCGCTCAGGCGCCCGTTCCCTCAGACGGTTGTCAATGCTAATGGCCAGGGAGATACACTCATGCAGCGTAGAGGGTTTCTCCAGGCGGGCCAGCTCGTCCCGCAGGCTAGGGCTCAAACTTCTAAGGAATATACTACTCAGAGAGGCATCCTCCCACCCGACCTCCGTAGCCACGACCTGGAAGTCCACGGCATAATCGGCGACCGCCCTCGACCCCTGCCGAAGATTTAATAGACAAGAGGTGTGTACGTCCTCCCGGTCTGGGTGACTGAAAACCTCCTGAAATTCCTGTGTGAATTGTAAATATGTCATAGAAGCATAATCAGCCCTAGCCATTACCGCATACACCCAAGCTAAAGCCCGTCCTTCTAACAAATTGATCATATAGCCGATACGGTTCTGGTCAGTGGGAAAATCCCCGGGTACCTGTTGGAATACTATATTGCACTGCATGAGGAACCCCCTGGCCTCCCACAATACACCCCTAAAGCGAGCAGGAATAGGGACGGGAGTGAGCCGATAAGCGGGACCCAGAGAGGGAGGGCTAGAAGTGGAGCTAGTGGTAGAGCTAGCGGGAGCAGAGGAGCTAGTTGGAGCTGTGGGAAAACCCCGTGGGCTAACCAATTGATCTAGCCTGTTGGTGATGCGGGTTAGCTGAGTTAGCATCACCTGCTGCTGGTACGCTAATTGATCTACCCGAGACTCAAGGTGGTTAACTCTGCGCGCTAGCGCGCTGTCTGCCAGGTCACTTTGGCGGAGTCATACTGACATGGTTCAGGTGGCCCACAGAGCAGACACGACTCAGAGTAAATACAATTAACGTTTTTATTTGTTAACGGGAGTGAGTGGGTGCATGAGTGCAGGGTGTGTAGTGTAACGTAGTGTGGTGTGATCCGTAACCTCCAGCTGGGGCCGGCAGAGCACCGTACAACCTGGCAACCCTGTAATGAGACGAGGTCCGTTAGTTCACAGTTCAACCTATGCAGCTCAATAGATGTTACAGCGCTTACTGTCAAAGGGTGTTGGAGAAGCTCAGGTAGTGCCGAAGCTGCAGCCAGGAAGACAGTGCCTGCTGGAGGCTGGCTAGCTGGAGGTGGAAGGATGAGTCCGCCGCCTGGAGGGAGATGGAGGACTGCCGCCGCGGATCTCCGCCTGTGCACAGGGGAATCAGACAAGATGAGAAGCGATGAAAGCTTACTTGGTAGATGGTCCGGATGGAACCGGCCCGGACGGGGTTCAGCTGGGCTAGGAAGCTGATGACTGTAGAGAAGAGTGCTGGGAAGCACGGAGACAGGCGTAACTGGATTCAGCATAGAGAATCAGATGACTCCGCGCCCAGCACTGGTCCTGGTGGAATAAGTAGGCCACAGAAGATGACAGGCAGGTGCGTGCACAGGTGCCGTGATTGGCGGCCATGACAGCTTTGTGTGTTGCTGGACACGTACACACCACATCTCTTCTTGTAAATATGAACGTGTTCGGTTCTGTTATGAAAAAAAATGACGGAAATTATATGAAATGTCGGATACAGTTAGGGCCCGTTTACACAACATGGAGATCGTTGAGAGATTGGGCCAATTTTTGATCTTTGGGACCATTTGGGAGACTCTGGAGGTCATTGGATCAAAAACTGGCCAGACTCTCATTGATCTACACCTCTGTGTAACGGGGGTATTACTGCACAAAAGTGGTGTTACAGTAATGCCCACACTGGAAACAAAATTTATCACAAAGGTTGTTACCAACTTTCCCTGTCAACTCCAGCTTTCTGCTTCAGAGTCTGAATCTCATGAAAATGGAGGATTAATGAGTCATATCACTCTTTTTCGGAGACTGCGGAGAATCAATGTGGCCTTAAAGATCAGACTCTCAACTTTAATTTGAGGGTATTCACATCCAAATTGGAGTTAATGGTTTAGGAATTACAGCCATTTTTCTTTCTAATGGGTTTTCACAGCTCTTCCTGGGGTAACGTATCGCATACCTGTCAAGTGATACGATTTCGCCGTATTTTAATATGGGGAAAATGCAATTTTAGCAAATACGGGCATATTGCCATTTCTGTACGCCAAAAAGAAAAATATACAGCGAAAAAAAAAAAATTGAGAGAACCTAAAATCAACTGGACAGTAATTTGATGCCTGGCGAAACTGAGCGCACCTAAGCAGTCTTTTTGTGATTTTCAAAATGGCTTCATGCAGCGCACCGCCGGCGAAGAAAACAAAGCTTGAAGAAAAGGGAAATCGAGGGACTGGACGTCACCGAAAAGAATGGGAGAGTCCTAGCTTCGAGAAGGGAAAATACGCTGGATGGATAAAGGCTTCTCCAGAGGGCCCTACATACTCCTTCTGTGTTCCATGTAGGAGGAGCGTAAAAGTGACTGCATTGGGGATTTTCGACCTGAAGTCACACTTTGCTACACAGGGCCACAAAAACTGTGTAGCCAAATCGAAAACGTATCGATCGACGGATGAACATTTTCAGCCAGTGAGAGAACCGACGCCTTCCAAATCCAATGCATCACTAGCAGAAGTGATGTTTTGTCATTTTGTGGCAGAGCACAATCTACCCCCATCGGTGGCAGATCACTTCAGTGATATGGTGTCAACATTATTTCCTGACAGCAAGAGCGCTCAAGACTTTGCTTGCAAAAGAACCAAAATGACCATGATCATCAAAGACAGCCTGGCGCCTGCCTACACAGAACAAGTCATAGAAGCATGCAGGAAGGGGCCTTTCTCAATCATGGTCGATGAGAGCAACGACAAGAACACCGAAAAGCGTCTCGTCATCCTTGCAAGAATTTTGGATGGGGAGATGTCCCAGACCAGGCTGCTGGACATGCCCATTCCAGCATCGGGAAAAGCCACCGACATTTTTGTGGAAATTGACAACTTCATGAGGTAAGAAATGGATTTTTTTTTTTTTTTTTTTTGCTTGCGTACAGACCACTTTTGACCAAATTCTTTTATTTTTTATTTATTATTTATTTATTTTTTATTTTTTTTATTTTTTTTGTGCTACTTGGCTTATTACTTTCACATTACCAAAAAGTTATGGCTCAAGATTGTGTCCATATAAGCATACCTGTCAAGGCATACCTCATGCCTCCCTTATTGGGGGGGGGGGGGGGGCTTTCACACCTGTACTGAGTACTTAAAAACTGTATTTATCGGCAGATGAAAGAAAACTGAAGCAAAAAAAACCAAACAAAAACCAAAGAAACAACAACAATTGCAACATGAACTATTTCAAACATATTTATTCAAATGTACACTTATATGGACACAATCTTGAGCCATAACTTTTTGGTAATGTGAAAATAATAAGCCAAGTAGCACAAAAAATAAATAAAAAATAAAAGAATTTGGTCAAAAGTGGTCTGTATGCAAGCAAAAAAAAAAAAAAAATCCATTTCGTACCTCATGAAGTTGCCAATTTCCGCAAAAATGTCGGTGGCTTTTCCCAATGCTGGAATGGGCATGTCCAGCAGCCTGGTCTGGGACATCTCCCCATCCAAAATTCTTGCAAGGATGACGAGACGCTTTTCGGTGTTCTTGTCGTTGCTCTCATCGACCATGATTGAGAAAGGCCCCTTCCTGCATGCTTCTATGACTTGTTCTGTGTAGGCAGGCGCCAGGCTGTCTTTGATGATCATGGTCGTTTTGGTTCTTTTGCAAGCAAAGTCTTGAGTGCTCTTGCTGTCAGGAAACAATGTTGACCCCAAATCACTGAAGTGATCTGCCACCGATGGGGGTAGATTGTGCTCTGCCACAAAATGACAAAACATCACTTCTGCTAGTGATGCATTGGATTTGGAAGGCGTCAGCTCTCTCACTGGCTGAAAATGTTCATCCATCCATCGATACGTTTTCGATTTGGCTACACAGTTTTTGTGGCCCTGTGTAGCGAAGTGCGACTTCAGGTCGAAAATCCCCGATGCAGTCACTTTTGTGCTCCTCCTACATGGAACACAGAAGGAGTGTGTAGGGCCCTCTGGAGAAGCCTTGATCCATCCAGCGTATTTTCCCTTCTCGAAGCTAGGACTCTCCCATTCTTTTCGGTGACGTCCAGTCCCTCGATTTCCCTTTTCTTCAAGCTTTGTTTTCTTCGCCGGCGGTGCGCTGCATGAAGCCATTTTGAAAATCACAAAAAGACTGCTTAGGTGCGCTCAATTTCGCCAGACATCGAATTACTGTTCAGCTGATTTTAGGTTCTCTCAATAATTTTTTTTTTCGCTGTATATTTTTCTTTTTGGCGTACAGAAATGGCAATATGCCCTTATTTGCTAAAACTGCATTTTCCCTGTATTAAAATACGGCGAAACCGTATCACTTGACGGGTATGTATAAGTGTACATTTGAATAAATATGTTTGAAATAGTTCATGTTGCAATTGTTGTTGTTTGTTTGGGGTTTTTTTGCTTCAGTTTTCTTTCATCTGCCGATAGCCGATAGAATCTGTGAAAGCCCCCCCAATAAGGGAGGCATGAGGTACGCCTTGACAGGTATGGTATCGTCACTTCCTGTGTTGCTGGCTGTTGGTGTGGTTTCCTCTACGCTTAGCTCGCCTCCCTCTCCTGAGGATTATTGCCTTTAATCGCTTTTTTAAAAAAAAAAAAACCACTGTCACCTTTCACTGCTGTTTAACAAGCCTCTTGCACCTGTGTTCGCGCTCAGTGTCACCTAATCACCCTCTTTAGCCTTCTGTTCACCTTTCATTGGTGTTTTTGTTAGCTTCGGGTTAGCCACTAGCTATGGCTACTAGCTCTCCTTCCCCTTCTCCTCTGGTGTGCTCTCTCTGTCAGATGTTTAGCTACACCTCTGCCTCTTTTAGTGATAATGATAAATGTAATAAATGTTTTTTTTTGAGGCGCTCGAGGCGAGGTTGTGTGATTTGGAATCCTGGCTGCACTGCATTAAAACACTGTCAGCACTAGTTAATAATGACGGATTCCCATTAGCCACAGCGGAGCACCCTAGCATAGGGCCTGCTAGCCGTCCCCCGGCATCCACCTCTCCTGAGCAGCTAGGAGAGAATGGGTGGGTGACGGTGAGAACGAAGCAGAGTGACAAGCCTCTGGTTCACCACCAATCTGTTCATGTTTCTAATTGCTATTCCCTGCTCAGCGACACACCTACTGAGGAAAAAACTCTGAGACTCTGTAGTCAGAAACATTAACCTAGAGACTCCAGTGGTCATAGTCGAATGCATTCCCGGGACCAGAGCAGGCGACATCGAGTCAAATTTGAAAATGTTGGCTTGTGAAGAATGTAGAAATGACGAGGCTGAGTTTATCTCACGAGTCAGGTTTATTAACATTCTCCAACATCATCAAAAACAGAACGAGAAAGAAACCCCCCAGACATTCGTCCTTTTATACCCCAGGACATCAAAGCACACAGTCACATTGCATTTAATCCCAAGTCACAATGCGTCTTCTTCCAGGTCTTATCACCTCCACCTAAAATCACTGGCGGCCAGGAAATCCCCCAAGGCCATCTCTTTGCATACCAAAGACCAAATTTCACATCCTCCTGTTATCTTTTAGGAGGCTCAGTCCTTTTGTTCATCTGAGACGTGAAGCATCCAATAAGCATACAGTGATATACAGTACATATGAAGCATATGAAACCCACATATGTGTCCCACAGGCTAAAAGTAACTGTAAATACTCCACAATCCACACCAGCATTAACAACATCCGACTCCGGCAGTTGGAAGTTACAAAACAGAGTGGAATCGGTGTGTAACTTTGCCAAAACAATGTCTGCCTCTGTAGTATTCTCTGGGCCCCTCCCCAACCTGACCAGTGATGACATGTTTAGCCGCTTGTCATCCTTCAACCGCTGGCTGTCTGTGTGGTGTCCTGCAAACAATGTGGGCTACATAGACAATTGGAACTCATTTTGGGGGAAACCTGGTCTTATTAGACGAGACGGCGTCCATCCCACTTTGGATGGTGTGTCTCATTTATCTAACAATCTGGCATCATTTTTATCCAAAGTTCCAAAGTCTTGACTGTTAAGTATTTATTCTGTGTTATTATTGTTTGGTACGGGATAGCAGCCCTGGTTTCCGGTTCCACCATCTCCAGTGGTATAAGAGGGGCTGCTGGTAGAGGGACGGTCCCTTCCACCTTTCCTCTGCCAAGCGGCTGCATGTACGGTCGGGTGTACCGAGTCCAGTTTGTTTAATAGAGTAGTGTTCAGCTCCACTCCTGGCTTCGTCCTTGTCTACAAGTTACGACATAACATTTGGCGACGAGAGATTAACTCATGTAGGTGTGTGGAACACCAATTTGTCCATTCCTGGAGCTCCCGGGGGAGATGCCTGTGCCGTTGCCTCGCTGGTATGAGGCTTTCCAGACGTACATGGTGGCGTTGGACCTGGGAAGAATGGAGAAACTGTGAGCTTGTGCATTATTGGTACACAACCTGGGAATGGAGAGACGAAGAATTTTGGGCATGCTGGGAGATGCGGACACATATGAAGAAGTGGTTGAGTTAATGGCCCGCAATTTCAGAGCACCGGACAATGTCATCATTAGGCGGATTAAGCTCAGACAGCAGTGCCAACAGGTAGGCGAACCGATCCAGCGGTTCGTGTCAGACTTAAAGCAGTTAAGACTTAAAGCAGTTGAGCTCCGGTTCAGGCCGTTACAAGAAGAAATGGTCCGTGACCAGTTGGTGGAACATACCAACTGTGCCGCAGTCCACTCCAAGCTGCTCACGTTCCCAGGGGAGTTGAGGCTGACGAGGGCTGTCGAGTTAGCACTACAGCTAGAAGCAGCAGATAAGCTAACTCGGGAGCTAAATGAGCACCTTTCGTCGGGAGGTTCAAGATCCCCTGTGGCCGCACAGGTAGTGGACCCGGACAGCAATCAGAGCGTTGCAGATGACATGGAAGAGGCCAACGCTGTACGGATGAGGTCTGCCCCGGAGAAGCCCAGGTGTATGGGCTGTGGGTCCACAAAGCACCACCACAAGGCCAGAGAGTGTGCAGCAAGAGGAAAGCGCTGTGGAAATTGCGGCCGTCTCCACCATTTCACAAGGATGTGCCAGTCAGCCAGACAAGAGAGCCCGTGCAAGACTTCAACTTCTCCCGCTCCAACGGTGGTACGCACGGTGTCTTCACCCGTTTTAATACCAGCAGCACACCGACCACCTGGACCTCCCCACCTTCCATCTCCCCCCATGAACCCCTTATCATTGAGGAGCAACTTGTGACATCCATCTTACATAGGGTCAACCAACACAAAGCCGCTGGCTCTGATAGGCTCAGAGGCAGAATCCTCAAGGAATGTTCCATTCAGACAAGTGAAGTCCTCACCAGACTTTTTCAGCATCTCTTGGATTCTGGATGTGTCCCTGATCAGTGGAAGGAATCTACCATCATTCCAATCCTCAAAAAGACTCACCCTAAGGACCTGAAAGACTACAGACCAGTGGCCCTGACCTCTGTGCTCTGTAAATGTATGAAGCGAGTGGTGTGTGACTTTTTGACTAACATGTTGTCACACAAATTGGATCCCCTCCAGTGTGCCTATAAGGCAAAACGGGGTGTAGAGGATGCATGCCTTACACTTCTAGACACTGTCACTAAACAACTGGATTCTTCACACCCACACACACGGATTTTGTTTATGGACTTTTCTTCTGCTTTTAACACTGTACACACGGGTACCTTGCTACATCACCTGACAGACCTGCAGGTTCACCCAACATTGATTTTATGGATTCAGAGTTTTTTTAAATGACAGGCCACAAGTGTTTTTAAATGGTTTTACATCTAGCAAGTTGATTTTTAAACACAGGTCTTCCTCAAGGTTGTGTTTTATCTCCAGTTCTGTTCTCTGTGTACACAAATAACATCTCCTGTGACAGTGAAGGAATGACTCTTTTTAAATATGCAGATGACATGGCCTTGGTGGCTCATCAGACAGACAGTACTGCACTGACCCGCTATCAGCAGGCAGTCAACGATCTAGCTCTGATTTTTAATCAAAACTCTCTGGAGTTAAACACCACAAAGACTGAGGAGTTGTGCTGTGAGAACAAAGAGAAACTTTCAACTACTCTCTTTACATCCCTCAGTATCCAGGGTCAGGCTATTGCACAAGTTCATGTTTTTAAATGTTTGGGAATAGAAATGGACTGTAGCCTGTCTTTTGCCCATTATGTTGACTCTGTTTATTAAAAAAGCACAACAACGCTTCCACCTGTTGAGGAAACTGAGGACTTTTAATTTTTTTTTTTTTTGTTTGTTTTTTTTTGTTACTTATTTGTACCCGTAGGTAGATTTGGTTTGCAGTCTGGTGACAAGCCACCGGCTGCTGGTCGCTGCGTGCGCGAGCGCCCTAAACCTACATGTTTTTGGTGTGCGGGAGGAAACCGGAGAAATCCCGGAGTAAACCCGCGCAACACGGGGAGAACATGCAAACTCCACACAGCTCACTGTTGGTCGGGGGCTGGGATCGAACCCACGATCTCATGATCCCCGCAGTCCCCCGGCCGAGGGTAAAACTGTGCTGCCACAGTGCTAAACCACTGCGCCACCGTGCAGCCAGGACTTTTAATGTCAGCAGACACATTTTAACTCTGGCTTACACTTTAATTCAGAATCATCAGAATCAGAATCAGCTTTATTGGCCAAGTATGCACAACACATACAAGGAATTTGACTTTGGCTAAAAACTTGCTCTCGTTGTTCAGGTGGAGGATTTAAATAAGGATTCAATGACAACAGAGTATGTACAGTAAATTACAGTCTGTCCACGTTTCTGTAAAAGGATGCAGATATATACAGGAATATATGCAGTTATTTACTCAGACTAACCACACTTTGCAGAAATATATGAAAAAATATACAATCACACAGTATTTCAATGTGGACTCAGATTCAGTGATATAATGTGAATGAAGTAAAAAGCAGTGTGAGAGTTATGTGCAATGTAATAATGGATGAAAAGTCATGAGTACAGCAAACAGGTAGGACTAGGTGAATGTTAGGAGTTCATCAGAGTGATGGCTTGAGGAAAGAAACTGTTCCTGTGACGGGTGGTTTTGACCTTCAGTGATCTATAACGACGACCAGAAGATAGAAGTTCAAACAGTTTGTGGCCGGGGTGTGATGGGTCAGCACAGATGTTTCCCGCCCGTTTCCTGGTTATGGACCGATATAAGTTCTCAATGGAGGGTAGGTCGGTACCAATGATCCTCTCCGCAGACTTAATGATCCGCTGCAGTCTGGTCTTGTCCTGTTTAGTGGCAGATCCAAACCAGACAGTGATGGAAAAGCAGAGGACAGATTGGATGATGGCGGTGTAGAAGACAACCAGCAGCTCCTGAGGCAAATCAAACTTCTTGAGCTGACGCAGAAAAAACAACCTCTGCTGGGCCTTTTTCCGGACAGTGTCTATATGGGAGGACCACTTCAGGTTCCGGGAGATTGTGGTACCCAGAAACTTGAAGGAGTCCACAGTGGACACTGTGCTGTTGAGGATGGTGAGTGGGGGGAATGAAGGGGGGTGTCGCCTGAAATCCACAGTCATCTCCACCGTTTTGGCTGGGTTAAGTTCAAGATGGTTCTGGCTGCACCAGAGGATCAGCTGCTCCACCTCCCGCCTGTATGCAGACTCATCATCATCCCGGATCAAACCGATGACTGTGGTGTCGTCCGCAAACTTCAGGAGCTTCACCGAAGGGTCCTCTGAGATGCAGTCGTTGGAGTAGAGGGAGAAGAGCAGTGGGGAAAGGACACATCCTTGGGGGGCGCCAGTACTAATTTTTCGGGAGCTGGATGTAAATCTCCCTAGCTTCACCTGTTGCCACCTGTCAGTCAGAAAGCTGGAGATAATTGAATCCATTCTCACTTTTAACATTTCATCCTGGTACAGCTCCCTCTTCATCAGGCACAAAACAAAGCTTTCCCGTATAGTTAATCAGGCTAGCAAAATCATTGGCTCACCACAGACACCGTTGTCTGAATTGTATCAGCGCTCTGTGATCAGGAAAGCCACCCTGATCACAGAGGACCCATCTCACCCCCTCCATCACTCGTTTCAGTTACTGCCATCAGGCAGACGATATAAAGTTCCACTGGCCCATAAAAACATTTACAAGAAATCATTTATTCCTTCTGCAGTAACAATCCTGAACAAAATCAAATAGTTATCATAATTTAGTTAGCGATCAATATTAGTTATCAGCATTTACAGACATGGACAAAATTGTTGGTACCCCTCTGTTAATGAAAGAAAAACCCACAATGGTCACAGAAATAACTTGAATCTGACAAAAGTGGTAATAAATAAAAATTCTTTGAAAATTAACCAATGAAAATCAGACAATGCTTTTGAATTGTAGTTCAATAGAATTATTTTAAAAAACAAACTCATGAAACAGGCCTGGACAAAAATGATGGTACCCTTAACTTAATATTTTGTTGCACAAACATTTGAGGCAATCACTGCAATCAAAGGATTTCTGTAACTGTCAATGAGACTTCACCTCTCAGCAGGTATTTTGGCCCACTCCTCATGAGCAAACTGCTCCAGTTGTCTCAGGTTTGAAGGGTGCCTTCTCCAGACGGCATGTTTCAGCTCCTTCCTCAGATGTTCAATAGGATTTAGATCAGGGCTCATAGAAGGCCACTTTAGAATAGTCCAGTGTTTGGCTCTTAGCCATTCTTGGGTGTTTTTAGCGGTGTGTTTTGGGTCATTATCCTGTTGCAAGACCCATGACCTGCAACTGAGACCAAGCTATCTGACACTGGGCAGCACATTTCTCTCTAGAATACCTTGATAGTCTTGAGATTTCATTGTACCCTGCACAGATTCAAGACACCCTGTGCCAGATGCAGCAAAGCAGCCCCAGAACATAACAGAACCTCCTCCATGTTTCACAGTAGGGACAGTGTTCTTTTCTTGGTATGCTTCATTTTTGCATCTGTGAACATAGAGCTGATGTGCCTTGCCAAAAAGTTCCAGTTTTGTCTCGTCTGTCCATAGGACATTCTCCCAGAAGCTTTGTGGCTTGTCAACATGCAGTTTGGCAAATTAAAGTCTGGCTTTTTTATGATTTGTTTTCAACAGTGGTGTCCTCCTTGGTCGTCTCCCATGAAGTCCACTTTGGCTCAAACAACGACGGATGGTGCGATCTGACACTGATGTACCTTGACCTTGGAGTTCACCATGAATCTGTTTAGAGGTTGTTCTGGGCTCTTTTGTTACCATTCGTATTATCCGTCTCCTCCTGCGGCCACGTCCAGGGAGGTTGGCTACAGTCCCGTGGATCTTAAATTTCTGAATAATATGTGCAACTGTAGTCACAGGAGCATCAAGCTGCTTGGAGATGGTCTTATAGCCTTTACCTTTAACATGCTTGTCTATAATTTTCTTTCTAATCTCCTGAGACAACTCTCTCCTTTGCTTCCTCTGGTCCATGTTTAGTGCGGTACACACCATGTCACCAACCAGCACAGTGACTACTTGTCACCCTTTAAATAGGCCGACTGACTGATTACAAGTTTGTAGACACCTGTGATGTTAATTAGAGGACACATCTTGGTTGATCATGTCCCTATGGTCACATTATTTTCAATCTTTTCTAGGGGTACCATCATTTTTGTCCAGGCCAGTTTCATGAGTTTGTTTTTTAAAATAATTCTGTTGAACCACAATTCAAAAGCATTGTCTGATTTTCATTGGTTAATTTTCATAAAATTTTTATTTATTACCACTTTTGTCAGATTCAAGTTATTTCTGTGACCATTGTGGGTTTTTCTTTCATTAACAGAGGGGTGCCAACAATTTTGTCCACATCTGTATCTATTAATCACTATTAATTTTTAATAGTTATTAATATTTTCTGCCACATGATTTTATTTGCTGTTTCCTTTTTAACCATGTTTCCTTTTTTAAACTGTTTTTATCCTGTGAGTTTGAACATGTTTTTGAGAGTGTTGAATGTGTTATATTGTTGTAGCCATGTCTAAGAAGAATTTCTGTCACTGACTGGGACAGACAATCTATCTGTCACCGAGTACCAATGGGTGCACGCGCTGCATGGTGATTTTGGATGGAGTTCCGGTACCGATGTTCATCGACACGGGAGCGGAGAGTTCTGTGCTGAATCAGGCTACAGTCAGACAGCGAACCACTACAGGATTGGAAGTTTCTCAGTGCCACTTTGCCGCTATGGAGGAGGACAGTTGGCCACGGTGGGTACCATCACGTTGATGGCTCGGTACAAGTCGGCGATGATGATCGCTGTGTTGTTCATTGTGATGGCCTATGGCTCTAACGTCATGGGCTGCAACTTGTTTTATGGCCTTGGATTCTCCATCAGGAGCTTTGCTGGGGAAGAGTGGTCAGGTGGCAGACTGTGGGACCGACTGATTCTGAGGGTCCGGGACGATGCGGTGTGGGATGAACCATTGCTGGGCACTCCGGAAAGTGGACAGGCTGTGTCATGCTCAGGGTCGCCATGAGAGGACCCTGGTGCCAGTGTCCAAGCTGCCCTGGATTTGGGCACCGGGCGGCATGGGGGAGGACCTACGGCGACGAGCAGGGCCCAAACAATGGTCTCAGATATTCCAGGAGCACGGCCGTGGAGGACTGGTGAACACGGGACCACAGGGGCGGGGTCAGCAGCGGATCGACAAGCTGTCGGGGCAGGACCGAGTAGCACCAGGCAGAAACACCACAGGCCGTCCAAGGCCCCACTTGGAGTCGCAGACTGGGTTCGGACTCGGGTGGAAGCGAGGTCCAGACGGGTGAGACAGAAGCGGAACATGGAGCGGTACCAGGGTTGGCTGCAGGTGATGGGTGAGCGGCACAATTGATACCTGCTGCTGTCGGATGGCTCGTGGCACCATCCCAATGAGTTACGACGTGCTCTGAAGGAGACGGGTGGGCACGACTCCAGACAGCGCTCGGAGGTGTGGAGGAGAACACTCTCCGAAAGGGGGCAACCAGCTGTGGTCTGAGAAGTGGACTGCCGCCAGGGTTGGACTGATGGTGAAGGTCTGAGAGGGCCATGGGTTATCCTTACCGAGTCATGGGTGTGTTATTATTATTGTTCATTTGTTCTGTGTTAATAGTTTGGGGATTATTTTAGTATTATATTTTAATTAGGAGACATGGCGGTAGTTTTTTTTTTTTTCGTGGACTTTAATAGTATGGGTGGCAGAATAACCCGCCTCGCCGTGTGGGGGGTAGGACTGCAGTCTACCCAACTCCCCCTAGTTTTAGTTTTTGTTGTGAATGTCATAGGCTTCTTTTTGGTGATTGTAGTTTATGTTTAGCGGATGATTTGGGTTCCAAATTGGGGTGGGTTGATTGTGTGTGTGTGCTTTGGACTTTCTGCGGGGGGGGGGGGGTGTTAAGTATTTATTCTGTGTTATTATTGTTCATGTCGAAGCTCTTAAGCTCATAAGGCTCATAAGCCTCGAAAACAGACTAAGGGAACGGGCAGCTGAACATAGGACTTCCGGTTGCTCGGATGCCCAATATCGCTTCTCCCCACAGCCTTCCCTATTGGCCCTGCCTCCCTCTCATTCCCCAGATGCCCCGGAACCAATGGTAATGGGACAGTCCAAGTTACCTCTGGTGGAGAAACAGCGCCGCCGTGAGCTAGGGTTGTGCCTCTACTGTGGGAGCGAGGAGCACGAGGTAGCGTCATGCCCTATACAGCCAAAAGGGGGAGTCCGTGCGTCACAGTAGGGGGACTCACGGACTCACCTCCATCCAATCCCTTCTCTAGGTTTCTCCTCCCTATCCGTTTCATTCATAATCAAACTGAAATAGTCACGCACGCATTAATTGATTTGGGGGCTGAGCAGAGCTTCATCTTGGGGGAACTGGCAACCTGGCTGGGGCTTCCCTGTCTATCGCTAAAAACCTCACTCAAGCTCATCGCCTTGTCTAAAGCCCCCCTTGCCATAGTATCCCAACAGACCGCCCCGGTGTCAGTCATAATATCTGGTAACCATCGGGAAGAGTTGAGGTTTTTTGTGTTGCCGGTTTCCTCTTCCCCGGTAATTCTCGGCTATCCCTGGTTACGCCTCCATAACCCCTCAATTGACTGGTGCTCTGGGAATGTGGTGTCTTGGAGCTCATTCTGCCTTGGTGCCTGCCTTCAATCTGCTGCTTGCTCGCCGTCCGTACCCCTGGGTGCCCCCATGACCCCTCCCCCTGATTTGTCTAAGATCCCTCCAGAGTATCATGACTTGGGGGCCGCCTTCAGCAAGACCCAGGCCCTTTCCCTCCCCCCTCACTGCCCATATGACTGTGCAATCAACCTCCGTGCCGGAGCCCTGCTGCCATCGAGTCGTCTTTACAGCCTGTCAGCTCCGGAGCGGGAGGCCATGGAGGGCTATATTAAAGAATCATTAAACTCAGGCATAATCCGGCCATCATCCTCGACAGTGGGGGCGGGGGGGTTTTTGTGGGCAAAAAAGACGGCTCGCTGAGGCCGTGCGTTGACTTTAGGGAATTAAATAACATCATCATCAAGGACAAGTACACCCTTCCCCTAATTAATACGGCGTTTGAGTCCCTATAGGTGGCCTCCTGGTTCACCAAGCTGGATCTCCGCAACACTTACCATCTGGTGTGGATTTGGGAAGGTGACGAGTGGAAGACGGGGTTCCGGACCCCTAGCGGGCACTTCAAGTATCTGGTTATGCCATTCAGATTGACCAACACCCCCGCCGTATTCCAGCGCCTGATCAATGATGTGCTGAGGGATTTTTTTGGGTGTTTTTGTTTTCATCTATCTAGACAACATCTTGATTTTTTTCACAGTTTTTGGACGAGCATCGGGTGCATGTGACGCGAGTATTGCAGCGGCTCCTGGAGAACAAGCTATTCATCAAGGCCGAGAAGTGCGAGTTCCACTCTTCCAAGACATCCTTTCTGGGCTTCATCATCTCCCATAATGAGATCATCCTGGATCCCAATAAGGTAAAAGCGGTGGTAGACTGGCCCACTCTTTCATCCAGGAAACAACTCCAGCAGCTTTTGGGATTCGCCAATTTCTACCGCCGCTTCATTAAGGATTATAGCATCACTGCTCTCCCCCTGACCCATCTTACTTCTTCTAAGGTCCCTTTCCGGTGGACGGAGGAGGAGGCTGCAGCCTTTGCTGAACTCAAGGGAAGATTCTCTGACTCTCCCATCCTGGCTCAGGTGGACCCCGCACTCCAATGCGTGGTGGAGGTGGACGCCTCGGACTCGGGGGTTGGAGCCATGCTATCCCAGCGCTCCCCAGCGGATGACAGGATTCAGCCCTGTGCGTTCTTCTCCAGTCGGCTATCCCCGGCAGAGCGCAATTATGACATCTGTGACAGGGAGCTCCTGGTGGTCAAGCTCGCGCTGGAGGAGTGGCGCCATTGGTTGGAGGGGGCCTCCCAGCCGTTCGTGGTCTGGACGGACCACAAGAATCTGGAGTACCTCAGGACGGCCAAGTGTCTGAACACACACCAGGCCCACTGGTCCCTGTTCTTCAGACGCTTTGACTTCAGCATCATGTACTGCCCCGGGTCCAAGAATACCAAACCAGACGCCCTATCCAGACAGTTTGCCTCGGATGCTGCAGAGGTAACAGAACATCCTATCCTTCATCCATCGTGTATCTTGGGCGCCCTCTCGTGGGGCATCAGAGAGAGGGTCCTGAAGGCGCAGGAGGCCGAGGCAGACCCGGGTGGGGGCCAACGGGGAGGCTGTTTGTCCCATCTGCCGTTTGGGGCGAGGGTGTCCATTGGGCCCACTCTTCCAGGTTCCCGTGTCACCCCGGGAGGGCTCGCACGGTGGCGCTTCTGCAAAGGACGTTTTGGTGGCCTTCGCTTCAGAGGGACGTCGGAGAGTACATCCGCGCTTGCCCCCAGTGTGCCGCTGGCAAGACTTCCTCTTCTCCTCCGGCCAGTCTGCTCCACCCCCTCCCTACTCCCGGCAGGCCCTGGTCCCATGTGGCGTTGGACTTCGTCACCGGTCTCCCACCTTCGAATCACCACACGGTAATTCTCACCATTGTGGATAGATTTTCTAAGGCCGCCCACTTCGTTCCCCTGCAGGGGCTACCTACTGCAAGGGAGATGGTGGACCTTCTCGTCCAACATATGGTGAGACTACACGGTATTCCCCTGGACATCGTCTCCAACTGGGGACCTCAGTTCCTCTCCCACGTATGGAGGTCCTTTTGCAACGCCCTTGGGGCTACAGTGAGCCTGTCTTCCGGATACCACCCACAGAGCAACGGACAATGTGAGCGTGCAAACCAGGAGCTGGAAGCTGCGCTGCGGTGTGTCGCTACTGCCAACCCGGCGTCTTGGAGCACGCATCTCCCTTGGATCGAATACACTCATAATACGACGGTCTCTTCTGCTATCGGCATGTCTCCGTTTGAGGCTTCACTGGGCTACAACCCCCCGTTGTTTCCTGAAGAGGAGAGGGACATCGCCGTCCCTTCTGTCCGGGCTCACCTGAAGCGCTGCCGCCGGTTGAGGAGAGCAACCCGGACCATGCTACGATGCAAGGCAGAGCGCAGTTCCACAGCTGCTAACCGTCGCAGGACACCAGCGCCCCCCCACCCCACCCCTACCGGGTGAGTCAGCAGGTATGGCTATCCACCAAGCACATTAACCTGAAGGCAGAGGCGAGGAAGATATCTCAATGGTTCATTGGGCCTTTTGCCATCACTCACATCATTAACCCTGTTTCTGTGCACCTAGCTCTCCCCCCCTCCCTCCACATCTGTCCAACCTTCCATGTATCGCAGGTCAAGCCCTTCTGTTCCAGCCCTCTGTGTCCCCCTCCCAGGTCTCCACCTCCACTGATGGTGATCGATGGCGACCCGGCGTGGAAGGTCAATGCCATCCTGGACGTCCGCCGCCGGGGTTGCGGCCTACAATACCTGGTGGACTGGGAGGGTTACGGGCCAGAATAGAGGTCCTGGGTGTGTCCCTCCTTTGTTTTGGACAAACAACTCATCAGGGATGTCCACCGGGTGCACCCAAGTAGGTTGGATTGACCGCCGAGAGGCATCTCGTGGGGGGGGGGGGGGTACTGTAATGGTTTGCTCTAGCTGCCTATTCTCCTCAGCTGCGCACATGCCCACTCTCATCACAGCCAGGGTTATTTAGACCGTGCTGCCCTCAGATCAGCACAGAGTTGTCTGTTTCTACTCCAGATGAGACCTGCATTCGCCTGCTTCCTAGTTCCAGAGTCTCCTCGCCTCAGACTATTCTCATCTTCATCTCCTGCCTCCTGCCTTCCTGCATCGGGAGGAATCCTCTCCACAGCCTCTAGTAAGCTTTCACCTTATTCATCATTACCTTCACTAATTCCCCTGTGCACAGGGGGAAATCCGTGGCAGCGGACCTCTCTCCTTCCTGGCGGCGGACCGAGCTGCACTGCTCCACCCCAGACACACTAACCTCCTCCAGCAGCAACCGAAAGAGCGGACATTGCCCTCCTGGCCGTAGCCGCCAAGCTGAACCTGAGTCTCTTCACATCTCCACAAACAGTAAGCCCTGGACTAAACTGTATATCTCCACCGGTGATTGCCACTAATTATCCCTTGTGGGGAGTCAGGTAATGTAGCATCTCAGACAGAGACAGTGAATAAACATGGGAGAACAATGACTAGGGGGTTCCTGGGGATTTAGCAGGAAGGAGTCAGGGACATAGAGGGTTGAAAGCATTGTAATGTAAATGTCATGCTGTGTGATGAGAAATGCCATGTAAACGTGTGAAGAGTGAGTTGGGTAAAAGTGGAGATTGTGCTTTAATCATTCAGTCTCTTCTGTGCTTGAGAGATGTGTGAGTGTGGAATAAATCATCTGTCCATAAACCTGCCTCGTTATTCACACACTGCACACTGGTGACCCCAGACGAATTATGGAACACGAGGCAAGAACCCCATAGCTGGCCCGGTCGGGAAGCCCCAGCGACACAGCAGCCATCCCACAGACAGCCCGGACTGGAACCCCCAGCAACGCGTGCGCGGTTTCAGTAAAGCTACCGGACTTTTGGCAGCACAACCCGCGCTCTTGGTTCCACCACACCGAGGCCCAGTTGGCCCTCCGGGGAGTAACGGCAGACGACACCAAGTTCTACCATGTAGTAGCAGCGCTGGACACTCGCACAGCCCAGCAGGTAGCGAGCCTGCTCGATCAGCCTCCAGCCCGCAACAAATACAAGGCACTCAAGGCTGCGCTGACCTGGCGCTACACGCTCTCGGAATGTGAGAGAGCGGAGAGGCTCCTGGGGCAGACCAAGTTAGGAGATGGTTTGGCCGTCGACGTGATGGAGAAGATGCTGGCGTTAATGGGCACGGACGATGGCCAATTTCTGTTTGCCCACCTTTTCCTCCGGAACCTTCCAACAGAGGCGAGAGCGGTTCTGGCCAATTCGCCGTTGCTGGCCGCGCATGACTACCGTGCACCAGCCCAGGAGGCAGACCGGATCATCCTCACCTCCAGGGCAATCACAGTCAACGTGACGGCGGCGGAGCCCAGCGAGACGACCAGAGGAGGCGAGGAGCCACCGACGGTAGCGGCAGCGGGGGCCAAGGAGCGCCAGAGAGACATGCTCTGCTTCTACCACCGCCGCTTCGGAGAGAACGCGCGCAGGTGTGCGCCACCGTGCCAGTTCAAGCGCTCGGGAAACGCCAAGGCCGGCAGTCAGTAGCAGCTGTGACCGCCGGTGAAGAGAACAAGCTGCTCTACGTGACGGACTCGCACTCGGGGAGACGCTTCCTCGTCGACACCGGAGCCCAGAAGAGCATCATCCTGCCGTCCTACGCTGACTGGCTGGCAGGACCTAGCGGCCCCGGACTTGTGGCAGTAAACGGCTCGGAGATTAAGACGTTCGGTGAGAGAACACTGGTCTTATCTCTACATGGCCGCTTGTACGAGTGGACTTTTGTCATAGCAGCACTGTGTTGCCCGATCCTGGGAGCTGATTTTCTGTGTGTGCATGGTTTACTTGTGGATGTTGCTAACAGGCGCCTGGTTAATGCACTGTCCTTTGATTCTCTCCCCTGTATAGCTCGAAGGACCCGGCCAACAGCACAAGTCAACGTCACAGCTCCAGGCGGTAAGTTCCATGCACTGCTCACTCAGTTCCCAGCACTCACGGTCCCGACGTTTTCGCCGGCCATCACTAAACACGGGGTGGAGCACTTTATCACCACCACTGTGCCGCCCGTTTTCGCAAGACCTCAGCGCTTGGATGCAGCTAAACAGGCCATAGCGCGCGAGGAGTTCGCCAACCTGGTAAAGGTTGGGCATCATCAGGCGATCGAACAGCCCATGGGCGTCCCCGCTACACATGGTACCTAAGGCTGAGGGGTCATGGCAACCGTGCGGTGATTTCCGCAGGTTGAACAACGCCACAGCACACGACCGCTACCCGATTCCCCACATACAGGATTTTTCCGTTCGCCTCACCGGAGCACGCATTTTTTCCAAAATAGACCTGGTCCGCGGTTACCACCAGGTCCCGGTGCACGCGGAGGACGTACCCAAAACAGCGGTAATAACTCCGTTCGGCTTATTCGAGTTCCTGCGCATGCCATTCGAGTTAAAAGGAGCGGCACAGACGTTCCAGCGCATGATGGATGCAGTGCTGTGCGATCTCCCGTTCATGTTCGTCTACCTGGACAATATCCTGGTAGCCAGTGCGTCCGAAGACGAACATGTAACCCACCTCAGGACGGTTTTCCGGAGGTTGGAGGAGCACAGGTTAATAATCAACCCGGCGAAATGCCAGTTCAGTGTGATGGAGCTTGATTTTTTGGGGGCACCGCGTCACTCCGGAAGGAGCGATCCCATTGCCCGACAAAGTGCGCGCCGAGGCGGATTTTCCCCGGCCTCAGACGGTCAGGGCGCTACAAGAATTTTTGGGGATGGTGAACTTTTATAACCGTTTCTTTCCCCACGCGGCGCGGCTCATGCAACCATTGTACGCCGCGCTCAAGAGACGGAAACCCGTGGATGGGGTCGAATGGACTCCAGAGCGAGAGCGGGCATTCTCGGAGGTTAAAGCAGCCCTGGCAAATGCTGCACTGCTGGCGCATCTGGACCCAGTGGCCTGGATAGCGCTCACCACCGATGCTTAAGATGTGGCCATAGGGGCTGTCGTGGAGCAGCGTGTCGCTGGGGCTTGGCAGCCGCTTGCCTTTTTCAGCAGAACTTTACGCAACAGTGAACGTAAATACAACGCGTTCGACAGAGAGTTGCTGGCTCTCCACCTGGCCATACGCCACTTCCAGTTCTGGCTGGAAGGGCGCAGTTTGTGGACCACAAGCCACTAACGTTCGCGATGGCCAAGGTTTTAGAACCATGGTCGGGTTGGCAGCAGAGACAGCTGGCCGCGATCTCAGAGTTTACTACTGATATTCAGCATGTGTCGGGCAAACTGAATGTGGTGGCGGACTGCCTCTCGCGCGCCGTGGTGGCCCCTGTCTACGTAGGGATAGATTACACAGCCATGGCCGCGGAACAGATTAGCGATGCAGACGTGTGCGCGCTCCATTCTGGACCAACAGGGTTAAGGCTGGAGAGCAGGGTGCTGCAAGACGGCATGCCCCCCCTAATCTGCGATGTCTCCACGGGACGCCCGCGTCCGGTGGTCCCGGTCGCGTGGCGCCGCCGCGTGTTTGAGTCGGTTCACACTCTGGCACACCCAGGAGTGCACGCGTCAGTCAAAATGGTGGGAGAGAAGTTCGTGTGGCCGAGCCTACGCAAACAAGTAAAAAAGTGGGCTGCGGCCTGCGTGCCGTGCCAACGAGCCAAGGTACACAGACACACAAAGGCTTCCTGGGAGCCATTTCGGGTACCGGCTAAGAGGTTCGACCATGTTCACGTGGACATCGTGGGCCCCCTTCCGCCATCACAGGGGTGCACGCACCTCCTGACAGTGGTGGACTGCACTACGCACTGGCCAGAAGCAGTCCCGCTGGCGGCAACCACGTCCGCGGACATGGCACACGCTTTTTTAACAGCATGGGTGGCGCGTTTTGGAGTCCCGTCGGACATTACGTCCGACAGGGGCCCTCAATTTGTTTCCGACCTCTGGTCCACGATGGCCCGCAGCCTGGGTGTTGCAATTCATTGCACAACCGCGTACAACCCACAGGCCAATGGGTTATGCGAGTGTTTTCGTAGATCACTGAAAGCAGCACTCAGGGCTTCACTGACGGATGCAAATTTGGTAGACAGGCTGCCATGGGTTTTATTGGGGTTGCGCTCCGCACCAAAAGAGGATTTGGAAGCTTCCCTGGCAGAGCTTGTTTTTGCACAGCCCCTAAGGCTGCCCGGGGAATTTCTGCCAGATAATCCCGCGCCAGACAGCTGCCCGTCTCAGCTTTTGCAGCATAGTGCAAACACAGGCACGCTGCCGGGCCCGGCACACCACTGTTTTCCGCGCGCTTTTGTGCCTAAAACTTTGAAGAACGCGGAGTTCGTGTTTGTCAGACACAACGCCCACCGCCCTCCATTGCGCCCAACCTATAATGGACCGTTCAGAGTGCTGGAAACAGGGGATAAGCATTTTTTGCTAGACTTGGGGGGTTGGCGGGAGAAAATTGGCATAGACAGACTCCAACCCGCCTTTGTAGTGGCGGACGAGCAAGTGCTGTTGGCTAGGGCCCCTCAGCGTGGAAGACCCCCACAGAGAGCTCCCCAGGGAAACGATTCACCAGGGCTGCCACACAGACAGACCGAAGTTTCCCCACCCTCGCCACGGCCCACCCGCAGTCAGACACACTCCCAGCAGCCCCCCACTGGCACAGCAGCGCCAAGAAGGCGGTAAACCCCAGTTACAGCAGATATGGGAGGAGACTGAAGCCAAAAGAGCGTGTGGACTGATGTTCTATTCAATTCAATTCAACTTTATTTATATAGCGCCATTTCACAACAACAGTCATCTCATAGCACTATCAACTGTAGGGGGAACCCCCACAGTTGCAGAAAGACCCCAGCAATCAGGCGATCCCCTGTGAGCAAGCACTTGCCAACGGCAAGCCCCCCCCCCCCCCAGCATCTTCTATCTAAGATGCTGGGGGGGGGCGGTGTGGGGAGTCAGGTTATGTAGCATCTCAGACAGAGACAGTGAATAAACATGGGAGAACAATGACCAGGGGGTTCCTGGGGATATAGCAGGAAGGAGTCAGGGACATAGGGGGTTGAAAGCAGTGTAATGTAAATGTCATGCTGTGTGATGAGAAATGCCATGTAAACATGTGAAGAGTGAGTTGGGTAAAAGTGGAGATCGTGCTGTAATCATTCAGTCTCTCCTGTGCTTGAGAGATGTGTGAGTGTGGAATAAATCATCTGTCCATAAACCTGCCTCTTTATTCACACACTCCACACCCTGTCTCTATTTGTCCCTAGGGTTGCCAGGTTGCACGGTGTTCTGCTCTCCCCCAGCTGCCACAAGACCACACACCCACACACTCACACACCCTTCATTATTATCAATAAAGATAATTGTATCTATTTCTGAGTCCGAGTCTGCTCACTGGGTCAGTTAACCATGTCAATTGTTGTTGTTATCGCAGACACTTGATTGCAGTTGCTGCTGCTTAGGGTGGCCCAACCAGTTATTAGGTTTAAGGGCCATCACTTTTTTACACAGGGCCATGACGAAGGCGATGATGAAGGCTTGGATTTTTTTTCCCTTAATAATAAACAACTTCATTCAAAAACTGCATTTTGTGTTTATTTGTGTTACCTTTGTCTAATATTTAAATTTGTTTGATGATCTGAAACATTTAAATGGGACAAGCACAAAAATAAGAAATCAGGAAGGGGCAAACACTTTTTCACACCACTATATGGCATAGAAATAGAAAATCTGGTAGTGTCTCCTCATAACCCTGTACTGCCAGACCATTACCTGTTAACTTTTGATTTTACTATTTCTGACTATTTGGCTCCTAGAGAAAAATATTAGTACAGTAGATGCCTCTCAGATGATGTTGTTACCAAATTTATGCAGATTGTTTCCTCTATGCCATGTGTCAACACAACAGATAACAGCTATGGAGAGCTTGCTCCTTCCGTAATTGATAGCATGGTAGATTGTGTTACAGCTTCTCTGCATCAGAGTCCAGACATGGTGGCCCCTTTAAAAAAGAAAAAGTCTAATCAGAGATTTCTAACTCCTTGGTTCAACACAGAAACTCATAGCTTAAAACAGAAGACTTGTCAATTAGAAAGAAAATTGTGCTCCAGAAATTAGATGTAATCTGTTTAGCTTGGAGAAATCATCTTCTAATTTATAATAAAAAAAAATCTCTTTGGAAAGCTAGAACAACTTATTATTCTGCATTAATAGAAGAGAACAAGAATAATCCCAGGTGTGGTATACGTATATCACTCAGATATTCCATACCTACATTGGTTAGAGCATGTGGAACTGTTTGGGACAACATATACAAAGGAACTTCACACCTCTGAAAGAACAAAGGAATCTCACCGCCGTGTGAAGACCCATGACGTCACAGGACGCCATGGCAACAGACTCTACACCTTCACCCCTGAGAGAGGAGAAGGTTTTCCCCATCACCTCCCAAGGCGAAGGGAGGAGTTAACAGGACTAATGGGGGATTTAGATAACGGGGAGATGTTACCTTTTTCAATGAGTGGACTCTGACGTCAGCTGTTTCAATGAGTGGTGCCATGTGTCTTGTATTTAACCAGCGAGCAAAGCAGAGATCTACCTCTTGCCTTCTGCTAAGCTCTGCACCTGTTGAGATTTGATAGAGGAGCTATTCAATAAAAACCCTGTTTTTAATTCAAAGCCGCCTCGTTATTTCAGCTCCACTACACTGGTGACCCTTACGCGAGAATATGGACCGGAGGCGCTCTTCAAGCTGCTCATCCATGGTGGCTCTGGCACACGCCAGCGACGACGCAGACGAGGGAACAAGCAGACAGCTGTTCCCCGCGGCAGAGGGCACTGAGAGAGCTCAACCGAGCTCCAACACCGCTGCGAGAGACGTAGAAACGCACTCTCACCCGGCGAACACGACAATGATGGTGTGCACGAACGCCGTCGCTGTCAATCTGCCAGACTTCTGGAGAGAAGACCCTGCATCTTGGTTCCAGCAAGCCGAAGCCCAGTTTATACTGGCGGGTATCACAGCAGATGATACCAAATTTTATCACATCATCTCCAAGCTCGACTCCGCAACTTCGAAGTGTGTGCGGAGCTTGGTCCAGCAACCACCAACCCGGGACAAATATGAGACACTCAAGGCGACCATCGTGGCGAATTATGTCCCGTCAGCGGAGGAAAGAGCCGAGAGGATCCTGGCGGTCTACGGCCACAGAGGGGACAATCCAAGGACCCTCATGGAGGATTTGCTACAACTCAAGGAGGAGGATAATGATAATTTCCTTCTCCAATTCATTTTCCTCAGCACGCTACCACCGCATTTGAGAGGGACACTCGCCAGGATGAAGTGCAATAACCATCAGGATTTCCGCACACTGGCCAATGAGGCTTACCGGCTCGTCAACGCCTGCAGAGAACGGACACCCACAGCGGCATCCGCAGATCTGAGAACTGACACCCCGAGCCTTGGAGAGACTCAACCCATGGTGACAGCGGCGCGGCCCAAGCGCAACGAGCAGAACGACGTCTGCTATTATCACCACCGCTTCGCAGAGAAAGCCCGCAAATGCGTTCCCCCCTGCAAGTTTACGATGTCGGGGAAACGCCAAAGCCAAGGGCCATTAACAGCAGCAGTTCTCAGCGAGAAGAATAAGCTGTTATATGTGACGGATGGATACACAGGCAAGCAGTTCCTCATCGACACGGGAGCTCAGCTGAGTTTCGTCATGCCCTCCCACGCAGAGCGAACCATGGGCACCCGGGGCAACGGAGCAGTGGCAGCCAACGGCTCTGACATCGACACGTTCGGGGAAAAGAGCCTGCACCTCCTCATCCACGGCCGCAGCTACAGATGGACATTTATTGTAGCAGCGGTGAGCTTTAACTTGTTAGGCGCAGATTTTCTGTGTGCACATGGGTTATTAGTGGATCTTGCAAATAGGCGCCTGGTTAATGCACTCTCTTTTGCTTCTATTCCATGCTCAGCTCGAGTTTCCCCACCACCTGTGCAGGCCAACGTCACTATGGCAGGAGGTAAGTTTGAGCAACTCCTCACCCAATTTCCAGCACTCACAACCCCCAACTTCTCAGCCACTGTAGCCAAACACGGGGTTAAACACTTCATTCCAACAAACGGACCTCCCGTTTTTGCCAAAGCTCGCCGCTTAGACGCGGCCATGCTCAACATAGCAAGGGATGAATTTGCAGCTCTTGAAAAATTAGGCATTTGCCGACGTCCAAAGAGCCCTTGGGCCTCACCACTTCATATGGTCCCGAAATCCGACGGTTCTTGGAGACTGTGCGGAGATTACCGCAGGCTAAACAACGCTACAGCACATGACCGCTACCCCATTCCTCACATTCAGGATTTTTCATTGCATTTAGCAGGTGCGCGCATTTTTTCAAAAATAGACTTAGTCCGCGGTTATCACCAGGTTCCAGTCCGAGCTGAAGATACTCCTAAAACAGCGGTTATAACCCCTTTCGGCCTTTTTGAATTTCTAAGAATGCCATTCGGCCTCAAAGGCGCGGCTCAAACTTTTCAACGGATGATGGACGCAGTCCTACGCGACCTACCCATTGTTTTTGTCTACCTCGATGACATGCTGGTAGCCAGTTCATCCGAGGAAGAACACGAACAGCACCTCACTACCGTTTTTCAGAGGCTGGAAGAGCACGGACTTATAATCAATCCAGCCAAATGCAAATTCGGCGTATCACAAATTGATTTTTTGGGACATAGGGTCTCCCTGGCAGGGGCAATTCCGCTTCCAGACAAAGTTCGTGCGATAGAAAGTTTTCCACGGCCTCAAACGGTTAAGTCGCTACAGGAATTTTTGGGGATGGTTAATTTTTACAACCGCTTCCTCCCCCACGCAGCTCAGCTCATGCAACCCTTATATGACGCGCTCAGAAAAAAGAAAGCTTCCAACGCGGTCGAATGGACCCCGGAGCGCGAACGCGCTTTCGCGGAAGTAAAAAGCGCTCTAGCTAACGCCACAATGTTAGTCCACCCAGATTCCTCAGCCCGCATTGCTCTAACCACAGATGCTTCAGACCTGGCTATAGGGGCAGTTGTAGAACAACTTGTCAGTGGGGTCTGGCAACCTTTAGCATTCTTTAGCCAATCGCTAAACCCTACTGAACGCAAATACAGCACTTTTGACAGAGAGCTGCTGGCGCTTCATTTGTCCATCCGCCACTTCCAGTTTTGGTTAGAAGGGCGGAGTTTCACGGCTTTTGTGGACCATAAGCTGCTCACTTTTGCTATGGCTAAAATTTCAGAACCATGGTCAGGCAGACAGCAAAGACAGCTAGCTGCGATTTCAGAGTTCACCACAGACATTCGACACGTAGCAGGCAAACTTAACGTAGTAGCTGACTGTCTCTCCCGTGCTGTGACACCGCCAGAGCACGAGGAGACAGATTACACTGCTTCAGCAGCTGAGCTTTTCTCTAACGCAAACACATATGCAGCACCTATCCATGAAGGGATAGATTATGCAGCCATGGCGGAAGAGCAAGGTAGTGATGCGGACGTGCGCGCGTTCCTGTCTGGACCAACAGGGTTAAGGCTGGAGAAAAAAGGGTTGTGCGACGGCGTGCCCCCCCTAATATGCGATGTTTCAACCGGCCGACCTCGCCCGTTAGTACCAGCTGCTTGGCGCCGCCGCATTTTCGACGCAATTCACTCCCTCGCGCACCCAGGTGTGCGCGCCTCGGTCAAAATGGTTGCCGAAAAGTTTGTGTGGCCAGGCCTACGCAAAAACGTAAAAGAATGGGCAAAAACTTGCATTCCTTGTCAGCGCGCCAAAGTACACAAACACACTAAAGCCCCTCTGGAGCCTTTTCCAATCCCTGCTAGAAGGTTCGACCACATTCATGTCGACCTCGTGGGGCCGCTGCCTTCCTCCCAAGGTTTCACACACCTGCTAACAATGATAGACCGCACCACGCGCTGGCCAGAGGCAGTCCCGCTAGCGGTAACCACAGCGGAGGAAGTCGCTCGCATTTTTCTAACAAATTGGGTGGCACGTTTCGGCGTCCCATCAGACATAACGTCAGATAGGGGGCCTCAATTTGTCTCAGAGCTCTGGTCAGCCATGTCCAACAGTTTAGGGGCAACAATTCACCGTACCACCGCTTATCACCCTCAGGCTAATGGGTTATGCGAGCGTTTTCACAGGTCCTTAAAGGCCGCCCTCAGGGCCTCATTAACGGACACAAATTGGGTAAATAAACTTCCCTGGGTTTTATTGGGGTTGCGGGCGGCACCTAAAGAGGATTTAGACGCTTCCCCTGCAGAATTAGTCTTCGCTCAGCCTATCAGACTACCAGGTGAATTTTTACCAGAAAACCCGGAACCAGGGCACCTCCCAGTCCCAAGGTTTTTAGGCAGTAACAGTCCGGACTTTCTCCACGGTCCAGCTCATCACTCCTTTCCACGAGTTTTTGTTCCTCAAACTTTAAAAAACGCTGAGTTTGTTTTTGTTAAGCATGAAGCTCTAAAACCAACGTTACGCCCAGTATACGATGGCCCGTATAGAGTGCTGGAAAGTGGTGACAAACACTTTGTGGTTGATTATGGGGATAGAAATGAAACGGTCAGCATTGACAGACTCAAACCTGCCTTCTTGTTGAGAGACGGACCTGCACAGCTGGCCCGAGCACCTCGGCGAGGTAGACCCCCCCAAGGAGAAAGTCTCAGCCCCCAGGCAGGGAACAGATAATCTCTCTCCTTCCCACACTGCAGATTCCTCACAAGAAGGTCCCAGCAGGACGCCTAAACCAACCTACAGCAGCTTTGGGAGAAGATTGAAGCCCAGACTACACAGGGACTGATTACACCACTATGCAAATTTTCGCTAATTGTGCCGCAACAGTTTAGGACTGATTTATGATTATACTATGCTGTTATGTTTTCACTGAACTCTCTTAGGAGCATGGCTGCTTGAAAGTTTCTTCTGTGGCAACAGCTGTAACACGTAGTATGTCTTAGTAATTACCCTAGACTGTGAATCTTTCTGTGTCCTTTCATAGTTGTTTGGGGGGCCTGTGGTATATATCACTCAGATATTCCATACCTGCATTGGTTAGAGCATGTGGAAATGTTTGGGACAACATATACAAAGGAACTTCACACCTCTGAAAGAACAAAGGAATCTCACCACCGTGTGAAGACCCATGACGTCACAGGACGCCATGGCAACAGACTCTACACCTTCACCCCTGAGAGAGGAGAAGGTTTTCCCCATCACCTCCCAAGGCGAAGGGAGGAGTTAACAGGACTAATGGGGGATTTAGATAACGGGGAGATGTTACCTTTTTCAATGAGTGGACTCTGACGTCAGCTGTTTCAATGAGTGGTGCCATGTGTCTTGTATTTAACCAGCGAGCAAAGCAGAGATCTACCTCTTGCCTTCTGCTAAGCTCTGCACCTGTTGAGATTTGATAGAGGAGCTATTCAATAAAAACCCTGTTTTTAATTCAAAGCCGCCTCATTATTTCAGCTCCACGACACCAGGTTTCTTTTCAGCACTGCAGCCAGGCTGACAAAGAGTCAGGACACTGTCAATCCTAGCATTTCCTTAGAGCTTACTAGTCAGGACTTTATGAACTTCTTCAATAATAAAATTTCATTGATCAAAGATAAAATCAGTCAGATCCTTCCCACCGTTAACTTAAATACAGTAACTACTACAACTTCTTCTGTTGATATCTGTTTGGATCAGTTTACTCCAATTGACCTTTTAAAGTTAGATAAAATACTTTCCTCATCCAAGCCTTCACCTTGTCTATTAGACCCTATTCCTGCCAGGTTATTTAAAGAAGTCTCCCCATTTATTGGTAGCTCTATTCATCAAATAATCAATTCTTCATTAACATTAGGCCAGGGGTGTCCAATCATGTGCCATGGAGGGCCAAGACTCTTGGCTTTACCTCCAACCAGTGCTTTCAACAGCAGATTTCACTGAACTTCTTTCCACTGTTTGCTGCTAAGTGAAAACACCTGCTGAAGAGACTGGGTAGAAGAGAAAACCTGCAGGGTCTTGGCCCTCCATGGCACATGATTGGACAACCCTGCATTAGGCCATGTACTGCAGGCTTTTAAAACTGCTGTAAATAAGCCCTTAAAAAAAACAATGCTGGATCCAGTTTTATCTAACTATTCAACAACAACAATTTCTAATCTGCCTTTCATTTCAAAAATCTTAGAAAGAGCTGTTGCGCAGTTATTTGACCACTTGCAGGGAAGTGGTTTATTTGAAGAGTTTCAGTCAGGGTTTAGAATTCATCATAGTACTGAAACAGCTTTAGTGAAGGTCACTAATGACCCCCTTATTGCATCTGATTATGGACTTGTTTCTGTATTTGTCCTTTTGAACCTTAGTGCAGCTTTTGATACTATCGATAATATTTTACTTGATAGATTAGAACACCTTGTTGGACTTAATGGAACTTCATTGCAGTGGATTAAATCTTTTTTTTGTGTGTGTGTGTACTTTATTGATTCCACCTGGATGGATGAAGCAGCCACAGTACGGCGCTATCCCTTCACCATGCACACCTAGGGCCACTTTAGAGTCTCCAATTAAACTAACCTGCATGTTTTTGGCCTGTGAGAGGAAACCGGAGAAATCCCGGAGTAAACCCACGCAGACACAGGGAGAACATGCAAATTCCACACAGATCACTGTTGGTCAGGGGCTGGGATCGAACCAGGGATCCCATGGCCAAGGGTGAGTTGCTGTGCTACCACAGTGCTAACCACTGCTCCACTGCACCACCCTCTGATAGGTTCCAGTTTGCTCATGTCAATAATGAGTTTTCTTCTAACTGAAAGCTCAGTCATGGAGTTACACAGCGATCTGTGCTAGGCCCTATTCTTTTTAGTCTATATATGCTTCTGCTAGGCGATATTATTAGACAGCACTGCGTACATTTTCATTGTTATGCAGATGACCCACAATTATACTTGTTAGTGAAGCCAGATGACAGTTATCATTTCGCCAAATTAGAGGCTTGTCTTAAGGAAATCAAAGCTTGGGCGACTTGTAATTTCTTGCTGTTAAATTCAAATAAGACTGAAGTCATTCTCATTGATCCAAAAAACCTTAGCATTACCTTTCCATATCAAACTCTTAGTTTGGATGCAGTTGCTCATTCTCTTAATAGTTCTATGAAGAACCTTCGACTTATTTTAGATCAAGATCTGTTCTTTAAATCACACATTAGACTTGTTTCTAAGAATGTCTTCTATCATTTGTGTAACATTGCCAAGATAAAGAGTATCTTGTACTACTACTACTTGTCTCAGAGTGATGCTGAGAAACTCATCCACACTTTTGTTAAATCAAAATTACATTATTGTAACTCTTTATTATCAGGCTGTCCTATAACGTCTTTAAAAAGTCTTCAGCTGATCCAAAATGCTGCAGCAAGAGTTTTAACAGGTACTAGAAAGCATGATCACATCTCTCTGGTTCTGGCCTCCCTTCACTGGCTTCCCATAGAATTTAGAATTAAGTTTAAAATCCTTCTTCTCACTTAAAAATCTCTAAATAATCAGACCCCTTTTTATTTAAAAGATCTGAGAGTACCTTATCATCCCAACAGAGCATTTCGCTCCCAAAATGCAGGTTTACTTGTAATACCTAGAATCTCCAAAAGTACAATGGGAGGCAGAGCCTTCAGTTATCAAGCTCCTCTCCTTTGGAACCAGTTGCCAATCTGGATTTGGGAGTCAGACTCAATCTCTGTTTTTAAGAATAGGGTTAAAACCTTCCTTTTTGATATAGTCTATAGTTAGGGTTGGATCAGGTGCCCCTGAACCCTCCGTTAGTTATGCTGCTAATAGGTTCAGACCAGGGGTGCCCAACCTGGGGCTCCTGGAGCATTCAGGTTTCTATGGGAAATTTTTTAATTTCACTTCTTAATTGGTCCAAAGATTTGCAATTTGTCATTGTTGAGGATTATGTTGGTTTGAATGAATCAACTCCCTCTGGTTATTTAAACTGTTAAAATCCCAGAAGTTCTGGTCGTGGAGGAGGAGTAGCGACAATTTACCATTCCAAGTTACTCGTTAATGTAAAGCAAAAAACACGTTTTAATTCCTTTGAGGGCCTGGTCCTCAGTATTGGTCATGTTGGCAATTTTGGGTTAAACCCAATTTTATTTGCCATAGTTGATCTTCTTCCCTCAGACTACTCAGAGTTTTTATCCGAATTTGCCAAAATCTTAGCTGATTTAGTGCTGAAATCAGATAGAAAAACTATAGTAGAGGACTTTAATATACATGTAGATGTAGATAGTGATTGCCTTAATATTGTGGCGGTTTGGTGTAAACCCCCACAAACAGACTGGACAGACACAGCGCTCGGCTAGAGCAATTAACAGAACAGTGAAATGTGTATTAATGTCTACAGACAGCCCCTGCTTCTTCTGGCTCACTTCTGTGATGTTAATGTTGCCTTTCATGCATTGTGTTCATGCGTCCTGTCCTTACTGTGGCCTAGGGACCGAGATCAATATGTCTCTCAAATGCAAATGTCTCATGCCTGTTCTGTTATCTCTTTGATCATACCTACTGCTGGGGGAATGCTCTTTGATGTATTGTTGTAGTTGGGTATATATGCTGCAACTCTGTAACTCAAACTCTCTCTCATTCTGATTCTGCAACCGCTGCTGCTGGGCACAGACTTTGAGTCCCTCTTCTCTGAGAGCCGCTGGGCTCGCTCCTGGCGCGCATGCACGGCGCCGGGAGCGGAGCTCGTGACAGCGGTATGATTTAATAAAACCTGTTAAAACCTCAGCATCGCTGCTTATTTTATTTTATCATGCCGCTTCACTGGTGACCCCGAAGACGCACACGCTTTGTGCAACGCAACCTTCTGGTCTGGACATCCACGCTGAACCGGCCGAGGGACACAAGACGTCTCCTCCCTCTCGCCGCTCCAACGCACCATGACCTGAAGGCAGAAAAGAACACGCTGCCAGTGAACGCTTCACTGGTGACCCCGAACATGCACACGTTTTGTGCAAAGCAACCTTCTGATCTGGACAGCTGCACTGGTGACCCGTTCTTCATGATGAGATCTGCACGTCTGAGATCTGCTCATCCACGCTGGACCGGCCGCGCTCGCAGCTCCTCCACATGAGAGCGCAGGCACCTCGTCCCCTCTCCACGACGGCAACCTCCAGAGCCAGCGGAGGACGCAGCGCGTGGACCTGAACGCACCACGGCCGGTCGTCTATTTCCTCTCACCGCTCCAACGCACCATGGCCAATCTGCAGCCACAGCTCAACCTGGATATTATCGGCGCCGATTGCGCTGATCTCCACCAAGATTCTGGACCCTGACTCGCCTCCCCAGCGGCCCACCCACACACGGAACCCCGGCACATGCACCGGGGAGATACCAGGACGGCGCACCACGCACGGGACAGATTCGGCTCCACAGACCGCCAGCATCCTTCGCCGCCTGCACACAGAACCTTCAGGGCTGCTCGCACACCTGAAGCAACCACGCAGCTCGCTCACAGGATTCTCTAACGGTCTTAGCCACGGCGCACAAGGGGATTCAGCCGTCAGCTTTTCCCGAAGACTTAACACGCCAAGTCCCTCTGCTTCTTTTTTTTTTCTTACAGCCGTTACGCAGCCTCGCCGCTCCTGTTTTCTTCATGGCCACGAGAGGAGTCAGAGACTAATTTTTCTTCTTGTGATCTCTGCACGTGCAACGGGACACCCCCTCGACGCGTGAAGCAACAAGCAATTTTTGCGCGGCTCGGACGATTTCACCGTCCCCCTGCCGGCACTTACTACCCCCCTCCTCCCTCCCCCTCCTCCCTCCCCCTCCGCCTGCAGCGAGCTTCTCCCACAGCTCGCTCCCATAGATGGATTATCGAGGTCCCGGCCCCCTGCCGTGCCCTCTGGGGGGGAGCGTGTGGCGGTTTGGTGTAAACCCCCACAAACAGACTGGACAGACACAGCGCTCGGCTAGAGCAATTAACAGAACAGTGAAATGTGTATTAATGTCTACAGGCAGCCCCGCTTCTTCTGGCTCACTTCTGTGATGTTAATGTTGCCTTTCATGCATTGTGTTCATGCGTCCTGTCCTTACTGTGACCTAGGGACCAAGATCAATATGTCTCTCAAATGCAAATGTCTCATGCCTGTTCTGTTATCTCTTTGATCATACCAACTGCTGGGGGAATGCTCTTTGATGTATTGTTGTAGTTGGGTATATATGCTGCAACTCTGTAACTCAAACTCTCTCTCATTCTGATTCTGCAACCGCTGCTGCTGGGCACAGACTTTGTGTCCCTCTTCTCTGAGAGCCGCTGGGCTCGCTCCCGGTGCGCATGCACGGCGCCGGGAGCGGAGCTCGTGACGGCGGTATGATTTAATAAAACCTCAGCATCGCTGCTTATTTTATTTTATCATGCTGCTTCAATATGGCATTTAATTCAATATTAGACTCAATGGGGTTTTCTCAGAAAGTAGGAAATTCTACCCATTATCTCCACCACACATTGGACCTTGTTGTGACATATGGCATAGAAATAGAAAGGCGCTCCACTAATTTAGATGAAATCTATTTAGCTTGGAGAAATCATCTTTTAATTTATATTTAAAAAAAATCTCTTAGAAAAGCCAGAACAACTTATTATTCTGCATTAATAGAAGAGAACAAGAATAATCCCAGGTTTCTTTTCAGCACTGTAGCCAGGCTGACAAAGAGTCAGGACTCTGTCAATCCTAGCATTCCCTTAGAGCTTACTAGTCAGGACTTTATGAACTTTTTCATAATAAAATTTCATATATCACAGATAAAATCAGTCAGATTCTTCCCACCGTGAACTTAAATACAGTAACTACTACAACTCCTTCAATTGATATCTGTTTGGATGCGTTTACTCCAATTAACCTTTTAGAGTTAAATAAAATAATTTCCTCATCCAAGCCTTCAACTTGTCTTTTAGATCATCTTCCTACCAGGTTATTTAAAGAAGTCTTCCCATTTATTGGTAGCTCTATTCTTCAAATAATCAGTTCTTCATTAACATTAGGCCATGACCGCAGGCTTTTAAAACTGCTGTAATTAAACCCTTACTCAAAAAGCCAACGCTGGATCCAGGAGTTTTAGCTAACTATAGACCAATCACTGATCTGCTTTTCATTTCAAAAATCTTAGAGAGTTGTTGCTACGCAATTATTTGACCACTGGCAGGGAAATGGTTTACTTGAAGAGTTTCAATCTGGGTTTAGAATCCATCATAGTACTGAAACAGCCTTAGTGAAGGTCACTAATGACCTCCTTATTGCATCTGATAATGGACTTGTTTCTGTACTTGTCCTTTTAGACCTTAGTGCAGCTTTTGATACTATTTTGGGGAGTGCATAATGGTATAGCATCTTAGACTAGAACAAAGAGCAGAGTTTCCCTTGGAGATAACAGGGAGGTGTGAAGGACGAATGCAGTGTGATCTTTTATGTATTAGAGACTGCTAGGAGGATGTTAAAGGATTAAGGAAGTGAATGCAATGTGACCTTTTATGTGTAGAAGCTTCTGAAGGAATGCCCTAGTATTTAAGAGAAGAGTCTTGTGACTCTGACTATGCTTCTGCGTGAGATGTGTAATAAACTGTCTGAGTCAAATCCGCCTCGTTATAGAGGGGTTTCAGTCACGTGACCCGCGCGCCTAGCCACGCCCACTGTGCGCCATATTGGCAGTCAAGCGTATCGCCTGCCAGGCTTGTTTACATGACAAAGATCGTGAGTGTTGCAAACTTCTGAGTCTTCTGGAAGTGTGGGACAGGTTAGCTGGTAGTTTATCACTATTTATCATGTCTGAACGTGAAGGAGGTCTGAGTGAACAGACCAAACACCTCTCTGGCATCGAATTGAAGCGGTATCAGGATAAAATAGCCATTCTAGGAGGCTGTGATCCTTACACTGCACCTGACGTGTTGTTCTCCCCCATCACAGCTGAGGATGTCACACTGCCAGACTGAGTTCAGTGACTTGATGATTTACCTGATCGTGCACCCTTCACCATACAGTCTGGAGAATTTTGAGGCTCACAAGACCAAGCGAGACTCACAAGCGAGTGTACTCTGTGGGAGTCCACAGAGTACACGCACGAGCGTGCGCTTTGCGCGATATTATGCTTTATCATAGCGTGATTAATACATATGTCAGCTCTATCAAGTGTTGTGGGATGTCTGGTGCATGTGTTTGGATGGGGCAGCTCGGTGCTGGACGTGAGTGAGTGATGGCGTTTGCGCAGCTGAGGCGCGCCCCCCCCCCCCTCCCCGGTGTGTGTGGCGAACGGTGTGTGATTTGGTGCGGATAAGTAGAAAGAGGGAGGCGACCAGAGCAGGTAGAATTTGTTGCTGACAACAGTGCGGTATATAAATAAAGCCCCAACGCTTCAGCAAAACGGCCTGTGCTTCTGTGTACCACAAGAGTGAGATTTACTCGGGAATTGACCGCGGAGGAAGATACATCTCCCCTGCGTCCCAAAACCACAGTTAGGAGACGAAAGGCAGGAACAGTCAACACAAGCGTGCGATCACAGACATGTCTCATGCGCGCGCTTTGAGCGATATTGTGCTATTATCACAACGTGATTAATACATATGTCAGCTTTATCAGGCATGCGTTACAGCTCGCAATCACAGACTCCTGTCTGCTGCAGTGCTAAGCACAGTTTACCCTCAGCCGGGGGATCGCGGGGATCATGAGATCGTGGGTTCGATCACAGCCCCAACCAACAGTGAGATGTGTAGAGTTTGCATGTTCTCCCCATGTTGCGTGGGTTTACTCCGGGATTTCTCCGGTTTCCTCCCGCATACCAAAAACATGTAGGTTTAGGGCGCTCACGCACACAGCGACCAGCAGCCGGTGGCTTGTCACCAGACTGCAAACCAAATCTACCTACGGGTACAAATAAGTAACAAAAGAAAAAAATTCTCCTTCTGTCCACGCCTATTATGGCAGTGAACAGCACAACACGTGTCCGGCATGATAACAGCGAGAAAACAGTGATGACAGGCACCAAAACAGGTGTAGAACTGGTTTGTTTATATAGGCACATACACAGACACCTCCCGCGCTTGACCGCCAGCATGGCGGCGCCAGCCTGTGACGTAGATCCGTGACGTCACATGAAAAACCCTAATTGACACACTCCACACTGGTGACCCAAGACGAATCATGCAACACGACGAAAGATCCCCGGAGCCAGCCTTGTTGGGAGCCCCCAGCCAAGCATATGCTGTTACAATCCAGCTACCAGATTTTTGGCAGCACAATCCGCGCTCCTGGTTCCACCTAGTTGAGGCATAGTTCGCCCTCCGGGGGATATCGGCAGATGACACGAAGTTCTACCATGTGGTCGCAACGCTCGACGCCCACACGGCTCAGCATGTGGAGAGCCTGCTGGATCAGCCACCAACCAGCGACAAGTACGGCGTGCTGAAGGCTGCACTCATCCAGCACTACACACTCTCGGTTGGTGAGAGAGCAGAGAGACTCCTGACGCGGACTGGGTTAGGAGATGGGTCGGCTATTGACCTGATGGAGAAGATGCTGATATTGAAGGGCTTGGATGACGACCACTTCATTTTTACCCACCTCTTCCTCCGGAACCTTCCGTCAGCGACGAGAGCGACCCTGGCCAATTCGCCGTTGCTGGCCAAGCGGGACTATCGTGCGCTGGCCCGAGAAGCACACCGGATCATCATGGCCAGCAGAGAGCTCACGACCACGGCGGCAGCGACGGAGCTCGGCACGACGGCTGGAGGAGGCGAGGAGCCATCGACGGCAGCAGCAGAGCCACTGACGACAGCAGCGGCGGGGGCCAAAGAACGCGGAGGAGACACCCTTTGTTTTTACCACCGCCGCTTCGCAGAGAAGGCACGCAAATGTATACCACCGTGCCAGTTCAAGCGCTTGGGAAACGCCAAGACTGGGGGGCGGTAGCAGCTGCGACCCTCGGGGAGGAGAACAAGCTGCTCTACTTGACGGACGCACGCTCGGGGAGGCATTTCCTCGTGGACACCAGCACCCAGATGAGTTTCATCATGCATGGTAGGATCTAGCGGCCCCGAGATGGCAGCAGCAAACGGCTCGGAGATTAAGACCTTTGGTGAGAGGACTCTACTTCTGTCTCTACACGGCCGTACATTTGAGTGGACTTTTGTCATAGCAGCATTGAATTTCAATATATTGGGGGTTGATTTTTTGTGCACACATGGTTTGTTGGTTGATGTCGCTAACAGGCACCTGGTTAATGCACTGTCCTTTGACTCTATCCCCTGTACAGCTTGAGCGTCCCGGCCAACAGCACAAGCCAACGTCACAGCTGCATGCAATAAGTTCCACACACGGCTCACTCAGTTCCCAGCACTCACGGTCCCGACATTTTCAGCAGCCGTCGCTAAACACAGGGTGGAACATTTTATCACCACCACCGGGCCGCCCGTTTTTGCAAAACCTCGGCGCTTGGACGCAGCCAATCTGGCCATAGCGTGCGAGGAGTTCGCCAACCTGGAGAGGTTGGGCATCATCAGGCGTTCAAACAGCCCATGGGCTTCCCCGCTACACATGGTCCCTAAAGCTGAGGGTTCGTGGCGACCTTGCGGGGATTTCCGCAGGTTGAACAATGCCACAGCGCGTGACCGCTACCCAATTCCTCACATGCAGGATTTTTCCGTTCACTTGGCAGGAGCGCGCGTTTTTTCTAAAATAGACCTAGTCCGCGGTTACCACCAAGTTCCAGTGCGCGCTGAGGACATACCCAAAACAGCGGTGATAACTCCGTTTGGTTTATTCGAGTTTTTGCACATGCCATTCAGGCTTAAAGGGGCTGCACAGACGTTCCAACGCATGATGGATGCAGTGCTGTGCGATCTCCCTTTCGTATTCGTCTACTTGGACGATATCTTGGTAGCCAGCGCGTCCGAAGACGAACACAAAACCCACCTCACGGCGGTTTTCCGGAGGTTGGAAGAGCACAGTTTAATAATCAACCCAGCAAAGTTTCAGTTCGGGGTGACGCAGATTGATTTTTTGTGGCACCGCGTCTCTCCCGAAGGAGCGGTTCCGCTGCCTGACAAAGTGCGCGCGGTAGCAGATTTTCCCTGGCCGCAAACGGTCAGGGCGTTACAGGAGTTTTTGGGAATGGTGAATTTTTATAACCGTTTCTTTCCCTGCGCAGCGCAGCTCATGCAACCACTGTACGCCGCGCTCAAAAAACAGAAACCCGCGAATAAGATCGAATGGTCCCCGGAGCAAGAGCGGGCGTTCTCGGAAGTCAAAGCAGCCCTGGCAAACGCTGCGTTACTGGCACATCCAGACCCAACGGCCTGCATAGCGTTCACTACTGACGCGTCAGATGTGGCCATAGGGGCGGTCATGGAGCAGCGTGTAGCTGGGGCTTGGCAGCCGCTCGCCTTTTCCAGCAGGACTTTGCGCGATAGTGAATGTAAATACAGCGCGTTCGACAGGGAGTTGCTGGCTCTCCACTTGGCCATTTGCCACTTCCAGTTCTGGCTGGAAGGGCGCTGTTTCACCGTGTTCGTTGACCACAAGCCACTAACATTCGCGATGGCCAAAGTTTCAGAACCATGGTCAGGCCGGCAGCAGAGACAGCTGGCCGCGATCTCAGAGTTTACTACCGATATTCAGCATGTGTCGGGTAAACTGAATGTAGTGGCAGACTGCCTCTTGCGCGCCGTGGCTGCCCCGGTCCGCGTGGGGATAGATTACACAGTCATGGCCGCGGAGCAGGTTAGTGACGCAGATGTGCGTGCGCTCCAGTCTGGACCAACAGGGTTAAGGCTGGAGAGCAGGGTGCTGCAAGACGGTATGCCCCCCCTAATCTGTGATGTCTCCACGGGGTGACCGCGTCCCGTGGTACCGCCCGCATGGCGCCGCCACGTTTTTGACTCGATTATTCTTTGGCACACCCAGGAGTGCGCGCGTCGGTCAAAATGGTAGGAGAGAAATTTGTGTGGCCGAGCCTTCGCAAACAAGTGAAAGAGTGGGCAGCAGCCTGCATGGCGTGCCAACGAGCCAAGGTACACAGACACACGAGAGCTCCCTTGGAGCCGTTTCGCATCCCGGCTAAGAGGTTCGACCATGTTCACGTGGACCTCGTGGGCCCCCTCCCGCCATCACAGGGGTGCACGCACCTTCTGACAATGGTGGACCGCACCACGCGCTGGCCGGAAGTGGTTCCACTGGCGGCAACCACAGCGGAGGAAGTGGCGTGCGCATTTTTAACAGCATGGGTGGCGAGTTTTGGAGTCCCGTCGGATATTACGTCCGACAGAGGCCCTCAATTTGTTTCCGAACTCTGGTCAACAATGGCCCGCAGCCTGGGTGTCACAATTCACCGCACAACCGCGTACAATCCACAGGCTAATGGGTTATGCGAACATTTTCATAGGTCATTGAAAGCGGCTCTCAGGGCGTCACTGAAGGATGCAAATTGGGTAGACAAGCTACCGTGGGTTTTATTGGGGTTACGTTCTGCGCCTAAAGAGGATTTGGAAGCTTCCCCGGCTGAGCTCGTTTTTGCGCAGCCACTTCGGCTGCCCAGGGAGTTTCTCCCAGATAATCCCGCGCTGGGCAGCTCCCCGTCTCAGCTGTTGCAGCGTAGCATAGACACAAGCACGCTGCCGGGCCCTGTTCACCACAGTTTTCCGCACGTTTTTGTGCCTAAAACTTTGAAAAACGTGGAGTTCGTTTTTGTCAGACACGATGCCCATTGCCCTCCACTGCGTCCACCTTATGATGGACCATTCAGAGTGCTGGAAACAGGGGACAAGCATTTTTTGCTAGATTTGGGGGGTAGGAGGGAAAGGATTGGCATAGATAGACTCAAACCCGCTTTTGTTGTGGCGGACGAGCAAGTGCTGTTGGCGAGGGCTCCTCGGTGTGGAAGACCCCGCGGGGAGTTTCCCAGAGAAAAGATTCCCCAGAGCACCCACATGCACAGACTTTTTCCCCTCAATCATGAGCTCCCCAGCATTCATCAGCCCCCCAGCATGACAGCGCAGCGGAGGCGGTGAATCCTGGTTACAGCAGATACGGGAGAAGACTGAAGCCCAAGCAGCATGTGGATTGATGTTTAATGATTTTACCACAGCATATGGACTGTCATTCTATTGTTCTATCCAAGATGCTCGGGGGGGGTCGTTTGGGGAGTGCATAATGGTATAGCATCTTAGACTAGAACAAAGAGCAGAGTTTCCCTTGGAGATAACAGGGAGGTGTGAAGGACGAATGCAGTGTGATCTTTTGTGTATCAGAGACTGCTAGGAGGATGTTAAAGGATTAAGGAAGTGAATGCAATGTGACCTTTTATGTGTAGAAGCTTCTGAAGGAATGTCCTAGTATTTAAGAGAAGAGTCTTGTCTGAGATGCCCTCTTTCTGACTATGCTTCTGTGTGAGATGTGTAATAAACTGTCTGAGTCAAATCCGCCTCGTTATTGACACACTCCACACTATCGATCATAATATTCTACTTGATAGATTAGAACACTATGATGAACTTAATGGAACTTTGTTGCAGTGGTTTAGATCTTATTTATCTGATAGGTTCCAGTTTGTTCATGTCAATAATGAGTTTTCTTTCAACTCAAAGCTCAGTCATGGAGTTCCACAGGGATCTGTGCTCGGCCCTACTCTTTTTAGTTTATATATGCTTCCTTTAGGCAACATTGTTAGAAAGCACTGTATACATTTTCATTGTTATGTAGATGACACACAATTATACTTATCAATGAAGTCAGATGATAGTAATCAATCAGCCAAGTTAGAAGCCTGTCTTAAGAAAATCAAAGCTTGGATGACTTGTAATTTCCTGTTATTAAATTCAGATAAGACTGAAGTCATTCTTGTTGGTCCAAAAAACCTTAGAAATACCTTTCCAAATCAAACTCTTAGTTTGGGTGCAGTTACTCTTCTCTTAATAGTTCTGTGAGGAACCTTGGAGTTATTTTTGATCAAGATCTGTTTTTCAATTCACATATTAAATTCGTTTCTAAGACTGCCTTCTATCATTAGTGTAATATTGCCAAGATTGTCTCAGAGTGATGCTGAGAAACTGATCCACGCTTTTGTTAGCTCTAGATTAGATTATTGTAACTCTTTATTATCAGGTTGTCCTTAAACATCTTTAAAAAGTCTTCAGTTGATCCAAATTGCTGCAGCTAGAGTTTTAACAGGTACAAGAAAGAGAGATCATATCTCTCCGGTTCTGGCCTCCCTTCATTGGCTTCCCATAGAGTTTAGAATTAAGTTTAAAATCCTCCTTCTCACTTACAAAGCTCTAAACAATCAGGCTCCTTTTTATTTAAAAGATCTGATACTACCCTATTATCCTAACAGAGCACTATGCTCCCAAAATGCAGCTTTAGTTGTAATACCTAGAGTCTCCAAAAGTACAATGGGAGGCAGAGCCTTCAGTTATCAAGCTCCTCTCCTTTGGAACCAGCTGCCAATCTGGATTCGGGAGTCAGACTCGATCTCTGTTTTGAAGAATAGGGTTAAAACCTTCCTTTTTGATATAGCCTACAATTAGGGAGGGATCATGTGTCTCTGAACCCTCCCTTAGTTATGCTGCTAATAGGTTTAGACAGCCAGGGGACCCAATGAAATATCTCAATGAAATATTATTTTTTTTTGCTGGTCATTAACATCTGTTTGTTCTCTCCCATAGATTGAGTCCCCATCCTGCTGTTTGCTCTGTACATGTCTGTTCTTTTCATCTTCTTTATCCCTCACCCCCCAGCCAGTCGCAACAGATGACTGCCCCTCCCTGAGCCTGGTTCTGCTGGAGGTTTCTTCCTGTTAAAAAGGAGTTTTTCCTCTCCACCATCGCCAAGCGCTTGCTCACAGGGGATCGCTTGATTGCTGGGGTCTTTCTGCAATTGTGGGGGTTTCCCCTACAGTTGAAAGTGCTATGAGATGACTGTTGTTGTGAAATGGCGCTATATAAATAAAGTTGAATTGAACTGAATTGTTGTGCATGTGTTCTGTAGGCACCCTTGCACCCATGCAGCAGAGTCACCGGAGTCCTGGACAGCGGTGGAGCTCGAGTCTAGGCAAGTACTCTGTTCTGTTTTAACATCAGCAGATTTAGAGAAATCTTGTGTTAGCTTGTGGTGGGAAGAATCGGTTGCAGACGTCTTCTGCGCCTAAGCTCTTCTCACTGGGCCCTTCTGCTGCCGGTAATGTTCCAATGTTTTTCCCTCTCTCCATCCGAGGTGACCACGTTGGGAGCAGACATCCAGGTGAATGGATCTGAGATGTCCCAGCCTGAATTGTCGGAATCCTGGACGGTGGTGGAGCTCAGACTGAGGCAAGCACTCTGTTCTGGTTCTACTCCATCAGTTCTAGAGAAAACTTGTCTTGTTCATGGTGGGGAGAATCAGCTGCAGATGCCCTCTGCTTCTGAGGTCTCCTTGCCGGGCTCCACTGCTGCCGATGATTCTGATCCGGTGTTTGTCTCTGTCCTTTTGTCAGAGCCATCGCCTGAGGTCACTGAGGATCATCAACTGCCGCCCGAGATCACCGTGAGTTCTCCCTCTCTGCCCGAGGCTACCGTAGGTTTTCCCTCTCCACCTGAGGCTGCCGTGGATTCTCCCTCTCCGCCCAAGGCCAACATGGGTTCTCCTTCTTCGCCTGAGGCCACTATGGGTTCTCCCTCTTTGCCTGAGGTCGCCGTGGGTCCTCCTTCTCTACCTCAAGTCACTGTGGGTCCTCCTTTTCCACCTGACTTCGCCGAGAGTCAGCAGTCCTCTTCATCTGATTTTGCCGAGGGTCAGCGGTCCTCTTCGTCCAGCTTTACTGCTGACCAGCCGTCTTCTTCATTTGGTGTCCTCACTGGTCACCCATCCTCGTCGTCTGGTTTCCATGCCTCAGCCCCCAGCCCCTGCGGTCCGGGAGGACCACAGTTTCCAGCTGCTGCCTCCTAAAAAGGATATTTTGGGCTCAACTGTCCACTGGCTTAGGGATGCTGGGAGCCCACCCGACAGATCGAGTTCTCTGACCTGGTGGTGGTGGAACTCTGGTAGACCACCCGACGGATGAAGTCCTCTGTTTAGGTGGCTCAAAGACTCTGGGAGACCACCCGACAAACTATGCCGTTTGTTTGGGTGGCTCAGAGACTAAGGAAGGCCACACGATACATTTCAGCTCTTGATCTGGTGGTTTTTGGACTCTAGCAGACCACCTGAACTGCCTTACTCTTTTTGCCCGGTGGTCCTAGATTTTCCGTTGGCCACCCGATCTGTCTAGGTTTGTCGGTCCTTGAGCGAGTGTTTTGTTTTGTCCTGCCTAGCCTTGTTTCCCCCACGGCCTCCCCTGGTTTGATGATTTTTCTGTTCTTGTTGAGGGAGTGGGGTTTGGTGTGTTCTCCTTTTCTTTTTGATGTTACCATGGGGTGTCTAGAATCCACCTCTTGGACGGGGGGCTCTGTCATGGTGCTGAGCACGGTGGGAGAGCGGTGCTCATGCTTTCTGGGGTTTTTTTTGTTTTGTTTTTTTATCATTTTCTGTACTTTTCTCACCTTGGTTTTATTATAGAATTTGAGCTTGGTTTTGTCTGTATCATGTTATTTGAGTTTGCTATTTTTTTTTCTGTTGTTTCTGAGATTCCTGTGTTGTGTTTACATATGAGCCTTCTTCATCTTTAGTTTTCTCTTTGAAGTTTATAATTACTATTTTTATTCTCAGTATATTTAGCATGTCTTTGGATTGTCATTATTTGCTGCTCATTGTCTGTTTCCTGATTGATTATTCATTCCAGTCTGTACCTTCATTTTGACTTCCTCTGTTAACTCAAGTTTGCGGGCTGTCTCAGCTGTCAGCTATTAGGTTTGATTATCTTCGCTCCAGTGGTCCACTCCTGTTGTCATTTGTTTTCATTTCTCCTTGCCTTATTTAATCCCCACTGCCCCGCTATTGTGCACAGTGTCATTTTGTGTTCAGACTGGACTTCACTGTCTGTTTCCTTCGTCTTTTCCAGCCTGTGTTCCACACGATTTTCCTTGTCATTTTTTTCCACGTCTCTCCCCGGGTTGGCTGGCGTTTCCACTCACCTTAGCTTCTGCGCTATTCAGCCATCCCGGTAACATCCTGCCTGCTTGTAAGTTATAACTCAGTTGTATTTTTGTGTTTATTAATAAATCTGCAAACTCACAGCCTGTGTTTGAGTCTTCGCTCCTGCCCCTGCTGGGCCAGTTTATGACAGTGGGGGCCTAGTGACAGAGCATCCACCCCACAGATAAGGATCTGTGCTTATATAGTACTTTTCTAGTCTCACAGACCACTCAAAACTCTTCACTAGTGCTAACCCATTATTCTAAGGGCCTATCAGAGACAAATTCCTAGAGATAATTTACAATCACCATTTTACCTAACATTTTTTTTATTTTAATTTGATTTTAATTTTGTGTACTTTATTGATCCCCAGAGGGAAAATTCAGGGCATCCACCTGGATGGATGAAGCAGCCACGGTACGACGCTATCCCTTCACCATTCACACACACATTCACACCTAGGGCCACTATAGTTTCCAATTAACCTAACCTGCATGTTTTTGGCCTGTGGGAGGAAACCAGAGAAATCTCGGGAAAACCCACACAGACACTGGGAGAACATGCAAACTCCACACAGATCACCGTTGGCCAGGGGGTGGCATCGAACCTGGGATCCCATGGCCAAGGGTGAGTTACTGTGCTGCCACAGTGCTAACCACTGCTCCACCACACCGCCAACATGCTTGTGTTTGGATTGTGGGAGAAACCTGGAGCACCCGGAGTAAACCCACACAGCACAGGGAGAACATACAAACTCCACACAGAAAGGTTCCTACCCCTGCCAGCCTGGGGATTCAGACCTGGGACCTTCTAGCTGTTAGGCAACAGTGCTAACTGTTGTGTTGGTATTAGGACATATTATGGTGTGACACGGGTGGTGACGTCACTCGGAGTACAAGAGGGCCATGAGGAAAAGAGGTGGTCTCTTCGACCAAATCTCAGCCTAGGGGGAGCGTCAGTACATATACTGTGAGTCACTAATAAAGTCCTGTGTCGTTCACTACTCGCCTCATCATTGTTCCATGCTTTATGGACATAACATTTGGTGATGAGGGTAAAGCTATGGATACTGGCGTGTCTTCGATTTGGCCGTTTTTGGAGTCTCCAGGAGAGCCTCCGGTCCCTTGGGCGAGGTGTTTTGCCACGTTTCAGAACTATTTGGTGACGCTAAACCTTGGTGAACTAAAGAAGGTAGGGGTATGGGCAATTTTGGTCCACAATTTAGGTATGGAAGGACAGTGTATCCTTGCTTCCTTGGATGCTAACAATAGCTTCGACAATGTGGTTGAGCTAATGGTGCGATATTTTTGCGCGCCTGCAAACGTCATCGTCAGGAGGATACAGTTTTGACAGCGCCTCCAGCGGGTCGGCGAATCAGTGCAATATTATGTTGCAGACCTGCGGCAGCTGGCTGGAGACTGCCAGTTTGGTGAATTAGAGGAAGAGATGGTCAGCGACCAGTTGGCGGAGCACAAGCTTTGCTCGTCAGCACAGTCAAGGCTCCTCACGCACTCTGGTAAACTGACATTAGCCACAGCTGTGGAGATAACTCAACAATTCTAATTAACAACATTCTACGCCAGCACAGAATTCTGGCGGAGTCTCCGCTGGAAGCTACCCGTGAGAGGAGGAAGCGGAAGCGGAGGGAACGCAGGATTGCTGGGGTCTTTCTGCAACTGTGGGGGTTCCCCCCTACAGTTGATAGTGCTATGAGATGACTGTTGTTGTGAAATGGCGCTATATAAATAAAGTTGAATTGAATTGAATTGAATTGAAAAAGTGAGGAAAAAGGGCCGGGATCCCATGCTAGGCTAAAGGCTAACCCCTCCAGACCAGCGGTACCGTCGCTTCTTCTCTCAAACGTCCGCGCCCTCGAAAGCAAGGTGGACGAACTGCGTCTGCTGAGAGAAACCCGGAGAGAGTGGAGGGACTGCTGTGTGTTTGTTTTCACCGAGACATGGCTCCACGACAACATTCCTGACGAGGCCATTCAACTGGAAGATATGGCGATGTTCCGTGCCGACAGGGAAACGGTGAGCTCCGGTAAGAGCCGGGGGGGTGGGCTATGCATCTATGTTAACAAGAACTGGTGCGTTAATGCCACGTTAGTGTCTAAACACTGCTCTCCGTTGGCGGAGTTCCTCATTGTAAATTGTCGGCCTTATTATCTGCCTAGGGAATTCAGCAACGTGTTTGTAGTCGGTGTTTACATAGCGCCGAGCGCTAACGCTAAAGCTAATGCTAAGAAGGCACTCGGGGAACTGCACAATGCAATCAGTGAAATCCAAACGTCACACCCGGACAGTTTTGTGGTGGTTGCGGGGGATTTTAACCACACCAGCTTAAAGACTGTGCTCCCCAAGTTTAAACAATGTGTAGACTTTAAGACCAGAGGAGAGAATATGTTGGACTTAGTGTACACAAACACAGATGCATATAAAGCGATACCCCGCCCCCATCTCGGCCGTTCTGATCACATATCCGTGATGCTGGTGCCTGCCTACAAACCTTTATTGAAGCACAGCAGGCCAGCAGTGAAACAAATCAGGATTTGGCCAGAGAGTGCAACCCCTGCACTGAAAGACTGTTTTCAGCACACAGACTGGAAGATCTTCAAACTAGCAGCCTCCCAGGAAGACAGGACAGAAGTGGAGGAGTATGCTGATTCGGTCACCAGCTACATCGCGAAGTGCACAGAGGATTTCACTACAGTGAAGACCATCACTATGCGGGGTAATCATAAGCCCTGGATGACTGCAGAGGTGCGCTCGCTGCTTACAGCCAGAGATGCAGCCTTCAGAGCGAAGGACAGGATCGCCCTCCGCTCAGCCAGGTCTGCGCTTTCTAAGGGAATTAAGGCGGCAAAGCACACCTATGCGGAGAAAATTCAGGGACACCTCTGTGACACTAGGAACACCAAGCAGATGTGGCAGGGAGTTCGGACACTGACGGGCTTTAAGCCTAGGCAGGGGGTCGATGATGATGACGCTTCGCTTCCAGACAGGCTTAACGACTTCTTTGCACGTTTTGAAGCATCAAACTCGACAATCAGAGGGAGGGCTGGCCCTCCCCCACCATCGGTCGGACCAGCTTTTACCATCAACACAGCGGACACACGGAGGACCCTAACCAGAGTCAACCCACGCAAAGCTGCAGGTCCAGACAACATTCCGGGACGTGTGCTCCGAGACTGCGCGAGCGAGTTGGCGGATGTCCTGACTGACATTTATAACATCTCCCTGAGTCAGGCCATCGTTCCCAGATGCTTCAAGACCTCTATCATTGTACCGGTGGCAAAGAAACCAGTGGTGTCCTGTTTGAATGACTATCGTCCTGTTGCACTGACACCAATTGTGACGAAGTGTTTTGAGCGGCTTGTCAAACCACACATTACAGCCTTCCTCCCTGCATCACACGACCCGCTCCAGTTTGCATATTGTTCAAACCGCTCCACGGAGGATGCTATAGTCACCACCCTTCACTCTGTCATCACCCACCTGGACCAGAAAGACACCTATGCCAGACTCCTGTACATTGATTTCAGTTCAGCATTCAACACCATTATTCCCCAGAGACTGATGGAGAAATTACTCCTTCTCGGTCTGAACACCGCCACATGTCTCTGGATCCTGGATTTTCTGACTGAGAGACCTCAGTCTGTCCGGGTTGGAAACAACATCTCCAAGTCTGTCACGCTGAGTACCGGATCCCCTCAAGGCTGTGTACTCAGTCCACTGTTGTTTACACTTCTAACACATGACTGTGTATCCAGACATGAGGGGAACCAGATTATTAAGTTTGCAGATGACACCACGGTGGTGGGACTTATCCAGAGGGATGAGGAATCAATGTACAGGGAAGAAGTGAGAGACCTGGAGGGCTGGTGCAGGGAGAACAATCTGGTGCTCAACGTGGACAAAACGAAGGAGATGATTATTGACTTCCGGCGGTCGCAGCCTGAGCATGCCCCCCTCAGCATCGGCGGCCGTTTAGTGAAGAGAGTGGAGAACATCAAGTTCCTCGGAGTGCAGATCTCGCAGGACCTGACCTGGAGCAAGAATTCCTTGGAGATCAGGAAGCGGGCTCAGCAGAGACTACACTTCTTGAGGAAACTCAAACAGGCCTCTCTCCCCATCTGCATCCTCAGGACCTTCTACAGAGGTGTGGTGGAGAGTGTTCTGACGTACTGCATTGCTACATGGTACTCCAGCTGCAGTATGTCAGACAAAAAAGCCCTGCAGAGGATAGTCAAGGGGGCGGAGAGGGTAATTGGAGTCTCCCTCCCCTCTGTCCAAGAACTTTTTCAGAACCGTTGTAGGAGCAGGGCACTAAACATTGTCAAGGACCGTTCTCACTCTCTGCATAAACACTTTGAACTTCTTCCATCTGGTAAACGATTCCGGAGCATCGGAGGCAGAACCACCAGACTGATCAACAGCTTCCTTCCACAAGCTGTCAGGATGCTGAACAGTTGACCCGGAATCTCTCATACACCCTACTGCACCTACGGACATTTTGTATATTATAGTTAGTTATTCTTTTTTTCCCCAAGTATGTCTCAGGGATGTGTGAATGGATGGGGGGGTGGGGGGTGGGGGGGAGCTATGTGGGAATGTGTCTTAAGTCATGCTGCTTCTTATATGGATGCCGAGAGAAACGCAATTTCATCTTGCCTGCACTACAGTTGTATGTACAGCAATATGACAATAAAGTTTGATTTGATTTTGATTTGATTTGATTTGATTTGACAATGTGAAGCAGCAGACAAATTATCACACGACCTCGGTGAGAGAGCTGTGCTACGCTGCTCTGACTCAATTGGCGGCGCAGGCTGTGGACCCGGAGAGTGAAGATAGCGAACAGGAGGAATGCGCTACAGCTGTGAAGATGAGGTCTGCCCCAGGATCGCCCAGATGTTCGGGTTGTGGGTCCACTAAGCACTGGTATAAGGCTAGAGAGTGTCCGGCAAGTGGTAAACTCTGTGGCAAGTATGGACTCCTGCATCACTTCACCAGAGCCTGTAGCAGATTCGAGTGAGGGGAACGGTGGCAAAACCCGACACCCCTGCTCCAACTCCCACAGTTATTCACACCGTCTCACTAGACACCGACAGCCATACATATTGTATGGTGAAACTGGATGGAGTGGAAGGACTGTTGCTGATTGACACCGGCGCAGTGAGGTCTGTGTTGAGCTGGTCCACCGTGACTAGTTTCTTCCCGTACTATCGAGTGAGACATCATTCAACGCCATTGAGTGATTATGAAGGAAACAGGCTGTCCATTGTGGGTTCGGTGGAGCTAATGGCACGATACAAGTCAGCGGTGGTCGCCAACCTGAAGTTTATAGTGACTGCCAGTGGTGAGAATGTGGTGGGCTGTGACCTCTTTTATGGACTGGGTTTTGCCATCACCACCGGCGTCAGAGAGGAGTGGTCGCGCTGTGGTTTGTGGGGCCATCTGGTGACACAAGTGGTGGATGATGCTGTATGGGATGAATCTTGGCCTAGTATTCTGGGAGGCGAGCAGGACCAACCCCACCCAGGGCCATCACGGGAGGGTTCCTGCGCTAGGGCCCAATTTACCCTAACTGAGGGAGCTGGGCAGCATGGTGGGACGCCCGTGATGGTGGGTAGAGCCGAGTGGCTGGCCCATCCTGCTTCCGGAGTTTGGCTGGGAGGTACTGAGAAACAGGGGGTCACAATGGCTTCGCCAGCATCACAAATGAAAGAGGATGGGGCAGGACCGGCTGGCACGGTGAAACAACGTGCCACTCAGGAACACTGGAAGCCAAGTCAGGCTCCTCTGAGGGTCGCTGATGTGGTCCGGCCCAGGCAGGAGGCCTGGTCAAGAGGCGTTTGCAAGAAACGGAAACTACAGGGGGACCAGGGGCGACTGCAGGTGGTGGCTGCTCGGGAGGACGGCTACCTCCAGCTGTCTAATGGTACATGGAGACATCCCAATGAGCTGTGGTGTATCTATGAAGAGAGAGAGATGTCTCAGCACCAATATGGGTCGGCTCCTGGCGCCAAGAAAAGAAGATGCTCTGGTCGGGACCCGCCTGACGGGTCTCTGGGGGGTGGGCTCTCCACTGTGGCTGACTGGTAATGGAGGCAATGTGTTTAATGTATGTTGGTGGTGTAAATTGCCCACATTTCAGTTTTTATGCATGGTGTTGAAATGAAAATTATTCTGATGGTTTATTGAGTGTGTTTGCATGAGCATAGTTTGTATATATTGTGGGGAACCCACGCTGGGATAATCATCTCAGACTGGAAGCAGAGGGGAGGCAAATAGTCCCTCTGCCGGTAGAGCGTGGGGGATTAAATAGATGAGGACAATAGGTATTGTGATGGAAGAAGTTATGGTGATGTAGAACCCCAGGCAGCAGGAAGGAGTAGCTGCGGGGACAGTAGGGGTGATGATGTGTTGAATGTATTTGTGATGCAAGATCTCAGGCAGCAGGGGGGAGGAGTGGGGTGATATAAAAGGAGAGACCCTGGTGTATGAGGAAATTCTTTTTCTGTGTATGAATGAAGTGAGAGAGTGAATAAAGTTTGTCTGCCGTCCAAGTCTGGTCTTTTTATTGCACTCTCCACACTGGTGACCCTTGACGAATTATGGAACACGAGGCAAAAACCCCAGAGTCGGCCTGGACGGGAAGCCCCAGCAATGCGGCAAGCATCCCAGAGACGGCCCAGATGGAAAGCCCCAGCATCGCGTGTGCCGTTTCGGTCAAACTACTGGACTTTTGGCTGCACGACCCGCAGTCTTCGTTCCTCCACACCAAGGCTCAGTTCACCTTCCAGGGAATAACGGCAGACGACACCAGATATTACTATGTGGTCGCAGCGCTGGACGCTCGCACGACTCAGCAAGTAGCGAGCCTGCTCCAACAGCCCCTAGCCCACGATAAATACGGGACTCTCAAAGCTGTGTTGACCCAGTACTACACACTCTGGGACTGTGAGAGAGCAGAGAGGCTCCTGAGGTGCTCCGAGTTAGGAGTTGGGTCGGCGGTCAAACTGATGGAGAAGATGTTGGCATTGATGTGCACGGACGACGAGCATTTTCTGTTTGCCCAGCTTTTCCTCCGGAACCTCCCAACAGAGGCAAGTGTGGTCCTGGCCAACTCGCCGTTGCTGGCCGCGCGTGACTATCGTGCGCTAGCCCAGGAGGCAGATTGGATCATCCTCACCACCAGAGCCCTCACTGTGAGTGTGGCGGCGTCGGAGCCCAGCGAGACGACCAGCGGAAGCAAGGAGCCGGTGATGGTAGCGGCAGTGGGGGCCAGAAAGCACCAGAGAGACACGCTCTGCTCCTACCACCGCCGCTTTGAAGAGAACGCACACCAATGTGTGCCACCGTGCCAATTCAAGCGTTCGGGAAATGACAAGGCCGGCAGTCAGTAGCAGCTGCGACCGCCGGTGAAGAAAACAAGCTGCTCTATGTGACAGACTCACACTCGGGGAGACAGTTCCTCGTAGACACCAGCTCCCAAAAGAGCCTCATCCTACCGTCCTACGCCGACCAGCTAGCGGGAGCTAGCGGCCCCGAGCTGTTTACCGCAAACGGCTCAGACATTAGGACTTTTGGTGAGAGGACACTGACTGTATCCCTACACGGCCGTATGTATGAGTGGACATTCGTCATAGCGGCATGCAGTTTCCCAATCTTGGGCGCTAATTTTTTGTGTGCACACGGGTTGCTAGTCGATGTTGCTAACAGACACCTGGTTAATGTACTGTCTTTTGATTCTCTCCCCTGTACAGCTCGAGGAGCCGGGCCAACAACGCTAGCCAACGTCACAACTCCAGGTGGTAAGTTCCACACACTGCTCACTCAGCTTCCAGCACTCACGGTCCCGACGTTTTCGGCGACCATCGCTAAACACGTGGTGGAACACTTTATCACCACCACTGGGCCGCACGTTTTTGCACAACCTCAGTGCCTGGACGCAGCTAAACTGGCCATAGCGCGCAAGAAGTTTGCCAACTTGGAAAGGTTGGGCATCATCAGGCGCTCAAACAGCCCATGGGCATCCCCGCTACACATGGTCCCTAAGGCCGAGGGATCGTGGCAACTGTGCAGAGATTTCCGCAGATTGAACAACGCCACAGCCCACGACCGATACCCAATTCCCCATATTCAGGATTTTTCTGTTCACCTTGCCGGGGCACGTATTTTTTCTAAAATAGACCTGGTCCGTGGTTACCACCAGGTCCCAGTGCGTGCGGAAGACGTACCCAAAACAACGGTAATAACTCCGTTTGGCTTGGTGAGTTTTTACGCATGCCCTTCGGATTAAAAGGCACGGCACAGACATTCCAACGCATGATGGATGCGGTGTTGCGCGATCTGCCTTTTGTGTTTGTCTACCTGGATGACATCCTGGTGGCCAGCGCGTCCGAGGATGAACACGTAACCCACCTCAGGATAGTTTTCTGGAGATTGGAGGAGCACGGGTTAATAATCAACCCGGCAAAATGCCAGTTTGACGTAACGGGGATTGATTTTTTGGGGCACCGCATCTCACCAGAGGGAGCAATACCCTTGCCAGACAAGGTGCGTGCGGTGGCGAATTTTCCCCGGCCTCAGACGGTCAGGGCGCTGCAAGAGATTTTGGGGATAGTTAACTTTTATAACCAGTTCCTCCCCCACGCAGCTCAGCTCATGCAGTCATTGTACACCGCGCTCAAGAAACAGAAACCAGCGGACAGAGTCGACTGGACCCCTGAGCAGGAGCAGGCGTTCTCTGAGGTTAAAACAGCCCTGGTAAACGCCGCACTGTTGGCGCACCCGGACTTGGCAGCTCGGATAGCGCTCACTACCGACGCCTCGGACGTGGCCATAGGGGCCATCATGGAGCAACACGTCACTGGTTCTTGGCAGCCGCTCGCCTTTTTTAGCAGGGCTTTGCGCGACAGTGAGCGTAAATCCAGCGCGTTCAACAGAGAGTTGCTGGCTCTCCGCCTGGTCATACACCACTTCCAGTTCTGGCTGGAAGGGCGGAGCTTCACTGCATTTGTGGACCACAAGCCGATAACGTACGTGATGGCCAAGGTTTCAGAACCATGGTCGGGCCGGCAGCAGAGACAGCTGGCCGCGATCTCCGAGTTTACTACTGATATTCAGCATGTGGCCGGTAAACTAAATGTGGTGGCGGACTGCCTCTCTCGTGCAGTAGTGGCCCCGGTCTGCGTAGGGATAGATTATACAGCCATGGCCGCAGAGCAGATTGGCGATGCGGACGTGTGCGCACTCCAGTCTGGACCAACAGGGTCAAGGCTGGAGAGCAGAGTACTGCAAGACGGCAGCCCCCTCCCCCCCCAAGTCTGTGACGTCTCCACGGGACACCCGCGCCCGGTGGTCCCAGTCGCTTGGCGCCGTCACGTGTTTCAGTCAGTTCAGGCTCTGGCACACCCAGGAGTGCGCACGTCAGTCAAAATGGTGGGAGCGAAGTTCATATGGCCAGGCCTGCGCAAACAGGTAAAAGAGTGGGCTGCAGCCTGCGTAGTGTGCCAGCGAGCCAAAGTGCACAGGCACACAAAGGCCCCTTTGGAGACATTCCGTATCCCGGCTAAGAGGTTCGACTACGTTCACATGGACCTCGTGGGCCCCCTCCCATCATCGCAGGGGTTCACGCACCTTCTGACAGTGGTGGACCGCACCACACGCTGGACAGAAGCAGTCCCGCTAGCGGCAACCACGTCCGCGGACATGGCACGTGCCTTTTTGACAACATGGGTGGCACGTTTTGGCATCCCTTCGGACATCACGTCCAATAGGGGCCCTCAGTTTGTTTCCGACCTCTGGTCCGCGATGGCCCGTAGCCTGGGTGTCGCAATTCATTGCACGTATTGCACCGCGTACAACCCACAGGCCAATGGGTTATGCAAGCATTTCATAGGTCACTGAAAGCAGCGCTCAGGGCTTCGCTTACGGATGCAAATTGGGTAGACCGGTTGCCGTGGGTTCTGTTAGGGTTGCGTTCCACACCAAAAGTGCGTAACTCTCCACTTTTCAACGCTGCTTCCTTCTCTGTCCTGATCTGTCTGAGCTTGGCTGTGAACCAGGGCTTGTCGTTGGAGTAACTCACCCTGGTGCGCGATAGAAGAATGCTCTCCTCACAAAAGTGGATATATGAGTTCACAGTGTCCGTGTACTCATCCAGATCATGCGTGGCTCCTTTAAACATGCCCCAGTCAGTTATTTCCAAGCACGTGTGCAGCTTCTCCCCAGCTTCACTGGTCCAATTCCTCGTAGTGCTCACAACAGGTTTTGTGAGCTTCAGCCTCTGCTACAGGGAGGTCAAATACTGGTTTAGCAGAGAGCTGAGGAGAGCTAAATCTGTGTATTCTGAGAGACTCCAGCAGCAGTTCACTGCTAACGACTCTGCTTCTGTGTGGAGAGGACTGAGGCAAATCACCAACTATCGGCCTCAGGCTTCTAAAGGTCAGGATGACAAAGCCCTTTGTCAAAGACTGTCCCAACACTATGCCCGTTTTGACACCTCGTCAGCTGTCCAACTCCCCCCTCCCCCCAGCGCCACTGCCTCCATGGTCCCCACTTCATCAAAGGCGCCCCCCTCCTCCCCCCCTGCCCTTGTCATCAGTGAGCACGACGTGCACAGACAGTTCTCCAGACTGAACCCACGCAAGGCCCCCGGTCCGGACGGCGTGTCTCCCTCCACCCTGAGACACTGTGCGGAAGAGCTGACTCCTGTCTTCACAGACATTTTTAACACCTCCCTGAAGTCATGCCACGTGCCGACCTGCCTCAAAACCTCTACCATCGTCCCTGTCCCCAAGAAGCCACGGATCACTGGACTTAACGACTACAGACCTGTAGCGCTCACCTCTGTAGTCATGAAGTCCTTTGAGCGCCTGGTCCTGCCCCACCTCAAGACCATCACCACTCCCCTCCTGGACCCGCTGCAGTTTTCCTACAGAGCCAACAGGTCTGTGGACGACGCAGTCAACCTGGCCCTCCACTCCATCCTGCAGCACCTGGACTCCCCGGGAACCTACGCCAGGATCCTGTTTGTGGACTTCAGCTCTGCATTCAATACCATCCGCCCCGCTCTGCTCCATGACAAGCTGTCCCTGCTCAACGTGCCTGACTCCCTCTGCAGGTGGATCACCGACTTCCTGACGGACCGGATGCAGCATGTGCGGCTGGGAAAGACTGTCTCTGACTCTGTTAGCATCAGCACTGGATCACCCCAGGGCTGTGTACTTTCCCCCCTGCTCTTCTCCCTGTATACCAACTCCTGCACCTCCAGCCACCAGTCTGTCAAGCTGATCAAGTTTGCGGACGACACCACCCTCATCGGGCTCATCTCCAACGGCGACGAGTCCGCCTACAGGAGAGAGGTGGCCCAGCTGGCGTCCTGGTGCAGCCACAACAACCTGCAGCTGAACACTCTGAAGACAGTGGAGATGATCGTGGACTTCAGAAAAGTCACAGCCCCTCTGCCCCCCCTCACCCTCACAGACTCTCCCATCACCACTGCGGATTCCTTCCGCTTCCTGGGCACCACCATCACCCGGGACCTCAAGTGGGAGCCGACCATCAGCTCCCTCATCAAAAAGGCCCAGCAGAGGATGTTCTTCCTGCGGCAGCTGAGGAAGCTCAAGCTACCCACCAAGATGTTGGTGCAGTTCTACACGGCCATCATCGAGTCCATCCTCACCACCTCCATCACCGTGTGGTACGCAGGAGCCACTGCCAGGGACAGACTAAGACTGCAGCACGTTGTGCGCGCTGCTGAGAAGGTGATCGGCTGCAAGCTCCCATCCCTCCAGGACCTGTACATCTCCAAGACCCGGAGGCGTGCAGGTCGGATCATAGCCGACCCTTCACACCCTGGACACGCACTGTTTGCCCCCCTCCCCTCAGGTAGAAGACTTCGGTCCATTCAGACCAAAACCTCCCGCTACATGAACAGCTTCTTCCCCTCTGCCATCAGACTGCTGAACACTAAGTGACTTATTAGACTCTCGTGCACTACGTACAGCAGCTCAACCGGACTCATGATAATTATCACTGTTTTCTTTTGCACTACCGTCTGCACTATGTGGAACTCCACAATATATGCTGCTTGTTAATATATTTAATAATTGCATAGATTAGTATTACTCATTCATATTCTACATTTTATTGCTTGCATAGTTTTTTATTTTTTATCTTTAGTGCTACTTCATGTTTAATGTTGCAGTATTGCACCGAGACAGATTCCTAGTTTGTGTACTACATGAACAATGGCAATAAATCTCATTCTGATTCTGATTCTGATTCTGAAAAGAGGATTTGGAGGCTTCTCCGGTGGAGCTGGTCCTTTCTCAGCCGCTGCGGCTCCCCGGGGAATTTTTACCAGATAATCCCGCTCCAAACAACCATCTCTCTCGTCGTTCGCAGCATAGCGCGGACACAGGCACGCTACCGGGCCCGGCCCACTACTGTTTTCTACGTGCTTTTGTGCCAAAAACTTTGAAGAACGCGGCGTTCGTGTTTGTCAGGCACGATGCCCACCACCCCCCATTGTGCCCACCCTACGATAGCCCGTTCAGAGTGCTAGAACCAGGGGACAAACATTTTTTGTTAGACTTGGGGGGTCATCAGGACAAAATATGTATAGACAGACTTAAGCCCGCCTTTGTGGTGGCGGACAAGCAAGTGATGTTGGCTTGAGCTCCTCGGCGTGGAAGACCCCCACTGAGAACTCCCCAGGTAGACGATTCATCAGAGCAGCCACACGGGCAAGTCGAATGCCCCCCCCCCCCCCCGCCATTGCCCACCCGCAGACAGACACACCCCCAGGAGCCCCCCACCAGCACAGCAGCGCCGGGGAGTCGAAGAACCCTCGTTACAGCAGATATGGGAGGAGACTGAAGCCAAAAGGACGTGAGGGTTGACACTCAGTCTGAGACTCTGGGGGCGGCAGTGTAGGGAACCCACGCTGGGATAATCATCTCAGACTGCAAGCAGAGGAGAGGGGAATATTCCCTCTGCCGGTAGAGCGTGGGGGATTAAACAGATGAGGACAATGGGTATTGTGATGGGAGAAGTTATGGTGATGTAGAACCCCAGGCAGCAGGAAGGAGCAGCTGCAGGGACAGTAGGGGTGATGATGTGTTGAAAGTATTGTGATGCAAGATCTCAGGCAGCAGGGGGAAGGAGTGGGGTGATATAAAAGGAGAGACCCTGGTGTATGAGGAGATTCTTTTTCTGCGTATGAATGAAGTGAGAGAGTGAATAAAGTTTGTCTGCCGTCCAAGTCTGGTCTTTTTATTGCACCGTCCACAATATGTTCATCATAATAATGGGGTTGTTTTATGCCTTATATTAGGAACACGGAAAGTTTTATTTTATGGACTATATGGTAACAGAGACGGCAGAATAAGCCGTCTAATCATGTGGGGGTGGGACAGTAGTCTACCTGTTCTCCCCCACCCTTAGTTGTTTTGTGTGACTATTATAGGCCGTCAAAATTTTCTGTTTAATTTTAGTGCGTGATTCAGGTTCCAAATTGGAGAGGGTCTCGACTGTATGTGTGTGTTTTGGACCATTTTTGAAAAGGGGGGGGTGTTGTGTTGGTATTAGGACATATTATGGTGTGGCACGGGTGGTGACGTCACCCGGAGTATAAGAGGGCCGTGAGGAAGAGAGGCGGTCTCTTAGACCACCTCTCAGCCTAGTGGGAGAATCTGTACTTATACTGTGAGTCACTAATAAAGTCGTGTGTAGTTCACCCCTCGACTCATCATTGTTCCACGCTTTATGGACATAACACTAACCACTGTACCACTGTGCTGCCCAAGATGGGAGGTTGTGGGTTCAAGCCCCAGCTGGGTCATAGTAACAGATATAAAAACAGTACTTTTCACCTTCTAGCTTGGTACTTAGCATAATACAAGGTGTGTCAGAAAAGAAACAGGACTGGGGCCACAAACATAAACTACAAGTTTTCCCCTTCATAATAATGCCCCTCCAGTCTAACACACTTCCCCATCCTTTTCCCCCACACCTCCATGCACTCCTGGAAAGATTCTCTACTGTTTCATCCTCACAGCCCTCTTGATGGCTTCCACATCTGGGAAATGTGTCCCCTTGAATGACCCCTTTTAGCTTGGGAAAAAGGAAAAAAATCACATGGAACCAGGTCTGGTGAGCAGGGAGGTTGCTCCAGCAAGGTGATGTTTTTCTCAGCCAGGAACTATTGGATGGTCAGGGCGTTCTGAGCCGGTGCGTTGTTGTGGTCAAACAGCCATGAGTCATTTTGCTACAACTCTCAGCTCTTCTTGCACACCAAACAAAGCAAACACCGCAGGATCTCTTTGTAGACATGCTGGCTGATCATCTGGCCCTGTGGCAATATGTTAATCCCTACCCCTTCTTCTCATCTTCTCCTTCTCTGATGGGGTATAACAATAAGATAAGACTAGAAAAGCACTCATAGAGTGCATACCTCCGCCAAGGCTCCTTCCGTTTCTCATGGATCACCTCCAAAATGTAATGGGTTTGTGTGTAGGCCTATAGTCACTTGTGGTGAAAATTGCATCAAAGTCTGTCCATCAATTTTGGAGTATTATTGCTAACACACTGTGAGAAGATAAGAGCCTTGGCTGAGGTATGCATTCTCAGATCATCACCAAAATATAATCATCTGTTCCCCGTGCCATTACACACCTTTCCTGAAAATGTCATCAAAATCTGTTCATAACTTTTGGAGTATTGCTGCTAACACACTGTGAGAAGATAAGAGCCTTGGCTGAGGTATGCATTCTCAAATCATCACCAACATATAATGGGTTCCTCTCTAGCCCAAGAACCACCTCTGGTGAAAATTTCATCCAAATCCATCCAGTAGTTTTTGTGTAATCCTGCTGCACAAATACAAACAAAGCCCTTGGTGGAGGTATGCACTCTCAGATCATCCCCAAAATCTAATCATCTGTTCCCCGTGCCATTAAACACCTTTCCTGAAAATTTCGTCAAAATCAGTTCATAAGTTTTTAAGTTATGTTGGTAACAGGCAAACAGACAGACAGACAAACCCCGGTAAAAACATTACCTCCTTGGCGGAGGTAATAAATATATATACACACAGTGCGGAGCATTGTAGCTAGATGGAATAAACAGCATAACCGTCTACTTAGTTATCCTACATAGTATGAATATGTACCCATACATATTGTCACCCTCCATAGCAACTGATATTGTCCTAGTTGTATACTGGAGGGGACCATTTGTGTAAGTCTGTTGTGTCTTTTGCATTCAATACTATTAGGTTGTCACGTCTTTTTGCTATCTCTGCGAGCAGCCCTGCTTAGGTTATACAGTCTGACAGCCATAAGTAGGAAGGACCTGTGAAACCTCTCGGTTGCGCACCTGGGATGATGTAGTTTACTGCTAAATGAGCTCCTCAGTGCGTTCAGTATGTCCTGCATAGGGTGGGACTCGAACTCCAGCAGAGATGACAGTTTAGCCACCATCCTTCTCTCTCCTATCTCCTCCACTGGGTCAGGGCGCTGCCCCAGGACAGATCTAGCTTTCTTGATCAGTGTGTTCAGTCTCTTCCTATCGGCTGCTGTAATGCCACTGCCCCAGCAGACCACTCCAAAAGTGATGGCTGATGCCACCACCGAATCATAGAAGGTCTTCAGGAGCACCCCTTGTACACCAAAATACCTGAGCTGCCTGAGTAGGAACAGCCTGCACTGTCCCTTCTTGTAGAGTGCGTCGGTATTGTGTGACCAGTCTAGTTTATTGTTCAGATGAACACCCCGGTACTTGTAGGATGTCACCATCTCAATGTCTGTTCCCTGGATGTTTACTGGTGCTGTGAGGGGTTGTCCTTGCATGCGGCAGTCCACCACCAGCTCCTTAGTTTTCCTCGCGTTGATATGGAGGCAGTTCTAATGGCACCAGTCCACAAAGTCCTAGATAAGTCCTCTGTACTCAGCTTCATCTCCGTTGGAGATGAGGCCGACGATCGCAGAGTCGTCAGAGAACTTCTGTAGATGGCAGTGTGTTGTGTTATGTGAGAAGTCTGCAGTATAAAGGGTGAACAGGAAGGGAGCCAAAACCGTTCCCTGGGGGGCCCCATGCTACTGATGATCGTGTCAGACACACAGTCCCGGGTTCTCACAAACTGTGGCCGGTTAGTGAGGTAGTCCAGGATCCATGATGACAGGTGCTGGTCCACCCCTGCGCACAGCAGCTTGTCCTTCAGGATCATCGGTTGGATGGTGTTGAAAGCACTGGAGAAGTCAAAGAACATGATCCTCACCACATTCCCGGGCTTCTCCAGGTGGGACAGAGAACGGTGAAGGAGGAAGATCACTGCATCCTCCACCCCAATGCCATGCTGGTAGGCGAACTAGAGTGGATCCATCACTGGTCCCACCAGGGGGCGGAGGTGAGCAAGGAGCAGTCTCTCCAGGGTCTTCATCAGGTGAGACGTCAGGGCCACTGGTCTGTAGCTGTTCAGGTCTCTGGGGTGGGAAGTCTTTGGTACGGGTACCTCACAAGATGTTTTCCCCAACTGTGGTACCCTCCCCAGCTTCAGGCTCAGCTTGAAGATCTGCTCCACAATCCCACACAGCTGGTCTGCACAGGACTTGAGGAGCTTCGCGCTGATGCCGTCCGGTCCCGAGGCCTTCCTTGCCTTGATCTTCCTCAGCTCCGTCCTTCGTCCGGTGTAGGTCGTAGTCTTGTTTCTAGACTACTAATTGCTGAAAAACTACGGTTAATATGATTAGACCAATGAAAAACCAAACCTTAAAAAGCAAAAACCAGTTTCTTTTCCAGCATAACAACCACTGGGCTCATTAATTCAGTTTCTTTTGTCAGTGAATTTCATAGTTTGGAAGTTTCTTAAAGGTTCATCAGCCTGCAGCTGCCAAAATACAGCCAAGACCCAGAAGTTATGCAAACACATACTGTATTCAACAAAGGCTCTCCCCCTGTGAAATCAATACAAGCATTTGTTCTCATATGAGTTCATTGGGACGTGTCTTTGCATGCTTAATGAATCATCCCTGTTCACTATCCAAGGTTGTATTGATCCTGAGAAATGCCTGGTGTTCTGCAGAGGTCTCCATCTGTCCTGTCCTGGCAGAGCTGAGAAGAGCTCCATAGATAAAGCTGCAGGTCAGATTGCATCAGAGCTGGACTGTTCCAGTCACTCTTCCCCCAATGGCCATTTATCTGCTATCGTCTGCAGACAGCTGGTTAAGAGAGCTGGAAAAGGGAAGATCATTGAATCTTAATCTCATTAAATGTGGAGAGAAAAATCTCTATCGGCTGCTGACTTTCTTGACAGATCTGTCTGCTGATAGCAATAATTAATGAGCTCTGAGGTCAGCAGTCACAAAGCAAAACTTAAGTCTGAGTTCCTCTTCATAGTTTTAAAAATTAACTGTGAAGTCTCTGTTTACAGTTAATTAATTTAGCATCAGACTGATTTACTTTCCCTGGTGGAACATTTAAAAGTCCCATTCACTGCACTTTTTCCACATGTTTTTAGCTCCCACAGGTCTTATAGAAATGTTTGTGACATATTTTGGTCAAATTCACTTTAATTATTTAATTATTGCAGGATAATTGTGAATCATATTTTCCAGCCCTCCTCAGAATGGCTTGTTTCAGCGATGTCTCTTTAAATTCCTACTGAATTCAGTGTTTCCTCTGGTGTGGTGGCAACAAATTTTTCGGGGGTGGGGGTGGTGGTGTCAGAAAACACATGACACTATTGTTACAGGAATAGGTTAGTTTTAAACTATTTATTTCTTTTTTAACCCTTTAGCTGCCCCAGGCACCGCATGGCGACAGAAACGGTTAAGGGGTAAACATAACCCCTAGTGGTAAATATTTTTTGTCAATAAAATAGTTCAGATTTCCAAGGCTATAACTTGAAAGTTACAAGAGATAATGGCTTACTGTCAATTAGAAAGATGTAGAATATGATCCAAAGTTTCTGATAGGAATAAATTTACGCATCTAATTTGCATAATGTGGTGGCAGCTATATAAATTAAATAACTCAGTCAAAAGTGGACTTTGGACACATTTACACAAAGAATGGGTCAGTTTTTTTAACGCCATTTTGTCTACAGGGACATGTTTTTATCTAATCTTCAAAGTATATGAACCAGAAAATCAATAAAATGTAAAAAAAAACCAACAAAAACATATTTTTCTCTTACCTGTTGCCGGGGGGCTTGCTCGCCCATGTGGCCGGTCCATTTTCATCCATTGTGGTTGATGTTTTGCGTTTACTCTGTCATTTACACTCTCTATCCCATCTAATTCAATTCAATTCAATTCAATTCAGCTTTATTTATAATGCGCCACATCACAACAAAAGCCGTCTCGTGGTGCCACAGTGCAAACTCTACAAACTACTACAAACTCTTATGATTATCCCACATGAATTTCATTTGTATTACGCAGCTGTTTTTCCTGTTTGATGCATTTTTCCTGTGAGAATCCATGACGGCATGGGCGCCGCCATCTTGGTGCTGGTAGCTCAGTTTTTCACCCATCGTGGTCGTAGTTTTGCATTTGGTCGGTCATTTACACCCTCTACTACATCTACAAACTCTTAGGATTATCCCATGTGAATTTTGTTTGTATTATGTGGCTATTTTTCCTGTTTGATGCAGTTTCAGTCAAAATTGCCACTACCATGACCGAACATGGCGGCGACCACATCGGTGCTGGGAGCTCAAAGCGGAAAAAGAAAGAATAATAATGAGGATTTCTTCTTCTTTGCTGTATTCCATGTCAGCCATGAATCCTCCAGCATGTGTCTGCCACCTTCTGAACTGTCAGATCAGTCCAGATCAGTATAAATTCTCAGTATAGCCAGGGGACGTCAATAAGTTGACAGGTGCAGTTGCTGTGCTGTGCTACTGGGGGTGTGCGACCCATCCATTTAAGGTGGACAGTTAGAGGGTTAAACTTTTGCACTCCTAGATCCCCAAAAAGCATCAGAAAAATCAAAGACAATCCACACACCGAAAAGCTCCCATTATTTATTATTTATCAGTAACATTTCGGGACACCTGCCCTTCCTCAGACCAGTTGGACAAAACGGATCGAACGGGACCCCCAGGACCCCAACCCCCTAGAAAACATCCAAATAATAAATAAATCCATCCATCTTCTTGTCATGATTCAGTGCAAGTGAGGCTCAAACGCAGAGCTGCCAGAACGAACGCTCAGACTCTGTAGTAAAAGTTCACCAGTTTATTGTTAAAATAAAACTAACACACAACTCTAAATAAAGAAGCACAACTGAGGAAAACACGACACAAAAATGCACATTTAAATAGACATAAAACTGGGACCCGCTGGAGTGCATGAGTAGCCTATGGGAAAAGAGCAGAGAGAGATAATTAGGGACAGAATCTCCCAAAAGGGAGAGTAATAATGAGAATGCACTTTTACTTGGTGAGCAGAGGAGTCCAGCAGGGAACTCCTGTATGGAACAGGGGGAAGATGGTGACCTGGGTGGACATCCGGCATTTTTCTTGGTCAGACGAGCATGACCAGCTCCGGAGTACACACCTATGGGTGGCAGCAAAACTGAGAGACAGAAGGACAGGGGAGTAAGAACAGGTCAACCAAAAGATTATACAAACAAGGCTTAGACGTCTTAGTGGTTGCAACCCTAATGATCCAGCAATGGTTTCTCCACATGCTGGCTCTTAAATATGCTGCTTCATCAGGACACAGCAGGTGTGTAATCACGCAGGTGTGTTTGATCCTCCAGAGCCGAGAAGACACTAACAGGAGGGGAGGGGGAGCACGCTCACCTGATCATCACAGTGCCCCCTCCTCAAGGGGCACCTCCTGGCATTCCACTGGGCTTGCAAGGATGGGCTCAATGGAATGCCCGCACCATTCGTTTGTCCAGGATGTAGGACCCCGGAATCCAGGACCTCTCCTCTGGACTGTATCCCTTCCATTCGACAAGGTACTGGCACCCACAATCCCGTCCAAGGGCGTCCAGGATCTTCTCCATCGTGTATGTGGTCTAGCCGTCGATGGCCCGGGGATGGGGGGATCTGGAGGAGGGAAGAGAGGACTGGCGGAGAGAGGCTTAATGCGGGAGACGTGAAACGTTGGGTGGATCCGCATTGAAGGTGGCAGGTCCAACTGAACAGTGACGTCACTGATGATCTGCTTGTTGGTGAATGTGCCCAGATAGCGGGGGGAGAGCTTCCATGACTCCGTTTTGAGTGGGTTCTGTTCGGCAGACAGTCAAACCTTCTGTCCCACCATGTACTGTGATGCCGGCGCACATCTGCGGTTAGTGTATTGTTGGTTGTGCTCCGCAGAGCAGAGGAGGGCAGCTCTTGTGGCCCTCCACAGACGGCGGCACCGGCACGTGTGGGCCTCCACGGATGGGACAGCGAGTCCCCTCTTTGTGATGGGCAGCAGAGGTGGTGTGTAACCAACTGAGGTCTCCAACGGCGTGAGCCCAGTAGAGAAGGAGACAGCAGATTTGTGTGACTACTCCACCCAAGTCAATTGGAAACTCCAGGTAGGAGGGATTGCGGGATGCTACGCACCTTAAGGTGGCCTCCAGAGACTGATTAGCATGCTTGGCCTGACTGTTGCTCTGCGGATGGTATCCAGATGTCAGGCAGGCAATAGCAGCCAAAAAGTGGCAGAACACCTTCTACACCTGGGATGTAAATTGTGGACTCCGGTCCGAGACAATGTCCAATGGAATCCCATGCAGCCGGATGACATGCTGCGTCACCAGGTCGGCTGTCTCCGTGGCAGATGGAAGTTTGTGGATGGCCTTGGAGAACCGGTCAACGATGGTAAGGATCACCATGTTGCCTTGGGACAGAGAGAGGCCCGTAACAAAGTCCAAAGCAATGTGTGACCATGGATGACTCAGCATCGGGAGGGGATGGAGGAGGGCAGCTGGAGGAGAAGAGTCCGATTTGTTCATGGTGCAGATGTGACAGGCCCTGACGAACTCCTGCACATCCCTCCTGAGTGTGGGCCACCAAAGTGCTCTCCTAAGCAGCTCAATTGTTCTGGAGATGCCAGGATGCCAGGCAAAGAAGCTAGTATGCCCCCACTTAATCACCTCTTCGTGCAACGCTGAGGGGACATACAGCCGGTCAGGCAGGCCTCCCTCCAGGATGGGTTCCAATGACTGGGCCTGCTGGACCCTCTGCTCAATCTCCCACGAGAGTGTCCCGAGAAAGAAAGAGGAGGGGAGAATAGTCTCCGGGGGAGATGCAGCCGCTGCAGAGGAGGAGGTGGAGGAGGAGAAGGAGGAAAACTGGCATGAGAGAACATCAGCCTTGGCATTACGGGACCCTGGTCGGTACGAGATGGAAAGCTTGAACCTATTAAAGAACAGGACCCACCGAGCGTGCCGAGACTTCAACCGTCTGGCCAATCAAAGATATTCTAAATTTTTATGATCGGTCCAGACAATGACCGGTTGGCTAACTCCCTCCAGCTAGTGTCTCCACTCCTCCAACACCAGCTTAATGGCCAACCGTTTGCGGTCCCCAACATTGTAATTCCTCTTGGCTGGCGTTAGCCGCCAGGAGAAATACTCGCACGGGCGGAGCTTCTGGTCGGAGCTGGAGTGCTGGGAGAGGACAGTGCCCACCCCCAAATCGGAAATATCGGAAGCACGAATTGTGCCGAAGAATTTACCTACACCAGGACACGTGCGTTGGTGAAGAGGCCTTTCAGGGTCACAAAAGCTCGTTCAGCAGCCTCAGACCACTTGAATGGGCTTTTGGTCAACATCAACTGCGTAAGCAGTTGCACCACCCTTACTATAGTCACGGATAAATCAGTGGTAGAAGTTGGCAAAGCCCATGAAGCTTTGGAGGTCATTCCTGGACTGGCGGGTTGGCTAGTCTACTACCGCCTTGACTTTTGCCGGATGATGCCGGCGATGATGAACCCCAAGAACGAAGTTGAGCGAGTGGAAAATTCGCACTTCTCCGCTTTCACAAAAAGCTGATTCTCCAGCAAGCGCTGCAGGACGGAACAAATGTGGGCTACATGCTCCTCCAGCATATGGGTAAAAATCAAAATATCGTCCAGATACACAAAGACAAACTGGTTCACCATGTCCCCTAAGACGTCATTAATTACCCGTTGGAAGATGGCAGGGGCATTAGTGAGCCCGAATGGCATGACCAAATATTCAAAATGGCCCAGAGGTGTTTTAAATGCCATCTTCCACTCGTCTCCCTCACGAATACAGACCAAGTGGTACGCATTACGGAGGTCAAGCTTGGTGAAAAAAACGCGCCCATTGGAGTAGCTCAAACACTGAGTTAAGAAGGGGGAGCGGATATTTATCCTTACAGGTAATCGCGTTAAGCTCACGGTGATCAATGCATGGCTGCAATGTCCCATCCTTTTTTCCCTACAAAAAAGAACCTAGCACTGAGAGGGGCGGATGACGAACGAATAATGCCGGCGCTGAAGGACTCTTTAATGTAGGTTTCCATTGCCTTCCTCTCTGGCCAAGATAAACTGTAGAGCTGGCTGAATGGCAGCCGCGCCCGAGAGGAGGTCGATAGCGTAGTCTTAGGCCTGATGAGGTGGTAAAGAAAGGGCCCTGGACTTGTTAAAGACCTCTCCTAAGTCATGATAGACCTCAGGCATGGAGCTGAGATCTGCCGGCTCAGCCGGAGGGGAGGAGATCGGGAGCGAGGGCGAGCATGCAGCCGATCGGAGGTATGATGAGAGACAAAAAGGGCTCCAGGATGAAATGGAACCCTGACTCCAGTTTATAATTGGGTTGTGAATGAGGAGCCACGGATACCACAGAATCATGGCAATGGTTGATTAAGGCAGAACATAAAATTGAACAGTCTCACAGTGATTACTGGACAAAATGACCAAAATGGGCTCAGTTTTTTTGGTGACCACCGCGATGCTGCTGGAACATTCCTGGTGGGAATCTGAAATTTTCTGGCAATGGCCTGTTGAATGAAATTCTGCTCTGCTCCTGAATCAATCAGAGCAGAGGTTTTAAACTCAGCCCCGAGTAACTGAATGAAGGCCGGGAGTTCAAAACGGTTAGGGGAATTTTACGAAGACTCTCCTGCCAGACCCCCCACGGTGACTGGTGGGCCGGGTCTATTGGGCCAAATTGGGCATTTTGAGACTGCGTGGCCAGGAACCCCGCAATAAATAGCCTTCTTGTAATGCCAGCATTCCCTCTGAGTCAACCCTACCAAGGTCCATTGGCTCTGGTACCAACGCTGACAGAACAGCATTAGAAGCCGGGGGGGCCGGCCGTGGAGCAAACGAAGAAGCAGCGGCCATCTTCTCCCACTCACGCTCCCTAAACCGGTCATCCAGGGCCACTGTCTGCGCAATCATCTCATCTAGAGAGGAGGGAAATGATGGGATAGCCAGCTCGTCACAGAGGTGCATATCCAGGCCCCAGAGGAAGGCGCTGCGCAGGACAGCGTTGTTCCATCTGGAGTCGGCCACAGCAACCCGGAACCCAAAGGAGAAATCGGCAACAGACCCGTCTCCCTGTCAAAGTCCCATCAGCTGGCTAACTATGTTTCCCTCACTCTCCCTATGGTTGAAAGCGTCAGAGAATTTCCACACAAACCGTTCATATACGTATAGGGAACCGTCTGGGCTCCTCAAGACGGACTGTGCCCACTTAAGCACCCAGTCTCGCAGCAACAAGGTCATGAAATGGACGTTAGCTGAATCATCCCTATACTCCCCTTCCACCTGCTGAAAATAAAGCCAGCAGTGAAGTCGGAACCCTCTTCATTCCCCCACCTCTCCCCCACAGGGGGCAGGCAAAGGAACAGAGATGTTCCTGCGGATGGCAGACACTGCCAGAGCAGCAGGTGCAGAGGGAGACGTTGCACCAGGAAGCCGACCTAAATGCTCGGTGATGGTGACCAGTTGCTGGATAATGGTTTCAAACTGGTCAAAAAGAAATATGACCCGGCGTTCCGTGGCCTCCAAGTACTAAAGTGCCGACTGTTTGCCCGGCTGAGCGCTCACTGAGCCTTGATCTTGGCTGGATTGTTCTGTTATGATTCAGCGCAAATGAGGCTCAAACGCAGAGCTGCCAGAACGAACACTCAGACTCTGTGTAAAAGTTCACCAGTTTATTGTAAAAATAAAACTACACACAACTCCGTACTGTGGGTGTTTATATATTTACATATTTATTCCATCTAGCTACAATGCTCTGCACTGTGTGTTCATATATTCATATATTTATTCCATCCAGCTACAATGCTCTGCACTGTGTGTCTGTGTGTGTGTGTGTATATATATATATCTTATAGTAATATGTACATATGTATATTAGCTGCTCTTGCTTGCTTGTTTTTTTTCTTGCCTTCTGATTGTTGCTCTGAGTGTTGCTATCCCTGTGCTGTTGCAATCCTGGAATTTCCCCGTTGTGGGACTAATAAAGGCTTATCTTATCTTATCTTATCTTATCTTAACTCTAAATAAAGAAGCACAACTGAGGAAAACGCAACACAAAAACGCACACTTAAATAGACACAAAAGTGGGACCTGCTGGAGTGCACGTAGCCTACGGGAAAAAGCAGACATAGATAATTAGGGACAGAATCTCTCGAAGGGGAGAATAATAATGGGAAAGCACTCTTTCTCTGTGAGCAGAGGAGTCTGGCAGAGAACTCTTGACTGGACCAGGGGAACAGGGGGAAGACATAACCTGGGTGGACGTCCGGTGTTCTTCTTGTTTAGGCGAGCATGATCAGCTCCGGAGTACACACCGACGGGTGGCAGCAACCTGAGAGACAGAAAGACAGGGGAGTAAGATACAGGTCAACCAAAAGATTACACAAACAAGGCTTAGACGTCTTTGTGGTTGCAAACCTAATGATCCAGCGATGGTTTCTCCACATGCTGGCTCTTAAATATGCTGGGTCATCGCAGCAGGTGTGTAATCATGCAGGTGTGTCTGATCCTCCGGAACCGAGATGACAGGAACAGGAGGGGAGGGGGAGCATATTCGCCAGATCGTCACAGTTTTCAGATTGTAACAAGACTAGTAATTAATTGATTGTTCAGCTCCTGACGCATTTCAGGCTGACATTCCTAGCAAACTTCAGTCATCTGAAACCGTTAGTTTCGCTGACTTTTTTCTCTCTCTGGATCACAATTTATTACAAAAAATGGTGATATTCAAGGAAATTATATCATTTCCTGTGTAAACATACCAAATTCGGCCTAATTAAAAATCACTAAACTTCTCCTTTAAATAAGCTCATGCTTTGCTCTGACACATGCTTAGCTCCACCTCCTGGCTTTTTGTCAGCGTCACCATCTCCAAACCATCAGGTTTGTCTCTCAGACAGCAATGCTAGATAGATAGGTCTGCCTGCCGAATGGAACGTGCATTGTTCACGTGCCCACTTGTGGCTCATCATTCCTTCATTTATTTTCTGACGGCTCAGTTTCTGGCAGGATGGGCCGCCACGCAGAAATGTTATCGGTGGAAACCCTAGAAGTGAACGATCTTTCCGGCCATTTTACAAGTTGAAGCATTAAGCCAGATAGTTCACAACAAGCACGGCGTGAATACATACACAGTCAATGGAAAGAGGCGAGCACAGGCGAATTTGCACCTTTGCATCCGAGGGATAGTGCTAGCTAGTATTGGCCTTGAAATTCTGCCATCACTGGTGTCACAAGCCTGGCTCAAGGCTTAGACAAAGAAGGGAGACCACACAGAGATGCCAATTTAAAACACAAGTTTATTTATTAAAGAAAAAAAAACTAACAAAAGAAAGTATCTGTAAAATCAGTAGTTTGTGGCTGGGGGGGTGGCGTGAAACAAACAAAAGAAAACTAATTACTGGCCAACCCAGCGACCACATACACCTCTGTCAGGGGCTGCAACCATGCCCAGCAGCCAACCCAAAACCAGAATAACCTCCACAGGCTGCAAACAACAAACACAACAGAACCGCCAGCACAGCCCCGACCAGGCGACAGAAAACAAAACCATGTAGTAGGCAGAGCAGAGAGGCGACCGGCCTCCACGAGAACAGAACTCTACTGAAAGGCATGCAGAGATGGCTTTTATAGGCACCTCTCAGCTAGGGGTGGTCCTTCCCAGCTCCACCTACAGCACAAGAGAAAAAACACAGAGAGGTCCAACTCCAGAAAGGAGCAGGTCATATCACCCCCAACACACAAAAAAAGGGCTTCCCTATTGGGAAGGCTGACACAGACTGATTTACAAACAATCATTCCCTATATAATTTATCATTCAATAATAAATAGTCTCAATTCATTATTTTATAGATTACTGTGTCCATTAAAATACAACCACAACCAACAGATCCACCATTTTTTACTTTACCAAGTCCTCGTGTAAGCACCCAGCCACCCATCCAAACCTGTCAGCTAGCCAGCAACTCCCAGCACCTGCAGAAGCCCTTTAACTGCCTTAGGTGCCATATGACACTTGGGGCAATGCAGGGCAACTCAAGCCCCCCTAGTGGTCAAGAGTGGTAAAAAATTTGTCAGTGAAATAGTTCAGATTTCCAAGGCTATAACTTGAAAGTTACAAGAGATATTAGCTTACTGTCAATTAGAAAGATGTAGAATATGATCCAACGTTTCAGATCGGAATAAATTTACGCATTTATTTTGCATAATGTTGCAGCAGCTATATAAATTACATAACTCAGTCAATAAGTTGACACGTGCAGTTGCTGCGCTGTGCCACTGGGGGCATGCAACCTGTCCATTTAATCTGGCCAGTTAAAGGGTTAAGAGGGCTGACAAACTCAACAGATGGCACAGGTAACTTTAGGCAAGACTTTATCAGTCTAACACCTAGGAACTCAGTGCTCTGGACAGGCCACCACCACAACACTCCGAGCCTTTGATGTGTGGTGAATGTCCATGCAGTAGATCTGCAAAAAAACAAAACAAACAAAACACATCAGTCAGACAGTACTCCAGTAGTCCACAGACTACTGGGAAAATAAATGCCCTTCTGGAGGATGACCAAAATCCAGGGTCCACTGAACAGGAAGGAAAACCCTGTCAGGAGGCTGAACCAACTCTACAGCAGCCAGAAATAACGGGTGTCCATCGGGAGGATGAACTCCGCCATTGCCTGGTCCCAAGCCTAGGATGCGAAAGGAGGAGGGTTGTGCATCGGGTTAGCAGCCCACCACGTAAAAAACGCTTGCTACAGAAACGTCAACAAGATCAACAAAAAGTCATCAAACCTTGGGCGACGAGCTGAGGACTGAGGCAGCAATGTCTTATATGAAGTCAGCTGGCTCACCCAGGACCAAGATGGCTGGAGGAGACTCGTTGGCGCCTTATGCCCCAGCTGGGGCGAAGAGGATTAAGATCGGGAGGATGACCACTATCAAAACTCCACCAGACAAACATTGGTCTCAACCCAGAAGCAAGAAGGCACAACTCAGGAACAAACCACAGTTCATGCAGGTTTTGCAGCAACCTAGACTTCACCACCTCTCCCTGCAACCCACACTGATCAGGAAAATCAGTCACACACCTGATCACAGACCCTGCAGCTGCTGAGCTAACAAGCTCCTGAGACCGCCCTCAGAATCAGAATCAGAATCAGCTTTATTGGCCAAGTATGCAACACATACAAGGAATTTGACTTTGGTTAAACTAAACTTGCTCTGGTTTGTTCAGGTGTGAGATCAAAATAAGACTTCAATGACAACAGTGAGAGTTATGCGCAGTGTAAGAATGAAAGAAAAAGTCATAAGTACAGCAGAAGGCAGGTCTAGGTGACTGTTAAGAGTTCAACAGAGTAATGGCTTGGGGAAAAAAACTGTTCCTATGACGGGTGGTTTTGACCTTCAGTGATCTGTAACGTCGACCAGAAGGTAGAAGTTCAAACAGACTGTGGCCGGGGTGTGACGGGTCAGCAGAGATGTTTCCCGCCCGTTTCCTGGTACTGGACCGATATAGGTTCTCAGTGGAGGGTAGGTCAGTACCAATGATCCTCTCCGCAAACTTGATGATCCGCTGCACTCTGGTCTTGTCCTGTTTAGTGGCAGATCCAAACCAGACAGTGATGGAAAAGCAGAGGACAGATTGGATGATGGCGGTGTAGAAGACAACCAGCAGCTCCTGAGGCAAATCAAACTTCTTGAGCTGATGCAGAAAAAACAACCTCTGCTGGGCTTTTTCCCGGACAGTGTCTATGTGAGAGGACCACTTCAGGTTCCGGGAGATTGTGGTACCCAGGAACTTGAAGGAGTCCACAGTGGACACTGTACTGTTGAGAATGGTGAGTGGGGGGAATGAAGGAGGGTGTCGCCTGAAATCCACAATCATCTCCACCGTTTTGACTGGGTTAAGTTGCAGATGGTTCCGGCAGCACCAGAGGATCAGCTGCTCCACCTCCCGCCTGTATGCAGACTCATCACCATCCCGGATCAAACCGATGACTGTGGTGTCGTCCGCAATCTTCAGGAGCTTCACCGAAGGGTCCTCTGAGGTGCAATCGTTGGAGTAGAGGGAGAAGAGCAGTGGGGAAAGGACACACCCCTGGGGAGTGCCAGTACTAATTGTTCGGGAGCTGGATGTAATACTCCCTAGCTTCACCTGTTGCCACCTGTCAGTCAGAAAGCTGGAGATCCACTGGCAGGTGGGAGGGGGCACCCTGAGCTGGAGAAGTTTCTGATAAAGGATGCTTGGGATGATGGTGTTGAACGCCGAGCTGAAGTCGACAAACAGGATCCTGGTGTACGTCCCTGGGGAGTTGAGGTGTTGCAGGACGTAATGTAGACCCATGTTCACTGCATCATCCACTGACCTGTTTGACCGGTAGGCAAACTGCAGTGGGTCCATCAGGAGGCCTGCGACGTCCTTCAGGTGGTTTAGCACCAATCTCTCAAAGGATTTCATGACCACAGAGGTCAAAGCGACAGGTCTGTAGTCATTTAATCCTGTAACAGAGGGTTTCTTGGGAACTGGAATGATGGTGGAGCGTTTGAAGCAGGAAGGCACTTCACACAGCTCCAGTGATCTATTAAAAATCCGGGTGAAGATGGGGGCCAGCTCGTCAGAGCAGACTCTCAGGCAGGACGGAGACACACCATCGGGACCTGCAGCCTTCTTGATCTTTTGTCCCCGAAAGACTTGGCACACCTCCTCTTCACAGATCGTTAATGCTGGTGGGAGGTCAGAGTGGAGGGAGAATGGAGTTTCTGGGGCTGCAGATAAACCTTTTGTGTGGGTGGGAGGTGAGAACTGTAGGTTCTTTTCAAACCTACAATAAAAGCTGTTGAGGTCATTAGCCAGCTGGAGGTTTTCCACAGTGTGGGGGGATGGTCTCCTGTAGTTGGTGATATTCTGCAAGCCTCTCCAAACAGAAGCAGAGTTGTTGGCTGAGAAGTTTTGTTGTAACTTCTCACTGTAGCTCCTCTTAGCAAGCCTGGTCTCCTTCGTCAGCATGTTTCTGGCCCGCTTGTACAGAATCCAGTCACCAGTCCTGTAGGCCTCCTCCTTGGTCTGACGTAGCTGCTTGAGTTTAGGAATGAACCAGGGTTTATTGTTGTTGTATGTGCAGAAAGTCTTGGTCTGCACACACATGTCCTCACAAAAACTGATGTATGATGTCACAGAGTCAGTGAGTTCATTTAGGTTAGTGGCTGCATCTTCAAAAACACTCCAATCTGTACAATCAAAGCAGGCTTGTAACTCCAGCTTTGATTCCTCAGTCCATTTCCTCACAGTCCTAACTATAGACTTGGAAGTTTTTAGTTTCTGTCTATATGTTGGAATAAGATGAAGCAAACAGTGGTCAGAAAAACCCAGAGCTGCACGGGGGAAGGCATGATAAGCGTTTCTTAAAACTGTGTAGCAGTGGTCGAGTGTATTTGAGTCCCTGGTGGGACATTTAATATGTTGTCTGTATTTAGGAAGTTCATTTGTGAGATTAGCTCTATTAAAATCACCCAGAATGATAAGCAGAGTCTGGATGTTTTTCCTCCACGTCTGCTATCTGGTCAGCGAGGTGCTGCAGGGCCTCCGCTGTACAAGCAATAGGCGGGATCTAAATTCTGACCAGAATAAACAAGGATCTCTCTCTACACACCAAGATGGCGCCCACAGTGGTCGACATGGTGCTTCGCTGCGCCCTTTGTTTGTTTTTGTTTGTCAATTGTGTGTCTGCTTGCACTTATACCCGTGAAGAACTTCTAAATATCAGGACTTTCACTCCCACGGACCTTCTCCCAGTTTTTTTAGCTCCTGCCGCCGATCTGGTTCATTGCTTGGCTCGAAAAGTGAGACGGCGAAAGAGAGGAAGACGAGCGGGCGCTCTCGTGCGGCTTCGCAGGAGAGGCACGCGAACGGCGCTGCCTGGCATATTTCTGTCCAATACCAACTCTCTCTCTAACAAGGTAGATGAACTGAGACTGCTGATGCGTTTTAGGGACCTCTCCTCCTCGGCTGCCCTCTGTTTTACTGAGACCTGGCTCCGGGAAAATATACCGGACAGCGCGCTGCGACTCGAGGGTTTCCAGCTGTTTCGTGCTGATCGTGACACAGAGCTTTCCGGCAAGACCACAGGAGGCGGAGTCTGCTTCTACATCAACAGCAGCTGGTGCTCTGATGTAACGGTAATTTCCAAACACTGTTCTCCCACCCTGGAATTTCTTGTTATTAACTGCAAGCCTTTTTATTCCCCGCGGGAGTTCGCTTCTTTCATCCTCATCGCTGTGTACGTCCCTCCCAACGCGGACACGCGCGAAGCTCAGCGCGTGCTCGCGGATCACATTCAACACACAGAGCAGATTTTCCCAGACTCTCTGGTTATTGTGGCTGGCGACTTTAATCAGAGCAATCTGAGCCACGATCTCCCCCGCTACAAACAGTTTATTAAATGCCCCACCAGAGGATTAAACACACTGGATCACTGTTACACCACAGTGAAAGACGCATATCGCGCTGTTCCCCGCGCTGCGCTGGGATTATCTGATCACGTGATGGTTCACCTCATTCCCACATACAGACAGAGATTGAAGCTCACTAAACCTGTCGTGAGCACTACAAAGAAACGGACCAGTGAAGCTGAGGAGAAGCTGGAAACGTGCATGGAAATATCTGACTGGGGCATGTTTAAACGAGCCACGCATGATCTGAATGAATATACGGACACTGTGAACTCTTATATCCACTTTTGTGAAGAGGACATTCTTCCATCACGCACCAGGGTGAGTTACTCTAATGACAAACCCTGGTTCACAGCTAAGCTCAGACAGATCAGGAAGGAGAAGGAAGCAGCGCTGAAAAGTGGAGACAGGGACTGCTACAGGGAGGTTAAATATCGGTTTAACAGAGAGCTGAAGAGAGCTAAATCTGGGTATTCTGAGAGACTCCAGCAGCAGTTCACTGCTAATGATTCGGCTTCTGTGTGGAGAGGACTGAGGCAGATCACCAACTATCGGCCTCAGGCTCCTAAAGGTCAGGATGACAAAGCCCTTTGTCAAAGACTGTCCCAACACTATGCCCGTTTTGACACCTCGTCATCTGTGTCCAACTCCCCCCCTCCCTCCAGCTCCACAGCCTCCACAATCCCTACTTCATTAAAGGCACCCCCCCTCCTCCCCCACTGCCCTTATCATCAGTGAGCAGGACGTGCTCAAACAGTTCTCCAGACTGAACCCGCGCAAGGCCCCCGGTCCGGACGGCGTGTCTCCCTCCACCCTGAGACACTGTGCGAAACAGCTGGCTCCTGTCTTCACAGACATTTTTAACACCTCCCTTAAGTTATGCCACGTGCCGTCCTGCCTCAAGTCCTCCACCATCATCCCTGTCCCCAAGAAGCCACGGATCACTGGACTTAACGACTACAGACCTGTAGCGCTCACCTCTGTAGTCATGAAGTCCTTTGAGCGCCTGGTCCTGCCCCACCTCAAGTCCATCACCACCTCTCTCCTGGACCCGCTGCAGTTTGCCTACCAAGCCAACAGGTCTGTAGACGACGCAGTCAACCTGGCCCTCCACTCCATCCTGCAGCACCTGGACTCCCCGGGAACCTACGCCAGGATCCTGTTTGTGGACTTCAGCTCCGCATTCAACACCATCCGCCCCGCTCTGCTCCGGGACAAGGTGTCCCTGCTCAAGGTGCCTGACTCCCTCTGCAGGTGGATCACCGACTTCCTGACGGACCGGAGGCAGCATGTGCGGCTGGGAAAGACTGTCTCAGACTATACTAGCATCAGCACCGGATCACCCCAGGGCTGTGTACTTTCCCCCCTACTCTTCTCCCTTTACACCAACTCCTGCACCTCCAGCCACCAGTCTGTCAAGTTGATCAAGTTTGCGGACGACACCACCCTCATCGGGCTCATCTCCAACGGTGACGAGTCCGCCTACAGGAGAGAGGTGGCCCAGCTGGCGTCCTGGTGCAACAATAACAACCTGCAGCTGAACGCTCTGAAGACAGTGGAGATGATTGTAGACTTCAGGAAAGTCACAACCCCTCTGCCCCCCCTCACCCTCACAGGCTCTCCCATCACCACTGCTGATTCCTTCCGCTTCCTAGGCACTACCATCACCAGGGACCTCAAATGGGAGCCGACCATCAGCTCACTCATCAAAAAAGCCCAGCAGAGGATGTTCTTCCTGCGGCAGCTGAGGAAGCTCAAGCTACCCACCAAGATGTTAGTGCAGTTCTACACAGCCATCATCGAGTCCATCCTCACCACCTCCATAACCGTGTGGTACGCAGGAGCCACTGCCAGGGACAGACTAAGGCTGCAGCGCGTCGTGCGCACTGCTGAGAAGGTGATCGGCTGCAAGCTCCCATCTCTCCAGGATCTGTACATCTCCAGGACCCGGAGGCGTGCTGGCCGGATCATAGCCGATCCCTCACACCCTGGTCACGTACTGTTTGCCCCCCTCCCCTCAGGTAGAAGACTTCGGTCCATCCAGACTAAAACCTCCCGTCACATGAACAGCTTCTTCCCCTCTGCCATCAGACTGCTGAACACTAAGTGACTTATTGACTCTCGTGCACTATGTACAGCAGCTCAACCAGACTCATGTCAATCATCACTGTTTTCTTCCTGCATTACCGACTGCACTATATAGTTCTCCACAGTATCTGCTGCTCGCTAATATATTTTAACTGCTGACCAGTATCACTTACTCTTATTCTACACTTTATTGCATGTATAGTTTATTTCTTTTATTTTATCATGTTTAATGTTGCAGCATTGCACCGAGACAAATTCCTAGTTTGTGTACTACATGAACAATGGCAATAAACCTGATTCTGATTCTGATTCTGATTCTTATTCTGATTCGGATAACTCTCACGGTGAATAAAACAGTTTGCAGTTTATGAACAGTGACTCTAAGTTAGGGCTGCAAGACTTCTTTAACACTGTGACATCAGTACACCAACCTTCATTTATGTAGAAGCAGATTCCACCACCTTTACTCTTTCCAGAGAATTCTCGGCTGCGATCAGCGCGGAACAGTTGGAATCCGTCCAGGCACACCGCGCTGTCCGGGATGTGTTCACTCAGCCAGGACTCCGTGAAACACAGGTCACCGGATCTGCTAAAATCCAAGTTTTTGTGGGTCAGGAGCAGCAGCTCGTCCATTTTGTTCGCCAAAGAGCAGACATTCGCCAGTTGGATCAATGGAAGCGGCGTGCGATGTCCTCGTTTCCTCAGCCTGACTAGCGCACCGGCACGTTTACCACGCCGCCTTCGTTTCCGGCCGGTGCCAATGGCCGCTGCTCCCAAAACTAAAATCTCCTGAAGAGACTTCAAATCAGCAGAAACTGGCGGAAAAGTTGCATTGGATGATAGTCTAAATGAAAGTAGTTCCTCCCTTGAAAAGGTGATCCGGGCGGAAGAGCAAAAGTCCAAGAAAACGCATATAATTAACAAAAACATTAGAGAGCAGAAGCCAGTGGCAACCATCCGCTGCGCCATCTTGATTTCATACTAATCCGCAAGACCAATTTAACAGGCTCTTGTACAGTGTTATCCAGAAACACCTGCCCATCAGAAGCACCAACAGGACAAATTAATTGCACCTGCTGACAGTTTAACACAAACTCCTGCTCAGGTGTAATCAAATAAATCTCATCAGCAACCAAATTGGCCAGCTCCTCTGATACACCAACCGGTGCCTTAATTGGTGTTCCTGCTGATGAGTCACAGTCTGGAAACACACGTGTTATGTCCACAAACCTGGAATGAAGACGGACGAGGATGCTGCAGTCAAACTGAACTTTATTACAGAAATAGCAATAAGCACATGTACACTCAGTGTGCCTACACGCTAGTGGTACCGCCTAATACTACAAGGTACTACCTCCACACAATATACAATGAGATGGTGGACCGCACAATATATATCAGTGGTGACGTCAGCCGCAGGCTGCGTTCCACTCCAAATGTCCCATTTGTTCATACACCACATTCTTCCCTCCCTTGTAAAAATATAGAACATAATCTAATCAATAATTAGTTAGTCAGATAGATAGCCCTTCTGAATTTAGTACAGTGATAAACCCCCATTATCAACACTCTTATTTAAACACACACTTCAACATTATTATTTATTCAAAACATTCAACACTTCACTTCTTTGTTGTTTTTTTTAACAGGAACTTTGATCAGAACTTAGAACTAGGTTCTGTGGATAGACCACTGCTGAAGACAATGTGGCTGGTTGGGTTATTCTGTCACCTTTTCAGCAGCATTCCTACCTGAACAGTTTTTTTGTTTTGTTTTGTTTGTTTGTTTGTTTTTTTTTACAGTCTTCCGTGGGGAAAGCAGTTCTGCCGAGGGACCTTGTAGCAGGCCCATGGCGGACGCATCCCTGGAGCTGTCGGACCCCCGGGGCCAGGGCCAATCTTCATGACGCTGGGGCCCGGGTCTCACACTGCGGCAACTGACTGCCGTGAAGCCTCACTGTCTGGAACAGCCACCTGGACAAGCCGTAGTTGGTTTGCGTGCCGAACCGAACCGTCTGTCAGCCGAAAGCACGCTGATCCCAGTTTCGCCACGATCGTCTGCGGCGCTCGTTGTCTCGTCAGCTGTGGCCCAGTCAGTCGCCATCCCGGTCTCTCACCGGTGCGAACCCAAATCTTGTCCATGACTTGAAGTGGGGCCTTACTTGATTTCGTGCATCGTTGTGATCCAGGTGGTGTTGCATGTTCATCCGGTCTGGGATCTCCATCATGCTGTGGCCGTTCTGTAGTTACCGTGTTTGTTGCGGACCCTTCACCTGTCGTCACCGCCGCTGGTTCTGTAGGCTGAGACTGGTGGTGGGTACGGAAGGTGTCCGGTGTCTCTCTCGTGTCGTTTGTTGAAGTGGACTCTTCACCCGTCGACTCGCTTGTAACCTCCGCAGCCTAATGCTAAGCACGGGTACGGAAGCAGTCTAGTTCCTCCTCTCTCCTATCTGATGTGCTCTGTTGTGCTGCTGTCTTCATGAGCGTCAATGGTGGTGACGATGTAACAGCCGACTGTGAGCTCAGTCCCTTGATTCCGCGGGCCCAAACCCAGTTCATCATTGTGAACGGCGCTCTGTACAGCTGCATATGGCGTTGTGCTTGTAATGGTGTGGTACTCACGATTGCCGCAGGGCATCCATCAAGCTGTGGTCATTCTGCTACATCCTGTTTTGTCACGGACTCTTCACTCGTTGGCTCAGCTGTGGCTTTGGTAGACTCGTGCTGAGCAATGATTCTGAAGCAGTCTGGGTCTTTCTCACTTTCGTCTGGTGCTGGTTTAGGTTGGGGTGATGTGTTGCTGTTGTCACATTTAACATCCATATCAGGGTTGTGTGTCTTGGGATTCTTTGTGTGTGTGGGCTCCTTCTCCTGCAGCTCTGCAGCAGCTCCCGCATGCTCATGCTAGGCGAGGATCTGAGACAAGTCCGGTCGCTGTCCCCCCTCTGGGCAGCATTCCTCCTGTGCGCACGGGACGGCTGTACTCGCGTCATCACCTTTCCCGATAGACACTGGCTCCCTCTCCTGCAGCTCCACAGTGGCTCCCGCGAGCTCATGCTGGGCGAGGAATTGAGGTGAGTCCGGTTGCTGTTCTCCCTCTATGTCGTGTTCACCCTCTGTGCTGCACTCTTCCGCCACCCTGTGGTCACTCTCTGTGCTGTATCCACTCATGAGCTTGACACCGACTAACTCGTCTCTTAGGGGCTTGAAGGCGCACATGCTCGCTAAGACTCGGACCTCCAATATATAATGTCAAGTTGACTCACCCGCCATTTGTTCACACAAGAAGAAAGTGAACCTCCGGGCCATAAGGTTGGTCCAGCCGTAGAAATGTCTCTCTATCAGAATTACACATTCGCCAAATGAGTCTGCCTGACCCAGAGTACGGAGTACTCACCGTCCTTCCTTGTCTAGACCGAGAACCAGTACGCTTTTACTTTCTCATCGTCAGCGCCATCCAGGCCAGCCACGTCAACAAAATTCTTAAATGTGTCAAACCAGTGGTGCCACGAGACGGCCGGCTCACCTGGGTTTTCCAAAAATGGTCAAAGTGACCCCAAGCATGCTTCCATGGTTATGTCCACAAATCTGGAATGAAGACAGACAAGGATGCGGCAGCCAAACTGAACTTTATTACAGAAATAGCAATAAGCACATGTACACTCAGTGCACCTACACACTAGTGGTACCTCCTAACACTACCCAATACTACCTCCACACAACATACAGTGAGATGGTGGACCGCGCAACATGTATCGGTGGTGACGTCAACCGCAGGCCACTTTCCACTCCATATATCCCACTTGTTCATACACCACAATGTGTAGGCACATCACCTGGGGCCTCATGTACAATGGGTACTTACGCACAAAAACATGGCGTACGTCCTTTTCCACAGAAAATTTCAGATGTATCAAGAATGAAATGACCGTGGAAATGATGTGAAAATTATTGCACACACCAGAGACACATGATGAACTAACATCCAAGTGTGTGCAATTAGATGAGTGGATATAAAAGCAAACACAAAGAAGCGCAGAAAATGCCTCTAACAACAATGCTGTTAGCATTATTAGAGGATATTGCAAATCGCGCAGTGAAAATAAAAAGGGTATTTAGAGATAGAAAAGATTTTCTGGCTCAGGATGATGACTAGCTTGTCAGCCGGTTTAGGTTTCCACGGGCAGTCTTTGTGGAACTGTGCTCAGAGCTACAGCTGCTCTTAGAGGGCGACACGGCGAGAAGCCTTGCGCTGCCCATCTCAGTACAGGAGCTGACAACACTTGGGTGCCTGGCTACAGGGCAATGCCAGAGGGAGCTGGCAGACCAATCGGGAATTTCTCAGTCAACCCTGTGCCAGGCTATGCCAGCTGTGTAGGATGGCATTATCCAGCTGTCACCCAGGTACATCATATTCCCATACAATGTAATTGAATAGGCCAACGTCAAAGCGCAATTTGCAGCGAGAGCCGGTTTTCCCGATGATTCTGATGAACAGCATTGCTGGGAACAAACTACAAGCTGGCACTGTGCGGATGGGTGGCTTCTTGGTGAATAAATTCATGTAATGTTCCTAATAATAACCCACCTCGTGGGCAACACACCTGTGCACCCTTAAATATCACCCTGTCTTCAAGGCTTCATTACAAGTCAGTGGGTCAAGTAAGTGACATCCCTTCTTTGCTGATTAAACTACAGTTTCACAGTATTCTACCAAGCCCCCATTTGCCTCTGTGTGCACAGTAGTTATGACAATAAACACATGCATAAAGTTTGAAATGCAACAGTCTCACCCTTTCCCTTTTGCATTTTGGACATAAGATGCAGTGGTGTGAAAAAGTGTTTGCCCCCTTTCCGATTTCTCATTTGTTTGTATGTTTGTCACACTTAAATGTTTCAGATCATCAAACAAATTTAAATATTAAAAATAACACAAGTAAACACAAAATGCAGTTTTTAAATGAAGGTGTTTATTATTAAGGGGAAAAAAAATTCAAACTCACATGGCCCTGTGTGAAAAAGTGATTGCCCCCTAAACCTAATAACTGGTTGGGCCACCCTTAGCAGCAACAACTGCAATCAAGTGTTTGTGATAACTGGCAATGAGTCTTTTACAGCACTGTGGAGGAATTCTGGCCCCCTCATCTTTGCAGAATTGTTGTAATTCAGCCACATTGGAGGGTTTTTGAGCATAAACCACCTTTTTAAAGTCATGCCACAGCATCTCAATCAGATTCAGGTCAGGACTTTGACTAGGCCACTACAAAGTCTTCACTTTGTTTTTCTTAAGCCATTCAGAGGTGGACTTGCTGGTGTGTTTTGGGTCATTGTCCTGCTGCAGAACCCAAGTTTGCCTCAGCTTGAGGTCGCAAACAGAAGGACATTCTCCTTCAGGATTTTTTGGTAGACAGCGGAATTCATGGTTCCATTTACCACAGCAAGTCTTCCAGGTCCTGAAGCAGCAAAACAGCCCCAGACCATCACACTACCACCACCATATTTTACTGTTGGTATGATGTTTCTTTTCTGAAATGCTGTGTTACTTTTATGCCGGATGTAATGGGACACACACCTTCCAAAAAGTTCAACTTTTGTCTCGCCAGTCCACAGAGTAAGTCTTGGGGATTATCAAGATGTTTTCTGGCAAAACTGAGACAAGCCTTTATGTTCTTTTTGCTCAACAGTGGTTTTTGTCTTGGAACTCTGCCATGCAGGCCATTTTTGCCCAGTCTCTTTCTTATGGTGGAGTCATGAACGCTGACCTTAACTGAGGCAAGTGAGGCCCGCAGTTCTTTGGATGTTGTTGTGTGGTCTTTTGTGACCTCTTGGATGAGTCGTCCCTGCGCTCTTGGGGTAATTTTGGTTGGCCGGCCACTCCTGGGAAGGTTCACCACTGTTCCATGTTTTCGCCATTTGTGGATAATGGCTCTCACTGTGGGCAGTGCGGTGGCGGAGTGGTTAGCACTGCGGAAGCACAGCAACTCACCCTTGGCTGGGGAATCCTGGGTTCGATCCCAGCCCCCGACCAACAGTGATCTGTGTGGAGTTTGCATGTTCTCCCCGTATCTGCGTGGGTTTACTCCAGGATTTCTCTGGTTTCCTCCCACATGCCAAAAAAAACATGCAAAGTTAGGTTAACTGGCATCTCTTGTTTTTTCTTGCCTTCTGATTGTTGCTGAGTGTTGCTATCCCTGTGCTGTTGCAATCCTGGAATTTCCCCATTGTGGGACTAATAAAGGCTTATCTTATCTTATCTTATCTTATCAAAAACTGGGGATTCTAAATTGTCCTTAGGTATGACTGTGAGAGTGAATGGTTGTCTGTCTCTCTGTGTTGGCCCTGCGATGGACTGGCGATCTGTCCAGGGTGGACTGGACTGGGTGCCATTTGTTTGTTTTTGTTATACTTTTTTTGTTCGAAATAAATTATCTATCTATCTATCTATCTATCTATCTATCTATCTATCTATCTAATCTTGAATCTTGAATCTACTGGTTTAAACAATGCTAGCGATGAGAGGCTAAAGGGGGTCCTAATCCACAGTCTCAGTAGAGAGGGACAATGGGTGTTCTACTCTCGGCCCTGTGAGCACATATGAAGACTGTGTTGCTGCGATGAACAGACATTTCGCCGACGCACATAATCTCCTGGCGTGAAGAATCACTTTTAACTGGCGCTGCCAGTGTGAGGATGACACAGTCTGTCAGTATGTCACTCAGCTCTGTGACCTGGCTAGCACATGCGCCTTTGGCCACTTAGAGGAAGAATTGGTATGTAACAAGCTAGCGCAACATACTAGGAGTGAGTGGCTGAGGGAGCAGATGATAGTGGCAGAGGATGACCTGACATTAGACGAGGCTGTGAAGATGACGTCCCAAATGGAAACGGCCACCCAGTTATCAATGCAGCTAATGCCACCTAGCCAACAAGCTCCTCATCCGGCCCCACAAGCACAGGCTGTCACCACTGCCGCCCAGCGCTCTGACCCCACATCTCCCTGCTACAACCAGAAGAAGTAGGGTAGGAAACAGGACAACACGGGTGAGTGCCTGCCCTGCAATGACTGTGGTTCATCCAGACACCAGACTCAATCGCCCGCCTGCCCAGCCAGAGGGCTGAAATGTTACCGCTGTAAGAAGCTCAACCACTTTGCTAGAGTTTGCCGCTCAACCATTGCAAATTCAACTGCCTGCCCGTCAGGCCCAACCATTCACGCAGTCAGCGCTAAACGCACTAAACGCGCTAAGAAAGAATCTATGTATTTACTGACAAAGGAATTATTAATACAAGATTGGAAGATGGTTTATGATGAAAATGATATAAATAAAGCATATGATAAATTTTTACAAATATTTCAATCATTGTACAATAAAAACTGTCCTATAAAACAATACAGTGACAGACAACAAAAGAAAAATATTCCTTGGGCCACCAAGGGGTTAATAAATGCATGTAAAAAGAAGAATACATTATATAAACAATTCATTAAGTGCAGAATGGTGGAAGCTGAGATCAAATATAAAAGATATTAAAATAAGCTTACTAATATAATGAGGACTTGTAACAAAGAAAACTACAACAGACTATTAGAGGATAATAAAAATAACTTAAGAGAAATATGGCAAGTACTCAATGAGATTATTAGTAATCGACCTAAGAATGCTAATTATCCAGAATATTTTATTGAAAAAGGCAATTTGATAAATAATATGGAGGATGTGGTCAGTGGTTTCAATAAATTTTTTGTAAACGTCGGTCCTGAATTAGCAAAATCAATAGAGACAACAGAAAAAAACAACAGTGGTTCTGTAAATGAAATAGAAGATAGAAATCCAAACACAATCTTTTTGGGTGCAGTTACTGAAAAGGAAATTATTGAGACTGTGAGTAAATTTAAGAACAAAAAAATCAACGGACTGGAATGAAATCGACATGACAATAGTTAAAAAAAGTAATTGAAGGAATTGTTAAACCACTCACACACATCTGTAACCTGTCATTTCAAACTGGTAAATTTCCAAACAAAATGAAAATAGCAAAAGTAATACCTCTATACAAAACAGGAGACAGTCATTGTTTCACAAATTACAGGCCAGTCTCTTTACTCTCACAATTCTCCAAAATACTTGAAAAAATATTCACTAAGAGACTGGATGATTTCATTGAAAAACACAACCTCCTTACAGACAGCCAGTATGGTTTTAGAGCAGATAAATCTACATCTTTGGCACTGATCAAACTTATAGAAGAAATTACTAGTTGTATAGATAAAAAAAAAGGTTGCTGTAGGAGTATTTATAGATTTAAAGAAAGCTTTTGACACCACTGACCACAGAATACTACTAAGGAAACTGGAAAAAAAAAGCGGCCTAGGCTAGATTATACCCCGGGTATATTATGGCCTACGCTAATTCATACTCCGGGGTATGAATTGGTCTAGGCTAATTCATACCCCCTAGGCCAATTTAGGCCAGGATTACGTAAAAACCACTGGACGGATTTTGGTAAAAATTTCACCAGAGGTAGCCCTTGGGCCAAGGATGAACCCAGTAATTTTCCAAGATGGCGACCGGGATGGCCACACTTTCTCAGTGCTGAGACTAAGCCACTGCTTTTGCCATTAAAGTGACCAGCCTACAGCGATCGGCGCTAGTGGCGGACACCCACGGGCTGAATTCCCACCACTGTAAGAGAACCGCTGGAATACCCCCTTTAATCGGGTAGAGCTGCTGCTGCTACCCGAAGCGATTGCAAGGCTAACGCTAGTTAACGCTAGTTAGCTTAGCACTGGCCCAGTTGTGCCACCTAACTCGAACATGAAGTGACTCAGCCTCCGATGAGGACCTACCGGAGGAACTAGCCGAGGCGGCAGCTGGGCGCGAGCGCGGGCCAGATCGAGGCTCGGGGGCGACGTTGGTGAGAGACGGGGGCCACCTGGACCACCCAGGCAGACGGCGGCAGGCGGCGGTGATCAGCGGCGGTGATCAGTGGAGTTCGGCTGCGCTGGCGGTGTGCGGCATAACCGGCCAGGCAGACGGCGGCAGGCGGCGGCGATCGACGGCGGTGATCTGCGGAGCTGTGCAGCGTTACTTGGCGGAGGAGCTGTGCAGGAGCTCGGTTGCGGCGGGTCCAGCAGCGGCCGGGCTAGTTGAGGCCTAGCCGGATTCTCTGTTTATTTCTATCCACAGGTCAGTAAAATGCCACCAAAAAAAGAGGAAATGGAAGAAATTAAAAAATCTCTGAACTTTATGTCAGAAGAATTGGCCAAATTGACTAGCCAGCAGGCCAAAATAATAGGCCTAATAGAAGAGGTACAAACCCTACATTCAATAATTCAAGAAAAAGACAAAAAAATTATGGACCTGGAGCAACACGGGCGTCTTTTGGAGCAACGCGTCGAGGAACTTGAACAAGGTTCTCGCATTGATGACCTAGTTATAAGTGGACTAGACATCAGATATCAGTCATACGCCCATGCCACAACAGGACTGAATGGTGAAGATGCTCCCATGAGTGAATCAGTCTCCTTAGAAAATCAAGTGCTTCAGTTCCTTAATAATAGAGACATTAATGTAGAAGCCAATGCAATTTCAGCCTGTTATGCTCTACCGAAGAAAGATCCCAAAACAAAGAAATCAATTGTGATGCGCTTTGTGAACAGAAGGGTAAAGAATGACATACTGAGGCAGGCCAAAAAGCTACAGGGAACTCAAGTTTACCTAAATGAACACCTGACAAAAAAACCCGCTGAATTAGCACGGCCGGCACGGATGCTGAAAAAACAAAATAAGATACAGGCAACCTGGACAAGAAGTTGTAGAATTTGGATTAAACTAAATGGAACACCTGAACAAGCAAGGAGTATAATGATCAGAGATGCTACTGACTTAAATAAATACAGATGAACACCGATTAAAAAAATTATGAGTCAATGATAATCCATATTCATACACACGATAAGAATAGTTCTTTTGATACACCATGCCAAAGTACTTTTTAAAAAATAAGCAAAATAAACAAAAACCTATGATCGACTCGAGTAGACATCAATTATCCTCAGCTGGAGGAAGTCATCTGACACAGAGTGAGGAAACTCAAACTCTGAAAATATGCCACTATGCTGAACATAAACCACAAGAGATGAAGAATGATATTGATCCTGATAACCACTTTTTCAATAATATGCATAACCACTGTGAATATTACACTGAAAAGCAATTCAAAAGTCAAGTGCAATTAGATGGTAAACTGTCAATAATACACTTCAATAGCAGAAGTCTTAACAAAAACTTTCCACAGATTCAGGACTATTTAAAACAGCTAGACAGAAAATTTACAGCTATTGCAGTCTCTGAAACCTGGCTTAATGAAGAACAGGCTCCCCTGATGGCAATAGAGGGATATCAGATGTTTCATATTAACAGAACTCAAAAAAAAGGGTGGTGGTGTTGCACTGTATATTGATGACCTGTATAGGTGTAAGCTTGTAAATGAAATGTCCTTTGCACTACCAGGGATCTTGGAATGTGTTACTGTTGAGATTGACCAAGATAAAACAAAAAATCTAATCATAAGCTGCATATATAGAACGCCGGGAACTTGCATTGAGACATTCAGAGATAAATTAGTCGAGCTGTACAATAATATTACTAGTAAGAAAATGGTAGCAATTTGTGGAGATTTCAATATTGATTTACTAAATCCACATCAACAAAATGTAGTTACAGAGTTCATGAACTCTATGTACAGCATGAGTCTATTTCCCACAATAACACATCCCAGTAGAATCACAGTTCACACTGCTACACTTATTGACAACCTGTTTGTCAATGTTATCGATAAGAAAATAGAAAGTGGATTATTGATTAATGATATAAGTGACCACTTGCCAACCTTTGCACTTATCCATAGCCACACGGGGCCCAACGCAGAAAAAATTTCAAAATCGTTCAGATACAAATCACCAAATGCAATCAGTTCTCTTAAAGAGGACTTGCTGAAGCAAGACTGGACAGAAGTCTATGTATCAGATGTAAATGAAGCCTATGACACATTTATAAACATTGTAACCACTCTTTATGAAAAAAACTGTCCATTAGTAAAAAAAAAAAGCTTAAACACAAATTTGCTGATAAGCCATGGTTAACCAAAGGACTACAAAAGGCGTGTAAAAAGAAAAATTTATTATATAAAGCTTTCCTAAAGAAAAGGACAAAAGAAGCAGAGCAGCGGTATAAAACATACAAAAATAAGTTAACATATATAATAAGATGTAGTAAAAGAGACTATTACAGTAAAGAACTGGAGAAAAACAAAGACAATATTAAAAATACATGGACAATACTCAACAGTATCCTTGGAAATAAAAGCAGAAATACAAGCAACCCAACTAATATTCCAAAAAATAATAAAACGACTCAGAGTGTGAATATAGCTTCACCTGCAGATGAATTTAATAATTTTTTTGTTAACATTGGACCTAATCTGGCCCGAGAAATACCCAATACGGTGCCTACAGGTGATACAATATGCAATAACACTGCTGTAAAAGACTCCATCTTCATAAAGAACACAGACGAAAGAGAGGTCATTGAAATTGTTAAATCGTTCAAAAGTAAAACATCTACGGACTGTGATGGTATTGACATGCTATTAGTCAAAACTGTTATCGAATGCATAGTAAAGCCACTGACGTATATCTGTAACCTGTCTCTCCAATCAGGTATATTTCCCAATGCAATGAAAATAGCTAAAGTAATTCCGATATACAAGACGGGCGACAGAGGGGAACTGTCAAACTATAGACCAATTTCACTATTACCGCAATTTTCCAAGATACTTGAAAAAATATTCTATGAGAGAATTGACAACTTCATACTGAAGAATGATTTATTGTGTGAGCAGCAATATGGGTTCAGACACAAGAGGACAACTGCATATGCCCTAATGGAATTTACAGAAAAAATATCAACAGCCATTGAAAATAAAGAGTATTCAGTTGGAGTATTCCTAGATCTTAAAAAAGCATTTGATACAGTAGATCACAATTTATTATTAAAGAAACTACAAAATTGTGGTATTAGAGGGGTAGCACTGTCCTGGTTAAGTAGTTACTTAAAGAACAGATATCAGTATGTATGTGTTAGCAACAAAAACTCAGAGTTACTGAAGGTCACCTGTGGAGTCCCACAGGGTTCAGTTTTGGGACCATTATTATTCAATATGTATATAAACGATATATGTAAAGTTTCAGAAAAAATGGACTTAATATTGTTTGCCGATGACACTAATCTGCTATGCAGTGGAAACAATTTGGAACAACTTCTGGATACACTCGGAAAGGAATTAGGAAAGCTTAAACTGTGGTTTGATTCAAACAAATTAACGCTCAATTTAAGTAAGACTAAATTTATAGTCTTTAACAACCATCACAACAACCCAGTACCCAAACTCAGTGTAAATGGTGCAGAGATTGAAAGGGTATCTGAAACTAAATTTCTTGGAGTAATAATTGATAACAAACTGTGTTGGAAGCCACATATTAATTATATTAAAGGTAAAGTATCCAAATCAATTGCAATATTACACAGAGTGAAATATTTGCTGAATCAACCCACACTATACACCTTGTATCATTCATTAATACTCCCATACATGACATATTGTAATGAAGTATGGGGAAATACATATAAAACAAACATATATCCAGTCTTTATGCTTCAAAAGAGAGCTATTAGAATAATAAACAAAGCAGCTTACAGGGAACCAACAAACCCACTTTTTCTTAAACAAAAAACTCTCAAGTTGAAAGATCTGGTTGACTTTAAAACCGCAATAATAATGTTCAAAGTGAAGAATTTATCACTGCCCGCAAATATCCAAAAGTTGTTCCAAACAAGGGAGAAACGATATCACTTCAGAGGAACATGTATATTTCAAAAGCCTACAGTGAGAACAACCACCAAGCAACACTGTATTTCAGTGCAAGGAGTCAGATTATGGAACGATTTTGGACCTGAATTAAAATCATGTACAACGCTTGGACAATTTAAACAAAAACTAAAGGAAGAAATACTCCAAACATATTTACAAGACGACATGTAAACTCACATAAGGATTGACATATCCAGCCTGTGTTGTGTTGTAGCTTAGTTTTTTTTTTTCTTTTTTTTCTCTGTGACATTTTGTCTTAGATTTGTTTTTGAATAGTAACCGCTTAACTTAGCCTAGCTTAGTTTTCTTTTTTCTCTCAGTCACATTTTGTCTTAGCTTTGTTTTAAATTGTAATCGCTCTTGTCTTGTTTTCTCTTTTTTTTCCTTTGAATTCTTGGATGGAATATGGGTGGGCAATATAAGCTGCGGCTTCAGCCATCACCCATTTTGGATAACTCACGTGGAATTGTATAGAAGAAAGAGTCTTTGTCTAATTTGACCTTGTTGTTATATTATACAGTTTCTTTTAACCTGTACTGTACTATCCGAAATAAATTCATTCATTCATTCATTCCTTCATTCATTCATTAAGTTTTGGTGAAGATCTAAGAGTGCATACCTCCACCAAAGACCTTGTTCATATTTATGGAGCAGGATTACACCAAAAGTACTGGATGGATTTGGATGAAATTTTTACCAGAGGTGGTCCTTGACCTAGAGAGGAACCCATATCATTTTGGTGATGATCTGAGAATGCATACCTCTGCCAAGGCTCTAATCTTCTCACAGTGTGTTAACAAGAATACTTCAAAACTACTGGATGGATTTGGATGAAATTTTTTTTCCAGAGGTGGTCCTTGGCCTAGAGCAGATTCAGAACTCTTTCCCAGTTTTTAAATTGTGTTGATAGGGCAAGTAAAACCAGAATTATGATATTGTAGACGCGGGGTTAATCATCTCAGACTGGATGCAGAGGGTAAACAGATGACTAACTAACCTGCACTTATATAGAGCTTTTCTAGTCACAAAGACCACTCAAAGCGCTTTCACTAGTACTAACCCTCTTTTCTAAGGGCCTATAGGAGACAGATATCTAGGGACAATTTAGAACAGCCTATTAACCTAACATGCATGTCTTTGGATTGTGGGAGGAAACCGGAGCCCCCGGAGTAAACCCATGCAGCACAGGGAGAACATGCAAACTCCGCACAGAAAGGTTCAAACCCCTGCCAGCCTGGGGATTCGAACCAGGAACCTTCTAGCTGTAAGACAACAGTGCTAACCACTGCACCACCGTGCTGCTGACAATAGGTATTGAGATGGGAGAGATTATGGTGAGGTAGCAGGAAGAAGTAGTTTGGGGACAGCGGGGGGAGAAGGGTTGAATGTATTGTGATGCAAGATGTCATGCAGATGTGAGGTGGGCAGATTGCGGCGGCATGAAATAAAGCGGTGTTGTTGGAGGTTTTAAGTAGAGTTTTATTATATCATACCGCCGTCACGGGATCCCCGCCCCGGCCCAAGTGTGCGCAGGCCGGAGCGGGATCCTCTCACTCTCAGAGAAGGAGGGACACAAAGTCTGTGCCCTGCAGCAGAGGTTGAAGTGTGTGAGTAAGAGGAAGTGTTACAGAACCTGTGCAGTATTTATACCCAACTCAAACAATACATCAAAGCAGTTTCACAGCGGTTGGTCTGATCAAAGGGACTGCAGAACAGGCATGAAATATTTGCATTTGTGAGACACAGACAGGATGCATGAACACAATGCATGGGTAGCACATTAACCTCACAGCAGTGAAATGCATAAATGGCTGATTAGATCACAGCATGCAGCGGAAAAAACCAGGAGTAGCGAGCTGTCTGTCCTTAGTCTGTTTGTGGGGGGTTTCCCAAACCGCCACACAGATGATATAAAAGGAGAGACCCTGGTGTATAGAGATCTGCTTTTTCTGTGTATGACTGATGTGAGAGTGAATAAAGTCGTCTGCTTGATAAGTCTGCCTCCGTTATTCACACTCTCCACACTGGTGACCCCTTGACGAATTATGGAACACGAAGCAAGAACCCCGGAGTCGGCCCGGACGGGGAACCCCAGCAACGCAACAAGCATCCCAGAGGCAGCCCGGACGGAAAGCCCCAGCAACGCGTGCGCTGTTTTGGTCAAACTACCAGACTTTTGGCTGCACGACCTGCGGTCTTGGTTCCACCACACCGAGGCTCAGTTCGCCCTCCAGGGAATAACAGCAGATGACACCAGATATTATTATGTTGTCACAGCGCTGGATGCTCGCACGTCTCAGCAGGTAGCGAGCCTGCTTCAACAGCCTCCAGCCCACGATAAATACGGGACTCTCAAAGCCGCGCTGACCCGGCGCTACACAATCTTGGACTGTGAGAGAGCAGAGAGGCTCCTGAGGCGCTCCGAGTTAGGAGATGGGTCGGCGGTCGAACTGATGGAGAAGATGTTGGCGTTGATGGGCACGGACGACGGGCATTTTCTGTTTGCCCACCTTTTCCTCCGGAACCTCCCAACAGAGGCAAGAGCAGTTCTTGCCAATTCACCGTTGCTGGCCACGCATGACTACCGTGCGCTAGCCCAGGAGGCAGATCGGATCATCCTCACCACCAGAGCCCTCACAGTGAATGCAGCAGTGTCGGAACCCAGCGAGACGACCAGCGGAGGTGAGGAGCCAGCGACGGTAGCGACAGCAGGGGTCAGGAAGTGCCAGAGAGACACACTCTGCTCCTACCACCGCCGCTTTGGAGAGAACGCACACAGATGTGTGCCACCGTGCCAATTCAAGCATTCGGGAAACACCAAGGCCAGCAGTCAGTAGCAGCTGCGACCGCCGGTGAAGAGAACAAGCTGCTCTACGTGACGGACTCGCGCTTGGGGAGATGGTTCCTCGTAGACACCGGCTCCCAAAAGAGCCTCGTCCTGCCGTCCTACGCCGACCAGCTAGCGGGAGCTAGCGGGAGCTAGCGGCCCCGGGCTGGTAGCCGTAAACGGCTCGGACATTAAGACTTTTGGTGAGAGAACACTGACTTTATCCCTACACAGCCGTATGTACGAGTGGACTTGTCATAGCGGCACTGAGTTTCCCAATCCTGGGAGCTGATTTTCTGTGTGCATACGGGTTGCCAGTCGATGTTGCTAATAGGCGCTTGGTTAATGCAATGTCTTTTGATTCTCTCCCCTGTACAGCTCGAGGAGCCGGGCCAATAACACAAGCCAATGTCACAGCTCCAGGCGGTAAGTTCCACACACTGCTCACTCAGTTCTCAGCACTCACGGTCCCGACGTTTTCGGCGGCCATCACTAAACACAGGGTGGAACACTTTATCACCACCACTGGGCCGCCCATTTTCGCACGACCTCGGCGCCTGGACGCAGCTAAACTGGCCATAGCGCGCGAGGAGTTTGCCAACCTGGAAAGGTTGGGCATCATCAGGCACTCAAACAGCCCATGGGCCGAGGGATTGTGGCGACTGTGCAGAGATTTCCGCAGATTGAACAACGCCACAGCCCACGACCGTTACCCAATTCCCCATATTCAGGATTTTTCCATTCACCTCAACGGAGCACGCATTTTTTCTAAACTAGACCTGGTCCGTGGTTACCACCAGGTCCCGGTGCATGCGGAGGACATACCCAAACGGCGGTAATAACTCCGTTTGGCTTGTTTGATTTTTTACGCATGCCCTTCGGATTAAAAGGCGCGGCACAGACATTCCAACGCATGATGGATGCGGTGTTGCGCGATCTGCCGTTTGTGTTCGTCTACCTGGATGATATCCTGGTGGCCAGTGCGTCCGAGGACGAACATGTAACCCACCTCAGGACAGTTTTCCGGAGGTTGGAGGAGCACAGGTTAATAATCAACCCGGCGAAATGCCAGTTTGGCGTGACGGGGATTGACTTTTTGGGGCACCGCGTCTCACCGGAGGGAGCGATACCCTTGCCCGACAAGATGCGCACCGTGGCAAATTTTCCCCGGCCTCAGACGGTCAGGGCGCTGCAAGAGTTTTTGGGGATGGTTAACTTTTATAACCGGTTCCTCCCCCACGCAGCTCAGCTCATGTAGTCATTGTACACCGCGCTCATGAAACAGAAACCGGTAGACAGAGTTGAATGGACTCCAGAGCGGGAGCAGGCGTTCTCTGAGGTTAAAACAGCCCTGGTAAACGCCGCACTATTGGCGCACGAGGGCCTGGTGGCCCGGATAGTGCTCAATACCGACGCCTCGGACGTGGCCATAGGGGCCATCGTGGAGCAACGCATCGTCAGTTCTTGGCAGCCGCTCGCTTTTTTCAGCAGGATTTTTTCGCGACAGTGAGCGTAAATACAGCGCGTTCGACAGAGAGTTGCTGGCTCTCCACCTGGTCATACACCACTTGCAGTTCTGGCTGGAAGGGCGCAGCTTCACCGCGTTCGTGGACCACAAGCCACTAACGTTCGCGATGGCCAAGGTTTCGGAACCATGGTCAGGCCGGCAGTAGAGACAGCTGGCCGCGATCTTGGAGTTTACGACCGATATTCAGCATGTGTCGGGTAAACTGAATGTGGTGGCGGACTGCCTCTCGCGCGCAGTAGTGGCCCCAGTCTGCGTGGGGATAGATTATACAGCCATGGCCGCAGAGCAGATTGGCGATGCAGACATGTGTGCCCTCCAGTCTGGACCAACAGGGTCAAGGCTGGAGAGCAGAGTACTGCAAGACGGCAGCCCCCCCCCCCCAATCTGTGACGTCTCCACGGGACGCCTGCGCCCGGTGGTCCCAGTTTCTTGGCGCCGCCGAGTGTTTGAGTCAGTTCATGCTCTGGTGCACCCAGGAGTACGCACGTCAGTCAAAATGGTGGGAGCGAAGTTCGTGTGGCCAGGCCTGCGCAAACAAGTGAAAGAGAGGGCTGCAGCCTGCGTAGTGTGCCAACGAGCCAAAGTGCACAGACACACGAAGGCTCCTTTGGAGCTGTTCCGTATACAGGCTAAGAGGTTCGACTATGTTCACGTGGACCTCATGGGCCCCTCCCGCCATCGCAGGTTCACGCAGCTTCTGACAGTGGTGGACCGCACCACACGCTGGCCAGAAGCAGTCCTGTTGGCGGCAACTACGTCCACGGATGTGGCGTGCGCTTTTTTGACGACATGGGTGGAATGTTTTGGCATGCCGTTGGACATCACGTCTGATAGAGGCCCTCAGTTTGTTTCCGACCTCTGGTCCGCGATGGCCCGTAGCCTGGGTGTTGCAATTCATCACACAACCGCGTACAACGCGCAGGCCAATAGGTTATGCAAGCGTTTCCATAGGTTACTGAAAGCAGCACTCAGGACTTCGCTGACGGATGCAAATTGGATAGACCGGTTGCCGTGGGTTTATTGGGGTTGCGTTCCGCACCAAAAGAGGATTTGGAGGCTTCCCCGGCGGAGCTCGTTTTTTCTCAGCCACTGCGGCTCCCCGGGGAATTTTTTACCAGATAATCCCACGCCGGACAGCTGCCCGTCTCAGCGTTTGCAGCATAGCGCAGATACAGGCATGCTGCCGGGCCCGGCCCACCACTGTTTTCCACGCGCTTTTGTGCCAAAAATTTGAAGAACGCTGCATTTGTGTTTGTCAGGCATGATGCCCACCGCCCCCCATTGCGCCCACCCTACGATGGCCCGTTCAGAGTGCTGGAACCAGGGGACAAACATTTTTTGTTAGACTTGGGGGGTCGTAAGGAGAAAATATGCACAGACAGACTTAAGCCCGCTTTTGTAGTGGCTGACAAGCAAGTGATGTTGGCTGGGGCCCCTCGGCGTGGAAGACCCCCACTGAGAACTCCCCAGGTAGAAGATTCATCAGAGCAGCCACACGGGCAAGTAGAATGTCCCTTCCCCTCGCCATTGCCCACCCACAGACCGACACACCCCCAGGAGCCCCCCACTGGCACAGCAGCGCCGCGGAGGCGGAAAACCCCCGTTACAGAAGATATGGGAGGAGACTGAAGCCAAAAGGACGTGAGGACTGAAACTTGGTCTGAGATTCTGGGGGGGGGGGGGGGGGGGGTGTAGACGCTGGGTTAATCATCTCAGACTGGATGCAGAGTTTAAACAGATGAGAACGATTGGTATTGAGATGGGAGAGATTATGGTGAGGTAGCAGGAAGAAGTAGTTTGGGGACAGCGGGGGGAGAAGGGTTGAATGTATTGTGATGCGAGATGTCATGCAGATGTGAGATGGGTGGATGATCTAAAAGGAGAGACCCTGGTGTATTGAGACATGCTTTTTCTGTGTATGACTGATGTGAGAGTGAATAAGTCGTCTGCCTCCGTTATTCACACTCTCCACAATATAAACAATTTCCGTTATGTTTTCCCAGCTATGTTCATCACGTCTGGTGTACAGTTGGAGTGGGAAAAAACTGTAAAAACAGAAAGTGAAATGGAAAGTAAAACCGAAAGTGTGGATTCTAAACATCTGTTTGACATTGATAAGATAAGATAAGATAAGATAAGCCTTTATTAGTCCCACAATGGGGAAATTCCAGGATTGCAACAGCACAGGGACAGCAACACTCAGAGCAACAATCAGAAGGCAAGAAAAAACAACATCTAGTAAACATATGTCCATATTACTATAAATGTATATACAGTATATAGACACACAGTGCAGAGCATTATGGCTGGTGAATGTGCAGCAGAAAGTCTAAGTTCTCTCTCCACGGATGCAGCGGGCCAGCTGGAAGTCTTTGGGCATGATGGTGACCCCCTTAGCGAAGAAGAGACCATCAGGTGGGCCTCGCTGGTCTCCTGCAGAGCCACGACGGCGAAGCTCAGGAAACGCAGGACGGTCTTGAAGTCCTGAGCGATCTCCCTCACCGGCGCTGGACGGGCAGCTTGCGGATGAGCAGCTCCGTGGATCTCTGGCAGCGACGGATCTCTCTCAGAGCCACGGGCCTGTGATAGACGATGTAAACAATGAGATATGGTTTTAATATTGTAGCACTGCCACATACAGTGCTTCATAAAGTGCAATGCACTGCACTTTATGAATAAAATTATAAATACATAAAAAATAGGCCTACTTATCATAAATAATGAAGTGCAATTTTAAACAAAGGGACAGACAGTTAACTCAAACTGGGGGTTTGAACCCACAACCTCAGGTCTAGAGTCCAGCATTCTACTGGTGTCGCCAGCAGGGTAAATCATCCTGGTAAGTGGAGTAGGAATGCTCTTACTGACTCTGCTATCTAGAAAACCTCTGTTGTTGTTTGTGGCCCTATAGCTGTCTAAGTTTCACAGTACTGTTGCATTTATTTATATTGTGCTGAGCTGTCAAAACGACCCGGGGGTAACGGAGCTGCACGCCGCTAAGACTGAGCCTTATTTTCTCTTCCTTTACGAACTGCAGTTTTTCCTGAGCTCAGGGTCTTTTTCTGTTATTTTAAAGACATTAACTTCCACTTATTTTTGGTGGACTATCTGGACTCTTTTTCATTTTTTTTCTTGCTGGCGAAGATTTGTGGAGACATGGCTACGCACTATCTGGGTTTTTTGTTCGTGTTTGGAGTCGGCTTATGCACATGATAAGAGACTGAGTGTTATGGACTGAGAAATTATATTTAGTTGTTGATGAGAACAATTTTTTGTACCGGTAAAACTGCAAAGAAACAATTTAATGTGTAATTATTATTTTTTGTCTTTTGAGTTGAATTACAACACAATCTTAACACTGTGGGGGCATGGAGTGGGGGTTCCTCCACCCAGAGACAGCAAGGTGAGAGGAGGACAATGGACCTAATGAGGAGGTGTCACCAGGGGGCGTCAGATGGGACTGTTGGTTCTATGCGCCCCCCAGGGAGAGTAAGAGCATGATGTTATGTTAATGTGCCACACAAGTCTTTTGTTCATACAACAATGTGTACGGTCTGGGTCTCTATGTATGGAAATAAAGAGATGAAAGAGGAATGCAGAGACCCGGGATGCTCTTTTGCTGTGAATCATGTTGGAGAAGGAATAAAGTTTCTGTGTCGTCCAGCTGGTTGCCTCGCCTGCCTCCTTTCTCCACAACACCATACTTGCTTGTGCATTTGAAATCATTTGTAACCCTTTTTTGGGGGGTAATAGTCTCTATTTAATAGTTGATTGTTTTAATATTATAGAAGAAAAATATTTACCTGTGCGTACAAGTGGGATGGTCAGGCGTGTCATTTATTTCATATGACAGTTAATAAAATAGAAAAAAGTGGTCGGATCAGCTGATAATAACGTAAAGTAACATAATGTAGTGACGTCATGATATGGTGACGTGTTGTGTTGTAAATATAATGTGTGAATACAATCAAAATCTCTTTCCACAAGAGAGGTATATTCTGGCCTGGAGGGTTATAGTCTGGCCTAGGCTCTTTTACACCCCGGGGAATGCATGGGTTTAATCTGGGCGGGGGTTAATTTGGCCTGTTACACCGGGTTTGGCAGAGGCCCCACCACCTACTGGACTTTGTGACCAAATTTTGAAATTTGGACTGTATGTTGTTCGTTAGGACGTGACTGGCCAAAATGGCAGAATAATCCACTCGGTCATGTGGACACACCGGTTGTCTAGCCGGGTGCCCAGTTAATAGTTAAATGTTTTTTTAGGGTTTTAGAGGTGGGGTGTGGGGGGTGATGTTTGGACATGGTGGCTCGCGGTAGGTGACGTCATCACGTGGTGAACTGGCTGCAGCGGTGCCACCCTTCTCTGTATAGTTTAGTTGTGTGTTGGTTCACGTCTGCTGTCAGCACCTCATTCTTAGACACAACACCCCCTTCACTCTGCACGGAAAATGGTTAAAGCAGCGCTAGGTAAGATCTTTACCTTAAAATAATGTTTCCAAAATTATTTTGATGGTACATCAACCTTTGATGAGGTGACTGTGACTTCTCCATAAACTGAGTGGAGCCACAATGCTTGTAACAGCTCTGCTCATAGTAGGAACACTGAAAAAAGACTACAACTATGGCAGCCATCGTCTCAGCCAGAACAGCCAATCACAGGGGCCTTTGTTGTTGTTGCGCCGCTGAGATGCTACTTTAAGGCCTCAGCAGTGAACTGGTTTCTGCTACTTTGCTGATGACTGTCTCATTGTTTAAAGACATGAAAATTTCATAAGCAAGAAAGCCTCTAAATGCTCCTGAGTCAGTCAGTTTCTCAGCCTGTTCTTCACAAACTTCAGAGAAGAAAAACTTTGCTCACATAGAATAGAATAGAATCGGCTTTATTGTCTTTGCACAACTGTGCAGTACAACAAAGTTGTGGGAGCTCCACCAGGCTGCTGCACAAGTATGAGAGCAGGATCAGATAAAACACAGTTACAGAACAACGATTAAACACATGACTGAATTAAAAAAAAACATAGCCCAGGATTATGGAAATATGCACAGGTATGGTAGTGGCTTCATGGATGAAACAATATACATAAACGTGCAGCGTACACATGCAACTTCTTATAGCTTTACATAGCTTTAATTCTAAATATGAAACTCTTCCTTGTACATTTGATTTTCCATTAATTTTGGTGGCTTTCTTGTACATTTTATGAAAGTTTGTGACCATTTAGGAAAAAATTTGAACTTTATCATCAGGTTGCTATTTTTTTCTCTTGTAGATTTGTCAGTCTTTTCTCCTAAATTTGTATTTTTATAAATTTGGTATTAAAAATCTGAAATTTTGGGGCAGAAGTACATATTTGAATGCTGCATTTGAAACCTAAATACCGCTTTAATTCATTTCAATTCAACTTTATTTATATGACACCATTCTGTTATGCCCTGTTGAGGTGAGGCCGACTATATCTAGCCGGTATCGCTCAATCTCGTACACCAGCTCAGGCTCCTTCCCCACCAGAGAGGTGACATTCCACGTACCAAAAGCCAGTTTAGAAAGCTTGGGATCAGTCCGCCAAGGTCTCCGCCTTTGACTGCCACCTAATCCACATAGCACCGGACTTCCATGATCCCTCCTGCAGGTGGTGAACCTACTGGAGGGCGGACCCACGTAACTCCTTCGGGCTGAGCCCGGCCGGGTCCCATGGGTGGAAACCCGGCCACCAGACGCTAGCCTTCGAGCCCCTCCCCCAGGCCTGGCTCCAGGGTGGGGCCCCGGTAACCCCATACCGGGCGGGGTACACTGAATCCTTGATATACAATTTATCATGAGAGTCTGTTGGATCGTTCTTCGTCTGGCCCTTCACCCAGGACCAGTTTGTCTTGGGAGACCCTATCAGAGGCAAATTGCCCCGGACAACATAGCTCCTGGGATCACTGGGGCACGCAAACCCCCCCACCACGATAAGGTGACGATCCATGAGGGGGGCATAACAGAATGGTGTCATATAAATAAAGTTGAATTGTTAAAGTTGAATGAACCGCTGCTCCTCCACATTGAAAGGAGTCAGTTGAGGTGGTATGGGCATCTGATTAGGATGCCTCCTGGACGCCTCCCACTTGAGGTGTTTCAGGCACGTCCCACTGGGAGGAGACCCCGGGGCAGACCCAGGACTCGGTGGAGAGACTATGTCTCCCAGCTAGTCTGGGAACGCCTTGGTATCCCCTCTGAAGAGCTGGAGCAGGTGGCTGGGGAGAGGGAAGTCTGGGCTTCTCTGCTTGAACTGCTGCCTCCGCGACCCGGACCTCCGGAAAAGCGGTAGAAGATGGATGGATGGATGGATGGATTCTGTTATGCATGTAACCTGGTGATGAATGAGGCAAGATGAAGGTTGTGTGGAACACAGCTTTATTGATGGAAGGAACACAGCGGTAACACGGCAGGCACCTGGCGTGGGCGCCGGTGTAAGAGACCGTAACATGGCGGCCCGCCCCGCTATATACAGCAGTGCCATGACGTGACAGGAAGTCCACATCACCACACTGCACTTCACAATAAAGTACAATTAATACACACACAACATTTCCTCCCCCCTTTAGAAAAATCCAAAACCACACACACAATTGAAACCCACCCCAATGTGGAATCCGAATCACGCTCTAAAATAACGAAAACTAATGTGCTCAACTGGCCTAACACACTCACACAAAACAACCTAAAATAGGGCTAGTGGGTGGACTGCCACACAGCCCGCACGCCACGGTGGATTATTCTGCCACCAAATACACTAAAGAGAGTCCTTCAATAAATTAAAGTCACTGCCGTGTTCCTAAACTAAGACACAAATATATATACAACCCCAAAACATAAGATACACAAAACACAGAACTGTAAGCACAACTCTACAGCACAGTCACTTGGGTGGGAGAGGTAGAACGGGCATGGGGGGGCCCAGGGCAGCCCCTCAGCAAGTGCGCCCCTGGAAGCAGCAAGGTCCCGGGACGATGGCTGACCTTCTGGACGGTACAGCCCAACTCCATCATCACCAACACCGACTCCCATCCAGCCTCGTCACCCATAGCGTCCTCCTGGACACGCCGAAGCTGATTGGCATGCCTAGATGAGCCATCCAACAAACGGAAGTATGCTGCACCCAACTTCGCCACTATGCACAGACATCCTCGGTGTTTAGCTGGCTGTCATTTGACCCGTCTTTGCCGTGGTCGTTCATCACCCCAAACCTGAACAAAGTCCAAAACCCTCAGCGGGGCCCGGCTCGAGCCTGACGTGCTGCTGCTGATCATGCGGTAACTCCATGCTCATTGGTCTGGCCCCGTCCTCTTCTAAAAACGTTGTAGCGGTCACCGTCATAGCTGCAGACCGCACATCCCCCTGCAGCCAAGCTCCAGAGGCATCTGGGGCTAGCATGGGATCACTCACCAACGCAGGTGTCCCGCCGCCACGCTCAATACCCCCTCTACCATGTCTCGAGCGCTGGCACTGAGACTTTCCTGCACTGAACCTGAGTGAAACTGGTCCTGCTTGGCCACTGTGGTGTCTGTTAGTCCCTCATCCCACACAATGTCCTCTTTGACCACCGGAACCCCCCGGTTCTGGCGACCACAACCCAACCATTCATTCCTGGCACCGTCTTTATTGGCGAAACCCAGTCCATAAAACAGATCACAGCCCATGATGTTATCGCCTCGCGCTGTCATGTGGAATGTGAAGTCAACCATCCTCGCAGACTTGTAACAAACCGTAAACTCCAAAGTCCCAACCCTGCACAGCCTGCCACCTCCGTAACCATACAACAGTGCCAGGTTACCTTTAATCCTGTAGTGGGGGAAGAACTTCCTCACCATGGCCCAGTTCAGCAATGACCCCTCCACCGCTGTGTGGAGCAACAGAAGCACCTCCATGCCGTCCAACTCCACTGCGCAATACGTGTACCCGTTTGTGTTGGGGGACACCATATGGATGGTTGTCGGGGGGGTGGGCAGAGTGATTTCTTCCGTGGGCTCTCCGGTTCAGATACACAGCACACTCTAGCATAATGGTTCAAGCGTCCACATCTGCTACAATGTTTTCCTCTTGCCGGGCAGTCCTTCGCCTTATTGCAGTGTGTTGCAGACTCACAACCCTTGCACAGGGGTTTTCTCGGGGCAGACCTTCAGCTGGCAGCATTGGTTTCCATAATGTTGTCATCCAAGCTATCCTCACTTTCCAAGTCCGCAACATTTGCCGCGGTAGGCAGCCTCTGTGACTGGCGCCAGGTTATCTCCGAAGCTAGCTTGTCTGTGACCTCCAACTGGAGAGCTAGTTCGACAGCTCTGGCTAATGTTAAGTCATTGGGCACCGTAAGTAGCCTAGCCTGCAATACGGCAATGCATGTGTGCTCCCCTAGCTGGTCGGCAACCATTTCATCTTCCAGCAGCCCAAAGCGGCACTCGCTAGCTAACTGCCTTAAGTCGGCGACAAACTGGTGGATAGGCTCACTTACCCGCTGATGTCGTTGCCGAAAACGAATCCTCCGGACAGTCACACTATCCGGGGTGTGGAAATGGTTGGCTAGCAGCTCCACGACGTCCTCAAATGAGTTTGACGTGCCGAGCATCCACGGGACTCGCTGGCCCTCAATACCCAGGTTATGGATGAGAAGTGCATGTGCCCTTAGCTTGTCAAGCAGTCCGAGGTCCAGCACGGTGATGCAGGTCTGAAAAGCCTCGAACCATCTAGGCCAAGGCACCGGCAGTTCACCCGGGAGCTCAAGAAAGGGACGGAGTGGTGTTATGCACACCTCCATGAGTTAATCCTCAGTTGGCAAATGTTATGTATGTAATACCTGTGATGACTGAAACAAGATGAAGGTTGCATCAAACACAGCTTTACTGATGGAAGGAACACAGCAGTAACACAGCAGGCACCTGGCACTGGTGTGAGAGACCGTAGCATGGCGGCCTGCCAGCTATATAGGGCAGTGTGGTGACATGACAAGAAGTCCATGTCACCACCCTGTACTTCACAATAAAGTGCCATTAATATACACACACAACACATTTCACAACAACAGTCATCTCATAGCACTTTCAACTGTAGGGGAAACCCCCACAATTGCAGAAAGACCCCAGCAATCAGGCGATCCCCTGTGAGCAAGCGCTTGGCGACGGTGGAGAGGAAAAACTCCCTTTTAGCAGGAAGAAACCTCCAGCAGAACCAGGCTGAGGGAGGGGCAGTCATCTGTCATCAGTCATCATTCATCAGTCATCATTAGCAGTTCACTGCTAATGATTCGGCTTCCGTGTGGAGAGGACTGAGGCAAATCACCAACTATCGACCTAAGGCTCCTAAAGGTCAGGATGACAAAGCCCTTTGTCAAAGACTGTCCCAACACTATGCCCGTTTTGACACCTCGTCATCTGTGTCCAACTCCCCCCCTCCCTCCAGCTCCACAGCCTCCACATTCGCTACTTCATTTAAGGCACCCCCCCTCCTCCCCCCCTCCCCTTATCATCAGTGAGCAGGATGTGCTCAAACAGTTCTCCAGACTGAACCCGCGCAAGGCCCCCGGCCCAGACGGCGTGTCTCCCTCCACCCTGAGACTCTGTGCGAAACAGCTGGCTCCTGTATTCACAGACATTTTTAACACCTCCCTTAAGTTATGCCACGTGCCGTCCTGCCTCAAATCCTCCACCATCATCCCTGTCCCCAAGAAGCCACGGATCACTGGACTTAATGACTACAGACCTGTAGCGCTCACCTCTGTAGTCATGAAGTCCTTTGAGCGCCTGGTCCTGTCCCACCTCAAGTCCATCACCACCCCTCTCCTGGACCCGCTGCAGTTTGCCTACCGAGCCAACAGGTCTGTAGACGATGCAGTCAACCTGGCCCTCCACTCCATCCTGCAGCACCTGGACTCCCCGGGAACCTACGCCAGGATCCTGTTTGTGGACTTCAGCTCCGCATTCAACACCATCCGCCCCGCTCTGCTCCGGGACAAGCTGTCCCTGCTCAACGTGCCTGACTCCCTCTGCAGGTGGATCATCGACTTCCTGACGGACCGGAGGCAGCATGTGCGGCTGGGAAAGACTGTCTCAGACTATACTAGCATCAGCACCGGATCACCCCAGGGCTGTGTACTTTCCCCCCTACTCTTCTCCCTTTACACCAACTCCTGCACCTCCAGCCACCAGTCTGTCAAGTTGATCAAGTTTGCGGACGACACCACCCTCATCGGGCTCATCTCCAACGGCGACGAGTCCGCCTACAGGAGAGAGGTGGCCCAGCTGGCGTCCTGGTGCAGCAATAACAACCTGCAGCTGAACGCTCTGAAGACAGTGGAGATGATTGTAGACTTCAGGAAAGTCACTACTCCTCTGCCCCCCCTCACCCTCTCAGGCTCTCCCATCACCACTGCTGATTCCTTCCGCTTCCTAGGCACTACCATCACCACGGACCTCAAATGGGAGCTGACCATCAGCTCACTCATCAAAAAAGCCCAGCAGAGGATGTTCTTCCTGCGGCAGCTGAGGAAGCTCAAGCTACCCACCAAGATGTTAGTGCAGTTCTACACAGCCATCATCGAGTCCATCCTCACCACCTCCATAACCGTGTGGTACGCAGGAGCCACTGCCAGGGACAGACTAAGGCTGCAGCGCGTCGTGCGCACTGCTGAGAAGGTGATCGGCTGCAAGCTCCCATCTCTCCAGGATCTGTACATCTCCAGGACCCGGAGGCGTGCTGGCCGGATCATAGCCGATCCCTCACACCCTGGTCACGTACTGTTTGCCCCCCTCCCCTCTGGTAGAAGACTTCGGTCCATCCAGACTAAAACCTCCCGTCACATGAACAGCTTCTTCCCCTCTGCCATTAGACTGCTGAACACTAAGTGTCTTATTGACTCTCGTGCACCATGTACAGCAGCTCAACCAGACTCATGTCAATCATCACTGTTTTCTTCCTGCATTACCGACTGCACTATATAGTTCTCCACAGTATCTGCTGCTGGCTAATATATATTTTAACTGTTGACCAGTATCACTTAATCTTATCCTACACTTTATTACATGTATAGTTTATTTCTCTTATCTTATCATGTTTAATGTTGCAGCATTGTACCGAGACAAATTCCTAGTTTGTGTACTACATGAACAATGGCAATAAACCTGATTCTGATTCTGATTCTGATTCTGATTCTGATCTGCTGTGACTGGCTGGGGGTGAGGGGATAGAGAAGAAGAAGAAAAGAACAGACATGTAGAGAGCAAACAGCACGATGGGGACTCAATCTATGGGAGAGAACAAACAGATGTTAATGACCAGCAAAAATATTTCATTGAGAGTGAAGAAAGGAGTGAAGCCCAGTGCATTGTTGGAGGTCCCCCGGCTGTCTAAACCTATAAGTAACATAACTAATGAAGGAATATTCAGATAATCAGATATTTGGTACAGCCCTAACTGATAGACCTTTATTTTTATATTAATCCACAATGTAAACAATATTCTACTGCATTTCAAAACATGAGAATATTGTGATTCATAAATTAATTAAAAGCAGGGCAGGGCAGCTCGGTGGCGCAGCACAGTAAGAAGGTCATGGGATCAAATCCACACCTGACCATGGGTGACCCCTCTGTGTGGAGTTTGCATGGTCTCCCCATGTCTGTGTGGGTTTACTCTGAGTACTCCGGTTTCCTCCCACAGGCCAATAGCACGCAAGTTAGGTTAATTGGAGACTCTAAAGTGGCCCTAGGTGTGAATGTGTGTGTGAATGGTGAAGGGATTGGCGCCACACTGTGGCTGCCTCATCCATCCAGGTGGATGCCCTGAATTTCCTACTGGGATTAATAAAGTACCAAAAATAATCACACTTTATAAATGCTTCAAATAGCTCTATTTACATGATAAATAGGGATGAGTCGATACCACTTTTTCAAGTCCAGTACTGATGCCGATAGTGTGACTTTGGGTATTGGCCAATACCGATCCAAACCCGATGCTGTCTCACTTCTTTTGAACAACAAAAGTACAGAACATACTTTGGTAATGACTGGTTACATTTTGCACACATATACAGTAAAAAATAAATCTAAAAATCAAAGAATACATTACAAATCTGACTCAGTTTTTCTGCTTTTTTGTATTTTAAACTTTGTAACATTGGCAGCATGTCGCTGGTCAGCCCCATATAAACATGCATTCTGAAGTTTAAAGTGCAAGTTTATACAAAACTTTGAAGTTGAGTATTTAAGTAAACGCTCAGATGAAATTCAAAGTGCCACTTTATGCATGAGGTAAAAATGCTGTTGATCTGAAAATTAAGGAACTAACCCTTTTGTTATGTTTGCCCCTTACAGGGCATAAATGAGACACCAATCGCCAGTAGTGAGTTTGCTTATTTATTAAATAATAAGGAACAAAGGAATGTGCCACGAGGTGCAAAATACAAACAACTACAATACACCCTCGAGGGGGAACAACGTGAAACATATGAACGCTGAAAAAACCATGAAAGGTAACTTACGAATAGTAAGAGAGTCCACAGTCCAAAAGTAGAGAATAGACTGGAATCAGGGGTAAGGGGGTTCCAGCCTGAGTAGGGCGAGGTCACAGCGTGGAATGACCCTTGCTGGCGACTTTGAATAGTACAAAGCAAATAACAAACTGGTGTGGAGAAAAAGTAATTACAGAAGCACAATCAGCTGTGACAGGCCGGGCACAGACTGACAGGCAGAAGTCCTGCCGCGGCGCTGTCAAAATAAAAGCACAATCATAAAGACAGATTAACATGACTAAATGCAAACACAGAAGAAGGATAATAAACAGGGGACCCGAGCACGGTACAGTGCGGTTTCTAGTGTAGTAACACTTTAATTAAAGAGATATTACTATAAAACGTCTTCTTCTTCCAGCTGCTCCCTTAAGGGGTCTCCAAAGTGGATCATCTGCCTCCATCTCTCCCTATCCCTTCATCTTCCTCTGGAACACCAACCCTCTCCATGTTCTCCTTCACTACATCCATCAATCTTCTCTGTGGTCTTCCTCTTTTCCTCCTGCCTGGCAGCTCCATCTTCAACATCCTTTGTCCAGTACCTCCACTATCCCTCCTCTGCACATGTCCAAACCATCTCAGCCTTGCCTCTCTTACTTTGTCTCCAAACTGCTTAACCTGAGCTGTCCCTCTGATATACTCATTACTCATTACTCATCATTATTACTGTAAAACTACTTTACTTTAATTAACAAAGCCTATATCTGTTGGATATTATATTATATATATATTTGTATGGTGGTGCCCTGTGGTAGAGAGGGGGTGACGCCCCGCCTCTGGGGGGTGGTGTCACCTGGGGTGTAAAAGGCCACAGCGGGAGACATCTTGTCTCTTTGCTGTGGCTCTCATGCAAGCGTGGTGACTCCTGTGTTCCTGTTCACGTGTTATAATATAACTACAAAACCTCACCTCGACTTCTCATTAATTAGAGACGTAACAATATCATTTATGCTGTGTTCTCTACCTGTCTTCTCTGTCCAAGCGACCTCCTCCTGGTCCTGGCTAATTGCTGGCTCTTCATCTAACTAACCAGGAGGCTGGGTTTTTTGCTGCCCAGATGCTTCAAAAATATTTCACAAAGCTGTTATTTTACTGCAAAACAGGCCATAAATTAACAGTTCTTCTGATTTTAAAGTAAAATTCTCAGTAAAATTCTGTGATATGTTTTACTGGGCCAAATATTTCATTTCACTTGACATTTTCCTTGGTAATAGCTGGCCACATGATAATTAGGTCTACAGCTTCATCATCCATCCTCTGTTTTTACCTTTAGTCGCCACCTCCGTGCCTTTTGAAAATAAATCTGTTAGTTTAGCGCATTTTGCAGCATCATTATCCAAAGCCCTCTTTTTTTTTTTTTTTTAATTCTGGCCTTTTCTGCTCCTCCAGGTCTTTTTTTCCTTCCATGTTTATCAGTCCAGACAGGAGTTGCAGCTCTGCTGCTGAACTGCAGGGACTGAGCGACTACGGCAGGGAGGGAGGATTCCCACAGAGGGAGGAACATCTGTTTCATCCATTTCCATGCATCCAGAGACTGTGGTGCAGTGTCTGGAACACTGGCCTGGTAGTGGACCGGCCCACCGGGAATCCTCCCGACTCCCCCTATGGGCCACTCCAAGCCTGCCAGTACCCAAGGTAAACAAAACATTTGATTTTTGGGGGATAAAAAAGTAGAAAAAAAAAATCAGATTGTTCACTTGCAAATATTTTGTAAAGCTTTACACAAAAAACTTAAAGGCTATAAAACTGGTGCCAAAGCACCTGTTGTGTTTTTTTTTTTTTTTAATGTGAAACATGTAAAAATTGAGAAAAAAACCATCAAATTAAAATTAGACTCATGGTCCTGTAGGCTAGTCAATACCATTTTAACGAGAGGAAGATTTATAAAAACAGTAAAATATCCTCTTATCATGCATGTTTATCCATATATCAGGCCATAAATTATTCACAGAGCCCTCAACTTAATTCCTCCTGTTTGTTTTTCTCTGTGTTTGCTCTGTTTGTTTGTTTTTGACATATGATCTAGTTTGAATTAGCATTAGCTAAAGGCTAGCTTCAGCACACTCACCTGTCCAGGTGCTTTCAGATGAAGTTAGACATCATTGTCTTGTGTCTAATCGTTATCCTCATTGTAACAATAAGCAGTTGATTTGTGATACTTGTACTTGTGATAATCCTCGAAGCCAAAGGCTAATTAGCCTTCATAATATCCTGTAGCTTGAAAGTATTAGACTTCCTGTTTTATAAATGCCGAGGGACAAGCTGCTGTGTGCAGGGGATGACATAGACTCATAGACTGACCACAGTTTGTGAGAACACAGGACTGTGTGTCTGACACCATCATCTGCAGTACAGGGCCACCCCAGGGAACAGTTCTGCCACCATTCCTGTTTACCCTCTACACTGCTGACTTTTCACACAGCACACCACACTGCCATTTATAGAAGTTCTCTGACGACTCTGCGATTGTTGGCCTCATCTCTGATGGGGATGACGCGGAGTACAGAGGACGTATCCAGGACTTTGTGGACTGGTGCCTGCGGAACTTACACAACAAAGACAATTGTAATTGTTATTGAGGGTGGCAACAGCACTGTTGATTCAAATGTGAAATATACTGTCTGGGTCCATATTTATTTTTTGCCAGTAATTTAACTAACTATAATGCTGTTGATACCATCTAGCTGCAATGCTCCTGCACTGTGTATATAACTGTGTACATATGTTTATTTGTTTACTGCTTTGGCTAACCAGTTCTTATCTTATTTACTATTGCTCTGAGTGCTGCTGTCTCTGTGCTGCTACAATCCCGGATTTTTCCCATTGTGGGACAAATAAAAGCTAATCTTATCTTACGTTGGCTCTGACAGTCCCTGACAGGTCCCGTTAAACAAAAAAGTATGTGTGTTTAGCTCTCTGTGATAGGTCCCATTAAACAAAGAAGTACATGTGTTTGGCTGTCTGTGAGTGTGCTGCAGGCAGCAGCTGAGCTAATCAGAACAGAGAGCAGGTGAATCTGTGAAAATGTCCACTGAGCATCACAGACTCTTCAGCAATATTGTGAGTCGATTATTTCTACAAACCTATTACAAATTGGTCAAAGCACACCTGCAAGTTTGGATACAAGGAAGGCGCCTAGTCTGACCACACGCAGAAGTGAACTGCTCCTCCTTCGGAACTCAGCAGAGCAGCACAGCAAGACGCAGCACACACCTGTCAGGGGAGTGGCAGGACACTGCCAGTATGAGGGCTTTGCTGAAGAAACCGGACAAAATATAAATGTTTTGCTATAATTCATTTTTGAAACTATCAGACCTGGTTTAGTCAGTGATCGACAGGCGAGGAGCAGGGAAAGAACAGGCTGGGTGATACCAAATCTTTGGCAGCAGAGGGGGGAGAGTGCATTGTCAGACTAGAAAAGCACTCGGAGAGCGCAGACCTCCGCCAAGCGGCACAGTTCCCCCCATAGAGTGTTTGTGTGTACGTTTTCAGATTCCCTGAGCATGAAAAGATATGACTAGCAATTGGATTCACAATGATTATTTGTTTATTTGACATGGACAGTGCAATAAACAGACAATTAATGAATGACAATCAATGTGATAGTGATAGGATTAGTGGTTCAGTAGTGTAAAATGGGGCTATAAGGGACGGCGGGTTAATAAGGGACACTTTTGTGGGAAATGTTTTAAATGTAATTCTGCTTTTTTTATTTTGAGCAGGACGTTGAGTTGTGTTGTTATTGTCAAATATCCATGAATCCTTCATCAAATCTAGGCGGAAGCAAAATTAAAAAAGCAGAATTACATTTAGAAAAGTGTCCCATATTACCCCGCCGTCCCTTATAGCCCCATTTTACGGTTGTAAAAGCATTGCCTCCTTGGCGGAGATAATAAAGTGAAGTGTTGGTGTGTCCATCTCCTCCACTGACGGATGCAGATTGGTTAGACAGGTTGCCGTGGGTTTGATATTATATTGGGGTTGCGCTCCGCGGCAAAACAGAATTTAGAGTCTTCCCCGGCAGAGAGGTCGTTTTTACGCAGCGCCTATAGCTGGGCGGGGAATTTGTGGCAAATAATGGGGCGGCGGGCAGGTGTCCGTGTCAGGTTTTGCAGCGTGGCGCAAAAGCAGCCACGCTGGCGTGCCCAGGGCAACAGTGTTTTCCGCGTGCTTTTGTGCCTAAAACGTTGAAGAACGCGGAGTTTGTGTTGGTCAGACACGACAACCAGCGCAATGTGCGCAGCGCCTATGGCTGGCAGAGGCACGCTGGGGGTCCGAGGCCAGCAGTGTTTTCCGCATGCTTTTGTGGCTAAAACGTTGAAGAAGGCGGAGTTTGTGTTGGTCAGACACGACGCCCAGCGGCCTCCATTGCGCCTGCGCACATGTTGAAAATGGCCCTATGTCACAGTGTGGAAAAATGCTTTAAAAAAATTCCTGTATCCAGACGGTGAACCGGATCACCCCCAAAATTTAATCAGTTCTTCCTTGTACCATTTCCAACAACGCCTGAAAGTTTCATGCAAATCCGTCCAAGACTTTTTAAGTTATCTTGCTAACCAACAGACAAACAGACAGACAGACAGACAGACAAACACACAAACCCTGGCAAAAACATAACCTCCTCCTGGCCTTTTCGGCCTGGCGGAGGTAGTTATGAAAAATGTTGCGTATCCCAAAATTATGAGGTGGATTTTGATTTATATTCATCAAAAAGTAATATCTGAAAATCATCTAAGGAAAATTGAACAGTAGAAAAATTAAACAATAATGTTGAAATTGCATGGCCTTGAGCCGGCCCCGGCTGAGTTACCGGGGCCATAGGTCTCGAGGATGAGGACAAGACTGAGTCGTTACTGAGGCAGTAGCCCCTGACTGCTGAGAGCGAGGACAGGTGTGTTCTGCTGGCTGCTGTCAGATCAACACCGTTTCTCCAAACTGGCCACAAAATGAACTGGCCCATGGAGCAGACCATCTGCGGCTTCTGTATCCAGCCCAGAGCAGAGCCAAACTCCGTCCACAACTTTTCCTGTGGACCGGGCTGGCAGTGGAATCAGACTGGCCCACAGCAACAGTGGACCAATGAGAATACACTTTGTGTGTGAGTAGATAGTGCTTATGGGAGTTGTAGTTTCGTAGTCTCACACTGTGATAGGCTTATTATTTAGATGTCGCTTGAGAAAACTACAGCCACCAAAGTGGTGAGTGGGAGTGTCTTTCTTACCGGCCACCGGTGAAATCCACCCATCATTGGCGGGTTAGCGGGTATTAATGTCAAGCCCTGGTTGTCAGGCTGTCATGGTTGACACGCCTCTGCAACATTATTTAGAAGCTGGGGACACTACCTTTGGCATGGCAAACTGGGTGGTGGTTCCCCTTTTCAAGAAGGAGAGCTGGAGGGTGTGTTCCAATAATAGAGGGAACACACTTCTCAGCCTTCCTGGGAAAGTCTATACCAGGGTACTGGAGAGGAGAGTTCGGCTGCTGGTGGAACCTCAGATTCAGGAGTAACAATGTCCTGGTCGTGGCACATTGGACCAACTTTTTACCCTCTCAAGGATCCTTGAGGGTTTGTGGGAGTTTGACCAACCAGTCTACATGTGTTTAGTGGACCTGGAGAAAGCATTCAACTGCGCCCTCGTGGTTTTTTGTGGGGTTGTTTTGGGAGTATGGGGTATCAGGCTCATTGCTCTGCATTAGCTTCCTGTAGAAAAAAAAGCCATGTCTATTGTCATTCAGTCCATACAGCCTATCATGTACAGTAGAACAAAATTACATTTCTCCTATCCACAATGTTAATCACATGTAGAATCAGAGGGGTCGCTGCCATAAACAACTTCTCCCTCCCCCATTCTATTATGCTGAGAACCAAGCTAGTTGGTGGGAAGTACCATTTTTATTTGGTCTTTGGTATGACCCAGCTGGGACTTGAACCCCCAACCTCCCAGTTGTGGGGCAGATGCTGTATCAACTAGGCCACCACTCTCGTAGCCTGTAGGCTTCAGAATAGATTTTAAGGTTCTTTTATCGGTTTGTAAATGGTAAATGGCATTCACTTATATAGCACTCTTCCTCATCTCTAGATGGCCAAAGCACTTTATAGATCCTGCTATCCAGCCATTCACACACTGATGGCGGCAGTGTGAAGGCTCTTAATGGTCTTAGCCCTGATTATTTATCAGAATTACTTTTACATTATGAGCCTTCAAGAACCCTTAGGTCTTCATGTCAAGGTTGTTTAATCATTCCTAAAGTCAGAACTAAAACTCATGGTGAGACGGCTTTCTGTCATTACGGTCCACGTCTGTGGAACAACTTTCCTGAAGACCTGAGGGCTACAGAGAATGTTGACACTTTTAAATCCAAACTAAAGACCTACCTTTTTTTTTTTTTTTTTTTACCTGGCATTAAATTTATTTTATTTTAATTATTTTTTGCTTTTCCCCCTTTCACCTTTTCTTACACCTTTTTTTAATCATGTTTTAACTATTTTTATCCTGTTTTTATTTGCATTTATCCTGTTTTAACTTTTTTAACTTGTTATCGCTTGGTTTCATGTCTTACGCCAGACTCCTGTACATTGATTTCAGTTCAGCATTCAACACCATTGTTCCCCAGAGACTGATGGAGAAATTACTCCTTCTTGGTCTGAACACCGCCACATGTCTCTGGATCCTGGATTTCCTGACTGAGAGACCTCAGTCTGTCCGGGTTGGAAACAACATCTCCAACTCTGTCACACTGAGCACCGGATCCCCTCAAGGCTGCGTACTCAGTCCATTGTTGTTTACACTTCTAACACATGACTGTGTATCCAGACACGAGGGGAACCAGATTATTAAGTTTGCAGATGACACCACGGTGGTGAGACTTATTCAGAGGGATGAGGAATCAATGTACAGGGAAGAAGTGAGAGACCTGGAGGGCTGGTGCAGGGAGAACAATCTGGTGCTCAACGTGGACAAAACGAAGGAGATGATTATCATCTTCCAGCGGTCACAGCCTGAACACGTCCCCCTCAGCATCGGCGGCTGTTTAGTGGAGAGAGTGGAGAACATCAAGTTCCTTGGAGTGCAGATCTCGCAGGAACTGACCTGGAGCAAGAATTCCTTGGGGATCAGGAAGCAGGCCCAGCAGAGACTGCACTTCTTGAGGAAACTCAAACAGGTCTCTCTCCCCATCTGCATCCTCAGGACCTTCTACAGAGGTGTGGTGGAGAGTGTTCTGATGTACTGCATTGCTACATGGTACTCCAGCTGCAGTATATCAGACAAAAAAACCCTGCAGAGGATAGTTAAGGGAGCTGAGAGGGTAATTGGAGTCTCCCTCCCCTCTGTCCAAGAAGTTTTTCAGAACCGTTGTAGGAGCAGGGCACTGAATATTGTCAAGGACCGTTCTCACACTCTGCATAAACACTTTGAACTTCTGCAATCTGGCAAACGATTCCGGAGCATCAGAGGCAGAACCACCAGACTGATCAACAGCTTCCTTCCACAAGCTGTCAGGATGCTGAACAGTTGATGTGGAATCTCTCATACACACTACTGCACCTACGGACATTATGCATATTATTTGTATATTATAGTTCTTGTTAGTTTTTCAAGTATGTCTCAGGGATGTGTGAATGGATGTGGTGGGGTGGGGGGTGGGGTGAAGATATGTGTGAGTGTGTCTTAAATCATGTTCTTTTACTTATATGGATGCAGAGAGAAACACAATTTCATCTTGCCTGCACTACAGTTGTATGTACAGCAATATGACAATAAAAGTTGATTTGATTTGATTTGATTTTTGATTTTGATTTTTATTACCTCTGGTTTTTCCTCACTGATAGTAACACTTCCTCAGTTCAGTTTTAATGTTTTATATGTTTTTTTAACATGATTTTATATGGTAGGTCGATTAGTCAGTGTGCTGTGAGTGTATGTTTGTGTGGGTGGGTGACACTATGTTTTGGCTTTTGGTGTATGTCGTTTATTATTTTGTACATCACTTGAGCTGCTACACTGTACAAAAAGTGCTTTATAAATAAAGTCTGGTTGGTTGATTGATTGATTGATTCAGACAGATTGTATTGATACGATCTGTCCGGTCTCTATACAACCATTGTGAGAGTTTCTTTTGTAATGCCAACAATCAGTCAAACTCGTTTCCAATGAGAGAAACAAAAAAACCTAAAACAAATTGAATTCATCATTGAATCTTCTAGATACAACTCTGGTAACCACTGGATGGATATTTCCAGACTGTATGTACAGAGAGCTTGTGTTTGTCGATGCAAATATGCAATGAATATACAGTTTAAAGTACAAAAGCAGGAAGTGTTTCGCCAAAGGTAAGAGAGGTAAGGAAAGATTATGCAAAATATGCAATAAACATAGAGTATAAAGTACAAAACTGCACATAGCATTTTATCAGTAGTAATGTCTGTTGTTGATTAAGAGTTTAATGGCCCTGGGGGACAAACTGTTCTTGAACCTGGATGTTTTGGTGTGCAGTGACCTGTACCTTTACCAGAGGGGAGGACGTTAAACAGTTCGTGTGCGGAAAGCGTGGTGTCTGCAGCGACATTATCTGCTCTGCTCCTCCTCCTGGACTGGTGTAGCTCATGGTTGGAGGGGAGGTTGGAGCTGATAATTTACTCTGCACACCTGATTGTCTGCTGCAGTCTTATTTTGTCCTTTTTTGTGGCAGACCCAAACCAGACAGTGATGCAAGTGCACAGAACAGATTATACTGTGGAGGTGTAGAACATGATCAGCATTTCCTGAAGCAGGAGGAACCTCCTGAACTGTCTCAGGAAGGACATCCTCTGCTGAGCCTTTTTTCCTAACAGTGTCTATGTGGAAAGACCACTTCAGAAAACTGATGATAGAACTTTTTCTCCACTACACAAGTGAAGTAAATCACCACCAAAGATGTTTTAACTTCAAGTTTAACTTCATTTAATGCCTGACAGCTGTTCATTTTAAACCCCAGTTACTTCCACTGACCTGTTTGAATGGAAGTAGAATTTCTCCTCCATTACTCTTCATTTTCTCCCTCATCTCACTGTACTTTGTCTCCCACTCTCCCATCTTTTATTTACACCTCACACCTCTTTCTTGCTCTCCACCATGTGCTTAGAGTAAACTCATCAGCTATTCCATGCACTGTATTGCTTTCGTTGCTCTGGCCCTCAGGCATTGCTATTGCTGCATGATTTATTGTCCTCACTAGCTGTTCTCAACACTCCGCTCCTTGTCCCTCTACTTCCCTCCTAGCTCTCCTGGCAAGAATAATGAGTCAACTTCCACTGCTGGGACATCATAGCAGGGTTTGCTGAGACTATAAAGCAGCACAGTGTTTACTCTGCTGATTTGAAGGACACTGTGGCTCACGTGAGCCGTTGAGTTTAGTTTGCAATAAAGCTGTCAACCTCAAAGTCTCGTTTTCACTTTCCTACAGAAGAACTTCTTATAATAAAACCTTCCTAGCTCAGATACATGGAGAGTTTATATGAACTCAGATAATCTTGAAATGACCTGAGTGGGATTTGGTGTCTAAAGGTAGACTTTGAGACTGCATGAGAGAAAATAGCATCATGTGCCCAGGGAAGGGAGGCAAATTAATTAGAGGCGCACAAGCCAGCTGAGTAGCTTAGGTTGCCAGGATGCTCCAGTCACCAACAGTATAATTATGAAGGGGCACAATGAGACATCTGAGGGTTCCGCAGCAAAGACACACGACACAGTTTCCTTCCAGTGACTGTGTGCAGGCAGGAAGAAGTTTTTTCTTGAACACGACCAAGGAGGCTCGGTGGAACAAGTCAGGGAACCACAGTCCTGGACTAGACTCTTGATGTTGCCAGGATTCAAGCTGTTCTGTCTGACAGCAGGACCAAATCTGAGCCACAGGCTCACACATCCATGTTTGTCACCCCAAAATCCTTAGCTGCACAGTTAGGAACCAAACAACCACAGGAAAACAAGGCATTAGGTTGTAAGGTCTGAACTTCATTTACTGTTAACTACACACGCAGGGAATTCTTATGTTGCTTTAATTATTCATTTATTGTTCTTTAAAGGACTCATTCACTGAAAAAATGTGTTGTAGGTTTTAACCTTCTGAAACGTGTCCATTGGTCACATGATTTTCAGAAAAACATCAAAACACTCACTTCTCTTGAAAAAAAAAAAAACACTTAGCCTTTATATAGTTTCTTTTTCTGAGGAGCCGTTTTAACTCTTCAGGGGTTTTTCTCTACGCCAAGAAAAAGTAAACCCGACCTTGATACCTGCCCGCTACCCTGTTATTGGTCAGCTGAACTGTCTGTAAGCGTGTAGATGAGCAGGGAGCCCAAGACATTAACTTCAGAGCTAACTGTGCTGTTAGGGAATTAGCTTACCAAGCGTGGTTTACATTGTCGTCTTTAGTTTTCAGTCACCCAGACAGACATCCCTGTTTCCAAGTGATTCACTAATCTATCAATAATGTACCCCACGTTATTCTGGCTTATTTTGTTACATGTTCACCATGGCAGTGCCATCGTGGCCGAATGGTTATGGCAGTGAATAAACTCCAGTTCGTTCCAGTCTCTTTGGAGGTGTGGGTTTGACTCCCACAGCTGCCAACAAATACTTTCTGTAATTTCCCTGTTTGGGATCAATAAAGTACATTTATCTATCTATCTATCTATCATGGCACATCAAACTATTAGCTTGGCTAGGCAGTTGGAATAAGTCAGTTTAACCACATCAGAGCACTCCTCATCGGGGAGAGGCTGACAGACTGGCTGCCTTGCATTAGCTTAACTGTCAATCCAACTGGTTTTGATCATTATTTTTTACAAATTCTAGCCCCCCCCCCAAAAAAAAAGGAATCCTCATTCATCTACCAACACTTGACCGTATGCCTCGTCTTAGACATTATTGTATTTTGGCTCAGACTTGCTATCCAAGCCAGGAGCTAGCCAGTTAGATTGGCAATAGTGACGTAAGGTGGAGGACAGCTCTTGGACATTTGAAGAGGCATGCACTGAAACGAGCCGTTCTGAGGAAGGCTCCAAAAGATGATTCACATTGATTCTTCACTAATTAAATAATTAAAGGTAATTTGGTCAAAATATGTCCAAAGTAAAAATTCTCTTTTAATGTAAAAATAATAGTGATTCTTTCTAACTACAAATCCATACATTACCTGAAAAATATTGAGGCAGCAAGGTCATTTTTATTGATTACATGTGCACCTTACAAAATAGAATATTGTAATTGTGTAATAATTTAAAAAGTAAACTTTAATATTTTCTATATTCACACATAAAGTGAACCATTTAAAACCGTTTTTGTTTTAAATTTGTTATTATGATTTAGCTGTTTCAGTAAAATTGTTATTCTTAGTTTTTAAGATGTACTAGTACACATGTGTAGGGAAGGAGAGAAAATCTTCTGGCCAGAAAGAGCAGTACATTCATCCTGTGGGCAGACTTACTGTACCTGTGCATAAAGGTTTGTCCCCTCCACTGCTGGGGTGACATCTGTGAAGAAGCCAGTGTATGAAATGACACAGCAGATGGAGGAAGGTGTTCTCTATCTGTGGTTTGATAAAAACAACCCCTGGTCTGTATGCTGAAGAGTCTTTGTTCAAGCTACTGAACTCCAAGCTGTGCCACATGAACAAAGGAAGGCTGTTTGTCAACAGAGTGCATAAAAATGCTCCAGACCTGTTTTTCTGGGCACTTCACAGGCGCATTTAAAAAAAAATGGTCTCTGTCCTGTGTCCTAGCAACCACTTTACCTGTCACTCACAGCTCTGTTGGTATTTCACCCATTTTGCTCTGAAACTCCGACAGACCTCACAATTCGATTTGGATCACAATACTTGGGTCACAATATGAGCCTGTCACGATTCAACGATAATCACGATATTGTAGAAGCATGCTCAAATAACGAGGCTGAGTTTTAGTCATAAACCAGCTTTATTTGACAGAACACAGCTTCTAGCATTCTCAAAGCAGCAAAGAGAGAGAATCATATCTCAACACCCCTTTTATACATTTCCAGCATCAGGATTCAAGTCACATGGTGTCTTCAGTAAACATACAGTTACAAAGCATCCCTTTGAAGCTTCACCTATTGTCTCTCATTTCCTGATGAACCGGAATACTCTCCGGGGCATCTTCTGTGGGACAAAGAGACAAATCTCACACTTCCTTGTTATCTTCTGCAGATTCGAGTCCTCTTGTCCTTGCAGACGTGACACCCCACAATACGCATGCAGTCCTGTCTCTGTGGCAACGTGAGCCCACAATGTGTGTCGGCCACACTACCCCCCCCAAACGTCTTGTAAGGCAGAACCTGCATGGCATAACAGAAAAAAAAGAAAAACACAAAGCACTCCATACATCGCTAATCAATCCACCAACTGCCTAGGTTTTAACCTTCTGCCGAATCTGCTGCAACCTGGCTTGGCTGCACCTGCAACATCTCTCTGCACCTGTGGATTAAAGCTGTTAACACCTTTCTGTGAAGGCTTTGGAGAATGTCCTCTCGGCGGCCTGCCACGGCGGGGGGGCCTCGCGAGCTGCACCTTCTCGTCAGCCAGAACAAAAGCGGGTTTGAGCCTGTTTATGCAAATCAGCTCCCTTCTGCCCCCTAAATCTAGCAGAAAATGCTTCTGCCCGGTCTCCAGCACTCGAAACGGTCCGTCGTAAAACGGCCGCAAACTTGGACGCTGAGCATCATGTTTAACAAAAACAAACTCTGCATTTTTTAAAGCCTTTGGCACAAAAACGTGTGGGAAACTGTGATGGACTGGGCCAGGGAGCGTGTTTGCTCCTGAGCCGCTCTGCCACGGCTGAGCAGGGGGGCCATTAGGTGCGGGATTATCGGGAAGAAATTCCCCCGGCAAACAGAACGGTTGTGCAAAAACTAATTCAGCCGGGAAAGCATGCAAATCTTCCTTAGGTGCAGAACGCAACCCCAATAAAACCCATGGAAGTTTGTCTACCCAATTTGTATCCGTTAGCGACGCTCTGAGGGCTGCTTTCAATGACCTGTGAAAGCGTTCGCATAAACCATTAGCCTGGGGGTTATACGCGGTGGTGCGATGAATCTTCACCCCCAAGCTGCGGGCCATCGATGACCATAGCTCGGAAATAAATTGGGGACCCCTGTCGGACGTTATGTCCGACGGTACACCGAAACGCGCAACCCACGCTGCTAAAAATGCTCGCGCAACTTCCTCCGCTGTGGTTGATGTCAGAGGAATCGCCTCTGGCCAGCGCGTGGTGCGGTCTACCATCGTCAAAAGATGTGTGTGCCCGTGTGATAACGGAAGCGGGCCGACCAGGTCAATGTGCACATGATCAAAACGCCTAGCGGGGATGTGAAAAGGTTCTAACGGGGCCTTAGTGTGTCTGTGTATTTTGGCTCGCTGACACGCTACGCAGGCTGCTGCCCATTCCTTGACCTGTTTGCGCAACCCGGGCCAAACAAATTTCTCCCCCACCAATTTGATCGATGCGCGCACCCCCGGGTGTGCGAGAGAATGGACCAAGTCAAAAACGCGGCGACGCCACACGGCTGGCACCACGGGGCGGGGCCGCTAGATTAGTGGGGGTAAACCATTTTGTTGCACCCTGTGCTCCAGCCTTAACCCTGTTGGTCCAGACTGGAGCACGCGCACGTCCGCGTCGTTAACCTGCTCCGCAGCCACGGCAGCATAATCTAACCCAACACAGACCGGGGCTGCGCGCACTCCCGCGTCGTTGCCCGGGCCCACGGCCATGGCTACAGAGTCTGCCCCTATGGGGCTTGGCGGTGCTACTGCACGCGAGAGGCAGTCTGCTACAACATTGTGTTTACTCGCGACATGCTGAATATCGGTAGTGAACTCCGATATTGCGGCTAGTTGCCTTTGTTGCCGGCCTGACCAGGGTTCTGAAATTTTGGCCATCGCAAACGTTAGCGGTTTATGATCCACAAAAGCGGTGAAACGTCGCCCCTCTAACCAGAACTGAAAATGACGAATGGCCAAGTGTAGGGCCAAAAGCTCCCTGTCAAACGCGCTGTATTTCCGTTCACTATCGCGCAAAGTCCTGCTGAAAAACGCGAGGGGTTGCCAGGTACCTGCCAGAAACTGTTCAACTACCGCCCCCACCGCTACATCGGAAGCGTCAGTGGTGAGCGCCATGCGGGCCGTTGGAACTGGGTGCGCTAACAAAACTGCGTTTGCCAGGGCTGATTTGACCTGGGCAAAAGCGCGCTCCCGCTCCGGAGACCATTCAACTTTATTTGCGGGCTTTCGTTTTTTTAACGCGGTGTACAATGGCTGCATGAGCTGAAACGTTGTTCAACCTGCGGAAATCGCCGCAAGGTCGCCACGAGCCGTCAGCCTTTGGGACCATGTGTAACGGCGAAGCCCAAGTGCTCTTGGAGCGTCTAACAATGCCCAGTTTTTCCAGATTAGTGAACTCCTCGCGCGCGATGGCCAGTTTAGCTGGGTCCAAGCGCCGAGCATTTGCAAAAACGGGAGGGCCTGTGGTTGTTATGAAATGTTCTACCCCATGTTTGGCCACCGTTGCTGAAAACGTGGGGACTGTGAGTGCTGGAAACTGAGCAAGCAGAGTGTGAAACTTACCACCCGCAGCTGAGACGCTGGCATGTGCAGTTGGCGGGGCCACCCGAGCTGTGCAGGGAATAGAATGAAAGGACAGTGCATTAATCAGACGTCTATTAGCAAGGTCAACCAATAAACCATGTGAGCACAAAAAATCAGCCCCTAACATGTTGAAACTGACTGCTGCTACAATAAATGTCCACTCAAATGAATGGCCCTGTAAGGACAGAAGCATGGTCCTCTCACCAAACGTTTTAATCGTGGAGCCGTTCGCTGCTGACACTGACACCCAGGGGGCTTTAGAAGGCGACAGCCATTCCGCGTAGGTGGGTGTGACGAAGCTCAGCTGAGAGCCCGTGTCCACGAGGAACTGTTTCCCCTAGCGTGCATCCGTCAGGTAAAGCAGCCTGTTCTCGTTGCCGAGGGTCGCAGCTGCTACCGGCCCTCGGTCTTGACGTTTCCCTGGCGCTTAAAATTGCACGGTGGGACGCACCTGTGCGCTCTCTCTGCGAAACGGCGGTGGTAGAAGCACGAGCCGTTCTCCGCTCCGTGTCGTCTGGCTCCTGTCGCCGCCGTTGTTGGTGCGTCTGGCGCCGCGGCCGCTGGACCCGCGCTGTCTCCGGACGCCGTTCCCGGACTGGCCGCCGCGGCCGAAACCGCGTTCCGCTTGTGGGCGTCGACCAACTTCTGCGCCTCCTTGCTCAACCCATGGTAGTCTCTCTTGGCCAATCGGGGTGACTCTGCCAGGGCCACTCTCACTGCTGGTGGTAGGGTTTGAAGGAAAAGGTGGGCGAAAATGAATTCGCCATCCTCAGAGGCTTTGAGCTGCAGCATCTTCACCATCAGGCCCGCAGGTCTATCGTTTTCTGCCTCCGTCAGCGCCAGGAGCCCCTCTGCTCGTTGTTGGACCGAGGGGGTGAAATGGCTGATCAGCGCGTCCTTCAATGCGCTGTACTTGTCACTGTCTGGTGGATGATTAACCAGATCCTCCACTCTCTGGACCGTGTCGCTGTCCAGCTTCGCTACCACGTGGTAGAATCTTGTGTCGTCGTTGAAGATTCTCCGGAGGTTGAACTGCGCCTCGATTGTGCTAAACCATGAGCGCGGGCTGTGCTGCCAGAAATCGGGCAGCCGGATCGTGGAGGCGGCCATCAGGCTGGCTTCCACCGAGCCCCGCTCGGGAGAATTCTGTCTGCTCATTTTCCGTCGTAGGTCACCAGTGTAGAAGCATGCTCAAATAACGAGGCTGAGTTTTAGTCATAAACCAGCTTTATTTGACAGAACACAGCTTCTAGCATTCTCAAAGCAGCAAAGAGAGAGAATCATATCTCAACACCCCTTTTATACATTTCCAGCATCAGGATTCAAGTCACATGGTGTCTTCAGTAAACATACAGTTACAAAGCATTCCTTTGAAGCTTCACCTATTGTCTCTCATTTCCTGATGAACCGGAATACTCTCCGGGGCATCTTCTGTGGGACAAAGAGACAAATCTCACACTTCCTTGTTATCTTCTGCAGATTCGAGTCCTCTTGTCCTTGCAGACGTGACACCCCACAATACACATGCAGTCCTGTCTCTGTGGCAACGTGAGCCCACAATGTGTGTCGGCCACAATATCACAATATTGAGTATCGCAATCCCATATATTTCAATTTTTTTTTCACCTTATTAAACCTCAAATCATGTCCCAAAGTAAAACTGTTGACATCTCTTTCATATAATAAAGTATTCTCAGGGCTTCATTTTCCATTGAGACACATTTCTACACAGGGAGGGTGATGGACTCCCACTCCAGCTATGTTTATCCGACTCTGTGGAATCTTTTAGAAAGCAGCTGGAAGCTTTTTTGTTTTAATGAGACTTTCCGTTAAGTTTTTCAATTCAGCTGCTTTGGAATGGTAAGTCTGATATCTTTAAATTATTTTAATCTTATGTTTTAACTTGTTTTTTAAAATTTATTTTCTATTTTTATCTATCAAGTTCCTTTCATTTTATTTTATTTTACAGCACTTTGAGACAGCTGGGGAACAATCAAGGGTAGCTGGGAAGTGGCTGCAGGGGAGGAGACAGGATGGGTGGGGCAGTACAGATAATCACAAACAGTGGATGCACATGAAACATGACAATGAACATACAGGACAACCATACAGGAGTAATACAGTGAGAGCAGTGGCTAGGGATACAGAAAACATGGCAAGTTGGAACAATAGGTAAATAGATACACACACAGACTCGGGACCAAACAGGGGATGACACAGCAGACAATGACAGAGGACCCAGGAGAATACAGAGGGAAATAAATACAAATGATAATCATACATAAACACAGAAAAAACAGTAAATGAGCATAAAGTGTGGGCTTGATCCTATGATCAAATCCAAACTATGACAGCCACCCCCCTCCCCCACAAGGGCGGATTCTAGACGCCCTTCACACAAAAGCCAAAAAAATACCTCAATAGGGTGGGGGGAGGGGGACATAGGCACAGCGGGAGAAAACAAGAGCACAAATAAAAAATGTTCATCAGGTGGCCAGCCAAAGTCCCTGGACCACCCACCGGACTGATGGACATGACACGTCGGGTGATTTACCAAAGTCCAAGGGCCACTAGATGGATGAGCATGGTACATCAGGTGGCCTACCAAAGTCCATGGGCCACCAGATGGGACAAAACATAGGAGCTTTTTGCTCTGAAGGTAACATGGGGTCTTTGAGCTCAGCAGATGGCAATGGTGGGGCTTTTTGCACAGAAGATAACATGTTTTTGCTCAAGAGAAAACAGCATAGGGGCCCCTTGCCCTGGAGATGACAACATGGAAACTGTAAGCTGGGGAGATGATGACATGGAAACTTTAAACTCAGAAGATGATAACACGGACACTTTAAACTCAAAAAATGATATCATGGACACTTTAACCTCAGGAGGTGATAACACAGACACGTTTACCTCAGGAGGTGATAACATGGACACTTTGACCTCAGGAGGTGACAACATGGACACTTTGACCTCAGGAAGTGATAACATGGAACCTGTATCCTCAGGAGGTGTCAACATGGGACATTTAACCTCAGGGGGTGTCAACATGGAACTTTAAACCTCAGGGGGTGTCAACATGGAACTTTTAACCTCAGGAGGTGTCAACATGGAACCTTTAACCTCGGGAGGTGATAATGATTACACAGGAACTTGAATTTCAGAAGTGAATGATAACATGAGTACTCCCTGTCCTGTAGAAAACCATTTGGGAGCCTTTTGCTCAGAAGAAAACAAAGTACGAGCCTTTTGCTCTTGGGAAAGCATTGTAGGAGCCCTTTGCTCTATGGATAACAACATAACAGCTCCAAACGCAGGAAATGACCTGGGAGCTCTTTGTTCTGGAGAAAACAATGTAGGAGCTCTTTGCTCTGTGGAAATCAATACGGGAGCTCTTTGCTCTGGGGAAAATAATATAGGAGCTCTATGCTCCTGGGAAAATAATACAGGAGCTCTTTGCTCTGGGGAAAATAATATAGGAGCTCTGTGCTTTGGGGAAAATAATATAGGAGCTCTTTGCTCTGGGGAAAATAATATAGGAGCCCTTTGCTCTGGAAAAAAAAACAATGTAGGAGGTCTAGATTCTGGAGAAAACAACACTGGAGTTTCTTGCTCAAATAAAACTTTTTTAAACTCAGGAGGTGACAACATAAAGCTTTTAAACTCAGAAGGGGACAACATAAAACCTTTAAACCCAGGAGATGGCAACACAAAACCTTTAAGCTCAGGAAGTGGCAACATAAAGCTTTTAAGCTCAGGAGGTGACAACACAAAACCTTTAAACTCAGGAGGTGGCAACATAAAACCTTTAAACTCAGGAGGTGGCAATATATTACATCTGCTAGAAATAAGGTCACACAATCTTTGAGGAAGGTGAAGGCAAACTTTTTTGTAGCTATTATTGAAAAGGCAAAAGGAGATGGCAAAAATTGGAATAATATTAAATTAATGGATAAACAGAACAAAAATGTTGACATAGATATGGAACTTAATATTAATATCAAATTGATACAGAATCCCACTGTTATTGCTACAGTTTAACGTTTTCATAAACTCTGTGCTAGAAATATCCCATTCATTTAATCCACCTGATCATAATTCTAGACCTAGTAACCCCTCACAACCAGTTTTTAATATTAGAAATAACTGAAAATGAAGTCGCAATTATCATCAACTCATTGAATAGCTCAAAAGCAACAGATGAACATGGTCTTAACACCAAATTTTTAAAAGAAAATGAAGAATCTCATTTATCCAATTACTCAATTAATCAATCTCTCAATCAAACATGCTGTCGTCACAACTGCTTGGAAGATAGGAGTGGTCAGACCAATTTTAAATACAAGGAGTAAAACTGATATAAACACCTACAGACCAATCAGCATCTTACCTGTCAACTCCAAAATAATTGTCATTTACATGCACTTTACGCACACATGAATGGAGAGAAATGAGCCCACTTGGAGGTGAAGAGTGTGTTTTATTAACAAAGAGTAAATGATACAAAGTGTCCAACAAAGGTTATCAAACAGTAGTCTACACAACAGATGAGCTCGGATCAGTAGGAACAGGTTGGCTAAAGGGAAAAGTTCACATCACGGCCCAGGGAAAAAACTGGCTGCTGGGGGAACAAGAAACGTGGACCTAGGAAAGGAGGACTTACATGTGAGTGCCGGAGCGCAGCTGGGCTCTGGGAAAAAACAACACCAATCATAGTCCCAGGGAAGAGTAGTCCAAACACATAGTGATAGCTGAACAACGGGGGCTAACTGTATAATACCGATTAATGTCGTGACAAAGAGTGAATGAACTGATGGGAAATAAATACACAGTAAACTACTAACTAACTAACTAACTAACCTGCACTTATATAGCGCTTTTCTAGTCACAAAGACCACTCAAAGCGCTTTCATTAATACTAACCCTCTATTCTAAGGGCCTATAGGAAACAGATATCTAGGGACAATTTAGAACAGCCAATTAACCTAATATGCATGTTTTTGGCAAGTGGGAGGAAACCGGAGAAATCCCGGAGTAAACCCACGCAACACGGGGAGAACATGCAAACTCCACACAGATCACTGTTGGTCAGGGGCTGGGATCGAACCCACGATCCCACGATCCCCACAATCCCCCGGCCAAGGGTAAACTGTGCTGCCGCAGTGCTAACCACTGCGCCACCGTGCAGCCACTGTAAACTACTGGTAAACTAATGGTAAACTAATGGTAAACTTAACTGTATTACTGTTGTGTACTTAACTGTAATACTTAACTGTAAACTAATGGTACAAAGTGAATACAGGTGCGTGGCTGCACAGGTGTACTGATTACAGACTGTTCACAGCAGTGGCAGGCTGAACAGCCAATCGGGAGTGCCTGAAGAAGAGGGAGAGGCAGCACAGAACACAAAATGACCCTGGACAATAAATGGACAAAACAAGGAAGCAAAATACAACAATCGTCTTTGTCTGGGGTAAATCCCCCCAATTGAAGAATGGGTGGCCACACTATTATATGAACATCTGAATTATGGGAACACCCCCTTGCATCACGCACAGTTTGGCTTCCGTGCCCACCACTCATCAGAGTATGCAATAAGTTTGTTCTTAGAGAAAACTAAATGTTTCTCAGATACAGTAGTGTGAAAAAGTGCTTGCTCCCTTCCTGATTTCTCATTTTTTGTATGTTTGTTACACTTGTAACACTTGAAACAAAATGTTTCAGATCATCAAACAAATTTAAATATTAGACAAAGATAACACAAGTAAACACAAAATGCAGTTTTTAAATGAAGGTGTTTACTATTAAGGGTAAAAAAATATCCAAACCTACATGGCCCTGTGTGAAAACGTGATTGCCCCCCCCCCCCCCCCCCCCCACGGTAAGACATAAATTAGCTGTGGTTTATCACATCTTTGGAAAGCTGAGTTCAGTTTCTCTAGCCACACCCAGGCCTGATTACTGCCACAACTGTTCTCAATCAAGAAATCACTTAAATAGGACCTGCCTGACAAAGGGATGTACACCAACAGATCCTCAAACTAAAGAAATTTAGAAATAAATGAGAAACAAAGTAATTGAGATCTGACAAAAGTTGAACATTTTGGAAGGTGTGTGTCCCATTACATCTGGCATAAAAGTAACACAGCATTTCAGAAAAGGAACATCACACCAACAGTAGAATATGGTGGTGATAAGGGCAAGGATCACTGGAGGAGTAGTACCTTTCTCGTTGGCCTATAACATCCTGGCGTCCTAGACTGGTCTTCTCAAATCCAGCAATATGTGATGCGCAAAATACGGCCAACCCATCATCAGCAAGTGGACTTACCATCTAATCTCTCACATTATCAAAGACTGCCCACAGTGGCTCCAAGCGCTGCCCCGGGTCTTGCAGAATGCAGTGGATCTAGGTAAGACAACCCCAGAGAAAAATCCCACCATGCTGGTGGCTGTTCCCACCGCTAAATCCTGGAAGGTGGTCCATCATATAGGTGCCTACATGTCAATCTTCCTGGCACCTCAGGATACTTTGCTGCAGACAGCAGATCCCTGGTTGTCAAGGTCTTCTTGCTACTGGATTCAGTCCTCTCTCTGCATAACACCATGTGTCTACTGGTGTGCTCCAGTATTTCCACGTTAAAAGAGTTCACGTACATGGCGTCCATCCAACACTGTCACAACTCGCCTTCCTTAGTCATCTGCTTCAGCTGCGCGCACACCTGCGCCTCGTCAATCACCAGCTACTTAACCCGCTTGGCCCAGAGCATCGATCTGGAGCCGTCTGTTCATCTACGCTCTCAAATCCTCTGCAGGATCGTCTATTCCCGACCTGCGTCATCTTCCTACCAGCAAGTAAGCTGTATTTTCGACTCACCTGTCCTTCAGTCTTTCCCCTGTGCACAGGTGGACCCTCCCGGGTTCCTCCCATCCTCGCCGCAACCTCATCCTCCTCGTCCTTTCATCACCGAGCGCGCAGCAGGGTGCTGTCTCCCAGGCAGGAGCTTCCTTTGCCAACGCCAGCCACCGTAACACCTGCAAGTAAGCAACGCTCTGTTTATTTACCCTGCATGGTGAAGGTCTGCTCATATCCCTGTCTCTGCTCTGTCCATAGGGTTGCCTGGCTGCACGGCGTGTCATTCTGCCCCCGGCGCTCTCCGTTCACCCACAGACCATTCACATTCCGCACACACGCACCCATACACCTCTTGCTGTTGAATAAAGCCTTTGAATCTCACCTGAGCCTGCGTGCGTGTTTCCTGGGCCCGTTACTATGTCAGTACGGCTCCAGCAGGGCGGCCCAGCGGACAGCGGGCTCGCACGCCGTCTTTCCACCCTCGAGGCTCGGGTGGATTTAATTGCTCATCAACAGCAAGTTATTCTCAGTCAGTCAACTCGTATCACTCACCGTCTGGATCGCCTGGATCCCCAGCAGGCATTTCCTCCGGCCCATCCTAGCAGGCCAGCTCCCGCTGCTCCCTCGGCTAGCCAGCCTAGCTCGGGACAGCCAACCCGGCTCACACCTATCCCCACACCCGCACGCTTTATCGGGAAGCTCGGTGAAGCGCGTGGGTTCCTTCTGCAGTGTGAGTCGGTATTCCAGCACGTCCCCGGGGATTTTCCTTCTGACCACAGCCGGATTGGGTACATTGCTAATCTCCTGGACGGGCGAGCGTTAGCTTGGGCTTACGCCGTCATGGCGAAGCCCAGCTACGCGAACCTGTCCTATACCCAATTCGTGCGAGAATTCTCTGAAGTGTTTGTCCACTCGGACCGTGATAGCGTGCTAGCTGATCGGCTCCTTAACCTTCGCCAGGATAGCCGGTCGGCGGCCGATTACGCTGTTGACTTCCGGGTGGCAGCTGAGGAGGTTGGCTGGGGCGAGGCCTCTCTCTGCAGCATCTTCCTCCGCAGCCTGAGTTCTAGTCTGAGGGATGAGTTGGCCAGCCGGGATCTGCCGGGATGGTTATCTGAGTTGATCTCCCTAGCAATTAGTTTGGACAACAGACTGCGAGAGCGGGCCGCCGAGCAGAGGTCCTACAGCCACTCGCGTGGAACCTCTGCCCGCACCTCTCAGTCTCGCCCCCTGGCGTTACCCGCTCCGGAGTCCGCCGACGAGTCTGAGGCGATGTTAGTCGGTCGAACCAAGCTCCCCCTAGCGGAGAAACAGCGCCGCAGGGAGCTGGGTCTCTGCATGTATTGCGGGGGCGACCAGCACTCCGTTGAGCATTGCCCGATCAAGCCAAATGGGGGGGTCCGCGAGTCACTGTAGGGGGCCTCACAGACGCAGCCCAGCTAAATGCCCTCTCAAGATGCTCACTGCCCATTAGGTTCTGTCACAATTCCATCAGGCACCTTACTCACGCACTGGTGGACTCGGGGGCAGAACAAAGCTTTATTTCCAAGAGCCTGGCAACCCGCTTGGGCATTCCATGTCAAGCATTACCGGCTCCCCTCAACCTCGTCACTCTCTCCCGCTCCCCCCTGGAAAAGGTGACTCATCGCACCAAGCCGGTGCCTGTCATCATCTCTGGAAACCATCAAGAGGATCTCAGCCTGTACGTCTTGTCCTCCTCGGCTTCCCCGTCATCTTGGGCTAGCCATGGCTGTGCCTCCACAACCCCGTGCTTGATTGGTAGTCCGGCAGCGTCCTCTCGTGGAGCTCGTTCTGCATGGGCACCTGTCTCCTGTCTGAGGCCTGTGCCCCGTCTGCTCCTCCCCCCGCTCCTGACTTATCCCCACCGGACCTCACCCTGGTGCCTCCGGAGTTCCATGATCTGGGGCTCGTCTTTAATAAATCCAAAGCGCTGTCTCTTCCCCCCCACCGCCCGTATGACTGTGCCATAAAACTCCGCCCGGGGGCGCCGTTACCATCTGGCCGCCTCTATAGTCTGTCTGCCCTGGAGCGGGAAGCCATGGACACTTACATCAGAGAGTCGCTCAGCGCAGGGATCATCCGCCCATCCTCGTCCACACTCGGAGCCGGGTTTTTTTTCGTCTCCAAGAAGGATGGATCCCTGTGGCCGTGCATCGATTTCCGGGGCCTCAACGACATCACGGTGAAGGACAGATACACCCTCCCCCTCATGGACTCTGCCTTCCACTCCCTCCAGGGGGCCACCTGGTTCACCAAGTTGGACCTCGGCACCGCGTACCATCTCGTTCGGATCCGGGAGGGCGATGAGTGGAAGACGGCGTTTCGGACGCCCAGCGGCCATTTCGAATAACTGGTTATGCCGTTTGTGCTCACCAACGCTCCTGCCGTCTTCCAACGGTTCATCAATGACGTCCTGCAAGACTTCCTGGGGGTCTTCGTATTCGTATACTTGGATGACATCCTGATCTTCTCCAGGGATCGGGAGGAGCACCAGGCCCACGTGAGGCGGGTCCTGCAGCGGCTTTTGGAAAACAGAATGTACGTTAAGGCAGAAAAGTGCGAATTTTTCACCAAGAAGACCTCTTTCCTGGGTTTCATCATCTCCCATGATCAAATTCTCCCCGACCCCACCAAGGTCAAAGCGGTGGTCGAGTGGCCCACTCCTTCCTCCAGGAAACAGGTGCAACAGTTCATTGGCTTTGCTAATTTCTACCGCCGCTTTGTGCCCAGGTACAGCTCCATCATCAACCCCCTGACCTGCCTCACCTCCCCCAAGGTGCCCTTCCAGTGGACCGAGTAGGCAGCATCAGCCTTCGAGACCTTGAAGACGGAGTTCTCTTCCTCCCAGGTCCTGACCCAGGTTGACCCCGCGCTGCAGTGCTTGGTCGAGGTGGACGCAACCGACACGGGGGTGGGGGCAGTCTTGTCTCAACGTTCTCCGGTGGGTGGGGTGTTGCGCCCCTGTGCCTTCTTCTCCCAGCGCCTGTCTGCTGCTGAGTGTAATTATGACATCGGTGACAGGGAGCTCCTGGCAGTGAAGCTCGCGCTGCAGGAGTGGTGTCACTGGCTGGAGGGGGCAGCGCAGCCTTTTGTGGTCTGGACGGATCACAAGAACCTGGAGTATCTGAGATCGGCTAAACGTCTGAATGCCCACCAGGCACGCTGGTCTCTGTTTTTCACCCGCTTCAGGTTCACGATCACCTACCACCCACGCTCCAAGAATGGTAAACCTGACGCACTGTCCAGACAGTTCGCCCCTGAGACCCCGGAGGAGCGGGATCACACCATCCTACCCGACTCGTGTGTTGTGGGGGCGGTTTCCTGGTCCATCAGGGACAAGGTTCGGAAGGCGCAGGAGACCGAACCGGATCCTGGCGGCGGTCCGGCAGGGAGACTCTTCGTGCCATCGGCGGTCCAGGGGGATGTCATCCACTGGGCTCATACATCCAAGCTCGCCTGTCACCCTGGCATCTCCCGGCTGGTGGACCTCCTTCAGCGCTCTTTCTGGTGGCCAGGACTTCGGAGGGACGCTGCCAATTATGTCCGTGCCTGCCCCCAGTGCGCTACGAATAAGACCCTGAACTCACCTCCTGCAGGGCTGCTCCATCCCCTGCTGGTCCCTGGCAGACCCTGGTCCCATGTAGCCCTGGACTTTGTTACTGGCCTCCCCATGTCTATTTCATACGACACCATCCTGACTATTGTGGACCCATTCTCCCCACGGCACAGGAGACGGCCGATCTCCTAGTCCAACATGTGGTCAGGCTGCACGGGATTCCGACCGACGTCGTATCTGATCGGGGGCCCCAGTTTGTGTCCAAGGTGTGGAGGAGTTTTTCCAACGCCCTGGGGGCTACGGTGAGCCTCTCCTCCGGTCACCATCCCCAATCCAACGGGCAGTGTGAGTGCGCCAATTAGGAGCTGGAAGCTGCCCTGCGCTGCGTCACCTCCTCTAATCCTTCTTCCTGGAGTTCACACCTGGCCTGGGTGGAATACGCCCATAATTCTACACTGTCATCGGCCATCGGGATGTCTCCCTTCCGGGCGTCTTTGGGATACAACCCCCTGTTGTTTCCCGAGCAGGAGGGCGAGGTGGCGGTTCCATCCAACCAGGCACATCTGAGGCGCTGCCGGAGTCTATGGGCCAGGATGCGCGAAGCGCTTTTACGCACGGAGGCGCGCAACAGAGCTACAGCCAATCGCCACAGGAGAGCTGCTCCCAGTTACCAGGTGGGCCAGCGGGTCTGGCTATCGGCCCGGGACATCAATCTCAAGGCTGAGAAGAAGCTGGCGCCACGCTTCATCGGTCCCTTTACCATCTCCAAGATAATTAATCCGGTGGCTGTGCGTTTGGCCCTCCCCCCCTCCCTCCGCGTCTGTCCCACATTTCACGTGTCCCAGGTCAAACCCGTGATCTCTGGCCCACTCTGTCCTCCTCCTAGGGCACCTCCCCCTCCCATGATGATCGACGGCGACCCGGCGTGGAGGGTCACCGCCGAGGTCGCGGGCTACAGTATCTGGTGGATTGGGAGGGGGATGGCCCGGAGTGGAGATCCTGGGTGCACCCTTCCTTTGTGCTGGATAGACGTCTCATCACGGAGTTCCACCGGGCGCACCCGGATAAGCCAGCGCCGGGAGGCACTGCTCGTGGGGGGGGGAGTACTGTCACAACTCGCCTTCCTCAGGCGCCTTCCTCAGGCATCTGCCTCAGCTGCGCGCACACCTGCGCCTCGTCAATCACCAGCTACTTAACCCGCTTGGCCCAGAGCATCGGTCTGGAGCCGTCTGTTCATCTACGCTCTCAAATCTCTGCAGGATCGTCTATTCCCGACCTATGTCACCCTCCTACCAGCAAGTAAGCTGTATTTTCGACTCACCTGTCCTTCAGTCTTTCCCCTGTGCACAGGTGGACCCTCCCGGCGGCGGATTCCTCCCGTCCTCGCCGCAACCTCATCCTCCTCGTCCTTTCATCACCGAGCGCGCAGCAGGGCGCTGTCTCCCAGGCAGGAGCTTCCTTTGCCAACGCCAGCCACCGTAACACCTGCAAGTAAGCAACGCTCTGTTTATTTACCCTGCATGGTGAAGGTCTGCTCATATCCCTGTCTCTGCTCTGTCCATAGGGTTGCCTGGCTGCACGGCGTGTCATTCTGCCCCCGGCGCTCTTCGTTCACCCACAGACCATTCACATTCACACATGCACCCATACACCTCTTGCTGTTGAATAAAGCCTTTGAATCTCACCTGAGCCTGCGTGCGTGTTTCCTGGGCCCGTTACTATGTCAAACACTCTCTCAAAAGTCCTACGGCGATTGGTGAGAAGTGACGGGGAGAGAATTAGTGAGATCTTGAGGTCCTTACTTTCAGACCGGCACGTTAGGCGGCAGAGTTCTGACTCAGTTGTCTCACTCTTGGCTTGGAACAGAAGGGTGTTTCGACAGTGTTCTCTTTGGCTGAGCAGCCCTTTTGAAGATCTGCTCTGCTCACCCCAATAAGGGGAGGAGGCTAGAAAATGTGCCCTAAAAACAGTCTGTTCCATCTTTCCCTGGCTGGAAAACCGCATCCAGCAGGATCACCAATTTAGCAGTCGAAAAATTCAAAAGCTCAGTTTTGCAATTTGGAATGTGTGTACCCTCCTTGAGGACACACAACACTGTGAGCATCCTGAGCAGAGAACCGCCCTTGTGTCCCGAAAACTGGATCGTTTTAACATCGCTATTGCTGCTCTTTGAGTCTTCAGAAGACTCACAAGATTCACGGTGTCAGTTTCGCGATCAAAAACAACCCGATCAAACATCTTACTGAACATGGTGTCAACGAGCGTCTTATGACACTACGGCTCTCCCTTGTTAACCCTTTTACTTTCTGGCTGTCATAAAACATGTGCATCACCTGCTACCTATGTCGCAGGTCCGTGGCTGTCATGTGATGTGTCCCAAAAGCACAGAAAACCCAGTTGTAACAAGTGTTAGATCAAAAATGAATTGACTGAGACTGAATCAATAATCAATAGGCGGTTTTCCAAGTTCTGAGCTATTTATTCTCTTTCTGATCAGAAAGGAGGTAATCAGTAACAGCAAAACTTGCCTCAGAGCTTCACAGCACCAACTCCCTAACATGTGTTCAAGGATGTTGCTTCTTATACCTCAGTCCCTTTTCTAAGCTAGACTGGCTGGAGCCATCTCTTCAAGAGACTGCTTCTAATCTATGGTCAGCACTGAACATTTTGCTATGATCTTTACATGACCTGGTCAAGCTAAGTCACCCTTACTTCAGGCATACAGTACAGTACAGCTTGGTATGATAAAACAATGAAACCTTCATCATTATTTACAATCTTGCTCAACCTAATCTTACACTGAAAAACATACAGTCTTTTCAAGCTCTGAGACAATGGAAAAATCACAGTGAATCAGACATTGGCTCATTATATACACCAGATACAATCATAATATAAAATAGAATAATACAGCATTAAAATCATATAGAATAATCAATGAAACCTGAAAATATCCTATCAACAAGCATTTCACAGCACAAGATATCAGACACATATGCTGACACTGCTCTTCACTGGAGGACTGGAGGACTTCACCCAAATGAGCCGCTTCAAAGCATCATTTCCGGAAACGTGAAGAAGAGAATATAAACAGAGGGTCCATCCCAACATATATTTCTACATGGAGGAAGTGTTTCCTCCAAATTTTGCCAACTATGATTCTAAAAAGAGATTATTTAGCTTGTGAAGGGAAATATTTACGTTTTGTGACAGCAGAAGATGGTCTGGAGTGTGTACACTTTCGTCTGCCATCGACGGAGCTGCACATGACAACAGCGAACAGTAGCGCTGGTTCGGCGACATAATGTAACTGAAATTGAGGTGCAATAAATCATAAGATCAATGTAAGAGTTTCTGGATGTGGAGAAAAAGCAAAAATAACTGGCAGAAGACAAAATAAGGACTGTGGATGGTAAAATGGATGAATGAAGACACGACGAGTGGTAGGTGTGATTGTTTTTTATCAGTTTGTGTACATTCTACTGATTTTCTGGTTCATATACTTTGAAGATAAGATTAAAAAAAAAACAAAAAACAAAAACGGTGACAAAAAAACAAAACAAAACCATCCTTTGTGTAAATATGTCCAAAGTCCACTTTTGACCGAAAGTTATGTAATTCGATACAGCTGCCATCACATTATGCAGATGCATAAATTTACTCCTACAGTAGGGCAAAAAAGTATTTTGTCAACCACCAATTGTGCAAGTTCTCCCACTTAAAAGATGAGAGAGGTTTCCAATTTTCATCATAGGTATACCTCACCTATGAGAGACAAAATGAGAAAAAAAAAAATCCAGAAAATCACATTGTAGGATTTTTAATGAATTAATTGGTAAATTCCTCAGTAAAATAAGTATTTGGTCAATAACAAAAGTTCATCTCAATACTTTGTTATATACCCTTTGTTGGCAATGACAGAGGTCAAATGTTTTCTGTAAGTCTTCACAAGGTTTTCACACACTGTTGCTGGTATTTTGGCCCATTCCTCCATGCAGATGTCCTCTAGAGCAGTGATGTTTTGGGGCTGTCGCTGAGCAACACGGACTTTCAACTCCCTCCAAAGATTTTCTATGGGGTTGAGATCTGGAGACTGGCTAGGCCACTCCAGGACCTTGAAATGCTTCTTACGAAGCCACTCCTTCATTGCCCGGGCGGTGTGTTTGGGATCATTGTCATGCTGAAAGACCCAGCCACGTTTCATCTTCAATGCCCTTGCTGATGGAAGGAGGTTTTCACTCAAAATCTCACCATACATGGCCCCATTCATTCTTTCCTTTACATGGATCAGTCGTCCTGGTCCCTTTGCAGAAAAACAGCCCCAAAGCATGATGTTTCCACCCCCATGCTTCACAGTAGGTATGGTGTTCTTTCTCCTCCAAACACGACAAGTTGAGTTTTTACAATAAAGTTCTATTTTGGTTTCATCTGACCATATGACATTCTCCCAATCCTCTTCTGGATCATCCAAATGCTCTCTAGCAAACTTCAGACGGGCCTGGATATGTACTGGCTTAAGCGGGGGTACACATCTGGCACTGCAGGATTTGAGTCCCTGGCGGCGTAGTGTGTTACTGATGGTAGCCTTTGTTACTTTGGTCCCAGCTCTCTGTAGGTCATTCACTAGGTCCCCCCGTGTGGTTCTGGGATTTTTGCTCACCATTCTCGTGATCATTTTGACCCCACGGGGTGAGATCTTGCGTGGAGCCCCAGATCGAGGGAGATTATCAGTGGTCTTGTATGTCTTCCATTTTCTAATAACTGCTCCCGCAGTTGATTTCTTCACACCAAGCTGCTTACCTATTGCAGATTCAGTCTTCCCAACCTGGTGCAGGTCTACAATTTTGTTTCTGGTGTCCTTTGACAGCTCTTTGGTCTTGGCCATAGTGGAGTTTGGGGTCTGTTTGAGGTTGTGGACAGGTGTCTTTTATACTGATAACGAGTTCAAACAGGTGCCATTAATACAGATAACGAGTGAAGGACAGAGGAACCTCTTAAAGAAGAAGTTACAGGTCTGTGAGAGCCAGAAATCTTGCTTGTTTGTAGGTGACCAAATGCTTATTTTACCAAGGAATTTACCAATCAATTCATTAAAAATCCTTCAATGTGATTTTCTGGATATTTTTTTTTCTCATTTTGTCTCTCATAGTTGAGGTATACCTATGATGAAAATTGGAGACCGCTCTCATCTTTTAAGTGGGAGAACTTGCACAACTGGTGGTTGACTAAATACTTATTTTCCCCACTGTATCTCAAACTTTGGATCATATTCTTCATCTTTCTAATTGACAGTAACCCATTATCTCTTACCACATTCAAGTTAGAGCCTTTGGAATTTGTCATATCTAAACTGAATATTTTCTTGATAAAAATCCTGACCGCCAGAGGGAGATGAGCTGACAGGAGCACTGCTGCGCCATAGACAGATAACAGGTTAAGAACCAGTATGTCACTGTCATATGTGCCTATGCTCCAACCCTAGACGCAGATGAGGAAATAAAGGAAGCTTTCTCCTCAACCTTAGATTCCATCTTGACAAACATCCCGAAAGATGATAAAGTCGTCATTCTGGGAGACTTTAATGTGAGAGTTGGCAGTGATCAACTTTTCTAGAAAGAAACAATCAGCAAGGAAGGTGTAGGAAACTGCAACTCAAATGGTCTGCTTCTACTTACCTTTGCGTCAAGCACCAACTGATCAAAACCAATACAGTATTCCGCAAAAAAAAAAAAAAAAAACAAGTTCAAAACCACTTGGCAGAACAGATCAAAACACTGGCACTTAATCAACTGTGTCATTGTTCAAGCTCGTGACCTCAAGGACATTCACTTAACTCATTTCATTACCAATGCAGATGACTGCTGGACCGACCACCGGCTGATCCGCTCAAAAATGTCCCTTGAACTCCACCGCAGGAAACAAAATATGGCTAAGCAGCCGAGGGGGAAACAATGTTGAGAAACTGAAACACCCTGAGATGCGGGAACACCTTCAGTGTGCGCGCCACCCTACCCTCCTGTCTGGTTCTAGCGATGATGCTGAGAACTGTTGGAATGAGCTTAAAGCAGCCATTCTCTTTAGTAGTGAGATCTTCATTGATTATACCACCAGAAAACACCAGGACTGGTTTGACGAGAATGACCATGAAATCACGACTCTAATATCAGAAGAGGAAGGCGTTTTGTGCCTGGCAATGTGACCCTGCTAACGAAGACTAAAAGAAAATCCTATAAATAAATCAAAGCTGAAGTTCAGAGACAGATCCGACATATAAAAAACCAGTGGTGGAGTGAAAAGGCGAAGGAATTTCAAGACCTAGCTGATAGATGCGATAGTCGTGGCTTCTTCAGCGCTACAAGAGCCATCTTTGGCCCTAGTGCCCGTAGTGAAACATCTATAAGGAACAAAGATAGAAATCTTTTGAAAGATGCAGATAGCATAAATCGACGCTGGAGCAAACACTTCAAAGAACTTTATAACGGCAGTTCATCTGTAGACGAATCTGTCTTTGGAGAGATTCCACAACTTCCAGTTAATGACGAGCTAAAAACAGAACCTAGTTTCACCGAAGTGAGGTCCGCTATTAATTAGATGAGGAAAAATAAGGCTTCTGGTGTGGATGGAATACCAGCAGAGATATTTAAATATCACGGAGAAGAACTAGCTCACTGCTTGCATCAACTTATTGGCCTCATCTGGGAAAGGGAGGGAATAGCTTTGGACTAGCTTTGGACTGACGGGATGCGGAAACTGTCCAAATCTTCAAGAAAGGTGACAAATCTGACTGTGAAAATTACCGCAGCATCTCTCTCCTTGCTATTGCTGGCAAGATCATGGCTAGAGTTCTTGCTAGTCAGCTATGCCCGCATGCTGAAAATCTTCTGCCAGAATCTCAGTGTGGCTTCCGTGCTCATCGAAATCCACATTGCTGAATCCGAAGCTCGACCAGCAGCTGTACTCTCCTCTCCAGTACCTTGGCATAGACCTTCCCAGGGAGGCTGAGGAGTGTGATCCCTCTAATGTTGGAGAACACCCTCCGGTCCCCTTTCTTGAAGAGAGGAGCCACCACCCCGGTTTGCCATGCCAAAGGCACTGTCCCCGACCTCCACACAATGTTGAAGAGGTGTGTCAACCATGACAGCCCTACAACATCCAGGGCCTTGAGGTACTCAGGGCAAATCTCATCCACCCCTGGGGCCCGGAGACCAAGGAACTTTTTAACCACCTTGGCAACCTCAGCCCTTGTGATGGGTGAGTTGTCCACCTCGTCCACAAGCCCTGCTTCCTCTGTGGAAGGTGTGTCAGTGGGACTGAGGAGATCCTCAAAATATTCCTCCCACCGCCTGACGATATCCCCAGTCAAAGTCAGCAGCACCCTAGCTGTACCATACACAGTGTGGACAGGGAGCTGCTTCCCCCTCCTGAGCCGCCGGACAGTTTGCCGGAATCTCTTCGAGGCCGACCAAAAGTCTTGTTCCATGGCCTCACGAATTCCACAGAGAGTTCCAGCTCCTTCCCAGCTTTTTCCGAAGTCCTTGCTGATACTGGGTGGGAATCGACTGATCATGGAGGTGCCTGCTGTTTCTGAAGCCCCTGTGCCACCTCCACATCACTTCTTACACCACCATCAGCTCCAGTGCTCTCCTCAGTACACACATCAGCTTGCGATCCACCAGCTTCACCTGTCATCAAGCCTGTGGCTCTGCCTGTGAACAAGCCTGCAGCTCAGCCTATGAATAAGCCTGCAGCTCTGCCTGTCAGCAAGCCTGCAGTTTTGTGGGTCACCATACTCATAAAGTCGGCTCCTCCAGCTGCTTGCGGGGTGTGTGTCATAGCTCCAGCTGTCCCCGAGGAGCACACAACAGCTCCCGTTGTTTCTGAGGTGCACACTACAACTCCCACTATCCCTGAAGCACACGTCACAGCTCCACCTGTTTTTATTGTTGCTGGTGACTTTAACCAGTGCAATTTATGGATTGTACTTCCCAAATATTACCAGCATGTGGACATTCCCACCCATGATAAGAACACACTGGACCATGTTTACACAAACATACGTGGTGCATACAGAGCAGCACCCCGCCCCCACTTCGGACAGTCAGACCACATCTCTCTATTTATGTACCTGACCTACTGACAAAGACTGAAACAAACAAACCGTGTTATTAAACACATTAAATGCTGGACTCCAGAGGCTGAAAACACCCTGCAAGACTGTTTTGCCCGGACAGACTGGGATGTGTTTAAAGCTGCAGCCACCCAGGAGGACTCATCTGTAAACACAGAGGACTATGCTGAGCATGTGACTGGGTACATTAGTACTTGTGTTGATACCACCGTACCCACCATGCAAGTCAGGAAGTTCCCCAAACAGAAGCCTTGGATCAACAGTCAGGTATGTCAGATGCTGCCTGCTTGCTCCCTTGCATTTAAATCAGGCAATGAGGCTGAGTACAAAGCTGCAAAGTATGGACTGAGGAAGGCTATAACAACAGCCAAGAAGCAGTACAGAGAAAAGCTGGACAGCCTCTACTCCATTCCTGACCCTGGGTGCATGTAGCAAGGCCTGCAGCACATCACTGACCACAAGAGAACCACCAGCAACACCACCAGCTCCACAGCTGCCAGATGATCTCAATACCTTTTACACCTGCTTTGAGAGCTCCATTTTCAATGCAGAGAGGACACACACACACACACACACACACACACACACACACACACACACACACACTCTCCCCCTCCACTAAAAGTCTCACCAGGCCAGGTAAACAAAGCATTGAGGAATATCAACCCCCGCAAGGCAGCAGGACCAGATAACATCCCTGGGCGGGCTGTCAGAGCATGTGCTGCCGAGCTGACTGATGTTCTCACAACCATCTTTAACCTCTCCTTCAACCAGAACATAGTCTCCTCCTGCTTTAAAACCACAACCATCATCCCCCTCCCCAAAAAGATCCCTCCAACCTGCCTGAATGATTACAGGCCTGTAGCACTCACTCCAATCATCATGAAGTGCTTCGAGAGAGTGGTGCTGACCCTCATTCAGGACAGCATACCAGATACCCTGGACGCCCTGCAGTATGCTTACCGGCCCAACAGATCCACCTCAGACGCCATTGCTGCTGCACTCCATTATTCCCTCTCCCACCTGGAAGATAAAGACTCCTGCATCAGGATGTTCTTTGTCAACTACAGCTCCGCCTTCAACATGGTCATCCCCCACAAACTCACCTACAAACTGTCTTCACTTGGCCTGCATCCCACCCTCTGTGACTGGCTACTGGACTTTCTGACTGGTAGGCCTCAGTCTGTCAGGATGGGTAACAGGACCTCAGCCAGCATCATCACGAACACAAGCATCCCACAGGGGTTTGTTCTCAGCCCCATGCTCTACAGCCTCTTCACCCATGACTGTGTTGCCTCCCACAAGGACAATGTCATCTTAAAGTTCGCGGACGACACAGCAGTGATAGGACTGGTGGCAATGAAATGTCCTACTGGAGGGAGGTGGCCAGCCTGGTGTCATGGTGTGAGGACAACAACCTCACCCTCAACACAGACAAGACAAACAAAATGACAGTGGACATGAGGAATTGGAGGAGACCTCATTGGCCGCTGTTCATCTGGGAGCTTGAGGTGGAGAGGGTGAGCAGCTTTAAATACCTGGGCATCTACATTGGCGAGGACCACACATGGGCACTTAACACCACAGAGCTGTTTAAGAGACCTCAACAGTGGCTGTACTTTCTGAGGAGGCTGAGGAAGTTTGGCATGTCCCCCAAGATCCTCAACAACTTCTACAGCTGCATCATCAAGAGCATCTTGACCACCTGCATCTCAGCGTGGTATGGCAGTAATACTGCTTTGGACCGCATATGTCTGCAGAGAGTGGTGAAGACAGCTGAGCAGATCATCAGAATTCCACTCCCCTCTCTGCAGAGCATCTCTCACCGCAGAGTCCAAAGGAGAGCTGCCTCCATCCTCCAGGACCCCACCTACCCCCAGGACAGAATGTTCACACTTCTACCCTCAGGCTGGACGTACAGAAGTGTGAAATGCAGGAAAACCAGACTAAAAAACTTCTTCTTTCCCACTGCCATCAGACTCCTGTACAAATAACACAATTCTGGACACAGCTTTGCAAATAGGAATTGACACACTGGGTGCTAAATTTGCACATTGTTCATTTGCACAGTGAACATAGTCTCATGCTACAATGCTCTGCACTGTGTGTCTGTGTGTGTGTGTATATATATATATTTTATAGTAATATGTACATATGTATATTAGCTGCTCTTGCTTGCTTGTTTTTTTTCTTGCCTTCTGATTGTTGCTCTGAGTGTTGTTATCCCTGTGCTGTTGCAATCCTGGAATTTCCCCGTTGTGGGACTAATAAAGGCTTATCTTATCTTATCTTATCTTATGCCATCTCATGTTCATATTATCTCTGATATTAAAATTACCATTTTACAATCTATTTGGTACTATCAGAGACAAGTCATACTCACTCAGTGAATTTTTATTTTACTCAGGGACAAGTTATAGTCACCCAGTGAACTTTCGTTCTTCTTGTTTCCTCTAGTCCTAACTGCTTTAACTGCCCTAATTGCTTTTAATGTGTATTTATTAGTATTAGTATTAAGGTGTGTTTATTACCTTTCTTCGTGTCAGTATTGATGTGGATTTATTACCTTGGCATTCGTTGCAGACAGCAGAGTAAGAATTTCATTGCTCAGGAAATGTTGCATTTCTTAATTGTGCACATGACAATAAAGCCTTTGAATCCTTAGTAAATCTCAACGGTAGTTTTTTAGTGCCAAAGCAGGGTTTTGCGATGGTGCAACACATGGGAAAATCTGCCCCTTTATGTTTAGATTTAGTTTAGTTTAATGATTATTTGAAAGGGACATTACATACCAATGAACATTAATACAAATGTAAGTATGCCAGATTTAGCAATACTGCTAATTTGCATCTGTAGTCCCCCGGCGAGTCACAAAAAAACCACAAACAATCATACACGAGCAGAACAACTGCAAAGAAACTGCACAAAATGTATATGCTAAAGTGCAAGAGTTAAGGTACTTCAAAACAAAACATGCAAATGTCACATGAGTGAAGTGCTGTGTATGCATACACACACATGCACCCACGCACCTCACAACAACAACAGACAGCAGCAAACAAGAGGCGGGGCATATGTGTGTGACACACAGGCACATATACAGTGTGGTGAAAAAGTGTTTGCCCCTTCCTGATTTCTAATTTTTTTTTTTGTATGTTTGTCACACTTAAATGTTTTCAGATCATCAAACAAATTTAAATATTAGACAAAGATAACACAAGTAAACACAAAATACAGTTTTTAAATGAAGGTGTTTATTATTAAGGGTAAAAAAAAATCCAAGCCTACATGGCCCTGTTTGAAAAACTGAATGCCCCCCTCCCCGGTAAAACATAATTTAACTGTGGTTTATCACATATTTTGAAAACTGAGTTCAATTTCTCAAGCCACACCCAGGCCTGAATACTGCGGCTGTGGCACAGGTATAGTGTGGCCGTTTACAGATCAGAGGGTCAGGGACTCAATCCCCGCTCTGTCTGTAATCTGAATGTCAAAATGTCCTTCAGCAAGACACTGAACCCCCAGTTGCTCCTGATGGGTTAGGCCAGTGCTGGTATATTGCTGTTAAGCTGCCATCAGTGTGTGAATGTGTGTGTGAACGGGTGGATAGCAAGATCTGTAAAGTGCTTTGGTCATTAAGAGCTGAGAAAGAAAAGCACTATATTAAGGAATGCCATTTACCATTTGCACCTGTTCTCAATCAAGAAATCACTTAAATAGGACCTGCCTGACAAAGTGAAGTAGACCAAAAGATCCTCAAAAGCTAGGCATCATGCTGCAATCCAAACAAATTCAGGAATAAATGAAAAAGTAATTAAGATCTATCAGTCTGGAAAAGTTTATAAAGCCATTTCTAAAACTTTGGGACTCCAGCAAACCACAGTGACAGCCATTATCCACAAATGGCGAAAACATGGAACAGTGGTGAAGGCCAGGAGTGGCTGGCCAACCAAAATTACCCCAAACAAACATAAGGCATTTAAGATCAGCAGAATAAAACATGGCAACAATTGGGGTTACTTGATTGCATGAAATATGAACATACCATACACCTAAGGTCATCACATTATCATGATTAAGCTCTGATACTTAAAGGTCAGATCTGCATAGTCACCTAAGGTTAAAGAAAATTTACGCAGTTCTAATGAAAAGGTAGTTACAAAAAGAGTGTAGAATTTGGATTCTAATGGATTTAAATAAAGAGAGGGAGAGAGAGGGGATGCGCAAAATCAGAAATGTATCTGAGACCAAGCACCGTTGGGGTCTAACAGACGGACTTGCAGCTGCTTTTCTGATGGAGCAAATTTAAACCAGCATGACCACCACAACAGATGAGGTGAAAAAGGTGAGTGCCAACTGTGGTTATGAAAACCAGGTGAGGGTTATTTCAGGCCGAGGGAAGGCAGACCTCCTCAGAGCCTCGTTGGGCATTTTGGCCCACAAAATCCGTATGGCTTCACTCCTAGGTCACTCAAGGCAGGCTTGCTCCAGGGAGAGTGAGGAGACCCGGTCCTGGGTCCCAACCCACCGATACGCTGCATAAGGGCAGCTGGTCTGGATACAATGCTGATATATACAGTCTCCCGCTGATCAGAGGCTAAACTAGGTAACTTCTAAAAAAGACAAAAACTACTCAGGTTTTAATCACTAGATCTAATAAAGGTGAACTCTACAGAAAAACATGAACTACAAAAATTCCCAAAACAGTAACCAGAAAACGCAGGCAATCACCTGGGCAGAAAAACCTTAAAGAGAAGAGAGATGCAAAAAGAGTGTGGCAAAAGAAAAGAGGAGACATAGACCCATGGAGAGCCGGAAACAGAAGAGAGAGGTCTTCTGTGTGTTCTGAGTTTAAACTTCCCTCCCCACATGCTGGAAGGGAGGGGCTTAGGATCTCTCAACGAATCAGTGAGTGACTGCACGGAGGCCGGCTTTGTTACTATGGTTACCTAACACTGAAAGAGGGATGGGGGAAGGTGTGATTCACTGAGCGGGGACTTGGCTGGGAGAGAACAAAAGACAGTGGGCACATCATATTAATATTATAATTAGTTCTAAGGCACCTTTGTCTACAACTGAGCAACTGAATCGGGGAATTCAAAAGGGCCCAAGTCCCGATTGAAAAAGTGTGGACTTGGGCCCTTTTTGAATTCACCGATTCAATTCTATTTGGTTAGTTATCTAGCTTCACTAAAATAACTTGATCATAAAGCATGCAGATATTTACAAAAAGGCAGAAATGTGTAAGATACTGTTTATTGGAAGTCCAGATGCATGAAGATTAGAATTCTGACAGTCAATGGCCCAGTTCATGTGACTTTGAGTTTCTATTTCCATTTGTCCTGTGGCAGTGTGTGGGTGTTAAGAGAAGAGAAAAACAATAAGCCTTCATTCCTCATTGTTTAAAGGGCTGTGAAGAATGAGTTGGGGGGTTGGTAAGCTAAAGGACAGTCAAAGTTCCTTTGGTCTCGTTGTTGATGAGGTTTCCTGAGGCAAGTCTGTCTACCTTGTACCGGATCTGCTACATACACAAAGACCCAGGACCAAACAGGGGATGACACAGCAGACTGTCAAGTGAGGAATAATGCACTTACTTCTGTTTAGTCACTTTATTAAGAACAACAAAGTGATAACACATGACTTCTCTAACTGCTTGCCCGCGGCTCTTCTCTATAGCTCTTCTCTGCTTAAGATGCCTCACTACATCCCGTCTATGAGCTCTTCCGGTATGCCGCAGATCTTCTCTGTTTGAGATGTATCACTACGCTCATCTCTATGAGATCTCCCGCTTTACAAAAAAATTTCAAACATTTTATCAGTCCTTCAATATGCAGCATCTTCATCACCTGTAAAGAAAAGCATTACTAACAACAAGTGACAACAACACTTGAGACTATAAGTCCTTCAGGCGTCTGTTGAGGTTTCTGTGTTGCGCTCAGTCCTTGCTCCCCTGGTAAAGTCATCCTCAGTTTTCTGCTTTTTCTGGGTTACCCATTTCAGGCTCTTGGGGGATAACCTGAAGGTGTTGACGATTCCTCCGCTTTTTCCCTCCACCTGGAGAGTTGATGATGTATGAACGCTGCGAGGTGCTCTGCTGCACCAGAGATGGAGTATTCCACCGCTTCTTGGGGCTAGTTTTGCCAGGACCCTGTCTCCAGGCTGGAGAATCGGTAGAGGTTGTGCTCCATAATGTCGGTTGAAGTAAAATGCTTGCCTCTAAATTTCCTCTCTATCCTTCTGCCTGATAAGAGAGAGGTCTGGCCATTTAGGTTTTAAATTACAGTCCAGCACAGGCAATGTAGTGCGAATCCTTCTGCCCATCAGCAGCTCCGCAGGGCTCACACCTGTTAATGTCGTGGGTGTAGCACGGTAGCTTAACAGTGTTAGCAATGAATCTTTCTGTTTAGGATTCTTTTAGCTGTCTGCACAGCTCTTTCTGCCTGGCCATTCCCTGAACGGTGATGTGGGCTGGATGTGATGTGCACAAAGTCATAGTCTTTACTGAATTGTTTAAAAGTTTCACAAGAGAACTGGGGTCCATTATCTGAGCACTGTATGTCCGGGATCCCAAACCGGGCAAAGGTTTTTTTGTTTTGTTTTTTTTTTTTTTTTTTGTTACTTATTTGTACCTGTAGGTAGATTTGGTTTGCAGTCTGGTGACAAGCCACCGGCTGCTGGTCGCTGCGTGCGCGAGCGCCCTAAACCTACATGTTTTTGGTGTGCGGGAGGAAACCGGAGAAATCCCGGAGTAAACCCGCGCAACACGGGGAGAACATGCAAACTCCACACAGGTTGCTTTCAACTTCATGACCACTTGTTTTGCGGTAGTGACAGGTAACTCTAGTATCTCAAGGTATCGAGAAAAATAGTCTACCAGGTAGTTTTTTCTTCTGTGCTCACATAAGTCCATTCCCACCTTCTGCCAAGGCCTGTCTGGTGAGGGGGTTCGATTAAGCGGCTCTTTTCTCTGTGCTCTCCTATGTTCACAATAGAACTCACATTTATCCAGTCTCTGTTTCAGATCTTCTGACAGTCCAGGCCACCATACTGAACCTTGTGCCCTTTCTCTGCATTTAGAAAGTCCCTTGTGTCCCTCATGGATTTTGTTTAATATTTCCTTTCTCATGACTTGTGGTATTACAGTGCGGCTCACTCTGATGATTAGGCCATCACACTCAGAGAGTTCACCTCTGGAGTGGTAATAGTCTCTTACTGTGGGATGCACTGATGACACATGATCAGGCCATCCATTTTGTATCAGTGATATGACCATTTTCAGTTGACTGTCAGAGAGAGTAACTGCTTTTATCTCATTTAGCTTCCCAGTGCTCGCCGGTAGCATGGTTACGATTAAGTTGACATAGCATCCAACATCTGCCTCTGTATCACTGACTGTGGTGCTGTCCTCTGGGCTGCGAGACAGGGTATCTGCTATCACAAGTGTCTTACCAGGTGCATATTCTGCTTTGCCGTTGAATCTCATTAGCCTGAGGAGCAGCCTCTGGCACCAGAGTGGCACTGTATCCAGATCTTTGGTGTTAATCAACAGGACCAAGGGCTTGTGGTCAGTTATTAGTTTAAATTGGTCCATGCCACTCATATACTGTACTTGCTGAAGTGTTCGCAAGCCCAGACTGCTGCAAAAACTCTCATTTTCTATCTGAGCATAGCGAGTCTCTGCACTTGTTAGTTTTCTTGAGCCATAAGTGACAGGTTTCCAGCTGTCTCTATGTTGTTGGAGGAGCATGCATCCTAACCCATAGCTGCTAGCATTGGCAGATACCACTGTTGGTTTCTTTGGATCATAATATGCCAGCACAGGTGTGCTCATTAATGCTTGTTTCAGGCTCTGAAATGCTCTCTCTTGTTGTTCATCCCACGTCCACATTTGGCTGGTTTTGAGAAGGTCATAAAGTGGGGCTCTAATAGTGGCCAGGTGAGGCATGTATTTCCCTGTTAACCGTTCCTGCCTCTCGTCTCCTAACCGTGGTTGGGGGACGCAGGGGAGATCTGTCTTCTCCAGGGCCAGAGGCGCTTTTTCCTCCGGGGTCAACTCCCGAGTAAAACCTCACTCTTGTTAAACAGGATATGGTGGTACACAGAGGCACAGGCCGGATTGCTGAAGCGTTGGGGCTTTATTTACAGACTGCAATATTATTAGCAACCATTTCTACCTGCTCCGGTCGCCTCGCTCTCTGTCTCTCATCCGCCCAAAATCACACACACCGTTCACTCGTCGGGGCCGTTCCACACACCCCTGGGGCGCGCCTCGGCTGCGCGCACGCACTCACTCACGTTCACGCACTGAGCTGTCCCATCCAAACACCTGCATTAGGCACATCTTACAACACTACCCCCACCATGGATTGGCAATTAACACTAATTCCATTCCATCCAAACCATGTAAAATTGGTACACACTCTCTACATTTGTACGCCTAGCAGTAGCAGCGTCCAATATATAACAGGGATTCAAATAGGTAGGTAGGTTACGAGTATCTATGCAGTGGTAAAACTAGCTCATTTGGCAGTGAAAACGTGAGGGACAAATACATTGAAATACCATTGTTTCTAATTAAACAAGGAGTACATTACATTCTGAAAACCTATTTCTAGGCGACCGGGAGTATTACTGAACAACTAATCAGCATACAACACATTCAAATGGAATCAAGTGCAGATGGGTATATGAAAGCATTGTTACTTCAGCTTTTTTTTTTTTAAACAAACATATAGAACATTATAACTTGAGTCCAAAAATGTGAACTGGAGAGTCTCTAGTGCAAACAGGAACTACCACAGTTGGCTCACTCAGTAACCCAGTCCCCGTAACGGTCCAGTCCTCTGCGCCGACGTTTGGGCCGTGACACGTGCTGAGCCTGATGGCGTGGTTCTCCCACCGCACCCCCACCATGGCCAAATATCACATGGGAAGGAGTGGGTGGAAGAGACCCGATCACATTGGGAGCATTAGCAGGTGGAGTGGACGGCCGGGAACTGCTGGGGCCATCACTGGAGGCGGTAGCAAACAGGTTGTACAGGCTGAGGTCCTGGTCTGCTGGGACCCCCTCCACAGCCGGTGGCAAATTGAGCGGGGATGCCGAATGGCGCGAACAAATCCTCTCCATCAACAGGTGTGCCCGCGCAGCTCTCATCACACAGAAATGGGCCACAATGTCCACACTTCGTCTCAGCCCGACATTCATGAGCCCTCACAGCACCTCGTCTGCACTCTTGACGATTAGCAAGCGACATGAACGTGTCTGAGTAGTTAGTTTCTTGTTCGTAGGTATCGGCGGGATAGCGAGCGGCTGCCATGTCTCATTAGCTTAGCCGCCATCACAGTCACTCGGCCCAGCTGCCGCTGTCCTTTGCGTTCGGTACTCACCACCCTCTTAACAACGTGAGGGTCCCTTCGTGGTCGCCAGTGTTAACCGTTCCTGCTTCTCATCTCCTAACCTTGGTTGGGGGACGCAGGGGAGATCTGTCTTCTCCAGGGCCGGAGGCGCTTTTCCTCCTCCGGGGTCAACTCCCGAGTAAAACCTCACTCTTGTTAAACAGGAGATATGGTGGTACACAGAGGCACAGGCCGTTTCGCTGAAGCGTTGGGGCTTTATTCACAGACTGCAATATTATTAGCAACCATATCTACCTGCTCCGGTCGCCTCGCTCTCTGTCTCTCATCCGCCCAAAATCACACACACCGTTCACTCGTCGGGGCCGTTCCACACACACCTGGGGCGCGCCTCGGCTGCGCGCACGCACTCACTCACGTTCACGCACTGAGCTGTCCTTTCTAAACACCTGCATTAGGCACATCTTACAACACTACCCCCACCATGGATTGGCAATTAACACTAATTCCATTCCATTTAAACCATATAAAATTGGTACACACTCTCTACATTTGTACGCCTAGCAGTAGCAGTAGCAGTAGCAGTGTCCAATATATAACAGGGATTCAAATAGGTAGGTGTCACCATGGGTTGAGATGCCGTCTCGGCACTGAGCCCATGTTTTCCCTCATCCCTGCCTCCCATTGAGCAGCGTCTCAGCTGGCCCCCAGCTGGCAGCATTATGGACGGCTGGGGCCAATTAGTCTTCATCAGCTGGGGCGCTGCCAATGAGGATAAATAGGAGCAGCCTCGATGACTCGGGGCTGCGACATAAGCACTGCTAGGCTGAAGCCCCTTCGTCTGGTGTCAGCCTCAACTCCCCTTGCAGCATTCCGGTGTTTGTATCCCGCTGTGAGTATGCACGTCTTGTTACCCCCACGTCCGGTACAAGCTACCTACCCCTGCGCTGTGCAGCCTGAGAATGTACGTCTGTATGAGTGTCTGTGCTCTCCTCATCCCTTATCCCTTACCCAGAATAAAACATCTCGACTCACTGGCTTGTCCCTGGCTCTGATTGCCCGGCTCCCTAGAGCCGGATATGACAGTATGTCGCAGCCAGAAGAGTTGCCGGCGGCCGTGAGTCGCTGTGGAAATGTACCTTTCTGTCCGGGTGTCAGCGCTGCTAGCATGCCGTTTCCCAGGAGTCACTTCCGGCGCCAGGGCGACGAGCTGAGGTCCATCTCGGAGGCTGTCGACGGGACGTTCTTCACCCTGCACGACGCCTCCAACGCGAGACGCTGGCATCCGGGCCGTGCTGAGGAACTCCTGGACTGTCACCCTCACTCTCTGTACCATCTGGAGGACAGTGCCAGGATAGACGCTGCAGGTACACAGCAAGAGAAGCTCCACGGGGTGGATGGAAATCCCGGCAGGGAGTCGAAGTGGGCGACGTCTTTCCCCGCTTCGGAGTCCCGTTCCTGCTGCAATTCCAGTCCGGGAGTTCGCGCCAACCAGAGAACTTCCCCCGACCTGCGTCACGTCACTCGGGATTCCCTTCAAGGAGCCGCAGCTGACAGCAGTTATGTCCGGGGTCGAGTGGCTGTCGCGAGCTCTACTGTGTTTCCTGTCACCACCTTCAGGCATGTGGCGGCGGCAGTGAGATTGATGGTGAGGACTTCAGGGCTACGAAGCTTTCCCGTGCTCGACGCCTCCCTCGTCTCGATCTCCGATCTGGAGCGGCGAATCCTGGGTCTCCCCCTCGCTTCGTTCCCTGGGAGTAGTCGTCATCACATCGCCGAGTCACCTCTGCACGAACCTCGTCCGGATCCAGTTCTGGGTCATCGTCAGGACCGTTCCTCCCACGCAGCTGTCATCCCTTCGCCTCATCAGTGTGGAGATTCTACAGCCTCGTCCCCTGAGCCTCGTTCCCCCGCTGTCATTCCTGGACATTCGGGCTGGCTCACCCCGGCTGTTTCCCCCTCCTCCTCGACGCGCTTCCTGACCGCTGTGTGTGCCTGGAATCCCGGCCTGGTGAGCTCTCTGCTGGAGACAACGCGAGCGATCCTCAGACGAATTCCCGGGGGGTCCTCCGTTATCGCCGGGCGGGGAGAGGAAGAAGCAGATTCCACTACAGCAGGCGATACTCAACCTCCAGGGGGCAGGCAAGTCATTGTTTTTTCACACCTGCTTAATGATTTGCTCTGTCACATCCCTGGAGGAGAAGTTCAGGGTTCGCAGCTCCCTGAACTCTCCCCACCTGCTGTAACCTGTTTTCCTAATCCCGCATCCTCTGTGTCTCTCTCCGCCGAGCGGTCCCCGGCTCCGGGTCAACGTGGTGGGATATGGAGAGGGCCTGTGGTTCCGCAGCTACATTGCGGACGGAGGAGGGGGACTGACTGCTGCGTGGAGTCTACGCTGACGACTGAGCGTCCCTGGGTCTCCACGGAGGAGCGGTTCGGTCCAGCGGGACGAGATTCTTCTGGCTTCACGCCGAGTGGGTCGTCGGCGGGGTTACCTGAGCTGGAGGGATCTCAAGCTGCGCTGACCATCGTGCTGGCTGCGGGGCCCGACGCGGCTAGATGGGAGCCTGACAACGACCTCCTGACGACGGATCCTGGATCTTCGCAGTCCTGGACGGCGTCAGAACCCGAGATCAGGCGAGTGCTCTCCTTTCTTTTCTCTCTTTTTATCTTTGAGCACTTCAGCCTATCTCCAGGGGAGACGAGCAGGGTGCAGCCGCCCGCTGCGTCTGAGCTCGTCTCGCCGGGTTCTGGCGCTGCCGGTGATCCTGATCCCGGTTCTGTTTTCTCTTCTGAGCCTTCTTCCAGGGTCACCGGCGAGGAGTTGCTGTTCCTCGTGGTGCTGGAGGGTCCGGGTTCAACGTTGGAGGTCGGTTCTGGTGCAGTGTCCAACGTGGGTTCGCCCGAGACCCGATCGGGGTCCAACGTGGGTTCGCCTGAGGCCCGATCGGGGTCCGACGTGGGTGCTGCCCCAGTGTTGTCCAGGTCCGGTGAGGAGGTGGCCGTTTCCCTGAGGCCCGCCGCCCTCGTCATCGGCTCTCCCCTGAGCCTCTTCCACCGGGATCCGCTCTGACCCTTCGTCCGTCTCAACGGTCCTGGTGGTTGAGTGATGCGGGTCGACGACCCGACCCGCAAAACTTTCGGTTCGGCGATCTGGTTTCCCCCCACTGGTCTGTGTTTGCCTTTGGGCGGCCTGGTTCGGCAGCCGTTGGACTGGATTCCTGGGATCTGGGTCCAGAGTTCGCCGTCCGAACATTTCTCTTCCCCTGATTCGCCAGCTGGACAATGGGCGGGGAGATCTCCGGAGCCATCTCGGCTATTTTTGGACTCTGCCTGCCATACACCTCGGGTGTCACTTTTTCTTTTATCGTTATTAAGGTCACTTGGGTGTAATGTCTGTCCTGTTGGTGGATGTGTATTTATAGTGCTGTGCGTTTTCCTTCCCTCGTACCCAGCATTTTATTTTTTGTACCATGTTTTTAGTCTCGTTTTTGCATTGTAGAGTTATGTTTTGTTCCCTTTCAGACCATACTCTGCAGTTGCCCATTCATTCCAGTCACTTTCATTTCTTTAGGTGACTGTGGGTATTTATATATTCATGTGTGTGGGTTTTTCTTTGCCTGCACTCAGTATTTCTTTTTTATGCCCTGTTGGTTCATTATAGAGTCATGTGCCTTGTTTTCCGTAACACCATGCTCTGTAATTGTCCATTTGTTCCAGTCACCCTCACTTTTCTTGGTGACTGTGTGTATGTACTTATATTGGTGCTGTGTATTGTGTTTTCCCTTTATTTGACCATACTCAGCATTTTTTGCCCTGTACCTTTTTGGTGGTTCTTTTTTTTTTTTTCTTGCTCTGGGTCACGCATGGTTGGTACTCTCTGGGTAGTATGTAACCGGCGTGCTGACCCAGTTCTTCTCCCCATCTGTACCTGGGTTAATTATTCTGTTGTCAGTATTGTATTTGGGTTTTTCTTTCCCGCTACCCTACATTGCCCCATTGGTGTTGTCCTTCCCTTGGCTTCTTCCCCTCCGGTCCGCCTCCCTTCCTCCCACCCTAGGTGGGGGGGGGGGGGGGGCTGGGATGTTCCTGGTCGTTCAGGAGCCCGACCTTGAGGGAGGGGCTCTGTCACCATGGGTTGAGATGCCGTCTCGGCACTGAGCCCATGTTTTCCCTCATCCCTGCCTCCCATTGAGCAGCGTCTCAGCTGGCCCCCAGCTGGCAGCATTATGGACGGCTGGGGCCAATTAGTCTTCATCAGCTGGGGCGCTGCCAATGAGGATAAATAGGAGCAGCCTCGATGACTCGGGGCTGCGACATAAGCACTGCTAGGCTGAAGCCCCTTCGTCTGGTGTCAGCCTCAACTCCCCTTGCAGCATTCCGGTGTTTGTATCCCGCTGTGAGTATGCACGTCTTGTTACCCCCACGTCCGGTACGAGCTACCTACCCCTGCGCTGTGCAGCCTGAGAATGTACGTCTGTATGAGTGTCTGTGCTCTCCTCATCCCTTATCCCTTACCCAGAATAAAACATCTCGACTCACTGGCTTGTCCCTGGCTCTGATTGCCCGGCTCCCTAGAGCCGGATATGACAGTAGGTAGGTTACGAGTATCTATGCAGTGGTAAAACTAGCTCATTTGGCAGTGAAAACGTGAGGGGCAAATACATTGAAATACCATTGTTTCTAATTAAACAAGGAGTACATTACATTCTGAAAACCTATTTCTAGGCGACCGGGAGTATTACTGAACAACTAATCAGCATACAATACATTCAAATGGAATCAAGTGCAGGTGGGTATATGAAAGCATTGTTACTTCAGCTTTTTTTTTTTTTTTTTTCAAACAAACATATAGAACATTATAACCAAACTAGAGTCCAAAAATGTGAACTGGAGAGTCTCTAGTGCAAACAGGAACTGCCACAGTTGGCTCACTCAGTAACCCAGTCCCCGTAACGGTCCGGTCCTCTGCGCCGACGTTTGGGCCGTGACACATGCTGAGCCTGATGGCGTGGTTCTCCCACCGCACCCCCACCATGGCCAAATATCACATGGGAAGGAGTGGGTGGAAGAGACCCGATCACATTGGGGGCATTAGCAGGTGGAGTGGACGGCCGGGAACTGCTGGGGCCATCACTGGAGGTAGCAGCGAACAGGTTGTACAGGCTGAGGTCCTGGTCTGCTGGGTCCCCATCCACAGCCGGTGGCAAATTGAGCGGGGCTGCCGAATGGTGCGAACAAATCCTCTCCATCAGCAGGTGCGCCCGCGCAGCTCTCATCACACAGAAATGGGCCACAATGTCCACACTTCGTCTCAGCCCGACATTCATGAGCCCTCACAGCACCTCGTCTGCACTCCTGACGATTAGCAAGCGACATGAACGGGTTTGAGTAGTTAGTATCTTGTTTGTAGATATCGGCGGGATAGCGAGCGGCCGCCATGTCTCATTAGCTTAGCTGCCATCACAGTCACTCGGCCCAGCTGCCGCTGTCCTTTTCTTCGGTACTCACCACCCTCTTAACAGCGTGAGTGTCCCTTCGTGGTCGCCAGTGTTAACCGTTCCTGCCTCTCGTCTCCTAACCGTGGTTGGGGGACTCAGGGGAGATCTGTCTTCTCCAGGGCCGGAGGCGCTTTTCCTCCGGGGTCAACTCCCGAGTAAAACCTCACTCTTGTTAAACAGGAGATATGGTGGTACACAGAGGCACAGGCCGTTTCGCTGAAGCGTTGGGGCTTTATTCACAGACTGCACTGTTGATAGCAATGATATCTACCTGCTCCGGTCGCCTCGCTCTCTGTCTCTCATCCGCCCAAAATCACACACACCGTTCACTCGTCGGGGCCGTTCCACACACACCTGGGGTGCGCCTCGGCTGCGCGCACGCACTCACTCACGTTCACGCACTGAGCTGTCCCATCCAAACACCTGCATTAGGCACATCTTACAACATCCCCATGTAGTTTATCATTCCGAGTGCTCCTTTCAGTTCTTTGATGCTTGTTGGTGCAGGTATTTCAGCTATTGCCTTTACTTTTCCAGGATCTGGCTGGACTCCTTTTTCATCCACCAGATGACCCAGGAAATACAGCTGATTTTGTCTGAAGGGGCATTTCTCTTTGTTTAATTTCAGTCCCACTCTCTCCATTCTTTGCAGAACTTTTTCCAAACGTTCATCGTGCACCTGCGTGCTGGGGCCGTAGATTATAACATCATCCATGTAGACCTCAACCCCTTCCAGGCCAGCCAATATCTCATGCATTTTTCTTTGAAATATTTCTGGCACTATGCTGATGCTGAAGGGCAAACACTTAAAGCAGTATCGTCAAAATGGGGTAATAAATGTTGTTAGTGGGCTATTCTCATTTTGCAGTGGAATTTGCCAGAATCCACTGGATGCATCTAGGGAGGTGAAAACTTTGGCTCCTGCCAGCTTAGCTATTACTTCCTCTATAGTCGGCAGTATGTATCTCTCCCTTTTCACCTGCTCATTTATCTTCTTCATGTCAACACATATTCGTACCTTGCCCTTGGAATTCACCACTGGGACCATTGGACTGCATCAATCAGTTGGCTGGGTGACTCTGGAGATCACCCCCATAGCTTCCATCCTCTTAAGTTCCTCTTCAACTTTAGGTATTATGGGTAGAGGTGCTCTGCGAGCTGTTGACACCGCATAGGGATGTGCTCCCTCTTTAAGATGTATTTTTACAGGCTCAGTCTTTAAAGTGCCGTGCTCTCCAAAGGCTTTGCTGGCTTCCTCAACTCTTCACTAAGCCTAAAGCAATGGCTGCTTCTCTCCCCAGCAGATTATTAACAGCTGAACCCTTGACTACATAAACCTTTTCTTTGTGGTGCTTTTGCTTGTAGTTGAAAACTGTATGGAAGTAGCCTGAACAATTTAGGGGTCCCCCGGGGCTAATCATAGGGGCAGCTGTTTCATATAGGGACTGCCTCTGCTTCAGGGTTTTGAATGTGTTGTAGTTTATTACTGTGACATCTGCTCCCGTGTCAATCTTTAGCTGGACTGGTGTCTGAGCTGTTTCTAGGGTCACTGTCCATTTACTGGGATCACTCTCTGAATTGATGGCACCCAGATAAAATGATTCAAGTTCACTGGGTTCTCCTCTGACCTCCATGACTGCTTTTGCGTGACACATCCAGTCCCAGTGTCCCTTTTTATTGCATCTTCTGCAGATGGTACTTTGTGCTGGGCAACCTGATATATCAGCATGTTGTGCTTTTCCACACTTTGTGCATCTTTTCCCATTACTGGAACTGTGTCCTTTTTCTGTCCTTTTATTAATGCTTTGTTGTGGTTTACTCTCTTTTCTGTCATAGTTTGCTTTTGGTTGTCTTTCCTTCCAAGAAGGCATCTTGGACTGAGCAACAGCTTGTGTACTGTGTAGATGCGCCCCCTGCTGGCTCATTTGCTGCTCTTCGTCCTCTGCTTGTCTTGCCATTTGAATGACTTCCTCTAACTTCAGGTTTTTGGTGAGCTGTAGCTTCTTTGACAGGTCTTTGTCTCTTATCCCAACTGCTAGCCGGTCTCATATATTCTCACTCCTGCTTTGCCCAAACTCACAGTTTTCAGATAGTTCATATAATACTCGAATGACGTTCTCTACTTTCTCATCTGGCCTCTGTGTCCACTGGTGAAACTGCACCCTCTCGTGTATGACGTTCTTTTGTGGAACAAAATACTCATCAGATTTGTTCAAAATGAAATCAAAGTCCCTTTCATTGTCTCTCATGGGGAACGTGAAAGACTTGATTATATTTTCAGCCTCATATCCCATGGCATATATCAAAGTGCTTACTTGGACCTCTCCGTCCTCCTCATTGAGCTTTGTGGCTGTGCGGTAACGGAGAAACCTCTGCCTCCATGTGGGCCACTCTCCTGGTTTGTCAAAGCTTAAGCTCTCCGGCGATTTGAAGTTCAGCATTTTAGGTCAGCACAGGTCTCTTCTCTAATCGGACCACTTCTGACACCATGTCAAGTGAGGGATAATGCACGTACTTCTGTTTAGTCACTTTATTAAGAACAACAAAGGGATAACACATGACTTCTCAAACTGTTTGCCGGCGGCTCTTTTCTATAGCGCTTCTTTATTTAAGATGCCTCACTACATCCTGTCTGTGAGCTCTTCCAGTATGCCGCAGACCTTCTCTGTTTGAGATGAATCACTACGCTCATCTCTATGACACAGACAATGGCAGAGGACTCAGGGGAACACAGAGGGCAATAAATGCAAATGATAATCATACATAAACACAGAAAAAACGAAAAAGCATAAAGTGTGGACTTGATCCTATGATCAAGCCCAAACTATGATAGGAAGCATCGTCCTTTATGGTACAGTCAAATATTTTCCCAAGGCTCTTCATAGGTTTTTCTGTTACTGATAGGATTTTGGTTCCTCCAAGGAAGAAATTGAACTAACACTAATTTACTGTCAGCTCTCAGTGAGAATTGCAATACTGTGTTGGATACCTTAAATTTCACAGTGAGGCACTGCATGAAAAGAAATTTTACCTGACCCAGAAGTCCCACCATTTTGAAAAAAAACTTTACGTTTACAAAGCCTACCCTTGTATAAACATCATTACATGTACATGTTTGTAAAACACTTGAGACTGCTAGGTAGTAGGATTGCTCTGTATGGAATACATACAGAACTTATACGGAATGTTCCATACAGAAGACGGATGGAACACGTACAGAACGCAGACATAACATGTACACAATGTTCCATACAGAACATTGCATACCATTCATTCTGTTTTTTAGTAATTTAATTCAATTCAGCTTTATTTATATAGCGCCATTTCACAACAACAGTCATCTCATAGCACTTTCAACTGCAGGGGAACCCCCACAATTGCAGGAAGACCCCAGTAATCAGGCGACCCCTGTCAGCAAGCGCTTGGCGACGGTGGAGAAGAAAAACTCCCTTTCAACAGGAAGAAACCTCCAGCAGAACCAGGCTCAGGGAGGGGCAGTCATCTGCTGTGTCTGGCTGGGGGGTGAGGGGATAAGATAAGATAAGATAAGATAAGATAAGCCTTTATTAGTCCCACAACGGGGAAATTCCAGGATTGCAACAGCACAGGGATAGCAACACTCAGAGCAACAATCAGAAGGCAAGAAAAAAACAAGCAAGCAAGAGCAGCTAATATACGTATGTACGTATTACTATAAAATATATATATATACACACACACACAGACACACAGTGCAGAGCATTGTAGCTGGATGGAATAAATATATGAATATATGAACACACAGTGCAGAGCATTGTAGCTAGATGGAATAAATATGTAAATATATAAACACCCACAGTACGGAGCATTGCAGCTAGGTGGAATAAATATGCAAGTATATAAACACACACAGTGCGGAGCAATGTAGCTAGATGGAATAATATGTAGATATATAAATATATAAACACACCCAGTGCTGAGCATTGTAGCTAGATGGAATAAATATGTAAATATATAAACACACACAGTGCAGAGCATTGTTGCTAGATGGAATGAAACAGCATAACCGTCTACTTAGTTATCCTACATGGTATGATTAGGTGCCCATACATATTCTCACCCTCCATAGCGACTGGTATGTTCCTAGTTGTATGCCGGAGGGGACCATTGTGTAAGTCTATTGCATCTTTTGCAATCAAAAAACTATTAGTTTGTTACGTCTTTTTGCTATCTCTGCGAGCAGCCCTGCTTAGGTTGTACAGTCTGACAGCCGTTGGTAGGAAGGACCTACGAAACCTCTCGGTTGTGCACCTGGGATGATGTAGTCTGCTGCTAAATGAGCTCCTCAGTGCATTCAGTATGTCCTGCATAGGGTGGAACTCGGACTCCAGCAGAGATGACAGTTTAGCCACCGTCCTTCTCTCTCCTATCTCCTCCATCGGATCAAGGCGCTGCCCCAGGACAGAGCTAGCTTTCTTAATCAGTTTGTTCAGTCTCTTCCTATCGGCTGCAGTAATGCCACTGCCCCAGCAGACCACTCCAAAAGTGATGGCTGATGCCACCACCGTGTCATAGAATGACTTCAGCAGCGCCCCTTGTACACCAAAAGACCTGAGTCTCCTCAGCAGGAACAGCCTGCGCTGTCCCTTCTTGTAGAGTGCATCAGTATTGTGTGACCAGTCTAGTTTATTGTTCAGATGAACACCCAGGTACTTATAGGATGTCACCATCTCGATGTCTGTTCCCTGTATATTTACTGGTACTGTGAGGGGCTGCCCATGCCTGCGGCAGTCCACCACCAGCTCCTTAGTTTTCCTCGCGTTGATCTGGAGGCAGTTCCGATGGCACCAGTCCACGAAGTCCTGGATAAGCCCTCTGTACTCAGCTTCATCTCCATTGGAGAAGAGGCCAACGATCGCAGAGTCATCAGAGAACTTCTGTAGATGGCAGTGTGTTGTGTTGTGTGAGAAGTCCGCAGTATAAAGAGTGAACAGGAAGGGAGCCAGCACCGTTCCCTGGGGGGCCCCCGTGCTACTGATGATCGTGTCGGACCCACAGTCCCGGGTTCTCACAAACTGAGGCCGGTTCGTGAGGTAGTCCAGGATCCATGATGACAGGTGCTGGTCCACCCCTGCGCGCAGCAGCTTGTCCTTCAGGATCATCGGTTGGATGGTGTTGAAAGCACTGGAGAAGTCAAAGAACATGATCCTCACCATATTCCCGGGCTTCTCCAGGTGGGACAGAGAACGGTGAAGGAGGAAGATCACCGCATCCTCCACCCCAATGCCATGCTGGTAGGCGAACTGGAGTGGATCCATCGCTGGTTCCACCAGGGGGCGGAGGTGAGCAAGGAGCAGTCTCTCCTATAGACTAGGATAGAGAAGAAGACAAAAAGAACAGACATGTAGACAGCAAACAGCACGACGGGGACTCAATCTATGTGCGAGAACAAACAGATGTTAATGACCAGCAAAAATATTTCATTGAGAGTGAAGAAAGGAGTGAAGCCCAGTGCATTATTGGAGGTCCCCCGGCTGTCTAAACCTATTAGCAGCATAACTAAGGGAGGGTTCAGGGGCACATGATCCCTCCCTAATTATAGGCTATATCAAAAAGGAAGGTTTTAACCCTATTCTTAACAACAGAGATCGAGTCTGACTCCCGAATCCAGATTGGCAGCTGGTTCCACAGGAGAGGAGCTTGATAACTGAAGACTATGCCTCCCATTGTACCGCTGGAGATTCTAGGTATTACAAGTAATCCTGCGTTTTGGGAGGGGAGTGCTCTGTTAGGATAATAAGGTATTATCAGATCTTTTAAATAAAAAGGGGCCTGATTATTTAGAGCTTTGTAAGTGAGAAGAAGGATTTTAAACTTAATTCTAAACTCTATGAGAAGCCAATGAAGGGAGGCCACTGACATGTTTTCAGAAGAACCCAAGCACAGACACAGACTCAATGAACCCCAATGATCTTTATTAACAAGTGTGAATGTATGTGAGTGTGTGGGTGACTGGATGTGTGGCCAAAGTGTGCAGAGCAGGACGAGCCTGGCAACCCTGTAGAGAGAGGAGAAGACAGGAAGGGAGAGATATTAATGCTCAGAAGATTAGCCAGTACTTCACCAGTCTCCAAGATCCCGCTGACGTGAGTTGTGCTTATGCAGATATTTACAGTGAGGAATGTCCATGTAGTGTAGAGAGTTTCGTCAGGCTGTAACCCTTGCAGCAGGAGGATGGCCAGCTCACAACTCACGGGGGTAGGATGATCCAGTCCGTGACCAGGAGCAGAAGGAGGTCCGCCATGGGAGAGGTCCACCTGTGCACAGGGATTAGAGGAGAAATCAGAATCAGAATCAGAATCAGATCAGAATCAGAATAAGTTTATTGCCAAGCACATTTACAAGTAAATAACAGGTAAATATACGAGGAATTTGACTTGACACTGAAAACGTCATAAATGACATTCTCAATGACGCGGCGAGCCGTGGAGGCGCCTGTCAGCAGGAGGGGAACAGTAGGCAGAGGGGGAGGATGGACACAGTAGGAGAGAGAAAAAAGCATTGTTTATCAGAATAAAGTTCATATATGACCGATATTATGATTACAAGAAAAAAACTCTCAATGCACAATTAGCAAACAATAGAATCCACACAATGACACAAAGAGAGCAGTGAGTGAATATCTTCAGTCAGTATAAGTGAGTTGGGTGCATTGTGTAGTGTAGATGTGACAGTTGTTAGTGAGCAGCAGAGGGCGCCTCCTGGCAGTGGATAGATGTTATAATCCTGTGACTTATAAACAAGTCCAGAGTCTATCTCTCTTGCTTGCAGAAGGCACATGGGCACTGTCCTTGAGGGTCCAAATCCGCTGATACGACAACAACTGATTGTCGATTGTTTGGGTTAAGAGCCGGTCCTTCCGCTTATCTCAGTCAGGAGGAATGTAAACACGGGGCACCAAACAAGGTCAAGTCAAATCAGCACAGTGCACTCAGAGAATAGAATTTGTCCTCACTCGTGCAAATTCTGTGCTTTCATATATGCAGGCTTAAACTGTTTTTCCATGGAAAGCACAGGGCTCCAGATGTATTCCTCCACTGAATCACTGTCATTCAGTTCACCGTTTGCCGCTACTCGTGCCTTCCCCAACTGGTCGAATTTGATGAAGGAGCTTGCCGGGTCCGCTTTGATCACCTCTCTCACCTTCCTTCAATTTCTGATGCATCAGGGAGCTTCACAGCCAAAAATAGAAGTCCTGAGATCATAACCAATAACCATATAATGTTTCCACGAATTCCAATGTCCATGAGTCTCCTCGCAGGTTCCAATTCTTGGGCTCCCCCTTGGCCCGATTCTTATTGAAAAATAGTGACAATAGCACATTTAAGCCGCTTCCAAATCCATAATTTCCGATTAGATTAAGATTCAGCAGAAGAAGAGCGACTAGACACAGACAAAAACGCAACATTGCAAAGCTGGGAATAGGTCAGGAAGGCAGGATAGGGAGCTGGGAAGAAAAGCGTCTGCTCTCTTTGGAGGGCGGAAGTGAAGGAAAGTGAAAGAGAGGCAGGTGGAGATGATGGTAATTTCAAACCAGAGCTTACGCATGAGTTGGGGAGGCAAAGCTCCCATGCGTCAAGACACTGAGTTGAGGTGAGAGAGGAAGGCAAAATTTCCTGAGGACAATAGGGGAGATTCCAGCACGGTGATCTTCACCCTGGAGGAGCGTAGACGTCTTCATGCAGATTAACGGGCAGCACCCCTTATAAAGGCTGCCTGATGAGAGGAGCAGGTCTCCGCGCAGCTGTGGGATAATTAGGAGAGCGAGCACACAGCGCGGATCACCACAGCCACAACCAGAGAGATATGATCTCTCTTTCTAGTACCTGTTAAAACTCTAGCTGCAGCATTTTGGATTAGCTAAAGACGTTTTAAAGTGTTTTAGGACAACCTGATAATAAAGAGTTACAATAATCTAATCTAGAACTAACAAAAGTGTGGATCAGTTTCTCAGCATCACTCTGAGACAAGATGCTCCTAATCTTGGCAATATTATGCAAATGATAGAAGGCAGTCTTAGAAACAAGTTTAATATGTGAATTAAAGAACAGATCTTGATCAAAAATAACTCCAAGGTTCCTCACAGAAGTATTAAGCGAACGAGTAACCACATCCAAACTAAGAGTTTGATTTGGAAAGGTATTTCAAAGGTTTTTTGGGCCAACTAGAATGACTTCAGTCTTATAAGATAAGATAAGATAAAGTGTCATGCGGTGGCTCTCGCAAGCCACCATAAGACGCCACACCGTCACCAGAGAGTTGTGCAAGAGTTTTTTATTAACGGTGAAGTAATGATAATACAAGCTGCTGAGGCAGTGACACACACAAGTCTACACACACCAGGAGGCGTAAGGCTAAACAGCTCACTTACGGGTCCACAGGAGGCGACGGTCATACCACAGACAGGCAAGGTAGAAACAGTCCAAAGCATACGTAGCTCCGACGAAGCGAGACGGACACTGCTGCAAGGATGAGGCCGCTAGCGTGGGTTTAAGAAGTCCGTCGCTAACAACCGCAAATGCAGAACAGCTGTTCAGGACTTGACAGCTGAGCGGAAGCCTCCCCGAGCGCTGTCACAATAAGAGCTCGGAGAGCCAGGATAACAACGCCACTGTCAAGCCCCGACAGGAATAGCCCAAGCACAAATAACATAGTGCTCGGGTCACAACAGTAGCCCCCCCTCAAAAGGCAGGCTCCGAACGTCTTGTAACACCCAGCCCCCCCACCCCAACCACCGGGCGAGTGAATGGAGGAACAGGGAAGGAGGGAGCCAAACAAAACCCAACAAGGCCCCAGACAAAAAGGAAAAAGAAGAACACATCCCCCGACATATCCATCAAATTCCCCCAGAACAATGAAAAGAAAAAAAAAAAACAAGGCAAGAATTACAATACAAGGGGTACAAACCATACAGAGCATAATTACCTGACACCGAAAGCTTTCCCACAGAGACCACAGACAACCTGTCTAACTCCAGAGTACATAACCCCACGTGGTGTAGAACTCATCAGAGTAAAGATCTTTTCACACACAAACTTTGAAATGCCACAATCATACTCCCAAATCACCCCTGTACATGAAACCCAGCCACAATTAAACCCAAAACAACAGCCTCAAACACAACGGTATCTATGAAAAAACAAGAAATACATGCTATAGCCCCTCAAATAGAAGAGGGGAGGAGAACAAAAAAACAAAAGCATGCTGCAAACATACACGAGGCAATCTCAATTGCTCCAAATAACCGTACACCGTATGGTCCCAAACAGAAGATGATCGGTGGAGATCAAACGCCCCAGGCAGAGCTCCGGCGACCTCCCTGCACCCGAAGGCCCACGGATAGTCACAAAAAACAGAACATGGTCAGGCAGCCTGCCCCAGTCCCAGGCCCCAAGAGACAAGTCCTCCGGTGGCCGTACCAGGCCACCCAGTAGCAAACACAGTTTATCGGGTGACCGACCCAAGGCGCCAAACCAGCGACGCAGTTCCTCGGGTGGCCAACCTGCATCCATCAGCCACCAGAACCATGGAGGAATAGCGTGCGGCAGCCTGCCTGATGGAGAAACTACATGAGAGCGCCAGCCTGCAAGACAAAAGCCTCCAACGGCCCCCAGCGCTGACGACCCCAGCTGGTGGCTCCTGAGAGGGGAATAATCAAGACAATGGGTCCACATCACATCAGGTGGCGAAGGGTCTGGGGCTCCTCCACCGATCTCGGTCCACACCGATGCGATCGTTGCAGCTCCGCCTGTATCAGATCCCGATTGGATCACAGCTGCACCCGTGTCGAACCCCGATTGGGTCACTGCCGCACCAGCGTCAGACCATGATTGGACCTCCTCGAACCCCGATTGGGTCGCAGCTGCACCTGCGTTGGACCCCCACTGGATCTCGTCGGACCCCGATTGGACCTCGTCGGACCCCGATTGGGTCGCAACTGCACCCGCATTGGACCCCAATTGGACCTCGTCGGACCCCGATTGGGTCGCAGCTGCACCTGCGCTGGACCCCCGCTGGATCTCGTCAGGCCCTGATTGGGTCACCGCTGCACCCACGTCGGACCCCAATTGGATCACAGCAGCACCTGCGTTGGACCCCCACTGGATCTTGGCAGGCCCCGATTGGTCACCGCTGCACCCGCGTCGGACCCCGATTGGGTCACCTCAGCCCACGCGTCGGACCCCGACTGGGTCTGGACGGACCCCGACTGGGTCACCGCTGCACCTGCGTCGGACCCCGATTGGGTCACCTCAGCCCACACGTCGGACCCCGACTGGGTTGGTACTGCACCGGCGATGACCTCCATCCCCGTACTTGGGACCTCCAGCCCCGTGACCTCAACAGACTCCAAACCAGTTACGCTGTGGAGAGGCTCAGAGGACAGGAGAGGACCGGAATCAGTTTCACCGGCAGCTCCAGAGCCCAGCGAGACGAGCTCAGGCGCAGCAGACAGCTGCCCCTCGTGTATGCCATGATCGTAATCCAGGAGGGAAGCGGAGATGAACATCTCATCCACAAATTCAAGGACACCCGTCAGCTCGTGGCTCGGATTCCGAGCGCGGCCCCTCCGCGACGGCATTCCTCACACACCGTACCCAGACAGGAAAAGCAAATGTCCAAAAAACACCAACTCACTGGTGAAAGGCGTCTCGGGTTGGCGTCACCGTAAACGCCGTTTTTTGGCAGCCGTGTTCTGTCATGCGGTGGCTCTCGCGAGCCACCATAAGACGCCACACCATCACCAGAGAGTTGTGCAAGAGTTTTTTATTAACGGTGAAGTAATGATAATACAAGCTGCTGAGGCAGTGACACACACAAGTCTACACACACCGGGAGGCATAAGGCTAACAGCTCACTTACAGGTCCACAGGAGGTGACGATCATACCCCAGACAGGCAAGGTAGAAACAGTCCAAAGCATACGTAGCTCCGACGAAGAGAGACGGACACTGCTGCAAGGATGCGGCCGCTAGCGTGGATTTAAGAAGTCTGTCGCTAATGATCGCAAATGCAGAACAGCTGTTCAGGACTTGACAGCTGAGCGGAAGCCTCCCCGAGCGCTGTCACAATAAGAGCTTGGAGAGCCAGGATAACAACGCTGCTGTCAAGCCCTGACAGGAATAGCCCGAGCACAAATAACATAGTGCTCGGGTCACAACAATAAGCCTTTATTAGTCCCACAATGGGGAAATTCCAGGATTGCAACAGCACAGGGATAGCAACACTCAGAGCAATAATCAGAAGGCAAGAAAAACAAGAGCAGCGAGTATACATATGTACATATAAACATAAATATATAGACACACGATGCGGAGCATTGCAGCTAGATGGAATAAATATGTGAATATATAAACACACACACAGTGTGGAGCGTTGTAGCTAGATGGAACAAACATGTAAATATATAAACACACACAGTGCGGAGCATTGTAGCTAGATGGAAGGAACAAATATGCAAACACATAAACACACACAGTGCGGAGCACTGTAGCTAGATGGAATAAATATGTAAATATACAAACACACAGTGCGGAGCATTGCAGCTAGATGGAATGAAACAGCATAACCATCTACTTAGTTATCCTACATGGTATGATTATGTACCCATACATATTGTCACCCTCCGTAGCTACCGGTATTTTCCTAGTTGTATACCGGAGGGGACCATTGTGTAAGTCTATTGTGTCTTTTGCGTTCAATACTATTAGGTTGTCACGTCTTTTTGCTATCTCTGTGAGCAGCCCTGCTTAGGTTATACAGTCTGACAGCCGTAGGTAGGAAGGACCTGCAAAACCTCTCGGTTGTGCTCCTAGGATGATGTAGTCTGCTGCTAAATGAGCTCCTCAGTGCATTCAGTGTGTCCTGCATAGGGTGGAACTCGGACTCCAGCAGAGATGACAGTTTAGCCACCATCCTTCTCTCTCCCATCTCCTCCACTGGATCAAGGCGTTGCCCCAGGACAGGGCTAGCTTTCTTGATCATTTTGTTCAGTCTCTTCCTATCGGCTGCTGTAATGCCACTGCCCCAGCAGACCACTCCAAAAGTGATGGCTGATGCCACCACCGTGTCGTAGAATGTCTTCAGCAGCACCCCTTGTACACCAAAAGACCTGAGTCTCCTCAGTAGGAACAGCCTGCGCTGTCCCTTCTTGTAGAGTGCGTCAGTATTGTGTGACCAGTCTAGTTTATTGTTCAGATGAACAACCAGGTACTTGTAGGATGTCACCATCTCAATGTCTGTTCCCTGGATGTTTACTGGTGCTGTGAGGGGTTGTCCTTGCCTGCGGCAGTCCACCACCAGCTCCTTAGTTTTCCTCGCGTTGCTCTGGAGGCAGTTCTGATGGCACCAGTCCACAAAGTCCTGGATAAGCCCTCTGTACTCAGCTTCATCTCCGTTGGAGATGAGGCCAACGATCGCAGAGTTGTCAGAGAACTTCTGTAGATGGCAGTGTGTTGTGTTGTGTGAGAAGTCCGCAGTATAAAGGGTGAACAGGAAGGGAGCCAAAACCGTTCCCTGTGGGGCCCCCGTGCTACCGATGATCGTGTCGGACACACAGTCCCGGACTGTGTGTCCTTATCTGAATTTAATAGCAGGAAATTATAGGTCATCCATGCTTTGATTTCCTTAAGACAGGCCTCTAACTTGGCTAATTGATTACAATCATCTGGCTTCATTGACAGGTATAATTGTGTGTCATCTGCATAACAATGAAAATGTATACAGTGCTTTCTAATAATGTTGCCTAGCGGAAGCACATATAAACTAAAAAGAGTAGGGCCTAGCACAGATCCCCGTGGAACTTCATGACTGAGCTTTGAGTTGGAAGACAACTCATTATTGAAATGAACAAACTGGAACCTATCAGATAAATAAGATCTAAACCTCTGCAACGAAGTTCCATTAAGTCCAACATGGCCTTCTAATCTATCAAGTAGAATATTATGATCAATAGTATCAAACGCTGCACTAAGGTCTAAAAGGACAAGTACAGAAACAAATCCATTATCAGATGTGATAAGGAGGTCATTAGTGACCTTCACTAAAGCTGTTTCAGTACCATGATGGATTCTAAACCCAGACTGAAACTCTTCAAATAAACCATTTCCCTGCAAGTGGTCAAATAATTGCGTAGCAACAACTCTTTCTAAGATTTTTGAAATGAAAGGAAGATTAGAGATTGGTCTATAGTTAGCTAAAACTCCTGGATCCAGCGTTGGTTTTTTTGAGTAAGGGCTTAATTACAGATGTTTTAAAAGCCTGTGGTACATGGCCTAATGTTAATGAAGAATTGATTATTTGAAGAATAAAGCTACCAATAAATGGAAAGACTTCTTTAAATAACCTGGTAGGGATAGGGTCTAAAAGGCAAGTTGAAGGCTTGGATGAGGAAGTTATTTTATCTAACTCTAAAAGGTCAGTTGGAGTAAACTCATCCAAACAGATATCAATTGAAGGAGTTGCAGTAGTTAGTGTATTTAAGTTAACGGTGGGAAGAATCTGACTGATTTTATCTCTGATAGATGAAATTTTATTATTGAAAAAGTTCATAAAGTCCTGACTAGTAAGCTCTAAGGGAATGCAAGGATTAACAGAGTCCTGACTTTTTGTCAGCCTGGCTACAGTGCTGAAAAGAAATCTGGGATTATTCATTCTCTTCTGTTATTGTGGAATAATAACTTGTTCTAGCTTTCTCAAGAGATTTTTTTTTTTATAAATTAGAAGATGATTTCTCCACGCTAAATAGATTTCATCTAATTTAGTGGAGCGCCATTTTCTTTCTAATTGACAAGTCTTCTGTTTTAAGCTATGAGTTTCTGTGTTGAACCAAGGAGTTAGAAATCTCTGATTAGACTTTTTCTTTTTTAAAGGGGTCACCATGTCTAGAGTCTGATGCAGAGAAGCTGTAACACTATCTACCATGTTATCAATTACAGAAGGGGCAAGCTCTCCATAGCTTATCTCCGTTGTGTTGACACACGGCATGGAGGAAACAATCTGTTTAAATTTGGTAACAGCATCATCTGAGAGGCATCTACTGTAGTAATATTTTTCTTTAGGAGTCAAATAGTCAGAAATAGTAAAATCAAAGGTTAACAGACAATGGTATTACAGTCCAGGGTTATGAGGAGACACTACCAGATTTTCTATTTCTATGCCCGGATTAACAAGGTCAGAAGTTCCTGGCAGCGGAAGGCGAATTACAGACCTGCGTGGCGGAATCTGATCAGAACTAAATGAAACAGTCATTGTCGCCCCCGACAGACTGCTATGATGATGATGATGTCAGAATGAAGAAGAAGGTCCAACGTGTGGTGGAGATAATGGGTAGAATTTCCTACTTTCTGAGAAAACCCCATCGAGTCTAATATTGAATTAAATGCCATATGAAGGCAATCACGACATCTACATGTATATTAAAGTCTCCTACTATAATTATTCTATCTGATTTCAGCACTAAATGTGCTAAGAATTTGGCAAATTCAGATAAAAACTGAGTAGGCTGAGGGAGGACGATAAACTATGACAAATAAAAATTGGGTTTAACCTAAAATTGCTAAAATGCCCAATACTGAGGACCAGGCCCTCAAAGGAATTATAACCTGTTTTTTGCTTTACATTAACTAGTAATTTGGAATGGTACATTGTTGCTTCTCCTCCTCCACAACCAGAACTTCTGGGATTTTGACAGTTTAAATAACCAGAGGGAGTTGATTCATTCAAACCAACATAATCCTCTTGCCGTAACAAAGTCTCTGTAAGTAATATTAAATCAATCTGATGATCAATTAACAGATCATGGACTAGCAGAGACTTGGCATCTGACAGAGAGAGCACACCAGAGGAGAAGGGGAAGGAGAGCTAGTGGCCATAGCTAGTGGCTAACCCGAAGCTAACACAAACACTGATGAAAAGTGAACAGAAGGCTAAAGAGGGTGATTAGGTGACACTGAGTGCGCACACAGGTGCAAGAGGCTTGTTAAACAGAAGTGAGAGGTAACAGTAGATGGAAAAAAAGGTGATTAAAATACAATTAAAGGCAATAATCCTCAGGAGAGTGAGGAGAGCTAACCACAGAGCAAACCACACCAACAGCCAGCAACACAGGAAGTGACGATACGTTACCACAGGAAGCATCCAATTATGAACCTCCCTGTGAGCCACATCTCTGTAAACACAAAGATGCAGCAGTATCATTCTGTGCTGCATCGATCTTCACACCCACAGGCAGATGGAATCCACTTTAGAGTCCAGTTTTAATCAAAGTTTGGACTTTCAGTAACAGGAAGTTACTGTCATGTACGACCTCTGGCAGACAGGAATGATGGACTCACATGGCAGGCTGGACTACAATCTTACTCGGTTTATTCACAAAAACACACAAAAAGCAGCATGAGGGCTGAAACACAAAGTGAGCTGTGGAAGGCAAAACACACTTACAGGAACAGAATTGCCAGAGGGAAAACCAGTGTATGACGCCGCACAGAATGAACACAGAGAAGGACATGTATAGGGAGACAGGTAATCAGGGGAACACAAAATATTTGGGATCACAGTCTGGGGCTAAGCAGCAGTATTGGAGGACTCAAGTCAGACTCGAGGCCAGTTTTTCCCAGTCTCGTCTCAGGAGGGTAATGACTCGGTCTCATCCTCGGCCTCGAGCCCCATGGCCTCGGTAACTCGGCCAAGGCTGGCTCAAGGCCATGCCATTTCAACATTATTTGGGTCGGGCTTAAATGGCATAATGTTACACACTCTTGTACAGTAGGTGGCGGTCTGCACCTTTCAGTTGTTTGTTATCTGCCAGTAACTGAGAGGAGAAGAAGAAGAAGAAGAAGAAGAAGAAGAAGAAGAAGAAGAAGAAGAAGAAGAAGAAGAAGAAGAAGAAGAAGAAGAAGAATTAGCAAGACAAAAAAAGTTTCTTTAGGGACCCTTACTTCTGCACGAGTTACTTGACGCTGCCTCTTATCAAGAAAAAAAAAGCCAAATGTCTTCGAAATCATTAAGTTTGGATTCACGGATTGTGAAGAATACGAGAAGGGGAGAAAGAAGCACAGGGTGAAATGCAAATTTTGTCAGCCTGGAGTCCCGAAGCTGAGAGAGCTCAGTGGAACTACTGTTTTGTCGACAAGAGACGTATTACTAAACATGTGTTTAATGGGAATTTCAGGAACACAGTACAGACTGCACCCAGCGGAGTCATCTGGCCCAAGAGGAAGTCCTCATGGTGGCTGCCCTGTAATATAGGATGGTGTGATGATGCAGCAGGAAGGAAGCGTCATCACACCGCACTTCACAATAAATCCCCATATAACATCCTCCCCCCTTTACAAGGTCCAAAACCACTGACTCAAATTGAACCCACCCTAATTTAGAACTCCAATCACACTCTAAACTAAGGAAAACTAAGGCCTTCCACACTCACACAAAAAACCTAAAGTAGGACCAGTTGGTTGACTACCACACGACCCGCATGGCACAGTGGGTTATTCTGCCACCGATATAACTAAAAAGTCTTTATTTCAGCTAAAACTGCCGTGCTCCGAAACTAAACACAGAACATCAACAAAACTATAAACACACCAAAATGTCACAGCACAGTCACTTGGGAGAATGTTGGAACAGGCGGGGTGGGTGGGGGGCTGGGCAGCAGGCATGCCCCTGGAGGCAACAGGCCCCCGGGGCAAAGGCTGATCTTCTCAGTGTTGGAGCCAGGATCCCAAACCACCTTCACCGAATCCCATCCAGCCTCGCTACCTAGACCATCCTCCTGGACACGGCGCAGTTTGTTAACGTGCCTCAGATGAGGATGTCATCAAGATAAACAAACACAAATGCATCCAGAAAATCCCTCAGCACATCATTAATAAGCTGCTGGAAAATGGCAGGAGCATTGGTTAACTCAAAAGGCATAACCAAATACTCAAAATGGCCACTCATCATCATCATCGGCGGTCGCTCGTAGTCGAGTATGACTGTCCTCCCGCTTGGTCCTTGTGGGTCTTCAGGTGGGCATAGAGGCCAATTCTGGACCCGATTATTCTGCTGCAACGTGGGCAGGGGAATGTAATGGTGGTGGGTTTGGGTTGGTCCTGTTTGTTGGTTGCTCTCTCCTTCCTGAGTCTGCGTTTGTCTTGTACAGCATGATGGAGGTCAGCGTTGTACTGTGTGGCACCCTCACGGACAATGTTTCTTCAGGTCGCCCTGTCGGTTGCCATATTTTCCCAAGCTTTTAAGTCTATGTGGCACTTCTTTAGGTTTGTTTTTACGTTGTCCTTAAATCTCTTCTTCTGGCCTCCTGGAGCCCGCTTCCCTTCAGCTAGCTGGGAGTACATGACTTGTTTTGGGAGGCGAGAGTCAGGCATTCGGATAACATGGCCAATCCATCTGAGCTGGTTTCGGGCAATGGTGACAGTGATGATGGGGAGGTTAGCCTCCTCCAAGACGCTGGTGTTGGTGCGTCTATCCTCCCAACTAATCCTGAAAATTTTTCGGAGGCATCTCTGATGGTATGCCTCAAGTGCCTTTAAGTGCCTGCTGTATGTAGTCCAGGCTTCTGATCCATACAGGAGACTGGGGAGCACCACCGCTTTATAGACCAGAATTTTGGTATTCACTTGGAGATCGCGGTTCTCAAAGACTCTCCTCCTTAGCCTTGAAAAAGCCCCACTGGCACTGCTGAGGCGGTGGTGTATTTCATCATCGATAACGGCTTTTGATGAGAGGAGGCTGCCAAGATATAGGAAGTGGTCCACATTTTCCAGTCGGATGTTATCAATGGAGATGTTTGGGGGTATGGCAAGTGTACTGCAGTTTGGTGATGACTGGTGGAGTATTTGTGTCTTTTTTATATTGACGGCCAGACCGAGCTGTTTGTATGCTTTGGCAAAGGCAGACAGGATGCACTGAAGGTCCTCTTCTGAGAGGGCTATAAGAGCGTTGTCATCTGCATGCTGCAGCTCCATGATGGATATGGTGGTGGTTTGACCTTTAGCTCTAAATCGGTTGATGTTGAGAAGTTGACCGTCAATTCTGTACATGATTTTGACTCCCGGGGGCAGATGTTGGTTCGTGAGATGGAGAATAGCAGCAATATAGATGGAGAATAGTGTTGGAGCGATGACACATCCCTGTTTGACTCCTGTGTCAACCCTGAAGGGTTCTGTTTCGTCTCCAGGCTTTGGTAAGGCTTTGGTAAGGTCTATGAAGGACATGTATAATGGTAGATTTTGATCCTGGCATTTTTCTTGCAGTTGGCGAGCAATGAAAATCATGTCTGTGGTGCCTCTGTTTGGGCAAAAACCACTCTGGGACTCGGGAAGAATGCTCTCTGACAGGGGGGTGAGTCTATTGGCCAAGACTCGGGCAAAGGCTTTCCCTATGGTGGACAGGAGAGAAATGCCTCGGTAATTCCCACAATCTGCCCTGTCCCCCTTTTTAAAGATGGAGACAATCAAGGCATCTCTGAGCTGTGCAGGGATTTCCTCTACTTCCCATATTTTCAGGAGCAGGGCATGGATGTGCTTCAGAAGATCAGGACCGCCTTTCTTCAGGACTTCTGCTGGGATGCCGTCAGGTCCAGCAGCCTTGTTGTTTCTCATCTTCCTGATGGCGTCCTGTACCTCATCCAAGCTAGGTGGTTTTCCCATGCTTTCCTCTATGGGCTGTTGAGGGAGTTGATCAAGGGCCTCCATCTCAGGAGTGGTGTCCCTGTTTAAGAGGTCCTTATAATGCTCTTTCCACCTGTCTGCAATTGCCTCCTTGTTCTTCAGAAGCAAGAGCCCATCTTTGGAGTGAAGGGGGGTTAGGCAGCGGTGGCTGGGGCCATATACCGCTCTTGTGGCATCAAAGAATCTTCTCGTGTCTCCGGAGTCGGCAAGCTGCTGGATCTCCAGGGCCTTCTTTGTCCACCACTGGTTCTTCAATTTCCTAACAAGTGTTTGTGCCTTCGCTTTGGCATGGGCTGCTCTTTTAACCTTGCAGTGAATGTTGTTTTGCCAGGTGATAAAAGTTTGCCGCTTGATGTCGATGAGCTGTTGGATCTCACTGTCATTCTCGTCAATCCAGTCTTGATGTCTCCGCTTTTTATGGCCAAGGATGCTTTTGCAGGAGTCCACAATGGCAGTGGAAAGTGTGCTCCAGTGTTTTTCAGTATCCTCTGAGTACTGTTTGGGCAAAGCTGCCCTAAGAGTATCCTGCAGCTGTTGTTGGTAGATAATGTCGTCCAACAGCACGATGTTAAGCTTTGGCCGACTCTGTCCTTTCTGCAACCTTCTTTTCCACATTAAGCAGATAGACATGATGGAGCGAATGAGACGGTGGTCAGTCCAGCAGTCATCTGCACTGGTCATTGCTCTGGTGTTAAGGACATCGCGGCGGTCTTTGGAGCGGACTATGATGTAGTCAATGAGATGCCATAATTTGGAACGGGGATGCATCCATGATGTTTTGAACTTAGTTTTCTGACAAAAAAGTGTGTTGGTGATGACCAGGTTGTGCTCTGAGCACTTAGTTAGCAGTAGTATTCCTTTGGAGTTTGTGTTTCCAACCCCTTCTCTCCCCAGCGTGCCGCTCCATAGATGATGGTTTCGTCCCACTCTGGCATTAAAGTCTACAAGCAGGATTAACTTATCCTCCTTTGGGATTTCAGATAGTACTTTGTCCAGGTCAGCATAGAAGGCCTCCTTTACTTCATCCTGTGCATCAAGCGTTGGAGCATAGGCACTAATAACGGTGGCCATTTGACTGCAGGCAAGCATCAGACGAATGGTCATTAGGGGCTCGTTGATGCCCACAGGGAGTTCATGGAGGTGGTTGATGAGACAGTTCTTAATACCAAATCCCACACCATGGATTTGTGGCTCATTTGCAGGCTTACCCTTCCAAAAGAAAGTATACCCACCTTTTCCCTCCTTCAGCTGCCCTTCATCGGCCAGTCGGGTCTCGGAGAGTGCTGCGATGTCGATCCGGAACTTCCTTAGCTCTCTGGAGATAATGGCAGTTCGCCTTTCAGGTCAATCACTGGCTTGGTTGTCCATAAGGGTTCGCACATTCCAGGCTCCAGTTTTGTATGTTTCTGACCGCGTGGTGGTGATCCCTCTGGATGCGGTATTCCAGACAGGATTTTGTGAGGCAGGCTATGTTTGGGGTACCTTTTCTAACCCCCTCCCCTACTGGGGTGAGCAGAGTGGATCCTGAATAGGGCTGCTCAGTCATGAGTGCAGCTGCCGAGAAGCTCTTTCTGCCTCAGTCCAAGAGCTTAACGACTGTATCAAGCACCCATTGCCTGTGTGCCAGGTTGTGGCTAAGAACTCCCAGACTTCACTGTCCTGTCCCCGTTACCACTTCCTGATTGCCACAGAACTTTGTCTTGTCCAAGATGTAAAGTGGATGGGCTCCCTTCGGGAGGACGCCTGCGCATGACGTCTTTTATCGTGGGGAGACTGATGCGCCTGCAGCCACCACACGGTCCTTGGCAGAGAGGGGCCTGAATCCAGTGGCATGGAATCCAAGATGACTGGAGACCACTCTCTGTTGCAGCCTTCATCCGCCTTCAGTGCCGTTGTGACTCAATGGTGTCATCCTCCGCCACTCCCGCCGTTGAGATCTTTCTTTCTTTCTTTGGATCGCTCTTGGTCTGGGACCTCCCCCTCGACCTTACCGCCATGGGTGACCCTACCAGGAGCCAAAAGGCCCCCAACGGCATTGCTCTCGGGATTATTGGAACACACAAGGTTCTCCACCGCGACAAGGTGGCGATCCATGGAGAACACTAGGGGTGTGAAAACCAGTCTTCCACTCATCCCCCTCCTTGATAAGCGTTCCACAGATCTAATTTGGTAAACACCCTGGCTCCCTGGAGGGAATCAAAAGCCGCATTGATAAGGGAAAGAGTGTACTTGTCCTTGACAGTATTGTTGTTGAGCTCCCTAAAATCAATGCATGGCCTGAGTGAACTGTCTTTCTTACCCACAAAGAAAAATCCCGCCCCCACCACCAAGGAGGATGGCCTGATGATACCCGAACTCAGGGACTCCTTAATGTATTTGTCCATGGCCTCACGTTCCGGGGCAGAGAGGCTGTAGAGCCGACTTGAAGGCAAAGGAGCCCCCAGCAGGAGATTGATGGCACAATCGTATGGGCAGTGGGGGGGAAATGACAGGGCTTTGGCCTTGTTAAACACTGCCACCAGGTCATGGTACTCCGCGGGCACAGACAAGACATCAGGTGGAGGGGAATCCTGAGAACACAGGGGTACAGAGGGAGAACAGGCAGCAGATTGCAGGCATGCACCCAGGCAAAATGTACTCCATGATAAAATCCTACCCGATCGCCAATCAATAGAGGGACTGTGTAGGCTTAACCACAGGAACCCCAAGATGACAGGGGAAGCGGTGGAAGAAAGCACAGAAAACCTCATGTGCTCACGATGATTACCTGAGACCAGCACAGAGACGGGAGCAGTCTACTTGGTGACGATGGCAAGGGGCATCTTGGAGAGCGCGATCAACTTGAGAGGTCTCTCCAGGTTATAGCATGAAAGCCCCAGCCAGATTGCCAGACCCTCCGAAATAAAGCTTTGCTCCGTACCAGAGTCAATGAGAGCATGTGAGGATATTTCAGTGTGTGCGTATTGAAAATGAATGGGTAACATAAGGCGTGTAAAGGTTTTAATGCTCCCACCGTCTGTTAGTCCCCCTACTGTGACTAACGGACTCCCCCTTTTACCCAATTATGACAGGACGCAACCTCATGCTCCGCGCTGCCACAATATAAACAAAGCCCCAGATCATGGTGGCACTGTCATTCCGCCGGGGGCAATTTGGACTGGCCAGCAAGCATGGACTCATCCTCCCCCGGGGACTTAGAGGGAGGGAGGGCCTTAAGGGAAGACTGTGGGGAGCGGTGAGGTTGAGTGCCCAAGCAACGCTCACTAGCCTGTTCCCTTAATCTGTTGTCAACGGAGATAGCTAGGGAAATGAGCTCATTAAGCTTAGCGGGTCTCTCCCCTCATCCCTCAAACTGGGACTAAGGCTCTGGACAAAAATGCTACACTATGAGGTATCCCCCCACCCTACCTCAGCAGCTACTACCCGAAAATCCACTCAGTAATCAGCCACCGATTTAACCCCCTGTCTCAAATTAAGGAGGTGAGAGGTGAGAATGCTATCCCGATCAGAATGGTCAAAAACTTCAGAAAATTCAGCCACAAATCGGTCATACGTGTAGCTAGCATAATCGGGTCGGGTCATAATGGCGGTAGCCCACGCCAAAGCCCTTCCCCCCAACAAATTCACCATATAACTAATTTGGCAAAGCTGAGTGGGGAAATCCCCTGGTACACGCTGAAAAACTAAGCTGCATTGTAACAAGAAACCCTGTGCCTCCCCTAACTTACCACTAAAACAGGTGGGAGTGGGGACGGGGGTTAGCCGGACATAAGGAGGTGGAAACAGAGAGGAACTGGCTGACCCATCCAGATCCCGAGAAGCAGGTGGAGGAGACTGCAGCGGGGAGAGTTGGTCGAGCCGTGACTTAATGTGCGTGAGCTGGGTTAAGATCACCTGTTGCTGGTGTGTTAATTCAGCTGTGAAAGATAATTAGGGCAAAGGGCACACACAGCGCGGATCACCACACACAGTCCCGACAGTGCACAGCCTGCTACCACTGTAGCCATACAACAACGCTGGGTTACTCCTAATCCTGTGGTGGGGGGAAAACTTCTTCACCATAGCCCAATTCAGCATCAACCGCACCGCCGCTATGTAGAGTAACAGTGGCACCTCCACACCGTTGAACTCCACCATACAATACATATATCCGTTGGTACTGGGACTCACCAAGTAGATAGTTGACAGGGTGGGCGGGGTGATTTCTTCCACGGGCTCTCCAGGTCAGACCAACAGCACACTCTGGCATAGCAATTCAAGCATCCACATCTACTGCATCAATGCCCTCTTGCCGGGCACTCTCTCGGTTTATGGTGGTGCATCGTGGACCCACAACCCCTGCAAACGGGGTTTCCCAGGACAGACCTTTGGCTGGCAGCATTGGTTTCATAATTATCTTCATCCAAGCTATCCTCGCTATCAGGGTCTGCAACATTAGCTGAGTAGGGCAGCTCTGGCAGCTTCTGTGACTGGTGCCAATTTGGCTCCAAAGCTAGCTTGTCTGTGGCCTCCAACTGGAGAGCTAGCTCGACAGCCCTAGCTAGCGTCAAGTCATTAGGCACCATCAATAGCCTAGCATGCAGTCCAGCATTGCACGTGTGCTCAGCCAATTGGTCATGCACCATCTTGTCTTCTAGCGGCCCAAAACGACACTCGCTAGCCAGCGGCTTCAAATCAGCGGCATACTGGTGGATAGGCTCACCAATACGTTGAGGTCTCTGGCGAAAGCGAATTCTCTGAACATTCACGCTGTAGTAAAATGGTTAGCTAGCAGCTCCACAACATCCTCAAACGATTCCAATGTGCTGAGCGTCCGTAGGACCTGCTGGCCTAAAATACCCAGGTTATGGACAAGGACCACATGTGCCCTTACCTTATCGAGCTTCCCAAGGTCCAGCGCCATGATGTACATTTGAAAGGCTTCAAACCAACGAGGACATGGCACCGCTGGCTCGCCCAGGAGCTCAAGGAAGGGACGGAGTAGTGTGATGCATGCCTCTATACGTTAATCCTCAGTTGCCAAATGTTATGTCCACAACATTTGGACATAAACACTGAGAGCACAAGCATGGTGTGTCCACCGAGCTCATGCGCTTAGTTTATTTCAGTAAATTTCCTGTATTTTCTCAGTTCTTTGTTATTATTTGTCTGTATGGTTAGCGCCGGATGCATTATGTGTTTTGAGTGTGTCGGTTGTAGTTTCTGTTCTTAACCTTATTATCATCGGTCTGTTGACATGAGCCCTCACCCTTCAGTCACCATTTACCATTTCCTGGCTGAGGTCTTATTTTGACAATGTGCATTGTTTTCATCCTGTATTAGCTTGGTTCGCGGTCCTGCACACCTGTCATCAGTTTTCTATTACTCCTCGCTCATGTGACCCACACCTGTAATCATTTGCTGATCATGTTCTATTTAAAGACTGCTGCGCCGTGTACTCCTCGCTGCAGTCTAAAATCTACCAGACGTATGTTCCACATTCTTCCTGTTTGTATCCCTGTTCGCATCATCTGTAAATTTTGTTTGTGCACTGTTTGGTCTTTATGTTTTGTATTAAACTCCACAAACTGACAGTTCAGCACCTGGGTCTTCTAATTCATGACAGTACACTGCAGCCAGTGTGTGACCCAGCTGCTGTGAGTTTGTGGGGGGTTTTTTTGTTTCACCCACCTGTTTGTTTTCACCGGAGGAGTAGCAGTCAGCATGTCCCCAGCACGCCAGGTCTCATTCAATAAAGGAGGATCGTCTGCCAGAGGCCCCAGCCTGGAGGAGCAGTGGGCAGTTCACTTTATCTAGGACTTCATGGCTGAAGCTCTCATCTATCACACTCCAAAGAAAGTCTGGGAAAACGTGGATGCAGCAGTCAGGTCTGTGAAAGTGCATCCTGGGTTGACGAAGCATCCCGAGTTTGCAGAATTGTTGCCAACCGTCTCCACTCTCCAGCTTTCCTTCCCCGGACTGGTGAAGGGCTCTCTCCCAGTGGGTCCTAACCTATGAGGAAACGTTCTCCGCGACAGATGTCTTCCGCATCCCACTGCTCGCCTACTCCCACTCCAGCTCCCTCTGCACCAGCTCCAAGATGTCGCCCACCCAGATCTACCTCCGGTCATACCTGAGGCTTGGCGGTACCGGATCCCCCAGAAGAGAGTCTCCTGGGTCAGTCACCTCAAGCCTCCCGATGGAAGAACTCCTCTGCCTCACAACCAGCAGCTCCTCCCTCGCCGCATCAGAGAATTTCCGCAGCAGCCTCCTCCTCTTGTTTTTCCTCGCCAGCTGTCCCATCAGCTTCCTCCTCCTCCATTGCTGCTGCTACCCTCATCTCCTTGGCGTCTGCTCCCGCTGCTGAGAGTCCAGCTGTCTCTTTCTCGGCTCCGCCCATTGTTGTGTCTGCAGGGGCGGCTCCTCCATGTTCTTCAGGGGGGCCCACAATCACTGCAGCCATTGAGAGGGATGACACTGGGCCGGCTGCAGCAGACACCATCGAGCCCAGGCAATACAGGCAAGTGAATTTTCATTCTCTATTACATAAAAATGAATTTTCTTGCCTGATTCCTGGTGGTGAGGCTCAGCCATTGCAGTCCACTGAGTCTTCACCGCCTGCTGCAGATAATACATCCTCACCTGCTGCCTCCGTGTCTCCTCCAGTTTCCCCTGAGTGTCCGCCGGTCCAGGGATTGAGCTGCTGGACGATGGAAGAGCCTGTGATCCTGGATAACTTAGTCCCAGCTCTGCAGCCACGGTCTGGATGGAGGGAGAGCGCTTCCAGTGACCTGAAGTCTGCGCCAACGACTGAGCATCCCCTGGTTTAAGCTATGCAGAATCCAGCCCTAGCAGTGAGGCGACCTCCAGCTGCCACGCTGGACGAGCCACCTGCATCAGTTGCTTTGCCTGGAGGTTCTGAGACTGCACCTTCCACCATGCCTGCTGTTGGGGCCACTGCAGCAGAGTCGGAGTTGGACCCCCAGAGGACCAGGTACGAGGCATGTCTGCCTGGATCAACGGAGTCCTTGACGGTGATGGAGCTTGACCTCAGGCAGGTGCTGTTTTTTGCTTTCACTCTATCTGTTTTGGAGAAATCTTGCCTGGCTCAGCTGCATCTGAGCTCACCTCACCGGGCTCCACTGTCACCGATGACCCTGACCTGGTGTCAATGTCCCTTCTGTCAGAGTCTTTCCCTAGGGTTACCGTGGATCATCCAACTTTGCCAGAGGTCTCTGAGGGTCCAGCCTTGTCGCCTGAGGTCTCCATGGGTCCAGCACCTCTGGTTGAGGTCTCCATGGGTGCCGCTCCCCCTCCATCTGAGGTCTTCGTGGGTGCTGGTCCCCCTTCATCTGAAGTCTCTGTGCATGCTTCATCCCAGTCCGGGACCTCCGTGGGTGCTGCTCCCCCTCTGTCTGAGGTCTCCATGGGTGCTGCTGCCCTTCATCTGAGGTCTCCACGGGTGCTTCATCCCAGCCCTGGACCTCCATGGGTGCTGCTCCCCCTCCATCTGAGGTCTCCACGGGTGCTTCGTCCCAGTCGGAGTCTTTTGTGGGTGTGGCTCCCCCTCCATCTGAGGTTTCTGTGGGTATGCTGCGCTCCATCCTGGGGCCATTGTGGGTGCTGTGCGTCAGCCTGGGGCTGTCGTGGGTGTTGCGCTCCAGCCTGAGGCCATCGTGGGTGCTACTTCCCAGCCCAGGGGCCACCATGGGTGCTACACCCCAGTCTGGGGCCACCATGGGTGCGGCTACGCCCCAGTCCAGGGGCCACCGCGAGTGCTGCTACGCCTCAGTCCGGGGCCTCTGCGGGTGCTGCTATGCCTCAGTCTGGGGCCCCCGAGGGTGCTGCTCCTCTGTCCAAGGTCTCTGTGGGCCCTCAGTCGCTGCCTGGTTCCACCAAGGGTTCCTCTTCTCCGCCTGAGGCCATCGTGGCTTTTCCTTCTCCTCCCAAGGCCGTCGTGGGTTTCTCTTCTCCTCCAGAGGCCGTCATATGTTGTCCTCCTCCGCCCGAGGCTGTCGTGGGTTCCCCTCTATCTGTCTGGGTCCCATTCCATTGCCTGAGGTCTCCACTGGTTGGCCAGCCTCATCGCCTGGTTCCCCTGCCCATCGATCTTCATCGCTGCCTGGTTTCCCCGCTCTTCAGTTGTCATCATCACCGGGTTTCTTCGCTGGGCAGTCATGTCATTCATCGGGTGCCTATCTCTCAGTCCCTGCGATCCGCATAGGGTACTGAATCCAGCTGCTGCAACCTGGTGGGGGTGTGTCATGCCCCATGGTCTGGTGGCTCAAGGACATTGGGAGGCCACATGATGAACTGCTCCATCTGTTCGGGTAGCTAAAAAATTCTGGTCGACCACCCGACAGACTGTGCCGCTGGGCTGGGTGGCCCACGTACTCCGGAAGGCCATCCAACTCATTCCACCACACCATCAGGCAGGTCTGGGACTTTTGCTGACCACCCAAACTGCCTCATTTTCCTTCTTAGTGGGCCTAGGTGTCCGTTTTTCACTCTGTTGTGGGTCCTGAGCGAGTGCATTATTTTTGTTTACCCCTAGCCTGGTTTCCCCCACCACCCTCCCGGGTTGGGTTATGGTTCTTTTCCTCTGTGTGTGTGTGTGTGTGGGGGGGGGGGGGTTGTGTTTTTCTTTCTTCTTTTTTTGGTGTTACCCTGGGGTGTCTGGAATCCACCCCTGGGGAGGGGGGGGCTCTGTCATGATGCTGAGCATGGTGTGTCCACCGTGCTCATGCGCTCAGTTTATTTCCTGTATTTTCTCAGTTCTGTGGTATTATTTGTCTATATGGTTAGTGCCGGATGCATTATGTGTTTTGAGTGTGTCGGTTGTAGTTTCTGTTCTTAACCTTATTATCATCTGTCTGTTGACATGAGCCCTCACCCTTCAGTCACCGTTTGCCATTTCCTGACTGAGCTCTTATTTTGACAGTGTGCATTGTTTTTGTCCTGTATTAGCTTGGTTCGTGGTCCTGCACACCTGTTATCAGTTTTCTATTACTCCTCGCTCATGTGACCCACACCTGTAATAATTTGCTGATCATGCCCTATTTAAAGACTGCTGCTCCGTGTACTCCTCACTGCAGTCTAAAACCTACCAGACGTATGTTCCACATCCTCCCTGTTCACATCATCTGTAAGTTTTGTTTGTGCACTGTTTAGTCTTTATGTTTAAACTCAACAAACTCACAGTTCAGTGCCTTGGTCTTCTTCCTGCACCGAAGGGGCAATTCATGACAGTTACTGTTACATGTATGTTGTATTATGGCTCATATTTTTACAAAAAAAATCAAATTAAAACCATTCAACCAATTATATGTTAGCTAGCTTGGACTGCCAGCCTGAGCAAATGGCTAGATGAGCATAACATTAACCATGGAAGTCAACATTGAGGAAAGAGGTGGGGTGAACTGAGGCTCATAAGCACTTAAACAGACACTGAAATGTGTCATTTTGAGAAAAGACATTTCCTGTGGCACTCCAATATTCAATCCCTGAGGTGTTTTTCACCAAAGAACATCAAGCATCTTATTAACACCTCTGGGAGCCGTGCCAACATGTGGAAAAATCTCAAGTCGCCTTTATTTATAAAGCACATATAAAAACAACCATGGCTGACCAAAGTGCTTCACAAACAAGATTTAAAAAATACAATAATGATAAATAATGCAACAGTAAGTTAAAATAAAACACATAAAATAAGAAGTTAAAGGGGAAAACACAGATTTATAAATAAATAAAACATAAGTACCGTAAATAAAAGCTGATTACAAAGACAACACTCCCACCTCATCAAGGAGAAGAGATGTGTCCTTAAATACACACAGTCTGTTTCAGTTTCATATAAACTGTAATTGATGCTTTCCCAAGCCAAAACTTTGCTTACGCAAGCCATGGAATAATAAGTGCAAGCCAACTTAGCATATTTTTTGCATATTTGAATGACTCATCCACTTAGTCTGTGTTGTTTATGCAAGATTAACATAAGTTGGAATGCATGCTTTATATACTGTAATATTGTTCGTCTACAGGTGGGATGAGTATGTTCAGGGGAAGCACCCAGTTGGTGGCTCACAGCAAGACATCATGCTGTTTTTTCCATCCTCATCCATACTCCACCCAGGGGAGGTGAGTGCTCCATGACACGGGGTCAGTAGTCGTGACACACCGAAAGAAGACCTCCAGCACCTGGTTGGCCCACTCACACTGTCCATTGGACTGAGGGTGGTAGCCAGCGGAAAGACTGACCGTGGCCCCGATGGACTTGCAGAATGCCCACCATACCTGCGATACAAACTGGGGTCCACGGTCAGAAACAATGTCACCGGGTATATCATGCAGCCTGATGATATGGTTGACAAGCAGGTTGGAGGTCTCCAAGGCAGATGGTAATTTACGTAGGGGAACAAAATGTATGGCCTTGGAGAACCTATCCATGATGGTCAGGATGACAGTATGGCCGTTAGAGGGCAGCAACCCGGTGACGAAGTCTAATGTAATGCGGGCCCAGGGGTGGCTGGGGATAGGGAGGGGACGTAGCAACCCATCAGGGGGGTGGTGAGGGACTTGCCTGCAGCTCATTGTGGGCACACCTTGATGTACTCCCATACACGCATTCCATGGTCAGCCACCAGAAGATGCAGCACAGGAAGGTGAGGGTCCGGGCCACCCCAGGGTGACAGGAGAATTTAGCTGTGTGTAGCCAATGGATAACCTCCCCCTTGACGGCAGCCAGGACAAACATCCGACCCGGTGGCCCCCTTCTTCAGGGACCAGACTGGTGACCTGAGCATCTTTCTACTTTTGCTCAATCTCCCACCTGAGGTCTCCCACGACGGCGGAGGCTGGGATGATGGTGTCAGTACCTGGGATACAGAGTCAGAGGAGAACTGTCGGGAGAGAGCGTCAGGCTTAACGTTGTTGGACCCAGGCCTGTAAGTGATGGAGAAGCTGAATTGCCCGAAAAACCAAGCCCACCTGGCCTGGCGAGGATTCAGCCTCTTGGAGGTTTAACAATGCATCTGGAAAGTATTCACAGGAGCAGGTTTTCATCCAGGATGTCTCTGTACATTGCTGCATTCATCTCTCACTCTATCCTGACTAGTCTCCCAGTTCCTGCCACTGAAGAACATCCCCACAGCATGATGCTGCTACCAACATGAGATGAGATGAGATGAGATTCAACTTTATTGTCATTACACATGTATGAACACAAGGTAACGAAACGTGACTTGGCATTTGGGCACGCTCTGCAGAGCGCATCCAAGGCCAGGGCAGCCGCTAGGCGCCAGTCAAATGATAACATTGGCGTGGTTATGAACGGTGCCTGGTTTCCTCCAAACATGATGCCTGGCATTCATGCCATAGAGTTTAATCTTTGTCTCAGCAGACATTTCGTTTCTCATGGTCTGAGAGTCCTTCAGGTGCCTTTTGGCAAAGTCCAGGCGGGCTGCCATGTGCCTTTTACTAAGGAGTGGCTTCCATCTGGCCACTCTACCATACAGGTCTGATTAGTGGACTGCTGCAGAGATGGTTGTCCTTGTGGAAGGTTCTCCTCTCTTCACAGACCAATGCTGGAGCTCTGACAGAGTAACCATCGGGTTCTTCGTCACCTCCCTGGCTAAGGGCCTTCTCCCACGATCACTGAGTTTAGATGGCCAGCCAGCTCTAAGAAGAGTCCTGGTGGTTCCAAACTTCTTCCATTTATGGATAATGGCGGCAACTGTGCTCATTGGGACCTTCAAAGCAGCAGAAATTTTTTTGTACCCTTCCCCAGATTTGTGCCTCGAGACAATCCTGTCTCGGAGGTCTACAGACAATTCCTTTGACTTCATTCTTGGTTTGTGCTCTGACATGCATTGTCAACTATGGGACCTTATATAGACAGGTGTGTGTGTGTGTCATGACTGGCAATTATTAGACAGCTCACATGCAGGGAGTGACACCAAAGGAAACACACAGTGACACAGAGTAATAAGTTGTGACTGAATTTTATTAATTGCAAAGAACGCCTCTGCGAGAGAAAACCACCACTTGCCAGGAGAAGCACACAGCCTGAAATGAGAGATGATTAACTCAAAGCTCCGTCATGGAGTTCCACAGGGATCTGTGCTAGGCCCGACTCTTTTTAGTTTATATATGCTTCCGTTAGGCAACATTATTAGAAAGCACTGTATACATTTTCATTGTTATGCTGATGACACACAATTATACCTGTCAATGAAGCCAGATGATAGTAATCAATTAGCCAAGTTAGAAGCCTGTCTTAAGGAAATCAAAGCTTGGATGACTTGTAATTTCCTGCTATTAAATTCAGATAAGACTGAAGTCATTCTTGTTGGCCCAAAAAATCTTAGAAATTCCTTTCCAAATCAAACTTTCAGTTTGGATACGGTTACTCTTTCTCTTAATAGCTCTGTGAGGAACCTTGGAGTTATTTTTGATCAGGATTTGTCCTTCAATTCACATATTAAATTTGTTTCTAAGACTGCCTTCTATCATTTGCGTAATATTGCCAAGATTAGGAGCATCTTGTCTCAGAGTGATGCTGAGAAACTGATCCACGCTTTTGTTAGCTCAAGATTAGATTACTGTAATTCTTTATTATCAGGCTGTCCTAAAACATCTTTAAAAAGTCTTCAGCTGATCCAAAATGCTGCAGCAAGAGTTTTAACAGGTACTAGAAAGAGAGATCATATCTCTCTGGTTCTGGCCTCCCTTCATTGGCTTCCCATAGAGTTTAGAATTAAGTTTAAAATCCTTCTTCTTACTTACAAAGCTCTAAACAATCAGGCTCCTTTTTATTTAAAAGATCTGATACTACCGTATTATCCTAACAGAGCACTACGCTCCCAAAATGCAGGATTACTTGTAATACCTAGAATCTCCAAAAGTACAATGGGAGGCAGAGCCTTCAGTTATCAAGCTCCTCTCCTGTGGAATCAGCTGCCAATCTGGATTCGGGAGTCAGACTCGATCTCTGTTTTTAAGAATAGGGCTAAAACCTACCTTTTTGATATAGCCTACAATTAGGGAGGGATCATGTGTTTCTGAACCCTCCCTTAGTTATGCTGCTAATAGGTTTAGTCAGCCGGGGGACCTCCAGTAATGCACTGGGCCTCACTCCTTTTCTCACTCTCAATGAAATATTTTTTTTTTGCTGGTCATTAACATTTGTTTGTTCTCTCCCATAGATTGAGTCCCCATCGTGCTGTTTGCTCTCTACATGTCTGTTCTTTTCTTCTTCTCTATACCTTCACCCCCCAGCCAGTCGCAGCAGATGACTGCCCCTCCCTGAGCCTGGTTCTGCTGGAGGTTTCTTCCTGTTAAAAGGGAGTTTTTCCTCTCCACCGTCGCCAAGTGCTTGCTCACAGGGGATCGCCTGATTGCTGGGGTCTTTCTGCAACTGTGGGGGTTCCCCCTACAGTTGATAGTGCTATGAGATGACTGTTGTTGTGAAATGGCGCTATATAAATAAAGTTGAATTGAATTGAATTGAATTGAATTGAATTGAATGAGAGCAGGTGAATTAGGATAGAGGCTAGACACAGGGAAAATAGGACAGCACTCACATGGGAGTAATAGAGGGACCCGACAGAGGGACCCGGCAGAGGAACCAAGCACTTACAGTGAACCTCCCGGTGAAACAGGATGGCACTGGAGAGCTGGGTGAGGTGTCTGACTGGGTGATGACGGTCACTGATGTGGTGATGATGACGGGGCAGGTGAGCACACAACAACCCTGGAGACGCACCACATAGGAAGTAGCAAACTGTGAAGAAAAAGCAGAGTATTAAAGGGTTTTTCTAGATTAGGCAAAATGGATTAAACTGCTGTTTCAGGTACTATACCCAATGAGCCAGCGCCAAGACGTTGAAGAGAAGGTCTATTTAGGTGCTGGCGAGTCAGAGGAGAAGGTGCGTCTCATCACACAGGTGGAGATGATTACTCGCGGAGTAGGTGAAAGTTGAGCCGGACAGGCGGGGGAGGAGTGCGCTCACCGAACCATGACAGTGTGCCTTTCCAAATCATGTCCAATCAACTGAATTAACAGGATGCACCTGAGCTCAATTTTGAGCTCCATGGCAAAGGCTGTGAATACTTATGTACCTGTGACTTCTTACTTTGTTATTTTTAATAAATTTGCAAAAATTAAAAAAAAAACATTTTTCACGTTGTCATTATGGGGTATTGTGTGTAGAATTTTGAGGAAAAAAATGAATTTAATCCATTTTGGAATAAGGCTGTAACATAACGAAATGTGGAAAAAGTGAAATGCTGTGAAGACTTTCCAGATGTACTGTAACCCTTTAGGTATCAAATTTCATTACACAAAGTAACCCTCCTGCGCCTAGAGTGGCAGACATGCACCTGTCATGTGGTAGGTCAAAAAGTATGTAAAAAAACCCAAAATAATCCCAGATGTACGAACCATTTCACGTGACTAAATGGCAAACACATATAGCTTACTGCTCTTCTCTGGAGGACTGAGATAAGCCCCACAGAACTTCTTCAAACCTGATGTCACTTCCGGGGTACAGAAGAAGAGACGTACAAATGATTGTGCAACATATAGTGGGGCAAGACAGTATTTAGTCAGCCACCAATTGTGCAAGTTCTCCCACTTAAAAGATGAGAGAGGTCTCCAGTTTTCATCATAGGTATACCTCAACTATGAGAGACAAAATGAGAAAAAAAATCCAGAAAATCACATTGAAGGATTTTTAATGAATTAATTGGTAAATTCCTCAGTAAAATAAGTATTTGGTCACCTACAAACAAGCAAGATTTCTGGTTCTCACAGACCTGTAGCTTCTTCTTTAAGAGGCTCCTCTGTCCTTCACTCGTTACCTGTATTAATGGCACCTGTTTGAACTCGTTATCAGTATAAAAGACACCTGTCCACAACCTCAAACAGTCAGACTCCAAACTCCACTATGGCCAAGACCAAAGAGCTGTCAAAGGACACCAGAAACAAAATTGTAGACCTGCACCAGGCTGGGAAGACTGAATCTGCAATAGCTAAGCAGCTTGGTGTGAAGAAATCAACTGTGGGAGCAATTATTAGAAAATGGAAGACATACAAGACCACTGATAATCTCCCTCGATCTGGTGCTCCACACAAGATTATCACCCCGTGAGGTCAAAATGATCACGAGAACGGTGAGCAAAAATCCCAGAACCACACGGGGGGACCTAGTGAATGACCTGCAGAGAGCTGGGACCAAAGTAACAAAGGCTGTACCGTTATCCCTACGTGTTATATACACGGTGTATGTGAACGCAGTTCAACAGCAAGCCAAACTCGTTTTTCAGGAGCCAGGAAACCGAGCATCCTGCTCCTTTATTCAGTCTCCTTAGACAGCTTACAGTACTTTACAACTGTGGCTTGAAGAGCTCGATGAAAAGCCCGAGTGACTAAAAAATAAAACAGAAAATAAATACATTTAGTAAACTAGCGGGCCCCTGGGATAGGACTAATTCCTGGAACAATGCATTCACAATATATTCAACAAGCTAGCGGGGCCCTGGGATAGGACTAATTCCTGGCGACAACACACTTAAAACGATACAAAGTTCACTTTTAACAAAACTTATAAATTAACAAAACACTAATTAGACTTACAAAGCCATTGCTTTCGAAGGTGTAGAAAAAGGGTTTAACACACAGGAGGAACGTTTCAGACATTTGCGGGCAGGTTACGCTATTCTGCCTTTTTTTCCTTTCTCTCTTACCAACGTTCGTTTCTTCTTCCCACAAATCATAGCGGCAACTGGCTGCGCTTTCAACATAAAATACAGGTAGATTGCTACTGACTGTATAAAAGTCACTCTTAACCTAATAACTGTTTTTAACATGAATTATTATAGATGGATTATGATATTTATTATAAACTTATGAACTATTTCTAACTCTATAAAACACACTCTACTGAGGACAGAACACTCCCCGCCTGGCATTACTAATGCCACTACTTCTTTTTAACTACAACTTCATTCTCTAAGAGCATAACAACGTCTGAAATAGGACGTAAGTAAGTCTTTGAAACACCCTGGGATGATGTCCTCACTTCGACATTTCTGACCTTCCCGTCGCTGCTTGGAAAGGTAGATGTGATGATGGCCATTGTCCATTCATTTCTGGGTGCTTGGTCCTGTTTCAACAGCACTATGTCACCTGTCCGTAGGTTGCGGTGTGTTGTATGCCACTTGCGCCTTGATTGGAGGGTGTTGAGATATTCGTTTCTCCAGCGGCTCCAAAATTCTTTGGCGAGTGCTTGCACTTGCTTCCACTGGTTTTTGAGCAGGTCTTTTCCACAAAAGTCTCCTAGTGGAGGGGGAACATGCTGCTTTTGGGTCAAGATCATTGCGGGACAGAGCAGGAATGGTGAGGAAGGGTCTTTTGAGATGGGGACTAAGGGCCTTGCGTTGATTATAGACGTTACCTCAGCCATTAAAGTACAAAGCACCTCATGCGTCAAACGAGTGTGTTTGTTTTGCAAAAGCATGGAGTCCAGTATTCTGCGAGTGACCCCAATCAGTCTTTCCCAGACGCCTCCCATGTGGGAGGCATGTGGGGGATTGAACTCCCATGTGCAACCGCTGGCATGAAGATAGTTGACAATGTTGGGAGAGTTCTTGTTTGGTTGTGCCATGCCTAACTCCACACTCGCTGCAATGAAGTTAGTGCCTCTGTCAGATCGCATTTGCTTTGCTGGGCCTCGTATTGCGAAGAATCTGCGTATTGCATTTATGCAGCTGCAAGCGTCCATAGATTCAATGACTTCAATATGCACGCCTCTTGTGGTCATACACGTGAAGAGTATTGCCCACCTTTTTCCTTGTGCAGCTCCACCTCGTGTGTGTCGAGTGACTACTGACCATGGATGAATACATCCAACCCGACATATGAAAATGGAGGGCATGTTTTGAGTCTCTCAGGTGGGAGAGCTGCCATTTTCTGAGTCTCTAGTTTTCCCCTGTTTCCTGCACGTTACACAATGGTGGATAATGGACGAGACCAGTCTTTTGCAACCTACAATCCACAGTCCAGCTTGCCTAATTGCGCTTTCCGTGAACTGCCTTCCTTGATGCACAACTTTGGCATGATAGTGACGGACAAGCAGTTGAGTTACGTGATGCTTGTTTGGGAGAATGGTTGGATTCTCAGATGCTGTGTTCAATGAAGCATGTTTGAGGCGACCTCCAACCTTGATGAGGCTTTCACTCATATAGGGATCAACAGCCACGATGGGACTTGAACTGTGGACGGTTTGGTTGGCATGGAGAGCAGCATACTCGTCGGGAAAAGCGTCTTTTTGAACAGACTGGAGGATGAGGTTACTGGCAGCATCCAGCTCCTCTGGAGTGCGTGGCTTGCTACATCGATGCCAGCCCCTGCATGAATGATCTGACATGTTGCTTGCTGAGTGAGAACGAGCTTGGTGAATTAGGAATGCAATGGCACGTACTAATGAGTTCCAACTTGAAAAGCGCTGGAAGCATGCTGGTAAGGGCCCGTTCTTCTGAATGTGAGTAGAAAAGGTAGCGACTTTTCTGATTTCAGAGTCTACCTCAGGCTCGATTAACTCAAAGGATTCAGGTGTCCCGGATTCAGGTAGTTTGTAAAGGAAGTCTGGTCCCTTAAACCACATAGTGTCCATGAGCTGTGATGCAGGTATTGACCTGGTGGCTAGATCAGCTGGGTTTTGCTCTGATGTGACATAGTGCCACTGTTCAGGGGATGTGGACTTAGAGAGGGAAGCTGGTACATAGCAGCGTGGCACCTTAAGGCTGCTAAGATCTTGGAGGGACATTTTCCATGTTTCCCATGTGTCCATTTTGTCCTGAGGGAGAGAAGCATCCCAACTTTGGACACCATTCGACAGTTCACGTAACAAGAGTCTGTCTTTGATTGTCACTGGTGACGCTAGTCCGAGTCTAGACTGACATAACGCACGGCTCAGGAGACGCACACACACAGGCTTAGAGTAGTTCAAAGAGTTTATTAACAGCAGGAGTGAATGAGTGTGTGTCTGCGGGATGCAGATGTGTTGGTGGTGGCGTCTGCTTCAGGCACAGAGGCAGATGACCGTTCGGCCGAGCAACCCTATGGAGAGAGCACAGGGAGAGGGTGACGGGCATACACCAACACAGGATGAGTTATGGCAAGAGAAGATCTTACTTGAGTTGTCAGGATAGCTGGCACAGCAAGGGGAACGTAGCCCGGGAGACAGCCACCTGGAGAGCTCCATGCAGCGGCGAAGGATGGGCGATGGAACGGAGATGTCCACCGCCAGGGAATCCACCTGTGCACAGGGGAGCAGACTGGAGAAGGAGGTAAGGGTTCTTACCCAAAATAGCGATGCTGAAGAAAGGTATGCTCACAGCGGTGAGGAAACGAAGTCTGACGGCTTCAGGCCGAGCCTCCGGGCGAGGCAGCTTTTATCCCTCGCCGCTGATGAGGATCAGGTGTGTGAGCAGGTGGCGCCGCTGATGAACGGCGCGGCGTGACAGTACTCCCCCCTCTAGCAGCGCCTCCTGGCGATGGCTTATCCGGGTGCGCTCGGTGGAAGTCCGCGATGAGCGATGGGTCCAACACAAACGACGGGGGCACCCATTGTCAATGCTCGGGCCCATAGCCCTCCCAGTCCACCAAGTATTGCAACCCACGACCCCGGCGCCGGGAGTCCAGGATGGAGGAGACGGACCAGGCCGGGTGGCCACCAATCATCCGGGGCGCGGGTTGCGCTGCAGGAGGAGGGCAAAGGGGGTCGGTGACTGCCAGCTTCACCTTTGATACGTGGAAGGTGGAATGGATGCGGAGGGCGGGGGGAATAGCCACGCGCACAGCCACCGGGTTGATGATCCGGGTGATGGGGAAGGGACCCATGAAGCGCTGTGCCAGCTTCCTCCTCTCGCCTTTTAGGGTGACGTCCTGGGTGGAAACGTAGACAAGTTGCCCAACTCTGTACGCCGGGGCAGGTCTTCTACGCCGGTCCGCCACGGTCTTGTTGCGCTCCGCTGTGCGAAAAAGCGCATGACGCGCGGCGGCCCAGGTGGAGCGGAACTGCCTCACGTGCGCCCTAACTGACGGAACAGTTACCTCGCTCTCCTGCGCTGGAAGCAGCGGGGGGTCGTAACCCAGGGACGCCTTGAAGGGGGACATCCCCGTTGCAGAAGAGCGGGCGGTGTTGTGGGCGTACTCCACCCAGGCGAGATGGTTGCTCCATGATGTTGGCTTGGATCTTGCAACACAGCGGAGCGCAGCCTCCAGCTCCTGATTGGTCCTCTCACACTGCCCGTTAGACTGGGGGTGATGGCCGGAGGAGAGGCTCACCTTGGCTCCGATGGCGTTACAAAAGGATTTCCAAACCTCGGATGAAAATTGGGGGCCCCGGTCCGAGACCACGTCCACCGGGATCCCATGCAGCCTGACCACGTGTTGGACGAGGAAGCCCGCCGTCTCCAGGGCGGTAGGGAGATCTCGCAGGGGGATGAAGTGTGCCGCCTTGGAGAAACGGTCCACGACGGTCAGGATGGTGTCGAATGAGTTGGAAGCTGGGAGCCCGGTGACGAAATCCAGTGCGATGTGCGACCATGGCCTGCCAGGGACGGGCAGAGGCTGGAGCAGACCCGCTGGAGGGGCGTTTCCCGACTTGCTGGTGGCACAAATTGGACAAGCCCGGGCGTAGCGGGCTGCATCCCTCCGCAGGCCCGGCCACCAAAAGGACCGTTGGAGGAGGCTGATCATCCGAGAGGTGCCGGGATGACAGGTGAGCCGGGAGGTGTGGAGCCAGTGGATGACCTCTCCTCGGACCGTAGACGGAACGAACAGTCTTCCCTCCGGTCCGCCGCCAGGATCAGGTTCCACCTCCTGTGCCTTCCGGATCTTGTCCACAATGTCCCAAGAGATAGCTCCCACGACGCACGACCTGGGCAGGATAGTGTGGGGCGTCTCCTCAGCCCCCACGGGGGTGAACTGTCTAGAGAGGGCGTCAGGCAGGCCGTTCTTGGAGCCTGGCCTGAAGGTGATAGAGAACCGGAACCTGGCGAAGAACAGAGACCAGCGCGCCTGGCGGGCATTCAGGCGCTTGGCAGATCGTAGGTACTCTAAATTCCTATGGTCCGTCAAGACCACAAACGGCAGGTCCGCCCCCTCTAGCCAGTGGCGCCACTCCTGTAGGGCGAGTTTAATGGCCAGGAGCTCTCTGTCCCCCACATCATAGTTCCTCTCCGCCGGGGACAGGCGCCGGGAGAAGAAGGCGCACGGTCGCTTGGCGCCATCGTCCGGTGATTGCTGGGATAACACTGCTCCCACTCCCGTGTCCGATGCGTCCACCTCCACAATGCACTGCAGCGCGGGGTCGACCTGGCGAAGGACCCGGGGGGAGGAGAACTCCGCCTTCAGCGCCTTAAAGGCAGTATCGACCTCTTCGGTCCACCAGAACGGGACCTTCGGGGACGTGAGGCGGGTCAGTGGTCCGACGATCCAGCTGAAATTCGGGACAAAACGGCGGTAAAAATTGGCGAAGCCAACAAACTGTTGCACCTGCTTCCGAGATGCGGGAGTAGGCCACTCCACCACCGCCTTCACCTTCTCTGGTTCCGGGAGCACCTGGTCTTGGGCGATGATGAATCCCAGGAAGGATGTGGTCCTAGCGTAAAACTCGCACTTCTCAGCCTTCACGTACAAATGATTCTCCAGCAGTCTTTGAAGGACCCGCCTCACATGGACCCGGTGCTCGTCTCTGGACTGAGAGAAGATCAGAATGTCGTCCAGGTAGACGAACACGAAGAGGCCGATGAAATCCCGGAGGACGTCATTGATGAGGCGCTGAAAGACGGCAGGAGCGTTGGTCAGCCCGAACGGCATAACGAGATACTCAAAGTGGCCGTTCGGGGTACGGAAGGCTGTTTTCCATTCATCTCCCTCCCGGATCCGGACGAGGTGGTAAGCGCTGCGGAGATCCAGCTTGGTAAACCAGGTCGCCCCCTGGAGGGAGTGGAAGGCAGTGTCCATGAGGGGCAGGGTGTAACGGTCCCTCTCAGTGATGTCATTAAGAGCTCGGTAGTCAATACAGGGACGGAGGGAACCGTCCTTCTTCCCTACAAAGAAAAACCCTGCCCCCACGGGTGATGACGATGGGCGGATAATCCCAGCGCTCAGTGATTCCTTCAGGTACGTATTCATGGTCTCCTTCTCCGGCGCCGACAGGCTGTAGAGCCGACCAGATGGCAGGGGAGCCCCCTGGCGGAGGTTGATGGCACAGTCATATGGTCGATGCGGGGGAAGAGACATAGCTTTCGATTTGCTAAATACCATACCCAGGTTGTGAAATTCTGGAGGCACCAGTGACAGGTCCGGAGGTGCTGTATCCGCCACAGGGGGAGCCGCGGATGGGGAGCAGGCAGCGGACTGAAGGCAGGTGCCCATACAGAAGGTACTCCATGCCGATACCCCAGCGGACCTCCAGTCCAGGACAGGGTTGTGGAGGCGTAGCCAGGGATACCCCAGGATGACGGGCGACACAGAGTTGGGCAGGACGTAAAATACCATCTCCTCCCGGTGGTTCCCTGAGATGATGACTGGGACAGGCATGGTTTGGTGAGAAACTCTCCCAAGGGAGGCACGGGAGAGATGGACCAGGGAGATGGGGTGTTTTAATGCCTGACAGCGGATGCCCAATCGGGTTGCCAGGCCTTGTGAAATGAAGCTGCCCTCTGCGCCCGAATCCACCAGTGCGTGGGTGAGGTGCCCAGCGGGATTGTGGCAAAAACGGATGGGCAGCTTTAATTGAGTGAGAGAGTCTAACCGGTTGGGATCCGCGAGGCTCCCTACAGCGATTCGCGGACCCCGCCGACTGGCTTTCCGCGGGCAACGCTCCACAGTGTGTTGGTCACCTCCGCAATACATGCAGAGGCCCAACTCACGGCGGCGTTGTTTCTCCGCAGGGGAAAGCTTGGTCCAGCCCGTCACCATCGGCTCCGACTCCTCGGGGCACAATGCTGGCGGCGCCACCAGGGGGCGAGCTTGGAACAGGTGCGGCGAGACTCCACGAGGGCGAGAAGAAGAAGACTTCCGCCCCGAGGAGCGCTCGCGCAACCTGTTATCCAAACTTATCGCTAAGGATGTCAGCTCCGCTAGCGTCCCAGGGATATCCCGTCCAGCCAGTTCATCCCTCAGATCACTATTGAGGCTGCGGAGGAACAGGCCACAGAGGGAGCGTTCCTCCCAGCCCAATTCCTCCGCCGCTACCCGGAAGTCGACCGAGTAGTCCGCTGCCGACCGGCCTCCCTGCTGGAGAGCGAGAAGCCGATCGACCTGGACCGTCTCGGTTTGAGAATGGTCAAAGACCTCCAGAAAGCGCCTCACGAACTGGTCATAGGTGAGGGTGGCATAACTGGGCCTCGCCATTACGGCGTAGGTCCAAGTTAACGCACGCCCCTCCAGAAGATTCCCTATGTAACCAATCCGACTGTGATCCGAGGGAAAATCTCCGGGCACACGGTGGAACACGGACTCACACTGCATAATGAACCCCCGCGCTCCGCCGAGCTTACCGCTAAAGCGGGCGGGGGTCGGAATCGGTGTGAGCCGAACCGGTGCCACTGGAGCCGGCTGGACGGCCGCTGGAACAGCAGGAGCCGCGCCACCCTGACGAGCCGGGGGGAACGGCTGTTGAGGATCTAAGCGGCCCAACCGGTTAGTTAAGTTTAATAATTGATTCAGGATAACCTGCTGTTGATAAGCAATCTGATCCACTCTAGCCTCGAGAGTGGTAAACCGGTGTGCGAGCCCGCCGTCCGCCGAGCCGCTCTGCTGAAGCCGTACTGACATAACGCACGGCTCAGGAGACGCACACACACAGGCTTAGAGTAGTTCAAAGAGTTTATTAACAGCAGGAGTGAATGAGTGTGTGTCTGCGGGATGCAGATGTGTTGGTGGTGGCGTCTGCTTCAGGCACAGAGGCAGATGACCGTTCGGCCGAGCAACCCTATGGAGAGAGCACAGGGAGAGGGTGACGGGCATACACCAACACAGGATGAGTTATGGCAAGAGAAGATCTTACTTGAGTTGTCAGGATAGCTGGCACAGCAAGGGGAACGTAGCCCGGGAGACAGCCACCTGGAGAGCTCCGTGCAGCGGCGAAGGATGGGCGATGGAACGGAGATGTCCGCCGCCGGGGAATCCACCTGTGCACAGGGGAGCAGACTGGAGAAGGAGGTAAGGGTTCTTACCCAAAATAGCGATGCTGAAGAAAGGTATACTCACAGCGGTGAGGAAACGAAGTCTGACGGCTTCAGGCCGAGCCTCCGGGCGAGGCGGCTTTTATCCCTCGCCGCTGATGAGGATCAGGTGTGTGAGCAGGTGGCGCCGCTGATGAACGGCGCGGCGTGACATAGACAATGCTTGGTCCCTGTTATTTGGGAGCGGCAAGCGAGGAAACTTGAATGGCAGAGGAGCGATCCAGTTGTTGTTTCCATCCTGGTGGACTTCTTCCTCCATTATCTTTAGGAAGGTCTCATCTTCGAAGGACACGGCACACTTGTTATCGTTCTCTGTGCACTCAAAAACTTTGTCCCCAAGCTTTTCTTCCACTGCATTGGGTTTTGAGCTGCGTTTAGAGAGGCCGTCCTTGTGCTCCCCACCGTAGCATGGTTTCTCTTTGATGTTGATGCTGTTAGGACAAGGAGTGAAGAAAGATGGGCGTCCGTTGGAGAGCATGTACGTTTTATAAACGTTGACCGCTGGCTTATGAGCGTTAAGGCACACCTCTCCCACAATTACCCAGCTTAGGTCCAGGCGTTGAGCAAAGGGACCATTGTGGGGTCCGTTGGCTTGTTGCCCTACTTTGTGGACTCGTAGGATGTCTCTGCCCAGTAAAATTGCCATCTGAGCATCTGGGTCATACTTGGGGATGAGAGGAGCGAGGTGTTTTAAGTGGGCGTGAGCAAGAGCGACTTCGGGCGTAGGTATTTCATCTCTACTGAACTTTATCTCGTCGCATTCATGGAGAGGAGGGAGGTCTAAGTGTGGGCCTCCGCCTACTGGCTCGATTTGGAACCTCGCTGCTTCCCTGCCAAGCATTTCAGTTAAACCAGCACATGTTTTCATGTGGTATGTCAGAGGGTTACCCTTGATCCCAAACAGCTCGAAAAATTCAGGACGGGCCAGCGATTTATTACTCTGATCGTCAAGGATTGCATACATCTTAACGGAGCGTTCTGGTTGGCCTTTGGGGAAAACTCGAACTAGACATACCTTTGAGCAAGAACGTGGGGGATTACCTTCGCCGCAGATCTCAGTGCACCGTGACGTTACCTCAGGTGGTGTGTTGTCTTGAGGCTGAGGCTCTGGTTCAGGTGTGTTTCCTGGCTGGGGTTGCTGACTTGAATCGGGATGCATGGCAGAGCAATGCCTTTCACTTTGGCACTCCTCGCACTTGAGTTTCATGTCACAGTCCTTTATTGCATGCGTGGGAGAGCAGCATCTTTGAGTATGTTTCGCCTTTCCTGTAGCAGTTTATTCTGAAAGGCTCTACATTTGGCTAGAGGATGCATTTTCTTATGGACTGGACAGTAGCGTGTTAAATCGTCCTCTTTAGTACTAGCGGGAGCAGTTGTGTCGACCTCTGTTTTGTTTACAGTTAGAGGTGTTCTGTAGCTAGTTTGTTTGAATGGTGGCCTCTCACCTTTGCTGAAGGGTTGGCTGCTGCATTTTGTAAAACTTGGGTTGTTTCTTTCTTTAGCCTCGTCTTGGACAAACTTTACAAAATATGAGAAGGGAGGGAAAGTTACATCATATTTTTGTTTGTATTTTGAGCCCGCGTGCAGTCATTTATCTTGTAAGCTTGGAGGCAACTTTTCAACTATGGGCTTAACCCCACGGGGTGTGTCAAGGTAGGCGAGACCTGGGAGATAAGCTTCATCTTTAGCGACCCGCAGCTCTAAGAGTAAATCTCCAAGTTCCCTGAGTTTTACATTGTCTCTGTTTGTAAGGCGAGGGAAGTTATCTAATTTTTTAAACAAGGCGTTTTCTACTACTTCTGGCGTAGCGTAACATTCCTTTAACCTGTCCCATGACAATTGGAGAGCAGCTTTGGGGTTAGTGGCATAAACAGCTCTGATTCTTTTAACGTGCTCTGAGGATTCTTTACCAAGCCACTTGACTAGGAGATCTAACTCCTGGCTATATGTGAGACCAATGTCTTCAGTTGCATTTATGAATGATGACTGCCATGCTCTAAAGTTTTCGGGGGTGTCATCGAACTTAAAGAGTCCGGTTGTGATTAGCTCTCTGCGCGCGAGGAACCTAGCAAAGTCTGCCAAAGGTGGGTCACCACTGTGGGAAGCATGGTAGTTGTTTGGCCTGACATAGTCTCTCAGTATGTCGATGGATTCATTTTTTACGTACATTTTCTTGAATGCTGGTGGAGAGAGAGTTTGTTCGGGTCTCCTCGGAGTGAATGATTGCGCCCTTTGTGCAGGTTCAACTTGAGGTGTTTCTTCTTCGGCTGGTCGCACCTGTGACTTTAGCTGGATTTGGTGGTGCACATACTCCATAGTTCTCTGTCTGACAACTTGTAATGAAATTGCGCTCCTTACACTCTCTCCTTCGTCTGGCTCGGCAGCTGCAGCAGCTTCTAGAACTTCTGCTTTTGCTGTGGCGGCCGCTGTTTCCTTCTCTACCTCCAGCATCTCTAGATCCAGTTCTAGCTTTGCTTGTTCTAGCTTTGCTTGTTGCTTTGCTTTTTCTAGCTTTGCCTGTTGTTCTGCTTGTTGCTTTGCTTGTTCTAGCCTTGCTTGTTGTTCTGCTTGTTCTAGCTTTGCTTGTTCTAGCCTTGCTTGTTTTTTAATTTCTAATTGTCTCTTACTGTACAAGGCTCTAGCATTCGCAGCTTCAGCAGAGGCTCGTGCCATAATGGCTACTTCCATTACGTTGGACTTTGAGGATAACTTGGAGCTAGAACGTCTGGAGCTGGAGCTAGCGTTGTATGATGATTTGGCTTCAGAGTTCGCCTTTTCTTCTGCCCTCTTCTCTTGAGTGTCGTCCATCACTGTGTCGTGAATCTTATCTTCACCAACTGCTGACCTGGCTTTTCACTGTACTGTTATCCCTACGTGTCACGGTGTATGTGAACGCAGATCAACAGCAAGCCAAACTCGTTTTTCACGAGCCAGGAAACCAAGCGTCCTGCTCCTTTATTCAGTCTCCTTAGACAGCTTACAGTACTTTACAACTGTGGCTTGAAGAGCTCGATGAAAAGCCCGAGTGACTAAAAAATAAAACAGAAAATAAATACATTTAGTAAACTAGCGGGCCGCTGGGATAGGACTAATTCCTGGAACAATGCATTCACAATATATTCAACAAGCTAGCAGGGCCCTGGGATAGGACTAATTCCTGGCGACAACACACTTAAAACGATACAAAGTTCACTTTTTACAAAACTTATAAATTAACAAAACACTAATTAGACTTACAAAGCCATTGCTTTCGAAGGTGTAGAAAAAGGGTTTAACACACAGGAGGAAAGTTTCAGACATTCGCGGGCAGGTTACGCTATTCTGCCTTTTTTTCCTTTCTCTCTTACCAACGTTCGTTTCTTCTTCCCACAAATCATAGCGGCAACTGGCTGCGCTTTCAACATAAAATACAGGTAGATTGCTACTGACTGTATAAAAGTCACTCTTAACCTAATAACTGTTTTTAACATGAATTATTATAGATGGATTATGATATTTATTATAAACTTATGAACTATTTCTAACTCTATAAAACACACTCTACTGAGGGCAGAACAAAGGCTACATCAGTAACACACTACGCTGCCAGGGATTCAAATCCTGCAGTGCCAGACGTGTCCCCCTGCTTAAGCCAGTACATGTCCAGGCCCGTCTGAAGTTTGCTAGAGAGCATTTGGATGATCCAGAAGAGGATTGGGAGAATGTCATATGGTCAGATGAAACCAAAATAGAACTTTTTGGTAAAAACTCAACTTGTCGTGTTTGGAGGAGAAAGAACACCATACCTACTGTGAAGCATGGGGGTGGAAACATCATACTTTGGGGCTGTTTTTCTGCAAAGGGACCAGGATGACTGATCCATGTAAAGGAAAGAATGAATGGGGCCATGTATCGTGAGATTTTGAGTGAAAACCTCCTTCCATCAGCAAGGGCATTGAAGATGAAACGTGGCTGGGTCTTTCAGCATGACAATGATCCCAAACACACCGCCCGGGCAATGAAGGAGTGGCTTCATAAGAAGCATTTGAAGGTCCTGGAGTGGTCTAGCCAGTCTCTAGATCTCAACCCCATAGAAAATCTTTGGAGGGAGTTGAAAGTCTGTGTTGCCCAGCGACAGCCCCAAAACATCATTGCTCTAGAGGAGATCTGCATGGAGGAATGGGCCAAAATACCAGCAACAGTGTGTGAAAACCTTGTGAAGACTTACAGAAAACGTTTGACCTCTGTCATTGCCAAAAAGGGTATATAACAAAGTACTGAGATGAACTTTTGTTATTGACCAAATACTTATTTTACCGAGGAATTTACCAATTAATTCATTAAAAATCCTTCAATGTGATTTTCTGGATTTTTTTTTTCTCATTTTGTCTCTCATAGTTGAGGTATACCTATGATGAAAATTGGAGACCTCTCTCATCTTTTAAGTGGGAGAACTTGCACAATTGGTGGCTGACTAAATACTTTTTTTCCCCACTGTATATTTCAACAGGGAGGAAGCATTTGCTCCAAATTTTGCCAATTATCATTTTCAAAGGGATTATTTAGCTTCTGAAGGGTAATATTTACCTTCTGTGACAGCACAAGATGGACCTGAGCATGTACACTTTTTGTCCACCATTGACAAAGCTGCACGTGACAGAGAGGGGAATACTGCTGGTTCAGTGGTGTTGTCTAACCGAAATCAAGCCGGAATAAATCAGAAGATAAATGTGAGTGTTTCTGGATGTGGGAGAGAAAGCAAAAATGACCGACAGAAGACAAAATAAGGGACCAGGATGAGCACACGAACACATGGTGACACATGACGCACGGTACGTCTGATGTTTTTATCAGTTTGTTTACGTTCTACTGATTTTCTGGTTCATATGTTTTGAAGATAGGATAACAAAAATCAAAAAAACAAAAACAAACAAAAAAATCCTCTATGTATATACAGTATGTCCAAAGTCCAGTTTGACCGAAAGTTATGTAATCCAATATGGCTGCCGTCACATTATGCAAATTAGATGCATAAATTTACTCCTATCAGTCATGATTGGTATTAATTGACAGCTCATGTGCAGGGAATGACAACAGAGGAACACACAGAGACACAGAGAAGCAAGTTAAATTTAATTTTATTTATGGAGAAGACCGCCTCCACAAGAGAAAACCGCCACTTGCCAAGTGAACACACAGCCTGTAGAAAGAGACGAGAGCAGGTTGATTAGGAGGGAGACTAAACATGAAATAATAGCACAACACTCACATGGGAGAATAAGAGAACCCGGCAGAAGAACCCAGCACTTACGGTGAACCTGTGGTGAAGGAGGACAGCAGGAGTAGAGCTGGGTGAGGAGTCTGACCTGGTAAAGATGGTCGCTAATGTGATGGTGGAGATGAGGCAGGTGAGTGTGCAACAACCCCGAGAGACGCACCACAGAGGAGGTAGCAACCTGTGAAGAGGTAAGCAGAATATTACAAGGTTTTTTGAGTTAGAGAAAGAAGCAAAACTTACTGCTGAAGCAGGTAGTATACCCAATGAGCCAGCACCCAGGCATTGAAGAGAAGATCTATTTAAGTGCTGGTGAGTCAGAGGAGCAGATGCATCTCATCACGCAGGTGGAGATGATTGCCCTCAGAGTAGGTGAAAGTTGAGCCGAACGGGCAGGGGAAGAGCCCCCAGAACATGCCTCACCAGAACATGATAGTGTCCCCCCTCAAGGAATGCCTCCTGGCGGTCCACTGGACTTGGTGGGATGTGCCTTGTGAAAGGCCCAGACCATCCCCTTGTCATGAAAGTTGGAACCAGGGATCCACGACCTATCTTCTTGTCCGTAGCTCTTCCAGTGGACAAGATATTGAAGCCCCCAGCCCCGACGGCAAATGTCCAAAATCCTCTGGACCGTGTAGGTGGTCTGGCCGTCGATGATCTGGGGTGGAGGAGGCAGCTTCGAGGGAGGGCAAAGAGAGCTGGCAGAGAGGGGTTTGATCTTGGAGACATGGAAGGTGGGGTGTATCTTCTACAAGAAGGGACAACGCAGGCTGTTCCTACTGAGGAGACTCAGGTCTTTTGGTGTACAAGGGGCGCTGCTGAAGACATTCTACGACACGGTGGTGGCATCAGCCATCACTTTTGAAGTGGTCTGCTGGGGCAGTGGCATTACAGCAGCCGATAGGAAAAGACTGAACAAACTGACCAAGAAAGCTAGCTCTGTCCTGGGGCAGCGCCCTGACCCAGTGGAGGAGATAGGAGAGAGAAGGATGGTGGCTAAACTGTCATCTCTGCTGGAGTCCAAGTCCCACCCTATGCAGGACATACTGAACGCACTGAGGAGCTCATTTAGCAGCAGACTACATCATCCTAGGTGCGCAACCGAGAGGTTTCGCAGGTCCTTCCTACCTACGGCGGTCCGACTGTATAACCTAAGCAGGGCTGCTCGCAGAGATAGCAAAAAAACGTGACGACCTAATAGTATTGAATGTAAAAGACGCAATAGACTTACACAATGGTCCCCTCCAGTATATACAACTAGAACAGTATCGGTCGCTACGGAGGGTGACAATATGTATGGGTACATATTCATACTATGTAGGATAAATAAGTAGACAGTTATGCTGTTTATTCCATCTTGCTACAATGCTCCACACTTTGTATATATATTTATATATTGATGAGTATGTATGTATATCCACTGCTCTTATTTATATCTTCCGTATCTTCTTAATTATTGCTCTGAGTGTTGCTATCCCTGTGCTGTTGCAATCCTGGAATTTCCCCATTGTGGGACTAATAAAGGCTTATCTTATCTTATCCACATCGCCAGTGGGAGCGCGAGGTGGACTGTGACGTTGTTGATTATCTTGGTGATGGGAAATGGACCCAGGAAGCGTGGAGCAAGTTTTCCTGGACTCCATCTTCAATGGTACCTGGTCCGCTGATAACCCCACCTGCTGCCTGATGGAGTATTTGGGAGCCGGAGCCTGCCTGTGATCAGCGTACTGGTGGTTGAGTTTGGCTAACCTGGCAAGGGCAGCACAAGTGGCCTTCCATAGCCGGCGACAGTGGCGTGCATGGGCCCCCACAGATTGTACTGCCATGTCCCTCTCTGCCATTGGTTATAAAGGAGGGGTGTACCCCATGGATGCCTCAAATGGGGTCAACCCGGTGGCTGTTGAGACTGTTGAGTTGTGGGAGTACTCCACCCAGGCTAGGTGGGTACTCCATGAACTAGGGTTGCAGGCTGCCACGCACCTAAGGGTGGCCTCCAGGGATTGGTTGGCGCACTCAGCCTGCCCATTACTTTGAGGATGATAACCAGATGTAAGACTGACAGTGGCTCCCAAGGAGTGGCAGAAGGCTTTCCAAACTTGGGAGGTAAACCGCGGGCCCCAGTCAGACACAATGTCCATAGGAATACCATGTAAACGGATGGTGTGGTTGGTGAACAGGTTCACTGTTTCAAAGGCAGAGGGTAATTTGGGAAGGGGCACCAGGTGGATCGCCTTAGAGAAGCCATCCACACAGATGAAGATGACTGCATTACCCTGAGATGGAGGAAGTCCGGTTACAAAGTCCAGGGCGATGTGAAACCAGGGTCGGTGAGGGACGGGGAGTGGATGGAGAAAGCCAGAAGTGGGTGAGGAGTCCTTTTTGTTATGACAGCACGTCTGGCAAGAGTTGACATACTCCCGGATGTCAGGCCGCAGGGTGGGCCACCAGAACACCCAGCGGATAAGGTTGATAGTCCGAGTAATGCCAGGATGGCAGGAAAAAAAGCTGGTGTGGCCCCACTTGATGATGTCGCTGTGGAGAGGGTCCGGGACAAATAGCCAATCATCAGGACTGCCTTCTGGTATGGGCTCTGTGAAAAGAGCCTGCCAGACCCTCTTCTCAATATTACCAGGTACTAGAAAGAGAGATCATATCTCTCCGGTTCTGGCCTCCCTTCATTGGGTTCCCACAGAGATTAGAATTAAGTTTAAAATCCTTCTTCTCACTTACAAAGCTCTAAACAATCAGGCTCCTTTTTATTTAACCCCTTGCACTCCGGTCAATTTCCCTAAAAACGCCAAAAAATAACGTGCCCAAAGTAAATCAAAAGCTGTTCTTCAACCCTTTGCAGCATCTTCATGGGGTTAGTCTCATTTAAAAAAAAACACTTTGAATTTTTTGGCAAAACAGTCATAATCTCTCTAAGTGCTCCGGTCACTGAGTAACAGTCATCTAAACATACTGAACTTGAAGAAAATAAATTTCGCCTGGGTGGTTTTTTTTGATACAAATGCTTGCAAATAACACACAGCTGTCAGATCCGGGCTGGAAAATGCAACAGAAATGTAGAACCAAGTGTTATCCAGCTGAGGTCAAAATTTTGTAACAATACCACAAAAAATGAATATATTACACAGCTTTTTTTCTCAGGTAGTTCCCAGGCGTTTTTGAACTGTGCCAAATTGTGCCAAATGGCACAGTTTGGAAAAACGTCTGTAACTTTTGAATGATTCAATATAGAAGCTTCATCTTGGGCTCTAATGAAAGGTGGCACTCAGGGCTGTGTGTGTGGTGGGGAGGGTTGCCCCCACCCTCGCTACAGAGGACGGACATCGCCCGTTGCACAGCGGTCCGTCATGTGGCGATGACGCACAGCTGTAATTTACCGATCGGTCAAAAGTCATTTTTGATTACAATTTTCAGGGATAAAGAATAATTTAGCTTATAACACTTACCTCTTCACAGCAGCAGCGTAGCTGGCGAACTTCTTCCTCATTGTCAGACGAACGCAACGCTGGTCCTTTTGTTACTACTCGTGGTTCTGGTCTCGCGACCCGGTCAAAACATAATTCCATTATTGTGGTTTTGCGCTTCCATGATTGCGGTTTTGGCAAATGATTTTTCAAAACAAATAACAGTAGTAATACAAAAAGACTGGCGAACGCGTGTGTGTCACCCAGCCTTTGTCGTCGGCCTCCGTCGGTCTATGGTGACCATGGAAGAGAATCCTAAACGTCTATTCTGCTGGAATAAAAAAAAAAAAAAAGCACTGCCTGTGGCTGAACAGGCCGATGCGCGAATGGCAGTCCCTGTCTCACAGGTCGCACTTGTGGGTGGTCTCCGTGCTGCTGGGTCTGTGGCAGGTTCTTCCTGTGGGTCCTTTTTTCATCTGCTGCAGCAGTCTGTCTTCACCCAGCCTTACACAAAACAGCTTGCGAACTTCTGTGCTTCAATTGGCTCGCTGCATTCACAGCGTTGGTAGGTGGGTCCTTCTTGCTAGGTTTTCAGTCATTGGTTCTTCAAGGTTTCAGAAACCCAATTCAAGGCTCTTATTAGTCGAATGAGAGGTCAATCATATCTGATCTGTTCGCGACTGTGTCTGTAGCGGAAGAACGGAAATGCAGCTTTTTTTTCAGTGCGCACTTGGACACAGTGCCCTTGTGCGTCCTAGAGCGCATGAGAGCACCCTCGTGCGCTCTAGGACGCAGAGACGTGCCCGTCCGCGGTACACCGGAGTGCAAGAGGTTAAGAGATCTGATACTACCGTATTATCCTAACAGAGCACTATGCTCCCAAAATGCAGGATTAGTTGTAATACCTAGAATCTCCAAAAGTACAATGGGAGGCAGAGCCTTCAGTTATCAAGCTCCTCTCTTGTGGAACCAGCTCCCAATCTGGATTAGGGAGTCAGACTCAATCTCTGTTTTTAAGAATAGGGTTAAAATCTTCCTTTTTGATATAGCCTACAATTAGGGAGGGATCATGTGTCTCTGAACCCTCCCTTAGTTATGCTGCTAATAGGTTTAGACAGCCGGGGGACCTCCAATAATGCACTGGGCTTTACTCCTTTCTTCACGCTCAATGAAATATATTTTTTTTGCTGGTCATTAACATCTGTTTCTTCTCTCCCATAGATTGAGTCCCCATCGTGCTGTTTGCTCTCTAAATGTCTGTTCTTTTCTTCTTCTCTATCCCCTCACCCCCAGCCAGTCGCAGCAGATGACTGCCCCTCCCTGAGCCTGTTTCTGCTGGAGGTTTCTTCCTGTTAAAAGGGAGCTTTTCCTCTCCACCATCACCAAGCACTTGCTCACAGAGGATCGTCTGATTGCTGGGGTCTTTTTGCAATTGTGGGGTTTCCCCTACAGTTGAAAGTGCTATAACTGTTGTTGTGAAATGGCGCTATATAAATAAAGTTGAATTGAATTGAATTGAAATTGAATTAAAGAGTTGGTCCGATGTGCCATGGCCAAGATGAAAACCACATTGCTCCTCCTGAATCCGAGGTTCGACCAACGGCCGGACTCTCCTCTCCAGTACCTTGGCATAGACCTTCCCACGGAGGCTGAGAAGTGTGATCCCTCTAAAGTTGGAGCACACCCTCGAGTCCCCTTTCTTGAAGTGAGAAACCACCACCCCAGTTTGCCATACCAAAGGCACTGTCCCCAATCTCCACGTAACGTTGCAGTGGCGTGTCTACCATGACAGCCATACAACATCCAGGGCTTTGAGGTAGTCAGGGCGAATTTCGTCCACCCCCGGGGCCCGGCCACCAAGGAGCTTTTTCACCACCTTCGCAACCTCAGCCCCTGTGATGGGCGAGTCGTCCCCCTCGTCCACAAGCCCTGCTTCCTCTGTGGAAGGCGTGTCAGTGGGATTCCTTCTCTCGATGATATTCCCAGTCAAAGTCAGCAGTGCCCAAGCCCCACCATACACAGTATGGACAGGGAGCTGCTTCCCCCTTCTAAGCCGCCGAACAGTTTGCCAGAATCTCTTCGAGGCCGACCGAAAGTCTTGTTCCATGGTCTCACCAAACTCCTCCCACACCTGAGTTTTTGCTTCAGCAACCACCCGAGCTCCACTCCGCTTGGCCTGCCGGTACACCTCAGCTACTTTGGGAGTCCCACAAGCCAACCAAGCTTGATAGGACTCCTTCTTCAGCTGAGTCTTTACCCGAGTGTCCAAGACATACAGTCGCAGTTTTGATGACGTGATAACAAAATCGATCATCAACCTGCGACCTAGGGTTACCTGGTGCCAGGTGCACATATGGACACCCTTATGCTTGAACATGGTGTTTGTTATGGACAAACTGTGGTTAGCACAGAAGTCCAATAAATGAACACCACTGGGGTTCAGATTGGGCAGACCGTTCCTTCCAATTACCCGCCTCCAGGTTTCACTGTTGTTGCCCACGTGCACAGTGAAGTCCCCCAGTAGGACAATGGAGTCTCCAAGAGGACCACTCTCCAGCACCTCAGTCAGAGACTCCAAAAAGGGTGGGTACTCTGAAACATCATTTGGTGCATAGGCGCAAATGATGGTCAGGACCGGTTTCCCAACCTGAAGGCGCAGAGAAACAACTCTTTCATCCACCGGGGAAAATTCCAATATAGAGGCAGCAAGGTGGGGGGATACAAAAATACCCACCCGTGCTCGTCGCCTCTCACCCGGGGTGACTCCAGAGTAGGCCAAGCTACAGCCCCTCTCCAGGAGACTGGTTCCAGTACCAGAACTGTGTGTTGAGGTGAGGCTGTAGAATGTGTAAATAATGAGGCAAGTTGGTCTCAGGCAGTTTATTACACATTCTCTCACATGAGCATGGCAGAAAAGGGGACATCTCAGAAAACACTCGTCCCTTATATACTCAGATCTCACACAGCTCACAAGTCACATTGCATTCAGATCTCAAGTAACAATGCACTTCCTCTTTAATCCTTTAGCATCCCCCCTCACAGTCTTTGGCCCACAAAGGATCCTCGAAGCAGTGTCTAGGCACACAAAGGATCCCCCCAAGGCCGTCTCTTACATAACAAGGATTACATTTTCACAGCTTCCTGTTATCTCCAAGGAAGCTCTGCACTTTGTTCTTATCTAAGATGTGAGGCATAAAGTAAGTCACATGTGTGGCTACACGACCCCCCCCCCAAACATTTAGATTGAACAAAAGAATAACAGTCTGCATGTCGTGATAGAATCATTACACATCAGTCCATATGCTGCTTGGGCTTCAGTCTTCTCCCGTATCTGCTGTAACCAGGATTCACCGCCTCCGTGGCACTGTCATGCTGGGGAGTTGCTGTCTGGGGGTGAAAACCTTTTGTCAGCCCCTGCGGATGTTCTGGGGAATCTCCCCGTGAGGGTCTACCATGCCGAGGGGCCCTCGCCAACAGCACTTGCTCGTCCGCCACCACAAAAGCGGGTTTGAGTCTGTTTATGCCAACCTTTTCCCTCCTACCCCCCAAATCTAGCAAAAAATGCTTGTCCCCTGTTTCTAGCACTCTGAACGGTCCATCATAAGGTGGTCGCCGTGGGGGGCAATGTGCATCATGTCTGACAAAAACAAACTCCGCGTTTTTCAAAGTTTTAGGCACAAAAATGCGCGGAAAACTGTGGTGAACAGGGCTGGGCAGCGTGCTCGATTCTATGTTACGCTGCAACAGCTGAGATGGGGAGCTGTCCGGCGCAGGACTATCTGGGAGAAACTCCCCGGGCAGCCAAAGTGGCTGCGCAAAAACGAGCTCAGCCGGGGAGGCTTCTAAGTCCTCTTTAGGCGCAGAACGTAACCCCAATAAAACCCATGATAGCTTGTCTACCCAATTTGCATCCATCAGTGACGCCCTGAAAGCCGCTTTCAATGACCTATGAAAACGTTCGCATAACCCATTAGCCTGCAGATTGTATGCGGTTGTGCGGTGAATTGTGACACCCAGGCTGCGGGCCATTGTTGACCAAAGTTCGGAAAAAAATTGAGGGCCTCTGTCGGACGTAATGACCGACGGGACTCCAAAACGTGCCACCCATGCTGTTAAAAACGCGCGCGCCACCTCCTCGGCTGTGATTGACGCCAGTGGAACCACTTCCGGCCAGCGCGTGGTGCGGTCCACCATTGTCAGAAGGTGTGTGCACCCCTGTGACGGCGGGAGGGGGCCCACGAGGTCCACGTGAACATGGTCGAACCTCTTAGCCGGGATGTGAAACGGCTCCAAGGGAGCTCTCTTGTGTCTGTGTACCTTGGCTCGTTGACACGCCATGCAGGCTGCTGCCCACTCCTTAACTTGTTTGCGAAGGCTCGGCCACACAAATTTCTCTCCTACCATTTTGACCGACGCACGCACTCCCGGGTGCGCCAAAGAGTGAATCGAGTCAAAAACACGGCGGCGCCACACGGCCGGCACCACAGGACGCGGTCGCCCAGTGGAGACATCGCAGATTAGGGGGGGCATACCGTCTTGCAGCACCCTGTTCTCCAGCCTTAACCCTGTTGGTCCAGACTGGAGCGCGCACACATCCGTGTCACTAACCTGCTCCGCGGCCATGGCTGCGTAATCTATCCCCACGCGGACCGGGGCCACCACGGCGCGTGAGAGGCAGTCTGCCACTACATTCAGTTTACCCGCCACATGCTGAATATCCTTAGTAAACTCTGAGATCGCTGTCAGCTGTCTCTGCTGCCGGCCTGACCACGGTTCTGAAACCTTGGCCATCGCGAATGTTAGTGGCTTGTGGTCAATGAACGCGGTGAAACAGCATCCCTCCAGCCAGAACTGGAAGTGGCGAATGGCCAAGTGGAGAGCCAGCAACTCTCTGTCGAACGCGCTGTATTTACGTTCACTATCGCGCAAAGTCCTGCTGAAAAAGGCGAGCGGCTGCCAAGCTCCGGCTACATGCTGCTCTACGACCGCCCCTATGGCCACATCTGATGCGTCAGTAGTGAGCACTATGCGGGCCGTTGGGTCTGGATGTGCCAACAACGCAGCATTTGCCAGGGCTGCCTTGACTTCCGAGAACGCTCGCTCTCGCTCCGGGGACCATTTGATCTTATTCGCGGGTTTTTGTTTTTTGAGCGCGGCGTACAGTGGTTGCATGAGCTGCGCTGCGTGAGGGAGGAAATGGTTATAAAAATTCACCATTCCCAAAAACGCGGTGAAACAGCATCCCTCCAGCCAGAACTGGAAGTGGCGAATGGCCAAGTGGAGAGCCAGCAACTCTCTGTCGAACGCGCTGTATTTACGTTCACTATCGCGCAAAGTCCTGCTGAAAAAGGCGAGCGGCTGCCAAGCTCCGGCTACATGCTGCTCTACGACCGCCCCTATGGCCACATCTGATGCGTCAGTAGTGAGCACTATGCGGGCCGTTGGGTCTGGATGTGCCAACAACGCAGCATTTGCCAGGGCTGCCTTGACTTCCGAGAACGCTCGCTCTCGCTCCGGGGACCATTTGATCTTATTCGCGGGTTTTTGTTTTTTGAGCGCGGCGTACAGTGGTTGCATGAGCTGCGCTGCGTGAGGGAGGAAATGGTTATAAAAATTCACCATTCCCAAAAACTCCTGTAACGCCCTGACCGTTTGTGGCCGGGGAAAATCTGCTACCGCGCGCACTTTGTCAGGCAGCGGAACCGCTCCTTCGGGAGAGACGCGATGCCCCAAAAAATCAATCTGCGTCACCCCGAACTGACACTTCGCTGGGTTGATTATTAAACCGTGCTCTCCCAACCTCCGGAAAACCTCCGTGAGGTGGTTTTCGTGTTCGTCTTCGGACGCGCTGGCTACCAAGATATCGTCCAGGTAGACGAATACGAAAGGGAGATCGCGCAGCACTGCGTCCATCATGTGTTGGAACGTCTGTGCAGCCCCTTTAAGCCCAAATGGCATGTGCAAAAACTCAAATAGACCAAACGGAGTTATTACCGCCGTTTTGGGTATGTCCTCAGCGCGCACTGGGACTTGGTGGTAACCACGGACCAAGTCTATCTTAGAAAAAACACGCGCCCCTGCCAAATGAACGGAAAAATCTTGGATATGCGGGATTGGGTAGCGGTCATGCACTGTGGCATTGTTCAACCTGCAGAAATCCCCACAAGGTCGCCACGAACTGTCAGCTTTCGTGACCATGTGTAGCGGGGAAGCCCATGGGCTGTTTGAACGCCTGATGATGCCCAACCTCTCCAGGTTGGCGAACTCCTCGCGCGCTATGGCCAGTTTAGCTGCATCCAAGCGCCGAGCTTTTGCAAAAACAGGTGGCCCGGTGGTGGTAATAAAATGTTCCACCCCGTGTTTAGCGACGGGTGCCAAAAATGTGGGGACTGTGAGTGCTGGGAACTGAGTGAGCAGTGTGTGGAACTTACCGCTTGCAGCTGTGACATTGGCTTGTGCTGTTGGCCGGGCCGCTCGAGCTGTACAGGGAAGAGAGTCAAAAGAAAGTGCATTAACCAGGCACCTGTTAGCGACATCAACCAACAAACCATGTGAGCACAAAAAATCAGCCCCCAATATATTGAAATTCAATGCTGCTATGACAAAAGTCCACTCAAATGTACGGCCGTGTAGAGACAGGAGTAGAGTCCTCTCACCAAAGGTCTTAATCTCCGAGCCGTTTGCTGCTGCCATCTCGGGGCCGCTGGATCCTGCCAGCCGGTCGGCGTAGGACAGCATGATAAAACTCAGCTGGGCGCCGGTGTCCACAAGGAAATGCCTCCCCGAGCATGCGTCCGTCAAGTAGAGCAGCTTGTTCTTCTCCCCGAGGGCCGCAGCTGCTACCAACCCCCGGTCTTGGCATTTTCCCGAGCACTTGAACTGGCACGGTGGTATACATTTGCGTGCCCTCTCTGCAAAGCGGTGGTTTTAGAAACAAAGGGTGTCTCCTCCGTGTTCCTTGGCCCCCACCGCCGCCGTAGTCGGTGGTTCTGCTACTGCCGTCGATGGCTCCTCTCCTCTCTGGTCGTCGCGCCGAGCTCTGCCGCTGCCGCCGTGGCCGCGCGCTGTCTGCTGGCGTTGACAATCCGATGCGCCTCCCGGGCCAGCGCGCGGAAGTCCCACTGGGCCAATAACGGCGAACTGGCTAGGGTCACTCTCGTCTCTGACAGTAGGGTCCTGAGGAAAATGTGGGTAAAGACGAAGTGGTCATCGTCCGAGCCTTTCAACCTCAGCATCTTCTCCATCAGGTCAATGGGCGTGCCATCTCCCAACTCGGTCAGCGCCAGGAGACTCTCTGCTCTCTCCTCGACCGAGAGAGTGTAGTGCTGGATGAGTGCAGCCTTCAACGTGCCGTATTTGTCGCTGGCTGGTGGCTGCTCCAGAAGGCTCTCCACATGCTGAGCCGTGTGGTTATCGAGCTTTGCGACCACATGGTAGAATTTCGTGTCATCTACCGATATCCCCCGGAGGGTGAACTGTGCCTCAACCAAGTGGAACCAGGAGCGCGGGTTGCTCTGCCAAAAGTCTGGTAGCTGGACCGTAACGGCATACGCTTGGCTGGGGGCTCCCGATGAGGCTGGCCCCGGGGAATCCTCTGCGTGTTGCATGCTTCGTCTTGGGTCACCAGTGTAGAATGTGTAAATAATGAGGCAAGTTGCTCTCAGGCAGTTTATTACACATTCTCTCACATGAGAATGTGAGAGAATGTGTAATAAATGTGTCCGGCAGAGCCGGTTCCGGCTCTGCCGGACCGGCGGCGCCACACGAGTCGGCTGCCTGTTGCAACAGCCTTTTTTTTTTTTTTAATCTTCCTTCTTCTTTCTACACCTTTCACTCTGTATATATATATCACGGACGCACGGATCGCCCCGGGGGTCTCCCGGGTCGGCGGACGGAGCCACGGTTTGCAGCGGGAGACGTTACAGCGGGGAGGAGCTAGTGCTAGCTAGCACTTGGCCGCCGCCCGGTGCTAATGGGAAACTCGACATACCGGGAGCTGTAGCGAAAACGAAGCGGGTGCCGGGCTGGAGTTTTAGGCGGCGTGAAAGAAATATAAGACAGAATAATAAAGAGCGATGGCAAGAACCAAGCAGACCGCCCGTAAAATCTACTGGAGGAAGAAGCCCCCCAGGAGACAGCTAGCCACCAGGGCTGCTCGGAGAGGCGCTCTGGCCACCGGCAGAGTGAAGAGGCCTCGCCGTCACAGGTCCGTGGCTCTGAGAGAGATCCGTCGCTACCAGAAATCCACGGAGCTGCTCATCCGTAAGCTGCCCGTCCAGCGCCTGGTGAGGGAGATCGCTCAGGACTTCAAGACCGTCCTGCGTTTCCTGAGTTTCGCCGTCATGGCTCTGCAGGAGACCAGCGAGGCCCACCTGGTGGTCTCTTCTTCGCTAAGGGGGTCACCATCATGCCCAAAGACTTCCAGCTGGCCCGCTGCATCCGCGGAGAGAGAGCTTAGACTTTCTGCTGCACATCCACCAGCCATAATGCTCTGCACTGTGTGTCTATATATATACATTTATAGTAATATGGACATATGTTTGCTAGATGTTGTTTTTTTCTTGCCTTCTGATTGTTGCTCTGAGTGTTGCTATCCCTGTGCTGTTGCAATCCTGGAATTTCCCCATTGTGGGACTAATAAAGGCTTATCTTATCTTATCTTATGAGCATGGCAGAAAAGGGGACATCTCAGAAAACACCCGTCCCTTATATACTCAGGTCTCACACAGCTCGCAAGTCACATTGCATTCAAATCTCAAGTAACAATGCACTTCCTCTTTAATCCTTTAGCATCCCCCCCTCACAGTCTTTGGCCCACAAAGGATCCTCGAAGCAGTGTTTAGGCACACAAAGGATCCCCCCAAGGCCGTCTCTTGCATAACAAGGATTACACTTTCACAGCTTCCTGTTATCTCCAAGGAAGCTCTGCACTTTGTTCTTATCTAAGATGTGAGGCATAAAGTAAGTCACATGTGTGGCTACAAGGCCAGCTATATCTAGCCGGTATCTCTCAGGCTCATGCACAATTATAAAAAAAAAAAAATATTTAAAAAAATATTTTTTTCACAATATTCAAATTTACTGAGAGGCACTAATGTGTTTTATTTACATTCACACACAGAAAATCTTTCCTAACTTGATAGAAGTAAATTACACAACCCCTAGTAACTTAGCTAAATCACATTAAATTGACTGGCAGCAAGTTTTTTTACTATATATTTTCAATTCAGATAATTCTGTCTAATCTTGCAAAATAACCCACTGTATTTAAAAGTTTATAATTCAGTAATCAGTCCACGGAAGCCATAATATAAGGTCAGGCTGCACACAGCTAGGCAGTGACATTTACACTGCAGCTTTCATCAGTGTGAATTAGCAGTTGTCCTTCCCTCCAAAACATACTCTGACTTTTTAAGCTGCTCTTTATATCAGAATCCATTTAAATCTGTTTATTATAAGTTTAAACAATGAACCTACCGATAGGTATTCTGAATATTTACCTCATGTAGAGTAGTAAGATGGCGGCTGTGACACCCTGGGTGTAGGGGGAGGGGACGACCCACCTTTCCGGTGGTGGCGTCACCAGGGGTATAAAGGACAAGGGCGGAAGAGACTCTGTCTCTTCCCCATTGACCCCCTGGCCTGTATGGAGTGTCTACTGTGTTGTGGTTCTGCTATTCATAAAGTAACGTTCAACTGCACCCTGAGCCTCTTCCTTGGTTAGTTATGGACATAACATTGGGCAACGAGGAGAAAGAAGGTATGGATCGAGCTGTCACCACTTTCTGCCATTTTTGGAGGTCCCGGGTGAGCCGCCTGTGCCCTGGGCTAGGTGGTACGCAGCTTTCCAAAATTATTTGGTGGCCCTTAACCTTGGTGAGCTCGAAAAACTGCGTGCGAGGGCTATACTGATTCATAATCTTGGTATGGAGGGTCAGAGGATCGTTAGCATGTTAGGAGAGGCTGATGGCTATGAAGACGTGGTGGAGCTAATGGCGCGCTACTTTCACGCCCCGGAAAACGTCATAGTCCGGCGAATAAAGTTTTGGCAGTGCCACCAGTAGACAGGGAAGTCGGTGCAGCGTTTCATTGCAGAACTACGTCAGCTGGTGGGGGAGTGCCACTTTGGAGCCCTGGAGGAAGAAATGGTCCGTGATCAATTGGTGGAGCGTGTTCTTTGTTCTGTGGCACAGTCAAGGCTCCTAACCTACCCAGGTGAACTGACATTAGCCACGGCTATTGAGATTGCGCAGCAATGTGAGGCAGCAGAAAGGTCTTTAGACCTCCGTGAGAGAAACACGCCGAGGCATGGAGAACCATGTTGGAAGACGCTGGCTGTGGACTCGGACAGCAAGGGCGGCATGAATGACAAAGAATACGCTGCCACTGTAAAAGTTAGGTCCGCCCCAGGTGAGCCAAAGTGTTATGGCTGTGGGTCCACCAGGCACCAGTGCAAGGCAAGAGAGTGTCTGGTAAGAGGCAAGCGATGCGGCAAGTGCGGACTCCTGCATCATTTCGCCAGGGCCTGTAGAAATTTTGAGTGAGGGGACCAAAGACATGTAGGGAATTTCCCCACCACAACTCCTACGGTTGATAATACCATCTCCCCTAGCACAGATGGGTGGATTTATTGCAACATTTTGCTGGACAGTGTAGAAGTGCCGTTGTTGGTAGACACGGGAGCAGCAGCGTCCATGTTGAACTGGCCCACTGTGAGGAGTCTGTTCACACATTACCATGTAAGAGGACTGTCAACATCATATTGAATGAATGAATGAATCTTTATTTCGGATAGTACAGGTTAAAAGAAACTGAATAATATAACAAAGGGGGAAAGAAAATCCAACAAGGTCAAATTAGACAATAACTCCTCTGATTATACAGTTCAACATAAGTTATCCGAAATGGGTGATGGCTGAAGCCGCAGCTTATATTGCCCACCCATATTCCTTCCAAGAATTCAAAAGAAAAACAAAACAAGAGCAATTACAATTCAGAACAAAGCTAAGACAAAATGTGACAAAAAAAAAAAACTAAGCTACAACACAACACAGGCTGGAAATGACAATCCTTATGTGATTTTACATGTCATCTTGTATATATGTTTGGAGTATTTCTTCCTTTAGTTTTTGTTTAAATTGTCCAAGCGTTGTACATGATTTTAATTCAGGTCCAAAATCGTTCCATAATCTGACTCCGTGCACTGAAACACAGTGTTGCTTGGTGGTAGTTCTCACTGAAGGTTTCTGAAATATACATGTTCCTCTGAAATGATATTGTTTCTCCCTTATTTGGAACAACTTTTGGATATTTGCGGGCAGTGATAGATTCTTCACTTTAAACATTATTATTGCAGTTTTAAAGTCAACCAGATCTTTCAACTTGAGAGCTTTTAATTTAAGAAAAAGTGGGTTTGTTGGTTCCCTGTAAGCTGCTTTGTTTATTATTCTAATAGCTCTCTTCTGAAGCATAAAGACTGGATATATGTTTGTTTTATATGTATTTCCCCATACTTCATTACAATATGTCATGTATGGGAGTATTAATGAATGATACAAGGTAAATTTTATTTATATTATTCCATCTAGCTACATTGCTCCGCACTGTGTGTGTTTATATACTTGCATATTTATTCCACCTAGCTGCAATGCTCCGTACTGTGGATGTTTATATATTTACATATTTATTCCATCTAGCTACAATGCTCTGCACTGTGTGTTCATATATTCATATATTTATTCCATCCAGCTACAATGCTCTGCACTGTGTGTCTGTGTGTGTGTGTGTATATATATATTTTATAGTAATATGTACATATGTATATTAGCTGCTCTTGCTTGCTTGTTTTTTTTTCTTGCCTTCTGATTGTTGCTCTGAGTGTTGCTATCCCTGTGCTGTTGCAATCCTGGAATTTCCCCGTTGTGGGACTAATAAAGGCTTATCTTATCTTATCTTATCTTAAATGGTGTGGGTTGATTCAGCAAATATTTCACTCTGTGTAGTATTGCAATTGATTTGGATATTTTACCTTTAATATGATTAATATGTGACTTCCAACACAGTTTATTATCAATTATTACTCCAAGAAATTTAGTTTCAGATACCCTTTCCATCTCTACACCATTTACACTGAGTTTAGATACTGAGTTGTTGTGATGGTTGTTAAAGACTATAAATTTTGTCTTACTTAAATTGAGCGTTAATTTGTTTGAATCAAACCACAGTTTAAGCTTTCCTAATTCCTTTCCGAGTGTATCCAGAAGTTGTTCCAAATTGCTTCCACTGCATAATAGATTAGTGTCATTGGCAAACAATATTAAGTCCATTTTTTCTGAAACTTTACATATATCATTTATATACATATTGAATAACAATGGCCCCAAAACTGAACCCTGTGGAACTCCACAAGTAACCTTCAGCAACTGTGAGTTTTTGTTACCAACACATACATACTGATATCTATTCTTTAAGTAACTACTTAATCAGGAGAGTGCTACCCCTCTAATATCACAATTTTGTAGTTTCTTTAATAATAAATTATGATCCACTGTATCAAATGCTTTTTTAAGATCCAGGAATACCCCAACTGAATACTCTTTATTTTCAAGGGCAGTTGATATTTTTTCTATAAATTCCATTAGAGCAAATGCAGTTGTCCTCTTGTGTCTGAACCCATATTGCTGCTCACACAATAAATTATTCTTCAGTATGAAGTTGTCAATTCTCTCATAGAATATTTTTTCAAGTATCTTGGAAAATTGCGGCAATAGTGAAATTGGTCTATAGTTTGAGAATTCCCCTCTGTCACCCGTCTTGTATATCGGAATTACTTTAGCTATTTTCATTGCATTGGGAAATATACCTGTTTGGAGAGACAGGTTACAGATATACGTCAGTGGTTTCACTAAGCATTCAATAATAGTTTTGACTAAGAGCATGTCAATACCATCACAGTCCGTAGATGTTTTACTTTTAAACGATTTAACAATTTCAGTGACCTCTCTCTCGTCTGTGTTCTTTATGAAAATGGAGTCTTTTATAGCAGTGTTATTGCTTATTGTATCACCTGTAGGCGCCGTAATGGGTATTTCTCGAGCCAAATTAGGACCAATGTTAACAAAAAAGTTATTAAATTCATCTGCAGGTGAAGCTGTATTCACACTCTGAGTCGTTTTATTATTTTTTGAAAAATCGGTTGGGTAGCTTGTATTTCTGCTTTTATTTCCAAGAATACTGTTAAGTATTGTCCATGTATTTTTAATATTGTCTCTGGTTTTCTCCAGTTCTTTACTGTAATAGTCTCTCTTACTACATCTTATTATATATGTTAACTTATTTTTGTATGTTTTATACCGCTGCTCTGCTTCTTTTGTCCTTTTCTTTAGGAAAGCTTTATATAATAATTTTTTCTTTTTACACGCCTTTTGTAATCCTTTGGTTAACCATGGCTTATCGGCAAATTTATGTTTAAGCTTTTTTTTTTTTACTAATCGACAATTTTTTTCATAAAGAGTGGTTACAATGTTTATAAATGTGTCATAGGTTTCATTTACATCTGATACATAGACTTCTGTCCAGTCTTGCTTCAGCAAGTCCTCTTTGAAAGAACTGATTGCATTTGGTGATTTGTATCTGAACGATTTTAAAAAATTTTCTGTATTGGCCCCCGTGTGGCCATGGATAAGTGCAAAGGTTGGCAAGTGGTCACTTATATCATTTATCAATAATCCACTTTCTATTTTCTTATCAATGATATTAACAAACAGGTTGTCAATAAGTGTAGCAGTGTGAACTGTGATTCTACTGGGATGTGTTATTGTGGGATATAGACTCATGCTGTACATAGAGTTCATGAACTCTGTAATTACATATTGCCGCTATGGTGGAAACAAACTAGCCATTGTGGGTTCGCTGGAGTTAAGGGCCTGGTACAAGTCAGCAATGATGACAAACGTCCAATTCATGGTGACGGCTACAGGGTTGAACATCATGGGGTGATATGTTCTACGGCCTGGGCTTCAAGAGCACCAGCGGTGTCGGGGATGAGTGGTCGGGCTGTGGTCTGCGGGACCGACCAGCTCCATATGTGGACGATGATGTGGTTTGGGACACTGACTGGCCAAGAAGTCCGGGAATGGATCAGGACAAGACCCACCATGGATTGTCGCATGAGGGTTCCGGTGCCGGTGTCCATGGTGCCCTTGGTGTGGGAATTGGATGGCATGGTACAACACCAGTGACGACAAATGGAGCCAAAACGTGAGTCCCTTCTGCTTCCAGAGTTCGGTCTGGTGATACCAGAAGGTAAGGAGTTACAGTGGCTTTGCCAGGGCTTAAAATGAAAGAGAGCAGGGCAGGACCGGCTGGCGCGATATCACGACGCGCCAACCAGCAACACTGGAGGCTGAGGAGGGCTTCGGATTGGGACGGTGTAAAGGTTTGACCCAGTAAGGAAGCCTCGTTATGACATGTGGGTCATCGAATGCCCAATAGAGCTTCTCTGCGCATCGGTGAAGGCGTTCAGCCTAGGGTAGAAGCTCGGGTGAGGGGCATGCACATGAAAAGAAGATGGCGAGATGACCAGGGGCAGCTGCGAGTGGTGGCTACCTGGGAAGATGGCTACTTGGGACTGTCAGACACATCATGGAGACACCCAAACGAGCTGCAGCGCATAGAGGAAAAGAGACGCCGATGCAGCTCATCCCTGGAGGCCAAGAAGCGGAGGCACTCCAGACAGAATCCACCGGATGGAGATCCAAAGGGTGGCCCCTTTCATTGGGCCGGTAGTAATGACTGGTTTAATGTTTAACATGTGTTTGTTTTGGTTTATGGCCCAAGTCATTTGATGAATATGTTTTACGTTTGCTTATTGTGTGTTGGCCCTGTGTTTAAAAAAAAAAAAGAAGGAAAAAATCCCCAACACTGTTTGTTTTACATTTAATAATATGTTTTGTTGTGAGGTGCCCAAGTTGCTGGGTGGGTGTGTTGCAGTGGGGGCCACCAATAAGAGCGTAAATGTACATATTATCTGTCATAGTTCGTGTGTTATGAGAATGTGAGTGTATATATATATATACGTACTGTTCTGGGATTACTTTAGTTTTAGGAACACAGCTGTTTTTTTTTTCCTTTTGGACTACAGTGATTAAGGTGGCAGAATAACCCGCCTGGCTGTGTAGGGGTGAGCCAGCAGTCCCCCTGGCCCCTCTAGTTGCTTTGTGTGCATGGATAGGATTGTATATGTATTGTATATTCTATGTTTTAGCGCATGAGTCGGGTTACAATCTTCGGTGGGTCTAATTGGTGTGCTTGGATTTTCTACCGGGGGGGTGAAGTGTATTAAGATGGCGGCCGTGGCACCCTGGGTGTAGTGGGAGGGGACGACCCACCTTTCTGGTGGTGGCGTCACCAGGGGTATAAAGGGCAAGGGCAAAAGAGACTCTGTCTCTTCTCGGTTGACCCCTTGGCCTGTATGGATCCTCTATTGTGTTGTGGTTCTGCTATTAATAAAGTAATGTTCAACTGCACCCTGAGCCTCTTCCTTGGTTACCGAGTTATGGACATAACACCTAATATGGCTAAAAAATGCTGTTAATGCCACAGATTGTCACAGCTGCCATTCACACACCATTATAGAAAGGCCGTTGTTTGGAACTATTTGGAGCTCCATAAACCACGTGACCAGGCAGCGGCGAGATCAAAGTGTCGCGACTCTCATTATACGGTGCTGCCATGATCGTGTTCAGTGATGTGGGATGATGAGAGTTATTGTCCACTAATCCTTTAAACAAAAACTAAATGTTACTGTGTTATTATATGACAGTTGACAACTTTAATTATGTGGAAAATTATTTTTTAAATCGACAAACATCATATGTGTAACTCATGGCAAAATTCAATTGGGATCAAAAGATAATTTTGCTCTTGCCATTCATTTCAATAGAGAATTTTTTTTTGATTTAAGGTCCCATATGTGGAAGTAGAGGGGGCGTGACTTAGGCTCTCTCTAGAACTAAACTGAAATGAACAAATCTTCCCTGGCAATGAATTGAAACCCTTTTCAAAAACTGAAAGTTAATTTGTAATTCAAATATAAACAACAAAAAATAAGAAACTAAATTATTTAACCCTACTGTGGTGTGGGGAACTAAGAATATGACTAGTTTTACTCTGAAGTCTCTTCTCCTTTTCATCTCAAGCTCCATCCTGCACTGAGACCTTGTGAAGGAAGAGGTTGTCAGAGGAGGACCATGCCTGCTTCATGGGGATTTCAGCACAGAAGAAAACCTCAAGCTTTTCAGGGGTCTTAGTTTTCAAATTCAAGATTCAAGAAGGTGCTGCCATAACTTGCTCCATTCTCTAACATGCATTTAATGCAATTTAGTTCTTGTAATGACTAATTCTTTTATTTCTTTTTTATTTGAGTTCTCAGCAAGAATACAATGTTGGTCATTTTTTGACAATTTTACTGAGCATTTAACTCTAAATAAATCACTGTTTAACAGGAAATTTTGGGCAATCCTGTGCTTTTCTTGTGGTGTTACATAGAATAGCATCACTGTAAACTATGGAAAAGCAGCTACTTTAAAATCTGTACTTCCTCACACAACTTTCAGTGCAAAAAAACTCTAAAAAAAAATGTTGCAACTTTTATCACAACTTTTTGGAAAAGCTCCACAAATTCAGGCTTTCTGGGCCACAACAATCACAGAAACAGCCGAAGAAATCCTGGAGGGACTGAAATCCAGTGAGATCATGTCTGCATGCTTTATGCATGAATTTGTTTACCGACTCTGGGTCGTTAACGTGACTCTACACACCCTTTACACTGAAGAAAGCACTTGTCAGCACTTTGTAAAATCATAAGCTGAGTAATAAAAAGTACATTATTGTAACTGATTTTGGGTCAGTTCTTTATGTGACAATTTATGTATTAACAAAGTTAGAGTATTACTGCTGCAATTTGCAGCATCGAGTCTCTAAGATTTTTTTCCTGGCAAGTAAAATCGCTGTTAAAATGGTAATTTCCTTGACTGAATCAGATCAGATTGAATCAAATTGGAATTGAATCGATTCAGAACCTTAAGAATCGGAATCGAATCGATTCTGGAAATTAGTGATGATTCTGTCATGATCCTGGGCACAGCTGAGCACCGTGCCCAGTTTTCAGTAAAGTTTAGTCTTTCCTTGTCTGTTCCTTTGTGTATCCTGTCCAGTTTGTGTCATTCTGTATTTGTAGTATGTTTACATTTTGGATTGTGTTGTTGTTTCATTATTGGTTTCCGGTTTATGTTTTATTTCAACAGCGCTGTGCAGCTTCCGCCTGTCAAACTGTTCGGAGCTGCACAGCTGTCATTGATTCTGTTATTTTCTCCACTCATGCATCCACACCTGTTACTCATTATGAAACCTTATTTAAAGGGCACGACAATCTCTCCCAGTTGTCGTGTCCTTCTATACTGCTGTTTCCCTCAGTTGCCGTGGGAAGTGCTGAGTGTATTTTGGTTGCTGTCAAGGAGAACGGGAGAGCTCCGTCCAGGTTAGCTTTCCCTTTATTTCCAGCCGTGAGCCCTGCATCTCTCTGGGTGTGCTCCGGCTGGTTCTGCTCCGTTGCCCGGCGTACCCAGGCTTCTGTTCCCCCTGTCAACGTTGAGCCCTGCTCTCCTCCAGCACCAGCATTTGTGTTAATTGTAGTGCTGTGTTTAGTGCATCTTTATGTTAATAAACGTACAAACTCACAGAGAGCATTTGGTGTCCTGCTTAGCCCTTGAAAAGGGCGCTTTATGACAGATTCTCAGCCCTAATGATGCAATGGTCAAATTTGACCAAATGTGGTTTATTTTTCAACATAGTCTCCAATGTCAGTGTATCTGAAAAGAAACAATGCAGTTAGTGTCCAAAAAGGTTGAATTTAATGCATGTCTAGTTTTGTTGCTGTAGCATAACTCCTTCTTAGTCAGCCTATGACCTTTTCAGCCCCCCCTCATAGTAGGCACCAGCTAACAGAGACAATCACCTACTCTGGAATAGCGTTAGCCGGGCTAACATTTGTTACAGTGGACTAGAGCTGTCAACTCCATCTGACCTCCGTTGGAGGGGGAGACCTGGCTATTTCCACTAATAACTACACAAGGACTGCTTCCATGTTTTGCTCGAGGGATTTATAGATGGCTAAAACACGGCGCTTACGTGTTGTGCGCATGTTTCTCTACACTGTCTGTAGCCCAGGTCTGAATATAGTCCCTGAGCTCAACACCCCGCCCCTCCCCCAAACAGGTCATGATAATAAACCAACTTCAGGGGCATGTTTAATGAAGGTGAGGTAACTGCAGAGTCCTGGAGTTGTGCTGAGAAGACGCTGTGACCTTCAGTGTGTGAGCTCTAAGTACTCTGCAGGGATAAGGAAGAGTATGCCCTGCAGCATGATTAGGAATTCCCTGCTGATTGCCACATTAGTATGGAAGCTGAGTAGGTGAGAGCACTCTCTCTATGCTGTGACCCTGGGCTGCTGTCAGATATGTAAGATGCCTTCATCCAGACTGCCAGCACTGAAAGATGATAACAGGGTGGAAGCCTAAATCTAATGAGACCACAGGAGTGTAGACGCGTTCTTCGCCTCACACGACTGCCGTCTCACACTCTCTCTTCACCACACCGTCACTTCATCTGCGACTTCATTTCCATTCTGAGGTCTCTGTGCTGCTGGGTCAAAGCCCTGATTGTATGAGAGCCGATGGAGGCAGAGTCTCCCTTCATAGACAAGGCCATTTTCCTTGAGCTACCTCTTAGGTTGGCTTAATGCTTTGCACGTCTGCTCAAGTGCAAGGCTTTTGTCACATAAATTTCATCATTGTCTCCAATCTGCTAAGCTCTGTGGAGGTCCTTCTGCAGCTGAAATTTTGTGACTATGCTGACTGTGTGCGCTGACTACATGTGTGTAAGATCCAACCACCCATTCAAAAGGCAGCGCCACTGATGCAGCATAGAAAGATAATTAGCGGTAAAAGTAGTAAACACATTAGTTCCTTTTCTCGCCTTTGTGCAGTCACCACTGCCATTGTTAAAATGTGCGTGGCTCTTGCTTTTCTTCTCTTTCATATAGCTTTGACTGCCCTCCCATCAAGCTTCCTTGTTTTGGACTGGTAGACAGCGAGCTAACACATATGGTGCAGGTTTCAGTGATGACAAGATGTCTCCTTCTATCTTGTTTATTTGCTCCAACACCACATATAGACATGATGTAACATTAAAGTGCAAGTTATGCACCCACGTCAACACGCCGCAGCTGTGGCAGCGTTGACGCAGCAGCAATGTGTGTTCCTATTGCATCACCCAACGTACACCTCTACAGAGGAGAGGTGCACATCGTCAACGCAGGCTGTAAGAGCTGTGATTGGTCTGCTTCGTCTCCTTCACATTTCCTGGTTCTCGACACTGCTTCGCTCTGCCTGTTCATGGTGGCACAACTTCCAAGGCGAGTCGATTAAGCAGCGGTCCAATTTCAAAAGTATATTGAGCTAGTAAGCACATATAACTTAACATAACTTCTCTTTTTCACGGTGCAACAATTGTATTAAAAGTTCCTTTTTCTTAACATTTTTTTTTAGCTCCAACTCCATCACAATCTGCTCTTGTCTGCTATTTCATAAACAAAAACACACGAACACAAATCACTACACACGTTAACGCAACAAAGCAACAAAGCAACAAAGCACACAACAAAAAATTGCCGATCACTGCTTCTGGGATGGATGTCAGTAATGGCGTTGACGTGATGCAGGTGCATAAATCTAGCTTATAACTGAAACAAAGTGAAAGAAATGTATCTTTAATAATATGGCCACTGTACCTAGCTTAGCATTGACATTGACTTAGCTTGTTTACACTGTTAGCACTGTTAGTAACAAACCAAAAAATAACTTAAAATGCACAGACTGAACTGTACGGTTCTCATTACAGTTGTTGGCATTCTCAAAATATATAGCATACTCACAGACTAATCATGTCCAAGGCGACAACAGTTAAGACAACGTTCACAGCGTTTATACATCGGACTGATCCTCAAACTGCTCTTTCATAATATGGTTCTCTGCGTATGTGTGGCCATTACTAAAACAAGGAGCAAACAGTACGGTACGGAACATTCCATCCACATTCCATATGGAATATTCCATACATGTTCTATCTGCATTCCATATGGAACGCAGATAGAACATGTGTGGAATGTTCCATATGGGATGTTCCGTACATGTTCCGTACACATTCCGTACGTAGCGGTCCTACTAACTAGCGGTCTCAAGTGTTTTAGGAACATGTACATGTAACATTAGACAGAGAATGTTCCATATAGAATAGAATGGAATAGAATACCCTTTATTGTCATTGTACAGTTGTACAGTACAACAAAATTGTGGGTGCTCCACCAGGCTACTGTGTAATAAAGTAAGAGAGAAGGATTAGATAAAACACAGTTACAGAACACATGATTAAGCACATGACTGAAATAAAAATAGCCCAGGATTATGGAAATATACACAGATGTGGTCGTGGTTTCAAGGGCGGAACTATGTGCATAAAAGTGCAGAGTGCAAAACACACATTTGAACACACAAGTGAATAAAATGGCCCAAGAATTATGGAAACTATACACAGGTATGGTAGTGGTTTCACAGATGGGTCAATGTACATGAAACTGTGGAGTGCAAAGACAGGTGTGATAATTATGATAATTAAAAGGTCCTCAGTTCTGTGCATGTGAGTGCTCGGAGGGAGGGGGTTGTGGCCTCTGACTGTCTGCAGTCTGGATGGCCCAGGGGAAGAAGTCGTATCTAACTCTATCTAATGTTCTGTATGCTATTGTTCCATTCTGTGTTCCGTACATGTTCTTAGGTCATGCTGGCTAGCAGTCCAGCCTCCTGACATTCCCAAGTGTTTTATGTATGGAATGTTAGATATGGAACATTCCTTACAGAATGCTAGTAGTCCTGCTAGCTAGCAGTCTCAGTTGTTTTCTTACATGTTCCATATACATTCCGTTGATACGTAATTTTCCGAGCGGGACGCTAGTAGTCCTGCTAGCTCGTGATCCAGTCTGCTAATACAAAATATACTGTACAGGTACATATTCATATTCTGCAGGGTAACTTAATAGATCGTTATGCTGTCTATACATCTAGCTACAATGCTCCCACACTGTGTATATATCTGTGTACATATGTATATTCATTTGTTCTTCTTATCTTATCTTTAAAGTTATTGCTCTGAGGCTGCTATCCATGTGCTGTTGCAATCCTGGAATTTCCCCATTGTGGGACTAATAAAGTCTTATCTTATCTTAATATTCCCAAGTGCCTTATGTACGTATGTTCCATAGATACGTAGAGTGCAGCAGGCAGCACAGTTTCACTGTAGCTCGAGCACTGTGGGGTGACAGCTGTTCTCTGGTCCTGTTAGGGAGCAACCCACGATGAGTCCCAAGGGAGGAGGTAGATCAGTTCCTCAGATTGGCCGATTCATGAAAGCTTCAAAACATACTGAACTAATGAAGCGTGAAGTGAAGCAGCAATGATGTTTGACGCTTCAGATGCCATTGGTCATGTGACATTAGTGTTCACCCATCACTACTATGGTATGTTCCTTAATTCTTATTGCATTTATTCATTCGTGAATAATTGCAGTTCCGCTTATTTACAAAGACCATGTACGAGACATGAACGATATATGTACGGAACATGCTAAGTGCAGACTGCGGCTAATGATGAAGGTACATTGACATAGAACTGACAGCAGGCAGGATCGGTAGACATCTTGTACGGAACATGTTCAGTACAGAACATGTACGGAATGTTCTGTACCATACTCTTCTAACCATAAGCTTCTATGTTATGGTCTCCTGAGCAAGACGCTCCATTGTTGTGTTCTCCTGAAATTAAAGTGCCCCTACCGTTATCTCTTGACTCGTCCTGAGAGACTGGTCTTAGCCCACCTGAGGCCGCAGGTGAAGACGTGGCTGGACCCTCTGCAGTTTGCATATCAGCCCCATTTAGGAGTTGAAGATGCTGTCATCTACCTGCTGCAACCAGCCCATCTGCACCTGGATGGTGGAGGAGATACTGTGAGAATCACTTTTTTTTATTTCTCCAGTGCTTTTAACACCATTCAGCCACTGCTGCTGGGTGAGAAGCTGCGGGTGATGGGGGTTGACAGCTCTGTGATCTCCTGGATTACTGACTACCTGACAGGCAGACCACAGTTTGTCCGGCTGGGCAATGTCTTGTCTAGAGTGGTGGCTTGTGATACGGGAGCTCCACAGGGGACTGTGCTCTCTCCTTTTCTCTTTACCTTATACACCACTGACTTTCAGTACAACACAGAGTCATGCAACCTGTCATGACTTGCCGCTCATCAGCGGCGCCAGCCGCGCGCACACCTGCTCCTCAGTAAGTCCAAGGCGATGTCTCTGCCTCCTCACCGGCCCTACGACTGCGCCATTAACATCTGCCAGGGGGCGCCCTTACCTTCAGGACGCCTCTATAGCCTGTCAGCGCCAGAGAAGGAGGCAATGAACAGCTATTTGAAGGAGTCGCTCAGTGCTGGGATCATCCGACCATCCTCCTCTCCAGTAGGTGCAGGGTTCTTCTTCGTGGGAAAGAAGGACGGATCTCTTCGTCCTTGTATCGATTATCGAGCTCTCAACGATATCACGGAGAAAGACCGGTATACCCTGCCCCTTATGGATACTGCCTTCCACTCCCTCCAGGGGGCGACCTGGTTTACTAAGCTGGATCTCCGCAGCGCTTACCACCTCGTCCAGATCCGGGAGGGAGATGAGTAGAAGACCGCCTTCCGTACCCCAAACGGTCATTTTGAATACCTCGTGATGCCGTTTGGGTTGACCAACGCTCCAGCCGTCTTTCAGCGCCTCATCAACGACGTCCTCCGGGACTTCATCGGCCTGTTTGAATTCGTCTACCTGGACGATATTCTCATCTTCTCCAGGTCCAGGGATGAATACCGGGTCCACGTGAGGCGGGTCCTGCAGAGACTGCTGGAGAACCGTCTGTACGTCAAGGCGGAAAAATGTGAATTCTACGCCAAAACGACTTCCTTCCTGGGGTTCGTCATCTCCCATGACCAGGTGCTTCCGGACCCAGCGAAGATCAAAGCGGTGGTGGATTGGCCCACACCTACCTCTCGGAAACAGGTTCAGCAATTCATCGGGTTCGCCAATTTCTACCGCCGCTTTGTCCCGAACTTTGGAGCCATCGTCGGGCCCCTGACCCGCCTCACCTCTCCTAAGACTCCGTTCCGGTGGACTGAAGAGGTCGCTACGGCCTTCCAGGCGCTGAAGACGGAGTTCTCCTCCTCCCGGGTCCTCAGCCAGGTCGACCCCGTGCTGCAGTGCATTGTGGAGGTGGACGCTTCGGACACGGGGGTGGGAGCGGTGTTGTCCCAGCGGTCCCCAGCCAACGGAGTCAAGCGACCCTGCGCCTTCTTCTCTCGGCACCTGTCCCCGGCGGAACGAAACTACGACGTGGGGGACAGAGAGCTTCTTGCCATCAAGCTTGCCCTTCAAGAATGGCGTCACTGGCTGGAGGGGGCAGCCTTGCCTTTTGTGGTCCTCACTGACCACAAGAACCTGGAGTACCTGAGATCTGCCAAGCGTCTGAACGCCCGCCAGGCGCATTGGTCCCTGTTCTTTGCAAGGTTTAAGTTCAGTATCACATATAGGCCTGGCTCCAAGAACGGCCTGCCCGATGCCCTCTCCAGGCAATTTGCCCCAGAGGCCGCAGAAGACGTTGCTCACACCATCTTGCCCAGGTCGTGCGTCGTGGGGGCTGTTTCATGGGACATAGAAGACAAGATCCGGAGGGCACAGGAGTCGGAACCGGACCCTGGCGGCGGACCGGAGGGGAGGCTCTTCGTGCCATCTGCCGTCCGGGGGGACGTTATACACTGGCTCCATACCTTCAAGCTCACCTGCCATCCTGGAGCTTCACGGATGATTGACCTTCTCCAGCGATCCTTTTGGTGGCCAGGCCTGCGGAAGGATGCCGCCCGTTACGCCCGGGCCTGCCCCGTCTGTGCTACCAATAAGTCAGGTAACGCTCCCCCTGCGGGTCTGCTCCAGCCCCTGCCCGTCCCTGGCAGGCCCTGGTCGCACATCGCCCTAGACTTCGTCACCGGGCTCCCGGTCTCCAACAACTTTGACACAGTTCTGACCATTGTAGACCGTTTTTCCAAGGCCGCCCACTTTGTGCCCCTAGGTGGCCCACCTCAGCCTTGGAGACGGCGGACCTCCTCATCCAGCACGTGGTCAGACTGCATGGAATCCCGGTCGACGTGGTCTCCGACCGCGGCCCCCAGTTCTCTTCGGACGTCTGGAGGTCATTTTGCAACGCCCTTGGAGCCAAGGTAAGCCTCTCCTCCGGCCATCACCCCCAGTCTAACGGGCAGTGTGAGCGGACTAACCAGGAGCTGGAGGCTACGCTCCGCTGCGTCACTTCATCCAAACCCACGTCCTGGAGTTCTCACCTCGCCTGGGTGGAGTACGCCCACAACACCTCTCGCTCTACTGCCATCGGGATGTCGCCCTTTAAAGCATCCTTGGGCTATGATCCACCTCTATTCCCCGCGCAGGAGGGCGAGTTGGCTGTCCCCTCTGTCCAGGCACATCTGAGGCGGTGTCGCTCCCTTTGGTCCACGGCGCGTAATGTGCTTTTACGCACGGCAGAGCGCAATAAGTCTACGGCGGACCGACATAGGAGACCTGCACCTGCCTACCAGGTGGGACAGCAAGTTTGGGTATCCACACAGGACGTTAACCTAAAGGGTGAGAGGAGAAAGCTGGCCCAACGGTTCATTGGCCCTTATCCCATAACCAGGATCATCAACCCGGTGGCTGTGCGTGTGGCTATTCCCTCCTTCCTCCGCATCCATTCCACCTTCCACGTCTCCAAAATTAAACCGGTGGTCTCTGATCCCCTTTGCCCTCCACCTGCGGCGCACCCCGCTCCCCGGATGATTGGTGGCCATCCGGCCTGGACCGTCGCTGAGATCTTGGACGCCCGACGCCGGGATCGCGGATTGCAGTACCTGGTGGATTGGGAGGGCTATGGACCCGAGTGGAGACAGTGGGTGCCTTCCTCGCTGGTGTTGGACCGGTCACTCATTTCTGAGTTTCATCGAGCGCACCCGGAAAGACCATCGCCAGGAGGCGCTGCTAGAGGGGGGAGTACTGTCATGACTCGCCGCTCATCAGCGGCGCCAGCCGCACGCACACCTGCTCCTCGTCAGCGGCGAGGTATTTAATCCACTCTGCCCTGGGCTTCGGCCTGAAGCCGTCTCTCAACTTCGGCCCCTTTGCTACTACGGATCTCAAACCGACTAGTGAAGATAACTTGGGTAAGCTCCCCTTACCTCTCTCCTCTAGCCTTCCCCTGTGCACAGGTGGACATTCCCGGCGGCGGACTTCCTCACCTCGCCGTTGGCTCTACGCTGCTGCCACAGGTACTGCAGGTCGCTGTCTCCCGGGCCTCGCCCTTGTCGACGCCAGCCACCTGTCATAACCAAGTAAGCCAGCTATCATCATTATTCCCTGTATTGGTGTGGTGCCCGTTACCCTTCTCCCTCTGCTCTCTCCCACAGGGTTGTCCGGCTGTACGGCCTCCTGCCCCTGTGCCTGACGCAGACGCCACCACCAATACATTCTTATTCCACAGACACGCAGCCATACACTTCCTTGTTGCTAATAAAGCTGTTAAATCTATCCTGAGCCTGCGTGTGTGTCTCCTGGGCCGTGCATTATGTCACAACCTGCAGAAATTCTCTGACAACTCAGCTGTTGTGGGGTGTATAAGAGGAGGAGAGGAGGGGGAGTACAGGACACTGGTAGACAAATTTGTGGAGTGAATGGAGCAGAATCATCTGAGGTTGAATGTCAGCAAGACCAGAGAGATGATGATTGACTTCAGGAAGAGGGAGACGCCTTCTCAGCCACTGCAGATTAGGGTGGAGGATGTGGGAGTGGTTGAGGACTACAAATATCTGGGTGTCAGGATCAGCAGCGGGTTGGACTGGAGATCCAACACCAATGCTGCGCACAAGAAGGGGATGAGCAGACTCTACTTCCTGAGGAAGCTGAGATCCTTCAATGTATGCAGCAGGATGCTGGAGCTTTTCTACCAGACCGCTGTCTCCAGCGCCATCTTCTTTGCTGCTGTCTGTTGGAGTAGCAGTATCAGGGCCAGAGACACCAACAGACTTGACAAAATTTTCAAGAGGGCTGGCTCTGTAATTGGTCTCAGACCAGAGACCTTTGAGACAGTGGTGGAGAGGAGAACACTAAATAAACTGTGATCCATCATGGACAATCCTGATCACCCCGTCCACCACACACTAGATAGACAGCGGAGCACTTTCTCCAGTAGACTACTACAGCTTCACTGTCGAACGGCCAGGAACAGGAAATCTTTCCTGCCACATGCAATTTCACTGTACAATAACTCACTATGATGTTGTATTCTGGTCATAGCTATGCTGCCACACTGCACCTTACAGACTAACTGGTACCTCACATTTTCTCTCTGCTCCTGATAGTCCTTCTTTGTGCAATGGGATGATTCATGTGTTTATACGGGTCATATATTAAGCTATGATGTATATAGGTTTTATAGTCGTGTTAGTTTTTACTTTCCATGGGTAATCCCTTTGTCTGTCATGAGTGTGTTTCTGTTGTTTGGTTGTCTACTGTCATGCTGCTGTTACACTGTAATTTCCCAGTTTGGGATCAATAAAGTACATCTATCTGTTCCCTGGTCAGGTGGTCCAGGAACTCTGGCAGGCCATCCAACCCGCAGTGTACTCTTGAGTCTTGAACTTGAGTGTGTCGAGTGGGTCCTGTTTCTAAACACCATGACATGAAAGGTGATAAATTTACAATGAAAAATATAATAAGCTTATGAGAATTGCTGAAAATTTATACCAAAAATATGAGAAAATAATTTTCATCATAAAAAAATGTTGCAGTTTTATGATGGGGAAAACCCACAAATTGGCAAGAAAAAAGTCACAAATTTACCAGAAAAAGCTACAGTTTTATTAGAAAACTGTTGCAAATTTATGTGGAAAAGGCAGCATTATTAAATGAAAAAGGTAAGACAATCTCATGAGAAAAGCAGAAGATTATGGCAAAAATATCAAAATTTATGAAAAAAAAGCTTACAGCTTTATGGAGAAAAAATGTCACACATTTACATGGAAAAAGTTTTCAGTTTTACTCAATAAAGTTTTTAAATTTGCAAAGAAAAATAAGACAAATTTAGGGGAAAAAAGCAAAACATATTTATGCCAGAAATCTGGGGGGGGGGGGGGGGAAGAAAAGAAAAATGCTGCAGTTTAACGAGGAAAACATCCACACAATTTTGCAAGGAAAAAAGACAAACTTTTGGCAAATAATGGAAAATTTACCTGAAAACTAACAATTTTGCGAGGAAAAGGTTAGCAAATTTATATTTAAAAAAACTGCGAATTTATAAGAAAAAACCCTCTTAATCCTGATGTTGTCAGGCCAGATTGTAGTTGCAATTCTGATGTTTAACCACAATTTTTAGGCTCAGAGATTTTTGTTGCTCCATGCAGATTTTTTTTTATCCAAAAATCACTTAAAGTGGCTTTTTGTGTAGTATAGGTTGCCGACCCCTGCCTAGATGAAAGATCACGTACAGCTTTTCCTTGGAGGTGAATGTCACTGGTACATCTATTTGGATTATCTGTAAGGTTGTCTGTACTGTCAGTTCAACATTTTGGGTTCTTCTGCTCCGAAATATTGCTTCAGATGTGTTAGAAGTCACCATTAACTGGTCAAGTTTGAATAATTTAACCTCTTAGCATTCCTGTACACCAGATGTTTTAGGGTTACTGGCTGAAATGGTAAGGGATTTAAATCAATGCTTTTGAATTGTGGTTCAACAGAATTACTTTAAAAACAAACTCATGAAACGGACCTGAACAAAAATGATGGTACCCCTAGAAAAGATTGAAAATAATGTGACCATAGGGACATGTTCAACCAAGATGTGTCCTCTAATTAACATCACAGGTGTCTACAAACTTGTAATCAGCCAGTCGGCCTATTTAAAGGGTGACAAGTAGTCACTGCGCTGTTTGGTGACATGGTGTGTACCACACTAAACATGGACCAGAGGAAGCAAAGGAGAGAGTTGTCTCAGGAGATTAGAAAGAAAATTATAGACAAGCATGTTAAAGGTAAAGGCTATAAGACCATCTCCAAGCAGCTTGATGTTCCTGTGACTACAGTTGCACATATTATTCAGAAATTTAACCCCTTGCACTCTGGTCAATTTCCCTAAAAACGCCAAAAAATAACGTACCCAAAGTAAATCAAAAGCTGTTCTTCAACCCTTTGCAGCATCTTCATGGGGTTGGTCTCATTTAAAAGAAAACACTTTGAATTTTTTGGCAAAACAGTCATAATCTCTCTAAGTGCTCCTGCCACTGAGTTACAGTCATTTAAACATACTGAACTTGAAGAAAATAAATTTCGCCTGGGTGTTTTTTTTGGATACAAATGCTTGCAAATAACACACAGCTGTCAGATCCGGGCTGGAAAATGCAACAGAAATGTAGAACCAAGTGTTATCCAGCTGAGGTCAAAATTTTGTAACAATACCACAAAAATGAATATATTACACAGCTTTTTACTCCGGTTGTTCCCAGACGTTTTTGAACTGTGCCAAATTGTGCCAAATGGCACAGTTTGGAAAAACGTCTGTAACTTTTGAATGATTCAATATAGAAGCTTCATCTTGGGCTCTAATGAAAGGTGAAGGGCTGTGTGTGTGTCGGGGGGGGGGGGGGTTGTTTATTCATTCATGAATGAATGAATGAACAAACAAGCCCTCACACACAAAGAAGCATGCCACGTAAAAAATGTGTGGCTTTTTTTTTTTTTACAAGAAAAAATAACCTACAGTGCACTAAAAATTATACTAAAATATCTGTAATGTAGAAGATAACAACTCCCACCCCACCCCACCTCCTGCTACAGAGGACGGACATCGCCCATCGCTACATGACGGACCGTGGAGACGGTGCGCCGCGGTCTACTACGCACAGTTGTACTAAAATATCTGCAATAATATCTGCAATCCGCTACAGAAGAGTAGCGGGGGTGGGGGGGCGTTCACGGTCCGTGTCCAGTCCGTGCGCCGCGGTCCATCATGTTGCGATGACGCACAGTTGTAATTTACCGATCGGTCAAAAGTCATTTTGATTACAATTTTCAGGGATAAAGAATAATTTAGCTTGTAACACTTACCTGTCCACAACAGCAGTGTCGCTGGTGAACTTCTCTTCCTCATTGTCAGACGAACATGACGCTGGTCCGCTTGTTACGGACTCATGGTTCTGGTCACACGATCCGGTCAAACCATGATTCCATTATTGCGGTTTTGCGCTTCCATGATTGCGGTTTTGGCGAATGATTTTTCAAAACAAATAAGAACAGTAGTAAGAAAAAAAGAATGGCAAGCGCGTGTGTGTCACCCACCGGCTTACACAAAACAGATTTTACGCACGGGACGTACACTTTCAATTGTCAAAGTTCTCTGCTTCAATTGGCTCGCTGTATTCGCAGCCGTTGGTAGGCGGGTCCTTCTTGCTAGGTTTTCAGTCATTGGTTCTTCAAGGTTTCAGAAACCCAATTCAAGGGTCTTATTAGTCGAATGAGAGGTCAGTCAAAACTAAACTAATCAAAGTACTCCTTTGGCTTTCTGTTCGTGGCTGTGTCTGCAGCTTTATTTTTTTCAGTGCGCCCTAGGACGCAGAGACGTGACCGCCCGTGGTATCCCAGAGTGCAAGAGGTTAAGATCCATGGGACTGTAGCCAACCTCCCTGGACGTGGCTGCAGGAGGAGACGGATAATACGAATGGTAACAAAAGAGCCCAGAACAACCTCTAAACACATTCATGGTGAACTCCAAGGTCAAGGTACATCAGTGTCAGATCGCACCATCTGTCGTTGTTTGAGCCAAAGTGGACTTCATGGGAGACGACCAAGGAGGACACCACTGTTGAAAACAAATCATAAAAAAGCCAGACTGGAATTTGCCAAACTGCATGTTAACAAGCCACAAAGCTTCTGGGAGAATGTCCTATGGACAGACGAGACAAAACTGCAACTTTTTGGCAAGGCACACCATGTTCACAGACGCAAAAATGAAGCATAGCAAGAAAAGAACACTGTCCCTACTGTGAAACATGGAGGAGGTTCTGTTATGTTCTGGGGATGCTTTGCTGCATCTGGCACAGGGTGTCTTGAATCTGTGCAGGGTACAATGAAATCTCAAGACTATCAAGGTATTCTAGAGAGAAATGTGCTGCCCAGTGTCAGACAGCTTGGTCTCAGTCGCAGGTCATGGGTCTTGCAACAGGATAATGACCCAAAACACACAGCTAAAAACACCCAAGAATGGCTAAGAGCCAAACACTGGACTATTCTAAAGTGGCCTTCTATGAGCCCTGCTCTAAATCCTATTGAACATCTGTGGAAGGAGCTGAAACATGGCGTCTGGAGAAGGCACCCTTCAAACCTGAGACAACTGGAGCAGTTTGCTCATGAGGAGTGGGCCAAAATACCTGCTGAGAGGTGCAGAAGTCTCATTGACAGTTACAGAAATCGTTTGATTGCAGTGATTGCCTCTAAAGGTTGTGCAACAAAATATTAAGTTAAGGGTACCATCATTTTTGTCCAGGCCTGTTTCATGAGTTTGTTTTTTAAAGTAATTCTGTTGAACCACAATTCAAAAGCATTGTCTGATTTTCATTGGTTAATTTTCATAGAATTTTTTTTTATTACCACTTTTGTCAGATTCAAGTTATTTCTGTGACCATTGGGGGGTTTTTTTTCATTAACAGAGGGGTACCAACAATTTTGTCCATGGCTGTACAAAATTATTGGAGTGTATGGAGTCTAATAATTATTTACATCCCCTCTATGGCTTCTGACCAAATTATTCAGCTGAGAGTGTGAACTCGTACTTGAATGAACAAATTAATAACTAAGAAAGTCAATAGATCAAGGTCAGGTTGTTTGAGCTGTTTTACTGAACCTAAAAAAACAAACTTTTGATGCTGTGAATCTCTACATTTTAGTTCCAAAAAATATTCAGATCAATATTTCTAATCCGGCCATGCAATGTTTTCATCTTATCTGTGTGACAGACAACAATGTGTAATGGTGAATAATGAAAGATCTTCTTTCTCAGCCTCTTAAAATTCGAGTTTTCCACCCACAGAACGTTTCACGTTGGCTGGAAATTGGCAGGAATGCTAAGGGGTTTTAACAATGTCTAACGGGCAGTAAACATCATTATCTCTCTCCACTTCCACTTAAGCCCTTACATTAATATGCGATTTCTTATTTCATATAAACTCAGTCAATATTGCACTCACCTGTGCAGAGCAACAAAAACGTTCACTGCACAGAAAATGGATAGAAAATTGATGCTCAGACAAAGAAGAAAACAAAGACTGTTGGGGAAAATAGTTGTTGTTTATGCCTTCTTGTCCAGCCGGCATGTTGTTATGTCTGGAAATAAGGTGAACACTGACTGTGAGTTGAGCTTAATTTATTAGCTGTTAGCATAGGAGAGAGTGGTACAATCCAGCGGGCAGCTGCTAGTAGGTATGGTGCCAAGAGAGCGGGCTGACCCTGGGCAGCCGTATAATATAGCCCTCACGACGTCACCTGTGTGTCGTGCGTCCACCGCGCAGTGTCATGTAGTTTCCCATACACTACACACGTCCAGGTGGGTTCCACCAAAGGTTCAGTTTGGTCCATGTGGGTCTGTCCATGGGTTCCATCTTGGCCCCATTTGTGTTTACCCACCTGGGGCCTCATGTACAAAGACTTGCTTGGATTGCCAACTGAAAGATGACGTACATTTAAATCAAGAAAACACCGTAAGCAAAAAAAAATCCAGATGTATGAAACCATCCATACGCAGGAATGCAAGCACATTTCCTTTGTACATGCCGAACTGTTTGAAATTGAATGCGTGTGAGGAAATACCAGACTCCTCCCTTGACATGCCTCTATTTGGATATGCAATTAGATGCAAATAGTTATGCAAATAGATATATACAAGCCCTGCATATTTGATTCTCCTGTAGTCACAATCAAAAATAATGGATTTAATGGAATTTCATGGAACGTGAGTTGGAGGCGCTGCTGAATGAGGCAGAGGCTCATAAAAACATTTTGTTTGGCACGCTGTCCTCCAGCATTAGCGCTGAATACAGGTAATTCAATAGCCTGCTCACAGCCATAGAAGATTAGTTTATTGTTTCCTTTATTCAGACAGGGATAAGAAGAAGTTTATTTAACTTTGGAATATTCAGACTGATGTCTGCAGTCATCCTCAGAAGCGTCAGCTGATCAAATCAAATCAAATCAACCTTTATTGTCATTTTGCTGTACATACAACTGTAGTGCAGGCAAGATGAAATTGCGTTTCTCTCAGCATCCATATAAGTAAAAAGAATATAATTTAAGACGCACTCACACACACCCTCACCCCCCACCCCAACACATCCATTCACACATCCCTGAGACATACTTGAAAACTAACCAGAACTATAATATACAAATAATATACATAATGTCCACAGGTGCAGTATGAGAGATTATATGTGATATGTTAAGAGATTATAGAAGAGATTATATAATCTATCTATATATAGATATAATATATATATATATATATATATATATATATATATATACAGTATATACAGTATATACAGTATATATATATATATATATATATATATATATATATATATACAGTATATACAGTATATATATATATATATATATATATATATACAGTGGGGTAAAAAAGTATTTAGTCAGCCACCAATTGTGCAAGTTCTCCCACTTAAAAGATGAGAGAGGTCTCCAATTTTCATCATAGGTATACCTCAACTATGAGAGACAAAATAAGAAAAAAAAATCCAGAAAATCACATTGAAGGATTTTTAATGAATTAATTGGTAAATTCCTCGGTAAAATAAGTATTTGGTCAATAACAAAAGTTCATCTCAATACTTTGTTATATACCCTTTGTTGTCAATGACAAAGGTCAAACGTTTTCTGTAAGTTTTCACAAGGTTTTCACACACTGTTGCTGGTATTTTGGCCCATTCCTCCATGCAGATCTCCTCTAGAGCAGTGATGTTTTGGGGCTGTCACTGGGCAACACAGACTTTCAACTCCCTCCAAAGATTTTCTATGACGTTGAGATCTGGAGACTGGCTAGGCCACTCCAGGACGTTGAAATGCTTCTTACGAAGCTACTCCTTTGTCGCCCAGGCGGTGTGTTTGGGATCATTGTCATGCTGAAAGACCCAGCCACGTTTCATCTTCAATGCCCTTGCTGGTGGAAGGGGGTTTTCACTCAAAATCTCACGATACATGGCCCCATTCATTCTTTCCTTTACACGGATCAGTTGTCCTGGTCCCTTTGCAGAAAAACAGCCCCAAAGTTAGATGTTTCCACCCCCATGCTTCACAGTAGGTATGGGGTTCTTTCTCCTCCAAACACGACAAGCTGAGTTTTTACCAAAAAGTTCTGTTTTGGTTTCATCTGACCATATGACATTCTCCCAATCCTCTTCTGGATCATCCAAATGCTCTCTGGCAAACTTCAGACGGGCCTGGACATGTACTGGCTTAAGCAGGGGGACACATCTGGCACTGCAGGATTTGAGTCCCTGGCGGCGTAGTGTGTTTCTGATGTAGCCTTTGTTACTTTGGTCCCAGCTCTCTGCAGGTCATTCACTAGGACCCCCATGTGGTTCTGAGATTTTTGCTCACCATTCTCGTGATCATTTTGACCCCACGGGGTGAGATCTTGCGTGGAGCCCCAGATCGAGGGAGATTATCAGTGGTCTTGTATGTCTTCCATTCTCTAATAATTGCTCCCACAGTTGATTTCTTCACACCAAGCTGCTTACCTATTGCAGATTCAGTCTTCCCAGCCTGGTGCAGGTCTACAATTTTGTTTCTAGTGTCCTTTGACAGCTCTTTGGTCTTGGCCATAGTGGAGTTTGGAGTCTGACTGTTTGAGGTTGTGGACAGGTGTCTTTTATGCTGATAACAAGTTCAAACAGGTGCCATTAATACAAGTAACGAGTGGAGGACAGAGGAGCCTCTTAAAGAAGAAGTTACAGGTCTGTGAGAGCCAGAAATCTTGCTTGTTTGTAGGTGACCAAATACTTATTTTACTGAGGAATTTACCAATTAATTCATTAAAAATCCTTCAATGTGATTTTCTGGATTTTTTTTTTCTCATTTTGTTTCTCATAGTTGAGGTATACCTATGATGAAAATTGGAGACCTCTCTCATCTTTTAAGTGGGAGAACTTGCACAATTGGTGGCAGACCAAATACTTTTTTGCCCCACTGTATATATATATATATATATATATATATATAATCCACTATATATAATCTATTATATATAGAGATTATATAATCATATGTTATGATATGTTAATATATGTTATATATTAAGATGATGATCATATATGAGAGATTCCGGATCAACTGTTCAGCATCCTAACAGCTTGTGGAAGGAAGCTGTTAATCAGTCTGGTGGTTCTGCCGCTGATGCTCCGGAATAGTTTACCAGATGGAAGAAGTTCAAAGTGTTTGTGCAGAGGGTGAGAACGGTCCTTGACAGTGTTCAGTGCCCTGCTCCTACAACAGTTCTGAAAAAGTTCTTGGACAGAGGGGAGGGAAACTCCAATTACCCTCTCAGCTCCCTTAACTATCCTCTGCAGGGCTTTTTTGTCTGACATACTGCAGCTGGAGTACCATGTTGCAATGCAGTACGTCAGAACACTCTCCACCACACCTCTGTAGAAGGTCCTGAGGATGCAGATGGGGAGAGAGGCCTGTTTGAGTTTCCTCAAGAAGTGCAGTCTCTGCTGGGCCCGCTTCCTGATCCCCAAGGAATTCTTGCTCCAGGTCAGGTTCTGCGAGATCTGCACTCCGAGGAACTTGATGTTCTCCACTCTCTCCACTAAATGGCCGCCAATGCTGAGAGGGATGTGTTCAGGCTGTGACCACCGGAAGTCGATAATCATCTCCTTCGTTTTGTCCATGTTGAGCACCAGATTGTTCTCCCTGCACCAGCTCTCCAGGTTTCTCACTTCTTCCCTGTACATTGATTCCTCATCCCTCTGAATAAGTCCCACCACCGTGGTGTCGTCTGCAAACTTAATAATCTGGTTCCCCTCGTGTCTGGATACACAGTCGTGTGTTAGAAGTGTAAACAGCAGTGGACTGAGTACGCAGCCTTGAGGGGATCCGGTGCTCAGCGTGATGGAGTTGGAGATGTTATTTCCAACCCGGACAGACTGAGGTCTCTCAGTCAGGAAATCCAGGATCCAGAGACATGTGGCAGTGTTCAGACCAAGAAGGAGTAATTTCTCCATCAGTCTCTGGGGAATAATGGTGTTAAATGCTGAACTGAAATCAATGTACAGGAGTCTGGCGTAGGTGTCTTTCTGATCCAGGTGGGTGATGACAGAGTGCAGGGTGGTGACTATAGCATCCTCCGTGGAGCGGTTTGAACAATTTGCAAACTGGAGCGGATCATGTGATGCAGGGAGGCAGGCTGTGATGTGTGGTTTGACAAGCCGTTCAAAACACTTTATCACAATTGGTGTCAGTGCAACAGGATGATAGTCATTCAGACAGGACACAACTGGTTTATTTGCCGCCGGTACTATGGTAGAGGTCTTAAAGCATCTGGGAACGATGGCCTGACTCAGGGAGATGTTATAAATGTCAGTCAGTACATCCGCCAACTCGCTCACACAGTCTCGGAGCACACGTCCCGGGATGTTGTCCAGACCTGCAGCTTTACGTGGGTTGACCCTGGTTAGGGTCCTCCATGTGTCCGCTGTGTTGATGGTGATAGCTGGCCCAACCGATGGTGGAGATGGGCCAGCCCTCCCTCTGATTGTCGGGTTTGATGCTTCAAAACGTGCAAAGAAGTTGTTGAGCCTGTCTGGAAGTGAAGCATCGTCATCATCAACCCCCTGCCTAGACTTATAGTCCGTCAGCGCCCGAACTCCCTGCCACATCTGCTTGGTGTTCCTCGTGTCACAGAGGTGTCCCTGGATTTTCTCCGCATAGGCGCGCTTCACCGTCTTAATTCCCTTTGAGAGCGCAGACCTGGCTGAGCGGAGGGCGATCCTGTCCTTCGCTCTGAAGGCTGCATCTCTGGCTGTGAGCAGCGAGCGCACCTCTGCGGTCATCCAGGGCTTATGGTTGCCCCGTGCAGTGATAGTCTTCACTATAGTGACATCCTCTGTGCACTTCGCAATGTAGCTGGTGACCGTTTCAGCATACTCCTCCACATCTGTCTTGTCTTCCTGGGAGGCTGCTATTTTGAAGACCTCCCAGTCTGTGTGCAGAAAACAGTCTTTTAGTGCTGAGGTTGCACTCTCTGGCCAAATCCTGATTTGTTTCACTACTGGCCTGCTGCGCTTCAGTAAAGGTTTGTAGGCAGGCACCAGCATGACGGATAGGTGGTCAGAAAGGCTGAGGTGGGGGCGAGGTGTTGCCTTATAAGCATCTGTGTTTGTGTACACCAAGTCCAAAATATTCTCTCCTCTGGTCTTAAAGTCTACACGTTGTTTAAACTTGGGGAGCACAGTCTTTAAACTGGTCACCCTAACTTGATGCGTGTATAGCTCAGTGGTTATAGTGACAGATTTCAAAGTGAAAGGTTGCAGACATGAGACCAGCTGTGATCTCTTTTAGGGACCACAATGGAAATAAGTGTGCACACTTTCTTGTGCCATCCCGTTGTTTTTAAATGTATGTTGTATCTTTTATACAATGTTATTTTAAACGATGAATGAATCAATCAGTCAATCAATTTGTGACCAGTCGAGTCGATCAGCTGGTTGAATTAAAGGAAAACAGTCACGAAAAGAAGACAATATGAACCTATTTAGTGGGTAGCCACGGTCACCTGTCAGCTGAAAACAGATGATATTAGACTTGACAAGTACATATTTTATGTTCAAAATGCAAATCTCATCCTTTATAGTGATATACAACTTACATGGATTACACACACTACTACTGTTAATGAATGAAGTGTGCCGGGGAACGGGTGAGACTGTTGCATTTCAAACTTTTCACATGTGTTTATTGACATAACTACTGTACACACAGAGGCAATCGGGGCTTGGTAGAATGCTGTGAAACTGTAGTTTAATAAGCAAAAAAAGAAAGTCACTTACTCAAATCACTGACTTGTAATGAAGCCTTGAAGACAGGGTGACATTTGTGGTGGACAGGTGCGTTCCACAAGGACTGCCCGTGGAAACCTAAACTGGCTGACAAGCCAGTCATCATCCTGAGCCAGAAAATTTTCTGGCTCTAAAATACCCATTCTCTTCTCACTGTGCAATTTGAAATATCCTCTAATCCTCTGTTGTTAGTGGCATTTTCTGCACTTCTTTGTGCTTGCTTTTATATCTACTCATCTAATTGTGCACACTTGGATGTTTGTTCATCACGTGTCTCTGGTATGTGCAATAATTTTCACGTTGTTATCAGTTTCCCAACATCACCTCTAAGTGTCGCCAACGGACCAATAACAGTAGAAATGTATATACGCCAGCCATGAAGTTGGCATGGGGCTGCACATATTTCAATTGTCATTTCATTCTTGATACATCTGAAATTTTTCGTGGAAAAGGACGTACGCCATGTTTTTGTAAGTAAGTACCCTTTGTACATGAGGCCCTAGGACTTTACCTGTTTACCTATTTTCAACTTATTTTCTCATAAATTTGTTATCGTCTTGTAAATTTGTGACTTTCCCCCTAATTTGATAGATTTTTTTTGAAAATTTGAAACTTTCTCATAAATTTGCAATTTTTTTTACTATAAACTTGCAACTTTTTCTCAAAAATTTGTGATTTTTTTTCTTGTAAATTTGCCACTTTTTTCTCATAAAATTGCTAGCTTTTCTTGTAAAACTGTGACTTTTTTCTCGCAAATTTGCTAACTTTTTCTTATAATTGGAACTTTCTCATGAATTTGCCACTTTTTACTGTAATCTTGCAACTTTTTCCACATAAATTTGTTACTTTTTCTTGTATATTTGCTAAATGTTTCTTATAAGTTTGTAACTCTTTTCAAGTAATTTTTACATTTTTTTTTTGTCTTTTAAATTTGTGATTTTTCCTCATAAATTTGCTACTATGTTTTGTAAATCTGTTACTTTTTTTTTCTTACAAATTTATGAGAAAAAATGTCAAAATGTACAACTTCTTTTGCCTATGGCACAAGTGTTGCTGAAATCTGCTCAGCCATATTTAAACCCATGTAAAGTGGGTGAACAGAGCAGCTGCTCACCTGTACCACAGGTCAAGTCGGAGCCATACGACAGCTCAGATTTAACCTTTGGTCGGGACCAAAATCAAGTCAATGTGCAGGACTGGACTCGTATGTTGCTGTCCTTAGTGGTCCATGTAAAGGTGGTCTGACTCAGATGTAAACGTCTCACCACAGACCCATGCTTGTGTGGATGTTTCTGAGTGAAGGAAGGAATGGAGAAGAGCCTCAGCTGAGTTTTCTGTGTTTGTGTGAATGCCACTGAAGGTTATTGGTGTGGGATCATTGACAGTCTGTCTGCGCTGGTTTCTTCACTCAGGCTGACAAATGGAGGTGATCCAGAGGTATGGACCAAATCATGGTAGCAGTCTGATATCTGGACAAATAAATGGCACTGGAGTAATGTGAAAGCTATCAGAGTAATGAGGTGATGCTGAGGCTTGACCTGTAGTCATCTGTCTCTGACTGTGCTGCTGGCAACGCTTCCTCTCATCTTATGCTCTAGTTTATTTGCACACTGCAGCGTTGCTTAAAGTAGCATAAAGAAACCCTCATGTACTTTTGGCCTTAAACAGCGTTATCAGCAATTTGCACAAAAAACTAGTAGTCATTATGGACACGTTGTAACATATGTAAAAGGCTGGTACTAGTAAGATGGCGGCCGGGTTGGACATGGGTTGGACCGGGGTGGCTAACTGCCGGTTTCCGGTAGTGACACCACTCGGGGTATAAAGGAAGTGGGCAGAAGAGGCTCTGCCTCTTTCGTCGTGGGAGCCACCTGGCATGCAGGCGAGTGCCGTAAGCCTTTTGTATATAGTTGTGTTATCCTGAATAAAGCCCTGTTAACCGAGTTCTTATGTCCTCGTTATTCTTGTAATTATAGATAGATAGATAGATGTACTTTATTGATCCCAAACTGGGAAATTACAGTGTAACAGCAGCATGACAGTTGACAACCAAACAACAGAAACACACATGACAGACAAAGGGATTACCCATGGAAAGTAAAAAACTAACACGACTATAAAACCTATATACATCATAGCTTAATATATGATGACCCGTATAAACACATGAATCATCCCACTGCACAAAGAAGGACTATCAGGAGCAGAGTGAAAAGTGATGTACCAGTTAGTCTGTAAGATGCAGTGGACACAACATATGGAGACAAGGTAAAAGCGGTAATGGAGCGTTCCATTGCCAGCTTTCAGCTGTTTTTAGAGGACCCAGGCAAGCTGCCGTGCCATGGCCTCATTGGTTTGCTGCCTTTACAAACTATCTTGTTGTCTTAAACCTGGGCGAGATGGAGAAGTTCCGAGCGAGAGCTGTGTTGGTCCATAATTTAGGAATGGAAGGGCGGAGGAGTCTTGAGAACCTTGGAAGTGCTGACAGTTTTGATGAAGTGGTGATGCTAATGGCGCGGTACTTTTGGGCGACGGAAAACGTCACTGTGAAGCGCATTCAGTTTTGACAGCGCCGCCAGTGGTCGGGAGAGCCAGTGAGAAGATTTTTGGCAGACCTCCGTGGGCTGGCAAGGGAATGCAGCTTTGGGGCCCTGGAGGACGAGATGATTCAGGACCAGCTGACAGGGAACATCCGCTGCCCAGCGGCCCGGTCCAGATTGTTGACACATCCAGGGGAGTTGACATTAGCTGAGGCTGTCGAGCTTGCCCAACAGTTCGAGGAGGCAGAGACCATCGCAAGAGGCCTTACTGAAGGGGCTTCTCTGGACAAGAATGAGTCTCGCGCTGAGGCACTGATCATGGACCCTTGTAATGGCGAATGCAGAGAGGAAGATTTTGCCTCCGTGGTCAGGATAAGGTTTGCCCCAGGTACGGCAAAGTGTTATGGGTGTGGGTCCACTGAGCACTGCTATAAGTCCAGGGTGTGCCCAGTGAAAGGAAAGCGTTGTAGCAAGTGCGGTGTTTTGAGCCATTTTGCTAGGGTGTGCGACAACTTCGTACAAAGGAGCCACAGGAGTGAACCAGGTGCTGCGCAGAAGACTCCAACAGTGGTGCATACCATCTCCCCGGAGAAGACAGGGAGGATCGGCTGCACCGTCACGCTAGATGGCGTCGAGGTTCCACTTTTGGTGGATACTGGAGCGGTGATTTCGGTCCTGAACCTGACGACCATGGAGAGACTGTTTCCCCACCGGCAGATTAGGAGGCAATATGGAGAGTATTATTGTTATGGACGGAACAGGTTGGCTATTTTGGGCTATGTGGAAATGGAGGCCCAGTATAAGGACAGTGTGGTACCCAGTGTTCGCATCAATGTTTCAGCATCCGGGGTTAACGTTATGGGTTGTAACCTATTTTACAGTCTTGGGTTCTCCATTGCTAACGTGTTGGGTGAAGAATGGTCTGGATGTGGACTGTGGGGCCAGCCTGTTCAAGTCGTGGAGGGTGCTGAGGTGTGGGATTCAGACTGGCTGGACAAAGTTTCAGAGGGAGAGCACACGCTGCGCCACGTGGAGCCGTCTCGGGCTGCACCCGATGCCGTCACACAGGCTGCCCTGGATGAGGGTGCCGGACGGCATGTCAGGACCCCCAATGAGGCGCGTGAGGACGAGGCGCCAATGCCGGAAGAAAAAGGGGCTAAACCGCGGAGCGTGGTGATCGTAAGACACTCCCAGCGACGGCCTGCCAAGAGGAGACCGAAACGAACCCGTGAGCCGGAGCGATTGGTGACGGAGGCCTGTTGCAGGATTGGTGATCTGGATGAAAGGAAGAGGGCTCCCTTGAAGACCAAGGTTGATGCTCGAGTACGACAGAATCACAGTCCATGCGAGCAGCGGGACAACCAGAGGCGGTTCCAGGTGGAGCCTGGCTGGATGGAGGCAGATTGGCATAGGTCTATTCATGTCTGGAGACACCCGAGGGATCTGCGGCTGCCAGTGGTGGAGAGGAGACGGCGCAGCAGGAGCCCTGAGGTGAAGAGACGGAGACGTCTGGAGAGGGATCCATCCAAGGACTGAGGAGTTTTTTTGGTTTTGTGTGTCTGTTGTGTTTACCCTAGTGCTGTATATGTTGTTTCACTGTTTGGTGCCCTGGTAAATTTACTTAAAAAAAAGAAAGAAAGAAAGAAAGAAAGAAAGAAAGAAAGAAAGAAAAGAGAAAATGCAGAAGGCATGTTCAATTGTTTGCGAACCTAGGGTGTGTGTTTGCATGATAAATTTTGTTGGCCAGGATGGTGGTGTGTCTGATTTAGCACTGAGTTTGAGAGTGTTATTGTTTAATTGGTATTTATATGTTAAATTTTGCAGTCAGAGGGGTGGTGGCTCGGTAAGTAATTACATTTATGGTAAATTTGAGCTCACCTGGTTTGTTTGGTTTATTTTATTGAACATCCAACATAATTTTGTTTTGAATGCCCATTGTGGGGTGGGAGTTGGGGTGGGGGCAGCCAGTAGTGTATGTATTGTGATTCTATGTGTGATGTATATATAGCATTGTTATGGGGATTGTTTTGGAGCTAGAAACACGGCCTTATTTTATTTTGTTTTGTTAAATTGTTCTCTTTTAGCGGAAGAATAACCCGCTCAGCCGTGTAGGGGGCACTGGCAGTCTACCCCCCGGCCTTAGTTGTGTGAATGGATAGGAGTTTATTTATTTTTGTACATATGTTTTTCCCTTTTAGTGCGTGAGTCGGGTGACAAATTAGGGTGGGTTGTTTGTATGCCTGACATTTTTTTTGAAGGGGGAGAAATGTAACATATGTAAAAGGCTGGTACTAGTAAGATGGCTGCCGGGTTGGACGTGGGTTGGACCGGGTTGGCTAATTCCTGGTGTCCGGTAGTGACGCCACTCAGGGTATAAAGGAAGTGGGCGGAAGAGGCTCCGCCTCTTTCATCTTGGGAGCCACCTGGCATACAAGCAAGTGCCGTAAGCCATATTTCATTTCACCCTTGGGGGGACAAAAACAGAACATTTTCTGCAGAGTAAATATCCACTCCTGGGTTTTAGGGGATAATATGCAAGATTTTGTAATGGGGAAGGATTCAAACCCTATAAAGAGTGTGTGTGTGTGTGTGTGTGTGTGTGTGTGTGTGTGTGTGTGTGTGTGTGTGTGTGTGTGTGTGTGTGTGTGTGTGTGTGTGTGTGTTCAAATGGGGCCATTGTCTAGACAAACACAGAATAAAAGTTTAACCAGCATCCATGTGAACATTCTGACATTTAGTTGCAAATTTACATGAAAAAGTTGCAAATTTACCTGAAAAAAGTGAGGAAAAAAGTTGCAAATTTACCCCAAAAATGCCCCAAATTGTTGCAAATTAATGAGAAAAACTGCAAGTTTACATGAAAAAAGTGAGGAAAAGTTTACTTTTTTACAAAAATGCCCCAAATGTTGCAAATTAATGAAAAAAGCTGCAAATTTATATGAAAAAAGTTGCAAAGCAATGAGAAAAAAGTTTCAAATTTACCTGAAAATAGTTAATGAGGAAAAAGTTGCAAATTTACATAAATATGTTACAAATTAATAAGAAAAAAGTTGTAAATTTGCTTGAGAAAAGTGAGGGGAAAAGTTGCAAATTTACCCCAAAAATGCCCCAAATTGTTGCAAATTAATGAGAAAAACTGCAAGTTTACATGAAAAAAGTGAGGAAAAAAGTTTACTTTTTTACAAAAATGCCCCCAAACTGTTGCAAATTAATGAAAAAAGCTGCAAATTTACATGAAAAAAGTTGCAAAGTGTCACGCCGCGCCATCCATCAGCGGCGCCACCTGCCCACGCACCTGATGATCATCAGCGGCGAGGGATAAAGGCCGTCTCGCCCGGAGGCTCGGCCTGAAGCCGTCAGACTTCGTCCCTCACCGTTGTGAGCATACTTCCCTTCAGCGTAACCATTTTGGTAAGAAGATCGCTTACCTTTTCTCTTCAGTCTTCTCCCCTGTGCACAGGTGGATTCCCCAGCGGCGGACATCTCCTCTCCATCGCCCAATCCTCGCTGCTGCACGGAGCTCTCCAGGTGGCTGTCTTCCGGGCTTCACCCCCTTGTTGTGCCAGCTGTCCTGACCCACCAAGTAAGTCCTTCTCTCGCCATAAATTCCTCCTGTGTTGGTGTATGCCCGTCACCCTCTCCCTGTGCTCTCTCCATAGGGTTGCTCGGCTGTACGGTCACCTGCCTCTGTGCCTGGAGCAGACACCATCACCAACACATTTACATCCCGCAGACACGCACTCATTCACTCCTGCTGTTAATAAACTCTTTGAACTACTCTAAGCCTGTGTGTGTGCGTCTCCTGAGCCGTGCGTTATGTCAGTACGGCTTCAGCAGAGCGGCTCGGCGGACGGCGGGCTCGCACACCGGCTTACCACTCTCGAGGCTAGAGTGGATCAAATTGCTTATCAACAGCAGGTCATCTTAAATCAATTAGTAATCATCACTGGCCGATTGGACCGCCTGGACCCCCAGCAGCCGTTCCCCCCGGCTCCTCTGGGTGGCGCAGCTCCTGCTGCTCCGGCGGCCGTCCAGCCAGCTCCAGTGGCACCGGCCCGACTCACACCAATTCCGACCCCCGCTCGCTTTAGCGGAAAGCTCGGCGGAGCACGGGGGTTTGTGATGCAGTGTGAGTCCGTGTTTGACCGTGTGCCCGGAGACTTTCCCTCAGATCACAGTCGAATCGGCTATATAGGGAACCTCCTGGAGGGGCGCGCTCTAACTTGGGCCTACGCTATCATGGCGAGACCCAGTTATGCCACCCTCACCTATGCCGAGTTCGTGAGGCGCTTCCTGGAGGTGTTCGATCATTCTCGTTCCGAGGCGGTCCAGGTCGATCGGCTTCTTGCTCTCCAGCAGGGAAACCGGTCGGCCGCGGATTATGCCATCGAGTACCGGGTAGCGGCGGAGGAATTGGGCTGGGAGGAGCGCTCCCTCTGCGGCCTGTTTCTCCGCAGCCTCAATAGTGATCTAAGGGATGAACTGGCTGGACGGGATATCCCCGGAACTTTAGCGGAGCTAACATCACTGGCGATCAGCTTGGACAACAGACTGCGCGAGCGCTCCTCAGGACGGAAGCCGTCTGCTTCTCGCCCTCGGGGAGTCCCGCTACGCCTGCCCCAAGCTCGCCCCCTGGCGACGCCGCCACCATCGTGCCCCGAGGAGTCGGAGCCGATGGTGACGGGCTGGGCAAAGCTCTCCTCGGCAGAGAGACAGCGCCGCCGTGAGTTGGGTCTCTGCATGTATTGCGGAGACAGTCATCACACGATAGAGCTTTGCCCACAAAAGCCAAACGGCGGGGTCCGCGAGTCACTGTAGGGGGCCTCGCGGACGTCAATCGGCAAAGTCCCCTCACCCAATTGAAGCTGCCCATCCGTTTTTCCCACAATCCCACTGGGCACCTCACCCACGCACTGGTGGATTCAGGCGCAGAGGGCAGCTTCATTTCACAAGGCCTGGCAACCCGATTGGGCATCCGCTGTCAGGCATTGAAACACCCCATCTCCCTGGTCCATCTCTCCCGTGCCTCCCTTGGGAGAGTTTCTCACCAGACCATGCCAGTCCCAGTCATCATCTCAGGGAACCACCGGGAGGAGATGGTATTTTACGTCCTGCCCAACTCTGTGTCGCCCGTCATCCTGGGGTATCCCTGGCTACGCCTCCACAACCCCGTCCTGGACTGGAGGTCCGCTGGGGTATCGGCATGGAGCACCTTCTGTATGGGCACCTGCCTTCAGTCCGCTGCCTGCTCTCCATCCGCGGCTCCCCCTGTGGCGGATACAGCACCTCCGGACCTGTCATTGGTGCCTCCAGAATTTCACGACCTGGGTATGGTATTTAGCAAATTGAAAGCTATGTCTCTTCCCCCGCATCGACCATATGACTGTGCCATCAACCTCCGCCAGGGGGCTCCCCTGCCATCTGGTCGGCTCTACAGCCTGTCGGCGCCGGAGAGGGAGACCATGAATGCCTACCTGAAGGAATCTCTGAGCGCTGGGATTATTCGCCCATCGTCGTCACCCGTGGGGGCAGGGTTTTTCTTTGTCGGGAAAAAGGACGGATCCCTCCGCCCCTGCATAGACTACCGAGCGCTGAATGACATCACTGAGAGGGACCGTTACACCCTGCCCCTCATGGACACTGCCTTTCACTCCCTCCAGGGGGCGACCTGGTTTACCAAGCTGGATTTACGCAGCGCTTACCACCTCGTCCGGATCCGGGAGGGAGATGAATGGAAGACAGCCTTCCGTACCCCGAACGGCCACTTTGAGTATCTCGTCATGCCGTTCGGGCTGACCAACGCTCCTGCCGTCTTTCAGCGCCTCATTAATGACGTCCTCCGGGATTTCATCGGCCTCTTTGTGTTCGTCTACCTGGATGACATCCTTATCTTCTCCAGGTCCAGGGACGAGCACCAGGTCCATGTGAGGCGGGTCCTCCAAAGACTGCTGGAGAATCGTCTGTACGTGAAGGCTGAGAAATGCGAGTTCTACGCTAGGACCACATCCTTCCTGGGATTCATCATCGCTCAAGATCAGGTGCTCCCAGACCCAGAGAAGGTGAAGGCGGTGGTGGAGTGGCCTACTCCCGCATCCCGGAAGCAGGTGCAACAGTTTGTTGGCTTCGCCAATTTCTACCGCCGCTTTGTCCCAAATTTCAGCTCGATCGTCGGACCGCTGACCCGCCTCACGTCCCCGAAGGTCCCGTTCCGGTGGACTGAAGAGGTCGCTGCTGCCTTTAGGGCGCTGAAGGCGGAGTTCTCCTCCTCCCGGGTCCTTCGCCAGGTCGACCCCGCGCTGCAGTGCATTGTGGAGGTGGACGCATCGGACACGGGAGTGGGAGCAGTGTTATCCCAGCGGTCACCTGACGATGGCACCAAACGGCCGTGCGCTTTCTTCTCCCGGCGCCTGTCCCCGGCGGAGAGGAACTACGATGTGGGGGACAGAGAGCTCCTGGCCATTAAACTCGCCTTACAGGAGTGGCGCCACTGGCTAGAGGGGGCGGACCTGCCGTTTGTGGTCCTGACGGACCACAAGAACTTAGAGTATTTACGATCTGCCAAGCGCCTGAATGCCCGCCAGGCGCGCTGGTCTTTGTTCTTCGCCAGGTTCCGCTTCTCGATCACCTTCAGGCCGGGCTCCAAAAACGGCCTGCCTGACGCCCTCTCTAGGCAGTTCACCCCCGTGGAGGCTGAGGAGACGCCCCACACTATCCTGCCCAGGTCGTGCGTCCTCGGTGCCATCTCTTGGGACATTGAAGACAAGATCCGGAAGGCGCAGGAGGTGGAACCTGATCCTGGCGGCGGACCGGAGGGAAGACTGTTCGTCCCGTCTGCGGTCCGAGGAGAGGTCATCCACTGGCTCCACACCTCCCGGCTCACCTGTCATCCCGGCACCTCTCGGATGATCAGCCTCCTCCAACGGTCCTTTTGGTGGCCAGGCCTGCGGGGGGATGCAGCCCGCTACGCCCGGGCTTGCCCAATCTGTGCCACCAGCAAGTCGGGAAATGCCCCCCCAGCGGGTCTGCTCCAGCCTCTGCCCGTCCCCGGCAGGCCCTGGTCGCACATCGCGCTGGACTTCGTCACCGGACTCCCCGTTTCCGGCTCCTTTGACACCGTCCTGACCATTGTGGACCGTTTCTCCAAGGCTGCGCACTTCATTCCCCTGCGGGGTCTCCCTACTGCCCTGGAGACGGCGGGCCTCCTCGTCCAACACGTGGTCAGGCTGCACGGGATTCCGGTGGACGTGGTCTCGGACCGGGGTCCCCAATTTTCATCCGAGGTTTGGAGATCCTTTTGTAACGCCATCGGAGCCAAGGTGAGCCTCTCCTCCGGCCATCACCCCCAGTCTAACGGGCAGTGTGAGAGGACCAATCAGGAGCTGGAGGCTGCGCTCCGCTGTGTTACTAGATCCAAGCCGACGTCCTGGAGCAACCATCTCGCCTGGGTGGAGTATGCCCACAACACCGCCCGCTCTTCTGCAACGGGGATGTCCCCCTTCAAGGCGTCCCTGGGTTACGACCCCCCGCTGTTTCCAGCGCAGGAGAACGAGGTGACTGTCCCCTCTGTTAGGGCGCACCTTAGGCAGTTCCGCTCCACCTGGGCTGCCGCGCGTCATGCGCTTTTACGCACAGCGGAGCGCAACAGGACCGTGGCGGACCGGCACAGAAGACCTGCCCCGGCGTACAGAGTTGGGCAACTCGTGTATGTGTCTACCCAGGACGTCACGTTAAAAGGCGAGAGGAGGAAGCTGGCACAGCGTTTTATGGGTCCCTTTCCCATCACCCGGATCATCAACCCGGTGGCTGTGCGCGTGGCTATTCCCCCCTCCCTCCGCATCCATCCCACTTTCCACGTGTCGAAGGTGAAACTGGCAGTCACTGACCCCCTTTGCCCTCCTCCTGCAGCGCAACCCGCGCCCCGGATGATTGGTGGCCATCCGGCCTGGTCCGTCTCCTCCATCCTGGACTCCCGGCGCCGAGGCCGTGGGTTGCAATACCTGGTGGACTGGGAGGGCTATGGGCCCGAGCATCGACAATGGGTGCCCCCGTCGTTTGTGTTGGACCCGTCGCTCATCGCGGACTTCCACCGAGCGCACCCGGATAAGCCATCGCCAGGAGGCGCTGCTAGAGGGGGGAGTACTGTCACGCCGCGCCATTCATCAGCGGCGCCACCTGCCCACGCACCTGATGATCATCAGCGGCGAGGGATAAAGGCCGTCTCGCCCGGAGGCTCGGCCTGAAGCCGTCAGACTTCGTCCCTCACCGTTGTGAGCATACTTCCCTTCAGCGTAACCATTTTGGTAAGAAGATCGCTTACCTTTTCTCTTCAGTCTTCTCCCCTGTGCACAGGTGGATTCCCCAGCGGCGGACATCTCCTCTCCATCGCCCAATCCTCGCTGCTGCACGGAGCTCTCCAGGTGGCTGTCTTCCGGGATTCACCCCCTTGTTGTGCCAGCTGTCCTGACCCACCAAGTAAGTCCTTCTCTCGCCATAAATTCCTCCTGTGTTGGTGTATGCCCGTCACCCTCTCCCTGTGCTCTCTCCATAGGGTTGCTCGGCTGTACGGTCACCTGCCTCTGTGCCTGGAGCAGACACCATCACCAACACATTTACATCCCGCAGACACGCACTCATTCACTCCTGCTGTTAATAAACTCTTTGAACTACTCTAAGCCTGTGTGTGTGCGTCTCCTGAGCCGTGCGTTATGTCACAAAGCAATGAGAAAAAAGTTTCAAATTTACCTGAAAATAGTTAATGAGGAAAAACTTGCAAATTTACATAAATATGTTGCAAATTAATAAGAAAAAAGTTGTAAATTTGCTTAAGAAAAGTGAGGGGAAAATTTGCAAATTTACCTCCACCCCGCCCCAAATTGTTGCAAATTAATGAGAAAAGTTGCATATTTACATTAAAAAGTTGCAAATTAACGATAAAAATGTTGCAAATTAGTAAGAAAAAAGTTGAAAACTTAAGAAAAAAGTTGAAAATTTAAGAGAAAAAAAAAATCACAAATGTATAAGAAAGTTGTAAATTCCACCCCCCCAAAACATTTTTTTTTTTTTGCATGTATCCTTAGCATAGGTGCTTAAAATGCATTTTATTCAGTTCTGCTATGTTATATATGGAGAAAGGAGTGGGAGGTTCTCTTGGTGCAGGAAACTAACCACACTTTATTATGGGGAACAGAACTAGATATGCAGTGGGCCATGCCCGCCTGACATCACGCCAGGGGTGGGTATGGAAACACACACACATACCACACTCACTACACCACAAGTCCCCTCCCCCTTACAAAAACGCAAAACCACACACACAATCGAGACCCTCCCCAATTTAGGACCCGAATCACGCACTAAGTAAACAAGAAAGTAAAATACCCTATCACACTCACACGAAACAACTAAAACAATCGGACCATGTCTCTCAAAATATACAAAATAATCCCATCTCACCCATACTCACATGCACACCAACAGAATATGTACATATTTACACTATAATGTCTATGTGACACCAGTGTCCATCAGTAGCCAGGGGTAAAACCGGCCCGGGAGCCCATGGCGGCCCCAAAGCATCCACAACCTTGGCTGCTGAAGATAAGACAGGCTCAGAGGCCCCAGGCAGCTCCATGACATGTGCGCCCCTGGCCACCGTCTGCCTCCGGGATCAAAAACAATCTCTCCAGCGAGTGTCCCTCTTCATCATTGCCTGCTTCTTTTCTTGGGACCCACAGTGCTGCTGTCTGGCACACCCTCCCTCCACGCTCGTCGGTCCGCCCCTGACTGCTTTCAACACCACCGCCATGGCTCCAACCACCCCGGCCCCCTGTGGCAGCACTCCAGGGAAAACTGAAGCCTGTTCATCAGCGCCACTTGCTGACCTGGGCGCCTTGCTGTAACGGCCAGCACCCACGTCAAGGGTGGCCTGAGCTCTGACACTGAGACACTGCCCGACCTCTGTGGCGCACAGCTGCTGTTGCTCACTGCTGTTGCTCACTCCTGGGGCTCACAGCACCACTTTCATTGGCGTCGTCCACCGACCCAGGCACTTCATCACTGTTCTCAGGACCCTCGTCCCAGGTGCTCCACTGTGTGGTCTCCATGCCCGGCTGCAGCTACTCTCCCCCGGGGCTCTCAGCTTCCCTCTCGTCGGCGTCACTCTCCGAACCAGGCGCTTCATCGCTGCTCCCAGCACCCTCATCCAAGACGCTCCGCTTCATTGTCTCTGCGCCTGACTGCCATTGCTGCCTCCCGGGGCTCTCAGCCTTCATGGTCCTTCTCTCCCGTTGCCCAGTCTCCAGCTGCGGGGATGACTTCTGATGCTGCTCTCCCTCTCCGCTGTCGTCGCACACCACGCTATCAAACTCACCAGCTGTACTTTCCTGTACCTTTCTGCACTTCTTGGTTGGCCCGCCATTTTCAGTGACCGGGGTGTCTCCCACTCGCAGCCCCGGTCCCACCTCATTGCCAAGCTGGTAGCCTGGAACCTGCTTTTGGCGCGCAGTTAGCTTTGTAACTATCTTGTCCACAGACACTGAATGTGCCGTTAGCTTCTCCAAGCTAACTAGCCTAGCCTCATTTGGTCCCAACAGTCCCGCCACCCACAGCTTCGTGGTCCTCCTCTGCCCAGTGAAGAATTCGGCCAGCTGCTCGACAGCATCCTCATAGTGTTCCGTCTCAACCAACGTACCGAGAATTCTTTGGCTCTCCGTGCCAAGATGGTGGCCCAGAAGCACTCGTTGTCATCTCCCGTCGAGTCTGCTTAGGCCCAGCACCCCAATGTAATCCTCAAACATGGCTCGCCACTTCGGCCACAGGATCACTGGCTCTCCCGTGTACTCTAGTATCAGGGGATCAGCGTATGGTCAGGTAGCCCATACGCTGCTATCATTTTCTTCTCATCACCAAATGTTATGTATGAGAAAGGAGTTGGAGTCTCTCTTCATGCAGGGAACCAACCACACTTTATTATGGAGAACAGAACTATATTATAACTATAACTATATACGATATTTGCATATCGTTCAAACCGCTCCACGGAGGATGCTATAAGACACCTACGCCAGACTTCTGTACATTGATTTCAGTTCAGCATTCAACACCATTATTCCCCAGAGACTGATGGAGAAATTACTCCTTCTCGGTCTGAACACCGCCACATGTCTCTGGATCCTGGATTTCCTGACTGAGAGACCTCAGTCTGTTCGGGTTGGAAACAACATCTCCAACTCTGTCACGCTGAGCACCGGATCCCCTCAAGGCTGTGTACTCAGCCCACTGCTGTTTACACTTCTAACACATGACTGTGTATCCAGACACGAGGGGAACCAGATTAAGTTTGCAGATGACATCACGGTGGTGGGACTTATTCAGAGGGATGAGGAATCAATGTACAGAGAAGAAGTGAGAGACCTGGAGGGCTGGTGCAGGGAGAACAATCTGGTGCTCAACGTGGACAAAACAAAGGAGATGATTATCGACTTCCGGCAGTCTCAGCCTGATCACGTCCCCCTCAGCATCAGCGGCCGTTTAGTGGAGAGAGTGGAGAACATCAATTCCTCGGAGTGCAGATCTCGCAGGACCTGACCTGGAGCAAGAATTCCTTGGGGATCAGGAAGCGGGCTCAGCAGAGACTGCACTTCTTGAGGAAACTCAAACAGGCCTCTCTCCCCATCTGCATCCTCAGGACCTTCTACAGAGGTGTGGTGGAGAGTGTTCTGACGTACTGTATTGCTACATCGTACTCCAGCTGCAGTATGTCAGCCAAAAAAGCCCTGCAGAGGATAGTCAAGGGGGCTGAGAGGGTAATTGGAGTCTCCCTCCCCTCTGTCCAAGAACTTTTTCAGAGCCGTTGTAGGAGCAGGGCACTGAACATTGTCAAGGACCATTCTCACCCTCTGCATAAACACTTTGAACTTCTTCCATCTGGTAAACGATTCCGGAGCATCAGAGGCAGAACCACCAGACTGATCAACAGCTTCCTTCCACAAGCTGCCAGGATGCTGAACAGTTGACCCGGAATCTCTCATATATACTACTGCACCTACAGACATTTTGTATATTATTTGTATATTATAGTTAGTTAGTTTTTTGTTTTGTTTTTTTTTTCCCAAGTATGTCTCAGGGATGTGTGAATGGATGGGGGGGGGGGGGGGGGGGGTGAAGCTATGTGTGAGTGTGTCTTAAATCATGCTGCTTCTATTATATGGATGCCAAGAGAAACGCAATTTCATCTTTCCTGCACTACAGTTGTATGTACAGCAATATGACAATAAAGTTTGATTTGATTTGATTTGATATATACACAGTGGGCCGTGCCCGCCTGACATCCCGCCAGGGGCGGGTACGGCAACACACACACATACCACACTCACTATACCACATGTAACATGATATACAAAGGTTTATGATATTGGGCGGGCAATTCTGTGGGGGGGGGGGGGGGGTTCAGGCTGGGGGTGGCATGTCCCCTCTGTCCACCCCTTGATTTACGCCGCACTGATACAACATTCTCCTTAACAACCTTGTAGTGCCTCAGGTTTGTGCACACGTTTCCACTCAGCCACACAGATTTACCAGCTGTTGTCTTCAGCCACAGCCTTTATAAGCGGGCGTTTCCCTTCCTCATTATGGGAACGCTGGAGTCTACATACCAGCAGCTTGGTGCACTCCTCAACTCTCATGTGCCAACTTGTAGTGCTCTCTCCCAGCAGTGGAAACCATAAAAGCAGACTGTAATATCCTAACCTTTTCTTCTGCCTCCATATCTCCCAGGACCACCCATACTGTACTTATCGTTCACTGGTGGACCTGGACTCCTACCTCCTACTACAATCTGGAAACCCACCATCTCATCCAAGTCAGAACTCAAAATTCACAATATCCTAACCTTCAAAGTCCTCAAGTCTGGGGCACCATCTCTTAACACCTTCAGACTCACAACACAACTCACAACTACCTCTCCTCCGCCATTCATACCCTTTTTAATGGAATCTCACATACTGTATATAGATATCCCACTGACTGGGCAAGTAGGAGAAATTTACCTCTTCCCCGGCCGAATACAAATATTTTAAAACCCTCATATTTTTATAGAGCTTTTATAGAATGGAACAAATTACCTAATCATATTAGAGTTCCAAACTGTATTCATGCTTTCAAAAAATGTTTGAAAACATTTTTTGGGCAAAACACCATTAATTAAGAAACTTATTGGTGTCTGAATTGTATGAAATATTTTTTAACTTTTACTCATTTATAGAGTTTGTTATATATGGTTTTCCTTTACTTAGTCAGTTATTTAATTTTCTTCTTGTAAATTGGTGATTGTCTTGCTGTGTTTGTATTGTATGCATACAGAGGCGTGAAAAAGTGTTTGCCCCTTCCTGATTTCTCATTTTTTGTATGTTTGTCACACTTAAATGTTTCAGATCATCAAACAAATTTAAATATGAGACAAAGATAACACAAGTAAACACAAAATGCTGTTTTTAAATGAAGGTGTTTATTATTCAGGGTAAAGAAAAATCCAAACCTTTATGGCCCCGTGTGAAAACATGATTGCTGCTTAAACCTAATAACTGGTTGGGTCATCCTTAGCAGCAACAACTGCAATCAAACGTAATCAAGCGCTTGCAGTAATCTTTTACAGCACTGTGGGGGAATTTTGGCCCACTCATCTTTGCAGAATTGTTGTAATTCAGCCACACTGGAGGGTTTTCAAGCATGAACCGCCTTTTTAACATCATGCCACAGCATTTCAATCAGATTCAGGTCAGGACTTTGACTAGACCACTCCGAAGTTTTCATTTTGTTTTTCTTAAGCTATTCAGAGGTGGACTTGCTGGTGTGTTTTGGATCATTGTCCTGCTGCAGAACCCAAGTGCGCTTCAGCTTGAGGTCACGAACAGATGGCTGGACATTCTCCGTCAGAATTTTTTGGTAGACGACAGAATTCATGGTTCCATTTACCACAGCAAGTCTTCCAGGTCCTGAAGCAGCAAAACAGCCCCACACCATCACACTACCACCACCATATTTTACTGTTGGTATGATGTTCCTTTTCTGAAATGCTGTGTTATTTTTATGCCAGATATAATGGGACACACACCTTCCAAAAAGTTCAACTTTTGTCTCGTCAGTCCACAGAGTATTTTCCTAAAAGTCTTCGGGATCGTCAAGATGTTTTCTGGCAAAACTGAGAGTAGCCTTTATGTTCTTTTTGCTCAGCAGTGGTTTTTGTCTTGGAACTCTGCCATGCAGGCCATTTTTGCTCAGTCTGTTTCTTATGGTGGAGTCATGAACACTGACCTTAACTGAGGCAAGTGAAGCCTGTAGTTCTTTGGATGTTGTTGTGGGGTCTTTTGTGACCTCTTTCTTCCGGCTTTCAGAGAGAGCAGACACTTATCTCCCCTCTCCTCTCCTTTCCTCCTCCCGAATATTGATTCCCTGCTTGCGATGTCCTGTCTGTGTCTCGCTCTTCTTCTGCTGCATCGACCCAAATGGAAACTATGGAAATTGGAATTGTGGCTTATTGCTATTGACACCACTTTTCAACAGGAATCGGGCCGGGGGGAGCCCAAGAATTGGAACTTCTGCGTGATTCGACTGAAGATTGGCATGATCACAGGATTTTCTGTTTGGCCCTGGAGTTTCCTGGTGTATCGAAATTATAGTTGGATGAGCTAATCAAAATGCGGACCCGGCGTAGCTCCCTCAACAAATTTGTCCAGCTGGGGGGAGCACTGACTGATAGCGGCAAATGGGATTAACATGGAATTTACCATCTGGCATGCATTGAAGAGAGATGGACTCTCTTGGACATGTTACCTATGTTTCGGTAGGTGGATAACATCTGGAGTCGCTGAGTGCTTTCCAGGGAATGATTCTAAAGCCTGTAAATTGTGATGCACAGAATCGCATGAGAGGTGAAATTTTTTTGCTCTAAGTGAACTGTGCCTATTGACCTTGATTCGGCGCCTGAAGACTTCATTCATTCCTCCTGGGAAGATAAGGCTGAAGGGAGTCTGGCTCTTAACACAAACAATCTGGCGTACAGTAATCTGAACTCTCAAGGACAGCGCCATGTGACTGGCTTAGGAATTCCATCGGACATGCACTGAGAGTTGAGCTCTTGAGGACATGCTATCTAAGTTTCAGACACTAAAGACATAACATCCAGTTGCTGAGAGAGGATTTTTGCTGTTAACCAGTAACTGATACACACACTGCATACAACATCACATGACTGATACACATACACTGACACACATACACTCACACTGTCTCTCTCAACTTGCTGCTGTGTTAATGTGTGATCTATTGTCTGCTAATTGTGCTTTAGAGGGGGTTTTTTTCTATGTAATCACAATTTTGCTCATATGAGCTTTTTACGAGCTTTACACGAGCTTTATTTTGATAACTAAGTTTTTTCTCTCCACCCAATGTGTTTCCCTTCCCTTCCCTTCCCCCTTTTACCCCCGACTGTATGACAGGCGCCTTTGCATGGCTGCCGCGTCATTGGGATGCGCTTATCTAGCGTGCCCAATGTCAAGTCAAATTCCTCGTATGTTTACTTGTGTTTACTTGTAAATGTGCTTGGCAATAAAGTTCATTCTGATTCTGATTCTGATTCTCTTGGATGAGTTGTCGCTGCGTTCTTGGGGTAATTTTGGTCGACCAGCCATTCCTGGGAAGGTTCACCACTGTTCCATGTTTTCCCCATTTGTGGATAACCTTTTCCAGACTGCTAGATCTCAATTACTTTGTTTCTTATTTTTTCCTGAATTTCTTTGGATTACAGCATGATGTCTAGCTTTTGAGGATCTTTTGGTCTACTTCACTTTATCAGGCAGGTCCTACTTAAGTGATTCCTTGATTGAGAACAGGTGTGGTAGTAATCAGGCCTGGATGTGGCTAGAGAAACTGAACTCAGCTTTCCAAAGATGTGATAAACCACAGTTAATTTATGTTTTAACGGGGTGGGTGGGGGGGAATCACTTTTTCACACAGGGCCATGTAGGTTTGGATTTTTTTCCCCTTAATAATAAACACCTTCATTTACAAACTGCATTTTGTGTTTACTTGTGTTATCTTTGTCTAATGTTTAAATTTGTTTGATTGTCTGAAACATTTAAGTGTGACAAACATACAAAAAATGAGAAATCAGGAAGGGGGGCAAACACTTTTTCACACCATCCATCCATCTTCTTCCATTTAATCCTTTTCGGGTCGCGGGGGGCTGGAGCTTATCCCAGCATCTTTATTGTATGTATATTCATGTTAATATCTCACTGTTTGTTTGTTTTAAACTGAGGACCCCAGGAAGACTAGCAACTGCTTTGGTGAAAGATAATGGGGTTCCTAATAAATAGATAAACAAATAAACTTACTGGTGTCACGGTGGCCCTCGCGAGCCACCATAAGATGCCAACAAGTCACCGGTGAGTTTGCAATGATGGTTTATTGAAGGGTAAAGGAACAGGGGATGACACACACTGACAAAGGAATGAGCCCCGGTGGGCTAAAACACTCTACAACGAAGGCAGGATTGCAACAGAGTAACTTACACTCGCAGATGATGAGAAGACGGCGTCTGAGCCGGGGGATGCCCGATGCGTCAGACAGGGAAGAGTCTTTACGGGAGTTTAACAGAGACTGCTGCATCAGGGTGCATTCAGCGTCCGCTTTTAACGCCGGACACTAATGACCCCGAATGCAGCACAGCTGTTGGCTTTGACAGCAGGAAGCTCCACTGGGCGCTGTCACAATAAGAGCCCGGGGAGCCAGAAGGGATACACTGCTGTCAAAGCCTGAAAAACATGATGTATGACCCGAGCGCGGACGAGATCGGCGCTCGGGTCATGACAACTGGAGTCAAAACTGGAAAGGCTCACCACTTGATGAAGAATGGCAGCCCACCTGTAACATATTCACCATTCCACACAGCAGCATCATGTGGTTGCCAGTTCTTATTACATGAAGAGGTGGGATTTGGTCCTTCCAGGGAGTAGGTTTTACAGCAGGGAGAGACAAAGCAAGAGGCACAAGGAGGAGGGAGATCCTGGAGCACAATTGGGGGAGGTTATAGAATTGATCAGAGGTCTTACTTGGAGATCAGGGCAGAGGAGGTAGGCCACTGAGGGCTGGAGCTGGGGGTGACCGGGCCAAATCAGGGAGATAGCATGATGGCTGCTGTAACAATGTGAAGGTCACAGGGATGTAGGTTAACATGGAGCAGGAGTCAGAACAGAGGGCTGAGCAGCTTACTGATCCTTGTAGCATCACGAGGAGGTAGCACGTGAGACTGGACAATCCTGCATCAAGTCTCATGAGTGCTTCGGTACCATGTAATCCAGTACTACTTGTCACATGATTGGGTGGTTGGCGACTAAACTGGCTCCCCCACCAGACTCTTTCTGGTGAGAAGGTGGTTAGAAACCCAGCAAGACTAAAACCAAGACCTGCAAAAGGGCGGAGGAACTCAACAGTGTCAACAGCCATATAGCAACATCGTTTTGTGGAGTTTGGTCAGGGCATGCCAGACAAAGGAGTTTGGCCCTCCACTGGAACCAAACTCCCCTAGTCGTATTGGACCCCACCATGACCATGCTACTTGATTTGGAATGAGATATCGAGAGGGTGGGTCTGGACCTGTTCAACCTCTTATCCAACTAAAATCCAATCACAAACACACTGTTCTTATGTGGGGAGTGAGGTACACCTAATACATCAAGTCCTGCTGTGATGGCCAAGTGTTGAAGTGGTGGGCTTAACCAGCTGGGAGGCGTAGTCACAAGTCTGGATGCACTTGTTGGAGAGAGTGTTTTGGGTGAACGGGAAGGTGGTTACACATTCTTTTGTTCTGGCAAACCAGAACCAGAGTATAGAGAATCTGAAGTGTCAATGGCCATCAAGAACTCTGCTGCAGCAAAGCTAACATTTCTCGTTGCTGTGAGGGATAGCATCCAAGCATGACAGCTACCACTTTGTAGGAGACATCAGTTCTGTCATGGTCCGAGCACTGACTCTGTTCGCGCTCGGGTTGTTTGGTAGTTCTCCGTTCTCTTCTCAGGCGTACCATACGGCCATCAGGGCTTTTATTCTGACAGCGTCACGGCGGGGCTTCCGGCTGTCAAAGCCGAGTCACGTTGTGACAGCTGTTCAGTATTTCTCTGGATTACATCCTCTTTTATTGATTGGTGTGTCATGGGCATTTAAGGAAGCAGCTGAGGCTTACTCCTTGCTGCAACCTCAATTGACGATCATTCGTCAATCAATCATTCGTCAACCATTCGTCTCCCTCACAGTAAGTGTTTTCCCTGAGACTCTGTATCCTGTGTCTAAGTCATAGCCTTAGTTGTGTTTTTGCCCCTCGTGGCTCATTATTTTGTCATTTGTCTTTTGTCAATAAATTATGCAAACTCATCGGCTGGCTTTCGGCGTCTCATTGATGGCTCGTGAGGGCCATCGTTGACAAGTTCACTACAAAAAACATCAAAAGTACATACTCACAGGAGAAGCCTTCTATGAAGAGCAGAATCAGCAGAGTAATTAAATCTGATAAGCTGCTGCTCTTAGGAGACTCTCTTGAAAGAGCCGGAATCCTCATAACTAATCAGCACTGATGAAGCACTGGACAGAGTACAATCTCAAAGCAATGCTGGGAGGGTGCTCCAATCTCTATGGGAAATTTCAAAGATGCAATGTTTGTGAGCATCAACAACAACAAGGAGGATAAAAGAGATTGCAACAACTACTGAGGTATCTCACTTCTCTCCATAGAAAGAAAATTGTCATGCAAAAATCATCCTCTACCTAGCTAGTCACCAACATTTGCACTGTCGTGCTTCCAGAAAGCCAGTGTGGCTTCAGAGCAGGCCACAACACAGCTGATATGGTATTTTCAGGACAAGTATATCAAGCAACAGAAAAGCCTGTATATCACATTTATGGATCTGAGCATTTGGCACAGTTAGCAGAGAGAGTCTATGGAAGCTTCTGACAAAATGTGATTGCCCACCCCCCACCTGGGCAGCTGTGGCGCAGGTGTGGTGTTGCTAACTGTTGATCGGAGGGTCAGGGATTCAATTCCCCTTCTGTCTGCAGTCTGTATGTCAAAGTGTCCTTAAGCAAGACACTGAACCCCCAGTTGCTCCTGGTGGGTCAAGCTAGTGGCGGTGAATGGCGGCTCTGCCGCCATCAGTGTGTGGATGTGTGTGTGTGTGTGTGTGTGTGTGTGTGTGTGTGTGTGTGTGTGTGTGTGTGTGTGTGTGTGTGAAAGGGTAGATAGTAGGATCTGTAAAGTGCTTTGGTCATCCAGAGATGAGAAAAAGCGCTATATAAGTGAACGCCATTTACCATTTCACCTGACCAAGATCATTAGTGAATCCCCAACACACAACTCTCAGATACCTTCCCATTCAGCAGCAGTGTCCTTTAAGCTACGGTCACAAAAATTCTTATGAACAATGGGTTCATAAGAATCTCCCAGTTCCTATGGATTCTGGAGTTTGCAGACATTTGTGGGGGGGGGGGTAGTTTTTTATGGCTGCCATTCCTTTTGAAAGAGCATTCTTGAGAAATGAGGTGCTTCTTTGTTCTATGATGGCCCTGGAGTTCTTATGTTTTTCGTAAGGGTGCCTTGGGATCTTCCTGTGCCATAATTAGTACCGTCTTATGAATATTTTTGTGCAACTCACAGCACTCCCAAGTAGTTGATAGGAAGATCTTATGGCTTTCGGCACATTTTGTTGGCACAAATGTCACATGAATGACATACTTTGACCTTGTAAATGCCTCACTACCACCTTACGTGTGCTGTGTGAATCTCTGTACAAACAGGGATTCATACAGTATTTCTTATGACTGCTGTAAGGGGCCCTGAAGAACAACTTAAGGTGTTCTTGAGGTATACTTATGGCCAAAATCTTGTGTAGCTCTTACATTGTTCCTATGGCATTTGTACAACTGCCCTACAATGAGGGGGGGTTTTTTTGGGGGGGGGCATTTGTAGAAATCTTGGGCAAGACCATCATCCTGGCCACGAACTTACGAATGGTCTAGGAGGGCTGGATTCTCCTACGGCCGCCTTAAGAAGGCCGTACAAAATGGTCCAAAAATCATTTGTACAGTGTTCTCAGCTGTTTGTAAAGGTATTTGTGGCTGTAGCTTAACACCAGTGATTGTGAGAAGCCACATCAAACTTGAACTCTGGGCTCTTTCTGCAGTCCAAAACTGGTGGGGGTGTCCCCAGTCTCACAAGACTCAAAGCAGTAACCAAAGTCAGGGTTTTAGCAGTGCATGAACTTCAGTTTGCAAATGATTGTGATCTTGTTGTCCGCTCTCTCCAAGAACTGCAGATCACCAGTTGTATTGCTTTTGGTTTCGGTGTGAAGGTACCCTGAGAGTCAAGAATAATGCTAACGTAACAGCATATGTCCACAGATTTAGCCTGTACTGTCAATGGATGATGGGGTCCGCCTGTCTCAACCCAGATCTGTGCTCAGCCTGAAGCGGCTCATACTCAGCGGGAAACAGAAGCAGCATCTGTTTGGAAGAAAGTAAGCATTTCTTATCACTACTTTGTTCTCGCTTTCTGCAGTTTTTATATGGTTTGATTTAATATTGTTTAAGAAGCCAAGAGGAGTGCATGTGTTGTGAAATTACCTCCCGAGGAGCACTGCAGCTCCAGAGACACTTGCCCCAGAAGGACAAGAGACAAACATGGATTTTATCTAAAACTCAGTCAGTGCAATAACCCAAACTATATTACACCACAGTGGGTGTCTCGTATCAGTCTGCCTTCCTTTTAATAAAACAAAGTGGTTACAGTGTAATAAACAGAGCTCTGAAGCATATCTGCAAACAAGCCTGGTTTTAGACCGCCTGTGTCTCGGTGAGTGGGATGTTTTCAAAGGTCAGGGGTTTGATCTCAACATGCCCCTGGCTGTGGGATCAACCCTCTGTACTCCATAGAGGCAGTCAAAGATAGACCAAGCTATCCCACGCTGGCTGCCCAGTGATGGAGGTCGTGGTCAAAGCACCGTCGCAGTGGGAATACCACCCACCCACCCACCCAGCGTGTCCATGTGGGCCCCACCAAAAGTTAATTCTGGGTTGTCTTGTGGGTCCCATGTGGGTTTGTCCACGGGTTCCACGTTGGCCCCATCAGTGTTTGTGCACATGGACTTTACCTGTGGTGCAGGTGAGCAGCTGATCTGTTTTCCCACTTTAAAGCCAACGGGGCCCACATGGGTTTAATGTGGCTGAGCAGGTTTCAGCAACACTTGTTCCAGAAGCTAAATTACACAAAAAAGACGTACATTTTCACATTTTTCTCTCATAAATTTGTAATAAAAAGTAACAAATTTACAAAAAAGAGTAGCAAATTCATGAGAAAAGTCACAAATTTGTTAGAAAAATGTTGCAAATTTAAAAGAAAAAAGGTCAAATTTAGGAGAAAAGAGTTGCAAATTTACAAGAAAATATTGGAAAATTACTTGAAAAGAAATACAAACTTATAAGAAAAGTTACAAGAAAGTCACAAATTTATGAGGAAAATTTTTGAAAAAGTTGCAATTTGACAAAAAAGTAGCAAATATATGAGTAAATAAATTGAAAAATTATGAGAAAAAGTTTAAAATTTAGGAGGAAACGTAAGTTTACAGTAAAAACTTTTTGACAAAGTTCCAACTTTACAAGAAAAATGTCACAAAATACATGGGAAAGACAAAAATTTACAAGAAAACAGCAAATTTACAAGGAAAAAAGTAACAATTTTATGAATAAAATGATTTTAGAAAGCTTTTTAGAATTTAATAGGATTTTTAGAAGGATTACAGTAAAGAAAACTGGCAAATTTACCAGAATGTTCCAAAATTACAAGAAAAAGTTTGCAAATATACAAGAAAAAGTCACAATTTTACAAGAGAAACTAACAAATTTATGTGAAAAAAACCCTAAAAACTTAGAAGAATAAAATTACAAATCTATGAGAAAAAGATGCAAGTTTACAGTAAAAAAAAAAGTTTGCAAATTTATAAAAAAGTTTCAAATTTTCAAGAAAAATTTATCAAATGGGGGGCCACAAATTGACAAGAAAATAGCAAATTTATGAGAAAATCAATTAGAAACAAGTAAGCAGGTAAAGTCCAGGTGGATAAACACAGATGGGGCCAAGATGGAACCATGGAAAAACCCACATGGACCCATAAGTCAGCCCAAATTGAACCTTTGGTGGAACCCACCTGGACGTGTGTAGTGTATGGGAAACTACATGACACTGCGCGGTGGACGCACGACACACAGGTGACGTCGTGAGGGCTATATTATACGGCTGCCCAGGGTCAGCCCGCTCTCTTGGCACCATACCTACTAGCAGCTGCCCGCTGGATTGTACCACTCTCTCCTATGCTAACAGCTAATAAATTAAGCTCAACTCACAGTCAGTGTTCACCTTATTTCCAGACATAACAACATGCCGGCTGGACAAGAAGGCATAAACAACAACTATTTTCCCCAACAGTCTTTGTGTTTTCTTCTTTGTTCTGAGCATCAATTTTCTATCCATTTTCTGTGCAGTGAACGTTTTTGTTGCTCTGCACAGGTGAGTGCAATATTGACTGAATTTATATGAAATAAGAAATCGCACATTAATGTAAGGGCTTAAGTGGAAGTGGAGAGAGATAATGATGTTTACTGCCCGTTAGACATTGTTAAAACCCCTTAGCATTCCTGCCAATTTCCAGCCAATGTGAAACGTTCTGTGGGTGGAAAACTCGAATTTTAAGAGGCTGAGAAAGAAGATCTTTCATTATTCACCATTACACATTGTTGTCTGTCACACAGATAAGATGAAAACATTGGATTAGAAATATTGATCTGAATATTTTTTGGAACTAAAATGTAGAGATTCACAGCATCAAAAGTTTGTTTTTTTAGGTTCAGTAAAACAGCTCAAACAACCTGACCTTGATCTATTGACTTTCTTAGTTATTAATTTGGTCATTCAAGTACGAGTTCGCACTCTCAGCTGAATAATTTGGTCAGAAGCCATAGAGGGGATGTAAATAATTATTAGACTCCATACACTCCAATAATTTTGTAGCAACAAATTTCTTTTCTAAAACTTTGAAGAAAACTGGTAATATACTAACATCTCACAAAAGTGAGTACACCCCTCACAGTTTTGTAAATATTTATTTTTATTATATCTTTTCATGGGACAACACTGAAGATATGACACTTTGATACAATGTAATGTAGTCAGTGTACAGCTTGTAAACTCAACACACAGCCATTAATGTCTAAACCACTGGCAACAAAATTGAGTACACTCCTAAGTGAAAACGTCCAAATTGTGCCCAAAGTGTCAATATTTTGTGTGGCCACCATTATTTTCCAGCTCTGCTTTAACTCTCTTGGGCATGGAGTTCACTAGAGCATCACAGGTTGCCACTGGAACCCTCTTACACTCCTCCATGACAACATCATGGTGTTAGAGACCTTGCGCTCCTCCACCTTCCATCTGAGGATGCCCCACAGATGCTCAGTAGGGTTTAGGTCTGGAGACATGCTTGGCCAGTCCATCACCTTTACCCTCAGTTTCTTTAGCAAGGCAGTGGTGGTCTTGGAGGTGTGTTTGAGGTGGTTATCTTGTTGGAATACTGCCCTGCGGCCCAGGTTCTGATCATGCTCTGCTTCAGTATGTCACAGTACATGTTGGCATTCATGGTTCCCTCAGCGAGCTGTAGCTCCCCAGTGCCACCAGCACTCATGCAGTCCCACACCATGACACTCCCACCACCATGCTTAACTGTAGGCAAGACACACTTCTCTTTGTACTCCTCACCTGGTTTCCGTCACACACACTTGACACCATCTGCACTAAATAAGTTCATGTTGGTCTCATCAGACCACAGGACATGGTTCCAGTAATCCATGTCCTTAGTCTGCTTGTCTTCAGCAAACTGTTTGCGGGCTTTCTTGTGCATCATCTTTAAAAGGGGCTTGCTTCTGGGACAACAGCCATGCAGACCAATTTGATGTAGTGTGTGGTGTATGGTCTGAGCACTGATAGGCTGACCCCTACCCCTTCAACCTCTGCAGCAATGCTGGCAGCACTCATACGTCTATTTTCAAAAGACAACCTCTGGATATGACGCTGAGCACATGCATTCAACTTCTTTGGTCGACCATGGCGAAGCCAGTTCTGAGTGGAACCTGTCCTGTTAAACTGCTGTATGGTCTTGGCCACCGTGCTGCAGCTCAGTATCTGTCATAAACTGAGCACAGGAGGTTTCTGCCTGGCTCAGTCTCATGGTCTTTTCTTTATATTTATATATTTGCTGTACTTTGTGCTTTTTGGGTTTCTGTATCCTTCAGGTTCAGGTTACTTTATTTGTACCCGTAGGTAGATTTGTTATCCTTGATCCTTGTACTGTTTGCCATTTTCCTGTTTATGTTTTAGTTTTGTCACACTTTTATTTTGTATTAATTTACAGTTTTATGTTACTCTGCATTTGTTGATATTTTATTCTTTAGATCTTTTCTGTTGGGTTGATAGCTGTCAAGGGCATTTCCAGGTTTTGTGCTTTGTGTGGGCGTCGCCCCATCAGCTGCCAACTTTAGCCTTCCCTCTCATTGCCCCCAGATGGTCCAATTCTGGATCATTGTTTTCTCCTGCCTGCTCTTGTGACCCACACCTGCCATTACTTATGTAAATTGTTTTTGACCCTATTTAAGGACAGTCATTTTCATTTCTTGTTGCCACAGTCTTGTTTAAGTTCTCCTCGTCTCTACCAGAGCCCTGCCTTGCTCTGGTGTGCTGTATCAGTAAGTCTGCTCTCTTGTTTGTGTTTTTTTTTGTGTGTTCAGCACACTGTGTTGGACTTTATGTTTGTTGCTTTTTAAATAAATGTTACAAACTCACAGTTCAGCACGTGGGTCTTGCCTCTATGCCCTGAAGGGCAAGACAGTATAAGGATGTTGACAATCTTCTTATAGCCTAGGCCATCTTTATGTAGAACAACAATTCTTTTTTTCAGATCCTCAGAGTTCTTTGCCATGAGGTGCCATGTTGAACTTCCAGTGACCAGTATGAGAAAGTGTGAGAGCGAAAACACCAAATTTAACACACCTACTCCCCATTCACACCTGAAACCTTGTAACACTTCAGGTTCAGGTTCAGGTTACTTTATTTGTACCCGTAGGTAGATTTATTTTGACACCAGGGAGGGAAAATGGCTAATTGGGCATAATTTGGACATTTTCACTTAGGGGTGTACACACTTTTGTTGCCAGCGGTTTAGACATTAATGGCTGTGTGTTGAGTTATTTTTAGGGGACAACAAATTTACACTGTTATACAAGCTGTACACTGACTACTTTACATTGTATCAGTGTCATATCTTCAGTGTTGTCCCATGAAAAGATATATATGAACAGGATTGGTGACAAAGGGCAGCCCTGGTGGAGTCCGATTCTCACTGGGAATGAGTCCAACTGAGTGTTGGAAATACGAACCAAACTCTCACAACGGTCATACAGAGACCGAAGAGCCTGATACCATACTCCTGAAGCACTCCCCACAAAAAACCATGAGGGACGCGGTCGAATACCTTCTCCAAGTCCACAAAACACATGTAAACTAGTTGGGCAAACTACCACGAACCCTTGAGGATTCTCGAGAGGGTGAAGGGCTGGTCCGATGTGCCACGGCCAGGACAAAAACCACATTGCTCCTCGTGAATTCGAGGTTCGACCAACGGCCAGACTCTCCTCTCCAGTACCTTGGCATAGACCTTCCCAGGGAGGCTGAGGAGTGTGATCCCTCTAAAGTTGGACCACACCCTCCGGTCCCCTTTTTTGAAGAGAGGAACCACCTCCCCGGTTTGCCATGCCAAAGGCACTGCCCCCAACCTCCACGCAATGTTGCAGAGGCGTGTCAATCATGACAGCCCTACAATAGCCAGGGCCTTGAGGTGCTCAAGGCAAAGCTTGTCTGCCCCCAGGGCCCGGCCACCAAAGAGATTTTTAACCACCTTTTCAACCTCAGCCCCTGTGATGGGCGAGTCATCCCCCTCGTCCACAAGCCCTGCTTCCTCTGTGGAAAGCGTGTCAGTGGGATTGAGGAGATCCTCGAAGTATTCCTTCAACCGCCCGACAATATCCTCAGTCGAAGTCAGCAGTGCCCCATCCGCACCATACACAGCGTGGACAGGGAGTTGCTTTCCCCTCCTGAGCTGCCGGACAGTTTGCCAGAATCTCTTCAAGACCAACCTGTTATGTCCCCGTGCACCATTACGCAGTGCACGGAGGAGAGGAGAAGAAGAATCCACATGCAGAGAGCGTTGCATGCAATTTATTGAACAAAAATAGATTCAGTCCAGCAAACAATTATGATGAGCAACAGTAGGATGAGCAAACAGTCATGGAGGACACCAGGAGACCAGGGACACCTCTAGGACGCTCAACAGCCCAAGGAAGAGGATGCCTAGTGCCGCAGGAAAGCTGAAAGGCAAAATACACTTACGGGCTGGAGCAGTCCAAGGCAGTCCGTGCTGTCCAAAGTGCAGGAAAACAGGAGCAGCCACTAACACCAGGTAACAAACAAACGTCAGGTAGTGATAGAAGAAGACTAAATAGTCAGGCTGACATACAATGAAGGTAGTGGAGAATAACCAATGATCCGGCAATGTCTCCCAGCAGAACCAGACCTTAAGAGTGCTGCCACTACTGAGGAGAGAGATCGCCGGTGTGATAGAGTGAGTGAATCAGTGGGAGTGCGTGGGCTGGACTGAGTGGAAACAGGTGTGCATGAGTGAATGTCTAAGCATGTGAGTGAAGATGAATGGATGCACGTATGTGTATGTGTGCAAGAAAGTGCATGTGAATATGTGTGTCTGTGACACAGCTGATCCTACTGACGGGAGGAAGAGGCGTGGCTGAGCTGTCAGGGAGCCGAATGGACCCAAGAGGCTCCCTGAGAGTGCCTGAAGGAAAATAAAAGGCAACAAAGCCACAGCGTCATAGAACTGGGTTTGAGACCATCAAACCCAAGTTCATGACACGACCGAAAATCTTGTTCCATGGCCTCACCGAATTCCTCCCATTCACGAGGTTTTGCTTCAACAACCACCCGAGCTGCACTCCGCTTGGCCTGCCAGTACACCTCAGCTGCTTCGGGAGTCCCACAAGCCAACCAAGCTTGAGAGGACTCCTTCTTCAGCTTAATGGACCCCTTACCACTGGTGTCCACCACTTGGTTCGGGGGTTGCCACCACGAGATGCCCCAATGACCTTGCAGCCACAGCTCTGGGCAGCCACTTCAACAATGGAGGTGGAGAACATGGCCCTTTCAGACTCCATGTCTTCAGACTCCCTCGGAATGTGGTTGAAGTTCTTCTGGAGGTGGGAGTTGAAGACCTCCCGGATAGGGGCCTCAGTCAGACGTTCCCAGCACACCCTTACAATACGTTTGGTTATACCAGGTCTGAATGGCATCTTCCCCTGCCATCGGATCCAACTCACCACCAGGTGGTGATCAGTTGACAGCTCTGCACCTCTCTTTACCTGAGTATCCAAGACATACGGTCGCAGGTCTGGTGACACAAAATCAATCATCGACCTGCGACCTAGGGTGTCCTGGTGCCAGGTGCACATATGGACACCCTTATGCTTGAACATGGTGTTTGTTATGAACAAACTGTGGTTAGCATAGAAGTCCAATAACTGAGCACCACTCGGGTTCAGATCAGGCAGGCCGTTCCTCCCAATCACCCCCCTCCAGGTTTCACTGTTGTTGCCCACATGCACATTGAAATCCCCCAGTAGGACAATGGAGTCTTCAAGAGGAGCACTCTCCAGCACCTCAGTCAGAGACTCCAAAAAGGCTGGGTACTCTGAAACATCATTTGGTGCATAGGCACAAATGATGGTCAGGACCCATTTCCTAACCTGAAGGCGCAGGGAAACAACCCTTTCATCCACCAGGGAAAACTCCAATATAGAGGCAGCAAGGCGGGGAGATACAAGAATACCCACCCCTGCTCATCGCCTCTCGCCCAGGGCAACTCCAAAGTAGGCCAAGCTCCAGCCCCTCTCCAGGAGACTGGTTCCGCAACCAGAGCTGTGTGTTGAGGTGAGGCCAACTATATCTAGCTGGTATCTCTCAACCTCATGCGCCAGCTCAGGCTCCTTCCTCACCAGAGAGGTGACATTCCACGTCCCAAAAGCCAGTTTAGGAAGCTTGGGATCAGACTGCCAAGGCCTCCGCCTTTGACTTTCACCTGATCCACATAGCACCGGACCTCCATGGTCCCTCCTGCAGGTGGTGAGCCCACTGGAGGGTGAACCCATGTAACTCCTTCGGGCTGAGCCCGGTCGGGTCCCATGGGTGGAAACCCAGCCACCAGACGCTAGCCATCAACCCTCTCCCTCAGGCCTGGTTCCAGGGTGGGGCCCCGGTAACCCCATACCGGGCGGGGTACACTGCATCCTTGTTCTAGCATTCATTCGTCTCTTGGATCGTTCTTAGTCTGGCCCTTCAGCCAGGACCAGTTTGTCTTGGGTGACCCTACCAGAGGCAAATTGCCTCATCTCACATCGAGTAAAAAGGTTTGGGCAAGGTGCCGATAGCAGGACGCAAACCAGCAACCTTCTGATCACGGGCCCAATGTACTGTCTATCTAATCCACAGCAGCAGCTGGCTTGGAACTGATTTAAAAGGATTTTGCCGGATTGTCAACTCTTCCATACCAATAGAAATTTTGCATAGATATACAAAATCACACCACATAACTAATACTCACCTGTCACGCATGGGGGGGGGGGGGTCTTCTCCCACCCCTGCTGCCCTCCTTCTGCTGGGGGCCTGAGGCCTGGCTGGTGACCTGGGGCCTGTCATGTTGTCATCATCCCTGGGCACTGCTAAATGAACAGGTGTGAGCAATGGAGTGAGCAAGTGAGTGAGAGTGAGGGAGTGATGATGGTGGTGGCGCTTTGCATGTCGGGTGGCATCTCAGAGCGCTTGCGGTGATCCGTTGAGCAGTCGCTCCAGGTGGGTGTTGGTGCTGGTGGTCTGCTTCTGTGGCCACAGCCACCCTGGGGCGGATTGGTGGGGGTGTGGCTGCTGGTCCGTGCTGGTGGTCTCCCCAGCCACTGCTGGGCATTGGTACACATTCATGCCCGCGACATCTGCGCCACGGTTGCTCCAAGTGTTAAGAGTGAATGAGTGTGGGTGATTGTGTGGGGGAGAGCATGAGTGGATATGAGTGAGTCGGAGCATGAGTGAGAGTGTGTGTATGGGTGAGCATAGGTGGAGGGAGGTGTGGGTGGGTGGGTGCGGTTGACTGTGAGGGTTAGTGGGAGCAAAATTGAACAGGTACGGGAGTGGGTGGGTCTGCTTGTAGGAGTGCGAGTGTTGGATTGTGTGGAGGAGAGGGCGAGTGAGAGTGAGTGAGTGCATGTGAGTGGGTGTGGGTGCAAGTGGGTGCATGTGAGAGCACATGGGAATGGGTGTATGTGCTGGTCGGAGGGTGCTGGATTGAGGGGGTGGCACTTCCTGGCCGTGTGGGCTCCCTTGGACTGAGGGGGGGTGCTGCCCCCCGTGGGGCTCCTGTGCCTTGTCGCTACCTTCCTTGGGCGTGGGGGTTCCTGGGGTGTGTGTTGGGGCGCTGATGTGGGCGCGGGCCCGCTGTGGGGGATTCTGGGGGGGCTCATGCCTCTGGCATGAGCTGGTCTCTGGCCCGGGAAGGGGGGGACACTGGCCTTCTGGTGCCTGAGGCCCAGGGGCTGGCATTTGCCCCACTCAGGGGGGAAGGGGGGCTGACTGGTCTGGGGGTGGGGTTGTACTGCGCTGGCCGCTTGGCAGCCCAGCCTTCCTCGGCCATCCCTCCTGGGGCAAATGCCTGGCTGTCCTGGGGCTTGTTGACCTCGGAACATTTGTGCTCTGTGGGGGTTGGTGGCGCTGTCTTGCTTGCTCAGGGTTTTCAGGGGAAAAGGGGGGTGTTGCTGTGACTTGCCACCCTCTTTGTATGGTTCCTGGCAAATCACTCAAATGCACACACTTACTTTGTGCCCGCTCTCATACACACGCACACACATATACGTATATATATATCTCCTTTAACAGGTGCAGATACCAGACTCATGATGACACCTTTTCAGTAGAAGACACACTTTGTCTTCTGCATGTTTTAGTTGTGTTAGTCTGTTTGTTTTCTGTTTGTTCTTCTCTCTTTCCTTTGCAACTCCCCACCCCTCCCCCCACCCACCCATCACCCCCGGTCGGGTCCTTCATGGCTAAAATGATTTAAATAAAGTATTAAAAGTTATTACAAGAGGAGTTTATAAACAATATACAGTACATATACAGTGGTGTGAAAAAGTGTTTGTCCCCTTCCTGATTTCTATTTTTTTGTAGGTTTGTCACACTTAAATGTTTCAGATCATCAAACAAATTTAAATATTAGACAAAGATAACACAAGTAAACACAAAATGCAGTTTTTAAGTGAAGGTGTTTATTATTAAGGGTAAAAAAAAACAACAAACCTACATAGCCTTGTGTGAAAAAGTGATTGTCCCCCTATTAACACATAAATTAACTGTGCTTTATCACATCTTTGGAAAGCTAAGTTCAATTTCTCTAGCCACACCAAGGCCTGATTACTGCCACACCTGTTGTCAATCAAGAAATCAATTAAATAGGACCTGCCTGACAAAGTGAAGTAGACCAAAAGATCCTCAAAAGCTAGACATCATGCTGTGATCCAAAGAAATTCAGGAACAAATGAGAAACAAAGTAATTGAGATCTATCAGTCTGGAAAAGGTGATAAAGCCATTTCTAAAACTTTGGGACTCCAGTAAACCACAGTGAGAGCCATTATCCACAAATGGCAAAAATGTGGAACAGTGGTGAACCTTCCCAGGAGTGGCTGATTGACCAAAATTATCCCAAGAGCACAGCAACACTCATCCAAGGGGTCACAAAAGACCCCACAATAACATCCAAAGAACTGCAGGCCTCACTTGCCTCAGTTAAGCTCAGTGTTCATAACTCCACCTTAAGAAACAGACTGGGCAAAAAGAGCCCAGTCTGAGGAAGAACAACCTCGACCAGAAGCTGCTACTGGCCTTCTATCGCTGCTCAGTAGAGAGCATGCTCACCTACTGTCTGAGCGTTTGGTACGCCGGCTCCATGACCGAGAACAGGAAGGCTGTACAGAGGGTCATCAACACCACCCAAAACATCATTGGCGGCCCTCTGCCCTCCCTGGAAGACATCTCCAGAGCCTCCTGTCTCAGAAGGATCAAGGCCATCACAGTAGACCCCTCACATCCCACCCACCACCTGTTTGACCTGCTTCCCTCTGGATGATGGTTCAGATCAATCAGGTCCCACACCTCCAGAATGACAGTTTCTTCCCCTGGGCCATCCGAACTGCAAACATTCAGAGGCACCACCCCCCTCCCTCTGAATGCTCACATGCACAGAACTGAGGACCTTTTAATAATCACTATAACTCACCTGTCTTTGCACTCCGCACTTTCATGTATACTGACCAATCCATGAAATCACTACTGTACATATTTTTGATAATCCTTATGCCATTTTACTCAATTATGTGTTCTGTACTCCATACTCTTATGTATATAGTTCCATCCGTGAAGCCATACTGTACCTGTATATATATCTTTGGGTTATTTTTATTTGTTGTTTGTTTCATTGTGTGTTCTGTAACTGTGTTTAATTGTAATTCTTCTCTTACTTTATTGCGCAGCAGCCTGGTGGAGCACCCACAATTTTGTTGTACTTTACAACTGTACAATGACATTAAAGCCTATTCTGATATATTCTTCTTATTCTTATTCTAGACACAGCATGGCCAGGATGTATTGTAAAGCTTTCTACAAAGACAATGTATGTGTCTGTGCACATATACCATTATTGTCATGAAATGCCCCTCGGGGCAAAGAGGAGAAAGACCCAGGTGCTGACTGCTAGTTTGTGATATTTAATGAAAACACAAAAAGTCCAAACTGTGCACAAGCAAAACTTACAAACATGAACGGTGAGAAGAAAACAGGACACACATGGATGATAAACGTCTGAATGGGGACAGGGTTCAGATGCAGACGATTCATTGAAACTCCAACAATAACGGGGAGAAATCATAATCCTTAAATAGAGCTAGGGACAATTGAACACAAATGATGACAGGTGTGGATACCATGAGCAGGCAGAGGGAAACAATGATAACAATCTCGGATCAGCTGGGAGCGATGAGAGGGAGAGACGGGAGTGACAGCTGACAAGAGCACCGCCCACAACAGAGCAAAAAACCCGGAAATGCCACTGAAAGCTGCAGCCCCGAGAAGAGAGGAATCACAGCAAAATATAATGAGATAAAAAAGACAAGTAAACCCAAACATATAAATAATAACACTACAATGAACGCAAACAGGAAAATAAATCATACTAAGAAACAATACAGAATATGTGGAAATAAACCAAAGATAGAATAACAGAAAAAAGAACTCAAAAATACAACACCATACAAATATAGGGGGAAAAAGGCAAAGAGACAGAGCACGGTGGGATCCCCCCATGCTCAAATCCAGACAGAAGCCCCCCCACCCCAAGGGGTGGAACCAGACACCCCAGGAAATATTGAAAGAAAAGGACCCCCACACAAAAACAAAACAACCGCACCACAGGGGGTGGGGGTGGGAGGAGGGGGACCCAGGCACGGAGGGACCGAAACAAACCAGAGAAAATAAGAAAAATTTTCAGAACTCACACCCTAGCAAAAAGTCAGACTAAGAGGAAACAAAAAGCAAAGACCCTGCTCAGGATCCACACCCACGCAGAACCAGGCACCTAGGCCCCCTGGACCAAAGAGCTAGATAGTTCAGGTGGCCGGCCAAAGTCCCAGACCTGGCAGACGGCAAGGTGGTAAAAGTCGGGTGGCCTGCCGGAGAATATGAGCCACCCAACCCAATGGCACAGTCTGTCAGGCGGTCGGCCAGGGTTCTTCAGCCACCTAAACAGAAGGGATGGCCCAGGAGGCAGCTGCCCCATGGGGAAGCCCAATGACAGAGGGGACAGAGGAGTTGAGGGAACCACAACGAAGTCAGGCAGAGGAGAGGAAACCATGACGGCCTCAGGCAAAGGAGAGAGAACCACCACGGTCTCGGGCAGAGGAGAGGGAACCACGACGGCCTCGGGCAGAGGAAAGAGAACCACGACAGCCTTGTGCAGAGGAGAGGGAACCACAACAGCATCAGACAAAGAAGGGGGAACCCCGACGGCATCAGGCAGAGAAAACGGAACCCCAATGCCTTCGAACTGCTCTGCTGCACCTTCGGTGGTCCCAGACTGGGGCATGGCAGCACCCGCGGTGGCTCCGGCCTGGAGCAAAGCTGCACCCACGGTGGCTCTGGGCTGGAGCAAAGCCATATCCATGGGGGCTCCGGGCTGGAGCGTAGCTGCACCCACAGTGGCTCCAGACGGAAATGTAGCTGCACACACAGTGGAACCAGACTGGGCCAAAGCTGCACCCTCGGTGGACCTGGACTGTGCCAGAGCTGAACCTACGGTGGCCCCCGGGCTGGAGCGTAACGCTCACGGCAGGCCCACACTGGAACACAGCACCCAAGTTGGTTTCAGGCTGGGGCGCAGCACCTACGACGGTCCCTGACTAGGACACAGCACCCACGGAGACCCAGAATGAGGAGGAGCTGCACCCACGGAGGTCCCGGGTTGGGACAGAGCACCCGCAACGACCTCAGCTGACAGTGGAGCAGCACCCTTGGAGGTCCCAGGCCAGGACGGAGCACCCACGAAGACCTCATCTGGAGAGGAAGCAGCACCCATGGAGGTCCCGGGCTGGGACGGAGCACCCGTGACGACCTCAGCTGACAGGGGAGCAGCACCCTCAGAGGCCCCGGGCTGGGACGGCGCACCCACGACAACCTCGGCAGGAGGAGCTGAACCCACGAAGATCTCAGGTGGCTAGGCTGGACTCACGGAGACCTCTAACGAAGTCGAACGATCCTCGGTGACCATGGGTAAAGACTCCAATAGGAGGGACAAAGAGGCAGGGTCAGGATTACCGGTGGCAGTGGAGCCCTGCGAGGTGAGCTCACGTGCTGCTGACGGATACACTTGGCTCTCCCCACCAAGAACCTGACAAGATCTCTTCAAAATAGAAGCAATGAAAACAAAGGAGAGCACTTGCCTGAGCTCAAGCTCCACCGCCGTCCAGGACATTGTCAATCCAGATGGCGATGTCTCGGGCCCGGCCCTCTGGAGGTCCAACTCTGGCTCTGCTACGGCAGCCCGTGCAGCAGGCATGGTGGTTGGTGTAGTCTCGGGACCCCCCAGTGAAGTGACCCATGCAGGTGGCTCGCCCGGTGTGGTGACAGGAGGTCGGCTCAGTGCTGGTGCTGGATCCTGCTCAGCTGAAGCCCAGGGATGCTCTTTCATTGGTGCTGGCGTCAGTTCAGTCTCAGCGCTCTCTCTCCATCCAGACGATGGCTGTGGGGCTGGAACCAGGTCCTCCAGGGCCACAGGCTCCTCCAAAGTCCAGCGGCTCGATCCCAGGGCCAGCAGACACTCAGGGGGCAAAGGAGGAGACACGGAGAGAGCAGATAAAAGGTGTATAGCTGCAGCAGGTGGTGAGGACTCAGAGAATTGCACAGGCTGAGCCTCACCACCGGGAATCAGGCAAGATAGTTCATGCATCAAAGATGGAGAATGAAAAAATACTTGCCTGTGTTCCCGGGGCATGATGCTTTCTGCTGCAGCTGGTGTACAGTCATCCCTCTCCGTGGCTACGGTGGTCATGGGCCCCTCAGAGGATCGTGGAGGAGCCACCCCTGCAGACATGGAGATGGGCGGAGCCAGAGAAGAAACGGCCGGACCCTCAGCAGTGGGAAGGAACGTCGAGGAGGAAAGGGAGGCAGCAGCTGTGGGAAAGGATGAAGCTGACGGGACAGCCAGAGGAGAAAAATAAGGACAACTGAACACAAATGATTGCAGGTGTGGATACCATGAGCGGGCAGGGGGAAACAATAATAACAATCTCGGATGAGCTGGGAGCAATGAGAGGGTGAGACGGGACTGACAGCTGACAGGAGCACCGCCCACAACAGAGCAAAAAACCCAGAAGTGCTGCTGAATGCTGCAGCTCCGAGAAGAGAGGAACCACAGCAAAATACAATGAGATAAAAAAAATAAAGACAAGTAAACCCAAACATATAAATAATAACACTACAATGAATGCAAACAGGAAAATAAATCATACTAAGAAACAATAAAGAATATGTGAAAATAAACCAAAAATAGAATAACAGGGAAAGAACTCAAAAATACAACACCATACCATAGGGAATAAAAAAAGGCAAAGAGACAGAGCACGGGATCCCCCTGTGCTCAGATCGTGACAATTGTAATGTTTGTTATTTACTTGTAATAAAGACACTTAGTCTTAATCACCATGCTAGCAAGAAATGCTTCTCCTTTTAATATAACTTCCGGTTCAACATGTTTTACCACTTCCTGAATCTGCCTGCTATCTCATGTGATCATACTGCCACCTAGTAAATGGTAAATGGTAAATGGCATTCACTTATATAGCGCTTTTATTCTCATCTCTTGATGACCAAAGCGCTTTACAGATCCTGCAATCCACCCATTCACACACTGATGGTGGTAACACCTATCCATACATCCCCTTTCCTGAGCAGGTTAGGATAACTTGATAACTATAACACATATACAGCATTTCAAGACTGCAACTGTATAAACCTTCTTGCTAGCATTCAAGATGTCTTAATGCAGTACATAGAAAACTTTTTCTTTTTTTTCACAAATACACTGTGTACTGAGAACCAAAACAAAACAAGAAAGCCACAACTATTCCATTTATAACACACAGCATGTAACTGTCAACTCTTTTTTAATAAAACTAAACAACTTCAACAGTTCACTGTTCTATGAGTCTCTCAGGTGGCTTCCTGTTTCTGGTGGATCGTCTCAGAGCTGGAGTGACAACATCTGGGGAAGATGAAAGATGCTCAGTGTGCTGCAAATCTAGTGTCACATTAACATCCTTTCCAGACTCAGTTTCCTGAGGTTGCCCTTCACTGTCCTCAAGAATCTTCAAAAGACTCTTCCTGTTTCTTCTGAATACTTGTCCATCCTCTGTTCTCACCGTATAGGATCTGGGACCCACTTTACTGAGAACTGTTGCCTTTGTGGTCCAAGCATTAGGGTCCTCAATTCTCACAATGTCTCTTTCACAAAGAGGTTCCAGTCTCCTTGTTGAACTGTCATAGTTCATTTTCTGTTTGAGTTTCAGTTTGTTTCTCGTTAGTCAGTTCTCTGTTGTTGTCCTTGTCTTTCTCTGTGATAATGTGTGGTAAAGTGGTGCACAGCCTACGATGCATTAGCAGCTCTGCTGGTGATGCACCACACTCTAGTGCTGCTGACCTGTAACTTAGTAAGGCAAGATATGGGTCAGTATTGCTATCACTTGCTTTTTTCAACAGTCTTTTTACAATTTGGACTCCTTTTTCGGCTTATCCGTTAGCCTGTGGATGCAGTGAGCTAGATGTAGTGTGATGAAATCCATACTGCTTGGCAAACTCCCTGAATTCTGCACAGTTGTACTGGGGGCCATTGTCACTAACCACACACTGTGGGATTCCATGTCTAGAAAAGAAAAGATGACAGACTGTGCTGATGTACTAGTGAGCTGGGCTACCTCAAGGTAGTTTCAAATCAAATCAAACTTTATTGTCATATTGCTGTACATACAACTGTAGTGCAGGCAAGATGAAATTGCGTTTCTCTCGGCATCCATATAAGAAGCAGCATGATTTAAGACACATTCCCACATAGCTCCCCCCCACCCCCACCCCCCCATCCATTCACACATCCCTGAGACATACTTGGGGAAAAAGAAGAATAACTAACTATAATATACAAAATGTCTGTAGGTGCAGTAGTGTGTATGAGAGATTCCGGGTCAACTGTTCGGCATCCTGACAGCTTGTGGAAGGAAGCTGTTGATCAGTCTGGTGGTTCAGCCTCTGATGCTCCGGAATCGTTTACCAGATGGAAGAAGTTCAAAGTGTTTATGCAGAGGGTGAGAACGGTCCTTGACAATGTTTAGTGCCCTGCTCCTACAACGGTTCTGAAAAAGTTCTTGGACAGAGGGGAGGGAGACTCCAATTACCCTCTCCGCCCCCTTGACTATCCTCTGCAGGGCTTTTTTGTCTGACATACTGCAGCTGGAGTACCATGTAGCAATGCAGTACGTCAGAACACTCTCCACCGCACCTCTGTAGAAGGTCCTGAGGATGCAGATGGGGAGAGAGGCCTGTTTGAGTTTCCTCAAGAAGTGCAGTCTCTGCTGAGCTCGCTTCCTGATCTCCAAGGAATTCTTGCTCCAGGTCAGGTCCTGCGAGATCTGCACTCCGAGGAACTTGATGTTCTCTACTCTCTCCACTAAACGGCCGCCGATGCTGAGGGGGGCGTGCTCAGGCTGCGACCGCCGGAAGTCGATAATCATCTCCTTCGTTTTGTCCACGTTGAGCACCAGATTGTTCTCCCTGCACCAGCCCTCCAGGTCTCTCACTTCTTCCCTGTACATTGATTCCTCATCCCTCTGGATAAGTCCCACCACCGTGGTGTCATCTGCAAACTTAATAATCTGGTTCCCCTCGTGTCTGGATACACAGTCATGTGTTAGAAGTGTAAACAACAGTGGACTGAGTACACAGCCTTGAGGGGATCCGGTACTCAGCGTGACAGACTTGGAGATGTTGTTTCCAACCCGGACAGACTGAGGTCTCTCAGTCAAAAAATCCAGGATCCAGAGACATGTGGCGGTGTTCAGACCGAGAAGGAGTAATTTCTCCATCAGTCTCTGGGGAATAATGGTGTTGAATGCTGAACTGAAATCAATGTACAGGAGTCTGGCGTAGGTGTCTTTCTGGTACAGGTGGGTGATGACAGAGTGTAGGGTGGTGACTATAGCATCCTCCGTGGAGCGGTTTGAACGATATGCAAACTGGAGTGGGTCGTGCGATGCAGGGAGGCAGGCTGTAATGTGTGGTTTGACAAGCCGCTCAAAACACTTCATCACAATTGGTGTCAGTGCAACAGGACGATAGTCATTCAAACAGGACACCACTGGTTTCTTTGCCACCGGTACAATGATAGAGGTCTTGAAGCATCTGGGAACGATGGCCTGACTCAGGGAGATGTTATAAATGTCAGTCACTCGCTCGCGCAGTCTCGGAGCACACGTCCCGGAATGTTGTCTGGACCTGCAGCTTTGCGTGGGTTGACTCTGGTTAGGGTCCTCCGTGTGTCCGCTGTGTTGATGGTAAAAGCTGGTCCGACCGATGGTGGGGGTGGGCCGGCCCTCCCTCTGATTGTCGAGTTTGATGCTTCAAAACGTGTAAAGAAGTAGTTAAGCCTGTGTGGAAGCGAAGCGTCGTCATCATCGGCCCCCTGCCTAGACTTAAAGTCTGTCAGTGTCCGAACTCCCTGCCACATCTGCTTAGTGTTCCTAGTGTCACAGAGGTGTCCCTGGATTTTCTCCGCATAGGCGCGCTTTGCCGCCTTAATTCCCTTAGAAAGCGCAGACCTGGCTGAGCGGAGGGCGATCCTCTCCTTCGCTCTGAAGGCTGCATCTCTGGCTGTGAGCAGCGAGCGCACCTCAGCAGTCATCCAGGGCTTATGATTACCCCGCATAGTGATGGTCTTCACTGTAGTGAAATCCTCTGTGCACTTCGCGATGTAGCTGGTGACCGAATCAGCATACTCCTCCACATCTGTCCTGTCTTCCTGGGAGGCTGCTATTTTGAAGACCTTCCAGTCTGTGTGCTGAAAACAGTCTTTCAGTGCAGGGGTTGCACTCTCTGGCCAAATCCTGATTTGTTTCACTGTTGGCCTGCTGCGCTTCAGTAAAGGTTTGTAGGCAGGCACCAGCATCACGGATATGTGATCAGAACGGCCGAGATGGGGGCGGGGTATCGCTTTATATGCATCTGTGTTTGTGTACACTAAGTCCAACATATTCTCTCCTCTGGTCTTAAAGTCTACACATTGTTTAAACTTGGGGAGCACCGTCTTTAGGCTGGTGTGGTTAAAATCCCCCGCAACCACCACAAAACTGTCCGGGTGTGAAGTTTGGATTTCACTGATTGCATTGTGCAGTTCCCCGAGTGCCATCTTAGCATTAGCTTTAGCGTTAGCGCTCGGCGCTATGTAAACACCGACTACAAACACGTTGCTGAATTCCCTAGGCAGATAATAAGGCCGACAATTTACAATAAGGAACTCCGCCAACGGAGAGCAGTGTTTAGACACTAACGTGGCATTAACGCACCAGTTCTTGTTAACATAGATGATTAGCCCACCCCCCCGGCTCTTACCGGAGCTCGCCGTTTCCCTGTCGGCACGGAACATCGCCATATCTTCCAGTTGAATGGCCTCGTCAGGAATGTTGCCGTGGAGCCATGTCTCGGTGAAAACAAACACACAGCAGTCCCTCCACTCTCTCTGGGTTTCTCTCAGCAGATGCATTTCGTCCACCTTGTTTTCGAGGGCGCGGACGTTTGAGAGAAGAAGCGACAGTACCGCTGGTCTGGAGGGGTTAGCCTTTAGCCTAGCATGGATCCCGGCCCTTTTTCCTCACTTTTTCCTGCGCTCCCTCCGCTTCCGCTTCCTCCTCTCACGGGTAGCTTCCAGCGGGGACTCCGCCAGAATTCCGTGCTGGCGTAGGATGTCCAAATCACAACCGATCGCCGCGATTCTTGCAGCGTGCAGTACCTTGATGTTTAATAAGGTCTCACGGTTGTAAGTTTTACAGAATGTACGTCTGGGATGATCACAACACTCACAAGTCTCACACTCGCTGATGCCAAGAGGGGCCGCTGCGTCAGACCGCGCTGCCCCCATCTTTTTTTTTTTTTTTAAATTATAGTCTATGACTAAGACATAGTCCTTGCCATGCAAATGGAAGAGATCTGTGCCCACTTTTTGCCATGGTGCAGCTGGTTACTCTGCAGTCAGTATTGGCTCTTTTGTCTGTTTGTAGTGGTGTGTGAAACATGTGTTACATTTCCCTATCATGTTCTCAATATCCATATTGATACCTGGCCAATAAACTGCTCCTCTGGCTCTCCTTTTGCATTTTTCTATTCCAAGATGCCCTTCATGGATACGATGCAGCATGTTCTGGCGCATAGACTGAGGAATAACAATCCTGTTCTGTCTCAACACAAGGCCATTTGCCACTCAGATCTGCTCTCACTCGGTAGTACTGCAGGCAGCTTCCATTTGCCCAACCTCCATGAATCTGCTGGACAACCTTTTGCAGCACAGGGTCCTTTGCTGTTTCCTGTGCAATTTGCTCTAGCTTCACATCTGATACAGGGAGTGAAGCTGTAACCATGTTGACATATGTTTCAACATCATCTGTTGTGGAAATGGACTCTGTGCAGCTGTTTGATACAGGTGCCCGTGACAAAGCATCCGCTAGCACTATATATTTGCCCGGTGTGTAGATTAGCTCAAAGTCATATTGCTGGGAGTTTCATCATGCGCTGTATTCTCAGAGACATGTCATTGAGGTTTTTTTCTTTACAATTGACACTAGCGGTTTGTGATCAGTCTCTGCAGTAAAGGCTGGCAAACTATAGACATAACTGAAATTTACTACACCCAAACAGTAAACCGAGAGTCTCTTTTTCAATTTGGGCAGAGCGTTTTTCTGTCTCTGTCATTGATCTCCACTCGTATGCTACCGGCTGCCATTTATCCCCTGTAGCTTGAAGCAGAACAGCTCCCAAACCATCCTTTGAGGCATCAGTGGAGACCTTTGTTGGTTTTGAGGGATCAAAGAATGTGAGGACAGGTTCTGTGGTAAGAATTTCCTTTAGCTTTTTCCATTCTTTTTCATGTTGTGTCGACCACTTAAATTCCTTGCTATGTTGGAGCAACTCTCTGAGGCATGCTGTTTTGGAAGAAAGATAAGGAATGAATTTTCCAAGGAAGTTGATCATTCCCATGACTCTCAGGACTCCTTTTTTATCAGTGGGAGTAGGCATGTCCAGTATAGCCTGCACTTTTGACTGATCAGGCTCAACCCCTTCACCTGAAAGTTTATCTCCCAAAAAGGTCATTTCTTTGACACCAAACTGACATTTTTTCCTGTTCAGTATTAGTCCACTGTCCTGGACCCTGTTAAGGAGTTTTTTTAGTCTGTCATCATGTTGCTGGCGTGTCGTTCCCCAGACCACCAAATCATCAATGTACACTCTTGTGCTCTCTAGACCCTCAATTATGGACTCCATGGCCCTGTGGAAAATCTCTGGAGCTGAGACAATACCAAACAGAAGCCTCAGAAAACTGTACCACCCAAATGGTGTGTTGAAGGTGCAGTACCTGCTACTTTCTGGATCCAGCTTCAGCTGCCAAAATCCCTGTGAGGCATCCAGCTTGCTAAAATATTTAGCACCTGCCATTTCACTGGTTATCTCATCTCGTGTTGGAACTGGTTAGTGTTCTCTTTTAATATTCTCATTCAAATCCTGAGGGTCAAGGCAAACTCGTAACTCTCCATTCTGTTTCTTGGTACATGTGATGGACTTCACCCAGTCAGCGGGCTCCTCCACTCGCTCAATGACACCCAGTTGTGTCATTCTGTCCAGCTCTTTTTTCAAGCCAGCTCTAAGTGCTGCTGGCACTCTCTGTGGGGCGTGCACTACAGGCTTGGCGTCACTCTTGAGCTGAATCTTGTAGGTGTATTTTAATGTTCCATGTCCTTTGAAGACAGTCTGGGTCTGTTAGTAATGCTGCGGCAGCAGGCCCCAGCTGCCTTTGTGATTGGTGCCACTTTATCTCCAAAGCTAGCTTGTCTGCGGTCTCCACTTGGAGAGCTAGCTCGACAGCCTCGGATAACGTCAGGTCACCTGTCACCAAGAGTAACCTAGCTCGTAAAGCATTACTGGTTATGTGCTCCGCCAGCTGGTCACGTATCATTTCTTCTTCCAGTGGCCCAAAACAACACTCACTAGCTAGCTGCCTCAGGTCGGCAACAAACTGGTGGACACGCTCACCTGCCCTTTGGTGTCACTGCCAAAACCTAATCCTCCGGATGGTCGTGCTATCCAGGGTGCTGAAATGGCGTGCTAGCAACCCGATCACGTCCTTATACGAGTCGGAAGCCCCTACTGTACGCAGGATACGTTGGTCCTCAAACCCCAATTTATGCACCAGAAGCGCACGTGCCCTCAGCTTATCGAGCTTGCCCAGGTCGAGTGCCACGATGTAGTTTTGAAAGGTGGTAAACCATCTTGGCCAGGGCACAAGCGGCTCACCTGGGAGCTCCAGGAAGGGCCGAAGCAGTGAAAGACACGCCTCCATGTTTATTCTCGTCGCCAAAATGTTATGTGGGAATTACCTCTGTAAGGACGAGGCCAGGTGCATAGTTGAACTTCACTTTATTAAAAGGGTTGGTGACACACAATACAGCCACCAGGCAGAGGCATCGGCAAAGAGGCCGAACAGAGATGCCCGCTGGCATTTATAGGGCGGTGCAGTGGCGGAAACAGGAAGTGGTCACCACTACACCACACTTCACAATAATGGCACAAATAAAACATTACAGTTCCCATTTTCATATCTGCCTCATATCTTTTATTGATTTGTTTACAGTCGTAACCAAAGATACGCGCAGGCACGTGGCTCAGGGACAGCATGGAAGAGTCCAGCAGTCTGAGGAGAAGGGGGTAGGATGTTACATTTATGATTTGATTTGTCATTTTTGTAAATATCTGACTTTCTTTACTTTGTCAGACATCATATTAAATATGCTAAACATTAAAAGAAAGTATATGTGACTCCGAGTAGATTGGGGCCCTTAGCTGATTGGAGCCTAAGGCAGTTGCCTACTTTTGCCTTATGGTAAGTTGCTGTGAGTAATTTGCACATTCTACATGAGGGCTATTTCAATTGTCTTCTTTGTGCTCGGATGTGCTCAGACAAGCCATGCCAGAGTTTTCCTTTTCTATGCGGCAGTCAATATGCAAGGCAGGCATGTGCACAGATAGACATGAAGTGAAGCTCCAAGACTGCCTCTTTGTCCTTCCCACTATAAGTACCCTTTTGGAGACTTTTTTTTTTTTTTTTTTTAGGTATTTAAGATTTTAATTTCCCCCCACAGAGATGCCAGTTGCCGACCAAATGTGTATTAATGTTTGATAACTATAGTTTGATGTCCAAATAATTCTGTGACCAGTGCATGAGGCCCAAATGACCCAGGATTGGCTCAGAGCCAATCCATTGCTCTGGATGGAAAACGCACAAGAGAGGTGAAGAAGAGAGTGCAGGCAGGGTGGAGTGGGTGGGTGGAGATTTCCTGTCACTAATATTAATGTGTTCTTGATGAAGTCAAGTACTGTATAATCAGTGATGATCTTTGCCAAACAGGTAACTGGGACATGAATATTTAATCTCATACTACGCCTTTTATACCCTCCCTTGTCACCCCAGTGCTTTCACATTATGGCGGTAGGAACCATCAGCCTCTGGAGGATTTGTTGGTGACGTAATTATGCCTCGGTGAAGGAGGCATACGGTAGTCTATAGATGCATGTGTGTGTGTGTGTGTGTATGGTTGGTTGGTTGGTTGTATCCGTCTGTCCATCTGTTTGTTTCAGTTCGCCCGCTCAAAATCAAGTGGAACTAAAGGCTCGTATCATTGTTTTACCATATTTTCTTGACTTTTAATTTCCCAATATTTCCAAATAAGGCTTTGTTTTCACACCACACACAGATTTAACTCACCATTGCCGTGCAGTGGAGCTGGGAAAGAAGCTACTGTAATAACTATGTGGTGCTAGTAGAGGCGGCAGTGTGACTTTTTTACAGCACTCGGATCACTTCCTGTCACAGTCGAGCTCTCGCTGAATTGTTATAAAACAGCAGTGACTGAAAAAACAAGGCATAAAAAAACACGTATTCAGTAACTACACCATTTATTCATCACACTGACTGTTTTCACACTGGTTTTGCTGTATAGTTTTGCAGAGGAAGGACGATGTATTTTCTTCCTGGAGTTTTCAGTTCATTCCTCACCTCAAAAACATGGTGGACCACAGCGGACAGCTGAACTGGAGCAAAAAACATTTAAAAGTAAGTTTTGTGCTTAAATTGTGCAGTGACTTCAATATTAAAACACTAATAATGCCTAAAACTGCAAATTTGACTCTTAAACCTTGTTACGTCACGTTATTTTCCAATGTCCAATTTTTTTTCCCCCCGTATGGGGACTGCTTGGTTACATTAATTTAACCTGTTAAACTGTTTTCTCTAAAGTTCAGCTGATTTTTTGTAAGTCTTTATACTAATGTCAGTAATATAAAAACACCACAGTCTGACTTGCTTCATTCACTTATTTTCGTATTCTTCACTCACTAAACCAAGCAATGTATTAAGGAGAAAAATGACATCTGAATTGTTTTAAATACAGTGGGGAAAATAAGCACCTGACCATCAGAAATATGTTTAATGAGAAAAATGTTGACATGTTTGTAATGTCTGTAGATACTTATCTGACAGGACATAAAAGATAATTAGAGACTGAATAACCTGGAGACGTGATTTCTTCTGTAGCCTGCACTCATATTTATTATCAGCCTCAGGAGAACACTTGAACCGCCATCAGCAGCAACTACAGGAACCGGCATACGTCATACGCATTTTACGTGCACGCTCCCCTGTTGGGATACGTCACACTGAGATAACCTCCATACATTACATCTCCCCCTTTTAAGAGGTATTGACCACTTACACTGAACTTTATCAGAATGGATGACACTTTGCTTACCACAGCTGATTATTATTCCTATACCCGGACTCAGTGCTTTAAACTCAAAACAGTAATATATTCTTCAGCATTTACCTGGTCTAACAACGGGACAATTCACATTCCCCCCCCCCCCCCCAACAAAAATGCCTCTTTATCATCCCTTTTGTGGAACATTAATGACCATAGTATAATGACTCAAAACACATTTATGTGCCATTATTTAACAATGTATTCATTTCTTCATCTTTTAGAGTGACTTACAACATGGTTTTACAAATCCAATTTTACAACTCTTTCATACACTCTACCAGACCATGTAACAGTTGCTTGTGTGTGGTCAGCTGGTATTTCTTTATCTTGACTTACCACAGTGTCATTATTCTCCATGGGTAAAACTGGGTCTGGACCCTTGCTGACAGGATCTGGGACTTTAGGCGTGGCCAACAGATGGCGCCTATTCCTTCTGTATTGTTCACCATGGGCTGTCTCCACTACATAGGACCTGGGAGTGGAGCTGCGACTATGGAACAATGGTTGGTGTAGTCCACTGTTTCTGTCCATCCAGCTTCATGAGCACAGAGTCTCCTGGGCTCAGTGGTGGTAGAAGCCTCACTCCATTTCTGTTGTTGTAGTAGTAGGCTTGTCTCTCTTTAGCTGAAACATCTGCCCATTTTATTTTGTCCTTGTCAGGCCATTTAGGTTCTAGGTTAGACGGCAAGGTGGGTAATGTCGTTCTAATTTTCCTTCCCATCAGGAGCTCTGCTGGGCTTATCCCAGTTGAAGAACTTGGCGTAGCTCTATAGGTCATCAGGGCTAGGAGGGGATCTTCCTGTTTCAGTATGCTTTCAGCTTTCTGAACAGCCCTCTCTGCATGCCCATTACTTTGAGGGTAACGTGGACTGGACGTCATATGAATAAAGTCATACTCTTGGCTAAACTTCTGCATTTCCTCTGAAGCTAGCTGAGGTCCGTTGTGGCTCACTAACACTTCAGGGATGCCGTAGCGTGTGAAGGTAGCATTAAGTCTAGTTACTACATGACTGCTAGTAGTAGCTGGCAGATTTAGAATCTCCAAATACCTGGAATAATAATCCAACACTACCAGGTAGTTCTGCTTTTTGAACTCACATAAGTCTATGGCGATTTTCTGCCATGGCCTAGATGGAAGCTCACTTGATACCAATGGCTCTTTTCTCTGTGTGTTTCTGTTTTCCCTGCAGAGCTCACACTGCTGCACTTTGGTTATAATACCTTCTGACATTTTGGGCCACCAAATACTGTCTAGCCCTTTCTTTACTTTTGACTAGGCCTTGAAGTCCATCATGGATCCTCTCCAATATGATCTCTCTCAGCCATAGGAATGACTATACGTCTCCCTCTAATGACTAAACCATCTAGCTCTGATAACTCTCCTCTCACATGGTAGAAGTCTCTGGCTATCACAGGCACTTTAGCGATGTAGTCGGGCCATCCCTGTCTGACGAAACCCAAAACTGTCTGAAGCTGTGGATCGTTATCTGTGTGTTGTTTTAACTCTGCCATTCTCTGGGGTGTGGCTGGCACCTGGCACACTGTAGAAAGCTCCGGAACATATTTTGCTAGATAATTCACCATCCCCAAAAACCTCTTCAGCTCTGTCACGTTGCCAGGCTGGGGAAAGTTCACAATTCCGGCCACTTTATCTGGATCGGGCCTGACCCCTGTTCCATCGATGATGTGTCCTAGGAAGCAGACCTGCTTCTGCTTAAACTTGCACTTGGCTTTGTTGAGTTTGAGTCCTGCTGCCTGGATCACCCTCAGTGCTTCTGCCAAGTGTTGGTCATGGATTTCCTCTGTCTCAACGTGAATGAGGATATCGTCCATATAAACCTCGGTACCCTCAAGTCCTGCTAATGTCTCTGCCATCTTCCTCTGGAAAATTTCAGGAGCACTTGTTATCCCAAATGGGAGACGATGAAAAGGCATATCTCCCAAAAGGCGTTATGAAGGTAGTGGACTTTATGCTGTCTTCGTGTATGGGTATCTGGTAAAACCCACTTGTGGCATCCAATGATGTGAACACTTTTGACCCGGCAAGTCTAGGCATTATCTCTTCTACCGTGGGCAAAACATATTTCTCTCTCTTCACTGCCCGATTCAGCTTTCTAAAATCCACGCAGCAGCGAACTTCAGTCTTATTGGGCTTAAGCACTGGTACCATGGCGGCACACCATTCAGTAGGCTCAGTCACTTTTACAATAATGTCTTCATTTTCCATACGTTGCAGCTCCCTTTTTACCAGCGGAAGCAGTGGCAGGGGTATCCGTCTGGCTGTATGAACTGCGTATGGCTGAGTGTCCTCTTGTAATATTATTTTCACTGGCTCTATTTTCAGCAATCCTGCTGATCCAAAGACACTGCTGACCTCATCTGTCCTCTTCACCAGGCCCATCTCTATGGCATCAGGTCGACCTAGCAGGCAGTTGCCTTCCCCTTCTATGACATATACAAGGAAAATATACTGTCTGGCTCTGTGTTTGGTGGTTGTCGGAACATGCCCATGCATTTAAGATTGCCACCTGGGCTCATTAGCTTGGTATCAGGAGGATTCAGTTTAATTATAGGCCGCATCTTTTTAAATGTCTCTTTAGTGATAACTGTTGCATCGGCTCCAGTGTCTGTTTTAAAGATTACTGAAGTGTTGGCTATGGTTAATTTTACAGTCCAGTCATCTTTATTGTCTTGTGTGCCCACTTCTCCAAGAAAGTACAGCTGCTTATTGTCTCCTGTGACCTCTCTTACAGCTTTTGAGTGACACATGCACTGCCAATGTCCCTTTTTCTGACATTTGTTGCACTTACTTTTTAATGCTGGGCACCTCCTGTTATCTGAGTGCTGAGGCTTGCCACACCTCCCTCACACTTTCCATTTTTGTGGTGCTGGGCTGTTGTCTCCATGCTGCTGCTAGCCTTTTCCTCTCTGTGGGCAACCATGTCGCCTCACTGCATTAACATTAGACGGCTGGGACTCAGGGTGGCTCATCTGGAGATGAACCTGCCTCGTTATCTCCTCCGCCTGGCGCACTTGCTCCACTGCTTGTGACAGCGTTAAGTCCGCCATTAGTTGAAACCGTCGGGACAGCTTTCTGTGTTTTATTCCGACAACCAGGCGATCCCTAATGTGCTCATCCCTCTTCTCCCCAAAGTCACAGTGTTTGGTTAATTTGTACAAAGTCCTTATGTACATTTCTGCCGTTCCTCTTGGCTGCTGAAAATCTTTTCAGCCTCGCTTCCCATTGCATATATTAGGCAACTCACTTGTATTTCCTCATCGTCTTTGTTCAGTTTTGAAGCCAGCCTGAAGCGGGAAAACCTCTGCTGCCACTCCGGCCACTCCGCAGGGCAGTCAAATCTGAACTCCCTCAGAGGATTAAACTTTGTCATGGCGCTACTTTACCAGCTTCCAGACGACTCTGACACCATATAATGTCTGTAGATACTTATCCAACAGGATATAAAAGATAATTAGAGACTGAATAACCTGGAGACGTGGTTTCTTCTGTAGCCTGCGCTCATATTTATTATCAGCCTCAGGAGAACACACTTGAACCGCCATCAGCAGCAAGAACAGGAACCCACATACATCATGCACATTTTACGTGCGCGCTCCCCTATTGGGATACGTCACACTGTGACAACCTCCATACATTGCAATGTTCAATACCTATTTTCCCCGCTGTTTATCACATCTGTAACCATCACATTTATTTGCTGTTTTTCGTTCCTCTTTGTCTCTCTGAGGTCCACGGTGGTGAACCTGAGGGTCAGCAGTCAGAGCAGCTGTGAAGAGAACAGGCTGGAAGCTAAATAAGATGATTACATGTTTGCTGTTTATACAAGAAACTGCTACTGTATTTCAATAAATTAATGTTTGGGAAAACTTTGGTTTTTGCAAGATTATTTAAGAAACTCTCAATATTCATTAGAAATAAGTGTGAAACATTCCAAACTGTTCTGATTTAATATTCATCATAATTATGCTTTTACTTCTGGAAACGTTGATATGTTTACCTGTTATTGCATAGCATCATGTATGCATTCAATTAATAAAATCTGTTACTCCAGCATTTTTCTTTGTGATCCTAATTTTAATCCTAATTAAATTAAATGGCGCTGCGGCGGATGATAAAATAAGGCAGCGATGCTGAGGTTTTAAGGGAGTTTATTATATCATACTGCCGTCACGAGCTCCTCTCCTGGCGCCGTGCGTGCGCGCCGGGAGCGAGCCCACGGCTCTCAGAGAAGAGGGACACAATGTCTGTGTCCTGCAGCAGCAGTTGCAGAAGTGAGAGTGAGAGGATGTGTTACAGAACCTGTGCAGTATTTATACCCAACTCAAACAATACATCAAAGCAGATTCACAGCAGTTGGTCTGATCAAAGGGACTGCAGAACAGGCATGAGATATTTGCATTTGTGAGACATACATCACAATAGGCAGATTTGCTAGACTCTGCTCCAGCTGCAGAACAAAGAGGTTAAGAGGCACATCTACATATTGATCTGAGTCTCTAGGTCACAGTAAGGACAGGACGCATGAACACAATGCATGCAAGGTAACATTATCACAGTAGTGTAGCGGAAAAAACCAGGAGTAGCGAGCTGTCTGTCCTTAGTCTGTTTGTGGGGGTTTTCCCAAACCGCCATAGCTCCCCCCCAGAGGGCTCAGCAGGTGGCCGAGACCTCGATAGTGCAGCTCGGGCAGCGAACAGGGAAGAGCTCTGTGCAGGAGGGGGTGGAGGGGGGTGGGGGGTAGTAAAAGCCGGCCGGAGACGATGAAAACGTCCGGGCCGCGCAAAAATTGCTTGCTGCTCCGCGACGTCGAGGGGTTGTCCCGTTGCGTTTGCGGAGATCACAAGAAGAAAAATTAGTCTCTGACTCCTCTCATGGCCATGAAGAAAAGCAGGAGCGGCTGTAAGAAAAACATAAAAGCAGAGGGACTGGCATGCTGACTTTAGGTGCGGGCGCAGCCCTAAAGTCCTCGGGGATCGCAAAACCACTGAATTCCCCATGTCTGCCGTGGCTGAGACCATTAACAAATCCTTCGAGCATGCTGCGTGCGTGCCTCCAGGTGTGAGAGCAGCCCTGAAGGCTCTGTGTGTAGCGGCGAAGAATGATGGGGGTCTGTAGAGCCGTATGCGTCCCGTGCGTGGTGCGCCGTCTTCGTAACTCCCGGTGCGTGCGCCGGGGTTCCGTGATGGGTGGGCCAGCTGGAAAGGAGAACCAGGGTCAGGGAGCTTGATCATCCCTGTTCAGTGTGTTGGAGCGGTGAAGGGAAGTAGACGCTCTGTCACTCGCTCGGTCATGGTGCGTTCAGGTCCACGTGTGCTCCGTCGGCCATGGGGATCGCCGTCGTGGAGAGGGGACGAGGTGCATGCGCTCACGTGTGGAGGAGCTGTGAGCGCGGCCGGTCCAGCGTGGGTGTGCCGATCTAGGCGTGCAGATCTCACCATGAAACGTTGCTCAGCTTTCCCGGTCGTGGGTGTTCTCCGGGGAGTTTCGCCTGGAAACTCCGCGTTGAGGTCTCCCTGAAGCAGAAGGGAGGGCAGATCAGTCAGGTTGCCGCGTTTGCTTGTCGTCGGAGAATCACCGCCGGGTGTTGTGTTCGCTGGCAGCGTGTTCGTTTCAGCGTCAGGTCACCAGTGCGGCGGATGATAAAATAAGGCAGCGATGCTGAGGTTTTAAGGAAGTTTATTATATCATACCGCCGTCACGAGCTCCTCTCCCGGCACCATGCATGCGCGCTGGGAGCGAGCCCACGGCTCTCAGAGAAGAGGGACACAATGTCTGTGTCCTGCAGCAGCAGTTGCAGAAGTGAGAGTGAGAGGATGTGTTACAGAACCTGTGCAGTATTTATACCCAACTCAAACAATACATCAAAGCAAATTCACAGCAGTTGGTCTGATCAAAGGAACTGCAGAACAGGCATGAGATATTTGCATTTGTGAGACATACATCACAATAGGCAGATTTGCTAGACTCTGCTCCAGCTGCAGAACAAAGAGGTTAAAAGGCACATCTACATATTGATCTGAGTCTCTAGGTCACAGTAAGGACAGGATGCATGAACACAATGCATGCAAGGTAACATTATCACAGTAGTGTAGCGGAAAAAACCAGGAGTAGCGAGCTGTCTGTCCTTAGTCTGTTTGTGGGGGTTTTCCCAAACCGCCACAGGCGCTATATAAATAAAGTTGAATTGAATTTTATTCTTGTGCTTCTATACTTTTATGCCTCGGCACAAAGGCAACATAGGCATATGGTAATCACTCCATGCATCTATGTGTCTGTTAGCAGCTTTTCAGCTCATCCACTCAAAATCAACTGGAACTAAATGTCATAAACGGCACTGCCAAACACTAACTGAGTTTGCAAATTTATTAACTAAAAGAAACACAAAATACAAAACACACATGAACAAAAAACTCAGCTCTGAGGCTGGGGCTGAGAACGCCAAGAAAAACAAAGACGTGAGCAAGACAGGTAAATAATAACTTCGCTGTAAAGTCGTCCAGGGGATTCCAGACTGGAGAGATTTTTCACCCCTGCGCCAGGGAAGTGGTGCCAGCGGCTAAAATAGGAAACCCCTCCCAGATTGGCAACACCTGTGGGGTCATGAGTGGGCGATCATTACTGGCAGCCGTGACAGCCCGCGAACAGAATCTGACAACCGGAAGTGACGCATGAGCTGTCACAGTGCCAGCAATGATCAAACCAAAAAAAGGAAATACAGAAACTAATACTGAAGCGATCAAAAACAGAACCTAAATACAGCAAACAAGGTGAACAGAAAAATAAACAAGCAGAAAAAGACAAAACTAATCTGACAGCTAGGCACGACCCCCGCCCGTGCACCAGATCATGACACTAAAGGCTTGTATCATTATATCGCCATATTTTCTCGACTTTTAATTTGCCACAATTTACAGATAGCGCTTTGTTTTCAAAATATGCACAAATTTAAAGCGTACCTATGGTGGTCGTGAAAAAAAAGATATATTGAGCCCCTGTCTCACGTTCTAGTTCAAGTTTAAGTTGAAATTCACGTTCACAGCAGTTTGATATAAATCCATTGCTGATGTGCTGGTTCAGCTATGTCAGCAAAACATGGGTACAGCCATACTAGCGGCTACATGGACTTCCAGGACGCTTCCTGTGACGTAATTTCGTGGCTACCGCGATCTGGATCAGTATTGGCTGAGCCTCGAGTACCCGGATGTGCAGCGGCTTTGGGGATATTCAAATTCAAACGTTTATTTCAAACTCAGGGTTCATATTAAATGCAGAACTAAAACGAGTAGAAAATAAATAAATAAATGCTTAAATTCAGCGGGCCGTCTTTTCTGATCTGAGCTTGCAAAGGCCGATGATTCTAAAAATATGCGATCTGAGTACCCGGATGTGCAGCGGCTTCGGGGATATTCAAATTCAAATTCAAACGTTTATTTCAAACTCAGGGTTCATATTAAATGCAGAACTGAAACGAGTAGATAAATAAATAAATAAATGCTTAAATTCAGCAGCTTGTGTCATCTGATCTGAGCTCCTAACTGCCGCAACACGGAAGATGATTCTAAAACTATATACAGAGCAGCAGACACTCGGTGCTCTTGTAAAAACAAAAACATACAATGCGATATGGATATCGCAACATGGCGGAATGTAAAGCCTTTGGATGTCTGAATAATAAGCGAAAAAAACAAAAAAACACTTTTTTTGTGTACCCAAACCCAGCTCACCTTGTCAGAAGATCGGAGTGGAAACAGGGCACAGACGAATAATTTCAGACAAAATTGTGTTGTGTGTGAGGACCACTTCGTCACTTTAACCCTCAGAAGACCTTTCTGGCTCAAACATGTAGCCATGTCGCCCGAATTCTTCCGCACAGTCAGAAAATTCAGCCATAATAGAACAAAAACAACGGACAACAGCACTGTAATCGCTGGGAAACGCTGATTATTGTCTTTTCGTATCCACGAAGTGACGTCACATCCGCAAGTGTCATGGCTGCGCCCACAGTTTTCATCGGCTGCACATGGCCAAGGTCCTATTTGAATATATGTCTGGTGGTATATGGCTGGCAAGAATTATTTACCAAAATAAGAAATACTTTTTCATAATGTTTTCAAGTTAAATGCGTCTTCACGACCACCAGAGGTACACTTTAAGTCACCTTTATCATCAGTGCAGCTCCAAAAAATGGTATTCTAATAACTATGGCGGGCCATTAGAAGTGGCAGTATTACTTTTTTCCAGCCCCCCGTGCTACCATGCCACAGGCACCGAGGGATCAGCACCTTGGTGCTTTTATTACCTGACAGTTTTGACCATAATGCAGCACAGCAAAATAAAAGACATTTAAAATATATTGAAATCATGCAAAATTATTATGCACAGAAATGAATGTGGAATGGAGTGCATGTGACCAACTTCCTACTGCTGTTGTTTAATACTTGACCAGATCAATTATACGACGTGAGTGGGGACTCTGTCCTCGGCTAGCCGACGGTGTGGCTTCACTCTCCTTGTGTGGCCGCATATGACATACAGTCGATCTGGCTGTTGCTCTCCACAACCATGGTGGTATTAACTTTTAAATGTTTAGGCATTCTACAGCATAGCAGCACAACATGATATATAAATCATATACACAGTGGTGTGGAAAAGTGTTTGCCTCTTCCTGATTTCTCATTTTTTGTATGTTTGTCAGACTTAAATGCTTCAGATTATCAAACCAATTTAAGTATTAGACAAAGATAACATAAGTAAACAAAACATGCAGTTTTTAAATGAAGGTGTTTATTATTAAGAAGAAAACATCACATCACATTGCTGTAATTCACTGGAGGGCTTTCCAGCATGAACCGCCTTTTTAAGGTCATGCCACAGCATTTCAATCAGATTCAGGTCAGGACTTTGACTAGGCCACTCCAAAGTCTTCATGTTGTTTTTCTTAAGCCATTCAGAGGTGGACTTGCTGGTTTATTTTTGATCATTGTCCTGCTGCAGAATCCAAGTGTGCTTCAGCTTGAGGTCACGAACAGATGGCTGGACATTCTCCTTCAGGATTTTTTGGTAGACAGCAGAATTCATGGTTCCATTTACCACAACAAGTCTTCCAAGTCCTGAAGCAGCAAAACAGCCCCAGACCATCACACTACCACCACCATGTTTTACTGTTGGTATGATGTTCCTTTTCTGAAATGCTGTGTTATTTTTACGCCCGATGTAATTGGTCACACACCTTCCAAAAACTTCAACTTTTGTCTCGTCAGTCCACAGAGTATTTTCCCAAAAGTCTTGGGGATCATCAAGATGTTTTCTGGCAAAACTGAGATGAGCCTTTATGTTCTTTTTGCTCAGCAGTGGATTTCGTCTTGGAACTCTGCCATGCAGGTCATTTTTGCCCAGTCTCTTTCTTATGGTGGAGTCATGAACACTGACCTTAACTGAGGCAAGTGAGGCCTGCAGTTCTTTGGATGTTGTTGTGGGGTCTTTTGTGACCTCTTGGATGAGTCGTCACTGTGCTCTTGGGGGTAATTTTGGTGGGCCAGCCACTCCTGGGAAGGTTCACCACTGTTCCATGATTTCACCATTTGTGAATAATGGCTCTCACTGTGGTTCGCTGGAGTCCCAAAGCTTTAGAAATGGCTTTATAACCTTTTCCAGGCTGATAGATTTCAATTACTTTGTTTCTCATTTGTTCCTGAATTTCTTTGGTTCACAGCATGATGTCTACAGTCATGTGAAAAAATTAGGACACCCTGTATAAGCTTGTGTGTTTAACATATTTGGACATATGGATATTTAATATTAATGTTTAAAATACTGGGAGATTCATGTAACACATCTAAACAATTAAAAATAAATTAAAGACTTTTTTTTCAAATTTTCTGTAAAATGTAATTCTAAACAAATAGTGAGGAATAAATTAGGACCCCCCCCCCCATCTTTTTAGGACACCCCCACATTCATTCCCACTTAAAATGGCTAAAATAAATGTTAAAAAATGCAAATAAAAACAAAAACAAGGTTAGACATAGATATGTGAACATTTCTTAATAAAGAAATGAATATTTAAAGGGGCGTCCAAATTTTTTCACATGACTAGCTTTTGAGGATCTTTTGGTCTACTTCACTTCGTCAGGCAGGTCCTATTTAAGTGATTTCTTCATTGAGAACAGGTGTGGCAGTAATCAGGCCTGGGTGTGGATAGAAAACTGAACTCAGCTTTCCAAAGATGTAATAAACCACAGTTAATTTATGTTTTTAACGAAGGGGGGGGGGATCACTTTTTCACACAGGGCCATGTAGGTTTAGATTTTTTTTACCTTTATTTATAAGCACCTTCATTTAAAAACTGCATTTTGTGTTTACTTGTGTTATCTTTGTCTAATATTTAAATTTGTGTGATGATCTGAAACACTTAAGTGTGACAAACATACAAAAAAATAAGAAATCAGGAAGGGGGCAAACACTTTTTCACACCACTGTATATTTTAATCTCTGCCCAGTTGTCACCACTAAAATCCACCCTCTCCTCTTGACGCAATCAGAGGGAATCCGTCAATCACGAACGACGAGAACTTGAGGTTCAGGACAGAACCTCCTTTCAGTATCTCCCACCTCTGCAGTGGGGAAAAGGAGACAGATGGAGTAAACAAGACTCTAAATGCAGAGAGGGAGCATCATAGTGAGGAGTCATATGGCTAATACTGGGTACTGACAGTTATGGTGTTGGACTGCACAGTTATGGTGTTGGTGTTGGACTGCACCGCCCTATAAATAGCAGAGGGCATCCATTACATGGTCTCTCTGACCAGTGCCCTCTGCCTGGTGTCTACTGTGTGTCTGTTGTGGTTCCACTGTTTAATAAAGCTGTGTCCATCCAGTCACCTGACCTCATCCTTTCAGAGGTATTTTACCATACATAACATTTGCTGATTGAGGATTAACTAATAGAGGCATGTATTACACCACTTTGCCCCTTCCTCGAGCTCCCAGGGGAGCCACCCGTTCCGTGGCCGAGATGGTTTGAAGGTTTCCAGACCTACATCACCGTGCTCGATCTGGCACGTGCACTGCTTGTTCACAACCTCAGGATTGAGGGCCAGCGTGTCTTGCTCTCACTTGGGGCTTCGGACTCATTTGAGGATGTCATCGAGCTGCTAGCAAGCCACTTCCATGCCCCAGATAGCGTGACTGTCCGGAGGATTCACTTTCGGCAGCGACATCAATGAGTGGGTGATCTTGAGATTGAGATTCAACTTTATTGTCATTACACATGTATGTGTAATGACTTGTCTTATCAGTTTGTCGTCGGCTTGAGGCAGTTAGGTAGCGATTGTCATTTTGGGCTGCTGGAGGATGAATTGGTATGTGACCAGCTTGCGGAGCACATGAGTAGCGCCGCTATACGGGCTAGGCTACTCACAGCGTCGAGTGACCTTACGCTAGCCAGGGCTGTCGAGCTAGCTCTCCAATAAGAGGCCACAGACAAGCTAGCTTCGGAGCTAAATTGGTGCCAGTCACAACGGCCACCGGAGCCTCCTGCCACGGCATTAGTAGTGGACTTGGATAGCGAGGATAGCTTGGATGACGACAGTATGGAAACCAATGCTGCTAGCCGAAGGTCTGCACCGGGAAAACCCCGTTGCAAGGGTTGTGGGTCTGTGAAACACCAAAGTAAGGCTAAGGACTGCCCGGCTAGAGGGAAGCATTGTAGCAGATGTGGACGCTTGAACCATTATACTCGAGTGTGCCGTGTATCTGACCCGGAGAGCCCACGGAAGAAATCACTTCACTCACCCCTGACAACCATCCATACGGTGTCCCCAGTACCAATGGGTACACTTTCTGCACAGTGGAGCTGGATGGCGTGAAGATACCGCTGCTGTCATATCCGGCTCTAGGGAGCCGGGCAATCAGAGCCAGGGACAAGCCAGTGAGTCGAGATGGTTTATTTTGGGTAAGGGATAAGGGATGAGGAGAGCACAGATACTCATGCAGAGGTACACTCACAGGTTGCACAGCGCAGAGGTAAGCAGCTCGTACCGGACGTGGGGGTAGCAAGACGTACATCCTCACAGCGGGATACAAACACAGGAATGCTGCAAGGGGAGTTGAGGCTGACACCAGACGAAGGGGCTTCAGCCTAGCAGTGCTTATGTCGCAGCCCCGAGTCATCGAGGCTGCTCCTATTTATCCTCATTGGCAGCGCCCCAGCTGATGAAGACTAATTGGCCCCAGCCGTCCATAATGCTGCCAGCTGGGGCCAGCTGAGACGCTGCTCAATGGGAGGCAGGGATGAGGGAAAACATGGGCTCAGTGCCGAGACGGCATCTCAACCCATGGTGACAGAGCCCCTCCCTCAAGGTCGGGCTCCTGAACGACCAGGAACATCCCAGCCCCCCCCCCCCCCCACCTAGGGTGGGAGGAAGGGAGGCGGACCGGAGGGGAAGAAGCCAAGGGAAGGACAACACCAATGGGGCAATGTAGGGTAGCGGGAAAGAAAAACCCAAATACAATACTGACAAAACTGAATAATTAACCCAGGTACAGATGGGGAGAAGAACTGGGTCAACACGCCGGTTACATACTACCCAGAGAGTACCAACCATGCGTGACCCAGAGCAAGAAAAAAAAAAAGAACCACCAAAAAGGTACAGGGCAAAAAATGCTGAGTATGGTCAAATAAAGGGAAAACACAATACACAGCACCAATATAAGTACATACACACAGTCACCAAGAAAAGTGACTGGAACAAATGGACAATTACAGAGCATGGTGTTACGGAAAACAAGGCACATGACTCTATAATGAACCAACAGGGCATAAAAAAGAAATACTGAGTGCAGGCAAAGAAAAACCCACACACATGAATATATAAATACCCACAGTCACCTAAAGAAATGAAAGTGACTGGAATGAATGGGCAACTGCAGAGTATGGTCTGAAAGGGAACAAAACATAACTCTACAATGCAAAAACGAGACTAAAAACATGGTACAAAAAATAAAATGCTGGGTACGAGGGAAGGAAAACGCACAGCACTATAAATACACATCCACCAACAGGACAGACATTACACCCAAGTGACCTTAATAACGATAAAAGAAAAAGTGACACCCGAGGTGTATGGCAGGCAGAGTCCAAAAATAGCCGAGATGGCTCCGGAGATCTCCCCGCCCATTGTCCAGCTGGCGAATCAGGGGAAGAGAAATGTTCGGACGGCGAACTCTGGACCCAGATCCCAGGAATCCAGTCCAACGGCTGCCGAACCAGGCCGCCCAAAGGCAAACACAGACCAGTGGGGGGAAACCAGATCGCCGAACCGAAAGTTTTGCGGGTCGGGTCGTCGACCCGCATCACTCAACCACCAGGACCGTTGAGACGGACGAAGGGTCAGAGCGGATCCCGGTGGAAGAGGCTCAGGGGAGAGCCGATGACGAGGGCGGCGGGCCTCAGGGAAACGGCCACCTCCTCACCGGACCTGGACAACACTGGGGCAGCACCCACATCGGACCCCGATCGGGCCTCAGGCGAACCCACGTTGGACCCCGATTGGGTCTCGGGCGAACCCACGTTGGACACTGCACCAGAACCGACCTCCAACGTTGAACCCGGACCCTCCAGCACCACGAGGAACAGCAACTCCTCGCCGGTGACCCTGGAAGAAGGCTCAGAAGAGAAAACAGAACCGGGATCAGGATCACCGGCAGCGCCAGAACCCGGCGAGACGAGCTCAGACGCAACGGGCGGCTGCACCCTGCTCGTCTCCCCTGGAGATAGGCTGAAGTGCTCAAAGATAAAAAGAGAGAAAAGAAAGGAGAGCACTCGCCTGATCTCGGGTTCTGACGCCGTCCAGGACTGCGAAGATCCAGGATCCGTCGTCAGGAGGTCGTTGTCAGGCTCCCATCTAGCCGCGTCGGGCCCCGCAGCCAGCACGATGGTCAGCGCAGCTTGAGATTCCTCCAGCTCAGGTGACCCCGCCGACGATCCACTCGGCGTGAAGCCAGAAGAATCTCGTCCCGCTGGACCGAACCGCTCCTCCGTGGAGACCCAGGGACGCTCAGTCGTCAGCGTAGACTCCACGCAGCAGTCAGTCCCCCTCCTCCGTCCGCAATGTAGCTGCGGAACCACAGGCCCTCTCCATATCCCACCACGTTGACCCGGAGCCGGGGACCGCTCGGCGGAGAGAGACACAGAGGATGCGGGATTAGGCATACAGGTTACAGCAGGTGGGGAGAGTTCAGGGAGCTGCGAACCCTGAACTTCTCCTCCAGGGATGTGACAGAGCAAATCATTAAGCAGGTGTGAAAAAACAATGACTTGCCTGCCCCCTGGAGGTTGAGCATCGCCTGCTGTAGTGGAATCTGCTTCTTCCTCTCCCCGCCCGGCGATAACGGAGGACCCCCCGGGAATTCGTCTGAGGATCGCTCGCGTTGTCTCCAGCAGAGAGCTCACCAGGCCGGGATTCCAGGCACACACAGCGGTCAGGAAGCGCGTCGAGGAGGAGGGGGAAACAGCCGGGGTGAGCCAGCCCGAATGTCCAGGAATGACAGCGGGGGAACGAGGCTCAGGGGACGAGGCTGTAGAATCTCCACACTGACGAGGCGAAGGGATGACAGCTGCGTGGGAGGAACGGTCCTGACGATGACCCAGAACTGGATCCGGACGAGGTTCGTGCAGAGGTGACTCGGCGATGTGATGACGACTACTCCCAGGGAACGAAGCGAGGGGGAAACCCAGGATTCGCCGCTCCAGATCGGAGATCGAGACGAGGGAGGCGTCGAGCACGGGAAAGCTTCGTAGCCCTGAAGTCCTCACCATTAATCTCACTGCCGCCGCCACATGCCTGAAGGTGGTGACAGGAAACACAGTAGAGCTCGCGACAGCCACTCGACCCCGGACATAACTGCTGTCAGCTGCGGCTCCTAGAAGGGAATCCCGAGTGACGTGGCGCAGGTCGGGGGAAGTCCTCTGGTTGGCGCGAACTCCCGGACTGGAATAGCGGCAGGAACGGGACTCCGAAGCGGGGAAAGACGTCGCCCACTTCGACTCCCTGCCGGGATTTCCATCCACCCCGTGGAGCTTCTCTTGCTGTGTACCTGCAGCGTCTATCCTGGCACTGTCCTCCAGATGGTACAGAGAGTGAGGGTGACAGTCCAGGAGTTCCTCAGCACGGCCCGGATGCCAGCGTCTCACGTTGGAGGCGTCGTGCAGGGTGAAGAACGTCCCGTCGACAGCCTCCGAGATGGACCTCAGCTCGTCGCCCTGGCGCCGGAAGTGACTCCTGGGAAACGGCATGCTAGCAGCGCTGACACCCGGACAGAAAGGTACATTTCCACAGCGACTCACGGCCGCCGGCAACTCTTCTGGCTGCGACATACTGTCATATCCGGCTCTAGGGAGCCGGGCAATCAGAGCCAGGGACAAGCCAGTGAGTCGAGATGGTTTATTTTGGGTAAGGGATAAGGGATGAGGAGAGCACAGATACTCATGCAGAGGTACACTCACAGGTTGCACAGCGCAGAGGTAAGCAGCTCGTACCGGACGTGGGGGTAGCAAGACGTACATCCTCACAGCGGGATACAAACACAGGAATGCTGCAAGGGGAGTTGAGGCTGACACCAGACGAAGGGGCTTCAGCCTAGCAGTGCTTATGTCGCAGCCCCGAGTCATCGAGGCTGCTCCTATTTATCCTCATTGGCAGCGCCCCAGCTGATGAAGACTAATTGGCCCCAGCCGTCCATAATGCTGCCAGCTGGGGCCAGCTGAGACGCTGCTCAATGGGAGGCAGGGATGAGGGAAAACATGGGCTCAGTGCCGAGACGGCATCTCAACCCATGGTGACAGCTGCTGCTCAACGCAGGGGTGGAGGGGTCGTTGTTGAACTGGGCCACGGTGAGGAAGTTTTCCCCCACTACAGAGTAAGAGGTAACCCAGCACAGCTTTATGGTTATGGAGGTGGCAGGCTGTGCACAGTTGGAATGTTGGCATTAACGATTCAGTATAAGTCTGCGACGATGGCTGACTTCCTGTTCCACGTGACAGCCCGAGGCAAAAACATCTTGGGCTGTGGCTTGTTTTATGGACTGGGTTTCGCCATCAAAGACGATGCTGAGGAAGAACGGTCGGGTTGTGGCCAGTGGAACCCTCTGGTTCCGGTGGTCGATGATGACATTGTGTGGGACGAAGGACTAATGGACACCACGGCAGTCAAGCAGGACCAGGCTCACTCAGTTTTGCCACAGGAGGGTTTCAGTGCCAGCGTTCGGGAAATAGTTGAGGGGGGTACCGAGTGTGATGGCAAGGCACCTGCGCTGGTGAGCGACACCGATGTCGTCGGCCTCCGTCGGTCTATGATGACCATGGAAGAGAATCCTAAACGTCTACTCTGCTGGAACAGCTCCGCCTGTGGCTGAACAAGCCGATGCGAGAATGACAGTCCCTGTCACACAGGTCACACTTGTGGGTGGTCTCCGTGCTGCTGGGTCTGTGGCGGTTCTTCCTGCGGGTCCTTTTTTCATCTGCTGCAGCAGTCAGTCTCTCTTCACCTGCCTTGAGCTGTCTGGTCAGGGTGCCTCTCCATTTGGAGCGGTCCGTTGCAAGGTCCTCCCAGCGCTCTGTGTTGATATCCAGGGCCTTCATGTCTCTCTTGCAGACGTCTCTAAAGCGCAGCTCTGGGCGGCCAGCGTCTCTCCTGCCAGTTGCCAGTTCTCCATAGAGGACGTCTTTGGGGATTCTGCCATCCTCCATACGGTGAACGTGGCCTAGCCAGCGGAGCCTGCGCTGCCTGAGTAGAGTGAACATGGAGGGAAGGCCGGCGCGGGACAGAACTTCTGTGTTGGGCACTTTGTCCTGCCAGGATATGTCCAGGATGTGGCGAATGCAGCGCAAGTGGAAGGAGTTCAGTCTCTTTTCCTGCCGGGCGTATGTTGTCCACGTCTCACTCCCATAGAGCAGTGTGCTGATGATGCAGGCGTTGTACACTGCCATTTTCGTCTTGACAGAGAGTTTGGGATTCTCCCACACTCGTGTGGTGAGGCGAGCGAGTGTGAAGGCTGATTTTCCAATCCTCTTGTTGATCTCTGTATCAAGGGAGAGGTTGTTGCTGATCGTGGACCCCCGGTACATGAACTGATTCACGACCTCCAGCTTGTAGTCATCAATGGTGATGGTTGGTGGTGCTTCCGTGCCTTGCGCCAAGACGTTAGTCTTCTTCAGGCTGATGGTAAGCCCGAAGTCCTTGCATGCCTGGGAGAAGCGGTCCATCAGGGTCTGAAGCTCCTGCTGCGTGTGGGTTGCGACTGCAGCGTCGTCTGCGAACAGCATGTCTCTGATTAGAGCCTCGCGTACTTTGGTTCTGGCTTTCAGGCGGGCGAGGTTGAAAAGCCTGCCGTCAGATCTTGTGTGCAGGTAGATTCCCTCTGTTGCTGTGCTGAAGGCATGCCTCAGGAGCATAGCAAAGAAAATCCCAAAGAGGGTTGGCGCAAGTACACAGCCCTGTTTCACTCCGCTGCGTATGTTGAATGGCTCTGAGACGTTTCCATCCTGCTGCACTATCCCCTGCATGTTGGTGTGAAACGATTCGATGAGGCTTTGCAACTTTGGTGGGCATCCTATCTTTGGCAGGATCTTGAAAAGGCCCTCTCTGCTGACCAGATCGAACGCTTTGGTGAGGTCGATAAAGGCGACGTACAGAGGCATGTTCTGTTCTCTGCATTTCTCCTGGAGTTGGCGGATGGAGAATATCATGTCTACCGTCGATCGCTCAGCACGGAAGCCACACTGAGACTCGGGGTAGACACGTTCTGCAAGCTTCTGTAGACGAACGAGAACAACTCGTGCGTATACTTTGCCAACAACGCTGAGGAGGGAAATGCCCCTGTAGTTGTTGCAGTCGCTTCTCTCCCCTTTGTTTTTGTAGAGGGTGATGATCTTGGCATCCCTCATGTCCTGTGGCACGGCACCTTCCTTCCAGCACTGGCAGAGGACGTCATGCAATGGCAGCAGTAGGGCGGTCTTGCAGTGCTTGATCAGGTCAGGGGGTATGCCGTCGTTGCCGGGTGCCTTGCCAGCGGCCAAGCTATCAATGGCCTTACTGAGTTCATCGATGGTTGGCTCGGCGTCAAGTTCGTCCATGGATGGCAGGCAGTCGATGGCATCAAGGGCTGACGGTGTCACGGTGTTCTGTCTAGAGTAGAGGTCAGAGTAGTGTTCCACCCATCTCTCCATCTGCTTGTTCTTCTCTGTGATCATCTCCCCAGTGGAAGATTTGAGGGGGGCCGTCTTGCTCTGAGCCAGACCAAGTGCTTTCTTGATGCCATCGTACATACCACGGATGTTCCCTGTTATGGCAGCGGTTTGAATGTCTTGGCTGAGCTGAGTCCAGTACTCGTTGGCACAGCGCCGAGCAGTCTGCTGAACTTTGCTTCTCGCAGCCCTGAGAATCTGGAGATTCTTCTCGTTTGGGTACTTCTTGTACTCAGCAAGTGCTGAGCGCTTGGCTTCAATGACGGGGGTCATCTCGGTCAACTTGGCATCAAACCAGTCCTGTGACTTCGAGGTCTTCCTCCCAAAGGTAGCCAAGGCTGTGCGGTAGATGGTGTTTCGCAGCTCTTCCCACTTCTGCTTTGCAGATTCTCCTCCTTGTGGTACACCAAGTTCCTTCTCAAAGGTGGAGGCAAACTGCTCAACAAGTTCTGGTTGGGCCATCTTGCTGATGTCAATCCGTGCCTTTCCAGGTTGTCTAGCACGATGGAATTTCTTCAGCTGCAGCTTGACCTTGCAACACACCAATGAATGGTCTGTGTCGCAATCTGCACTCTGGAACGAACGGGTGATTAGCACGTTCTTCAGTGAGGTGCGCCTGGTCAGGATCAAGTCTAGCTGGTGCCAGTGCTTTGAGCGCGGATGTTGCCAGGAAACCTTGTGTTGGGGCTTGGTCTTGAAGAACGAGTTTGTGATGCACAGATCGTGATATGTGCAGAACTCGAGCAGCCGCTGTCCGTTGTCGTTCATTCTGCCCACGCCAAAAGGTCCAAGACAGGAGGGCCAGGAGTCGTGGTCAGCACCCACTCTGGCATTGAAGTCTCCAAGGAGAATGAGTTGTTCAGAGTTGGGGATGATCCTGACAGTTGTTGCGAGATTCTCGTAGAACTCGTCTTTTGCCTCTGGTGTGGCTGTCTGTGTTGGGGCATACACACTGACGAGGGTGACTGGGCCTTGAGTGGTGTTCAGGCGGAGGGTGAGGAGTCGTGCAGAGCCAGTGCTGCCCAGTTCCACCATCTTCAGCAAAGTGTTCTTCACTGCGAAGCCCACTCCGTGTTCCCTGTGTTCGTCACTGCCCTTTCCCTGCCAGTAGAACGTGTAGTCCTTCTCTCTCAGTGTGCCTGCATCAGCTAACCGTGTTTCCTGGAGAGTGGCGATATCCACTCCCAGTCTCTTCAGCTCATTATTGATGATGGCAGTCTTCCTGGTGTCGTTGATGTCCTTGAGGTTAGCAGCGAGTCCTGTCATCATAGTGCGGACGTTCCAAGTTCCCAGTTTTAGAGTTGGTCTCTTTTGTTTTATTGTCTTGCCTGGTGCGAAGGTTCTCAGCCTGCTGTTTGGATTTCTCCTTATCCCCATGCACCCAATGAGGAAAGCAAGCTGTGGCGGGACAACACCTTATTGGCTGGGGGCTGCCCAGCTTGAGGCGGGCGGTAGCTGTCCAGTGAGATCTGATGATCCCTCCCACCGTCGGGAACAACCCCTGGCGCCACGCTCTACGCCAATTGAGCAGTGGCTTATAACCGGTAACTGTCATTCCCCGTGTTTTGTCTACGCCAAAGGCGAAGCTGGAGTGTCCTCTCCAGTGATCCGGTGTTCTACCTTCCAGCGTTGGGCGTTGGTAGGATTCAAGCCTGGGCAGGAAGATATGGAGGACAAGATGTTGCCCATGCAGCATGTCCCCCCTCTCCACGTCACTGATGAATCCAAAGGAACAGCAGGGCTGCTACAGTTTGGCACCAGCGCCGTTGCAGGAGCTGCCAGAACGATGTTGCGCGCAACATAGAACTGCCTTAGGGGCTCCGACTCCGGATTTTTCCTCAGGGTTGACTCCCGAAGCCTTTCCCGTGACCGGGTATGCCGCAAGGCAGCAGAGGTTTGAAATCAGGGTTTACCTTCCCCTAGATGGGCTACCTTCCCAGGTTGACGAGCCACCATCTACCCGAAGCATCTGGTTTTAAGGCGCCAGAGATCCGCCCTCGCCCCTTCTCCTATTAGTAAAAGCAGTTCCGCCGGGCTTAGAAACTAAACCACACGGGCAGGCTAGGAGTTGGACTTAGTTGTCAGAGGCTTTTCGAGACGCACGCCATAAGGAGCATTTTATGAGCACTGGGAGCTTAACCCCAGCTTAACCCCAGTGCCGCTCCTGGCTATGACAACCTTGGAACCACGACACTTCATCCACATGATTCAGATGATCTACTATGTAAAGAGCCTTCCTGAAAGCATCAAGTTTTTCCACAGCCTTCTGAAGAGCAACGGCAAACTGATGATCATCATTGAAGCTGCCCAGGGAGGTTGGGACACCTTGTGGAAGACTTACTGCAAGGACCTGTGTGTTGGCGCCATCACAGAGTACCGCTCATCATCAGAGATCATCGCGACACCGATGTGCTAGCCCCAGATTCCACCGGAGCTTGGCCACAGAGGGATGGAGGATCTGCAGCTATGATGGCAACCGTTACGACGGCTTCAGAAGAGGACAGGGCCCAGACCGACTAGCAAGGGAAAACCATGTGCTAAACACATCACGTCAAGGCTGAGCTGAGCCTCTCTTAAGGTTATGGATTGAATTGAATTGAATTGAAAGATGGGCCAGATGACAGCTAGTGAAACATCAGGAGTGTGTGTGCATAGTAGCTAAATTAGACGCAGCATACTTCCAGCTGTCTGATGGCTCGGCAAGGCTGAGCTTTGGCATGTCCAGGAAGAGGTTTCTGGTGACGGGGCTGGACGAGAGCGGGAGTCAGTAGTGAAGAGGAGAGGTGCTTTTGTCCAAAAGACCAGCCATTGTCCCGGGGGCCTGATGCTTCCAGGGTCTGCTGAGGGGCTGCCCTGGGCCCTCCCACGCTGGTTCTATTCTTCCTGCACAAGGGACAGTGCTGTAATGTTTGATATATAGTTCTGATGTTTATATGTTTATGTATGTGGTAAAATGTTATTATTTTGTGTGCATTTTATTAATTTAGAAACACAGCAATGATTTTAGTTGTTTAATGGGCTTTTCTTTAGTTTAGCAGGTGGCAGAATAATTCACCTCGCTGTGTGGGCTAGACGGCAGTCCACCCATCCGCCCTATTATAGGTTTTGTTGTGTGGATGTGTTAGGCCATGTAGGAACATCAGTTTTCGTTTTGGTGCGTGATTCGGGTCCCAAATTGGGGGTGGGTTCTAACTGAATGAGTGGTTTTGGACTTTCTAAGGGGGGGAGGAAATGTGGGGTTGGGGGTTAACACGACACCGCACTTAAAGTGCAGTGTAGTGGCGGCCACTTCCTGTTCCGCCACTGCACCGCCCTATAAATAGCAGAGGGCATCCATTACACGGTCTCTTCGACCGGTGCCCTCTGCCTGGTGTCTGCAGTGTGTCCATTGTGGTTCCACTGTTTAATAAAGCTGAGTTTGTACAGTCACCTGACCTCATCCTTTCAGAGGAACTTTACCATACAAAACAACAGTGTCTGTCTGATATAAAAAAAGAAGATGAAGAATGATGAACTATTTTTTTAAACGGCTCTTTGAAAGAAGTGGAGCAATGAGGTCCAGCTCTTTCCTGGGAGCTGTTATTCCATTCACTGTTCTGCGTGTAATGAGTTTTTATACTGGAACAGAGTACGTATAACTTCAGTATGGCTGTGACATGGGCTGACTCTGACTCTCTTCCTAGAAGAGAGACACCCTTTTTCGTTTTCCTTTTTCCCCTTTGCAGTTTTCTCCCACACCCTTGAGGGGACCCTGAATCAAGCCTGTGTTGTAGGATGTGTCTGGTTCATGTGTTTAGATAGGGCAGCTCAGTGCTTGAACGTGAGTGAGTGAGTGCGTGCGCGCAGCCGAAGGCGCGCCCGTGTGTGTGTGAATGGCCCTTCGGAGCTGATGGTGTGTGTGAAGGGTGCGGATGAGTAGAGAGAGGCGACCGGAGCAGGTAGCGAGCTAGAATTGCTGCTAATAACAGTCCAGTCTGCTAATAAAGCCCCAACTCTTCAGCAAAACGGCCTGTTCTTCTAGGTACCACCATACTGTTGTTAACAAGCGTGAGGTTTACTCGGGAGTTGACCCCGGAGGAAAAGCTGCCTCCGGCCCTGGAGAAGACAGATCTCCCCTGTGTCCCCCAACCACGGTTAGGAGACGTGCTTGTGTGTGGTGAGGCCAAAATACCTGTCAGTATTAACAACTGGCAAGTTGAAGTGGACTTCCTCGTGGCGGACATAACGGGCAATGAAGTACTGCTGGGCCACCCATTCCTCACCCAAGCCGAGGCCTGCCCTGATTTTGGTAAGCGCCGCATAGTGCTGTTTGGGGAAGAAGTGCCATACTTTCACCCAGAGACTGTCCCAAAGTCGCATGCTGTGAGAGTAGCCAGAACTGTCGTGGTTGAACCTGGACAAGAGTACCTAGTCAAGGGCACTGTGCCTTGTGGCAAAGCAGCTCAGGGAGACATGATGCTCAGCCCCACAAAAGGCTTTGTTGAGAAGCACAAAATACTCATTGCCAGGGTCCTAGTCAACGCTCAGCCCACTAATGTTGTTCCACTATGCCTCTTTAACCCTGGCAACAAGGCCGTCACTATTAAAGAAGGTGCCATTGCAGGCCTCCTCCAGCCAGCTGAAGCTCTTCCCCCGCCCAGTGCCTCCCCAGCGACAGACTTCCCAGCTAGCTCCCCTGCAGTCCCAGACCACCTCCAGGAGCTCTAAGCCCAGAGTTCCACCGAGCTTAATGACAATGAAAAACTTGAACTGTCTAACCTGTTGTGTACCTATGAAAATGTGTTTTCCAGAGGGCCCGGTGACCTGGGACGGACCAGTCTTGTGCAGCATGACATCATAACCCGGCCTGGAGCTCCTGTGAAGCAGCCCCCTCGTCACATGGCTGGAGAAAAGCAGGAACACGCAGACCAGCAGATCCGTGAGAGCCTCCAGAACGGCCTCGCCACCCACAGCCACAGCAGTTGGGCCTCACCGATTGTTATGGTACGTAAAAAGGATGGGACTTACCGTCTTTGTATAGACTATAGAACACTCAACGACCGCACCATCACTGACGCGTACCCGCTACCCCGCATCCAAGACACATTAGACACCCTCGCCACCGCCAAATGGTTCAGCACCTTGGACCTTGCTTCAGGTTATTGGCAAGTCGAGCTGACTCCAAGAGCTCGCCGCGCAGCCACCTTTTGCACCCGAAATGGGCTGTTTGAATGGAACGTTATGCCATTTGGGTTATGCAATACGCCAGCGACGTTCCAACGCCTTATGGACCGCGTCCTCGCCGGCATGCAGTGGGAGACCTGCCTCGTCTACTTGGATGACATCATTGTGCTGGCCAAGGATGTGTCTGGGATGCTGCAGCGGCTGAGTCAGGTGTTCCAAAGACTTAAACATGCAAACCTCAAACTAAAACCAGCCAAATGCTGCCTCTTCCACCGCCAAGTGGCTTATCTAGGTCACATTGTGTCCGAGCACGGTGTAGCCACTGACCCCAATAAAGTCCACAAAGTCCAAGCTTGGCCCACTCCCACATCGGTCCAAGAGGTCCAACGTTTCATTGGCCTCGCCTCCTACTATCACAGGTTCGTGAAAGACTTTGCCTCCATTGCCGAACCGTTACACAACCTGACAAGGAAAAAACGCACCTTTCCAGTGGCACGCTGAACACCAAGCTGCTTTCAACACGCTCAAGCACCGCCTCACCACAGCCCCTGTCTTAGGCTACCCACTGGACCATGGTGAAATGATCTTGGACACCGATGCTAGTGACACAGGCATCGGCGCCGTCCTCTCACAGATGCAGGATGGCGCGGAACATGTGTTGGCATACGGCAGCCACAAACTAGCCAAAGCTGAACAGAACTATTGCACTACAAGACGAGAGCTGCTAGCCATTGTCAATTTCACATCACATTTTCGGCAGTATCTACTTGGGCGGCCTTTCAAAGTACGTACCGACCACAGCAGCCTGCATTGGTTAACCTGAATGAAAGAGCCAGAAAGTCAGTTAGCCCGGTGGCTTGAGAAGCTAGCAGAGTACGAGTTTGAAATCATTCATCGCCCAGGTCGCTTACACACTAATGCTGACAGTCTCTCCCGCAGGCCCTGCCGCCAGTTCTGTCCTTGTAAAATGCAGGACCCCTCCTCACAGCCAAGAATCACAAGCCACCAAGCCATTCAGTGTGAATTGGACTCCGACACCAGCTCCCTGTCGCTGAGTCCGGTGGGGGTAGAGACATGCCCTACAACTACAGCCGTAGGTCCGGTGGGGGTAGAGACATGCCCTACAACTACAGCTGTGAGTCCGGTGGGGGTAAGTGCAGACAGCTTTACCAATACAGACACTTTAAAAGTAAAAGAGACAATTTATGTGACGAATACAAACGAGACCACACTGTTTCCTGGCTGGACTATGGAAGAGTTGTGCCAGGCCCAAGCCGCTGATACAGACATTGCACCAATAAAAGCTTGGTTAGAGGCCAGCAGTGAGCGCCTTCCCTGGACCACGGTCGCCCCTTGCAGTCCAGCCACCAAAACATACTGGAGCCAATGGAAAAGACTGTATTTCCGAGATGGAGTTCTGGTCCGCCGTTTTTACTGTCTGGACGACACACAGTACTACCCCCAGATTGTCCTGCCAAGCAAAATGCTACCCAACGTCATGCGCCAGATGCACGAGGGGCCAATAGGTAGACATTTTGGTATTGAACGGACTGTGGCCAGACTTCAAACCAGATACTACTGGTACCACATGAGAGAAGACGTGGCCTTCTGGTGCCGGACTTGTACCAACTGTGCATGCAGAGCCAGACCCCACAAAACGCCACAAGCGCCCATGGGAACTGTCAGGGTCGGAGCCCCCATGGAGCGCATTGCACTGGACATTATGGGCCCACTCAATGAGACAGAACGCAAAAACAGCTATGTGCTCGTAATACAGGAGTATTTCACAAAATGGGCTGAAGCATTTCCTATCCCAGACGAAAAGGCTGTCACCGTGGCACGCGTTGTTGCAACAGAATGGGTGTGCCGCTCCGGAATGCCTCACTCTTTGCACAGCGACCAAGGGCGCAATGTTGAATCAGAGGTGTTTCAAGAAATGTGCCGTCTATTTGGCATTGAGAAAACCCACACTACGCCATTCAGACCACAGTCAGATGGCCAGGTTGAGCGTTTCAATGCCACACTTCAAAAGATCCTGGCCTCTACTGCAGAACGCTGTCACTGGGATTGGGACCTGATGACCCCATATGCAGTTATGGCCTACAGAGCGACCAAGCACAGTGCTACTGGTTTTACCCCCAACTATATGATGTTCGGACGTGAAATAAATGAGCCAGTGGACCTTGTAGCCGGTCTGCCCCCGAACTCTGACCATGCACCTTCAGCCCCAGAGTACGTGCAACAAATACGCGAGCGGCTGGAGCTGGCTCACAACATTACTCGAGAAGCCCTGGGTGAGTCAGTCACACGTGCAAAACGACAATATGACAAAAACGCTTGCCACACACAGTACAAAGTCGGAGACGCAGTGTGGTACCTCATAAACGGAACACGGCATGTCAAAAACAGAGTCAAAAAGTTCCTCCCCTCCTACGAAGGACCCTTCTTTGTTATGGGACAGTTGGATGATCTAGTCTACCGGATCCAAAAGAACCCCAGAGCCAGTCAAAGTCGTCCACCATGACCAACTGAAACACTACCGCAGCCGTGAGCAGCTGGACAACACTTGGGTCCTGGACCAAGCCCAGAACTGGACACCTTCTGAGATCTTGCCACCAGCTGTGGAAGGGGACCCAGCAGACCAGGACCTCAGCCTGTACAACGTGTTCGCTACTGCCTCCAGTGATGGCCCCAGCAATTCCCAGCCATCTACTCCACCTGCTAATGTTCCCAATGTGATCGGGTCTCTTCCATCTACTCCTTCCCATGTGATATTTGACCATGGTGGGGGTGCGGTGGGAGAGCCACACCATCAGGCTCAGCACGTGTCACGGCTCAAACGTCGGCGCAGAGGACCGGACTGTTACGGGGACTGGGTTACTGAGTGAGCCAACTGCAGTAGTTCATATTTGTACTAGAGACTCTCCAGTTCTCATTTTTTTTAGACTCTAGTCTAGTTATAATGTTCTATACGTTTGTTAAAAAAAAAAAAAGGCTGAAGAGACAATGCTTTCATATACCTACATGCACTTTGTTTCATTTGAATGTATTGTATTTTGATTAGTTAGACAGTATTATTCCCAGTCGCCAAGAAACAGGTTTTAAAAGTGTAATGTACTCCTTGTTTAATTAGAAACAATTGTATTCCAATGTATTTGTCCCTCATGTTTTCACTGCTAAACGAGCTAATTTTATCACTGCATAGACACTTGTCATTATAGTATAACCTGCCTATTTGAATTCCTGTAATATATTAGACACTGCTATCTCTTCACATTTTTTTTAGGTCTACAGATATAGAGATCGTGCACCAGTTTATATTGTTCGGATGGAATGGAATTAATATTAATTGCCAGTCCATGGTGGGGGTAGTGTTGTAGGATGTGTCTGGTTCATGTGTTTAGATAGGGCAGCTCAGTGCGTGAACGTGAGTGAGTGAGTGCGTGCGCGCAGCCGAGGCGCGCCCGTGTGTGTGTGAATGGCCCGGCGGAGCTGATGGTGTGTGTGAAGGGTGCGGATGAGTAGAGAGAGAGGCGACCGGAGCAGGTAGCGAGCTAGAATTGCTGCTAATAACAGTCCAGTCTGCTAATAAAACCCCAACTCTTCAGCAAAACGGCCTGTTCTTCTGTGTACCATCATACTGTTGTTAACAAGCGTGAGGTTTACTCGGGAGTTGACCCCGGAGGAAAAGCTGCCTCCGGCCCTGGAGAAGACAGATCTCCCCTGTGTCCCCCAACCACGGTTAGGAGACCAAAGCAGGAAAGGTTAACACCTGGGATTCTACAGCTGCTCTGCATCACCTGTTACAGAGCAGCCAACCTAAGATTCCTCAACCCAGTGTTCCTGGCCAATTGGCCACTGGGCTTTAATGTGTGTTGGTGTCGTGCTATTCTGATCAGTGCGTTAGGCTTTTGTATTCTCAGGCCTGTTTAGTGCCTATGCACTTTATTGTGTTTGACAATTGTGTTAAAGGAACAACTGCAGGGGCTCGCTGCCCTTTTTTTTTTGCTTCACTTTTCTCCTGTTTTGTGGTGAGCCAGGTAGGCAAGTTTTTATTCTTTGAGTTTTATTACTGTAGTTTTCTTTTCTAGAAAGTGTGGGGGTTTTATTTATTATTTTGCCCTGGGAGAACCCTGAAGCTTTTGTCATTTCCTCCTTAGTTAAATTATCTTTCCTGTTAGCTTTCTTTAACTTGTAAATAAATTCTCACTTTTAGGTTAATTGGCATCAAAACTGGGGATTCTAAATTGTCCTTAGGTGTGACTGTGAGAGTGAATGGTTGTCTGTCTCTCTGTGTTGGCCCTGCGATGGACTGGCGATCTGTCCAGGGTGTACCCTGCCTTTCGCCCAAAGATGCTGGGATAGGCTCCAGCCCCCCCGCGACCCGAAAGGATTAAGCGGTAGAAGATGGATGGATGGATGGATAAATTCTCACTTATTATTTGGTAACCATCAGTCCCTTTGTGTTTAATTGTGAGTGGGTTTTGCGCTGCAACCAAGTGTTGTTGCTTCCTTTTGTTACCCCTGTGGCGGTTCGGTTAACCCCCACAACAGATAAGGACACTCAGCTCTCTTGTCTCTGTTTTTCCCGCTGCACTACTGAGAAGTAATGTGCCATTCATGTATTTGTGATGCAAATGCCCTGCATGTATTGTGATGTCATGCGCCATTCTCGTATAGTGTTCATGCGTCTAGTCCTTACTGTGCTTCTTCTGAGCATCTTACATATGTAGATGTGCTTTGATGTAAATCCCCACAAACAGACTGGTCAAACACAGCGCTCGGCTAGAGCAAATAACAGAACAGGAAATGTGTATTAATGTCTACAGGCAGACTTGTTTCGTCTGGCTCGCCTCTGTAATGTTAATGTTGCCTTTCATGCAAATGTCTCATGCCTGTCCTGTTATCGCTTTGATCAGACCAACTGCTGTGAATGCTTTGATGTATTGTTGTAGTTGGGTGTATATATACTGCATTGTAACCATGCTCTCACCCTCTCTTAATCTCACTTCAACCTCTGCTGCAGGACACAGACTTTGTGTCCTCCTCCTCTTCACTGAGAGCCGTGGGCTCGCTCTCGGCGCGCATGCACGGCGCCGGGAGCGGAGCTTGTGACGGCGGTATGATAATAAAACTCTACTTAAAACCTTCAACAACACCGCTTTATTTCATGCCGCCGCACCCCTAGCATTTTTGGTTAATAAGGTCATAAGTGGGGCTCGTCTGGGATATTTGACACGTGCACCACTTCCTTAAGGTGGGAGGTGTTACGTGTTATATAGTTATTTATATGTTCTGTGTTCTGTTTGTGTGGCACGGGGTGGTGGCTCTGCCTTTCGGTCACGCCACCACCCGTGAGAATAAAAGGGCTGCATGCAGGAGAGGCGGTCTCTTGGCCGTTTCCTCTGCTAGCGGTTTGGTGTGGCTAGGTTGCACTGCCCTGTTTAGTAAACGTGTGTTTAGCTCACTGGGTCTCCTCCTTTCGGCTCCAACTACTGACAACATTTGGCAACGAGGACGAAAGTGGATAAATTTGAAGGTATGGAAGCATGTGGCCCCCCTTATTCGGCCATTTTTGGAGCTCCCAGGAGAGCCACCTGTTCCCTGGCCTAGATGGTACGAAGCTTTTCGCACGTGTATGGTGGCGCTGGACCTGAGAAGGATGGAGAAGTTAAGGGCATGTGCTTTACTTGTGCATAACCTGGGAATGGAGCGACAACGGATCTTGGGCACGCTTGGTGACGCGGACGACTATGAAGAGGTGGTTGAGCTAATGACGTGCCATTTCAGAGCACCGGACAATATCATTGTCCAGAGAATTAAATTTTGACAGCGCCGCCAACAGGTAGGCGAGTCCATCCTACAGTTTGTGTCGGACTTGAGGCAGATGGCTGCCGAGTGTCGGTTTGGACTGTTGGAGGAAGAGGTGGTTCGCGACCAGTTAGCAGAACATACCAACTGTGCTGCGGTCTGGTAAAAGCTGCTCACATTTCCGGGTGAACTGATACTGTCCAGGGCTGTCGAGTTGGCTCTCCAGCTGGAGGCAGCAGATAAGCTAACTCGAGAGCTGAGTGAGCATCTGTCTCTGCGAGAGTTAGGATCTCGCATGGCTATACAATAGTGGACCCAGACAGCGATGGGAGCACTGGGGACAACGAGGAAGGTGCCAACGCTGTGAGGATGAGGTCTGCCCCACGGAAGCCCGGATGTATGGGCTGCGGACCCACGAAGCACTGCTACAAAGCCAGAGATTGTCCGGCAAGAGGGATGTGCTGTGGCAAGTGTGACCATTTACATCACTACGCGAGGGTGTGCCAGTTGGCCAAGCAAGGGAGCACACGGAGAAGCTCAACCCCTCCTGCCCCGACAGTGATCCATACTGTGTCCCTGAGTACCAGTGGGCACACGTATTGCACGGTGGAGTTGGACGGAATGAAGGTGCCGATGCTGATCAACACGAGGGCGGAGAGTTCCCTGCTGAACTGGGCCACAGTGAGGCAATTTTTTCCACACTACAGGATTGGAGGTGACCCAGCGACGCTTTACCACTATGAAGGAGGATGGTTAACCACGGTGGGAACTATCAGACTGATGCCTCGGTACAAGTCGGTGGAGATGGCCGATGTGGAGTTTGTCATGATGGGCCGTGGCGCAAACATCATGGGCTGGAACCTCTTCAATGGCCTCAGCTTTGCCATTAAGAGCGGCGCTGGAGAAGAGTGGTCAGGCTGTGGATTGTGGGACTGACTGGTTCTGAGAGTACAAGATGACACTGTGTGGGACGAAAGATTGATCGGCACCCCGGCGAGTGGACTGGCCTTGTCGCACTCAGGGTCACCGCAGGAGGGCCCCAGTGCCAGAGCCCGAGTTGCCCTGGACGAGGGTACTGGGCAGCATGGGGGGCTGCACCGACGAGCGATGCCGAAGCGATGATCCCAGGTTTTCCCAGAACTCGGCTGATGTGGGCTGGTGGACACGGGGCCACATCGGTGGGACCTGCAGCGGATCTAGAAGTGGTTGGGGCAAGACCGATTGGCACTGGGAGAATGAGTGCCGGGCAGAGATCCTGCAAGCTGAGCAGAGCCCCGCTAGGAGTCATGGACCGGGTTCAGGCTTGAGTGGAGGTGTGGTCACGACAAGTACAGGCCAAACGGTGGGTGGAGGAGCACCAGGGCCGGCTGCGGGCGGTGGCCGGACGGAGCGACGCTTACCTCCAGCTGTCGGATGGTTCATGGTGGCACCCGAATGAGCTACGGCGTGCCCCGGGACCAAGAGGCGTGGGCCTGGACGAGTGGGACATCCGGCTGTGAGGTGGAGGAGGCACACTGGGGCTGAGACGACCAGCTGCTGCCCGGGAGTCAAGCCACGTCCAGGGGTGGATTGAATAAAGGACGGTCCAGGGGGCCCACGGGGCCATCTTCCCTGAGTCATGTGTATATAGTTTAACTGTTTTGTTGTTTAGTGTGTATATAGTTTGGGATTATTTTGTGCATTTTATTGTAGTTAGGAAAACAATAGTTATTTTGTTTTCTAGATGAACTTTTTCTTTAGTATTGGCGGCAGAATAATCTGCCTGGCCGTGTGGGGGGTAGGACACCAGTCCACCTGTCCTCCCCTAGTTTTAATTATTTTGTGTGACTGTGATAGGCCCCTTTTAGTGTCTTAAGTTTAGTTTTCTTAGTGTGTGATTCGGGTTCCAAATTGGGGAGGGTTTGATTGTATGTGTGGGGGTTTTTTTTGGATTTTTCTACGGGGAGGGGGGTATAGTTTTTTACAGTATATGTTCTGTGTTCTGTTTGTGTGGCACGGGGTGGTGGCTCTGCCTTTTGGTCATAGATAGATAGATAGATGTACTTTATTGATCTATGCCAACACCCCTGAGTATAAAAGGGCTGCATGCAGGAGGGGCGGTCTCTTGGCCGTTTCCTCTGCTAGCGGTTTGGTGTGGCTAGGTTGCACTGCCCTGTTTAATAAACGTGTGTTTAGCTCAACACTGGGTCTCCTCCTTTCGGCTCCAACTACTGACGTAACATTATGCACCCCTCCATAGGGAGTTAGTCAGTGGTGCAGTCCCTGACACCTTAGAGTACACCTCTGTTAGCCGACAACTAGTGAGGAATTTCTCTTTGGCTTGGTGGTAGAGTAGGGATTTTTCAGACCACGGTGTCATGGGTTTGAGACTCAGCCTGGTTTATTAGGAGGTGTATGTCTACCTTGCCTGAGGGTGAAAGTGACTTGGGTATGACCACCTTGACTGAGGGTCAAAACGGACTTCGTGATTTGTGATTCGTGATCCCAGGCTGAAGTAGGCAATTCTGGCCTTGGCTCAGGAAGTGGGTCTTAACAATGACCATTGCATAAGCAGGGCAGGTTAAAGACGTCATTCACTAAAATATTGTGTTTTTGTGGTTTTAACCTTCTGAAATGCATCTATTGGTCCAAACATTGAAATGCTCAGCTGTCCTAAAAAGCACACAGCCCTAAGTGTACCCTGAGTGTGGAGGCACGGAATAAGTGCAGGCGGGACATGGCCAACTGAAGTTTAAAAGGGTGTTTATTTCATCCTCCATCACGAGACTCGCTCCAGCGCTGTGGGAGCGCGCTGGAGCGAACCCAGTGTCTCTAGTAGCAGCAAGTCATCAGAGTGGTCAAAAGACAGTGAGCGATATGCAGTTCACTTAAATACCCAGCTACAGACAATGCATGCATGGCATATTAGCATCACAGTACAGCAGGAATGCATGGGACATTTATATGAGAGTCACACATATCAATAGCAGGATTATTGGCGCCGGAATCAGACAAAGAGAGGCTGCCTATTGATATCAGTCCATACATCTCACTGTTATACTAATTGCGCCAGCTGAGCGCTCTGCTTGTCTGTAGGCTGTGGGAGTCACCCACACTACTCCCCCCCAGAGGGCTCAGCCGGGGGCTGAGGCCTCGATCGTCCGGCTTTGGTAGCGAGCTCCGGGAAAAGCTCTGTGCAGGCGGAGGTGGAGGGAGGGGGGGTGGGAGTAGCAAGTGCCGGCCCGGGACGGCGAAGTTGTCTGGGCCGCGCAAAAATTGCATGTGGATCCACGATGTTGGGGGGCTGTCCCGTTGAACGTGGCGGAGATCCACAGCGGCTTTGAGAAGAAAAATTTGTCTCTGACTCGTCTCGCGGCTCAGTTCTGCGAGGATGCGTAGCGGCCATGAAGAAAAACAGGAGCTGAAGCTGTGTGAGGGACTTGGCGTGTTGGCTTTAGGTGCGCGTGTAGCCCTAAAGCCCTCGGGGACAGCTGATGGCTGAATTCCCATTGTGTGCCGTGGCTGAGACCCATACAAAGTCCTGTGTGCGGGCTGTGTGTGTGCTTCAGGTGTGTGAGCAGCCCTGAAGGTTCCGAGGATGGCGGTCAGCCGTGCTTCTTGGGCGTGTGCAGCGGCGGAGGACGATGGCGGTCTGTGGAGCCGGTATTGTCCCGTGCGTGGTGCGCTGTCCTCGTAACCCCCCGGTGTGCGTGCGGGGGTTCGGTGCATGGCAGGTCCACTGTCGCGAGGCGGGTCAGGGTCAGGGAACTTGATGGAGATCAGCGTTGTCGGCGCCGATGGTCCTCCCTGTCTTGGCTGTTGCTGTCGTTCACTCGTGCCGGGTCATGGTGTGTTCTGGTCCACGCGCTGCGTTCTCCATCCGGCCCTGGAGGTCGCCGTCGTGGAGAGAAGACGAGGTGCGTGCGCGCTCGTGTGGGTGCAGAGGAGCTGTGAGAGGGAGTGGACGCTCTTTGTCCCTCGGCCGGTCCCAGCGTGGATGTCCAGATCTCAGGTGAGGGTCGCACCATGACGCTTTCTGCAGCTCTCCTGGTCGTGGATGATCTCCGGGAGAGTTCGCCTGGTGTTGGCTCTGGGTCGAGGTCTCCCGTGTGGCAGAAGGGAGGTCAGTCCATTTGCGTCAGGCAGCTGCGTTCATTCGTCGTCGGGAGTCACCGCCGGGGGCTGCGTTCGTTCGTAGCGTGTTCTTTGCTTCGGCGTCACCAGTGTGTGATGAAAATAAGGGAACCCCGATGGAGGCACGGAATAAGTGCAGGCACGGCGAACTGAAGTTTAAAAGGGTGTTTTATTCCTCCTCCATCACAGGACCCACTCCAGCACTGTGTAAGCGCGCTGGAGCGAGCCCTCAGTCTCTAGTCAGCAAACAGGCAATGCGTGTGATCAAAAAGAGCAGTAAGAGAGCGATATGCAGTTCACTTAAATACCCAGCTACAGACAATGCATGCATGGCATATTAGCATCACAGTACAGCAGGAATGCATGGGACATTTACATGAGAGTCACACATATCAATAGCAGGATTACACCGCTGCACGGTGGCGCAGTGGTTAGCACTGCGGCAGCACAGTTTACCCTTGGCCGGGGGATTGTGGGGATCGTGGGATCGTGGGTTCGATCCCAGCCCCCGACCAACAGTGATCTGTGTGGAGTTTGCATGTTCTCCCCGTGTTGCGTGGGTTTACTCCGGGATTTCTCCGGTTTCCTCCCACATGCCAAAAACATGCATGTTAGGTTAATTGGCTGTTCTAAATTGTCCCTAGATATCTGTTTCCTATAGGCCCTTAGAATAGAGGGTTAGTATTAATGAAAGCGCTTTGAGTGGTCTTTGTGACTAGAAAAGCGCTATATAAGTGCAGGTTAGTTAGTTAGATTATTGGCACCGGAATCAGACAAAGAGAGGCTGCCTATTGATATCAGTCCATACATCTCACTGTTATGCTAATTGCTCCAGCTGAGCGCTCTGCTTGTCCGTAGGCTGTGGGGGTCACCCACAATGTAATGTTATTTCCATATTCTATATTGAAAGACCTTCAAAACGATATTTAATTTGTAGGTCATGTGCAAAAACTGACCCAGAAAAAGATTTGTTTATATTTTAGCTAGGTTGAAAACTCGGGTTCGATCGGTCTGGAGTTATGTCTTCCACAAAAACATAGGTATTTTTAGAAAGTGCGATGGGGTTTTGCTGGGGTTTTGCTGGGACTTGCCCTCCCAAACAAAGAAAGAGTCATCATTTGTGACTTCTCATTGCCTGTACTCATAATGACGCGGTGCGCATTCCAACCAGCATGTCTCCACCGCAATAAAGTCGGCTCCATTTTGTTAAAAATATGTTGGACATAATCAAATTTACCTTAGACCAGACTTACACCACAACATCGTGCTTGGATGTCGTCTGTCACCGTGTGGTGAGAAGCCGCCATTTATCCAGTCTGGCACAACCACGAACACCAGCAAGTGCCGGAACTATGCCAAAACATTCAAAAAATTTTCAAAAATGACTATTTGTGATTGTCATTATTGTGTTTGTCAACATATCCATTTAGTAGTAGGACCAACCTAAGAATATGTTCATTCATCTGTCAGAATGTAAAAACTTCAACTAATGAGCTCTCCAGTTTATGAGATAACCATGACATTGTGTTGTTGCAGGAACACTGGTTGTTTAAACATGAATTGTCTATTTTGAGCAGAATACATGGTGATTTTATAGGTCAAGGTGTTTCTTTTATGGATACAGAAGAACGTGTCATCTTAGGTCGCCCTTATGGTGGCGTTGGTATCCTATGGCAGAAGTCACTTGTTGACCATTGTGTTGTGAAAACTTATGAGTGTGAAAGAGTTACAGGTATTGAAGTTAACCTGGGTGACTTTCACTGTCTTATATTGTGTGTATATTTCCCCTGTGATAGTGTTGAAAACTTGGATGAATATTTGCATTGCATGAGTCTTGTTAAACAAATCACTGAGGATTTTCCATCTCCATATGTGTAAATACTTGGTGACTTCAATGCTAATATATTACGTTCAAGTAGTTTTGGAAATGAACTGTTGTCTTTTTGTGAGAGATATTCTTTATATATCTCGGATAGGATTATTTTACCAGGTGATACTTTTACTCATGTTAGCATGGCCCATGGTTCTACATCATGGCCTGATCACTGTGTGACTACTTCCTCGGGTCATGATAATGTGTCCAACATCAGAGTTCTGTATGGTTATGTGAGTTCTGATCATTTACCTTTATCTGTGGTACTGAGTTATCAAGTGTTGTAAGTAGCTCTCGGGGAACTTCCTTGGCCACAGCAGGTAGTAGGACATACAAATGGCGTGATGCTACAGCGTCAGACTTGTCCAGGTACAAGGAACTTACTCATAGGAAACTCTGTAACTTCCATGTTCCTACGGATGCCATTAGGTGTCAGGACCGTAATTGTGAGGCCCACAAGGATGATATCGATAGGTTTTATGGCGATATTGTTTGTGTTTTAAATTTTTGTGTGAGCGAATGCATTCCTAGTCACAATGTACCCACCCAATATAATGTCCCAGGCTGGAATGATGTTGTTAGCGAGGCTCATACAGCTGCTCGGGATGCTTTCTTGTGGTGGACGAGTAATAGCAAACCATGTTACGGTCCAATATTTGATAACGTGAAAAGTTGTAGGGCTAGGTTCAAATATTCTCTGCGTGCACGTAGGCGCAATGAAGAAAATATCAGATGTGACCAGTTAGCTAGTCATATGGGTGAACTGAACTTGGTACAATTCTGGAAACAAATGAAGCATATGAGTTCTTCCCAGTCTGTTAGATCAAACACTCTTGATGGTGTGACTGGTGATGTTAATATTGCTGAAAAGTGGAAATGTCACTATGAAGCTATTTTCAACTCAGTTAAGAATGTTTCTATGAAGGATTCTGTTATGCGTGATGTTCACCTGTATAATGACATGTTTGATATCTTTGATATTTCTGTTGTTACTCCTGTTGAAGTTGTTTCACTGATCAAAGATCTCAAGAAAGGCAAGTCAGCTGGCCCTGATTGTCTCACTAGTGAATGCCTTATCAATGCTGATTTCCTTTTGTATATTCTGTTGTCATTGTGTTTTAACTGTATGTTTGTTCATGGTTACATGCCAGATATGTTGATGGATTCTGTCGTTATTCTCTTGGTGAAAAACAAGCGTGCTGGTCTGTCTGACATGAACAATTACAGACCTATAGCTGTTGCAAATGTTATATCTAAATTGTTAGAGGGTTTACTCCTGAATAGAATTGAGGATTATCTGTGGACAAATGATAATCGGTTTGGTTTCAAGTCAGCTCATTCAACTGATAAGGCTGTTTATCTACTCCACAAATTTGTTGACTACTTCAGAAGTCAATCCACTAGTGTTTATGTTATGTTTTTAGATGCTAGCAAAGCCTTTGATAAGATTAACCACTGGTGTTTGTTTAGAAAATTGATTGATAGGTATTCCTATTTATATTGTTAGCATCCTGTTATATTGGTACAGAAGGCAGTCTATGGTTGTTAGGTGGGGCAATGTTACCTCATCTAAATTTTGTGTGACCAGTGGTGTTAAACAAGGTGGTATACTGTCACCCTTGTTGTTTAATGTCTATGTTGATGATCTCAGTGTACTGTTGAACAATATTAATGTTGGTGGCTCCATCGATGGTGCACTGTTAAATCACATTTTCTATGCTGATGATCTTTGTTAAGTTTGTCTACTGCAGCTATGCAACATCTCCTCTCGGTATGTGAGAAATTTGGTGAAAAAAATGACATCTTGTTCAACTGTACTAAATCTATGTGTATGGCATTCAAACCGAAGGGTGTCAAAATTTCGGATCCTGTTATGCCACTTTGTGGTAATAGTTTGAACTTTGTTGAAAAAGCCAACTACCTAGGTGTGTGGATTGAATGTGATAAGACCAATGTTGATTGTAATGGGCAACTCAGGAAACTCTATGCTCAAACAAATTTACTGTTGCGGAATTTCCATAGGGGTTCTCCTGATGTTAAATATACAGTATGTTGTTCAAAACTTTCTGTACCTCAATGTATTGCTCACCTCTATGGTTTAATAGCAATGTTGCTGTTAGGAACAAAATCCACATTGCATATAATAATTCCCTAAGAAGTTGTGATGTTAGCTATACCTCGTAGGTCGAGTGCAAGCGAGATGTTTGTCCTTGAATATTCCGTCTTTTGGCAAGTTGTTACGAAAGAATGTTTATAGTTTTATGAGAAGGTTGCTGGCATGTAACAACCATTTTATATCCGTAATTGTTAATTTGTCACTCACACTTCACTCCAGTATTTGGAAGTGGTGGCTTTCTATTTTATATTGAGTTTATTATTGTATTCTGTTGTTGTTATATGAGCGTTGTGTGATTGCTGAATCTTATACACTTTTATTTATTTTTTTTACACATGTTTTGTGTGTTTGTGAACCTTGAGTTCGAAATAAACAATTGAATTTGAAAAAAAAAATACAAAAACTAGAAGAGCTGAAATTAGCTGCCACTTGAGTACAAAACACGTATGTGGACTATACATTAAAATGAATTTGAAAAACTTTTAAAAACGCTATTTTAAATGCCCCACTACACCACTCTTACTGACTGATTTAACACTAGGGCAGCCGAAACCGGAAGCTCCGCCCATAATCGTTCCTACAGCGGCACCCCCAGGAATAAGGTGGATTGCATGATTTCACTGATGTCATGTGTCTCTCCCAACTAGTTAGGGCAAGAGTAAGTGTGACACCTGCTGGTCAGGAGGTCGGACTCTTGTCTCCAGCACCTTTAATGGTAATTTGACCAAAACGTTTCATTCAGACCTGTGGGAGCTGCCAACATGTGGAAGAGCGCAGTGAATGGGACCGCTAAAGAAACACAGAACAAAAGAAGAACAATTAAAAAAGGACCCACGGCTCTTTGTTTTCATTCTCGTGATTTTTAGGGAGGTGGGGGTTCAGTGCAGGGTTAATCTGTGCAGGTCCGGTCGGGTATGGGTCAGGAGAAGCCGCTCCGCCCGGATCCGCTCCTGCCCGTCTTCCTTCCTGCTCAGGCTGCTCCGCTCTGATTGGCCGCTGCCTGCTCGTCAGGAGAAAAGAGCTGCTGTGTTGAGAGGCCGGAGACTCAGACCAGGACCCCGACGACACTGGAATACCACAGCGGACCGTAACAGTCTGCCGGACTCGCAGAGGTTTTTAAGCAGCTCTCGGCTCCGTGGCAGCCGCTGCTCCGTCCCTCTCCGTCGCGGTGGTGTGTCGCCGCCGCCGCCGCCGTGTGGCGACGCAGATCAGACCCGTCTCACATTTAAGTCTTTATTTAGTTCGGAGGCAACGCTGGTAGCCGGTGCTAACAGCTGACGCAGCCAGACCGGACCAGGGTCCAGATAAGTGGGACTGCGGACGGTTATAACGGGGCTGTGGAGGGTCGGCCGGAGGAGCGGGTCGTGGAACGGCGCCCTGGAAGCGGCAGCCTGAAGCCTCTCTGCAGCAGGTGAGTTAGCCTGTCCGTGGCCAGCTTCTTCACCGTGATGTGAGCCCGTTATTCAGCGCTGCTACGTTGATTTAAGGCCTCACACACACAAACACGCACACACCTTTCTGGTTACACGCGCGCGTGCGAGGTTTTCATTCTGATGCCAGACCGAGCTCGCGACCCGCTTTAATTCTCCCCCGTGACAAGGCTTGATGTGTGCGGGATTCCTCCTGGGTCCCGGGCTCCAGCAGGGATGGCCGCCGCCAGCAACGGAGCCGTTATTTCACTTTTTATTGGTTTATGTTTGCATGTCTTGTTTGATTTTTGGGAACGCACGCGGATGACGGTGGCGCGAGGTCACTGTCAACAGCTGCATCACAAACAGACCTGACAGGCTCCATCCCTTCAGTCATTTGAACTTTCTTCTTCATTGATATTTCACATGACGCTCTGGTGAAAATCACATTTTTTTTTCTTGTTAACATGTCTGTAACATGTTTTTTATGACTTGACATATCAAGAGCTAAATCTGTCTTATGTGGCATGTCTGTGTTTTTCTGCTGTGAATGTTCAGGGCGGCGCGGTGGCGGAGTGGTTAGCACTGCGGCAGCACAGCAACTCACCGTTGGTTGGGGGATCCTGGGTTCGATCCCAGCCCCGACCAACAGTGATCTGTGTGGAGTTTGCATGTTCTCCCCGTGTCTGCATGGGTTTACTCCGGGATTTCTCCAGTTTCCTCCCACAGGCCAAAAACATGCAGGTTAGGTTAATTGGCATCAAACTGGGGATTCTAAATTGTCCTTAGGTGTGACTGTGAGAGTGAATGGTTGTCTGTCTCTCTGTGTTGGCCCTGCGATGGACTGGCGATCTGTCCAGGGTGGACCCTGCCTCTCACCCAAAGCTGCTGGGATAGGCTCCAGCCCCCCCACAACCCGAAAAGGATTAAGCGGAAAAAGATGAATGAATGAATGTTCAGTTAAGCTCTTCCTCCTTCTAAAAGGTAGTGTAGACCAGGGGTGTCAAAATTATGGTCCGGGCCAAAACCGGCCCGTCGGAGAGACCAAACTGGCCCACAGGATGAATTTGCAAAGTGTGAAAATTAAATGATAGAATACAGGAGCAGCAACTTTTCATTAAAGTAACTGATATTCCCAATTTATCCATTTGGGGTCACACAAGAGTAACAGACACAAACTGACCCCAGGAGTGCGTTCAGTTGACAAAACTGTTTGCAACGGGCTGCACGGTGGCGCAGTGGTTTAGCACTGTGGCAGCACAGTTTTACCCTCGGCCGGGGGATCGCGGGGATCATGAGATCGTGGGTTCGATCCCAGCCCCCGACCAACAGTGAGCTGTGTGGAGTTTGCATGTTCTCCCCGTGTTGCGTGGGTTTACTCCGGGATTTCTCCGGTTTCCTCCCGCATACCAAAAACATGTAGGTTTAGGGCGCTCGCGCACGCAGCGACCAGCAGCCGGTGGCTTGTCACCAGACTGCAAACCAAGTCTACCTACGGGTACAAATAAGTAACAAAAAAAAAAAAAAAAAAAAAAAACCGTTCGGAACTGTTGATTAGTTTCTGTAACTGAACGACATGGTCGCTGCAAACCATTTTTTCATTGGCCGAACTCCTTGGGGAGGTGGCTTGCATAGTGAACAAAGATGGTGGCTAGGTAAGATAGTTTGCAATTTTCTTTTGTTTTCTTTTATTTTCGGAGCAATTCCATCAATTTAAGAGTAGAGGTTATGTCAGTTTGTAAGTAAAATAATATCACGCATAAAATATTGTCTTTGGTGGGGGTATAACTGATAATTCTTAGGTAATAAGAAGCTGAAGTAGGCTACAGTCTACGCTGTAGTTACTAGGGTCCCCTACCGGCTGATAGAGGACCATAGATCTACACAGCTACAGAATGTGGAAGCCGAACAGAAAAAACATTCGCCGAGAACTGCTGGTTCATTTAGGTCAGTTTGCCTTGCAAACTATGTTCGTTGAACTGCTTTGTCAACTGAACTCTGATTTTCACTGACTCCATTTGCAGTCTGTTATCCATGCAACAAGTCTTTTTTTCATGGATGCCGGTGTTGCCTATTAACTTTTTAACTGCCACAGGCGCTACATTGCGCCATGAGCCCCTAGTGGTCAAGATTTTTTTCAAGAAAATATTCAGTTCAGATGTCAGAGATTTCCAAAGCTATAACTTGAAAGTGGTAAGAGATAATGGCTTACTGTCAATTAGAAAGATGTAGAATATGATCCAAAGTTTGAGATAGGAGTAAATTTACACATCTAATTTGCATAATGCCATGGCAGCCATATTGAATTACATAACTTTCAGTCAAAAGTGGACTTTGGACATATTTACACAAAGAGTGGTTTTTCCTTTTGTCACAGTTTCTTGTTTTGGGCATTTTGTTATCTTTTCTTCAAAGTATATGAACCAGAAAATCAGTACAGTGTAAACAAACAAATGGTAAATGGCAATTCACTTAAAACAAAGACATTCGTCACTTACCAAGGCCAGGTGGCTCACTCGCTTCTTCCTTTTTGCAGCATCCTGGTCATTATTTTCTCTTCTGTTGGTCATTTTAGCTTTCTCTACCACATCCAGAAACTGTTAGGATTATTCCATCTCAATTTCGCTTTTATTCGGCAGCTATTTATCTTATATGAGGACATGGAACCGGCGCAATTGTTCTCCCCAGTCACACAGCTCTGGCGTCAATAGCAGGTGAACATCAACCAGCTTCACCCACCCTCTGTTATAACAAAATGTAAACATTTACCTTCATAAGCTAAATAATCTCTTTTTAGAATCATAGTTGGCAAATTTGGGAGCAAATGGCTCCTCCGTCTGCGATCGAGTACGTCCACAGTGATCGGTAATGTCCACATTTGTTTGTCTAAAAATTTCTTAACTTCTCTGGTATCCAGAAGGCTGCTTCTATGTCCGCCATAAGTCCTCCAAGGCAAGAGCAGTGAGTTATACTTGTCTGCCACCTTGTGAGGTGGAATCCTTTGTACAACTTAAATCAACTGGGGAGTTTTTGGCCATGTCATATAACATCACATGACAGGCGCAGAACTGTGACTGTGGCAGTGGGGGTGCTATGTCCATGAACTGTAGGGCAGCCTAAGGGTTAACTGGCGTCTGGTTAACTGGCGTCTGGTTAACTGGTGAGGGTAAACAGATGTGCATGTGTTTCGCTATTAAAACATAACCTCAAAATCACGTAACCTCAAAATAAACGTTGAGCATTCTTCTACTGTGAAGTGGCTCATCTGTCAGTTTTTCACCCAGAACACCAAAACAGTAAATTATATTCCCACCTGTTTTGTTGCTTTTTTGTTTTTCTGTAGCTGCTGTTAGATTACTTGTGACAGCAGCTGCTAGAGGTGTGGTTTGAGGATGGGGAAAATGAGTGACCATGCTGATGCCTGTCCAAAATTATGCTAAGGTAAATAAAGTCTGAGAAATGCTTGTGTTCTCATTATTTATGTTTATTTCTCATGCAGTTGAGATGTATGAAATCTCCCCACACACACAAATTAAAGCAAACAAACGTAGGTTAATGTTATTAGCTTCTCCATTGTGATCGCTGTACACCAGATTATCCTGTGACAGCAATACAGCAGTGTGTGGACCAATTTGTTATTAAAGCAGACGGACAGACGAAAATTCAATATCGCTAATTCTTATCTCAAATTGTTGTCTGAGACGAGCTAAGTCGAACCGCGCATGTTTTGGTGTCAACAAATGTCGCATAAGGTGACAATGCGCTCTTGAAGTACGCTGTCGTGCAGAGCTGTCTGACCCAGCCAAGCGATCAGCGGCTAAGATGGCCACTGACTGTGTGACGTCACCACCGGCAAACACACGCACACAGTCGGCGGCCAGTGCTGTGTTTTGCTTCATGCAACACTTGATGTTTATGTCTTAAAATCGGCGATTACGGATATTTCTCGGAATACTTGTGGATTACAAATAGATTATTTATGAAGATTAGGATTTCAGGAATCGAATTAATATGGTTTGGCGTTGTGTTGTCTACAGGTGCGATGGTCCTGCTGTGTTTTGCTTCATGCAACACTTGATGTTTACGTTTTAAAATCGGCGATTACGGATATTTCTCGGAATTACCAAATATTTTCATGATCATAAGAACGGTTAGGGGGAAAAAACATGCTGAAGAAAGACAGTTTAACTCACCGGTTACTTATATTGGAAGTCCATCCTCCTGTGTTTTTTAGAAGCAAAGTTCTCAATTACAGAGACATACAGTGTTCCCTATTGCTTCAGCTTCTGTATTAAAGCAGACTGCAGTGAAATAGTACCCAGGTTTGTCAGTCTTTCTTGTCCACATATATTTTGCAGGTGTCACGGCTCGCCGCTCTCAGGCATCTACCTCAGCTGCGCGCACACCTGCACCTCGTCAGCGCCCTACATGTGCAGTAGACATTTCGTTGACAGCGATTTCGAGAATAAGATGCAATTTGCAGAAAGATTGGTGGTAAAGAAAACGGCTATTCCAACTATATATCCCTCAATTCCCAAGTCTGACTGTGAGACAAGTGTCAGTGACAGTGGCGTGAAAAGCAAGGGTGATCTACCGAGGCGATCAGCTGTCAGAAAATGAGAAGTAAACAGGGTAAGTTTTGTATTTTTAATATTCACTGCAAATGTTTACTAAACATTTTAAATGAATTCCAAGCAATGGATGATTTTCAAAATCAAACATGTAAAAGTAGAAGAAATTACCAATGACAGTTCAGCTTTCAATTTTTAGGGAAGCAACATATTTGCTAAGAAAAACAAATAAAAGCCTAAGATTGTAAGAGAAATGTGCTTTTAAAAATGGAACCCCAATTTTCTACCATAAAATGGTGCCCATTATAACTGTGAAATGTTATTTATTGGAATATAATAATTGCTATATCTGGAAACTAGTTATTTTCTTAATCTGTAGTGATACTCCATTGATTTTTGTATTTCTTTGTATATTTCTGCTGTGTTTTCAAACATTCATACAAAGGTGGTATAGTATGTAATATTTCTTTTCAAATTGAGAAGAATTTAGTGTGTTCAAATTATTCAAATGTATATGACATGCGACTTTGATGAATGCTGAACTATGAGAATTATAACATTGACATGAACATTAATAAACTCAATATATGATTTTACAAAACTTTATTTACATATCATTGTTCACAAATCTAATCTTGGTAGGCAAAATCCCTTGTAGTGATCAGATGGGAATGTTTCTCTGATGAGGCTCACTGCACAGGCAGGCAACATAACCCTCACTTCTTTCCCACAAATAAGGCTGAATACCCCCTCAGCACCACCCAGAACTACTTCATCATCCGATTCCTCATTTTCAATGTCATCATTTATATTGAGGTCGTCAAACTCGAGAAAATAATCGCTGTCCGAATCACTTTGCTCTCGTTCTGCCATTTTCTATTGCTGTTGTGACGTCACCAATGCCCGCACCTATCGAGAGATGGCGGTACTGCAGCCTCACTAAGTGAAGGCTGAGCTATGAGCAAATAAGGTCATTTATGGAAGTTGGTGACACATATTAAATTGCGGGAATAGACAGAATAGAATATTTTCATACAATCTGTTGATTGGTTCAATAAAAAAATGTCACTGTCCGTCTGCATTAATTGAGCTATATTGCATATGAATTATAAAAGCTTTTAGTTATTCAAATCTGAAACTTTTTAAATGATTGTTTCAGTCACTTTATAGTAAATGTATATCTAAAGGTGCATTCAGATCAAATGTGAATGGGTGGCGCAAATCCATACAAAGTGAGTGGAAAGAGGCGAGTACAAGTGAAATTGTACAGTCACGCGTTCACTTCCGAGGTAATATGCTAGCTTTGAGATTCTGCTGTCACCGGAGTAAAAGCATCACCATTGCAGAGTAAACTAGTTTGAAAATGAGACTCACTCACCTGAAGACAGGAGGACTGGGAGCTCTAAAGCTGAATTGGGATTTCGTAGTCATTTACCTGCGGTTTCCTGTCATGGACGTACTAGCAAGCTAGCAATGGAAACACTTATCATCTTATAAAGTTTTGGAGACAAGGACAACTTTTTCAGGTGAGCCCTCCGTCGGATAATGTAAACCTAAATCATGACGTTATTTTGGGGATTTCCACAGTAGACCCAACACTGCTGCAGAAGTTATAAAGGCAAATTTGCCTGTCTGGATCTCACTCAGATGTTGAATTCATGTTTATTCGTGTATTTACATTGAGTTATAACGTAATTGCGCGGCCCCAAAAATTTTCCCATTCGGGTTTGGTGTAAACGCACCTTGACATTTAATCCACAGATTACTAAAAGTTTAATATAAAAAAAGACGTAATCACCAATAACAAAACTACTGCCAGTTATACGCCAACTAGGAATGTGTGATGTGATGATGTATATTGGATGTCAATATAAAAACTTCATTTTACATCGTAGGCTTCATCGTTTAATAGAACACTCTATCGTTTATATCGTGATTTAAAATGCACATACTCCTGTTTCTTCAGCAGAGCTCCTCACACACTACTTGTCAGCACCCCACTTCTCCTCCGCAGTGCGCGCGGCAGAACAGGTGTGTGGTGGGTGGCTAGGCTTCAGTCCGTGGTTTCTAACTCTAAACTTTTCTTTTTTCCATCGTGCTGTGTCAGAGAGGATAGTCTGCTAACCTCGTTTTAATAGGAGGTAAGTAACGTTAACACCATGTCTAATTATAAAACGGCAAATGCTAAATGACGATGCTAAGTTGTGCTAACTGGAAACATGATAGTGTATCACACCATTGTTTCTTTTGGTTTAAATTACTCCTGAGTTTCTTAGTTTTGTCTGAAAAAAATTATTAAAGCTGCAAAAGTGCATGATGGTGGCACATGCACGCAAAATACACATGTGGACAAAATTGTTGGTACCCCTCTGTTAATGAAAGAAAAACCCACAATGGTCACAGAAATAACTTGAATCTGACAAAAGTGGTAATAAATAAACATTCTATGAAAATTAACCAATGACAATCAGACAATGCTTTTGAATTGTGGTTCAACAGAATTATTTTAAAAAAACAAACTCATGAAACAGGCCTGGACAAAAATGATGGTACCCTTAACTGAATATTTTGTTGCACAACCTTTTGAGGTAATCACTGCAATTAAACCATTTCTGTAACTGTCAATGAGACTTCTGCACCTCTCAGCAGGTATTTTGGCCCACTCCTCATGAGCAAACTGCTCCAGTTGTCTCAGGTTTGAAGGGTGCCTTCTCCAGACGCCATGTTTCAGCTCCTTCCACAGATGTTCAATAGGATTTAGATCAGGGCTCATAGAAGGCCACTTTAGAATAGTCCAATGTTTGGCTCTTAGCCATTCTTGGGTGTTTTTAGCTGTGTGTTTTGGGTCATTATCCTGTTGCAAGACCCATGACCTGCGACTGAGACCAAGCTGACACTGGGCAGCACAATTCTCTCTAGAATACCTTGATAGTCTTGAGATTTCATTGTACCCTGCACAGATTCAAGACACCCTGTGCCAGATGCAGCAAAGCAGCCTCAGAACATAACAGAACCTCCTCCATGTTTCACAGTAGGGACAGTGTTCTTTTCTTGGTATGCTTCATTTTTGCGTCTATGAACATAGCTGATGTGACTTGCCAAAAAGTTGCAGTTTTGTCTCGTCTGTCCATAGGACATTCTCCCAGAAGCTTTGTGGCTTGTCAACATGCAGTTTGGCAAATTCCAGTCTGGCTTTTTTATGATTTGTTTCCAACAGTGGTGTCCTCCTTGGTCGTCTCCCATGAAGTCCACTTTGGCTCAAACAACGACGGATGGTGCGATCTGACACTGATGTACCTTGACCTTGGAGTTCACCATGAATGTGTTTAGAGGTTGTTCTGGGCTCTTTTGTTACTATTCGTATTATCCGTCTCCTCCTGCAGCCACGTCCAGGGAGGTTGGCTACAGTCCCGTAGATCATAATTTCTGAATAATATATGCAACTGTAGTCACAGGAGCATCGAGCTGCTTGGAGATGGTCTTATAGCCTTTACCTTTAACATGCTTGTCTATAATTTTCTTTCTAATCTCCTGAGACAACTCTCTCCTTTGCTTCCTCTGGTCCATGTTTAGTGTGGTACACACCATGTCACCAAACAGCACAATGACTACTTGTCACCCTTTAAATAGGGCGACTGACTAATTGCAACTTTGTAGACACCTGTGATGTGAATTAGAGGACACATCTTGGTTGAACATGTCCCTATGGTCACATTATTTTCAATCTTTTCTAGGGGTACCATCATTTTTGTCCAGGCCTGTTTCATGAGTTTGTTTTTTAAAATAATTCTGTTGAACCACAATTCAAAAGCATTGTCTGATTTTCATTGGTTAATTTTCATAGAATTTTCATTTATTACCACTTTTGTCAGATTCAAGTTATTTCTGTGACCATTGTGGGTTTTTCTTTCATTAACAGAGGGGTACCAACAATTTTGTCCACAGCTGTAAATAATGAATTAAAATGGGTCAGAGGAGCAAGTTGGCCCTTAATTTATTTGATTTATAATAATTTTAGTGAAGTAGCAGTCACCAGATGTATTTTTTTACATTACCTTTGTGTCATTGATTTTCAGATCGTGACCAATCTGAAATATTTTGACTAAGAAGCAATCAGGTTAAATCGGGCCAGAATGGCATCTTCAGGCTCTAGCTCCACACTTAAATTTTCATTGATTTAAACTAGGAGCTAATTTATATCTAGGTAGCAGTCATGGGTAATTTTCTCATTTTCAGACATTTTTTTATGTTGCGTTATGTTTTTTTTTTTTTTTTTTTTGCTATTCTCTTCTGGCTCAGGAAATATTTAACTTATTGATGGTTAGTTGCTATTCATATGATTTAGAAGAAAACCTGAAATTTATGAGAATCAAGTCTCAAATGCACATTAAAGACAACATTGCAAAATTATGAGCGGAAAAAAAGTTTTTATGTGACTATCTAAATTGTAGAATGTACAGAAAATGTATATCGTTCAGTGTTTCCTCTGGCTTAAAGACCTTGACGTGGTGGCAACATATTTTTCCGGGGGGGGGGGGCAGAAAACACATGGCACTGTTGTAACTGGAATATGTTAATTTTATACTATTTATTTCTTTTTTTAAATTTTCAGTTCAATTCAACTTTATTTATATAGTGCCATTTCACAACAACGGTCATCTCATAGCACTTTCAACTGTAGGGGAAACCCCCACAATTGCAGAAAGACCCCAGCAATTTTGGACAGTAACTTTGCATATAGAATTTGCCATTTGAAGTATTGTGCATCCGAGGCTTGAATTTTGGATATTGGGCCAGTTGGGGTCCCACCCAGACATCCTGCGTTTGGACTTTTTAGTGGCGTCATCCTTCTCTCCTTCCTCTGCTCTCACCTCTCCTGGACCCTCTGCCTTAACACTTTCCTCTCCTTGGCTCCTCTCTTCTGTTTCATCTTTCCCTCTTTGAGCTTTGTGTAATTCAGGTTCTCTCTCTGTCTATGGTGGTATACAAACAGGTTAGAAAATATCAAGCGTCATGTAAATTAAAAGTAGACAACCAAAAATTTCTAGTTAAGGGTACAAAGAGCACCCACTTAAAAACTTGTGATGACTTCAGTCTTGAAGGTTTGAGGTTTTTCTCCAAAATATATAACAATTTTATTATAGTTTTCTACTTTTCTCTGTAAATTTATCTACATCTGAAACCACTTTGCTCAAATTTGTAATTTCCTCTTGTAAAATTTACTTTTCTTGTACATTTGAGACTTTATTATAATTTTGTGGATTATTTTATGGCTAATTTTTGTCTATTTTTTAAAATAAAATTACTGTTTTTTTAAATAAATTTGAAACGGACTGGGGTATTTTTTTTTTTTCCTCCTTGTAACAGTTTACATTTTTGACCATAATTTTGCAGAGCCAGAACAGAATTCTTCTTCTTCTTTGTCTTCTTCTTCGATTGGCGGTTGGCAACCAGCTTACAGGTGCATTACCACCACTGACTTGATTATCATCACTATATCTTTGTATAAGGAGTTCTGAACACCTTCTTATGTGTGAAATGACCAAAGATGCAGTTATTTCTGTTATACTATTTCAATATATTTATAGTTTTTTTTTTTTTTTTTTTTTTTAAGAAATCTCCTCCCCACCCAGACAGCAGGAAAAACCTCCCTTATTTTGAAATCCAGATGTTGGCACTTTTAGTTTGAAGGCTGCTGACGGATTAAAGTCATTGACTTAGTGAATTTCGGTCATCTTAACTTTGCCAGGTACATAATAATGAACATAAATTAGTTAATATTAACTGAGGTAAAGGTAAAAACAGCTCCTTTTTATTCTTGTCTGAAATAAGAAAAACAAAAAACTAACCACACGTGTTGGCTAAGCGACTCTTACATTATTGCTCCCGTTACCAGTGGATTAAAACCATGATAAATGCCTTCACTGCTTACTTTTTTTTTTTTTTTGTTACGTATTTGTACCCGTAGGTAGATTTGGTTTGCAGTCTGGTGACAAGCCACCGGCTGCTGGTCGCTGCGTGCGCGAGCGCCCTAAACCTACATGTTTTTGGTGTGCGGGAGGAAACCGGAGAAATCCCGGAGTAAACCCACGCAACACGGGGAGAACATGCAAACTCCACACAGCTCACTGTTGGTCGGGGGCTGGGATCGAACCCACGATCTCATGATCCCCGCGGTCCCCCGGCCGAGGGTAAAACTGTACTGCCACAGTGCTAAACCACTGCGCCACCGTGCAGCCCACCACTTACATACCTCTTCTGATTTTTCCATGTTTAAAGTACTTTAATAAGCTTGTGTTTCTCTCGGACAGTGACGCTCGTAGCGAGACACTGCCTGCTGGCTGGAACACGTGGGCGGGGTACTTCTGAACTCTGCACGGCTCACGGTCACAGGTGTTGTTCGTGTGCGCGCTTGTGGACCATCATTGCTTAATATATTTTTCTTAAATTTATATATCCTCATAGACCGGCCGAAATTTTTCAGGCGTGGCGGGCCGCCGCCAAGAAATGTTACCAGAGGAAACCCTGTCGTTATTGTGATATGAAATTTTTGTCATATCGCACAGCCCTAAGAGGGGTCGCTGCCATGCAAGGCGCCACCACAAACAACTTCTCCTTCCCCCAGTCTATTACGCTGAGCACCAAGCTAGAAGGCAGGAAGTACCATTTTTCAGTCCCTCCAGGATTTCGCATGATGTTTTTATGATTGTTGCAGCCCAAAAAGCCTGAATTTGTGGGAGCTTTTTTAAAAGGTTGCGATAAAAGTTGTGATGTTTTGAGGGTTTTTTTTGTTTGTTTTTTTGTTTTTTTTGCACTAAAAGTTGTGGGAAGAATTACAAATTTGAAAGCAGACATTTTTTTTCCAGTTTACTGCAGTAATATTCTGTATAACAATACAAGAAAAGAAGGATTGTCATAAATTTCTGATTAAACAGTGATTTATAAAATAAGCAGAAACTTTTGCTATACAGAAAAACTTTGTGCAACAGCAAATACAGAATTTAACACAATATCCATCACAACAGCTAAATTGCATTGAATGCATATTAAAGAGTAGAGATTTGGAAATTAGCAGCACCTTCATTTGAAAACTCCCTACGGTCCCCAACCACTCGGTACCGAGCGGAGAGGAAAAAATGAATAATTTATTCTGTTGCTCTATATTGGCTATTGGAGTCTGTTTTTCTGGGGAAAAAAAAAATACAGACAATATTCTCTCTCTTTCTGTGCCTAACTCCTACCTGTCTGTCTTCTGCACGTCTTGACACACACACTTGTCTCTTCAGACACACATCTTTCATTTACAGGGGGGGGGGGGGGGTCTCAATGTCCAGACCGGAGATTCACAGCTTTAAAGCTCATTGACCAGATGTAATAATGATTTTACATCTAAAGATGTATAAATGTTCAAACACTGGCTATAGTGTTAGATGTGTGTGCTTTGTTTGTGGTTTTATGGCATCTGTCCTCACCCGTGCTCCTGCGACGGAGTTCTTTTGGGGCAGGCAGATGTTTTTCAACACAAACCCAGTGCTTTGTACACGTGGTCAGGATGGAGACGTGGCGAGACGTCCACCAGCAGGCGGGAGGAGACGAAGGAAGGGACGATGTTGGAAACCTTGCGGTTGAGGTTTTTTTTTTTTTTTTTTTAATCACACTCTGTTATGTGTTCCGTTAATACTCACTATAAACACGGAAGTGAACACGGTGCAGTGATGTATTTGATTGGTTAGACTGAGCGTTTCAGCGCCAGTCAGAGACAAATTTGATTGGTGAAAATGGCGGAAGTTAACAAGGATTTGCCAAAATTGCAGGAAGGTTGCAGTGTTTGGACAAAGTTGCAAGGTTGCACAATAGTTGCGCTGATTGGCTGATTTCGCGTGAATTGACGTGATCGCAACATCACGAGATCCTGGAGGGACTGATTTTTATATGGTCTTCGGTATGATCTAGCCTTGACTTGATTCCCCAACCTCCCGTTTGTGGGGCGGATGCTCTATCAACTAGGTCACCACTCCGCCGTGCAACCTTGAATGGTCCAGATGGATGGAGTCGTGGATGGCTGGTGGATGACCACCATGTCCCAACAAAGCTGTGACGTCAACAAGGAGGTGGCGGAGTCATGTTTTGGGACAGAATCATGGGAATAGAGCTGGTAGGTCCCTTTAGGGTCCCTGAAGGTGTAAAAATGACCTTGGTAAAGTATATAGAGTTTCTGACTGACCACTTTCTTCCATGGTACAAAAAGAAGAACCATGCCTTCTGTAGCAAAATTATCTTCATGCTTGACAATGCACCATCTCATGCTGCAAAGAATACCTCTGTGTCATTGGCTGATATAGGCATAAAAGGAGAGAAAGGCTATACCCCGCCCCCACCTCGGCGTTTCTGACCACATATCCATGATGCTGGTGCCTGTCTACAAACCTTTATTGAAGCGCAGCAGGCTGGCAGTGAAACAAATCAGGATTTGGCCAGAGAGTGCAACCTCTGCACTGAAAGACTGTTTTCTGCACACAGACTGGGAGGTCTTCAAAATAGCAGCCTCCCAGGAAGACGAGACAGATGTGGAGGAGTATGCTGAAACGGTCACCAGCTACATCGCGAAGTGCACAGAGGATGTCACTACAGTGAAGACAATCACTATGCGGGGTAACCATAAGCCCTGGATGACTGCAGAGGTGCGCTTGCTGCTTACAGCCAGAGATGCAGTCTTCAGAGCGGAGGACAGGATCGCTCTCGGCTCAACCAGGTCTGCGCTCTCAAAGGGAATTAAGGCGGCGAAGCGCGCCTATGCGGAGAAAATCCAGGGACACCTCTGTGACACTAGGAACGCCAAGCAGATGTGGCAGAGAGTTCGGACACTGACGGGCTATAAGTCTAGGCAGGGGGTTGATGATGACGACGCTTTGCTTCCAGACAGGCTCAACGACTTCTTTGCACATTTTGAAGCATCTAACCCGACAACCAGAGGGAGGGCTGGCGCACCCCCACCATCGGTCGGACCAGCTTTTACCATCAACACAGTGGACACACGGAGGACCCTAACCAGAGTCAACCCACGTAAAGCTGCAGGTCCGGATAACATCCCAGGACGTGTACTCCGAGACTGCGTGAGCAAATTGGCGGATGTCCTGACTGACATTTATAACTTCTCCCTGAGTCAGGCCATTGTTCCCAGATGCTTCAAGACCTCTGTCATTGTACCGGTGGCAAAGAAACCAGTTGTGACCTGTTTGAATGACTGTCGTCCTGTTGCACTGACACCAATTGTGATGAAGTGTTTTGAACGGCTTGCCAAACCACACATTACAGCCTGCCTCCCTGCATCACATGACCCGCACCAGTTTGCATATCGTTCAGACCGCTCCACGGAGGATGCTAAAGTCACCACCCTACACTCTGTCATCACCCACCTGTACCAGAAAGACACCTACGCCAGACTCCTGTACATTGATTTCAGTTCAGCATTCAACACCATTATTCCCCAGAGACTGATGGAGAAATTACTCCTTCTTGGTCTGAACACCGCCACATGTCTCTGGATCCTGGATTTCCTGACTGAGAGACCTCAGTCTGTCCGGGTTGGAAACAACATCTCCAACTCTGTCACGCCGAGCACTGGATCCCCTCAAGGCTGCGTACTCAGTCCACTGTTGTTTACACTTCTAACACATGACTGTGTATCCAGACACAAGGGGAACCAGATTAAGTTTGCAGACGACACCACGGTGGTGGGACTTATTCAGAGGGATGAGGAATCAATGTGTAACTCTTGCCTGATGTTAATTAGGTAAGGGAAATAATTAAGTGTAGACCAGTTGCTAGGTTCGTAAGGGTTACAATAGGGAATTAAAGTGAGTGTGGAATGAAATAGCTGGAGGCAAGAAATGATCAATAATGGTTATTATTTACAGTGATAAAGTGAGCAAAATATACAGATAATTTACAACTGTACAAATATAACAACGGCCGGCATGAAATAAAACCCCAAAGATGTCCCACTGAGCTCAGTGTTTGTTTGTCCGTTCGGGTTAGTCGTTTGACCAGTCAGGCTATCTCTTATCTCCAGACTCAGGTTTCCAGTCCTGGGCACTGGAGAGAGGAAAGATGCTCTTCGCTCGAGATCTTGGTTAGATCTCAGTCCAATCTTGGTTCAGTCTCGGGTCAGGCTCGCCATCTCCATTCGGAGAGAATCCAGGTTCCAGAAGATTCTTGATCGGCAACCAAAAAAACCTAGCCTGCACGACAATAATGGTATTATTGTTTACAGCTAGAGTAATTTGTCTTCCAATCCCTTCTTATATAACACCATAGCTTAGTGTTTAAATTCTTCTCTCATATTACTATTCTCACAATCCAGCAATATAGTAATACTTTACATCTCACATCTTGCATCTCGCATGCATGTGTTCTTTTTTTTCTTTTCTCACAATCTCTCTGGTAGCACATGAAATACCCTTTTTTCATGTAACCAGTTAAATGAAATCCTCTTCCTATCTCTACATCATTTAACCATGAAATTATGATTAATCCTCTCTAACCTTGTCTCTGTAAATCATGAAATGAAATACAATTAATTTATCACATAACCAGGGAATATACTGTCCCATCACATCCAATATTCCCTTTTAAAATCAGTAAACCCTGTCTGGGCTAACACCATGTGCTTTTAGCATCAAACTACACATTACATTCGAAAGAAATGGTGCATAAGAGCTAAAAGTACTTTAGCATACTGTTGGGAACTGAAATCACATTTAGGGAAACCATACAGACATAAAGACAGCCTTTTCCATTGCTTTTAACAGGAAAAAATCCACTCACGACTAGCATTAGCATAGCGCTAATGTTAGCATAACATTAGCATGTAGCGGACTCACCAAAGATGAAGTTCAGGGTGAACACAGCAGAAGTCACCGCTTCACGGCCTCTCAAGCTCGTGCTCCCATCAACTTAGGATAATAAAGGTTGCAAATTAGCGTTTGGAGAGTGTTTAGATCCATTTATAGTATCTATCTGAATTAGCTTACCAAGGAGAGGTGTCAACGTGAGGACAGATCGTCCTCCAGTTCCTTTCCCCCCGTTCGCAGATCGTGAAAGAACGATTTCCAGCATAGCGCCTCAGCTCTTTGCTTGGAAGGCGGGGCTAATATTACTCTTAACGAATAGAAAGACCCAGATCACCCAACGTGACCATGAACCGGAAATTCAAAAGTTGGATGGTTTTCAAAATAAAATCACACAATTGTATTAATACAATTTACATCTGAGAAAAAGGGTCATTTTCTCGGCTGGGTTACAAATGTACAGGGAAGAAGTGAGAGACCTGAAGGGCTGGTGCAGGGAGAACAATCTGGTGCTCAACGTGGACAAAACGAAGGAGATGATTATCGACTTCCGGTGGTCACAGCCTGAACACGTCCCCCTCAGCATTGGCGGCCCTTTAGTGGAGAGAGTGGAGAATATCAAGTTCCTCGGAGTGCAGATCTCGCAGGACCTGACCTGGAGCAAGAATTCCTTGGGGATCAGGATGCGGGCTCAGCAGAGACTGCACTTCCTGAGGAAACTCAAACAGGCCTCTCTCCCCATCTGCATCCTCAGGACCTTCTACAGAGGTGTGGTGGAGAGTGTTCTGACATACTGCATTGCTACATGGTACTCCAGCTGCAGTATGTCAGACAAAAAAGCCCTGCAGAGGATAGTCAAGGGAGCTGAGAGGGTAATTGGAGTCTCCCTCCCCTCTGTCCAAGAACTTTTTCAGAACCGTTGTAGGAGCAGGGCACTGAACATTGTCAAGGACCGTTCTCACCCTCTGCATAAACACTTTGAACTTCTTCCATCTGGTAAACGATTCCGGAGCATCAGAGGCAGAACCACCAGACTGATCAACAGCTTCCTTCCACAAGCTGTCAGGATGCTGAACAGTTGACCCGGAATCTCTCATTCACACTACTGCACCTACAGACATTTTGCATATTATTTGTATATTATAGTTAGTTAGTTTTTTCCCAAGTATGTCTCAGGGATGTGTGAATGGATGGGGGGTGGGGGTGGGGGGGGTGAAGAGATATGTGTGAGTGTGTCTTATATCATGCTGCTTCTATTTATATGGATGCCGAGAGAAACGCAATTTCATCTTGCCTGCACTACAGTTGTATGTACAGCAATATGACAATAAAGTTTGATTTGATATAGATATACTAGTAGGTCTGCAACGATTACTCGAATAATTTGAGTAATTTGATTACAAAAAATCCTCGATTCAAAAATGTATGCTTTGAAGCGTCGTTTAACGTAACACTTCCGGCCTATATGACCACCTTCTGGCATGGCCTTCTTCCGGTCACCCTAGATGCATGTTTGTTTAATGGTATGATGAGAGCGACAGAGTGACAGCAAAAAGGAAGAAGGTCAGAGAAAACAAAAGTATCTCAAGTCTGGGATCATTTCAAGGTCAAATTGAAGGAAAACATTGTGCAGTGTGTACATTGTAAAGCTGAGCGGCGAGTTAGCATACCACAATGTTGATTTTAATGTCTCGGCAGATGGCATCCAGCCACATCATGCACGAGCAGCGAAATGAGACAAGGTACGTGATTAAGCTCTTACATTAAGATGAATAGAATTCCTATGAATTCTGGAGTTCACAAACATTCATGGAGGAGGGCATAATTATGCCTCGATGAAACGGAGAGGCATATGGTAGTCACTTAATGCACGTGTATGTGTCTGTCCGTCGATCTGCCTCTGTTTTTCAGCTCAGTCAGAATTAAGTGGAACTAAAGGCTTGTATCATTGTATCGCCATATTTTTTCAACTTTTAATTTGCCAGAATTCCAAGATAAGACTTTGTTTTTGAAATGAGCACAAATTTAACTCACACGTCAATGAAGCCGGGGGAAAACGTATTGTAATAACTATGCCAGGCCACTAGAGGCGGAAATGTGACTTTTTTACAGTACAACACTTTACAGCACATGACTTTTTTTACACCACGTGGAGCTGAACTATTATAAACTATCCATCCATCCATCTTCTACCGCTTTTCCGGAGGTCCGGGTCGCGGAGGCAGCAGTTCAAGCAGAGAAGCCCAGACTTCCCTCTCCCCAGCCACCTGCTCCAGCTCTTCAGAGGGGATACCAAGGCGTTCCCAGACTAGCTGGGAGACATAGTCTCTCCACCGAGTCCTAGGTCTGCCCCGGGGTCTCCTCCCAGTGGGACGTGCCTGAAACACCTCAAGTGGGAGGCGTCCAGGAGGCATCCTAATCAGATGCCCATACCACCTCAACTGACTCCTTTCAATGTGGAGGAGCAGCGGTTCTACTCTGAGCCTCTCCCGGATGACTGAGCTCCTCACCCTATCTCTGAGGGTGAGTCCAGCAATCCTACGGAGAAAGCTCATTTCAGCCGCTTGTATCCGCGATCTCGTTCTTTCGGTCATTACCCAAAGCTCGTGACCATAGGTGAGAGTAGGAACGTAGATTGACTGGTAAATCGACAGCTTTGCCTTAGAACTAAGCTCCCTCTTCACCACAACAGACCGGTACAACGTCCGCATCACTGCAGATGCTGCTCCAATCCGTCTGTCGATCTCTCGCTCCATTTTCCCCTCACTCGTGAACAAGACCCCAAGATACTTAAACTCCTCCACTTGGGGCAGGAGCCTGTCCCCAACCCGGAGAGGACAATCCACCTTTTTCCGGCTGAGGACCATGGACTCGGACTTGGAGGTGCTGATTCTCATCCCAGCCGCTTCACACTCAGCGGCAAACCGTCCCAGCAAGAGCTGTAGGTCATTGTTGGATGAAGCCAACAGGACAACATCATCTGCAAACAACAGAGATGAGATCCTGTGGTCACCAAGCATGACACCCTCCATTCCCTGGCTGCGCCTAGAAATCCTGTCCATAAAAATTATGAACAGGACCGGTGACAAAGGGCAGCCCTGGCGGAGTCCAACTCTCACTGGGAATGACTCCGACCGAGTGTTGGCAATGCGAACTAAACTCTCACAACGGTCGTACAGAGACCGAATAGCTCGTAACAACAAGCCCGATACCCCATACTCCCGAAGCACCCCCCACAAAAATCCACGAGGGACGCGGTCAAATGCCTTCTCCAAGTCCACAAAACACATGTAAACTGGTTGGGCAAACTCCCACGAACCCTCAAGAATTCTCGAGAGGGTAAAGAGCTGGTCCGATGTGCCACGGCCAGGACGAAAACCACATTGCTCCTCCTGAATCCGAGGTTCGACCAACGGCCGGACTCTCCTCTCCAGTACCTTGGCATAGACCTTCCCAGGGAGGCTGAGGAGTGTGATCCCTCTAAAGTTGGAGCACACCCTCCGGTCCCCTTTTTTGAAGAGAGGAACCACCACCCCGGTTTGCCATGCCAAAGGCACTGCCCCCGACCTCCACGCAATGTTGCAGAGGCGTGTCAACCATGACAACCCAACAACATCCAGAATAGAAAGCTTGGGCCCCGAGTACCTCAAGGCCCAAGCTTTCTATTATAAACTAGTGGTTACTGAAAAAAAATACGTATTCAGCAACTACACCATTTATTCATCACATTGATTGCTTTCACTCTGGTTTTGCTGTTTAGTTTTGCAGAGGAAGGATGAGGTAAATCTTGTGAAAAACTTGCTAAAAACTACAAGTCCCAACATTCCTCACTCGCAAATAGTCGCAGTGAACTGCACATGCGCCTGGAAACTCCCGCCACAGGGACGTACTGAGCAGTCCGCCAATACTGGGTGAACAAATGTCCGTCTTTTTACCAGTCTGTTTTCTTCCTCTGCCACTAAACGGCAAAAGCTTCTGTTCGTCTTGATTGTCTTGTATTCACGTACAGTACCTCCATCGCTTCTGCCATTTAGTGCTCTTCTTTTGTATTTGGATTGCAGCTGTTCAAATCAGTTTGGTGGCTCTTGGTTGCCGCCGACTGTATGGGCATGTGAACTGCAGATTATTTTCACTGCACATGCGTGTACTGCAAAATTACTTGATGGATTTGGATGAAATTTTTACCAGAGGTGGTCCTTGGGCTAGAAAGGAACCCATAACATTTTGGTGATGATCCCAGAGTGTATACCTCCACCAAGGCTCTGGCACTGAGGCATCAGCACCTTGGTGCTTTCATTTCTTACGGCTGCTGTTCAGTTCGCAAGAGCAACTTGAGGCATTCTTGAGAAATGAGATGCTTTTCTGTCGTACGATGGCCCTAGAGTTCTTACGTTCCTCGTAAGGGTGCCTTAGGATCTTCCTATGGTATACTTACTGCCATCTTACAAAAATTTTTGTGCAGCTTATGGCACTCTCATGTTTGTTGGTAGGAAGATCTTACAGCTTTTGGCACATTTTGCCGGAACAAATGTCGCACGAATGACGTACTTCCACTTTATGAGCCCCTCACTACCGCCTTACACATGCTATACGAGTATCCGTACGAATGGGGATTTGTATGGAACAACTTAAGGTGTTAGTGAGGTATACTTACGGCCAACATCTTGCATAGTTCTTACGTTGTTCCGATGCCATTCGTACGGCCACCCTGTGATAAGGGGTTTTTGTGGGACATTCGTAGAAATCTTGGACAAGACCGTCGACTTGGCCATGAACTTATGAACTCCCCATTTGGTGAGGTGCTCTCAATGACATGCAAGTCATATGGTGCTCAAACATAGCTAGAGAGCTAAAATGCTTCTGCGCAACAGTGGAACAATGCTGGTCATTAAATGTCTCCCTTCAGAGGTCATTGGATGGCTCCTACACCCGGATGCTGCACACTGTCCTCAATGTAAACTGGCAAGACCACGTCTCCAATGAAGATCTCTCAGACAAGGTAGCTTGGCTTATGAACCAGGGTTTCCTCTGGTAACACTTCTCGGTGGCGGGCCGCCTCGCCAGAAATTGTACTGCCATGCCAAGGAGGTATGAATTTATTAAGAAAAATATATGAAGCAATGACGTTCCGTAAGCGTGCACACGAACAACGCGTGTGGCCACCATCCACGCGGAGTTTAGAAGCGCCCTGCCCACGCAAGTTTTCCAGTCAGTCAGCAGGCAGTGTCTTGCTAAGCACGACTGTCTAACAAAAGCATTAATTTGTTAAAGTACTTTAAACGCAGAAAAAAATCACAAGAGGTATGTAAGCACTGGAGGTGTTTATCATGGTTTTAACCCACTGGAAACGGCAGCACAGTTTTACCCTCGGCCGGGGGATCGCGGGGATCATGAGATCGTGGGTTTGATCCCAGCCCCCGACCAACAGTGAGCTGTGTGGAGTTTGCATGTTCTCCCCGTGTTGCATGGGTTTACTCCTGGATTTCTCCGGTTTCCTCCCGCATACCAAAAACATGTAGGTTTAGGGCGCTCGCGCACGCAGCGACCAGCAGCCGGTGGCTTGTCACCAGACTGCAAACCAAATCTACCTACGGGTACAAATAAGTAACAAAAAAAAAAAATAAAAAAAAATAAAATAATGGAAGAGTCGCTTAGCTAAGAGATGTGGTTAGAATTCATAGGCGGCCAGCTTCATATGAAGGGAAAGGCAAGGGGGACTGATGAATTGCTGATGATATACTGTATTTCACCAGCTAAGGCAAAGCTGTCGATTTACCAGTCAATCTACGTTCCTACTCTCATCTATGGTCACGGGCTTTGGGTAATGACCGAAAGAATGAGATCGCGGATACAAGTGGCTGAAATGAGCTTTCTCCGTAGGATTGCTGGAGTCACCCTCAGAGATGGGGTGAAGAGCTCAGTCACCCGGGAGAGGCTCCGTGTAGAACCGCTGCTCCTCCACATTGAAAGGAGCCAGTTGAGGTGGTATGGGCATCTGATTGGGATGCCTTCTGGACGCCTCCCACTTGAGGTGTTTTGGGCACGTCCCACTGGGAGGAGACCCCGGGGCAGACCCAGGACTCGGTGGAGAGACTATGTCTCCCAGCTGGTCTGGGAACGCCTTGGTATCCTCTCTGAAGAGCTGGAGCAGGTGGCTGGGGAGAGGGAGGTCTGGGCTTCTCTGCTTCAGCTGCTGCCTCCGCGACCCGGACCTCCGGAAGAGCGGTAGAAGATGGATGGATATTTCACCAGCCACTACAATATTAAGTTATGTTCTGTATGAATTGCAGGAATGAAGAGACTGGAAATTTCTTGCACGAGCAGGCGTGCCGTTTTAATTCTCCAGCAGCAGTGACAAAAAGCAACAGCTAAAAACACTAGCTCTATTTTCACTCTAAACTGAGGTTCTTCAGCAGCTGCCTAGAGAGGTGCCTGATGAGAAAGCCTGAGAGCACAAGTATAACTGCCTAAACAGATCATTCTGTACATGAACACATATTGTGGTGAATTATGTCTTTAGAGTCCGCTACAGTTCCCTGTTATGTACCTGGCAGGTTAAGATGACTGAAATTCACAAAGTCAGTGACTTTAATCCGTCAGCAGCCTTCAGACAAACTAAACGTGACAACATTTGATTTCAGAATAAGGGAGGTTTTTCCTGCTGTCTGGGTGGTGAGGAGATTTCTAAAAAAAAAACTATAAATATAAAGTAATATTATAACAGAAATAACGGCATCCTTGGTCATTTAAGTTAATTTATTTCATTAACCTCTTGCGCTCCGTTGTACTGCGGGCGGGCAAGTCTCTGCATCCTAGTGCGCACGAGGGCGCACAAGAGCGCCCTCGTGCGCTCTCGGCGCATGATCCTGATGTTGCAGATGGAGATGGTGATGGCGTCCAAGCGCACACTGAAAATAAAAGCTGCAGACACAGCCGCGAACAGATTAGTTCATCTGATTGACCTGTCATTCGACTAATAAGAGCCTTGAATTGGGTTTCTGAAACCATGAAGAGCCAATGAATGAAAATCTAGCCAGAAGGACCCGCCTCCCAACGGCTACGAGCCAATTGAAGCACAGAAGTTCGCTGAGCTGTTTTGTCTAAAGCTGGGTGAAGAGAGACTGCTTTAGCAGCCACAGGCAGTGCTTTTTTTTTTTTTATTTATTTATTTATTTTTTTATTTTTTTTTTTTTTTAAATTCCAGCAGAGTGTTTAGGATTCTCTTATATGGTCATCATAGACCGACGGAGGCCGACGACGAAGGTCGTAAATCATTCGCCAAAACCGCAATCATGGATTTATGTTTTGACCGAGTCGCGAGACCAGAACCAGAGCGGACCAGCATCGGTTCGTCTGACAATGAGGAAGAGAAGTTGGCCAGGACAATGTAGCTGTGAAGAGGTAAGGTGTTATAAGCCAAATTATTTTCATCCCTGAAAATTGTAATCAAAAATCACTTTTGACCGATCGGTAAATTACAACTGTGCGGCGCACGATGTCCGAAGTGCGTGCGCCGCGTTACACGGTTCGTTCGTCGCTTCCGGACCGTGACCCCCCCCCCCCCTGCCGCTACGATTCTGTCGCGGGGGGGTGGGGGGAGCCACAGTGACAGCAGTGCTGTGGAAACATCACCACATCCGAGTGTAATCCGTTATGTAGCGAGGGCGGAACTCCGTCCTCTGTAGCAGGGGGGGGACCACACACCCCCGAAACACAGACACAGCCCTGAATGTGACCTTTCATTTGAGCCCAAGATGAAGCTTCTATGTTGAATTATTTCAAAAGTTAGACGTTTTTCCAAACTGTGCCATTTGGCACAATTTGGCACAGTTCCAAAATGTCTGGGAACAGCCTGAGAACAAAGCTGTGTAATATATTCATTTTTTGTGGTATTGTTACAAAATTTGGACCTCAGCTGGATAACACTTGGTTCTACATTTCTGTTGCATTTTCCAGCCCGGATCTGAAGCTGTGTGTTATTTGCAAGCATTTGTATCCAAAAAAACACCCAGGCCAAATTTATTTTCTTCAAGTTCACTATGTTTAGATGACTGTAACTCAGTGGCCGAAGCACTTAGAGAGATCATGTTTTTTTTTTTTGCCAAAAAATTCAAAGTGTTTTCTTTTAAATGAGACCAACCCCATGAAGATGCTGCAAAGGGTTGAAGAACAGCTTTCGATTTACTTTGGGCACATTATTTTTTGGCGTTTTTAGGAAAATTGCCTGGAGTGCAAGGGGTAAATACAATTTTATTAATATTTTTTCTTTGTAATTAGTGTTAAATTATTGTTCTGTTCTGACTGCAAAATTATGGTCAAAAATGTAAATGGTTATAAGGAGAAATAAAAAAAAAATTACCACAGTCTGGTTCAAATTTATCTAAAAAAACAGTAATTTTATTTTAAAAAACAAAAAATTGGTCATAAAATAAACCACAAATTTATAATAAAGTTTCAAATGTACAAGAAAAGTCAATTTTACAAGAGGAAATTACAAATTTGAGGAACATGATTTCAACTTTAGATTTACAGAGAAAAGTAGAAAACTATAAGAAAATTGTTATAAATTTTTGAGAAAAACCTCAAACCTTCAAGACTGAAGTCATTACTCAAGTTTTTAAGTAGGTGCTCTTTGTTCCCTTAACTCAACTAGAAGTTTTTGGTTGCCTACTTTTAATTATTAATTTCAAAGTACTGCTTTTACATGAGTAGAATTTCTGGTTACTATACCCACCTGATCATATAATTTAAGTATATATGAGTACATTACTATTATGAATGTTTCTTTCCTTTCCCTATGCTCTCAATGGAAAAAAAGAAACACTAGAAAAAAAACATATTTTTGTCATTTATGTAAACCATGACAAAAAAATCTTGTAGGACAAAACATGACACTTGATATTTTCTTTTTTTAAAATTTTTTTTTATTTAAGTTTTTGTAAAGGGTATACACATCATTACAGCATTGCATTGTTCACATTTTCATCACATGTTCCCTTTTTTTGTTTTTTGACAACATTGGAAGAATAATTATTACAACACCCCTTTTTAAGTGAAAGAAAAAGAGAAATTAAAGAGAGAACAAAAAAAACCCAACCCCCCCCAAAAAAACAAAATAAGAAAATACAAAAAAGAACAAAAACAAAATAAAAGAGCAAAAAACAAAAAAATAAATAAAAAATATAAATAAAAATAAAAGAGCATCTGAGTAGCATTGGAACAAAGAGCGGTGCCAATATTGAAATGGTATTTGTCAAAGATTAGATCTGATGGAAGACACATATGCGATCCAGGGTTGCCAAAAGTTCATGAACCCATCCATGTCCTCAGTGCAAATGTCAACTTTTCCATCGAGTAAATGTCTTGGATCACGTTAATCCAATCTTCAGGTGTAGGACAGTCCTTCAACATCCATTTTTTATTTAGGGCTTTTTTACTTGCCAATATTAAAACAGTGAATAAGTATTTTTCTCCTCGTCTTTCCAGTGATTCCGGTAGTAAACCCAAATACAAAGTTACAAAAGAAAAGGGGACTGTTATTTTGAATATTTTCCCCAATATTGTCTGTACATTGGTCCAATATTGGTGGATAACTAGGCATGACCAAAACACATGAAAATGATTTGCAGTCTCTTCACCACACAAGCGCCAACAATTCAACCCCTTACGAGTAAATTTGTTTTGTGCAGGTGTTCTGAAAAATCTTAACAAATTTTTCCATCCAAATTCTCCCCACTGCAGGGATGAGGTACTTTTTCATTGTTGTTTATTTAGCTTTTCCCATATTTCCAGTTGTAAAGTGAAATTCCCCTCTTTTTCCCATCTCTCTTTTATATATGATGTGTTGTCTCCTTTTAAGTCTTGAAGACCTTGGTATATTTTAGAAATGTATCTGATCCCTGGGATCCCTTTATATGCCATTAAGAAGACCTTCAGAACACCTGACTGGGCCCTTTCCAAATCCTCCTTTTTAAGTATATTGTTTATGTGGTGTCTAAGCTGGAAGAACCTGTAAAGGTCTTGATTTACTAGACCTTGTTTTTTCAAATCTTCAAAACTTCTTAAAATTTGCCCTTTAAAAAAATCGTAATATTTTATCAGTCCGTTCTCTTTCCACTTTTTAAATCTAGTGTCTGTTTTATTAGGAGTAAAGTCTTGATCACAGGAAATCCATTGCAGTAATCTATAGGGTTCTTTAGTTTGATTCTCTCTGACTATCTTAAACCAAATTTTTAGCGGGGTCTCTATCCACGGGTTAGTGTTATTCAAAAGTTTAGGTAAGGCATTGTTCCCTATTATCGCCTGTAGGGGAATGTCACTTGTTATTTGGCATTCCGTCTCCTTCCATTGTGCAGTGTAGACTGGGTTACATATCTCTACTAAAGTTTTAATTTGTGCTGCTTTAAAATAGTCCCTGATATTTGGCAGCGCGAGCCCACCTTTGTCTTTGTTTAGCTGTAGGGTTCTATATCTGATTCTAGGTCTCTTGCCCTGCCATATGAATCTTGAGATCCTTCTGTCCAGTTCTTGCCATGTTTTTTTGGGAGGTTCTACCAGTATTGTTTGGAAAAGGTATAGAAGACGTGGAAGTATATTCATTTTGACTGCTTCAATTCTTTGTGCAGTACCCAAGAATGGTATCATATTCCATCTTGCTAGATCAGATTTTATTTTTGCCACCAGTGGATCATAGTTTAGTGTTACAATTTTGTTGAGTTGTTTCGGGATATTGACCCCCAGATATTTCATAGATTCCATCTCCCAGTTAGTTTTGAGTTTGCTTAGTAAATATTGATTTGGATCATAGTTGAATGTTAAAACTTGGGTTTTTATGCATGTTTAATTCATACCCCGATAAATCTCCATACTCTGAAAAAACTGAGATTAGTTCTGGAAAAGAGGTGTCTGGCTGCCCTAGGTATATTAAAATGTCATCAGCAAAGAGTGCTATTTTATGTTCCTTCTGACCAAGTGTAATACGTTGAATTTTTGATTCTGTCTTATCCATTGGCTCAGAGGTTCTATGAAGATTGCAAAGAGCAGTGGAGACAAGGGGCAGCCCTGACGACATCCTCTTTCCAGCTCAAAAGATGATTATAATCTACTGTTAATCCTTATTTTAGCTGTTGTTTTTTTTTATATATAATGCCTGGATAGTTCTAATGAAGTTGTTATGAAAATTGAAACTGGATAAGATTCTATATAGGAAAGACCAGTCAACCGAATCAAATGCTTTTTCAGCATCTAATCCCAATATGGCTGCATTTAAGTTATATTTTTTTTATATGATGGGTTATGTGTAAAGTGCGTCGAATGTTGTCTTGTGTCTGTCTTTGTCTTATAAAACCTGTTTGGTCTAAATGAATTAAGTCTGTCAGTATATTTTATAACCTTTTGGCAAGGATAGCGGTAAAAAGTTTAGTCCTGATTTAACACACTGATTGGTCTGTAGTTGGAGCAGTCTGGTTTAGGTATGACTGCAATGACCCCTTCTTTCCAGGAGGGGGGGATTTCCCCTGTGTGGAGGACATAGTTAAATGTTTTCAGGAGGAGAGGAGATAGTTGCTGTGGTTTTGTACCACTTTGCTGTATAGCCATCTGCTCCTGGGGATTTGTTAGCTTTAAGTTTCATAATTGCTTTTTCTAATTCTTTAGGTTGTATTTCTGACAGTAGTGTTTTATTTTGTGACTCAGTAAGTTGGGGAAGGTTTAATGTGTTTAGGAATGTTTCGGATGCTTTTTTATGTTTTTTGAGGGAGTACAAGTTCTTGTAGTAGTTCTCAAAGCTTTTAAGAATATCCTGAATTCTAAATTTTATTTCCTTTGATACTGGGTCTCTGATTTTGTAGATTGCTCTCTCCGTTTATTGTTTCCTCAATTTATAGGCTAGTAATTTTGCCGATTTGCTGCCTGCTTCATAGTATTTTTGTTTCAGAAATGTAAGTTTCTTCTGGATTTCTATTGTGTAGATCTCATTTATTTGTTTTTTAATTTCCTTAATTTTGAGCGAGTCATTAGAGTGAGTGTTGTCTTTGTGCTCTTTCTCTAGGTTCTTAAGTTCTGACTCTAATGTGGTTAGTTTTTCTTGTCTGTTTCTTTTGGGTTGCCAGTTTTGCAGTAATCTTTCCCCTTATTACAGCTTTGCATACGTCCCACAGTGTTAAAGGGGATACTTCTCCATTATCATTTTCTTCCAAATATCTGAGAATATCTGATTCCAATTCATCTTTCAGTGGTCCTTTCAGGACATTTGAATTTAACCTCCAAGAAAATGTATTATTTGTGTGTTTTTGGATACTTAAGTCCATATAGATCAGACTGTGGTCAGAGAGATCCATCAGTCCTATTTTACATGTTTTTACTCTTCCAATGTCTCTATTAAACATAAAAAAATAATCAATCCTTGAGTATGATGAATGTGGTGCTGAGTAAAATGTATAATTTTCATATGATATAATATTCACATTATATCACTGAATCTGAGTTCACATTGAAATACTGTGTGACTGTATATTTTTTCATATATTTCTGCAAAGTGTGGTTAGTCTGAGTAAATAACTACATACAGTATATTCCTGTATATATTTGCATCCTTTTATAGAAACGTGGACAGACTGTAATTTTCTGTACATACTCTGTTGTCATTGAATCCTTATTTAAATCCTCCACCTGAACAATGAGAGCAAGTTTTTAGCCAAAGTCAAATTCCTTGTATGTGTTGTGCATACTTGGCCAATAAAGCTGATTCTGATTCTGATAATCTTTTACACTGGGGTTGAATTCCCTCCACACATCACAAATTCCCATTTCTTTTAGTAGCATCCGAGTTTTCCTACTTTGAGTGTTATTTTGATGTGGAGAATTACCTGATGCATCCCAGTATGGATTCAGTCTTAGACTGAAGTCTCCACCACATATCACTAAACCTTTGGCTTTAGTTATCATTAGGTCAAATACATTTTTATAAAATTTCCAGTTAGCCCCTGGAGGTGCATATACATTCAGCAGGGTGATATCTTCTCCCTCTAGCCGCCCAAGTACCAAACTGTACCTCCCTTCTTTATCTTTGTGTTCTGATTTTTTTTTTCAAATATAATTTTGGTTGAGATCAATGTCGCTACTCCCCTCCTCCTCCCTGACTTATATGAAGATGAAGAGATCATTTTAAACCCTTGTCTATTGAGTTTAGTGTGCTCCACATCTGTTAGGTGGGTTTCTTGTAAAAATATTATTCCTGCTTTGTCTTTTTTCATTTTGCCTAGAATCTTGGATCTTTGAACTGGATTCAGGATCCCTTTTACATTATATGAGATTATTTTGGTTACACCCTGTTTCTCCATTGTGTTGTCTTATTTAGTATAACAGTGTGGTGGCCCTCTTTTATGCTACTCAGAAACTGAAAGAACATTAAGAACATAAAAAACATTAAGAACATAGTATATAAAACTTTAAAACAAGAAACTGACAAAAGAACTTCCTGAGCTGAGGTCTTTTTAGTGACCTTAGAAGAGCCATGTTAGTGTATTTGCTCTGAGGGAAATTCCTCAGATTCCGTTACGTGCTCAGGGCCCTCTCTTACCTCTGTAAGTTGTCCCATGTTTTTAACGTGAATTTCAAATCCCAATCCGAACTTGTAATGATTTTTTTTTTTTTTTTTTATGCCTATACCCTATGAAATTGTGTGCACCCTCCCACCACTATCACAGCAAACCTTCACGTTAATACAGTATTTGTTAGTGTGGAGCGATCATGTGGTTCATTGTCACATTTCTATTTTAACAAGTTTTTTTTTTTTTTTTTTAAAGACTTATTTGTTTCTAATATTATGACTGTTCCATGAAAAGTTTTACCACTTGCTGATTCTTCATCTCTTTTAATGTTTGTTACCTTGTAGGAGGGGGGTTGGATGTGCAGATTGACTAAAAATATCGTTAGTCCCTCCTGTAAACGGCCAGTTTTTCCTTGTAGCTCTGGCACTGGGTTTCCTGCTGCTGGCCCATGGATTTTGAGGGTCTCTGTGTGGACCACGTTTGAGCCTTGATTCTTTCGATCGGGTCTGCTGCGGGTTTAAACACCGTTACTGGGAGCCCTCTTCTCGCCATATCCGCGGTTGCTTCTTCCGCCGAGTTGTAGAGACACATCTCATCGCCGTAGAAGACCTGCAGCTTCGCCGGAAATGGTGTCTGGAAGCGCAGTTTTTTCTCTCGTAATAACTTTTTAGCGTCGTTGTATTCCCGACGCTTTTTAAGGACCTCCGAGGCGTAATCGTGTTCCACGAAAACTTTTCTCTCTTGGTGCATAAATCCTTTTTTCTGCCAAGCCAGTCTTACAACCTCTTCTTTTATTTTGGAGTTGGAAAACCTCACCACCACTGATCGTGGAGGCGCTTCCGCCGCCAGCCTAGGGGCTAATGTACGGTGCGCCCTTTCTATCTTCAAGTCGGTGGATTGGGGAATATCCAACTTCTCTCTCAGTAAGGATTCCACGCATGCCGCCATTGTGGTGAAACCATCCTCGACTCCTTCTTTCAGACCATGAATTCTTATGTTGTCTCTTCTCAGTCTTCCGTCTTGGTTGGTTAGCTTAGCCTCCAGTCTTGACTGTCTTTTGTGTAGATCAAGCACGGTATCTTCCAGCCCTTTTATTCTTTCCTCTGCTTCCAAGATTCGGTCCTCGGCCTGGTCCACTTTGCTGTTTGGCCTTTTTAATTCTTCTTTGATTTCACAAAATTCGGCCCAACACTCTCGGCGAAATCGTCTTAATTCTTTAAGTACCATTTTCAAGCTAACCTTTTTGTTAGCTTCATTCAGCTCCTCGTCTTCTGAATGGAAATCCTCCGGATCAGATTCTTTGGCCGATGCGTGTCCAGGCCTGGTAAATGTCGATTTCTTCTGTTTTCCTTTAGGCATGATGACTTTGTCTTTTGATTTTCAGTCTTCCAAAAATCCCTTAAATCTGATTTTCAAGGTATTTTCCTGGATTGGGTCTGGGAGCTTCAGTGTTAAGCTGCTATCCCCATGGTGTCCAGACCGGAAGTCCGACACTTGATATTTTCTAACCTGTTTGTATACCACCATAGACAGAGAGAGAAGCTGAATTAGCCAGAGCTCAGAGAGGGCAAGATGAGACAGAAGAGAGGAGCCAAGGAGAGGAAAGTGTTCAGGCAGAGGAAGGAGAGAAGGATAACACCACTAAAAAGTCTAAACACAGGGTGTCTGGGTGGGACCCCAGCTGGCCCAATATTCAAGCCCCTGTTGTACAATACTTCACATGGTAAGTTTCATATGCAACGTTATTGTGTAAAATTTTAAAAAGAAATAAATAATATAAAATTAACATATTCCGGTATGTTTACTCCCCCCCCCCCCCCCACCCCGGAAAAATATGTTGCCACTGCGCCAAGGTCATTAAGCCAGAGGAAATGCTGATGAACTGACTATGAACGCTGGATTCTCCTACAGCCACCTCAAGAAGCAAGGCCATACAAAATGTCCAAAAATCTTTCGTGTGGCGTTCACAACTGTTCATAAGGGTATTTGTGACCGTAGCTTAACATTATGTCTCATAAACTTACTCTATATCCCCTCACTCTGACTCAGTGCTCCTCACCTTTTTTAAGACAAATGCCTGATGTGTTTATCGTTAATTTTAGAGTAAATCTATAAATGTACACTACCGTTCAAAAGTTTGGGGTCACCCAGACAATTATTTTGTGTTTTCCATGAAAAGTCACACTTATTTACCACCATGAGTTGTAAAATGAATAGAAAATATAGTCAAGACATTGACAAGGTTAGAAATAATGATTTGTATTTGAAATAATAATTTTTTCCTTCAGACTTTGCTTTCGTCAAAGAATCCTCCATTTGCAGCAATTACAGCATTGCAGACCTAACATGATTGCACAAGGGTTTTCTAATCATCCATTAGCCTTCTGACGCAATGAGCAAACACATTGTACCATTAGAACACTGGAGTGATAGTTGCTGGAAATGGGCCTCTATACACCTATCTAGATATTGCACCAAAAACCAGACATTTGTAGCTAGAATAGTCATTTACCACAGTAGCAATGTATAGAGTGTATTTCTGATTAGTTTAAAGTTATCTTCATTGAAAAAAAGTGCTTCTCTTTGAAAAATAAGGAAATTTCTAAGTGACAAACTTTTGAACGGTAGTGTATATGGAGCCTCAATAATAAAAAAATCAGTTAAACCCTGAGAAAGGAGAATCAGTTGTGACACTATATTAAATCTATTCCTATAACCCAGCAGTGGTCCATGATGGTAATGGCTGCAGCGGCCACTGCCCAGAAAATCAGAGAAAGTAAATGTTACTTTACAATTATTTCAAAGCAGTTATGTTGAAATTGTTTTCTATCACACACCAGCCCAGACATGGAGTCGGAACAGGAATTAAATGATTATTGGTCATTTTTAAGAATAATTAAGGCTTTGATTTTGGATAATCAAATTTAATAAGTAAGAGTTGTCTTGGACCTGCAGATATCCTGCAGTAGCCTGTGGGGTGATTCATTTTAGCCCATACTTGAAGCTAATCAAGGGGGCGGGTCTTACAACTGCCACTCAGAAATGGATAGATATCACTGGATGGCTGTGCCATAGCGTTTGGGCTGCAAAACTTCATCCCATTTACACAATCCAGTGTTTTGGGAGTCTTAAGTGTTGAATTCTACAAAAACAAATCAAACCAGAGAGCAAAATGCTCGGACTTTCTTCAGTGTATAATTTTAGCTAAAGCAAGGGGTTGCTTAGCTCCTTTAGCCCAGTGACACCAGCTGCCCCAGATATAACCTTTATCTTTTAATAGCGTAATTTCATAATGGACACTTCTGCTTGATGTAGCCTACACTAGTGGTCTATGCCGTTATTTCATAGATCCCAAAAAATACCAGTGAAAGCGCTAGTGGATCTGGATTATGCAGATGACATTGTTTTGCTGTGAAACGATGTCTCACAGGCACAGAGATTGTCGTTGCATGTGGAGTGGAATGCTCTTGGATCGATCTCGCCATTAATGACCAGAAGACAAAAGTGATGATGCTCGGGGATGCTTCTAATTCTGTATCTCCACTGTTGAGGAGTACTGGCAACCCTCTGGAAGTTGTCAACAACTTCAAGTACCTTGGCTCCTGGATAGGATCTACTAGTCGCAATATGAAGGTGTGCAAGGCACTTGCGTGGGGTGCTCTTATTGACATGCGAGTCATATGGTGCTCAAACATGTCTAGAGAGCTAAAATGCTTCTGCACAACAGTGGAACAAAGCTGGTCATTAAACGTCTCCCTTCAGAGGTCATTGGATGGCTCCTACACCCGGATGCTGCACACTGTCCTCAGTGTAAACTGGCAAGACCACGTCTCTAATGAAGATCTCTGTGGGGATCTTCCCAGAATATCAGACAATGTAGCTTGGCAAAGACTAAGCCTTGCAGGGCACTGTTACCATCGTCAAGAGCTCCCTGCAGGCCACCTGGCTCTCTGGGAGTTGATGCTTGGCTTTCACCGCCAGGGTGGCCAGCACTGCCAAGCTTGCCACCTATATGTTAGACTGTAAGAACTGGACCACTAGGCATGCAGCTCGGATGGGGCCACTCTAATGATGATATGCCATTATCAGCTTTCTGTGCTGGATTGAATAAACTTTCAAAAGGAGTTTTATTTAAAAACATTGGACTAAAAACTAATTAAAATTCAAGACGTTTCAATGTTCATCTGAACACCATCATCATTTGTAAGACTGCAACAAGAAGTGTCTGTGGCCAATAAATAAACTACAAGGAATTCACATGACAAAAGGACATAGTCACATGACTTGTGGGAAATGTAGTCCATGGTGTGTGACCAAAGAGGGGGGGAAAAATGTAGTCCATGGTGTTCTCCTCTCTCCACAGAGGAACGCTGGAGCTCTGATAGAGTGACTATCGGGTTCTCAGTCACCTCCCTGACTAAGGCCCATCTCTCAGTTTAGACAGCCGGCCAACTCTAGTAAGAGTCCTGGTGGTGCCAAACTTTTTCCATTTATGGATGATGGAGGCCACTGTGCTCATTGGGACCTTCAAAGCAGCAGAAATTTTTCTGTACCCTTCCCCAGATTTGTGCCTCAAGACAATCCTGTCTCAGAGGTCTACAGACAATTCCTTTGCCTTCCTGCTTGGTTTGTGCTCTGACATGCACTGTCAACTGTGGGACCTTATATAGACAGGTGTGTGCCTTTCCAAATCATGTGCAATCAACTGACTTTACCACAGGTGGACTCCAGTTAAGCTGTAGAAACATCTCCAGGATGATCAGTGGAAACAGGATGCACCTGAGCTCAATTTTGAGCTTCATGGCAAAGGCTGTGAACACTTATGTACATGTGATTTCTTAGTTTGTTTTTTTTAATAAATTTGCAGAAATCTCAATTATTTTTTTTTTACATTGTCATTATGGGGTATTGTGTGTGTAGAATTTTGAGGGGGAAAAAAGGAATTTAATCCCTTTTGGAAGAAGTCTGTTACGTAACAAAAGGTGCAGGGATGGCAATTTTCCGCCGATCCGCGGATTTCTGCCGATTTATTTTCAAATTGATCATTTCTGTGACTCGTCTAAATCCGTTGAGAAAATTTTAGGGGGGGTAAGGTACCTTATCGTTACCGATTTTAGCGAAAATCAACATGATTACATAAGTGCTCGACGCTTCCCCGGAAGTCGTCTCCCACGATAACCCGGATGTGTTGTGTTCAAGCTACTGCTGTATTGCAGTAGCTTGACAGCCCTGCGATTGGATAGTTGCAAACGATTGGACCAATCAAATGGCTCGTTGTATGCTTTTTCAAAGATTCATGGCGGCGTGTTCTCAGGGATGTGATTTTCTGCTAATTCGCCAAATTCCGCTTTATTTTATCTTCCAGGAAGATAAATTACGTTAAGTACGTTAGCGGCTTGTGGTCCACGAACGCAGTGAAGCTGCGCCCTTTCAGGCAGGACTGGAAGTGGTGTATGGCCAGGTGGAGAGCCATTAACTCTCTGTTACTGGTGGCGTACAACGGCTGTATGAGCTGGGCTGCGTGGGGGAGGAAACGGTAATAAAAGTTAACCATCCCCTTTTATGATTCCAAACAGTTTGAAATTGACAGTGCACAGTGGACATTGACTCCTAACTTTTGAATACTTCTAAGACTTGGCTACATCAGTGATTGTGCAAAATGAACTGCTCAAGTCTCAATGGAGATTGAAACTGGTGATCTGAAATGAATGCTGAAATTATAAAAAAAATTCCAACATACCATTACTTATTTCTACTATGGAATAGATAAAATTAACTGATTTTGATTTGATCAAGTGTTAAAGCATGTGATGGATAATGCTTGTTGGAATATTTACCTCCGCCAAGGAGGTTATGTTTTCATCGGCGTCTGTCTGTCTGTCTGTCTGTTTGTTTGTTTGTTTGTTTGTTTGTTTGTTAGCAAGATAACTCAAAAAGTTATGGACGGATTTTCATGAAATTTTCAGAGATTGTCAGAAATGGGGTATCCTACAGATGATTAGATTTTGGCAGTGATCCGGATCACCGTCTGGATCCAGGAATTTTTTTACTTATTGGGATTTCCAAAATGGGAATCACAGTAATTTGCATAATACAGGACAAGTTTTCAACAGCTTCTACAAGACATTTAAGACCTAAGGAAATGGAATAAATCTGGATAATGATGCAAAAAAATTAAAAAATAGGGAATCTATGAAATTTTTAAAAGAACAAATGAAGCTATAAACACGCAACAAGCATCACAGTATAGCTAATATATGCCACTTGCGAATGGCATTTTTTTCATGGTCAAGGAATCTATAAAGTTACACAAAATAAATGAAGGATTAATATTTATGATGTTAAACACTGTATGAATGAATGAATGAATGAATCTTTATTTCGGATAGATTAAAAGTACAGGTTAAAAGAAACTGAATATAACAAAGGGGGAAAGAAAATCCAACAAGGTCAAATTAGACAATAACTCCTCTGATTATACAGTTCAACATAAGTTATCCGAAATGGGTGATGGCTGAAGCCGCAGCTTATATTGCCCACCCATATTCCATCCAAGAATTCAAAAGAAAAACAAGAGCGATTGCAATTCATAACGAAGCTAAGACAAAATGTGACAAAAAACTAAGCTACAACACAACACAGACTGGATATGACAATTACTTATGTGATTTTACATGTCATCTTGTATATATGTTTGGAGTATTTCTTCCTTTAGTTTTTGTTTAAATTGTCCAAGCGTTGTACATGATTTTAATTCAGGTCCAAAATTGTTCCATAATCTGACTCCTTGCACTGAAACACAGTGTTGCTTGGTGGTAGTTCTCACTGAAGGTTTTTGAAATATACATGTTCCTCTGAAATGATATTGTTTCTCCCTTATTTGGAACAACTTTTGGATATTTGCGGGCAGTGATAGATTCTTCACTTTAAACATTATTACTGCAGTTTTAAAGTCAACCAGATCTTTCAACTTGAGAGCTTTTAATTTAAGAAAAAGTGGGTTTGTTGGTTCCCTGTAAGCAGCTTTGTTTATTATTCTAATAGCTCTCTTCTGAAGCATAAAGACTGGATATATGTTTGTTTGTTGTATGGTGGAACTGTGGCGCTTGGCGGAGGTCTGCGCTCTCCGAGTGCTTTTCTAGTTTAGGAATGCTATCTTCTTGGAACGTAAGTCAATATTATACAGTAATAAGTGGCATTCAGCTGTTTGTTTTATGTCATTTAAGCACAGTTCTGGTACTTAAAAATCATAAAAACCCAGGAGCTTTGCCAAGCCCCCCACCCCCACCCCCACCGGGGCTCTGCCACAGACCCCGCTGGGGGACTGTGTCCTCCAGACTCCCTGCTGAATTTTCAGATAATTTTCCCAACCCCAAATCACATCCCTGGTTCGTGTTGGAATTCTGAGCTTTCGGTATTGTTTTCAGCGGAATTATGAGATTTTTATCGAAGGATCAGGAGTCATCAGTGCTAGAAATAGACAAAAGTGTCAAAAATAAGTTCTGATGGAATTGGCTTGAGAGAAAAGTTCAGGTTACTTTATTTGTACCCGTAGGTAGATTTGTTTTGCAGTCCAGTGTAAATAGTGTAATAAACTCTTATAGAACTGTTAAATATGTTGGACTAAAGACAGTGAGACAACATTGAAGAAAAAGTAAGTTAACTTTTCATTAAATTTAATGATTTATCCAAGTCTAGTATTTCATTTTTTTTTTTTTATCATTTTTTTCAGTCTAAATTACTGGGGGGCTGGGCCCCCCCAGCCCCCCCATAAGTCAATCAACCAAATTAGATTTCAGCTGAAATCAGAATTTCCTGTTGCCATCCCTGAAGGTGGAAAAAGTGGAAGTGCTGAGAATACTTTCTGGATGCGCTGTAAATGGAGGCTTCTCACAAATAAGCACAACTAAATCTGTGGCTTCAACAGCAATGTGTAGAGATCAAGCACCAAAAACTAAAGGATTGTTCATGTGATCGGTGGTCCAGACACAGGACAGATGCAACAGCAGCAGGTATGTTTTCACTTGTTTCAATGTCACAGATCTGACATTTATATATGGCACCAGATGCAAGGCTGCATGAAGTAAAATAATAAATAAAAAATAGTAGCAGTTTACTCCCTAAGGCTTAACGATTTAAGAAGGATAGTTTTTGTTTTGTTTTTTTTGCTTTCGTTGCACTGCCTTGGAATGATAAGGACTAGCAACTTCAGCGTGCATTTTTTTTAAATTATCACAAAATATAGATTAGTAAAATTTTGAACTATTGTCAGAAAATGTCTGTACGTGTTAAGTTAAATAACAAGCATGCATGGCATGACAGCAGCACAAGCATTTTAATTTTGGGGTAAAAAGAACAGCTGCAGCTGTCTGTTTTACCCCGACATTAAAAGAGCCAAGCACAGTGTTGTGGTTCTTTGTCTCTCTGACTAGATTCTACGTCTGCTCTGAGGTACATTTGATTATGTCCAACATCTTTTAACAAAATGCAGCCAACTTTTTTGCGGTGGAGACACTGATATATCTCGGAGCTTTTATTTGTTTACAGTGTTAGCATCTTAGCTGTGGAGCTAGCTAATGTAGCTACAGTCTGCCAGGCCACTTTTTAAGGTCATCTTCTCATCCCTCCATAGTCGGGGGAAGTGGTATGATTATAGTACTGTTTTTGAGGTGCAAAAGGCCGTGTTCCCACATTTGTGATGCCGAAGTCATTGTTTTTTTATCAAGGAAAAGTGTTCAGTTTCCGTGACAACCACACGTTCTGAACAAGTCCTGGAAGTTGCGCCCATAATTCATGCAAGGCATCATGGGGGCTAGGAATAAGGTGGATAGTTTATACAGTGGGGCAAAAAAGTATTTAGTCAGCCACCAATTGTGCAAGTTCTCCCACTTAAAAGATGAGAGAGGTCTCCAATTTTCATCATAGGTATACCTCAACTATGAGGGACAAAATGAGGAAAAAAAATCCAGAAAATCACTGTCTGATTTTTAAAGAATTTATTTGCAAATTATGGTGGGAAATAAGTATTTGGTCACCTACAAACAAGCAAGATTTCTGGCACTCACAGACCTGTAACTTCTTCTTTAAGAGGCTCCTCTGTCCTCCACTCGTTACCTGTATTAATGGCACCTGTTTGAACTCGTTATCAGTATAAAAGACACCTGTCCACAACCTCAAACAGTCAGACTCCAAACTCCACTATGGCCAAGACCAAAGAGCTGTCAGAGGACACCAGAAACAAAATTGTAGACCTGCACCAGGCTGGGAAGACTGAATCTGCAATAGGTAAGCAGCTTGGTGTGAAAAAATCAACTGTGGGAGCAATTATTAGAAAATGGAAGACATACAAGACCACTGATAATCTCCATCGATCTGGGGCTCCACGCAAGATCTCACCCCGTGGGGTCAAAATGATCACGAGAACGGTGAGCAAAAATCCCAGAACCACACGGGGGAACCTAGTGAATGACCTGCAGAGAGCTGGGACCAAAGTAACAAAGGCTACCATCAGTAACACACTACGCCACCAAGGACTCAAATCCTGCAGTGCCAGACGTGTCCCCCTGCTTAAGCCAGTACATGTCCAGGCCCATCTGAAGTTTGCTAGAGAGCATTTCGATGATCCAGAAGAGGATTGGGAGAATGTCAGATGAAACCAAAATAGAACTTTTTGGTAAAAACTCAGCTTGTCGTGTTTGGAGGAGAAAGAACACCATACCTACTGTGAAGCATGGGGTTGGAAACATCATGCTTTGGGGCTGTTTTTCTGCAAAGGGACCAGGACGACTGATCCGTGTAAAGGAAAGAATGAATGGGGCCATGTATCGTGAGATTGTGAGTGAAAACCTCCTTCCATCAGCAAGGGCATTGAAGATGAAACGTGGCTGGGTCTTTCAGCATGACAATGATCCCAAACACACTGCCCGGGGAACGAAGGAGTGGCTTCATAAGAAGCATTTCAAGGTCCTGGAGTGGCCTAGCCAGTCTCCAGATCTCAACCCCATAGAAAATCTTTGGAGGGAGTTGAAGTCCGTGTTGCCCAGCGACAGCCCCAAAACCTCACTGCTCTAGAGGAGATCTGCATGGAGGAATGGGCCAAAATACCAGCAACAGTGTGTGAAAACCTTGTGAAGACTTACAGAAAACGTTTGACCTCTGTCATTGCCAACAAAGGGTATATAACAAAGTACTGAGATGAACTTTTGTTATTGACCAAATACTTATTTTTCACCATAAATGGCAAATAAATTCTTTAAAAATCAGACAATGTGATTTTCTGGATTTTTTTTTTCTCGTTTTGTCTCTCATAATTGAGGTATACCTATGATGAAAACTGGAGACCTCTGTCATCTTTAAAGTGGGAGAACGTGCACAATTGGTGGCTGACTAAATACTTTTTTACCCCACTGTATATGACAAACAGTAAAAAGGACCATCTCTTTTTCTACATTTTAATTTACATACTGGAAAAAATCAATTGCAAAAGTTCATCTGTCATTAATTTTATGCACTTTTTCCCTTTTAATTTTGCAGTGTTATTATAAAATTGGTTTTTAATGTGCATTTGAGATAACTTGAACTTTATTCTTTATACCTAAAGGACTAATTAAAAATGATTAGAAATCGAGTTACATTAAGAGCCAGTTTGTTCCTCTAACACGTTGTCGCTGTCACGCACTTTTGCAGCTTTAGTAATATTTTTTCAGACAAAATTAAGAAACTCAGCAATGATTTAAACCAGAACGATGGTCTGATACACTATAATGTTTCCTAATAGTGACAAGTTGGCATCGTCATTTAGCATTTGCTGTCTTATAATTAGAGAGAGATGGTGTTAACGTTACTTACCTCCAATTAAAACGAGGTTCGAGGACTATCCTGTCTGATGCAGCACGGTAGGAAAAAGTCCAACATCCCTGGCTGGCACAGAAGGAGCAGCTAAACATTAGCTTGCAGTTAGCTGCTGTGGCGCACCTGTCCCACTGCGGGGCAGAGGTGGGGCAGTGACAAGTAGAAATGGGTTTGTCTCTTTTAAATCCCAATAGAAATGGTACAGTTTTATATGAAACGGCAGATGTTTTTTTTTTATTTTGTCACTGATGTACAGTATATCGTCATATCGCACAGCCCTACCTAAGACTATTTATTTATTTCAATAAATCTTATAGAAGGAAACTTGAATTAGTATTTTTCATCAATATCAAATGCAGAAACGTTGCATTTAGAATACTGCTGCATTTCTAGCAATGCCATTGGGAGAAATGAGCTGCTTGCCGGAGGTCTATGCTCTCCGAGTGCTTATCTAATTGTTTGTGCTGCCATTTCTCTGTCTGTTAGCAGGATCACGCCAAAACTCCTAGATGCCCACCTGCCTGAAAAGCACTCCATTGCGGAAGTGTGCGTGAGGAGAGACACCATAAAACCACAAACAAATGAGCAAATCTAACACTACAGCCAGTATTTGAACATTTTATACATCTTTAGAGGTAAAATCATTACTACAGCTTGTCAGTGAGCTGGTAAAGGAAAGATGAACGTCTGATGACACAGGTGTGTGTCAAGACGTGCAGCAGATAGACAGACAGGTACGAGTCAGGCACGGAATGAGAGAGAATATTTATTTTTTTCAGAAAAACAGACTTTGATAGACAATACAGAGCAGCTGAATAAATTATTTCTTTTTTCTCTGCACTCAGTAACGAGTGGATGGGCACTGCTGCGGTTAGGGAGTTTTCAGATGAAGCTGCTGCCATAATTTCCAAATCTATACTCTTTAACATGCATTAAATGCAATTTAGCTGTTGTTGTAATGGATAATTATTTTTTTCTTCCTTTTTATTCAAGTTCTCAGCAAGAGTATCTTACAGTGTTGATCATTTTTATGATAAACTTATGAGCAGCTACTTCATTCTTATTTAATTGTGTTAAAGTCTGTATTTGCTGTTGCACAAAAGAGTGTTTCTGTATAGCAGAAGTTTCTGCTTAATTTACAAATCACTGTTTAATAAAAGGAAATTTTTGACAATCCTGTGCTTTTCTTGTGGTGTTACAGAATATCATTGCAGTAAACTATGAAATAAAGCATCTGCTTTAAAATTTGTAATTCTTCCCACAACTTTTTGTCCAAAAAAAACTCTCAAAACATTACAACTTTGATCACAACTTTAAAAAAAAAAAGTAAAAAGCTCCCACAAAAATCAGGCTTTGAGACCACAACAATCATAAAAACATCCCGTGATATCCTGGAGGGACTGACTTGGCCACATTTGCCAGCTGGGTCCTGTTCATGGTCTGCTGACTGGTCCATTTTGCAGAAGATCTATTGTGCTCCCTCATCTGTACAACATAGACACAAGGGAGAATATATGTGAGACCCCAGGAAGAATAGCCAATGTCTTACACAAGCGCTAATGGGGATCTTAATAAAACAAACTATATTTAATCTCATATCATGTCATCTGCTGTGAGGCTGCAGATATCCTGTGCATGCCTGGGGAGCACAGTTGGTCATATTTAAGATGAGATTGTGGAAATGTGAAAATGACGAGGCAGAGTTTTTCTCGAGTCAGTTTTATTCACATCTTCCAACATCATGAAGCAGAATAAAGAGAGCGACAAAGGGAACTTTCGTCCTTAAATACCAGGACTTTTACAGCTAACAGGTCACATGTCTCACAAAACCATTGCATTATAAAGACAGCAACAATGCATCCTCTCTGCATGATATCACACCACTATCTACAATGCATCCTCTCATTAATCTCTTAATTATATCCCACAGTCTCCAGCTTTGCATACCAAAGCTAAATCTCCTGCAGCTTCCTGTAATAACCACAGAAGCTCCGCCCTTGCTCTGGTCTAAAATGTGAGTCCAAAGGCAGGTCAGGAATGTGTGTCCCCACACAAAGCCCCCCCAGCATTTTAGAACAAACAAGGGAAAAACAACATGCATGCCGTGATAGTATCAATACACATTAGTCCACCAGCTGTCTGGGCTTCCGTCTCCTGCCGTATCTGCTGTAGCTGGGGTTGGACGTCTCCGCGGCACTGTCACGCTGGGGGTTTTCCGTCTGGGGGTGGAAACCTTCTGTCAGCACCTGTGGGGGTTCTGGGGAAACATTATTCTGTGAAGCCCTCCGCGGGGGTCTGCCTCGCCGCGGGGCCCTCGCCAACAGTACTTGCTCATCTGCCACCACAAAAACGGGTTTGAGTCAGTTTATGCCAACTTTCTCTTCCCTACCCCCCAAATCTAGCAAAAAATGCTTGTCCCCTGTTTCCAGCACTCTAAAGGGGCCGTCATAAGGTGGTCGCAGCGGGGTTCAGTGCGCATCGTGTCTGACAAAAACAAACTCTGCGTTCCTCAAAGTTTTAGGCACAAAAACGCGCGGAAAACCGTGGTGCGCAGGGCCGGGCAGCGTGTTTGATTCTATTCTATTGACGGGGAGGTGTCTGGCGCAGGGTTATCTGGGAGAAACTCCCCAGGGAGCCGGAGTGGCTGCGCAAACACGAGCTCTGCTGGGGAGGCTTCTAAGTCCTCTTGAGGCGCAGAATGCAACCCCAACAACACCCACGGTAACTTGTCAACCCAATTTGCACCCGTCAGTGACGCCCTGAGAGCTGCTTTCAATGACCTATGAAAACGTTCGCATAACCCGTTAGCCTGTGGATTGTACGCGGTTGTGCGGTGAATTGTGACACCCAGGCTGCGGGCCATTGTCGACCAAAGCTCGGAAACAAATTGAGGGCCTCTGTCGGACGTAACGTCCGATGGAACGCCAAAGCGCGCCACCCAAGCTGTTAACGCGCGTACAACCTCCTCATCCGTGGTTGATGCCAGCAGGACCACTTCAGGCCAGCGCGTGGTGTGGTCCACCATTGTGAGAAGGTGTGTGCACCTTTGTGACAGCGGGAGGGGGCCCACGAGGTCCACATGAACGTGGTCGAACCTCTTGGCCGGAATGTGAAACGGCTCCAAAGGAGCTCTCGTGTGCTTGTGTACTTTGGCTCGTTGACACGCCGTGCAGGCTGCTGCCCACTCTTTAACTTGCTTGCGGAGGCTCGGCCACACAAATTTTTCTCCTACCATTTTGACCGACGCGTGCACTCCCGGGTGCGCCAATGAATGAATCGAGTCAAAAACGTGGCGGCGCCACGCAGCTGGTACTACTGGTCGCGGCCGACCCGTGGAGACATTGCAGATTAGGGGGGGCATACCGTCTTGCAGCACCCTGTTCTCCAGCCTTAACCCTGTTGGTCCAGACTGGAGCGCATGCACGTCCGCGTCACTACCCTGCTCCGTGGCCATGGCTGCGTAATCTATTCCCATGCTGACCGGGGCCACTACGGCGCGCGAGAGGCAGTCTGCCACTACATTGAGTTTGCCCACCACATGCTGGATATCAGTGGTAAACTCTGATATCGCGGCCAGCTGTCTCTGCTGCCGGCCTGACCACGGTTCGGAAACCTTGGCCATCGCGAATGTGAGTGGTTTGTGGTCAACGAACGCGGTGAAAGAGCGTCCCTCCAGCCAGAACTGAAAGTGGCGAATGGCCAAATGGAGAGCGAGCAGCTCCCTGTCAAACGCGCTGTATTTACGTTCGCTATTGCGCAAGGTCCTGCTGAAAAAAGCGAGGGGCTGCCAAACTCCGGCTACATGTTGCTCCACGACCGCCCCTATGGCCACCTCTGAAGCGTCAGTGGCGAGCGCTATGCGGGCAGTTGGGTCTGGGTGCGCCAACAACGCAGCCCTTGCCAAAGCTGCTTTCACCTCCGAGAACGCTTGGTCCCGCTCCGGGGACCACTCGACCTTATCCGCGGGTTTCTTTTTTTTGAGCGCGGCATACAGTGGCTGCATGAGTTGCGCCGCGCGGGAGAGAAAACGGTTATAAAAATTCACCATTCCCAAAAACTCCTGCAACGCCCTGACCGTCTGTGGCCGGGGAAAATCTGCCACCGCGCGCACTTTGTCAGGAAGTGGAACTGCTCCATCAGGGGAGACACGGTGTCCTAAAAAATCGATCTGCGCCACCCCGAATTGACACTTCGCTGGGTTGATTATTAACCCGTGATCTCCCAACCTTCGGAAAACTGTGGCCAGGTGTTTTTCGTGTTCGTCTTTGGACGCGCTGGCTACTAAAATATCGTCTAAGTAGACGAACACGAAAGGGAGATCACGATGCACCGCGTCCATCATGCGTTGGAACGTCTGAGCCGCCCCTTTGAGTCCGAATGGCATGCGTAAAAACTCGAAGAGGCCAAACTGAGTTATTACCGTTGTTTTGGGTATGTCCTCAGGTAACCGCGGACCAAGTCTATTTTAGAAAAAACGTGCGCCCCTGCCAAATGAACGGAAAAATCTTGGATATGCGGGATTGGGTAGTGGTCATGAGCTGTAGCGTTGTTTAATATGCGGAAATCCCCGCAAGGTCGCCATGATCCGTCGGCTTTCGGGACCATGTGCAGCGGGGAAGCCCACGGACTGTTTGAACATCTGATAATGCCCAACCTCTCCAGGTTGGCGAATTCCTCGCGCGCTATGGCCAGTTTAACTGCGTCCAAGCGCCGAGCTTTTGCAAAAACGGGCAGTCCAGTAGTGGTAATAAAATGCTCCACCCCGTGCTTAGCGACTGTTGCCGAAAAAGTGGGAACCGTGAATGCTGGGAACTGAGTGAGCAGTGTGTGGATCTTACTGCTTGCAGCTGTGACGTTGGCTTGTGCTGTAGGCGGGGCCACTCGCGCTGTGCAGGGGATAGAATCAAAAGAAAGTGCATTAACCAAGCGCCTGTTAGCGAGATCAACCAACAAACCATGTGAGCACAGAAAATCAGCCCCCAACATATTGAAATTTACTGCTGCTACAACAAAAGTCCACTCAAATGTACGGCCGTGTAGGGACAGAAGCAGAGTCTTCTCACCGAAGGTCTTAATCTCCGAGCCGTTCGCTGCCGTCACCCGGGGACCTCCGGAACCAGCTAGTCTGTCCGCCTAGGAAGGCGTGATGAAACTCAACTGGGAGCCTGTGTCGACGAGGAACTGCCTCCCTGAGCGTGCGTCCGATAAGTAGAGCAGCTTGTTCTCCTCCCCGAGGGCCGTGGCTGCTACCGACCCCCGGTCTTGGCATTTCCCGAACGCCCGAACTGGCACGGCGGTACACATTTGCGTGCCCTCTCTGCGAAGCGGCGATGGTAGAAACAAAAGACGTCCGATCCGCGCTCCCTGGCCCCTGCCGCCTCCGTCGTCGGTGCGTCTGGTACCGCTGCCTCTGGCCTCCTGTTGTCTCCGGTCGCTGCGCTGAGTTCTGCTGCAGCGGCCGCGGCTGCGCGCCGCTTGGTGGCGTTGACAATCCGCTGCGCTTCTCGACCCAGCGCGCGGTAGTCCCGTTGGGCCAACAGTGGTGAACTGGCCAGGGTCGCTCTCACTGCTGACGGTATAGTCCTGAGGAAGAGGTGGGTGAAAATGAAGTGATCGTCATCAGAGTCTTTCAACCTCAACAACTTCTCCATCAGGTTCGCGGGCATGTCATTTTCCGACTCCGTCAGCCCCAGGAGCCTCTCTGCTCGCTCCTCCGGCGAGGGGGTGAATTGCTGGATGAGTGCAGCCTTCAACGTGCCGTATTTGTCATTGTCCGGCGGCTGGTTGATCAGACTCTCCACATGCTGGACCGTGTTGTTGTCCAGCTTTGCGACTACGTGGTAGAATCTTGTGGCGTCTACCGATATTCTCCGGAGGTTGAACTGCGCCTCAACCGCGTTGAACCAGGAGCGTGGATTGTTCTGCCAGAAGTTCGGTAGCTGGACTGTAGCGGCATTCTCTTGGCTGGGGGCTCCTGACGAGGCTGGCCCGGGGGAATTCTCCTCTTTCATGATACGTCTTAGGGTCACCAGTGTGGAAATGTGAAAATGACGAGGCAGAGTTTATTTCTTGAGTCAGTTTTATTCACATCTTCCAACATCACGAAGCAGAATAAAGAGAGCGACAAAGGGAACTCTTGTCCTTAAATACCAGGACTTTTACAGCTAACAGGTCACATGTCTCACAAAACCATTGCATTATAAAGACAGCAACAATGCATCCTCTCTGCATGATATCACACCACTATCTACAATGCATCCTCTCATTAATCTCTTAATTATATCCCACAGTCTCCAGCTTTGCATACCAAAGCTAACTCTCCTGCAGCTTCCTGTAATAACCACAGAAGCTCCGCCCTTGCTCTGGTCTAAAATGTGAGTCCAAAGGCAGGTCAGGAATGTGTGTTCCCACAAGATAAGCTTTTATTAGTCTCACAATGAGGAAATTACAGGATTGCAGCAGCAAAGGGATAGCAGCACTGAGAGGAATAGTAAATAAGATAAGAACTGGTTAGTCAAAGCAGTAGATGAATATACATCTGTACACAGTTACTGTATATACACAGTGCAGGAGCATTGCAGTTAGATGGTATCAACAGCATTGCAGTTAGTTAAATTACCCGCCAAAATATAAATATTGACCCTGACACTATACAGTGGTGTGAAAAAGTGTTTGCCCCTTCCTGATTTCTCATTTTTTTTTGTATGTTTGTCACACTTAAATGTTTCGGATCATCAAACAAATTTAAATATTAGACAAAGATAACGCAAGTAAACACAAAATGCAGTTTTTAAATGAAGGTGTTTATTATTTAGGGGAAAAAAAATCCAAGCCCACATGGCCCTGTGTGGGGAAAAAGTGATTGTCCCCTAAACCTAATAACTGGTTGAGCCACCCTTAGCAACAACAACTGCAATCAAGCGTTTACAATCACTGGAAATGAGTCTTTTATAGCACTGTGGGGGAATTTTGGCCCACGCAGCTTTGCAGAATTGTTGTAATTCAGCCACATTGGAGAGTTTTCGAGCATTAACCACCTTTCCAAGGTCACACCACAGCATCTTAATGGGATTCAGGTCAGGACTTTGCCTAGGCCACTCCAAAGTCTTCATTTTGTTTTTCTTAAGCCATTCAGAGGTGGACTTGCTGGTGTATTTTGGATCATTGTCCTGCTGCAGAACCCAAGTGTGCTACAACTTGGGGTCAGAAACAGATGGCCGGACATTCTCCTTCAGGATGTTTTGGTAGACAGCAGAATTTATGGCTCCATTTACCACAGCAAGTCTTCCAGGTCCTGAAGCAGCAAAACAGCCCCAGACCATCACACTACCACCACCATATTTTACTGTTGGTATGATGTTCCTTTTGTGAATTGGAAAGAATGGTAAACAATCGCCTTGTGTGGGTGGTTGAGTCTGAAGGCCTTTTAAGTGATTGCTAGTGTGGCTTCAGAAATGGTAAAAGCACTTTAGACCACCTTATCAGATTAGAGGCCTATATACAGTGGGGTAAAAAGTATTTAGTCAGCCACCAATTGTGCAAGTTCTCCCACTTAAAAGATGAGAGAGGTCTCCAATTTTCATCATAGGTATACCTCAATTATGAGAGACAAAATGAGAAAAAAAAAATCCAGAAAATCACATTGAAGGATTTTTAATGAATTAATTGGTAAATTCCTCAGTAAAATAAGTATTTGGTCAATAACAAAAGTTCATCTCAACACTTTGTTATATACCCTTTGTTGGCAATGACAGAGGTCAAACGTTTTCTGTAAGTCTTCACAAGGTTTTCACACACTGTTGCTGGTATTTTGGCCCATTCCTCCATGCAGATCTCCTCTAGAGCAGTGATGTTTTGGGGCTGTCGCTGGGCAACATGGATTTTCAACTCCCTCCAAAGATTTTCTATGGGGTTGAGATCTGGAGACTGGCTAGGCCACTCCAGTACCTTGAAATACTTCTTACGAAGCCACTCCTTCATTGCCCGGGCGGTGTGTTTGGGATCATTGTCATGCTGAAAGACCCAGCCACATTTAATCTTCAATGCCCTTGCTGATGGAAGGAGGTTTTCACTCAAAATGTATATATAATATTTAATATATATATTTATATTTATATGTACATATGTATACTTGCTGCTCTTGTTTTTTTCTCTTGCCTTCTGATTGTTGCTCTGAGTGTTGCTATCCCTGTGCTGTTGCAATCCTGGAATTTCCCCATTGTGGGACTAATAAAGGCTTATCTTATCTTATCTAAAATCTCACGATACATGGCCCCATTCATTCTTTCCTTTACATGGATCAGTCGTCCTGGTCCCTTTGCAGAAAAACAGCCCCAAAGCATGATGTTTCCACCCCCATGCTTCACAGTAGGTATGGTGTTCTTTCTCCTCCAAACACGACAAGTTGAGTTTTTACCAAAAAGCTCTATTTTGGTTTCATATGACATTCTCCCAATCCTCTTCTGGATCATCCAAATGCTCTCTAGCAAACTTCAGACGGGCCTGGACATGTACTGGCTTAAGCAGGGGGACACGTCTGGCACTGCAGGATTTGAGTCCCTGGCGGCGTAGTGTGTTACTGATGGTAGCCTTTGTTACTTTGGTCCCAGCTCTCTGCAGGTCATTCACTAGGTCCCCCGGTGTGGTTCTGGGATTTTTGCTCACCGTTCTCGTTATCATTTTGACCCCACGGGGTGAGATCTTGCGTGGAGCCCCAGATCGAGGGAGATTATTAGTGGTCTTGTATGTCTTCCATTTTCTAATAATTGCTCCCACAGTTGATTTCTTCACACCAAGCTGCTTACCTATTGCAGATTCAGTCTTCCCAGCCTGGTGCAGGTCTACAATTTTGTTTCTGGTGTCCTTTGACAGCTCTTTGGGCTTGGCCATAGTGGAGTTTGGAGTCTGACTGTTTGAGGTTGTGGACAGGTGTCTTTTACACTGATAATGAGTTCAAACAGGTGCCATTAATACAGGTAACGAGTGGAGGACAGAGGAGCCTCTTAAAGAAGAAGTTACAGGTCTGTGAGAGCCAGAAATCTTGCTTGTTTGTAGGTGACCAAATACTTATTTTCCACCATAATATGCAAATAAATTCTGTAAAAATTAGACAATGTGATTTTCTGGATTTTTTTTCCTTCTCATTTTGTCTCTCATAGTTGAGGTATACCTATGATAAAAATTGGAGACCTCGCTCATCTTTTAAGTGGGAGAACTTGCACAATTGGTGGCTGACTAAATATTTTTTTGCCCCACTGTGTGAATGGGACACATGCACTGCAAATAAACTGCATGATATTAAACCTGCCATCACTGTACGTGATTGTTTTATTAGAAAAGAACATGTAGTTGCTGTATTTTTTTGATTTAGAAAAAGCGTATGACACAACATGGAAATACGGTATTTTAAGAGACCTACATGGCATGGGTTTTAGGGGACGTTTGCCCTTTTTCATTTCAAACTTTTTGTCCAATAGACACTTCAGAGTCTGAGTAGGAGATACCCTTTCAGAGCCCCATGTGCAAGAACAAGGAGTCCTCCAGGAAAGCATCCTCTCGGTTACTCTTTTTAGCATTAAGATTAATAGTGTAGTTGGTGCTCTTAGGCCAAATACCTTTTGTAGTCTTTATGTAGATGACCTCTGTATTTGCTACAGGGGGAAAGACATGAGCACAATCGAAAAACAACTACAGCTGTGCATAAACAAGATTAATAGGTGGTCAGTCAGTAATGGTTTTAAATTTTCAAAAACAAACACTGTGTGCATGCACTTTTGCCTGCTGCGGTCTCTTCACCTCGACCCTGAGCTTTTCATAGATGGAGAAGCTGTCAAGGTGGTAAAAGAAACCAAATTCCTTGGACTTATTTTTGATAATAAGCTGTCTTTTATTCCACATATAAAATTTCTACAAATCAGATGTTTTAAAGCCCTTGATATTATTAAAGTTTTGGCTAAAACTAAATGGGGTGCGGACTCTACTGTGCTGCTGCATCTCTATAGAGCACTTGTAAGATCTCAGAGTATGGGAGCATAGTTTATGGATAAGCAAGGAAAACGTACATCAGGATGCTGGAAACTGTCCATCACCAGGGGCTAAGGCTTGCCTTGGGGACTTTCAGAACCTCTCCTGTTAAAAGTTTGTATGTTGAAGCAAACAAGCCTTCACTTCAAAACAGGCGCCAGTATATGGTTAAACTTAAAGCTGACCATAGAACTCCAGCCTACTCTGCAGTTTTTCACCCTTGATTTTTGCAGATGTATAAGGTCAGACCTAAGAGCATCACTCCTTTTGGACTCCGTCTAGAACCTCACCTGGTAAAATTAAACCCTGATATGAGCAACGTAACACAGACACCGTTTTGTCCCATTCCACCATGGAGTTTAAGGAAACCCAATATCATTCTGGATCTGAGCCAAAACAAAAAGAAAGACACTCACCCAAACGTGGACCAGCAGCAGATCTTGGAGATAAAATGCCGCTTTCCTCACCGTATTGCCATATACTCGGATGGATCTAAAGTAGATGGCTCAGTCTCTGCTGCAATTGTCACCGGGCACAATCAGCATGGTTTGCGGATTCCCAAACAATGTTCAGTTTTTACAGCAGAGGCTCGTGCTTTGCTTCTAGCATTGGAACACATTGAGAGAACCAAACAACAGAGCTCCTTAATTTTTACTGACTCCAGATCCTGTCTTCATGCACTTGGGTTTTTAAAGACTGATCACCCCATTATTGTCCAGATTTTAGAGAAACTAGGGTTTTTACAGAAACATAATGTTAATATCATCTTCTGTTGGATCCTCAGCCATGTTGGCCTGTCAGGTAACGAGCAGGCAGACAATGCTGCCCAGAGAGCCCTGACCCAAGAAGTCACTCAATGCCAGATCCCAGCCTCAGACCTCAGGCCTTTAATAACCTCCTATATTTTAAAGAAATGGCAGACTGAATGGGACACATGCACTGCAAATAAACTGCATGATATTAAACCTGCCATAAGCCATAGACACTTGCATCACTTTCAGGACCGACATGATGAGGTAGTGAACACTAGATGCAGTATTGGCCACTCTAGGCTCACGCACAGGTTTTTATTAAAAGGTGAAGCACCACCATCTTGTCAGTTTTGCAGAGGTTTTTTTTTTTATCAATAAAGCACATTTTACTTGACTGTCCTGCTCTCATGACAACAAGACGTTTTTATACTCAAAAGTCACTGGAGGATATTTTTAATAAGGCACCACCAAAGAAAATTTTAGGGTTTCTAGCACATGTGCATCTGAAGCATCTTATTTAATTTTTCTATTTTATTGTATCTACATATGTATCTCGCTGTATTTATTTATTCTTTCATTTATCATACTGTCTCTATATAATTTTTAACTCAATTTTCTTATTAGTTCTAATTTTGCCATGAAATAGCCATAGATGCTGACATGGCACTAAACAAGAACACTCACTCACTCCTTTTCTGAAATGCTGTGTTACTTTTATGCCAGATGTAATGGGACACACTTCTTCCAAAAAGTTCAACTTTTGTCTTGTCAGTCCACAGAGTATTTTCCCCAAAAGTGTTGAGGATCATCAAGATGATTTCTGGCATAACTGAGATGAGTCTTTGTTCTTTTTGCTCAGCAGTGGATTTCGTCTTGGAACTCTGCCATGCAGGCCATTTTTGCCCAGTCTCTTTCTTATGGTGGAGTCATGAACACTGACCTTAACTGAGGCCAGTGAGGCCTGCAGTTCTTTGGATGTTGTTGTGGGGTCTTTTGTGACCTCTTGGAAGAGTCGTTGATGTGCTCTTGGGGTAATTTTGGTCTGCCAACCACTCCTGGGAAGGTTCACCACTGTTCCATGTTTTTGCCATTTGTGGATAATGGCTCTCATTATGGTTCGCTGTAGTCCCAAAGTTTTAGAAATGGCTTTAGAACCTTTTCCAGACTGATAGATCTCAATTGTTCCTGAATTTCTTTGGATCACAGCATGATGTCTAGCTTTTGAGGATCTTTTGGTCTACTTCACTTTGTCAGGCAGGTTCTATTTAAGTGATTTCTTGATTGAGAACAGGTGTGGCAGTAATCAGGCCTGGGTGTGGCTAGAGAAATTGGACTCAGCTTTCCAAAGATGTGATAAACCACGGTGGCGCAGTGGTTAGTACTGCGGCAGCACAGTTTACCCTTGGCCGGGGGATTGTGGGGATCGTGGGATCGTGGGTTTGATCCCAGCCCCCGACCAACAGTGATCTGTGTGGAGTTTGCATGTTCTCCCCGTGTTGCGTGGGTTTACTCCGGGATTTCTCCGGTTTCCTCCCACATGCCAAAAACATGCATGTTAGGTTAATTGGCTGTTCTAAATTGTCCCTAGATATTTGTTTCCTATAGGCCCTTAGAATAGAGGGTTAGTATTAATGAAAGCGCTTTGAGTGGTCTTTGTGACTAGAAAAGCGCTATATAAGTGCAGGTTAGTTAGTTAGTTAGTTAATTTATGTTTTAATGGGGGAAGGGGGCATTCACTTTTTCACACAGGGCCATGTTGGTTTGGATTTTTTTTTCCTTAATAATAAACACCTTCATTTACAAACTGCATTTTGTGTTTACTTTACTTTATCTTTGTCTAATATTTAAATTTGTTTGATCTGAAACATTTAAGTGTGACAAATGTGCAAAAAAAATGAGAAATCAGGAAGGGGGCAAACACTTTTTCACACCACTGTATTTAACACATTTAAATTTAACCCTGTGAGCCTTGGCCTCTGCAGATCTTGCAATAAAAAGACCAGTTAAAAAACATAGTTTAGCTGTATTGTCAGCAGTGTTGGGAGTAACGCGTTTCTGTAGCTCCACTACTTCTGCAGTGACGTGCTGTGTAATGAAATTACTGTCTAAACATTCAGTAATGCCTTACAGTTACTGAAATTTGATCAGATGTGTTACTCGCGTTACTCCTTTTATTAATATGGATATTTTTAGCGCAAATAAACTGAGCCTACCATAGCTGGCGCAGCTGTCGGTCTCCTCCGCGGGTCGGTTTCCTGTCCTGCCCCAGTTCACACCACAGCCCAGTGGCGACTTCTCATATCGAGCCCTGATCGCCTGTTGTCTGAGCAGTAAGTAGCTCCTACAGCTACTACCTCTGTGGTTAAACATGAGTATTTTTTGAGCAAGAAGCTCGCATTAATTGCCCACATTAAGTATAAAGTTTTCTTGCGTACAGAGAAAGTGTCGGTGATTTGTTGCAGTAAAGAGCAGCTTCTTCTCAGCAGTGAACTTTTATTTATCTGTGCTTTCTGTTTTATCTCATTCATTTACATGCTGTTGTGATCTGCAACTACTTCATGGAAGTAAATCCTCTAAATATGCATTTTTAATGGGCTGGGCCAGGGGTGTCAAACATATGGCTCGTGGGCCAAAAATGGCCCACCAGGGGGTCCAATTTTTTCTCTGTGAATTTACAGCTTTATTTCTAGTAAATTTCTGACTTTCTACTGATTACAATAGTTTGTGTAAATCTGAGATATTTTTCCTCTAAGATGAGACTTTTTTCTCATCAGTTTTTCTTCTTTTTTCTGATGAGATCAAGGGGCCCTTGATCTTGCTGTGTGTGCAAGATGATTTAAGTTTGCATTTAAAAGTATTGTGAAAGTTACTTTTCCAAGTAACTAGTTACTTTAATCATGCAGTAACTCAGTTACTTTTGAAAAACAATAACTATTAACTGTAACTAGTTACTCTTTTTTAGTAACTTGCCCAACACCGTCAGCAGCTGGCGGCACCTCTGCCTCCTCATTAACAACAGGTGCTCGTCATTCGCATCATGTGTGCTTGTACGAGCAGCGTTGTCTCTATCTGCTCCTCGGGGGGCAAGTCTCCTCCCAGGTTTAAGTGACAAAGGTTGTTTAAAAATTTTCTGTGCTCTTCCCTTTTCCTCCATTTCTCTGCACTGCTTGGATAACTTTGTTTCATTCTGCCGCTATTCTCCACGCTGTATGGCTTGTTTCCAATGTAACCAGCAATATGCGCATGTCTCAGAGACAGCATGGAGGAGTCCAACATTCTGAGGAGAAGGGGGGAGGACGTTACGTTTGTGATTGGATTTGCCGTTTATGTAAATACTGGTGTTTCTTTATTTTGTCAGAGATTGTTAAATATTCTAAACATTTAGAATATTTGGGGCTCCAAGTAGATCGGGGCCTAAGGCACTCATCTACCTTTGCTTGATGGTAAGTCCGCCTCTGCGGGGAGCCATTGCTACCCTCCATTGTTTTAGCTTGTGTACTCCTGTATTTCATCACTTTCATGTTGATCACTTGTAGACTCAGTGTTGTTCTCTTCCCATTGCCTTGTGGGTCAGTTTGGGAAAACAAAAGGCTAGAGGAAGCAAACCTCAAAATCAAATGTTATGCAACCTTGCATGCAGCCTATATAGGCAAGGATACAGCAGTAAAGCCAGAGAGAAAATTAGGAATGGCGACCCTTAGGTGACTGGTGGCAGCATACCTTTCGGCATCGTCTGCAGCTGAGTTCAGTTCCATACGCATCAACTTTTGTCTTTTCTTTGGGTGCAATTGACAAAGCCAAAAGAGGGGTGGTGTTGCCTCTGTGCAAAGCATCGCTACTTACTTTCTGCCCAGGCATTCAGACAACAGTGATGGGAGGAAGTTGGCATGTGAGAATTGATGAAAGAAACTGCTGGTACAGGGGTCACCCACTGGCAGATATTTGAAGGGATGTTACTGGGTAGGACCTCTTGCAGTTTTAGTTGAATACCCCTGCTCTAGTATGTTACAGCTGAGCTGGGAAAGAGGAGGGGGAAAGCAAGTGGTAGCCTAAAGACATGTAATGAAATGTGGCCTGAAGCCTGGTCCAGTTTGTAAATAGAGAGCCACTGCTAAATTACTCTTTGAACATGATGAGGTGACTTATCTGACTTGGGGTTTGTTATGTGTTAATGAATTTTCAGAACCTTATACTTCAGCAGTGATATGACCGTCTACAACTTCATGTGGAAAATTGACTTAAAAACTGCAAATTCAGTAGCCTGTCTTCCACTTGGAGATTAATACTTAAAACCTTAATACTGTGTTCACCATTAAAACAGGCAGTTCAGTTCTAGTTTGAAAACATGCTTCATTAGAACATCATTATAAAGAGACAACCTCCTGTCATCCATGCCAGCATGTTTCTCCAGAAAAACTCCCATAATTCAAAGTTGTCAGATCTCCCGTTAAGTACAACACGCACAGAGTCAACAGGCCACACTCAGTATCCAACTATCTGACCTGGCAACCCACAGACTGAGGTGCCCAGCTGCTGTCTGAGGAGGTCAGTTTCCCAAGAAAACCACACATGAATGGTTGGACCAAGGAGGTTTGATTTCTCTGAGAAGTTACAACCTCCTTGGTCGGACTCGGTTACACATGCACGCACGCACGCGCGCGCGCGCACACACACACACACACACACTTAAACAGTCAGAGCTGGATGGAGTAGTCAGAAATTGTAGCCAAGTAAAAGTAGTGTTACTTTATGGTATTAATTACTCAAGTATAAGAGTAGTGACCCAAATAATGAGATGAGTTAGAGTAAGAAAGTATCTACTTAGAAAGTTACTTGAGATGTGATTTTAGTCTTGGCAGTTTGAAAGGTTTTTCTCCTAAATTTTTGACTGTTTTCTTGTAAAATTACTCCTTTGTAAATTTGAAAGATGCTTTCAAAGCTGGCTGCAAATTACCAAGACACCCTATGACTTGACTGGGTGTTTGCTTTGCACCATCTAGTGGACTGAAAACACCATTGTAACCCAAACGTATGTGTGTGCACGTTTTTTTAAAATAAAAGATCAATCCGTGTGTTTATGGATCGATGCATTGTCACCAGTGCCAAGTATTGCGATCAATCGCTGAATCGATCTTTTTTCCCACCCCTAGTGGAAGTCTGGGCTGATGTCCCTGCGACCTGGATCCCCAGATAAGCAGTAGAAGATGGGTGGATGGAAATGTAGGACTATAATACATTTGAGACTTTATTCTCATAAATTTGTGAGGTTTTTCCTCAAAATTTTCAAACCTTTTTCTTTTAAGTTTCTTTTTTTTTTCTCATCAAGTTTGGTTTTTTTTGTCCTAAATTTATCTGTAGTTTATAATGAATTTGTTTTTCCTTGAAAAGTTTGTGGTAAATTCAATGTAGAAATAATACCTGTCGTGCATTACTTTATTTATTGAGATGTTTTGGTTGATACCTTTTTAAAGACTATTTGTTGTATTGTGGGCCATGAGACGTCTGAATTTCCTCACGGGGATTAATAAGTGTCAGCTTTTTCCTACACATATTTGAACCTTAATTTGCAGAGCCAGAACAGGATGAGTTCAGTTCTTATTTTGAGGAACTATAATAATGAATAAAACTTTGTTTAATTCAATAAAACTCACTAAAATGACCAAAGATGCAGTCGCTTCTGTTGCCACCCCTGCTGCAGGTGGCCTGGACTGACACTATCCCTCCTGGGGATTTTGGAGGGGGGGGGGGTGGCACTGCCACACTGCATTCACTTAGACTCAGAAATCTGACTTTTTGTAGACATACATTATCAGCTGATACAACAAAATTTGAGGGCAAAGGCGTAGTCTGTGGCTTTTTTTGTGGAGGCATGAACCCTAGATGGATGGTAAATGGCGTTCACTTATATAGCGCTTTTTCTTATCTCTGGATGACCAAAGCGCTTTACAGATCCTGCTGTCCACCCATTCTCTCTCTCTCGCACGCACACACACACACACACACACACACACACACACACACACTGATGGTGGCATAGCTGCCTGACACTGGCACTGGCCTGACCCACCAGGAGCAACTGGGGGTTCAGTGTCTTGCTCAAGGACACTTCGACATGCAGACAGAGTGGGACTCGAACCCCTGATCCTCCAATCACACAGGTGTAGTGGGGCTGACTAAAGATGTGCTTTATTGATCCCAAACTGGGAAAATACAGCATAACAGCAGCGTGACAGTAGACGGTCAAAACGACAGAAACACACACAGCATAATAGACAAAGGGATTTCCCACAGAAAGTAAAACTGCCTGAATAACTTGTATGCGTTATAGATGATGACCCATATAGATACGTGAATCGCACCCTCTGTACAATGCAGGACTATCGGGTGCAGGGTGAAATCCATCCATCCATCCATCCATCTTCTACCGCTTTTCCGGAGGTCCGGGTCGCGGAGGCAGCAGTTCAAGCAGAGAAGCCCAGACTTCCCTCTCCCCAGCCACCTGCTCCAGCTCTTCAGAGGGGATACCAAGGCGTTCCCAGACTAGCTGGGAGACATAGTCTCTCCACCGAGTCCTGGGTCTGCCCCGGGGTCTCCTCCCAGTGGGACGTGCCTGAAACACCTCAAGTGGGAGGCGTCCAGGAGGCATCCTAATCAGATGCCCATACCACCTCAACTGACTCCTTTCAATGTGGAGGAGCAGCGGTTCTACTCTGAGCCTCTCCCGGATGACTGAGCTCCTCACCCTATCTCTGAGGGTGAGTCCAGCAATCCTACGGAGAAAGCTCATTTCAGCCGCTTGTATCCGCGATCTCGTTCTTTCGGTCATTACCCAAAGCTCGTGACCATAGGTGAGAGTAGGAACGTAGATTGACTGGTAAATCGACAGCTTTGCCTTAGAACTAAGCTCCCTCTTCACCACAACAGACCGGTACAACGTCCGCATCACTGCAGATGCTGCTCCAATCCGTCTGTCGATCTCTCGCTCCATTTTCCCCTCACTCGTGAACAAGACCCCAAGATACTTAAACTCCTCCACTTGGGGCAGGAGCCTGTCCCCAACCCGGAGAGGACAATCCACCTTTTTCCGGCTGAGGACCATGGACTCGGACTTGGAGGTGCTGATTCTCATCCCAGCCGCTTCACACTCAGCGGCAAACCGTCCCAGCAAGAGCTGTAGGTCATTGCTGGATGAAGCCAACAGGACAACATCATCTGCAAACAACAGAGATGAGATCCTGTGGTCACCAAGCATGACACCCTCCATTCCCTGGCTGCGCCTAGAAATCCTGTCCATAAAAATTATGAACAGGACCGGTGACAAAGGGCAGCCCTGGCGGAGTCCAACTCTCACTGGGAATGACTCCGACCGAGTGTTGGCAATGCGAACTAAACTCTCACAACGGTCGTACAGAGACCGAATAGCTCGTAACAACAAGCCCGATACCCCATACTCCCGAAGCACCCCCCACAAAAATCCACGAGGGACGCGGTCAAATGCCTTCTCCAAGTCCACAAAACACATGTAAACTGGTTGGGCAAACTCCCACGAACCCTCAAGAATTCTCGAGAGGGTAAAGAGCTGGTCCGATGTGCCACGGCCAGGACGAAAACCACATTGCTCCTCCTGAATCCGAGGTTCGACCAACGGCCGGACTCTCCTCTCCAATACCTTGGCATAGACCTTCCCAGGGAGGCTGAGGAGTGTGATCCCTCTAAAGTTGGAGCACACCCTCCGGTCCCCTTTTTTGAAGAGAGGAACCACCACCCCGGTTTGCCATGCCAAAGGCACTGCCCCCGACCTCCACGCAATGTTGCAGAGGCGTGTCAACCATGACAACCCAACAACATCCAGGGCCTTGAGGTACTCGGGGCGAATCTCGTCCACCCCCGGGGCCCGGCCACCAAGGAGATTTTTAACCACCTTGGCGACCTCAGCCCCTGTGATAGGCGAGTCATCCCCCTCGTCCCCAAACCCTGCTTCCTCTGTGGAAGGCGTATCAGTGGGATTGAGGAGATCCTCGAAGTATTCCTTCCACCGCCCGACGATATCCCCAGTTGAAGTCAACAGTGTCCCATCCGCCCCATACACAGTGTGGACGGGGAGCTGCTTTCCCCTCCTGAGCCGCCGAACAGTTTGCCAGAATCTCTTTGAAGCCGACCGAAAGTCTTGTTCCATGGCCTCACCGAACTCCTCCCATACCCGGGTTTTTGCTTCAGCAACCACCCGAGCTGCACTCCGCTTGGCCTGCCGGTACACCTCAGCTGCTTCGGGAGTCCCACAAGCCAACCAAGCTTGATAGGACTCCTTCTTCAGCTTAATGGCCCCCCTCACCACTGGTGTCCACCACTTGGTTCGGGGGTTGCCACCACGAGATGCACCGACCACCTTGCGGCCGCAGCTCTGGGCTGCCGCTTCAACAACAGAGGTGGAGAACATGGCCCATTCAGACTCCATGTCTCCAGACTCCCTCGGAATGTGGTTGAAGTTCTTCCGGAGGTGGGAGTTGAAGACCTCCCGGACAGGGGCCTCAGCCAGACGCTCCCAGCACACCCTCACTATACGTTTGGGTCTACCAGGTCTGAATGGCTTCCTCCCCTGCCATCGGATCCAACTCACCACCAGGTGGTGATCAGTTGACAGCTCTGCACCTCTCTTTACTCGGGTGTCCAAGACATACGGTCGCAGGTCTGATGATACGATAACAAAATCGATCATCGACCTGCGGCCTAGGGTGTCCTGGTGCCAGGTGCACATATGGACACCCTTATGCTTGAACATGGTGTTCGTTATAGACAGACTGTGGTTAGCACAGAAGTCCAATAACTGAACACCACTCGGGTTCAGATCGGGCAGGCCGTTCCTCCCAATCACCCCCCTCCAGGTTTCACTGTCGTTGCCCACGTGCGCATTGAAGTCCCCCAGTAGGACAATGGAGTCTCCAGGAGGAGCACCCTCCAGCACCCCAGTCACAGACTCCAAAAAGGGTGGGTACTCTGAAACATCATTTGGTGCATAGGCACAAATGATGGTCAGGACCCGTTTCCCAACCCGAAGGCGCAGGGAAGCAACCCTTTCGTCCACCGGGGAAAACTCCAATATAGAGGCAGCAAGGTGGGGCGATACAAGAATACCTACCCCTGCTCGTCGCCTCTCGCCCGGGGCAACTCCAGAAAAGGCCAAGCTCCAGCCCCTCTCCAGGAGACTGGTTCCGGAACCGGAGCTGTGTGTTGAGGTGAGGCCAACTATATCTAGCCGGTATCGCTCAATCTCGTACACCAGCTCAGGCTCCTTCCCCACCAGAGAGGTGACATTCCACGTACCAAAAGCCAGTTTAGAAAGCTTGGGATCAGTCCGCCAAGGTCTCCGCCTTTGACTGCCACCTAATCCACATAGCACCGGACTTCCATGATCCCTCCTGCAGGTGGTGAACCTACTGGAGGGCGGACAGGGTGAAATGTGAGGCACCAATGATCGAGTGGCCCTGAATGATTCTGCATCTAATTAAACTGAATGTTAAAAATGTAAATGGCCACTCAAAAGGGCACTTGGGACATTAATTGCAGAAGGGCAGGGCTCCAGCCTCTAAAGCACCCCCCCTGCATGTTCATACAACATTTAGTCATAATCTAAAAGTAATTTGTCTCCTGCCATCGAGTCCAGTAGATACTTTTTTCTGAAGGAAGATGGTGGGGAGCTCAAATGGTGATGATCTATTTACTGAGTTTCTTGCCATGACAACCATGTTCTAAAACCAGATACTGTGACCCGAACCTCATCTGTTCAGTGTCTTCAGTGACCTCTGACGACTGTTTGGATTCAGATGTTTCCAGCTAATGAGTCGGTTACCTTTAGAAGACGACCGATGGCTCCTGTTTGTGAATGTTACACGTGTTTGTCTTCATTAATGAGCACAGAGGCTGTCTCTTGGGGATATAAGGTGGAAAAAAGAAACAAGCCTATTGTGTCCACTACTTCATTGATTTCCTCATTACAGCCTGCCAGCATTAAATGGGTGATGCTCTCATCACGGTGTAATCACTGGAGAAATTGTGGAATTTAATTCCCAGCCTGTGGCAGCATGGGTGATGGAGGAGCTCATTAACCCCCCCATTTCTGGTCACCTGAAGTCAGTGTTTAACTTAAGAGATTGCATATTCATTACAGAGTTACTCTGTAGTGTAATGGGCTGCATGACATGTGATGGCACCAGACTGGACCAGGACATTCTGTGGCCTTGTGTGTGTGGGAAAGATCGCATTTGCACTGCCTGTCTGAAGAAGCGGTGAGAATGATGCACACTCAACGCACAGCTAAATAGCTCTGCTTAATGAAAGTGTTCATTTAATCTTTTAGGTTTGTAGAAGATACCACCTTATCACAGTGGAGGGGTTTAAGTGCCCTAATGATTCCAGGAGCTACAGTTAGGCCCAGAAATATTTGGACAGTGACACAAGTTTTGTTATTTTAGCAGTTTACGAAAACATATTCAGGATACAATTATATAATCAATATGGGTTTAAAGTGCAGACTCTCAGCTGTAATTTGAGAGTATTCACATCCAAATTGGAGCAAGGGTTTAGGAATTACAGCTCTTTAATACGTAGCTGCCTCTTTTTCAAGGGACCAAAAGTAATTGGACAGTTGACTCAGAAGGCTGCAAAAAAAAATAAAAAAAAAATAAGGCTGCATGGACTCTTCCCTCGTTAACCTGTCATCAATTAAGCAGTTAAAAGGTCTGGAGTTGATTCCAGGTGTGGCGTTTGCATTTGGAAGTTGTTGCTGTGAACACACAACATGCGGTCAAAGGAGCTCTCAATAAGATAAGCCTTTATTAGTCCCACAATGGGGAAATTCCAGGATTGCAACAGCACAGGGATAGCAACACTCAGAGCAACAATCAGAAGGCAAGAAGGAACAACATCTAGTAAACATATGTCCATATTACTATAAATGTATATATATAGACACAGTGCAGAGCATTATGGTTGGTTGGTGAATGTGCAGCAGAAAGTCTAAGCTCTCTCTCCGCGGATGCGGTGGGCCAGCTGGAAGTCTTTGGGCATGATGGTGACCCCCTTAGCGAAGAAGAGACCACCAGGTGGGCCTCGCTGGTCTCCTGCAGAGCCATGACGGCGAAGCTCAGGAAACGCAGGACAGTCTTGAAGTCCTGAGCGATCTCCCTCACCAGGCGCTGGATGGGCAGCTTACGGATGAGCAGCTCCGTGAATTTCTGGCAGCGACGGATCTCTCTCAGAGCCACGGGCCTGTGACGGCGAGGCCTCTTCACTCTGCCGGTGGCCGGAGCGCCTCTCCGAGCAGCCCTGGTGGCTAGCTGTCTCCTGGGGGGCTTCTTCCTCCAGTAGATTTTACGGGTGGTCTGCTTGGTTCTTGCCATCGCTCTTTATTATTTTGTCTTATATTTCTTGCACGCCGCCTAAACTCCAGCCCGGCACCCGCGTCGTTTTCGCTACAGCTCCCGGTATGTCGAGTTTCCCATTAGCACCGGGCGGCGGCCAAGTGCTAGCTAGCACTAGCATCTCCCGCTGCAAACCGTGGCTCCGTCCGCCGACCCGGGAGACCCTCGGGGCGATCCGTGCGTCCGTGATATATATACAGAGTGAAAGGTGTAGAAAGAAGGAGGAGGTGGAGGTGAAACAGACCATCCTGAGGCTGAAAAAAAAGAAGAAATCCATCAGAGAGACAGAAATGGTAGGAGTGGCCAAATCAACAGTTTGGTACATTCTGAGAAAAAAAGAGTGCACTGGTGAGCTTGGGAACTCAAAAAGGCCTGGATGTCCACGGAAGACAACAGTGGTGGATGATTGCAGAATCCTTTCCATGGTGAAGAACAACCCCTTCACAACATCCACTCAAGTGAAGAACACTCTCCAGGAAGTAGGTGTATCAGTATCTAAGTCTACCATAAAGAGAAGACTTCATGAGAGTAAATACACAGGATTCACCACAAGGTGCAAACCATGAATCAGCCTCAAAAATAGAAGGGCCAGAATTGACTTTGCCAAAAAACACCTGAAGAAGCCAACCCAGTTCTGGAACAGCATTCTTTGGACAGATGAGACTAAGATCAGCCTGTACCAGAATGATGGGAAGAAGAAAGTTTGGAGAAGAATTGGAACAGCTCATGGTCCAAAGCACACCACATCTTCTGTAAAACATGGTGGAGGCAGTGATGGCATGGGCATGCATGGCTTCCAATGGCACTGGGTCACTTGTGTTTATTGATGATGTGACAAAAGACAGAAGCAGCCGGATGAATTCTGAAGTGTATAGGGATATACTTTCTGCTCAGATTCAGCCAAATGCAGCAAAGTTGATTGACAGCGCTTCACCAATGATCCAAAACATACTGCAAAAGCAACCCAGGAGTTTTTTAAAGCAACGAAGTGGAATATTCTGCAATGGCCGAGTCAATCACCAGATCTCAACCCAATCGAGCATGCATTTCACTTGCTCAAGACAAAACTTAAGGCAGAAAGACCCACAAACGAGCAACAACTGAAGACAGCTGCAGTAAAGGCCTGGCAAAGCATCACAAAGGAGGAAACCCAGCGTTTGGTGATGTCTATGGGTTCCAGACTTCAGGCAGTCATTGCCTGCAAAGGATTCTCAACAAAATATTGAAAAGTAACATTTTACTTAGGGTTATGTTTATTTGTCCAATTACTTTTGAGCCCCTGAAATGAGGAGCGTTTGTATAAAAATAGCTACAATTCCTACATGTTTAATCATATATTTTTGTTCAACCCCTTGAATTAAACCTTAAAGTCTGCACTTCAATTCCGTTGTAGTTGTTTCATTTCAAATCCAATGTGGTGGCATGCAGAGCCCAAATCATGAAGATTGTGTCACTGTCCAAATATTTCTGAGCCTAACTGTATGTTGTCGGGGGCAACTTGTTCTTGGTAGGGTCCTGGGTGAAGGGCCAGACTAAACATTACATCAAGGGCCCAGTGTACCCAAAGAGGCACATGTCCGCCCTCCAGTGGGCTCACCACCTGCAAGAGGGATCATGGTATCATGATGCCATGTGAACTGGGCGGAAGTCTGGGCTACTCTGCTTGGACTGATGCTCTTGCGACCTGGATCCACAGATAAGCAGTAGAAGATGGATGGATGGATTTGTAGAAATAATGCAACTAAGGAAGGTGTTCATTTCTGTTAACAGAAATATCTCAACAAAGATTATGTAATGAAAAATAATCATGAGGTGTCAACAGTGATTAAACATTTATACAGAAAAACTGATTCCCCCCCCCCAACATCAGTGTCACAGCAGGGATTTTCCAACAATTGCAAATTATCACAATAAATGATGTTGTTTTCATGAAGACAATGTTATTACACTGATACAGTGGAAATGTGAACCCTCTGGAATGACCTGGTGTTAAGCATTAATTGGTTGTAAATGTGATCTAATCTACATCTAGGTCCAAAGAATAGACAAACACAAGCTAATACCACACAAACAATTGTAGTATTTCATGTCTAGTTAGAAGTGTTTGGAGGTCAATTACTGCCAAAGAGGTTCAACTACTTAAGTCAGACAGTTCACTTACTTTTTCCACCAGCACTGTGAATGTTTATTGGAAGTGTCCAAGAAACACTTTTTTGGACCATTCTTCCTGACAGAACTTTTTGAGTTTACTATTCACAAGAATCAGCTGATGTGGGCAGCACAGTGGTACAGTGGTTAGCACTGTTGCCTAACAGTTAGAAGGTTCTAGGTTTGAATCCCGAGGCTGGCAGGGGTAGGAACCTTTCTGTATGGAGTTTGCATGCTCTCCTTGTGCTGCGTGGGTTTACTCCAGGAGCTGCAGTTTCCTCCCACAATCCAAAGACATACATGTTAGGCTAATTGGTGATTCTAAATTATCCATAGCTATCCATCTCTGATAGGCCCTTTGAATAGAGGGTTAGTACTAGTGAAGAGCTGTGAGTGGTCTTTGAGACTGGAAAAGCACAGTATAAGTACAGGTTCCTATCCCTGATGTGAACCATGCCTCACTAAAAAAGAGCTCTCCGAGGACCTACGATCAAGAATTGTTGACCTGCATAAAACTGGAAAGGATTACAACATAATCTCCAAGACTAGGTATTCACCAGTCCACAATTAGACAAATTATCTCCAAATGGAGATGATTTAGTACTGTGACTACTCTACCTGGAAGTGGGCACCCAGCTAAGTTGACTCCAAAGGCACAACACAGAATGTGCCATGAGGTAAAAAAGAACCGTAGAGCAATTGCTAAAGGCTTGAAGGAATCAATGGAACTGGTAGCATCTCTGTTCATGAGTCTAGCATACACAAATCATTGAACAGGCATGGAGTCCATGGCAGGACACCACAGAGGAAGCCACTGCTTTCCAACCCCCCCCCCCCAACCCCCCCCCCCCCCAAACAAATAAAACAAAAAAAACAAAAAACATCACTGCAAACCTGAAGTTTGCCAAAGAGCACCTTGATAGTCCACAATGCTACTGGCAAAAGGCTTTGTGGACTGTATAAACAAGCTTTTCAGATGTAACAGGCAGTTGGAGCAGCTCCTGACGTGGTCCATACACGTGGCTTCTGTTTTTAGAAAATTCACTTGGAAAACTGCTATTTGTCAGAATTGTTGTCAGTGTTCAAGCAGACTTTGGATGGTAGTATCAGAGTCAACTAAATATAGAAGAATATTCACTCGGATGTGAGGTTTTATGTTCAGTACCTTGAACATTAGCGTCCCTAATTTCTTCAGAAGTTGTAATGAGCTCTGCCTAACCCTCAAAAGCCAGTACGTCACAGGGCATCCTTTAGTCATTTTTGATAAAATGGTGACCAAGAGACTTTATCGTTGAAAGCAGGCTATAGTGCTGCTCTGATTGTGTTTTAAAGTTTCTTATTCAGTTTAGATTTGTGAGATGACTCCTCCTAATTTAAGCATTTTTCAAATTTCAAATTTTTGTTTCATTTTTTTTTTCAGTATGATGCACATGAGAGGATAAATCCTCCAATGTAAGCCTTTGTAGTTTCCCAAAGAATATCAGGACATGCGTCATTATTGTCATCTCTGTAAAAGCTAAAGTCACAAATATTCATACAAACGGTGGATTTGTTCAAATCTCCCAGTTCCTATGAATTCTGGGGCTCGCAGACATTTATGGGGGGGGGGCATAGTTTCTTATGGCTGCTGTTCAATTACGTTCTTCATAAGGGTGCCTTGGGATCTTCCTATGGCATACTTACTGCCATCTTACAAAAATTTTTGTGCAATTCTTGGCGCTCCGAAGTCATTGATAGGAAGATCTTACGGCTTTCGGCATATTTTGTCGGCACAAATATTGCACGAATGACGTACTTCTGCCTTATGAGCGCCTTATGCATGCTGTACAAATCTCCATATGAATGGGCATTTCCTACAACTGCTGTAAGGGGCCCTCAAGAACAACTTAAGGTGTTCTTGAGGCATACTTACGGCCATCATCTTGTGTGGTTCTTACGTTGTTCCTATGGCATTCGTACGGCCGCAGTACAATGAGGGGTTTTGTGGGGAATTTGTAGAACTCGTGGACAAGACCATCGACTTGGCCACAAACTTATGGTCTACAAATGCTGAATTCTGCTACGGCCGCCTTAAAAGGAACCCCGATTATATTGGCATGTTAGCTCTATATGCTTTATTTTGATGTTAGTAACATAACTATAATATAATTTTTTTTTGAAAATAATTCCCAGTTTTATATATTTTTAAAAAACTTTATTATGATGTAAATCGCCATTTTTGTTTGTCGCAATGCATTCTGGGTAGTGACGTAGAATGGTTGCAGCCATTTTTTCTGTCTTTTTTTTCCGGTTCCGCCGGACCGGTGGCGCCACACGAGTAGGCTGCCCGTTGCAACAGCCTTTTTTTTTTATCTTCCTTCTTCTTTCTACACCTTTCACTCTGTATATATATATATATATATCACGGACGCACGGATCGCCCTGGGGATCTCCCGGGTCGGCGGACGGAGCCACGGTTTGCAGCGGGAGACGTTACAGCGGGGAGGAGCTAGTGCTAGCTAGCACTTGGCCGCCGCCCGGTGCTAATGGGAAACTCGACATACCGGGAGCTGTAGCGAAAACGACGCGGGTGCCGGGCTGGAGTTTAGGCGGCGTGCAAGAAATATAAGACAGAATAATAAAGAGCGATGGCAAGAACCAAGCAGACCGCCCGTAAAATCTACTGGAGGAAGAAGCCCCCCAGGAGACAGCTAGCCACCAGGGCTGCTCGAAGAGGCGCTCCGGCCACCGGCAGAGTGAAGAGGCCTCGCTGTCACAGGCCCGTGGCTCTGAGAGAGATCCGTCACTACCAGAAATCCACGGAGCTGCTCATCCGTAAGCTGCCCGTCCAGCGCCTGGTGAGGGAGATCGCTCAGGACTTCAAGACCGTCCTGCGTTTCCTGAGCTTCGCCGTCATGGCTCTGCAGGAGACCAGCGAGGCCCACCTGGTGGTCTCTTCTTCGCTAAGGGGATCACCATCATGCCCAAAGACTTTCAGCTGGCCCGCCGCATCCGCGGAGAGAGAGCTTAGACTTTCTGCTGCACATTCACCAGCATAATGCTCTGCACTGTGTCTATATATACACATTTATAGTAATATGGTCATATGTTTACTAGATGTTGTTTTTTCTTGCCTTCTGATTGTTGCTCTGAGTGTTGCTATCCCTGTGCTGTTGCAATCCTGGAATTTACCCATTGTGGGACTAATAAAGGCTTATCTTATCTTATCTTATCTTATCTTATACAAGCCAAGAAGCAAAGCTACGAACTACTGCCATTTGCCAGTGAAAATGCCACATTGCGCAGCTTTTGGACGTAATTTCCAATCAAAGGGAAATAAAGAGAGCGGGGTAAGCCTCCATAGCTTTCCTAAAGAGGGAAAGTTGAGGATAAAGTGGGGCGGCAGCGGTTCAGGAGGTAGAGCAGGTCATCTAATAACCCAATGGTTGGCGGTTCGAATCACGCTCTCCCCAGATATCCTGCCGTTGTGTCCCTGGGCAAGACACTTCACCCACATTGCCTCCAGTGCCCATAACACTGGGTATGAATGTGTAAAAATGTTTAAATGCTCGGTGGTGGCCGGAGAGGCCGTTGGCGCGGATTGGCAACCAATTTCCCTCACTCTGAGTGTCTATGATCAAGCGCTATAGTGCACGCTTGATAAAGCTGATATATACTGTATATTTATCACGCTATGATAAAGCACTATATTGCTCAAAGCGCACGCTTGGCGCACGCTCAAGCTTGACATGTCGAAGATCTGGCTGGCAGTCTGAAAAAGCAACAGAGAAATTGCTTTATGTTGCTGAGAGTCCATGTTTATCAGTTCAGTGCCCATCATGCTTGTAGACAATATTTTGTGTTTGAGCATTCTATTGTAAGTAAATCAACAATATATAAGTTTCACCTTAAAATAATGCTTCCTCAAGCACACGCTTGAGACACTCAAAGCGGAGAGACACTCGCGGAGCAGAGAGACACTCAAGTGCACGCGCTTTGAGCGATATAGCGCTTTATCATAGTGTGATAAATATATATATCGGCTTTATCAAGCGTGCGCTATAGCGCTTTATCATAGACACTCAAAGCGCACAAAGCGTGCGCTTTGAGCGTCTCAAGTTTGAGCGATATAGCGCGATAAATATATACAGTGGGGCAAAAAAGTATTTAGTCAGCCACCAATTGTGCAAGTTCTCCCACTTTAAAGACGAGAGAGGTCTCCAATTTTCATCATAGGTATACCTCAACTATGAGAGACAAAATGAGGGGGGAAAAAAATCCAGAAAATCACATTGAAGGATTTTTAATGAATGAATTGGTAAATTCCTCGGTAAAATAAGTATTTGGTCAATAACAAAAGTTCATCTCAATACTTTGTCATTGCCAACAAAGGGTATATAACAGAGGTCAAACGTTTTCTGTAAGTCTTCACAAGGTTTTCACACACTGTTGCTGGTATTTTGGCCCATTCCTCCATGCAGATCTCCTCTAGAGCAGTGATGTTTTGGGGCTGTCGCTGGGCAACACGGACTTTCAATTCCCTCCAAAGATTTTCTGTGGGATTGAGATCTGGAGACTGGCTAGGCCACTCCAGGACCTTGAATTGCTTCTTATGAAGCCACTCCTTCGTTGCCCGGGCGGTGTGTTTGGGATCATTGTCATGCAGAAAGACCCAGCCACGTTTCATCTTCAATGCCCTTGCTGGTGGAAGGAGGTTTTCACTCAAAATCTCACGATACATGGCCCCACTCATTCTTTCCTTTACACGGATCAGTCGTCCTGGTCCCTTTGCAGAAAAACAGCCCCAAAGCATGATGTTTCCACCCCCATGCTTCACAGTAGGTATGGTGTTCTTTCTCCTCCAAACACAACAAATTGAGTTTTTACAATAAAGTTCTATTTTGGTTTCATCTGACCATATGACATTCTCCCAATCCTCTTCTGGATCATCGAAATGCTCTCTAGCAAACTTCAGATGGGCCTGGACATGTACTGGCTTAAGCAGGGTGACACGTCTGGCACTGCAGGATTTGAGTCCCTGGCGGCGTAGTGTGTTACTGATGGTAGCCTTTGTTACTTTGGTCCCACCTCTCTGCAGGTCATTCACTAGGTCCCCCAGTGTAGTTCTGGGATTTTTGCTCACCGTTCTCGTGATCATTTTGACCCCACGGGGCGAGCTCTTGCGTGGAGCCCCAGATCGAGGGAGATTATCAGTGGTCTTGTATGTCTTCCACTTTCTAATAATTGCTCCCACAGTTGATTTCTTCACACCAAGCTGCTTACCTATTGCAGATTCAGTCTTCCCAGCCTGGTGCAGGTCTACAATTTTGTTTCTGGTGTCCTTTGACAGCTCTTTGGTCTTGGCCATAGTGGAATTTGGAGTCTGACTGTTTGAGGTTGTGGACAGGTGTCTTTTATACTGATAACGAGTTCAAACAGGTGCCATTAATACAGGTAACGAGTGGAGGACAGAGGAGCCTCTTAAAGAAGAAGTTACAGGTCTGTGAGAGCCAGAAATCTTGCTTGTTTGTAGGTGACCAAATCCTTATCTTCCACCATAATTTGCAAATAAATTCTGTAAAAATTAGACAATGTGATTTTTCTGGATTTTTTTTTTCTCATTTTGTCTCTCATAGTTGAGGTATACTTATGATGAAAATTGGAGACCCCTCTCATCTTTTAAGTGGGAGAACTTGCACAATTGGTGGCTGACTAAATACTTTTTTTCCCCACTGTATATCAGCTTTATCAAGCGTGCGCTATAGCGCTTGATCATAGACTCTCATAGAGTGACGGAAATGTGGCTGCCAATCCGCGCCAACGGCCTCTCCGGCCACCACCGAACATTTAAACATTTTTACACATTCTTACCCAGTGTTATGGGCACTGGAGGCAATGTGGGTGAAGTGTCTTGCCCAGGGACACAACGGCAGGATATCTGGGGAGAGCGTGATTCGAACCGCCAACCATCGGGTTATTAGACGACCTGCTCTACCTCCTGAGCCGCTGCCGCCCCACTTTTTCCTCAACTTTTCCTCTTTAGGAAAGCTATGGAGGCTTACCCCGCTCTCTTTATCTCCCTTTGATTGGAAATTACATCCAAAAGCCGCGCAATGGGGCATTTTCACTTTCAAATGGCAGTAGTTCGTAGCTTTGCTTCTTGGCTTGTATAAGACAGAAAAAACGGCTGCAACCATTCTACGTCACTACCCAGAATGCATTGCGACGTAAACAAAAATGGCGATTTACATCGTAATAGTTTTTTAAAAATATATAAAACTGGGAATTATTTTCAAAAAAATTATATTGTAGTTATGTTACTAACATCAAAATAAAGCATATAGAGCTAACATGCCAATATAATCGGAGTTTCTTTTAAGAAGGCCAAACGAAATGGTCCAAAAATCGTTTGTACAGCGTTCACAGCCATCCGTAAGGGTATGTGTGACTGTATTAAAGAATAAATGCAACCCTGCCTCCATCTTCCTTTTAAACTTTTATCATGAGGAATGTTTGTTTGACCAGCTGTTTTGTCCTTGCTGCTGGATCTTGCTTCTGTCTCATCAGACTCAGCAGCAGCCACAGAGACTTTTCCATCCCATAGGAGTCAGTTTTGGTATCGGAGAACCACTCTGCGTTTCTCTGAGAAACTGCTGCTGGTGCCTTGTGTTTCTGTCCAGTTTCATGGACTTCTGACCAGTTTCATCAGCCACCTGCTCCAGCTCTTCAGAGAGGATATCAAGGCGTTCCCAGACCAGCTGGGAGACATAGTCTCTCCAGCGAGTCCTGGGTCTGCCCCGCGGACTCCTCCCAGTGGTGCGTACCCAAAACACTTCAAGTGGGAGGCATCCAGGAGGCATCCTGATCAGATGCCCATACCACCTCAACTGGCTCCTTTCAGTGTGGAGGAGCAGCAGTTGTACTCTGAGCTTCTCCCGGATGACTGAGCACCTCACCCTATCTCTGAGGGTGAGTCCAGTGATCCTACGACGAAAGCTCATTTCAGCCACTTGTATCCACTATTTTGTTATTTCGTTCATTACCCAAAGCTCGTGACCATAGGTGAGAGTAGGAACGTAGATTGACCAGTAAATCGACAGCTTTACCTTCAAACTCAGCTCCCTCTTCACGGCCACCAGACACTAGCCATCAAGCCCCTCCCCCAGTCCTGGCTCCAGGGTGGGACCCCGGTAACCCCATACCGTGCAGGGTACACTGAATCCTTGTTCTAGTATATACCATGAGAGTCTGTTGAATCGTTCTTAGTCTGGCCCTTCACCCAGGACCAGTTTGTCGTGGGTGATCCTATCAGAGGCATATTGCCTCGGACAACATAGCTCCTGGGATCACTGGGGCACGCAAACCTCCCACCACGATAAGGTGACGATCCATGAGGGGGCGTTGTGTTTCCGCTCCAGGTTAAATCTGGTCTGGATTTGCAGCACTAGTGACATCATGGGCCAAAAGACAAGACACACACTTTTCCCAAAGCACGCCCATGTCTGTAAAATTGATCTTACCTTATTGTTCTAAGCTCAGCTCCACTGCTGGAAAACCAAACTGGTGTATCTTCAGGAGCTGAGATTAGCACAAGCCGAGCCACAAATAAGCACCAGCTTCAGCTCTCTATCCATGTTGGTAGGGCTAATAGGAACAGTTATCTTTGTTACTGATTAATCTGACGGTTATGTGACCAGTCATTTGGTCTGTGGCATAATGTTAAAAAATGCATAATGTTAAAAAAGACAAACATGTTCATTACAGTATTTTGGCGCTCAAGGTGACCTCATCAAATGCCTCCGTTCATCAAAGAGTACAAAGCAAAATATGATTCAACTTATAGTGCAAAAACAGAAAAAATGGCAATTTTTTAAGCTTATTTTGGCAAAGCTGAAAGAAGCTGATGATACAGTGCCGCCTGTCAGTCCACTTGTCATGGGAATCACTACTCCTCCTAGGCATTTGCCGCGATGTTCACCAAACTCTCTCACAATGATCCTCGGATAGGTTTGCATCCAGGTTGTGGTCAAGGTCAAAAGTCAGGAGATCTCAGCACCTACATGAGTTCAGAAAAATCACTCATCCTCCTAGGCAATTACATTGATTCTCATGAAACTCACTCACAGTGACCCTCGGGTAGGTCTACATCCAGGTTGAGCTCAAGGTCATTTAAAAGGTCAAAAGGTTGAGTGTAAGATCCTAGATGGGTCTGTATCTAGGCTGTGCTTATGGTCAAGGTCAACGGTCAGGAGATCTGAGCCCTCCTGGGGTGATTTTGTCAGGCCAGAATGAGCTTCTCCATAATTGACGGTCTGGTTCATGTTTGAGACCTTTGGGAATTTTTACAGCAAAAGGTGATTAGTCAGTTATCTTGACAGTTGTTGATTAATTCTCTGTTGATCGAGTTGTCGATGAATCAGCTAATCGCTGTAGCACCACATGGTTTTCCCTGTCTGTCCCAAACCTGGAACTGGTTAATTCTTAAGTGAAATGGGCAGTACTTCATCAGTTCATGCCTGTCCGTATGTGAGCAGACAGTCATGTGACCCTTTAGCTGCTCCTTTTCCTGTAAATGAGCACAGAGTGTGAAGCAGAAAGCTGGGGTTGACGGAGAGAAACTCATAACCACCTTTGTGATATGCGTTATCTCTGGGTCAAGGCTTTGTCCAGCTAGGAACCTCAAAGAACATCTGATTAAATTGAACAAGCTTCATCGTATACCTGTCAGGTTTGGTGCTCTGTATTACAGCATTAGCCAAAGCTGAGTGTATTAAGCCATTTTAAAGGATGTCACGGCTTTTTAGGTCAAGTAGAAAGGATGTCTGTCGAGTTACCTCACCACCCTACTGACATTATGACTACATGGGGGTGATTACGGAAAGTACTTCAAACTCCTAATGGGGTATTTCTGGATATGCCTAAGTTTATGTCTTGGTTCTGTGAACTCAAAGGGTTTTCCATTGATTGACTATTTTTCATTATAGCTCAGAAATAATTACTGAACATCAGCCTCTGTGCCCTCTATAACCTGAGACAGCCCTTGGGTTATCTGAGCAATCATGACATTTTGGTTTATAGCATTACGGAGCAGAAGTGGAGGGTTTGCACACTGATGAGCATTTCTACTGTGTAGAGGAGGCTGTGCATCCTTAAAAGCCCCGGGCCTGTATTTCCATCAGCTGTCTGTGCTTCCATAGCAGTTAGGATGTCATTAGAGTGGCCTGGCACATGCAGTCTTTGTGGGCTGCCATGCGGTTTTCCTCTGTGGGTCTGTGCACAGTGACAGCTGGAGAAATGAGGCAGATAATTTCAGTGACAACATGCTTGTGTTGGAGAGGCTCTCATCGCATTAATGTAAATCATCCTGCTCGATAACATGACTTGTCATATCACAGCGGTTCTCCAGCTGTGCGACCATTCCCTCTGTGCTCTGAACCTCAGACAGCGGCTGAGATGTGCGTCTTGCCTTCAGCTCTGATAATGAAATCAAAGTTACAGTGCATCCGGAAAGTATTCACAGCGCTTCACTTTTTCCACATTTTATGTTGCAGCCTTATTCCAAAAGGGAATAAATTAATTTTTTTCCTCAAAATTCTACACACAATACCCCATAATGACAATGTGAAAAAAGTATTTTTTTTTAATTTTTGCGAATTTGTTAAAAATAAAAACAAGAAATTACATATACATAAGTATTCACATCCTTTGCCATGAAACTCAAAATTGAGCTCAGGTGCATCCTGTTTCCATTGATCATCCTTGAGATGTTTCTACAGCTTAATTGGAGTCCACCTGTGGTAAATTCAGTTGATTGGACATGATTTGGAAAGGCACACACTTGTCTATGTAAGGTCCCACAGTTGACAGTGCATGTCAGACCACGAACCAAGCATGAAGTCAAAGGAATTGTCTGTAGACCTCCAAGACTGGATTGTCTCGAGGCACAAATCTGGGAAAGGGTACAGAAAAAATTCTGCTGCTTTGAAGATCCCAATGAGCCCAGTGGCCTCCATCATCCATAAATGAAAGAAGTTCGGAATCATCAGAACTCTTCCTAGAGCTGGCCAGCCGTCTAAACTGAGCGACCGGGGAAGAAGGGCCTTAGTCAGGGAGATGACCGAGAACCTGATAGTCACTCTGTCAGCACTTCAGCGTTGCTCTGTGAAGAGAGGAGAACCTTCCAGAAGGACAGTCATCTCTGCAGCAATTCTCCAATCAGGCCTGTATGGTAGAGTGGCCAGACGGAAGCCACTCGTTAGTAAAAGGCACATGGAAGCCTGCCTGGAGTTTGCCAGAAGGCACCTGAAGGACTCTCAGACCATGAGAAACGAAATTCTCTGGTCTGATGAGACAAAGATTGAACTCTTTGGTGTGAATGCCAGGCATCATGTGTGGAGGAAACCAGGCACTGCTCATAACCATGCCAGTGGTGATGCTGCCACCACCTGGGAGACTAGTCACTATAGAGGGAAAGATGAATGCAGCAATGTACAGAGACATCCTGGATGAAAACCTGCTCCAGAGCGTTCCTGACTTCAGACTGGGGTGACGGTTTACCTTTCACCAGGACAACAACCCTAAACATACAGCCAAAATATCAAAGGAGTGGCTTCAAGACAACTCTGTGAATGTCTTTGAGTGGCCCAGCCAGAGCCCAGACTTGAATCCAATTGAACATCTCTGGAGAGATCCGAAAATGGCTGTGCACCGACACTTCACATCCAACCTGATGGCGCTTGAGAGGTGCTGCAAAGAGGAATGGGCCAAACTGCCCAAAGCGAAGTGTGCCAAGTTTGTGACATCATATTCAAAAAGACTTGAGGCTGTAGTTGCTGCCAAAGGTGCATCAACACCGTATTGAGCAAAGGCTGTGAATACGTATGTACATGTGATTTCTTAGGTTTTTATTTTTAATAAATTTGCAGAAATTTCAGAAAAATTTCTGCAAATTTCAGAAAATCATGATGGGGTATTGTGTGGAGAATTTTGAGGGGGGAAAAAATGAATTTAATCCCTTCTGGAATAAGGCTGTAACATAACAAAATGTGGAAAAACTGAAGCACTGTGAAGACTTTCCAGATGCACTGTAAGCCTTTGCAGCGGTGTGTTGGTTTTAGGGCTGCAACGGTTAGTCTACGTCAGGGATGGGCAACTTTGGTGGTAGTGGGAGCCAAAAAATTTTTTCCTCACTTCCCGAGGGCCAGATTTGCATGTAAACCTGCCGGGGGGTTATTTCCTGCAAAGTTAAGTTTCACAATTAAAACTGAAAATGAAAATAAAAGCTACTCAGCGTTTTATCACATTAGAATTAAAATTACTGGTAAAATTATATCAGCCATACAATGGATTGGCGATCTGTACAGCATGTACCCTGAGGTTCCTACTCACACATGTGGTGATTTAAAACAAAACCAACCACAACAGTGGATGTGCAATGTTTGTTAATATTATCAATCTTTTCTTGGGGGGTTTGTGCACTGAAGTGTTTGGCAGTTATTTTTTTATTTAGCTAAATGAACTTTGTGATGTGCCAAGGTCACTTATGACCAGGATGTAGTATATTTTATTTCAAAAGGGAAACAAATGTTATTGCTACTAATAGTGCACATTGAGTTTTTATGCACTTTGAGATACACCATCATCATCATCATCATAGCAGTCTGTCGTGGGCGACAATGACTGTTTCATTTAGGTCTGATCAGATTCCTCCACACAGCTCTGTCCTTAGCCTTCTGCTGCCAGGAACTCCTGTCTATGTCCAACTTCTTCAAGTTTCTTTTTACGGTGTCTTTAAATCTGAGCCTTGGTCTACCCTGATTGCGTTTGCCCTCGCATAACTGTGAGTAGAGTAACTGCCGAGGGAGACGCTGGTGGTCCATCCTCTCAACATGTCCGAGCCATCTCAGGTTCATCTGTATTAGCATGTCCTCCATTGATGGTAGACCAGCTCGTTTCAACACTTCTATGTTGGTTATCTTGTCTTTCCATGAGATGTTCATTATGGCTCGAAGGTGTCTCATCATGTACGCGTGAAGTTTCTTCACCTGCATTCTGTAGACAGTCCAAGTTTCAGCACCGTACAATAGAGTAGCCAGTACTGTCACTCTGTACACTTTGCATTTCACACGGATAGACACGTCGATTGTTCCACAGTCTCTCCCTCAAGTTTCCAAACACAGCGCTCGCTCTTCCCATTCTGAGAGATAGTTCATCCTCCAGCCTAGCATTCTCTGAAGCATTACTCCCTAGATATTTGAAAGTCTTGCACTTGACTAGTGGCTCTGTACCAATGCTGATCTCTTCTAGTAGTGATGTTGGTAATTGGAACTTTGGTGGTTGATAAAGGCACTCTGTCTTCTTGATGTTGATTCTGAGGCTGAATTGGCTAGCTGCTCTTGCAAATTTCTCCACTAAAGATTGCTTATCTTCCACGCGGTGTGCAACTACAGCACTGTTGTCGGCAAAGAGCATTTCTCTTACTACCTTTATCGATGTCTTACTCTTGGCTTTAAACTGTGCCACATTGAACAAGTCTACTTCTTTCCTTGTTTGAATGTATACTCCTTCTGAAGTGTCTCACAAAAGTGAGTATACCCCTCGCATTTTTGTAAAAATTTTCTGTCTTTTCGTGGGACAACACTGAAGATATGAGACTTTGATACAATGTGAAGTAGTCAGTGTACAGCTTGTATAACAGTGTAAATTTGCTGTCCCCTCAAAATAACTCAACACGCAGCCATTAATGTCTAAACTGCTGGCAACAAAAGTGAGTACACCTCTGAGTGAAAATGTCCAAATTGTGCCCAAAGTGTCAATATTTTGTGTGGCCACCATTGTTTCCCAGCACTGCCTTAACTCTCTTGGGCATGGAGTTCACTAGAGCTTCGCAGGTTGCCACTGGAATCCTCTTTCATTCGTCCATGATGTCATCATGGAGCTGGTGGATGTTGGAGACCTTGTGCTCCTTCACCTTCTGTTTGAGGATGTCCCACAGATGCTCAATAGCAGGGTTTCCTCTGGTAACATTTCTCGGTGGTGGCCCGCCTCGCCAGAAATATTATCGCCATGCCAAGGAGATATGAATTTATTAAGAAAAATATATGAAGCAATGACTTTCTGCAAGCGCACACACGAACAACGCGAATGGCCGTCATCCATGCGGAGTTTAGAAGTGCCCCGCCCACACGAGTTTTCCAGTCATTAGGCAGTGTCTCACTAAGTGCAACTGTCCGACAGAAACATGAGTTTGTTAAACTCATGTTTAACAAGAGGTTAAGAAGAGGTATGTGAACACTGGAGGTGTTTATCATGGTTTTAACCCGCTGGAAACGGGAGCAATAACGGAAGAGTTGCTTAGCTAAGAGATGTGGTTAGAATTCATATGCAGCCAGCTTCATATGAAGGGAAAGGCAAGGGGGACTGATGAATTGCTGAGGATATATTTCACCAACCACTACAATATTAAGTTATGTTTTGTAGGAATTGCAGGAATGAAGAGACTGGCAGTTTCTCTCTTTTTTTCGCACAAGCAGGCGTGCCGTTTTTATTCTCCAGCGGCAGTGACAAAAAGCAACAGCTAAAAACACTAGCTCTATTTTCACTCTAAACAGAGGTTCTTCAGCAGCTGCCTAGAGAGGTGCTTGATGAGAAAGCCTGAGAGCACAAGTATAACTGCCTAAACAGATCATTCTGTACATGAACACATATTGTGGTGAATTATGTCTTTAGAGTCCGCTACAGTTCCCTGTTATGTACCTGGCAGGTTAAGATGACCGAAATTCACAAAGTCAGTGACTTTAATCCGTCAGCAGCTTTCAGACAAACTAAACATGTCAACATTTGATTTCAGAATAAGGGAGGTTTTTCCTGCTGTCTGGGTGGTGAGGAGATTTCTAAAAAAAAACTGTAAATATAAAGAAATATTATAACAGAAATAACGGCATCCTTGGTCATTTAAGTTAATTTATTTCATTAAACACAATTTTATTAATATTTTTTCTTTGTAATTAGAGTTAAATTATTGTTCTGTTCTGACTACAAAATTATGGTCAAAAATGTAAATTGTTAGAAGGAAAAAGTAAAAAAAAAAAATTACCACAGTCTGTTTCAAATTTATCTAAAAAAAAAACCCCCAAAAAACCCAGTAATTTTATTTAAAAAAACCACAAAAAATTAGTCATAAAATAATCCACAAATTTATAATAAAGTTTCAAATGTACAAGAAAAGTCAATTTTACAAGAGGAAATTACAAATTTGAGGAACATGGTTTCAACTTTAGATAGATTTATAGAGAAAAGTAGGAAACTATAAGAAAATTGTTATAAATTTTTGAGAAAAACCTCAAACCTTCAAGACTGAAGTCATTACTCAAGTTTTTAAGTGGCTGCTCTTTGCACCCTTAACTCAACTAGAAGTTTTTGGTTGCCTACTTTTAATTATTAATTTCAAAGCACTGCTTTTACATGAGTAGAATTTCTGGTTACTATACCCACCTGATCATATAATTTAAGTATGCATGAGTACATTACTATAATGAATGTTTCTTTCCCTTCCCTACGCTCTCAATGAAAAGAAAAAAAAAACACTAGAAAGAAAATACACATATTTTTGTCATTTATGTAAACCATGACAAAAAAAATCCTGCAGGACAAAACATGACACTTGATATTTTCTAACCTGCTTGTATACCACCATAGACAGAGAGAGAACCTGAATTAGACAGAGCTCAGAGAGGGCAAGATGAGACAGAAGAGAGGAGCCAAGGAGAATAAAGTGTTCAGGCAGAGGAAGGAGAGAAGGGTAACACCACTAAACAATCTAAACACAGGATGTCTGGGTGGGACCGCAACTGGCTCAATATTCAAGCCTCGGTTGTACAATACTTCACATGGTAAGTTCCATATGCAACGTTCCTGTGTAAAATAAAAGAAATAAATAGTATAAAATTAACATATTCTGGTATGTTTACTGCCTCGTTCAAGAAGGTTCATTTTGTCTTCTTTTAATTATTTACTTTTGTTGTTATTAAAGACAAGAATGGAGGGGAGATGTCTTTACCTTCTTAGCATGTTTCGACTGTGCACTGCGGCCTTCGTCAGAAGAGTCAGCTGATTGCTGCTAGGTGACATTTTATCGGCTGACTTTCGTAGGCGGGGCCAGCTCAGCAGACCTGTCAGATCCACCGAGCCGGCCCCGCTTTCCACCGTCAGATGGTCTCTGGAGAATGTGATCCCAGGTGTGGGAAAGCATAAAGGCCCCCTCATCTCGGTTCATGGTGTCTTTTCCCCACTTCATGATTTCTATGGCCTCCTTGATCCAACGTTTGTGTCTGTTTCTCTCTGATCAAAAAATTTTTGCGTTGTCCCAGTCCATGATGTGATTATTTCTTTTGCAGTGATCTGATATTACTGATTTTAATGTTTCTTGTTCTGCCATTTCTGTTTGTGATCTTGTGAGTCATCCTTGTGTTTCCTTCTCACATTCCTTCTGGTGTGCTTTTTTTCTTGTGGTGAATGATCTTCCAGTTTCTCCAATGTAGGCTTTGTTGCATGATCTGCATGATATTGCTTGACTGGCGCCTAGCGGCTGCCCCGGCCTTGGATGCGCTCTGCAGAGCATGCCCAAATGCCAAGTCACGTTTCGTTACCTTGTATTCATACATGTGTAATGACAATAAAGTTGAATCTCATCTCATATTTCATATATTACATTACATTTTTTGTCTTGTTCTATTCTGTCCTTTGGGTGTACTAATAACTGTCTTAATTTTTTGTGTGGTTTTACTGCTGTTTATTTTGTATTTTTTCATGATCCTTTGAATTGGTTCTGTGATCCCTCGGATGTATGGTATAGTTATGGTGTCCTTGTTTTTGATTTCGGCTTTTTTTTCTGTGTCTTATTTCCTGTTTGTTTTTCTTTGTTTTTGACTTTCTGTTTCCCTTTGTTTATGGCCCATACTGGATATTGGCAGTGTATAAGTGCATGTTTTATGTGGTTTTCCTCCTCCTGTCTGTCTTCTTGGTCTGTGATGATGGTGGCCCGCTCATATAACGTCCTGACAACTGATAGTTTGTGTGCTGTGGGGTGTTCTGATGTCCATAGTAGGTATTGATCCGTGTGGGTTGGTTTTCTGTAGACTGTGATTTTTATGCTGCCATCATCGTTGTGGTGGATTTTTATGTCCAGAAAGGCTATGGTGCCATTTTCCTCCTCTTAAGCGGGGCCGGCTCGGTGGATCTGATAAGTCTGCTGAGCTGGCCCCACCTACGAAAGTCAGCTGATGAAATGTCACCTGGCAGCAATCAGCTGACTCTTCTGACGAAGGCTGCAGTGCACAGTCGAAATATGTTAAGAAGGTAAAGACATCTCCTTTCTATTTCTGTCTTTAATAAGAACAAAAGGTAAATAATTAAAAGAAGACAAAATGAACCTACTTGAACGATTACGTGGAAGTTATGGACAAAATTGCATTAAAGACTTCCGCCGGCTGGAGAAATTGGAGAAAACACGGGCACGTTTACACCGGCAAGCCTCAACATAAGAAATCCAATGCCAACCAAAAATGCAGAGAAAATTATCAATAAATTATGGAAAGACCTGATCAAAGAACAGATAAGAATGACTGCAAACAAAGTGGACAGAATCAACAACCAGATCAAAAATGGACATTTTCAAGAAATACTACCCGACCGACCAGGAAACGCAGGAGCAGATAGAAGCATAATTAAAACATGCACACGAACAAGAATTCATTATAACAAAAAAACGGCATTTAAAACATTAAAAAAAAACTTACAGAAAAGAAGAACGGACGAAGACAAACGCACACGAAAACGAACGCTAAGTGGGTCAAAAACTTGTCAAAATGCACACTCACGGACACGGAGAAAACAGTGCTGAGCAGAGGACTGAACTTTGCCATCCAGCCAGAATACTCCACGAAGAATACATCCTTGCAACAGAACTCGTATGCGAAAAAATCCAGGACCAAGGGGAAAAAGCATCACTCCGGAATGCAGTCTCAGGAATCCTCAAAACAGCCAAACTACCACAAAGCAACGTTACAAAAGAAGAAAAAGCATTAACCTCACTCAAGACAGATGAAACAATCACAATCCTCCCAGCAGATAAAGGCAGAACAACAGTAATATTGGACACGGAAACATATGAAAAACCGATGGAAACCATGTTGGCAGATGACAGCACATACAAAATCATTAAAACAAACCCCACAGAAGAAAAGAAAAAAATGCTAAAAGCCCTTCTCAAACCACTATTAGAAAGTAAAAACAAAATCACAAAGGACGCATATGATCACCTGATACCCACAGCCAGCATCACCCCTCGGATCTGTGGAACCCCAAAAATGCATAAAAAGGATATCCCACTGCGGCCAATAATAGACAGTATCGGATCAGTCATGTACAACTTATCAAAAGCCCTGGTTGAAATCATTGAACCCCTCCTTGGACTATTAGAATACCACTGCAAAAACTCAAAAGAGCTGGAACAAGAACTCAAAAATATGAAAATAGAATCAGACGAGATCCTCATTTCACATGTCATTTCATTATTCACAAAGACGCCTGTTGATGTCACACTACATATAGTGCAAGAGCGCCTCAGTAATGACAGTACCCTTAAAAGACGCAACAATCTCACAGTTCATGACATATCCGAACTATTACAACTTGTTGCAAAACCCACCTATTTTCAATACAGAGGAAAAATCTACAAACAAACAGAAGGATTTGCAGTGGGAGACCCACTATCAGCCATTATGAGCAGCTTTTTCATGGAGGATCTGGAAAACAAAGCCATCAGCACAGCACCTACACAATGCAAACCCACCCTTTGGAAGAGATACTTGGACGACATTCTGGAGAAAATAAGGAAAGGAAACGCACAAGAACTCACTGACCATCTGAATAGCACGGACAGCACTGGGAATATAAAATTCACACACAGAGGAGGAAAATGGCACCATAGCCTTTCTGGACATGAAAATCCACCACAATGATGACGGCAGCATAAAAATCACAGTCTACAGGAAACCAGCCCACACAGATCAATACCTACTATGGACATCAGAACACCCCACAGCACACAAGCTATCAGTTGTCAGGACGTTATATGAACGGGCCACCATCATCACAGACCAAGAAGACAGACAGGAGGAAGAAAACCACATAAAACATGCACTTATACGCTGCCAATATCCAGTATGGGCCATAAACAAAGGGAAACAGCAAGTCAAAAACAAAGAAAACAAACAGGAAATAAGACACAGGGAAAAAAAGCCAAAATCCAAAACAAGGACACCATAACTAGACAAAAAATGCAATGTAATATATGAAATATCATGCAGATCATTCAACAAAACCTACATTGGAGAAACTGGAAGATTATTCACCACAAGAAAAAAAAGAACACCAGAAGGAATGTGAGGAGGAAACACAAGGACGACTCACAAGATCACAAACAGAAAAGGCAGAACAAGAAACATTAAAATCAGTAATATCAGATCACTGCAAAAGAAATAATCACATCATGGACTGGGACAATGCAAAAATTATTCGATCAGAGAGCAACAGACACAAACACTGGATCAAGGAGGCCATAGAAATCAGGAAGCGGGGAAAAGACACCATGAACCGAGATGAGGGGGCCTTTATGCTTTCCCACACCTGGGATCACATTCTCCAGAGACCATCTGACGGCGGAATGCGGGGCCGGCTCAGTGGATCTGACGGGTCTGCTGAGCTGGCCCCGCCTACGAAAGTCAGCTGATAAAATGTCACCTAGCAGCAATCAGCTGACTCTTCTGACAAAGGCTGTAGTGCACAGTCGAAACATGTTAAGAAGGTAAAGACATCTCCTTTCTATTTTTGTCTTTAACAAGAACAAAAGGTAAATGTTTACTGCCTGTTAGAATACTGCCCTACCTCCCAGTTTTCAAAGGGAGGGATCATGCTCTGCTTCAGTATGTCACAGTACATGTTGGCATTTATGGTTCCCTCAATGAACTGGAGCTTCCCAGTGATGGCAGCACTCATGCAGCCCCAAACCATGACACTCCCACCACCATGCTTGACTGTAGGCAAGACACACTTATCTTTGTACTCCTCACTTGGTTGCCGCCACACACACTTGACACTATCTGAACCAAATAAGTTTATCTTTGTCTGATCAGACCACAGAACATGGTCCCAGTAAACCATGTCCCTAGTCTGCTTGTCTTCAGCAGACTGTTTGTGGGCTTTCTTGTGCATCATCTTTAAAAGGGGCTTCCTTCTGGGACGACAGCCATACAGTGTGCGGCGTATGGTCTGGGCACTAACAGGCTGACCCCCCCCACACACACACCACCACCCCTTCAACCTCTGCAGCAATGCTGGCAGCACTCATACGTCTATTTTCAGAAGACAACCTTTGGATTTGACACTGAGTATGTGCACTCAGCTTCTTTGGTTGATTATGGCGAGGCCTGTTCTGAGTGGAACCTGTCCTGTTAAACTGCTGTATGGTCTTGGCCTGCAGCTCAGTTTCAGGGTGTTGGCAATCTTCTTATAGCCTAGGCCATCTTTACGTAGAGCAACAATTCTTTTTTTCAGCTCCACAGAGAGCTCTTTGCCATGAGGTGCCATGTTGAACTTCCAGTGACCAATATGAGGGAGTGTGAGAGTGATAACACCAAATTTAACACACTTGCTACCCATTCACACCTTGAGACCTTGTAATACTCGCGAGTCACATGACACCGGGGAGGGAAAATGGCTAATTGGGCACAATTTGGACATTTTCACTTTGGGGTGATCTCACTTTTGTTGCCAGCAGTTTAAATATTAATGGCTGTGTTGAGTTATTTTGAGGGGACAGCAAATTTACACTGTTATACAAGCTGTACACTGACTACTTTACATTATATCAAAGTGTCATATCTTCAGTGTTGTCCCATGAAAAGATATAATAAAATATTTTCAAAAATGTGAGAGGTGTACTCACTTTGTGAGATACTGTATGCCTGACTAAGATGCGACCAAAATGATTTTTTACAGAATTTTATTTTTTTCATTCTATTTATTTAATTGTTCAAGGGGAAAAATATTTCTACTACCTCAAGTTCTGCTCAACCCCAGCACTGTTATTGTATTTTTGTATGCACTTTTGGTGTGCCTTTGTCATGTGCCAAGCACACATTTAAGACCAAGCCAATGAATAAAAAGTGCATATTTTTCATCATATTGATCTGTGTTGGTTTGAAATTTATCATATTCAACAGATCGCTGAATTTGTGTGGCCCAGTTACATGTCTTGATTTCAAATTGTGGCCCAACTGATTTTGTAATTGAATAGCCCTGCAGTAGAAGATGGGTGGAATTATATCATGACATAATTTTTAAAACTCTCTCCATCAAAATGATGAGCAAAGATAAATTCTGAATGATAATTAACAAAAGAAGCCAAAAATAGAAGGAAATATGACGAGGCTTTGCTTGCTCATGGATTAATTGTGGTATGGGTGTTGAGGGGCAGAGAAATGGCTGTAATGGCTTTTTAATGTATAGTTTCCCAAAACGGGGAATTTAAAAAAAAAAAAAAAAAAAAAAAAAAAAAGTTTAATGGCCACTGGTATAAATGAACCAAAAAAAAAAAAAAAAAAAAAAATCAGCAGATTACAGCGACCAGTCTCTGAACTTTTATTGCTGACATGGGCCTCACCTGCCAAACAAAAATAAATACTACAGCTCCTCAGCTGTACAATTTATTTTTGTTTAAAAGCAGCTTTCTTTGTACATTTAGTGCTGTTTACAGCCTATTAATGTGGTCTTACCATGCAAAACATACCTGACAACCAGTGTTGGGAGTAACACGTTACAAAGTAATGTGTTTCTGTGAGGCCACTACTTTTGCAGTAACATATTATGTAACGAAATTACTGTTTAAAAATTCAGTAATGTGTTAGTTACTGAAATTTGATCAAATGCGTTATTCACGTTACTCGTTTTATTAATATGGATAGATATTTTTAGTGCAAATAAATACAAACTGACCCTATGTAGCTGACACAGCCGTCAGTCAATGAGCAGTCAGTCAAAGAGCCTCTTCACTGCTGCAGCACAAATGGAGCTTGCTCCTGCTGGGAAAAGATGAAGCTACTTTGTTTTTGTGGAAATGGACTACTTTTTCTTTGTTGCGGTTAAGGACAAAAGCATATTGGTGGGTTGCAAGCTAAATGCGGTTGAGTCAGACTGCAATCTCCAGAAGTGCCTAAGAATAGCAACAAGGTCCTGCAAAGCTAGTGCTATGCTAAGCTAACGTGGTGTTAGTGGATTTACGCTATCTGAATAGCCACGGCTCAATTTTGAGCACAGGTATGCATCTGGACAGTTTGTGACCCAGTGTCACTTGACCGAGCGGACGAGGCATCAGAGAAAGAGCGGAGGCTTCCAAACAGTTTGCAATCAGCAATTTTTCATTTATTCCAATAATCTTCACAGGCAATAATTCCCATGCACATCCGACACCTCCACACAAACCAAATGACAAACACCTGTTATATACTTGGTGAGATAATCAACTTAATTGGCACCTACCATAATCCCATCCATCCATCCATCCATCCATCCATCCATCCATCTTCTACCGCTTAATTCTTTTCGGGTCGCGGGGGGCTGGAGCCTATCCCAGCGTCTTTGGGCGAGAGGCAAGGTACACCCTGGACAGATCGCCAGTCCATCGCAGACCATAATCCCAAGTAAGACAATAAATATTTTCATACTTTTCCACACACCCAATAATATCTAAAAGATCATAAATACATAAATACTTTCCCCAATATTTACAGAATAAATAACACCAATAAATACACCATAAATAATACAATAAATACTTAAATCCCCTATTTACATATTAAACTCCCCTCTACTCAACCATCCTATGATTTCTTCCTGCTGGTATCCTTTAAAAGGCCCTCAAACCCCTGAGGAGTCTTTTGTCCGTATACCTCCAGGAAGCATGCTGGCAAAGGTACATCGTTTTAAGATTAATTAATTGCCTCACCCAATTAACATAATTAACCCACAATTATCTCACAAAAAGATTCACTTCAGTCAGAACTGAAGAACGGGCTGCACGGTGGCGCAGTGGTTTAGCACTGCGGCAGCACAGTTTACCCTCGGCCGGGGGATCGCGGGGATCGTGAGATCGTGGGTTCGACCCCAGCCCCCGACCAACAGTGAGCTGTGTGGAGTTTGCATGTTCTCCCCGTGTTGCGTGGGTTTACTCCGGGATTTCTCCGGTTTCCTCCTGCATACCAAAAACATGTAGGTTTAGGTCGCTCGCGCACGCAGCGACCGGCAGCCGGTGGCTTGTCACCAGACTGCAAACCAAATCTACCTACGGGTACAAATAAGTAACAAAAAAAAAAAAGAACACATTATACAATTATATGTGCATTTTTACCATCAAATACAAGTTGACATTTACAGTACAAGCATAGATCCTTTACACATATAATATAATCATTCAATATACAGACCATACAGTGGTGACACTTTGTCGTCACATTCCCCCCCCCCCCCCCCCATCTCCTGAGAGTACAGTACTCTGAGTCATGTACTCTGGAGAAGCTATCTGCCACAAGGTTGGTCTTCCCTGCCACATACTGAACTGTAAAGTTATAGGGCTGTAGGGACAGATACCACCCTGTCAGATGATTATTAGTGTCTTTCATTCTATTAATCCATTGTAAGGCCCGATGATCTGTTTCTAATGTGAACTGACGACCAAGTAGAAAGTATCTAAGAGACCCTATAGCCCATTTCATGGCCAGACATTGCTTTTCCACCGTAGAGTATCTGGTCTCTCGGTCCAACAATTTACGGCTCAGAAACTGTACTGGGTGTCTCTCTCCCCTCACCTCCTGGAGAAGTACTGCTCCGATGCAAACTCCTGAAGCATCTGTCTGCAAGGTAAATGGACGGGCGAAATCCGGACTGTAGAGAACCTTATCCCCAGAAATTGCACCCTTTAAATCCTCAAAATCTCTCTCACACTCCTCTGTCCATTTTACCCTATTTGGTGCTGATGCCTTCGTGAGGTCAGTCAGGATTGTCTCCTCTCAAATTATAATCATTCTCTTTTTTTGAATATTTTTTGTATATTAGTTGGGAGTTGATTATTAATTACCCTGTACATTACTTGTGCTGTCTTAAATTTAACTAAATCCATGAACTTTATGACATGTGACTTTAAAAACGAGTTGGTATGGTCTCTTTATGCAACATTATTTATTATCCTTACAGCTTTTTTTTGTAATGTGCATATTGGCTGTAGGTTGGTCCTGTAGGTGTTTCCCCAGACCTCTACACAGTAGTTAAGATAAAGTAAGGTAGAAACAGTGAATTGTACAGTAAGAACAATGATTTATAGTCCAACATATTGGACTTATATAATGTTATATAGCCTTTGTGTGTGGTCATGTAGTCGCTATGTTTGTCTTGGCCGAAGACCCAACACCATGAGCACTTTACCTTAGCACATCGAAATTCTACAACACATCTCCTCCTGTCACATGTGGGAAATGTGATGCTCTCATACTGTTGTCAAGTGGGAAACTGTATTGCAATGTCCTGAAACTGTAATGTCACTTCAGGTAAGCACTGCATTGTTTAGGCAAATAAAAAATGTCTGTCATGTTAGTATTAGCGTCAGCAGTTGTACTTAGCTTCGGTTCGGTCAGTCAGGTGGCCAGGTTCGTGAGATCCTCCTCCCCCCTTTCCGCCGTTGCCGGTGTCCAGAACATTGCTCCCGGTAATGACCACATTGATGACAAATGTCACGTTTCCCTCATCGCAGCCAGCTCGTCCCACGCCTCCCTCTGTCCACCCTCCACCACAGGGGTCCAATGTTGGTGCCACCCTGAAAAAATGGAAATGGGGAAATTTGGGGAAAGGCTCTGCCCCCCTCCCCCCCCATGTCAGTGTCACACAAACAGGAGTTTAATTTTTTATAAATGTTCTGACTACTGGTCTTGTTGCTATTTAATAATTATTTAACCATTTTTACCTCCGCCAAGGAGGTTATGTTTTCATCGGCGTTGGTTTGTCTGTCTGTCTGTTTGTTAGCAAGATAACTCAAAAAGTTATGGACGGATTCTCATGAAATTTTCACAGATTGTCAGAAATGGGATATCCTACAGATGATTAGATTTTGGTGGTGATCCGGATCACTGTCCAGAAGAAAACCGCCATTACGGAAAATGACATTTTTGTCAGTAACTACTGAACCACTAATCCTATCATTGTCAATCCAATTGCTAGTCATATGTTTTCATGGTCAAGGAATCTGAAAACGTACACACAAACACTGTATGGGGGGAACTGTGGCGCTTGGCGGAGGTCTGCGCTCTCCGAGTGCTTTTCTAGTCCTTTATGTTTTAGCAGTGCTCATTTGAATGTTGGTAAAAGTTTCATTCTAACTAATGGTTCAGGTTTTCTCTTTATTTTCTTCCGTTGTGTACATCTAGAAAATGACCCAAACTTATTTTTAATCTTTTCGTTGGAATGGGATAGATTTCTTTCTTTCTCCCTCTCTCTCCATTGTAAAGTTTTTGAATTCTTCCCAATTATCTGCAGAAGAGATCATGGTGATCATGGTGCTATTTAAACTGGGCAGCAGTCTGTCTTCTCTGCTTAGAATGCTGTCTCTGTGGCTGGATAAGTGGTAAAGGATGGATGGGTGGAATTTGAGGGCTTCAATTCCACAAGGTGCTTCCCATGCACTATGTCATCCTAGAAAAATGTTGTAGTACAATGACTGTTATCCCTTGTACCGAGCCATTAAGCTTATTGCATTTCATTAAAGGAAAAAATTTCACAGAATATAAGATGTTTAAATGGGGAACTCAAACTTGAAATTTCTGAGTTCCCTTTCTAAGTTAAAATTTAAATATTATGGTATTTAAGAATGAGCATGAAATTGTTTTCTTTGCATTATTTGGTCCAGAAATGCATCTAAAGTAACATGTATTTGTCTTTTTTGACAGCTGTCATTTCTTGCAAACAAATACTGTAAATGATATTTTGACTTTGAATTTTGGTGTTATTTTCAGTAAGTTAGAGAATAAGTAAAATGGTTCCTTTTCCTCAAGCACACACATATAAATAGTGAAACAGAAAAAGTGATGATTCTATAGTATTCCAGTAGTGATTTGCATAGTTGCCTGTCCTCATAAAGTCCCTTACCCATATACTCTGTATTACAATGCTAACTTTCAAACAGATTCCCATTTATTTATATTTCACATGAAAACAAGCCAGCCAAATTGTCATTTTAATAAGATAAGATAAGATAAGCCTTTATTAGTCCCACAACGGGGAAATTCCAGGATTGCAACACCACAGGGATAGCAACACTCAGAGCAACAATCAGAAGGCAAGAAAAAAAGCAAGCAAGCAAGAGCAGCTAATATACATATGTACATATTACTCTCTCTCTCTCTCTCTCTCTCTATATATATATATATATATATATATATATATATATATATATATATATATATACACAGTGGGGTAAAAAAGTATTTAGTCAGCCACCAATTGTGCAAGTTCTCCCACTTAAAAGATGAGAGAGGTCTCCTATTTTCATCATAGGTGTGCCTCAACTATGAGAGACAAAATGAGGAAAAAAAATCCAGAAAATCACATTGAAGGATTTTTAATGAATTAATTGGTAAATTCCTTGGTAAAATAAGTATTTGGTCAATAACAAAAGTTCATCTCAATACTTTATATACCCTTTGTTGGCAATGACAGAGGTCAAATGATTTCTGTAAGTCTTCACAAGGTTTTCACACACTGTTGCTGGTATTTTGGCCCATTCCTCCATGCACATCTCCTCTAGAGCAGTGATGTTTTGGGGCTGTCGCTGAGCAACACAGGCTTCCAACTCCCTCCAAATATTTTCTATGGGGTTGAGATCTGGAGACTGGCTAGGCCACTCCAGGACCTTGAAATGCTTCTTACGAAGCCACTCCTTCGTTGCCCGGACAGTGTGTTTGGGATCATTGTCATGCTGAAAGACCCAGCCACGTTTCATCTTCAGTGCCTTTGCTGATGGAAGGAGGTTTTCACTCAAAATCTCACGATACATGGCCCCATTCATTCTTTCCTTTACACGGATCAGTCGTCCTGGTCCCTTTGCAGAAAAACAGCCCCAAAGCATGATGTTTCCACCCCCATGCTTCACAGTAGGTATGATGTTCTTTCTCCTCCAAACACGACAAGTTGAGTTTTTACAATAAAGTTCTATTTTGGTTTCATCTGACCATATGACATTCTCCCAATCCTCTTCTGGATCATCCAAATGCTCTCTAGCAAACTTCAGATGGGCCTGGACATGTACTGGCTTAAGCAGGGGGACACGTCTGGCACTGCAGGATTTGAGTCCCTGGCGGCGTAGTGTGTTACTGATGTAGCCTTTGTTACTTTGGTCCCAGCTCTGCAGGTCATTCACTAGGTCCCCCCGTGTGGTTCTGGGATTTTTGCTCACCGTTCTCGTGATCACTTTGACCTCATGGGGTGAGATCTTGCGTGGAGCCCCAGATCGAGGGAGATTATCAGTGGTCTTGTATGGCTTTCATTTTCTAATAATTGCTCCCACAGTTGATTTCTTCACACCAAGCTGCTTACCTATTGCAGATTCAGTCTTCCCAGCCTGGTGCAGGTCTACAATTTTGTTTCTGGTGTCCTTTGACAGCTCTTTGGTCTTGGTCATAGTGGAGTTTGGAGTCTGACTGTTTGAGGTTGTGGACAGGCGTCTTTTATACTGATAACGAGTTCAAACAGGTGCCATTAATACAGGTAACGAGTGGAGGACAGAGGAGCCTCTTAAAGAAGAAGCTACAGGTCTGTGAGAGCCAGAAATCTTGCTTGTTTGTTGGTGACCAAATACTTATTTTACTGAGGAATTTACCAATTAATTCATTAAAAATCCTTCAATGTGATTTTCTGGATTTTTTTTCTCATTTTGTCTCTCATAGTTGAGGTATACCTATGATGAAAATTGGAGACCTCTCTCATCTTTTAAGTGGGAGAACTTGCACAATTGGTGGCTGACTAAATACTTTTTTACCCCACTGTATAAGCAACATTTCAATTATGTCATTCGTGCTTTGAATTGTCCCATATAAGGTTTTTAAATCTTTAATCATTGAATCTTATTCAGTGACAACATTTTCCCATAATCTTCAGTTTAATTCATCAGAGTATAGAGTCAGTATGTGTGTTACTTAACTGCTCTGGCACCCTGGTGTGGCCGTTGTGGACAGGAGGGGAGGCGACTAGGGGAGGCGAGGTGATGTCAGCCACTGGAGTCCTGTTAGGCAGGGGCTGGGCTGAGCAGACGGAGGGCAGGAGGAGCCGAGGCGCGGCCCTCACATCGGACGTCATACAGGAAAGAGGAGATACATAAATAAGTCAGGTCTGTTCATCTTACTGTAGGTAATCTCTTAAATTTATCAACCAATTTTAGCCTCACCATCCAGCATAAGTAAATCTGTCGCTCTTTTTCCCTCCGAAATCAGTTGCCCTTCACTTAGAGAGATAATGCAATTGTGAGCCAATAATAAAAAAAAGAATTACACTGACACTTCAGAAAAAAATTGAATAGAAAAAAAACCCAGTGCTGTTTACCTGCCCACAGGCATCCCCAAAAAGAGAAAAAATTTAAATTTTCTTGCTCTGCTGGCAGGCAGTTTCACCCAAAATAAGAAAAAATTCTGGCAATTGATAATGTTAACTCAAAAAATTTAAAAGGTATTTGCCATTAATGCAACATTAAATTGCTTGACACCATTAATCATTAAAAAGCCATTAAAAAAAACTGCAAACCAAAGGAATTACTGCCAAAGCTCCCTTGAGATGAAGCAAGTATCTATACTTCATCTTATCAAAAATTCTCCATTTAGTGTTACTATATTAGTTAGGTTAGCACTCCCTCACACATACACACAACATAGCAAACTCGAATGAATACTGCAACAATTACTCATTTTTTTCTCCATACACTCAGACCAGCCTCGAGGCAACAACACACGCACACACAGCTCTGTCCCTCACCAAAGCAGTCACTCAGAGACACACACACAGAGGAACTCAAAAGCACTTATGAAATGTAGATTTGGCAACCTCAACATCAGTAAGAGTCTATTGCCCCGAGAGCCCATTCATGTTCCTCCCATAAAAATTTGCCATTCTTCCGTGAAACAACAGTCACATAAGTGTCTTTTCACACTCCTCAATGACAAGAAAACAACAATAGTCTCGGCTTTTTCACCACCGTAAGCCATGAAAATGTTAAAGGAACACAAATAGACATACAAATGCTCAGACAAAGGGAAAACTGCAGTCATATACAGTCTCAAAGCGCGAGACCGCAGCACTTATTTTAAAGGTCTGATGACACGATTCTGACTTCATCTAATTTTGCAACACATAATTTCAATATGACAAAATAGGTTGATCTGTGCAGTTCTAAATCAAATATCCTTTTTTTCACTTGAATATCTGACATTTTCATGAGCGCCACGTCACCAATTGCATCAGTGGCTGGAAGAACCCCCAGCCATGTTTTGACGTCAGCGACAGAATACAGCGCTTGGCTGCCCATTGTGCACACAGGATGGAAGCGGTTGAAAACATTGACGATGGTTCCAGCGCATGTAGTCTGGAATTGGTTTGTGTTGTCCAATCTTCAGACAATTATAGTTCAAAAGAATGGGATGATAATGAAGAATCTGGGGGCATCAGACCTTTATAGGTTTGAGCCGTGCCTAGTCAGTCAGACTCAGAGAGCGACAGTGGAGAGGCACACATGTCCGCCACAGCAGCAGCGACAAACACACGGCAGGGGAACATCGAGTGTTATGCTTTTATTACAGATATTGCAACAAATTATTTGTTCATAAATATTAATTTATTTAAACCTGATTTTTTTCAATAAAATCATAGCAGTGTATTCTCTGTGGCTCAGGTATTGGGTTTATTATGTATTATCTTTTGAGTTCTTGTTGTTTGTATGTTTTGTACATGTGAATAATGTGCCGTTTTGACCCACTTTCATGTGGGCACTGTCCAAGATTTACCGGTCCGATCACGCCCCCTCTCTCTTTGACAGTCAGCTGTTCATCGTGGGTTTGATCCCAGCCCCCGACCAACAGTGATTTGTGTGGAGTTTGCATGTTCTCCCCGTGTTGCGTGGGTTTACTCCGGGATTTCTCCGGTTTCCTCCCACATGCCAAAAACATGCATGTTAGGTTAATTGGCTGTTGTAAATTGTCCCTAGATATCTGTTTCCTATAGGCCCTTAGAATAGAGGGTTAGTATTAATGAAAGCGCTTTGAGTGGTCTTTGTGACTAGAAAAGCGCTATATAAGTGCAGGTTAGTTAGTTAGTTAGTTAGTTCATGTTTTGTGTGCATCATCTGCCGTGTTGTCAGCCAGCTAATATTGCCAACGCTATCACGACGTGTTGCCCACTCCACACAGCCGTGGTTCTGTTGCGCCCTTGTAGCGATGTCGGCTCTGGGGCGCAACTGTGGTTAACACGTTTTCTCTCCATACGTTTGCTGGGCGATGTCGGCCCCGAACGCCTACTGTTTGTGTTTCTGTGTATTTTTGTAAGTCTTCACCTTTTGGGATCAGTCTTTATGTTCAATAAATGTGCTGTTGTGAATCCTGCGCGTAAATCCATTCTTCCTTCCCCTCCTCGTGCGCTCGGAGAGGGAGGATGAAATAACGAGGATTTATGTGCAGGGTTCACCACAGCACATTTAATACAGAAAGACAGACAATTCCCAAAAAGGTGAAGATGTACAAAAAACACAAACACACTTACTGATGGCATTCGGGGGCCAGCATCGGCACAGGTGCGCCCCAGAGCCGACATCACTTCAAGGATGCACGAGAACCACAGAGAACATGGAGTGACTAACACATCATGAGAGTGCTGAAAATACTGGCAGACTAACAGCACAGATGACAATACTATGGACCAGTAGTGTGTGACTGGCAAATGGCCGCTAAGTATACACACTGCTGGTGATGGTGTGATGAGAAGCACCTGGGTGAGGACCGGAAAGACAATCAGCAGGAGTGGAAATCAGCTGGTGATAATGATAGAGGGGACGTGGCTGGACCGGTGAGCGTCAGCATGCGCTCACAGAAAGTAGGTCAAAGCTGCACGTAAATCCATTAATCCTTCCCCTCCTAGTGCGCTCCTCCTGCGTAAACGCACACGAGGAGGCTTATGACAGTTGGAGCTGAAGCGTGTGATGTGGTCTTTCACAGCCTGCTGTTTATCTAAGCCTGCGACACAACGCAAAGGCATAGCCGTAAAATTAAAACAAGAAACCAGAGAAACTGTGAGCTACAAAGCTGCTGTCATTTCAGTCAACAACACCGACATCCATTCTGTCACTTACGTCATGGTGGTGCCGTCCTTCATTCGGTGGGTGGCAGCACAGTCCAGTCAGCGGCTGCGGTTTTTTGATAACTAGTTTATGCAGGCGTGGTTGTAAATATTACATGAATCATCGACAATGACTTTTGGGTTTACACAACATGCTAAAAAATGTCAAAATCATGTCATCAGACCTTTAAACCAATCTGGCCACCAGGATCTCTCACCAAGAATACGCACAATAATAAGCTTTCATTATGCAGATGTGGCAGCCAACGATTCTCATCTCAATCTTCTCCAGCCACTCTGAAAACACAATCACCTTTCTTTGTGTTTTTGTCACTGATTTTGTCATTTACCAATCTAATTTTACCATTTTCCCTGAAACAACAATCATGTCAGCGTGCTTTTATACTTAACAATAACAAGAAAAACAACCACAGCTTCAACCCCTGTTGCACTTTTCCTGGCTTCTGCATTCGTGGGGCTTATTTTTCACTCCGTTTTGGCCGGGATGAGCTGTGAAACATTAAAAACATACAAACAAACAAACTGCAGTTTTTATTCAATGTATTTATTATTTTTATTATAATTTGGGCTTATTTTGCTGCCTATATATTTTAAAGAATTATTTTCATTTTATTTCAGGCCTGTTTTAAATGACGTCTCAAGGTAGTTTGATACCAGCACTATTTTACCTTTATTGTACTGTTAACCCTTTCATTATACCAACGCTCACTTGTGATATTAAAAAGATTCTCACTCGGTATTTTAATCAACACTCACTTCGCTGTTATGGAGATCTTACACCAATTTTGATCAATGCTCACTTCGTTTTTATGGCGATCTTACACTGATTTTCTTGCGCGCTTATAAGTCCACTTTGTGTGATATATAATACGTATTATTATTCACGGCCTCTAACCGGGACTACTGAGCTTCTACCACATCTGGAGCGGAGACATTTGGACCTTGTGTCCGAATCGAACTCGTCCAGCCTTTGCGGTATCAAGTGCTCAGTTTCACTTCTTACACATACCGCTGGGACTCTAACCCAGCGTCCTTAAAACAAACATTAAAGGGTACCTGTGGTGGTCGTGAAAAAAAAGATATTATATTGAGCCCCTATCTCACGTTCTAGTTCAAGTTTAAGTTGAAATTCATGTTCAAAGCAATTTGATGTAAATCCATTGCTGATGTGCTGGTTCAGCTATGTCAGCAAAACATGGGTACAGTCATACTAGCGGCTACATGGACTTCCAGGACGCTTCCTGTGACGTAATATCGTGGCTACCGCGATCTGGATCAGTGTTGGCTGAGCCTGGAGTGCCCGGATGAGCAGTGGCTTTCGGGATATTCAAATTCAAACGTTTATTTCAAACTCAGGGTTCATATTAAATGCAGAACTAAAACGAGTAGAAAATAAATAAATAAATGCTTAAATTCAGCAGGCCGTCTCGTCTGATCTGAGCTCGTAACGGCCGATGATTCTAAAACTATGCAATCTGGATCAATATTGGCTGAGCCTGGAGTACCCGGATGTGCAGTGGCTTTTGGGATATTCAAATTCAAATCTATTTACACCTCACTCTTGCTCTATGCTCTATCACTTGCAGAGAGTGGCATGTGGTTTTGATTAGAGCGCCCTCTGCTGGTGGACTCTATAATTGCATTTAAGAATACGGTTCCAGACAGGATATAAATAAACTAGAAAAGCACTCGGAGAGCGCAGACCTCCGCCAAGCGCCACAATCCCCCCCCATACAGTGTTTGTGTGTACGTTTTCAGATTCCTTGAGCATGTAAACATATGACTAGCAATTGGATTCACAATGATTATTTGTTTATTTGACAGGGACAGTGCAATAAACACACAATCAATGACAATCAATCTGATAGTGATAGGATTAGTGGTTCAGTCGTAAAAGCATTGCCTCCTTGGCGGAGGTAATAAACTGAAGTGTTGCTGTTGTGTCCATCTCCTCCACTGACGGATGCAAATTGGGTAGACAGGTTGCCGTGGGTTTTATATTATTTTGGGGTTGCGCTCCGCGGCAAACGAGAATTTAGAAGCTTCGCTGGCAGAGAGCTCGTTTTTGCGCAGCGCCTATGGCTGGCCGGTGAATTTCTGCCAAAGAATCCGTCGGCTGACTGCTGCCCGTGTGAGGTTTTGCAGTTGCGCGCAAACACAAGCACGCTGGCGGGCCCAGGCCAGCAGTGTTTTCCGCGTGCTTTTGTGCCTAAAACGTTGAAGAACGCAGAGTTTGTGTTGCAGACACGATGACCAGCGCCCTCCATTGCGCCTGCGCACATGTTGAAAATGGCCCTATGTCACAGTGTTGAAAAATGCTTTAAAAAATTCCTGTATCCAGACGGTGAACCGGATCACCCCCAAAATTTAATCAGTTCTTCCTTGTACCATTTCCAACAACGCGTGAAAGTTTCATGGAAATCCGTCCAAGACTTTTTGAGTTATCTTGCTAACCAACAGACAGACAGACAGACAAACAGACAAACACACAGACAAACCCCGGCAAAAACATAACCACCTCCTGGCCTTTTCGGCCTGGCGGAGGTAATAATTGATTTTTGGAAATGGACTATTGGGCTGCAGAGGAGGAGGAGGCCGCTAGTTGCCCATCCCTGGTCTACGTCATCGACAACGTTGATCATAAAAATTTAATGATACAGATTTTTATTGTCGATGAATCATTTAATTTTAATGTTTATATGCATGCCACGGAAATGTTCAGTTCAATTGTTCCAACGAAGAAGGAGAGAAGCACATTATGGCGACACTGAAGAGAGAAAATCATGGAGAAGAAGGGACCAAAACTTTACAAAGTATGGGAGCATTTTACCGAAAATAAACAAATGAAACAAGTTAAATACAAATGTTATAAAGCAGAGTTGTCATTATTACATCAGCACTACAGCAATGTGTCCATCCTTCTCCCACTCCTCCCACAGCTCTGTCCGCTGGCTTGGCCGCCTATCAACGGGCTTCTGCTGTGCTCCACCCCGGTGATGATTGATTGAAGTTGGGCCACTTCTATACACCATACTGGTAAGGTCAGCGATTAAAGTTGGCACATCTTATTTTCATTGAGTGACTGTCTCAGCTTTAGGAAACTGATTAAACTGTTAGCATGTGCTGTTTATGTTATGTAGCACCCCACCAAACAAACAAGCTTTATCCAAATTAAGATGGGGTGTTGGGTTCTTGGTTTTTTTTAAAGGTAGCTACCACAAAGGTTTACTTAAAGCGTACCTATGGTGGTCGTAAAGACGCATTTAACTTGAAAACATTAGGAAAAGGTATTTGTTATTTGGGTAAATAATTGTTGCCAGCCATATACCACCTGAAATATATTCAAATAGGACCGCGGGCATGGCCAGCCAATGAAAACTATGGGCGCAGCCATGACATATGCGGAAGTGACGTCATAACATTGCTAGTGAAAAGACGATACTCGGCGTTTCCCCGCGACTATGGTGCTGTTGTCCGTTGTTTTTGTTCTATTATGGCTGAATTTTCTGATTCTGAGGAAGAATTCGGGCGACACGGCTACATGTTTGTTCATCTACAGCATGATACGACGATTTTTGCGGGGCCCCGCACCTGCTCATCTGTCAACTCGTGAGCCTACCATGCATGTATCTAATATACAATGCAACCTGTATTTAAATATAAATATATAAATATCTAATATTATAAATATATATTACCTGTATTTAGGACCCACGCTATAGTAACCACAGGGTGTGTCAAGGTGCTGGTTTTTTTTTTGTTGTTTTTTTTTTGGGTTACGTTGATACTTTCTGAGTGGCCTTCACGCCAGGGTTACGACCGTTACGAGCTCAGATCAGACGAGACGAACCACTGAATTTAAGCATTTATTTATTTATTTTCTACTTGTTTTAGTTCTGCATTTAATATGAACCCTGAGTTTGAAATAAACGTTTGAATTTTGGTCCTCACACACACCGCAACGCGCCGAGTGTCTGCTGCTCTGTATATAGTTTTAGCGGCGAGGGAGGAGCCCAGCCAGTCTCGCGGGCGTTACGAACTCAGATCAGACGAGACAAACCGCTGAATTTAAGCATTTATTTATTTATTTTCTACTCGTTTTAGTTCTGCATTTAATATGAACCCTGAGTTTGAAATAAACGTTTTGAATTTGAATGTCCCGAAAGCCACTGCTCATCCGGGCACTCCAGGCTCAGCCAATATTGATCCAGATCACGGTAGCCACGATATTACGTCACAGGAAGCGTCCTGGCAGGCCATGTAGCCGCTAGTATGGCTGCACCCATGTTTGCTGACATAGCTGAACCAGCACATCAGCAATGGATTTATATCAAATTGCTTTGAACATGAATTTCAACTTAAACTTGAACTAGAACGTGAGACAGGGGCTCAATATAATATCTTTTTTTTCACGACCACCACAGGTACGCTTTAAATGAGTGGAATAAATATAAAAGTACTTAAAGTAAACAGTTTAACACAGGTGTTGGTATTATACACTACATTTAAAATAAGTGACCCAGACAGCCGTTTGACAAACAAGAACAAATATTTAATAATTAATATTTAGAGGCAGAGAATTCACAAATGTCACAGTATTAACTAGTTATGTTGAATTTGCTTGTTTTTCCCCATCAAATGCTTCACACAACAAATATAATCTCTGACAAAACAAAAGCAGTACCCTTTGAAATATTAAAACTCTCTTCAGTTTAGCAAATGAAATTAAAAAAAAAAAAAAAAGTCACAATGCACCAATCAGGTTCAGGTTACTTTATTTGTACCCGTAGGTAGATTTGTTTTGCAGTCTGGTGACATCCATATTTACAAGCCACTAATTACATTCAACATAGACACAAACACAGGCACACATGAAGCTGACTATAAACATGATAAAAATACTCAAGGCTCCATCAAACAGGGTATAAAGACAAAGAGGTGAGAGAAAAAACAGAGGTAAGAGAGAAGGGTCATATTAAAAAGTTAAAAACTAGTCAAAGAGGTTAAAAACGCAAAAGTCTAAAACCCAATAAAATATTTAGAACCCAAATAACATCCTACAAAAATAAGTAAATATAAAATGGAGTTAATAAATAGGTACCTAAATTATGTGCAATATATTGTTACAACTTGTTCAACTCTTTGACAGCAGCAGGAACAAAGCTGTTTTTGTAGCGCTGGGTTTTGCTTTTTGGGACAGCAAACCTCCGTCTTGAGGGAAGAAGCTAAAAGTGGCAGTGCAGAGGGTGGGAGTCATCATTTAAAATGGAGGTAGCCATCCTCTGTACTTGTCTGGTGTACAGGGATGTCAGGCTCAGCTGTGACTCACCAAGCAAACGACTGGACCATCTAACTACCTGATCCAAGGATTTCCTCCGTTTCAGTTTTATCTGACCAAACCATGACACTAAAGAAAAGGATAAAACAGATTCAATAAAAGCCCGATAAAACATTGTCATTATGGTTCGGTCAATTTGGAAGCGTGCAAGTTTACTCAAGCAATGCAAATGTTGCTGACCCTTTTTTGCACACCCTTTCACAGTTCTCTTCAAAGTTTAAATTACTATCAATAATCGTCCCAAGATATTTGTAGGATTGTACACATTCGGTGGTCTGGCCTTTTAGTACGGTGACTTTGCGCCTGGGAGTTTTCCTCCTAAAGTCAATAATCATGTCTTTAGTTTTTGTTGTATTCAGCTGCAGGTAGGAATCCTCACACCAGTGAACAAAATCATCAACTACTGGGCCGTGGCCACTCTCACCATCCTGGAGGAGACTGACAATAACTGAGTCATCAGCATACTTTATAATGTGTCTGTTGTCATGTCTGCTCCGACACATGTTTGTGTACAGGATGAAGAGTAGTGGTGACAACACACACCCCTGAGGAGAGCCAGTAGAAGAGCACTTTAGGTCAGACAATGTACCATTGACCCTTACTCTCTGTGTCCTGTTGGTTAAGAAATCCAGAATCCAATCCACCAGATTATTGCTCAAATCAAATTGTTGCAGGAGCCTTTCAACTAAAATATGAGGTTGGATTGTATTAAAGGCGGAGGAAAAGTCCACAAACAAAAGCCTGGCGTGTGTCCCATTAAAATCCAGATGTTTAAAAAGCATGTTAAACAGAGTGACAGTGGCATCCTCCACTCCTCTGTGAGGCCTATAGGCAAACTGCAGAAGATCCAATGCATGCTCAGTCTGCTTTAGGACCTCACATCTGACCAGTTTTTCAAAAAATTTAATTAAAATTGAAGTCAGAGCAACTGGTCTAAAGTCGTTTACCATTTTAGGACAGCTGGATTTTGGAACGGGAACAACCACGGCTTCTTTCCAGATCTTAGGCACATGTTGTCTGTAAGGACTTATTGACAATGTAATGAAATATAGGACTCAGTTCATGTGCACAGGACTTTACCAAGTGCCCACATATATTATCAGGGCCCTGACTTTTGTTCACTTTTACAGCGCAGAACTCCCTTTTAACATCCTGCACCTCAATATTAAAGTGCTGATTGTCTTTGAGTTTCTGTTTCAAATCTTGGGTTTCAGTGCTAAAATCAAAGGAGTCAAAACGACCATAAAAACAATTAAGAGCATTAGCCAGCTCTGCATCTGAATTAAAACCATCTAAAAACACACGATTGCTGCGTTCTGTGCTCTGAAGGCCTGCAATAGTTTTCATACTGGCCCAGGCTGAACCAAGTTTCTTTATTGCCATCTTGCTTTCCAATTCTGATTTATAATTCTGTTTTGCTCTTAAAATTTCGGACTTCAGCTCTTTTGTGGCAACCTGTAGCTCAGAAACAGACCCCTGTTTAAAGGCAAGTGCTTTCCTCTGTAAGCAGGATTTAACTGATTTTGTAACCCATGGCTTGTTGTTGGGATATATTTTGACACGTTTACGTGGAACAATCTTATTTTTACAGAAAGCCATGTATGAGCATGTGACGTCCACCAAAGAGTCCAAATCATCCCCGCAGGCCAGTGTGAACATCTCCCAGTCTGTACAGTTAAAGCATTCCTGGAGGCTGTGCACTGAATCCTCTGTCCACACATCAATGTCTCTGGTCTCCACCTTGCCTCTTCTGAGAGCAGTTTTATATGTGGGCAGCAAATGTACACAGTTGTGATCTGAGGATCCTAAAGGAGGAAGGGGGAGTGATTTACAGGCCCTCTCTATGGATCCATAGCACAGGTCCAATGTCTTTTTTCGCCTGGTTGGGCAGGTGACATACTGATAAAAGTTTTTAAGTGTCTTCTTTAAAGAAACATGGTTAAAATCCCCAAGAATGAAGTTTGAAGAAAGAATGAAGCGCCTCTGGAGAAATTGACTGCAGCCGCTGGACCACATCAAAGACGGTGCTGGAGGCGGAGTCAGCGTCTGCCCTCGGGTGAATGTACACAGTGGTGATGAAAAGTTGGGGGAACTCGCGAGGCAAATAAAATGGGCGTAGCGATACGGACAGCAGCTCCACATCGGGTGTACAGATGCGCTGTCTGACCGTGACAGATGTGCAGTACTGCTTATTAATATATAAACATACACTGCCCCCCTGACGTTTCCCCGTTACCTCTTCCTGCCGATCCGAGCGCAGTGGGGCTCCAAAGCAGTCAATCCACAGGTCTGCATCTCGGTCATGCGCAGTAAGCCAAGACTTGGTGAAAGCCATGACACAGCAGTTCTTGAAGTCCTTCTGGTAGCGTACATTCCCTTGAATTTCATCCGCCTTGTTCCTCAGAGATTGTACGTTCCCAAAAATCACAGAAGGAAGAGGAATGTTACCAAACTGACGTCTTCTCAGGTGCAATTTCACGCCTCCACGCTTTCCGCGTTTCCTTCTCCCGTCTCTCTTTTCACCGCTGTGTCCATGAACGTCTCTCAAAATAAAGTCCGGCAGTTGCGGCTTAGACTCAATCACAGATGCTGCATCAACCATGTTTAAATGCAGCAACATGTCCCTGGAAGAATGTATTCTGCCCACCATGATGCCGATCGCGTTTACCTCAGAGACAAAGAGCCGGAGGAAAAGTAGCAGCAGTGCAAAAAAAGGGAGGAAGTCCATATTGATGGAACCAGGGAGCTCTTCGCCATACAGTCCACAAACATTCCAGGACAGAAACGACACAGAATTTCGTAAAAACACATTAAAGTGCATAAAAACAGACAGACTTTTTCAAAACAGACTTTTTCACCAGCTGCCGGTCGCTGCGTGCGCATGCGCCCAATCAATCCCTCTCAATAGAATAAAAATCTAAAGCAATAATTTCAAATGTATCAAAATTATACCAGCACAATAAACTTTTTGTAAACTATTGGCTAAAAGTCTGTAATACACTACTTAGAAAAAGTTAGGGATATTTGGGGTTTGGGTGAAATTAAGGAAAATATAAAAAGTTCACGCTACAGTGATATTATATCATGAAAGTAGAGCACTTAAGTAGAAACATGCAGTGGTGATTTCCTCATCGCAAACAATTTATTGAAACAAAAGCCAACAAAAGTGGTGGGTATACCACAGCAAAAAATGTCATTGTCTCAATAACTTGTCATGTGCCCTTGAGCATCAATTACAGCTTGACAACGAAGTCTCTTGCTGTTCACAAGTTGACTTATTGTCTGCTGAGGCATGGCATTCCACTCTTCTTGAAGGGCGGCCCGCAGGTCATCGAGGTTGTGGGGTGCAGGGTTACAAACCTCTACGCAGCGACTCAGCTGATCCCATAGGTTTTCTATAGGATTGAGGTCCGGAGAAAGTGCAGGCCACTCCATTTGAGATACCTCAGCCTCAAGCAGCCGTTCCCTAATGATGTTTTCTCAATGAGCTGGAGCATTGTTGTCCATGAAGATGAAATTAGGCCTGTGTTGTTCATGCCGGGGCACAATGACTGGATTAATTTGTTATTCAGGTAGTATCGTCTTGTGGAGTGCAGGAACCTTGGTTCCAAGGTTGTCATAGCCAGGAGCGGCACTGGAGTTAAGCTCCCAGTGCTCATAAAATGCTCCTTACGGCGTGTGTCTCAAAAAGCCTCTGACAACTAAGTCCAACTCCTAGCCTGCCCGTGTGGTTTAGTCTCTAAGCCCGGCGGAACTGCTTTTACTAATAGGAGAAGGGGCGAGGGTGGATCTCTGGCGCCTTAAAACCAGATGCTTCGGGTAGATGGTGGCTTGTCAACCTGGGAAGGTAGCCCATCTAGGGGAAGGTAAACCCTGATTTCAAACCTCCGCTGCCTTGCGGCACACCCGGTCACAGGAAAGGCTTCGGGAGTCAACCCTGAGGAAAAATCCGGAGTCGAAGCCCCTAAGGCAGTTCTCTGTTGTGCTCAACATCGTTCTGGCAGCTCCTGCGACGGCACTGGTGCCAAACTGTAGCAGCCCTGCTGTTCCTTTGGATTCATCAGTGACATGGAGAGGGGGGACATGCTGCATGGGCAACATCTTGTCCTCCATATCTTCCCGCCCAGGCTTGAATCCTACCAACGCCCAACGCTGGAAGGTAGAACACCGGATCACTGGAGAGGACACTCCAGCTTTGCCTTTGGCGTAGACAAAACACGGGGAATGACGGTTAACGGTTATAAGCCACCGCTCAATTGGCATAGAGCGCGGCGCCAGGGGTTGTTCCTGACGGTGGGAGGGATCATCGGATCTCACTGGACAGCTACCGCCCGCCTCAAGCTGGGCAGCCCTCAGCCAATAAGGTGTTGTCCCGCCACAGCTTGCTTTCCTCATTGGGTGCATGGGGATGAGGAGAAGTCTGAACAGCAGGCTGAGAACCTTCGCACCAGGCAAGACAAAAAAACAAGAGACCAGCTCTAAAACTGGGAACTTGGAACATCCGCACTATGATGACAGGACTCGCTGCTAACCTCAAGGACATCAATGACACCAGGAAGACTGCCATCATCAATAATGAGCTGAAGAGACTGGGAGTGGATATCGCCGCTCTCCAGGAAACACGGTTGGCTGACGCAGGCACACTAAGTGAGAAGGACTACACGTTCTACTGGCAGGGAAAGGGCAGTGACGAACACAGGGAACATGGAGTGGGCTTCGCAGTGAAGAACACCTTGCTGAAGATGGTGGAACCGGGCAGCAGTGGCTCTGCACGACTCCTCACCCTCTGCCTCAACACCACTCAAGGCCCAGTCACCCTCGTCAGTGTGTATGCCCCAACACTGACAGCCACACCAGAGGCAAAAGACGAGTTCTACGAGAATCTCGCAACAACTGTCAGGATCATCCCCAGCTCTGAACAACTCATTCTCCTTGGAGACTTCAATGCCAGAGTGGGTGCTGACCACGACTCCTGGCCCTCCTGTCTTGGACCATTTGGCGTGGGCAGAATTCAATTCAATTCAATTCAACTTTATTTATATAGCGCCATTTCACAACAACAGTCATCTCATAGCACTATCAACTGTAGGGGGGAACCCCCACAGTTGCAGAAAGACCCCAGCAATCAGGCGATCCCCTGTGAGCAAGCACCTGGCGACGGTGGAGAGGAAAAACTCCCTTTTAACAGGAAGAAACCTCCAGCAGAACCAGGCTCAGGGAGGGGCAGTCATCTGCTGCGACTGGCTGGGGGGTGAGGGGATAGAGAAGAAGAAAAGAACAGACATGTAGAGAGCAAAGAGCACGATGGGGACTCAATCTATGGGAGAGAACAAACAAATGTTAATGACCAGCAAAAAAAATATTTCATAGAGGGTGAGGAAAGGAATGAGGCCCACTGCATTACTGGAGGTCCCCCGGCTGACTAAACCTATTAGCAGCATAACTAAGGGAGGGTTCAGAAACACATGATCCCTCCCTAATTGTAGGCTATATCAAAAAGGTAGGTTTTAGCCCTATTCTTAAAAACAGAGATCGAGTCTGACTCCCGAATCCAGATTGGCAGCTGATTCCACAGGAGAGGAGCTTGATAACTGAAGGCTCTGCTTCCCATTGTACTTTTGGAGATTCTAGGTATTACAAGTAATCCTGCATTTTGGGAGCGTAGTGCTCTGTTAGGATAATACGGTAGTATCAGATCTTTTAAATAAAAAGGAGCCTGATTGTTTAGAGCTTTGTAAGTTAGAAGAAGGATTTTAAACTTAATTCTAAACTCTATGGGAAGCCAATGAAGGGAGGCCAGAACCGGAGAGATATGATCTCTCTTTCTAGTACCTGTTAAAAGTCTTGCTGCAGCATTTTGGATCAGCTGAAGACTTTTAAAAGATGTTTTAGGACAGCCTGATAATAAAGAATTACAATAATCTAATCTTGAGCTAACAAAAGCGTGGATCAGCTTCTCAGCATCACTCGGAGACAAGATGCTCCTAATCTTGGCAATATTACGCAAATGATAGAAGGCAGTCTTAGAAACAAATTTAATATGTGAATTGAAGGACAAATCCTGATCAAAAATAACTCCAAGGTTCCTCACAGAGCTATTAAGAGAAAGAGTAACTGCATCCAAACTGAAAGTTTGATTTGGAAAGGAATTTCTAAGGTTTTTTGGACCAACAAGAATGACTTCAGTCTTATCTGAATTTAATAGCAGGAAATTACAAGTCATCCAAGCTTTGATTTCCTTAAGACAGGCTTCTAACTTGGCTAATTGATTACTATCATCTGGCTTCATTGACAGGTATAATTGTGTGTCATCTGCATAACAATGAAAATGTATACAGTGCTTTCTAATAATGTTGCCTAACGGAAGCATATATAAACTAAAAAGAGTAGGGCCTAGCACAGATCCCTGTGGAACTCCATGACTAAGGTTTGAGTTGAAAGAAAACTCATTATTTACATGAACAAACTGGAACCTATCAGATAAATAAGATCTAAACCACTGCAACGAAGTTCCATTAAGTCCAACATAGTGTTCTAATCTATCAAGTAGAATATTATGATCGATAGTATCAAAAGCTGCACTAAGGTCTAAAAGGACAAGTACAGAAACTAGTCCATTATCAGATGCAATGAGGAGGTCGTTAGTGACCTTCGCTAAGGCTGTTTCAGTACTATGATGGATTCTAAACCCAGATTGAAACTCTTCAAGTAAACCATTTCCCTGCAGGTGGTCAAATAATTGCGTAGCAACAACTCTTTCTAAGATTTTTGAAATGAAAGGAAGATTAGAGATTGGTCTATAGTTAGCTAAAGCTCCTGGATCTAGCGTTGGCTTTTTGAGTAAGGGTTTAATTACAGCCGTTTTAAAAGCCTGCGGTACATGGCCTAAAGTTAATGAAGAATTGATTATATGAAGAATAAAGCTACCAATAAGTGGGAAGACTTCTTTAAATAACCTGGTAGGAATAGGGTCTAAAAGACAAGTTGAAGGTTTGGATGAGGAAACTATTTTGTCTAACTCACAAAGGTCGATTGGAGTAAACTCATCAAGACAGACATCAAAAGAAGGAGTTGTAGTAGTTACAGTATTTAAGTTAACTGTGGGAAGAATCTGATTGATTTTATCTCTGATGGATGAAATTTTATTATTGAAAAAGTTCATAAAGTCCTGACTAGTAAGCTCTAAGGGAATGCTAGGATTGACAGAGTCCTGACTAGGGCTGGGAACGATCCCTAATTTCCAGAATCGATTCGATTCCGATTCTTGAGATTCTGAATCGATTCGATTCCGATTCAATCCCGATTCGATCTGGGGAATTACCATTTTAATAGCCATTTTACTTCCCATGAAACAAAAATCTTCGAGACCTAATGCTGCAAATTGTACCAAGAATCTTTTAACTTTGTTAATACATAAATTATCACATGTAGAACTGACCCAAAATCAGTTACAATAATGCACTTTTTATTATTTAACTTATCATTTCATAAAGTGCTCACAGGTGCTTTCTTTAGTGCAAAGGGTGTGTCGTGTCAAGTTCACCACCCAGAGTAAGGAAACAAATTCAATGCATGAACCATGCAGACATAATCTCACTGTATTTCAGTCCCTCCAGGATTTTGTCAGCTGTTTTTGTGATTGTTGTGGCCCAAAAAGCCTGGATTTGTGGGAGCTTTTCCAAAAAGTTATGGCACTTTTAGAGTTTTTTTGCACTCAAAGTTGTGTGAGGAAGTACAAATTTTAAAGCAGCTGCTTTTTCCATAGTTTACAGTGATGCTATTCTATGTAACACCACAAGAAAAGTACAGGATTGCCAAAAATTTCTTGTTAAACAGTGATTTATTTAGAATTAAATGCTCAGTAAAATTGTATAAAAAAGACCGATATTGTGTTCTTGCTGAGAACTTTAAAAAAAGAAATAAAAGAATTTGTCATTACAACAACTAAATTGCATTGAATGCATGTTAGTGTGGAGAAAGTGATGGCAGCACCTCCTTCAATCTTGAATTTGAAGGTCTTCTTCTGTGCTGAAATCCACATGAAGCAGGGATGCTCCTCCACTGACCACCTCTGACCTTCAGAAGGTCTTGGTTAGGATGAAGCTTCCAGTCTTCACACATCTGAAGGCAGATAAAAAGAATAGATTTCACAGTAAAATTAACATTCATATTTTTAGATCGCCACACCACAGTAGGGTTTAATAATTTAGGTTTTTTTTTTTATATTTTAACTACAAATTAACTTTCAATGTTGGAAAAGGGTTTCAGTTCATTTCCTGAGAAGGTTTGTTCATTTCAGTTTAGTTCTACTGAGTAAAAATAGCTTGTTGTACTGCAGCCTTTATTAATTTTATTGTGATTTATTCTCTTCACATCGCTTAAGTGGCAGAAGTCCATAATCTCATAAAATATACCTTAATTCTGCATTTATTCACAGCGCTTAACCAACAGTTCTCTCTGTGTCCATAGTTTGTAAAATAAACCATCATCATGCCAGATAAATTATTAATTGACGACACAAACGTTAAAACAAACAAATATTATACTTACAGTCTCAGCAGCTCCAAGTCTCTGCTTCACGGGTTTCAGCCTCCGCGCATTTTCCGTTTATCAGTCGTCAACTTTATGTTCCAACACAGCGCTGCACGGAGTAAAAGTCCATTTATCCCCGCTTTATGCAAAATATTCAGAAGCTGTTGAGGACAGTCTATACGGTGACTTTTGCTGCTAAATTAAGAGACGCACGTTATTAACTCCGCGTCATGTAAACACAAAAGACGTGTGCACGCGCCGCAGGGAACACAGAAGTTTTATTTATGAAAAATATTCAGAAGCTGTTGAGGACAATCTTTACGGTGACTTTTGTTGCTAAATTAAGAGACGCACGTTATTATCTCCGCTCGTGTAAACACGAAAGAGCACGCGCGGCAGGAAACTCTTGCTGGATGAGAACCGTTTTAACACCACAGAAGAAGAACTAGCATATCCGTTAGCTTGCTAGCTTCGTTAGCGCGTCGGTTGTTTACGCTTCTCGGCCATTGTTACTGGCTCACTGACCCGGTTTCAACCCGATTATACTCAGCAGACGTTCACAAACTTAAAAATATTATATTAAAACATATTAATATTAAAAGATCGATCCGCGGATTTTGTGGATCGATATCGGCTCAGTCAAACATGTATCGATCCATATCGATATATTGATCTTTTGAACCCACCCCTAGTCCTGACTCTTTGTCAACCTGGCTACAGTACTGAAAAGAAACCTGGGATTATTCTTGTTCTCTTTCTATTAATGCAGAGTAATAACTTGTTCTAGCTTTTCTAAGAGATTTTTTATAAATTAAAAGATGATTTCTCCAAGCTAAATAGATTTCATCTAAATTAGTAGAGCGCCATTTTCTTTCTAATTGACGAGTCTTCTGTTTTAAGCTACGAGTTTCTGTGTTGAACCAAGGAGTTAGAAATCTCTGATTAGACTTTTTCTTTTTTAAGGGGGCCACCAAGTCTAGAGCCTGATGCAGAGAAGCTGAAACACTATCCACCATGTTATCAATTACAGAAGGAGCAAGCTGTCTATAGCTTATTTCCGTTGTGTTGACACATGGCATAGAGGAAACAATCTGCATAAATTTGGAAACAGCATCATCTGAGAGGCATCTACTGTAATAATATTTTTCTTTAGGAGCCAAATAGTCAGAAATAGTAAAATCAAAGGTTAACAGACAATGGTCTGACAGTACAGGGTTATGAGGAGACACTACAAGATTTTCTATTTCTATGCCATATGTCAGAACAAGGTCCAATGTATGGTGGAGGTAATGAGTAGAATTTCCTACTTTCTGAGAAAACCCAATCGAGTCTAATATTGAATTAAAAGCCACATTAAGGCAGTCACTATCTACATCCACATGTATATTAAAGTCCCCTACTATAATTATTCTATCAGATTTCAGCACTAAATCAGCTAAGAAATCAGCAAATTCGGATAAAAATTCTGAGTAGGTTGATGGGGGACGATGAACTATGGCAAATAAAATTGGGTTTAACCTAAAATTGCTAAAGTGCCCAATACTGAGGACCAGGCCCTCAAAGGAATTATAACATGTTTTTTGCTTTACATTAACTAGTAATTTGGAATGGTAAATTGTTGCTACTCCTCCTCCACGACCAGAACTTCTGGGATTTTGACAGTTTAAATAACCAGAGGGAGTTGATTCATTTAAACCAACATAATCCTCTTGCCCTAACCAAGTCTCTGTAAGGGAAATTAAATCAATCTGATGATCAATTAACAGATCATGGACTAACAGAGACTTGGGAGTTAGAGACCTAATATTTAATAAACCACATTTAATTTTTAAATTATGAGGAGGAACAGAGGCCAAATCATTCAATTTAGAGGCTTTATGTTTAATTTGAGTTTTACCAATATTTTGCTTTATCACTTTGGGATGCTTATACATTATATTTTTATTCACTTTGGAGGGAGCAGACAACGATTCTCTGATGGGGAAGTCAGGGGCTAAGCTGAGGGGTGGTGGACGAAGAGGAGCTGCAGAGAGGCGTGTAAGACTGCGACTCTGCTTCCTGGTCCCAACTCTGAGTAGTCATGGTTTTGGAAATTTGGATAAAAAAGATGCCAGATTGTTAGATAAATGAGAAGCACCATCCAAAGTGGGATGAATGCTGTCTCGTCTCATAAGACCAGGTTTTCCCCAAAAAGAACTCCAATTGTCAATGTAGCCCACGTCATTTTTGGGACACCACACAGACAGCCAGCGGTTCAAGGATGACGAGCGACTGAACATGTCATCACTGGTCAGATTGGGGAGGGGCCCAGAGAATACTACAGTGGCAGACATCGTTTTTGCAAAGTCACACACCGATTCTACATCAAGTTTCGTGACTTCCGACTGCCGGAGACGGATGTCATTAATGCCGGCGTGAATAACAATTGTGGAGTATTTGCATTTACTTTTAGCCAGCATTTTCAAATTTGACTCGATGTCGCCTGCTCTGGCCCCAGGAATGCATTTGACTATGGCAGCAGAATGAACGACAACGGACAGCGGCTGCTCGAGTTCTGCACATATCACCATCTGTGCATCACAAACTCGTTCTTCAAGACCAAGCCCCAACACAAGGTTTCCTGGCGACATCCACGCTCAAAGCACTGGCACCAGCTGGACTTGATCCTGACCAGGCGCACCTCACTGGAGAACGTGCTAATCACCCGTTCATTCCAGAGTGCAGATTGTGACACAGACCATTCATTGGTGTGTTGCAAGGCCAAGCTGCAGCTGAAGAAATTCCATCGTGCTAGACAGCCTGGAAAGGCACGGATTGACACCAGCAAGATGGCCCAACCAGAACTTGTTGAACAGTTTGCCTCCACCTTTGAGAAGGAACTTGGTGTACCACAAGAAGGAGAATCTGCAAAGCAGAAGTGGGAAGAGCTGCGAAACACCATCCACCGCAGAGCCTTGGCTACCTTTGGGAGGAAGACCTCGAAGTCACAGGACTGGTTTGATGCCAAGTTGACCGAGATGACCCCCGTCATTGAAGCCAAGCACTCAGCACTTGCTGAGTACAAGAAGTACCCAAACAAGTAGAATCTTCAGATTTCTCAGGGCTGCGAGAAGCAAAGTTCAGCAGACTGCTCGGCGCTGTGCCAACGAGTACTGGACTCAGCTCAGCCAAGACATTCAAACTGCTGCCATAACAGGGAACATCCTTGGTATGTATGATGGCATCAAGAAAGCACTTGGTCCGGCTCAGAGCAAGACGGCCCCCCTCAAATCCTCCACTGGGGAGATGATCACAGAAAAGAACAAGCAGATGGAGAGATGGGTGGAACACTACTCAGACCTCTACTCCAGACAGAACACCATGACGCCGTCAGCCCTTGATGCCATCGACTGCCTGCCATCCATGGACGAACTTGACGCCGAGCCAACCATCGACGAACTCAGCAAGGCCATTGATAGCTTGGCCGATGGCAAGGCACCCGGCAACGACTGCATATCCCCCGACCTGATCAAGCACTGCATGACCGCCCTACTGCTGCCATTGCATGATGTCCTCTGCCAGTGCTGGAAGGAAGGTGCCGTACCACAGGACATGAGGGATGCCAAGATAATCACCCTCTACAAAAACAAAGGGGAGAGAAGCGACTGCAACAACTACAGGGGCATCTCCCTCCTCAGCGTTGTTGGCAAAGTCTACGCATGAGTTGTTCTCGTTCGTCTACAGAAGCTTGCTGAACGTGTCTACCCGGAGTCTCAGTGTGGCTTCCGCGCTGAGCGATCAACGGTAGACATGATATTCTCCATCCGCCAACTCCAGGAGAAATGCAGAGAACAGAACATGCCCCTGTACGTCGCCTTCATCGACCTCACCAAAGCGTTCGATCTGGTCAGCAGAGAGGGCCTTTTCAAGATCCTGCCAAAGATAGGATGCCCACCAAAGTTGCAAAGCCTCATCGAATCGTTTCACACTAACATGCAGGGGATAGTGCAGCACGACGGCAACGTCTCAGAGCCTTTCAACATACGCAGCAGAGTGAAACAGGGCTGTGTACTTGCGCCAACCCTCTTTGGAATTTTCTTTGCTATGCTCCTGAAGCATGCCTTCAGCACAGCAACAGAGGGAATCTACCTGCACACAAGATCTGACTGCAGGCTTTTCAACCTCGCCCGCCTGAAAGCCAGAACCAAAGTACGCGAGGCTCTAATCAGAGCCATGCTGTTCGCAGACGACGCTGCAGTCACAACCCACACACAGCAGGAGCTTCAGACCCTGATGGAGTGCTTCTCCCGGGCATGCAAGGACTTCGGGCTTACCATCAGCCTGAAGAAGACTAACGTCTTGGCGCAAGGCACGGAAACACCACCAACCATCACCATCGACGACTACGAGCTGGAGGTCGTGAATCAGTTCACGTACTTGGGGTCCACGATCAGCAACAACCTCTCCCTTGATACAGAGATCGACAAGAGGATTGGAAAATCAGCCTTCACACTCGCTCGCCTCACCACACGAGTGTGGGAGAATCCCAAACTCTCTGTCAAGACGAAGATGGCAGTGTACAACGCCTGCGTCATCAGCACACTGCTCTATGGGAGTGAGACGTGGACAACATACGCCCAGCAGGAAAAGAGACTGAACTCCTTCCACTTGCGCTGCATTCGCCACATCCTGGACATATCCTGGCAGGACAAAGTGCCCAACACAGAATTTCTGTCCCGCGCCGGCCTCCCCTCCATGTTCACTCTACTCAGGCAGCGCAGGCTTCGCTGGCTAGGCCACGTTCACCATATGGAGGATGGCAGAATCCCCAAAGACGTCCTCTATGGAGAACTGGCGACTGGCAAGAGAGACGTTGGCTGCCCACAGCTGCGCTTTAGAGACGTCTGCAAGAGAGATATGATGGCCCTGGAGATCAACACAGAGCGCTGGGAGGACCTTGCAACGGTCCGCTCCAAATGGAGAGGCACCCTGACCAGACAGCTCAAGGCAGTTGAAGAGAGACTGACTGCTGCAGCAGATGAAAAAAGGACCCGCAGAAAGAACCGCCACAGACCCAGCAGCACGGAGACCACCCACAAGTGTGATCTGTGTGACAGGGACTGCCATTCGCGCATCGGCCTGTTCAGCCACAGGCGGTGCTGTTCCAGCAGAGTAGACGTTTAGGATTCTCTTCCATGGTCATCATAGACCGACGGAGGCCGACGACATCGTCTTGTCACTGTACCATACACAAGGTATAGGGAAGTTCTGTGTGGATTAGACACACCTGCCCAGACTGTAACACCACCAACTAAGGCTCATTTGGTGACAACAGTGGCTGATGCATGGCGCTCTCCTTGATGTTTCCTACATTGTTGGCAGCCATCATTTTTGCTCAACGTGAATCGACTTTCATCAGAGAACAGCACTGAAGCTCATTGATCCCTTGTCCAGCGTAAATGCTCCCTGGCCCATGCAAGACGATGAGTGGAGTTTGAACACTGCTGATTGGCGTTCTCAATCCCCTGGATATCTTTTTATATCCTTTTCCTGTTTTATAAAGTTTAACTATCTTCTTCTGGATGTCCTTTGCTTTCCCCATGGCTCGGAATCCAGCATCAGTGCAGCACTGGATGAAACATTCAGGGTCTGTCAGGAGCCCAGAAACTCCCTGACTTTTTATACACACACACACACTAATTACAAGTAAACAGATCACAGGTGAGGATGCTTCCCATTAGTAGCCATTTAAACCTGTGTGTGTCAACTTGTGTGTATGTTACCAGGCCAAAACTTCCAGGGTATGTAAACTTTTATCAGGGTCATTTGGGTAGTTTCTGTTGTCATCAGTATTGGGCAAGTTACTAAAAAAAGGTAACTAATTACAGTTACTAGTTACTTCTTTTCAAAAGTAACTGTTTCCAGTTTCTCATGATTAAAGTAACTTGTTTTTTTTTTTTTTTTCCACAATATCTTTATTGAACCTTTTTTTTTTTTAACAAACATGATACAAACAATCAAACACTAACACTAAAGTACTACAAAAAAAAAAAAAAACCCTAAAAACACCAACAACCACCAACAAAATCAAGTCTTCAACAATGCTCCTCTGTTTAGTCTAGACAATCCAATACATTAGTATACATATTATGTTCACCAGTTTGGAATTTACAAGGTCCACACACATCATTCACCTTCTTCTTCAAGAGTTATGTTTAAATTTTTTACATAATCAATAAAAGGTCTCCATATATTCTCAAACACAATTTCCTTTGATTTCAGTATATATGTTATTCTTTCTAATGGAAGGTTTGTTAACATCTGTCTTAACCACTGAGTCACATCTGGTCTATGAGTCTTTTTCCATAATAGTGCAATACATTTTTTGGCATTAAGCAAACTGAGGTCTATGAATGTTCTTTCACTTTTATTGAAATTATGCTTTTCTGGGTACAGACCCAACAAAAACAGTTTAGGATTCAATATGATTTGTTTTGAGATTATTTTTTCAATTGTTACCCTCACCTCCTCCCAAAACATTCTTATTAATCTACATTCCCATAAACAATGAAATAGGGTTCCTTTACTTTCCATGCATTTTGTGCATGTATCTGGTATATTTTTGTTATATCTATTTAACTCCTCCGGTGTAACATACATCCGCATTAACCATTTGAAATGTATCAATTTAAGGCGTGCATTTATTGATTTGGTTTGAGCTTCTGTACAAGCCAATTCCCATTGTTCCTCTGAAATTTCAATTTGCAGATCTTCTTTCCAGTAGTTTAATCTTTTCAGTGAATTTTCACTTGAAGATAGTGTCAATGAGTTATAAAACTCTGAAATAATACCCTTTCTTTTACTATCTTTCATCATCATTTTTTCCAAGGATGAATAAATAGGTCGAGTGAGAGCTTTATTTTGATTTGATCGAATAAAGTTTCTAAGTTGAAGATATTTAAAAAAATGTGTTCTATTGAGATTAAATTTGATCCTCAGCTCTTCAAAAGACATTATGTTGTCTGCACATGGCAAATATAAATCCTGAATCTTTTGTATCCCTTTTAAATTCCATACTTTAAATACAGCGTCCGCTCTCCCTGGTTTAAAATATTGATTACCCCATATTGGACTAAATTGTGACAATAACTGTGGTTCTTTTAAATAGTTTTTAGCTTCACACCATATTTTGATCATATGCTTTACAAATGGATTTTTAACTTGTTTTTGTAATTTTTTTGCCGAATCTGAGTATATGAATATGGGAAGAGGTAAAGGTAAATTGTATGATTCCATTTCAGTCCAGTGAGGGAGATCATTTGATGAAAAATAATATGTCATAGACCTCAGTTGTGCCGACCAATAATACAACATAAAATTTGGACATTTCAGACCTCCACGATCAAATGGTAAATATAATAAAGACAAACGTAATCTAGCCCTCCTGTTGTTCCATATAAATTCCACTAACTTTTTTTTTTATTCTTGAGAATAGATCTAAAGGTGGTGATAAGGGAATGTATTGAAATAAATAAAGTATTTTAGGTAAAATATTACTTTTAAGTATATTGATTCTCCCGATCATCGACATTGGTAGTGACATCCATCTCTGAGTTAACTCATTGATATCTGACATTAAGGCTTCATAGTTGACACTGGCGACTGATTCTAGCTTAGGCATAATTTGGATTCCTAAATATTTAAACTGATTTACAACATTGAATTGATTTACCTCAGGGGCTGGGTAATTTCTCTGGGTCTCATTTAGCATTAATATTGAAGATTTAGTTTTATTTATTTTATATCCTGATATTTCCCCAAAATTCTTTATTAAATTCAACAAGGTTGGAATTGATTTTTTTAGATTCGACATAAACAAAATTATATCATCGGCGTACAGGGAGATTTTATGTTCTGTTGGTCCAACTTTAATTCCATATATTTGTGAATGTAAACGTATCGCTATCGCTAAAGGTTCAATTGCCATAGTAAACAGTAAAGGTGAAAGTGGACAGCCTTGTCGACATCCTCTATTGATTTTTATTGGTTTTGAAATATTGTTATTTGTTAGGATTTCTGCTGTAGCATTATTGTATATTATTTGAACCCATTTTATGAAATTATTTCCAAGTCCAAACCTTTGTAGGACTTCAAAAAGAAAGGGCCATTCAACTCTATCAAAGGCCTTTTCGGCGTCCAATGATAGGAGAGCTGTATCCGGTGCTTCTTTATTAAAATAAATAATATTAAATAGTCTTCTTACATTATGGAAGCCTTGTCTACCCTTTATAAAGCCATTCTGATCTCGATTAATAATATTTGGTAAAATTTCTTGTATTCGTCTTGCTAAAATTTTACAGATTATCTTAAGGTCGGCGTTTAATAGGCTTATTGGTCTCATATTTTCACATTTATTAGAGGGCTTACCTGGTTTTGGCAACAGTATAATTAAGGCATTATTTATGTATGATGGTAAATTATTATTTTGAAATGCTTCTAAAACCATTTCCAAAAAAGGTTTTATTAATTTATTCTTAAATTTTTTATAAAGGTCAACTGGAAGACCATCTGGTCCTGCACTTTTTCCTGATTTCATATTATCAATGGCTAGCCCAACTTCTTCTTGACTAATTTTAGACTCCAATATCTCCCTGTTTTCATTTGGAATACACGGTATAGATAATTCGTTCAAAAACCCATTTAGTTTTGTTAAATCAGGTTCATTTTTGGTATCATATAATTTTTCATAGTAATCTCTAAAGGCTCTATTAATTTCTAAAGGATCTATAACTACCTGTCCGTTACTTATAATACTGGTAATTGGTGTTTTAATTTCCAATTGTTTAATCTGCCATGCTAATAATTTTCCTGATTTTTCACTTTGTTCATAAAAAGATTGTTTCAATCTTAGAAGACTCGAGGCAGCTCTATTCGCTGATTTTTTGTTGTATTCAGCTCTCAAAATCAGTAATTCATTCTCCAACCTTGGGTCACTTCCTGCATACACTTTTTCCTGAAGACTTTTTATTTTATGTTCCCATTTAGCTCTCTCCTCTCGAGTCTTCTTAGATTTTGATCCTGTATAACTAATAATATGTCCCCTAATAAAAGCTTTGAAAGCCTCCCACTTTACACATGCTGATGTTTGTGTAGTATTGATGTCAAAGAACTCGTCTATCTGTTTTTCTATATACTTGACAAATTCCTCATCCTGAAGCCATTTATGCTGAAATTGCCATCTACCTGATTCCTTTGTCAATTTTTTATCTACATATATTAGACAACAGGGTGCATGATCAGAGATCACGATGTTATCATAAAAGCAGTTTTGAATCTTGGACCTTAATTCTGTGGAAATCAAAAAATAATCAATACGTGAGAATGTCTTGTAGGTACTGGAATAACAAGAATAGGCTTTAACTTGTGGTTTCATTTCTCTCCATATATCTAACAATCTCAATTCTTTCATAAAATGATTAATAGTCATCCTACATCCAATGTGCGTACAATCCAGTCCTGTTGATCTATCCACACCTGGATTCAATGTACAATTAAAATCCCCTGCTATTATATGTTGCCCTGTAAGTGATGATAAGATGAGAAATAAATTAGCAAAGAACTTCTGATCATCTATATTGGGACCATATAAGTTCACAAGATTTATATTTTCTAATAGCAAAGAACCTTGAATGATTACATATCTTCCAAATTTGTCTCCAATTACATTTTTCACCTGAAAAGGAACTGATTTATGTATGAGAGTCATAATTCCCCTGGCTCGGGATGAAAATGAAGAGGTGAATACACTTCCCTGCCATCTACTCCTAATTCTTTTAACATCCTCCTCTATCAGATGAGTTTCTTGTAAAAACACAATTCTTGAACCCATGTCCTTTATTTTATTCATAACTTGTTTAAGTTTTTTTAAATTTTGTAGACCTCTGCAATTCCATGAAGTTAAATTAAGATTAACACTTTGGTCCATGATCAATAGAGAGTTTGGGATTACCTTGCAGTGTAAACATGCTCATACAGAGAAGCAAAAACATGAGTGGTTGAACATTCATCCTACAAACTACACACAAACAAATTTCCCCTTCCCACACTTGTGGCAAACCCCCCAAAATCAAAAGAAAAATTCTGTCTCCCAATATAGCCATCGACTGTTCCACACCCACGGGGAACAGCCTAAGCCACTCCTTCTTCATCCTCCCAATCACCCTAACTCTACTGCTTTTAATGACGTAACATTAACTCTCCTCTGTAGTTTTCCAACTTAACTCCAAAATTTTTAACAACTTTGTACATCATAGTTTTTTTGTTTGTTTGTTTTGTTTTTGTTTTGTTTTTTTAATATATAATACAATCTATATTTTGTAAACTTACTATTTACTTCAAGTCAGTCAGATGCCTGTGCAAATGCTTAATTATTCTACCTTATATTTTGTTCATGCTTAGCTCCCACCAGTCTCTTCTTCTTCTTTGATCTTCTTGATGAACTCCTGCGCCTCCTCTGGGGTCTTGAAAATGTGGGTTCTGCCCTCATACGTGGTCAGCAGTCTCGCAGGATAGATTACACCATGACGAATCCCAAGGTTGCGCAGCTCCTTACGTACGGGATCAAACTGCTTCCTCAATTGCTGGATTCCTGTGGCCAAATCTGGGTAGAACCGCACCTGCTGGTCCTGGTGTTTAATCTCTCCTTTAGCACGTGCAGCGTTGAAGATCTTCATCCTGTCTCTGTTGCTAAGAAACTTCATAATTAAGGTCCTCGGCGGTCCCTTATCTCTCCGTGGGCCAATACGATGTGCTTTTTCCAGAACCACTGCTGATTGCAACTCCTCGCTGCCCAGCACCTCCGGAATCCACTTTTCCAGAAAGGAACATACGTCCCGACCTTCTGATTCCTCTGGAAGACCCACCAGCCTCAAATTATTCTGTCTCGACCGAGATTCCCAATCCAAAATATTATCTTCCAGAGATTTATTTTTTTTTTCCAAAGTGCGCACCTTTAATTGAAGACGGGTGACGTCATCTTCAGCACTAGCGAGACGGAGCTCCATCTGCGCCGTTCGTTCTACACAGTCACCCAATTCCTTTCTTATTCCTTCCAACGCTGTCATAATCCCATCAAATCTAGAGGAAAAGTCCGCTCTCATTGAACTCATGGCAGCCATCAGCGCATCTGCGCCATTCCCCGCAAACATCGCACCGCCGCCAGCTTCCTCCGCCATATATGGAGTTTTGTTTGCTGCGTCACAGACCTGAAAGTCCGTTAATTTGGACTGTTTCGGCGGCTCGCTTTTTCCTTTTCCTGGTTTTCCAGCCTTAGGCTTCGCCGACATATCCTCGCCCAAATGCTGGGATACGTTCTGTCCCAAATGAGAGAGTTATTTGCCGATTTTTTTTCTCCAGGAGCAGAGCAGAGCGAGACACGTCCGTCCTACGTGGCAGCCATAACTGGAAGTCCATGATTAAAGTAACTTGTTACTTGGAAAAGTAACTTTCACGTTACTTTTAAATGCATACTTAAATCATCTTGCACACATAGTAAGATAATTTAACCACTTGCACTCCGTTGTTCCGCGGGCGGGCAAGTCTCTGCGTCCTAGGACGCACGAGGGCGCACAAGAGCGCACTAGTGCGCGCGCGGACACATGACGCATGATATACTGATGATGGTGCAGATGGAGATGGTGCTGGCCTCCAAGCGCCACTGGGAAAAAAATCTGCAAACACAGCCGCGAACAGATTAGTTCATCTGATTGACCTCTCATTCGACTAATAAGAGCCTTGATTTGGGTTTCTGAAACCTTGACGAACCAATGAATGAAAACCTAGGAAGGAGGACCCGCCTCCCAACGCTTTGAATGCAGTGAGCCAATTGAAGCAGAGAAGTTCGTGAGCTGTTTTTTTTTAAGGCTGGGTGAAGACTGGCTGCTGCAGCGGATCAAAAAAGGACACAGGAAGAGCTCCACAGACCCAGCAGCATGGAGACCATCCACAAATGCAACCTGTGTGACAGGGAGTGCCATTCGTGGATCGGCATGTTCGGCCCCAGGCGGTGCTTATTTTGTATTGGTTCCAGCAGAGTAGACGTTATGATTTCTTCCATAGTCATTATAGACGGACGGAGGCTGACGACGAAGGCTGAGTGACACACACGCCTTCGCCAGTCTTTTTTTAATTACTACTGTTATTTGTTTTGAAAAATCGTTCGCCAAAAACCGCAATCATGGAAGCACAAAACCGCAATAATGGAATTATGTTTTGATCGAGTCGCGAGACCAGAACCAGAGCGGACCAGCGTCGCGTTCGTCTGACAATGAGGAGACAAGTTCGCCCAGACTCCGCTGTGAAGAGGTAAGGTGTTATAAGCTAAATTATTCTCTATCCCTGAAAATTGTAATCCAAAATGACTTTTGACCGATCAGTAAATTACAGCTCTGCGGTTCACGAAGTCTGAAGTTCGTGCGCCGCGGTACAAGGGGTTGCTTGCAGTGTACAGGCTGTGAACGCCCCCCCACCCCCGCTATTCTTCTGCAGCGAGGGGGGGGCCGCGGTGACTGCACTGCTGTCCTACATCACCACATAAGGCTAATCCGTTGTGTAGCGATGGCTAAAGTCCATCCTCTGTAGCAGAGGTGTCAAACTCATTCCATGGAGGGCCAAGACCCTGCATGTTTTACTTCCACCCAGTATCTTCAGCAGGTGTTTTCACTGATCAGCAATCAGTGGGAAGACATTCAGTGAAATCACCTGTTGAAGGCACTGGGTGGAGGTAAAACCTGGAGGGTCTTGGCCCTCCATGGAATGAGTTTGACACTGAGTTGAATGAGTTTGTAGCGAGCGGGGGGGGGGACAACCCCCCCCACACACACACACAGTAGCGAGGGGGGGGAGCCGCTGTGACAGCGTTGCTGTGGAAACATGCAACGAGTGTAATCTGTCATGTAGCGAGGGCCGAACTCTGTCCTTGATAGCGGGGGGGACGACCCCCCCACACACACACACAGACACAGCCCTGAGTGTGACCTTTCCTTTGAGCCTAAAATGAAGCTTCTACATTGAATTATTCAAAAGTTACAGACGTTTTTCCAAACTGTGCCATTTGGCACAATTTGGCACAGTTCCAAAACGCCTGGGAACTACCTGAGAACAAAGCTGTGTAAAATATTCATTTTTTGTGGTATTGTTACCAAATTTGGATCTCAGCTGGATAACACTTGGTTCTATATTTCTGTTGCATTTTCCAGCCGGATCGGACAGCTGTGTGTTATTTACAAGCATTTGTATCCAAAAAAACACTGTCCAAATTTTTTTTTTTTCAAGTTCAGTATGTTTAGATGACTGTAACTCAGTGGCCAGAGCACGTAGAGAGATTGTTTTTTTGCCAAAAAATTCAAAGTGTTTTCTTTTAAATGAGACCAACCCCATGAAGATGCTGCAAAGGGTTGAAGAACAGCTTTCGATTTACTTTGGGCACGTTATTTTTTGGCATTTTTAGGAAAATTGCCCGGAGTGCAAGTGGTTAATTTATGGATTACATTATGGAGTTATTGATGTCAGGCTGAAAACAGACTGTTTCAGTCAGAGCTTTTAGAACATGTTCAGTCTGCTTTATCCTGCCTTGAGAGCTCTTATTGTGGGAAAAATCTGAAGAAAATGAACACACAATTGCCAGTAATTTCCTCATTTTGGAGTGAGAAATGGGGTTTGTGGAATGAGAGAGAGGAAAGGAGAGGGAGAATCGCTCCAAAAGAGTGAGAGTTGGCAACACTGCATAAAGCTGTCCATGTTTATCTTACCTTTATGATTATGGATTAAATTAAAAATGTGCAGTGATCCAAAGAAAATGTCCATTATCCACAGTCCATATGTCTGCTGTTACAGAGACATGAGCCAGTCTCTTAAATTCCTTCTGGACATCAAAATCCATTTCTGAATAATCTTGATCCAGGTAGCAAGTAAATGTGTTTTAACTTCAGTGGATCACAGTCTCGGCTGCCTGATGGAAAGTCACTGTTTATATCACGTCTTCATTCTGTAATGGTGTATCTAGAAGTCAATCGGTTTAATTCTTGCTGGGTCACAAACTGTCCAGATGCGTACCTGTGCTCGAAATCCAGCTGTGGCTTTTGAGAATACAGTAGATCCACTTCACGGTGTTGTTAGCATAGCTAGCCGTTGCTTAACACTACCTTTGTCGGAGCAGCTTGTTGCTGTTTTCAGGCACTTCTGAAGATTGCAGTAGGTGTCAACCAACACTTTAGTTTACAACCCACCAATATGCTTTTGTCCTTAACCGCGACAAAGGACAAATAATCTCTTATTTCCACAAAAACAAAGTAGCTTCATCTTTTCCCAGCAGGAGCAAGCTCCATTTGTGGCTGCAGCAGTGAAGAGGCTCTTTGCAACAGGTTACATTGACATTGGCTGTGTCAGCTACGTAGGGTCACTTTGTATATTCATTTATTTGTGCTAAAAATATCTATCCATATTAATAATATTAATAATAATATAATAATATTAAAATTTGTGTGGGGATTAAAATTATCTTAATTTTTTCTTGCATATTTGAAATTTTTCTCAAACTTTCAACTCTTATAATTTTTTTTCCTCATGCAGTTTAAACTTTTTTTTCACAAACTTGCTTCTTTTTTTGTTAATTTGTCTTAATTTGTCACTTCTTTCTTGTACATTTGCAACAGTTTTTATAAGTTTGTTACCTTTTTGTAAATTTGCATCGTTTTGCTTGGAAATTTGCAAATTTTTCTAATAAATTTGTGACGACTTATAAATTTGCAACATTCCCGCAGGTTAAATTTCTATTCTGAATTTTTCTGTTCATCTAGATGAGGGATGGGCAAGTGGTAGTAAGGGCCACAAATTGTTTTCCTCACTTCTCAAGGGCCAGATTTACATGTAAACCTTGGGAAGGGGGGGGGGGCTTCAAAGTCAACACAATTTAAACTGAAAATGCAAATGAAAATAAAAGCTACTCAGTCTTTTATAAGATAAGGTAAGATGAGCCTTTATTAGTCCCACAATGGAGAAATTCCAGGATTGCAACAGCACAGGGATAGCAACACTCAGAACAACAATCAAGAAGACAAGAAAAACGAGAGCAGCGAATATACCTATGTACATATAAATATATAAATATATCATATTAGAATTATCATCTATTATCATATTAGAATTAAAAGTACTGATGAAATTATATCTTGACCTAATTTTTAAAACTCTCCATCAAAATGATGAGCAAAGAGAAATTCTGGCTTCACACATCTCTATAAATGTAAGATATCTGTGTGTGTGTGTGTGTGTGTGTGTGTGTGTGTGTGTGTGTGTGTGTGTGTGTGTGTGTTCCTCAGATGTGTCAAACCGTTCGTCAGACTGGCCTAAGATTTTAAACGTGCTTTCCTGGGGAAGCGAGGGTCTGCATCCCAAAATATGGAGTCACTCAGTCAAAATATGTAATTTTATCAATAAAAGTTTAGCCACCGCTCTGTGTCTTCATGCCCTGGCTTCAAGAAGTGTGGGCGGGGTTTCAGATTGACTCCCTGCTCATTGGATAATACGTTGCATCACGGCCATGCTGATTAGATAACACACAGCATCACAAATGTTGTGTTGGTATTTGGACATATTATGGTGTGACACGGGTGGTGACATCACCCGGAGTATAAGAGGGCCGTGAGGAAGAGAGGCGGTCTCTTCGACCACCTCTCAGCCTAGCGGGAGCATCTGTACATATACTGTGAGTCACTAATAAAGTCCTGTGTAGTTCACCACTCGCCTCATCTATTGTTCCACGCTTTATGAACATAACATTTGGCGATGAGGATGGGATGGTCTGCGACCAGTTGGCGGCACACACGCAGTACTTGTCACCATGGTCGAGACTTCTCATGTACTCCGGCGAACTGACATTAGCCACGGCTGTGGAGATAACTCAACAATGTGAAGCAGCAGACAAATCATCACACGACCTCGGTGAGAGAGCTGTGCTACACCACTCTGTCTCACAATCGGTGGCGCAGGCTGTGGATCCGGGGAGCGAAGATGGCGAACAGGAGGAATGCACTACAGCTGTGAAGATGAGGTCCATCCCGGGATTGCCTAGATGTTCGGGTTGTAAAGCAGAGCATGTCTGAAATTAGCTTTAAATGGAAGTGTGGTGGACTAATGGAAATCTAAGTTCAACTGAATTCAGTCTGCAGTTTTCATGCGCACCCTTTAAAAGTCATATCTCTTACACTGTTTCACTAGATTAATTGGAGGTGTAGCAGCTGTAACTGATTTAATTTCTGTCAGTCGAGCAGTATCCCTAAGTCAGGAGGTGGCAGCGATCACGGCAGCTCAAATGCCTGCTGTCCACAGCCGCATCCCCTGCCTCTCCTTGATGCAGTCATCCCACCATCTCCTTGGGCATCCTCGAGATCGCTTTCCAGGTAATGTTCCATCCAGAATTGCTCAGCCCATACCATCATGCCGCTTCAGATGCACAAAGTATTTCCTCTCAAGTCTCATGATGCGGTTCATCAGCTAGTTATTCTCAACATCCAGTTCTTCTGGGACGGATTCATTGGTTCTTCTGGCAGTCCATTGCACACGCACAATTCTCAAAAGCGGTAATTTGCCTTGCATCAGATTGATTGTCCAGCTTTCACAGCCATAGGTGACCATTGGGAAAAATACATGAGTCCACTCCACACAGTTTCACACTGTTATGGTAAATGGTGTTGACTTACTTATATAGCACTTTTTACTCCTCTCTGGATGACCAAAGCGCTTTACAGATCCCGTTATCCACCCATTCACACACTGATGGCAACAGATCTGCCATGCACCGGCGCTGGCCTGACCCACCAGGAGCATCTGGGGGTTCAGTATCTTGCTCAAGGACACTTCGACATGCAGACTGCAGACAGAGCGGGAATCAAACCCCTGACCCTCTGATCAGTAGTCGGCCACACTACACCTGCGCTACAGCCGTTGTCACAGTCTTTCCACTACGGCTGCATATTCAGCATGATTGCTGCTTGCCTTCTTATTTCTGGAGATACTACGCCATCTTTTCTCAGCAAAGGGCCCAGATATTCGAACTTGTCTACTTCCAGTTTTCTCCATTCGGGTGGAGATTCACATGTTGTCTTTTCTGATTTCATTGCTTTGGTCTTCTTGGTGTTTATAAAAAAGTCCATGTTGTTCACTATAATCTGTCGTATTGCAGCATACAGTTCAAGCCCTCCAGTGTACTGGACATTAGGGCAACGTCATCAGCATATCTCAGTTCTGTAAAGGTTTAGCCACCAATTTTCAGACCTTTAAGTCATTCTTGTTCTGTTTGGCATTTTCTTTGACTCGCTGCCAGATGTTCTCTGTGTACATGTTGAACAGCATCGGCGATGCAGGACATTTTTGTCCTTTTGTGATGGAAAAACCAGACAGATGTTCTAAGATCCAGACATACAGCGCTTTCTTGTGATTGATACAGGCTAGCCAGGAGGCTAATTGTTTTTTCTGGGAAGCCCATTTCTCATAGCATTCCCCACAGAACAGCGTGCTTGACACAATCAAATGCTTTGAAATAATCCACGAAGCAGAAGTAGGCTTTTATTTCCAATTTATCCAAATTCTTTAGTTTTAAGTGTGCTGATTTTCTCGGTAATATATTTTGATGGTTACACACACAATCAGCTAATACTCTCCAGCATATGGTTTGTATTTAAAATGTCAGTCCAGTGTTGCAATGAGGCATTTTAACACATGCCTCCACAAAACTATGGTTACCTGGAACAAAAGCTGTCTTTGCCAAAGAAGTGTACGATTGATTTCTGCAGAGGAGGCTGTATTTTCACCCTGTGGGAGAGCCGCAGAAGACCAGCATGTCCAGCTGACACCAGCTCTCACCTTCCACAGCGCCCAGTCTGTTGTATTGTTTTAGTCTCTGTGGCCCTCACGCAGCAGTATGCTATTCTGTCTGCATCGGTAAGTGGAGGCATGACAACATGCAGTTTTCTGAAAGCTGCCTCCCTCAACAGACGGGGTTACAGAAGATGTTGGGCACATACTCGACTCAAATTCATGTACAGGTACATTTAAAACAACAAGGTTGACCTAGGTGTGCATAGTTACAAAAACAATACTGATTTAAACAAGAGATGACAAAATTACTCCCCAAAACAGTAAAACCATAAATCACTAAAGCTATGTGTCCACCTCGGCGTGCGTTTTCATACTTCTCATTCATTGTGTATGTAGCACGCACCACATGCACTCTGGTAGCATGGTGTCAAGAATCTCAAGCCGCCACTTGGAGGTGTCCGCTCCTTCTCCTCCTGAATCCCCGCTCAGGTCCAGAATACGCAATGAGGAGCAGGCGGGTGGAGCTAATCGCTTCCTGGAGCTTGTGCTGAACTTTGAAGATAAGATAAGACTTTATTCGTGTCACAATGGGAAAATTCCACGATTGCAGCAGCAAAGGGGTAGCAGCACTCAGAACAATAGTTAATAAGAGAAGAACTGGTTAGCCATAGCAGTAAATGTACATCTGTACACAGTTATATACACAATGCAGGAGCGTTGCAGCTAGATGGTGTTAATAGCATTACAGTTATATATGGCAGTATATAAATATGGACCCAGAGAGTATATTTCACATCTGAATGAACAGTATGGTTGCCACCCTCACTAATAATTGAAAATATTACATCGTCCAAGGAGGTTATATTTTTGTTGGTGTTAGTTTGTCTGTTCACAAAATAACTTAAAAAGTTATAAACAGATTTGGATGAAATTTTTAGGAAAGGTGTGTAATGGCACTGGGAACAGATGATTAAATTTTGGTGATGATCTGAGAGTGCATGCCTCCACCAAGGACTTTGTATTTGTGCAGCAGGATTACACAAAAACTACTGGATGGATTTGGATGAAGGTGGTCCTTGGGCTAGACACTGATGATCTGAGAATGCATACCTCCACCAAGGCTCTTATCTTCTCACAGTGTGTTAGCAAGAATACACCAAAACTAATGAACAGACTTTTTTTTTTTTTAATTCCCCTTGTCCTGTCAAGCAGCTAGACCAGCAGAACAGAAATCTGCTTCCCTTACTGTGCCAAACAGGAGCTTTATACAGCTTTATACAGCACATACTGTATATATGTGTACTGTATATTATTTATAGACTACTTGTAATAACATTTAATGGTTTATTTGATGGGAGGGGGAAAGAAAAAGGAGAGGAACAAACAGAAAAAAACAAGCAAACTGACAGAACTGAAACAAAGCAAAGACAAACTGGTTCTTCTTCTGAAAGGGTCTCATCACGAGTCTGGTATTTGGACCTGTAAAGGAACATATGTGTGTATGCATGCGTGTGTATGAGAGCGTGCTCAAAGTGAGTGTGTGCATGTGAGTGGTTTGCTAGGATGCATGCAAAGAGGGCGGCAGGTCACAGCAACAAGCCCCCTCCCCCCGAAACACTAAGCATTAAGCAAGACAGTGCCACCAACCCCCACAGAGCACAAATGCCCTGAAACCAGCAAGCCCCAGGACAACCATGCAACCACCCCAGGAGGGAGGCCGGCGCAACGCCCCCCCGGACCAGCCTGCCCCCCCCCTTCAGTGGGGCCAACGCCAGCCCCTGGACCCCAGGCACCAGGAGGCACAGCCTGTGCTGCCCCTTCTTGTAGAGTGTGTTGGTGTTGTGTGTCCAGTCCAGTTTATTGTTCAGGGGAACACCCTGGTACTTGTAAGATATCACCATTTCAATGTCTGTTCCCAGGGTGTTTACCGGTACTGTGGGGGGTTGACCCCGCCTATAGCAGTCCACCACCGGTTCCTTGGTTTTCCCCACATTGATCTGGATCCCACAGGCACCAGTTCACGAAGTCCTGGATAAGTCCTCTTTACTCTGCGTCATCCCCATTGGAGATGAGGCCAACGACCGCAGAGTCGTCAAAGAACTTCTGTAGATGGCAGTGTGGTGTGTTGTGTGAAAAGTCAGCAGTGTAGAGGATGAACAGGAAGGGAATCGGAACAGTTCCCTGGGGGGCCCCTGTACTGCAGATGATGATAATGATAGTAATGGATTAGATTTACAGTCATGAAAAAATAGAACACCCTATGAAAGCCTGTGATTTTATTTATTTTTTTTAACATATTTGGACATATGGATATTTGATATCAATTTTAACAATACTGGGAGATTCAAGTAATATAAACAATTGAAACTGGATAAAAGACTTTTTAAAATTTTCTGTAAAATGTATTTCTAAAACTAGAAAAGCACTCGGAGAGCGCAGACCTCCGCCAAGCGGCACAGTTCCCCCCATAGAGTGTTTGTGTGTACGTTTTCAGATTCCCTGAGCATGAAAAGATATGACTAGCAATTGGATTCACAATGATTATTTGTTTATTTGACATGGACAGTGCAATAAACAGACAATTAATGAATGACAATCAATGTGATAGTGATAGGATTAGTGGTTCAGTAGTGTAAAACGGGGCTATAAGGGACGGCGGGTTAATAAGGGACACTTTTCTGGGAAATGTTTTAAATGTAATTCTGCGTTTTTTATTTTGAGCAGGACGCTGAGTGGTGTTGTTATTGTCAAATATCCATGAATCCTTCATCAAATGTAGGCGGAAGCAAAATTGAAAAAGCAGAATTACATTTAGAAAAGTGTCCCATATTACCCCGCCGTCCCTTATAGCCCTGTTTTACGGTTGTAAAAGCATTGCCTCCTTGGCGGAGGTAATAAACTGAAGTGTTGGTGTGTCCATCTCCTCCACTGACGGATGCAGATTGGTTAGACAGGTTGCCGTGGGTTTTATATTATATTGGGGTTGCGCTCCGCGGCAAAACAGAATTTAGAATCTTCCCCGGCAGAGAGGTCGTTTTTACACAGCGCCTATAGCTGGGCGGGGAATTTGTGGCAAATAATCGGGCGGCGGACAGGTGGCCGTGTTAGGTTTTGCAGCGTGGCACAAAAACAGGCACGCTGGCGGGCCCAGGCCAGCAGTGTTTTCCGCGTGCTTTTGTGCCTAAAACGTTGAAGAACGCGGAGTTTGTGTTGGTCAGACACGACGACCAGCGCAATGTGCGCAGCGCCTATGGCTGGCACAGGTGGCTAAAACGTTGAAGAAGGTGGAGTTTGTGTTGGTCAGACACGACGCCCAGCGCCCTCCATTGCGCCTGCGCACATGTTGAAAATGGCCGTATGTCACAGTGTGGAAAAATGCTTTAAAAAATTCCTGTATGCAGACGGCGATGCGGATCATGCCCAAAATTTAATCAGTTCTTCCTTGTACCATTTCCAACAACGCCTGAAAGTTTCATTGAAATCCGTCCAAAAGTTTTTGAGTTATCTTGCTAACCAACAGACAGACAGACAGACAGACAGACAAACCCCGGCAAAAACATTACCTCCTCCTGGCCTTTCGGCCTGGCGGAGGTAAACATGCAATTTCTGGTGAGGAATAAATTAGGACATCCCCACATTTTTTCCCACTTAAAATGGCTAAAATTATACACGGGTGTCTCGCATCAGGTGCACATGATTAGAACTAGGGCTGTCAAGATAACTGCAATTATGTAGTACCAGATAATGAGCAACCGCAACAACCGCAGTGTTCACTTTTTTTTGTGTGTGTGGTGAAATCTTGTTCACTTATGTGCCCCAGTTGAATATTAGATAAATTTTTAAATCCTAAGTGTATTTTTATTGCCAGCAGCACATTTGCAGGGCGTAAAGCGTGTTATTTGTACTACTTTTGGTGAGATTAGATTGCTTGTGGCAGATCAGCAGGGGAAGTTAACAAGGTGAGAAAATATCCTAAATTTAATAAAATAATGATGAATAATGAAGGCTGGGCTCCTTCTGGGTGGAATGTTTATGATCCTGGTCATTAAGCTCTGCTACTGCATAGGGCATTGCTTGTTTGCTGTGTGAACGTGATTTTTTTTTTTAGACAGCGGCATTATCCAAAAATCACTATAGAGAGACACGGAGACGAGAGCCACGTGGGGTCCTGCACAGTCTGTCGTGTTTAAATAAGCTGAATGTCGCAGCTGTCTCCACCCAGTCCACGCTCCCTGTGGTTGAAATGCTGGAGTTACCACCACTGCTTTACCATTTTTTTTAAATTTTTTTTTTTAACAGAATCAGCAGTTCATGACTGTAGGAAGACCTGCACTCCCTACAATTGTCACACATACATAAGTTGACAGCGGAGCTGCAGCTGCAGTGATTCTCAACATAGCGTCCATCATTTGCCACATAAGTTATGGACCTTGTCTAAATTACGAGACCATAAGGTCCTAAAAACATTTGCAGTAAGACCACATACTGTGCTGTTGAACTATCCACCGTCACCGCAGGGGAAATTCCTCCACTGTGACGGCCCTAATTTGAACATTGTTATTCAGCATTTTGTTGGAGGCTTGTTTCAAACCTCAGACATTAGTTTGGTGTGCTCATGACTGTTGAAGTGAGAGTGAGCACCATGTTGAGCTCAAAAGAGCTGTCTGAGGCCTTCAGAAACAAGATTGTAGCATCTTATGAGTCTGGTAAGGGTTCTCGAAAGAATTTGAAAGAATTTGAAATCAGCCATTCCACTGTCTGGAAAATAGTCTACAAGTGGAGGACATTCAAAACAACTGCCAACATGCCCAGGTCTGGCCGTCCAAGCAAGTTCACCCCTAGAGCAGACCACAAGATACTAAAAGAAGTCTCAGAAACCCTAAAATGTCATCATGGGACCTACAGCAGGCTCTTGCTACTGTTGATGTGAGCGTGCCTGTCTTTACAATCAGAAAGAGACTGCACAAGTTTCAGTTGCATGGGAGGCGTGCAAGGAGGAAACCTTTGCTCTCTAAGAGAAACATGAAGGCCAGGCTGAAGTTTGCCAGAGAGAAAAAGGACAAATGGTAAATGGGGTTCATTTATACAGTGCTTTTTACTCCTCTCTGGATGACCAAAGCACTTTACAGATCCTGCTTATCCACACATTCACACACTTGTGGCGGCAGAGCTGCCATACGCAGGCACTGACCTGACCCACCAGGAGCAACTGGGGGTTCAGTGTCTTGCTCAAGGACACTTCAACATGCAGACAAAGTGGGAATCGAACCCCTGACCCTCCAATTAGTAGTCAGCCACACTACATCTGCGCCACACCCACCCCAAAGACCAGGGGCCCCGTGTATAAACGGTGTGCATGCACAAAAACACGGTTTATACCGATATTCACACACACAGTGGGATGTATAAAAACAAACGTGGCGTGAGAATCTGCGGGCCAAGCCGCAAAGTTTCCACCTGCTGTGAGAAGTTGTGACTGTCCACAAAATTCTGTTTGGCTCTATCAGGTGGGTCTGTTAAACTACAAAACAGCTGAAACTCACAGAATATGTGAAAATAACGTTTCCACTTCAGTTAAAATGCTTTGTCTATGAATTAGTCTGTGAAAAACATGACTTAATATGTGATTTATCACCATAACTCAGCTCACTGAGTGCAGTGAAACCCCGATGAATTGACCTGCCTCTCATGGACCAGCCAGTGCTGCTGTTAACTGGATCCTGTTTCTAAAAAATGTGTCATTTTAACACCAAGATAAAAGGAGGGATCCTCTGGGTTACTGTTGAATGAAAGGAGGATCATGGGGTGTTCCGGGCTGCAATTTACCCAGGTTACCAGGGACCCTTAACGGATTCCCTCTCTGACATTTTGGCCTCCTCAGACCTCGGGAAGTGGGTCAGGGGAAACCATTATAACACCTGTTGTCTTCAAGTCATTTTGATCCAAAGACAACAGGAGGATCCCCAGCACAATACGTGCTGTACCTTGGAGGTTTTAATTTGGAAATAAAAGGCCTTTATATTGTGCAGCTCTGTGTGTTCCTTCTGGCTGTCGTGCGTAATTTGGATTCTGACAGATTTGATGTAACTTGTATAAATTCAGCTGTAAGATTGGAGTGGTGGTTTATTTTACTCGATAACATCATGTCTGTCTGCGGAGTACCGAGGGCTTTCTTTCACAGCATTTTTTTTTCTGTGTTAGCCCGCCCCACCATCACGCTGTCCTATAATGATCCGTCCATAGACTTTAACTTTAATTCCATTTTATTTTATTTCAGTCTGAGCCAGCTGCATTAACTGAGGAGTAGGCACAAGTTGTTGCTTCAGCCTCCACCCTTTCTGTCTGAAATCTGCTGTCTTTTTCTCTTTCCTTTTCTTTTTTGTCTTATGATCCGACAGAAATAAAAATGAATGAATGAACTGTCATTGTAACACGGTCCACTCGGTAAACTTAGGTTTATTGTTGATTCTGGAGTGTCGGAACATAATAAACTATTTTTTCTGACCTTCACCTCCATTATCAACACCTCAGCGTCACACTCCGTGAAGTTATTTTTTTATGGAGCGCTTTCCTGCAGGATTGACGATCACTGTTTGACAAAAGAGTGACAGAAGGGGCGGTTTTCTTCATTTGCAGTCATTAGTGGGAGGAACTGAGGCAGAGTAAAGAGATTGTGCACGTGCGCTGAATTTTCACGTGAGGTGTGATGCACTATATAAAAAGGAGCAGAGAATCGGGTGTGCGCACAGTTTTATAAATCTGAAAATTTTTGTATGCACGTACTTTTCAAATTTTGAGTATACCATCTTTCAGTATGAAAGCTGCTCAGTCCTTTACACATGAGGCCCCTGGTCTTCTGGAATAATGTTCTTTGGACAGATGAGTCTAAAATTGAATTATTTAAACACCAGAACAGAGGACGTGTTTGGCATAGACCAAATACAGCATTCCAGGAAAAGAACCTCATACCATCTGTGAAGCATGGAGGTGGACGTGTCATGGTTTGGGGATGCTTTGCTGCCGCAGGACCTGGCCAGCTTACCATGATAGAATCCACCATGAATTCTACTGTGTATCAGAGTGTGCTTGAGGCCCACGTGAGACCATTTGTAAAAAAAAATTAAAGCTGAGGTGTTAGATGGCTACAAGAAGCGTCTCACTGAAGTTATTTCAGCCAAAGGGGTAATGCTAGCTATTACACAGTAGGGTGTCCTAACTTTTCCTCAGTTAGAATACACATTTTTGTTGATATCTTTTGTTTAAGTGACTATGTTTGGACCTAGTGGCCCCTGTGAGTCTCCTCCTGTAAACTTGGGCCCCTTCACGCCTTATATGAAACCCACAGTCAAGAATCGTAGTTTTATCATGGACAGTGATTTTAAATTAGACACTCAGATTCATTCTGTGGTAAAATCCAGCTTCTTTCATCTAAGGTGTTGAGCAAAAGTAAAACCCATTTTCTCTAGACCGTACCTGGGAACAGTAATCCATGCTTTTATTTCAGCTCAGCTTTATCACTGTAACGCAATTTACGCCTGTGTCTGCAGCTAGTTCAAAATGCCGCTGCTCGTCTTTTAACAGGTACACGTAAAAAAGATCACATCACACCCATCTTCACTCCACTGGCTGCCCGTGCGTTTTAGTTCATTTTAAAATTCTTTTGTTTTTAAATCCTTGAACAGTCTTGCTCTGCCTAATCTCTCTGAGCTTCTGCATCCCTACGCTCCCTCCCAGTTCCTCAGGTCAGCTGAAAAGCTGCTCCTGAGGGTGCCAAAGCTGAAGCGGAAGCTCAGGGGGGACAGAGCCTTTTCGATCACAGCACCCAGGTTATGGAACCATTTACCTCTGAACATCAGACAAGCACCTTGACTGTCCATTTTTAAAATGCGTCTTAAAACACACTTTTACTCCCTGGCCTTCGACCCAGTGTGAGACATTGACCATGTTTACGTGCACACAAATAAACTGGTTATGATTGGATTTCTGAGTTAATCTGAGTATTCAAGTGACCATGTCATTTACTCAAGTGGTTTACCCTCCATTAATCTGTTTATTCAGTGCATGTAAACATGAGAAAACTGATTATTGGCATTGTCAGTTTATTGCCAGTAATCAGTTTATTGTGACCAAGTAACCAGGGTCATTGATTTTATTGAATGGAATGGATTTTATTTATTTATCTATTTACTACTTTTATCTTTTATTTTATTGTTTCTATTGACTGTGGTTTCTGCTCGTGCTGAGTTTTATATTGTTTTTCTTGGTTTTATGTTGTTTTTGTGTTAGTGTCCTGCTCCTTGCTTTTATGTTTTCACTCGTGCATGCCCATAGAACCAAATATTCCTGTCTGAAACAGGGATCCCAGTCGGCCTTTCTGCGTTTGAAAGTGGAATACAGAGGTGTAGCCTATATGTAGGCAATCGCATGCTAGAGTTTGACAAATGTAAAAGGGACTAAATGGCACTAAGGTTTTTTTAAGATGAGATAAGATAAGCCTTTATTAGTCCCACAATGGGGAAATTCCAGGATTGCAACAGCACAGGGATAGCAACACTCAGAGCAACAATCAAGAAGACAAGAAAAAACAAGAGCAGCGAATATACATATGTACATATAAATATATAAATATATAAACACACAGTACGGAGCATTGTAGCTAGATGGAATGAACAGCATAACCATCTACTTAGTTACCCTACATGGTATGATTATGTACCCATACATATTGTCACCCTCTGTAGCGACCGGTATTGTCCCAGTTGTATACCAGAGGTGACCATTGTGTAAGTCTATTGCGTCTTTTGCATTCAATACTATTAGGTTGTCACGTTTTTTTGCTATCTCTGCGAGCAGCCCTGCTTAGGTTATACAGTCTGACAGCCGTAGGTAGGAAGGATCTGCGAAACCTCTCGGTTGCGCACCTAGGATGATGTAGTCTGCTGCTAAATGAGCTCCTCAGTGCGTTCAATATGTCCTGCATAGGGTGGAACTCGGACTACAGCAGAGATGACAGTTTAGCCACCATCCTTCTCTCTCTTATCTCCTCCACTAAGTCAAGGCGCTGCCCCAGGACAGAGCTAGCTTTCTTGATCAGTTTGTTCAGTCTCTTCCTATCGGATGCTGTGATGCCGTTGCCCCAGCAGACCACTCCAAAAGTGATGGCTGATGCCACCACAGAATCGTAGAATGTCTTCAGCAGCGCCCCTTGTACACCAAAAGACCTGAGTCTCCTCAGTAGGAACAGCCTGCGCTGTCCCTTCTTGTAGAGTGCGTCAGTATTGTGTGACCAGTCTAGTTTATTGTTCAGATGAACACCCAGGTACTTGTAGGATGTCACCATCTCAATGTCTGTTCCCTGTATGTTTACTGGTGCTGTGAGGGGTTGTCCTTGCCTGCGGCAGTCCACCACCATCTCCTTAGTTTTCCTCGTGTTGATCTGGAGGCAGTTCCGATGGCATCAGTCCACAAAGTCCTGGATAAGTCCTGTGTACTCAGCTTTATCTCCGTTGGAGATGAGGCTAACGATCGCAGAGTCGTCAGAGAACTTCTGTAGATGGCAGTGTGTTGTGTTGTGTGAGAAGTCTGCAGTATAAAGGGTGAACAAGAAGGGAGCCAAAACCATTCCCTGGAGGCCCCCCGTGCTACCGATGATCGTGTCGGACACACAGTCCCGGGTTCTCACAAACTGAGGCCGGTTTGTGAGGTAGTCCAGGATCCATGACAGGTGCTGGTCCACCCCTACGCACAGCAGCTTGTCCTTCAGGATCATCAGTTGGATGGTGTTGAAAGCACTGGAGAAGTCAAAGAACATGATCCTCACCGCATTCCCGGGCTTCTCCAGGTGGGACAGAGAACGGTGAAGGAGGAAGATCACTGCATCCTCCACCCCAATGCCATGCTGGTAGGCGAACTGGAGTGGATCCATCGCTGGTCCCACCAGGGGGCGGAGGTGAGCAAGGAGCAGTCTCTCCAGGGTCTTCATCATGTGGGACGTCAGGGCCACTGGTCTGTAGCTGTTCAGATCTTTGGGGTGGGAAGTCTTTGGTACAGGTACCACACAAGATGTTTTCCACAACTGTGGTACCCTCCCCAGCTTCAGGCTCAGGTTGAAGATGAGCTCCACAATCCCACACAGCTGGTCTGCACAGGACTTGAGGAGCTTTGCGCTGATGGCGTCCGGTCCCGACACCTTCCTCGCCTTGATCTTCCTCAGCTCCGTCCTCACCTGGGTCTTAGTGAGGGTCATGTTGAGGGGCTGTGTGTTGGGAATGGGGGGGTGTTGGTGGAGTGGGTTGTGGGCAGCAGGACTCGATGTCTTCAGAGGCAGCAGTGGTTGTTGTGCAGTCGGGGGGGGGAGGGCAGTTGGTCAAGCCTATTAAAAAACAGGTTCAAATTGTCCGCCCACTCCCTGCCCCCCGTGGCCTGGGGGGAGGTATTCTGCAGCCCAGAGATGATTTTAAGGTTTCTCCAGACCCCACCGATGTCACTCTGTTGCAGCTTGTCCTCCATCTTCTTCCTGAAGCTGTCCTTGCCTTCTCTGATCTTCCTCCTCAGCTTCCTCTGTACGGACTTCAGCATCTCCCTGTTCCCCAACCTGAAGATCCTCTTCTTCTCTCTCAGAAGTGTTTTTATCTCAGGGTTGATCCAGGGTTTGTTATTCGAGCAACACCGTATGGTCTTGGTGGGTACAGTGTTGTCCACGCAGAAGCTGATGTAGTCCGTGATGGTGTGAGTGAGGCCATCGATGTCCTCACCATGTGGATCGCAGAGCTGCTCCCAGGCAGTAGTTTCAAAACAGTTCTTTAGAGCGTCCATTGCCTCCTCAGACCATAACTTCACTGTGCGCATGACCGGAGGTTGTCTGTGCACTAGGGGTTTGTACACCGGCTGGAGATGAACCAAGTTGTGATCCAATCTCCCGAGTGGGGGGAGTTGTGATGAGGTGTACACCTCCTTAGTGTTTGCGTAGAATAAGTCCAGTGTTTTATTGTCTCTAGTGTGGCATGTGACATCCTGGGTGAACGTGGGTAGAATGGGAGACAGTGAAACATGGTTGAAGTCGCCTGAGATGAGGAGAAGAGCATCTGGGTGTTCTTTCTGCAGCCTGCCAGTTACTGAGTGGATGACGTCACGCGCTGTCCCAGCGTTCGCCGTCGGATTTGCATAAATAACAATGCAGATCACGTGTGAGTATTCCCTCGGGAGATATGTAGGCCACATGCTAACAGCTAGCAACTCCGTGTCTTTGTTGCAGTGTTGTTGTTTAACCGTGATATGTCCCGGTCTGCACCAGTTGTTATTAACATACATCATCACTCCCCCGCCTCTTGCCTTCCCACTGTCTGGTTTTCGGTCTGCCCGTATTGCGTGGAAACCCTCCAGTTCAATGTTAGCATCTGCTGCTAGTTCTGTTAGCCACGTGTCCGTGAATAGCATAAGGCAGCACTCCTGGTATATGCTCTCGTAGCGGGAGATAGCCGCTAGCTCATCTGTTTTTCCTAGTATCGATTGTACATTCCCCATAACAACGGATGGGAGGGTGGGTCTGTACCTTATATTCCTCGTCCGCCGTCTTGCCCCAGCTCGACAACCACGCCGTTTCCGTCTCATCTCTCCCGGTATGTCGAGTTTTTGCGTTAGCATCGTGGGCCGGTTAAGTGCTAACAGCTGGTCTCTACTGTACTGCCTCCTGCACGAAACAGTGGCTCCGTCCGCTGGCTCAGGAGACATTTGGGCGATCTATGTGTTTGGATGGAATAAAGGTGACGCTGGATCAGAAAGATTGGCAAGAGAGCCAGATGGTAAATAGAAATAGGCAGAAATTGATCCGCTGTTGCAAAAGGCAGCCTACTCGTGTGGCGCCAGAAGTAAATCTTTGATTTGAGTGTGTGAATATTAATTACAGAATACCTAAATATTGAAAATGAATGGGACATCCAATATTAGTGACGATTTCAGATCCTTGTTCATTTGTTTGTCAGATCACTGATCTGTCTGATCTTTTAAGATAAGCCTTTATTAGTCCCACAACGGGGAAATTCCAGGATTGCAACAGCACAGGGATAGCAACACTCAGAGCAATAATTTAGAAGATAAGAAAATAAGAGCAGTGAATATACATATGTACACATAAATATATATACACAGTGCGGAGCATTGTAGCTAAATGGAATAAACAGCATAACCATCTACTTAGTTATCCTACATAGTATGAATATGTACCCATACATATTGTCACCCTCTGTAGCGACTGATATTGTCCTAGTTGTATACTGGAGGGGACCATTTGTGTAAGTCTGTTGCATCTTTTGCATTCAATACTATTAGGTCGTCATGTTCTTTTGCTATCTCTGCGAGTAGCCCTGCTTAGGTTATCAAGTCTGACAGCCGTAGGTAGGAAGGTCCTGCGAAACCTCTCGGTCACGCACCTAGGATGATGTAGCCTACTGCTAAATGAGCTCCTCAGTGCATTCAGTATGTCCTGCATGGGTTGGGACTCAGACTCCAGCAGAGATGACAGTTTAGCCACCATCCTTCTCTCTCCTATCTCCTCCACTGGGTCAAGGCGCTGCCCCAGGACAGAGCTAGCTTTCTTGATCAATTTGTTCAGTCTCTTCCTATCGGCTGCTGTGATGCCACTGCCCCAGCAGACCACTCCAAAAGTGATGGCTGATGCCACCACAGAATCGTAGAATGTCTCCAGCAGCGCCCCTTGTACACCAAAAGACCTGAGTCTCCTCAGTAGGAACAGCCTGCGCTGTCCCTTCTTGTAGAGTGTGTCGGTATTGTGTGACCAGTCTAGTTTATTGTTCAGATGAACACCCAGGTACTTGTAGGATTCGTCGGCCTCCGTCGGTCTATGATGACCATGGAAGAGAATCCTAAACGTCAACTCTGCTGGAACAGCACCGCCTGTGGCTGAACAGGCCGATGCGCACCGGTGTTCTACCTTCCAGCGTTGGGTGTTGGTAGGATTCAAGCCTGACAGGAAGATATGGAGGACAAGATGTTACCCATGCAGCATGTCCCCCCTCTCCATGTCACTGATGAATCCAAAGGAACAGCAGGGCTGCTATAGTTTGGCACCAGCGCCGTCGCAGGAGCTGCCAGAACGATGTTGAGCACAACAGAGAACTGCCTTAGGGGCTCCGACTCCGGATTTTTCCTCAGTGTTGACTCCCGAAGCCTTTCCCGTGACCGGGTGTGCCGCAAGGCAGCGGAGGTTTGAAATCAGGGTTTTCCTTCCCCTAGATGGGCTACCTTCCCAGGTTGACGAGCCACCATCTACCCGAAGCATCTGGTTTTAAGGCGCCAGAGATCCACCCTCGCCCCTTCTCCTATTAGTAAAAGCAGTTCCGCCGGGCTTAGAGACTAAACCACACGGGCAGGCTAGGAGTTGGACTTAGTTGTCAGAGGCTTTTGGAGATGCACGCCGTAAGGAGCATTTTATGAGCACTGGGAGCTTAACCCCAGTGCCGCTCCTGGCTATGACAACCTTGGAACCACTACTTGTAGGATGTCACCATCTCAATGTCTGTTCCCTGGATGTTTACTGGTGCTGTGAGGGCTTGTCCTTGCCTGCGGCAGTCCACCTCCAGCTCCGTAGTTTTTTTTTTCACGTTGATCTGGAGGTAGTTCTGATGGCACCAGTCCACGAAGTCCTGTATAAGTCCTGTGTACTCAACTTCATCTCCGTTGGAGATGAGGCCGACGATCACAGAGTCGTCGGAGAACTTCTGTAGATGGCAGTGTGTTGTGTTTTATAACAGGATGGTGCTAACCACTGTGCCACCGCTGTGTATCGTCAATAAACTCATGCAGTGCTATAACAGGACATGTTTACACATATTTGAGACCCACTGGCTGCTGCTTTACTCGTTTACCTGTGAAGGACTGTGAGCCACAGGTTCAGCTGCTGCTCCCCCCGTGTTCTTCATGCTGAATTATCCATTAGACCTACGCAATCATGACAACATTATGGTACAGTGGTACCTCTACTTACGAACGTCTCTACATACGGAATTTTCAGGTTACGACACGCCTCAACGGGAAAATATTGCCTCTTGTTACGAACGAAATTTCAGGATACGAAAGGCAAAAAAGTACGTGCTCCTCGCAGCTCCCGTAGTTTACCGAACGTAAACATACCTGTAGCTGCTCTGCCATTGGCTATCGCCTAGCATCTTCAGGCAGCATGTTCGGGCAGTTTTACGTGTGTGTACAGTACAGAATTAACATTTATTCGCTATGGACCCCAAGAAAGTGACGGAGATAAGTGGAAAAGGAGAAAAGAAGAAGAGAGTTTTTTTGTCCTTACAAACAAAGAAGGAGATAATCGAAAGGTATGAAAAGGGGATGCGTTTGGTTGATCTCGCCAAAGAATATGGCCGTAATACATCAACGATCAGCACGGTATTAAAACAAAAGGAAGCCCTTACAAGCCGACAAAAGCAAACGTCCTTGGATCGTTTCTTCACAAAACGTCAGGCAAAAACCACTGATGAGACGATAGCAGTTAAAAGGTAAATGAACATAATTTTTATTATTCTTTCTCTTTTATTATTCTTTTATTATTCTTTCTCTCATTTTAAACTCTCATTTTATGTTTATTGTGCAGTAATCTAATTGTAACATGTATTTGTTACATGTTTTGATGCGCTTTTATGATTTATAAAAAATTTATGCCCGAATTTTGGGGGGCTTGGAACGGATTACGGCATTTACATGTAAAACGCGCCTCTACTTACGGAATTTTCACGTTACGAGAATTCTTCCGGAACGAATTAATTTCGTAAGTAGAGGTACCACTGTATAATTTTTTAAGCATTAAACCATAAGTCTATCTTTTGTTGCTATTTGCACTACGGGTAGCATTACTGTATATGGACTGCTGTTGTTTTTCCAGCCTTATTCCTTTTGTTTTTTATACTGCACACACCACTGAAGAGAGAGAGAAACGTTTCAATTCTCCTGTATGTCCTGCACCTGTATCAGCTGTTGTGATAGATATGCCAAAATGTCAGAACACCGGTGGATCCAATCAGCTGATTGTTGGAATCACACAGCTCAGCTGTTTTCCTTGATAAATCAGCCTCAGGGCAAAAGCACACCGCATGCATTATCTTTTTGTCACTTTATTGAAAATAACTTTATCACCATCAGTTTGCGTAACTTTGAGCCAGGTCGTGTCTGCTGCTTCCGTTGTGTTGATTTGTCAGACCCGGTCCGCTGACGCTCTGCCCATTCTGCTCGCACACCTCATTTTCCACATATGGCAAATTATCCTTTAGACCTAACCAATCATGACAACTTTATGATATAATTTTTTAAGCATTAAATCTTCAGTATTATATCTGTCTTTCTTTCATTTCCTTGTTTTGTCTAGGGAACACTGTGGTGCCTGACAGGTCGTGATGCTGTGTTATCCAGTCAGCATGGTTGTGAGGCCGCGTATTGTCCAATCAGCACAAAGTCAATCCAAAACCCCACCCTCACTTCTTGAAGCCAGGCATGAAGAGAGACACAGCGGTGGCTAAACTTAATTACATATTTTGACTGAGCGACTCCATACTCGGGGATGCACACCCTCGTAACCTCAGGAAACCACGTATAAAACCTTAGATCAGTCTGACGAACGGTTCAAGTGATATGCATGGAACAGACACACAGACAGAGATTTCTTGCATTTATAAATAGATTACTCTGACAATTATCAGGGTTCTTTTTTCCCTAAAAGAACCCTTTAATTAGTTAATTACCACTGCTCTGAACTTTTATTTTTTTGTCTTTTAGAAAAATACACAAAACCAGAGGGGAAAAACAAATTTCAGACAGAGTATAAAACCTTTGAAACTGGCACCAGCTCATACTTTCTAATGACAGCTGTTAATGAGATGATCTGTTGTCTGTTCCACCTGCTGCAATTGTGTAGCAGTGTTTTTATTTTTAACTTTTTGAAATAAAAAAACTGTGCGTTATTTTTGTGTATCCTACAGAGAATTTTTGACCCCTTTTCAATTAGATAACTAAAATATGCTTCTTTTTTTTTTTTTAAAGGGGAGCCCAAATTTCTGCCTCCAGCTGAGTGTCCCGCGTTTGTCTGCCTCCTCTGACAGTCCTCAGCTTCCATAGCTAAGGTGCTGATAACACATTTTCTGTTTTTAGTCCTGCGCCCTACTTTGAAAACCCATAGCAGAGGGAGTAAAATAAAGAAGCAGGACAGTGTCTCAAGGGTTACTTTCATTTTCATCACTGGAAACGGAATATTTTCCTCTAAAACCCACACACATGCATGACTTGAAGAAACAAAATATTTCACAGCTCTGTTTCTTAGCAACAAAATAACATGCCGAATTTATATATTTTGGTGTGGAGCGGCACTGCAGTTACTGCAGTCTGAGGAAAGGTGGGGTATGTAGGCCGAAGGTTAGGGATGCATTCCAGGCTTTTGGGCAGTCGTTCTGATGTCATTAAATTTGTATCACTTAATCACAATTAAATCTTTAAAAATGCCATCATAGTAACAATAGTAACAATCGGTTTGGTAGTGGTTGGAGAGGCCGTTGGTGCGGATTGGCAACCATGTTTCCATCAGTTTTCCCCAGGGCAGCTGTGACTACAGAAGTAGCTTACTGCTACCATTGCCTGTCTGCTTGCGGAGTGAATGAATAATTGACTCACTGTAAAGTGCTGTGGGTATCTTGAAAGGCGCTATATAAATGCAGTCCATTACTATTATTATTAATCAACTGACTACCCCAACAGCACACATGCATCACACCAACATCAGCCCAATGTACCAAGTTTACATCGGGAATACATCTTACAGAGGCCAACGTCTTGCCAATGTGCAAATGACCTCAAAAAGATGTATTCCTGATGTAAACCCTGTCAACATTGCTGTTGAGGTATTATTCACATTATGACAGCATCAAACAGTCGTGGTGGGAATCATGATTAATCTCACAATAGAATACTTTCATGATATTTGGGTTGTGATGCAATACTATCATGACACTGCAGTTTAAAGCATTGCAATATCATGATAGATGGAGTAATACTATACAACCCCCCCCCCCCACACACACACACCTACGGAATGTCAAATTTTGTCTCAAAGTACAACTGTCAACATCTGTATCATGTAAGCTTTGTCTTTTCAGCTCACAGCGATCACTTTGTTTTGGTGGCTGGAGGATCTCAGCCCTCAGTGGGATTTTGTGCTGTTGCAGTCCTTTCTGCTGGGATCAGGGATTATTATGCTTTGGGCTTCACTTTTGATGATGATGATCCCTTTATTGTCATTTTCATGTAAACATAAAAACAAAATGCTGTTTCTCCAACATACCACTCAATGAATTAAAAACAGTATCTCTCTAACACACCTATCTAAATGTGAAATAAATAGATAAGCATCATTAGTTCGCTTAAAATACTGCAGATAAAATGAATAGCAAATAGGTTATTGCTCATTTAATAGTCTTATCACAGCAGAGAAGAAACTATCCTTTAACTTAGGCGTCTTCATTCGGATGCTCCTGTATCTCCTTATTGCTCATTTAATAGTCATTTAATAGTCTTATCGCAGCAGGGAAGAAACTATCCTTTAACCTGGACGTCCTCGCTCGAATGCTCCTGTATCTCCTTCTTGACGGCATCAGAGAGAAGAGACTGTGTGAGGGGTGAGAAGGATCCCCTAAGATGCAGTGCCCTCTGCGCCTGCATCTGTGGCTGTAGATGTCGGTCAATGATGGTAGCTGGATGCCAGTAATCCTCTCTGCCATCCTGATGACGCTACCCAGTCTGTCTCTCCTCTGCTCTTCTGTTCCCGTACCAGGAGGTAATGCAGTATGTGAGGGTGCTTTCAGTGGTGCCACCATAGAACAGTGTCATGGCTGGCTTAGAGAGGCCTGCTCTCTTCAACCTCTAGAGGGAGTGAAGGTGCTGCTCTGCCTTTTTGATCACAGCTGTGGTGTTATCTGTGGAGGTTAGGTTGTCACTCAGAAAAAGTCCAAGAAATTTGGTGCTCTGGTCTCTTTCAACAGCCAAACCACAAGTGATTAATGGAGTGGTGGAATGGTTGGTCCTTTCTAAAGTCGATGATAATTTCTTTTGTTTTTCCTGCATTGAGACAGAGATTGTGGCAGTTGCACCAAGTCACTAGCGTCTTCACCTCATCCCTATACACTGACTCATCACTATTTGTGATGAGACCAACAACCATCGTGTCATCAGCAAATTTGATTATATGGTTGGTATTGTGGGATGCAGGGCAGTCGTGAGTCAGCAGCTTGAATAGTGGTGGACTCAAAATAGATCCCTGTGGTGATCCAGTACTCACTGTGATGGTCTCAGATGTTCTGGTGCCTACCTTGACAGTCTGTCTCCTCTCTGTAAGGAAGTCCAAGACCCAGTTGCAGATGCTAGTGCTGATTCCCAGCAGTTGCACTTTCTCAGCCAGCTGCTGTGGCAAGATGGTGTTACAGACGTGGACAAAATTGTTGGTACCCCTCTGTTAATGAAAGAAAAACCCACAATAGTCACAGAAATAACTTGAATCTGACAAAAGTGGTAATAAATAAAAATTCTATGAAAATTAACCAATGAAAATCAGACAATGCTTTTGAATTGTGGTTCAACAGAATTATTTTAAAAAACAAACTCATGAAACAGGCCTGGACAAAAATGATGGTACCCTTAACTTAATATTTGTTGCACAACCTTTTGACGCAATCACTGCAATCAAACGATTTCTGTAACTGTCAATGAGATTTCTGCACCTCTCAGCAGGTATTTTGGCCCACTCCTCGAGAGCAAACTGCTCCAGTTGTCTCAGGTTTGAAGGGTGCCTTCTCCAGACGGCATGTTTCAACTCCTTCCACAGATGTTCAATAGGATTTAGATCAGGGCTCATAGAAGGCCACTTTAGAATAGTCCAATGTTTGGCTCTTAGCCATTCTTGGGTGTTTTTAGCTGTGTGTTTTGGGTCATTATCCTGTTGCAAGACCCATGACCTGTGACTGAGACCAAGCTGTCTGACACTGGGCAGCACATTTCTCTCTAGAATATATTGATAGTCTTGAGATTTCATTGCACCCTGCACAGATTCAAGACACCCTGTGCCAGATGCAGCAAAGCAGCTCCAGAACATAACAGAACCTTCTCCATGTTTCACAGTAGGGAGAGTGTTCTTTTCTTGGTATGCTTCATTTTTGCGTCTGTGAACATAGAGCTGATGTGCCTTGCCAAAAAGTTCCAGTTTTGTCTTGTCTGTCCATAGGACATTCTCCCAGAAGCTTTGTGGCTTGTCAACATGCAGTTTGGCAAATTCCAGTCTGGCTTTTTTATGATTTGTTTTCAACAGTGGTGTCCTCCTTGGTCGTCTCCCATGAAGTCCACTTTGGCTCAAACGACGACGGATGGTGCGATCTGACACTGATGTACCTTGACCTTGGAGTTCACCATGAATCTGTTTAGAGGTTGTTCTAGGCTCTTTCGTTACCATTCGTATTATCCGTCTCCTCCTGCGGCCACGTCCAGGGAGGTTGGCTACAGTCCTGTGGATCTTAAATTTCTGAATAATATGTGCAACTGTAGTGACAGGAACATCAAGCTGCTTGGAGGTGGTCTTATAGCCTTTACCTTTAACATCCTTGTCTATAACTTTCTTTCTAATCTCCTGAGACAACTCTCTCCTTTGCTTCCTCTGGCCCATGTTTAGTGTGGTACACACCATGTCACCAAACAGCACAGTGACTACTTGTCACCCTTTAAATAGGCCAACTGACTGATTACAAGTTTGTAGACACCTGTGATGTTAATTAGAGGACACATCTTGGTTGAACATGTCCCTATGGTCACATTATTTTCAATCTTTTCTAGGGGTACCATCATTTTTGTCCAGGCCTGTTTCATGAGTTTGTTTTTTAAAATAATTTTGTTGAACCACAATTCAAAAGCATTGTCTGATTTTCATTGGTTAATTTTCATAGAATTTTTATTTATGACCACTTTTGTCAGATTTAAGTTATTTCTGTGACCATTGTGGGTTTTTCTTTCATTAACAGAGGGGTACCAACAATTTTGTCCACGTCTGTAAATGCTGAGCTAAAGTCCACTAGCAAAACTCTGGCATAGGTATCTTTGCCTTCCTGATGAGTCAGGATGAGGTGAAGTAGAGTGGATATGGCATCATCTGTAGACTGGTTGGCTGTGTATGCGAACTGGAGTGTGTCCATGTTAACAGGGAGGTGGGATTTAATGTGGGCTATAACAAGCCACTCGAAGCACTTCATAATTACTGGAGTGAGGGCAACAGGGCGGTAATCATTTAGATAGTGAGGGTTTGTGTTTTGGGGCACTGGCACTATGGTAGCACTTTTAAAGCAGGTTGGCACTATAGCTTGGTGGAGGGAGGTATTAAAGATGTCCGTGAAAATCTCCTGCAGTTGGTCCACACAGCTCTTCAAGACCCGACCTGGTATGCTGTCTGGTCCAGAAGCCTTCTGTGGTGTCATACTGTGTGCACCCCTGCTGTTAGACCTCAAACCAAGACTAAAATCTATTGAGGGCATCTGGAAGTGATGGATCTTTGCAGTGAGTGATTTTGGCTGAAGGTTTGTATCCCGTCACTACCTGAAATCCCTCCCACAGGCTCCTTGTGTCCCCGGAGTCAGCAAAGGCCCTCTCCAAGTTTCTCCCATATTGTCTCTTTGTCTCGCTGATGCCCCTCCTCAGATTGTTCCTAGCCTCCCTGTACGTCGCCGCATCACCAGATTGAAAGGCAGCATCATGGATTGTTAGTAGCGAATGGGCCTCTCCGCTCTTCCATGGCTTATCAGTGGCATATTTCCATCAAAATGAATCCCATCACTGCCTCTGCCTATTTCTGCAAATCATTGGAATCTGCAGATAATGCAGCATTCCTGAAGGCGCTCCATTGTGTGCACTCGAAGCATCCCTCTAGAGCAGGAAGAGCTCCCTGTGGCCACACTCTGATGCTCCTCACTTCTGCTAGCTGTTGTCGAACTCTGGATCTATCTGCAGGTTTCAGCATGACAGTTAGGTGATCTAAGCTGCCTAGGTGTGGCAATAGGACAGTCCTATATGCATCTTTAATGTTAGTGGAAAAAAGATCCAACATACTGTCACCTCTAGTCGCACAGGTCACCTGCTGGTAGAATTTTGGTAGCACACTCTTAAGGCACGCCTTATTAAAATCCGCTGCAATGATGAAAAATGCATCTGGGTGAGCAGTCTGTAGCTGGCTGATGTTGTTATAAAGTTCTACCATGGCTAGGTGTTTATTTGCACTTGGATGGACATACACTGTGACAATAAACACCACTGAAAGTTCTCGTGGGAAGTAAAAAGGTTGACATTTAACTGCCAGAAACTCCACATCAGGGGTCATCAGGGGTACATTGCTTCAAGATGATTCCAGCATCTCTGCACCATGAGTTGTTTGTGTAAACAGCAAGGCCACCACCCCTGTGCTTTCCCGAGGCCGCAGCCATTCTGTCTGCTCGGTGTAGCATAAGCCCTGTTAGCTTGATAGCCAAGTCTGGCAGATTGTCCTTCATCCACATTAATGTGAATATGTACACACAGCTGTCCCTCAGTTCTCTTCGTGTGGCTCTCCAGAGATTTATGTGGTCCATCTTTTTTCCAAAGAGCGGACATTGACCAGCATGACAGTAGGAAGAGCCGGCTTGGATGGGTTAGCCCTTACCCTGGCGCTCACACCACCCCGTCTCCCCCCGCTTCTATCTCCTATCGCAACGTGGGCGATAGTGCTTCGCGGTCGGTGAGGCTTCAGACAAGGCCCTGGATATGTCCGCAGTGGTCCAATTTAGCAATCCAAGCTCTGCGAGCAGTGATAAAACACGCAGATCGTGGTTTTCACAGCGGTTTCTGATGCTCAACAGAAACTCTGTCGTAGATATATTTCTCACTAACTTCGGCTTTACAAGTTAGAGATTGCACTGTATATTTTAGAGTGACTATGCTAGCAGATTCCGCTGCAAACATTGGTTGCACCGCCATTGTTTTGGTGGAGTTTGGGGACCTCTGTGGCAGTAGGATGGGGTTGCATGCCTGGGCTTTAGTGTCTTAATTATGTGGCAGGGGTCTCAGTTTTCCACGGTGCTGTATGGATGCACGTTGGGTATGTGGGGTATGGGGTGGACTGTTGTCTTCCTGGTTGGCTTGGAGTTTTGAGGAGGCTTTGTTGTGCTGGGTGTTTATGGAGTTGATTGATTTTTCACCTGGCACTGTTTTGGCTTGACTGCCGTCCTCTAACTCTGCTGCTCCTGGATGGTCCAAGAGGAGTGGGCGGTGGCCCTCATGTTCGTGGTGTTCCTCAAGTGTTTTTAAATTTGTGTGGCATTCCTTGTGGCTTGAGTGTGTCTTGTCAACGTCTTTCCGTTTGTCATTGTTATAAAATCCAACACCATCCAGACAGCTGAGTTAAACTTTTTCTGTGCAATTCTCAATTCTTCTTCTGGTAACACTTCTCTGTCCATTATCTTAATTGGTACACCTGGCTGCAACTCTCTCAAGATAGGCTATGACTTCACCTGTTAATGCATGCTTATTTTGCACTGTCTAGTGGAGTGAAAACTCAATAAGTTAATTAATACCCGAGTTTGCAACACACATGCACACACACATATACTACTCAAAAAATCAGGTATATTTGGCTTTCGGGTGAAATTTATGAAAAATGTAAAAAGTTCACGCTACTGTGATATTATATCATGAAAATATGGCATTTAAGTAGAAGCATGCAATGATGATTTCCTCATCTCAAACAGTTTATTGAAAGAAAAGCCAACAACGGTGGTGGGTATACCACAACAAAAAATATCGATGTCTCAATAACTTGTCATGTGCCCTTGAGCATTAATTACAGCTTGACAATGATGTCTCATGCTGTTCACAAGTCAACTTATTGTCTGCTGAAGCATGGCATTCCACTCTTCTTGAAGGGCGGCCCTCAGGTCATCGAGGTTGTGGGGTGCAGGGCTACAAGCCTCTACACAGCGACTCAGCTGATCCCATAGGTTTTCTATGGGATTCAGGTCTGGAGAAAGTGGAGGCCACTCCATTTGAGGTACCCCAGCCTCAAGCAGCCGTTCCCTAATGATGCAACCTCGATGAGCTGGAGCGTTGTCGTCCATGAAGATGAAATTAGGCCTGTGTTGTTCATGCCGGGGCACAATGACTGGATTAATGATGTTATTCAGGTAGTATCAGCTTGTCAGTATACCTTTCACAAGGTGTAGGGCAGTTCTGTATTGACTAGACACACCTGCCCAGACTGTAACACCACCACCACCACTAAAGGCTTGTCTGGTGACAACAGTGGCTGATGCATAGTGCTGTCCTTGACGTCTCCAACATTGTTGGCGGCCATCATTTCTGCTCAGCGTGAATTGACTTTCATCAAAGAATAGCACTGAGGCCCACTGGTCCCTTGTCCAGCGTAAATGCTCTTTGGCTCATGCAACACAATGACGCCTGTGCCTGGTGGTGTGGTCAGGTACCCTTGCAGGTCATGTAGCACACAGACCATGCTGATGTAGACTGTTTTGAATGATCTGACGTGACACTTGGGTGCCTCTCACTTCCCTTAAATGTGCCTGGAGTTGAGTGACATTTATCATCCGGTTCCACAGGGCACCGTTTACAATGAAACGATCATCAGCGTGGGATGTGGCCAAAGGACATCCACTTCTATGCCCTTCTGTGACTTTTGCAGTCTCTCTCTGTCTCTGTTGCAACCTGCTGATGACACTCTGTGACACTCTAAGCTCAGTGGCCACTTCCCTCTGAGAACATCCTGTTTGAAGCCTCGCAGTGGCGAGGTACTGTTGATCAATTGTTAGGTGTTGTCTTGGTCTCATGATGTCAAAATGTGAATAGCATGATGAAGAGAACTGTTTAAATACCAATTCTAATTGAACCAGAATATTTATTGGTCGATTTGTGGATCAAACACCTGTTGTGAATTTTGCCGTTAAGCACCTTGTTCGAGATCAGCAAGTTATGCAAAAAGTACTGAAAGATTGTTGGACATGTGCATTCAAAAGGTTCGAGAAGGTCAAATTAAGTTCACCTGTAAAGGTTATGGTGCATTTTAGGTGCTTCCTGAAATTTTACACAAAAGCCAAACATCCCTAACTTTTTGTGAATAGTGTGTGCTGCGAGATTGACGTATGGCGAAAACCTTATGGCCTTACGTGAATTTCATGTGACAATAAAGGCCTAATTGCCACAAGGACTGCTTTTGGAGCAGCTGAAATAGACCGTCTGAGTACACACACTTGTGAATGTAAACAGAAGCGCTGAGGATGACAGAACTCTCTGCCAAATAAAGGAAAGTGTGTGTTTAAAAAGAAAACTAATTAGACCAAGGGATTAAACTTGTATCAAAAAATTGTAGGTTTTCTCTTTTGTTAAAATCCTGCTCACCCTGATGTAGCTTCAGCTTTGCAGGGTCTAGCTGTAGCATTAGATTAATTTGAGGTGACCAGGGCAGGTGAGAGTGTCTCGGGCCACACAGTGCATTGGGACATAGTGTGCCAAACTGCTACAGGCCCGCTCTGTCTTCAGTGCGTTTTGGGAATTGATGCATCATTGACCCTGTTTGGTCACGAGTGAAGTGATTACTGGAGTAAACTAATAAAGGTAATAAATGGCTTATGGTGTTTACATGCACCGAGTGAACGGTTTATTGGGCAAATAAACTCGGTATGTTAATCCGTTTTCTCATAAACTGATAATGGCCTTTACCTGATAAAGGTAATCAGATTACTCTGTTTACATGACAGTTTGAATAATCAGGTAACTCCAGAAAGCTGATTATAATCGGTTTACTCATGACCATGTAAACGGGGTCAGACCAGGTTTACGTGCACACAGATAAACTGGTTATGATTGGATTTGTAAAGTAATCTGAGTATTCAAGTGGCCATGTAAACAGAATATTCCAATAAAGGCCATGCAACCGGGGTCATTAACTCAGTGGTTTAACCTCCATTAATCTGTTTATTCAGTGCATGTAAACATGAGAAAACTGATTATTGGCATTGCCAGTAATCGGTTTATTGTGACCATGTGACCGGGGTCAGTGAGAGCCAAGTGTCCCGATTTCCCGCACCCCGTTAACCCCTTATAATTCTGGTGTCCCTCCCGTGGAACATTTCAAATTTTCTACTGTCACTCAGTGAAGAAACGAATGCTATTTTTAAGCATTTTGAGGAAAATTGGCTGGAATGCAAAGGGGTTAAATATAGGAAACAAGACTATAGTATACAAAAATATGAGTTAACAAAAATCAATTTTCAAAATGAGGCAGAACACCGTCACAAATTCTGGTTGTTACTGGCAGCTACCTTATCTTTCTAGAAAAGTAAATTTTTGTGAATTGCATTTTTATTATTGCAAAGGTACATACATTTTTTTTTTTTTTTTTAAATTTAAAGCTCAACTATCTTTTAGATATTAGATTGAGGTAATTTCATAGCACAAAGAACACCACATACATGGGAATCTGTGGTACAATTATAATTGTAATTATAATTGTACTTGATAGTACAATTAAAATTTGTATATTAATTGTAATATAATTAAATATAATTTTATCATTTGTACTTGTATAATTGTAATTGATAATTATCACCCCACATCTGTAAAACTGGGCTGTCGATGGGCCTCCACAGATGCTGCACATTGAAGCACCCAGAATTCTTTGTTAAACTTGATATGTTAACATTCCTGAAGTCATAATTCATTCCCTTATAAAACTGAAGCTCATAGCTAGTTTCTTACATAAAGCTGTTTAAAAATGACTTCTCAGAAGAAGCTCCTCAAAAGAAGTCTGAAAATGGCAGTGACTTTATCCTGAAAAGATTTTTTAATGACAAAACTAATAGCAGCAGTGAGCGAAAATTTGGAGTTTTTCCTATAAATAGGTGTGTGCACCCTCTTGGATTTCTTCAGGCAAATGTGAGCTGGTAGAGCCAGAATCATTTGATTAATTGTCACAGAATAACCGCTGTGAAAAATAAAAATCAGGCAATAAATATATGCCTAATGGACAGGTTATAAAGCGATCGTGTCAAAAAGTGAGCCAAGTGTGCTATTTAAGTTGCTGCCAGAAGTAGATGGATGAATGAATGAATGAATGAATTAATCTTTATTTCAGATAGATTAAAAGAAAGCAACAGAACAATATACCAGAGGGAAAAAGTCCAACAAGGTTGAATTAAACAAGAACTCCTCAGATTATACAGTTCAACATAAATTATCCGAAAAGGGTGATGGCTGAAGCTGCAGCTTATATTTCCCACCTATGTTCCATCTAAGAAGTCAAAAAAATAAAAGTAATTGCAAAACAAAACGTGACAAAAAACTAAGCAGCAGCACAACGCAGACTGGATATGACAATCCTCATGTGATTTTACATGTCATCTTGTATATATGTTTGGAGTATTTCTTCCTTTTAGTTTTTTTTTTTTCCCACAATATCTTTATTGAACCTTTTTTTTTTTTTTAACAAACATGATACAAACAATCAAACACTAACACTAAAGTACTACAAAAAAAAAAATGCACTAAAAACACCAACAACCACCAACAAAATCAAGTCTTCAACAATGCTCCTCTGTTTAGTCTAGACAATCCAATACATAAGTATACATATTATGTTCACCAGTTTGGAATTTACAAGGTCCACACACATCATTCACCTTCTTCAAGAGTTATGTTTAAATTTTTTACATAATCAATAAAAGGTCTCCATATATTCTCAAACACAATTTCCTTTGATTTCAGTATATATGTTATTCTTTCTAATGGAAGGTTTGTTAACATCTGTCTTAACCACTGAGTCACTTCTGGTCTATGAGTCTTTTTCCATAATAGTGCAATACATTTTTTGGCATTAAGCAAACTGAGGTCTATGAATGTTCTTTCACTTTTATTGAAATTATGCTTTTCTGGGTACAGACCCAACAAAACCAGTTTAGGATTCAATATGATTTGTTTTGAGATTATTTTTTCAATTGTTACCCTCACCTCTTCCCAAAACATTCTTATTAATCTACATTCCCATAAACAATGAAATAGGGTTCCTTTACTTTCCATGCATTTTGTGCATGTATCTGGTATATTTTTGTTATATCTATTTAACTCCTCCGGTGTAACATACATCCGCATTAACCATTTGAAATGTATCAATTTAAGGCGTGCATTTATTGATTTGGTTTGAGCTTCTGTACAAGCCAATTCCCATTGTTCCTCTGAAATTTCAATTTGCAGATCTTCTTTCCAGTAGTTTAATCTTTTCAGTGAATTTTCACTTGAAGATAGTGTCAATGAGTTATAAAACTCTGAAATAATACCCTTTCTTTTACTATCTTTCATCATCATTTTTTCCAAGGATGAATAAATAGGTCGAGTGAGAGCTTTATTTTGATTTGATCGAATAAAGTTTCTAAGTTGAAGATATTTAAAAAAATGTGTTCTATTGAGATTAAATTTGATCCTCAGCTCTTCAAAAGACATTATGTTGTCTGCACATGGCAAATATAAATCCTGAATCTTTTGTATCCCTTTTAAATTCCATACTTTAAATACAGCGTCCGCTCTCCCTGGTTTAAAATATTGATTACCCCATATTGGACTAAATTGTGACAATAACTGTGGTTCTTTTAAATAGTTTTTAGCTTCACACCATATTTTGATCATATGCTTTACAAATGGATTTTTAACTTGTTTTTGTAATTTTTTTGCCGAATCTGAGTATATGAATATGGGAAGAGGTAAAGGTAAATTGTATGATTCCATTTCAGTCCAGTGAGGGAGATCATTTGATGAAAAATAATATGTCATAGACCTCAGTTGTGCCGACCAATAATACAACATAAAATTTGGACATTTCAGACCTCCACGATCAAATGGTAAATATAATAAAGACAGACGTAATCTAGCCCTCCTGTTGTTCCATATAAATTCCACTAACTTTTTTTTTATTCTTGAGAATAGATCTAAAGGTGGTGATAAGGGAATGTATTGAAATAAATAAAGTATTTTAGGTAAAATATTACTTTTAAGTATATTGATTCTCCCGATCATCGACATTGGTAGTGACATCCATCTCTGAGTTAACTCACTGATATCTGACATTAAGGCTTCATAGTTGACACTGGTGACTGATTCTAGCTTAGGCATAATTTGGATTCCTAAATATTTAAACTGATTTACAACATTGAATTGATTTACCTCAGGGGCTGGGTAATTTCTCTGGGTCTCATTTAGCATTAATATTGAAGATTTAGTTTTATTTATTTTATATCCTGATATTTCCCCAAAATTCTTTATTAAATTCAACAAGGTTGGAATTGATTTTTTTAGATTCGACATAAACAAAATTATATCATCGGCGTACAGGGAGATTTTATGTTCTGTTGGTCCAACTTTAATTCCATATATTTGTGAATGTAAACGTATCGCTATCGCTAAAGGTTCAATTGCCATAGTAAACAGTAAAGGTGAGAGTGGACAGCCTTGTCGACATCCTCTATTGATTTTTATTGGTTTTGAAATATTGTTATTTGTTAGAATTTCTGCTGTAGCATTATTGTATATTATTTGAACCCATTTTATGAAATTATTTCCAAGTCCAAACCTTTGTAGGACTTCAAAAAGAAAGGGCCATTCAACTCTATCAAAGGCCTTTTCGGCGTCCAATGATAGGAGAGCTGTATCCGGTGCTTCTTTATTAAAATAGATAATATTAAATAGTCTTCTTACATTATGGAAGCCTTGTCTACCCTTTATAAAGCCATTCTGATCTCGATTAATAATATTTGGTAAAATTTCTTGTATTCGTCTTGCTAAAATTTTACAGATTATCTTAAGGTCGGCGTTTAATAGGCTTATTGGTCTCATATTTTCACATTTATTAGAGGGCTTACCTGGTTTTGGCAGCAGTATAATTAAGGCATTATTTATGTATGATGGTAAATTATTATTTTGAAATGCTTCTAAAACCATTTCCAAAAAAGGTTTTATTAATTTATTCTTAAATTTTTTATAAAGGTCAACTGGAAGACCATCTGGTCCTGCACTTTTTCCTGATTTCATATTATCAATGGCTAGCCCAACTTCTTCTTGACTAATTTTAGACTCCAATATCTCCCTGTTTTCATTTGGAATACACGGTATAGATAGTTCGTTCAAAAACCCATTTAGTTTTGTTAAATCAGGTTCATTTTTGGTATCATATAATTTTTCATAGTAATCTCTAAAGGCTCTATTAATTTCTAAAGGATCTATAACTACCTGTCCGTTACTTATAATACTGGTAATTGGTGTTTTAATTTCCAATTGTTTAATCTGCCATGCTAATAATTTTCCTGATTTTTCACCTTGTTCATAAAAAGATTGTTTCAATCTTAGAAGACTCGAGGCAGCTCTATTCGCTGATTTTTTGTCGTATTCAGCTCTCAAAATCAGTAATTCATTCTCCAACCTTGGGTCACTTCCTGCATACACTTTTTCCTGAAGATTTTTTATTTTATGTTCCAATTTAGCTCTCTCCTCTCGAGTCTTCTTAGATTTTGATCCTGTATAACTAATAATATGCCCCCTAATAAAAGCTTTGAAAGCCTCCCACTTTACACATGCTGATGTTTGTGTAGTATTGATGTCAAAGAACTCGTCTATCTGTTTTTCTATATACTTGACAAATTCCTCATCCTGAAGCCATTTATGCTGAAATTGCCATCTACCTGATTCCTTTGTCAATTTTTTATCTACATATATTAGACAACAGGATGCATGATCAGAGATCACGATGTTATCATAAAAGCAGTTTTGAATCTTGGACCTTAATTCTGTGGAAATCAAAAAATAATCAATACGTGAGAATGTCTTGTAGGTACTGGAATAACAAGAATAGGCTTTAACTTGTGGTTTCATTTCTCTCCATATATCTAACAATCTCAATTCTTTCATAAAATGATTAATAGTCATCCTACATCCAATGTGCGTACAATCCAGTCCTGTTGATCTATCCACACCTGGATTCAATGTACAATTAAAATCCCCTGCTATTATATGTTGCCCTGTAAGTGATGATAAGATGAGAAATAAATTAGCAAAGAACTTCTGATCATCTATATTGGGACCATATAAGTTCACAAGATTTATATTTTCTAATAGCAAAGAACCTTGAATGATTACATATCTTCCAAATTTGTCTCCAATTACATTTTTCACTTGAAAAGGAACTGATTTATGTATGAGAGTCATAACTCCCCTGGCTCGGGATGAAAATGAAGAGGTGAATACACTTCCCTGCCATCTACTCCTAATTCTTTTAACATCCTCCTCTATCAGATGAGTTTCTTGTAAAAACACAATTCTTGAACCCATGTCCTTTATTTTATTCATAACTTGTTTAAGTTTTTTAAAATTTTGTAGACCTCTGCAATTCCATGAAGTTAAATTAAGATTAACACTTTGGTCCATGATCAATAGAGAGTTTGGGATTACCTTGCAGTGTAAACATGCTCATACAGAGAAGCAAAAACATGAGTGGTTGAACATTCATCCTACAAACTACACACAAACAAATTTCCCCTTCCCACACTTGTGGCAAACCCCCCAAAATCAAAAGAAAAATTCTGTCTCCCGATATAGCCATCGACCGTTCCACACCCACGGGGAACAGCCTAAGCCACTCCTTCTTCATCCTCCCAATCACCCTAACTCTACTGCTTTTAATGACGTAACATTAACTCTCCTCTGTAGTTTTCCAACTTAACTCCAAAATTTTTAACAACTTTGTACATCATAGTTTTTTTTTTTTTGTTTGTTTTGTTTTTTTTTTATATATAATACAATCTATATTTTGTAAACTTACAATTTACTTCAAGTCAGTCAGATGCCTGTGCAAATGCTTAATTATTCTACCTTATATTTTGTTCATGCTTAGCTCCCACCAGTCTCTTCTTCTTCTTTGATCTTCTTGATGAACTCCTGCGCCTCCTCTGGGGTCTTGAAGATGTGGGTTCTGCCCTCATACGTGGTCAGCAGTCTCGCAGGATAGATTACACCATGACGAATCCCAAGGTTGCGCAGCTCCTTACGTACGGGATCAAACTGCTTCCTCAATTGCTGGATTCCTGTGGCCAAATCTGGGTAGAACCGCACCTGCTGGTCCTGGTGTTTAATCTCTCCTTTTTTAGCTCGTGCAGCGTTGAAGATCTTCATCCTGTCTCTGTTGTTAAGAAACTTCATAATTAAGGTCCTCGGCGGTCCCTTATCTCTCCGTGGGCCAATGCGATGTGCTTTTTCCAGAACCACTGCTGATTGCAACTCCTCGCTGCCCAGCACCTCCGGAATCCACTTTTCCAGAAAGGAACATACGTCCCGACCTTCTGATTCCTCTGGAAGACCCACCAGCCTCAAATTATTCTGTCTCGACCGAGATTCCAAATCCAAAATATTATCTTCCAGAGATTTATTTTTTTTTTCCAAAGTGCGCACCTTTAATTGAAGACGGGTGACGTCATCTTCAGCACTAGCGAGACGGAGCTCCATCTGCGCCGTTCGTTCTACACAGTCACCCAAGTCCTTTCTTATTCCTTCCAACGCTGTCATAATCCCATCAAATCTAGAGGAAAAGTCCGCTCTCATTGAACTCATGGCAGCCATCAGCGCATCTGCGCCATTCCCCGCAGAAATCGCAGCGTTGCCAGCCTCCTCCGCCATATATGGAGCCCTGTTTGCTGCGTCACAGACCTGAAAGTCCGTTAATTTGGACTGTTTCGGCGGCTCGCTTTTTCCTTTTCCTGGTTTTCCAGCCTTAGGCTTCGCCGACATATCCTCGCCCAAACGCTGGGATACGTTCTGTCCCAAATGAGAGAGTTATTTGCCGATTTTTTTTCTCCAGGAGCAGAGCAGAGCGAGACACGTCCGTCCTACGTGGCAGCCATAACCGGAAGTCTTCCTTTTAGTTTTTGTTTAAATTGTCCAAGCGTTGTACATGATTTTAATTCAGCTCCAAAATCGTTCCATAATCTGACTCCTTGCACTGAAACACAGTGTTGCTTGGTGGTAGTTCTCACTGAAGGTTTTTGAAATCTACATGTTCCTCTGAAATGATATTGTTTCTCCCTTATTTGGAACAACTTTTGGATATTTACGGGCAGTGATAGATTCTTCACTTTAAACATTATTACTGCAGTTTTAAAGTCAACCAGATCTTTCAACATACGAGCTTTTAATTTGAGAAAAAGTGGGTTTGTTGGTTCCCTGTAAGCTGCTTTGCTTATTATTCTAATGGCTCTCTTCTGAAGCATATAAACGTTGAAAAGCTGATGAATAAGACATTAACTTAAAGACATATGCTTCAGTAGGATGTGTTTTCCTGTGTCTGGCCTCTGGCTCAGGCTTGGCTGTGATTAATTGCTTCATCTGGTCCACTGAAGGGCTGTGTCCCTCCTAGCTACACAGCAGTTCATCTTACACTGTTGTATAAATAGCTGGTGTTACTTTAAACACAAAGTTTATTGTGGTCATACAGGATCCATGGAATGCAAAGTGTTATAATTCAGTTCAGTTAAATACAAAAAAAATAATTTGTACCCAGAGGGCAATTCTAAAAGACAGGTCATCTCCAGGGGGACAGAAATTAGGGCTGTACTAATCTAATTTTTAGCTAATTCGGGCAAAGCCAAAAGGAGCTAATACAATGAGACAATATTCATCACCTGTCTGTCTGTCCTTCCACATTACATGGGAATAATCGCTTCTCTCCCTAGACATTTGCACTGATGCTTACCAGACTCAGTCACAGTGAGCCCCAGGTGAGTTTGCATCCAGGTTGAGGTCAAGGTTGAAGGTCAGGAGATCTGGGCATTAATGATTCCACAAAAAATGTAACTTCTCCTAGGCCATTAAGCACATCATGGATTAACTGTGATTAACCACATTTTTTTGGAAAGATGAGTTCAATTTCACCAGCCACGCCCCGGCCTGATTACTGCCAGACCTGTTGAATCAAGAAATCACTTAAATAGAACCTGTAGGACAAAGTGAAGTGGGCTAAAAGATCTCAAAAAGCAACACATCATGTCGCGATCTAAAGAAATTCAAGAACTGATGAGAACCAAAACCCCAGAAGAGCATCTAAAGAACTGCAGGCCTCACTTGCCTCAGTGTGGACACTGGTCCATGATTCAACAATAAGATGAGATTAGATAAGACTTTATTAGTCCCACAAAGGGGAAATTTCAGAATTGCAGCAGCACAGGGATAGCAGCACTCAGAGCAATAATTAATAAGATAATAAGAACAAATGAATGCAGGAGCATTGCAGCTAGATGGCATAGACAGCATTATGGTCTGTTAGGTTACCCCGCAGAATACGAATATGTACCCATACAGTATATTTCGTATTTGAATCAGCTGTGTTGTCACCCTCAGTAATGATTGATATTGTCCTAGTTGTATAATGGAGGGGACCATTTATTGTGTAAAGTTGTTGCGTTTTGTACATTCATTATGACTTCTCCAAGCAGCCCTGGTTAGGTTATAAAGTCTGACAGCTGTAGGTAGGAAGGACCTGCGGAACCTCTAGGTTGTGCACCTACAATGGTACAGCTTACTGCTAAATGAGCTCCTCGGTGCATTCAGCGTGTCCTGAATGGGGTGGGACTCAGACTCCAGCAGAGATGACAGCTTAGCCACCGTCCTCCTCTCTCCTATTCCCTCTACTGGGTCGAGGTGCCGCCCCAGAACAGAGCTAGCTTTTTTGATCAGTCTGTTCAGTCTCTTCCTATCGGCTGCCGTGATGCCGTTGCCCCAGCAGACCACTCCAAATGTGATGGCTGATGCCAACACCAAATCGTAGAAGGTCTTCAGGAGCGCCCCTTGCACTCCAGAAGACCCGAGTCTCCTCGGGAAGAATAGCCTGTGCTATCCCTTCTTGTAGAGTGCGTTGGTGGTGTGTAATCAGTCCAGTTTATTGTTCAGGTGAAGACCCAGGTACTTGTAAGATGCCACCATCTCAATGTCTGTTCCCTGTATGTTTACTGGTGCTGTAGGGGGTTGTCCTCGCCTGCGGAAGTCCACCATCAGTTCCTTAGTTTTTCTCACATTGATCTGGAGGCAGTTCCGTTGACACCAGTCCATGAAGTCCTGGATAAGTCCTCTGTACTCCGCATCATCTCCATCAGAGATGAGGCCGACGATTGCAGAGTCGTTAGAGAACTTCTGTAGGTGGCAGTGTGGTGTGTTGGGAAAAGTCCGCAGTATAAAGGGTGAACAGGAAGGGAGCCAGAACTGTTCCCTGGGGGGCCCTTGTACTGCAGATGATTGTGTCAGGCACGCAGTCCTGAGTTCTTACAAACTGTGGTCAGTTTGTGAGGTAGTCCAGGATCCACGATGACAGGTGCTGGTCAACCCCTGCGCACAGTAGCTTGTCCTTCAGGATCATCGGTTGGATGGTGTTGAAAGCACTGGAGAAATCAAATAAGAAAGTGACTGGGCAAAAATGGCATCCATGGGAGAGTTCCAAGGCCAAAACCACTGCTGACCAAAAAGAACACAAAGGCTCATCTCACATTTGCCAAAAAAAACATCTTTATGATCCCCAATATTTGGGACAATATTCTGTGGACTGACGAGACAAAAATTGAACTTTCTGAAAGGTGTGTGTCCTGTTACATCTGGAGTAAAACTGACACAGCATTTCATAAAAAGAACAATAGTCAAACATGACGGTGGTGGTGTCATGGTCTGGAGCTGCTTTGCTGCTTCAGGACCTGGACGACTTGTCATAATTGATGGAACCATGAATTCTGCTCTCTACGAGAAGAGAATGACCAGCCATCAGTTCATGACCTCAAGCTCAAGTCCTCTAGTGTGGCTCAATTAAAACAATTCTGCAAAGAAGGGTGGGCCAAAATTCCATGGCAGTGATGGAAAAGACTCATTACCAATTATTGCCAAGGCGTGATTACAGTTGTTGCTGCCAAAAGGTGAACAGCCAGTTATTGGGTTTAGGGCGCAATTACTTTTTGACATTAGGCCAGGTAGGTTTGGATATCTTTTTCCCCTTAATAAATGAAAGCATCATTTAAAAACTGCAGTTTGAATGTACTCAGGTTATCTTTATCTAACATTAAAATTTGTTTGATCTGAAACATTTAAGTGCGACAAATATGTAAAAATAGAAGAAATCAGGAAGGGAACAAATACTTTTTCACAGCACTATAAATTGAGTCAGTTTAACAGAGGAGACAGTTCTGTTTTTTTGTATATACTGTATATATATATATATATATATATATATATATATATATATATATATATTTAGCTAACTTGAGAAGGAATAATTAAAAGGATAGTAACAGAGAAACCGCTAATGCTAGCACAACTAGATGTAAATGATTATACCTAGTTGTGCGAGTATTAGTGGCTAGCTAGTATTGTGCTAGTTAGCCATTTACCTATAGTGACCATAATTTAAACTGACTTTCACAAAACACTAAGGGCTGTATTACAGCCATGCAGTCAATAATCGGTTGTCCAAGGTGCATTTATGGGTGTTTCCAAGGTCATTCAGCTATTAGAGCAACACAAAAATTGATTTTCTGCTGGTTGCAAAGTGCAAAGCGGCTGTCTTAATTATTCAGAGGTGTGTTTGGAGTGTAGTGCGAAATAAAGCAATTCCTGTCTTTGAGAATGAGAATTCCCTTTAATAATTGGGATTAAGTGGGATTATATATATATATATTATATATATATATTATATATATATATATATATATATATATATTATAATAAGTGGGATTGTGACATATATCTTCAACATGAGCCTGAAACTGGGGAGGGTACCACAGCTGTGGAAAACATCTTGTGTGGTACCTGTACCAAAAACTTCCCACCCCAAAGACCTGAACAGCTTCAGACCGGTGGCCTTGACGTCCCACTTGATGAAGACCCTGGAGAGACTGCTCCTTGCTCATCTCCGCCCCCTGGTGGAACCAGCGATGGATCCACTCCAGTTCGCCTACCAGCATGGCATTGGGGTGGAGGATGCGGTGATCTTCCTCCTTCACCGTTCTCTGTCCCACCTGGAGAAGCCCGGGAACACGGTGAGGATCATGTTCTTTGACTTCTCCAGTGCTTTCAACACCATCCAACCGATGATCCTGAAGGACAAGCTGCTGCGCGCAGGGGTGGACCAGCACCTGTCATCATGGATCCTGGACTACCTCACGAACCGGCCTCAGTTTGTGAGAACCCGGGACTGTGTTTCCGACACGATCATCAGTAGCACGGGGGCCCCCCAGGGAACGGTGCTGGCTCCCTTCCTGTTCACTCTTTATACTGCAGACTTCTCACACAACACAACACATTGCCATCTACAGAAGTTCTCTGATGACTCTGTGATCGTTGGTCTCATCTCCAGCGGAGATGAAGCTGAGTACAGAGGGCTTATCCAGGACTTTGTGGACTGGTGCCATCGGAACTGCCTCCAGATCAACGCGAGGAAAACTAAGGAGTTGGTGGTGGACTGCCGCAGGCATGGGCAGCCCCTCACAGCACCAGTAAATATACAGGGAACAGACATCGAGATGGTGACATCCTACAAGTACCTGGGTATTCATCTGAACAATAAACTAGACTGGTCACACAATACTGACGCACTCTACAAGAAGGGACAGCGCAGGCTGTTCCTGCTGAGGAGACTCAGGTCTTTTGGTGTACAAGGGGCGCTGCTGAAGACATTCTGTGACACGGTGGTGGCATCAGCCATCACTTTTGGAGTGGTCTGCTGGGGCAGTGGCATTACTGCAGCCGATAGGAAGAGACTGAACAAACTGATTAAGAAAGCTAGCTCTGTCCTGGGGCAACGCCTTGATCCGATGGAGGAGATAGGAGAGAGAAGGACGGTGGCTAAACTGTCATCTCTGCTGGAGTCCGAGTTCCACCCTATGCAGGACATACTGGATGCACTGAGGAGCTCATTTAGCAGCAGACTACATCATCCCAGGTGCACAACCGAGAGGTTTCGTAGGTCCTTCCTACCAACGGCTGTCAGACTGTACAACCTAAGCAGGGCTGCTCGCAGAGATAGCAAAAAGACGTAACAAACTAATAGTTTTTTGAATGCAAAAGATGCAATAGACTTACACAATGGTCCCCTCCGGCATACAACTAGGAAAATACCGGTCGCTATGGAGGGTGAGAATATGTATGGGCACATAATCATACCATGTAGGATAACTAAATAGACGGTTATGCTGTTTCATCCCACCTAGCAACAATGCTCTGCACTGTGTGTGTTTATATATTTACATATTTATTCCATCTAGCTACAATGCTCTGCACTGGGTGTGTTTATATTTATATATCTATATATTTATTCCATCTAGCTACAATGCTCAGCACTGGGTGTGTTTATATTTATATATCTATATATTTATTCCATCTAGCTACAATGCTCCGCACTGTGTTTTTATATATCTACATATTATTCCATCTAGCTACATTGCTCCGCACTGTGTGTGTTTATATACTTGCATATTTATTCCACCTAGCTGCAATGCTCCGTACTGTGGGTGTTTATATATTTACATATTTATTCCATCTAGCTACAATGCTCTGCACTGTGTGTTCATATATTTATTCCATCCAGCTACAATGCTCTGCACTGTGTCTGTGTGTGTGTGTGTGTGTGTATATATATATTTTATAGTAATATGTACATATGTATATTAGCTGCTCTTGCTTGCTTGTTTTTTTTTTTTGTTTTTTTTTTTTTTTGCCTTCTGATTGTTGCTCTGAGTGTTGCTATCCCTGTGCTGTTGCAATCCTGGAATTTCCCCGTTGTGGGACTAATAAAGGCTTATCTTATCTTATCTTATCTTATAAACAGGGGCACAAGCTCAAAGACTTAATACTAATATGACATCATTCAAATGGGAGGACAAATAAGTTCTGCGCTGAGGACAGTGTGGCTTGTTCACAAAATAAAGATGTATTTAAGAGCATTGTCGCATGCTGCAACACCTCTTTGAAATACCCCCCCCCCCTCCCTCCCAGCACAATGCTAGCGCAGTCTACTGGTGATTGGATATTGTGATGCAAAGCCCAGAAAGAGGACAATGTGCTGACAGAAGCTAACAGCAGCACTGGCACAAGGCGGGAAGTGCAGTGCAAAATCCCACTGTTGATCATCATTATAGGGCCCATGGTCTTCAACCTTGTTACACAGATTCACCTTGGGACGCTTACCTTACCTGTGGATATGAGTTTGAGGTCAAAAGGTCAAAAAACAAGGTAAGCCTTATTCAAAAAAAAGAGAAGTAGAGAGCTGGTCATCAAACTTCGTGCACAGTTTAATCATGGAACTCCTCAAGGTCCATTCATGAGCATGTAGTCATGTAGTCAATGCTGACGCGATCCATGCATATTCTTGAATCCAAGCGGACACACCAGTCCAAGCGGACTGGTGTGTAACGCACAGAGCTTCTGGAGGACTGACCCCCCCACCACCACCACCACTGTAGCTTCACTGCTTACAGTGGCTGTGTGGCCTAAGGTCAGAGGAACAGGATAGGCGCTGCCCTATACACCGTATGGTGTCCCACGTGCTGTGGGAGGGAATTAACTAACTAACTAAGCAAACTGGGGGTCTCCATCCAATTTGGACCTGAGACGGTTGAGCAGGCATCTCAAGGTGCTCCCTTGTCCGGTGCTCAGGCTGAGGACATTATTCAGGCCATAGGGCCAGGCAATTGGTTCATAGCAATGGACCTTCACAATGCTGATTTCCATATTTCCATAAATCTGGCCACAGGAAGTTCCTCAGGGTTTCTTCAGGACAGCCTTCAGTTATGACGTCCTGCCTTTTGGCCTGTCCCTGTCCTCGGACATTCACCGAGTGCATGGACACTGCACTCGCCCACTGCGGCAGAGAGGCGTTCAAGTTCAATTATCTGGACGATTGGCTGGTTTGTGAGCAGAATCAGAAGCTGTAGCGAGGAGCAATATAGAGACCATATTGGCTCACCTGGCAGTGTCTGAGGTTCCCCTCTCTCTGTGCTGGGAAGGCCCCGTCTGGGCAGGTGTGCCTAGTCAATACAGAATTGACCTACACCTTGTAAACGTTACAGTGACAATCTGAGACTACCTAAATAACATCACTGATCCAGTCATTGTGCCCCTGCATGAACAACACAGGCCTAATTTCATCTTCATGGACGACGATGCTCCAGCTTATTAAGGTCGCATCATTAGGGAACGGCTTCTGCAGGCTGGGGTACTTCAAATGGAGTGGCGTGCACTTTCTCCAGACCTGAATCCAGTAGAAAATCTATGGGATCAGCTGAGTCGCCGTGTCCTGAGGGCTGCCCTTCAAGAAGAATGGAATGCCATGCCTCAGCAGACAATAAAGGCGCTCTTCCACTAGGGTCAGTACGGTATGGTTCGGTACGGGATGGCACGGTTTGTCCGCATTTCCATTAGGGACCGCAACTGCTTTCAGTTTTATTTTTTCGGAACTGTTCCTATTTTTTCAGAACCCCTCGATTGAGGTTCCATGGGTACCATCCTGGTGACGTAAAAACACTGCAGCCCACTGATTGGTCCGGGTGTAATGTCATGAGAGTGGGCATAATGCTGACTTTCCAGAATCGCTGGCGAGCCGCCATTTGCAATGTTTTGTCCGTGAGCCAGACAACAAATGATATTATAAACGGCAACGATAGAATGGCTTCACAGAAATCAGCAGAAATCAACACCGCGGTCCAGCAGAGTTTCTGTGCATTTCGGCTGATGAGAGAATCCAGAGGGAAGCAGACAGAGCCGCACTGGGAAGTAGATGGAGCCGCCCAAACTGAATTGAATGTACGGCCGCGGGAGCACCCAACTTCAGCAGCTGAAGCCGTGATATTGGGATATAGAGGATGGTGAGTGAGGTGATATTCATGTTTTACGTTATTTATCCCAGCAGTGGAAAGTTCACTATGGACAGACGAAAACTTAATCGTGTTTAAACGATGACCTAGCTAGTTAGTCATCAATGCTACGTCCGTCTTTGTATTTTGCACTTGTGTTGACAGTATCTGATGATATAAGCTAGTTGTAATCCTGGTTAAAAAGGTGTTTCTTTGCATGTTGCACTTTTGTACTGTGCATGTACTTAAGTTGTATGTATTTTCGTTGTAGAGTCGGACCAGGCTGCATTTGGCACGACACGGCAAGCAATGTATTCTGACTGGTAAGTTGCACATCTTGTTATTTATAGTCAAATCTTTTGCTTTTTAAGTTAAAGTATAGGTAAATTGTCAAATTTAAAGTAGCACAATTTCCACTTAATATGAAAGGGACTGAACTGAGATTTATTTGTGTGAATATTAATTACAAAGTAATTGAAAATGAATGGCACATCCAATAGTAGCCACCTTAAAATAAACCACTTGTTTATTATTATTTTTTTTTTTTTATCAGATCACTTCTGTGATCCTTTGAGTTATAGTCATAATAGTGTATCTTGCACTTTGGGGAATGGCAGTTGTTCAGTCATCATTAGAATTTAGTTTATATACACTCACCGGCCACTTTATTAGGTACACCTGTCCAACTGCTCGTTAACACTTAATTTCTAATCAGCCAATCACATGGCGGCAACTCAGTGCATTTAGGCATGTAGACATGGTCAAGACAATCTCCTGCAGTTCAAACCGAGCATCAGTATGGGGAAGAAAGGTGATTTGAGTGACTTTGAACGTGGCATGGTTGTTGGTGCCAGAAGGGCTGGTCTGAGTATTTCAGAAACTGCTGATCTACTGGGATTTTCACGCACAACCATCTCTAGGGTTTACAGAGAATGGTCCGAAAAAGAAAAAATATCCAGTGAGCGGCAGTTCTGTGGGCGGAAATGCCTTGTTGATGCCAGAGGTCAGAGGAGAATGGCCAGACTGGTTCGAGCTGATAGAAAGGCAACAGTGACTCAAATAACCACCCGTTACAACCAAGGTAGCAGAAGAGCATCTCTGAACGCACAGTACGTCGAACTTTGAGGCAGATGGGCTACAGCAGCAGAAGACCACGCCGGGTGCCACTCCTTTCAGCTAAGAACAGGAAACTGAGGCTACAATTTGCACAAGCTCATCGAGATTGGACAATAGAAGATTGGAAAAACGTTGCCTGGTCTGATGAGTCTCGATTTCTGCTGCGACATTCGGATGGTAGGGTCAGAATTTGGCGTCAACAACATGAAAGCATGGATCCATCCTGCCTTGTATCAATGGTTCAGGCTGGTGGTGGTGGTGTAATGGTGTGGGGAATATTTTCTTGGCACTCTTTGGGCCCCTTGGTACCAATTGAGCATCGTTGCAACGCTACAGCCTACCTGAGTATTGTTGCTGACCATGTCCATCCCTTTATGACCACAATGTACCCAACTTCTGATGGCTACTTTCAGCAGGATAATGCGCCATGTCATAAAGCTGGAATCATCTCAGACTGGTTTCTTGAACATGACAATGAGTTCACTGTACTCAAATGGCCTCCACAGTCACCAGATCTCAATCCAATAGAGCATCTTTGGGATGTGGTGGAACGGGAGATTCGCATCATGGATGTGCAGCCGACAAATCTGCGCCAACTGTGTGATGCCATCATGTCAATATGGACCAAACTCTCTGAGGAATGCTTCCAGCACCTTGTTGAATCTATGCCACGAAGAATTGAGGCAGTTCTGAAGGCAAAAGGGGGTCCAACCCGTTACTAGCATGGTGTACCTAATAAAGTGGCCGGTGAGTGTATGTAGTCTATAGTATTTCATCTTTAAACTCATTCAATAAAAGAACACATTACAAATATTTGAGACCCACTGTAGTGCTTCCTTTTATATTTTAGCAATACAAGCACAAAACACCACCCACACTTGAAACCAGGGCGACACAGCGGTGGCTAAACTTTTATTGAGAACGTTATTTCACACCATCACAACAACTCAGCATCTAAACTCAGTGTAAATGGTGTAGAGATTGAAAGGGTATCCAGAATTAAATTTCTTGGTGGAATAATTGATAATAAACTGTGTTGGAAGTCACATTAATTATATTCAAGGTAAAATATGCAAAACAATTGCAATACTACACAGAGTGAAATATTTGCTGAATCAACCCACACTATAGACTTTATCATTCATTAATACTCCCATACATGACATATTGTAATGAAGTATGGGGAAATACATATAAAACAAACATATATCCAGTCTTTATGCTTCAGAAGAGAGCTATTAGAATAATAAACAAAGCTGCTTACAGGGAACCAACAAACCCACTTTTTCTTAAATTAAAAGCTCTCAAGTTGAAAGATCTGGCTGACTTTAAAACTGCAGTAATAATGTTTAAAGTGAAGAATCTATCACTGCCCTCAAATATCCAAAAGTTGTTCCAAATAAGGGAGAAACAATATCATTTCAGAGGAACATGTATATTTCAAAAACCTTCAGTGAGAACTGCCACCAAGCAACACTGTGTTTCAGTGCAAGGAGTCAGACTGTGGAACGATTTTGGAGCTGAATTAAAATCATGTACAACGCTTGGACAATTTAAACAAAAACTAAAGGAAGAAATACTCCAAACATATTTACAAGATGACATGTAAAATCACATAAGGATTGTCATTTCCAGCCTGTGTTGTGTTGTTGCTTAGTTTTTGTCACGTTTTGTCTTAGCTTTGTTCTGATTTGTAATCACTCTTGTTTTATTTTCTTTTTGAATTCTTGGATGGAATATGGGTGGGCAATATAAGCTGCGGCTTCAGCCATCACCCATTTCGGATAACTTATGTTGAACTGTATAATCAGAGGAGTTATTGTCTAATTTGACCTTATTGGATTTCTTTTCCCTTTGTTCTATTATTCTGTTCCTTTCTTTTAATCTAATCTATCCAAAATAAAGATTCATTTATTCATTCATTTCTCAGATATGTTTTAAACTTACTTTAATTATCCACCACCCATTTTTGTCTTTCATCTAGGCAAGAGGAAAACGATCCACCCAAACCGGACCTTGCCTCACTATTTACAGAGATGCAGGCTGAAGATCTGCTGAACCAGGACCAGTGTGAGGGGTAGATCCAGTTGCTGCTCAGTGAGGCAGCGTGGCTGGCATGTGTGACCATTCCAGTTTTGTTTTGTTTTTTTACAGTTTGAATTTTGCACATTCTAAATAATCTGTAATTTGCTGCTGATTGGAATAAACAATTTAGTGATTTATGTGTTTGCATCATGATTTTCTATTTTGTCTGTTAAGACACCGGTGGAAAAAGAGTCAACAGTACGAACCATTTATCAGTGACTTTGAAAATAATGGCTCATTTTTAAGAAAAGTAACCAAAACAATTATTTGCTGAATACTGTATTGTTGGATATGCCAGTGTAGAAGACACTGCACACTTTAGTGACAGTACCAGTATATGGAGGAATTCTGGGCCATATTGGCAAGTGTATTTCCTAATAATGGGATAGAAGAGAGAACCTGCAAGGTCTTGGCCCTTCATGGCACCTGATTGGACACTCCTGAGTTTGGGTTTAATGGGATTTAACATTTTAACACAAACTGCTTTATGGTTCATAATTCTGTTGACAGATTTACACCAAACCAAAAGTGGTTTCGCAAACTGCTGGATTGTTCTTGGACAGCTTTTTCCAGTCTTTTAGTATTTATGTCACTTGATGGTAACCTTCACACGTAAAAAAAAAAAGTAGAGACATCTGCAAAAGTACAGAGGTTTATTGTCAAAATTCCCAGGGCAATACTACATGAATACATGTATAGTTCACTGTTGATGCAGAGAATATATATTTATACAGTATCTACATGTAGTCAGCAATACTCAGTACGATATATTTCCAGTTAATCCATGTATTTTTCTCCATGTAACCTTGTGACTGTATTATTTTAATTACTTTTAATCCTAGATCCATTTGTTACCTCCGCCAAGGAGGTTATGTGATCATCGGCGTTGGTTTGTCTGTTTGTTTGTCTGTTTGTTTGTAAGCAAGATAACTCAAAAAGTTATGGACGGATTTTCATGAAATTTTCACAGATTGTCAGAAATGGGGTATCCTATAGATGATTAGATTTTGGTGGTGATCCGGATCACCGTCCAGAAGAAAACCGCCATTACGGAAAATGCCATTTTCGTGAATAACTACTGAACCACTAATCCTATCATTGTGAATCCAATTGCTAGTCATACGTTTTCATGGTCAAGGAATCTGAGAACGTACACACAAACACTGTATGGGGGGGAACTGTGGCGCTTGGCGGAGGTCTGCGCTCTGAGTGCTTTTCTAGTTTTGGCTTAAAATGCATCATAATTCTTAAATATATCTTATGCCTAACTCAGCATAAGATATATTTAACGGCTTATATACTACAGTATGGCACCTGATCCATGTTTTGCCATGACACCACTGGCTGGAGCAGGTAAATCCCATGATGTCTCAACAGTCTCTCCATGATTTTGACACAGATCAGAGCAGTTTGTTGCACAGGAAGCTAAACATTTCTACAGACATTCTGCAGTTCTGTAACCACTTTGCATTCCTGAAGCTGGTGTCACATCACTGTGTTGAACGTTCAGACCCATAGTTTTAAGCAATATTTTTGTCACAAGAGAGCCATCTGAACCACACACACACACAATACATATTTTAGTACCTAATACTGATAACTTGCCGTCATTACAATGTTGCATACCTGCCAACTACTCCGGTTTTACCGTAATGGTTACGGTTTTCAAGACCCCATTCCGGGTTACGGCTTTATTAATCAAAATTATGGTTTTTCATTAAAAATTCAGTAAAAAATTTTAAATCGTAAAAAAAACACGAAAGCAATTCCAAACACGAGATCGCTAGGAATCATATAGAACATAGCAACAGGTGATGGCGGCCGGGATGGTCACACTTTTTCAGTGCTGAGACAAAGTTGCTGATTTTGGCACTAAAATAACTAACCAACAGTGAATATCAGATCAACATTTGTGACGCACACGCACAGGCTGAATTTCCACCTTGGTTGAACCAGCTTTTGAAGTAGAAATACCCCTTTATTCGCCTTTCACCGGGCTCTGTGAGTAAACTGAGTAGCGTTTCTTTTCGTGGTTCGCTGCTACGCTTTACCTGAAGCGTTTGCTAAGCTAATGCTATCGCTATAGCTAACGCCATAGCTATTCGTAGCACCTAACACCTACACAAAGAAGCGACTCTGTCCCCGGTGATTGGGGCTCGCCGGAGGAACTAACCAAGGCAACAGTTGGACGGGAGCCGCATCAGAGTTCAAGTACAGCGGTGGTAGGAGACGGGGACCAGTGGAGGACCACCAGGGCCCCAGCCGGATAAGAGCCAGAATCGGAGCCCAGTTACAGCGGCGGGGCTCGGCGGAGTCGCGAAGGAGTTAGGTCAGCATTGTATACGTTTTCATCATGGAATCTGCTGGAGAAAAATCACAAATGAGCGTAAAACCCAAACAAAAATTACAGTCTTTTCGTGAGGAATACTCCAAAGCATTTCCAGGAATTATTATTCGCTCAAGAAAGGGTGAAAATTTCACATTTGCTGAGGGAAAAGGTCAAGGGAAATGTCATCAACATTTGTTAAATGCATTATTATGTACTAAGAGAATATTACCATAGAGTTTGTCCTTGATCTTTTCCATCAGCATATCTGCATTGACAATTTAAGGAAAATAGAAACATGATTGTTGAAGAAATATAAGGTTGTTAGCCACATTTTAACTTGATTTAATGCTAATATTTGTTTGGTGTCGGGGGGCCTCGCCCCCCTGAACCCCCCACCAGGACTTTGTCCTGGACCTACCAGGGCCTCTGGCCCCTGGACCCCGGCTAGCTACTAGGCTTTTCAGGTTTTAAAAGTTGGCAGGTATGATGGTGTACGGCAGACTTAAAAGCAAAGTAGCATTAGCAATCATTAGCTTACCGTCATACCTTTTACCGCCATACCTACTTTTTTTTTTTTTTCCCTCTCCCGGCGCCACACGAGTAGGCTGCCCTTTGCAACAGCGGCTCGATTCCGAGTCTTTTTCCCTCCCTCTCTCTTTTTGATCCGTCTTTTTTTCACTCCACTTATATCACGGACACACAGATCGTCCCAAATGTCTCCTGAGCCGGTGGACGGAGCCACTGCTTATAGCAGGATACGATACAGCAGGGAAGAGCTGCTAGCATTCAACCGCCACCCGGTCCCATTGGAAAAACTCGACATACCGAGAGAACTGAGACGAAAACGCCGCGGCTGCCGGGCTGGAATAAGGCGGAGGACAAAAAATATAAGGTACAGACCCTAGCTTCCATCTATTGTCATGGGAAATGTACGGTTGATACTGGGGAAGGTAGATGAGCTAGCGGCTATCTGCCGTTATGATAGCACATACCGGGAGTGCTCTCTCCTTTTGTTTACTGAGACGTGGCTATCTGAACTAGCAGCAGATGCTAACATTGAGCTGGAGGGTTTTCACATGATACGGGCTGACCGAACACCAGACAGTGGCAAAGCAAGGGGCGGTGGAGTGATAATGTATGTTAATAACAACTGGTACAGACCGGGACATATCACTGTTAAACAACGACACTGCAGCAAAGACATTGAGTTGCTAGCTGTTAGCATGAGGCCTACATATCTCCCGAGAGAACACTCACACGTGATCTGCATTGTTGTTTATGCAAATCCGACGGCGAACGCTGGGACAGCGCGTGACATCATCCATTCAGTAACCAGCAGGCTGCAGACTGAACACCCAGATGCTCTTCTCCTCATCTCAGGCGATTTCAACCATGTTTCACTGTCTCCCATTCTACCCACGTTCACCCAGTATGTCACATGCCACACTGGAGACAATAAAACACTGGACTTATTCTACGCAAACACTAAGGAGGCGTACACCTCATCACAACTCCCCCCACTCGGGAGATCGGACCACAACTTGGTTCATCTCCGGCCGGTGTACAAACCCCTAGTGCACAGACGACCTCCGGCCATGCACACTGTGGAGTTATGGTCTGAGGAGACAATGGACACTCTAAAGGGCTGTTTTGAAGCCACCGCCTGGAAGCAGCTCTGCGATCCACATGGTGAGGACATCGATGGCCTCATTCACACCTTCACGGACTACCTCAGCTTCTGTGTGGACAAATCCGTTCCCACCAAGACCATACGGCGTCACTCAAACAACAAACCCTGGATCAACCCTGAGATAAAAACACTTCTGAGAGAGAAGAGGAGGATCTTCAGGTCGGGGAATAGGGAGATGCTGAAGTCCGTACAGAGGGAGCTGAGGAGAAAGATCAGAGTAGGCAAGGACAGCTTCAGGAAGAAGATGGAGGACAAGCTGCAACAGAGTGACATCAGCGGGGTCTGGAGAAACCTCAAAACCATCTCTGGGCTCCAGAATACCTCCCCCCAGGCCACGGGGGCAGGGAGTGGGCGAACAACCTGAATCTGTTTTTCAGTAGGTTTGACCAACCGCCCTCCCCCCTGTCTGCACAACAACCACTGCTGCCTCTGAAGAAATCAAGTCCTGCTGCCCACCCCCCACTCCACCAACACCCCCCCACTCCCAACACACAGCCCCCCATCCTGACCCTGACCAGGACCCAGGTGAGGATGGAGCTGAGGAAGATCAAGGCGAGGAAGGCGTCGGGACCGGACGGCATCAGTGCAAAGCTCCTCAAGTCCTGTGCAGACCAGCTGTGTGGGATTGTGACGTATATCTTCAACCTGAGCCTGAAACTGGGGAGGGTACCACAGCTGTGGAAAACATCTTGTGTGGTACCTGTACCAAAAACTTCCCACCCCAAAGACCTGAACAGCGACAGACCGGTGGCCTTGACGTCCCACTTGATGAAGACCCTGGAGAGACTGCTCCTTGCTCACCTCCGCCCCCTGGTGGAACCAGCGATGGATCCACTCCAGTTCGCCTACCAGCATGGCATTGGGGTGGAGGATGCGGTGATCTTCCTCCTTCACCGTTCTCTGTCCCACCTAGAGAAGCCCGGGAATATGGTGAGGATCATGTTCTTTGACTTCTCCAGTGCTTTCAACACCATCCAACCGATGATCCTGAAGGACAAGCTGATGCGCGCAGGGGTGGACCAGCACCTGTCATCATGGATCCTGGACTACCTCACGAACCGGCCTCAGTTTGTGAGAACCCGGGACTGTGTGTCCGACACGATCATCAGTAGCACGGGGGCCCCCCAGGGAACGGTGCTGGCTCCCTTCCTGTTCACTCTTTATACTGCGGACTTCTCACACAACACAACACACTGCCATCTACAGAAGTTCTCTGATGACTCTGCAATCGTTGGCTTCATCTCCAATGGAGATGAAGCTGAGTACAGAGGGCTTATCCAGGACTTCGTGGACTGGTGCCATCGGAACTGCCTCCAGATCAACGCGAGGAAAACTAAGGAGCTGGTGGTGGACTATTGCAGGCAAGGACAACCCCTCACAGCACCAGTAAATATACAGGGAACAGACATTGAGATGGTGACAGCCTACAAGTACCTGGGTATTCATCTGAACAATAAACTAGACTGGTCACACAATACTGACGCACTCTACAAGAAGGGACAGCGCAGGCTGTTCCTGCTGAGGAGACTCAGGTCTTTTGGTGTACAAGGGGCGCTGCTGAAGACATTCTGTGACACGGTGGTGGCATCAGCCATCACTTTTGGAGTGGTCTGCTGGGGCAGTGGCATTACTGCAGCCGATAGGAAGAGACTGAACAAACTGATCAAGAAAGCTAGCTCTGTCCTGGGGCAACGCCTTGATCCGATGGAGGAGATAGGAGAGAGAAGGACGGTGGCTAAACTGTCATCTCTGCTGGAGTCCGAGTTCCACCCTATGCAGGACATACTGAATGCACTGAGGAGCTCATTTAGCAGCAGACTACATCATCCCAGGTGCACAACCGAGAGGTTTCGCAGGTCCTTCCTACCAACGGCTGTCAGACTGTACAACCTAAGCAGGGCTGCTCGCAGAGATAGCAAAAAGACGTAACAAACTAATAGTTTTTTGAATGCAAAGATGCAATAGACTTACACAATGGTCCCCTCCGGCATACAACTAGGAAAATACCGGTCGCTATGGAGGGTGAGAATATGTATGGGCACATAATCATACCATGTAGGATAACTAAGTAGACGGTTGTGCTGTTTCATCCCATCTAGCAGCAATGCTCTGCACTGTGTGTGTTTATATATTTACATATTTATTCCATCTAGCTACAATGCTCCGCACTGTGTGTTTATATATCCACATATTATTCCATCTAGCTGCATTGCTCCGTACTGTGGGTGTTTATATATTCACATATTTATTCCATCTAGCTACAATGCTCTGCACTGTGTGTCTGTGTGTATATATGTATATATATATTTTATAGTAATATGTACATATGTATATTAGCTGCTCTTGCTTGCTTGTTTCTTTTCTTGCCTTCTGATTGTTGCTCTGAGTGTTGCTATCCCTGTTCTGTTGCAATCCTGGAATTTCCCCATTGTGGGACTAATAAAGGCTTATCTTATCTTATCTTATACCTGTTGTAGTTCGTATCCTCATGTCTTCCTCTTTATATTGCTCTATGGTTTCCTAAACGCTCCAGTACTTTTCCAGAGTGTGTCGTATCACCGCCTTTGCCTTCTGTTCTCCTTTTCTGCCTTTATTCTGTCAAAAAAAAAGCCAGAGAACGCAGATGCCTCGTATCCTGCCAGCTTGTGTTTTGCGTAACGTTACACTTGTTTTACGTCAGTTACGCTTGTTTTACGTAACGGGAGGGAGAGGATTGCACCGCCTCACCTGTAACTATTCCCACCCACTTCAAGTGGGACCTAGTGCAGTGGAAACACAAAGCGGCCCGAACTGTACCGTACCGTACCGTCCCGTACAGAACCGTCCCATACTGACCCTAGTGGAAAAGCGCCTTAGGTCGACTTGTGAACAGCGTGAGACATCGTCATTTTTTGTTGTGGTATCCCCACCACTGTTGTTAGCTTTTTTTTTTTTCAGTAAATTGTTTGAGATGAGGAAATCCCCATTGTATGCTTCTACTTAAATGCCCTACTTTCATATAAATATCACTGTAGTGTGAACTTTTTACATTTTCCATAAATTTCACCTGAAAGCCAAATATCTCTAACTTTTTGCGAGTAGTGTATAATGCCTAAAAACTTGGCACCATGGTTGTGGAGAGGAATGGACAGATTGGTTGTATGTGGCCACACATGCATGAACATAGTAGAGAGGCAAGGCACAGGACCGGCAGATCAGGCTGTTTGTAGCCGGGGAGTGAACGCACACCGTCAGCCGGCCAGGGCGGAATCCCATTTGGTGTTGCTTGTGCATCCATGCTGTATAATCAATCAGTTCCTCTAAATAATTGGACCAACTAAAGCTAATTGTCATGTGGTGATGGCAGTTGTGCAAATGTACGGTCTTAAATTTGATCCAGTGACCTTTAAATGTGACTCCCCTACATCTGCAGATACTGTAACCACAGGTGATCCAGTCAGTCTGACGTTTGGCCTCCAGCACAATGATTATTTCTTATTGGATGAACAGTAAATGGTAACTGAAGTGATATTTGTATAGCCTTAATTAACTCCTCTACACACACTGTTGGCATCCACCTCAGCATTTTTCTCCATCATACACATTGGTGGATGCAGTTTTGGGTGCAGTATCCTGTACTCCACCATGCAGACAGAGCGAGTGGGGGATTGAACTGCCTATCTTATGATTTAGTGAAAATCCACAGTTACCCATTAATCATGTTTTATGGAGGAAGGAGGGGAGGACTGACCCCAGCATCTCCAGGCCAATAATATTCATCGATTATCTAAAGCTCTTTATCATCCTCCGTCTGCACCTTCGTTAACATGTTAATTAACATCATCCACTGATTAATTTATTCAGTAAATGGCTGCTCTGAGGTGAGCAAAAGGTTATTAAAGCTGCAGTATTTCATCAACAACCATAATGCTGGTCAGCACCAAATTTATTGTCTAAGTTTTTTGTTTTTTTTTTTAGCTGATTTAGGACAGTTTTGATGTGCTGAATCCAAAAATCTCATTGGTTTGACTCAATCAGGTCCACTTTTTGAATTATGGCCACATGTTGTTTTTACATTTTTGTTTACATGTTCGGGTATTTTCCCTTTATATGATGCAAAATTCTTTTTTATGTCCTGAAATTCTCTGAATTTTGAACAATGATGACGTAACATTCAATTTATATGGACTTCCTTTATATAAAGATCAGTACATGCACAGTACTAAGTACAGGTTTTTACTTAGCACCTGATGGAGAGAAACGGATGTCGTGTTCGGATCCAGTGGTGCAAAATTGTCTTAAATCAGTAGAAAAAACACAGACAACTTACAAAAACATTATTTTTGTAACCCTGTGTAATTGGAGATCAGCTGCTACGTCCTCCTCTTTTTTAACATTTGTACTCCACGAGCACATTAGAAGGTGAGAGATCGGCACATATCACTGCACGTCCATGATGCTCCATACTTTCATGTGGTCTGTGCCAAATTCTGACCCTACCATCATAATCTTGCATCAGAAAATTAAGCTCAGACCAGGCAACATTTTTCCAGTCTTCTGTTGTCCAGTTCAGGTGATCCTGTGTGAACTGTAGCCTCAGTTTCCTGTTCTTAGCTGACAGCAGTGGCACCAGTGAAGGTCTTCTGCTGCTGTAGTCCATCTGCTTCAAGGGTCAGTGTGTTGCTCCTTCAGAAATGAATCCGTTGGAATAAGTAGTCATCTGGGTTTCTGTCAGCCCGAGTCAGTCTGGTCATTTTCCTCTCACCTCTGGCACCAGCAAGACATTCAGGCCCAGAAAACTGCTGCTCACTGAACATGTTTTCTTTTTCAGACTGTTCTCTGTAAACCCTAGGGATGGTTTGTGGGTGGAAGTCCCAGTAGAACAACAGTTTCTGAAGTCCTCAGACCAGCCCATCTGGCACCAACCATGTACAAACTCACTGAAATGTACTTTCTTCCTCATTCTAATACTGGGGTTGAACTTCAGCAGCTCGTTTTGACCATGTTTGTGTCTAATTACACTGAGTTGCTGCCATGTGATTGGCTGATTAGACATGCAGTTGAACAGGTGTACCTATTGAAATGGCTGGCGAATGCTTTTGATGTAGTTGGAACAAAGGAATAGTTTTAAGCTGCTTCTCTTGCTTTTTATAACCTATAAATGTCAAATTTATAACCTTATCTATATATATAATTCTTTTCATTCTTCCATTTTTTCTTTTCTTAGCTGTAAATTAATTTTCTAAACATTGTATTTATTATTTTGTGAACGAGCTGTCAGCAAATGATTTATCAACACAGTAATATGCACGGTGGTGCAGTGGTTAGCACTGCGGCAGCACAGTTTACCCTTGACCGGGGGATTGCGGGGATCGTGAGATCGTGGGTTCGATCCCTGCCCCCGGCCAACAGTGTTCTGTGTGGAGTTTGCATGTTCTCCCTGTGTTGCGTGGGTTTACTCCGGGATTTCTCCGGTTTCCTCCCACATGCCAAAAGCATGCAGGTTAGGGATAAGGGGCGCTTGCGCACGCAGCGACCGGCAGCTGGTGGCTTGTCACCAGACTGCAAAACAAATCTACCTACGGGTACAAAATAAGTAATAAAAAAAAAAATAATATGTCCATCTTAAGCACGCTCGTGCTTTATTTGATTTTTCTTTAATCTACTTTTTTCTTATAAATTAGCACTTTATTTTCACTAGTGAGAGTTTTCACTAATGCACTTTTTTTCTCGTTAGTTTGGAGCCTTTTTCTTGTAGATCTTAATTTTTTTTTTTAATTTAAGTTTTTGTGAAGGGTATACATGTCATTACAGCATTGCATGTTTACATTTTCATCACATATTCTCCCTTTTTTTGTTTTTTGACAACACTGGAAAAAATTATTACAACACCCTTTTTTTTTTAAGTGAAAGAAAAAGAGAAATTAAAAGAAGAACAAAAACAAAAAACAAAACAAAAAAACAACAACAAAAGAGCAGAAAAATAAGAGCACCTGAGTAGCGTTGGAACAAAGAGCGGAGCCATTATTGAAATGGTATTTGTCAAAGATTAGATCTAATGGAAGACACATATGCGGTCCAGGGTTGCCAAAAGTTCAAGAACCCATCCATGTCCTGTCTCAGTGCAAATGTCAACTTTTCCATTGAATAAATGTCCTGAATCACGTTAATCCAATCTTCAGGTGTAGGACAGTCTTTCAACATCCATTTTTTTTGTTAGAGCTTTTTTACTTGCCAATATTAAAACAGTGAATAAGTATTTTTCTCCTCATCTTTCCAGTGAGTCCGGTAGTAAACCCAAATACAAAGTTACAAAAGAAAAGGGAACTGTTACTTTGAATATTTTCCCCAATATTGTCTGTACATTGGTCCAATATTGGTGGATAACTGGGCATGACCAAAACACATGAAAATGATTTGCAGTCTCTTCGCCACACAAGCACCAACAATTCAACCCCTTACGAGTAAATTTGTTTTGTGCAGGTGTTCTGAAAAATCTTACCAAATTTTTCCATCCAAATTCTCTCCACTGCAGGGATGAGGTACTTTTTCATTGTTGTTTATTTAGCTTTTCCCATATTTCCAATTGTAAAGTGAAATTCCCCTCTTTTTCCCATCTCTCTTTTATATATGATGTGTTGTCTCCTTTTAAGTCTTGAAGACCTTGGTATATTTTAGAAATGTATCTGATCCCTGGGATCCCTTTATATGCCATTAAGAAGACCTTCAGAACACCTGACTGGGCCCTTTCCAAATCCTCCTTTTTAAGTATTTTGTTTATGTGGTGTCTAAGCTGAAAGAACCTGTAAAGGTCTTGATTTACTAGACCTTGTTTTTTTCAAATCTTCAGAACTTAAAGTTTGCCCTTTTAAAAAATCGTAATATTTTATCAGTCCGTTCTCTTTCCACTTTTTAAATCTAGTGTCTGTTTTATTAGGAGTAAAGTCCTGATCATAGGAAATCCTTTGCAATAATCGATAGGGTTCTTTAGTTTGATTCTCTCTGACTATCTTAAACCAAATTTTTAGCGGGGTCTCTATCCACGGGTTAGTGTTATTCAAAAGTTTAGGTAAGGCACTGTTCCCTATTATCACCTCTAGGGGAATGTCACTTGTTATTTGGCATTCCATCTCCTTCCATTGTGGAGTGCAGACTGGGTTACATATCTCTACTAAAGTTTTAATTTGTGCGGCTTTAAAATAGTCCCTGATATTTGGCAGCGCAAGCCCACCTTTGTCTTTGTTTAGCTGTAGGGTTCTATATCTGATTCTAGGTCTCTTGCCCTGCCATATGAATCTTGAGATCCTTCTGTCCAGTTTTTGCCATGTTTTTTTGGGAGGTTCTACTGGTATTGTTTGGAAAAGGTATAGAAGACGTGGAAGTACACTACCGTTCAAAAGTTTGGGGTCACCCAGACAATTATTTTGTGTTTTCCATGTAAAGTCACACTTGTTTACCACCATGAGTTGTAAAATGAATAGAAAATATAGCCAAGACATTGACAAGGTTAGAAATAATGATTTGTATTTGAAATAATAATTTTTTCCTTCAAACTTTGCTTTCGTCAAAGAATCCTCCATTTGCAGCAATTACAGCATTGCAGACCTAACATGATTGCACAAGGGTTTTCTAATCATCCATTAGCCTTCTGACGCAATGAGCAAACACATTGTACCATTAGAACACTGGAGTGATAGTTGCTGGAAATGGGCCTCTATACACCTATGTAGATATTGCACCAAAAACCAGACATTTGCAGCTAGAATAGTCATTTACCACATTAGCAATGTATAGAGTGTATTTCTGATTAGTTTAAAGTTATCTTCATTAAAAAAAGTGTTTTTCTTTCAAAAATACGGAAATTTCCAAGTGACCCCAAACTTTTGAACGGTAGTGTATATTCATTTTGACTGCTTCAATTCTTTGTGCAGTACCCAAGAATGGTATCATATTCCATCTTGCTAGATCAGATTTTATTTTTGCCATCAGTGGATCATAGTTTAGTGTTATAAGTTTGTTGAGTTGTTTCGGGATATTGACCCCCAGATATTTCATAGATTCCATCTCCCAGTTAGTTTTGAGTTTGCTTAGTAAATATTGATTTGGGTTATAGTTGAATGTTAAAATTTGGGTTTTATGCATGTTTAATTCATACCCCGATAACTCTCCATACTCTGAAAAAACTGAGATTAGTTCTGGAAAAGAGGTGTCCAGCTGCCCCAGGTATATTAAGATGTCATCGGTAAAGAGTGCTATTTTATGTTCCTTCTGACCAAGTGTAATACCTTGAATTTTTTGATTCTGTCTTATCCATTGGCTCAGAGGTTCTATGAAGATTGCGAAGAGCAGTGGAGACAAGGGGCAGCCCTGACGACATCCTCTTTCCAGTTCAAAAGATGATGATAATTTACTGTTAATCCTTATTTTAGCTGTTGGTTTTTTATATAATGCCTGGATAGTTCTAATGAAGTTATTATTAAAATTGAAACTGGATAAGATTCTATATAGGAAAGACCAGTCAACCGAATCAAATGCTTTTTCAGCATCTAATCCCAATATGGCTGCATTTAAATTATATTTTTTTATATGATGAATTATGTGTAAAGTGCGTCTAATGTTATCTTGTGTCTGTCTTTGTCTTTGTCCTGTTTGGTCTAAATGAATTAAGTCTGTCAGTATATTTTCTAACCTTTTGGCAAGGATAGTGGTAAAAAGTTTATAGTCCTGATTTAACACACTGATTGGTCTGTAGTTGGAGCAGTCTAGTTTAACCTGAAAAGGACCCCTTCTCTCCAGGAGGGGGGGATTTCCCCTGTGTGGAGGACATAGTTAAATGTTTTCAGAAGGAGAGGAGATAGTTGCTGTTTAAAGGTTTTGTACCACTCTGCTGTATAGCAATCTGCTCCTGGGGATTTGTTAGCTTTAAGTTTCATAATTGCTTTTAGGTTGTATTTCAGACAGTAGTGTTTTATTTTGTGACTCAGTAAGTTGGGGGAAGATTTAATGTATTTAGGAAGGCTTCGGATGCGTTTTTGTGTTTTTTGAGGGAGTACAAGTTCTTGTAGTAGTTCTCGAAGCTTTGAAGAATTTCCTGAATTCTAAATTTTATTTCCTTTGATACTGGGTCCCTGATTTTGTAGATTGCTCTCTCCGTTTGTTGTTTCCTCAATTTGTAGGCTAGTAATTTTGCCGATTTGCTACCTGTTTCATAGTATTTTTGTTTCAGAAATGTAAGTTTCTTCTGGATTTCTATTGTGTAGATCTTGTTTATTTGTTTTTTTAATTTCCTTAATTTTGAGCGAGTCATTAGAATGAGTGTTGTCTTTGTGCTCTTTTTCTAGTTTCTTAAGTTCTGACTCTAATGTGATTAGTTTTTCTTGTCTCAGTTTCTTTTGGATTGCCAGTTTTGCGATAATCTTTCCCCTTATTACAGCTTTGCATGCATCCCACAGTATTAAAGGAGATACTTCTCCATTATCATTTTCTTCCAAATATCTGAGAATATCTGATTCCAATTCATTTTCAGTGGTTCTTTCAGCACATTTGAATTTAACCTCCAAGAAAATGTATTATTTGTGTATTTTTGGATATTTAAGTCCATATAGATCAGACTGTGGTCAGAGAGATCCATCAGTCCTATTTTACATGTTTTTACTCTTCCAATGTCTCTATTAAACATAAAAAAATAGTCAATCCTTGAGTAAGATGAATGTGGTGCTGAGTAAAATGTATAATCTTTTACACTGGGGTTGAATTCCCTCCACACGTCACAGATTCCCATTTCTTTTAGTAGCATCCAAGTTTTTCTACTTTGAGTGTTATTTTGATGTGGAGAATTACCTGATGTATCCCAGTATGGATTCAGTCTTAGACTGAAGTCTCCACCACATATCACTAAACCTTTGGCTTTAGTTATCATTAGGTCAAATACATTTTTATAAAATTTCCAGTTAGCCCCTGGAGGTGCATATACATTCAGCAGGATGATATCTTCTCCCTCTAGCCGACCAAGTACCATGCTAAATCTCCCTTCTTTATCTTTGTATTCTGAATTTTTTTCAAACATAATTTTGGTTGAGATCAATGTCGCTACTCCCCTCCTCCTCCCTGACTTAAATGAGGATGAAGAGATCAGTTAAACCCTTGTCTATTAAGTTTAGTGTGCTCCAAGTCTGTTAGGTGGGTTTCCTGTAAAAATATTATTCCTGCTTTGTCTTTTTTCATTTTGCCTAGAATCTTGGATCTTTTAACCCCTTGCACTCCGGTCAGTTTCCCTAAAAACGCCAAAAAATAATGTGCCCAAAGTAAATCGAAAGCTGTTCTTCAACCCTTTGTAGCATCTTCATGGGGTTGGTCTCATTTAAAAGAAAACGCTTTGAATTTTTTGGCAAAAAAGAACATGATCTAAGTGCTCTGGCCACTGAGTTACAGTCATCTAAACATAGTGAACTTGAAGAAAATAAATTTGGCCTGGGTGCTTTTTTGGATACAAATGCTTGCAAATAACACACAGCTTCAGATCCAGGCTGGAAAATGCAACAGAAATATAGAACCAAGTGTTATCCAGCTGAGGTCCAAATTTTGTAACAATACCACAAAAAATGAATATATTACACAGCTTTGTTCTCGGGTAGTTCCCAGGCGTTTTGGAACTGTGCCAAATGGCACAGTTTGGAAAAATGTCTAACTTTTGAATGATTCAACATAGAAGCTTCATCTTGGGCTCAAATGAAAGGTCACATTCAGGGCTGTGTCTGTGTGTGCGTATGTGGGGGGGGGGGGGGTTGTCCCCCCACCCCCCCGCTACAAAGGACGGAGATTGGCCCTCGCTACATGACGGATTCCACTCGGATGTGGCATGTTTCCACAGCAGCGCTGTCACCGCGGCTCCCCCCCCCCTCGCTACAGAGGACGGCCATCACTACATGATGGAACAGACTCATGGCTATGTGGCGACCGCTGTGCAGTCACCGCGGCTTCCCCCCGCGGACCCCCCCCCCCGCTCCTCTTCTGCAGCGGGGGGGGGGGCATTCACGGTCCAAACACGGCAAATGAACCGTTTATCGCGGTGCACGCACTTCGTACTTCGTGCGCCGTACAGTTGTAATTTACCGATCGGTCAAAAGTCATTTTTGGATTACAATTTTCAGGGATAAATAATAACTTAGCTTATAACACCTTACCTCTTCATAGCCACATTGTCCTGGCGAACTTCTCTTCCCCACTGTCAGACGAACGCGACGCTGGTCCGCTCGTGGATCCCGGTCAAAACATAATTCCATTATTGCGGTTTGGGCGAATGATTTATGACCTTTGTCGTCGGCCTCCGTCGGTCTATGATTACGGAAGAGAATCCTAAACGTCTATTCTGCTGGAATGAGTGCAGGTCGCACTTGTGGGTGTTCTCCGTGCTGCTGGATCTGCAGCAGGTTCTTCCAGCGTCCTTTTTTTCATCTGTTTTTTCATCTGTAAGTCTCTCTTCACCCAGCCCGAACTTCTGTGCTTCAATTGGCTCCTGCATTCACAGTAGGCGGGTCCTCCTTCCTAGGTTTTCATTCATTGGTTCTTCACGGTTTCAGAAACCCAATTCAAGGCTCTTATTAGTCGAATGAGAGGTCAATCAGATGAACTAATCTATTCGGCTGTGTCTGCAGCGCCACACCACCTACATCACCACCATCAGGATCATGCGTCCGAGTCATGCGTCCTGCATCGTGCGCCCTCGTGCGCACGATGCAGTATTTTAAATTTGCGGTATTTATAAATTTGCAGTATTTTGTAACTTTTCCATTTTGTTTTATCCCCCGCCAGTCGAAGCCCAAAGGGGTTGAAGAGCTCTTGGGGGATTATGTTATGGGTCAGTCCATCCATCCGTCTGTCCCACTTTTTTGAAATCAACTCCTCCTACAGTTTGGGTCTGATTGTTTTAAAACTAGGTACCATGGTTTGATATACACTGATGATGTGCATATTGCAATTTGTTTCTGATTGGATGATTTTTACAGGAATTGTAGCCCCTGACCTATGACCTCCTATTTCACCTCACTTCATAGACTGTAACTGTCTTGTGAAATCAACTCAACCAACTGCGAAATAGAAGCCTAAAATGTAAAAAAAAAAAAAAAAAAAAAAAAAAAAAAAAGAAAAAAGCTTGCATGCTAAAATAGCCCAATATTCAAAAACATTAGGCTAACAGTAGGACCGGCTTAATGTTGCAGGAAGTTAGCTTAAAGATGGTAAATTTAAGTGTAAACCTTTATTCTGTTGTCAACTCTGCTTGAATAAATTGTTATTAATGTAATCATACAAAATTAGCCCGAGAGTTAAGCATAACAGGGCAGGAAGTGTTGCCACTCTAGGATGCTTCATGTAACATCGCCTGTGAAAGGGGGCCAACTGTGGTTCAGTTACCGTTCACTCAGATGCTGTGTACCCCCACATATTTGCATCTTTATTGTGGAGCATAAAACCTTATTGCTCTATACGGAGGTCCGATGGTTGGTGCATTGTAAAGTACTGGTGCATGAGCTTTTTTTTTTTTTTTTTTTTTTTTTCATTTTGTAACATTTTTGGTTGGTGGGGTTCCTCAATATTCTTTCAGTATAAAAAGGGTGCCTTGGCTCAAAATAGGTTGAAAAACACCGATAAGGAATACTTTACTCATTATCATTCTGCCTTGTGTGCCAGCCTGAAACTTGGTTTCATCCCTTGGATTTGAATGTGGTTGGAACAATCATATTGGCATGATTTATGTAATACTTCATAACAGTGATCTCTTCTTAAAGGTTGAACTGCCTCAGTTGGCATTTTCTGAATTTAATGCAAGCTTACAGCTCAGTGAACACGATAGCGGCTATCAACTTCCAGGATTAAAGTACCCCCATTTGCTTTCTGGGGTTTCCCTTTATTTTAGTAGGTTATGTTGGATTATTGTGACATTATACGCAAGTCTGCCTGCACAGGAGTACTTCTCTCACACAAGAACCAGGACTACAGCTCTGCCTGAAACGCCTCAGTAGATTTGCCGTTGTCTTCCAAGCAATTATCACGTCATTACTCAACAGACCTGATGCAGACCTGCCTCATGGTTAAGCTACAGTCACAGAGATTCTTGCGAATGATGGGTTCATAAGAATCTCCCAGTTCCTACGAATTCTGGAGTTCGCAGACATTCGTGGAGGGGGGGCATAGTTTCTTACGGCTGCTGTTGAAGTTGCAAGGGCAACTTGAGGGTGTGCTATGTGGAGGGTATTAGACGTATCACACCCTCAGTTACTATTTAATTGATATCGTACTCCCTCTCGTGTAATATTGCTTATTACCATCCAAATTCCAGTGAAGTTGGGGCGTTGTGTAAAACATAAATAAAAACAGAGTACAATGATTAAAAAATCATTTTCAACCGGTATTCAGTTCAATCCACTACAAAGACAAGATATTTAATGTTCAAACTGATAAACCTTATTGTTTTGTTGCAAATATTCACTCATTTTTAATTTGAGTCATGCATCACATTCCAAAAAAGCTGGGACAAGGGCAACAAAAGCCTGGAAAAGTCAAGGAACACTCAAAACCACCTTACTGGAACATTCCACAGGTGAACAGTTTAACTGGAAACAGGTGAGTGTCACGATTGAGTATAAAAGGAGCATCCCTGAAAGGCTCAGTCGTTCACAAGCAAGGATGGGGTGAGGTTTACTACTTCGTGAGCAACTGTGTGGGACAATAGTCCAACAGTTTAAGAACGACATTTCTCAACATACAATTGCAATTGAGGGATTTCATCATCTACAGTCCCTAATATCATAAGATTCAGAGAATCTGGAGAAATTTCTGCACGTAAGCAACGAGGCTGAAAACCAACATTGCCTGTGACCTTCAATCCTTCAGGCGGCACTGCATTAAAAAGACATTCTGTAAAGGATATTACCACATGGGCTCAGGAACACTTCAGAAAACCATTGTCAGTTAACACGGTGACGCAGTTTCACTGCATCTACAAGTTAAAACTCTACCATGCAGAGCCAAAGCCATATATCAACAACACCCAGAAACGCCGCCGGTTGCTCTGGGCCTGAGCTCATTTGAGATGGGACTGATGCAAAGTGGAAAAGTGTGCTGTGGTCTGATGAGTCCACATTTCAGATTGTTTTTGAAAATCATGGGTGTCGTGTCCTCTGGGCTAAAGAGGAAAAGGACCATCCAGATTGTTATCAGCGTTAAGTTCAAAAGCCAGCATCTGTGATGGTATGGGGGTGTTTTGGTGCCCATGGCATGAGTAACTTGCACATCTGTGAAGGCACCATTAATGCTGAACGTACATACAGGTTTTGGAGCAACATATGCTTCCATCCAAATGTCTTTTTCAGGGATGTCCCTGCGTATTTCAGCAAGACGATGCCAAGCCACATTCTGTACGTGTTACAACAGCGTGGCTTCATAGTCATAGAATCCGGGTACTAGACTGGGCTGCCTGCAGTCCAGACCGGTCTCTCATTGAAAATGTGTGGAGCATTATGAAGCACAAAATATGACGACGGACACCCTGGACTGTTGAGCAACTGAAGTCGTACATCAAGTAAGAATGGGAAAGAATTCCACCTGCAAAGCTTCAACAATTAGTGTCCTCCGTTCCTAAACGCTGGAGTGTTGTTAAAAGAAAGGTAACACAGCGGTAAACATGACCCTGTCCCAGCTTTTTTGGAGCGTATAAAATGGGTAAATATTTGCAACAAAACAATAAAGTTTATCAGTTTGAGGGTTAAATATCTTGTCTTTGTAGTGAATTCATTTGAATATAAGTTTAAAAGGATTTTTAAATCATTGTATTTTGCTTTTATTTACGTCTTACACAACATCCCAACGTCACCGGAACTGGGGTTGTATATTATAGTTGATTATACTCTGGATCAGATGTTTCCTCATTAATAATAATTAGCACAGCTAATGGTTGGCTCGTTCAGTTTGCTTCTGTGCCTACACACCAGGGACTGGTCATATGCTATCAGCTACCCAAACCACACAAACCTGTCTCTGATAATGACTTTTTGAACCTTTACATTCTCACATTCCGCCAATTTTGTTCACATTTTTAGTTGGTCCAACAACCAAAGCTAACATTGGCTTCAAACATGGTGTCGTCTTCAAAACACCGATGTCAGAGAAATGAAGAAATGGGGAGGGTGGGGTAAATGGAATAGAGTAGGCTTTATTGTCATGGGTTATAGTGCAATAATTAAACTCTGAGTTGTTTTTACCAAAGCATGTCACAAACTGTGTTAACATGTGGAAAACGTGTGTAATAGGGTGACTTTAAAGTGTGTGGTCCAGTTCTTATGTCCAGTCCATTTCCACTCAGAGGAAATGATTCAGAGCAGCAAGGAGAAAGCTAGCAAGTGTAACACTGCCTGCCAGTAAAAAGTATTCACTCCCTTGAATGTTTCAACTAGGGATGAGCTGATACCACTTTTTCAAGTCTGATACAATACTGTGTCTTGGAGTATCGGTCGATACCGATCCAAACCCAATACCATCTCTCTTATTTAAAACAACAAAAGTACTGAACATACTTTGGTAATGACTGGTTGCATTTTGTACATGTATAAAAATTAATCTAAAAGTCAAGTAATATATCACAAATTTGTCTCAGTTTAGCAACGTTGCTGCTTTTTTGTATTTTAAACTTTAAGCAGCAATTCAGTGGTCAGCACCATGGAAACATGCATTCTGAAGTTTTAAGTGCAACTTTATACAAAACTCGGAAGCTGAGTATTTAAGTAAACATTCAAATGAAATTCAAAGTGTCACTTTATGCATGAGGTAAAAAATGCTGAAGATCTGAAAATAAAGGAACTAACCCTTTAAGTTGTATTTTTGACATTTATTATTATTATCATAAGTGTTCTCCTGGTCCTCGGTTTATTTAGTAGTGTTTCTGATATTATTCTCTTTCCATTCTTAGTTTTTAGGTTTGCTCTTATTTTGAAGTCATTCTTGTTCCATTTCATGTTCATGTAGCCCTGCACCCTCTGGGATTAATAAAGTATACAAAATACAAATAAAATACAAAAAAAAAATGCTATTTATGTTTCTGTCACCTTCCTCTCAACTGTTAACTCTCCCCCGAAAGGTACGCTCCAGTCTGGTTTTTACTTTCAGTTTCTTTCTTTATAGGTTTCACTTTTAGCGCCCAGCCTCCTGAGCTGGAAAAGCAGCAGCTACTGTGCCACACACGTCCTTCTGCTCGGTTCTTGACACAGTTCAGCATAATCCTTTTCTGTGATATTTTTGCAAGTGTTTTATGAAGTTGATGTAAAACTGTAAATGCTGGTACTACATAGCAACATACCAAGACGAGTCCCACAGACAGGCTCCAGTGATGTGACACTTGCTGCCTGTGTTTGTAGAAGCAGTGCAGCAGAGAACATGATTGCACTTTCATTTTATTATTATTAATGTATCGGATCAGTAAATTACTTCTATTCCTTGCCTATACTGATCCAGCCATTTTGCCTGGATCAAACCTAATACCGATACGGCAGATTGGCTCATCCCTACTTCCAACCTTTTATTGCTTTCATAAATGAAATCATGATCAATATAATGTGGCTTTTTTGGCAAGAATTTGCTAAATTCTTCTTTCATGTCAAAGTAAAAATGGATTTTTACAACTACTGTCAATTAAAATTATGTAAGGTAAAGTAAATGATTGCATAAGTATTCACCCCCTTCAGGTCAGTATTTCGTAGATGCACCTTTGTCTACAATCACAGCACGGACTCTGTGTGGACATGTCTCAATCAGACTGGCACCTCTGGACACTGCAGTCTTTGTGACCGTAGCTTAACTTCCATCTCCTGTGCCCATATTTGTTTTCTTTGTGTTTAACTCTTGATACTTTTTACCATATTTAGGCCCAACTGAAATTTTGCTGTAAGACTGATGAAAATTTATGTATTTTAAAGTTCTTGCAAAAATCCATTGTGAAATAGCTCTCCAGTGCCCCATAAACAACATCCCCTTCAACCAGTTTCTCCAACAAGTATTAAGTTGAGCACACGTGTAGAAATCACCAACGTGAGGAAAAAAAATCCTCTTGGTGCCATTGTCTAAACCCAAAAAGAACCTCACCATCTTTAATTTAATGGTAAATTTTGGTGATTTGCACACATTGCATTTGATCAAAGTTGTCCGACAGTTTTTATCATATTGAGTTCAAAGGTGGTCAGTTTACCCTTAATGGATGTGTGATTAAAAGCTGTCACAAGCTTGAGTTTCATCAGTGGGCGTGAATGTGAAGTGGGTGTGGTGAACTAGCTCAGAGAAAAAAGTACAAGAGTTAAAACATGACACTTCCTGTTCTCAGAAGGCGGGGCTATGGTGTTGAAAGAATATTGACAGAGATGTGTTCAGGAGTGGACTGTTATACCTGTGACATTTGGCGCCTTTGGACCTTTAATGATTCATTTATAATAGGGGTGTCCAATCATGTGCCACGGAGGGCCATGACACTGCAGGCTTTACCTCCAACCAGTGTCTTCATCAACAAATTTCACTGAACTTCTTCCCACTGACTGCTGATCAGTGAAAACACCTGCTGAAGAGACTGGGTAGAAGAGAGAACTTGCAGGGTCTTGGCCCTCCATGGCACTTGATTGGACGCCCCGATTTATAACCGCTTGTTGTTACATGGTGAAATCGACCATTCAATCCAAGATGGCTGACTTCCTGTTGGGTTTTGGCAATGACTCCAAGAGGCTTTTTTGATTGCCTTGGTGAGTTCTACATGTGTGCCAAATTTCATACTTGTAAGTGAAACTGGTTGGCAGGGCTGTCCTTTAGAACCAGAGAGCTTTTTCACAACGGCTTGTTACGGCCCCGCTCCTCTCTGTTGTGGGACCTCTGTGTGGGTTTTTTTTTTTTGTGTTGTAGGTGGAGCTGCGAAGGACTGCCCCTGGCTGAGAGGTGCGCTTAAGCCACCTTTGCGCACCTGTCAGCAGCTTTTGGCTCCCGTTAGAAGCTGGTCGCCTTTCTGTATGTCTGTGCTCTGCCTGCTGTATGTTGCTTGGTCGGGGTTGTGATGGCGGCCCCCATCTGTGTTGTCTGTGACTCATGGGCTCTTGGTTTTGGGTTGACCAGTGGGTGTAGTCACAGCCCTGACAGAGGCGTGTGGTTGCTGGATTGGCCAGTGACTACTCTGCTGTTTTTTGTTTGCTTCACGCATCCAATACTCACACTCACCACTGATACTCGCCCTTTTATTTGCTTTTGGGTTTTTTTTCTTTTTCTAAAAAATAAACTTGTGTTTAAATTGGCAACCTCCATGTGGTCTCCGTGTGGTCTGGCATTCTGTGTGGAGTTTTAATGTCAGGTTTCCTGGAGGTTCTCCTTGGCTTCCCCTCACAGGTCAAAGGTTGAATGATGATCCTAATTTGGCTGTATTTGTGCACGATGGAGTGAAAAGTGACTTTATACAGATCCTTATCGAGTACCAGAACCTTAAAAAGTGGGCTAGACTGGTCTTGCTGTTCTCCCCAGTTCTCTGTATCTGTTGGACTTTTACGTTGCAGTGAGTCTTGGATCTCGGTGATCACCTTCTGTGTCTAGTCTCTTGTAATAGGATGAATAACGAGCCGTCCGGTTCTGATGGTGGTGGTGATTTCAGAACGGGCCATCTGGCTCTGGAATTTGACGATGCCATTGAAGTTTGTGCGCCTTGTGGAACTGAATTTTTTTTCTCTTCCTCTCCTCTCTCTTCCAGTGCCATGAATCAGCCTGGACAGCAGCGGCTACCCACATGAGGTCACTCTGCCTCTCTGTCCATTAGCTTCGCTCCGGAGGATGCTGGGGATGTGTCGTGGGCGCAGGAAGTTTCTGGCGGCCTCCCTCGCCCTGGTCTTCATCCCAGCACTCACCTGGCTTTACCTGTCGGTCGGGAGCTTTCAAGGTGAGGACGGTAAAAAATATTTAAAAATATGCTGTGTGTGTGTTTTAAAAGTTTTATTTTGAAAACTGCATCTGTAGCTGCAGTTTTGTAGTTAAAGGTATGGTGGCCCTGAGGGCTCACATGTGCTGCAAATTAAGGAAATGACTGCTAATAGACAAAAAAAAGAAATGTTAAGAAAACATTAAAAAGTGGACAACAAACTCTGAAAAAAGGGCACTGAGCAGGCGTCATTCATCAGGTTTTGTCTCTAGCCTGGGATTATGTTTTGGGTCTGTCTATTCGTCCGTCTTTTCCACTTTTGGAAAAGCAGCTCCTCCTACAGTTTTGTTGCAGATGTTTTGAAACTTGGTACCCTGGTTTGATATACACTGATGATGCACATATTGCAATTTGACTTTGATTGGATGACCGTGAGGTCAAGGTCAGAGGTCAGTTTTTTCCCCGAATCTTGTCAACGTAATAATAATATTGAAAGAAATGATGTAGGCTTTTCAAATCCATCCCATAGTTGTATCTAAGACACAGCTTGGTCAGCATGGACCCCTAACCTGACGATGGGGTTGGGGTCAAGAGGTCAAAGGTCAAGGTTGCCATTACCTGTGCCCTATTACTATACAACGAGTAAAGCTAGGGTCACCAAACTTTGTACTCAAGTTCATCCTGTGACCCAGAAGTGTGACTATGGTTTTTTGATTGCAAGGTCGAAGGTCAAGGTCAAAATGACATGTAAACTAGATCTCAACAGAAAAGAACTCTAGGATCACCAAACTTGGTACACAGGCTCACCCTGGGACCATGACCTCTGACTATGGGTTTGGGGTCACAAGGTCAAAGTTCAAGGTTAGCTTTCCCTATGCCCTCTTACTATTGAAGCTGTCTAGGGTCACCACACTTTTTTTGGTAAATGTGTGATTTTTGGTGTATATTCATAGGTGATAGGCTCATCATAATTTGGTTCTGCCCCATTGAAGTTCAAAACTGTTCTCCGTCAGTGACGTTTATCTTCAAAGAAAACTGAGGCGGGGGATATTGCGCTTGCCTCAGAGTGCGCTTGTCTTTATATTGTTTTTCAGGTGAATATTCAGTTGTTATGATCTGCTTAGCAATAATTATGTTTGTGCTGACTGTACAGCTCTGCTGATTGTTTATATGTAAATAATGCTTGAAATAATTTGATCCCATGGATCATAACGGGATGACAAAGTGTTGAGTTTACCCAGTTTTATCTTTCAGGGCTCTATGCTGGTATTTTTACATGCTCTGAAACGAAAAAATTAGGAGCACAATGAAAAATTCTGCGGTAACAGATTTTATTAATGTTACCACACTGTGTGATAACATGTAAAGATATCAGTGTTTGTGTGTCTAGACACAAAGGATACCCGTTGTCCAGGTGTTTTTAAGTGCGTTCAGACCAAATGTGAAAGCACAAATTACATGTTGACTCAAATTCACGTCTGAGTGAGCTGCAGAGGAGCAGGGTTGCCTTCGTGATGTCTGGAACTGCTTTCTCCCTGCTGTGGAAATCCCCAAAACACCGTCATGTTTAGGTTTACAGCGTTAACCGGCGGGGCACACAGCTGGGAAAATGTTACTGTCTCCTCCAGAAACTGCACCTGGATGACGGTTGTTTATACTGCTAGCCCTCGTTTGCACTTGTGTAGCATGAGTCCATGGGTGGATGAACACCTGACACTCTGTTTCAGCTGTAGAGCTCTGGTCCATCTGTCTGCAGGTGAGTGATAGTCTCATTTTCAGACTAGTTTACTCTCCATTGTTCATAATTTTACTCCAGAGATGGTGGAATCTCAAGGCTGATTAGCCATCACTACCAAATCCCTCAGATGCAAATGCTTGAATTCGTGTGTATTTGCATGTTTACACTGAGTCAGCATAAAATCGTTCTGTGGATTTTGTGTGAATGCGTCGTTTGAATGTTGGCTGTCTAGCACATTTAGAAGTCAGCCAGCAGTCCACAGCGGGAGCTGGATCAAACTCCTCAGCAGAGGGCCTCTTCAGGCTGGTCCCCATCAGGTCTTCAGTGGTGGAGACTCCAAGGAAGCTTTTAGTTGAGTTCTTAATGAGTTGTGCACAGACGAGTCCCTAAACACCTATACTGACCACACACATACACACATGCACACAGAGTCTCCATCTGTCAGAACTTTGCAGCTTTAGCTGTGCTGACAGGCCCTGTTTGATGACGTCATCAGTTTGACTGATCATCTCAGCACATCCATGTCTTTTTCATATGTGGGATTATTGTCAACTAGACTCTTTTGTGGAGTCTAATAAGTAGGTCAGATTTGACATTGAACTGTGTGACCATCTTTACCTCCAGTCGCTTCCTTTTCTCTTGCTCTGACAACCACACTTGCTTCTTCAAGGCCCCGTCACCGTGTCTGATGGTTTCTGCCTGGTCCACAGGTGCACATGTCTGTCGCCATGACATGTCTGTGCTCGCTGTGGTGGATGTTGGTGTGACAGCCGGGGCAGCGGATTCCCTAATGCTGTCTTGTTAGCATTATTAGCCAAAACGTTGTCATAGCTACCATGGATGAACTCTGCAAAACAACATTTTGTGACCTGCCCTCACCATATGCTCCTTCTTCTTCCCTTTTTTGCATCCATATATCCATCCATCATCTACTGCTTATCCAGGGGCCTGGGTCACTGAGGTCCTTTTTTTGTGCTTACAGTAAAAATGCATTGACTTAAACTGTTTTTGCACTTGGTGGCTCGCCTTCTCTTGGTACTTTTTTGCATCTCACATCCAGCCAAAGATCTGCTGCTTCACCTCTTGTTTTTTTTACATCAGTGTCTGCGTAGTGGGCAGAACTGACGGGGATAAACCGGCCGCCTACGTGGAACTCCTCCAGGCATTCACGCGTGAGCAGATAACTACCTACTCTAATCTGATTGGCTCATTGCGATGTGATGAGTGTGGGACTTGCATTTTATTTTTTTTTACAACTTATAGGAAAAGATCAGAAAGGATAAAAATGGGATGAGGGGATTAACACACATCACATCATTTTTTTTGGTTCATGTATAAGTATCAGGGACAAATGCAAGTGAAATGTAGCACTGTGTGTGTGTGTGCGCGCGCGCTCACATTCTAAAAAATTAGGTAGTGTAGCCTGTTGTCTTACTGGTAGACATGTGACCTACTGTAGTTTATTTTTAATATTGGAAATTACAAATACCTACTCTGTTAGGGTTGTCTTTCATCTGCTCCCTACTGATCTGTAGTGAGAGTAGGGAGCAGGTGGAAGAGAACCTGGAGAGGCACGGCGGTATGCTCTGGAGAAAAGCGGAGTGAAAGTCAGAATGGTGAAGATGGAAGGAGTAGAGGTAGTGAAGGTACTTACTTATTTAAGCCTATAGCTCACCATGGAGCAGAGGCCATCGACGAGCCATCGCACTCTGTTCTGGGCTGCTCTTTCTCCTCCACTCAAATTAGTTCCCTGCTGTTTCAGCTCTGCCTCAGTGTCTCATCTCCAGCTGTTTCGAGGCTGGCCTCTCTTTCTGTTCCCCTGCGGGTTCCAGGTCAGGACTTGGCGTGTGATGCTGGATGCTGGTTTCCTGAGGCTGTGTCCAATCCAGTCCCACTTCCTCTGCACAGTCTCTTCTGCCACTGGTTTCTGTCCCACTCGCTCCCACAGGTCTTCATTCCTGATCTTCTCCGGCCTCCTGATGCTAAAGATGCACCTCAGGCATGTGTTAAAGTCTGGACCTTGTGCTGCATCATCTTTGTTGTCCTCCAGGTCTCACATCCATAAAGTAGAACAGACTTGATGTTAGAATTGAAGATGTGAAGTTTTGTTCTTGTGCAGATCTCTTTTGATGCCCAGATATTCTTCAGTATGACAAAAACTGGTCTTGTGAAGGTAAGGTGAAGGTAGAGGAGTTTAAATACCTGGGGTCAGCCATCCAAAGTAATGGAAAATACACAAGAGAGGTGAAGAAGAGAGTGCGGGCAGGGTGGAGTGGGTGGAGACGAGTGTCGGGGTGATTTGTGACAGAAAGGTAGCAGCAAGAGTGAAAGGGAAGATTTACAAGCCAGTAGTGAGACCTACTATGATGTATGGTTTGAAGATGGTGGCACTGACAAAAAGACAGGAGGTGGACCTGGAGGTGGCAGAGTTGAAAATGCTAAGATTTTCATTGGGAATGACTAGGAGGGACAGGATTATTATCGGGCTGCACGGTGGCGCAGTGGTTAGCACTGCGGCAGCACAGTTTACCTTTGGCCGGGGGATTGTGGGGATCGTGGGATCGTGGGTTCGATCCCAGCCCCCGACCAACAGTGATCTGTGTGGAGTTTGCATGTTCTCCCCGTGTTGCGTGGGTTTACTCCGGGATTTCTCCGGTTTCCTCCCACATGCCAAAGACATGCATGTTAGGTTAATTGGCTGTTCTAAATTGTCCCTAGATATCTGTTTCCTATAAGCCCTTAGAATAGAGGGTTAGTATTATTGAAAGCGCTTTGAGTGGTCTTTGTGACTAGAAAAGCGCTATATAAGTGCAGGTTAGTTAGTTAGATTAGAAATGAGTATATCAGAGGGACAGCTCAGGTTGAGCGATTTGGAGACAAAGTAAGAGAGGCAAGATTGAGATGGTTTGGACATGTGCAGAGGAGGGATAGTGGAGATATTGGACAAAGGATGTTGAAGATGGAGCTGCCAGCCAAGAGGAGAAGAAGAAGACCACAGAAGATTGATGGATGTAGTGAAGGAGGACATAGAGAAGGTTGGTGTTCCAGGGGAAGATGAAGGGATAGGGGGAGATGGAGGCAGATGATCTGCTGTGGAGACCCTGAAGGCAGCAGCCGAAAGAAAAAGGAATCAAATCCCAACTCTGTATTCCCCTAATAAAAGTACCAGTGACCCGTCTTCTACCGCTAATTGAATGCCTGTTAAAATAATTTAGATTTATGCCACCATTAACACCAGCCCTGGTACAAACGCTGTGACACTGAAAGTGTGGCGAGCCAAATTTCCTGTAGACAAAGTCACCGTCTCCTCCTGAGGTGGTTTATTAATGAGTTGCTGAGGCCTGTCCAAAGCTGATTACTTCCTGCAGACAATCTGCTCCAGCACTTCTTCCAGCCGTTTTAATCGCTCTGACTCACTGGATTGAAATGCTGCAGAAGTGCCACTGTTAATTGTGAATAAATTGACAATTTTGACTTAGGGTCACAGTCACTGGAGATTCTGTGTGTGTGTGTGTGCACTTCCACAATGCAATAGTCACCAGGGTCTGCAGAGTAATTATTGGACTGGGCAGTAAATTGCTGGCGGTGGGGAGTGTGATAAGTTTTGAGCGGAGGTTCCCGCGGGTGCAGTGTCTGTGGGTGACGCCTGGATGTGTGCAACAGGAACTCTGTTTAATGTGGTCACACTCTGCCCCGCTCCCTGTGCCCACTTCCAGTAGGTTCAGTGGGTCTTTTTTTGAATGAATGAATCTTTATTTTGGATAGATTAGATTAAAAGATTTAAAGATTTAAAGAAAGAAACAGAATAATATAGCAAAGGGAAAAAAAATCCAACAAGGTCAAATCAATAACTCCTCTGATGATACAGTTCAATATAAGTTATCTGAAATGGGTGATGGCTGAAGCCACAGCTTATATTGCCCACCCATATTCCATCCAAGAATTCAAAAGAAAAACAAAACAAGAGCGATTACAATTCAGAACGAAGCTAAGACAAAACGTGACAAAAACTAAGCTACAACACAACACAGGCTGGATATGACAATCCTTATGTGATTTTACATGTCATCTTGGATATATGTTTGGAGTATTTCTTCCTTTAGTTTTTGTTTAAATTGTCCAAGCGTTGTACATGATTTTAATTCAGGTCCAAAATCGTTCCATAATCTGACTCCTTGCACTGAAACACAGTGTTGCTTGGTGATAGTTCTCACTGAAGGTTTTTGAAATCTACATGTTCCTCTGAAATGATATTGTTTCTCCCTTATTTGGAACAACTTTTGGATATTTGCAGGCAGTAATAGATTCTTCACTTTAACCATTATTACTGTAGTTTTAAAGTCAACCACATCTTTCAACTTGAGAGTTTTTAATTTAAGAAAAAGTGGGTTTGTTGGTTCCCTGTAAGCAGCTTTGTTTGTTATTCTAATAGCTCTCTTCTGAAGCATAAAGACTGGATATATGTTTGTTTTATATGTATTTGGGACAGCTTCAGGAAGAAGATGGAGGACAAGCTGCAACAGAGCGACATCAGCGGGGTCTGGAGAAACCCTAAAACCATCTCTGGGCTCCAGAATACCTCCCCCCAGGCCATGGGGGGCAGGGAGTGGGCGAACAATCTGAATCTGTTTTTTTAATAGGTTTGACCAACCGCCCTCCCCCCCAACTGCACAACAACCACTGCTGCCTCTGAAGACATCAAGTCCTGCTGCCCACTCCACCATCATCCCCCCACTCCCAACACACAGCCCCCCAACCTGACCCTCACTAAGACCCAGGTGAGGACGGAGCTGAGAAAGATCAAGGCGAGGAAGGCGTCGGGACCAGACGTCATCAGCGCAAAGCTCCTCAAGTCCTGTGCAGACCAGCTGTGTGGGATTGTGGAGCACATCTTCAACCTGAGCCTGAAGCTAGGGAGGGTACCACAGTTGTGGAAAACATCTTGTGTGGTACCTGTACCAAAGACTTCCCACCCCAAAGATCTGAACAGCTACAGACCAGTGGCCCTGACGTCCCACATGATGAAGACCCTGGAGAGACTGCTCCTTGCTCACCTCCGCCCCCTGGTGGGACCAGCGATGGATCCACTCCAGTTCGCCTACCAGCATGGCATTGGGGTGGAGGATGCAGTGATCTTCCTCCTTCACCGTTCTCTGTTCCACCTGGAGAAGCCCGGGAATATGGTGAGGATCATGTTCTTTGACTTCTCCAGTGCTTTCAACACCATCCAACCAATGATCCTGAAGGACAAGCTGCTGTGCGCAGGGGTGGACCAGCACCTGTCATCATGGATCCTGGACTACCTCACAAACCGGCCATAGGTTGTGAGAACCCGGGACTGTGTGTCCGACACGATCATCAATAGCACGGGGGCCCCCCAGGGAACGGTTTTGGCTCCCTTCCTGTTCACCCTTTATACTGCGGACTTCTCACACAACACAACACACTGCCGTCTACAGAAGTTCTCTGACGACTCTGCGATCGTTGGCCTCATCTCCAACGGAGATGAAGCTGAGTACAGAGGGCTTATCCAGGACTTCGTGGACTGGTGCCATCGGAACTGCCTCCAGATCAATGCGAGGAAAACTAAGGAGCTGGTGGTGGACTGCCGCAGGCAAGGACAACCCCTCACAGCACCAATAAACATCCAGGGAACAGACATCGAGATGGTAACATCCTACAAGTACCTGGGTGTTCATCTGAACAATAAAGTAGACTGGTCACACAATACCGACGCACTCTACAAGAACGGACAGCGCAGGCTGTTCCTACTGAGGAGGCTCAGGTCTTTTGGTGTACAAGGGGTGCTGCTGAAGACATTCTACGACACGGTGGTGGCATCAGCCATCACTTTTGGAGTGGTCTGCTGGAGCAGTGGCATTACAGCAGCCGATAGGAAGAGACTGAACAAACTGATCAAGAAAGATGGCTCTGTCCTGTGGCAGCGCCTTGACCCAGTGGAGGAGATGGAAGAGAGAAGGATGGTGGCTAAACTGTCATCTCTGCTGGAGTCCGAGTTCCACCCTATGCAGGACACACTGAATGCACTAAGGAGCTCATTTAGCAGCAGACTACTCATCCTAGGTGCACAACCGAGAGGTTTCGCAGGTCCTTCCTGCCTACAGCTGTCAGACTGTACAACGTAAGCAGGGCTGCTCGCAGAGATAGCAAAAAGACGTGACAACCTAATAGTATTGAATGCAAAAGATGCAATAGACTTACACAATGGTCCCCTCCGGTATACAACTAGGACAATACCGGTAGCTACGGAGGGTGAGAATATGTATGGGTACATATTCAACCTTGGTTCCAAGGTTGTCATAGCCAGGAGCGGCACTGGGGTTAAGCTCCCAGTGCTCATAAAATGCTCCTTATGGCGTGCGTCTCGAAAAGCCTCTGACAACTAAGTCCAACTCCTAGCCTGCCCGTGTGGTTTAGTCTCTAAGCCCGGCGGAACTGCTTTTACTAATAGGAGAAGGGGCGAGGGCGGATCTCTGCCGCCTGAAAACCAGATGCTTCGGGTAGATGGTGGCTCGTCAACCTGGGAAGGTAGCCCATTTAGGGGAAGGTAAACCCTGATTTCAAACCTCCGCTGCCTTGCGGCATACCCGGTCACGGGAAAGGCTTCGGGAGTCAACCCTGAGGAAAAATCCGGAGTCGGAGCCCCTAAGGCAGTTCTATGTTGTGCTCAACATCGTTCTGGCAGCTCCTGCAACGGCGCTGGTGCCAAACTGTAGCAGCCCTGCTGTTCCTTTGGATTCATCAGTGACGTGGAGAGGGGGGACATGCTGCATGGGCAACATCTTATCCTCCATATCTTCCTGCCCAGGCTTGAATCCTACCAACGCCCAACGCTGGAGGGTAGAACACCGGATCACTGGAGAGGACACTCCAGCTTCGCCTTTGGCGTAGACAAAACACGGGGAATGACAGTTACCGGTTATAAGCCACCGCTCAATTGGCGTAGAGCTCGGCGCCAGGGGTTATTCCCGACGGTGGGAGGGATCATTGGATCTCACTGGACAGCTACCGCCCGCCTCAAGCTGGGCAGCCCCCAGCCAATAAGGTGATGTCCCGCCACAGCTTGCTTTCCTCATTGGGTGCATGGGGATGAGGAGAAGTCTGAACAGCAGGCTGAGAACTTTCGCACCAGGCAAGACAATAAAACAAAAGAGACCAACTCTAAAACTGGGAACTTGGAACGTCCGCACTATGATGACAGGACTCGCAACTAACCTCAAGGACATCAACGACACCAGGAAGACTGCCATCATCAATAATGAGCTTAAGAGACTGGAAGTGGATATCGCCACTCTCCAGGAAACACGGTTCGCTGACGCAGGCACACTGAGAGAGAAGGACTACACGTTCTACTGGCAGGGAAAGGGCAGTGACGAACACAGGGAATACGGAGTGGGCTTTGCAGTGAAGAACACCTTGCTGAAGATGGTGGAACCGAGCAGCACTGGCTCTGCACGACTCCTCACCCTCCGCCTGAACACCACTCAAGGCCCAGTCACCCTCGTCAGTGTGTATGCCCCAACACTGACAGCCACACCAGAGGCAAAAGACGAGTTCTACGAGAATCTCGCAACAACTGTCAGGATCGTCCCCAACTCTGAACAACTCATTCTCCTTGGAGACTTCAATGCCAGAGTGGGTGCTGACCACGACTCCTGGCCCTCCTGTCTTGGACCTTTTGGCGTGGGCAGAATGAATGACAACGGACAGCGGCTGCTCGAGTTCTGCACATATCACCATCTGTGCATCACAAACTCGTTCTTCAAGACCAAGCCCCAACACAAGGTTTCCTGGCAACATCCACGCTCAAAGCACTGGCACCAGCTGGACTTGATCCTGACCAGGCGCACCTCACTGAAGAACGTGCTAATCACCCGTTCGTTCCAGAGTGCAGATTGCGACACAGACCATTCATTGGTGTGTTGCAAGGTCAAGCTGCAGCTGAAAAAATTCCATCGTGCTAGACAACCTGGAAAGGCAAGGATTGACACCAGCAAGATGGGCCAACCAGAACTTGTTGAGCAGTTTGCCTCCACCTTTGAGAAGGAACTTGGTGTACCACAAAAAAGAGAATCTGCAAAGCAGAAGTGGGAAGAGCTGCGAAACACCATCCACCGCACAGCCTTGGCTACCTTTGGGAGGAAGACCTCGAAGTCACAGGACTGGTTTGATGCCAAGTTGACCGAGATGACCCCCGTCATTGAAGCCAAGCGCTCAGCACTTGCTGAGTACAAGAAGTACCCAAGCGAGAAGAATCTCCAGATTCTCAGGGCTGCGAGAAGCAAAGTTCAGCAGACTGCTCGGCGCTGTGCCAACGAGTACTGGACTCAGCTCAGCCAAGACATTCAAACCGCTTCCATAACAGGGAACATCCGTGGTATGTACGATGGCATCAAGAAAGCACTTGGTCCGGCTCAGAGCAAGACGGCCCCCCTCAAATCCTCCACTGGGGAGATGATCACAGAAAAGAACAAGCAGATGGAGAGATGGGTGGAACACTACTCAGACCTCTACTCCAGACAGAACACCGTGACACCGTCAGCCCTTGATGCCATCGACTGCCTGCCATCCATGGACGAACTTGACGCCGAGCCAACCATCGACGAACTCAGCAAGGCCATTGATAGCTTGGCCGCTGGCAAGGCACCCGGCAACGACGGCATACCCCCCGACCTGATCAAGCACTGCAAGACCGCCCTACTGCTGCCATTGCATGATGTCCTCTGCCAGTGTTGGAAGGAAGGTGCTGTACCACAGGACATGAGGGACGCCAAGATCATCACCCTCTACAAAAACAAAGGGGAGAGAAGCGACTGCAACAACTACAGGGGCATCTCCCTCCTCAGCGTTGTTGGCAAAGTCTACGCACGAGTTGTTCTCATTCGTCTACAGAAGCTTGCCGAACGTGTCTACCCCGAGTCTCAGTGTGGCTTCCGCGCTGAGCGATCGACGGTAGACATGATATTCTCCATCCGCCAACTCCAGGAGAAATGCAGAGAACAGAACATGCCCCTGTACGTCGCCTTCATCGACCTCACCAAAGCGTTCGATCTGGTCAGCAGAGAGGGCCTTTTCAAGATCCTGCCAAAGATAGGATGCCCACCAAAGTTGCAAAGCCTCATTGAATCGTTTCACACCAACATGCAGGGGATAGTGCAGCACGATGGCAATGTCTCGGAGCCTTTCAACATACGCAGCGGAGTGAAACAGGGCTGTGTACTTGCGCCAACCCTCTTTGGGATTTTCTTTGCTATGCTCCTGAGGCATGCCTTCAGCACAGCAACAGAGGGAATCTACCTGCACACAAGATCTGACGGCAGGCTTTTCAACCTCGCCTGCCTGAAAGCCAGAACCAAAGTACGCGAGGCTCTAATCAGAGACATGCTGTTCGCAGACGACGCTGCAGTCGCAACCCACACACAGCAGGAGCTTCAGACCCTTATGGACCGCTTCTCCCAGGCATGCAAGGACTTCGGGCTTACCATCAGCCTGAAGAAGACTAACGTCTTGGCGCAAGGCACGGAAGCACCACCAACCATCACCATTGACGACTACGAGCTGGAGGTCGTGAATCAGTTCACGTACCTGGGGTCCACGATCAGCAACAACCTCTCCCTTGATACAGAGATCAACAAGAGGATTGGAAAATCAGCCTTCACACTCGCTCGCCTCACCACACGAGTGTGGGAGAATCCCAAACCCTCTGTCAAGACAAAGATGGCAGTGTACAACGCCTGTGTCATCAGCACACTGCTCTATGGGAGTGAGACGTGGACAACATACGCCCGGCAGGAAAAGAGAATGAACTCCTTCCACTTGCGCTGCATTCGCCACATCCTGGACACATCCTGGCAGGACAAAGTGCCCAACACAGAAGTTCTGTCCCGCGCCGGCCTTCCCTCCATGTTCACTCTACTCAGACAGCGCAGGCTCCGCTGGCTAGGCCACGTTCACCGTATGGAGGATGGCAGAATCCCCAAAGACGTCCTCTATGGAGAACTGGCAACTGGCAAGAGAGACGTTGGCCGCCCACAGCTGCATTTTAGAGACGTCTGCAAGAGAGACATGAAGGCCCTGGAGATCAACACAGAGCGCTGGGAGGACCTTGCAACGGACCGCTCCAAATGGAGAGGCACCCTGACCAGACAGCTCAAGGCGGGTGAAGAGAGACTGACTGCTGCTGCAGATGAAAAAAGGACCCGCAGGAAGAACCGCCACAGACCGAGCAGCACGGAGACCACCCACAAGTGCGACCTGTGTGACAGGGACTGCCATTCGCGCATCGGCCTGTTCAGCCACAGGCGGTGCTGTTCCAGCAGAGTAGACGTTTAGGATTCTCTTCCATGGTCATCATAGACCGACGGAGGCCGACGACTTTCACTTCACATATTCATACTATGTAGGATAACTAAGTAGACGGTTATGCTGTTTCATTCCATCTAGCTACAATGCTCCACACTGTGTTTACAGTGGGGTAAAAAGTATTTAGTCAGCCACCAATTGTGCAAGTTCTCCCACTTAAAAGATGAGAGAGGTCTCCAATTTTCATCATAGGTATACCTCAACTATGAGAGACAAAATAAGAAGAAAAAAAAAATCCAGAAAATCACAATGAAGGATTTTTAATGAATTAATTGGTAAATTCCTCTGTAAAATAAGTATTTGGTCAATAACAAAAGTTCATCTCAATACTTTGTTATATACCCTTTGTTGGCAATGACAGAGGTCAAATGTTTTCTGTAAGTCTTCACAAGGTTTTCACACACTGTTGCTGGTATTTTGGCCCATTCCTCCATACAGATCTCCTCTAGAGCAGTGATGTTTTGGGGCTGTCGCTGGGCAACAGAGACTTTCAACTCCCTCCAAAGATTTTCTATGGGGTTGAGATCTGGAGACTGGCTAGGCCACTCCAGGACCTTGAAATGTTTCTTATGAAGCCACTCCTTCGTTGCCCGGGCGGTGTGTTTGGGATCATCGTCATGCTGAAAGACCCAGCCACGTTTCATCTTCAATGCCCTTGCTGGTGGAAGGAGGTTTTCACTCAAAATCTCACGATACATGGCCCCATTCATTCTTTCCTTTACACGAATCAGTCGTCCTGGTCCCTTTGCAGAAAAACAGCCCCAAAGTATGATGTTTCCACCCCCATGCTTCACAGTAGGTATGGTGTTCTTTCTCCTCCAAACACGACAAGTTGAGTTTATACCAAAAAGTTCTATTTTGGTTTCATCTGACCATATGACATTCTCCCAGTCCTCTTCTGGATCATCCAAATGCTCTCTAGCAAACTTAAGACGGGCCTGGACATGTACTGGCTTAAGCAGGGGGACACGTCTGGCACTGCAGGATTTGAGTCCCTGGCGGCGTATTGTGTTTCTGATGTAGCCTTTGTTACTTTGGTCCCAGCTCTCTGCAGGTCATTCACTAGGTCCCCCCATGTGGTTCTGGGATTTTTGCTCACCATTCTCGTGATCATTTTGACCCCACGGGGTGAGATCTTGCGTGGAGCCCCAGATCGTGGGAGATTATCAGTGGTCTTGTATGTCTTCCATTTTCTAATAATTGCTCCCACAATTGATTTCTTCACACCAAGCTGCCTACCTGTTGCAGATTCAGTCTTCCCAGCCTGGTGCAGGTCTACAATTTTGTTTCTGGTGTCCTTTGACAGCTCTTTGGTCTTGGCCATAGTGGAGTTTGGAGTCTGACTGTTTGAGGTTGTGGACAGGTGTCTTTTATACTGATAACGAGTTCAAACAGGTGTCATTAATACAGGTAACGAGTGGAGGACAGAGGAACCTCTTAAAGAAGTTAGAGGTCTGTGAGAGCCAGAAATCTTGCTTGTTTGTAGGTGACCAAATACTTATTTTATTGAGGAATTTACCAATTCATTCATTAAAAATCCTTCAATGTGATTTTCTGGATTTTTTTTTCACATTTTGTCTCTCATAGTTGAGGTATACCTATGATGAAAATTGGAGACCTCTCTCATCTTTTAAGTGGGAGAACTTGCACAATTGGTGGCTGACTAAATACTTTTTTGCCCCACTGTATATATCTATATATTTATTCCATCTTGCTGCAATGCTCCGCATCGTGTGTCTATATATTTGTGTTTATGTGTACATATGTATACTCACTGCTCTTGTTTTTTCTTGCCTTCTGATTGTTGCTCTGAGTGTTGCTATCCCTGTGCTGTTGCAATCCTGGAATTTCCCCATTGTGGGACTAATAAAGGTTTATCTTATCTTATCTTATCTTATCTTATTTCCCCATACTTCAGTACAATATGTCATGTATGGGAGTATTAATGAATGATACAAGGTATATAGTATGGGTTGATTCAGCAAATATTTCACTCTGTGTAGTATTGCAATTGATTTAGATATTTTACCTTTAATATAATTAATACTGTATGTGACTTCCAGCACAGTTTATTATCAATTATTACTCCAAGAAATTTAGTTTCGGATACCCTTTCAATTTCTACACCATTTACACTGAGTTTAGATGCTAAGTTGTTGTGATGGTTGTTAAAAACTATAAATTTTGTCTTACTTAAATTGAGCGTTAATTTGAGAATTTATTTTTCAATGATAGGGTTTTTGTTTTTCTTATTTCAGGCAAGGATAAAAAGAGATGGTTTAACTTGGCCTTGCCATGTTTCAGCTGGTGTCTGCAGTCTTCCTCCAAAGCGTCAGCTGATCGCTGACGTGTCTTATATCAGTTGTTTCTCCTAGCCGTGGCCAGCCCAGCAAAACTGTCAGCATAAGTGGATCGGAGAGCAACAGACACAAACGTTGCATCAAGAAGGCTATAGAAACCAGGAAACGAATCAGGATGAGGGGCCATTTATGCTTTCTCACACCTGGGACTACGTTGTCCAGACACCATCGGACGGCAGGGGGCGTGGCCAGCCCAGTGGATCTGACAGTTCCGCTGGGCTGGCCACGCCTAGGAAAAACAGCTGATATCTGATGCGTTGCAGCGATCAGCTGACGTTTCTGAGGAAGACTGCAAACGCCAGTCGAAGCATGGCAAGGTCAAGCTGAAACATCTCCTCTTCATCCTGGTCTCCGTGTGTCTCTGACAGCCACGCCTCATTTACCCCCTGCACTAAAAAGCAGTTTGAACTACTGCTGTAATGTACTCATGTCCCCCCAACCTGCAAAAAACTGAGAATTGTCTCCCCGACCCCAATTCATCATAAACCTTTTTTTTTTTAAATATCATGTGACAAAATAGAACAAAATGCATCTGAAGCACCAATTTTAAATCTGCAACTTTTTTCTTGTAAATTTGTAGCTGTTTTTTTTTTTTCTTTTTTCTTTTAAATCTACAGCTGTCTTCTTTGGAAATATTTGCAAATTTATGCTAAAAAAAAATCAATATTTACAAGAAAATAGAAGCAAATTTACCTTTAATTCCTCAACTTTTTTCCTCATAAATTTGCAGCTTTTTCTTGTAAATTTGCTAGTTTTTCTCATACATTTAAAGCTCTTTTTTGTAAACTTGCAACTTTTTCCTCGGCAATTTTCCTTTTTTTCTTGTAAATTTGCAACTTTTTTCCCACATGAATTTGCTATTTCTTTCACAAAGTCATTAGTTTTTTGTCATAAATTTGCAACTTTTTTCTGGTAAAGCTGCAACTTTTTTTCTGGTAATGTTGCAACTTTTTTTCTGGTAAGTTTGCAACTTTTTTCTCTGAAATTTTCCTTTTTTTCTTGTAACTTTGCAACTTTTTTCCCACATGAATTTGCTATTTCTTTCACATAGTCATTAGTTTTTTGTCATAAATTTGCAACTTTTTTCTGGTAAAGTTGCAACTTTTTTTCTGGTAATGTTGCAACTTTTTTCTTGTAAGTTTGCAACTTTTTTCTCTGAAATTTTCCTTTTGTTCTTGTAAATTTGCAACTTTTTTCCCACATGAATTTGCTATTTCTTTCACATAGTCATTAGTTTTTTGTCATAAATTTGCAACTTTTTTCTGGTGAAGCTGCAACTTTTTTTCTGGTAAGTTTGCAACTTTTTTCTCTGAAATTTTCCTTTTTTTCTTGTAAATTTGCAACTTTTTTCCCTTCATACATTTAAAACTTTAACTTTTTTCTGGTAAAGTTGCAACTTTTTCCTCAGCAATTTTCCATTTTTTCCTTGTAAATTTGCAACATTTTCCTGGTAAAGTTGCAACTTTTTTCTCTGAAATTTTCCCTTTTTTTTTCTTGTAAATTTGCAACTTTTTCCCCCCTCATACATTTAAAACTAACTTTTTTCTGGTAAAGTTGCAACTTTTTTCTCTGAAATTTTCCCTTTTTTTTCTTGCAAATTTGCAACTTTTTTTCCCTCATACATTTAAAACTAACTTTTTTCCTGGTAAAGCTGCAACTTTTTCCTCAGCAATTTACCATTTTTTTCTTGTAAAGTTGCGACTTTTTTCTGGTAAATTTGCAACATTTTTCTCTGAAATTTTCCTTTTTTTTTTCTTGTAAATTTGCAACTTTTTTCCCCCTCATACATTTAAAACTTTGTAACTTTTTTCTGGTAAATTTGCAACATTTTTCTCTGAAATTTTCCTTTTTTTTTTCTTGTAAATTTGCAACTTTTTTCCCCCTCATACATTTAAAACTTTGTAACTTTTTTCTGGTAAAGTTGCAACTTTTTTCTTGTAAATTTACAACTTTTTTCTTGTAAATCAGCAACTTTTTTCCCCTCATACATTTAAAACTTTGTGACTTTTTATGGTAAATTTGCAACTTTTTTTTCTTGTAAATTTGCAATTTTTTCCCCCACATGAATTTGCTGTTTCTTTGACATAGTCATTACTTTTTTTTATCATAAATCTGCAACTGTTTTCTGGTAAAGTTGCATCTTTTTTTCTCAGCAATTTTCCATTTTTTCTTGTAAATTTGCTAGTTTTTCCTCATACATTTAAAACTCTTCTTTTGTAAACTTGCAGCTTTTTCTTCAGCAATTTTCCATTTTTTCTTTCTAAAGTTGTAACTTTTTTTTCTGGTAATGTTGCAGCTTTTTTGGGGTAAATTTGCAGCTTTTTTCTCTGAAATTTTCCTTTTTTTCTTGCATATTTGCAACTTTTTTTCCCTCATACATTTAAAACTAACTTTTTTCCTGGTAAAGCTGCAACTTTTTCCTCAGCAATTTTCCATTTTTTTCTTGTAAAGTTGCGACTTTTTTCTGGTAAATTTGCAACATTTTTCTCTGAAATTTTCCTTTTTTTTTTTTCTTGTAAATTTGCAACTTTTTTCCCCCTCATACATTTAAAACTTTGTAACTTTTTTCTGGTAAAGTTGTAACTTTTTTCTTGTAAATTTACAACTTTTTTCTTGTAAATCAGCAACTTTTTTCCCCTCATACATTTAAAACTTTGTGACTTTTTATGGTAAATTTGCAACTTCTTTTTCTTGTAAATTTGCAATTTTTTCCCCCACATGAATTTGCTGTTTCTTTGACATAGTCATTACTTTTTTTTATCATAAATCTGCAACTGTTTTCTGGTAAAGTTGCATCTTTTTTTCTCAGCAATTTTCCATTTTTTCTTGTAAATTTGCTAGTTTTTCCTCATACATTTAAAACTCTTCTTTTGTAAACTTGCAGCTTTTTCTTCAGCAATTTTCCATTTTTTCTTTCTAAAGTTGTAACTTTTTTTTCTGGTAATGTTGCAGCTTTTTTGGGGTAAATTTGCAGCTTTTTTCTCTGAAATTTTCCTTTTTTTCTTGCATATTTGCAACTTTTTTTCCATTCATGCAATTTAAAATTTTGTAGCTTTTTTCTGGTAAAGTTGCAACTTTTTTCCCACATGACTTTGCCATTTTTTTTGACACAGTCATTACTTTTTTGGTCATAAATCTGCTATTTTTTTCCTTGTAAATTTGCAACTATTTTCTTGTAAATTTGCAACCTTCATATGGACAGTAGGGTTTGACCTCTTCTCTTACCAGTATAAGGGCCCCTGCCACAGTGCTGTTTTCAGCAGGGCCCCGACTACAATAACGCCCATCATACCCCCGTCAGTCTTTGCTTTGGAGAAAATGTCCCATTTCTGGCCCCCCTACAGTGACATGAGATATGTGCCCGTGCTCCAGACAGTTGGGAAGGACTCATGTCGGCTCTTGTAAACCACCTGTGCAGGTGCTCAGGGCCGCATGTTGACCACGGTTAACAACAGTGTAAATCTCTAAGTCCATGTCTGAGCCTTGCAGTTTTTATAAAGCACAGATCAGTGTTGTGCTCCTTCATCCTGCATCAATAAAAAGGGATTTTTAGGTTTTAAATTCAGTGTGAGACCGCCACTTTTTTGGACGTATTTTACGACATTTTCAGGGTTATTTAGACGCTCATGCTCAAATTGACTCCACATCTTGTTAAACTCTCATGCCGCATTTGTCTTAAAATATGCAGCAAAATGGCCATCAGATGTATAAAAAATCCACAAAATAGTAATCTTATCTCTTACAGATTATGAATATTTGGCTGTAAATGAGTGAATCAGTCTCCGATAGACTCCACAGTGCGTCACAGAGAACACTTGGAGTCCCAGTGTGCAGGAGAGAGTGATGCAGCTCCCAAATGCTTGGTGTCTGCAGGAGAACCAAACTGTTCCTGTGTGCCATCAATCACTGCTGCTGCGGCTTCCACAACCATCACCTGTGCACATTCTCATCTGTGCGTAGTACGGCCCTCTGTGTTTCAGCAGTGTGGACAGACTCCATCATCCTTGTGATCTTTGGAGTCAAGCTGACGTATCCGGCAGCAGGTTTTACTGCTGGTGTAGCCAAGCCAGAGGGAAGTACACTTTCTCTCTCAGCAGCACAGACATGTGTAGCCAGAGGCCTTATTTTCGTTGCCTGCTCCATTTTTGTCCCCTGCCATTCAAAGCCCAGAGGGCGGTTATGTTATGGGTCAGTACATCCGTCCATCTGTCCATCCATATCCATCTGTCCCACTTTGGTGAAATCAGCTCCTCCAGCATAGGGCTGGGCAATTCACTGAATATATTCATTGTATCGGTACGTTTGGCCGCCCATGATACATATGTCATTACAGTGGTACCTCTACTTACGAATTTAATTCGTTCCGGAAGAATTCTCGTAACGTGAAAAATTCATAAGTAGAGGCGCGTTTTACATGTAAATGCCGTAATCCGTTCCAAGCCCCCAAAATTTGGGCATAAATTTTTTATAAATCGTAAAAACGCATCAAAACATGTAACAAATACATGTTACAATTAGATTACTGCACAGTAAACATAAAATGAGAGTTTAAAATGAGAGAATAATAAAAGAGAATAATAAAAGAGAAAGAATAATAAAAATTATGTTCATTTACCCTTTAACTGCTATCGTCGTCGACGTCGTCACCTTTTGCCTTCTTTGGTTCATGTTCTGATCCAAGGACGTTTGCTTTTGTCGGCTTGTAAGCGCGTTCGGCTTCGTTTTGTTTTAATACCGTGCTGATCGTTGATGTATTACGGCCATATTCTTTGGCGAGATCAACCAAACGCATCCCCTTTTCATACCTTTCGATTATCTCCTTTCTTTGTTTGTATGGACAAAAAAACTCTTCTTTTCTCCTTTTCCACTTATCTCCGTCACTTTCTTGGGGCCCATAGCGAATAAATGTTAATTCTGTACTGTACACACACGTAAAACTTTCACCTTGTTCTTAATAAAGTTTTGGGAAAAAAAAAAAACTTTGTGGCCAATGGGATACCAGGAAGATGCTAGGCGATAGCCAATGGCAGAGCAGCTACAGGTATGTTTACGTTCGGTAAACTACGGAAGCTGCGAGGAGCGCGTACTTTTTTGCCTTTCGTATCCTGAAATTCCGTTCGTAACTAGAGGCAATATTTTCCCGTTGAGGCATCTCGTAACCTGAAAATTCCGTATGTAGAGACGTTCGTAAGTAGAGGTACCACTGTATATTGTGCATACTCGAATATTTATCATATCAATATGAGCTGCCGCTGTGAGACAGGTCTGTCTGCAGCTTGGCCACTGAAGTCTGAAAGCGTAAGCTCACGAACTCAGCGTGGCTGCCCCGCCCCCTGCATGCTCACAGAGAAATCCACAGTGCAGCGAGCAACAATGAAAAGGAAGATAACAGAATAAACATAGGCTCACCCTAAAGTGCCACTCTGGCAAAATCCATTATTTTCTGTTGTTAACATGTCTGTAACATGTTTCTTGTGATTTACAAGACATATCGAGAGCAAAATCATTCCAAACTGCCAAGTCTGTTTTTCTGCTGTGAATGTCTGTTTAAGCTCCACCCCCACCCCACCCCCAAAAAAAGGCAGATTTGGACAGAGTGTTTCTAGCTGCTAGTGCATGCCTGTGTCAGTTACTTAATATTGTAGTGGTTGGTGAAGTAAACCCTCAGCAGTTTAGTCACTCTTGCCTTTCCCTCAGTTAGCCTGCATATGAAGCCTAACCACACCTGTTTGCTAAACAACTCATTGTTCCTGTTACCAGCGGGTTAAAACTAGGGCTGAGAATCATCACTAATTTCCAGAATCAATTCAATTCTGATTCTTAAGGTTCTGAATGTTAAGAATGTTAAGTTTGCTCTCTTTGTCTGTTCTCTCCATCTTCTCTGTCCCCTCACCCCCCAGCCAGTTGCAGCAGATGACTGCCCATCCCTGAGCCTGGTTCTGCTAGAGGTTTCTTCCTGTTAAAAGGGAGTTTTTCTTCTCCACCGTTGCCAAGTGCTGCTCACAGGGGATCGCCTGATTACTTGGGTCTTTCTGCAATTGTGGGGGTTTCCCCTACAGTTGAAAGTGCTATGAGATGACTGTTGTTGTGAAATTGCGCTATACAGTTAGGCCCAAAAATATTTGGACAGTGACACAAGTTTTGTTATTTTAGCTGTTTACGAAAACATATTCAGGATACAATTATATAATCAATATGGGCTTAAAGTGCAGACTCTCAGCTGTAATTTGAGAGTACTCACATCCAAATTGGAGCAAGGGTTTAGGAATTACAGCTCTTTAATACGTAGCCGCCTCTTTTTCAAGGGACCAAAAGTAATTGGACAATTGACTCAGAAGGCTGCAAAAAAAAAAAAAAAATAAGGCTGCATGGGTTCTTTCCTCGTTAACCTGTCATCAATATAAGCAGTTAAAAGGTCTGGAGTTGATTCCAGGTGTGGCGTTTGCATTTGGAAGCTGTTGTTGTGAACACACAACATGCGGTCAAAGGAGCTCTCAATGGAGGTGAAACAGACCATCCTGAGGCTGAAAAAAAGAAGAAATCCATCAGAGAGATAGCAGAAATGTTAGGAGTGGCCAAATCAACAGTTTGGTACATTCTGAGAAAAAAGAGTGCACTGGTGAGCTTGGGAACTCAAAAAGGCCTGGATGTCCACGGAAGACAACAGTGGTGGATGATCGCAGAATCCTTTCCATGGTGAAGAACAACCCCTTCACAACATCCACTCAAGTGAAGAACACTCTCCAAGAAGTAGGTGTATCAGTATCTAAGTCTACCATAAAGAAAAGACTTCATGAGAGTAAATACAAAGGATTCACCACAAGGTGCAAACCATGAATCAGCCTCAAAAATAGAAGGGCCAGAATTGACTTTGCCAAAAAACACCTGAAGAAGTCAGCCCAGTTCTGGAACAGCATTCGTTGGACAGATGAGACTAAGATCAACCTGTACCAGAATGATGGGAAGAAGAAAGTTTGGAGAAGAATTGGAACAGCTCATGATCCAAAGCACTACATCTTCTGTAAAACATGGTGGAGGCAGTGATGGCATGGGCATGCATGGCTTCCAATGGCACTGGGTCATTTGTGTTTATTGATGATGTGACAAAAGACAGAAGCAGCCGGATGAATTCTGAAGTGTATAGGGATATACTTTCTGCTCAGATTCAGCCAAATGCAGCAAAGTTGATTGGATGGCACTTCACAGTACAAATGGACAATGATCCAAAACATACTGCAAAAGCAACCCAGGAGTTTTTTAAAGCAAAGAAGTGGAATATTCTGCAATGGCCGAGTCAATCACCAGTTCTCAACCCAATCGAGCATGGATTTCACTTGCTCAAGACAAAACTTAAGGCAGAAAGACCCACAAACAAGCAACAACTGAAGACAGCTGCAGTAAAGGCCTGGCAAAGCATCAGAAAGGAGGAAACCCAGCGTTTGGTGATGTCCATGGGTTCCAGACTTCAGGCAGTCATTGCCTGCAAAGGATTCTCAACAAAATATTGAAAAATAACATTTTACTTGGGGTTATGTTTATTTGTCCAATTACTTTTGAGCCCCTGAAATGAGGAGCGTTTGTATAAAAATAGCTTCAATTCCTACATGTTTAATCATATATTTTTGTCCAACCCCTTGAATTAAACCTTGAAGTCTGCACTTCAATTCCGTTGTAGTTGTTTCATTTCAAATCCAGTGTGGTGGCATGCAGAGCCCAAATCATGAAGATTATGTCACTGTCCAAATATTTCTGGGCCTAACTGTATAAATAAAGTTGAATTGAAATTGAATTGAATCAATTCAATTCCGATCCGATCCAGTCCCGAATCATCCATCTTCTTCCGCTTAATCCTTTTCGGGTCGTGGGGGGGCTGGAGCCTATCCCAGCATCTTTGGGCGAGAGGCAGGGTCCACCCTGGACAGATCGCCAGTCCATCGCAGGGCCAACACAGAGAGACAGACAACCATTCACTCTCACAGTCAGACCTAAGGACAATTTAGAATCCCCAGTTTGATACCAATTAACCTAACTTGCATGTTTCTGGCATGTGGGAGGAAACCGGAGAAATCCCGGCGTAAACCCACGCAGACACGGGGAGAACATGCAAACTCCACACAGATCACTGTTGGTTGGGGGCTGGGATCGAACCAGGATCCCCTGGCCAAGGGTGAGTTGCTGTGCTGCCGCAGTGCTAACCACTCTACCACCGCGCCGCCCCAATCCCGATTCACTCAGGGAAATTACCATTTTAACAGCTATTTTACTTTCCAGGAAAAATATCTTAGACCTAGTGCTGCAAATTGCAGCAGTAATACTCTAACTTTGTTCATGCATGAATTATCACATTAAAGAACTGACCTAAAATCAGTTACAATAATGCATTTTTTATTATTAACTTATGATTTCATAAAGTGCTAACAAGTGCTTTCTTCAGTGTAAAGTGTGTGTAGAGTCACGTTAACGACCCAGAGACGGTAAATAAATTAATGCATGAAGCATGTAGACATGATCTCACTGGATTTCAGTCCCTCCAGGATTTCATCGGCTGGTTTTGTGATTGTTGTGGCCCAGAAAGCCTGAACTTGTGGAGCTTTTCCAAAAAGTTCTGATGAAAGTTGTGAAATTTTTAGGTTTTTTGCAGTGAAACTTGTGAGAAAGCACAAATTTTAAAGTAGCTGCTTTTCCATAGTTTAGTGCTATTCTATGTAACACCACAAGAAAAGCACAGGATTGCCCAAAATTCACTGTTAAACAGTGATTTATTTAGAGTTAAATGCTCAGAAAAGTTGTCAAAGAATGACCAACATTATGTTCTTGCTGAGAACTTAAATAAAAGAATTAGCCATTACAGCCATTATAAATTTCACTGAATGCATGTTAGAGTCTGGAGCAAATGATGGCAGCACCTTCTTGAATCTTGAATGTGAAAACTAAGACCCTGAAAAACTTGGTCTTCTTCTGTGCTGAAATCCCCATGAAGCAGGGATGGTCCTCCACACTGAAGACCTCTTCCTTCACAAGGTCTCAGTGCAGGATGGAGCTGGGAACGGAAACCCAGTCTTCACACATCTGACGGGAGATGAAAAGGAGAAGAGACTTCAGAGTAAAATTAGTCATATTTTTAGTTCCCCACACCACAGCAGGGTTTAATAATTTAGGTTCTCTTATTTTTTATTGTTTATATTTTAACTACAAATTAACTTTCAATTATTGAAGAGAGTTTCAATTCATTTCCTGGGAAGATTTGTTCATTTCAGTTTAGTTCCATTGAGTAAAAATGGCTCATACTGCAGCCTTTATTAATTCTCCCATTTTCATTTTATTGTGATTTTTATTATCTTTAAATCTCTCACTTAACTGCTAGAAGTCCATAATCTCATAAAATATACCTTTATTCTGCATTTATTTACAGCACTTAGCCAACAATTAACTACTGTATCCATAGTTTGTAAAAGAAAACACCATCATGCTGGATAAATTTTTAATTTAGGACACAAATGTTAAAACAAATGATATTTTACTTACAATCTCAGCAGCTCCAAGTCTCCCTTTCTGTTCACCAGTTTCAGCCAGTCTCTATGGGTTTTCCATTTGAAGTGTTTATCAATCGTCGACTTTATGTTCCAACACAGCGCTACACGTACTACAAAACCGTTTATCCCCGCTTTATGAAAAATATTCCAAAACGGTTGAGGACAATCTTTACGATGACTTTTCTTAATAAATTAGGAGACACGCACGTCATCAACTCCGCTCATGTAAACACGGAAGTAAAGACGTGTGCATGCGCTGTAGGGAACTCTTGCCAGATGAGAACCGTATTAACACCACAGAAGAAGAGCCAGCATATTCGTTAACTTGTTAGCTGTGTTAGCACTCTGGGTGTTTCTGGTTCTTCGTTGCCGTTTCTGGCTCACTGACCCGGTTTTGACCCAATCAGACTCAGCAGACATTCACAGATGTAAAAGCATTATATTAAATAAAAGATCGATCCGCAGATTTTGTGGATCGATATTGGTTCAGTCAAACATGGATCGATCCAGATCGTTGAATCTATCTTTTAAATTAAAACCACCATAAGTGGCTCCACTGCTGACATACACTACCGTTCAAAAGTTTGGGGTCACTTAGAAATTTCCTTATTTTTGAAAGAAAAGCACTTTTTTTCAATGAAGATAACTTTAAACTAATCAGAAATACACTCTATACATTGCTAATGTGGTAAATGACTATTCTAGCTGCAAATGTCTGGTTTTTGGTGCAATATCTACATAGGTGTATAGAGGCCCATTTCCAGCAACTATCACTCCAGTGTTCTAATGGTACAGTGTGTTTGCTCATTGTGTCAGAAGGCTAATGGATGATTAGAAAACCCTTGTGCAATCATGTTAGGTCTGCAATGCTGTAATTGCTGCAAATGTTGGATTCTTTGACGAAAGCAAAGTTTGAAGGAAAAAAATATTATTTCAAATACAAATCATTATTTCTAACCTTGTCAATGTCTTGACTATATTTTCTATTCATTTTACAACTCATGGTGGTAAATAAGTGTGGCGTTTCATGGAAAACACAAAATAATCGTCTGGGTGACCCCAAACTTTTGAACGGTAGTGTACCTCTTCTGCATTTTTTCCCTCATTAAAGTACTTAAATAAGCTTGCGCTTTACTCTGATGTGGAATCAGGTTTGCCTCACGGACAGTGATGCTAGCTAGGTCTGCCTGCCGACTGGAACAGCCACGCGGGTGGCATGCTCCAGGACTCCGATGTGTGAGTGAGTCATGTGTGTTGTTCACGTGTGTGCTTGCAGTGGGTCTTTCTTTCATTTATTTCTTAGTGTGGTGGTTCAGGCCTCTGGCAGAAATTTTGCCAGTGTAAACCCTGAGTGTGACAAATATGCAAAAATAGAAGAAATCCATCCATCCATCTTCTTCCGCTTAATCCTTTTCGGCTCGCAGGGGGGCTGAGGCCTATCCCAGGATCTTTGGGCGAGAGGCGGGGTCCACCCTGGACAGATCGCCAGTCCATCGCAGGGCCAACACAGAGAGCCAGACAACTATTCACTCTCACAGTCATACCTAAGGACAATTTAGAATCCCCAGTTTGATGCCAATTAACCTAACTTGCATGTTTTTTGGCATGTGGGAGGAGACCGGAGAAATCCCGGAGTAAATCCATGCAGACACGGAGAGAACATGCAAACTCCACACAGATCACTGTTGGTCGGGGGCTGGGATCGAACCCAAGATCCCCAGGCCAAGAGTGAGTTGCTGTGCTGCCGCAGTGCTAACCACTGCACCGCCGCGCTGCCCTAGAAGAAATCCAGAAGGGGCAAATACTTTTTCACACGATTGTACATATATCATTTGGTCATTTTTGAAGAGGTTGATGTCATTGGATTTTTTCACACCTAAAGTCATTTACTTTGGTCCGACTCAGTTGATGAGTCTTCTTGGTTCAGTTCCCTTTCACACAGGGAAAAATTATATCGGACGCATGAATCACATGGGAAGGTTCTCTCCTGAGTCGTCAGATGTTTTTGCCATGGGAACAAGAAAAGTAAATACAGGAAGTTGTTTTTCTTGCATAGTTGCACGGAAGTACACTACCGTTCAAAAGTTTGGGGTCACTTAGAAATTTCCTTATTTTTGAAAGAAAAGCACTTTTTTACAATGAAGATAACTTTAAACTAATCAGAAATACACTCTATACATTGCTAATGTGTTATATGACTATTCTAGCTGCAAATGTCTGGTTTTTGGTGCAATATCTACATAGGTGTATAGAGGCCCATTTCCAGCAACTATCACTCCAGTGTTCTAATGGTACAATGTGTTTGCTCATTGCGTCAGAAGGCTAATGGATGATTAGAAAACCCTTGTGCAATCATGTTAGGTCTGCAATGCTGTAATTGCTACAAATGGAGGATTCTTTGACGAAAGCAAAGGTTGAAGGAAAAAATTATTTCAAATACAAATCATTATTTCTAACCTTGTCAATGTCTTGACTATATTTTCTATTCATTTTACAACTCATGGTGGTAAATAAGTGTGACTTTTCATGGAAAACACAAAATAACTGTCTGGGTGACCCCAAACTTTTGAACGGTAGTGTATGTGACTCATCAGAATGTGTGACTGCATATAGTGATGTTATTCATCGTCTGTGTGTGCAGTCGAAAAATCAAAATAGAAGTGTCTAGAATCTAGACACTAGAATCTAGAATCTCTAGAATCTAGACTCTAGATTGATATGAGAGGTAAACGGAACTCCCGAAAATAATTTTGATGTTTGCATTATTTATTAAGAAGATGAAATAATAAGGTGACAGATTGTAGTGTACAGGTTCACACCATGACCCTGAACTGTGACTATGGGTTTGGCTCATATTCCTTATGCCTTATTACTGTAGTAAAGCTCTCTAGCGTCACCAAACTTGCTACACGGGTTCACCTTGGGATCCTGACCTGCAACTATGGGTTGCATACAACTGTTTTGTTGTAGAGGGAAGGGTGTTTCCCACTGAACCTCAGAAGTCCCACATCTACAGTGTAGTTAGCTTAGCTAGTGAGTTAGCTCAGCTTTTCACTCTAAATTCTAGTCTTCACGAGATCCTTGTTCCCAGCTCATTCCTTATTCCACAGTTAACTACAAAAGCACTCAGGGAGTGCATACCTCTGCCAAGGCTCCTTCTGTCCCTCATGGATCACCTCCAAAATGTAATGGGTTGTTTTGGAGGATTCTTGCTAACACACTCAGAGAAGATAAGAGCCTTGGTGGAGGTATGCATTCTCAGATCATCAGCAAAATATAATGGGTTCCTCTCTAGCCCAAGAACCACCTCTGGTGAAAATTTCATCCAAAACCGTCCAGTTGTTTTTGTGTAATCCTGCTGCACAAATACAAACAAGGTCCTTGATGGAGGTATGCACTCTCGGATCATCACCAAAATTTAATGGGTTAATCCTTGGCCCAAGGGCTACCTCTGAAAATGTAATCCAAATCCATCCAGTACTTTTTGCGTAATCCTGCTAACAGTTAGACAGACAGACAGACCACCCTGATTACATAACCTCCTTGGCAGAGGTAATCATATCTCACACCATTGCAGCCCATTTTTAACTTTTTGGGATGTCATGATCTGTGTTCTGGGAACATTTGCAGGGCTGGCATGAGCTACGATCACAAAGATTCTTCTGAATGATTGGTTCATAAGAATCTTCCAGTTCCTATGAATTCTGGAGTTCAGACATTCGTGGAGGGGCCATAGTTTCTTTCAGCTGCCGTTCAAGTCGCAAGAGCAACTTGAGGCATTCTTGAGAAATGAGATGCTTTTCTGTCGTACAATGGCCCTAGAGTTCTTACGTTCTTTGTATTGGTTGTTTGGGATCTTCCCACAGCATACTGACTGCCATCTTATGAAAATTTTTGTGTAACTCAAAGCATTCTCAAGTCGTTCGTAAGAAGATCTTATGGCTTTTGGCACATCTTTTCAGCACAAATGTTGCATGAATGACGTACTTCCACTTTATGAGCGCCTCACTACCGCCTTACACATGCTGTACAAACGGGGATTTGTACGGCTGTAAGGGACCCTCAAGAACAACTTAAGGTGTTCTTGTGGCATGCTTACGGCTACCGTAGGAATTTGGGGTTTTGGAATGGTCTTGTGACCCTAAATAATCCAGAAACATCTGGTGTAGTTCTTGCGTTGTTCCTATGGCATTTGTACAGCCGCCCTGTGATGAGGGATATTCGTGGGGCATTCGTAGAAAATCTTGGACAAGACCATCGACCTGGCCACAAACTAATGAACGGTTTATGAACGCTGGATTCTCCTACGGCCGCCTTTAGAAGCCCTTACGAAATGGTCCAAAAATCATTTGTATGGTGTTCTCAGCCGTTTGTACGGGCATTTGTGACCGTAGTTTAAAGTGCTATGAGATGACTGTTGTTGTGAATTGGCTCTATGTAAATAAACTGAATATTTCTATTTCGCTGAAAATGTGCTTTCAAGAGAGGTTTGACCTCCATGGCTGCTTACATATTTAGGGTGCTTTCACACCTAAATTTGTTTAATTTGGTCCAAATCAGTTGACAAGTTTGCTACTTTGTATCATTTTCTCCTCGGTTCGGTCCCCTTTCCCACAGGCAAAAATTGAGGCATACCATAAGCAGACCAACCTGCGTCACGTTAAATCCTGCGAGACTTACGTCAGAACGTTCTCTGTTCTTATTGGTCAGATTTTTTTGCTGCGAGAGCTGGGAAGGTAAATACAGGAAGTAGGATGACTGTCATGTCTTTATGCATTTCTGAGAGAAAATAATACAAATCGTAGTGTAATCCACGGTGGGTTTTCATCGCCCTTGTTAGCGTTTATTACATACGTGCATATACCACTTTTGGCAAATCATACAGTTTGAAAATGAAGCCCTGCTACAGATGAGAAATAACATATTAACATTAATTAATCCTCCAGAACCGTGGTGTGCTCAGCCACAGACATTTTCAAAGATCTATCAGGTATGTACAGTGACATGAAATGTTTTACCGTTTGCCACTGGTCCCGTTTTAGTGTGGTCGCTTTCTCATCTGCAGGACCGCACCAGAGTTTTCCATTTAATTCGAACCGAGACCACCCCTTTCAGGTGGTCTCGGTGAAAGCACCCTTAACATGACCAAGTGTTAGGAAGTAATTCCAGCAGTAGAACAAGGCCGTCAGAGACTAAAATGTTTTACAGAAACACACGGACTGACTGATCACAGTCCTGCACCATCACCTCCAGAGGTGGAGTATGAAAGCCACAATGCTGCTGGCTGTGTGTCCACCCATCTCAGATCATTTTGTCTGAGAATAATTTATTGTTGATGCAAGCCTCTTCCTCTTCTGCTGAGGAAATAGGATTCATGCGATCTGCTCAGGCTTTTATTTGCTTGGAGATGATATGACAAATATCTAAAAGCCAAATGGATTGCCTTGGCCGGCTAAAAGACCAGGTGCATCTGCTGCCCTGAAAATGCCATATGCAATCTGTGAGCTGCACAAACAAACAGTCACTGAGCCCTGCTCAGTGGGATTAGCTCCAGCAAATCCACTCTGCAAATTAATTACTGCTTGGACGGAATGGACTCCAGAAGGTGCTCTGGGAGGGGTTTAGTAGCCCTTTGTGGCTGAGATGGGCTGTCCATACATCGACTAGCTGTCCCACAGCCACAGGGAAGGGTGTAGATCTGAAATAAATAAGATGCCACTTCATCAGAGTATGTGGGTAAGAAGCAAGCCAAAGCCTGTGTGCACGTACACATGTACAGTACTGCTGTTACAAGTGGCACATTACATTAACATAAGGCTGAGTGATACGGCAAACAGGATTTCTTACTGGGAATAAAGGGTTAACCTGACTTTAGCAAAGCTAACCTTTTGTTTGATCAAGCAAAGCTGAATCATCAAAGTTCCTATGAATAAAGTGATAACTTCTTTCAAATTAACTTTTAAAAAATGAAGGGTTCTTCTAGCACAGGGCTACTCATTTTATTTTTTTATGATAGGTCCACTTTTATTTTATTTTTTCCAGTGGGCTGGAGGTCTGGAGCAGTGCTAACATGCTACATGGGCAGAGATTTCATTTTCCTGCTGGGAGGACAAACGGAACATTTTCTTCAGCGTAAATATCGAGGCTCGCTGCAAGTATTATTGTAATCAGTCACAAATCTGTGAGGAAAAATCTACACTGATTTGAGGGGGAGCTGCAAATTTGCAAGAAAAGTCACAAGTTTATGTGAAAAAAGATGTAAATTTGCAAGAAAAAAAATCACAAATTTATTAGAAAATGGTTACAAGTTTACAAGAAAAAAAAGTTGCAAATTTAAGATGCAAAAAGTAGTTAATTACATAAAAAAGGTGTAAATGAGGAAGTTACAAATTTATGAAAAAACTGCAAATTTTCAAGAAAAAAATACATTTGGTGCTTCAAATGGATTTTATTTAGTTATAGAACATGACATAGAAAGGCTTATGATGGGGGGGGGCTTCTCCTGTTTTTCCAGGTTGGAGCCCCCCACCACACACACACACACACACACACACACACATTTTTTGCATCTATGGCATGCAGAGAAGGATCCGGGTCACCAAGCTGTCCTGCCATGGAAGAAACTGAGTGAATGAAACATTTTTTTATGGAGCCAAACTGCGGCGGCACAGCATGGTGGTTTGGGTTGCTGGGAGAAGCAGCACTGTCTGCTTGTAGCCACTGCACTGGACCTGTGTGTGGGGGTGAGACGGGCTGTTTTTGTGTCCTCGGTGTTCTGTGGACGGTGATGTTCGGGGTGGCCATGCTCTCGGTCTTTGGTGACATTTTGCATCGTCGCTCTTTGTCATGGCAACTGTCACTGCGCAGTGCACACTTTTCTGTCCATTCCTCTTTGGATTCTCTGTCTTCATGGTCGGTCATCCTTATTTGCTAGCGCTGGCTTTGGGGACAGCATCTCGCGGCTGGTGTGGGCTTCCGTGATGGTGTCAGTGTGCTGGCATTGGTGCGTGTGGTTGCACCAGTGATGTGAGGAACAAACGCCGTTGGTGGGTGTGATCGCATACACTGAGTGACGGTGGCAGCACAGCGGTAGTGGCGTCACAACACTGACGTCACTGAAATCAGAACTGAAGTTGTTCTTCGGTTCTGGCTTAGCTGTAAATTAATGCTGTAAAGTTGTTTGAAAAAAGTCTCAAATTAATAAATAAAAATTACAATTTTATCATAAAAATTGGCAATTTTATCATGATTTTTTTTTCAAACCATATATTAATCAAGAAAAATAATAGATTTACAGCAAAATTTATAAGGCGAAACCTCACACATTTATGTCAAAACCTGTTTCAATTTTGACTAACAAATGCAGTTTATTTCAAAAAGAAATTATAATGGCAAGGTTTACAAGAACAACATACATAGGCACAGTACCACCAAGGATCACACACTTCTCCCATCGCTTTATGCAGCTGTGGAGACCTCACCTGTAGAAGTCTGCAGGTTGTGTCAGAAGCCATGGCTTGACCTCAGAAATCAGTGTTTCATCATCTTGGACGTTCTTGTCCATCAAAAATGACTTCATGGTTGGAAAGAGGTGGAAGTCAGATGGTGTGAGGTCATTAAAGTAAGTGGGAAGGAAGGATCTTATAGCTGCAAGACTGCGCTTCTGTCTGGACAACATGTGAGCTGTGAACCAGGGTATTGTGCAGGAGGTGGACACCTTTGGTCAGCATACTATGCTTCTTAGTTTTGATGGCCTTCCACAATTTCTGCAGCAGTCAAGTGTAGTAAGTCATGGCAATTGTGGTACCCTTTGCCAGGAAATCCATCATAAATACATGCTGGTTCCAAAAGATCATGAGTGTGACCTTGCCCACTGAGAGTTGGCCACATGTCTTCTTCAGAGGTGGTGAGTCATAATGCTTCTATTTCTTCTACTGGGCTTTAGATCATAGTGATGGACCTATGTTTGGTCCTGTGTAATTAGTCTGTAGAAGTCATTATCCTGGTTTTCATGGCACATGGCCAAAAGATCCTGGGAGCATGTGACTCGTTCCTGCTTCTGGAAAGGTGTGAGCAACCGGGGAATCCATCGTGCAGACAACTTCCACATAGTCATGGATGATTTCCTCCACGGACTCCACACTGATCTTGACATCTTGGGCTGGTTGTTGAATGGCTATGTGGCTGTTAGAATAATTTTCAGTATAATTAATCTGAGTCAAAAATCAGGCAGAATATTTAGATATAAGTAGATTTATTCCTCATGTGGCCAAAGGAGGGAGAAATACAGAGGCAGCCCCAAGTCTGACCAGCCATACCTCTGAATCAGCCATTCATTGTTCTAGTTTTTAAAGCTGTGCCATCCATGGAAAGATGGAGAAACTGTCCTTGAGTCCATCTGGCAAGACGGGGTGTAACAGTTCTTATCTTTGCACCCAGGAAACGAGGAGCCGGTACCTTCTCAGTAACACAGCACTAGACATCCAAAAATGTATCAGTACAGCTGGTGATTAAAACTGCTAACTCCGGCACACTCACACGCAGACCAGGGCTGTTCAAGGCCATACATGAATCACAAGTCATATCAGACATATAATATGAAATATAATATGGAAGAATAATATAAAGGAATGTATGAACTTATCCTGCATGGAATGCACATATAAACATCAGACATGAAATAGGAAAGGCATGACACATCTTAATAATAATAATACATTATTAATAACAATAATAATGTGGATAATATGGAATTTTTCTATCAGTGGCGATCATCCAAAATGGTGACCTCCACTTGCTGGATGGTGTCTTCATCAATAGGGCACTGTGATTGCCCGGGAATAGGTGCCATTTCCATTGATGTCCGACCACACCTGAACTGTGGATTCCAGTGCTTGACTACGTCATACGATGGGTCATCCTCCCCATAAGTCTCTGTCATCTTATGAACGTCTCCCGTAGTGTGTGGCCTCTTAAGTACAGAACACGATGACTGCTTTGCATTCAGCTGGCTCCATGATCACATCTTACTCCACCTTAGCTCCTGTAGAAGAGAAACTCTGAGGAGTTCAGAGCTGAAAATTACCACCTGACCTATAGAGAACCGGAGTGGTGGCTCAGCAAAATTGGAGTGGTGGCCTAGCTGGTAGAGCATCCGCCCCACAACCGGGAGGTCGTGGGTTCAAATCCCGGCCGGGTCATACCAAATACCATATAAAAATGGTACTTTCCACCTTCTAGCTTGGAATGAGGAAAGAAAAGTTGATGCACAGAGCTACCAGAGGACTGACCTCCCACTGTAGCTTTCACTACTTACAGTAGCTGTGTGGCCAGGGTCAGAGAAACGGAGATAGGCGCTGCCCCTGTAACACCACATGGTGTCTCACATGCTGTGGAAGGGATTAACTTAACTATAGAGATCTGGATTATTATACATGTGACATTTCAGCCCCCTACGATAACAAGAAGTGGGTCAGGGGAATCTTTGAGGTGCCCTCATAAAGCCTCTGCTACTGTTCCCTCTTGGCTCAGGAGCTCTTCAAGGATACCTCCTCTCCACAGAGGAGCTCACAGCAGTACACCTGTTGCATTCTTCAGTGAGTTTGAGGCCAAACCTCTGTCTCCCCTTTGGGAACACGGTTTCCTTAGATGTGATGATGAGAGCGGTGGCTCCTTCATCTCTCCAGTGGCTTGTCTCTCCAGGACTCAGAGCTGCTTGTTCGTGTTTGAAGCAGTCAGAAGTTCCTGCTGATGGATTAAATCCGCACAGCATGGGCCGCCCTGCTGTCAGTACTTGATGTATCGATTGAAAAAGCTATCTGTGTACAGTATTTCTATCCTAAGGAATCATCAACACTTTGATGGGAGCTTTTACATGTAAAGCCCTGTCTTCTCCGGGACATTCCTTTGATGAGAAATTCCCAATAAATCAAGTCTGTTTCTCAGCAAAGTTTGTTGTTTGTGCTCCAACTAAAAAAAGTAAGACTGCTCAGACATGTTTGCTTTTAACTATTCTGTCTACATACTGTATGATTCTGAGAATCAAAGGTCAATGCAATAGGATCAAAAATGTCAAAATTACTATGCCTAAGCAATCCAGGAGGGTGTGACTTTTGATCTGTACAGATCCTTTGATCAAATTTGACCAAAAATCTGCCAACATAGTTTAACCTTAAAATGAAAATAAAGAGCTGAGTTACAAGTATGATCTGGCCTATCGACATTATTAATAATGTCAGATTTTTTTTCCTGTTAAATATAGAACTTTTCTCTCATAGATTTCTGGTAGATTTACTTGAGTTTTTTGGGGGTAAATTTTCAACATTTTTTCTTGTAAATTTCTTCCTTACTCACAGACAGCTTTTCCTTGTAAATTTGGGAGGTTTCCCCCATCAACTTAAGCAAAGCCGCAAGGAGCTAATGCAATGACATGGCAACTGTCTGTCCACATTTCACAGGAATCGGTACTCCACTTATCAAGCTCACTCACAATGATCCTCGGGTTTCACTCTGCACCTGATAGTCCTGCCTTGTACAGTGGGTATGATTCATGTACCGATACAGGTCACCAACTATTCATCTATGATGTACAGTATATAACAATGATATTATGATGTCTGTTGATGCCAAATGCCCCGTGGTCTTAGTGCTGCTAGATCTTACAGCAGCCTTTGACACTGTGGACCATACTATCCTTTTGTCACACCTGAATCCCCATGTTGGCATCCATGGCACTGCACTTAAGTGGTTTGAATCCTGCCTATCTAATAGAACTTTTTCTGTAATGATTGGTGACATGTCTTCTTCTAGTGCCTCTCTCTCCTGTGGGGTCCCACAGGGCTCTGTCCTTGGCCTTATTCTGTTTTCATTATATATGCTGCCACTCGGGTCAATAATAGCCAGGCACAACATGTCTTTCCACTGTTATGCGGACGATTTGCAGCTTTATTTACCTTTGAACCCAGAACAAACAAACTCACAAAGTGTTCTATTGGACTGCATCACTGACATTAAGTTGTGGTTAAGCCAAAATTTTCTCCACTTAAATGAAGAAAAAACAGAATGTATTGCGTTTGGGGATACTGTAACGGCTGGCTTTGGTACCCTCTCTTTAAGGCTCAGTTCAGCTGTCAGAAATTTGGGGGTGATTTTTGACAGCCATTTAAAATTTGATAAACAGATTGACAATGGTCCCCTCCAGTATATACAACTAGGACACTATCGGTCGCTACGGAGGGTGACAATATGTATGAGTACATATTCATACTATGTAGGATAACTAAGTAGACGGTTATGCTGTTTATTCCATCTAGCTACAATGCTCCGCACTTTGTATATATATTTATATATTTATGTGTATGTATGTATATCCACTGCTCTTATTTATATCTTCCGTATCTCTTAATTATTGCTCTGAGTGTTGCTATCCCTGTGCTGTTGCAATCCTGGAATTTCCCCATTGTGGGACTAATAAAGGCTTATCTTATCTTACAATGTAGTGAAGATGAGCTTTTATCAATTACGTCTGTTATCCAAAGCCAAACCTTTCCTGAGCCGTCATGATCTTGAGATAGCCATCTATGCTTTAACCCCTTGCACTCCGGGCAATTTTCCTAAAAATGCCAAAAAATAACGTGCCCAAAGTAAATCGAAAGCTGTTATTTGCAGCATCTTCATGGGGTTGGTCTCATTTAAAAGAAAACACTTTGAATTTTTTGGCAAAAAAAACATAATCTCTCTACGTGCTCCGGCCACTGAGTTACAGTCATCTAAACATACTGAACTTGAAGAAAATAAATTTGGACACAGTGTTTTTTTGGATACAAATGCTTGCAAATAACACACAGCTGTCTGATCCGGCTGGAAAATGCAACAGAAATGTAGAACCAAGTGTTATCAAGCTGAGATCCAAATTTGGTAACAATACCACAAAAAATGAATATTTTACACAGCTTTGTTCTCAGGTAGTTCCCAGGCGTTTTGGAACTGTGCCAAATTGTGCCAAATGGCACAGTTTGGAAAAACATCTGTAACTTTTGAATAATTCAATGTAGAATCTTCATTTTGGGCTCTAATGAAAGGTCACACTCAGGGCTGTGTCTGTGTGTGTGTGTGTGGGCGCTACAAAAGACGGAGTTCGGCCCTCGCTACATGATGGATTACACTCCTTGCATGTTTACTGTGTGTGTGTGTGTGTGATGCTACTGTGTGTGTGTGTGTGTGTGGGGGGGGGGGTTGGCCCCCCCCCCTCGCTACAGAAGACGGCCATCGCTACATGAAGGAATAGACTCATATGCTTCCCCCCCGCGGACCGGGGAGCGTTCGGACCGTGGACGTCCCCCCCCCCCCCGCTCCTCTTCTTCAGCGGGGGGGGGGGGGCGTTCACGGTCCGAACACGGCAAATGAACCATTTATTGCGGCGCACGCACTTCGTACTTCGTGCGCAGTACAGTTGTAATTTACCGATCGGTCAAAAGTCATTTTTGGATTACAGTTTTCAGGGAGAAATAATAATTTAGCTTCTAACACCTTACCTCTTCACAGCAGCAGAGTCCTGGCGAACTTCTCTTCCCCATTGTCAGACAAACGCGACACTGCTCCGCTCGTGGATCCCGATCAAAACATAATTCCAATATTGCGGTTTTGGTGAATGATTTACGACCTTTGTCGTCGGCCTCCGTCGGTCTATGATGACGGAAGAGAATCCTAAACGTCTATTCTGCTGGAATGAGTGCAGGTCCCACTTGTGGGTGTTCTCCATGCTGCGGGGTCTGTAGCAGGTTCGTCCAGCGTCCTTTGTTTTCATCTGCTGCAGCAGTAAATCTCTCTTCACCCAGCCTGAATTTCTGTGCTTCAATTGGCTCCTGCATTCACAGTAGGCGGGTCCTCCTTCCTAGGTTTTCATTCATTGGCTCTTCAAGGTTTCAGAAACCCAATTCAAGGCTGTTATTAGTCGATTGAGAGGTCAATCAGATGAACTAATCTGTTCGCGGCTGTGTCTGCAGGTTTTTTTTTTAGTGGTGCTTGGATGCCACTACATCACCATCACCACCTACATCACCACAATCTGGACTATGCGTCCGAGTGCGCACGAGGGCGCAGGAGTGCGCCCTCGTGCGTCCTAGGACGCAGAGACTTGCCCGCCCGCGGAACAACGGAGCGCAAGTGGTTAATCACGTCTCGACTTTATTACTGCAACGCACTTTATGTTGGCATCTCGCAGTCTTCTCTCGGCCGCCTTCAACTTGTGCAAAATGCAGCGGCCCGTCTTTTGACCAACACACCTAGGCGAGAGCACATTACTCCGATCCTTTTTTCACTTCACTGGCTTCCAGTCCATTTTAGAATTCATTTTAAACTTCTGCTTTTTGTTTTTAAAGCTCTTAACCTTTTGAACTCTGTTCAACTTCCCTAAAAACGCCTAAAAATAACATGCCCAAAGTAAATCAAAAGCTGTTCTTCAACCCTTTGCAGCATCTTCATGGGGTTGGTCTCATTTAAAAGAAAACACTCTGAATTTTTTGGCAAAACAGTCATAATCTCTCTAAGTGCTCCGGCCACTGAGTAACAAGAAAGTTCGCCTGGGTGTTTTTTTTTTTAGATACAAATGCTTGCAAATAACATACAGCTGTCAGATACTGGCTGGAAAACACAACAGAAATGTAGAACCAAGTGTTTTCAAGCTCAGGTCAAAATTTTGTAAAAATACCACAAAAAATGAATATATTACACAGCTTTTTTCTCAGGTTGTAACAAGGCTGTGTCTGTACTGGAAGACCGGAAATACAGCTTTTTTTTCAGTGTGCACTGAGACGCACTAAGATGCAGAGACGTAACCGCCCGCGGAATTCAGAGTTCAAGGGGTTAATGGCCTTGCTCCAGTTTATCTGTCTGAGATTTTGACTGTCCGTGACCAAGGCAGGGCTTTGAGGTCATCCAATCAGTTTTTGCTGGATGTGCCCAGGTCAAGGTATAAACATTGGGGTGACCGAGCCTTTTCTGTTGTCGCCCCCAGGCTCTGGAATAATCTCCTCCCTGACCTACGTGCTATCTCTGACCTGGCCCTTTTTAAATCAGAACTTAAAACATATTTGTTTAGGATGGCTTTTAATACCCAGTAATGGTGATATTTGTCTTGGCATTTGTTTTTATTTCATTCTCATTTTTAGGTATTTATTCTTATTTCTTTGTTTATGTTATTTGTTTTTAATGCTGTGTGTGTGTGTTTTTAATGCTGTTTAATTTTCTGTAAAGCACTTTGGTCACCTACGGGTTGTTTTAAATGGCTATATAAATAAAGTACATTACATAAGTTTTTAGCAGTTTTACTTTCCATGGGTAATCTCTGTGTCTATTATGCTGTGTGTGTTTCTTTTGTTTTGGTCGTCAGCTGTCATGCTGCTGTTGCACTGTAATTTCTCAGTTTGGGATTAATAAAATCTGTCCATTCGTCTGTCTGTCCGGCCATACGGGGTGGAACATTCAGATTGTTGAGAAGAAGGTGAGAGAGGATCAGAACCTTCGAGTCCATGATGCTCTGCTGGAAAAGGGTGGATTGTCCTCTATGGGTTGGGGACAAGCTCCTGCCCCAAGTGAAGAAGTTCAAGTATCTTGGGGTCTTATTCAGGAGTGAGGGAAGAATGGAGCAGGAGATTGACAGACGGATTGGAGCAGCATCTGCAGTTATGCGGACGTTGTACCGGTCTGTTGTGGAGAAGTGGGAGCTGAGTGCTAAAGCAAAGCTGTCGATTTACCACTCAGTCTATGCTCCTACGCTCACCTGTGGTCATGAACTTTGGGTAATGACCGAAAGAATGAGATCATGGATACAAGTTGCTGAAATGAGCGTTCTCCGTAAGGTTGCTGGACTCACCCTTGGAAATAGGGTGAGGAGCTCAGTCATCCAGGAGAGGCTCAGACTAGAACCGCTGCTCCTCCATATCAAAAGGAGCCAGTTGAGGTGGTTTGGGCATCTGATCAGGATGCCTCCTGGACGCCCACCAGTTGAGATGTTTTGGACACATCCCACTTGGAGGAGACCCGGGGGCAGACCCAGGACTTGCTGGAGAGACTATGTCTCCCAGCTGGTCTGGGAATGTCTTGGTATCTTCTCAGAAGAGCTGGAGCAGGTGGCTGAGGAGAGGGAAGTCTGGCTTCTCTGCTTGAACTGCTGCCTCCATGACCCAGATCCATGGAAAAGTGGTAGAAAATGGATAGGTGGATGGATGGATTTGACTTTTTCACGCCAGTTTTTACTTTTATTCAAGTAACTGAAGTAAACTGGCAGGTGCCTGGACCAAGTCAAAGTCAGCTGTGCCACTTCAGCTGCTGGTATTTCTTCACCTGGATCTCTGAGTGATCCTCATTTATTTTTCAGCAGAACAGTAATCCCCATCTGACCCATCTCAGCTCAGTCTGGTCCCCCACTCCATCAGTCTGAGAGTACATGGAGACCCAAACTCATCTTTAGTTGTTAGATTGAGTTATTTAGTTTTCACTGCCTACATGTAAGAAGTTGTATAATGTGTGTTGACACTTTAAATGTCTGTTTTGACAGGAGGGCAGTCAGAAATAGGGGTTTGTTTGGTGACATGGAAAGGTTGATTAACTCCAGAAGTTGGTGGCAAGTCTGTTGATGATGTCCGTATGTAAGAAGAAAATGATGGTAGTGTTTAATCTTGTCTCCTTTTATACTTTAAAACAGCCTTTAAAATGGTGGGTATATACTGAATTGGTAGCACTGAGTTGTAGAGCGGATGCCTGTTTACTGAGTACCAGGAGGTGGGTGTACAGAAACGGTGAGTCACTGCAGAGCTACACTGAGCTTCATTCCACCACAGCATGCAGTGATGCCAGGGAAGTTCTGCTACTTAAACAGACAAGTATAACATGGAGCATTCACACCTGCAGGCTTTAGTTCATGCTTCTTCGCTTTGTCGTCTTGTTTCGTCTGTTGAGAACAGAGATAGATAGATAGATACTTTATTTTGAACAAAAAAGTATAACAAAAACAAAACAAATGACAAATGTAATAAAGTAACAGTATACAGAGGCTTATTAATAAAGGCTATAAGATAAGATAAGATAAGCCTTTTAGTCCCACAATGGGGAAATTCCAGGATTGCAACAGCACAGGGATAGCAACACTCAGAGCAATAATTTAGAAGATAAGAAAATAAGAGCAGGGAATATACATACAGTATGTACACATAAATATATAAATATATATACACAGTGCAGAGCATTGTAGCTAGATGGAATAAACAGCATAACAGTCTATTTAGTTACCCCACATAGTATGAATATGTACCCATACATATTGTCACCCTCCATAGCAATTGATATTGTCCTAGTTGTATACTGGAGGGGGACCATTTTGTGTAAGTTTGTTGCTTCTTTTGCATTCAATACTATATGGTCGTAATGTTTTTTACAATCTCTGCGAGCAGCCCTGCTTAGATTATAAAGTCTGACAGCCGTAGGTAAGAAGGACCTGCGAAACCTCTTGGTCGCGCACCTAGGGTGATGTAGACTACTGCTAAATGAGCTCCTCAGTGCGTTGTGCATGTCCTGCATAGGGTGGGACTCGGACTCCAGCAGAGATGACAGTTTAGCCACCATCCTTCTCTCTCCTATCTCCTCCACTGGGTCAAGGCACTGCCCCAGGACAGAGCTAGCTTTCTTGATCAGTTTGTTCAGTCTCTTCCTGTCTGCTGCTGTGATGCTGCTGCCCCAGCAGACCACTCCAAAAGTGATGGCTGATGCCACCACTGAATCGTAGAAGGTCTTCAGGAGCATCCCTTGTACACCAAAAGACCTGAGCTTCCTCAGTAGGAACAGCCTGTGCTGTCTCTTCTTGTTGAGTGCGTCGGTATTATGTGACCAGTCTAGTTTATTGTTCAAATGAACACCCAGGTACTTGTAGGATGTCACCATCTCAATGTCTGTTCCCTGTATGTTTACTGGTGCTGTGAGGGGTTGTCCTTGCCTGTGGCAGTCCACCACCAGTTCCTTAGTTTTCCTTGTGTTGATCTGGAGGCATTTCCGATGGCACCAGTCCACGAAGTCCTATAAGGACTGTGGCCCACAAACTGTGGCTTGTTTGTGAGGTAGTCCAGGATCCACGATGACAGGTGCTGGTCCACCCCTGCGCACAGCAGCTTGTCCCTCAGGATCACTGGTTGGATGGTGTTGAAAGCACTGGAGAAGTCAAAGAACATGATCCTCACTGTGTTCCCAGGCTTCTCCAGGTGGAACAGGGAACGATGTAGGAGGAAGATCACTGCATCCTCCACCCCAATGCCATGCTGGTAGGCAAACTGGAGTGGATCCATCGCTGGTCCCTCCAGGGGGCAGAGGTGAGCAAGGAGCAGTCTCTTCGGGATCTTCATCAGGTTGAGAACTCAGGGCCACTGGTCTGTAGCTGTTCAGGTCTCTGGGGTGGCAAGTCTTTGGTACAGGTACCACACAAGATGTTTTTCACAACTGTGGTACCCTCCCCAGCTTCAGGCTCAAGTTGAAGATGTGCTCCACAATCCCACACAGCTGGTCTGCGCAGGATTTGAGGAGCTTCACACTGATGCAGTCCGGACCCGAGACCTTCCTCGCCTTGATCTTCCTCAGTTCCACCCTCACCTGGGTCTTAGTGAGGGTCAGATTGGGGCTGGGGGGGGCTGTGTGCTGGGAGTGGGGGGGTGTTGGTGGAGGGGTGGGGGGGTGGACAGCAGGTCTCGATGACAGTAGAGGCAGCAGTGGTTGTTGTGCTGGTGGGGGGGAGGGCAGTTGGTCAAACCTATTAAAAAAAAAAAAAAAACAGGTTCAGATTGTTCACACACTCCCTGCCCCCCGTGGCCTTGGAGGAGGTATTCTGGAGCCCAGAGATGGTTTTGAGGCTTCTCCAGACCCCGCTGATGTCGCTCTGTTACAGCTTGTCCTCCGTCTTCTTCCTGAAGCTGTCCTTGCCTTCTCTGATCTTCCTCCTCAGCTCCCTCTGTACGGACTTCAGCATTGTTCCCCGACCTGAAGATCCTCTTCTTCTCTCTCAGAAGTGTTTTTATCTCAGGGTTGATCCAGGGTTTGTTGTTCGAGCAACACCGTATGGTCTTGGTGGGAACGGTGTTGTCCACACAGAAGTTGATGTAGTCCGTGATGGTGTGAGTGAGGCCATCGATGTCCTCACCATGTGGATCACGGAGCTGCTCCCAAGCAGTGATTTCAAAACAGTCCTTCAGAGCGTCCATTGCCTCCTCAGAACATAACTTCACCGTGCACGTAACCGGAGGTTGTCTGTGTGCTAGAGTTTTGTACACCGGCAGGAGATGAACCAAGTTGTGATCCGATCTCCCGAGTGGGGGGAATGGCAATGAGTTGTACGCCTCCTTAGTATTTGCATAGAATAAATCCAGTGTTTTATTTTCTCTAGTGTGGCATGTGACATACTGGGTGAACATGGGCAGAATGGGGGACAGAGAGATATGGTTAAAATCAACTGAGATGAGGAGAAGAGCATCTGGGTGTTCTGTCAGAAGCCTGCAAGTGACTGAGTGGATGGCGTCACACGCTGCCCCAGCGTTCGCCGTTGGATTTGCATAAATAACAATGCAGATCACGTGTGAGTATTCCCTCGGGAGATAAACAGGCCACATGCTAACAGCTAGCAACTCAATGTCTTTGCTGCAGTGTTGCTCTTTAACCGTGATATGTCCCAGTTTACACCAGCTGTTATTGACATACACTATCACTCCTCCACCTCTTGCCTTCCCACTGTCTGGTGTCCAGTCTGTCTGTATTGCATGGAAACCCTCCAGTTTGGTATTAGCATCTGTTGCTAGTCCTGTTAGCCACGTCTCAGTAAACAACATCATGCTAATCTCTCTGAATAGAATAGATAGAATAGATCTTTAATTGTCATTGTCACAGGTACAACGAAATTCAAAGTGCTCTCCAGTCAGTGCCCCATTTATAAAAACATTGCCACATTATAAAAAACATAGACCTAAAATTACTAAAAATCAGTTAAAAATAATAATTAAAAAGAATAAATAACTAGCCACATTCACACAGACATCAACACAGGACATCATGCACACACAGTCATTGCAAAGAGCATTCAACAGCATACAATCATGTCCATTTAGCACATTATTTCCTCGTTTTATTCAGAATGGTTATTGCTGTTGGATAGAAGCTGTGTTTGAGTCTGTTTGTCCTTGTGTTCATTTGTCTATATCGTTTCCCAGATGGCAGTAGTTCAAACAGTGAGTGTCCAGGATGTGTCTGAAGATGCTCTCGTAGTGGGACATGGCCGCTAGCTTGTCTGTCATATTGAGTAAATGATAAACCTGATAGATGTGTGGGAATATTTCAGCTGGTGACCATGCCACCTCTTGTTATCTTTGTGGAGTTTGAAGAGACAAATTTTGGTTTGCTTAGATTTTCGTCTAGGAAAGTGAACCAAGGGGAGAAGTGACCCAAGTTGTATGTGGACAAAACCCTTAAACTCCAAAGGTTTGGAAACCATGCTTTTATGCAATGAGGTTTCTGGAGTGGCTACTAATGTTAAAAAACACACACAACCCTGTCACTTTATTATTTCAACCTTGGTCTCAGTCAGTGTGCCACTGAGATTTTCTCATGCTGGAACACACAGAGCTCACTGGAATGATACCAGGACCAGCCCGTCTTAGGAGACCCTACCAGGGGCAGGCTGCCCCAACAACCGTAGCTCCTGGGATCATTAACAGTCCCCTCCACCATGATAAAGTGGAGATCCATGGATGGGAAGGTGCAAACCTGCAAATGCAAATTTAGTACAAATTTGCTTGAATAACAGTGCAAAATAAAGAGGGGAATTTCACTTTACAATTGGAAATATGGGAAAAGCTAAATAAACAGCAATGGAAAAGTACCTCATCCCTGCAGTGGAGAGAATTTGGATGGAAAAACTTGGTAAGATTTTTCAGAACACCTGCACAAAACAAATTTACCCATAAGGGGTTGAACTGTTGGCGCTTGTGTGGTGAAAAGACTGCAAATCATTTTCATGTGTTTTGGTCATGCCCAGTTATCCACCAATATTGGACCAATGTACAGACAATATTGGGGAAAATATTCAAAATAACAGTTCCCTTTTCTTTTGTAACTTTGTATTTGGGTTTACTACCGGACTCACTGGAAAGACGAGGAGATAAATACTTATTCAATGTTTTAATATTGGCAAGTAAAAAAGCCCTAACTAAAAAATGGATGCTGAAGGACTGTCCTACACCTGAAGATTGGATTAACGTGATTCAAGACATTTACTCGATGGAAAAGTTGACATTCGCACTGAGACAGGACATGGATGGGTTCATGAACTTTTGGCAACCCTGGATCGCATATGTGTCTTCCATTAGATCTAATCTTTGACAAATACCATTTCAATAATGGTCCCGGTCTTTGTTCCAACGCTACTCAGATGCTCTTTTACTTTTAATTACTTAATTTTCTGTTTGTTTTTTGCTGTTCTGTTTGTTTGTTTATTCGTTTTTTTTTTTATTTAATTCTCTTTAACTTCTCTTTTTCTTTCACTTTAAAAAAAAGGGGGGTGTTGTAATAATTATCCTACCAATGTTGTCAGATAGCAAAAAATAAGGGAACGTGTGATGAAAATGTAAACAATGCAATGCTGTAATGACCTGTATACCCTTTACAAAAACTTAAAAAAAAAAATAAAAAAAAATATGACAATTACACACATTTAACAAATGAAAAAGTGATTAAGTTAGCATGAACAAATCCCAAATTTATGATAAAAAGTTACAAATTTGGGAGAGAAAAAGAAAAACAACTCCTGGATGAGGGGGGAAAATCAAATTCCCAAGAAAAATGTGAATAAATTCACAAATTTACAACAAAAAAATAGCAGATTTACAAGAACAGAAGCTGCACATTTGTATTTTTTTTTCCTGTAATCTCAAAACTTTTTTCCTTAAATAACTTTTTTAATTTAAAACTTTTTCCTGGCAAATTTGTGACTTATAATAGAGCTAGCAGCAATACCCATTGAATAAGACCTGCAGTCTTTAGTCCAGATGATACAGCAGTGATACGAAGGACCTGGTGACCAACCTCTGCTCTCCCAGAGTTCAGCTGGACTGCAGTGAATATATAGCTGATGTTGACCTGATGTGTCTCTCCAGAAATCTTAACTACACATCGTCGTAACATTTTAAATGGGATGGCCTTCCATGCAATTGGTCCCTTTCCCAGACAGCACCCTACATGTGACTATGTTGGCATTACATAATGTCATGTCTCAGCGTGACTTAAAAAGAAGATGTTTCCAAATGTTGGTAGTGTGTTGGTTTTGTGGAGCATTCAGGGAGATTTATTGCTCCAGCATTCCTGCATTATCAAGGGTATATAAAGCATTCAGAAAGTATTTTTTTTTTTTTATAATTTTTTTCATTAGTTTTTATTGCACAAAGTAAAATGCACCATGGGATGATAATAGCAAGTACGTATAATTTACATTTATTTACCTCGTTTACTTAACCTGTTGCACTTCGGTGTACCGCGGGCGGGCACGTCTCTGCATCCTAGGGCGCACGAGGGCGTCCTAGGACGCACACTGTGCGTCCTAGGAGGCACTGAAAAAAAAACACCTGCATTTCCGTTCTTCCACTACAGACACAGCCGCGAACAGAAAGCCAAAGGAGTGCTTTGATTGGTTTAGATGTGATTGACCTCTCATTCGACTAATAAGAGCCTTGAATTGGGTTTCTGAAACCTTGAAGAACCAATGACTGAAAACCTAGCAAGAAGGACCCGCCTACCAACGGCTGCGAATACAGCCAGCCAATTGAAGCACAGAAGTTCGAAAGCTGTTTTGTGAAAGGCTGGATGACACACAGGCTTTTGCCAGTCTTTTTTTCTTATTACTGTTCCTATTTGTTTTGAAAAATCGTTAGCCAAAACCGCAATCATGGAAGCGCAAAACTGCAATAATGAAATTATGGTTTGACCGGGTCGCGTGACCAGAACCACGAGTCCATAACAAGCGGACCAGCTTCATGTTCGTCTGACAATGAGGAAGAGAAGTTCGCCAGCGAGACTGCTGTTGTGGACAGGTACAGTGGGGCAAAAAAGTATTTAGTCAGCCACCAATTGTGCAAGTTCTCCCACTTAAAAGATGAGAGAGGTCTCCAATTTTCATCATAGGTATACCTCAACTATGAGAGACAAAATGAGAAAAAAAAAATCACATTGAATGATTTTTAATGAATTAATTGGTAAATTCCTCAGTAAAATAAGTATTTGGTCAATAACAAAAGTTCATCTCAATACTTTATGTACCCTTCGTTGGCAATGACAGAGGTCAAACATTTTCTGTAAGTCTTCACAAGGTTTTCACACACTGTTGCTGGTATTTTGGCCCATTCCTCCATGCAGATCTCCTCTAGAGCAGTGATGTTTTGGGGCTGTCGCTGGGCAACACGGACTTTCAACTCCCTACAAAGATTTTCTATGGGGTTGAGATCTGGAGACTGGTTAGGCCACTCCAGGACCTTGAAATGCTTCTTACGAAGCCACTCCTTCGTTGGTGTGTTTGGGGTCATTGTCATGCTGAAAGATCCAGCCACGTTTCATCTTCAATGCCCTTGCTGATAGAAGGAGGTTCTCACGATACATGGCCCCATTCATTCTTTCTTTTACACAGATCAATCGTCCTGGTCCCTTTGCAGAAAAACAGCCCCAAACCATGATGTTTTCACCCCCATGCTTCACAGTAGGTATGATGTTCTTTCTCCTCCAAACACGACAAGTTGAGTTTTTACCAAAAAGTTCTATTTTGGTTTCATCTGACCATATGACAGTCTCCCAGTCTTTCTTCTGGATCATCCAAATGCTCTCTAGCAAACTTCAGACGGGCCTGGACATGTACTGGCTTAAGCAGGGGGACACGTCTGGCACTGCAGGATTTGAGTCCCTGGCGGCATAGTGTGTTACTGATGGTAGCCTTTGTTACTTTGGTCCTAGCTCTCTGCAGGTCATTCACTAGGTCCCCCCCATGTGGTTCTGGGATTTTTGCTCACCGTTCTCGTGATCATTTTGACCCCATGGGGTGAGATCTTGCGTGGAGCCCCAGATTGAGGGAGATTATCAGTGGTCTTGTATGTCTTCCATTTTTCTAATAATTGCTCCCACAGTTGATTTCTTCACACCAAGCTGCTTACCTATTGCAGATTCAGTCTTCCCAGCCTGGTGCAGGTCTACAATTTTGTTTGTGGTGTCCTTTGACAGCTCTTTGGTCTTGGCCATAGTGGAGTTTGGAGTCTGACTGTTTGAGGTTGTGGACAGGTGTCTTTTATACTGATAACGAGTTCAAACAGATGCCATTAATACAGGTAACGAGTGGAGGAGAGAGGAGCCTCTTAAAGAAGTTGTTACAGGTCTGTGAGAACCAGAAATCTTGCTTGTTTGTAGGTGACCAAATAGTTATTTTACTGAGGAATTTACCAATTAATTCATTAACCACTTGCGCTCCGTTGTTCCGCGGGCGGGCAAGCCTCTGCGTCCTATGACGCACAAGGGCACGCGAGAGCGCGCTCGTGCGCCCTCGTGCGCATGACGCATGATGGTGGTGATGGTGATGTAGTAGCGTCCAAGCGCCACTCAAAAAAAAACTGCAGAGACAGCCGCGAGCAGATTAGTTCATCTGATTGACCTCTCATTCGACTAATAAGAGCCTTGAATTGGGTTTCTGAAACCTTGAAGAACCAATGAATGAAAATCTAGGAAGGAGGACCCGCCTACTGTGAACGCAGGAGCCAATTGAAGCACAGAAATTCTGGCTGGGTGAAGCGATATTTACTGCTGCCACAGATGAAAACAAAGGACGCTGGACAAATCTCCTACAGACTCAGGCTCACCCAGCAGCATGGAGAACACCCACAAGTGGGACCTGCACTCATTCCAGCAGAATAGACGGAGGCCGACGACAAAAGTCGTAAATCATTCGCCAAAACCGCAATATGTAATGGAATTATGTTGATCGGGATCCACGAGCGGAGCAGCGTCGCGTTCGTCTGACGCGTGGGAAGAGCTGTTCGCCACGACTCTGCTGCTTTGAAGAGGTAAGGTGTTATAAGCTAAATTATTATTTATCCCTGAAAACTGTAATCCAAAAATGACTTTTGACCGATCGGTAATTTACAACTGTACTGCGCACGAAATACGAAGTGCGTGCGCCGCGATAAACGGTTCATTTGCCGTGTTCGGACCGTGAACGCCCCCCCCCCCACCCGCTGCAGAAGAGGAGTGGGGGGGGGGGCACGGTCCGAACGCTCCTCGGTCGGTGGGGGGGAAGCACATCAGTCTATTCCATCATGTAGCGATGGCCCTCTTCTGTACCGAGGGGGGGGGGGGGGCGTTCACGGTCCGTTCACGGTTCCCCCCCCCACACACACACACAGTAGCGAGGGGGGGGGGGGAGCCGCTGTGAAAACATGCAAGGAAAAAAAAAAAGAGTGTATTCCGTCTTGTAGCGAGGGCCGAATTTGGTCCTTGGTAGCGGGGGGGGGGAACGACCCCCCGCCCACACACACACACACACACAGACACAGCCCTGAGTGTGACCTTTTATTAGAGCCTAAAATGAAGATTCTACATTGAATTATTCAAAAGTTACAGACGTTTTTCCAAACTGTGCCATTTGGCACAATTTGGCACAGTTCCATAATGCCTGGGAACAGCCTGAGAACAAAGCTGTGTAAAATATTCATTTTTTGTGATATTGTTACCAAATTTGGATCTCAGCTGGATAACACTTGGTTCTACATTTCTGTTGCATTTTCCAGCCGGATCGGACAGCTGTGTGTTATTTACAAGCATTTGTATCCAAAAAAACACTGTGTCCAAATTTTTTTTCTTCAAGTTCAGTATGTTTAGATGACTGTAACTCAGTGGCCGGAGCACGTAGAGAGATTATGTTTTTTTGCCAAAAAATTCAAAGTGTTTTCTTTTAAATGAGACCAACCCCATGAAGATGCTGCAAAGGGTTGAATAACAGCTTTCGATTTACTTTGGGCACGTTTTTTTTTGGCATTTTTAGGAAAATTGCCTGGAGTGCAAGTGGTTAAAAATCCTTCAATGTGATTTTCTGGATTTTTTTTTCTCATTTTGTCTCTCATAGTTGAGGTATACCTATGATGAAAATTGGAGACCTCTCTCATCTTTTAAGTGGGAGAACTTGCACAATTGGTGGCTGACAAAATACTTTTTCGCCCCACTGTAAGTGCTATAAGCTAAATTATTCTTTATCCCTGAAAATTGTAATCCAAATGACTTTTGACCTATCGGTAAATTACAACTGTGCGTTATCGCAACATGACAGACCCGGACCGCTCTGGTCCCGGTCCGTTATGTTGCAAACGCCACCCCCCCCCGCTACTCTTCTGTAGCGGATTGCAGATATATTGAAGATATTTTAGTCCAACTGTGCGTAGTAGACCGCGGCGCACCGTGACCGCGGCGCACCTTGCGATGTCCGTCCTCTGTAGCGGGGGGGGGGGGGGGGGGAGTTGTTATCTTCTACATTACAGATATTTTAGAATAATTTTTAGTGCACTGTAGGTTATTTTTTCTTGTAAAAAAAGTCACATTTTTTTACGTGGCATCCTTCTTTGTGTGTGGGGGGCTTGTTTGTTCATTCATTCATTCATGAATGAATAAACAACCCCCCCCCCACACACACACACACACACACAGCCCTTCACCTTTCATTAGAGCCCAAGATGAAGCTTCTATATTGAATCATTCAAAAGTTACAGACGTTTTTCCAAACTGTGCCATTTGGCACAATTTGGCACAGTTCAAAAACGCTTGGGAACAACCTAAGAAAAAAGCTGTGTAATATATTCATTGTTTGTGGTATTGTTACAAAATTTTGACCTCAGCTGGATAACACTTAGTTCTACATTTCTGTTGCATTTTCCAGCCCGGATCTGACAGCTGTGTGTTATTTGCAAGCATTTGTATCCAAAAAAAACACCCAGGCGAAATTTATTTTCTTCAAGTTCAGTATGTTTAGATGACTGTTACTCAGTGGCCGGAGCACTTAGAGAGATTATGACTGTTTTGCCAAAAAATTCAAAGTGTTTTCTTTTAAATGAGACCAACCCCATGAAGATGCTGCAGAGGGTTGAAGAACAGCTTTTGATTTACTTTGGGTACGTTATTTTTTGGCGTTTTTAGGGAAATTGACCAGAGTGCAAGAGGTTAATGAACCACTTTGGGGTGGCTGTAGCACAGGTGTAATGTGGCAGACTGCTAATCAGAGGGTCAGGGGTTCAATTCCCACTCTGTCTGCATGTCCAAGTGTCCTTGAGCAAGACAACAAATCTCCAGTTGCTCCTGGTGGGTCAGGCCAGCGCCTCTGCATGGCAGCTCTGCCGTCATCAGTGTGTGAATGTGTGAATAGCAGGATCTGTAACGTGCTTTGGTCATCCAGAGAGGAGTAAAAAGCGCTATATATGTGAACGTCATTTAATATTTATTCTTCTGTCATGATATAGTGTTTTACTCTTGCATGTCCTTTAATATTTAATACTGTTTTACTTGAGTGAAATTAATTTCTTTTATGAAATTTCCTACTTGTTCTTGTAAATTTGCTGCAAAAATTTGACTTTCCAATACATTTGTGTGTCATAAATGTGCAACATTTTTTCCTCAAATTTGACTTTCTTGTAAATTTGCAACTTTTCTTAGAGTTGAAACTTCTCTCATAAACTTGAGTGTTTTTCTTGTAAATTAAAAACTTTGTCAAAATTACCAATGTTTTTCTTCATGAATCTACTAATTTTCATGTAAATTTGCAATGTTCATACGAATGCTGGTTAAATTTTTGTTCTATGTAATAGTTTATTTTTTCTGCAGATCTGGACAATGATCCAATTTTATTTTTTAAAGTTTTTGTTGGAAGAGAATTTTTTTCCTTTTTTGGTCGATTTTAAGGTTTTGGTGATAGATGTATGGACATTCAATTCAATTCAACTTTATTTATATAGCACCATTTCACAACAGCAGTCATCTCATAGCACTTTCAACTATAGGAGAAACCCCCACAATTGCAGAAAGACCCCAGCAATCAGGCTATCCCCAGTGAGCAGCACTTGGTGATGGTGGAGAGGAAAACCTCCCTTTTAGCAGGAAGAAACCTCCAGCAGAACCAGGCTCAGGGAGGGGCAGTCATCTGCTGCGACTGGCTGGGGGTGAGGGGATAGACAAGAAGAAGAAAAGAACAGACGTGGAGAGCAAACAGCACAACAGGGACTCAATCTATGGGAGAGGAAAAAAAACAAACAGATGTTGATGACCAGTAATAATGTTTCATAGAGAGTGAAGAAAGGAGTGAGGCTCAGTGCATTGTTGGAGGTCCCCCGGCTGTCTAAACCTATTAGCAGCATAACTAAGGGAAGGTTCAGGGTCACCTGATCCACCCTAATTATAGGCTATATCAAAAAGGAAGGTTTTTACCCTATTCTTAAAAACAAAGATCGAGTCTGATTCCCAAATCCAGATTGGTAGCTGGTTCCAAAGGAGAGAAGCCTAATAACTGAAGGTTCTGCCTCCCATTGTACTTTTGGAGATTCTAGGTATTACAAGTAATCCCTGCATTTTGAGAGCGTAGTGCTCTGTAAGGATGATAGAGTAGTATCAGATCTTTTAAATAAAAAGTGGCCTGATTATTTAGAGCTTTGTAAGTGAGAAGAAAGATCTTAAACTTTATTCTAAATTCTATGGGAAGCCAATGAAGGGAGGCCAGAACTGGAGAGATGTGATCTCTCTTTCTAGTACCTGTTAAAACTCTTGCTGCAGCATTTTGGATCAGCTGAAGACTTTTTAAAGATGCCTTTGGACAGCCTGATAATAAAGAGTTACAGTAATCTAATCTAGAGCTAACAAAAGTGTGGATTAATTTCTCAGCATCACTCTGAGACAAGATGCTCCTAATCTTGGCAATATTGAAATGATAGAAGGCAAATGAAGGCAAATGATAGAAGGCAGTCTTAGAAACAAGTTTAATATGTGAATTAAAGAACAGATCTTGATCAAAAATAACTCCAGGGTTCCTCACAGAACTATTAAGAGAGAGTAACCACATCCAAGCTAAGAGTTTGATTTGGAAAGGTATTTCTAAGGTTTTTTTGGACTAACTAAAATGACTTCAGCCTTATTTGAATTTAATAGCAGGAAATTACAAGTCACCTAAGCCTTGATTTCCATGAGACAAGCCTCTAATTTGGCTCATTGATTCATGTCATCTGGGTTCATTGACAAGTATAATTGTGTGTCATCTGCATAACAATGAAAATGTATGCAGTGCTTTCCAATAATGTTGCCTAACGGAAGCATATATAAACTAAAAAGAATAAGGCCTAGCACAGATCCCTGTGGAACTCCGTGACTGAGCTTTGTGTAACACCTACTTAGTGTGTACTGTGTGTAACACTACTTTAGGTGAAATCTTATACCCTTTTGGTAGTACTGGGTATGGCAGTGTAGTTATCTTTAACCTACTACCTGGACAGAAGGGACAATTGGGCCAGGTCAGATAGACTCTGGGTTCGTAGGAACCTGGGAGGTGCAACAACAGATGCATACCTGCCAACTACTCCGGTTTTGCCGTAATGGTTACGGTTTTCAAGACCCCATTCCGGGTTACGGCTTTATTAATCAAAATTACGGTTTTTCACTAAAAATTCAGTCAAAAATTTTAAATTGTAAAAAAAAAACACGAAAGCAATAACAAACACGAGATCGCTAGAAATCGTATCTAAATTTACCTGAAGCATTTGCTAAGCTAACGCTATCGCTATAGCTGACGCCATAGCTAGTCGTAGCACCTAACACCGATACAAAGAAACAACTCCGTCCCTGGTGATTGGGGCTCGCCGGAGGAACCAACCGAGGCAACAGTTGGACGGGAGCCGGATCGGAGTTCAAGTACAGCAGTGGTAGGAGACGGGGACCAGTGGAGGAGCAGCCGGGGCCCCAGCTGGATAAGTCGACTGTAGCTGGAGCCCAGCTACAGCGGCGGGGCTCGGCGGAGGAACTACTGAGGAAGACGATGGTAGGTGGCGGGGCTCAGCGGAGGATCTACCGGGACCCCAGCTGGACAGGAGCAGGATCGGAGCTCAACTACAGCAGCGGGACTCGGTGGAGGAGCTGCCGGTACCCCGGCTGGACAGGAGCTCAATTGCAGCGGCGGTAAGCAGCGGGACTAGCAGCGGAGGGGGCTATCTGAGGCCCAGCTGGATTCGAGGTTGGTCGGATCGGATATCGGCGTCACCAGCAGAGATTGTTTTACTATCAACAGGTCAGTAAAAATGCCACCAAAGAAGGAGGAAATGGAAGAGATCAAAAAATCTCTGAACTAAGTTCAGAGATTTTATCTTCTTGGAACGTAAGTCAATATTCTACAGTAATAAGTGGCATTCAGCTGTTTGTTTTATGTCATTTAAGCACAGTTCTGGTACTTAAAAATCATAAAAACCCAGGAGCTTCGGGGGGCTTCGCCCCCCTTGCCCCCCCACCAGGGCTCTGCCCCGGACCCCGCTGGGGGACTGTGTCACCCAGACCCCCTGCTAAATTTTCAGATAATTTCCCCAACCCCAAATCACATCCCTGGGTAAAGAATGACATACTGAGGCAGGCCAGAAAGTTACGGGGAACAGAAGTTTACCTAAATGAACATCTTACAAAAACTAATGCTGAAATAGCACAGCAAGCATGGATGCTGAAAAGACAAAATAAGATACAGGCAACATGGACAAGAAATTGTCAAGTTTGGCTCAAACTAAATGGAACACCTGAGGAAGAAAAAGAGTATAATAATCAGAGATCTTACTGACTTAAATAAATATAGATTTTATTTAGCGAATGCAAAGTCCTTAAGCCAAGCAGTTGCCTCCTGGTTTGCTGTATGGAGGGTGTGTAATCCTCCTTCCAGTCTTTGGAGCGGGCAAGCCTCTATGATGTGTTCCATAGTTTGCTCCTCTCCACATGCGCACAGTGGGCTAGGGCTACTGCCCCATCTGTGAAGGCTGGCCAAGCAGGGGCCATGTCCAGTCCTGAAGCGATTGAGTGTAGACCACTGTCTCCTTGGGAGGTTGGTGCCCGGGACCTGTTGGTTGGGGTTTATCACCAGCTGTTTGTTTGGGACCTCCTTGGTCTCCCATTCCTCTTGCCAAGCTGTCTGGATGGTAAAGTCAGCTGGGGGAGGGTTTTTCCAAATCGGCCGTCTGGATGAAAGTCGGGCAGTGGGTGGGGTGTAGATATCTGCATGGATTGGTAAGTGAGGAAAATCTTTAACTTTTTGGAGCATCCTTTGAGTTAATGCTGCTCGCCGGATGTGTGGAGGGGCTATGTTTGACAGTACAGAGAGCCAGGGGAGTGGTGTTGAGCGGATTGTTCCAGTTATAGTTCTCATGGTTGAGTTGAGCTGGGTGTCTACATGGTGTGTGTAAGATGACCTGGACCAGACAGGGGCACAATAGTCTGCTACAGAGTATGAAAGGGCCAGTGCTGAGGTGCGCAGGGTGGAGACTGCCGCCCCCCATTTTGCACCAGCGAGCTTGCAGAGCTCGCTGGTGCAAAATATAGATGAACACTGATTAAGAAACTTAAGAGACTATGATAATCCATATCCACACACATGGCAAGTCTTTTCATGAGGAATACTCCAAAGCATTTCCAGGAATTATTACTGCGGACTGTGAGCGCATATTCAGCCATGTGAACAAGAACAAAACTGAGTTCAGGTCCAGTCTGTCAACTAAAGTTCTGGGCAACCTCATGACCAGGAAAATGATGATGACAGCTTCGGGTGACAAGTGCCACAGTGTGTTCCATTCAAAAGACCAACTGAAGAAAGCTAAGAGGTGCACCATGGAAAAAAACAATGCTTGAGAGTTACCATAGAGTTTGCCCTTGATCTTTTCCATCAGCATATCTGCATTGACAATTTAAGGAAAATAGAAACATGATTGTTGAAGAAATATGAGGTTGTTGGCCACATTTTAACTTGATTTAATGCTAATATTTGTTTGCCGTCGGGGGGCTTTGCCCCCTGAACCCCCCACCAGGACTTTGTCCTGGACCTACCAGGGCCTGCGGCCCCTGGACCCCGGCTAGCTACTAGGCTTTTCAGGTTTTAAAAGTTGGCAGGTATGCAGATGACACATACACCATAGTATGGGAACTTTCATGTACGTGTATATTTTTTTAACAGTTGTGTACACTTAAACAAACACAGCGCTTGTAACAATAATAATAATAAAAATATAAAAATATAATACCCAAAAATATATTTACAATACTTTCAGTCCTTTTGTATCAGTTCAAGGTGACTGGTTGAATCACCTCTAGCAGTTAATAGGGTTTGGGCTTCGGCTCGCCATCCAGATCTGGAGATCCACGCTCTTCTGAATCCAGTTTACACAAAAACAAGAAACCTGACCTACAGGATAGGTCAGAACACAAAAAATAAGCTATGCTCTATAGCTTGTTGCATAGGTTTCACATAGTTCTAAATTATTCAACAATAATATTTTTTAAACCCCTTTAAACCATAGATGTAACATTCACTCTTAAGTAGCAGTCAGTAGTCGTGAAATGAAACCTTTTGCTAACCATTACAGCTCTGAAAAGCGCCCTTTTCTGATGGAAAACCTAGCCGGAATTAGCATCGGCGGTTAGCATGTTAAGCTAGCGATTAGCATTCCACATACACACTGAATGGCACTCACCATGCTAAGCAACACGTGCTCCAAAGGATTCCTGCGCTCACATGAGTTCACAGCCTTTGGGTTCAAATCTTAAAATTTAACGAAAAAGATGTTAGAATTTGGCAGTACAGCAATACCTCATTTCTCATGTTGGTTTTGGCTTACCAATCTCAGACGTTTTATCCGGGCAAAGGCTGCTACTAGCACGTTAGCTCATCGTCTCAGTAAGGAAATGCGCTCTCTCGGTCGGTGCCTCAAATGTGACTAAGAGCGTTCTGCAGTTACACCCAGACTGAGCGAGGGAGCACGTGACCCCGTTGGCTGGCGTGGCCCCATTGGCTGTTGCTGCCAAACAAACGACACAGCCATTGGTTGCTCGATATACCCGATAAAAACATTAGGAACTTCATCAGAGCCCCTTAAAAATGTTTAACTATCTATGAATACACCCTATGGATATATATATTTTTTGAACTTATATCCATCTATATATTTATCCTCAAAATATTTATTTAAATATTCATCTTCAAATTATTTAATCCCATTGTGAAATGGGTGTTTGTTTGTTTTTTAAAATGATATTGATATTTATAATTTTATTCGCGTTTTTAACACTGGGTTACAAAGAGACTGGGTTTTAAAGAAAACTCATTATTGGCATGAACAAACTGGAACCTATCAGATAAATAAGATCTAAACCACTGCAATGGAGTTTCATTAAGTCCAACAAGGTGTTCTAGTCTATCAATTAGAATATTATGATCGATAGTATCAAAATGATTCTGCACTGGGGTGTGTGTGATTGACACTGTAGATAGGTAAAGCACAATCTCGTTCTACTGTACTTGATTGGTTGTACGGTTGAATGACAATAAGGGTGATTTAATAAAAAAGCTGCACTAAGGTCCAAAGGGACAAGTACAGTACCTTATTGCATCCATTATCAGATGCAATAAGGAGATCGTTAGTGACTTTCACTAAAGCTGTTTCAGTACTATGATGGATTCTAAACCCAGATTGAAACTCTTCAAATAAACCATTTCCCTGCAAGTGGTCAAATAATTGCATAGCAACAACTCTTTCTAAGATTTTTGAAATGAAAGGGAGATTAGAGATTGGTCTATGGTTAGCTAAAACTCCTGGATCCAGCATTGGCTTTTTGAGTAAGGGTTTAATTACAGCAGTTTTAAAAGCCTACGGTACATGGCCTCATGTTCATGAAGAATTGATTATTTGAAGAATAGAGCTATCAATAAATGGGAAGTCTTCTTTAAATTACGTACTGTTACACGGTACACGGTACCGTTACAGGCCCGGTACCGTGGCTCTGAGAGAGATACGTCGCTACCAGAAATCCATGGAGCTGCTCATCCGTAAGCTGCCCTTCCAGCGCCTGGTGAGGGAGATCGCTCAGGACTTCAAGACCGACCTGCGCTTCCAGAGCTCCGCCGTCAAGGCTCTGCAGGAGGCCAGCGAGGCCTACCTGGTGGGTCTCCTCGAGGACACCAATCTGTGCGCCATCCACGCCAAGAGGGTCACCATCATGCCCAAAGACATCCAGCTGGCCCGCCCCATCCGCAGAGAGAGAGCTTAGACTTTCTGCTGCACATCCACCAACCACAATGCTCCGCACTGTGTGTCTATATATATATATTTATATTAATATGTACATATGTATACTAGCTGCTCTTGTTTTTTCTTGCCTTCTGAGTGTTGCTATCCCTGTGCTGTTGCAATCCTGGAATTTCCCCACTGTGGGACTAATAAAGGCTTATCTTATCTTAAATAACCTGGTAGGAATAGGGTCTAAAAGACAATGTAAAAGAAAAATTTATCTGTCTTATTTGCATCTGGTCCTGAAGAAATAATGAGACGGAAAAACTTCTGCCAAGTTGAATGTCATTTTATTCTGCAGAATAAACAATGTGGGAAAAAAAGCATTCAGTGTCCCTAAGCCCTGCTGTGATTCCCACACAGAGAAAACACACCGTTCTTTTACTTTACACAGGAGAACAAAATCATTGCCTAGCATTGTCCCTTGGCCAAAAAGTCATTATCTGGCTGGATACACTGGACACACAGTATAAGGTCGTGTGACGTGGCTGTTTCCACATTTCTTGCTGTTTCCCCTTACTCAGTAATGTCTCAATATGGAAAAAGAATGTATAAATGTGTGTGTATGTGTGACCAATGCTTTTAACATCCAATGAACAAATTATCAGAGTGTAATGCCTTACATGGAAATAATAATCAGATCATTAAACAACTCATGCATAAAGACACACTTACAAAACATATGATCCTTGATTACACATATGATCCTTGATTACATAACAGATTAATGTATAAATGATAAATTTCTACCACATTTCCCTTCTCTTGGTCATATATGACCATTCTGCAGACTGTCAAAGTGAGAGATCAACAACAGTATACCTTTTCAGGTTTAAACTGATGCATCATTAGCAGTGACATAGAAAAATGGCATGTGTGAAGAGTCACAAAAGGCTGTTTTTGTGAGTGTAAGCACTCAGTTGAGAGCAAGCAAAGATAAGAACTAAATGTGGTGCTCGTAAGATATTTACATCACAGTAGTATTGGTTATGGCACAGGTTGAGCCTTTATTCATATACTCGTCAAAATCTGAAAAGTCAGGGAAAGGAAGATCAGAAATGTCCAAAGTGTTATAATCAGACAGTTTTGGAGCTGAAGCAGGAGCCACATCAGGGCTGGAAGTGTCAGCTGGCATATAATGCAGCATGGTAGAAACAAACAACTTTGAGATCATGTGCCTAATGATCCTGGTCATTAGTGGTGCATGGTGAATGGGAACAGTACTGTTGGGTACAGAGGCCATTTTCACTCCAGGCAGAGTAAGGGGGAAATTATTAGCATAACATATGAATTTTGAATTTGGCTGTTGATGAACTGGACCAAAAAGAGGTGTATTGTCATTGTGCTTTATTGCCAAGAATTTAGAAAAATTCCTACCTGTATTAGGTGGCACTGGAGGGAGTCTATACCCTGTTCTTTAAATTGTTGGTACCCCTCTGTTAATGAAAGAAAAACCCACAGTGGTCACAGAAATAACTTGAATCTGACAAAAGTGGTAATAAATAAAAATTCTATGAAAGTTAACCACTGAAAATTAGACAATGCTTTTGAATTGTGGTTCAACAGAATTATTTTAAAAAACAAACTCATGAAACAGGCCTGGACAAAAATGATGGTACCCTTAACTTAATATTTTGTTGCACAACCTTTTGAGGCAATCACCGCAATCAAACGATTTCTGTAACTGTCAATGAGACTTCTGCACCTCTCAGCAGGTATTTTGGCCCACTCCTCATGAGCAAACTGCTCCAGTTGTCTCAGGTTTGAAGGGTGCCTTCTCCAGACGGCATGTTTCAGCTCCTTCCACAGATGTTCAATAGCATTTAGATCAGGGCTCATAGAAGGCCACTTTAGAATTGTCCAATGTTTGGCTCTTAGCCATTCTTGGGTGTTTTTAGCTGTGTGTTTTGGGTCATTATCCTGTTGCAAGACCCATGACCTGCGACTGAGACCAAGCTGTCTGACACTGGGCAGCACATTTCTCTCTAGAATTCCTTGATAGTCTTGAGATTTCATTGTACCTTGCACAGATTCAAGACACCCTGTGCCAGATGCAGCAAAGCAGCCCCAGAACATAATAGAACCTCCTCCATGTTTCACAGTAGGGACAGTGTTCTTTTCTTGGTATGCTTCATTTTTGTGTCTGTGAACATAGAGCTGATGTGCCTTGCCAAAAAGTTACAGTTTTGTCTCGTCTGTCCATAGGACATTCTCCCAGAAGCTTTGTGGCTTGTCAACATGCAGTTTGGCAAATTCCAGTATGGCTTTTTTGTTTTCAACAGTGGTGTACTCCTTGGTTGTCTCCCATGAAGCCCACTTTGGCTCAAACAACGACGGATGGTGCGATCTGACACTGATGTACCTTGACCTTGGAGTTCACCATGAATGTGTTTAGAGGTTGTTCTGGGCTCTTTTGTTACCATTCGTATGATCCGTCTCTTCCATTTTTCATCAAGTTTCCACCTGCGGCCACGTCCAGGGAGGTTGGCTACAGTCCCATGGATCTTACATTTCTGAATAATATGTGCAACTGTAGTCACAGGAACATCAAGCTGCTTGGAGATGGTCTCATAGCCTTTTCCTTTAACATGCCTGTGTAACGGAGTTGAAAATGCACCTTAAACATTCCTTTTCTCAGTCATGTTTTCCTTTATATTATTGTGAATTTTATTTACTTGAGTGTTTTTATTTTGGCGGTACACTGCCGACATCCGCTCTTCCTGTACCTCCGAGGCTCCGGTAGTTCCTCCTTTCCCCCACAGTACCGCGTTGCTTTGCTGGGGGTAAGTCGTGCTTAAAACGTTGCTGGCATTAAATGACTGTTTTGTTCATCAGTTTTATCATTTAAACTGCAACCTTGGTTTGTAATTGTTCCTTGTTAATTTGACATGCTACTGTAGTATATTTTTCATTGTTTATATTGTAAATAAGAGTTTTATGGATGTTTTTGGCACACCTTAGAAGTCCACTAGTCGCCATTTTAGAATTGCGCGCCAATATAAGCTCTATGGTGACTCTGGCAGCTTGTGCCGTTGTGTAACTTATATCTTTGTAAATGTAGGAGCCTGTGTGGGATCGAGGTACAGATGAAGAGTGATGTGTATTGTTTTATTTCTCCAACAGGTATGTCTGTTTTTGGTAAATTTTCTCATTTGTAATGTGATTTATTTTATGTATTGTGAAATTATTTTAGAGCTCCCTTTCCCACACAGTACCGCGTTGCTTTGCTGGGGGAGCCTGTGTGGGATCGAGGTACAGACGAAGAGTGATGTGTATTGTTTTATTTCTCCAACAGGAGCAAATAAATTGTGGGAAACATCAGTCTGGTGTCATCGTGGTCCATATGCTGCCCACATGTATACACTAGTGGTCCGATCACAGCCGTTTAAGGGTGCCCAAAAAGGGGACCCATTACACCTGTCTATAATTTTCTTTCTAATCTCCTGAGACAACTCTCTCCTTTGCTTCCTCTGGTCCATGTTTAGTGTGGTACACACCATGTCACCAAACAGCACAGTGACTACTTGTCACCCTTTAAATAGGCCGACTGACTGATTACAAGTTTGTAGACACCTGTGATGTTAATTAGAGGACACATCTTGGTTGAACATGTCCCTATGGTCACATTATTTTCAAGCTTTTCTAGGGGTACCATCATTTTTGCCCAGGCCTGTTTCATGAGTTTGTTTTTTAAAGTAATTCTGTTGAGCCACAATTCAAAACCATTGTCTGATTTTCATTGGATAATTTTCATAGAATTTTTATTTATTACCACTTTTGTCAGATTCAAGTTATTTCTGTGACCATTGTGGGTTTTTCTTTCATTAACAGAGGGGTGCCAACAATTTTGTCCACGGCTGTATGTGTAGAGCATAATGGGAGATTACCTACAGAATTATTATTTTGGCACTCTAACTTTTCATAACCCTTTCAACGTGGAAAAAAGTACCTCATATATCCACTTTAAATTAAAAAATGATTGTTGATTTTTAACTTAAATGGATTTATCAGGTTAATTCAATAATCAGACTACATGTGTACAGAGAGAATTGAGGGTAAAATGAGCTCTTTTCCCTGTATATATACTGCATGTTGTCACATTATGTCCCATTTTCTGCCCCCACAGTGAAGCCCCTCCCCCTGTCTCCTTTAGAAGCCCAGTCACCCATCCCAGTGGTTGGAGCCGGGGAGCGTCAAGCTTTGGAGCTGCGTGTCCGCGCGGTGGAAGAGGAGAACCGGGCCCTGCGCCGGGAGCTCAGCCGTCCCCCACGGAGCCCGTCGGCACGGCTTGCAAGTGGCGGTCACCATGGCAACCAAAGTCGAACCCATTCAGAGGAGGGTACCGGCGACAATGAGGGCCAGAAAGCTGCTGCTGTGGGAAACAGCTCCGACTGTGTGCAGCAGCCAGTGGTGGATAAGTGTGAGGTGAGACCAGTTTCTTCTCCACAGGATCATGTCACCAGGACTCACCATCAAGACCGCAGTGGGACCTTACAGGCTGTTTTTCAGGAACCAGCGGGTGTGGGTGTATGCACACTGCAGTGTTGTCTGATAACCAGCCTTTGGGCCTCTGTGAGCACAGGCCTCGGTGTGATGGTGCGGGGTCACCGTTGGGACCTGGGTGTCTGTCAGGGTAACTTTCAGTGGTTTGGAGGAAACAAAACTGACATAGAACCAAAGATTTCAACCCCTCACCAGTCAGGTGTCCTCTTGAAGGGACGGCAGTGTAATTATTACTGCACTGTATAAAATAATTGGTTGTTTCACTTGAAAAAAAAGAGTTGGTGTCCAGGTTGCCTTAGAATTTAAGAAGAAATGATTTAAAACATAAAATTTCAGTTTAAATGGAAACATGTTATTATTTTTAGCTCATTCCGGTGAAGCCAAAGGGAGCTAATGTGATGGCGCAGTGTCCGTCCACCTATCACGGGACTCACTACTGTAGACTAAAATTAAGATGAAATTAAGAAACCCAGATGGTTTTTAAATGGTAAATAATGATTACATTAGATTATGTAAAAAATGATGCATATGGTTATGATGAACAATTATGATTGCTACATTCCGCTGGCCTACAAATGCATAGTTAAAGTCCGACCTTGACCAGCGATAACCCACAAAGAGAACAAGGGAAGGCCGAGGATGGACTACTCAGCCTATTGCACCTGGACAAGGAAGGATGGGGGGAGTAGAGGGGGCTTGGATGCTGGCCTGGATGCTGTTGACAGCAATAGGTAGAAAGTCCCCAGAATCAAACCTAGCACCCAGCTGTGAGAGAATAGGATGGAGTAAGTCAGGGAAGGGACACGTGGTTCCCCCTCCTCCTTAAGCTCTGCCTATATAAGCAGCTGCTCAGATGGCACTAGTCAGTTCTCCCTTGCCAGTAGGGAGGACTGTGTGCATTTTGTTTTGTATTTGTCTGGTAAAATACTTGCGAGGAATTCTCCTGCCTCTTTAATCATTCTTCAAGATGTTTTTGGGAGCCTTATCTGAAGACTCACCAGAAATACTGCCATAAGTCGTGTGTGGATATAGTTCATCTGGCCCAAACTTTTCTACCACAACACTACTCCTCCTAGGCATTTGCCCCGATGCGCACCAAATTCACTCATGAAAATTGTCACTCCTCCCAGGCTGTTGACCTTGACTCTAAGCACATTGTAGATGGGTCTGTAGACAGTCAAAAGTCAGGAGATCTGAGCACTCTCGGGGTGATTTTGTCAAGCCAGAGTGAGGTACTCCATCACTGACAGTCTGGTTTACAGGGTACTTTATGGCTCATACAGAAACAGGATACATTTGTCTACATACACGTTTTTGCTAGTATTTATAAAAAGGATAGTGATGGTCTGATGGGTAGAGATCTGAACTTGTGACTGGAGGGTCGCTGGTTTGATCTGTGGACTGGCAGGGTCAAGTCTGGGTGGGACAGATGACATAGCAGTGTTTGGCTCACCCTCTTTAACCTCACTGCGGTGCCCTTGAGCAAGGAGGCCCTTAACCTCCACTGCTCCAGTGGAGCCGATTCGTGGCCACAGGTCAGTCTGTGGTTGGACTGGGCTGCTTCCTGGTGTCAATGTGAACAGGAGAGTTCACCTCTCAGTGGACCTTCCCTGTATAGATACAGGTTTAAAAAAAACAAAATGTATTAGATCAGACTTGAAGCTGTTGACCCCATGTTTGGTCTAGTCTCAAGCTACATGGTCAGGTCATCTTTGGGCCTCTGTTTACAATTACACTTGCAATTTCTACATAGTACACCTTTAAGGGCTCGACTATTTAAATAGTTTAATTTTTTCCCCACAAACAGCAAAAAAAATTGTAAATTTTGCAAAATGCAGCTGTATGCTGCCTTGAGCACGATCTTTTCCAGGTGCACGGTTCAGCAAGTTGATGTAAAACCATATTCTGCACACCTTACAGCCTATTGGACCAATATCAAATACTATTACTGAGGGGATGCACAATGTTTGATTTTTAAAAAAAAATTCTGATAACCAATATGCTGATATTTTTAAAATAGTTTTTGCAGATCCTGATATCTGCACATTTTCCCAGTGATTTTCATCTCCTTTGTCCATCCATCCATCCATCTTTCTTCTACTGCTTTTCCGGAGGCCCGGGTCACAGAGGCAGCAGTTCAAGCAGAGGAGCCCAGACTTCCCTCTCCCCAGTCACCTGCTCCAGCTCTTCAGAGAGGGATACCAAGGCGTTCCCAGACCAGCTGGGAGACATAGTCTCTCCAGTGTGTCCTGGGTCTGCCCCGGGGTCTCTTCCCAGTGGGACGTGCTCGAAACACCTCAAGTGGGAGGTGTCCAGGAGGCATCCTGATCAGATGCCCAAACCACCTCAAGATAGATAGATAGATATAGATAGCTGTACTTTATTGATCCCAAACTGGGAAATTACAGTGTAACAGCAGCATGACAGTTGACAACCAAACAACAGAAACACACACATGACAGACAAAGGGATTACCCATGAAAAGTAAAAACTAACACGACTATAAAACCTATATACATCATAGCTGACTATATGATGACCCGTATAAACACATGAGTCATCCCATTGCACAAAGAAGGACTATCAGGAGCAGAGTGAAATGTGGTGTACCAGATAGTCTGTAAGGTGCAGTGTGGCAGCATAGCTATGACCAGAATACAACATCATAGTGAGTTATTATACGGTGAAATTGCATGTGGCAGGAAAGATTTCCTGTACCTGGCCATTCGACAACGAAGCTGTAGTGGTCTACTGGAGAAAGTGCTTCGCTGTCTATCTAGTGTGTGGTGGAGGGGGTGATCAGGATTGTCCATGATGGATCGCAGTTTATTTAGTGTTCTCTCCATCACTGTCTCAAAGGTCTCCGGTCTGAGACCAATTACACAGCCAGCCCTCTTGATAATCTTGTCAAGTCTGTTGGTATCTCTGGCCCTGATACTCCTACCCCAACAAACCGCAGCAAAGAAGATGGCGCTGGCGACAACAGGCCGGTAGAAAAGCTCCAGCATCCTGCTGCACACGTTGAAGGATTTCAGCTTTCTCAAGAAGTAGAGTCTGCTCATCCCCTTCTTGTGCGCAGCATCGGTGTTGGATCTCCAGTCCAACCCGCTGCTGATCCTGACACCCAGATATTTGTAGTCCTCAACCACTCCCACATCCTCCCCCCTAATCTGCAGTGGCTGAGAAGGCATCTTCCTCTTCCTGAAGTCAATCACCATCTCCCTGGTCTTGCTGACATTCAACCTCAGGTGATTCTGCTCCGTCCACTCCACAAATCTGTCTACCAGTGCCCTGTACTCCCCCTCCTCTCCTCCTCTTATATACCCCACAACAGCTGAGTCATCAGAGAATTTTTGCAGGTGGCATGACTCAGTGTTGTACTGAAAGTCAGTGGTGTATAAGGTAAAAAGAAAAGGAGAGAGCACAGTCCCCTGTGGTGCTCCCATATCACTAGCCACCACTCCAGACAAGACACTGCCCAGCCGGACGAACTGTGGTCTGCCTGTCAGGTAGTCAGTAATCCAGGAGATCACAGAGCTGTCAACCCCCATCACCCGCAGCTTCTCACCCAGCAGGGTGGAGCAGCAGTTCTACTCTGAGCCTCTCCCGGATGACTGAGCTCCTCACCCTCTCTGAGGGTGAGTCCAGCAATCCTATGAAGAAAGCGCATTTCAGCCGCTTGTATCTGCGATCTCATTCTTTTGGTCATTACCCAAAGCTCATGACCATAGGTGAGGGTAGGAACGTAGATTGACTGGTAAATCGACAGCTTTGCCTTAGAGCTCAGCTTCCTCGTCACCACAATGGACCGGTACAATGTCCTCATCACTGCAGAGGCTGCTCCTTTGTCTTTTTTTTCTTTTTATTGGCATTCAGTGATACATGTATGTACATCATTTCAGGTATTGGGTACAGTGTTTCTGCCTGAATGTCCTTTTTTGAGGCTATAAAAAATGAAATAAGAAAAAAAAAACGCAACGTCAAAACAATGTGAATATTACCATGTACGGAGTGCAGTGCAGTTGTTACACACATACATCCACAAATTGTATTATCTAAAGTTTGTAAAGTCAAAGTCCGGCTTGTGTGGTTTTACATAGTTTAGCCATTTCTTCCAGCGTGAGACAGAGGTCCTTCTGATGGTTCACTTCTGCTGTCAGTCTATCCATCCTGAAAATGTCCACTGTAACATCCATCCACATGTTCAAACTTGGGCTGTCCTGTGAAAGCCATTTTTTCGTGATGGCCTTTTTACCTGCCACCAACCAAATATCAAACAAATAGTTTTCTCTTTTTGGCCATCCTTCAGGTATGAGTCCAAAGAATAACATTTTACTTCCAAGAGGCAGGTCACTTCCAAAAGTGTCTTGTCTTACTGTATTCCCTTCCAGTAAGCTCTAACAACCTGACTGTCCCAGAAAACATGATAATGATTTGTGTTTGTATTTCCACAGTTTCTCCAGCAGGCTGGGGAGTTTCCTTCATCCTGTGATTTTATTAAGCATTTCCAGCCAAACTCCCTCCAGCTCTGTCAGCTACTACATTTCCACTGATGTGTCCATATCATTGTCCACTCTTCCCCCGTTATACATTTTCTGCTCTCTGTTTCCCATTTTTCTTTAATATATTGGGTGCAATGTGTTTTCATTTTTATAAGACCCTGATACTGTATAATGCTGAAATAATGCCTCTGTCTTTGTTTGAACTATATGCCTTTTTAAACAGGTCTACCAACAATTTACTTGACTCTGATACACACTTTCCCTTGTCATTGACAAAATGTCTCATCTCTAGGTAACGAAAAATCCTGTGTCTCTAGTGAATAGTTCTCTTAAACTGATTCAAAGCTACACCAGTAGCTTCTTCAGCCATTAAGCTGAAGGAGGAGTCCTATCGAGCTTGGTTGGCTTGTGGGACTCCCGAAGAAGCTGAGGTGTACCAGCAGGCCAAGTGGAGTGCAGCTTGGGTGGTTGCTGAAGCAAAAATTTGGGTGTGGGAGGAGTTTGGTGAGGCCATGAAGCAATACTTTTGGTTGGCCTCAAAGAGATTCTGGCAAACTGTCCGGCGGCTCAGGAGGGGGAAGCAGCTCCTTGTCCACACTGTGTATGGTGCAGATGGGGCGCTGCTGACTTCAACTGGGGATGTCGTTGAGCGGTGGAAGGAATACTTCGAGGATCTCCTCAATCCCACTGACACGCCTTCCACAGAGGAAGCATGGCTTGTGGACGAGGGGGACAACTCGCCCATCACAAGGGCTGAGGTCGCCAAGGTGGTTAAAAAGCTTCTTGCTGGCCAGGCACCTGTGGTGGATGAGATTTGCCCTGAGTACCGCAAGGCCCTGGGTGTTGTAGGGCTGTCATGGTTGACACGCCTCTGCAACACTGTGTGGAGGTTGGGGGCAGTGCCTTTGGCATGGCAAACTGGGGTGGTGGTTCCTCTCTTCAAGAAAGTTGACCGGAGGGTGTGCTCTAACTTTAGGGGGATCATGCTCCTCAGCCTCCCTGGGAAGGTCTCTGCCAAGGTACTGGAGAGGGGAGTCCGGCTGTTGGTCGAACCTCGGATTCAGGAGGAGCAATGTGGTTTTCGTCCTGGCCGTGGCACATCAGACCAACTTTTTACCCTCTCAAGAATCCTCGAGTGTTCATGGGAGTTTGCCCAACCAGTTTACATGTGTTTTGTAGACTTGGAGAAGGCATTCGACCGCATCCATCGTGTTATTTTGTGGGGGGTGCTTCAGGAGTATGGGGTCTCGGGATTGTTGTTACGAGCTCTCCGGTCTTTATACGACCATTGTGAGAGTTTGGTTCATATTGCCAACACTTGGTCGGACTCATTCCCAGTGAGAGATGGACTCTGCCAGGGCTGCCCTTTGTCACGATCCTGTTCATAATTTTTATGGACAGGATTTCTAGGTGCAGCCAGGGAACGGAGGGTGTCATGCTTGGTGATCACAGGATCTCACCTCTGTTGTTTGCAGATGATGTTGTCCTGTTGTCTTCATCGAGCAATGATCTACAGGTCTTACTGAGATGGTTTGCTACCGAGTGTGAAACGGCTGGGATGAGAATCAGCACCTCCAAGTCTGAGCCCATGGTCCTCAGCCGGAAAAAGGTGGATTGTCCTCTCCAGGTTGGGGACAGGCCCCTGCCCCAAGTGGAGAAGTTTAAGTATCTTGTGATCTTATTCTTGAGTGAGGGAAGAATGGAGCGTGAGATTTACAGACGGATCAGAACGGCATCTACAGTGATGCGAATGTTGTACCTGTCCATTGTGGTGAAGAGGGAGCTAAGCTCTAAAGCAAAGCTGTCAATTTAGCGGTCAATCTACATTCCTACCCTCACCTATGTTCACGAGCTTCAAGTAATGACCGAAAGAATGAGATTACGGATACAAGCGGCTGAAATGAGCTTTCTTCGTAGTATTGCTGGACTCACCCTTCAAGATGGGGTGAGGAGCTCAATCATTCGGGAGAGGCTCAGAGTAGAACCGCTGCTCCTCCACATTGAAAGGAGCCAGTTGAGGTGGTTTGGGCATCTGATCAGGATGCCTCCTGGACTCCTTCCACTTGAGGTGTTTTGGGCACGTCCCACTGGGAGTAGACCCTGGGGCAGACCCAGGACTCGGTGGAGAGACTACATCTCCCAGCTGGTCTGGGAACGCCTTGGTATCCTCTCTGAAGAGCTGAAGCAGGTGGCTGGGGAGAGGGAAATCTGGGCTTCTCTGCTTGAACTGCTGCCTCCACGACCCGGACCTCCAGAAAAGCAGTAGAAGATAGATGGATGGATGGATGATTCAAAGCTATGAAGTGTACCTTCTTTCATTATTTTGCATAAAGCTGTTAATCCGTTATACTGTATGTCGAATCTTTGAATCTAGTGTCTTATTTATTCAGGGTACAATGTGTATCATATGCACACCACTGCAGAATTGCTATATCTTCTTATAGTTTGTATTCTGTTATTAATGTTTCCCAGATTTTAAGAGTCAACTTTATCCATGGGTTTTCAATAGGTTTTATAAATTCTTGCAGGTTACTGTCAGCTATAATTGCTTGTATGTGGATGGGAGCCATTGCCTTTTCTATACTTTTCTACTGAGCATCATATCGAGGGTTACACCAGCATATATCACACATCTTAGTTGTGCTAACTAACTAACCTGCACTTATATAGCGCTTTTCTAGTCACAGAGACCACTCAAAGCGCTTTCACTAGTACTAACCCTCTATTCTAAGGGCCTATAGGAAACAGATATCTAGGGACAATTTAGAACAGCCAATTAACCTAACATGCATGTCTTTGGATTGTGGGAGGAAACTGGAGCCCCCGGAGTAAACCCACGCAGCACATGCTGCCCAGTAGTAATCTCTGAGAGAAGACAGGCCCCATCTCCTTTTTCTTTTGCCAATTGTAAAGGTTTAAATCAGATTCTTGGCCTTTTAACTTGCCATATGTATTGAGACAAAATTTTGTCCCATTCATTAAATTGCTTTTGGCTTATTTCTATTGGAAGGGTTTGAAATGGGCATAATAGTTTGAGCAATACATTCATTTTAATGGAATCTACCTTCTCACTGTGAAGATTTCTTGGACAGATCGTGCCCCTAGTGGCACAGCGCAGCACTGCGCCTGTCAACTGATATGACGTGCCAAACACTCCCCAGCTGGACTGAGGATTTGTACTAATCATGCCAGTTCACAAGGTGGCAGACATGTGTTGGAGGAATCGTGGCTGACACGGAATACATCAAAGAGGAAGAAATCCTTCTTCTTCTTCTTTGAGATTAGAAAACAAATATGGACGCTACCCATTGCTGTGGATATACTGAAATCGCACACAGAGGAACAAATTCGGGAGCATTTGCTCCCGAATTTGCCAACTATGATTCTAAAAAGAGATTATCTTATGAAGGTAAGTGTTTACATTTTGTTACAACAGAGGAAGTGCAATGCTGCCTGGTATTCACCTGCTGCCGCTCCCCAGCGCCATGTGACCACAGAACAATCACCCGGTTGCATATAGTCATATAAGATAAATTGCCACGGAATAAAAGCGAAATTGAGGTGAGATAATCATAAGCGTTTCTGGATGTGAGAGAGATGCGCAATTGACCGACAGAAGGCAAAATAACGACCAGGATGGACAAAAATGGACAAAGCCAGAAGCCGCCTTCGCCAGCTGTAAGTGACGAATTTCTTTGTTTCTTTACATTGTACTGATATTCTAGTTCATATACTTTGAAGACAAGATAACAAAATGCCCCAAACAAGAAACGGTGACAAAAAACAGAACCATTCTTTGTGTAAATATGTTCAAAGTCCACTTTTGACTGACAGTTATGTTATTCGATATGGGTGCCGTGGCATTATGCAAATTCGATGCATAAATTTACTCTTATCTCAAACTTTGGATCATATTCTATGTCTTTCTAAAGGTCCTTTTCCACTAGCACGCTTTAGCGCGACATGGGACGGCTCAGCACGCTTTGTACGCTTTTCCACAAGCCCCAACACGGTTTAACAGCCGCGATTCTCAGCCCCGCTCCAGGGCAGGGTACAGCAGTGCTGAGCTGTGCCGTGTTGTGACGTTAACAGACTGGTCGCCGCTGATTGGTCAGGTCGTAACCGGCGCTAATTGGTCAGGTTGTAACCGCCCCTCTCCTCCTCCTCTTCTACCGAATCTTCACGACCTTCTCAATAAAGTTTTTGAAAAAAAAAAAAAAAAAAAAAGAATCTTCACGACCGCCATTACTCAGCACGCAACCACTGTTGGCGGTTTATTTTCAGTGTATTGCTGTGCTATTTTCATTTATTCTCTATCAAAAATGGCTTCGCGTAATAAGGGTGTTCCATGGACCAATAAGGAGGTGCAGTGTCTGCTCACTGCATTGTCAGACGAACGTATCTAGCGCGAGTTAGACGGAGCTGCCCGGAATGAAAAAATATACCGGGAGGTCTCGACATCGGAGTCCTTTAATGGTGAGTTTTAATTTTTTTTTATTGTGCGTTTTTTCGCAAATATATTCGGTAAGACGCTCAGTTTATTTATGCAATAAAAAAGCTGTTCATTTGTGGATGATGATCGCTGCTTTATTGCAGCACACTGCGGACTAAAGCTTTTATTTTAATTATTCATGTGAACAATACGCTGAAATAAGCTTATGTAATCTTGTTAAAAACTATTGTCTTTTCTGTATATCTTGCACTTTCGTGCTGTATTTTATTGTGTGCATTTTCCTTGTAGAATCATCCCACGCGTCCGCCGCGACAGCCCGTCCGGATTCATTCAACCGAGCCTTCCTGACCCAGAGCTGGCAGAGACGGCTTCATTCAGCCGAGCCTTCCTGACCCGGTTTGGGAAGCTGGTGTAGAGGCACTCAGTAGTCGGCGTGTATAAAATGTCGATTAACCTTCATGTTGTGTTACAAAGTTTTTTTTTTATTTTAATATTTTGTATATAATAAAATGGAATTGTTTTGGAAAGTGTGGTTTGTCTGTTATAACACTGAATTATAAAACAGTATAATTACATAGAAATTCCATTGCCTAGTCTGATGAAAATGATGCTGATCATCCTGTCAGGGGTCAACCATTGTAAAGGTAATGTAATTTTTAACTAGACGAAAAAACAAATGTTTTTGTAAGCTTTCGGTTCTTTTTATTGAAATATCATAAAAAATTAGCACCACATGATTCAGTTATAAACTTTGGGTAAATTTTTTATGTTAACTTATAAGAAGTTGCACAGTTGGACTTTAAAATGCAGCAGGAGAGACTGATGAAGCTTACAAGTCAAAGTAGGTACAAGTATATGTAAATTGAATGTTCTATCGGCATTCCAAATTCAGAGAATTACAATACTTTAGAAGGAGTGTAGCATCATCTAAACAGAAAATAATAATACTGTTGTTCCAAACGTTGACCTGAAGGTGAAAAACATGAATTTTTTTTGAGTACATCCAAAATGCCCTAGGATGTAAAAAAAAATAATACAATTTGGTGTTGGCCAGTGTGCCACTGTCTCATTATTTAATACAAATAAAAACAAGTTTCAGCTCATTATTTCTAGGTCATTTGGCAGTTAATTCAAACCAAAAATGACTTGTGTTGTTGCAGCTTTTTTATCAGAGAGTTTCTCCAGTTTTGGAGCATATAATCATCCGTCCCTTAACTGTTAAACATTAAATAACAGCAGACAGATTGGCAAAGGATACACAGTTGTGTTGCTGTTGCCTAAAACCGCTGTGACCCACTGCTTGTGGTGCTACCTTTCATGTGTGTGCTTTTTATGAATATTCACACGTTTTTGTAAGTACAAGTGGGATAGTATTAAATTGAAATATTCATTCATATTTCATCTCGCTGCCTGTACCCTAGTGTCTTCTCTGGTAAAACTCTCTGGACTTAATTGTGAGATAAAACCACAGAGCGAGCAAGGCAATAATCCTTGGATCCTCCATTTTTTGTCTCGTGTAAATAAGGACTCAGTCGGGTGCGTAACGTCACGGGAGTGTGGCCCCGCCTCGCTGGGAGTCTGGCGCCGCCTCGCTTCTAAAACCTCCTAACACAAACCATCACAGCACAAGCACAACACCGTGCTAATGGAGACAGAAGCATTCCGAGCCGTACTGAAGTGAATCGAGCCGTACCGAGGTGTGTTGGGCTAGTGGAAAACAGGCTTAATTGACAGTAAGCCATTATCTCTTACTACTTTCAAGTTATAGCCTTGGAAATCTCTGATACAGCTGCCGTGGCATTATGCACATCATTATGCAAATTAGATGCATAAATTTACTCCAGTGTCAAACTTTGGATCATATTCTACATCTTTCTAATTGACAGCAAGCCATTATCTCTTACCACTTTCAAGTTATAGCCTTGAAAATTTTTGACATCTGAGCTGAATATTTTCTTGAAAAAAATCTTTACCACTGTTGACCACTAGGGGGTTATGGCGCAGTTTGGCGACATTCACAGTTAGGAGAAATGGGATTAGGTTCCATCTTGCTATATCTGCTTTAATTTACCTTTGTATTGGTGAATAATTGTGTTCTAATACAGTGCTGTGAAAAAGTATTTGCCCCCCCCCCCCCGATTTCTTATATTTTTGCATATTTGTTGCACCTAAATGTTTCAGATCATCAAACAAATTTTAATATTAGACAAAGATAACCTGAGTAAATACAAAATGCAGTTTTTAGATGGTGATTTCATTTATTAAGGGAAAAAAGCTATCCAAACCTACCTGGCTCTTTGTGAAAAAGTAATTGCCCCCCAACTGCCCCCTAAACCTAATAACTGATTGTGCCACCATTGGTGCCAACAACTGGCAGTGAGCCTTTTACATCACTGTTGAGGAATTTTGACCCACTCGTCTGTGTACAGTTGTTTAAAGTCAGTCACATTGGAGGGCTTCATGAACTGATGGCCAGACATTCTCCTTCAGGATTTTTTGGTAGAGAACAGAATTCATGCTTCTGTCAATTTGGGCAAGTTATCCAGGTCCTGAAGCAGCAAAGCAGCCCCAGACCATGACACTACCACCACCATGTTTGACTGTTGATACGGTTTTATTCTTTTTTTATTTTCTTCTTCTTCTTTTTATAACATTCTGTGTTAGTTTTATGCCAGATAAAACAGGATACATGTCTTCCAAAAAGTTCAGCTTTTGTCTGGTCAGTCCCCATAATATTTTCCCAAAAGTCTTGAGGATCATCTAGATGTTTTCTGGAAAATGCGAGATGAGCCTTTGTGTTCTTTTTGTCCAGCAGCGTTTTTTTTTTTTTTCTTGGAAGTCTCCCATGGATACCATTTTTGCCCAGTCTTTCTTATTGTTCCATCATGGACCAGTGTCCAAACTGAGGCAAGTGAGGCCTGCAGTTCTGCAGACGTTGTTCTGGGTTTTTGTTTCTCATCTGTTCTTGAATTTCTTTAGATCACAGTGGGATTGTGCTGCTTTTTGAGATCTTTTAGCCTACTTCAGGTTGTCAAACAGGTTCTATTTAAGTAATTTCTTGATTCAACAAGTCTGGCAGTAATCAGGCTTGGGTGTAGCTACTGAAACTGATCTCAGCTTTCCAAAAAATGTGATTAATCACTCTTAATTCATGATGTAACAGAGGGGGCAGTTACTTTTTCACACAGGGCCAGGTAGGTTTGGATAGTTTTTTTCCTTTAATAAATGAAATCATCATTGGAAAACTGCATTTTGTATTTATTCAGGTTATCTTTGTCTGATATTAAAATTTGTTTGATCTGACACATTGAAGTGTGACAAATGTGCAAAAATATAAGAAATCAGGAAGGAGGCAAATGCTTTTTCACAGCACTGTATATTGAGCAAATGGTTCTAAATATAATGCAAATAACAATGGAGAACATGCACACCCCTGTCTTGTCCCTCTTTCTAGGATAAAACTGTTTGATAAGCAACCATTGACTTCAGTTCTAGCAGTGGGTTTGTTATATAATGTCTGTATCGTTTTAATTATTGTTTCATGTAGGCCACATCTGTGTAACACTCGATAAAGAACATCTTTGCCTTACAGTGATGATAATTTTTTTTCAATTCAGCTTTATTTATATAGTGCCCAATCACAATCAAAAGTCATCTCAAAGCGCTAGATACATAAGCACAAATCACAAGTAATTTAGAGAAAAACCCCAACAATCAAATGATCCCCTTTATCCCAACTTTATCAGGCTTATTAAGATTGCTAAAAATCTCATAGGTAGCACTGCAAGCAAACGCATGTGTAGCTGGACCTAGTGGAGTAATGTCCAAACACTATGCACACTATGCATAATTAGCAGTGTTTTTAGTGGACATAATAGATCATAAGAATAAAATTCAAAACTATGACATGCAAAATCCAATCTAGACTTGTGAATGACATTCAATTAAAACATGATATCACCATCTAGCTAGCCAGCTGTCACATAGCTCATACACACAATCAAACGCATGCACAGCGGGCCCCAATGATGTGGACTACAACACTACACACGTCTAGCAGTGGAACAGCACTTATAGTACGGTTACAATACTAGTTACATGAATATAGCAAGTGGGAAGTCTAGTCAAAAACTTTCTCAAATGGGAAAGTTTTCAGTTTTGTCTTAAAGGCAGAGAGGGTTTCTGCCTTACGGACCCAGGCTGGTAATTGGTTCTATGGAAGAGGGGCCTGATAACTGAAAGCCCTACCCCCCCCCATGGTACTTTTAGAGATCTTGGGGAGTACTAGGATAACTTGTTTCTGGGTTGGAGACAAGTTCCTGCCCCAAGTGGAGGAATTAAAGTGTTGATAAAATAACAGTAAAGTAGTGATGCAGACGTTGTACTGGTCTGTTGTGGTGAAAAGGGAGCTGAGTGTTGTGTCCGTAAAAGAGGAGGAGGTGAGGGCGACAGTTTACTGATTTTATTAATAATGAACAGGAACAAACAGGAGGTGCTCCGTCCAAGCCCAAGGGTCCACAGCAAAGAGGAACAGCCTCTCCCGCTGTAGCCTCTCATACTCCCCATGATGCCACCACCAGAAAGGCGGGGCGTCACCTCCCACTACATCCAGGGCACCACCATATTGGTACACCCAACTATATCCCACACATTGTTATCTCCCACATTGACCGGCACAGGTGCTACGTTGCTCCATAAGCCCCTAGTGGGCAAGATTTTTTTCAAGAAAATATTCAGTTCAGTTGTCAGAGATTTCCAAGGCTATAACTTCGAAGTGGTAAGAGATAATGGCTTACTGTCTATTAGAAAGATGTAGAATATGACCCAAAGTTTGAGATGGGAGTAAATTTACTCATCTAATTTGCATAATGCCAAGGCAGCAATATTGAATTACTTAACTTTCAGTCAAAAATGGACTTTTGGACATATTTACACAAAGAATGGCTTTGCTTTTTGTCACTGGTTTTGTTTTTTTTGTTTTGTTTTTTTTTTATTTTCTCTTTAAAGTATCAAATCAAATCAAACTTTATTGTCATATTGCTGTACATACAACTGTAGTGCAGGCAAGATGAAATTGCGTTTCTCTCGGCATCCATATAAGAAGCAGCATGATTTAAGACACATTCCCACATAGCTATATGAACCAGAACATTAGTAGAATGTCAACAAAGAATTCATCAGACTTACTGCTGGCCGGACGGCTCACTTCGTCCATTTTCATCCATCCTGGTCGTTATTTTCTCCTCTGACAGTCATTTTATTTTTCCCCCTCACATCCAGAAACTGTTATGATTATTCCACCTCAATTTCGCTTTTATCCCACTGCTATTTATCTTATATGATGACAGAATCGGCGCGATTGTTCTGTCCAGTCACATGGCGCTGGGGTCGATGGCAGGTGCAAATCAACCAGCTTCACCCAAGCTCTGTTATAGCAAAATGTATATATTTACCTGAAAGAAAAAAAAAAATATTTTTTTTTAGAATCATAGTTGGCAAATGCTTCCTCAGTCTTCCTCAGTCTTGCGATTGAGTAAGATCTAGATTTGTTTACCAACTCTTCTTCTCTGGTGAGGTTTCAGGATGGTTCTAAGTCCTCCAAGGCAAGAGCAGTAAGTTATACGTGTCTGCCACCTTGTGAGGTGGAATTCTTTGTGCAACTTAAATCAACTGGGGAGTTTTTGTCCACGTCATATAACATCACATGACAGGTGCCGCGCTGCGCCTTTGCCAGTTGGGGGCGCTATCTGTTCATGAAATCTTGCCACAAGAAGGGTTAAAGGGCTTGTTTTCATAGCCATAGTAGGTTGCATTGAACTTGCTCACCCTGTAATGTGGGAAAAGATCTTCACAGTGGACCAATTCAGGATGGAGACCACCGATCCCGTATCCAGCATCAGCGGCACCTCGAGTCTGTCCAATTTGATGTTGCAATAAATGCGTCCATCTGTGCTCGGTGAGACCGTGTGGACCACCGTAGGTTCCCTTGTGGAAGAGCCCCCTCTGGTCTTCGGTCCCCCTGTTCACAGTTTTTGCTGGCTAACGAAGTGGTGGAACAGACCGCACTTTCCACAGAGCTTCCTCTTTGCCGGACAATCTCTTGACTTGCAACAGTGCCTAGCGAACCCACCGCCATAACACCCTGGTGCCCCCGGGGTGGGCCTCACTTTAACAGCGGCGGCATATTCCTCATCACTCGAGCCGTCTTTGCCATCCTGGTCCACGGCTAGCGCCTTCCAATGCTTCTCGTCCATCCACAGCTTTTCACCTTCGCCAAGATTTCTTGTCAGTCTATCCGCTGCCTCATACTGCTGCACTAGCTCCATAGCAGCGGTCAGCGTCAACTCTCCGGGAAATGGCAGGAGACGTGCCCTCGCAGAGGAACTCAGGACATATCCCGTCAGCTGGTCGGGGCACCATTTCTTCCTCTAAAACGCTGAATTGACACTCTCCTGGCAGCTGCCGTAGGTCTGCAACAAACTGCTGCACCGACTTGCCCGGCCACTGGCGTCGCTGTCGAAACTGGATTCTCTTCCCAGTAATGTTTTCCGGGGCACAAAAATAGCCCGCCATTAGCTGTATCACATCATGGAAACTTTCACCGTCTCCAGCGCACTAAGAGTCCTCTGGCCCTTCATTCTTAGATTATGGACCAGAATCACCTTCGCACGCAGCTTTTCGAGCTCACCGAGGTTCAGAGCGATGAGATAGTCGTCAGAGGTTGCATACGACCTGGCCCAGGTCATGGGCAGCTCTCCTGCAGCCTCCAGAAGCAGACGAAAAGTGGTAGCAGCACACTCCATACCTTTTGTCCTCGTCACCAAATGTTGTGTCCGTAAAAGAGGAGGAGGCGAGGGTGACAGTTTACGGATTTTATTAATAATGAACAAAAACAAACAGGAGGCGCTCCGTCCAAGCTCAAGGGTCCACAGCAAAGAGGAACAGCCTCTCCCGCTGTGGCCTCTTATACTCCCCATGATGCCACCACCAGAAAGGCGGGGCGTCACCTCCCACTACACCCAAGGCACCGCCACATTGGTACACACTTAGCTCTAAAGCAAAGCTGTCAATTTAGCGGTCAGTCTACATTCCTACCCTCATCTATGGTCATGAGCTTTGAGTAAGGACCGAAAGAATGAGATTGCGGATACAAGTGGCTGAAATGAGCTTTCTCCGTAGGTTTGCCAAACTCCTCCTTTAGAGAGGGTGAGTCTGGGGCAGACCGAGGACACACTGGAGAGACTGTCTGCCAGCTGGCCTGGGAACGTCTTGGTATCCTCTCTGAAGAGCTGGAGCAGAAGGCCAGGGAGATGGAAGTTGGGCTTCTCTGCTTGAGCTGATGCCTTCGCGACCCGGACCTAGTCTGTTAGGATAATAGGGTCCAATCAATTCTCTAAGAAACTAAGGGATAGATTATGTATGGTTTTACATGTCAAGAGGAGGACTTTAAATTTGATTCTGGATTCAACAAAGAGCCAGTGAAGGGAGGTTAAGATGGGAGAAATACAACTTAAGTTGATCCCATTCCACAACATGTGGTGTTTGGGGTGGTGCCTATCTCCATTTCACTGACCCTCGGCCACACAGCTACTGTGAACTTGGGAACTAGGTGCATTAGGGGAACTTGGCGCATTCTCCTGATGTGCAGTAATTTCTCTTAATACTTCAGCAGCACTTAACCACAAACAGTGATACAGATACCACCCTCACGCAGCATTGTTTGACAGAGCACTGAGCTGCAGTGTCGCTGTGTGGAGGCAGACATGTTTGTTGAGAGAAGGTGCCTGACAGGATGACGTCAGTCCCTCACACTGTGGGAAAGGTGGAACATCACCAGCAGAGCGCCACTCCTGACTGTCCGCTGTAATATCTAAAGCTATGGTCACAAAGATTCTTACAACTGATGAGTTCATATGAATCTCCCAGTTCCTATGAATTCTGGAGTTCACAGACATTCATAGAGGGGGGGCATTGTTTTTGACAGCTGCCATTCAATTTGCAGGAGCAACTTGAGGCATTTTTGAGAAAGGAGGTGCTTTTCTATCATACGATGGCCCTAGAGTTCTTGTGTTCTTCATAAGGGTGCCTTGGGATCTTTCTACAGCATACTTACTGCCATCTTACGAACATTTTTGTGCAACTCATAGCACTCAAGTCATTGGTAGGAAGATCTTGCGGCTTCCGGCACATTTTGGCACAAATGACGTACTTCTGGCTTATGAGCGCCTCACTACCTCCTTACGCACGTTGTACGAATAGGATTGTCACCGTCACTGCAGAAAAATAAAGGACACCCCCTTCGGCCCAAGGTGATGTGTGGGATGCTAGGTGTGGTTTGTCATAACTTACTCTTTGTTTAAATAAAGTATTAACATAGTTCTTCTTTGACAATGTTTATAACTTTCAAGTTGGAAAATCAAAATGTTTCTGTTTACTACACATGAAAGAACCCCCTCAAAAAATCTGGGTGTGCAAATAGCAATTTATCTAACATTAGAACTGTACAACTTGTTTACCAACATTTTTTTTTCTGTTTGTGCAGAGTACAACTTTTCAGTTTGCCTTGTACTCGCTGTCTTTGATGCTGTCAAGCCAATCATTGACGTACTTCGGTACTTTTGCAAACTTTTACGTTTGACTGATGCACGGGGCGGCCTGTCGGGGCATGGTGCAGCCCTGGACATGGGTCTGTGAGAAGCTGGCAAGCCGCTGCGGCTGCTGCTGGACCCACCTCACGGTCTCTCACTCAATTACTCCTAAGCAATGACTTTACTGCAGTGTGTTAAAGTAAAAAATAAATTGACAACTACTGAGTAGGAGGGCAACATGCAGAATGCGGATGAGATGCTGCTGCATTACAAATACAGGACAAACCACGTCCTTTATTGATTCAGTACAGGATGCATTATTGCAGTGTAAAAAACAGGACGATACTGCATTTTACAGGACAGGTGGCAACCCTATATACAAATCTCTGTATGAACGGAGAACAACTTAAGGTGTTCTTGAGGCATTCTTATGGCCAACATCTGGCGTAGTTCTTACATTGTTCCTATGGCATTTGTACGGCTGCTCTATGATGAGGGGTTTTCATGGGCTGTTCGTAGAAATCTTGGATAAGACCATCAACTTGGCCACGAGCTTATGAACAGTCTATGAACGCTTAAGCCACCTTAAGAAGGCTGTATGAAATGGTCCAAAAATTGTTCGTACGGTGTTGGCAGCCATTTGTAAAGGTATTTGTGACCATAGCTGTATCAGCTGTACTTATGAATTTTTGCTGATAAATAACTTCAAATGCTTTTTTCAGTAGGTACTGATAACGTGCTGATACAGTATTGTTGTGCATCTCTATTGGATGGTGTCGTATAGGAAAGGAAGTGTTTGAGGGTCATCCCATACAAACCTCACCAGTCTATATTATGCTCCCATGAGACTAAGAAAGGAAGTGGTCAGAAAATCTTGTGAGGAGCGTGTGAGCTCATTTTCCTGCAGCAGGCAGACACGCTCCCCCCTGGAAGCTGTGCTCAGCACTCTGAGGAAGAATGTGGCCTCGGACGGTTGCTTATCGGCACCCTCTGCTTTCCTTCCACGTCAGCTGTCACTCACACACTGACTTGGACAAAGGCAGCTGACTGCAGAGCTGCTTTAGCACCGCAGACAGAAATCTAAGATAAGATAAGATAAGATAAGATAAGCCTTTATTAGTCCCACAACGGGGAAATTCCAGGATTGCAACAGCACAGGGATAGCAACACTCAGAGCAACAATCAGAAGGCAAGAAAAAAAAAAAAAAAAAAAAAAAACAAGCAAGCAAGAGCAGCTAATAAACATATGTACGTATTACTATAAAATATATATATATACACACACACACAGACACACAGTGCAGAGCATTGTAGCTGGATGGAATAAATATATGAATATATGAACACACAGTGCAGAGCATTGTAGCTAGATGGAATAAATATGTAAATATATAAACACCCACAGTACGGAGCATTGCAGCTAGGTGGAATAAATATGCAAGTATATAAACACACACAGTGCGGAGCAATGTAGCTAGATGGAATAATATGTAGATATATAAATATATAAACACACACCCAGTGCTGAGCATTGTAGCTAGATGGAATAAATATGCAAATATATAAACACACACAGTGCAGAGCATTGTTGCTAGATGGAATGAAACAGCATAACCGTCTACTTAGTTATCCTACATGGTATGATTATGTGCCCATACATATTCTCACCCTCCATAGCGACCGGTATGTTCCTAGTTGTATGCCGGAGGGGACCATTGTGTAAGTCTATTGCATCTTTTGCATTCAAAAAACTATTAGTTTGTTACGTCTTTTTGCTATCTCTGCGAGCAGCCCTGCTTAGGTTGTACAGTCTGACAGCCGTTGGTAGGAAGGACCTACGAAACCTCTCGGTTGTGCACCTGGGATGATGTAGTCTGCTGCTAAATGAGCTCCTCAGTGCATTCAGTATGTCCTGCATAGGGTGGAACTCGGACTCCAGCAGAGATGACAGTTTAGCCACCGTCCTTCTCTCTCCTATCTCCTCCATCGGATCAAGGCGCTGCCCCAGGACAGAGCTAGCTTTCTTAATCAGTTTGTTCAGTCTCTTCCTATCGGCTGCAGTAATGCCACTGCCCCAGCAGACCACTCCAAAAGTGATGGCTGATGCCACCACCGTGTCATAGAATGACTTCAGCAGCGCCCCTTGTACACCAAAAGACCTGAGTCTCCTCAGCAGGAACAGCCTGCGCTGTCCCTTCTTGTAGAGTGCATCAGTATTGTGTGACCAGTCTAGTTTATTGTTCAGATGAATACCCAGGTACTTATAGGATGTCACCATCTCGATGTCTGTTCCCTGTATATTTACTGGTACTGTGAGGGGCTGCCCATGCCTGCGGCAGTCCACCACCAGCTCCTTAGTTTTCCTCGCGTTGATCTGGAGGCAGTTCCGATGGCACCAGTCCACGAAGTCCTGGATAAGCCCTCTGTACTCAGCTTCATCTCCATTGGAGATGAGGCCAACGATCGCAGAGTCATCAGAGAACTTCTGTAGATGGCAGTGTGTTGTGTTGTGTGAGAAGTCCGCAGTATAAAGAGTGAACAGGAAGGGAGCCAGCACCGTTCCCTGGGGGGCCCCCGTGCTACTGATGATCGTGTCGGACACACAGTCCCGGGTTCTCACAAACTGAGGCCGGTTCGTGAGGTAGTCCAGGATCCATGATGACAGGTGCTGGTCCACCCCTGCGCGCAGCAGCTTGTCCTTCAGGACCATCGGTTGGATGGTGTTGAAAGCACTGGAGAAGTCAAAGAACATGATCCTCACCATATTCCCGGGCTTCTCCAGGTGGGACAGAGAACGGTGAAGGAGGAAGATCACCGCATCCTCCACCCCAATGCCATGCTGGTAGGCGAACTGGAGTGGATCCATCGCTGGTTCCACCAGGGGGCGGAGGTGAGCAAGGAGCAGTCTCTCCAGGGTCTTCATCAAGTGGGACGTCAAGGCCACCGGTCTGTAGCTGTTCAGGTCTTTGGGGTGGGAAGTTTTTGGTACAGGTACCACACAAGATGTTTTCCACAGCTGTGGTACCCTCCCCAGTTTCAGGCTCATGTTGAAGATATACGTCACAATCCCACACAGCTGGTCTGCACAGGACTTGAGGAGCTTTGCGCTGATGCCGTCCGGTCCCGGCGCCTTCCTCGCCTTGATCTTCCTCAGCTCCGTCCTCACCTGGGTCCTGGTCAGGGTCAGGATGGGGGGCTGTGTGTTGGGAGTGGGGGGGTGTTGGTGGAGTGGGGAGTGGGCAGCAGGACTTGATTTCTTTAGAGGCAGCAGTGGTTGTTGTGCAGTCAGGGGGGAGGGCGGTTGGTCAAATCTATTGAAAAACAGATTCAGGTTGTTCGCCCACTCCCTGCCCCCTGTGGCCTGGGGGGAGGTATTCTGGAGCCCCGAGATGGTTTTGAGGTTTCTCCAGACCCCGCTGATGTCGCTCTGTTGCAGCTTGTCCTCCATCTTCTTCCTGAAGCTGTCCTTGCCTTCTCTGATCTTTCTCCTCAGCTCCCTCTGTACGGACTTCAGCATCTCCCTGTTCCCTGACCTGAAGATCCTCTTCTTCTCTCTCAGAAGTGTTTTTATCTCAGGGTTGATCCAGGGTTTGTTGTTTGAGTGACGCCGTATGGTCTTGGTGGGAACGGATTTGTCCACACAGAAGCTGAGGTAGCCCGTGAAGGTGTGAATGAGGCCATCGATGTCCTCACCATGTGGATCGCAGAGCTGCTTCCAGGCGGTGGCTTCAAAACAGCCCTTTAGGGTGTCCATTATCTCCTCAGACCATAACTCCACAGTGTGCATGGTCGGAGGTTGTCTGTGCACTAGGGGTTTGTACACCGGCCGGAGATGAACCAAGTTGTGATCCGATCTCCCGAGTGGGGGGAGTTGTGATGAGGTGTACGCCTCCTTAGTGTTTGCGTAGAATAAATCCAGTGTTTTATTGTCTCTAGTGTGGCATGTGACATACTGGGTGAACGTGGGTAGAATGGGAGACAGTGAAACATGGTTGAAATCGCCTGAGATGAGGAGAAGAGCATCTGGGTGTTCTGTCTGCAGCCTGCTGGTTACTGAATGGATGACGTCACGTGCTGTCCCAGCGTTCGCCGTCGGATTTGCATAAACAACAATGCAGATCACGTGTGAGTGTTCTCTCGGGAGATATGTAGGCCTCATGCTAACAGCTAGCAACTCAATGTCTTTGCTGCAGTGTCGTTGTTTAACAGTGATATGTCCCGGTCTGCACCAGTTGTTGTTAACATACATTATCACTCCACCGCCCCTAGCCTTGCCACTGTCTGGTGTTCGGTCAGCTCGTATCATGTGAAAACCCTCCAGCTCAATGTTAGCATCTGCTGCTAGTTCAGTTAGCCACGTCTCAGTAAACAAAAGGAGAGAGCACTCCCGGTAAGTGCTATCATAACGGGAGATAGCCGCTAGCTCATCTAACTTTCCCAGTATCGACCGTACATTTCCCATGACAACAGATGGAAGGGAGGGTCTGTACCTTATATTTTTTGTCCTCCGCCTTACTCCAGCCCGGCAGCCGCGGCGTTTTCGCCTCAGTTCTCTCGGTATGTCGAGTTTTTCCAATGGGACCGGGTGGCGGTTGAATGCTAGCAGCTGTTCTCTGCTGTATCGTATCCTGCTATAGACAGTGGCTCCGTCCACCGGCTCAGGAGACATTTAGGACGATCTGTGTGTCCGTGATATAAGTGAGGTGAAAAAAAAAAAAGACGGATCAAAAGAGAGAGGAAGGGAAAAAGACTCGGAATCGAGCCGCTGTTGCAAAAGGCAGCCGACTCGTGTGGCGCCGAGAGGAAAAAAAAAAAAAAAAAAAAAAAAAAAAAAAAAAAAAAAAAAAAAAAAAAAAAATCTGGAGAGGATTCCACTGGTGACACTTGACCATGGTCTCAGATCGTTGGGCGGGTGGGTGCAGCTGTCCTGAGGCCTGCAGGAAGGTCAGCAGTGAGGAGGAGAAGAGCATGTGTCATTTAGACATTCCAGGTTGGTGAGGGAGAAACACTGGGAGCTATAATCCAGAGCTGAGGGAAGGCTGCAGAAGAACATTCTGATGATGATGAGCCGGGTCTTCTCCAAACACCATGCTGAACTCACTGTTGTACCTGCTGGATTTATTTACCTTGGGTTAGGGGTGGGAATCTTTAGACACCTCATGAGTCAACTCGATTATGATTCATTGGGCTCTGATTTGATTACCTCCGCCAGGCCGGAGGCCAGGAGGAGGTTATGTTTTTGCCAGCGTTTGTCTGTCTGTCTGTTTGTTTGTCTGTCTGTTGGTTAGCAAGATAACTCAAAAAGTTTTGGACGGATTTCAATGAAACTTTCAGGCGTTGTTGGAAATGGTACAAGGAAGAACTGATTAAATTTTGGGGATGCTCCCGATCACCGTCTGGATACAGGAATTTTTTAAAGGACTCTTTAACATTGTCAGATACGGCCATTTTCAACATGTGTGCAGGCCCAATGGAGGGCGCTGCTCGTCGTGTCTGACGAACACAAACTCCGCCTTCTTCAAAGTTTTAGGCACAAAAGCACGCGGAACACAGTGGTGGGCAGGGCTCGGCAGCGTGCCTGTGTTTGCGCTACGCTGCAAAACCTCAGACGGGCAGCTGTCCGCCGCCGGATTATTTGCCAGAAATTCCCTGGCCAGCCATAGTAGCTGTGCAAAAAGAAGCTCTCTGCCGGGGAAGATTCCAAATCATCTTTTGCCGCGGAGCGCAACCCCAATAAAACCCACGCCAACCTGTCTACCCTGTGTTTGCGCTACGCTGCAAAAGCTCAGACGGGCAGCTGTCCGCCGCGGGATTATTTGAATTCTTGGATGGAACATGGGTGGGCAATATAAGCTGCGGATTCACCCATCACACAATTCGGATAACTTATGTTGAACTGTCTAATCACAGCAGTTATTGACTAATTTGACCTTGCTGGATTTTATTATCCCCTTTGTTATATTATTCACTTTCTTTTAACCTGTACTCTCAATCTATTCTAAATAAAGATTAATTAATTCATTCATTCAATTGCAACGCCCGCAGCCTGGAAGTTTGCAGATGCACGAGATGGACACAACACCAACACTTCAGTTTATTACCTCCGCCAAGGAGGTAATGCTTTTACTAATGAACCACTAATCCTATCATTGTGAATCCAATTGCTAGTCATATGTTTTCATGGTCAAGGAATCTGAAAACGTACACACAAACACTGTATGGGGGGCAACTGTGGCGCTTGGCGGAGGTCTGCGCGCTCTGAGTGCTTTTCTAGTGCTAAAATGATTCTCGATGCTTCTTGATGCCTGTTTTTTCCTCCCACAATAACAGTCCTTCAGGCAAAACTACACCTGCTTAGAACTGCTGTCTTAAGTGGTTCTGTGGCTCTGGTTCTGGTCTCATTGTGGTGAGTGGGGCTCACTGTGTCTGTGGTGGGGCAGTGTGCAGCGTGGGGCGGGGCACCTGGTTCTTGGGGGTGCGGGTGCCCTTTCCTGGTTTGGTATGGGCTTTGGCTTCACTTGCTCGGTTTTTCTCTGGTCAGCGGCAGCAGTTACGGCTGGTTTTTGGAGTCAGCGGGGTTTCAGGTGTTTGTTGTGCTTCCGGGGTGTTTTGGTTTGCATGAGTTGGCTGTGGCTGCCAGCTGTTGTTGTAGGTTTTTAGTTTTACTAATCAAGTGTCCCTTTGATCTGGTGAATAAAGAAAAAGCTGTAGTCCCAAGATGGATTTCTAGTGATTTATTATAGTTAAGAAAGGTAAAGACACCTAACAGGCAGCTGCTATGAGAAGATCTTCAGAGTCTCACAGCAGAGTGCAGTGTTTTTGACAGAACAGATAAGCATGGAATGCTGAGTCAGTAGAGTCTGTCTCCCAGAATTGATCTTGATAGGCTAAAGACACAGATTCACACGAAGAAACATGATATACCTTTTCTTGGAAGCATACTACTGGGAACAAAGTATTATTTAAAATGTGCAATAAAGGAATCTTTCGCATCTTCGTTTTGTGTCACACCATGAACTGTCCAAACACTACAGCTCTGTGTTTCCAAGTTCTGCTTTTTTTCGTTCTGTCAAAATTAATTACATGATTAATTAATATTTAAGAATCAAATTCTCGACATTTGTTCTTTGATTCTGAATCGTTCACATCCAGATTGCGCTGCATCAGAAAAACTATTGTTTCCCCCACCCCTCCTTCAGATGACGGTCAGATTGACTCTCCGTTACTGCAGAGGCACAGTTTAGTGAGTGCAGTACACAAAGTACTGTGCAAAGGGAGGACAAACCAGACAGTGAGCTGACACCAGGGATTTGAGAGCTGGTTGTTGTTGATGGAATAAATAATTATCTTTACAATGATTAAAACTACCACTAAGACAGCCAATGAAATTGTAGTAGCCATCTTAACTACTGCTGTCATGTCGTTAACTCTTATCCTTTAAAATGTCATTTTAAAATGATTGAGTAAATCGGCCAGTGATTATCAAGTTAAATCCCTCATAAATCTATAAGTACACAGTTGTAAATTTATGAGAAAAAAATCATGTATTTTGGTGGAAAAAGGTTTTGAGAATGTTCCAGGTTTATGCACACAATTATACAGTAAAAAGGAATAAGAAAAGTCACAGTTTGACTGGAAAAGGTGATTAATCCCATTTTTTTTTTCTGGTGGTTTTTAACTGTGCAGTTTAATAGTACCAGTTAACTGATATAACTGTTAACTCTATCACCATTACTCCTCTGAAGCTGATTTTGTGGGTCATGTGACTCGCCCCAGCTAACTGCTAGTTAGCATGTTAGCTGTACTGAGGCAGTTCTGAGTCAAATCACAATTCTTCTGTCAGCACATAGCTATTAGAAGTGGTTGATCAAGATGGTGAATCCAACCTCAGCTTGTCCATTTTGTTTTTGCGGCTAGTGGTTAACTATGATTTAGCCCATCTTCACATTAGTTTCTGTGCACTTCACCCACTTTTTCATGGCATCTTCAGATTAAAGAGCCTATCACCAGGTGGGTATGACGGCTGGCTAATTGGAACAATTCTGTTCTATTTTGTTGAGAACAGACATGACTTGGATGCTTCATTTCCTCTCTGTGGTATTAATAAATTTTTATCTTCTTGTTACAAGGCGCTGGGTGATACAGCGTTACAATTCTCGCGTAGTATGACAAGCCACCAACAGTTACTATCATTTACAGATTATTAGAATGCAGCTGAAGTGGAGTGATGCATTGTGACAATTGTAACAAGGATAATAAGAATGCACCTAGAGATCCCATTATCATTAACCACACCTGTTATATAGTATTCGAGATAATTAGGGCTGATTAGCCCCTACCATAATCCCAGGTAAAACAATGAACATTTCCATTCTTAACACATACCCACTAATATCTAAAAATACATAAATAATTCCCCCAACTATATACAATATAAATAACATATAATAAATAACAATATAAATAATTCAATAAATAGTTCCAACCCTTGTTTACAAATGTTAAACCACCCCTCTAACTTACCATACATGCTTCCTTCCTGCTGGTGTCCTATAAAAGGGCATTCAACCCCCAAAGAGTCTTTTGCCCGGACACCCACAGGAAGCATGTTGGCAAAGGTATGTGAAATAAATCCTTTATCAATTATTTTACCAAAGTACTTAACCATAACAATTATCTCCCAAGGACATTCAAAATTAAACAAAGAGAGATCCCAAAATACTGTGTGCACTTTAACAAATAATCATACTAACATTTACAACATTACAAGTATAACATGATCACACAATACAATAAATCATAACAGTGGTGACACTCCATCATCACATTTCCTCCCCCCCTTTCCCGAGAGTACAGTACTCTATGAGTCATGTACTCTTGAGAGGCTATCAGCTACAAGGTTGGTTTTCCCTGCCACATACCAAACAGTAAAATTATAAGGTTGGAGGGACACATACCACCCTGTGAGACAACTGTTTACGTCCTTCATTCTGTCCAACCACTGTAGGGCCCGATGATCTGTCTCCAACAAAAAATGGCGCCCTAGTAAATAGTACTTGAGAGACCCTATTGCCCATTTCATGGCAAGACATTCCTTTTCTACAGTAGAGTATCTTGTCTCCCGGTCCAACAACTTATGGCTCAAGAACAGTACTGGGTGTCTCTCTCCCTTCTCCTCCTGGAGAAGTACTGCTCCAATGCCAACCCCTGAAGCATCTGTCTGTAAAATGAACTGGCGAGCAAAGTCTGGACTGTAGAGAACCTTCTCCCCAGAAATAGCCCTCTTCAGATCCTCAAACGCTCTGTCACACTCCTCTGTCCATTTTACCTTATTTGGTGCTGAAGCCTTAGGGAGATCAGTCAACACTGCTGCTCTTTCAGCAAAGTGGGGGATAAACTTGCTGTACCATCCTACCATTCCCATAAATGATCGTACCTTCTTCTTAGTGGTGGGTACAGGGTAGGCCCAGATGGCATCCACTTTACCTACTCGTGGTCTAATGACCCCCTGACCAACCACATGTCCCAGGTACTCCACCTGCTGCTGTCCGAACGCACATTTGCGTGGATTAATTGTCAGTCCTGCCCTCTTAATTAACTGAAGGACCTGCCTAAGGTGTACCACATGTTCTTCCCAGGTCTGACTATAGATGACCACGTCATCCAGATAGGCAGCCGCAAAATTTGATACTCTCCTTAACACTTGGTCCATCAGCCGCTGAAAAGTTGCAGGTGCCCCTTGAAGACCAAATGGCATGACCCTAAACTGAAAACTGCCATAAGGTGTTTTAAAGGCTGTAAGTTCCTTTGTTCCAGTGCCAATGCCACCTGCCAATACCCCTTGCATAGGTCCAGAGTAGAAATAAACCTAGCCCTGCCCACTTTCTCTAACAGTTCATCAATCCGGGGCATGGGGTATGACTCAAATTTAGATACTGCATTAAGGTATCTGAAGTCAATACAAAATCTTAATGAGCCATCCTTTTTGGGGACCAGCACAATTGGGCTACACCACTCACTGGCTGACTCCTCAATCACTCCCAGCTGCAACATCAAGTCAATTTCTTGCTTCATTTTGGGGACCAATTGCTCCGGGTTCCTATAGGATTTTCTACGTGGAACAGCTTCCTCTTTCAAATAAGCCTTATGATGCACCAGCGTGGTGAAACCAGGTCTCTCCTGAAACAATTCTGGATCTATCAGTGCCTCCAACGCTGTCTGCTGATCCATCTGCAAATGAGACACTTGAAACAAATAAGGCTCTGACACATTTGTGGGAAAGGACCGTTCTTTCTCCTCATCCACTTCCGTCGCACAAATTAAGAGCTGATGTGTCTCCTGAAGAGCAGGCTGCTGCTGATGACCAAGCTGCTGACACTCTTCACACTGACCATTACGCAGAACGTTAATTTTATATATTTCATCATGACTTGGTGCTGACAAAGTAGGTCTTGGAACTGAGCACAGTAATGATGGTTTCTCATTTTTTATGGCAGGACAAGAATACTGGGTGTGACCAATCCCATTACATTGGTAACAGCGTATATCTTTATCTGCAACAACACGCAACCTTTTACTTCTATTAACTCTGCCATTTATAATCTGTCTGGAATTAGAATGTCTAACTTGAGCTGGACCACCCCTTCCACCCTCATTAAACTTATTCCTGAAAGAGGTGAAAGAGCTGTCACGGCCGAGGGTAGTTCTCCCGTTGGCCGACAGAAAAACCTCCGCCAGATGAGCAGCGCCCTCTGCAGTCTTCGGGTCCCGCTCTTGTATCCAGACTCCCAGTTCCGGGTTCACCATGCGCAAAAACTGTTCCAAAATTAATTGTTCCATAATGTCTTTTAGAGTCTCTGGATTAATCCATTTATATAACAGGTCTTAAAGTTCATAAAGTTCACGAGGGGTTTCGTCCTGATGAATATCCAGGGACCGAAACCTCCTCCTATATGTGTCAGATGTAATTTCAAATTTATTTAAAATAGCTTCTTTGACTTTCCCATAATTATCCGTGTCAGCAACATCCATCAGAACATACACTCTCGAACGTTGTCAGGTAGTGCTCGATGTCATCTTCGGGAGAGAGAAGATTCAGCCTGGGCTCGTAGTGCGTTCGTGGCCTCCTTGGCTGCACCTGCAGCGGCAAATCATCCTCCTGTGAGCCGACCCGACTGGCCGTCACCCTGGGGTCCTCCCCCGAAGCGCCGTCGTCACCACTACGCTCAGCCCGGCTCCCATAGTCCTCTGTCAGCTCCGTAACCTGCGACTCCATCTGACGAATATGATTCTCCACAGTCTGCCACTTTTGCTCCTGAAGAGCGGCCGCCTCCTCTATCCGGCGATCTCTGAGAGTCGGTGAACGCATCAAAGATTTCACCAGGCCCGTTAGCTCCTCGAGCTCACCCAGTCCGCTGACTCCTGGGTCCTCAGCCGCCATACCTGCGTCCAGGTCAGACTGCTCCTCCTGCCTCGCTTTCCTTCTCGACATGAGTCCTTCCGTCCACCAAACGCTACGACGTCCTGGGAACGGACCACCACTGCCACCAAATGTGACAACGTGGTAACGGCGATGCGAGATTTCAATTTTCAATTAGTCCATTTTTATTTTCAATAATCTTACAAGCAAATAGTTTCCAGGAAAAACATCTGACACGATTCTTCTTCAGCAATGCACACTTCGCCGACCAAGAAAATAGTTCCAACCCTTATTTACAAATGTTAAACCACCCCTCTAACTTACCATACATGCTTCCTTCCTGCTGGTGTCCTATAAAAGGGCATTCAACCCCCAAAGAGTCTTTTGCCCAGACACCCACAGGAAGCATGTTGGCAAAGGTATGTGAAATAAATCCTTTATCAATTATTTTACCAAAGTACTTAACCATAACAATTATCTCCCAAGGACATTCAAAATTAAACAAAGACAGATCCCAAAATACTGTGTGCACTTTAACAAATAATCATACTAACATTTACAACATTACAAATATAACATGGTCACACAATACAATAAATCATAAACAGTGGTGACACTCCATCGTCACATGCATATCGGCTGAAATGTCCTGTTTAGTTATCAGGGAATATTGGAATTCCTGGACTCTCTAATCCATTTGCTCAGTCAGATGTAACCTCCAGGCTCCACCTCCAGAGGATGCTTATTAATGCAGGAGCTGATGTGGCCTGGGCGTACCTGGAAGTGGATAGACACACCTGGATTTAACCAGACTTAGAAGTAGATGCAAACAGGTGCATGTAGAGATCTGGGGGCAGGAGACGACACAAGCGATTAGCAGAGAGATGATCTGGCATGACGTCCCACAACTGCCACAACCTAGGGTGGGGCTACCACAAGAGAACCACAACAGTGCCTCCCCCTCAATGGGCACCACCAGATGACCCTACACCCTTGTTAGGAAAGTCACAGTAGAAGGCTTGTATCATCCTAGGGTCTAAGATGTAGGAGTGAGTGATCCACGAGTACTCCTCAGGTCCATAACCCTCCCAGTCCACCAGGTATTGGAGACCCCAGCCCCTGCGACAAACACCAAAATATGCTGAACACAATAAGCTGGCTCACCGTCACTGATCCTGGGGGGAGGAGGGGGTTTGGAGGGAGGTTAGAGGGAGCTAGTGGAAACAGGTGTGATCTGAGATGGTTGAACAGTGAGATGTGTGTGGCGAGAAGGTGGTGGCTTGAGGCGAACAGAGGAAGGGTTAATGATACGATCAGTAATGAAAGGAACAGTGAAGGGTGGAGACAGTTTAAGCCGCTTTCAAACTACAACTGGTGAGCTACAGTTGTGGGTTCCACCAGCAAATTAACACCACAACAACCCTCCAACCTTCGCAGCCGTTAAGGGTATTTGTGACAGTAGCTTTTCTGAAGTGGGCCAGAATTATCAAAATAAACCCACAGTTGACTCCACTTGTGGACCAAACCTATTGATAATCATTCCCAAGTAAATTCTGATCACAGAGGAACATGAACCCAGTGTTTGAACATTTTACAGATATGCACAAGTATTCACATCCACAGGTCTTGTGATGCTCTGTTTTCATGAATGATGCTATATAAACACTGTTCTATTTGCTGGGAAAACTGACATGTATCCACACATGCCGTTCTTACTGTCCTGTTCTCCTAACCAGCCTGATGTTCTGCGCATCTGTTTCTGTCCTCAGACCATCCACGTGGCCATCGTATGTGCAGGTTACAATGCCAGTCGAGACGTGGTGACGTTGGTTAAATCTGTCCTCTTCCACAGGTAGGCCTGCACGCTTGTTGGCTTTTTAGCATGATAAACTCAGGGTGCTTTCACACCTAAATTTGTTTAATTTGGTCCAAATCAGTTGACAAGTTTGTTACGTTGCATCATTTTCTCCTTGGTTTGGTCCCCTTTCACACAGGCAAAAGTTCAAACGGACCAAACTGTGTCACGTTAAATCCCACGAGACTTACACTACCGTTCAAAAGTTTGGGGTCACTTAGAAATTTCCTTATTTTTGAAAGAAAAGCACTTTTTTTCAATGAAGATAACTTTAAAGTAATCAGAAATACACTCTATACATTGCTAATGTGATAAATGACTATTCTAGCTGCAAATGTCTGGTTTTTGGTGCAATATCTAGTTAGGTGTATAGAGGCCCATTTCCAGCAACTATCACTCCAGTGTTCTAATGGTACAATGTGTTTGCTCATTGCGTCAGAAGGCTAATGGATGATTAGAAAACCCTTGTGCAATCATGTTAGGTCTGCAATGCTGTAATTGCTGCAAATGGAGGATTCTTTGACGAAAGCAAAGTTTGAAGGAAAAAATTATTTCAAATACAAATCATTATTTCTATCCTTGTCAATGTCTTGACTATATTTTCTATTCATTTTACAACTCATGGTGGTAAATAAAAGTGTGACTTTTCATGGAAAACACAAAATTGTCTGAAGTGACCCCAAACTTTTGAATGGTACTGTACGTCAAAACGTTCTGTTCTTATTGGTCAGATTTTTTTTGCCGCGAGAACTGGAAAGGTAAATACAGGAAATAGGATGACTACTGGGTATTTATACATTTTGGGAGAGAAAATAATACAAATCGTAGCATAATTTACAGGGGGTTTTCATCGCCCTGGTTATCGTTTATTATTACATACGTGCATATACCACTTTCGGCAAATCGTACAGTTTGAAAATGAAGCGCTGCTATGGATGGGAAGTAATATGTTAACGTTCATTAATCCTCCAGAACTGTGACGTGCTCAGCCACAGATATTTTCAAAGATCTATCAGGTATGTACAGTGACATAAAATGTTTTACCGTTTGCCGCTGGTCCCATTTTAGTGCAGTCGCTTTCTCACCTGTAGGACCACACCAGACTTTTCCAGTTGATTTGGTACGGTTGTTTTGGTACACACTTGTGTGCAGTTACCGTGTTCTCACCAGACAAAACGAACTGCAGTAATGGAGAAAATGAACTTGAGTTCGACTGAAACGAATTAAAGCCTGTAGGTGTGAAAGCACCCTTAGACTCCACACTTCAATATAAAATACTTCATTCATAGACAGCTAAAGTGGTGTATTGAATGGGCTTTACATGGAAAAATTCACATATCTGAGTAAGGCATCAATGTTCATCCTAACAGCACTACTACAATATTTACTGAGAATATTATTTCTACTAATGGCTTTATGATTTTGGGACTGTTTAAACTACTGACTTTATTTCATCCATCCATCCATCTTCTTCCGATTAATGCTTTTCGGGTCACGGGGGGGCTGGAGACTATCCCAGCATCTTTGGGCGAGAGGCAGGGTCCACCCTGGACAGATCGCCAGTCCATCTCAGGGCCAACACAGAGAGACAGACAACCATTCACTCCCACAGTCATACCTAAGGACAATTTAGAATCCCCAGTTGATGCCAATTAAACTAACTTGCATATTTTTGGCATGTGGGAGGAAACCGGAGAAATCCTGGAGTAAACCCACGCAGACACGGGGAGAACATGCGGACTCCACACAATTCACTGTTGGTCAGTGGCTGGGATCGAACATGGGATCCCCCAGCCAAGGGTGAGTTGCTGTGCTGCCGCAGTGCTAACCACTCCGCCACCGCGCTGCCCTGACTTTATTTCAATGAAATATAATTTAAGAGTGAAAACATAAGAACCTATTAGATTTTGGAGCAGGATTTTTTGGTAACATTGCAAGATTAGCTATTTCTCCTATTCATTGTTATTTTAAATGGTCTTTACAGTCTCTAAGAATTATCCAACAGTAAAAAAAAAAACAAGAATGCTACAAAATTATCACTCTATCTGGTTTTACTGTTTATATCAGGGGTGTCAAACGTATGGCCCATGGGTCAAAAAAAAAAAATGGCCCACAGGCCAAAAAAAAAATACAAAAAAAGACCCTGGCCCGCCAGGAGTCCAAACTGGCCCATGGGTGAATTTGCAAAGTGTGAAAATTAAATAATATGATACACAAACAGCACGTTTTCAATAATGTAACTGCTATTCCCAGTTTGTCCATTTGGGGTCGCACAAGAGTAGCAGACTCAAAAGTGATTCCTGTTTTGCACTGAGGGAGTCTGTTATGCAGGTCGGGAGGACAGGATTTCTTCCAGAAAGACTCGAAGGAAAACTTTTCCCACCTGCATCTGCTATTATCCCTTCTCGCCCGTAACAGATCACAAAAAAATATGCAACAAGTCTTTTTTTTTTTTTTATGGATGCTGGATCCAGCACACACTGACATGTCACGGTATTTACTGTACTTAATAACTGTTCTTTAAAAATACATTTACCGCCGTGTCCCGCAGCTCGGGGGGGGGGGGGCGTCAGTTTTTGGGATGTTTTTACAGTTGGAACCAGTTTTTGTCACAGAATGTTTTGAAGCTGCCAATGTTGTGCCAAAAAGTGATGGGCTGCCAGAAACTGATCGGCTCGCTGTGGGTGTGCGCTTCGCTCAGCTAAAGCCATTTCTTTTCTGATTCTGAGGCCGACAGCTGCTTTTGAGCAAAGCGGACATAACAGCAGCGTACTTCTGCCTTATGAGCACCTCACTACCACTTTACACACGCTGTATGAATCTCCATACAAATGGGGATACGTACGGCGTTTTCTATGACCACTGTAAGGGACCCTCAAGAACCACTTAAGGTGTTCTTGAAGCATATTTATGGCCAACATCTTGTGTAGTTCTTATGTTGTTCCTATGGCATTGCTCTGCGATGAGGGGTTTTCATGGGGTGTAGAAATCTTGGACAAGACCATCGACCTGACCACAAACTTAGGAACGGTCTACTAACGCTGGATTCTCCTACAACCACCTTAAGAAGGCTGTACAAAATGGTCCAAAAATCGTTCATACGGTATTTGCAGCTGTTTGTAAGGGTATTTGTAGCCGTAGCTTAATGTGTAACGCCTCAGGTTTTAAACGCTCTTGGTGTAAACACCTTGAAGTCTACAGCTGCTTGGACCTCAATGATTGTTGCTGTCTGGCCTTACATGATATTTATCTGGCTGTTTTCCTCCACAGTCACGATGTTATTAAAATGACCAGAACAGAGTAATAAGTTTGGTCTGAAATCGTACAGAACGTCCGTTAAATACATTTGTGAGCCACTTTTCTCTTGGAGATTCATCCTTTGGGAGTTTGTGTAAGGATGCCATTGTTGCCTTGCTCGAGTGGGCAGTCTCTCCTCTGCATGTTTGCTGACAGGCAGCATAGAGCAGTGGTCGGGTATTCAGGCTGGGTTTACCATGACGTACAGGGACAAACCTGGAAGAGTTGCACCGGCTCCTCACAGACAGAAACAATATAAAGAGTCTCTCTCTGTCTGTCTCTGTCTCAGTGTGTGTGTGTTTAAGAGACGTGAGCATTTTGATGTTTTTTCAATATCCGTGTGACCAGTAAACAAAAACGCCATTTTTCAGTGAATGGGACCTTTAAAGGGGTCATTGACTGAAACATGGTGTGTTTGTAGGTTTTAACTGTCTGAAATGTGTCTATTGGTCATGTAATTATCCAAAAAATATCATAACAGTCAATTCTCTTTAAAAAAAAAAACCAAACACAGCTTTTATCTCATTTTTCTCTCCCAGAAACATTTTTGACTCTTTGGGTAAATCGTATACGTCATGATTTGACAAAGCCAATCTACTGCCGTCCTTGAGACCCGCCCACTGCTCTGTTTTTGGCCACCCGTCTGTCATGTAGATGGAAGGGGTGCTAAAGGTAGCATATTAGCCCCCCAGCTAACACTGGTACCAGGAGGCTTGCACCAAGCGTGGCTTATATTGTTATTTTATTTTTATTTTGATTGATTGATTGATTTTCCTCAGATCTTAGTCACCGTAATAGTCATCCAGTCAACAATATATCTCGCATCATTTCGGCCCATCTCCCAATAATTCCGCTGTGATTCCACAGCAGTTTGCCAGCTCCCGTGCACCTGTCGGCATAACCAACCTGGCTCGGGACCCGAGGCTGCTGACTCTCACGGCCAGCACCACCACTGTCCTCCAGGGCTCCGTGCAACTCAGCTCTGCTCTGCTCCGTGGGCAGTGTAGGGGTACTGCCTTGTGGTGGAGCATCCCCCAGCTGAGTCCTTTGAGATCCTGTGGCTCAGCAACATTGGCTTTGGCTCAGCCAGCAGCCTCAGGTCCCAGGCCAGGTTGGTTGTGGAGATCGAGGGAGCTGCCTGGTGCACGGTGACAGCGATTTGTTGTGGGATCATGGCAGAATTATTGGGAGATGAGCTAGAGTGATGCGAGATACACCATTGACTGGATCAGTGAACCAGCGCTGCTCATCCGAGGTAGAAGCTAGTCAGCTATTGGGTAACTGACATAAGAGGGAGGGCGGAGTTGAATAGGTGAAGGATGTTTCTTAAAGTGATGGGCTTTAAATCAGAACATTTCAAGAAAGCCAGGAAAAATACAAAACAAATTTGCTTCAATAATTAAAAGAAAATGTGAACAAAATATGTCACAAACACTTCATTAAGACATTTGAAAGCTGTTAAAATGTGGAAAATGTGCAGTCAATGACCCTTTTAAGAACCAATCATGTTGGTATTCATCCTCTTTAAATGTATTCCAGGTTTTCCTGTCTGCCTAAGAGAGTCATCAAATATGTTGACATTAAATGGTCACAATAATAGTAATAGTAAATTTTATTATCATACAGGATAGCAGTTCACCTGAAACACCACAGGGACCACCGTGTCACTGCAGCCCAGCTTAGCGTCATAAATGAGTGCACGTATGCAACAGTGTTGGAACGGCAATGGCCCTTTTTACGTGAGCAGGTACCAACAATATGGCTCATATATGGATCACTGTGGCCCTGTTTGATCAGAGAGGATTTTTCCATCACGACTCGATGCAGGGACAAACTTGAGCGTGGACCGTTGGACCGTCGTCAGACCGTGTAGGAGCATCCATCACTAACCATCACTACTGTTCTGATCATATGGCCTCTGCCATGGTTTTCCTCTCCTGTATCTGTAATGAAATATTGAAAATACTATAAAGTCCATGTCAAGCAAAACTTAAAAGATGTATAGCATTTCCGTCTTCAGTCACTGTTGTGTAATTTAATCTGCTGCAGCGTTATGCGCCTCAGCCCACACTGTACAGTAAATCAAACAGTTGAGTGATGGAGAGCCCCGTAGAAAGACTTTGTCTGTGAGTGATGCTGTCCCACCTGAGAGCTGTATCCAGTCAGACATCTCGTCATTTACAGTGGATATAAAAAGTCTACACACCCCTGTTCAAATGTCAGGTTTTTGTGATGTAATAAAATGAGACCAAGATAAATCATTTCACAACTTTTTCTGCCATTAATGTGACCTATAACCTGTACAACCCAACTGAAAAAAAAACTAAAATCTTTTAAGGAGAAAAAAACCAAAAAAAACTTACAGTAAGCTGGTGGCATAAATATGCACACCCTTAAACTAATACTTTGTTGCAGCACCTTTGGCTTTTATTACAGCACTCAGTCTTTTGGGGTAGGAGTCCATCAGCGTGGCACATCTTGATGTGGCAGTATTTGCCCACTAGTCTTTGCAAAAATGCTCCAAATCTGTCAGATTGTGAGGGCATCTCCTGTGCACAGCCCTCTTCAGATCATCCCACAGATGTTTGATTGGATTCAGGTCTGGACTCTGGCTGGGCCATTCCAAAACCTTAATCTTCTTCTGGTGAAGCCATTCTTTTGTTGATTTGGATGTGTGCTTTGGGTCATTGTTGTGCTGAAAGATGATGTTCCTCTTCATCTTCAGCTTTCTAGCAGAAGCCTGAAGGTTTTGTGCCAACACTGACTGGTATTTGGAACTGTTCATAATTCCTTCCACCTTGACTAAGGCCCCAGTTCCAGCTGAAGAAAAACGGCCCCAAAGCAGCGTTTCCTCTGGCTTAAAGACCTTGGCAACATATTTTTCCCCCAGATGGGGTAGGGGGGGGAGACATACCGGAATATGTTAATTTTATACTGTTTATTTCTTTTTAAAATTTTACACAGTAACGTTGCATATGGAACTTACCATTTGAAGTATTTTACAACCGAGGCTTGAATATTGGGTCAGTTGGGGTCCCACCAAGACATCCTGTGTTTAGACTTTTTAGTGGTGTTATCCTTCCTCTGCCTGAACACTTTCCTCTCCTTGGCTCCTCTCTTCTGTCTCATCTTGCCCTTTCTGAGCTCTGTCTAATTCAGGTTCTCTCTCTCTCTATGGTGGTATACAAACAGGTTAGAAAATATCAAGTGTCATGTTTTGTCCTGCAAGATTTTTTTTGTCATGGTTTACATACTGTAAATGACAAAAATATGTTTTTTTTCTAGTGTTTCTTTTTTCCATTGAGAGAGTAGGGAAAGGAAAGAAACATTTATAATAGTAATGTACTCATGCGTACTTACGTAAATTACATGATCAGGTGGGTATAGTAACCAGAAATTCTACTCATGTAAAAGCAGCGCTTTAAAATTAATAATTAAAAGTAGGCAACCAAAAATTTCTAGTTGAGTTAAGGGTACAAAGAGCAGCCACTTAAAAACTTGAGTAATGACTTCAGTCTTGAAGGTTTGAGGTTTTTCTCAAAAATTTATAACAATTTTCTTATAGTTTTCTACTTTTCTCTGTAAATTTAAAGTTGAAACCATGTTCCTCAAATTTGTAATCTCCTCTTGTAAAATTGACTTTTCGTGTACATTTGAAACTTTATTATAAAATTGTGGATTATTTTATGACTAATTTTTGTCTGTTTTTTTCAAATAAAATTACTGGGAGTTTTTTAGATAAATTTGAAACAGACTGTGGTATTTTTTTTTTTTACTTTTTCCTTAGTAACTTCCTTACTAACTTACTAACTAACATGACTATAAAACCTATATACATCATAGCTTAATATTTGATGACCTGTATAAACACATGAATCATCCCATTGCGCAAAGAAGGACTATCAGGAGCAGAGTGAAATGTGAGGTACCAGTTAGTCTGTAAGGTGCAGTGTGACAGCATAGCTATGACCAGAATACAACATCATAGTGAGTTATTGTACAGTGAAATTGCATGTGGCAGGAAAGATTTCCTGTACCTGGCCGTTCAACAACGAAGCTGTAGTAGCCTACTGGAAAAAGTGCTTCGCTGTCTATCTAGTGTGTGGTGGACGGGGTGATCAGGATTGTCCATGATGGATCGCAGTTTATTTAGTGTTCTCCTCTCCACCACTGTCTCAAAGGTCTCTGGTCTGAGAATTATGTGAGACTGTCCAGTGGCAGGGACCAGGGGGGACTGCTAGGGGGGCCCAGGTCATGGCCACTGGGGCTGCGGGCCCCCCATCCTCAGCTGGGTGTCACTTTCTCTTGATCTGATTTGGAAGTCCTGTGCACTGATTTGCCACCCCTATCCTGTCTGACCCCCTCTCTGTGTGTGCTGTGGGCTTCACCATTCTCTCCCCATGAAGCTACAGTCACTTAGAAGAATAATCTTTGTCACAGCGCTGTCATGTCAGTTATATGAAGTTCAATCACACAAGTGGACTTGGATTCTAAGTTCCTGGAGTTCACAGACATTCGTGGAGGGGGACATAGTTTCTTAGGGCTGCTGTTAAATTCGCAAGAGCATCTTGAGGCGTTCTCGAGAAATGAGGTGCTTTTCTGTCATATGATGGTCCTAGAGTTCTTACATTCTTCATAAGGGTGCCTTGGGATATTCCTACGGCATACTTACGGTCATCTTACGAAAATTTCTGTGCAACTCACAGTACTCAAGTCGTTGGTAGGAAGATCTTATGGCTTTCAGAACAAATGTTGCACAAATGACATACTTCCGCCTTTTGAGCACCTCACTACCGCCTTGCGTACGCTGTACGAATCTCTTTGTGAACAGGGATTTGTGCGATGTTTCCTACGACTGCTGTAAGGGGCATTCAAGAATAACTTAAGGTGTTCTTGAGGTAGACTTGTGGCCAGCAACTGGCATTGTTCTTACATTGTTATGTTGTAGCGCCGCCCTATGATAAGGGGTTTTCGTGGGGCATTCATAGAACCCTTGGACAAGACCATCAACCTGGCCACAAACTTACGAATGCTGGATTCTCCTACGGCCACCTTAAGAAGGCCGTATGAAATGGTCCAAAGATCCTTTGTACAGTGTCCACAGCCATTTATAGGGGTATTTGTGACCATAGCTTTAGCAGAACTGTCAATAAGTGCAGGGTTAGAGCCTGAAAGATTTGAAAGTTTTTGTAAATTAGACACAATATTAAAGCTGTTTTAGTGCAGTTGTACTTTTGTGAAGCGGTATAAAGCTGGCTGTTGCTGAATTGTGATTACTGAACACTGGCTTTGTGTGTCTGCAGACGAAACCCCCTTCATTTCCACTTCATCACAGACTCCATTGCTCAGCAGATTCTGTCGTCTCTGTTCCACACATGGATGGTTCCTGCTGTCAGGGTTGACTTCTACGATGCGGATGAGCTCAAGGTGAGGAACACACTTGTGACACACTCCCAACCTTTGTACAGCCTTAATAGCTTTAGTGGTTACTGATCCAGCTGCAACATGATCAGGGGATAGTTCAGATCAGGAGAGTAATGGGCCAGTTAAGAGAGCACCATCTCAAACTGCTTACCATCATCAGGTAGCACTTTACTTTAGCACTATGCATTCAACTGAAGAACATCTCAGTTGCTACTAGGGGTGGATTCAAAAGATCGATTCTCTGATTCATATAGATTCATGTCTGAATGCAGTGATATTGAATCACAATATCTGCAGATTGATCTTTTAATATAATGCTTTTTATGTGTGTGAAACGTGCAAGAACTCTCATGTGACCCAACATCCAGCCCAACCGCCACCGAGTGTGGACCACCACGCACCCCAGACCAAGGAACTGCAAAGACAGCAAAGAGACTGATCAAACAAAGCAGCACGCCAGACCTGCAAAGCTGAGGTGAAAAACTGCGGAAACACCACAAACCCCCCAAACCTACGTAACACTAGCAAAAATGCTCAACCAGGAGCAAACTGCACTGGAAAAGGCATCCACGATGAAGCCAGCATCCACCACCTAGCGCACCCAAAGAACAGTGGAGGCGGCCACAACCCCCATATGTAGAGACAGACGTTTGCACAGCATCACCAAAAACAATGGCCTCTGAAGTCTCAGAGCCATGCCACGTCCCACTGGCAAGCAGACCCACCAAAGCCAGCAGAGAGAGCCACCCCAGCGAATGACAGCCAGACATCAAGTGCAGCGGCTGACACCACACACCCCCACATCAAAGGAAGCACTTGCCAGCTACCCAAACATCATTATGACTGATTTTGGGTTAGTTCTTAATGTGATCATTTATGGATTTAGTTAAAAGGAACTCCGATTATATTGGCATGTTAGCTCTATATGCTTTATTTTTATGTTAGTAACATAACTATAATATAATTTTTTTGAAAATAATTCCCAGTTTTATATATTTTTAAAAAACTTTATTACGATGTAAATCGCCATTTTTGTTTACGTCGCAGTGCATTCTGGGTAGTGACGTAGAAGGGTTGCAGCCGTTTTTTCTGTCTTATACAAGCCAAGAAGCAAAGCTACAAACTACTGCCATTTGTCAGTGAAAATGCCACATTGCGCGGCTTTTGGATGTAATTTCCAATCAAAAGGAAATAAAGAGAGCGGGGTGAGCCTCCATAGCTTTCCTAAAGAGGGAAAGTGGAGGAAAAAGTGGGGCAGCAGCGGCTCAGCAGGTAGAGCAGGTCGTCTAATAACCCGATGGTTGGCGGTTCAAATCCCGCTCTCCCCAGATATCCTGCCGTTGTGTCCCTGGGCAAGACACTTTACCCGCATTGCCTCCAGTGCCCATAACACTGGGTATGAATGTGTAAAAATGTTTAAATGCTCGGTGGTGGCCGGAGAGGCCGTTGGCGCGGATTGGCAGCCACATTTCCCTCACTCTGAGTGTCTGTGATCACGCGCTATAGCACACGCTTGATCAAGCTGACATATGTATTAATCACGCTATGATAAAGCACAATATCGCTCAAAGCACACGAGCGTGCGCAAAGCGCACGCTCAAGCGAATCACGGTTCGAATTTTGTCACGGTTCGAATTTTTATCAAGCGCACGCTTGATAAAGCTGATATATATATATTTATCACACTGTGATAAAGCTCTATTTCGCTCAAATGAGCGATATAGCGTGCGCTCGAGTGTCTCTCCGCTCCGCGAGTGTCTCTCCACTTTGAGTGTCTCAAGCGTGTGCTTGAGGAAGCATTATTTTAAGGTGAAACTTATATATTGTTGATTTACTTACAATAGAATTCTCAAACACAAAAAACTGCCTACAAAGCACTGAACTGATAAACATGGACTCTCAGCAATATAAAGCAATTTCTCTGTTGCTTTCTCAGACTGCGGGTTGAACGTCCATAAGCAGCGCTCCACAGTCGTTCCAAATGACTGCCAGCCAGATCTTCGACATGTCAAGCCAAGCGTGCGCTTTGAGCAATATCATAGTGGGATTAATACATATGTCAGCTTTATCAAGTGTTGTGGGATGTGTCTGGTGCGTGGACGTGAGTGAGTGGGAGCGTGCGCGCAGCTGAGGCGCCCCCCCCCCCCCGGTGTGTGTGGAGTGACCTCGAGAGCGAACGGTGTGTGTGATTTGGTGCGGATGAGTAGAAAGAGAGCGAGACGACTGGAGCAGGTAGAATTTGTTGCTGACAACAGTGCGGTATATAAATAAAGCCCCAACGCTTCAGCAAAACAGCCTGTGCTTCTGTGTACCACCATATCCCTTTTTGACAAGAGTGAGGTTTACTCAGGAGTTGAACCCGGAGGAAGAGCTGCCTCCGGCCCTGGAGAAGATAGATCTCCCCTGCGTCCCCCAACCACGGTTAGGAGACGAAAGGCAGGAACGGTCAACACAAGCGTGCGATCACAGATATGTCTCATGCGCGTGCTTTGAGCGATATAGTGCTATTATCACAGCGTGATTAATATATATGTCAGCTTTATCAAGCGTGTGCTATAGCGCGTGATCACAGACACTCAGAGTGAGGGAAATGTGGCTGCCAATCCACGCCAATGGCCTCTCCGGCCACCACCGAGCATTTAAACATTTTTACACATTCATACCCAGTGTTATGGGCACTGGAGGCAATGCGGGTGAAGCGTCTTGCCCAGGGACACAACGGCAAGATATCTGGGGAGAGCGTGATGCGAACCGCCAACCATCGGGTTATTAGACGACCTGCTCTACCTGCTGAACCGCTGCCGCCCCACTTTTTCCTCCACTTTCCCTCTTTAGGAAAGCTATGGAGGCTCACCCCACTCTCTTTATTTCCCTTTGATTGGAAATTACATCCAAAAGCCGCGCAATGTGGTATTTTCACTGGCAAATGGCAGTAGTTCGTAGCTTCGCTTCTTGACTTGTATAAGACAGAAAAAATGGTTGCAACCATTCTACGTCACTACCCAGAATGCATTGCGACGTAAACAAAAATGGCGATTTACATCGTAATAAAGTTTTTTAAAAATATATAAAACTGGGTATTACTTTCAAAAAAATTATATTATAGTTATGTTACTAACATAAAAATAAAGCATATAGAGCTAACATGCCAATATAATCGGAGTTCCTTTTAACCAAGTTGGAGCATTTCAGGTACAATGTGTTCACATTGTGTCTCTGACAATTTTTTCTCCACAAGTAAAATAATTATTATGGTGGTCATTTCCCTGTGTGACTTGATATCTGATTAACTCAGAACCTCAAGAATCAGGATTGAATCAATTCTGAAAATTGATGATTCCCAGCCCTAGTTGCATAGCATGGCACGGTGGCTGCTCCACCACTCAGGTGAGCCTCTATTGAGGAGTTGGAGTGGAACAGTATCCTGTGACATGTAGCAACACTCGCTTAGTTTTTTTGCTTTTCTTATTTCAGACAAGGATGAAAAGAAGATGTTTTTATTTACATGTTTCAACTGGCATCTGCAGTCTTCCTCAGAAATATTAGCTGATCAATGTGAAGTGTCATTTATCAACTGTTTTTCCCAGGCGTGGCCAGTGGAACTGTCAGATCAACTGGGCTGGCCACACACCCCCACTATCCGATGGTCCCGCATCTTGCGTTCTTTGGTTGAAATAAGACGGAAAGTGTTATGAATCAGCTTAAGATGGTGCACTTTATAATCACCAAGTCTTTAAAGTTTTGGTATTAGATGCTGAAAATTGGCTCTAAAGATCCATTACAGCCCTGACTCTGTGCTCAGCTCCCATTTCTTATTGTACAGAAGGAGTAAAGCCGGACCACTGACTACTTAAGGTCATAATATGTATATTTATATAGTCCTGGGAGCTTGGGTGCCTCAGTGACCCTTAGGGCTTTTCCAGCACAACTTTTATCTTGACTGTACAGTTTAGGGGTTGACAACCTTGTCCTGTAAAAACCTTTGGTCCATAAACACCAACAAAAGTAACTGAGAAGAAAAACAGGAGTGAAGCACTTTTGGTGCTGCCCTGCATGCCAGGAGGCATAGTGGGCAGCAAGTTACTTACCTATCTCAACGATGATCAAAACTGAGAATAATAATCACACTGGCCTGAACATTGCCCAGGTTAACAAGGTCTTCGTCGGATGTTGGACAACCAGGACATCATGATGAGACGTGGGCTACTAGAACCAAACCAAGGCACTCGTGGACTAGGGCAGAGAATATGGGACTATTGAAATGCTGATACCAAAGTAGCCCCAGTAGTGTTCATCCAATCTAACCAAGAAGTATCTACTTGCTCATTGTTCAGTCGGAAGCTACTGTCACAAGTGGTTTGTTGGGGTGCAACGGAAATGCTACAGCAAGGGGGATCCAGGATGGAGGGTCACAGGGAAGATGTCTTCATCCCCCACACACCAAGATTGGAACTTAGACATTCTTAATGAAAGTGCAGCTGACTTGAGAAGGAAGATTGCAACTAAGACAGAAACCTGAAATTCTTCTGATCGACTAACAAATCTAAGTGATAAAGTGCCCTTTGAAATTCTGCTAGAAGATGCTAATCCAGCACTACATACGATCGCAACTGAAACCATAACAGAAACCAACAAGCTGGTGTACACAACTGCAGCAGTGATCCTAGAGATGCTCAGCTACAAGCCGAACACGGTAACTAGTAAGGAGCAGTGACCTCCATGGATAAGAAGATTGGAGACCAAGATCATGACAACATGGTGAAAACTTAACCAGTTGTCAGAGCTCCAGAAAGTGGAGAAAGACTTTGTTTAGAAGTAAGGTCCATCACAGAGGCACTGGAGACTGCTAAATAAAGACTCACCGCTCTGACTACCTGCTTGAAGATGCACATTGGAAAAGTAGAAGCCAAGTCAGTGAACAAAATATTCTCCATTGAACCCTGTCAGTGGCAGGGTAATAGGATGAGAACAGACCCAGCCAGAGCTGAGACTGAACAGTACTGGAAAAGTAGAGCACATCAACCATCAAGATGGCAGATGTTCCTTACAGAATGTCAAAAGATGAAGAGTTGTACAGCACTAGGACCCAACATGAGACACACCTATTAGCTGAAGAAACTAACTGCACAACACGAATGACTCACTCAGACTGGATAAATGACAGCAGGACAGTCGTCATCATGAATGACTCCAAAAAGGGAACGTTCCCATCCAACTACTGTCCAATAACTTGCCTTGGCACACGGAAGCTTCTGTCAGGCATCGTAGCAGCTAGAATAAGTAGGGACATGGCTCAGCTCATGAGTTGGGCTCAGAAAGGAATAGGTAATAACACCTAAAGAGCCAAGCACCAGTTACTCATCGACAGAGTAGTGAGTCGAGACTGCAAGACCAGACAGATCTGTGCACTACCTGGACTGATTGAAAGAAGTGCTGTGTTGGATACTGGAATGCTTGGAAATGTTCAATACTGTATCATGAGCCTTCTTTAGGAACTCAATGGAACTGTGGAAATGGGTCTAGGCACCAGTTCCCAGCCAGCTGCTCAACTTACCATCAAGAGCATCAAAGGAGATGGACTGTCTGTTCTGCTGTTCTGTGTAGGTATGAATCTCCTCAGTGAGATCATCCCAGCAAGTGGTTACAGATACCGGTTGAGAAGTGGAAGAACGATTCGTTAACTTCTGTACATGGATGACATCAAGCCTCACTGATCCCCATCACCAGGCTCTACAGCAACATCGGAAGGGCATTCAGAACAGACAAGTCTAGCCAGAGGAAACATGATCAGATCTGAGTGGATGGATCTGTTAGAAGTCAAGATAGTAGATGTTGAGGACAGCTACAACTATCTTGGCCTTCTGCAGACAAATGAGAACCACGAAGAGGAGTAAGACGGGTCCTGAAAAGTTATCTGAATGTTGAGAAGAAAGTCCAAGCTATCAACACACATTCGCTGCCAATCATCTGATACCCTGCTAGAATAATAACTTGGCCAAAGGAGGAGATGGAGGACAAGAAAGCTCCTTGCAAAGCATGGAGGGTTTCATCCCAAGTCCAGTACCCTGAGACTACACACCAAGGGAAAGGAGTGAGCATCAGAGCCCCTATCCAGGGTGGAGCAACAAAGATCCAGAAGTACATCACAAAGATTGTCTCGAAGGGTGAACTACTGAGTGAACATCTCAGATCCCTGCTGATATTTTTTTGCTACACCGCCTTATTTCACAAGATATCATGAGCAGTTACTTATCAATAACCTGCATTTAAGATAAGATAAGATAAGCCTTTATTAGTCCCACAATGGGGAAATTCCAGGATTGCAACAGCACAGGGATAGCAACACTCAGAGCAACAATCAGAAGGCAAGAAAAAACAACATCTAGTAAACATATGTCCATATTACTATAAATGTATATATATAGACACACAGTGCAGAGCATTATGGTTGGTTGGTGAATGTGCAGCAGAAAGTCTAAGCTCTCTCTCCGCGGATGCGGCGGGCCAGCTGGAAGTCTTTGGGCATGATGGTGACCCATCATGACCCATCATTTTAAGTGCAAATTACAGACTTTCGTAAATTAATTCAAGTTAGCATGAAAAGGACCAACCTGTCTTTGCTGTGGTGTTTCAGTCCGAAGTGTCATGGATCCCCAACAAGCACTACTCTGGGATCTACGGGCTGATGAAGCTGGTGCTCACCAAGACACTGCCGTCAGACCTCCAGAGAGTCATTGTTCTGGACACGGACATCACCTTTGCCACTGACATCGCTGAACTCTGGGCCGTCTTTCACAAGTTCAAAGGTAACCTGATTATAATGACATGTATTTATATAACACATTTTCTGTCTGCTCAAAATACTTTAAATCTATTAGCCACAATGAGCCAGCACTGTATTTTATGGCCCAAAACGCTTTCTGAGAGACAAACACCTACAGTCAATTTATAATCACTGGTTAAACTAACAAACATTTCTTTAGACTGTGGATAGAAACGTTGACAGGAACACCGAGAGTAGGAAAACTGTGTTTAAAAAAAAATAAATAAATAAATAAAAAGAAGCTCCTGCTAACCAGGGAGTTTGTTTATTTAGTAAATAACAGTACAATAAACATATGCATACATATGCAATACATACTGTATAATAGGTCTGGGCGATTAACTGTAATAAAACTGAAACCAATGTTTGGGGTGTAGAAGCGACGTAATCGTATTCATGTTGGTTTTTTTGGTTATTTCCCCCTCTCTGTTGTGTGTGTATGTGTGTGGTTTTTTTTTTTTCATGTATTGCCCCTTAAAAGACTGGTGGAAGTGCAGTCACATAAAGCTGCGGTCGCAAATACCCTTATGAACGGCTGTGAACACCGTACGAACTATTTTTGGACCATTTCATACAGCCTTCTTAAGGCGGCCGTAGGGGAATCCAGCGTTCATAGACCGTTTGCCAGTTCATGGCAAGGTCTTGTCCAAGATTTCTATGAATGCCCCTTCAAAACCCCTCATCATAGGGCGGCCGTATAAATGCCATAGGAACAACATAAGAACTACGCAAGATGCTGGCCATAAGTATACCTCAAGAACATCTTATGATGTTCTTAAGGGTCCCTTACAGCGGTTGTAGGAAACACCGTACGAATCCCTGTTCATACGGAGTGTGCATAAGGCAGTAGTGAAGCTCTCATAAGGCAAAAGTACGTCATTCGTGTGACATTTGTGCCGACAAAATGTGCCGAAAGCTGTAGGATCTTCCTACCAATGACTTGAGAGTGCTGTGAGTTGCACAAAAATTTTCATAAGATGGCAGTAAGTATGTCGTAGGAAGAACCCAAGGCACCTTTACAAAGAACTTACGAACTCTATGGCCATCGTATTACAGAAAGGCACCTCATTTCTCAAGAATGCCTCAAGTTGCTCTTGCAAATTGAACGGCAACCGTAAGGAACTATGCCCCCTTCCACGAATGTCTGTGAACTCCAGAATATGCGACCGTTACTTAAATTACGAGCCTTATCAGTAAGAAGAAGGGAGGGGAAAATATAAATCATTATTAAAGGGCCAGCTTACTGTGATGCTGAATTAAGGTGAAATATGGCTGTACATACAAATATTGAACACAGAAACACAGTTTGAACAATTACTGTTCAAAGGGCTGTACGATCAAGTAAATTAAATGCTTTTAGTCTGAACTCCTTTCTTGCTTTTTTGGCATTTCAGTTGACAAAAAATTACTTGTCTTTTCCACAAAGTAATCCAATCCAGCAACATAAAGACATTACATGCATCACAAGAAGTTATTCTAATTTAATATTCTAGCTTTCACTTTGTTTTTAGCATTTGTTTTAAATTACTTTGCTTAATAATGGCAGATTTTTTAAAAAACTCATTCTGGAAAAGCCTAAAAGAGCTAAAGAGATGAGGCTTCGTGTCCACAAGAAAAGTAAAAACGCTCTCAACCTGTTTTCCTGAGCACTTTTCATGCGCTTATTTTTTAAAAGCGCTCTGCTCGGTATCCTAGCAACCACTTGACCTGCCACTCAAAGCATTCCGGGGATTTCACAGATTTTGTTCTGAAACACTTCACTCACTGGACTAAACCACATCAATCTGGTCAGAAAATGCATGTCCCTCCAAGCTTTTGCTCTTAAATATTGATCATGGTGTACTTTTAGCCTGATTCTGATCAACTGGTAAGAAAGGTGTGCACTCGGAAAGTTGGACTTTTTTCAACTTTTAGTGACGTGAGAGCAATGACAAAATACACGGACCATTGAGAGTGGTTTTGTGCTGAAGACGCACAGCACATTAAGCAGCGTACTACATAGAAAATGAACAGAAAATAGTCCTTCATGCCAGGGGAAAAAAACGCGTTTGGTGGACACAACCTAAAGATGTGTTCAGACCAAACATGAACGGACAAATTGTTCATGTGGCGCAGTTAAATTTTAACTTGATGTAAACATGCAAATACTCTTTATACTGCGGACTTCTCACACAACACAACACACTGCCATCTACAGAAGTTCTCTGATGACTCTGCGATCGTTGGTCTCATCTCCAATGGAGATGAAGCTGAGTACAGAGGGCTTATCCAGGACTTCGTGGACTGGTGCCATCGGAACTGCCTCCAGATCAACGCGAGGAAAACTAAGGAGCTGGTGGTGGACTGCCGCAGGCATGGGCAGCCCCTCACAGCACCAGTAAATATACAGGGAACAGACATCGAGATGGTGACATCCTATAAGTACCTGGGTGTTCATCTGAACAATAAACTAGACTGGTCACACAATACTGACGCACTCTACAAGAAGGGACAGCGCAGGCTGTTCCTACTGAGGAGACTCAGGTCTTTTGGTGTACAAGGGGCGCTGCTGAAGACATTCTATGACACGGTGGTGGCATCAGCCATCACTTTTGGAGTGGTCTGCTGGGGCAGTGGCATTACTGCAGCCGATAGGAAGAGACTGAACAAACTGATCAAGAAAGCTAGCTCTGTCCTGGGGCAGCGCCTTGATCCGATGGAGGAGATAGGAGAGAGAAGGACGGTGGCTAAACTGTCATCTCTGCTGGAGTCCGAGTTCCACCCTATGCAGGACATACTGGATGCACTGAGGAGCTCATTTAGCAGCAGACTACATCATCCCAGGTGCACAACCGAGAGGTTTCGCAGGTCCTTCCTACCAACGGCTGTCAGACTGTACAACCTAAGCAGGGCTGCTCGCAGAGATAGCAAAAAGACGTAACAAACTAATAGTTTTTTGAATGCAAAAGATGCAATAGACTTACACAATGGTCCTCTCCGGCATACAACTAGGAACATACCGGTCGCTATGGTGGGTGAGAATATGTGTGGGCACATAATCATACCATGTAGGATAACTAAGTAGACGGTTATGCTGTTTCATCCCATCTAGCAACAATGCTCTGCACTGTGTGTGTTTATATATTTACATATTTATTCCATCTAGCTACAATGCTCAGCACTGGGTGTGTTTATATTTATATATCTATATATTTATTCCATCTAGCTACAATGCTCCGCACTGTGTTTTTATATATCTACATATTATTCCATCTAGCTACATTGCTCCGCACTGTGTGTGTTTATATACTTGCATATTTATTCCACCTAGCTGCAATGCTCCATACTGTGGGTGTTTATATATTTACATATTTATTCCATCTAGCTACAATGCTCTGCACTGTGTGTTCATATATTCATATATTTATTCCATCTAGCTACAATGCTCTGCACTGTGTGTCTGTGTGTGTGTGTGTATATACGGTATATTTTTTATAGTAATATGTACATATGTATATTAGCTGCTCTTGCTTGCTTGTTTTTTTTTCTTGCCTTCTGATTGTTGCTCTGAGTGTTGCTATCCCTGTGCTGTTGCAATCCTGGAATTTCCCCGTTGTGGGACTAATAAAGGCTTATCTTATCTTATCTTAAATAGACATGAATTCACTGTCTGAGCCAGTTGCAGATGGGCAGAATTGCCTTTATAACTTTTGCAGCTGTGTTCAACCTGCTGTGGAAATCCCCAAAATACTGTCATGCTTAGGTTTACGTTATCTGACAGGGGTCTGACCTGAAAAAATTGTCCCTGCCTCCAAAATTTCACAAGATGATGGTTGTTTACATTGCTAGTCTGCTAGTCCTTGTTGGCACGTCCGGGGCAGGAGTCTGTGGGTAAATAACTCTGATATTCCGATTCAGCAGCAGAGCCCACAGTCCATCTATCTACAGGTAAGTGTCAGTCTCATTTTCAAGCTAGTTTACTTTCCAATGTTGATAATTGTACTTCAGTGATGGCAGAATCTCAAGGCCATTATTAGGTAGCACTGTCCCTCAGACATGAAATCTCTTTCCATTGATTTTGTATGTATTGTGCTGTGCGAAAAATTTACTTTGAGTTTGGTCTAAACCCACCTTAACACAACATCCGCCGTCTCCTATCCACACTTCACAGGAATCGCTGCTCCTTCTAGATGTCCACCAAACCTGCACACAGTAATCCTCAGTTGGGTCTCAAGTTCACCCACCTGTAGGAGGCAGCTACGGTGCAGCACCAGCCTCTTCACCATTCACAAACACTTTCACAGCTAGTGCCACTAATGTGCATGTTTCTGGATTGTGGGAGGAAACCTGAGGACCCAGAGTAAAGCCGCGCAAGCGTGGGTAGAACATCCAAACTCCACACAGATGGGCCCTGTTGGCTGGTGGATTTGAACCCATGACCTTCTTACTATGAGGCAGTGGTGCTAACCCCTACACCACCATGCTGCCTTTGAAAGAACTGCTCAATAACAACATGTTGAGAAAAAAAAAAACAATATTCAACACGACAACTGTGATGTTCACATGCCCACACAGTAGCACCAGAAAACTGATTAGAACACAGAATTGGGCAGGAAGAACTCAAATGCTGCTAACGTCAGTACAAACAATGGTATAAAAATGAACTTGATAAATCATTTTAGTTATTATCATTTCAGGCGTAGTCTTTACCACAGTTGGGAGCATTCTAGTTTTATCAAATCAACCTTTATTGTCATATTGCTGTACATACAACTGTAGTGCAGGCAAGATGATATTACATTTCTCTAGGCATCCATATAAGTAAAAAGAACATAATTTAAGACACACTCACACACACCCTCACCCCCCACCCCAACACAACCATTCACACATCCCTGAGACATACTTGAAACTAACTAGAACTATATACATATGGGGGTTTTTTTTGGGGGGGGGGGGGGGTCCAGTGCACTATATCAGGGGTATCCAACTTTCAAGCGCTCTCTCTTTTTCTGTAATTTGCAGATGTCGGTTTCGTTTTTATAATATGCAAGGGAACATAAAAGAGTTTCAGACTTGCATTGCAATTTTTAAAAAAAATCATTGATTTTGCCGTTAGAATCGAAACTATTGGTCGTGTCCCCTCATTTTTCCCAGTTTTTGTGTGACATGAAAATCGCATCAATTTCAAAGTACTGTAACGTGATCTCTGAGTAACTCTTTCTACTCAAAATGCAAGAGATAACAGAGTTGTGATGCAAATTCAAAATAAAACATTCCCCAATGTGATCGGATCTATGGTTTTTGTACGGCGACCCCTGCAAATTTACTCGTACGACGTAAATTTCCGTGTCCCTGAATTTACGCAGCAACATGCAAGTTATTTGGTAAAGTAACCAGAAAAAAGGAAGTGCTGATGCTTTTCACTTTGCACCTTTCAAATCCCAAACCATACACGTAAAAAGGAGATCAGTCTTTGTGAAGCTCAGATGTAGAATATTTCAATAAAATCTCAAACATTTATGACACATCGAATATGGTGTCCTTTAAAAAATTTACGTCTTCGGTCTTGGTTGGCCGCGCGCAGCCCCGTCTGGCGAGGTGAGCGCCCTGGGAAAGCACTTTTATTTTCTCTACCCCGGATGTGCTCAACCCATGTGGAGAGGATTAACCGTGGTCACTTTATATTGAAGTTATCGAAGGTCCAAACTTCCGTGTCCCGCATTTACGCCTTTTGTGATTTTACGTCTTATCCAACAAACAGGGAGAATTTGAAGGTATGTATACACGTTATCACATCTTTATATGTCATGAAAATGTAGCTGTTGATGAGTTTTGATGCGTGAAAAATACTGGAAGTGTTGAAGTTGTTTCGTGTAAAACGTGTGCCATTGCAAAGTGCATTGGCACACGGGGAAACAAAAGCCTGAGTGTCCCGTTTACGTCTCCATTTCCAAGTAGTTGAAGTGAGCGCTCATCCTCAAGAGTTCCTGAAGGCGAATGCCGTTATGAAAATAGTTAATAGTTTCATAAACCTGACACAATTGGATAGTGATTAGTCAATTTCATGTGCAGATTTGATCAATTTTAAATTTTGCCACCAATGTCACACATTGGACCCCTAATAAATAAAAACACCCATATACATAATGTCCATAAGGTGCAGTAGTATGTATGAAAGATTCCGGATCAACTGTTCAGCATCCTAACAGCTTGCAGCTTTACTGCAGTTTTATTACTATTTCACTACTTTGCTATCTTAAAAAAAACGGTGGAAGATGAACGTGGGCCTCACAAATATAACAGAAGACAGTGAAGAAGTGATGTGCATATATCTCTAGAGGAAAGAAGAAGGATGAGGCAGGCATGTAGGCAGACGAAGGGGAGGAGGCGTTGGTAAGGCACTTCAGAGATTTATAGCTCCTGTTGTCCTATAGTGCAGCATGGCCAGCAGAGATTGGATCAATCTTAATTAACAGCTGAGTCCTATGCAGCACCTCGGCCGCCCACTCCCTGTGCTGTCCAGTCTGGCTGAACTGTTGAGGCCCATTACCTTCAAAGCATTGTAACATTCCTGATGACACACACCATAAATGCTGCTCTCTGGACTGAGCTCTCCTCCAGAGTTTGATGAGCTGGTGCTACAGAGCCATGATTAAATAAAAGGAGTAAAGTAAACAAAGAAGTATGCATGCAGGAACCACCATTTTTATTTATCCATATGTTGTGATGTTATTAAAAGAATTCCAGGAGTGACCGGGCTGATGTTGGATGTTGCAGTTGATTTCCTCCTGCGACATCGTCTGAAATACACCTGTGTCATCTCAGAACTTTGTCCTGATTGACTTAAACCTTCACCAACTTGTCAGGCTAAGTTACAATCCAATTTTTGATCCTTTATTTTTAAAAAAAACCTAGTACATACCCGTGCATACCTGTCCATGCCCGTAGAAACCAAATCTAAGCAAGTATTTTAGCATGCCCAGTGCTGAAGGGTGTCCTCTTATCTCAGACGGCTGTGTTGTTCACAGTCATGCCTGTGGTGTACTGCTGGAACCTGAGGTGTTTCAGCTTCAGGGCATCTTCAGGGCATCTTCCCTCCTCCTATCCTGCCTTCCTGACCTAATCCCAGCTTGCTGCGTCCTGCTAATGCATGAGGGTTTTTTTCTGTGTAGTCAAAATTTGGCTCATATACGAGCGTTTATTCTGATTACTATGTTTTTTCTCTCTCCTATTGTGTTTTCCTCCCCCTCCCCTCCCCTCTTTACCTCCACTGTTGACAGGCGCCTTGTATGGCGACGCGTCATTGGATGCGCCTAACGTGCGCGTCCAATGTCAAGTCAAATTCCTCGTGTGTTTACTTGTAAATATACTTGGCAATAAAGCTGATTCTGATTCTGATCTTGTCTGACGTGCGGCAGTCCTCTTCACTGTATTGCTTTCCATCTGGTGGGTCTTGTTCTTCTTCTTCATCTTTGTTCAGACCACTGGTTGAGGGATAGGTGCATCATATTTCCAGTTCATGGAGAGGATCTTGTGGCTTTGGACCATGTTCTGCCAGACCCGTGCATGCCCGTAGAAACCAAGAAACCGGAGCAACCGGATAAAATCAGTGCTTTGCTTGGCATTTTCCAGATTTGTAGTGTAGACTGCCATTCTTCAAGGTTCCACATTTTTACTGTGTCAGCACCTGTTTTAAAACAACATTGCTTAGAAAGCGACGCTCTTGCTTAGTTTCTTCTTCTTGAGCAAGAATACAAAGGGATTTAATCATTCAAGGATCTTTATTAGAAAATATAAATTTGGTAAACTTATATGGTCCCAATATAGATGATGAAAAGTTCTTTGCTAATTTATTTCTTATCTTATCATCACTTACAGGGCAACATATAATAGCAGGGGATTTTAATTGTACATTGAATCCCGGTATAGATAGATCAGCAGGACTGGACTGTACGCACAATGGATGTAGGATGACCATTATTCATTTTATGAAAGAATTGAGATTGCTAGATATATGGAGAGAAATGAATCCACAAGTTAAAGCCTACTCTTGTTATTCCAATACTTACAAGACTTTCTCACGTATTGATTATTTTTTGATCTCCGTAGAATTAAGGTCCAAGATTCAAAACTGCTTTTTTTTTTTCTTTTTTTTTTTTTTGTTACTTATTTGTACCCGTAGGTAGACTTGGTTTTGCAGTCTGGTGACAAGCCACCGGCTGCTGGTCGCTGCGTGCACGAGCGCCCTAAACCTACATGTTTTTTTTTTTTGCTTTTATGATAACATCGTGATCTCTGATCATGCACCCTGCTGTCTAATATATGTAGATAAGAAATTGACAAAGGAACCAGGTAGATGGCAATTTCAGCATAAATGGCTTCAGGATGAGGAATTTGTTAAGTACATAGAAAAACAGATAGATGAGTTCTTTGATATCAATACTACACAAACATCAGCATGTGTAAAGTGGGAGGCTTTCAAAGCTTTTATTAGGGGACATATTATTAGTTATACAGGTTCAAAATCTAAGAAGACTCGAGAGGAGAGAGTCCAATTGGAACATAAAATAAAAAATTCTTCAAGAAAAAGTATATGCAGGAAGTGATCCAAGGTTGGAGAACGAATTACTGATTTTGAGAGCTGAATATGACAAAAAATCAGCGAATAGAGCTGCCTCGAGTCTTCTAAGATTGAAGCAATCTTTTTATGAACAAGATGAAAAATCAGGAAAATTATTGGCATGGCAGATTAAACAATTAGAATTTAAAACACCAATTACCAATATTATAAGTAACAGACAGGTAGTTATAGATCCTTTAGAAATTAATAGAGCCTTTAGAGATTACTATGAAAAATTATATGATACCAAAAATGAATCTGACTTAACAAAACTAAATGGGTTTTTGAACGAACTATTTATACCGTGTATTTCAAATGAAAACAGGGAGATAATGGAGTCTAAAATTAGTCAAGAAGAAGTTGGGCTAGCCATTGATAATATGAAATCAGGGAAAAGTGCAGGACCAGATGGTCTTCCAGTTGACCTTTATAAAAAATTTAAGAATAAATTAATAAAACCTTTTTTGGAAATGGTTTTAGAAGCATTTCAAAATAGTAATTTACCATCATACATGAATAATGCCTTAATTATACTGTTGCCAAAACCAGGTAAACCCTCTAATAAATGTGAAAATATGAGACCAATATGCCGACCTTAAGATAATCTGTAAAATTTTAGCAAGACGAATACAAGAAATTTTACCAAATATTATTAATCGAGATCAGAATGGCTTTATAAAGGGAAGACAATGCTTCCATAATGTAAGAAGACTATTTAATATTATTTATTCTAATAAAGAAGCACCGGATACAGCTCTCCTATCACTGGACGCCGAAAAGGCCTTTGATAGAGTTGAATGGCCCTTTCTTTTTGAAGTCTTACAAAGGTTTGGACTTGGAAATAATTTCATAAAATGGGTTCAGATAATATATAATAATGCTACAGCAGAAATCCTAACAAATAACAATATTTCAAAATCAATAAAAATCAATAGAGGATGTCGACAAGGCTGTCCACTTTCACCTTTACTGTTTACTATGGCAATTGAACCTTTAGCGATGGCGATACGTCTACAGTCATAAATATATGGAATTAAAGTTGGACCAACAGAACATAAAATCTCCCTGTATGCCGATGACATAATTTTGTTTATGTCGAATCTTAAAAAATCAATTCCGACCTTGTTGAATTTAATAAAGAATTTTGGGGAAATATCAGGATATAAAATAAATAAAACTAAATCTTCAATATTAATGCTAAATGAGACCCAGAGAAATTACCCAGCCCCTGAGGTAAATCAATTCAATGTTGTAAATCAGTTTAAATATTTAGGAATCCAAATTGTGCCTAAGCTAGAATCAGTTGCCAGTGTCAATTATGAAGCCTTAATGACAGATATTAATGAGTTACTTCAGAGATGGATGTCACCACCAATGTCGATGATCGGGAGAATCAATATACTTAAAAGTAATATCTTACCTAAAATACTTTATTTATTTCAATACATTCCCTTACCACCACCTTTAGATTTATTCTCAAGAATTAAAAAAAAGTTAGTGGAATTTATATGGAACAACAGGAGGGCTAGATTACGTTTGTCTTTATTATATTTACCATTTGATCGCGGAGGTCTGAAATGTCCAAATTTTATGTTGTATTATTGGTCGGCACAACTGAGGTCTATGACATATTATTTTTCATCAAATGATCTCCCTCACTGGACTGAAATGGAATCATACAATTTACCTTTACCTCTTCCCATATTCATATATTCAGACTCGGCAAAAAAATTACAGAAACAAGTTAAAAACCCATTTGTAAAACATATGATTAAAATATGGTGTGAAACTAAAAAATATTTAAAAGAACCACACTTACTGTCACAATTTAGTCCAATATGGGGTAATCAATATTTTAAACCAGGGAGAGCGGATGCTGTGTTTAAAGTATGGAGTTTAAAAGGGATCCAAAAAATTCAAGATTTGTATTTGTCATGTTCAGATAACATAATGTCTTTTGAAGAGCTGAGGATCAAATTTAATCTTAATAGAACACATTTTTTTAAATATCTTCAACTTAGGAACTTTATTCGATCAAACCAAAATAATGCTCTCACTCGACCTATTTATTCATCCTTGGAAAAAATGTTGATGAAAGATAGTAAAAGAAAGGGTATTATTTCAGAGTTTTATAACTCATTGACACTATCAAGTGAAAACTCACAGAAAAGATTAAACTACTGGAGGGAAGATCTGCAAACTGAAATTTCAGAGGAACAATGGGAATTGGCTTGTACAGAAGCTCAAACCAAATCAATAAATGTACGTCTTAAATTGATACATTTCAAATGGTTAATGCGGATGTATGTTACACCGGAGGAGTTAAATAGATACAACAAAAATATACCAGATACATGCACAAAATGCATGGAAAGTAAAGGAACCCTATTTCATTGTTTATGGGAATGTAGAATAATTAGAATGTTTTGGGAAGAGGTGAGGGTAACAATTGAAAAAATAATTTCAAAACAAATATTGAATCCTAAACTGTTTTTGTTGGGTCTGTACCCAAAAAAGCATAACTTTAATAAAAGTGAAAGAACATTCATAGACCTCAGTTTGCTTAATGCCAAAAAATGTATTGCACTACTGTGGAAAAAGACTCATAGACCAGATGTGACTCAGTGGTTAAGACAGATGTTAACAAACCTTCCATTAGAAAGAATAACATACATACTGAAATCAAAGGAAAGTGTGTTTGAGAATATATGGAGATCTTTAATTGATTATGTAAAAAATTTAAACATAACTCTTGAAGAAGAAGGTGAATGATGTGTGTGGACCTTGTAAATTCCAAACTGGTGAACATAATATGTATACTTATGTGTTGGATTGTCTAGACTAAACAGAGGAGCATTGTTGATGACTTGATTTTGTTGGTGGTTGTAGGTGTTTTTAGTGCATTTTTTTTTGTAGCACTTTAGTGTTAGTGTTTGATTGTTTGTGTCATGTTTGTTAAAAAAAAAAAAGAGAGGTTCAATAAAGATATTGTGGGGGAAAAAAAGAATACAAAGGGTGCTTGATCTGGCAACTCTGCTTGCGGCAAGGTCGAATTGGGCATGGCTGAAGCAATCTATTGTGCAGAAAACAGCAATGCACTGTAAAGCAAGGTGAATGGCAACATGTTGTCAGATGGTGTGAGTGTGATTCGTGGAATGAGGAGAGTGCGTCCAAGCATTGACGGCAATCACAGATGTTGCAACCAACAGGTGAGGCTGTATTTGTTCAGTGATGTATCTTGAGCCATTGCAGTGTCCGTTTTGTTGGTCAAAGTGTCGCAGTAGTATGATGACCATTTGCAAGGCAGGCATCCTAGGGCATCATAGGACCTCATGCCTCCATGATTGGTACCCAGTCCTATTGTGTATATGACGGCATCGTTCTATTGTCTACATGACGGCGTCGCGACTCCTGATGGTCTACATCACAGGTGTCAAACTCATTCCATGGAGGGCCAAGACCCTGCAGGTTTTACCTCCACCCAGTGTCTTCAACAGGTGATTTCATTGAATTTCTTCCCACTGATTGCTAATCAGTGAAAACACCTGCTGAAGACACTGGGTAGAAGCAAAACATGCAGGGTCTTGGCCCTCCATGGGATGAGTTTGACACCCCTGGTCTACATCAAAGTTTCACAATAGCATGATCACCATTTTCAAGGCAGGCATCGTAGGACATCATGGGTACATCATAGGTAGCCGGTGCTATTGTGTATATGATGGCATCGGGAGTCCTGGTGGTCATTATAATGACATCAAGGCAGGCATAGGACATCATGGTCTATATGACTTCATGTAGACATCAAGGCAGCCATCACTCTATATGACATCATAAAGACATGATGGCAGGCATGCTCTCCTATGATGGAGACATCATAGGCCATCCTATGATGTCCTATGATCGTTACAGACACACACAAACTGACAAGAGATTTCTTGAATTTTTAGATAGATGAGATAAATTCAATGTTTTTTGGGTTTTTTTATGAGGGATTTACTGTATCCCTTAAAGGTAGAAGACATGTCCAGAACTGGCAGACTGTCATGTTTAATTATTCCAGCACAGGCATTAAATGCTAGACACTCAGGTGTTAAAAACATGGACCACCACCGGTGCTGTTAACCAACAGGGTACCAGTGGAAATTGGGCTACTGTTGGTTTAAGACCAAGGAGAAAGAGAGGGGGAAGGTGTGTTTGGATGCAGAGAGAAGGAAAGGAAGAAATGTGGAGGTGAGAGTAGGGACTTTAAATGTAGGGACTACGACTGGTAAAGGCAGAGAGTTGGCTGATATGATGGAGAGAAGAAAGGTAGATTTACTGTGTGTTCATGAAACCAGATGGAAGGGAAGCAAGGCTATGAGCACTGGAGGTGGATTTAAACTGTTCTACCATGGTGTAGATGGGAAGAGAAATGGAGTAGGAGTAATCTTGAAGGAAGAGTATGTGAAGAGTGTTCATGAGGTAAAGAGGGAGTCAGACAAAATCATGAGTTTGAAGCTAGAAGTCAAAGGTGTGATGTTGAGTGTTGTCAGTGCGTATGCCCCACAAGTTGGATGTCTGATAGAACAGTGGTCCCCAACTCCCGGGCTGCGGACCGATACCGGTCGTGGGTCATTTGGTACCGGGCCACACAGAAAAAATAAATAACTTACATTAAGTCCGTTTTATTTATTATCTGAGTCTGATTGATGTTTTATTTTGAAAAATTACTGGATTCTCTACGTTACATCCGTCTATGGCTCACTCTTGACGCATGTCAAGACGCTTGTCTTGGTGATGTGATATGTTACCGCTAAAATTAAAGGCCGTTGCTAGACGGCAGACATTTATGTCTGCCCTAGTGAAGGAAAAACCTATGTGCAGGAGTGGTTTCGTGCATTTTATTGAACAAAACCCCAAAACATGTTAATGGGAATGAATGAAGTGTGGATGTGCATGTGTGTGAAACACCCAAGCTGCCGACTGCCCGAGTGCCTGAACTGTCAGGGAGCGAAGGACCCAAAGGGCTCCCTGACGCGCATGATGGAAGATAAATAAATGTGCTTTTTTTAATATTTTTTTTAACCAAATAACCAAATTAGGAGGTATTTACTTGTATTATTAGCATATTTTGGTTATCCTGAGGGAGATCGCTGGCCAGAGTGTTTGAATTACGAGAGCCGCTGCAGAGATTTCTCTCAGAAAAAAAGTCACCGCTGGCAGCACATTTCAGTGACGAGGAATGGGTCAGAAGACTTGCTTACTTGTGTGACATATTCAGCCTGCTCAATGAACTCAATCTGTCACTTCGGGGGAAAATGACAACTGTCTTCAAGTTGGCAGATAAAGTAGCTGCATTTTAAGCCAAATTGGATTTGTGGGGACGGCGCATGAATGGAGGCACAGACGTGGACAAAATTGTTGGTACCCCTCTGTTCATGAAAGAAAAACCCACAATGGTCACAGAAATAACTTGAATCTGACAAAAGTGGTAATAAATAAAAATTCTATGAAAATTAACCAATGAAAATCAGACAGTGCTTTTGAATTGTGGTTCAGCAGAATTATTTTAAATAACAAACTCATGAAACAGACCTGGACAAAAATGATGGTACCCCTAGAAAAGATTGAAAATAATGTGACCATAGGGACATGTTCAACCAAGATGTGTCCTCTAATTAACATCACAGGTGTCTACAAACTTGTAATCAGTCAGTCGGCCTATTTAAAGGGTGACAAGTAGTCACTGTGCTGTTTGGTGACATGGTGTGTACCACCCTAAACATGGACCAGAGGAAGCAAAGGAGAGAGTTGTCTCAGGAGATTAGAAAGAAAATTATAGACAAGCATGTTAAAGGTAAAGGCTATAAGACCATCTCCAAGCAGCTTGATGTTCCTGTGACTACAGTTGCACATATTATTCAGAAATTAAAGATCCACGGGACTGTAGCCAACCTCCCTGGACGTGGCCGCAGGAAGAGACGGATAATACGAATTTTTTTTTTTTTTTTTGTACTTATTTTGTACCCGTAGGTAGATTTGTTTTGCAGTCTGGTGACAAGCCACCAGCTGCCGGTCGCTGTGTGCACAAGCGCCCCGTATCCCTAACCTGCATGTTTTTGGCATGCGGGAGGAAACCGGAGAAATCCCGGAGTAAACCCACGCAACACGGGGAGAACATGCAAACTCCACACAGATCACTGTTGGCCGGGGGCAGGGATCGAACCCACGATCTCATGATCCCCGCGATCCCCTGGCCGAGGGTAAACTGTGCTGCCGCAGTGCTAACCACTGCGCCACCATGAATCGTAACAAAAGAGCCCAGAACAACCTCTAAACACATTCATGGTGAACTCCAAGGTCAGGGTACATCAGTGTCAGCTTGCACCATCCGTCGCTGTTTGAGCCAAAGTGGACTTCATGGGAGACGACCAAGGAGGACACCACTGTTGAAAACAAATCATAAAAAAGCCAGACTGTAATTTGCCAAACTACATGTTGACAAGCCACAAAGCTTCTGGGAGAATGTCCTATGGACAGACAAGACAAAACTGGAACTTTTTGGCAAGGCACATCAGCTCTATGTTCACAGATGCAAAAATGAAGCATACCAAGAAAAGAACACTGTCCCTACTGTGAAACATGGAGGAGGTTTTGTTATGTTCTGGGGCTGCTTTGCTGCATCTGGCACAGAGTGTCTTGAATCTGTGCAGGGTACAATGAAATCTCAAGACTATCAAGGTATTCTAGAGAGAAATGCGCTGCCCAGTGTCAGACAGCTTGGTCTCAGTTGTAGGTCATGGGTCTTGCAACAGGATAATGACCCAAAACACACAGCTAAAAACACCCAAGAATGGCTAAGAGCGAAACATTGGACTATTTTTTTTTTTTTTTTTTTTTTCCTCTCGGCGCCACACCAGTCGGCTGCCTTTTGCAACAGCGGCTCGATTCCGAGTTTTTTTTCCCTTCCTCTCTCTTTTGATCACTTTTTTTTTTTTTCACCCCACTTATATCACGGACACACAGATCATCCCAAATGTCTCCTGAGCCGGTGGACGGAGCCACTGTTTATAGCAGGATACGATATAACAGGGAAGAGCTGCTAGCATTTAACCGCCACCCGGTCCCACTGGAAAAACTCGACATACCGAAAGAACTGAGGCGAAAACGCCGCGGCTGCCGGGCTGGAGTAAGGTGGAGGACAAAAAATATAAGGTACAGACCCTCCCTTCCATCTGTTGTCATGGGAAATGTACGGTCGATACTGGGAAAGTTAGATGAGCTAGCGGCTATCTCCCGTTATGATAGCACTTACCGGGAGTGCTCTCTCCTTTTGTTTACTGAGACGTGGCTAACTGAACTAGCAGCAGATGCTAACATTGAGCTGGAGGGTTTTCACACGATACGAGCTGACCGAACACCAGAGAGTGGCAAAACTAGGGGCGGTGGAGTGATCATGTATGTTAACAACAACTGGTGCAGACCGGGACATATCACTGTTAAACAACGACACTGCAGCAAAGACATTGAGTTGCTAGCTGTTAGCATGAGGCCTACATATCTCCCGAGAGAACACTCACACGTGATCTGCATTGTTGTTTATGCAAATCCGACGGCGAACGCTGGGACAGCGCGTGACGTCATCCATTCAGTAACCAGCAGGCTGCAGACAGAACACCCAGATGCTCTTCTCCTCATCTCAGGCGATTTCAACCACGTTTCACTGTCTCCCATTCTGCCCACTTTCACCCAGTATGTCACATGCCACACTAGAGACAATAAAACACTGGATTTGTTCTACGCAAACACTAAGGAGGCGTACACCTCATCACAACTCCCCCCACTTGGGAGATCGGATCACAACTTGGTTCATCTCCGACCGGTGTACAAACCCCTAGTGCACAGACAACCTCCGGCCATGCACACTGTGGAGTTATGGTCTGAGGAGACAATGGACACTCTAAAGGACTGTTTTGAAGCCACTGCCTGGAAGCAGCTCTGCGATCCACATGGTGAGGACATCGATGGCCTCATTCACACCTTCACGGGCTACCTCAGCTTCTGTGTGGACAAATCCGTTCCCACCAAGACCATACGGCGTCACTCAAACAACAAACCCTGGATCAACCCTGAGATAAAAACACTTCTGAGAGAGAAGAAGAGGATCTTCAGGTCGGGGAACAGGGAGATGCTGAAGTCCGTACAGAGGGAGCTGAGGAGAAAGATCAGAGAAGGCAAGGACAGCTTCAGGAAGAAGATGGAGGACAAGCTGCAACAGAGCGACATCAGCGGGGTCTGGAGAAACCTCAAAACCATCTCGGGGCTCCAGAATACCTCCCCCAGGCCACGGGGGGCAGGGAGTGGGCGAACAACCTGAATCTGTTTTTCAATAGATTTGACCAACCGCCCTCCCCCCTGTCTGCACAACAACCACTGCTGCCTCTAAGAAATCAAGTCCTGCTACCCACTCCCCACTCCACCGACACCCCCCCCACTCCCCACACACAGCCCCCCATCCTGACCCTGACCAAGACCCAGGTGAGGACGGAGCTGAGGAAGATCAAGGCGAGGAAGGCGTCGGGACCGGACGGCATCAGCGCAAAGCTCCTCAAGTCCTGTGCAGACCAGCTGTGTGGGATTGTGACGTATATCTTCAACATGAGCCTGAAACTGGGGAGGGTACCACAGCTGTGGAAAACATCTTGCGTGGTACCTGTACCAAAAACTTCCCACCCCAAAGACCTGAACAGCTTCAGACCGGTGGCCTTGACGTCCCACTTGATGAAGACCCTGGAGAGACTGCTCCTTGCTCATCTCCGCCCCCTGGTGGAACCAGCGATGGATCCACTCCAGTTCGCCTACCAGCATGGCATTGGGGTGGAGGATGCGGTGATCTTCCTCCTTCACCGTTCTCTGTCCCACCTGGAGAAGCCCGGGAATATGGTGAGGATCATGTTCTTTGACTTCTCCAGTGCTTTCAACACCATCCAACCGATGATCCTGAAGGACAAGCTGCTGCGCGCAGGGGTGGACCAGCACCTGTCATCATGGATCCTGGACTACCTCACGAACCGGCCTCAGTTTGTGAGAACCCGGGACTGTGTTTCCGACACGATCATCAGTAGCATGGGGGCCCCCCAGGGAACGGTGCTGGCTCCCTTCTTGTTCACTCTTTATACTGCGGACTTCTCACACAACACAACACATTGCCATCTACAGAAGTTCTCTGATGACTCTGCGATCGTTGGTCTCATCTCCAGCGGAGATGAAGCTGAGTACAGAGGGCTTATCCAGGACTTTGTGGACTGGTGCCATCGGAACTGCCTCCAGATCAACGCGAGGAAAACTAAGGAGCTGGTGGTGGACTGCCGCAGGCATGGGCAGCCCCTCACAGCACCAGTAATATACAGGGAACAGACATCGAGATGGTGACATCCTACAAGTACCTGGGTATTCATCTGAACAATAAACTAGACTGGTCACACAATACTGACGCACTCTACAAGAAGGGACAGCGCAGGCTGTTCCTGCTGAGGAGACTCAGGTCTTTTGGTGTACAAGGGGCGCTGCTGAAGTCATTCTATGACACGGTGGTGGCATCAGCCATCACTTTTGGAGTGGTCTGCTGGGGCAGTGGCATTACTGCAGCCGATAGGAAGAGACTGAACAAACTGATTAAGAAAGCTAGCTCTGTCCTGGGGCAACGCCTTGATCCGATGGAGGAGATAGGAGAGAGAAGGACGGTGGCTAAACTGTCATCTCTGCTGGAGTCCGAGTTCCACCCTATGCAGGACATACTGGATGCACTGAGGAGCTCATTTAGCAGCAGACTACATCATCCCAGGTGCACAACCGAGAGGTTTCGTAGGTCCTTCCTACCAACGGCTGTCAGACTGTACAACCTAAGCAGGGCTGCTCGCAGAGATAGCAAAAAGACGTAACAAACTAATAGTTTTTTTTTTTTTTTTTTTTGAATGCAAAAGATGCAATAGACTTACACAATGGTCCTCTCCGGCATACAACTAGGAACATACCGGTCGCTATGGAGGGTGAGAATATGTATGGGCACATAATCATACCATGTAGGATAACTAAATAGACGGTTATGCTGTTTCATCCCATCTAGCTACAATGCTCTGCACTGGGTGTGTTTATATTTATATATCTATATATTTATTCCATCTAGCTACAATGCTCTGCACTGTGTTTTTATATATCTACATATTATTCCATCTAGCTACATTGCTCCGCACTGTGTGTGTTTATATACTTGCATATTTATTCCACCTAGCTGCAATGCTCCATACTGTGGGTGTTTATATATTTACATATTTATTCCATCTAGCTACAATGCTCTGCACTGTGTTCATATATTCATATATTTATTCCATCCAGCTACAATGCTCTGCACTGTGTGTGTGTGTGTGTGTGTGTGTGTGTATATATATATTTTATAGTAATATGTACATATGTATATTAGCTGCTCTTGCTTGCTTGTTTTTTCTTGCCTTCTGATTGTTGCTCTGAGTGTTGCTATCCCTGTGCTGTTGCAATCCTGGAATTTCCCCGTTGTGGGACTAATAAAGGCTTATCTTATCTTATCTTATCTTATTCTAAAGTGGCCTTCTATGAGCCCTGCTCTAAATCCTATTGAACATCTATGGAAGGAGCTGAAACATGCTGTCTGGAGAAGGCACCCTTCAAACCTCAGAATCAGATTTATTGCCATTGTTCGTGTAGTACACAAACTAGGAATTTCTCGGTGCAATGCTGCAACATTAAACATGATAAAAATAAAAGATAGAATAAAAAAAAAACTATACATGCAATAAAATGTAGAATATGAATGAGTAATACTAGTCAAGGCAATTTTTAAATATATTAGCGAGCAGCAGATATTGTGGAGTACCACATAGTGCAGTCGGTAATGCAAAAAGAAAACAGTGATGAATGACATGATTCTGGTTGAGCTGCTGTACATAGTGCACGAGAGTCTAATAAGTCACTTAGTGTTCAGCAGTCTGATGGCAGAGGGGAAGAAGCTGTTCATGTGACGGGAGGTTTTAGTCTGAATGGACCGAAGTCTTCTACCTGAGGGAAGGGGGGCAAACAGTACGTGACCAGGGTGTGAAGGATCGGCTATGATCCGGCCTGCACACCTCCGGGTCCTGGAGATGTACAGGTCCTGGAGGGATGGGAGCTTGCAGCCGATCACCTTCTCAGCAGCGCACACGACGCGCTGCAGCCTTAGTCTGTCCCTGGCAGAGACCTGAGACAACTGGAGCAGTTTGCTGATGAGGAGTGGGCCAAAATACCTGCTGAGAGGTGCAGAAGTCTCATTGACAGTTACAGAAATCGTTTGATTGCAGTGATTGCCTCAAAAGGTTGTGCAACAAAATATTAAGTTAAGGGTACCATCATTTTTGTCCAGGCCTGTTTCATGAATTTGTTTTGTTTTTTTTAATAATTCTGTTGAACCACAATTCAAAAGCATTGTCTGATTTTCATTGGTTAATTTTCATAGAATTTTTATTTATTACCACTTTTGTCAGATTCAAGTTATTTCTGTGACCATTGTGGGTTTTTCTTTCATTAACAGAGGGGTACCAACAATTTTGTTCACGTCTGTATATTTGACATGTTTCAAACATTAGCGGGGATTTTGGAAGAGACTGAGCCCGAGCCTTCATTCTTCCAGCTGGTGCACAATCACCTGTCTTTACTTTTAAAAGAGTTCGAGCGCTACTTCCCAATGCCAAAAATACACAAACTGCCAAAGAATGGATGTGCAACCCATTTCTCAACAAATCAGGTGAATCCAACATGTCTGTGCAAGAGGAAGTTCAACTGCTGGAGATTGCAAATGACGGCGGCCTTAAAAGTATGTTCGAGACAACAGCTCTGCTGATGTTCTTGATAAAGTCATGGCTGAACACCCTGAGATCGCCACAACAGCACTGCAAACCCTGTTGCCATTTCCAACATCCTATCTGTGTGAAGCAGGGTTTTCTGCAGTGACAGCAACCAAAACAAAATTATGAAGTAGACTGGACATAAGCAACACACTTCGGGTGTCATTGTCTCCCATTACCCCTAGATGGGACCGTCTCATTGCAGAGAAACAAGCTCAGGGCACCCACTGATTCAGCGTTGTGGTGAGTTGTATTTTTCATGCACTTTATATTTGTGTTTGTGGTGTATCTTATTTTGAAGGCATGTTTAAACGTTACCATAGCAACCAGAGAGTGTTGTGGGCAGAGAGGATGTTACTCATGGTACGTTGTTGTTGTCACGATGTTAAGAGGATGCTGCTAATAAAGTTGCAAACAAGTACACAGTGGATTCACGTTTATTATTATATTTAGAAAATAACAGTTTTATACCAGTCGTTCATGTTCTTTTGTTGTATTTTTCCGCCATACTTAAAGGCTGGTCCCTGAAAATATTGTCTGACATCTAAACCGGTCCGTTGCACAAAAAAGGTTGGGGACTGCTGGGATAGAAGAGAAAGAGGAATTACTGGAGTAGGTTGGATGAAGTGGTAGAGAGTGTTCCCGGGGGGAGAGAGAGTGGTGGATGGGAGCAGACTTTAATGGACATGTATGGTGACGGGAACAGAGGTGATGAGGAGTTTCTGGGTAGGTATGGTCTTAAGGAGAGAAGAACATGGAAGGACAGATGGCTGTGGATTTTGCTAAAACGTGGAAATGGGTGTGGTGAACACATACTTCAAGAAGAGAGAGGAACATAGGGTGACTTACAAGAGTGGGGGAGGGTGCATACAGGAGGACTACATCTTATGCAGAAGGCGAAATCTGAAAGCTAAAGGAGACTGCAAGGTGGTAGCAGGGGAGAATGTAGCTAGACAGCATCAGATGGTAGTCTGTAGGATGACTGGAAAACAAGAAAAGGCAGAGCCAAAGTTTAAGTGGAGGAGTTACAGAAGGAAGAAGGTGCACAGAGTTCAGGAAGGGGTTGATACAGGCTCTGGGTGGTAGGGAAGAATTACCAGGTGACTGGAAAGTACAGAAAAGTATTGACGGAAATGGATAGAAAGGTATGTGGTTTATCCAGTGGACAGAGGAAGGAAGACGAGCAGACTTGGTGGTGGAATGAGGAGGTACAGGAAAGTATCCAAAAGAAGAGGTTAGCAAATAAAAAGTGGAATAATCAGGGAGATAAAGAAAGTAGACAGGAGTATTTGGAATCTAGGCGCATGGCAAAGAGAGGTGGCAAAGGCATATAGTGAGTTCTATGAGAGGCTTGACCTAAGGAAGGAGAAAAAAAAAGTTGTATGATTAGCTAGACAGAGAGATGGAGATGGGAAGGATGTAACAGCAGGTTAGGGTTGATTAAGAACAGAAATGGTAATGTACTACCCAAGACGAGAGTGTGAGAAGGTGGAAGTAATACTTTAGAAGAGCTGATGAATGAAGAAATGAGAGGATGGATGAAGGAAAGATAGTGAACAAGGAAGATTCTGAGGACGAGGAAATGAGGGCAGCTTTAAAGAGGAGGAAGAATGGAAAGGTGGTTTGTCCAGATGACATACCTGTGGAGGTACACTACCATTCAAAAGTTTGGGGTCACTTAGAAATTTCCTTATTTTTGAAAGAAAAGCACTTTTTTTCAATGAAGATAACTTTAAACTAATCAGAAATACACTCTATACATTGCTGATGTGGTAAATGACTATTCTAGCTGCAAATGTCTGGTTTTTTGGGCAATATCTACATAGGTGTATAGAGGCCCATTTCCAGCAACTATCACTCCAGTGTTCTAATGGTACAATGTGTTTGCTCATTGCGTCAGAAGGCTAATGGATGATTAGAAAACCCTTGTGCAATCATGTTAGGTCTGCAATGCTGTAATTGCTGCAAATGGAGGATTCTTTGACGAAAGCAAAGTTTGAAGGAAAAAATTATTATTTCAAATACAAATCATTATTTCTAACCTTGTCAATGTCTTGACTATATTTTCTATTCATTTTACAACTCATGTTGGTAAATAAAAGTGTGACTTTTCATGGAAAACACAAAATTGTCTGAGGTGACCCCAAACTTTTGAACGGTAGTGTATGGCGATGTTTAGGAGAGATGGCAGTGTGTCGCACTGTCTTTGTGGATCTAGAGCAAGTGTGGTGCTATATGAGAAAGTCGGGCATGGCAGAGAAGTATGCGAGGTGGTGTACAGGACATGTATGAGGACAGCAAGATGGTGGGTGAAGTGTGCTGTACGAATGACAGATGGATTCAAGGAGGTGGTGTGATTACATCAGGGATCAGCTCTGAGCCCCTAGTTTCCCTGGTGATAGACAGGCAGGTGGAAGAGAACCTGGAGAGGTGGAGGTATTGCTCTGGGAGAGATCAGGAATGAAAGTCAGTAGAAACAAAACAGAATACATGAGTTGTAAATGAGAGGGAGGCAGGTGTAATGGATGTAGATGGAAGGAAGGAGTAGCGGTAGTGAAGGTAGATGAGTTTAAATACCTGGAGTCAACCATCCAGAGCAATGGAAAATGTACAAGAGAGGTGAAGAAGAGAGTGCAGGCAGGGTGGAGTGGGTGGAGACGAGTGTCAGGGGTGATTTGTAACAGAAGGATAGCAGCTGGAGTGAAACCGTACAGTTTTTCCATAAGCGGGGAAAAGAAATCCGCTTTTGTTGTGGTAATTTCACATCACATTCATAAAATGAGGAAGGCTCTCACCTTTAGGTGAAATAAATGTATATCGTGTGTTGCCATGGTATTTGTGGAATAGCAGATGTAGTGACCCACAGCTGTGCTTGCTTGTCTAATGGCATGTGAACAGTGACAGAATGACGCCCACATTTCTCATCCCATCTTGTCTATTGATTTATTTTTCATTCCATTTAATGGTCATAGTGTGTTTGCCTGGAAGCTTTTCTCGCCATCTGTTTCCTGGTTCTGTGTATGGCTGAGGCAGCCCTCAGGAAGGTGAAACTTTAAATGATGTGCCACTTTTCTCTCCTGTCTAAATTCTTAATGTCGAGCTCCAAGGGTCACTCAGACAAATTAACCCTGCAATTCTAATAGCCAGGTAGTCTGAAAGGTGTGGAACCCCGGGGAAATTAGAGCCCTGCTTCTGGACCTCATCCTTCAATTCAGCCGCATTCCCATGATCTATGGAGAATGGGGAGTACAGTTCCTGACCCCTGCCACCGTGACAAATTTCAGGCATGTGAGGATGTGTACCAGAAGGGAGAGGGCAGGCAGGTGGAGGTTGGGTGTTGAATGTAAAGATGGTGAGGACATGGGAGTTTGCCATGTTTGAAGTGGAGTTGGAACCCAAAAAAGTGTGTGTCATGGAGGAAACCCACTTTATGTGTCTGTGCAGTAAATCAGTCATCAGTATGTCCTCTCATAGACCAGGTTTTAAAGGTAACCTCATATACTTTCACAGCTGCAACAGAGGGAAGAATCTAAACAAGCTTGTTTCTATTGATGTGAAAGCAGAGGAATGAAACCCAGCTGCCTTTTGTCAGATGAAAAGAAAAACTTGGTTTGGGGTCAGCAACCTGTACTTCAAAGAGCCACTTTGATTTTTTTCCCTTAAAGGAGTCATTGCATGTTTTCCACATGTTAACAGCTCACACGTCTTAATGAAGTGTTTCTGACATATTTTGTACATATTTTCTTTAATTTTTTAATTATTGAAACAAATTTGTTTTGTATTTTTCCTGGTTTTCTTGAAATGCTCTGATTTAAAACTTTAAGAAACATCCTTCACCTGTTCAACTCCACCCTCCCTCTTAGCCGTTAGCTGACTAGCTTCTAGCCTCCTTCTAGCGCGGATGATCAGTACTGGTTCACTGATCCACAGTTGATGGTGTATCTTGCGTCACTCCAGCCCATCTCCCAATAATTTTGCTGTGATTCCACAACAAATTGCTAGCACTGCACACCGGGCAGCCCCCCAATCACCACAACCGACCTGGCCCGGGACCCGAGGCTGCTGACAAGCCACGGGATGTCAAAAGGCAGTGTCTTGCTCTGCTGGGGATGCCCCACCATGCGGCGGCTTCCATAGGCTGCCCGCAAGAGTGGAGTCATGTGGAACCCTGGAGGACGGTGGGGGACTGGCAGTGAGAGCCAGCAGCCTCGGGTGTCAATGTAGGTGGTTGTTACGACCAGTGTGCCGGTGCTGGCAATTTACTGTGGAATCATGGCGAAATTATTGGGAGATGGTCCGGAATGGCACAAGGTTTAGACTGCATGTCCACCAAATGCGGTTTTGTTATCCAACCGCCCTGACCGTCTTTTTTTTCAGCATTTGTACGCTGCACTCTGGGGGGGGGGGGGGGGGGGGGAATGTCTATGCCCTGTATCCCAGCAACAGCTTGTCACTCACAGCTCAGGACTTCCGCTTTTCCTATGGTCAGACTTTCTACTTATTTTTTAATAGCAGTCTCTAAATAACACTGGACAGGACACGTATTCTAGCATTGGTAGCAGCTGTGGATGCAAAATATGATGACACGAAAAACAGGAGTCGGAGTACAGACTGTACCAGCGTCCCACCCTTCCTTATTCTGATTGGCTGCTTAGAAAGGTCTGACACTGACAAGCTCAGTTGCAGTCTGAAAAGTTGAAATTTTTTTCAACTCTGAGTGCCCTGAGCGCCGTGACAGAATGCAGCCACCACCGAGAGCGTTTTAGCGCCGAGGGCGCTCAGCGCTGTAGATACTGAACTACATGGAGAATGAATAGAAAATAGTTGCCCACAGCTGAAAAAACGCATTTGGTGGACATGCAGCCATATCGTGGACTGTGGACTGGTGAACCAGGTGGTAACCGGGATGGCTGTGGAGAGCCTAAGTCACGCCCCCTCTATTTCCACTCATGGGACCTTAAATCGGAAGAAATCTCCATTGAAATGAATGGCAAGAAAGAAATTATCTGCCACGAGTTACACATATAATATTTGACAATTTAAAAGAATTTTCCACATAAATAACGATGTAGATCATTGTCTAACTTCAGATTCTGAAGATATGTAAATTCAAAGACTGCAAACACAACGGCACATACCTGACGTCACAGTGAGCCCAGGGTGAAGTAACCAACAGTCCTCTGGATCCGCTGCAGCTCTCACAATACACAACAACGCCTTTGTGTTGCTTTCTCCTCTTTGGATCCATCTTTCATCGATCAGGAAACAGGAGGTGGGCTTTTAGTAATCTCTCACCATGATGGTGTTTAGTGATGTGGGATGATGGGAGTTGTTGTCCGCTAATCGTTTAAACAAAAGCTAAATATTCCTCTGTTGTTATACGATGGCCGACAACTTTAATTACGTGGAAAATTATCTTTTAAATTGACAAACATCATATGTGTAACTCGTGGCAAAATTCGATCGGGATCAAAAGATAATTTTGCTCTTGCCATTCATTTCAATGCAGAATTTTTCCGATTTAAGGTCCCATATGTGGAAGTAGAGGGGATGTGACTTAGGCTGTCTAGTAGGGTGACTAAGATCTGAGGAAAATGACAGTATAAGCCTCCTGGTGCCAGTGTTAGAGGCTACTTTCCATCTACATGACTGACAGCTAGGCGGGCCAATAATAGAGCTGTGGGTGGGTCTGAAGGATGGTAGTGGGTTGGCTTTGTCAAATCATGGCGTATACGCTTTTTTATGGTACATTTGTTACACTGTTACAAAATTGCAACTTTTTCTGTGAAATTTTTATCATTTGCAAAAACATTTGCATATTTGTGTGAATGTTTTCCTCATTAAGCTAAAGTTTTAAAAAATTCCTTTTTTTTCATAAATGTGGCCTATTTTTCTTTGCATATTTGACACCTTTGTTGACTAAAATGACACTTCACATAAATTTGACATTTTTCCCAATAAAATCTAAACTTTTTTCATAAATTTTGATATTTTTGCATTATCCTCTGCGTTATTCATAAATTTGACTGTATCTGTAAATTTGTCACTTATTCAAGTAAAAATGTGGCCTTTTTCACATAAATTTGACAGTTTTTTTAATTATTTATTTAGCGAATGCAAAGTCCTTAAGCCAAGCAGTTGCCTCCTGGTTTGCTGTATGGAGGGTGTGTAATCCTCCTTCCAGTCTTTGGAGCGGGCAAGCCTCTATGATGTGTTCCATAGTTTGCTCCTCTCCACATGCGCACAGTGGGCTAGGGCTACTGCCCCATCTGTGAAGGCTGGCCAAGCAGGGGCCATGTCCAGTCCTGAAGCGATTGAGTGTAGACCACTGTCTCCTTGGGAGGTTGGTGCCCGGGACCTGTTGGTTGGGGTTTATCACCAGCTGTTTGTTTGGGACCTCCTTGGCCTCCCATTCCTCTTGCCAAGCTGTCTGGATGGTAAAGTCAGCTGGGGGAGGGTTTTTCCAAATCGGCCGTCTGGATGAAAGTCGGGCAGTGGGTGGGGTGTAGATATCTGCATGGATTGGTAAGTGAGGAAAATCTTTAACTTTTTGGAGCATCCTTTGAGTTAATGCTGCTCGCCGGATGTGTGGAGGGGCTATGTTTGACAGTACAGAGAGCCAGGGGAGTGGTGTTGAGCGGATTGTTCCAGTTATAGTTCTCATGGTTGAGTTGAGCTGGGTGTCTACATGGTGTGTGTAAGATGACCTGGACCAGACAGGGGCACAATATTCTGCTACAGAGTATGAAAGGCCAGTGCTGAGGTGCGCAGGGTGGAGACTGCCGCCCCCCATTTTGCACCAGCGAGCTTGCAGAGCAGGTTGTTTCGTACTTTCACCTTAGCAGCCGTCCCCCTTAGATGTTCCTTGAAGGATAAGGTCCTATCAAGGGTCACTCCAAGATAAGTTGGATTTGGGGCATGCTTAAGCTTGAGTCCGCTCAGGTGGATGTTTAGTTCTCTGGCAGCTTTTGCATTGTGGAGATGAAATACACTGGAGACGGTTTTTGCTGGGCTTGGTTTTAGGCGCCAGATTTTGCAGAACTGGTCCAGTTTAGCAAGATCTTCCGTGAGCACCCGTTCCAGTGGTTCAAAGTCTGGTGCTTGGAATGCCAAACAGATGTCGTCTGCATAGATGAATTTGCGGGATTTTGTAGTAGGCAGGTCGTTTATGTAGAGGTTGAACAGAGTTGGAGCTAGAACTGAGCCTTGTGGGAGTCCGTTTTTCTGCATTCTCCATGCACTTGTGTTCTGACTGAGGTGGACTCTGAACCTTCGGTTGGTCAGCAGGGTTTTTATAATTGCTGTTGCCCAAGCAGGGATCACCTTTATAAGTTTCAGGAGGAGGCCTTTGTGCCAGACCGTATCATAGGCGGCTGTAAGATCGAGAAACACAGCCCCTGTCTTCAGTCTGCTCTCGAAGCCATTTTCAATGAAGGTGGTTAGGGCCAGTACTTGTTCTCCTGTACTGCGGTCCTTGCGGAAACCTGCTTGATCCACACTTAGAATATCCTCTATTTCTGGGGAAATGCGTTGCAGTATTAGGCGCTCCATGATTTTGTAAGGAACGCTGAGTAGGGAGATTGGGCGGTAGCTTGCTGGTAGTTTGTGGTCTTTGCCAGGTTTTGGGATGGCAATGACCTTTGCTGTCCGCCATTTCTTTGGGATCAAGTTCGTTTGTGTGACCCTTGTGTAGAATTGTGTCAACCAGGTTAGGGCTCGGGGGCCAAGATTTTTCATGAATTCTGGGAAGATGTTATCGTATCCTGCTGCCTTTCCACATTTCAGGCCCTGTAGGACTTTCTCCAGTTCAGCAGCCTCGAAGGGTTCAGGGTTCGTTTCCTCTACAGGCATTTTTTGGTGTTTTTTTAGCTCAGTTGTAACTGCTGTTCTGGTGTCTTTGTCTTGGGGTGCTTTGGCGATAGTCAGTAGGTGGGATGCAACTTGGTTGGGTGTGACGGATGCTCGGCTTTGGCTAGGGGGCTTCTGTGCAGCTCCTAGGCGACGGATGAGGCTCCAACATTTCCTGCTAGAGTGGGTAAAGCTCCGGTCAGCAACTGTCTCCTCCCATTTCTTTCGCCGGGCTGTATTTAGCGATTCAATGAGATGGTCTGCTATCTCTGGGTCCCCTGATGTTTGATAGGATTGTAGGAGGGCAGCACTTTCTCCGTCCAAACATGGGACACAGAGGGGTCGGTAGCCTCGTGGGATTGCAGTATGGGCAGCCTTGAAGATTGCGCTGCAGAAGCGGTTGTATGCTTCATCTACAGTGATGGTGTGGAGTGGGATGGTAACAACGCTCCGGTCCAGAGTTTCACTGAATTTCTTCCAGTTGGCTTTGCGGAAGTTCCAGCGCATCTTCCTTGGGCTGTATATGACTGGAAGTTGTAGGCCAATGTGTACAAGCAGGGGCCGGTGTTGGCTGTGTGGAAAATCATCAAGAATGAGGATCTGTGTAGGATATGGCTCCCCATTCAAAGAGCTGACCCAACACAGGTCAGGAGAATAGTCCTTCTTCCACCTAGCAGAGTGGAAGGTTCCTCTTTGTTTGGGGTCGTATATCAAAGCGAGGTCATTTCTGGATGCCCAGTCTGAAAGTGCCTCCCCATCACTGTCCACTGCTGGGTACCCCCAGTCAGGGTGATGGCTGTTAAAGTCCCCCACATAGATGGCAGGGTGGGGTAGGGTGGGTAAGACCTGCAGATCCCAGTTGGCATTAGGGGGCTTGTACACATTGACAATATGGAAGCCACCAATGATTATGGTGTCTGAGAATGTGTTGTTATCAGGTGATTTGCTTCAACTATGTCAGAACGCACATAGGTGGCACGTCCATGTTTAGCATGTAGAACATAGCACAGGAGGTCAAAGCCTTTGATGGTGAAGCGGCCAGCTTCCTCTGTGCCAATATGAGTCTCTTGGAGGCAGATTACATCAATCGAATGTTGGAAGGCGAGGACTTCGATAAGGCTTCGCTTGGCTGCAGATAGGCCTTCAACGTTTAGTTGTCATATGCGAAGGGCAGATCCTACCACAAAGTGCTCTTGGGGCTGTTTGCTTTCGGCTTTAGGACTGTGACTAGGATTCTTCTTTGACTTGGCACAGAGGCGTCGTCTCTTCGAATTTAGTCTGCTGGTAGGATCATTAGCTTCCCCAGGCGAGCCCGGGTACTGGCGGAGGGCGCGACGAGAATGCTGATCCACGTAATACGTCAAACAGGTTCATTTTGTCTTCTTTCAATTATTTTTCCTTTTTTTTTTTCCTTTGAAAGACAAAAGTAAAATAGAAAGATGTCTTTACCTTCTTTACATGTTTCAACTGCACTGCAGCCTTCATCAGAAGAGTCACTGATGAAGGCTGCAGTGCAGTTGAAACATGTAAAGAAGGTAAAGACATCTTTCTATTTTACTTTTGTCTTTCAAAGGAAAAAAAAAAAAAAAAAAAAAAAAAGGAAAAATGCTGATCCATTGCCCCCCAGTTTTTTTTTTGTTTTTTTTTTTAAAGTTTTTTTAATAAAATTGTAGCTTTTTGTGTGTTTTTTATTTCTAAGCAGCTCATGACTTTTTTCCTTCCAAATTTGTTAGGAAAAATTTCCTTAAAAATTGCAACTTTTTTCTGAGTTTTTCAATGTTTTTGGCATAAATTTTCAGCCATTCTCATAAATGTACTGAATTATATATAGCGTGATTATAGATGATGTGAACGCCCGATTGATTCAGTTCTGAGCTATATAGAGTGAGATGTATCAGTTAAGTACGTGGTGGTAATGCACCTGTAAGCTGGTTGCCAACCGCCCATCAAATCTAAAAGAAGAAGAAGAACAAACTGTATTATATTTTTAATTTTTTTTTCAGAAATTTTGCTTTTTCTCTTGCAAAATTCATTTTTTAACAAAAAACTGCAAAATATTTCTCTAAATTTGCATTTTTTTTGCATACATTGTCAGTTTTTCTCATTTTCTGTTTTTATGATATTTTCTCATGAATTTCCAGCCATTTTCTGGAAAGTGTATTGCTTCAGGGAGCCACTGGTTATTGGGAAAAGAGCTACATGTGTCTCCAAAGTCACAGGTTGCAGACCCCTGAGCTAGATCGAAAAGTAGCCATTGATTCTTTTTTGGGGGGTGATAGACTGGACAGGAAACTGTCAGACACTTCTTGATGCTACAGTGATAAGGTGTGATCACACAGTCTTTAAAAGCTGGCAACGCTGAATTGTTTGTCGGAGAGACCCAGTCTCTAGGAGACTTCCAGCCTTTCTTCTTTGTTTTGTCTGTGTGCTGATATGAGGGACAGCAGATATGAAGCAGGGAGGAGAGGTAGGCCCAGGCAAAGGGAACCTGAACCTTATCACTGAGCAGCAACGTGGCTTCACATCATTTTGGTTGACATTAGCAATAATTGGCAGTCACTGGTGCGAGGATGTCTTTCCACAAAGCTGGTGAGGTGGAACCAGCAGTGCAGACTGACACAGGGGCTGCAGCACTCCCAGCATGCGGCGTCCTCCTCCAGATGTTCCCATTCCTTCATCAGAGAGCAAGCTACTGCACAGAGGAAGTCTAGAGCCGCACAAACGCCATTTGTCAGCAGATACTGTAGATGCAGGGTGTCCGCAGGTCTTTATATGCATATCTTTAATACACAAAAACCTGAAAATATACTTTCATATATTTTATATTCCTGAGATGTAAGAAATATTTCAAACTTTTTTGTTTTAATTTTGATTATTATGATTTATTGCCGATTAGAATAAAAAAATTGGTATCTCAAATTAGGGGATTCCCTCAGATCAATCCATGATAAAGAAATGTCCAACATCTGAAAGTGCATTCATTTATACATTCAATATCTGGTTGGAACTCCTGTATGATGAATTACTGTATCAGTGGTGTAGCATGGAGGTGATGAGCTGGGGTCTCTGCTGAGGCATTAAGCTATGGTCATAAATACCCTTACGAACGGCTGCAAACACATCCACGATTTTTGGACACATTCTTAAGGCGGTCGTAGGACAATTTGGCATTTGTAGACCATTTGTAAGTTTGTCTCCAGGTCAGTGGTCTTGTCCAAGATTTCTACGAATGCCCCACGAAAATCCCTCATCGTAGGATGGCCATACGAATGCCATAGGAAAAACGTAAGAACTACACAAGATGCTGGCCATAAGTATGGTGGGGGTAGGGTGCTGAAAATTTCATAGTGGTCAAATTTGTCCAAATGCGGATTATTGTTCAACCGCAGGGATCCAAGCGCTGCAACACCATTGGAAGAAGTGTGTGGACCGAAGGGAAGACTGTTGAAAAATGAACCACATTTGATCAAATTCGACCACCATGAACTTTTCAGCCCCCCCTCGTATGCCTCAAGAACACCTTAAGTTGTTCTTGAGGGCCTCTTACAACTGTTGAAGGAAACGCCATACAAATCCCCGTTCGTACAGAGATTCATACAGCATGCGTATGGCGATAGCGAGGCACTCATAAGGTGGAAATCTGTCATCTGTGCCGGTAAAATATGCCAAAAGTCGTAAGATCTTCCTACCAACGACTTGAGAGGGCTGTGAGTTGCACAAAAATTTTTGTAAGATGGTAGTAAATATGCAGTAGGAAGATCCCAAGGCACCGTTAGGACGAACGTAAGAACTCTAGGGCCATCATATGACAGAAAAGTATCTCATTTCTCAAAAATGCCTCAAGTTGCTTTTGCAAATTCAATGGCAGCCGTAAGAAACTATGCCCCCCTCCATGAATGTCTGTGAACTCAAGAATTCGTAGGAACTGAGAGATTCTTACGACTCAATCGTTCGTAAGAATCTTTGTGACCGTAGCTTTATGGAAGCCCACATTGATTTGATAGCAGCTTTCATCTCATCTGGGTTGTTGGGTCGGCTGTTTCTCATCTTTCTCTTGACTGTCCTCCATAGAGTGTCTCTGGAGTTCAAGTCAGACTACTTGGCTCGTGAGTTTCGGTTGTTTGCAAGGGTATTGAGTCCTGCTGGAAAGGGATATGGGCGTCTCAATAAAGCTTTTCAGCAGATGGAAGCATGAAGTGCTCTAAAATTTCCTGGTAGTCTGCAGTGTTGACTTAAGACTTGATTAAAAACCCAGTGGACCAACACCAGCAGGTGACATGGTACTCCAGATCATCACAGACCATGTGATATACAGTGCATCTGGAAAGTCTTTACAGCGTTTCACTTTTTCCACATTTTGTTATGTTACAGCCTTATTCCAAAAGGGATTAAATTCATTTTTTTTCCTCAAAATTCTACACACTACCCCATAATGACAATATGAAAAAAGTTTTTTTGAGATTTTTGCAAATTTATTAAAAATAACAAACTAAGAAATCACATGTACCTAAGTATTCACAGTCTTTGCCATGAAGCTCAAAATTGAGCTCAGGTGCATCCTCTTTCCATTGATCATCCTTGAGATGTTTCTACAGCTTAATTGGAGTCTACCTGTGGTAAATTCAGTTGATTGAACATGATTTGGAAATGCACGCACCTGTCTATATAAGGTTCCACAGTTGACAGTGCATGTCAGAGCACAAACCAAGCATGAAGTCAAAGGAACTGTCTGTAGACCTCTGAGACAGGATTGTCTCAAGGCACAAATGTGGGGAAGGGTACAGAAAAATTTCTTCTGCTTTGAAGGTCCCAATGAGCACAGTGGCCTCCATCATCCATAAATGGAAGAAGTTCAGAACCACCAGGACTCTTCCTAGAGCTGGCAGGCCGTCTAAACTGAGTGATCGGGGGAGAAGGACCTTAGTCAGGGAGGTGACCAAGAACCCGATGGTCACTCTATCAGAGCTCCAACATTCAGAGAGAGAAGAACCTTCCAGAAGGACAACCATCTCTGCAGCAATCCACCAGTGAGGCCTCTATGGTAGACTGGCCAGACGGAAGCCGCTCCTAAATAAAAGGCACGTGGCAGCCTGCCTGCAGTTTGATGCTGGTAGGCGAACTGGAGTGGATCCATCGCTGGTCCCACCAGGGGGCGGAAGTGAGCAAGGAGCAGTCTCTCCAGGGTCTTCATCATGTGGGACGTCAAGGCCACTGGTCTGTAGCTGTTCAGGTCTTTGGGGTGGGAAGTCTTTGGTACAGGTACCACAGAAGATGTTTTCCACAGCTGTGGTACCCTCCCCAGCTTCAGGCTCAGATTGAAGATGTACTCCACAATCCCACACAGCTGGTCTGCACAGGACTTGAGGAGCTTTGCGCTGATGCCCTCCGGTCCCGAGGCCTTCCTCGCCTTGATCTTCCTCAGCTCCGTCCTCACCTGGGTCTTAGTCAGGGTCAGGTTGGGGGGCTGTGTGTTGGGAGTGGGGGGGGTGTTGGTGGAGTGTGGAGTGGGCAGCAGGACTTGATGTCTTCAGAGGCAGCAGTGGTTGTTGTGCAGTCAGGGGGGAGGGCGGCTGGTCAAACCTATTGAAAAACAGATTCAGATTGTTTGCCCACTCCCTGCCCCCCGTGGCCTGGGGGGAGGTATTCTGGAGCCCAGAGATGGTTTTAAGGTTTCTCCAGACCCCGCTGATGTCGCTCTGTTGCAGCTTGTCCTCCATCTTCTTCCTGAAGCTGTCCTTGCCTTCTCTGATCTTTCTCCTCAGCTCCCTCTGTACCGACTTCAGCATCTCCCTGTTCCCCGACCTGAAGATCCTCTTCTTCTCTCTCAGAAGTGTTTTTATCTCAGGGTTGATCCAGGGTTTGTTGTTTGAGCAACACCGTATGATCTTGGTGGGAATGGTGTTGTCCACACAGAAGCTGATGTAGTCCGTGATGGTGTGAGTGAGGCCATCGATGTCCTCACCATGTGGATCGCAGAGCTGCTCCCAGGCGGTGGTTTCAAAACAGTCCTTTAGAGCGTCCATTGCCTCCTCAGACCATAACTTCACTGTGCGCATGGCCAGAGGTTGTCTGTGCACTAGGGGTTTGAACACCGGCCGGAGATGAACCAAGTTGTGATCCGATCTCCGGAGTGGGGGGAGTTGTGATGAGGTGTACGCCTCCTTAGTGTTTGCGTAGAATAAGTCCAGTGTTTTATTGTCTCTAGTGTGGCATGTGACATACTGGGTAAACGTGGGTAGAATGGGAGACAGTGAAACATGGTTGAAATCGCCTGAGATGAGGAGAAGAGCATCTGGGTGTTCTGTCTGCAGCCTGTCGGTTACTGAATGGATGACGTCACGCGCTGTCCCAGCGTTCGCCGTCGGATTTGCATAAATAACAATGCAGATCACGTGTGAGTATTCCCTCGGGAGATATGTAGGCCGCATGCTAACAGCTAGCAACTCAATGTCTTTGCTGCAGTGTCGTTGTTTAACAGTGATATGTCCCGGTCTGCACCAGTTGTTGTTAACATACATTATCACTCCCGCCCCTTGCTTTGCCACTGTCTGATGTTTGGTCTAGCATGCATACGGCCAAAAGTGAAAATTTCGGCATATACCAGTGTTTTAGACCAATTTTTATACGTTTGGCAAATGCTGCCTAAATCGTCAAGGTGTGACAGTTCCTTTAGCAACTAAAAGATGTTTGATTGCTTTAGCCAGTGCAAAACTTAAGAGTTCATATCAGCATAGAAATGCACCAGGTGGGGTCCTGCTGTGGTCCTTGTTCCTAAACCTGCCACTGAAACAACATGCTTCAGAGGTTTTCAGCCTAACTGGTGTAGAACATATCAGAAAACTTGTCCGTTATTCTGTTTTCACCATCTCTTCACATACCTTCCCTCTGCTCAGAAGACTGAGCCAGCATCGTGACATCATACTCTACCGGATTCTGTAAAAGTTATGGCAGATGAGCCTTGGCAACCACCTGTCCTTGAATTAGGAACACTTAAGTATATTGGAGTTTCCTAAGTGCATCATTTCTCTCTTATTCAGCACTTTAAAGTGCATGTGACAGAAAGACTTTTTAGCTGATCACTTGGCATCCAAGGACACATTGGCTTTACAGTGAGTCACCTTCCCGCCATGTTTTACCTGTCATTTAGAAGATGTAAAGAGGAACAGGGCAGCCGTCATCCGCACAGCTTTGTTTCCTGATGGCAGACACTGTTCATCCATTCTGTCACACTTGTGTTGAATATTTAACTTCCTCCATGTGTTAGGGGTTTTATTTCAATCGAAACACTCTACACACTAGAGCAGGGATGTCAGACTCAATCCATTCCAGGCCAAGACGCTACACATTTTACTTCCACCTAGTCTCTTCAGAAGGTGTTTTTGCTAATCAGTAATCAGTGGGAAGAAATTCAGTGAAATCTCCTATGGAAGACACTAGGTAGTGAAAAACCTGCAGGGTCTTGGCCTGGAATGGAAGGACTTTGACATCCCAGTGCTAGAATGTCCTTTGCCAAGATGTTCAATGCCTGACACAGTGATAAGGATGTGAGTATGGATTACAGAAAAGTGCTTATGTGTGTAGAATATAGTGCTACATGAGTGTGTATGTGTGTGAATGGCACTTTGGGCCCTTTTTCAGCGATGTAAAATGTTCTTTAATGCCTCCCTTTGCACATTGCGCAGGTGTTTTTGCTGTTCTGTCAGCGCATAGTCTGATTTTCTGCTGTGCACCTTTGCCATCTAATTTGGAGCTGATTGTGGTCACTGACTAAAGTGGGTGAGGCTCGGCACCAAGTTCAGCGCATTGGTATTAAGGTGCATTCTCTGTCAATGCGCTTTTCATTATGAAAAAGCAGGTCAGCAGCGCATCATCAAGCACTGTTTCAGCTTCGTGTTTAAACAATATGAATGCACACGTATGCATGTTCCTACACCAGGGCTGGGATTTCTCAATGTCCGACATTTTGACGGACTGATTTTGTAAAATTCTGTTACAATCCCATAAAGGACTGTTAAGAAGGTGAATAAATGAATGAATGAATGAATGAATGAATGAATTTGAAACTTACAGAGAAGTACACACATTAAGCATTAATTAATTTATTTATCCTCTCAAATGAACAAAATGTGGGTCACTGTTTTTTGTTTTATTTAACGACCGGACTAATGTGCTGTCACACACTGGGACCAGTCTGCCCTACCAAGACAAGAGCTGACACCATGGCCGGAGGATAGCCAGAGGATAGCCGGCAGGTGCGTGCAAAGCCAACATACAGCTGGGAAAATAAGTATTGAACACATTAACATTTTTCTTATTAAACATATTTCTGACTGAACCATTGACCTGAGATTTTCACCAGATATCAGTTACAACCCAAGACAAAGAAATCAAGGCAACTGTGTTCACAAAGCTGCACGGTGGTGCAGTGGTTTAGCACTGTGGCAGCACAGTTTTACCCTCGGCCGGGGGATCGCGAGGATCATGAGATCGTGGGTTCGATCCCAGCCCCCAACCAACAGTGAGCTGTGTGCCAACCAACAGTGAGCTGTGTGGAGTTTGCATGTGCTCCCCGTGTTGCGTGGGTTTACTCCGGGATTTCTCCGGTTTCCTCCCGCATACCAAAAACATGTAGGTTTAGGGCGCTTGCGCACGCAGCGACCGGCAGCCGGTGGCTTGTCACCAGACTGCAAACCAAATCTACCTACGGGTACAAATAAGTAACAAAAAAAAAAAAAAAGCAAGTTATATTTAATAAAGTGGAATGACACGGGGAATAAGTATTGAACACACTTGGTGAAATTCATTTAATATTTAGAAGAAAAGCCTTTGTTGGTAATAACAGCTTTCAGACTCTTCCTGTATGGAGAAACTAGACACAGGCAATGCTCAGGAGTGACTCTAGCCCATTCTTCCACATAAACTGTCTTCAAATCTTGAAGGTTCCGTGGGCATCTTCTATGAACTCTGATCTTCAGTTCGTTCCATAGATTTTCAATTGTATTCAGGTCAGGTGACTAACTGGGCCATTCTAGCAGCTTTATTTTCCTTCTCTGGAGCCAGTTGAGCGTTTCCTTGGCTGTGTGTTTGGAATCATTGTCTTGCTGAAATGTCCACCCTCGTTTCATCTTGAACATCTGGGCAGATGGCAACAGATTCTTATCAAGGATGTTTCCGTACATTTGTCTGTTCATCTTCCCTTCAATAAGCAACTTTCGCATTACAAGTGCACATGTGCGGACTATGTGAAGTTCAAAGTTCACGACTACCAAACATTCCAGTAGCCGCCTTGCTTTTGTATAGGGACAGTACTGTCACACCTGAACAATTGCCGTTTAAAGTCTGCTTCAAGCTTTAAATCTCTGTTATGCCAGGTGCACATTGTGCTGTAGTGAAGTGTGGGAACGGCATGTATCATCTAGAGCGGTGGAAAAGCAAACTTGCAGCATACATGCATGTAACTTTGGGACCAGCGTGTGCAAATGTCCGCCACCATTCACGTTATACACATTCCCCACGGAGCTGAAGGATCCGGATGTACGTAATTGTTGGATTAAAGCAGTAAGTCTATATTATAACATAATTAAATAGTGTTGTGTATTGTTCAAGTTCTAGCCTAATTGACACGAGTCTAAACCCTGAAGTAGTAGGTACGGACAGGCAGGCCTGGATCTAGGATATAGTTCTTTGTGTATTGGTAATGAAGCTTGATCTACACACACATGTAATTAAGGCCATTGATAAGAGGCTGGTATAAAATAAAATTGCAAATCATTGAAAACATGTTGTACTTAAACTATAGTAGTATTGACCTATAGATCTAAGTAAGCAGGCTGTGCCTTGTAGTGAAATTTATTCAAAATGACACAACCAAAGTTGAGCTGTCAAACCACTCGCTTAACTTCTTTGTAGTCGTTTCGGAGTCTCGCAAGTAAGTGTGCTTGGTCCTTTGACAACAAAAAGTCTACTATGTCAGCGTACATATAAGGGGGCCATTTTGGCCAATTTCTGCAACGTGGCTACGAATACGCACGACTAGTTCATCCTTGCGTTTGCGGGTTCAACCGGGAAGACCCCTACGCATACAATATGCTCGTAGATCAGGAACTTTACATAAATTAAATATATCAATAGAGCATGTTTGGTAGCCATGTTCCCATGATGCTTTGCATGAGCCGAGATGCGAAAGTCGCTTATTATATGAAGTCTGCCTGTACCAAGTGCTGAAAAACACCCCCACACCATGATGGGATGTGCAGTGCCACTTCTCCTCCAAACATGCTGTGTGTTGTGGCATCCAAAAAGTTCAATTTTGGTCTCATCCCCTACGCATACAATATGCTCGTAGATCAGGAACTTTACATAAATTAAATATATCAATAGAGCATGTTTGGTAGCCACGTTCCCATGATGCTTTGCGCGAGCCGAGATGCGAAAGTCACTTATTATATGAAGTCTGCCTGTACCAAGTGCTGAAAAACACCCCCACACCCTGATGGGATGTGCAGTGCCATTTCTCCTCCAAACATGTTGTGTGTTGTGGCATCCAAAAAGTTCAATTTTGGTCTCATCTGACTAGACTATATTCTCTCAGTATTTTACTGGCTTGCCCAAATGTTGTGCAGCAAACTTTAAACAAGCCTCAACATGCTTTTTCCTTCAGCAATAGTGTCTTGCAAGGTGAGCTGGCATAGAGCCCATGTCAGTTGAGTGCATTACTTATTGTTTTCTTTGAAACAGCAGTATCTGCTAACTTCAGGTCTTTCTGGAGCTCTCCACAAGTGGTCTTAGGCTCTTGGATAACTCTTCTGATTATTCTTTTGACTCCTCTGTCAGAAATCTTGAGAGGAGCTTCTGGTCGTGGCTGGTTTATGGTAAAATGATGTTCTTTTCACTTCCAAATGATGGCTCCAACAGTGCTCTCTAGAACATTAAGCAAATAAGAAATGTGCCTGTAACCAATGCCATCATTATGTTTTTCAACAATAAGGTTGCAAAGGTCTAGAGAGAGCTCTTTGCTTCTACCCACCATGAGTTCTTTGTCATTTGGCAATCTGATATTCACAGACCTTTTTAAAGGCTATCAGTCAGGACTTAACTTGGTGAAATTAATTTTCACTGATGGGGGATGGGATGGCTTCCTAAATTCTGATGGATTACAGCTGGTTTCTTGGCTTTCTATGCCTTTTTGCTCCTCTTTTTCTTCATGTGTTCAATACTTATTCCCTGTGTCATTCCACTTTATTAAATATAACTTGTTTCACTTCCGGTTATGGCGGCCGCCTAGAAGGACACGTATCACTCTGCTCTGCTCCTGGAAATAAAGATTCGGCAAATAACTCTCTCATTTGGAACAGAACTTTTCCCAGCGTTTGGGTGAGGATATGCCGGTGAAGACTAAGGCTGGGAAATCAGGAGGGGGAAAAATTGAATCACCGAAGCAGTCCAAATTAACGGACTTTAAAGTTTGTGGCGCAGTAGAAAAAGCTGCGGATATGGCGGATGAAACTAGCGGTGGTGCGGTAACTGCTGCTGCTGACGATGGCGGCACAGGTGCAGTGCTGGCTGCCATTAGCTCAATGAGAGCAGACTTTTCCGCTAAACTTGATGGGATTATGGCAGCGTTGGATGCAATGAGAAAGGAGTTGGGTGACTGCGTGGAGCGAGTGACGCAGGCGGAGCTTCGTGTTTCAAGTGCGGAGGATGAAATCAGCGGACTTCAAATAAAGGTGCGCACTTTGGAAAAAAAAAAATAAAGATCTGGAAAATAGCGTTCTGGACTTGGAATCCCAGTCCAGACGGAACAACCTGAGGCTGGTGGGTTTACCGGAGGGAGCCGAATGTCGTGATTCATGCTCCTTTTTGGAGGGGTGGATCCCGGAGGCACTGAACAACGCGGAGCTAAAATCATCAGTCGTCTTGGAAAGCTCCCACCGAATTGGCCCACCGAGAGGTAGCAAGGCAGCACCGAGGACGTTAATTATGAAGTTTCTCAGCTACAGAGACAGGATGACTATCTCCAACGCGGTGCGGGCCAAAGGAGAAATTAAATACCAAGATCAGCAGGTGCGGTTCTACCCAGATTTGGCCTCAGGAATCCAACAATTAAGGAAGCAGTTTGACCCCATCCGCAAAGAACTGCGCAACCTTGAGATTCGTCATGGAGTGATTCACCCTGCAAGACTTCTGGTCACATATGAGGGCAGAACACACATCTTCAAGACCCCCGAGGAGGCGCAGGAGCTCATCAAGAAGATCCAGGAAGAGACTGGTGGGAGCTAAGCAGGAACAGAATATAGGGTAGAATATTTGAGCATTTAACTGATTAGAAGCATATAACAAGATTACAAAATATAGATGGTATTACATATTAAAAAAAAAAAAAGTACAAAATTGCAAAAAAATTTTGGAGTTAAATTGGAAAATTACAGAAGAGAGTTAATGTTACGTTATTAAAAGCAGTAGAGTTAGGGTGATTGGGAGGATGAAGAAGGAGTGGCTTTGGCTGACCCTCGTGGGTGTGGAACGGTCGATGGCTATATCGGGAGACGGAATTTTTCTTTTGTTTTTGGGGGGATTGCCACAAATGTGGGAAGGGGGAATTTGTTTGTGTGTAGTTTGTAGGGTGAATGTTCAACCACTCATTTTTTTGCTTTTCTGTTTGAGCATGTTTACACTGCAAGGTAATCCCAAACTCCCTATTGATCATAAATCAAAGCGTTAATCTTAATTTAACTTCATGGAATTGCAGAGGTCTACAAAATTTAAAAAAACTTAAACAAGTTACGAATAAAATAAAAGACATGGGTTCAAAAATTGTGTTTTTACAAGAAACTCATCTAATAGAGGAAGATGTAAAAAGAATTAGGAGTAGATGGCAAGGAAATGTTTTCACCTCATCATTTTCATCCCGAGCCAGGGGAGTTATGACTCTCATACATAAATCAGTCCCATTTCAAGTGAAAAATGTAATTGGAGACAAATTTGGAAGATATGTAATCATTCAAGGATCTTTGCTATTAGAAAACATAAATTTGGTGAACTTATATGGTCCCAATATAGATGATCAAAAGTTCTTTGCTAATTTATTTCTTATCTTATCATCACTTAGAGGGCAACATATAATAGCAGGGGATTTTAATTGTACATTGAATCCCGGTATAGATAGATCAACAGGACTGGACTGTACGCACAATGGATGTAGGATGACCATTAATCATTTTATGAAAGAATTGAAATTGATAGATATATGGAGAGAAATGAATCCACAAGTTAAAGCATACTCTTGTTATTCCAATACCTACAAGACATTCTCACGTATAGATTATTTTTTGATCTCCACAGAATTAAGGTCCAAGATTCAAAACTGTTTTTATGATAACATCGTGATCTCTGATCATGCACCCTGCTGTCTAATATATGTAGATAAGAAATTGACAAAGGAACCAGGTAGATGGCAATTTCAGCATAAATGGCTTCAGGATGAGGAATTTGTTAAGTATATAGAAAAACAGATAGATGAGTTCTTTGATATCAATACTACACAAACATCAGCATGTGTAAAGTGGGAGGCTTTCAAAGCTTTTATTAGGGGACATATTATTAGTTATACAGGTTCAAAATCTAAGAAGACTCGAGAGGAGAGAGTCCAATTGGAACATAAAATAAAAATTCTTCAAGAAAGAGTATATGCAGGAAGAGATCCAAGGTTGGAGAACGAATTACTGATTTTGAGAGCTGAATATGACAAAAAATCAGCGAATAGAGCTGCCTCGAGTCTTCTAAGATTGAAACAATCTTTTTATGAACAAGGTGAAAAATCAGGAAAGTTATTGGCATGGCAGATTAAACAATTAGAATCTAAAACACCAATTACCAGTATTATAAGTAACGGACAGGTAGTTATAGATCCTTTAGAAATTAATAGAGCCTTTAGAGATTACTATGAAAAATTATACGATACCAAAAATGAATCTGACTTAACAAAACTACATGGGTTTTTGAACGAACTATTTATACCGTGTATTCCAAATGAAAATAGGGAGATACTGGAGTCTAAAATTAGTCAAGAAGAAGTTGGACTAGCCATTGATAATATGAAATCAGGAAAAAGTGCAGGACCAGATGGTCTTCCAGTTGACCTTTATAAAAAATTTAAGAATAAATTAACAAAACCTTTTTTGGAAATGGTTTTAGAAGCATTTCAAAATAGTAATTTACCATCATATATGAATAATGCCTTAATTATACTGTTGCCAAAACCAGGTAAGCCCTCTAATAAATGTGAAAATATGAGACCAATAAGCCTATTAAATGCCGACCTTAAGATAATCTGTAAAATTTTAGCAAGACGAATACAAGAAATTTTACCAAATATTATTAATCGAGATCAGAATGGCTTTATAAAGGGAAGACAAGGCTTCCATAATGTAAGAAGACTATTTAATATTATTTATTCTAATAAAGAAGCACCGGATACAGCTCTCTTATCACTGGATGCCGAAAAAGCCTTTGATAGAGTTGAATGGCCCTTTCTTTTTGAAGTCTTACAAAGGTTTGGACTTGGAAATAATTTCATAAAATGGGTTCAGATAATATATAATAATGCTACTGCAGAAATCCTAACAAATAACAATATTTCAAAATCAATAAAAATCAATAGAGGATGTCGACAAGGCTGTCCACTTTCACCTTTACTGTTTACTATGGCAATTGAACCTTTAGTGATGGCGATACGTCTACAGTCACAAATATATGGAATTAAAGTTGGACCAACAGAACATAAAATCTCCCTGTATGCCGATGACATAATTTTGTTTATGTCGAATCTTAAAAAATCAATTCCGACCTTGTTGAATTTAATAAAGAATTTTGGGGAAATATCAGGATATAAAATAAATAAAACTAAATCTTCAATATTAATGCTAAATGAGACCCAGAGAAATTACCCAGCCCCTGAGGTAAATCAATTCAATGTTGTAAATCAGTTTAAATATTTAGGAATCCAAATTGTGCCTAAGCTAGAATCAATCGCCAGTGTCAATTATGAAGCCTTAATGACAGATATTGATGAGTTACTTCAGAGATGGATGTCACTACCAATGTCGATGATCGGGAGAATTAATATACTTAAAAGTAATATCTTACCTAAAATACTTTATTTATTTCAATACATTCCCTTACCACCACCTTTAGATTTATTCTCAAGAATTAAAAAAAAGTTAGTGGAATTTATATGGAACAACAGGAGGGCTAGATTACGTCTGTCTTTATTATATTTACCATTTGATTGCGGAGGTCTGAAATGTCCAAATTTTATGTTGTATTATTGGTCGGCACAACTGAGGTCTATGACATATTATTTTTCATCAAATGATCTCCCTCACTGGACTGAAATGGAATCATACAATTTACCTTTACCTCTTCCCATATTCATATACTCAGATTCGGCAAAAAAATTACAAAAACAAGTTAAAAATCCATTTGTAAAGCATATGATCAAAATATGGTGTGAAGCTAAAAACTATTTAAAAGAACCACAGTTATTGTCACAATTTAGTCCAATATGGGGTAATCAATATTTTAAACCAGGGAGAGCGGACGCTGTATTTAAAGAATGGAATTTAAAAGGGATACAAAAGATTCAGGATTTATATTTGCCATGTGCAGAAAACATAATGTCTTTTGAAGAGTTGAGGATCAAATTTAATCTCAATAGAACACATTTTTTTTAAATATCTTCAACTTAGAAACTTTATTCGATCAAATCAAAATAAAGCTCTCACTCGACCTATCTATTCATCCATCCATCCATCCATCCATCTTCTACCGCTTTTCCGGAGGTCCGGGTCGCGGAGGCAGCAGTTCAAGCAGAGAAGCCCAGACTTCCCTCTCCCCAGCCACCTGCTCCAGCTCTTCAGAGGGGATACCAAGGCGTTCCCAGACTAGCTGGGAGACATAGTCTCTCCACCGAGTCCTAGGTCTGCCCCGGGGTCTCCTCCCAGTGGGACGTGCCTGAAACACCTCAAGTGGGAGGCGTCCAGGAGGCATCCTAATCAGATGCCCATACCACCTCAACTGACTCCTTTCAATGTGGAGGAGCAGCGGTTCTACTCTGAGCCTCTCCCGGATGACTGAGCTCCTCACCCTATCTCTGAGGGTGAGTCCAGCAATCCTACGGAGAAAGCTCATTTCAGCCGCTTGTATCCGCGATCTCGTTCTTTCGGTCATTACCCAAAGCTCGTGACCATAGGTGAGAGTAGGAACGTAGATTGACTGGTAAATCGACAGCTTTGCCTTAGAACTAAGCTCCCTCTTCACCACAACAGACCGGTACAACGTCCGCATCACTGCAGATGCTGCTCCAATCCGTCTGTCGATCTCTCGCTCCATTTTCCCCTCACTCGTGAACAAGACCCCAAGATACTTAAACTCCTCCACTTGGGGCAGGAGCCTGTCCCCAACCCGGAGAGGACAATCCACCTTTTTCCGGCTGAGGACCATGGACTCGGACTTGGAGGTGCTGATTCTCATCCCAGCCGCTTCACACTCAGCGGCAAACCGTCCCAGCAAGAGCTGTAGGTCATTGCTGGATGAAGCCAACAGGACAACATCATCTGCAAACAACAGAGATGAGATCCTGTGGTCACCAAGCATGACACCCTCCATTCCCTGGCTGCGCCTAGAAATCCTGTCCATAAAAATTATGAACAGGACCGGTGACAAAGGGCAGCCCTGGCGGAGTCCAACTCTCACTGGGAATGACTCCGACCGAGTGTTGGCAATGCGAACTAAACTCTCACAACGGTCGTACAGAGACCGAATAGCTCGTAACAACAAGCCCGATACCCCATACTCCCGAAGCACCCCCCACAAAAATCCACGAGGGACGCGGTCAAATGCCTTCTCCAAGTCCACAAAACACATGTAAACTGGTTGGGCAAACTCCCACGAACCCTCAAGAATTCTCGAGAGGGTAAAGAGCTGGTCCGATGTGCCACGGCCAGGACGAAAACCACATTGCTCCTCCTGAATCCGAGGTTCGACCAACGGCCGGACTCTCCTCTCCAGTACCTTGGCATAGACCTTCCCAGGGAGGCTGAGGAGTGTGATCCCTCTAAAGTTGGAGCACACCCTCCGGTCCCCTTTTTTGAAGAGAGGAACCACCACCCCGGTTTGCCATGCCAAAGGCACTGCCCCCGACCTCCACGCAATGTTGCAGAGGCGTGTCAACCATGACAACCCAACAACATCCAGGGCCTTGAGGTACTCGGGGCGAATCTCGTCCACCCCCGGGGCCCGGCCACCAAGGAGATTTTTAACCACCTTGGCGACCTCAGCCCCTGTGATAGGAGAGTCATCCCCCTCGTCCCCAAACCCTGCTTCCTCTGTGGAAGGCGTATCAGTGGGATTGAGGAGATCCTCGAAGTATTCCTTCCACCGCCCGACGATATCCCCAGTTGAAGTCAACAGTGTCCCATCCGCACCATACACAGTGTGGACGGGGAGCTGCTTTCCCCTCCTGAGCCGCCGAACAGTTTGCCAGAATCTCTTTGAAGCCGACCGAAAGTCTTGTTCCATGGCCTCACCGAACTCCTCCCATACCCGGGTTTTTGCTTCAGCAACCACCCGAGCTGCACTCCGCTTGGCCTGCCGGTACACCTCAGCTGCTTCGGGAGTCCCACAAGCCAACCAAGCTTGATAGGACTCCTTCTTCAGCTTAATGGCCCCCCTCACCACTGGTGTCCACCACTTGGTTCGGGGGTTGCCACCACGAGATGCACCGACCACCTTGCGGCCGCAGCTCTGGGCTGCCGCTTCAACAACAGAGGTGGAGAACATGGCCCATTCAGACTCCATGTCTCCAGACTCCCTCGGAATGTGGTTGAAGTTCTTCCGGAGGTGGGAGTTGAAGACCTCCCGGACAGGGGCCTCAGCCAGACGCTCCCAGCACACCCTCACTATACGTTTGGGTCTACCAGGTCTGAATGGCTTCCTCCCCTGCCATCGGATCCAACTCACCACCAGGTGGTGATCAGTTGACAGCTCTGCACCTCTCTTTACTCGGGTGTCCAAGACATACGGTCGCAGGTCTGATGATACGATAACAAAATCGATCATCGACCTGCGGCCTAGGGTGTCCTGGTGCCAGGTGCACATATGGACACCCTTATGCTTGAACATGGTGTTCGTTATAGACAGACTGTGGTTAGCACAGAAGTCCAATAACTGAACACCACTCGGGTTCAGATCGGGCAGGCCGTTCCTCCCAATCACCCCCCTCCAGGTTTCACTGTCGTTGCCCACGTGCGCATTGAAGTCCCCCAGTAGGACAATGGAGTCTCCAGGAGGAGCACCCTCCAGCACCCCAGTCACAGACTCCAAAAAGGGTGGGTACTCTGAAACATCATTTGGTGCATAGGCACAAATGATGGTCAGGACCCGTTTCCCAACCCGAAGGCGCAGGGAAGCAACCCTTTCGTCCACCGGGGGAAAACTCCAATATAGAGGCAGCAAGGTGGGGCGATACAAGAATACCTACCCCTGCTCGTCGCCTCTCGCCCGGGGCAACTCCAGAAAAGGCCAAGCTCCAGCCCCTCTCCAGGAGACTGGTTCCGGAACCGGAGCTGTGTGTTGAGGTGAGGCCGACTATATCTAGCCGGTATCGCTCAATCTCGTACACCAGCTCAGGCTCCTTCCCCACCAGAGAGGTGACATTCCACGTACCAAAAGCCAGTTTAGAAAGCTTGGGATCAGTCCGCCAAGGTCTCCGCCTTTGACTGCCACCTAATCCACATAGCACCGGACTTCCATGATCCCTCCTGCAGGTGGTGAACCTACTGGAGGGCGGACCCATGTAACTCCTTCGGGCTGAGCCCGGCCGGGTCCCATGGGTGGAAACCCGGCCACCAGACGCTAGCCTTCGAGCCCCTCCCCCAGGCCTGGCTCCAGGGTGGGGCCCCGGTAACCCCATACCGGGCGGGGTACACTGAATCCTTGATATACAATTTATCATGAGAGTCTGTTGGATCGTTCTTCGTCTGGCCCTTCACCCAGGACCAGTTTGTCTTGGGAGACCCTATCAGAGGCAAATTGCCCCGGACAACATAGCTCCTGGGATCACTGGGGCACGCAAACCCCCCCACCACGATAAGGTGACGATCCATGAGGGGGCCTATCTATTCATCCTTGGAAAAAATGTTGATGAAAGATAGTAAAAGAAAGGGTATTATTTCAGAGTTGTATAACTCATTGACACTATTTTCAAGTGAAAATTCACTGAAAAGATTAAACTACTGGAAAGAAGATCTGCAAACTGAAATTTCAGAGGAACAATGGGAATTGGCTTGTACAGAAGCTCAAACCAAATCAATAAATGTACGCCTTAAATTGATACATTTCAAATGGTTAATGCGGATGTATGTTACACCGGAGGAGTTAAATAGATATAACAAAAATATACCAGATACATGCACAAAATGCATGGAAAGTAAAGGAACCCTATTTCATTGTTTATGGGAATGTAGATTAATAAGAATGTTTTGGGAAGAGGTGAGGGTAACAATTGAAAAAATAATCTCAAAACAAATCATATTGAATCCTAAACTGTTTTTGTTGGGTCTGTACCCAGAAAAGCATAATTTTAATAAAAGTGAAAGAACATTCATAGACCTCAGTTTGCTTAATGCCAAAAAATGTATTGCACTATTATGGAAAAAGACTCATAGACCAGATGTGACTCAGTGGTTAAGACAGATGTTAACAAACCTTCCATTAGAAAGAATAACATATATACTGAAATCAAAGGAAATTGTGTTTGAGAATATATGGAGACCTTTTATTGATTATGTAAAAAATTTAAACATAACTCTTGAAGAAGAAGGTGAATGATATGTGTGGACCTTGTAAATTCCAAACTGGTGAACATAATATGTATACTTATGTGTTGGATTGTCTAGACTAAACAGAGGAGCATTGTTGAAGATTTGATTTTGTTGGTGGTTGTTGGTGTTTTTTAGTGCATTTTTTTTTTTTTGTAGTACTTTAGTGTTAGTGTTTGATTGTTTGTATCATGTTTGTTTAAAAAAAAAGGTTTAATAAAGATATTGTGGAAAAAAAAAACTTGTTTTGTGAGTACAGTTTCCTTGATTTCTCTGTATGCATGGATTACTTGGGTTGTTACTGATATCTGGTGAAAATCTCAGATCAAAGCAAGTATTCTTGTCTGAAAATGGGTGGCCCAATTAAGCTTTACAGGCCCAAATGTAGGCTGTGTTTGAAAGTGGAATACAAAGAGGTGTAGCCTATATGTTGGCAATCACACGTTAGACTTTGACAAATATAAAAGGGACTGAATGGCCCTAAGGTTTATTTGATTGTGTGCATATTAATTACAGAATTATTGAAAATGAATGGGACATCCAATATTAGCGACAGTTTCGGAACTCTTGTTTATTTTTTTCAGATCACTAATTTGTCTGATCTTTTATGACTTATATTCATAGGTGTTGTATCTTGGGGAATGGGATTTGTTCAGTCACCATTATAATTGTTTTAGTTTATATGTGTAGTTTATAGTCTATCATCAATAAACTCATGCAGTATTATAACAGAACATGTTTACAAATATTTGAAACCCATTGTAGTGCATCATTTTATATTTTAGGAATATTATAAGTATAAAACACCAATATTATACACAGCAGAATGACCTGTTTGGCTGCAACTTTTGCATCAGTGTTGCCCATTTGTCAGTAAATATTTAAATAAAATTATATATTTTGTTGTTTGAGTGTTTTTGTGTCCAGTTTGGTGATGGTTGTTGTTTAGTCAAACCATGCATGTGGCCGCACATGATATGCAGTTGATCTGGGCATTCTGCTCCACAGTCATGGTGGTGTTATTATTAACTGTTAATTTTTAGATAGCCGTGTGAGCAGCACACCGAAAGGGGCACCATCGGTGATGGCGAGTCATGGTCCTGCAAAGGGACTCCCATCTACCGCTGACCGGGCAGGCTGGGCTTGCTTCCCTGCGAAGGACCGCATTCCGCTCACTGCTTCTTTAACACCGGGGTTCTTTACGCAGACCCCGGGTCCCTGCTGGCATTCCCCAAATTATCCTTTAGATGTACGCAATCGTCGTCGGCCTCCGTCGGTCTATGATGACCATGGAAGAGAATCCTAAACGTCTACTCTGCTGGAGCAGCACCGCCTGTGGCTGAACAGGCCGATGCGCACCGGTGTTCTACCTTCCAGCATTGGGCGTTGGTAGGATTCAAGCCTGGGCCGGAAGATATGGAGGACAAGATGTTACCCATGCAGCATGTCCCCCCTCTCCACGTCACTGATGAATCCAAAGGAACAGCAGGGCTGCTATAGTTTGGCACCAGCGCCGTCGCAGGAGCTGCCAGAACGATGTTGAGCACAACAGAGAACTGCCTTAGGGGCTCCGACTCCGGATTTTTCCTCAGGGTTGACTCCCGAAGCCTTTCCCGTGACCGGGTGTGCCGCAAGGCAGCGGAGGTTTGAAATCAGGGTTTACCTTCCCCTAGATGGGCTACCTTCCCAGGTTGACGAGCCACCATCTACCCGAAGCATCTGGTTTTAAGGCGCCAGAGATCTGCCCTCTCCCCTTCTCCTATTAGTAAAAGCAGTTCCGCCGGGCTTAGAGACTAAACCACACGGGCAGGCTAGGAGTTGGACTTAGTTGTCAGAGGCTTTTCGAGACGCACGCCGTAAGGAGCATTTTATGAGCACTGGGAGCTTAACCCCAGTACCGCTCCTGGCTATGACAACCTTGGAACCATGTACGCAATCACGGCAACATTGTAGTATGATTTTTTTTTTAAGCATTACATCTTCACTATTATCTCTTTCTTGTGAAATTTGTCACTTTTCACTTCCTTTTTTTGTTTGCGAAGCAGTGACTCTCTTCCTTAAATCAGATTTGAAATTGTACTCTTCTATTTTTTTATGTGTACCATTCCTCTTATCTTTTTACCTTTTAAACTTACTCCCCGCTTGTTTCAGGGTCAGCAGTTTCTAAAACTCGACCTTAATTGCTTTCTATATATATATAAATGAATGAATGAATGAATCTTTATTTTCAGATAGATTAAAAGTACAGATTAAAAAGAAACAGAATAATATAACAAAGGGGGAAAGAAAATCCAACAAGGTCAAATTAGACAATAACTCCTCTGATTATACAGTTCAACATAAGTTATCCGAAATGGGTGATGGCTGAAGCCGCAGCTTATATTGCCCACCCATATTCCATCCAAGAATTCAAAAGAGAAACAAACAAGAGCGATTACAATTCAGAACAAAGCTAAGACAAAATGTGACAAAAAACTAAGCAACAACACAACGCAGACTGGATATGACAATCCTTATGTGATTTTACATGTCATCTTGTATATACATTACCGTTCAAAAGTTTGGGGTCACCTAGACAATTATTTTGTGTTTCCCATGAAAAGTCACACTTATTTACCACCATGAGTTGTAAAATGAATAGAAAATATAGTCAAGACATTGACAAGGTTAGAAATAATGATTTGTATTTGAAATAATAATTTTTTCCAGATACTCAACCTGCTCAAAGGACGGTCAGTTTTATAGCTTCTCTAACCAGCTAAACTGTTTTCAGCTGTGCTAACATGATTGCACAAGGGTTTTCTAATCATCCATTAGCCTTCTGACGCAATGAGCAAACACATTGTACCATTAGAACACTGGAGTGATAGTTGCTGGAAATAGGCCTCTATACACCTATGTAGATATTGCCCCAAAAACCAGACATTTGCAGCTAGAATAGTCATTTACCACATTAGCAATGTATATTAGATATTAGAGTGTATTTCTGATTAGTTTAAAGTTATCGTCATTGAAAAAAACAGTGCTTTTCTTTCAAAAATAAGGAAATTTCTAAGTGACCCCAAACTTTTGAACGGTAGTGTATGTCTGGAGTATTTTTTCCTTTAGTTTTTTTTTAAATTGTCCAAGCATTGTACATGATTTTAATTCAGGTCCAAAATCGTTCCATAATCTGACTTCTTGCACTGAGACACAGTGTTGCTTGGTGGTAGTTCTCACTGAAGGTTTTTGAAATATACATGTTCCTCTGAAATGATATTGTTTCTCCCTTAATTGGAACAACTTTTGGATATTTGCGGGCAGTGATAGATTCTTCACTTTAAACATTATTACTGCAGTTTTAAAGTCAACCAGATCTTTCAGCTTGAGAGCTTTTAATTTAAGAAAAAGTGGGTTTGTTGGTTCCCTGTAAGCAGCTTTGTTTATTATTCTAATAGCTCTCTTGTGCTTTCTATGTATGCTGTTTTTCTTTTAATATCTGTCTGCCTGCCTCAGGGACTACAGATGGAAATTAGTGAAAACGCTATAATCTGGTGCAAAGCATCTTTACCCTGTGTTTAATGTCTTTTTCTGTACATGGTCCCTGACAAATAAACTAATAAACTAAACTAAGCGCTATGGTGACTGACTGGTGGTGATGCTGCGTATTATCCAATCAGCCTGGCTGTGACGCCGCATATTATCCTATCAGCATGGTCGTGATGCTGCGTATTATCCAATCAGCCTGGCTGTGACGCCGCGTATTATCCAATCATGACGTCATCTCCCCAGCACAAGCAGGGTTATGGACAAGGAAGTTAAAAAAAAAAAAAAAAAACTCCTTAAAAGCACCTTGTCTTTAAATGGTAAATGGCGTTCACTTATATAGCGCTTCTTCTCATCTCTTTATGACCAAAGCGCTTTACAGATCCTGCTATCCACCCATTCATGCACACATTCATACACTGATGGCGGCAGAGCTGCCAGACACACACAGGCGCTAGCCTGGCCACCAGGAGCAACTGGGGGTTCAGTGTCTTGCTCAAGGACACTTCGACATGCAGACTGCAGACAGAGTGGGAATCGAACCCATGACCCTCCGATCAGTAGTCGGTCACACTACACCTGCACCACAGTCGCTCCCACTTATACATTGTGAATGAGCCCACAATATCCTCAGCACAAAATGGATTTGTCCTGGTATTTAAACACTGGTATATTAGTATTATTTCTTACATCTTGCACCCCTTTTTTATTATTAAAGAGAATGAGAACAAAGACAGTGATTGGTTTGTTTCACACTGTAACCAAAATGCACCTCTGAATAATTAAGAGCGTTAGGACAGCCTCATTGCACAGAGTTAAGGGTCCTGATGGCCTGGTAACCAAAGCTGTTTAGCAGTGTTGTGGAGCGGGCCTGGAGGCTCCGGCACCTTTTCCCCGAGGACAGGGGGCTGAAGAGGGAGTGTGGGGGGTGAGAGGTGATGCCTGTCATGTTGATTCAATCCATGTTTATTTATATAGCGCCATTTCACAACAACAGTCATCTCATAACACTTTCAGCTGTAGGGGAAACCCCTGTGAGCAAGCACTTGGAAACAGTGAAGAGGAAAAACTCCCTTTGAGCAGAAGAAACCTCCAGCAGAACCAGGCTCAGGTAGGGGCAGTCGTCTGCTGTGACTCGCTGGGTCGTGAGGGGACAGAAAAGATGAAAAGAACAGATTTTGTAGAGAGCAAACGGCATGATGGGGACTCAATCTATGGGAGAGGACAGATGTTGATGACCAGCAAAAATGTTTCATTGAGAGTGAAGAAAGGAGTGAAGCCCAGTGCATTATTGGAGGTCCCCCGGCTGTCTACACCTATTAGCAGCATAACTAAGGGAGGGTTCAGGGGCACCTGACCCCACCCTAACTGTAAACTATGTCAAAAAGGAAGGTTTTAACCCTATTCTTAAAAACAGAGATTGAGTCTGACTCCCGAATCCAGATTGGCAGCTGGTTCCAAAGGAGAGGAGCTTGATAACTGAAGGTTCTGCCTCCCATTGTACTTTTGGAGATTCTATGTATTACAAGTAATCCTGCATTTTGGGAGCGTAGTACTCTGTTGGGATGATAGGGTAGTATAAGATCTTTTAAATAAAAAGGGGCCTGATTATTTAGGGCTTTGTAAGTAAGAAGAAGGATTTCAAACTTAATTCTAAATTCTATGGGAAGCCAATGAAGGGAGGTCAGAAATACTGGTCATACTGCGCATGTGTCGGCGTCTGTTTGTAAACTCGGTCACTTCTACACATACTGGTTATCTTGTCTGTTTTTGTTTGTTGTGTTCGCTCTGTTTTAAATTTTTATCTCTTTTTATCTCTTTTACTGATATTAACTTTTTACTTAGTGTTAACTCAGTAAATACAACAGCCTGTACTGGCTCACAGATGAATCAGACCCCGATCAGGGCTGTTCACCAGGTTAGGCAAACCCATCTGTTTTAGCTAGCTAGCTAGCTAGCCACTTCTGGCCTGGAAAGCCATGGCTGTATCCCCGACCTGTGCCAGCTGTGTTTCCCTCTCTAAGAAGGTTTCTGAGTTGGAATTGAAACTCTCTAACCTCTATAAGATCCGGGAGGCTGAAAACCATCTGGATACTATCATTTCTGGGACAGACATCGGTGCCAGCGACGGACTCACAGCTAGCAGAGACGGTTACTTACCTGGGTGAAATTAGCATATCGCCATCCACCTCCATCCCTGCTCCGGTCACCTCAGCTGTCCAGGACTCCAGCTCCAAACACTGGCTTCAGCTCGGAGCTAAACCCAAATCTCCAGGTAGTTCTTCACAGCCTCAATGCGCAAAGAAAAGAGGGCACCCCCCCCCCACATCACCCCCACACCGGCACCCCGCCACCACTGCAGCAACAACAGCAAAACTATCCACCATTTCAGAAGCCACCGACAAAGTTCCCCCCAGACGACGCTGGTAATTGGTGATTCCATAATGAGGAACGTCAGAAGCAGGTACTGTGTTACAAAATTTTTTCCTGGGGCTAAAGTGTCAGACATTGAGACTCTTACCCCTGACCTATTAAATGAATACCCCCACGCTAAAACTGTCATTATGCATGTTGGATGGAACAACATCCTAGATGAAGCGTCTGAGATCTTAAAGAGAGATCTCAGGAGCCTTCTGTCCACTCTTGAGAACTGTGACAGACGTGTGTTTATTTCTGGACCACTTGCGCCTTTTAAAAGAGGTTGCAATTATTTTAGCAGAACTCTTAGCCTTAATACCTGGTTGTGTTCAACATGTCCTACTTTTAACATTGGTTTTATAGACAATTTCAACCTGTTCTGGAACCGCCCATCATTTACGAGGTCAGATGGCATCCATCCAAATAGACTTGGTGCACGTGTTCTAAGGCAGTGGTCCCCAACCTTTTTTGTGCCACGGACTGGTTTAATGTCAGACAATATTTTCAGGGACCAGCCTTTAAGGTGTGGTGGGTAAATACAACAAAAGAACACGATACGACCGGCATAAAAACTGTGGTATTTTCTAAATATAATAATAAACATGAATCCACTGTGTACTCGTTTGCAACTTTAGCAGCGTCCTCTTAACATTGCGACAACAACAACATAACATAAGTAACATCCTCTCTGCCCACAACGCTCTCTGGTCACTATGGTAGCATTTAAACATGCCTTCAAAATAAGATACACCACAAACACAAATATAAAGTGCATGAAAAATACAACTCACCACAACGCTGAATCAGTGGGAGGCCTGAGTTTGTTTCTCTGCAACGAGACGGTCCCATCTAGGGGTAATGGGAGACAATTACACCTGAAGTGTGTTGCTTATGTCCAGTCTACTTCATAATTTTGTTTTGGTTGCTGTCACTGCAGAAAACCCCACTTCACACAGATATGATGTCGGAAATGACAACAGGGTTTGCAGTGCTGTTGTGGCGATCTCAGGGTATTCAGCCATGACTTTAATCCAGAACACCGGCAGAGCTGTTGTCTCGAACATACTTTTAAGGCCGCCGTCACTTGCGATCTCCAGCAGTTGATTTTCTTGCACAGACATGTTGGATTCACCTGGTTTGTTGAGAAATGGGTCGCGCATCCATTCTTTGGCAGTTCGTGTATTTTGGGAAGTAGCACTCGAACTCTTTTAAAAGCAAGGACAGGTGATCGTGCACCAGCTGGGAGAATGAAGGCTCGGGCTCAGTCTCTTCCAAAATCCCCGCTAATGTTTGAAACATGTCAAATATACAGTACCTCCATTCACGTGCCGTCCCCACAAATCCAATGTGGCTTTAAATGCAGCTACTTTATCTGCCAACTTGAAGACAGTTGTCATTTTCCCCTGAAGTGACAGATTGAGTTCATTGAGCAGGCTGAATATGTCGCACAAGTAAGCGAGTTTTGCGACTGATTCCCTGTCACGGAAATGTGCTGCCAGCGGTGACTTTTTTTCTGAGAGAAATCTCTGCAACGACTTTTGTAATGTCTGCCATCCAGCAACGACCTTTAATTTTAAATCAAAATCACCCTTTATTGTCATTCATCTGTACAACCAATCATGTACAGTAGAACGAGATTGTGTTTTACCTATCAGAATCAGATCAGAATCAGAATCAGCTTTATTGGCCAAGTATGCACAACACATACAAGGAATTTGACTTTGGCTAAAAACTTGCTCTCGTTGTTCAGGTGGAGGATTTAAATAAGGATTCAGTGACAACAGAGTATGTCAAGTATGCACAACACATACAAGGAATTTGACTTTGGCTAAAAACTTGTTCTCGTTGTTCAGGTGGAGGATTTAAATAAGGATTCAATGACAACAGAGTATGTACAGTAAATTACAGTCTGTCCACGTTTCTATAAAAGGATGCAAATATATACAGGAATATATGCAGTTATTTACTCAGACTAACCACACTTTGCAGAAATATATGAAAAAATATACAGTCACACAGTATTTCAATGTGAACTCAGATTCAGTGATATAATGTGAATGAAGTAAAAAGCAGTGTGAGAGTTATGTGCAATGTAATAGTGGATGAAAAGTCATGAGTACAGCAACAGGTAGGACTAGGTGAATGTTAGGAGTTCATCAGAGTGATGGCTCTACTGGATCTACTGTGTTAATCACACACACCCCAAGTGTGGAATCAGAGGGTTGCTGCCATGCAAGACGCCGCCACAAATTTCCCTCCTCCATTCTATTATTGCTTAGCACCAAGCTGGACGGCAGGAAGTTCCACTTTTATATGGTCTTCGGCATGACCCGGCTGGGATTTGAACCCCTGCCTCCCGAGTGTGGGGCGGATGCTCTACCAACTGAGCCACCACTCCGGTTAAACGTAATACTGCATTGGCCGGGAACGTAGTGGTAACGTATCACGTCACCGAGACAAGCGTCTTGACGTGCGTCAATAGTGAGTCATAGACGGATGTAATGGAGAGAATCCGGTAATTTTTCATAATTAAAACATCATTCAGACTCTGATAATAAATAAAACTCACGTAATGTAAGTTATTTATTGTTTCTGTGCGGCCCGGTACCAAATGACCCACGGACCGGTACCGGTCCATGGCCCGGGGGTTGGGGACCACTGTTCTAAGGGACAATCTGTTTTATTCCATTCAGCATTTTTTAGTACAGTGACTGAAAGCTGGTGTGTTAACTCACCCCTAAGTACCTGGGTCTGCCAGCCAGCCCTTCTTTGTTTCCACTTCTCATATTCATCCTATTAATCCAAATAATTCCCGCTATTAAGATCAGTCTTCAATTCATAACCCCATAGAGATTGTGTCTGTCTCCCGTTACCCAAAACATTATAACCCAAGACAAATACAACATAACTTGATAAAGATTAAAACCACTAATTTACCACAGTTAAATAAAATAATTAAATGTGGACTTCTGAATATAAGATCTCTGTCAGATAAAGCGACCTTAATTAATGATATAATCACGGATTATAATATAAATATACTCTGTCTCACAGAAACATGGCTACGCCATGTTATTGTTAGTGTCAATGAGGCCACCCCCCCCCCCCAGCTATGGTAATACTCATATTCCTAGAAACACTGGCCGAGGTGGTGGTGTCGGGATAATATATGAATCCACATTACCAATGAACCCTCAGCCTAAGCTAAACTCAAATTATAACTCTTTTGAATGCTTAATTTTTAGCATAGCACATCCATCCTGGAGGTCAGAGCAGCCTGTTATATTTACCACAGTATATCGCCCTCCCAATGCTTCTTTTGCTGAATTTGTCTGAATTCTCTGAGTTCTTAACAACCGTAGTTGTTAGTTCAAACAAGATTATCATAGCTGGTGACTTTAATATTCATAAAGATGTTGATAATGATAGTCATAGTGTAGCATTTCTCTCCCTCTTAAATTCAACTGGTTTTTCTCAGTGTGTTAGTAAACCAACTCATCATCATAATCACACCCATGACCTGGTCTTGGCCTATAGTGTAGAAATTGATGAGCTGCTTGTAATCCCTCAAAATCCTACACTGACTGACCATTATTTGATAACGTTCAAATTTGTGCTATCCGATTTCACAACATCAAGCATAAATATAGTTACCAGATACTTATCTGATAGTGCCATGGCTCGCTTTAAAGAATTAATCCCTTCAGCACTTACTGTATTACCATGTCTCAATATAGCAGACAGCATTGACTACTTGAATCCATTAGAATTAGACCTTTTAGTTGGTAGTACTACAGTCTCACTGCAATCTCCATAGCTCATCTTAAAAAGAAAACTATTAAAAATAGGAGACTAGCTCCGTGGTACAACTCCCACACTCGTAAGTTAAAACAGAAAGTTTGATCCTGTGAAAGGCTTGTTCAGCCTGGAATGCCAGCCTTACCACCTATAAGAAATCTCTCCATAGTGCTAGGCGACAATTCTATTCATCCTTGATAGAAGAAAATAAAAACAACCATAGATTTTTCTTTAATACTGTGGCTCAGCTAACCAAGAGCCAAAATGCCATAGATGCCTACATCCCTCCAACTCTTAGTGCTGACAACTTTTTGAATTTTTTTAATGATAAAATTGTCAGTATTCAGAATAATATTCCAAAAAATAGCCGCCCTAAAAATACCAAACCTCTACCTAACACTGCTGTACCCACAGGCTCAGAACTCCACTTTTCTAAATTTTCTCGAATCATTCTGATCTAGCCCTAATAGTGTCAGCCTCTAAATCAACTACCTGTCTTTTAGATCCAATCCCCGCTAGACTAGTGAAAGAATCGCTATCTCTGATTAGTCCATCTCTTTTGAACATAATTAATATGTCCCTATTGACAGGACATGTACCGCAGTCATTTAAAGTGGCAGCAATTAAACCTCTACTTAAAAAACTTTCGCTTGATTCTGGGATTTTGGCCAATTATAGACCAGTATCTAACCTCCCCTACTTTTCCAAGATCCTCGAAAAAAGTAGTCGCCAATCAACTATGCACCTTTTTTTTTCACAATATTTTTTATTGAACCTTTTTTTTACAAACATGGCACAAACAGTCAAACACTAACACTAAAGTAATTTAAAAATTAAAAAAAACACTAACAAAAAAAAAAATGTACTAAAAACAACAACAACCATTCACAAAAGCAAATCGACAACAATGCTCCTCTGTTTAGTCTAGGTAATCTATTACTTAAGAATACATACTATACATTCACCAGTTTGGAATTTGCAAGGTCCACACATATCATTCACCTTCTTCTTTGGAAGTTATGTTTAATTTCTTTACATAATCAATGAAAGGTCTCCATATATTCTCAAACACATTTTCCTTTAATTTCAGTATATATGTTACTCTTTCTAGTGGAAGGTTTGTTAACATCTGTCTTAACAACTGAGTCACGACTTCCAGTTATGGCTGCCACGTAGGACGGACGTGTCTCGCTCTGCTCTGCTCCTGGAGAAAAAAAATCGGCAAATAACTCTCTCATTTGGGACAGAACGTATCCCAGCATTTGGGCGAGGATATGTCGGCGAAGCCTAAGGCTGGAAAACCAGGAAAAGGAAAAAGCGAGCCGCCGAAACAGTCCAAATTAACGGACTTTCAGGTCTGTGACGCAGCAAACAAAACTCCATATATGGCGGAGGAGGCTGGCGGCGGTGCGATGTCTGCGGGGAATGGCGCAGATGCGCTGATGGCTGCCATGAGTTCAATGAGAGCGGACTTTTCCTCTAGATTTGATGGGATTATGACAGCGTTGGAAGGAATAAGAAAGGAATTGGGTGACTGTGTAGAACGAACGGCGCAGATGGAGCTCCGTCTCGCTAGTGCTGAAGATGACGTCACCCGTCTTCAATTAAAGGTGCGCACTTTGGAAAAAAAAAATAAATCTCTGGAAGATAATATTTTGGATTTGGAATCTCGGTCGAGACAGAATAATTTGAGGCTGGTGGGTCTTCCAGAGGAATCAGAAGGTCGGGACGTATGTTCCTTTCTGGAAAAGTGGATTCCGGAGGTGCTGGGCAGCGAGGAGTTGCAATCAGCAGTGGTTCTGGAAAAAGCACATCGTATTGGCCCACGGAGAGATAAGGGACCGCCGAGGACCTTAATTATGAAGTTTCTTAGCAACAGAGACAGGATGAAGATCTTCAACGCTGCACGTGCTAAAGGAGAGATTAAACACCAGGACCAGCAGGTGCGGTTCTACCCAGATTTGGCCACAGGAATCCAGCAATTGAGGAAGCAGTTTGATCCCATACGTAAGGAGCTGCGCAACCTTGGGATTCGTCATGGTGTAATCTATCCTGCGAGACTGCTGACCACGTATGAGGGCAGAACCCACATCTTCAAGACCCCAGAGGAGGCGCAGGAGTTCATCAAGAAGATCAAAGAAGAAGAAGAGACTGGTGGGAGCTAAGCATGAACAAAATATAAGGTAGAATAATTAAGCATTTGCACAGGCATCTGACTGACTTGAAGTAAATAGTAAGTTTAATATAGATTGTATTATATATTAAAAAAACAAAACAAAAACAAAACAAACAACAAAAAAAAAACTATGATGTACAAAGTTGTTAAAAATTTTGGAGTTGAGTTGGAAAACTACAGAGGAGAGTTAATGTTACGTCATTAAAAGCAGTAGAGTTAGGGTGATTGGGAGGATGAAGAAGGAGTGGCTTAGGCTGTTCCCCGTGGGTGTGGAACGGTCGATGGCTATATCGGGAGACAGAATTTTTCTTTTGATTTTGGGGGGTTTGCCACAAGTGTGGGAAGGGGAAATTTGTTTGTGTGTAGTTTGTAGGATGAATGTTCAACCACTCATGTTTTTGCTTCTCTGTATGAGCATGTTTACACTGCAAGGTAATCCCAAACTCTCTATTGATCATGGACCAAAGTGTTAATCTTAATTTAACTTCATGGAATTGCAGAGGTCTACAAAATTTAAAAAAACTTAAACAAGTTATGAATAAAATAAAGGACATGGGTTCAAGAATTGTGTTTTTACAAGAAACTCATCTGATAGAGGAGGATGTTAAAAGAATTAGGAGTAGATGGCAGGGAAGTGTATTCACCTCTTCATTTTCATCCCGAGCCAGGGGAGTTATGACTCTCATACATAAATCAGTTCCTTTTCAGGTGAAAAATGTAATTGGAGACAAATTTGGAAGATATGTAATTATTCAAGGTTCTTTGCTATTAGAAAATATAAATCTTGTGAACTTATATGGTCCCAATATAGATGATCAGAAGTTCTTTGCTAATTTATTTCTCATCTTATCATCACTTACAGGGCAACATATAATAGCAGGGGATTTTAATTGTACATTGAATCCAGGTGTGGATAGATCAACAGGACTGGATTGTACGCACATTGGATGTAGGATGACTATTAATCATTTTATGAAAGAATTGAGATTGTTAGATATATGGAGAGAAATGAAACCACAAGTTAAAGCCTATTCTTGTTATTCCAGTACCTACAAGACATTCTCACGTATTGATTATTTTTTGATTTCCACAGAATTAAGGTCCAAGATTCAAAACTGCTTTTATGATAACATCGTGATTTCTGATCATGCACCCTGTTGTCTAATATATGTAGATAAAAAATTGACAAAGGAATCAGGTAGATGGCAATTTCAGCATAAATGGCTTCAGGATGAGGAATTTGTCAAGTATATAGAAAAACAGATAGACGAGTTCTTTGACATCAATACTACACAAACATCAGCATGTGTAAAGTGGGAGGCTTTCAAAGCTTTTATTAGGGGACATATTATTAGTTATACAGGATCAAAATCTAAGAAGACTCGAGAGGAGAGAGCTAAATTGGAACATAAAATAAAAAGTCTTCAGGAAAAAGTGTATGCAGGAAGTGACCCAAGGTTGGAGAATGAATTACTGATTTTGAGAGCAGAATACGACAAAAAATCAGCGAATAGAGCTGCCTCGAGTCTTCTAAGATTGAAACAATCTTTTTATGAACAAGGTGAAAAATCAGGAAAATTATTAGCATGGCAGATTAAACAATTGGAAATTAAAACACCAATTACCAGTATTATAAGTAACGGACAGGTAGTTATAGATCCTTTAGAAATTAATAGAGCCTTTAGAGATTACTATGAAAAATTATATGATACCAAAAATGAACCTGATTTAACAAAACTAAATGGGTTTTTGAACGAACTATCTATACCGTGTATTCCAAATGAAAACAGGGAGATATTGGAGTCTAAAATTAGTCAAGAAGAAGTTGGGCTAGCCATTGATAATATGAAATCAGGAAAAAGTGCAGGACCAGATGGTCTTCCAGTTGACCTTTATAAAAAATTCAAGAATAAATTAATAAAACCTTTTTTGGAAATGGTTTTAGAAGCATTTCAAAATAATAATTTACCATCATACATAAATAATGCCTTAATTATACTGCTGCCAAAACCAGGTAAGCCCTCTAATAAATGTGAAAATATGAGACCAATAAGCCTATTAAACGCCGACCTTAAGATAATCTGTAAAATTTTAGCAAGACGAATACAAGAAATTTTACCAAATATTATTAATCGAGATCAGAATGGCTTTATAAAGGGTAGACAAGGCTTCTATAATGTAAGAAGACTATTTAATATTATTTATTTTAATAAAGAAGCACCGGATACAGCTCTCCTATCATTGGACGCCGAAAAGGCCTTTGATAGAGTTGAATGGCCCTTTCTTTTTGAAGTCCTACAAAGGTTTGGACTTGGAAATAATTTCATAAAATGGGTTCAAATAATATACAATAATGCTACAGCAGAAATCCTAACAAATAACAATATTTCAAAACCAATAAAAATCAATAGAGGATGTCGACAAGGCTGTCCACTTTCACCTTTACTGTTTACTATGGCAATTGAACCTTTAGCGATAGCGATACGTTTACATTCACAAATATATGGAATTAAAGTTGGACCAACAGAACATAAAATCTCCCTGTACGCCGATGATATAATTTTGTTTATGTCGAATCTAAAAAAATCAATTCCAACCTTGTTGAATTTAATAAAGAATTTTGGGGAAATATCAGGATATAAAATAAATAAAACTAAATCTTCAATATTAATGTTAAATGAGACCCAGAGAAATTACCCAGCCCCTGAGGTAAATCAATTCAATGTTGTAAATCAGTTTAAATATTTAGGAATCCAAATTATGCCTAAGCTAGAATCAGTCGCCAGTGTCAACTATGAAGCCTTAATGTCAGATATCAATGAGTTAACTCAGAGATGGATGTCACTACCAATGTCGATGATCGGGAGAATCAATATACTTAAAAGTAATATTTTACCTAAAATACTTTATTTATTTCAATACATTCCCTTATCACCACCTTTAGATCTATTCTCAAGAATAAAAAAAAAGTTAGTGGAATTTATATGGAACAACAGGAGGGCTAGATTACGTCTGTCTTTATTATATTTACCATTTGATTGCGGAGGTCTGAAATGTCCAAATTTTATGTTGTATTATTGGTCGGCACAACTGAGGTCTATGACATATTATTTTTCATCAAATGATCTCCCTCACTGGACTGAAATGGAATCATACAATTTACCTTTACCTCTTCCCATATTCATATACTCAGATTCGGCAAAAAAATTACAAAAACAAGTTAAAAATCCATTTGTAAAGCATATGATCAAAATATGGTGTGAAGCTAAAAACTATTTAAAAGAACCACAGTTATTGTCACAATTTAGTCCAATATGGGGTAATCAATATTTTAAACCAGGGAGAGCGGACGCTGTATTTAAAGTATGGAATTTAAAAGGGATACAAAAGATTCAGGATTTATATTTGCTATGTGCAGACAACATAATGTCTTTTGAAGAGCTGAGGATCAAATTTAATCTCAATAGAACACATTTTTTTAAATATCTTCAACTTAGAAACTTTATTCGATCAAATCAAAATAAAGCTCTCACTCGACCTATTTATTCATCCTTGGAAAAAATGATGATGAAAGATAGTAAAAGAAAGGGTATTATTTCAGAGTTTTATAACTCATTGACACTATCTTCAAGTGAAAATTCACTGAAAAGATTAAACTACTGGAAAGAAGATCTGCAAATTGAAATTTCAGAGGAACAATGGGAATTGGCTTGTACAGAAGCTCAAACCAAATCAATAAATGCACGCCTTAAATTGATACATTTCAAATGGTTAATGCGGATGTATGTTACACCGGAGGAGTTAAATAGATATAACAAAAATATACCAGATACATGCACAAAATGCATGGAAAGTAAAGGAACCCTATTTCATTGTTTATGGGAATGTAGATTAATAAGAATGTTTTGGGAGGAGGTGAGGGTAACAATTGAAAAAATAATCTCAAAACAAATCATATTGAATCCTAAACTGTTTTTGTTGGGTCTGTACCCAGAAAAGCATAATTTCAATAAAAGTGAAAGAACATTCATAGACCTCAGTTTGCTTAATGCCAAAAAATGTATTGCACTATTATGGAAAAAGACTCATAGACCAGATGTGACTCAGTGGTTAAGACAGATGTTAACAAACCTTCCATTAGAAAGAATAACATATATACTGAAATCAAAGGAAATTGTGTTTGAGAATATATGGAGACCTTTTATTGATTATGTAAAAAATTTAAACATAACTCTTGAAGAAGAAGGTGAATGATGTGTGTGGACCTTGTAAATTCCAAACTGGTGAACATAATATGTATACTAATATATTGGATTGTCTAGACTAAACAGAGGAGCATTGTTGAAGACTTGATTTTGTTGGTGGTTGTTGGTGTTTTTAGGGCTTTTTTTTTTTTTTTTTTTTTGTAGTACTTTAGTGTTAGTGTTTGTTTGTATCATGTTTGTTAAAAAAAAAAAAAAAGGTTCAATAAAGATATTGTGGAAAAAAACAACTGAGTCACATCTGGTCTATGAGTCTTTTTCCACAGTAGTGCAATACATTTTTTGGCATTAAGCAAACCGAGGTCTATGAATGCTCTTTCACTCTTATTAAAGTTATGTTTTTCTGGATACAGACCCAACAAAAACAGTTTAGGGTTCAATGTGAATTGTTTTGAAATTATTTTTTCAATTGTTACCCTCACCTCTTCCCAAAACATTCTGATTTTTCTACATTCCCATAAACAGTGAAATGGGGTTCCTTTACTTTCCATACATTTTGTGCATGTATCTGGTATGTTTTTGTTATATCTATTTAACTCCACTGGTGTAACATACATCTGCATTAACCATTTAAAATGTATCAGTTTAAGACGTACATTTATTGATTTGGTTTGAGCTCCTGCACAAGCCATTTCCCATTGTTCCTCTGAAATTTCAATTTGCAGGTCTTCTTTCCAATAATTCAGTCTTTTCTGTGAGTTTTCACTTGAGAACAGTGTCAATGAGTTATAAAACTCTGAAATAATACCCTTTCTCTTACTATCTTTCGTCAAAACTTTTTCCAAGGAGGAATAAGTAGGTCGGGTGAGAGCATTATTTTGATTTGATCGAATAAAATTTCTAAGCTGAAGATATTTAAAAAAATGTGTTCTATTAAGATTGAATTTAATCCTCAGTTCTTCAAAAGACATTATGTTATCTGAACGTGACAAATATAAGTCTTGAATCTTTTGAATCCCTTTTAAATTCCATACTTTAAATACAGTTTCCGCTCTCCCTGGTGTAAAATATTGATTACCCCATATTGGGCTAAATTGTGACAGTAAGTGTGGTTCTTTTAAATATTTTTTGGTTTCACACCATATTTTGGTCATGTGCTTTACAATTGGATTTTTAACTTGTTTCTGTAATTTTTTAGCCGAGTCTGAGTATATGAATATGGGAAGAGGTAAAGGTAAATTGTATGATTCCATTTCAGTCCAGTGAGGAGGATCATTTGATGAAAAATAATATGTCATAGACCTCAGTTGTGCTGACCAGTAATACAACATAAAGTTTGGACATTTCAGACCTCCACGATCAAATGGTAGATATAGTAAGGACAAACGTAATCTAGCCTGCCTTCCTATTGTTCCATATAAATTCCACTAACTTTTTTTTAATTTTTAAGAATAGATCTGAAGGTGGTGGTAAAGGAATGTTTTGAAATAAAGTATTTTTGGTAAGATATTACTTTTAAGTATATTAATTCTCCCGATCTTCGACATTGGTAGTGACATCCATCTCTGAAGTAACTCATTAATATCTGTCATTAAGGCTTCATAGTTGGCACTGGCGACTGATTCTAGCTTAGGCAAAATTTGAATTCCTAAAAATTTAAACTGATTTACAACATTGAATTGATTTACCTCAGGAGCTGGGTGATTTCTCTGGGTCTCATTTAGCATTAATATTGAATATTTTGTTTTATTTATTTTATATCCTGATATATCCCCAAAGTTCTTTATTAAATTTAGCAAGGTCGGAATTGATTTTTTAAAATTCGACATAAACAAAATTATGTCATCGGCATACAGGGAGATTTTATGTTCTGTTGGTCCTACTTTAATTCCATATATTTGTGGATGTAAACGTACTGCCATCGCTAAAGGTTCAATTGCCATAGTAAACAATAAAGGTGAAAGTGGACAGCCTTGTCGACATCCTCTATTGATTTTTATTGATTTTGAGATATTGCTGTTTGTTAGGATTTCTGCTGTAGCATTATTGTATATTATCTGGACCCATTTTATGAAATTATTTCCAAGTCCAAACCTTTGTAGGACTTGAAAAAGATAGGGCCATTCGACCCTATCAAAGGCCTTTTCGGCATCCAATGATAGGAGAGCTGTATCTGGTGCTTCTTTATTGGAATAAATAATATTAAATAGTCTTCTTACATTATGGAAGCCTTGTCTTCCCTTTATAAAGCCATTCTGATCTTGGTTAATAATATTTGGTAATATTTCTTGTAGTTGTTTTGCTAAAATTTTACAGATTATTTTAAGATCAGCATTTAGTAGGCTTATTGGTCTCATGTTTTCATATTTATTAGGGGGTTTACCTGGTTTTGGCAACAGTATAATTAAGGCATTATTCATGTATGGTGGTAAATTACCATTTTGAAATGCTTCTAAAACCATTTCCAAAAGTGGTTTTATTAATTTATTCCTAAATTTTTTTATAGAGGTCAACTGGAAGACCATCTGGTCCTGCTCTTTTCCCTGATTTCATATTATCAATGGCTTGCCCAACTTCTTCTTGACTAATTTTAGACTCCAGTATTTCCCTGTTTTCATTTGGAATACACGGTATAGATAATCCACCCAAAAACCCATTTAGTTTTGTTAAGTCAGTTTCATTTTTTGTATCATATAGTTTTTCATAATAATCTCTAAAGGCACTATTAATTTCTAAAGGATCTAGAACTACCTGTCCGTTACTTATAATACTGGTAATTGGTGTTTTAAATTCTAATTGTTTAAAATGCCATGCCAATAATTTTCCTGATTTTTCACCTTGTTCATAAAAAGTTTGCTTCAATCTTAGAAGACTTGAGGCAGCTCTATTCGCTGATTTTTTTTTTATCATATTCAGCTCTCAGAATCAGTAATTCGTTCTCTAACTGTGGGTTACTTCCTGCATACACCTTTTCTTGAAGAATTTTTATTTTACGTTCCAACTGGACTCTCTCCTCTCGAGTCTTCTTAGATTTTGAACCTGTATAACTAATAATATGCCCCCTAATAAAAGCTTTGAAAGCCTCCCACTTTATACATGCCGTTGTTTGTGTAGTATTAATATCAAAGAACTCATCTATCTGTTTTTCTATGTACTTAACAAATTCCTCATCCTGAAGCCATTTGTGCTGAAAATGCCACCTACCTGGATCCTTTGTCAATTTCTTATAAGATAAGATAAGATAAGCCTTTATTAGTCCCACAATGAGGAAATTCCAGGATTGCAACAGCACAGGGATAGCAACACTCAGAGCAACAATCAGAAGGCAAGAAAAAAAACAAGCAAGCAAGAGCAGCTAATATACATATGTACATATTACTATAAAATATATATATACACACACACACACAGACACACAGTGCAGAGCATTGTAGCTGGATGGAATAAATATATGAATATATGAACACACAGTGCAGAGCATTGTAGCTAGATGGAATAAATATGTAAATATATAAACACCCACAGTACGGAGCATTGCAGCTAGGTGGAATAAATATGCAAGTATATAAACACACACAGTGCGGAGCAATGTAGCTAGATGGAATAATATGTAGATATATAAAAACACAGTGCGGAGCATTGTAGCTAGATGGAATAAATATATAGATATATAAATATAAACACACCCAGTGCTGAGCAATATCTACATACACTCACCGGCCACTTTATTAGGTACACCATGCTAGTAACGGGTTGGATCCCCTTTTGCCTTCAGAACTGCCTCAATTCTTCGTGGCATAGATTCAACAAGGTGCTGGAAGCATTCCTCAGAGAGTTTGGTCCATATTGACATGATGGCATCACACAGTTGGCGCAGATTTGTCGGCTGCACATCCATGATGCGAATCTCCCGTTCCACCACATCCCAAAGATGCTCTATTGGATTGAGATCTGGTGACTGTGGAGGCCATTTGAGTACAGTGAACTCATTGTCATGTTCAGGAAACCAGTCTGAGATGATTCCAGCTTTATGACATGGCGCATTATCCTGCTGAAAGTAGCCATCAGAAGTTGGGTACATTGTGGTCATAAAGGGATGGACTTGGTCAGCAACAATACTCAGGTAGGCTGTAGCGTTGCAACGATGCTCAATTGGTACCAAGGGGCCCAAAGAGTGCCAAGAAAATATTCCCCACACCATTACACCACCACCACCAGCCTGAACCATTGATACAAGGCAGGATGGATCCATGCTTTCATGTTGTTGATGCCAAATTCTGACCCTACCATCCGAATGTCGCAGCAGAAATCGAGACTCATCAGACCAGGCAACGTTTTTCCAATCTTCTATTGTCCAATTTCGATGAGCTTGTGCAAATTGTAGCCTCAGTTTCCTGTTCTTAGCTGAAAGGAGTGGCACCCGGCGTGGTCTTCTGCTGCTGTAGCCCATCTGCCTCAAAGTTCGACGTACTGTGCGTTCAGAGATGCTCTTCTGCCTACCTTGGTTGTAACGGGTGGTTATTTGAGTCACTGTTGCCTTTCTATCAGCTCGAACCAGTCTGGCCATTCTCCTCTGACCTCTGGCATCAACAAGGCATTTCCGCCCACAGAACTGCCGCTCACTGGATATTTTTTCTTTTTCGGACCATTCTCTGTAAACCCTAGAGATGGTTGTGCGTGAAAATCCCAGTAGATCAGCAGTTTCTGAAATACTCAGACCAGCCCTTCTGGCACCAACAACCATGCCACGTTCAAAGTCACTCAAATCACCTTTCTTCCCCATACTGATGCTCGGTTTGAACTGCGGGAGATTGTCTTGACCATGTCTACATGCCTAAATGCACTGAGTTGCCGCCATGTGATTGGCTGATTAGAAATTAAGTGTTAACGAGCAGTTGGACAGGTGTACCTAATAAAGTGGCCGGTGAGTGTATATTAGACAGCAGGGTGCATGATCAGAGATCACAGTGTTTTCATAGAAACAATTTTGAATCTTGGACCTTAATTCTGTGGAAATCAATAAGTAGTCAATACGTGAGAATGTCTTATAGGTATTAGAATAACAAGAATAGGCTTTGACTTGTGGTTTCATTTCTCTCCATATATCTAGCAATCTCAATTCTTTCATAAAATGATTAATAGTCATCCTACATCCATTGTGCGTACAGTCCAGTCCTGTTGATCTATCTATACTGGGATTCAATGTACAATTAAAATCCCCTCCTATTATATGTTGCCCTGTAAGTGATGATAAAGTAAGGAATAAATTAGCATAGAAGTTTTGATCATCAATATTGGGGCCGTATAAGTTCACCAGATTTATATTTTCTAATAACAAAGATCCTTGGATGATTAGATATCTTCCAAATTTGTCTCCAATTACATTTTTCACTTGAAATGGGACAGTTTTGTGTATGAGAATCATAACTCCCCTAGCTCGGGATGAAAATGATGAGGTGAACACGTTACCTTGCCATCTTCTCCTAATTCTTTTTACATCCTCCTCTATTAGATGAGTTTCTTGTAAAAATACAATTTTTGAATCTGTCTTTTATTTTATTCATAACTTGTTTAAGTTATTTTAGATTTTTTAGACCTCTGCAATTCCATGAAGTTAAATTAAGATTAACGCTTTGATTTATGATCATTAAGGAGTTTGAGATTACCTTGCAATATGAACATGCTCATACAGAGATGCAAAAACATGGATGATAGAACATTCATCCTACAAACCAAAGAAAAACAAAAACAAATTCCCCTTCCCCACATTCGTGGTTATCCCCCCAAAATCAAAAAAATTCTGTCTCCCGTTATAGCTAGTGACTGTTCCACACCTGCGAGGATCAGTCAAACCACTCTCTCTTTCTCCTCTCAATCACCCTGACTCTACTATTTTTATGACATGACATTAACTCTCTTCTGTAGTTTTTTCAACATAACTTCAAAGTTTTATAGCAACTTTGTACATCATAGCTTTTTTTTAATATAGTCTGTATTTTGTAGACATGTTATGTTTCAGCTCAATCAGATGCCTGTACAAATGCTTAAATGTTCTACCTTTGTCATGTTCATGGCTTAGCTCCCACCAGTCTCCTTTTGGATCTGCTTAATGAGCTCCTGCACCTCTTGAGGGGTCTTGAAGATGTGGGTTCTCCCTTTATATGTGACCAGCAGTCTTGCCAGATCAATCACTCCGTGACGAATCCCGAGGTTGCGCAGCTCTTTGCGGGCGGGGTCGAACTGCCTCCTTAATTGTTGAATTCCTGTGGCGAAGTCTGGGTAGAACTGCACCTGTTGCTTCTGGTATTTAATTTCCCCTTTAGCTCGCGCCGCATTGGTGACCGTCATCTTGTCTCTGTGGTTGAGGAGCTTCATAATCAGCGTCCTCGGTGGTGTCTTATTATCTCTCGGTGGGCCGATTCGGTGAGCGCTCTCTAAGACGACCGATGACTGCAGGTCCGCGTTGTTCAGCGCTTCTGTAATCCACTTTTCCAAAAAGGAACATGAGTCCCGTCCCTCCGCTCCCTCCGGGAGGCCCACCAGCCTCACATTATTCCATCGCGAGCGGGATTCCAAATCCAGGACGTTATCTTCCAGACGTTTCCATTTTAATTCCAGTGTTTGCAACTTTGATTGTAGGCTGGTGACGTCATCTTCAGCGCTTGAAATTCGGAGCTCTGCCTGCGATACTCGTTCCATACAGTGGCTTATTTCCTTTCTCATTCCTTCTATCGCTGCTATAATTCCATCAAATTTAGACGAAAACTCTGTTTTCATGGAGTTGATGGCAGTGAGCACTGCGTTTGTCCCCTCTTCAGCAGTTCCCGCTCCGCCGCTGGCTCCCCCCTCCGCCATAGTCTCTGGAGTTTTCCCTGTTTCGCCTCAAGCGTGGAAGTCTGTTAGCTTGGGTTGTTTTGTCGAATTGCTTTTTCCTCCGCCTAATTTCCCAGCCTTGGTCTTTACCATATTCTTGCCTAAACGCTGAGATGGGTTTTTGTTCCAATTAAGAGAGTTTTAGTAAACTTTTTATTTTTAGGAGCAGAGCAGTATGAAACACGTCTTCCTACGTGGCCGCCATAACTGGAAGTCAACTATGCACCTTTTTAGAAAAAAATTCTATATTTGAGAAATTTCAGTCAGGTTTTAGGAAACATCACAGCACAGAGACAGCCTTAGTGAAAGTTACTGATGACATCCTTATGACATTTGACAAAGGACTTGTCTCCGTCCTTGTTTTATTTGACCTCAGCGCTGCCTTTGATACCATTGACCACCATATTCTGCTAGAGAGACTTGAACAGCAAATTGGCCTGAATGGAACAACGCTAAGATGGTTCCAGTCTTATCTATCAGATCATTCCCAGTTTGTTCATGTCCATAACAAGTCCTCTCCTCAGACCACGGTTAGCTATGGAGTTCCGCAGGGATCAGTACTTGGACCAGTATTGTTTACATTATACATGCTGCCTTTGGGAGACATTATGAGGATGCATTCTATTCATTTTCATTGTTATGCTGACAACACTCAGTTGTATTTATCCATCAATCCAGATGATCCCAGCCAGTTGGATTTACTCCAGGAGTGTCTTAAGGATATCAAAACCTGGATGAACTAGAACTTTCTATTGCTGAATACAGATAAAACTGAAGTCATTGTTCTTGGCCCCAGACATTCTAGAAATACTCTTTTTAGCAAGATAACACTAGATGGCATTGCACTGGCTTCTACGTCTTCTGTTAGGAATCTTGGAGTTGTCTTTGACCAAGATGTGTCTTTCAACTCATATACAGCAAACTATTAAGACCGCCTTCTTCCATCTGTGTAATATTTCTAAAATTAGGTCCATCCTGTCTCATAAAGATGCAGAGAAACTTGTCCACGCCTTTATCACCTCTAGACTTGACTATTGTAACTCACTTTTATCAGGTTGCCCAAATAAGTCCATAAAGTTTCTCCAACTCATTCAGAATGCAGCTGCACGTATCCTTATGAGAACAGGGAGAAGAGATCACATTACTGCAGTTTTAGCTTCTTTACATTGGCTCCCAATAAAATATAGAATTGAATTCAAGATATTGCTTTTAACCTATAAAGCTCTTAATGGTATGGCTCCTTTTTACCTGCAAGAACTCTTAGTTCCTTATCATCCAACCAGAGTTCTGCTCTCCCAGAAATCCAAACTACTAGTGGTCCCCAAGGTATCTAGAAGTAGACTGGGAGGTAGAGCTTTCAGCTATCAAGCTCCCTTCCTGTGGAACCATCTTCCCAGTTCAGTTCAGGAGGCAGACACTCTCTCTTTATTCAAGAGCAAGTTTAAATCTTTTCTCTTTGATAAGGCCTTTAGTTAGAAATGCTGCCCCTGCCAGGCCTTCGCTTGCATGTGCAGCCTGGCCAGGCTTGGTACTGGACTGTTTGGCTTTGAATGTTGTATTTGTATGTTTGTTTTTGAATGTAGCTACTCAACCCAGCTGGTCGAGGCAGATGGTGCTCCCCTATGAGCTATGGTTCCGCCCGAGGTTTCTGCCCATTAAAGGGAAGATTTTCCTCGCCTGTGTGGCCACAGTGCTTGCTCTTAGGGGTCTCTGCTGGGTTCTATAAACTAAGAGTGTGGCCTAAATCCACTCTTTTCTGTAAAGTGCCTTGAGACGACCAGTGCTGTGATTTGACGCTATATAAATAAATTGAATTGAATTAATACCTGTTAAAACTCTTGCTGCAGCATTTTGGATCAGCTGAAGACTTTTTAATGATGTTTTAGGACAGCCTGATAATAGTGTTACAATAATCTAATCCTGAGCTAACAAAAGCGTGGATTAGTTTCTCAGCATCACTCTGAGACAAGCTGCTCCTAATCTTGGCAATATTACGCAAATGATAGAAGGCAGTCTTAGAAAGTTTAATATGTGAATTAAAGAACAGATTTTGATCAAAAATAATTCTAAGGTTCCCCACAGAACTATTAAGAGAAAGAGTAACCACATCCAAATTAAGAGTTTAATTTGGAAAGGTATTTCTAAGGTTTTTTTGAACCAACTAGAATGGCTTCAGTCTCATCTGAATTTAGTAGCAAGAAATAACAATTCATCCAAACTTTGATTTCCTTAAGATAAGCCTGGCTTCATTGACAAGTATAACTGTGTCATTGACATAACAATGAAATGTGTGCACTGCTTTCTAATAATGTTGCCTAGCAGAAGCATATACAGTATAAACTGAAAACAGTAGGGCCTAGCACAGATCCCTGTGCAACTCCGTGACTGAGCTTTGAGTTAGAAGAAAACTCAATATTGACATGAACAAACTGGAACCTATAAGATAAATAAGATTTAAACCACTGCAACGAAGTTTCATTGTCCAACAAGGTCTTCTAGTCTATCAAGTAAAATATTATGATCGATTGTATCTAAAGCTGCACTAAGGTCCAAAAGGACAAGTACAGAAACAAGTTCATTATCAGATGTGACAAGGAGGTTGTTAGTGACTTTCACTAAAGCTGTTTCAGTACTATGATGTATTCTAAACCCAGACTGAAACTCTTCAAATAAACCATTTCCCTGCAAGTGGTCAAATAATTGCGTAGCAACAACTCTTTCTAAGATTTTTGAAGTGAAAGGCAGATTAGAGTTTGGTCTATAGTTAGCTAAAACTCCTGGATCCAGCGTTGGCTTTTTGAGTAAGGGTTTAATTACAGCAGTTTTAAAAGCCTGCGGTACATGGCCTAATGTTAATGAAGAATTGATTATTTGAAGACTAGAGCGATCAATAAATGGGAAGACTTCTTTAAATAACCTGGTAGGAATAGGGTTTAATAAACAAGTTGAAGGCTTGGATGAAGAAATTATTATATCAAACTCTAAAAGGTCAATTCGAGTAAACTAATCCAAATGGATATTAGTTGAAGGAGCTGTAGTTGTTACTGTGTTTAAATTAATGGTGGGAAGGATCTGTTGATTTGTCTCTGATCGATGAAATTTTATTATTAAATCAATAAATCAACTTCATTTTTAAAGCACCTGAAAACCACTAAAGCTGAGAACAAAGTGCTGTACATCAAAGGTAATAAAATACTAACTGAAAACACAAAACAAAATCGCCACGCACAAATATGTGGCTCGTGCTGGAAAAATGAGCCGGAATGCACACAGGGTAATTACAAGCTACAGGCACTAGAAGTCAAAAATCATGATTCTTTCTTTGTTTGCTGGCAGCAAGTCCCAGGAAAACTCTCATCAGTGCCTGGTATCATTGTAAAGCTTGGAACTCCTACTTTTTAAAAATACACATGCAATTCCGAAAGACGTAACTCAGGACCAATCGAAGGCGAGTTTTCAAACCAGCCAAGATATAAACAAAATCGGCCTGTTGCTGGTCGGTTTTTGCACAATTCCTACAAATTACATATCATTTTGAAGGTCTTTCAATACAAAATATGAAAATAACTATACCACAGTTTTAATAATTTTCTCCTTGTGACTCATTTTGCCAGCACGGGTGACATATAAAAGTAACTAAAATCAAGTTTATGAACCGCTAAAAACAATGACTTTTAGTCAAATCAATCAATGTCTTATGTGGGATTATTTTATCTAACTCTAAAAGGTCAGTTGGAATAAACTCATCCAAATGAATGTCAGTTGAATGAGCTGTGGTTGTTTGAATATTAAAATTAATGGTGGGACGAATCTGACTGATTTTATCGCTGATAGATGAAATTTTATTATTGAAAAAGTTCATAAAGTCCTGACTAGTAAACTCAAAGGGAATGCTAGATTTGACAGAGTCTTGACTCTTGATCAGCCTGGCTACAGTGCTGAAAAGAAACCTGGGATTTTTTTTTTTTTTTTGTTCTCTTCTATTAATGCTGAATAATAAGTTGTTCTAGCTTTCCCAAGAGATTTTTTTTTATAAATTAGAAGTTGATTTCTCCAAGTTAAATAGGTTTCATCTCATTTAGTGGAGGGCCATTTTCTTTCTAATTGACGAGTCTTCTGTTTTAAGCGACGAGTTTCTGTGTTGAACCAAGGAGTTAGAAATCTCTGATTAGACTTTTTCTTTTTTAAAGGGGCCACCATGTCTAGGGTCTGATGCAGAGAAGCTGTAACACTATCTACCATGCTATCAATTACAGAAGGAGCAAGCTCTCCATAGCTTATCTCTGTTGTGTTGACACATGGCATAGAGGAAACAGTCTGCTTAAATTTGGTAACAATATCATCTGAGAGACATCTGCTGTAGTAATATTTTTATCTAGGAGCCAAATAGTCAGAAATAGTAAAATCAGCAGTTAACAGATAACGGTCTAACAGTACAGGGTTGTGAGGCGGCACTACCAGATTTTCTATTCCTATATCATACGTCAGAACAAGGCCCAACATGTGGTGGAGATAATGGGTAGAATTTCCTACTTTCCGAGAAAACCCCATCGAGTCTAATACTGAATTAAATGCCATATTGAGGCAGTCACTATCTACATCTACATGAATATTAAAGTCCCCTACTATAATTATTCTACCGATTTCAGCACTAAATCCACTAAGAATTCAGCAAATTCAGATAAAAACTCTGAGTAGGCTGAGGGAGGACGATAAACTATGGCAAATAAAAATTGGGTTTAACCTAAAATTGCTAACATGCCCAATACTGAGGACCACGCCCTCAAAGGAATTATAACATGTTTTTGCTTTACATTAACTAGTAATTTGGAATGGTATATTGTTGCTACTCCTCCTCCACGACCAGAACTTCTGGGATTTTAACAGTTTAAATAATGAGAGGGAGTTGATTCATTTAAACCAACGTGATCCTCTTGCCCTAACCAAGTCTCTGTCAGGGATATTAAATCAATCTGATGATCAATTAACAGATCATGGACTAGCAGAGACTTGGGAGTTAGAGACCTAATAGTTAACAAACTACATTTGATTTTTAAATTATGAAGAGGAACCAAGGCCAATTCATTAGATTTAGAGGCTACATGTTTAATTTGAGTTTTATCAACTTTTTGTTTAATTACTTTGGGATGCTTATACGTCGCATTTTTACTTACTTTAGAGGGGACAGACGGTGATTCTCTGATGGGGAAGACAGGGGCTAAGTTGAGGGGTGGCGGATGGAGAGAAGCTGCAGAGAGGCGTGTAAGACTGCGACTCTGCTTCCTGGTCCCAACTCTCAGTAGTAGTCAAGGCTTTGGAACTTTGGATAAAAGGGATGCCAGATTGTTAGATAAAAGAGATGCACCATCCAAAGTGAGATGGACGCCTTCTTGCCTAACAAGACCAGGTTTTCCCCAAAATGATTTCCAATTGTCTGTGTAGCCCACATTGTCTACAGATGATGTCTCTGCGGGTGAGGTAGATGTCCGGGGGGGGGTGGCAGAGGGGCACCGATGATCTTGTTGGCAGCTTTCACTGTACATTGTAGTGTCTTCCGGCAGGAGGTGGTGCAGCTTCCATACCACACCGTGATGCAGCTGGTGAGGATGCTGTCAATGGTGCCCCGGTAGACTTGAACACACCCATAAATGTGCTCTGCACCTCAGACTGTCTGTTGACTACATCACTGAAATAGGGTCCTTTGAGTTTTGTGTCCTAAAGGCTATTTTTAGAAGTTAACTGTTTGTCACTGTAGCAAGTTTAGAAGATATTCACTGTAAAGTGCTCGGAAAGTAACATTTTGTTGCTGCTTTATATCCCTTGTCGTTCAAAACCCAAAGGGCTCTTCCACCCCTTTGGGCGAAGACCGAAGGGGGATTATGTTATGGGTCAGTCCGTGCATCCGTCTATACGTCTGTCTGTCCCACTTTTGTGAAATCAACTTCTCCTACAATTTTGTTCAGATTGTTTTGAAACTTGGCACTGTGGTTTTATATACACTGATTATGCGTATTGTAACGGTGTGGTGGAATAGGTGGAGAAAGCTGGCGGCAGGTCGCTAACTAGCATGAGCCTTCAGGTAGCTTAGCTGAACTCAGAAACGACAACGTAAATAGCTGTTTACACACTGACACTTTATTCTACAATAAAAGAAAATATCGACCATATTATGCCAGGTCTCCACGGCTCTACATACACATTTCTGTCATGCATGAACAGTCAGTGTAGCATACAGAGCGCAACCTACACCAGCTCGTGTTATGGAAGAGAGATAAGAGTTTTCTGAATGTCGAGCAGAGCACTGTACTCACAGAGTGAACTCTGACCTCTGATACAACAGGGAGCTGCCACCTTGTGGTATCTCCAGGAAGTACAACAATGTCACATCAAGCACTGGACTGTTGCAGCATAGTATTGCAATTTAGTTCTGATGGAATGATTTTTGCAGGAGTTGTAGCGCCTGACCTGTGAACTCTTATTTCACCTCACTTCATAGACAGTAACTGTCTTGTGAAATCAACTCATCCTACAGTTTTGTTCCAAATGCTGCAAATTTGAAACTTGGTACCAGAGTTTGATATACACTGATAATGTGCATATTGCAATTTGACTCTCATCGGATGACCTTGAAGTCAGAGGTCAGATTTTCCTGAAATCTTCTAAATGCAATAACAACTGAAAGAAATAATGTAGGCTTTTCAAATCGATACAGTAGTTGTATCTTGCATCTTGGATGATTTACGCCCTGACCTGACTATGGGTTGGGGTCAAAAGGTCAAAGTTAACATTGCAGTTGTTCTATGACAAATGCTACATTTACTATTACTATAAAACGAGTAAAACTAGGGTCACTAAACTTGGTACACAGGGTCACCCTGTGACCCTGAATTGTGATTAGGGTTTTGGGATTGCAAGGTCCAAGGTCAACATCAAAATAGCTTATAAACAACAAACTTTCTTTGTTGTTTCTTCTCAACAACAAAGAAAGCTAGGGTCACCAATTTTTTACCTTTTGTTCTTATTAAAGACAAAAATAGAAAGGAGATGTTGACATCTGTTGACTTTCTATTTTTGTCTTTTATAAGAACAAAGGTAAATGATTAAAAGAAGACAAAATGGATGATGAAAGATAGTAAAAGAAAGGGTATTATTTCAGAGTTTTATAACTCATTGACACTATCTTCAAGTGAAAATTCACTGAAAAGATTAAACTACTGGAAAGAAGATCTGCAAATTGAAATTTCAGAGGAACAATGGGAATTGGCTTGTACAGAAGCTCAAACCAAATCAATAAATGCACGCCTTAAATTGATACATTTCAAATGGTTAATGCGGATGTATGTTACACCGGAGGAGTTAAATAGATATAACAAAAATATACCAGATACATGCACAAAATGCATGGAAAGTAAAGGAACCCTATTTCATTGTTTATGGGAATGTAGATTAATAAGAATGTTTTGGGAGGAGGTGAGGGTAACAATTGAAAAAATAATCTCAAAACAAATCATATTGAATCCTAAACTGTTTTTGTTGGGTCTGTACCCAGAAAAGCATAATTTCAATAAAAGTGAAAGAACATTCATAGACCTCAGTTTGCTTAATGCCAAAAAATGTATTGCACTATTATGGAAAAAGACTCATAGACCAGATGTGACTCAGTGGTTAAGACAGATGTTAACAAACCTTCCATTAGAAAGAATAACATATATACTGAAATCAAAGGAAATTGTGTTTGAGAATATATGGAGACCTTTTATTGATTATGTAAAAAATTTAAACATAACTCTTGAAGAAGAAGGTGAATGATATGTGTGGACCTTGTAAATTCCAAACTGGTGAACATAATATGTATACTAATGTATTGGATTGTCTAGACTAAACAGAGGAGCATTGTTGAAGACTTGATTTTGTTGGTGGTTGTTGGTGTTTTTAGGGCATTTTTTTTTTTTTTTTTTTTGTAGTACTTTAGTGTTAGTGTTTGTTTGTATCATGTTTGTTAAAAAAAAAAAAAAGGTTCAATAAAGATATTGTGGAAAAAAAAAAAAGAAGACAAAATGAACCTACTTGAGCTAGGGTCACCAAACCTGGTACACAGGTTCGTTCACTTTGATATCATAACCTCTCAATATGAGTTTGGGGTGAGAAGGTCAAAGGTTAAGGTTAGCATTCCATTTGCACTATTACTATAAAATGAGTATAGCTAGGGCCACCAAACCTGGTACACCGATTCACCTTCGGATCCTGACCTCGGGCTATGTGTTTGGGGTCCAGAGGTCAAGGTTAACATTCCCTAAGCCTTATTATTGTACAGCAAGTACAGCTAGGGTCAGCAAACTTGGTACACAGGTTCACTCTGAGCCCATGACCTCTGACTATAGGTTTGGGGTTAAAAGGTCACCCTCTGTGCTTTCTTGCTATAGAATGTGTAAAGCTCTCTAGGGTCACTAAACTTGCTACACAGGTTGACCTCGGGATCCTGCCCTACAACTATGGGTTGTATACTTTGTTGTATATTCATGTATGATGGGGTTATCATAATTTGGTTTGTCCACAGTAATTATGTTGAAAGGTTGAAAACTGCTCTCTGTCAGTAAGTATTGGGATCTTCAAAGAAAATGGAGGTGGGGGATATTGCACTCGCCTCAGAGTGCTCTTGTTATTTTTTCCTCACAGCACCATCATTTCATTCTTTCTGCCTACTTTGACCACTCCTCTCTAAACTTCTGATGTTCCTCTAAGTGCTTTTCTAAAAAACAAGTTTTCTAACGAAGAATGAAAATGACCTAAAGTTGTTTTTGACAGTAAACAAAGAATGATACTTCTTAAATGGTTTTTCTCAGAGCTCTGAGGTTCTTGAGAGATTCATTACTTACTGAAGAACCTCTTTATTGGGTGGTTCTGTTCATGTCTTAAATGGTTCTTCAAAGAACCATTTTGTTAATTTCTACTGATTTATGGGGGCAGAATACTGTGCATTTCTGGGAAAAAAGGCTATTTGAAGAACCTCTTAGTGTTGTAGTTGAGACCAGGCTGAGACAGTGTAGAAAGACCAAGACTTTAATGGGCTGAGACCAAGACTACAGTGTAAGTAGGTCTTAGTCTTGACTTTGTTTCAACTTGGCCTTGGGAGACTCTGGTCTTGATGAAGTCTTGACTACAACACTAGAACCTCTGATTTAAAAGTTCATTATGGAGCTCAAAATGGTTCTTGCATGACATCTCTCCGAAAGTACAGTTTTAAAAGTTGCGGTCACAAAGATTCTTACGAACAATGGGTTCATAAAAATTTCCCAGTTCCTACGAATTCTGGATTTTGAAGACATTCCTGTTAGGGGGCATAGTTTCATATGGCTGCTGTTCCTTTCACAAGAGCAACTTGAGGCCTTCTTGATAAATGAGGCGCTTTTCTGTCATACAAAGGCCCTGAGTTCTTAGGTTCTTTGTAAGGGTGCCTTGGGATCTTCCTACAGTATACTTACTGCCATCTTACGAAAATTTTTGTGCAACTCAGGGCACTCTCAAGTCCGTCGGTGGGAAGATTTTATGGCTTTTAGCACATTTTGGCAGCATAAATACCTCACAAATTACATACTTACGCCTTATACACGCTGTACAAATCTCTGTACTAATGGGATCCATATGGCATTTCCTACAACTGCTGTAAGGGGCCCTCAAGAACAACTTAAGGTGTTCTCAGAAACAACCTAAGGTCTTCTTGAGGCATACTTACTGCCAACATCTTGCATAGTTCTTATGTTGCTCCTATGGCATTTGTACAGCCGCCCTACGATGAGGGGTTTTTGTGGAGTGTTCGTAGAAAATGTTGGGCAAAACCATCAACCTGGCCACAAACTTACGAATGGTGTATGAACACTGGATTCTCCTACGGCTGCCTTAAGAAGGCCATACGAAATGGTCCAAAAATTATTTGTATGGTGTTCGCAGCCGTTTCTTAGGGTATTTGTGACCGTATCTTTATTTTCCCATATGAAAATGAAATGGGTGCCTCAGAGGAAAAATAGAACATCTTAAATACCAATATTCGGAATGCCTACACGGAGAACAAACAAATTATTACATTAATCACATTTGTCATCCCTTTTTAAATTCAGAATAGTGATGGTCAGGTTCAGCTACTGAATGTTCTGGGCTAATCTCACTGGTGACTATGTTTATGGTGATCTTCATGGTGCTTTCATTGAGAAGAAGCTCTGGAGCAGCACCATTCCTGCTGCTGTTTGTTTCACACACCAGTCAACATTAACAAGTATTGATAAAATCAGCACTGTCTGTTCTTTAAGATCCAGGTTGTGAGTGACAGCCCAGTTATTTAGCTTCTACAGATAAAGAGGACTGTTTTTGTAGCCTTGCAACAAGATGAGCTTGAGAGCAGATCTGTGAAAATGAGGTCACAGTTGTGTTGCTTCAGACCTTTGCTCAAGGAAGTTTTCTGTTAGTGGACCTCTCTACCCCTGGCTCAGGGTGTTGGGGTGTCCAGAATGTGGTACCGTGCATATTTCAGTGAGCTAGACTGTATTTTTATTGGTTTGAAAAGCATGTAGGAGCAGAGACATACATTGCTGCTGCTCCTGTTGTGCTGTTCTACTGAATACTGTCACAGTGCTGAGCGTAGCTAGCGGCTCACTAACACATTCATTTTTTAAACTCTGTAGAACGTATGTTAGTTTCTGGTACGGAGGATGGTATTTGGATTGTGAAAATCCCTGTAATAGTGATACAACCTCCTGCAGTGATTACAGGCTCCAGAGACTGAAGTAACAATATGAAGTGTGTACCTTGTGTTGAGTGAACCTCCTGATAGAATGGCTCAGTGCTGTTGTGGGAGGATGGAGTGGAGTGTGGATGTCGGTTGTATCAGCATAACTGAGTCAGCAGTAGAACTTGCCACTGATCTCCTGGTAGGTACCACCCCCAAAGATCACGTAGGGAGCTGCTTGTGTGCTGAGAAACAGAATATACAGGGCCTGAGGTTTTCACTATGTAGGCAGGCATATGTACAGGATAAAAGAGAAGTTTCTAGCCAGGTATTGGCTCTAATTGTTCAAAGCTCACAGCTGGTAAATTGCAGATCAACACATTGACTAAACAGTGAGGTATGCATTCATCTGTTGTGAAGAATAAAACCTATGATACAGCTTTGCTTGAGTATATAGCTCAGGAATGGAGAGTGACCTTGAATTGATGGCAAGTTGAAGATTTTTCTTTCTGTTGAAACAAAGTAGATCTGTATTGATTTTTCTTTCTTCTTTTCTTGCCTGTCACGGCTCTCTGCTTGGAAAGCCGATATCTGACTGTTTCTGAGAAAGCGGCTGGTTAAGGCTTCATGGTCTACTGCACATTGCTTTTTCTCACTTTGAATGTTTATATTTAAACTGAAGTTTTTAGCTCGTCTGGGTCAGTAGGCCCAGAGGCAAGCTCATGTGTTTGCCCTCACATCTGCATCAGAGTTGGTGTGAGAAAATGTTACGGTGCAGGTTTAAGTTTCTATAAAGGCTAGTGCTAACTAGTGCATGGATCTGTCAACACCAATCTTGGTGCAGGAGTAGTACAAGAAAACTTCTACACATGCATCATTTTCCTCAGCGCTCCCAAATCCTATGGAAAGCCTTCCCTGAAGAATCAAAGTTGTTATAGATGCAAAAGGTGGCTTTCTATGACATTTAGGAGTGTGTTGATGAAATTATTGTCCATTCTTTCGGAAGCTCATGGCTGGGCTCACAGTTTCCACTCTAATTCATCCCAAAGGTGTTGCGATCAGGGGTCTGTGTAGATCAGTCAAGTTCCTCCACACCAAACTCACTCATCCATGGGGATGAGTGAGTTTGACCACAGGTGTAGTGTGGCTGACTACTGATCTGAAGATCAGGGGTTCGATTCCTGCTCTGTCAGCAGTCTGCATAGTGAAGTGTCCTTGAGCAAGACACTGAACCCCCACTTGCTCCTGGTGGACAAAGCACTGTTATTTCATACTGAGTTTAATACAGTTTATTTAAGGCAAACATATATATACACTTACTTCTTGAGTGTTCTTCACTTGAGTGGATGTTGTGAAGGGGTTTTTCTTCACCATGAAAAGGATACTCTGATCATCCTTTTGTGGACTTCCAGGCCGGCAGGGAGTTCTGGAGCTCGTCAGTGCACTTGTTTTTCTCAGAATGTACCAAACTGTTGATTTGGCCACTTGTAACATTTCCACCATCTCTCTGATGGGTTTCTTCTTTTTTCAACCTAATGATGGTCTCTTTCACTTCCATTGAGATCTCCTTTGACTGCATGTTGTGAGTTTACAGCAACAGCTTCCAAATGCAAATGCTACACCTGGAATTGACAGTGTCCAACTACATATGGACCTGACCGTATATGTCGGGAACTGAGCCGGCTTGGTTTCCCCGGCTCAGTCCTGCCCTCTCTGTGGATCTAGGTGCTTCAGCTTTTGTGTATGTTATGTATTGCTGTCTGTATTCCATATCCATAGCCACTGTCGGACTGGCAGCTTTTAGACAGCCCCTGTGACCTATATTCTGTGAGCTCTGCTGACAGTCTAACGGTTCAGCCACGCCCCCTTTCTCTCTCTTTACCATCAGCTGTTCCCAGCCCCATTAATTATCTTTCCCGGTCCTCGCCCAGATGCTCCTCATTTACCATAATCAGCAGTGCGTGTACTTAAGTGCCTTTTGCCAGTTACGCACTGCTGGGTCTTTGTCTAACTGATCGTCTGCCTGCTTGTGCGCATCAGTGAACTGTCAGCTCCTACGGCGTGTATCCACTCTGTGCAGCCTATGGTTCTTCTGCGTCCCTCTAGTGATTCCGGCTGTGAGACACCAGCGTGGATACACGCCTCATCATATGCATTTGCGGGGCGATGTCGGCCCCCGAACGTCCGCTGTAAGTGTTTTGTCAAACCATTTTGTAAGTCTTTATGTTAATAAATGTGTGTGGTGGAACCCAGCACATAAATGCTCATTATTTCACCCCTCGCCGTGTGCATTGGGAAAGCGCACGGGAGGGTTCATGACAGTATAAAAGTAGACAGTGCATGAGCACACGCGGGGGGAGGGGGGCAAAATAACCGACACAGTCAAAGTTACATTAGTTTGAGGATCCGACTGTCGGTTTCAATTCATTTTAATTTCCCAGCCCTATGATATTCTAATTTTTTAAGATGCATATGTAGATAAAGTAACCCCACCATCAGTGAACTCCATCCTCAGGCCAGAGGAGTGTCAGGGTTGTGTGGGAAGAATAGAGAATGAAAGCTGCCAGTCAAAGTCTCCCAGGTGTGTTTGAGGCCTGGACTGGGGACCTACCACCACTATTTAATGGTAGGGATAACCTGATTTGTAGAAATCTGTCTTCACTTTGACTTTTTTCTTGTATTGCATTTATAAATTCTAGTAATTTTATAATAAATAAATAATAATTAAGTAGTTTTAGATAATTGCATGAGATTCAACAGCGCGCTTTAATCTGGAGCTCCAGCATGAATGCCACATAAATTATTGCTCTTAAAATGGATTAGAGTCAGTAAACTTAGATCTGCAATGAAGTATCAGTTTGTTTTGGAGCTCCAGCAGTCCCTCCGTGTCCTCACCTTAATAGCAGGTGTGTGTTCATTGTTTGCGGTCTTTCTGAAGGGGCTTTCTGCTGCCTGCTCCAGTAAGCTCTCATTAATCTTCCTTACAGCCTTCATTAAAGCTGCCACCGCTACACCCGTGCCCTTCTCTCAGCCTTCTATCTCCTCGACCTTTATCTTTGCCCAGCTTGCCTTCCATAATCTCTCTCCCTAAAACTCATCCCTCATCCCTTCATCTCCTAGTGCTCCCTTCTTTATTTCACTCCGCCTCCTTCCCTGTGTTCTTTACACCTTTGTGTGTGTGTCCGTGTGTGTGTGTGGGGGGGGGGGGGGGGGTTGCGGTGGCTTTACAACTTTAACTCATGAGTCGGGTGCTGAATTGAGTTTTGGCCTCCGCTTGTTGCAGCAGTGTGGTGCTTGTAGCAGCTGAACATCTCTGTCAGACACTCAAACATAAGGACCTACTTTAGGAAGGGATTGTGTTAAATCCTCCATCTATCTATCTCGATCTATCTCCAGTCTCCACTTCTGTCCACTCAGTCAAAACTGTAGGAGGTTATATGGTTATCATGGGGTGTCATGAGTATATCACGATGGTGATTCAGTCAGTGATACTGAAGATGCCACGTGATGGCAGGAAGAATATCAAAAGGGGTGATAATGAACATATAACTAGGAGGATAAAGTACACAAAGTTGGTAAGCCTGGAGGTGTGAGGAGCAGATGAGGAAGTACAGCTACTAGCTCATCACAATGAGTGGTCGTTAAGATTAGAAAAATTAAAATAGGTCCTAACCTTGATCGCTCTGACAGTCTCCAGCTAACCCAGAAACAGCCCTGAGGGTGGAATTCTTTTGTCTGGGAATGAGCTGATACCACATTTTCAAGTCCAATATCGATACTGTGACTTTGAGCATTGACCGATATCGATCCAAACCCGATATCGTACACCATTTTCTACCACTTTTCCGGAGGTCCAGGTCATAGAGGCAGCAGTTCAAGTAGAGAAGCCCAGACTTCCCTCTCCCCAGTCACCTGCTCCAGCTCTTCAGAGAGGATACCAAGACGTTCCCAGACCAGCTGGGAGACGTAGTCTCTCCAGTGTGTCCTGGGTCTGTCCCAGGGTCTCCTCCCAGTGGGACGTGCCCAAAACACCTCAAGTGGGAGACGTCCAGGAGGCATCCTAATCAGATGCCTAAACTACCTCAGCTGGCTCCTTTTGATGTGGAGGAAAAAGAGATACTGTCGCTCTTATTTAAAACAACCAAACTTTGGTAATGACTGGTTGCATTTTGTACACATATAAAACCACAGATCTAAAAGTCAAAGAATATATTACAAATATGTCTCAGTTCAGCAACACTGCTGCTTTTTTATTTTAAACTTTGCAACATTGGCAGCATTCACTGGTCAGCACCATGTAAACATGCATTCTGAAGTTTTAAGTGCAAGTTTAGATTAGATTAGATTCAACTTTATTGTCATTACACATGTATGAATACAAGGTAACGAAACACAGTTTAGCATCCAATCAGAAGTGCAAAGGACAGCAGTGCAGTATATACAGTAATTAACAGTATGTGCAATTTAAGCAAATATATGCAGCAGTGCAGAAAGTTAAGAGTACTGTTATGTGCAAATAATGTGCAATAAGTTAGATGTAGTTATGTAGTTATGCAGTTATGTACAGGTGAGGATGGGAAAAGATGATTGTAAGAGAGTCAGCGGGGAACTAAGTTCAATAACGTGACAGCTGTTGGAAAGAAACTGTTCCTAAACCTGCTGGTTCTAGTCCGAAGGCTTCTGAAACGTCTTCTGGAGGGGAGAAGCTGGAACAGTCCATGAGCAGGATGGTTGGAGTCCCTAAGAATGCTGCGTGCCCGGCGCAGACATCTTTTCCTGTAGACGTCCTCTATAGCTGGAAGTGGAGTCCCTGTGATGCGTTGGGCAGTTTTCACCACCCGCTGCAGCGCCTTGCGGTCAGCTACAGAGCAGCTCCCATACCAGACTGTGATACAGTTGGTCAGGGTGCTCTCTATCACGCAGCGGTAGAAGTTGCCCAGGATGTCATTTGACAGATGGTTCTTCTTCAATGTCCTCAAGAAGAAGAGGCGCTGATGGGCCTTCTTGATCAGGCTGGTGGTGTTAACTGACGAGGACAGGTCCTCCGAGATGTGGGTCCCCAGGAATTTGAAGCTGGGGACACGTTCAACAGCTATGCCATTGATATGGATGGGGTCATGTGTCTCTTCCCTCTCCTTCCTGTAGTCCACTATGAGCTCCTTGGTTTTGCTGGTGTTAAGGAGCAGGTTATTGTCAGCGCACCAAGTAGCCAAGTGCTCAACCTCTGCCCTGTAATCTGAAGTTTATGCAAAACTTTAAAGCTGAGTATGTAGGTAAGCATTCAAATGAAATTCAAAGGGGCGCTTTATGCATGATGTAAAAGCTGCTGTAGATCTGAAAGTAAAGGAACTAACACTTTTACCCCTTAGATACTATAAATTTATGGCAGGAAACGCAAAATTTGACCTTGCCTATATCTTAGAAATTCTAACAGATACAGGCACAGTGTAAATTGGAAAAACATTGCACATGACCCAAAGTTTATGATTGGAGAAATTTGCAGAATTTTGCATAATGTACCTAATTTTTTTCTCTCTGTGACATTCTGTCTTAGATTTGTCTTGAATAGTAACCGCTTAACCTAGCTTAGCTTAGTTTTCTTTTTTTCTCTCAGTCACACTTTGTCTTAGCTTTGTTCTAAATTGTAATCACTCTTGTCTTGTTTACTCTTTTTTCTTTTGAATTCTTGGATGGAATATGGGTGGGCAATATAAGCTGCGGCTTCAGCCATCACCCATTTCGGATAACTCACGTGGAATTGTTTAGTAGAAGGAGTCTTTGTCTAATTTGACCTTGTTGTTATATTATACAGTTTCTTTTAACCTGTACTGTATTATCTGAAATAAATAAATTCATTCATTCATTCATTCATTCAATTTGCATATTGCAACTATCAAAATTTCAAATGCCTGTATCTTGGAAATTATAACAGATACAGACAGACTGCAAATTGGAAAAATCTCTCAAAAGTTCCTGGGCATCATTGTTGGTACTTATTGAAACCAGTCCTTCTGCCACTTTTGTCCTCTCCGGCCACGTGGCGCGTGCACGTGCACCGGCATTGCGGTGCGTTTGGACCATTTGTCCACGTCCAGAAACCCCTTGACTTACGGTCAGGCAAAACTGAAAAATCTTCAGAGTGGCTCCTGTGCCATTTGGCACTGCACTGAACACAGAAAAAACGCAAATCACAACGCTGTCAATCTTCCGCCGTCAGACATTTTCATTTTCAGTTGACGAGCCGGCATGGTCAGAGGCTTGTAATCTGATTTGGACTCTTCCTCAGTGGATAAAGGGTCTTCTTCTGAATCAGGATCTGCCCAAAAAAGAGCATAGCCTTCCCTCTGGTGCACGCACACTTGGCCATCTTGACTCTGTGCTCACTATCACGTGAATGAAAAAGCTCCTGGTTCAGACTGGAATTACCCAAACTCTGCATTTGGGGAACATCCAGGTTTGGTGCTAGGAGGAAAGCTATACCGGTCTGCCATCCTGTGGTGTAAAAAGGTTTGCACATTGGGGACTGTGTTTAAAAGTATGGGCCGGTTTTGAGAGGTATGCTGATGGGTGCAGATCAGCGCCAGGCGCTGTTATGTGGTTAAGTTGTATTATTATTATCATCATCATAAGTATTCTCCTGATCCTCGGTTTATTTAGTAGTGTTTCTGATATTATTCTCTCAGTTCTTAGTTTTTAGGTTTGCTCTTATTTTGACATCATTCCTGTTCCATTTCCTGCAGCCTCATTGTTCTAGTCCTGCTCCCAGTTCACCATTATGATTTGTCATTTATGTTTCTGTCACCTACCTCTCACCAGCTGTAACTCTCCCCTGAAAGGTAAACCCATGTTATGTCTTTGTTCCTGTCGTTTTCCACACTCCTGTTTGGTTTGTACTTAAGTTTTGTTCTTTTGTTTACGTTTCAGTTTTAGCGTCTTCCAGCCTCTGAGCTGGAAAAGCAGCAGCTGCTGATGCGTGATGCACATCCTTCTGCTCAGTTCTTGACAGAATTTGGCATACTCCTTAACTGTGATACTTTTGCACTTGTTTTATTAAGTTGGTAGTGTTAAAATTGCAAACGCTGGTACCACCCTGCGAAACGGTTCCGTAATTTCACAGAGCAAACATACCAAGGCGAGTCCCACAGACAGATTCCAGTGACATGTGACCTCACGCAGCATGCCTGAAAATGGTGACCACACCTTCATTTTAGTATTATTAATGTATTGAATTATTAAATTACTTTTATTCCTTACCAATACCGATCCAGTCATTTTGCCTGGATCAGACCCGATACCGTGGATCAGATCGGCTCATCTCTACTTTTGTTCTGTATACAGATAATAATCATTTAGAGAGTGTTAAAGTTTGTATAAATGTGGTTAATCAGTACAAATAAAACAAGCAACTGTGTGTTTAGTTTTTTGTTTTTCTTATTTCGGACAAGGATGAAAAGGAGATGGCTTGACTTTACCTTGTCATGTTTCGACTGGCGTCTGCAGTCTTCCTCAAAAGCAACTGTGTCTTCAACCATCACAGTAGAGAAACACGTTATGGGCAGAAAAAAAGAGTACAAGAAAGCAAAAATCAGACAGAGAACAGCAACCAAAGAGATAATGGAAATGGATATTGAAGGCTTGACTTGCGTGTATGTATTTCATGGAGCGGCAAATGCCGGCAAGCATTGTAATTTTGGGCTTTCGTCAGGGTTTGTGAAAGGTTGCACAGCAGTTTTTACATTTTTTTAATTTTAATTTATTTGTGACAAGAAAAACTGTTGGTGAACTGTTGTGCAACCTTTTACATATCCTGACGAAACCCCAAAATCCCAATGTTCGCTGGCGTTTGCCGCTTCTTGAGGTACATGCTTCAGAACAAAACTCAGAAGCCAGTTTGTATCCATTGCTGGTCATGATATAAATTTTGTAATCAGTACAAGTGAAAGGAGTGGCACGCTGGTGGAAAAATCAGTAATGCTGTTCTGTCCAGGTCAGCAGGTTCTGGGTCTGGTGGAGAACCAGAGTGACTGGTATCTGGGAAACCTCTGGAAGAACCATCGACCCTGGCCAGCTCTGGGTCGAGGCTTTAACACTGGTGAGTACACAGTGACACTGTGTTAGCTGTGTGGTACAGCTAGCCAGAGGAAACTTTAGATGAAACCACTGATCATGCACAGGCATGAAGAGTGATCCTGGTTAGTTAGAAAAGACATACGGTATATATGTCTATTTCTTTATCCATATAGACTAGTCCAGCCAAACAAACATTCAATACTTGTTCTTGTTTCTTTCCACTATATTGCACTTCACTTTATTTATGAGCTTAAATGTTTTGATTTCTTTGTATGTGTGGATTTCTTGAGTGAATACCAAACTTTGGTTGGATATGTACTGTGCAAAGTGGAAAAAAATGCTGGCGTGCATTCAGTATTTATTTTCCCCATCGTACACCTTTATGTACCAAAGGATGTAGAACTCTTCTTCAATATACTGACCTCTGTGGTGTGTCACATTTAACCTAACAGTAAACGGACAGGCTTTAGTTCTGCAATGGTTTGTTGACTTTGTGGCTGTGACTGTGGCAACAGATGGAGCCCAGCGGGGCGAGCGAGATGCACCGTTTGCTCTGATGTGCCTTTGGCTGCTGGATTTAGTTCATAGCAGCCAGGAAGAGTTCTTTTGGCCAGGGAAGCCAGAAAAAGGTGATGAGGCTCTCCTGTTTGTTGGAGGCATAATTTGTCCACACAAGAGGGGTTTTTTTGTGTTTTGTTTTTCCTCTTTAGTTTTAAAGTCTCTGGCTTTATCTCAGAAAACACATGGCTGTGATACAGAGACTCATGATGGGACTTTATCACCTTTACTAGGCTGCTAGATGCTAATCTCTGTTTCTAAAGCTCTCTCTCTCTCTCTCTCTCTCTCTCTCTCTCTCTCTCTCTCTCTCTCTCTCTCTCTCTCTCTCTCTCTCTCTGTTCAGGAGTTATTTTGCTTCTCCTGGATCGGCTGCGGAAGCTCAGATGGGAGCAGATGTGGAGGCTGACTGCAGAAAGGGAACTAATGAGCATGCTGTCTACCTCCCTGGCAGACCAGGTAACTAACACACACACTATCTTGCCTTCCCGAAGAAGGTTGAAGTTACAGTGATGATCAGGGGTGACATCATTTCAGGGGTTCAGAAGTAATTGGGCAATTGACTCAAAAACTATTTCATGAGCTGCATGGGCTAATTCTTCGTTAAACCATCATCAGTCAAGCAGGTAAAAGGTCTGGAGTTAATTCCAGGTCTGGCATTTGCATTTAGAAGTTGTTGCTGTGAATCCACAACATGCGGTCAAAGGAGCTCTCAGTGGAAGTGAAACAGACCATCATTAGGATGAAAAAAGAAGAAAACTATCAGAGAGATGGTGGAAATATTAGGAGGTCCAGATCAACAGTTTGGTACATTCTGAGGAGAGAAAAAAGAGCACACTGGTTAGTGTGGGAACTCAAAAAGGTCCGGACGTCCACAGAAGACAACAGTGGTGGATGATCACAGGATCCATTTCATGTAGCACAGTGGTACAGTGCTGATTCCTCCCTCAACCCAAAGGCATGCCTGTTAGGTTAATTGGTGATTCTAAATTGTCCCTAGGTATCCGTCTCTGATGGGCCCTGAGAACAGAAGATTGGTACTAATGAAGTGCTTTGAGTGGTCTTTGAGACTAGAAAAGCACTATATGAGTACAGGTCCTTATCCCCCCTTATCCATAAAGAAAAACCCCTTCACAGCATCCACCCAAGTGAAGAACATTCCTCAGGAAGTAGGGGTATCAAGATCTACAGTGGATATAAAAAGTCTACACACCCCTGTTCAAATGCCAGGTTTTTGTGATGTAAAAAATGAGACCAAGACAAATCATTTCAAAACTTTTCCACCATTAATTTTTTATTTATTTTTATTTTACCTTTATTTAACCAGGAAAAAAACCCGTTGAGATTAAAAACCTCTTTTTCAAGGGAGACCTGGCCAAGAGGCAGCAAAAAAATCACAAATACACTTACAATGACATAGAAATCAGATAAAACAGTTACAAATTAGTGAGGCCATCTCAAGTGTTCTCAATCTGGTTTTAAAGTCGTTCAATGAAACAAGTTCCATTAGTTTCCAGTCTTTTTGCAACATGTTCCATGTAGAGGGGGCTGAGAACATGAAAGCTCTTTTTCCCAGCTCAGTACGGGCAAATGGAACAGAAAGCAACAAATGATCATTAGAACACAAACCATAAGAATCAACACTTCTCAGTGTGATCAAATTACAAATGTAAGGGGGCAACAGTCCAAGCATGGCCTTGTAAATAAAAAAGTACCAGTGAGTCAACCTCCTGGTGGACAAAGAGGGCCATCCCACTCTAGAATACAGTTCACAGTGATGGGTCAAAGCTCTACAGTCTGTAACAAACCTCAAAACAGCATGATATACAGAGTCAATCTTACTCAGACACTGAGCTGAAGCGTTTATATACAAGAGGTCTCCATAATCTAAAATAGATAAAAAAGTTGCAGTAACAAGACGCTTTTTAACCTCAAAAGAAAAACAACATTTATTTCAAAATAAAAAACCCAGTTTCAGTTTAAGTTTCTTCACAAGTTTTTCAACATGGGGCTTAAAAGTCAGAGCGTCATCAAGCAAGATACCAAGATACTTGTACGAGTGAACCACCTCAATTTCATTTCCCTCAAAAGTGGACACTGTGGGAAAAATTTGTGGACTCTTCCTAAAATTTGAAAACCACATCAGTTTAGTTTTGTCAGCATTAAGGACTAGCTTTAGCTGCAGAAGTGTGTGCTGCACCCCATTAAAAGCTTTCTGCAGAGAAGCAACAGCATTAGCAGGGGAAGAGCCAAAGCAGCAGTGTCAGCACACACTTGCCACCATTTAAAGTGCCTCTAATTAACCCCAAATAAAGTTCAGCTCTTCTAGTACGCTTTTCCTGACATGTTGTAGTTGCATCGTACAGCACAAGCCATGGTCCACAGAGAGCTTCCAAAGCATCAGAGGGATCTCATTGTTCAAAGGTTTCAGTCAGGAAAAGGGCACAAAAAAATTTCCAAGGTATTAAGTATATCACAATGGATTGGAACACAGTGAAGACAGTCATCATCAAGTGGAGAAAATATAGCACAACAGTGACATTACCAAGAACTGGACGTCCCTCCAGAATTAATGAAAAGGTGAGAAGAAACTGGCCAGGGAGGCTACCAAGAGGCTGATAGCAAAATTGAAGGCACTGCAGGAATTTCTGGCAAGTACTGGCTGTTTAGTACATGTGACAACAATCTCCTGTCTTCTTCATATGTCTGGGCTATGAGGTAGGATGGCAAGACAGAAGCCTCATCTTATGAAGAAAAACATCCAAGCCTGGCTACATTTTGCAAAAACACATATGAAATCTCCCAAACGCATTTGGGAAAATGTGCTATGGTCCGATGAGCCCAAGGTTGAACTTTTTGGCCATAATTCCAAAAGGTATATTTGGCGCAAACAACACTGCTCATCACCAAAAGAACACCATACCTTCAGTGAAGCATGGTGGTGGCAGCATCATGATTTGGGGCTGTTTTTCTTCAGCTGGAACTGTGGCTTTAGTCAAGTTGGAGGGAATTATGAACAGTTCCAAATACCAGTCAGTGTTGGCACAAAACCTTCAGGCTTCTGCTAGAAAGCTGAAGATGAAGAGGAACTTCATCTTTCAGCACGACAGTGACCCAACCAGGGTCATCATTTATGCAACCAGGTTATTGTAAGCTTTTTATTTTTTTACTTTTCCCCTTAAAATATTTCAGTTTGTTTTTCAATTGGGTTGTACAGATTATAGGTCACATTAATGGTGGAAAAAAGTTTTGAAATGATTTATCTTGGTCTCATTTTTTTACATCACAAAAACCTGGCATTTGGACTTTTTATATCCACTGTAAGTCTACCATTAAGATAAGAATTCACAAGAACAAATACAGACAGTTCACCACAAGGTACAAACTATTAATCAGCCTCAAAAATAGAAAGACCCGATTAGACATTGCCAAAAAAACATCTAAAGAAGTCAGCCCAATTCTGGAACAGCATTCTTTGGACAGATGAAACCAAGATCAATCTGTATTACAACGATGGAAAGAACAAAGTATGGAGAAGTCTTGGAACGGCTCATGATCCAAATTACACCATATCTTCTGTAGAACATGGTGGAGGCAGTGTAAAGCATGGGCATGCATGGCTTCCAGTGGCACTGGGTCACTGGTGTTTATTGACGATGTGACAAAAGACAGAAGCAGCCGGATGAATTCTGAAGTGTACAGGGATATACTGTCTGCTCAGATTCAGCCACATGCAGCAAAGCTGATTGGACGGCACTTAGGTTAACTGGAGACTCTAAAGTCTCCAGTTTTTTCTTGAGAGAGAGAGAGAGAGAGAGAGAGTGTGTGTGTGTGTGTGTGTGTGTGTGTGTGTGTGTGTGTGTGTGTGTGTGTGTGTGTGTGTGTGTGTGTGTTGATCCCCAGAGGGGAAATTCAGGGTATCCACCTGGATGGATGAAGCAGCCACGGTACCAATCCTTTCACCATTCACACACACATTCACACCTAGCGCCACTTTAGAGTCTCCAATTAACCAAACCTGCATGTTTTTTGGCCTGTGGGAGGAAACCGGAGAAATCCCAGAGTAAACCCACGCAGACATGGGGAGAATCAAATCAAATCAAACTTTATTGTCATATTGCTGTACATACAACTGTAGTGCAGGCAATATGAAATTGCGTTTCTCTCGGCATCCATATAAGAAGCAGCATGATTAAGACACACTCCCAGATAGCTCCACCCCCCACCCCACCCCCACCCCCCCATCCATTCACACATCCCTGAGACATACTTTGGGAAAAAGAATAACTAACTATAATATACAAAATGTCCATAGGTGCAGTAGTGTGTATGTGAGATTCCGGGTCAGCTGTTCAGCATCCTGACAGCTTGTGGGAGGAAGCTGTTGATCAGTCTGGTGGTTCTGCCTCTGATGCTCCGGAATCGTTTACCAGATGGTAAGTGTTTATGCAGAGGGTGAGAACGGTCCTTGACAATGTTCAGTGCCCTGCTCCTACAACGGTTCTGAAAAAGTTCTTGGACAGAGGGGAGGGAGACTCCAATTACCCTCTCCGCCCCCTTGACTATCCTCTGCAGGGCTTTTTTGTCTGACATACTGCAGCTGGAGTACCATGTAGCAATGCAGTACGTCAGAACACTCTCCACCACACCTCTGTAGAAGGTCCTGAGGATGCAGATGGGGAGAGAGGCCTGTTTGAGTTTCCTCAAGAAGTGTAGTCTCTGCTGAGCTCGCTTCCTGATCTCCAAGGAATTCTTGCTCCAGGTCAGGTCCTGCGAGATCTGCACTCCGAGGAACTTGATGTTCTCTACTCTCTCCACTAAACGGCCGCCGATGCTGAGGGGGACGTGCTCAGGCTGTGACCGCCGGAAGTCGATAATCATCTCCTTCGTTTTGTCCACGTTGAGCACCAGATTGTTCTCCCTGCACCAGCCCTCCAGGTCTCTCACTTCTTCCCTGTACATTGATTCCTCATCCCTCTGAATAAGTCCCACCACCGTGGTGTCATCTGCAAACTTAATAATCTGGTTCCCCTCGTGTTTGGATACACAGTCATGTGTTAGAAGTGTAAACAACAGTGGACTGAGTACACAGCCTTGAGGGGTTCCGGTACTCAGCGTGACAGAGTTGGAGATGTTGTTTCCAACCCGGACAGACTGAGGTCTCTCAGTCAGGAAATCCAGGATCCAGAGACATGTGGTGGTGTTCAGACCGAGAAGGAGTAATTTCTCTATCAGTCTCTGGGGAATAATGGTGTTGAATGCTGAACTGAAATCAATGTACAGGAGTCTGGCGTAGGTGTCTTTCTGGTCCAGGTGGGTGATGACAGAGTGTAGGGTGGTGACTATAGCATCCTCCGTGGAGCGGTTTGAACGATATGCAAACTGGAGCGGGTTGTGTGATGCAGGGAGGCAGGCTGTGATGTGTGGTTTGACAAGCCGTTCAAAACACTTCATCACAATTGGTGTAAGTGCAACAGGACGATAGTCATTCAAACAGGACACCACTGGTTTCTTTGCCACCGGTACAATGATAGAGGTCTTGAAGCATCTGGGAACGATGGCCTGACTCAGGGAGATGTTATAAATGTCAGTCAGGACATCCGCCAACTCGCTCGCGCAGTCTCGGAGCACACGTCCCGGAATGTTGTCTGGACCTGCAGCTTTGCGTGGGTTGATTCTGGATAGGGTCCTCCGTGTGTCCGCTGTGTTAATGGTAAAAGCTGGTCCGACCGATGGTGGGAGTGGGCCGGCCCTCCCTCTGATTGTCGAGTTTGATGCTTCAAAACGTGCAAAGAAGTCGTTAAGCCTGTCTGGAAGCGAAGCGTCGTCATCATCGACCCCCTGCCTAGACTTAAAGCCCGTCAGTGTCCGAACTCCCTGCCACATCTGCTTGGTGTTCCTAGTGTCACAGAGGTGTCCCTGGATTTTCTCCGCATAGGCGCGCTTTGCCGCCTTAATTCCCTTTGAAAGCGCAGACCTGGCTGAGCGGAGGGCAGTCCTGTCCTTCGCTCTGAACGCTGCATCTCTGGCTTTAAGCAGCGAGCGCACCTCTGCAGTCATCTCACCTCTGCAGAGAACATGCAAACTCCACACAGATTACCTTTGGTCAGGGGGTGGGATCGAACCCGGGATCCCATGGCCAAAGGTGAGTTGCTATGCTGCCACAGTGCTAACCACTGCAACGCCCGGTATTTTCTTGAGTTTTTCAGAAATCTGAAAAACGTTAATCTCATTGATTTAAACTCTGCCATCAAAAATATATCAAATGCCCCCTATTTCTCCTCTGTTGGTGAGTCAGTTGCCTCCTGAACATCCTTCAGGCCCTTGCTCCTGTTAAGTCACGGATGGTCACATTTTCAAAGTCTGCCTCATGGTTTACAAGTAAGCTTCGGCAAATGAAAGCTGCTGGATGGGCCCTTGAACGGTGTTATGTTGCAACTGGTCTAACTGTCCACAAACTAACCTTGAGAGAACACCAAAAGAGCTATTCCAGAGCACTTTCCACCTCCAGATCACAATATTATTCAGGCATAATCAATAAAAATCCCAGAAATTCTAAACAACTTTTCATCATAATCAACCATCTGTTTAAACCTTAATCCCACACTTGCACTAACCCCACAGAGGAGCAGTGCAATTGTTTGATTGCACATTTCTCCACCAAGGTTGGTGCCATCCTATCCAAACTGGCTGTCTCCAACCCCCCCACCCCCAGACCTGCCCATGTCAGAGCCAGTGGGCTCGCGCTCTCTCTCTCTCTCTCTCTCTCTTTTAAAGAGGTTTTTCATGATGTTTGGAAGTCACACAGGGAACAAAAACCCTCTTTTAGTTCTCTCCAATTGTGGTGGGATTTTGGTAAGGCCCAGATAAAACAACTCTGCCAACAGTACACTCAAAATGTCACTCGTAGCTTGACCCAATCCTTGAAAGTTCTGGAGACTGAGGTGGTAGAACTAGAGGAGTTGCTCAGTTCTACAGGAAAACAGGAGCACTTAGAGGCTCTCAAGTCAAAAAGGTCAGCCTTGGCTAGCTTGCTAGGGGTCACCGCACAGGGTGCTCTGGTCCGCTCACGCTACATGGATGTAGCTCTGATGGACTCGCCCTCCCAGTACTTTTTTGGACTGGAGGGGAAAAATGGACAGAGAAAGCTCATTCACTCCTTGTTGGGCGATGACGGGAGAACAATCTCCACAGCAGCAGAGATCAGGAAACACGCTGCTAGCTTTTACAGTAAATTGTTTAGAGCAGAGTGGAGGGAGGACACGGCACTGGGCCAGGTTTTCCTTGATGGTCTTCCAGTGCTCTCAGAGGACCTTGTTGCCGGCTTGGATGCCCCACTGTCTCTGTCTGAGCTGCATACGGCGCTAATGAGCCTCCAGAATGGAAAATCACCAGGCATAGATGGTCTCTCTGTGGACTTTTTTAAGGAATTCTGGCCCCTGCTTGGTCCAGACCTGCTGGAGGTTCTCCAAGATAGCTTGGAAAGGGGGACCCTACCCACGACCTGCAGGAGGGCCATCATCACACTGTTGCCGAAAAAGGGGGACCTCCAGAGCCTAAAGAACTGGAGGCCAGTCTCTCTGCTCTGCACAGACTACAAGATTCTCTCAAAAGCTCTGGCCCGAAGACTGAGAAAGGCGATGAGCGAGCTCATTCATGTAGACCAGACTTACTGTGTGCCTGGCAGGCTGATTAGTGACAACGTCACTTTAATTCGGGATATTTTGGAGGTCTCTGGTTCATTGGCGGTAGAAACTGGTTTGATTTCAATTGACCAGGAAAAGGCGTTTGATCGGGTTGAACACCAATATTTATGGACAGTTTTAACAGCTTTTGGGTTCAGCCCAGGCTTCATAGCCAGGATACGGGTCTTGTACAGTGACATTGAGAGTGTGCTGAAGATAAATGGGGGCCTGTCTGCCCCTTTAAAAGTCCAGAGGGGGGTTCGGCAGGGCTGCCCTCTCTCAGGGATGCTGTACTCCCTCGCCATAGAGCCTTTGCTTCACTGCCTGAGAAGGGATCTATCAGGAGTTACTTTTCCTGGCTGTGACACCACGTTCAAGCTGTCGGCCTATGCAGATGATGTAGTCATTCTGCTAAACAAGCAGAGTGACATTGACGTTCTGGTTAGGAGTGTCAATCTTTTTGGCCAACTTTCCTCTGCAAAGATAAACTGGGGAAAAAGCGAGGCTCTGATGGTGGGGGAGAAACTAGAAAATCAGCTTACGCTGCCGGGTGGGTTGATTTGGAAAAAAGGAGGTTTTAAGTATCTTGGTGTCTTTATTGGAAATCAGCAGTTTGAGCAAAAAAATTGGGATGGGGTCATAGAGAAGATTAACGGGAGACTAAACAAGTGGAAGTGGCTAATGCCGAGAATATCTTTTAGAGGAAGAGTGCTCATTTTAAATAATCTTGTTTCCTCATCCCTGTGGCACCGCCTCATGTGCATGGACCCCCCTGCTGGTTTGTTGTCCAAAATTCAGTCTGTTTTGGTGGACTTTTTTTGGGGGGGTGGACTCCACTGGGTTCCTCAAGCCCTGTTATTTCTTCCCAAAGAGGAGGGGGGGCAAGGAGTGATTCATTTAGCTAGTAGAGGTGCTGCTTTTAGACTGACTTTCATACAGAGACTGCTGACGGGCCCCCAGGACCTGGTATGGAGGCCTTTGGCCTGTGTTATTTTACAGAGAGTCCTTGGGCTTGGGCTAGACCTCCCTGTGTTTTTAATGGATTTTAAGAACTCTAATGCACTGTCTTTACCCAGTTTTTACCGCAGTCTCTTTTCAGTGTGGACTCTTTTTAAAAAACAAAGAGGGCCATGCGATTCCCTCTACTGGTTGTTGAGGGAGCCGCTGGTTTTTGGTGGTCGCCTTGGTGTCCTGCCGGGAGTTGGAAGGACCTTCCTTGATAGGCTGTGTTCCAGGAACATTCTCACTCTGAAGCAAGTGGTGGAACTGGCTGGTCCTGGCCTCAACAACGCCTCAGCTTTAGCAGCTCATCTTGGTGTCAGGTCGATTCGTTTCATCGATGGTCTTCTTGCACACTGGAAACAGGAGCTTCATGGACTTGAGCACTCCCTACTCTTGGACTTTAGCAATGGCACGCTGCAGCCAGAAAGCACTGACCCCTTTCCCTCTCTCACGCTCTATATGGACTTTGACGTCGCTCCTTGCTCCTTACTGGCATTCTGTGCTCCCACTGGTGTGGACTTTGGAGGAGCCAGTGGTAAAGCACTCTACAGACTGGTGGTGATGGCACTCAACAAGGACCGATTGAACACCTGTGTGGACACTCCTTGGAGAGCCTATTTTAGACTAGGAAAAGGGCATCGGCCTGCCTGGAGGGCTCTTTACAAAGCCCCTCTCCCTAAGAGACATGGAGACTTACAGTGGAGGGTCCTGCATGGTATTATAGCTGTCAATGCTTTTGTTTCTGTGATTAACAGCAGTGTCAGTGATCAGTGTGTTTTTTTGTTCCTCTAGGGAGACTGTTTTTCATTGTTTTATTGAATGTCAGCGCCTGAGTGGCCTCTTTGAACTTCTCACAAAACTTTTTCATATTTTTAAGGAAGTTTTCTCTAAGCAGGTTTTCATTTGTGGTTTTATGTACAATCGTCGTTTTAAGCAGAAGTGTCAACTACTGAACTTTGTTTTAGGACAGGCAAAGTTGGCTATCTATGTAAGCCGGAGAAGAAAACTTGAAAATGTTGAGAATGATGTTGATGTCAAAATTTTATTTGTGAGGCTACTTAAAGCCAGAATCAGGCTGGACTTTCAGTTTTTTATGGGGAATGGGGATGTGGAAGGTTTCAGGACCCTCTGGTCCCTGGAGAATGTCCTCTGTTCAGTTCATGATGGACAGCTTTTTTTGGGGCGTTTTTTGGGGGATTAATTTTCTGTGTAACATAGCATGATATAGAAATTGTATTGACTGATGGACAAGTGTGTTTATTAAAGATCTTTTAAAAATCAAAAAAAAAAAAAATCTCTCTCTCTCTCTCTCTCTCTCTCTCTCTCTCTCTCTCTCTCTCTCTCTCTCTCTCTCTCTCTCTCTCTCTCTCTCTCTCTCTCTCTCTCTCTCTCACAATTCTTTGACACCACAGTGAGTGAAATTGAGGGCATCATTCAGAGGATGAGACCCTGAAGTTGCTCGGAGTGCAGATCTCGCAGGACCTGACCTGGAGCAAGAATTCCTTGGGGATCAGGAAGCGGGCCCAGCAGAGACTGCACTTCTTGAGGAAACTCAAACAGGCCTCTCTCCCCATCTGCATCCTCAGGACCTTCTACAGAGGTGTGGTGGAGAGTGTTCTGACATACTGCATTGCTACATGGTACTCCAGCTGCAGTATTTCAGACAAAAAAGCCCTGCAGAGGATAGTTAAGGGGGCTGAGAGGGTAATTGGCATTTCCCTCCCCTTTGTCCAAGAACTTTTTCAGAGCCGTTGTAGGAGCAGGGCACTGAACATTGTCAAGGACTGTTCTCACCCTCTGCATAAACACTTTGAACTTCTGCCATCTGGCAAATGATTCCGGAGCATCAGAGGCAGAACCACCAAACTGATTAACAGCTTCCTTCCACAAGCTGTTAGGATGCTGAACAGTTGATCCGGAATCTTTCATACATACTACTGCACCTTATGGACATTATGTATATTATAGTTCTAGTTAAATGGTAAATGGTATTCACTTATATAGCGCTTGTATTCTCATCTCTTGATGACCAAAGCGCTTTACAGATCCTGCTATCCACCCATTCACACACACATTCACACACTGATGGTGGCATGCTGCCTAACATGGCGCTTCCAGACCCACCAGGAGCAATTGGGGGTGAAGTGTCTTGCCCAGGGACACAACGGCAGGATATCTGGGGAGAGCGGGATTTGAACCACCAACCATGTGGTTATTGGACGACCTGCTCTACCTCCTGAGCCACTGCCGTCCCCCAGTTAGTTTCAAGTATTTATTTCACTCAGCCACTTTAATTGGTATTTTATACATAGGCAGTTATTATCACTTTAAACTGTAACAAGTTAATATTACTGTAACAACCAAATGTGTCTCAGGGATGTGTGAATGGCTGTGTTGGGGTGGGGGGTGAGGGGGGTGTGAGTGTGTTTTAAATTATGTTCTTTTTACATATATGGATGCCTAGAGAAACGTAATTTCATCTTTCCTGCACTACAGTTGTATGCATAGCAACACAACAATAAAGGTTGATTTGATTTCGATTTGAACCTGCTCCCTAGACCCCCTCCCTACCCCGCTGGTAAAAGCTAATGTCTCTGACATAAGACCCCTCATCACCACAATCATAAATCAGTCTCTCCAGAGTGGCCAAGTTCCACAATCATTAAAAACTGCAGTAATCAGACCACATCTTAAAAAAAAAAAAAAAACCTCTCCCTGGATCCTGAAGTTATGGCAAACTACCGTCCAATCTCCAACCTGCTTTTTCTGGCAAAGGTTTTAGAAAAGGTTGTTTCAGCTTGGCACCCCCCCATCAGCATCATTCCACCTCCATTAACTGCATCTCCTTTTCTGGCCACACCATTCCCCTCTCCCCCTCTGTTACAAGCCTAGGTATCAAATTCAACCCCCACTTATCATTTGACGCACATGTCCTCCACCTCTGTAAGATCGCATTTCTCCACCTGAGAAATGTAGCTAAACTCCGCCCCTCCCTCTCCCTCCGTGATGCTGAAAAGTTGGGCCATGCCTTTGTCTCCTCCAGGCTAGATTACTGTAGGGGCTCTAGACACTCCTCAACAGGATCCCTGCCAGGAGCCCCAAAAGCTCCAATGTATTCAAAATCGCTCTCCCAGGATCCTGATGAGAGTGCAGAAATTTGAGCACATCACACCCATCCTTCGATCACTCCACTGGCTCCCCATTCACCTTCATATTGAATACAAAATCTGTCTTCTTACCCATTCCTTGCATTCATGGAGATGCACCACAATATCTTAAAGAACTCCTCACACCACAGTCCACTTCAAGATACCTCGGCTCCTCCAAAACTCAGCATCTTTGTCCCCCCAGGACCAAACTACACACAATGGGGAATTGGGCCTTCACAGCAGCTGCCCCGTGGCTCTGGAATGCCCTGCCAGAAAACCTGAGGACACCTCAGACTGTGGACTGCTTCAAAGGGCAGTTAAAGACTCACCTGTTCAGAAAAGCTTTTTAATGTTCTGGTGTGCCATCATGTCTGTTATCTTTTAATGTTTGTTTTATTGTTACTTTTAATCCTATTTATGTCACACTTTGAGATTTTGCCCCGAAATGTAAAGTGCATTATAAATGAAATAAATTATTATTATTATTATTATTATTATTACCATTATCTTTTTCTTCTTCTTCGTCGATCGCTAGATGGTCACACCAGCTGCCCTGACGAATGCTGCCGTCCTGCGGAGGTCCCCGAGGTCCCCGTGCAGCTTTTGATTACTATTAAAGTGGAACTAGAATGGTGAAGGGATCTGTGCTGCAGTGTGGATGCCCTAGAATTTCCCTCTTTGATTAATCAAGTAATAAAAACCAAACGGTTCTGTAATTAGTGACATACAGTGGTGTGAAAAATAATGTTTGCCCCCTTCCCGATTTCTCATTTTTTTGTATGTTTGTCACACTTAAATATTTTAGATCATCAAACAAATTTAAATATTAGACAAAGATAACAAGTAAACACAAAATGCAGTTTTTAATTGAAGGTGTTTATTATTAAGGGTTAAAAAAAAAATCCAAACCTACATGGCCCTGTGTGGAAAAAGTGATTGCCCCCCCACCGTTAAAACATAAATCAACTCTGGTTTATCACATCTTTGGAAAGCCGAGTTCAATTTTCTAGCCATTTCTAAAGCTTTGGGACTCCAGTGAACCACAGTGAGAGCCATGATCCACAAATGGTGAAAACATGGAACAGTGGTGAACCATCCCAGGAGTGGCTGGCTGACCAAAATTACCCCAAGAGCGCAGCGACGACTCATCCAAGAGGTCACAAAAGACCCCACAACAACATCCAAAGAACTGCAGGCCTCACTTGCCTCAGTTAAGGTCAGTGCTCATGACTCCACCATAAGAAAGAGACTGGGCAAAAATGGCCTGCATGGCAGAGCTCCATGACAACCACTGCTGAGAAAAAAGAACATAAAGGCTCGTCTCAGTTTTGCCAGAAAACATCTTGATGATCCCCAAGACTTTTGGGAAAATACTCTGTAAAATGACGAGACAAAAGTTGAACTTTTTGGAAGGTGTGTGTCCCATTACATCCAGCGTAAAAGTAACACAGCATTTCAGAAAAGGAACATCATACCAACAGTAAAATATGGTGGTGGTCGTGTGATGGTCTGGGGCTGTTTTGCTGCTTCAGGACCTGGAAGACTTGCTGTGGTAAATGGAACCATGAATTCTGCTGTCTACCAAAAAATCCTGAAAGGAGAATGTCCGGCCATCTGTTTGTGACCTCAAGCTGAAGCACACTTGGGTTCTGCAGCAGGAAAATGATCCAAAACACACCAGCAAGTCCACCTCTGAATGGCTTGAGAAAAACAAAATGAAGACTTTGGAGTGGCCTAGTGAAAGTCCTGACCTGAATCCGATTAAGATGCTGTGGCATGACCTTAAAAAGGCGGTTCATGCTGGAAAACCCTCCAATGTGGCTGAATTACAACAATGTTGCAAAGATGAGTGGGCCAAAATTCCTCCACAGTGCTGTAAAAAACTCGGTGCCAGTTATTGCAAACACTTGATTGTAGTTGTTGCTGCTAAGGGTGGCCCAACCAGTTATTAGGTTTAGGGGGCAATCACTTTTTCACACAGGGCCATGCAGGATTTTTTCCTTTTATAATAAACACCTTCATTTAAAAACTGCATTTTGTGTTTACTTGAGTTATCTTTGTCTAATATTTAAATTTGTTTGATGATCTGAAACATTTAAGTGTGACAAACAAAAAAATGAGAAATCAGGAAGGGGGCAAATACTTTTTCACACCACTGTATGAATGTACTGTAAGAGACCACATCCTTTCTATGCTGAAGGAATACACCGACTCTGGTTTTAGATTTTTAGCCCACATAAGTATGCCGGGGTGCAGTTCCATGGTGAACATTCTGTCTAGGAGCCATTCAGAACTCGTCTAGATGAGAAGTACGGTTATGAGATTTTAATTAAACCTTCATTAAGTAAAGTCCCACAAGGTATGTCATTTGGAAAATGAACAGGCTCTGTAATGGTTTCAGCATTCCATCTGCCGTCTGCTCTGTGAGCCACTCCAGTGGACTGTCAGCCCTCTTTATCGCACTACTATTACATTGCCATCAGGTTTTTTTTTAATGTCTCCCATTTGGAAGCAGGAGTCTGTCACTGAGGTTCTTATGAAAGTGCAAAGATAGTGAAACTGAGAAAGTGCAGTTTCAAGTATTCAGCTGTAAAACCCTGAACATCTGGAGACAGACTGTTAAACTGGCCCCATGGCTGTAACATCTGGAGAGAATCCTTTACAGTCAGATTCCTCCCACCTCTGTGCTTACGACATGGCTGGTGTGACTGTAAAGATTCACAGTGAAACTGAACCCGTAATGAAGAGTCACACTCGGCATGAACGCAGGTGTCCAACAAAGCTGGGAAAGCAAAATACACATCTGAATAAATAGGACATTTTTAAAATGAGTTTCCATTTTTAGTGCAGGAAATCTGCTGTGACAGGAATGTTTATCCCTCCTAGTAATAATATATGACATCAGTGTGAGCATATCACAAATGCTTTAAAGTTCCCACCACATGCCCCTTTCCACATGATGATGCAGTTGCCAGAGGTGACATGCAAATCCCACCAGAGATTTTCAGTGAGGTTCAAGTCAGGTGACTGTGATGGCCACTCTAGTATCTTCCAGGAATGCTTCTGAAATCAGACCTTGGTGGACTTTGAGGTATGTTTGGCATCATTGTCCTGTTGGAAGGTCCAGTGACACCCAAACTTAAGCTTCCTCACAAACAGCATGACATTTTCTCCCAGGATTTCCTGATACTTGATTGAATCCAATTTCCCCTCCACATGCTGCAGGTTTCCGGTGCCAAAGGAAGTGAAGCAGCCCTAGAGCATCACTGAGCCACCGCCATGCTTCACTGTAGGCGGAGTGTTCTTTTCAGTATATGCGTCATTCTTCCTCCTCCATATGTACAGTTGATCCACAAGTCTGGAAAGTTCCAGTTTTGTTTCATCGTTCCACAGAACAGAATCCCAAAACCTCTTAGGCTTATTTATATAGTTTTGAGCAAATTGGAGCCGACTTTTCCTGTGCTTTTGGGTCAGTAGTGGTGTTCGTTTTGGAGTTCAGGCATGGAGCTCTTCAGTGTTTAGTATGCACCTTACTGTGGAAACTGAAACCTCAGTGGCTGCTGCCACCAAGTCTTGCTGCAGGTCTTTTGCAGTCAGTCGAGGGGCTTTGACAACCTGCCTCCTCAGGACTCTGGTGGCAGCCATTGATAGCTTCCTCTTTCTGCCATGTCCGGGTAGTGTAGCCACTGTTCCTTTAACTATAAACTTGTGAACTATGCTTTCAACTGTGTCTATAGGAACATTCAGTGCCTTTGCTCTCTTTTCTATCATTTTTCTTTGTTCAAGGCAATGATCTCTGCTCTGAACTTTCTGGACAATTCTCTTGACTTAGCCATATTTCTAAGTCAACAGTCCAGGTATCTGAGGTGTTCTGTCAAGCACATCTGATGCAACTAATGAAGCCCTTGATTGGCTGCATCATGTACATATAAATCTGTGCGCTTATGAGGAATTCTGCTCAGGAGGTTGAATAATTTTGAGACTGCATTAGTCATTGAAAGTAGGATTTAGTGTTGAATTTGGATGCTGCCCAAAAAAGTAACAAAATACTCAAAAATGGCACAAGATATATCTAGCAGGTGACCAGATTTTACAGAGAAGAGTCACAATAAGTCTGGTCGGCCCTCTGATGTACATGCACTTCCTTCCTTCTCACGAGCAAGAGTACACAAGACTCTGGTAAAAAGGGTTTATTTTTTTAATAGAATTACTAGGGAATGCACACACCTAATCTTTTTAGCCGTTAGGTAGTTTTAAGGTGGTAATTCATCATTGTGACATTGTAGAACAGTCGGACAACACAGAAAAGCATTCCATGGGCCCTCTAATCAGCAGAATGAACAACACTGAGTGTGAAGTTCCAGCAGCTTCAAGTAATCAGTGAGAGAACACTGATGTTCTCTCCCTTCATAGTTGAGTAGTTCTTCTTAAGTAGGGTTGGATGAGGCCATATCTTAGAATTTGTCATACACTGGGGGAAAAAATTGTACAATCAGAATTAGTTGCTCCGAGGTAATAACAATAACTTGTAGCTTGTGCGACACACTTGCAGTCCGCAGCTCACGGATGTTTGTGCCATGAGATTATGAATAAATGTAGAACTTGTGTTTCCATTTCAAACCTGTTTGATTGGAATCATTGTGCACATTTTGGAGCTCAGTTGCACTATTTTAACAAAATTTGACAAGTTTTATTGTGAGAGCAATGTTTCTGTAGACGGTTATCGCTGATAGCCTAAAAGATTGTGTTCATTTTATATCGTTATCACAAGAATTTAAAAAAAAAAATTTTTTTTGTATTTTCTGTACTTGATTAATCCCAGAGGGAAATTCAGGGCATCCACATGGATGGATGAGGCAGCCACAGTGTGGCACCAATCCCTTCACCATTCATACACACATTCACACCTAGGGCCCTTTTAGAGTCTCCAATTAACCTAACTTGCATGTTTTTGGCCTGTGGGAGGAAACTGGAGTACCCAGGTTAAACCCACACAGACACAGGGAGAACATGCAAACTCCACACAGAAGGGTCACTGATGGTCAGGGGGTGGGATTGAACCCATGACCTTCTTAATGTGCTGCCACAGTGCTTACTGCTGCCCCACCGAGCTGCCCAAAAGTACTGTGATAAGTTTTTAAGAGTGGGTAGACATGATGATTACATACAGCGGGGGAAATAAGTATTGAACATGCTTGGTGAAATTCATTTAATATTTAGTAGAAAAGCCTTTGTTGGTAATAACAGCTTCCAGACGCCTCCTGTATGGCAACATACATAGCAAGTAGGTGCAGGCATTACTCAGGAGTGATCTTCCACACAAACTGTCTCCAAATCTTGAAGGTTCCGCGGGTGTCTTCGATGAATTCTGATCTTCAGTTCATTCCATAGATTTTCAATTGGATTCAGGTCAGGTGACTGACTGGGCCATTCTAGCAGCTTTATTTTCCTTCTCTGGAGCCAGTTGAGAGTTTCCTTGGCTGTGTGTTTGAGATAATTGTCTTGCTGAAATGTCCACTCTCCTTTCATCTTCAGCATTTTAGCAGATGGCAACAAGTTTTTATCAAGGATGTCGCTGTACATTTGTCCATTCATCTTTCCTTCAATTATATGACGTATGTCTCTACCAGGGGTCACCAACCTTTTTGAAACCAAGAGCTACTTCATGGGTATCGAGTCATGTGAAGGGCATCAGCTTGACACACTCCTCTAAAATAACAAATTGTGTATATATATACACACACACACATAAATAAATAATTATCAATAACTTAGAGTGGGTAACAGACAAGATCAATATTCAGCACTTTATTTTTATTAATCTCAGCAATTGTTCAGATGATCACTTCTACATTTCATTAAAAAAATGTCCAGTTTTCACCAGTCCCTTTTAACCATAAAAAACTAAACCCTTTTAATTCATGAACTATGTTGAACCATGTTTGAAAAAGTTATGCAACATTTAAGAAAAATCAACTTCCATATTAAATAAATCTTATCACATTTTTAACTGAACAAATCTGCTGCAATTCTGCTCAAAACCTGTTGCATTTAATAAACACACTTTTGTGTGTTCTTCTTCACTGGAATTATATCCATACAGTTCTTGCCAAGTATCATGCTGGAGTAATAACCAGCGCTGTCCTTTCATGAGAAGAAGCTAAACAAGCACTGAGAGTGCTTATATGCACGGTGGAGCAGTGGTTAGCACTGCGGCAGCACAGTTTACCCTCGGCCGGGGGATCGCGGGGATCGTGGGTTCGATCCCTGCCCCCGGCCAACAGTGATCTGTGTGGAGTTCGCATGTTCTCCCCATGTTTGCGTGGGTTTCCTCCCACATGCCAAAAACATGCAGGTTAGGGAGTTAAGGGGCACTTGCGACCGGCAGCTGGTGGCTTGTCACCGGACTGCAGAACAAATCTACCTACGGGTACAAAAAAAAAAAAAAAAAAAAAAAAGTGGGCAGCAGTTTCATGACGCGTTGAAATGCCGCTTCGCCGTCGCCCCGCAAATGAAACACACGCAGCTTCCTTTCACGGTAGTAAAAAAGAACTCTTCCTCCCGCTCACTTTGAAAATGATAAATTTTCTGTCTTTTTTGCCATGTTTTTGGGCTAGGAAACTGCACTCCGCTCACATCTTCACTGCCGCTAGCTTACTCTCCAGCGCGAAGGTTTTGTCATGCGCACAATACTGACCTTTGAACTAGGTCAGAGTTCACCTTAACTTTACGTATAATAAACATATTTTCATTTTTTTATTTTTAAGACATTGTCATTTTAAAATCTATATACTGTAAATGCAAGTGTGATTTTAAAAAATAGCGGCAGAAAAAATTTCATCTTAGACGCAGCTCACTTGCGAGTTGTGCTATTTTTAGAACATGCCTGCAGGCGACTCATGTGGTCCCTGCGGGCGACATGGTGCCTGCGGGCACCGCGTTGGTGACCCCTGGTCTATACCATGTGCTGAAAAACACCTCCACACCATGATGCTCCCACCTCCAAACTTCATTGTTAGTATAGTGTTTTTGGGCTGATGGGCAGTGCCATTTCTCCTCCAAACATGCTGTGTTGTAGCATCCAGAAAGTTCAATTTTGGTCTCGTTTGACTAGACTATATTCTCCCAGTGTTTTACTGGCTTGCCCAAATGTTGTGCAGCAAACTTTAAATGAGCTTCAACATGCTTTTTCTTCTTCTTCATCTTCTTCTTTTAGATTTGATTGTGGTTGGCAACCAGCTTACACGTGCATTACCACCACTGACTTGATTATCATCAGTCTATCTTTGTAAAAGGCGTTCTTATAAGGAGTTCTGAACAACTCCTTATGTGTGGAAAAAATCCTACTGCCACCAACTTTGACTCCAATGGAGTCTTGTGAGGTGAGTGGGCATAGAGCCCATGTCAGTTGAGTGCATTACTTATTGTTTTCTTTGAAACAGCAGTACCTGCTAACTCCAGGTCTTTCTGGAGCTCTCCACAAGTGGTCTTTGGCTCTTGGATAACTCTTCTGATTATTCTTTTGACTCCTCTGTCAGAAATCTTGGTGGAGCTCCTGGTCGTGGCTGGTTTATTGTATAATGATGTTCTTTCCACTTCCAAATGAAGGCTCCAACAGTGCTCACTGGAACATTCAACAGTTTAGAAATGCACCTGTAACCAATGCCATCATTATGTTTTGCAACAATAAGATTGCGAAGGTCTAGCGAGAACTGTTTGCTTCTGCCCATCATGAGTTCTTTGTGGTGTGACAATCTGATATTCATAGACCTTTATAAAGGCTATCAGTCAGGACTTAACTTGGTGAAATTAATTTGCATTGATGGGGGATGTGATGGCTTTCTGAATTCTGATATATTTCAGCTGGTTTCTTGGCTTTCTATACCTTTGTGCACCTCTTTTTCTTCATGTGTTCAATACTTATTCTCTGTATCATTCAAATTTATTAAATATAACTTGTTTTGTGAGCATAGTTTCCTTGATTTCTTTGTATGTATGTATTACTTGGGTTGTTACTGATATCTGGTGAAAATCTCAGGTCAATGGCTCCATCAGAAATATGTTTAATGAGAAAAATGTTGATATGTTGAATACTTATTTTCCCCACTGTAAGTACACGTACATGCATGACTGAGTTTTATACCTGTGTAGCGCACCAGGAATGGTAGAATAAAATATTTTACAGTTTTAAAAGTGATTCAATGATGATATGAAAAAACTGATGTTAATTCTGTAAAATGTCGGGTGCATTTTGCAACCCTGTCTGTTAAAACGGCGGACAAAGATCAGCAACCAGTGAACTACGTATATTAAACTACGGTCACAAATACCCTTATGAACAGCTGCAGACACCATATGAACGATTTTTGGACCATTTCATACAGCCTTCTTAAGGTGGCTGTTGGAGAATCCAGCGTTCGTAAGTTCCTGTCCATGATTTCTATGAATGCCCCACGTAAACCCCTCATTGTAGGGCAGCCGTAAAAATGCCATAGAACATCGTAAGAACTACGCAAAATGTTGGCCGTAAGTATGCCTCAAGAATGTTTTAATTTGTTCTTGAAGGCCCCTTACAGCGGTCGTAGGAAACACCACACAAATCCCCGTTTGTATGGAGATTTGTATGGCGTGTGCAAGGCAGTAGTGAGGTGATCATAAGGTGGAAGTCCGTCTTTCACTCAACATTTGTGCTGACAAAATGTGCCGAAAACCGTAAGATGTTCCTACCAAATACTTGAGAGTGCCGTGAGTTGCGCAGAAATTTTTGTAAGATGACAGTAAGTATGCTGTAGGAAGATCCCTAGGCACCCTTATGAAGAATGTAAGAATGCTAGGGCCATCATACGACAGAAAAGCACCTCATTTTTCAAGAATGCCTCAAATTGCTCTTGCGAATTGAACAGCAGCCATACAAAACTATGCCCTCCTCCACAAATGTCTGCAAACTCCAGAATTTGAAGGAACTGGGAGATTCTTACAAAACCATCATTCCTAAGAATCTTTGTGACCCTAGCTTTAAATAGATCGGTGTATTCCAGTCTACCACTGATATGGACTGAGTGACAACATTTAAAAGTCCGTAAAAATGTCAGCAACTCTCTCAGTGGCGAGCGGCATCACCAGCTTCAAGGCTGACTGACGTGTTCCTGTGACATTATCTATGTGAGGACATGAAACTTGAGAAGTGCACTGTTATCTTTGAGAGATCAGACCTGCATCTCCTTGGAGTTTGAAAAACCATGCAGGGTTGTTGAGGTGTTAATTTATTGATGGGACCCGGGACTGTGGCTCATGGAGCTTTATATGGCCATCACAAGGGTATGCTGAAATCTGAGAAGAACTGACTTACGGGAGATGAAGCATAAAACTCTGTGTGTGTGTGTGTGTGTTGTCCCTGCAGGACATCTTCAACGCTGTGATCAAACAGAACCCATTCCTGGTTTACCAGCTGCCCTGCTTCTGGAACGTCCAGCTGTCTGACCACACTCGCTCTGAGAAGTGCTACAAAGACGTGTCGGACCTGAAGGTGAGACCTCGCTGTACCCCAGCTGGGTGCAAACACACACTTTAAGGCAGACTTGTGCCCTTTTAAGGAGGAGCAGAATCATCCAAGGCCTGTTTCAGATGTGGGATGTGTGAGGTAACATGCAGGTTAAAGAAAAACATTTACTACATTAGTTTTTATTATTTCTTGGAAGGATTCTTTTAAAATGTCACTGCAGGTTTAGAACACACAAAGGCATACATGTTAAAGGTCTGTCCCCATCATAATTCTCCACTTCCTGTGGCTTCTGATCGCCACATTTTAAACTCACTAGCAGTCAGCCATGTTTTCCTAGACCTCTCTACGCTTCAAAGCTGCAGCACCAGTCATATTTCATAATGCTGGGCTCCATTTCTTTAATGTTTTTGTCAGTATAATTTCCCAGTTAATTACGTTGCTGCGAGCATTTAAAATGAATTGGTTTCAGGATGATGGCAGATAAGTGGTCATGGATGGACGATCCTCAAATTGCCTGAGCAGACACAAAGCTCTAATATCAAGGCAAAGACACTCACACTTAAAAAAAAGAAATACTGTGTAAAGGAAAATGAAATGTCATGGAGACAGAAGTATATATAGTTCAGATGAACTGGTTAATTAAAGTGATAAGAAATACTCTTGGTACTGTAAATGGCCTCAAATACAGTAGATGTCCACACTTGAAACTCCAGGGGATGGTTCACATCAGAATACATCTAATTTAAGATGTTCAATTGTCATTATTTCACATTAATAGTGATCTTTGCTTATTAAGGGGTCACTGGCTGCATGTTTTCCACATTTTAACAGCTCACTCATGTCTTAATGAGGTGTTTGTCATATATATTGTTCACATTTTCTTTAATTATTTAATTATTGAAGTGAATTTGTTTGGTATTTTTACTGGCTTTCTTGAAACCCTCTGATTTAAAGCCTATCACATCCTTCGCCTATTCTTCTCCACCCTCCCTCTTACTACTTAGCCATTAGCTGACTAGCTTCTAGCCTTTAACTTTTAGCCTCATTCTAGCTGGTTCACTGAGCCGCAATCGGTGGTCTATCTCGCGTCACCCTGGCCCATCTTCCAATAATTCCACCATGATTCCACAACAAATCACTAACACTGTACACCAAGCCATCCTGATCACTGTTAGGCTATTAGGGTGACTAAGATCTGAAGAAAACAACAATGTAAGCCACGCTTGGTGTGAGCCTCCTGGTACCAGTGTTAGCTGGGGGGCAAATAACTCAGGGGCTAATAGGCTGCCTTTAGCACCCCTTCCATCTACAGTACATGACCAACAACTAGTTGGACCAGTAGTAGAGCAGTGGGTGGGTCTCAAGGATGGCGGTCGGTTGGCTTTGTCAAATCATGATGTGCACGTTTTACCTGGAAGAGTCAATTCAATTCAGTTCAATTCAACTTTATTTATAAGATAAGATAAGATAAGCCTTTATTAGTCCCACAATGGGGAAATTCCAGGATTGCAACAGCACAGGGATAGCAACACTCAGAGCAATAATTAAGAAGATAAGAAAATAAGAGCAGTGAATATACATATGTACACATAAATATATAAATATATATACACAGTGCGGAGCATTGTAGCTAGATGGAATAAACAGCATAACCGTCTATTTAGTTACCCTACATAGTATGAATATGAACCCATACATATTGTCACCCTCCGTAGCGACTGATATTGTCCTAGTTATATACTGGAGGGGACCACTTGCGTCTTTTGCATTCAATACTATTATGTCGTCAGGTTTTTTTTTTGCTATCTCTGCGAGCAGCCCTGCTTAGGTTATACAGTCTGACAGCCGTAGGTAGGAAGGACCTGCAAAACCTCTCGGCCGCGCACCTAGGATGATGTAGTCTACTGCTAAATGAGCTCCTCAGTGCGTTCAGTATGTCCTGCATGGGATGGGACTCGGACTCCAGCAGAGATGACAGTTTAGCCACCATCCTTCTCTCTCCTACCTCCTCCACTGGGTCAAGGCGTTGCCCCAGGACAGAGCTAGGTTTCTTGATCAATTTGTTCAGTCTCTTCCTATTGGCTGCTGTAATGCTGTTGCCCCAGCAGACCTCTCCAAAAGTGATGGCTGATGCCACCACCGTGTCATAGAATGTCTTCAAGAGCACCCCTTGTACACCAAAAGACCTGAGCCTCCTCAGTAGGCACAGCCTGTGCTGTCCCTTCTTGTAGAGTGCGTCGGCATTGTGTGACGAGTCTAGTTTATTGTTCAGATGAACACCCAGGTACTTGTAGGATGTCACCATCTCAATGTCTGTTCCCTGTATGTTTACTGGTGCTGTGAGGGGTTGTCCTTGCCTGCGGCAGTCCACCACCAGCTCCTTAGTTTTCCTCGCGTTGATCTGGAGGCAGTTTCTATGGCACCAGTCCACGAAGTCCTGGATAAGTCCTCTGCACTCAGCTTCATCTCCGTTGGAGAAGAGGCCGACGATCGCAGAGTCGTCAGAGAACTTCGGTAGATGGCAGTGTGTTGTGTTGTGTGAGAAGTCTGCAGTATAAAGGGTGAACAGGAAGGGAGCCAAAACCATTCCCTGGGGGCCCCCGTGCTGCCGATGATCGTGTCGGACACGCAATCCCGGGTTCTCACAAACTGTGGCCGGTTAGTGAGGTAGTCCAGGATCCACGATGACAGGTGCTGGTCCACCCCTGCGCACAGCAGCTTGTCCTTCAGGATCATCGGTTGGATGGTGTTGAAAGCACTGGAGAAGTCAAAGAATATGATCCTCACCGTGTTCCTGGGCTTGTCCAGGTGGGACAGGGAACGGTGAAGGAGGAAGATCACTGCATCCTCCACCCCAATGCCATGCTGGTAGGCGAACTGGAGTGGATCCATCGCTGGTCCCAGCAGGGGGTGGAGGTGAGCAAGGAGCAGTCTCTCCAGGGTCTTCATCAGGTGAGACATCAGGGCCACTGATCTGTAGCTGTTCAGGTCTTTGGGGTGGGAAGTCTTTGGTACAGGTACCACACAAGATGTTTTCCACAACTGTGGTACCCTCCCCAGCGTCAGGCTCAGGTTGAAGATGTGCTCCACAATCCCACACAGCTGGTCTGCGCAGGACTTGAGGAGCTTCGCACTGATGCCGTCCGGTCCCGAGCACTTCCTCGCCTTGATCTTCCTCAGCTCCGTCCTCACCTGGGTCTTAGTGAGGGTCAGGTTGGGGGGCTGTGTGCTGGGAGTGGGGTGGGTGTTGGTGGATGGGGGTGTGGACAGCAGGTCTCGATGACTTTAGAGGAGGCAGTGGTTGTTGTGCAGTCGGGGGGGAGGGCATTTGGTCATACCTATTAAAAAACAGGTTCAGATTGTTTGCCCATTCCCTGCCCCCCTGTGGCGTGGGAGGAGGTATTCTGGAGCCCAGAGATGGTTTTGAGGCTTCTCCAGACCCCGCCAATGTCACTCCGTTGCAGCTTGTCCTCCATCTTCTTCCTGAAGCTGCCCTTGCCTTCTCTGATCTTCCTCCTTAGCTCCATCTGTACAGACTTCAGCATTTCCCTGTTACCCGACCTGAAGATCCTCTTCTTCTCTCTCAGAAGTGTTTTCATCTCAGAGTTGATCCAGGGTTTGTTGTTCGAGCAACACCGTATGGTCTTGGTGGGTACGGTGTTGTCCACACAGATGATGTAGTCCGTGATGGTGTGAGTGAGGCCATCGATGTCCTCACTATGTGGATCGCAGAGCTGTCCCAGGCAGTGGTTTCAAAATAGTCCTTTAGAGCGTCCATTGCCTCCTCAGACCATATCTTCACCGTGCGCATGACCGGAGGCTGTCTGTGTACTAGGAGTTTGTACACCGGCAGGAGATGAACCAAGTTGTGATCCGATCTCCCGAGTGGGGGGAATGGCAATGAGGTGTATGCCTCCTTAGTGTTTGCATAGAATAAGTCCAGTGTTTTATTGTCTCTAGTGTGGCATGTGACATACTGGGTGAACGTGGGCAGAATGGGGGACAGTGAAATATGGTTGAAATCACCGGAGATGAGGAGTAGAGCATCAGGGTGTTCTGTCAGCAGCCTGCCAGTTACTGAGTGAATGGCGTCACGCGCTGTCCCCGCGTTCGCCGTCGGATTTGCATAAATAACAATGCAGATCACGTGTGAGTATTTCCTCGGGAGATAGGTAGGCCGCATGCTAACAGCTAGCAACTCAGTGTCTTTGCTGCAGTGTTGCTATTTAACAGTAATATGTCCCGGTCTGCACCAGCTGTTATTGACATCCGTTATCACTCCTCCGCCCCTTGCCTTCCCACTGTCTGGTGTCCGGTCTGCCCGTATTGTGTGGAAACCCTCCAGTTTGATGTTAGCATCTGTTGCTAGTTCTGTTAGCCACTTCTCAGTAAACGACATCGTGCTAATCTCTCTGAAGATGGTCTGGTAACGAGCCATAGCCGCTAGCTCATCTGTCTTATTGAATAGCGATCGTACATTCCCCTTAATAACGGATGGAAGGACGGGTCTGTACCTTATATTTCTCGCCCGCCGTCTTGCTCCAGCACGGCATCCACGTCGTTTCTGTCTTATTTCACCCGGTATGTCAAAGTCTTGTGCTAGAATCTTGGTCCAGTTAAGTGCTAACAGCTGGTCTCTGCTGTAACGTATCCTGCTAAAAACAGTGGCTCCGTCTGCTGGCTCAGGAGACATTTGGGCGATCCGTGTGTCCATCCGTCCGTGATGGATAAGGTCTCGCCGGATCAGAAAGATTAGCAAGAGAAGCCATATAGTAAATAGAAATAGGAAGAAATTGATCCGCTGTTGCAAAAAGACAGCCTACTCTTGTGGCGCCGGAAGTATAGTTATATAGCGCCATTTAACGACAACAGTCATCTCAATAGCACTTTCAACTGTAGGGGAAACCCCCGCAATTGCAGAAAGACCCCAGCAATCAGGCGATCCCCTGTGAGCAAGTGCTTGGCGACGGTGGAGAGGAAAAACTCCCTTTTAACAGGAAGAAACCTCCAGCAGAACCAGGCTCAGGGAGGGGCAGTCATCTGCTGCGACTAGCTGGGGGGTGAGGGGAAAGAGAAGATGAAAAGAACAGACATGTAGAGAGCAAACAGCACGATGGGGACTCAATCTATGGGAGAGAACAAACAGATGTTAATGACCAGCAAAAAAAAATATTTCATTGAGAGTGAAGAAAGGAGTGAAGCCCAGTGCATTTTTGGAGGTCCCCCGGCTGTCTAAACCTATTAGCAGCATAACTAAGGGAGGGTTCAGAGACACATGATCCCTCCCTAATTGTAGGCTATATGACAAAGGAAGGTTTTAACCCTATTCTTAAAAACAGAGATCGAGTCTGATTCGTGAATCCAGATTGGCAGCTGGTTCCACAGGAGAGGAGCTTGATAACTGAAGCTCTGCTTCCCATTGTACTTTTGGAGATTCTAGGTATTACAAGTAATCCAGCATTTTGGGAGTGTAGTGCTCTGTTAGGATAATAGGGTAGTATCAGATCTTTTAAATAAAAAGGGGCCTGATTGTTTAGAGCTTTGTAAGTGAGAAGAAGGATTTTAAACTTAATTGTAAACTCTATGAGAAGCCAATGAAGGGAGGCCAGAACCTGAGAGATATGATCTGTATTTCTAGTACCTGTTAAAACTCTTGCTGCAGCATTTTGGATCAACTGAAGACTTTTTAAAGATGTTTTAGAACAACCTGATAATAAAGACTGACAATAATCTAATCTAGAGCTAACAAAAGCGTGGATCAGTTTCTCAGCATCACTCTGAGACAAGATGCTCCTAATCTTGACAATATTACGCAAATGATAGAAGGCAGTCTTAGAAATGAATTTAATATGTGAATTGACAAACAGATCTTGATCAAAAATAACTCCAAGGTTCCTCACAGAACTATTAAGAGAAAGAGTAACCACATTCAAACTAAGAGTCTGATTTGGAAAGGTATTTCTAAGGTTTTTTGGACCAACAAGAATGACTTCAGTCTTATCTGAATTTAATAACAGGAAAATACAAGTCATCCAAGCTTTGATTTCCTTAAGACAAGCCTCTAATTTGGCTAATTGATTACCATCATCTGGCTTCCTTGACAAGTATAATTGTGTGTCATTGACATAACAATGAAAATGTATGCAGTGCTTTCTAATAATGTTGCCTAATGGAAGCATATATAAACTAAAAAGAGTAGGGCCTAGCACAGTTCCCTGTGGAACTCCGTGACTGAGCTTTGAGTTGAAAGAAAACTCATTATTGACATGAACAAACTGGAACCTATCAGATAAATAAGATCTAAACCACTGCAATGAAGTTCCATTAAGTCCAACATAGTGTTCTAATCTATCAAGTAGAATATTATGATCGATAGTATCAAAAGCTGCACCAAGGTCCAAAAGGACAAGTACAGAAACAAGTCCATTATCAGATGCGATAAGGAGGTCATTAGTGACCTTCACTAAGGCTGTTTCAGTACTATGATGTATTCTAAACCCAGATTGAAACTCTTCAAATAAACCATTTCCCTGCAAGTGGTCAAATAATTGCGTAGCAGCAACTCTTTCTAAGATTATTGAAATGAAAGGAAGATTAGAGATTGGTCTATCGTTAGCTAAAACTCCTGGATCCAGTGTTGGCTTTTTGAGTAAGGGTTTAATTACAGCAGTTTTAAAAGCCTACAGTACATGGCCTAATGTTAATGAAGAAATGATTATTTGAAGAATAGAGCTACCAATAAATGGAAAGACTTCTTTAAATAACCTGGTAGGAATAGGGTCTAAAAGACAAGTTGAAGGCTTGGATGAGGAAATTATTTTATCTAACTCTAAAAGGTCAATTGGAGTAAACTCATCCAAACAGATATCAATTGAAGATGTTGTAGTAGTTACAGTATTTAAGTTAACGGTGGGAAGAATCTGACAGATTTTATCTCTGATAGATGAAATTTTATTATTGAAAAAGTTCATTAAGTCCTGACTAGTAAGCTCTCAGGCAATGCTAGGATTGACAGTGTCCTTACTCTTTGTCAGCCTGGCTACAGTGCTGAAAAGAAACCTGGGATTATTCTTGTTCTCTTCTATTAATGCAGAATAATAACTTGTTCTAGCTTTTCTAAGAGATTGTTTTTATTTTTTGCACAATTGGTGGCTGACTACTTTTTTACCCCACTGTATATCCCAACAATGACCAACACAGAGGAGGCAAAGGAAGAGTTCTACAGTGATTTACGTGAGACTATCAGGCATGTACCGTCTGATGATAGGCTGAAAATTTGATGTTTAAATTTGTGTGTGTTGGGGCGGGGGGGGGGGGGGTTTAGTTCTGAAAAAAAAAAAAAAACTCTCTTTACATGAATCTTTCCAAAACAGCTTTCAAAATAAATACACGAAAGAGTACATAAAGTTTGGTAGCTATGTGTGCATATTTTCTGGAAACCGAAGATTAGGGTCGATGTTAGAATTCACTTTTGTGTCCTGGGTGTAAGTTAATGGAATAATTGCACCTTTAATAAGTATTTAAAAATGAAAAACACCAGGTCCTGCAGTAGTTGATCTTTCTGTTTGGTGGGGAGATGATCTTCAGATGGTGATGATGGAGCACTTCTTTACCTTCCTGTCATGACCACAAAACAACCTTGCATTTCCTTCCCGTCTTTCCTGCTGGTCTTTAGAACCCAACTGTTCTCTGTCTGAAGGTTCTCTCTGCACTCCCTCCACCAGGTGATCCACTGGAATTCTCCGAAGAAGCTGCGGGTGAAGAACAAGCACGTGGAGTTCTTCAGAAATCTCTATTTGACCTTTCTGGAGTATGACGGGAACCTGCTGCGGCGAGAGCTGTTTGGCTGCCCCAGCGAGACCGACCACAACAGCGAGAACGTAGGTGCAGTGTAGTTCTGCTGCTCATATTTTACCTGCTTCACGTCCTTTTGTTCCCCCACTAGTTTTCCACCATTTAACATTATTACTCCCTGTACAGAGGTCACCCGTGTCTGCTGTGACATGAGGCATTTTTTAACAACTTGTACCCAAAAAATCTGTGTGAGCAAAAAACAAGAGATATAAAATTAAACATTAGTTTTAAGAATAACTTGCAATTATTTTCTTTTCCTCTCAAGAATTTGCTCCTTTTCTCATGTAAATTTGACATTTTTTTAAAGGTTGCAACTTTTTTTTAAGGTTTATTTTTGTTGTTTAGCCTGTATTTAGTGAGGAGCAGGGAAGACAGGAAACGGGGAGAAGATCAGGGAAGAAGTGCAGAGAAGACTAGTCCCTTCAGGATTTCACGGGATGTTTTTATGATTGTTGTGGCCCAAAAAGCCTGAATTCGCAGGAGCTTTTTTAAAACGTTGTGATGTTTGGAGAGGGTTTTTTTTTTTTTACACTAAAAGTTGTGAGAAGAATTACAAATGTTAAAGCAGATGGTTTTTTTCCAGTTTACTGCAGTGATATTCTGTATAACAATACAAGAAAAGCACAGGATTGTCAAAAATTTCCTATTAGTGATTTGTAAATTAAGCAGAAACTTCTGCTATACAGAAAAAAAACTCTTTTGTGCAACAGCCAACACAGACTGTAACACAATATCCATTACAACAGCTAAATTGCATTGAATGCATGTTAAAGAGTAGAGATTTAGAAATTATTGGTAGTACCTTCATCTGAAAACTCCCTACAGTCCCCAACCACTCGGTACAGGGTGGAGAGGAAAAATTAAATAGTTTATTTTGTTGCTTTGTATTGTCTATAGGAGTCTGTTTTTTTCTGAAAAAAAAAAAATTACAGACAACATTCTCTCTCTTTCCATGCCTATCTCCTACCTGTCTATCTGCTGCACGTCTTGACACACACACCCGTCTCTTCAGATGCACATCTTTCATTTACGACGGGGGGCCGTTGGTCCATGTCCAGACTAGAGGTCCACAGCTTTAAAGCTCACTGACCAGATGTAGTAAGATAAGATAAGATAAGATAAGATAAGCCTTTATTAGTCCCACAACGGGGAAATTCCAGGATTGCAACAGCACAGGGATAGCAACACTCAGAGCAACAATCAGAAGGCAAGAAAAAAAACAAGCAAGCAAGAGCAGCTAATAAACATATGTACGTATTACTATAAAATATATATATATACACACACACACAGACACACAGTGCAGAGCATTGTAGCTGGATGGAATAAATATATGAATATATGAACACACAGTGCAGAGCATTGTAGCTAGATGGAATAAATATGTAAATATATAAACACCCACAGTACGGAGCATTGCAGCTAGGTGGAATAAATATGCAAGTATATAAACACACACAGTGCGGAGCAATGTAGCTAGATGGAATAATATGTAGATATATAAATATATAAACACAAATAGTAATGATTTTATCTCTAAAGATGTGTACAATGATCAAACACTGGCTGTAGCGTTAGACTTGCTCGTTTTGTTTGGGGTTTTATTACGTCTTTCCTCACGTGCGCTCCTGCGACGGGGTGCTTTTGGGGCAGGTGGACGTTTTTCAATACAAACCCAGCACTTCGTACACCCGGTCAGGATGGAGACATGGCAAGACATCCACCGGCAGGCTGGGGGAGACGGAGGAAGGGATGGTGTTGGAAACCTTGTGGGTGAGAGTTTTTGTTTTAAATCACACACACTGTTTTTGCTGATGTGTTCCATTAATACTCGCTGTAAACACGGAAGTGACTGTGGTGCAGCGATACATTTGGTTGGTTAGACTGAGCGTTTGAGCGCCACTCAGAGACAAATTTGGGGAAATTGGGAAAGTTGACGAGGATTGGCCAAAATTGCAGGAAAGTTGCAGTGATTGGACAAAATTGCAAGGTTCCGCAATAGTCGTGCTGATTGATTGATTTCGCATGAATTGACGCGATCGCAAGATAATGAAATCCTGAAGGGACTGGAAGATGGCTTCACCTGGGATCTGAACCAGGGATCACTGCAGAACAACCGCATGCTCTTTTACGGTATCCATCCCTTACTGTTGGACCACCAAGTTTCCCATGTTTGCAAATATTTTCTTATAAATTTATGACTATTTACACCTGTTTTCTCCCAAATTTGTTTTGTACTCATGAAATGTAGTCTTTTTTTTTCATTAAAGGGGTCATTGGCTGTACTTTTTCCACATTTTAACAGCTCACACATGTCTTAATGAAATGTTTGTGGCATAGTTTGTTCACATTTTCTTTGATTGTTTAATTATTAAAGCAAATTTGTTTCGTATTTTTTCTGGCTTTCTTGAAACACCCTGATTTTAAAAAACATCCTTCACCTATTCAACTCTGCCCTCCCTCTTATGTCAGTTAGCCATTAACTGAGTAGCTTTTAGCCGCCTCCTAGCTCAGGTGAGCAGCACTGGTTCACTGATCCACAGTTGATGGTGTATCTCGCATCATTCAGGCTCATCTCACAATAATTTTGCCGTGAATCTACAACAAATAGTTAGCACCGAGCAGCCCCCCATCACCACAACCGACCTAGCCCGGGACCCAAGGCAAAACTTGCAGAGCTCAAAGGGCAGGGTGGGATCTCAATGGGCAGTGTCTCGCTCTGCAGGACTCTGCTTCACTCCCATGGCCAGCTGGGGGACGCTCCGTCACAAGGCGACTACCCTACGCTGTCGGTGAGAGTAGAGCTAAGTAGCACGGCACCCCGGGGGACAGTGGGGGAGCTGGCCATGAGAGCCAGGAGCCTCAAGACAGCAGCCTCAGGTCCCAGTGTAGGTGTTGCTGACGATTTGCTGTGGAATCACGGGAAAATTATTGGTAGATGGGCTGGAGTGACATAAGGTATATTGTGGACTGGTGAACCAGGTGGTAACAGGCATGGCTATTAGAGTAACTAAGATCTGAGGAAAATAACAATAGAAGCCACGCTTGGTGTGAGCCTCCTGGTACCAGTGTTAGTTGGGGGGCTAATAGGCTGCCTTTAGGACCCCTTCCATCTACATGACCAACAACTAGGTGGACCGGTAATAGAGCAGTGGGTGAGTCTCAAGGATGGCGGTGGGTTGGCTTTGTCAAATCATGACATATACAATTTACCCAGAGGAGTCAAAAAGGTTTCTGGGAGAGAAAAATGAGATAAAGGCTGGTGGGTTTTTTTGTTTTTTTTTAAAGAATTGACTGTTTGGATATTTTTTGGGATAATTACATGACCAATAGACACATTTCACACAGTTAAAACCTACAAACCCACCATTGTTCAGTCAACAACCCCTTTAAATTGTGACTGTTCTTTTATGTTTTATGAGGTTTTTCTAATAAATCTGCATTTTTTTGCACTAATTTTAATTTCTTTGAACATCTTGAACCAGTGGAAGACAGCAATTTGACCTTGGTTGTTTGTCTCAATTGGTTAAAAACTTGTATCCACTTGCATCCAGATACAAGCAGCTGAAATGAGCTTTCCCCATGGACTCACCCTCAGAGATAGGGTGAGGAGCTCAGTTATCTGGGAGAGGCTCAGAGTAGAACAGCTGCTCCTCCACATCGAAAGGAGCCAGTTGAGGTGGTTTTGGCATCTGATCAGGATGCCTCCTGGATGCCTCCTACTGGAGGTGTTTTGGGCACGTCCCACTGGGAGGAGACCCCAGGGCAGACCCAGGCCAGCTGGAGAGACTACGTCTCCCAGCTGGTCTGGGAATGTCTTGTTATTCTCTCTGAAGAGCTGGTGCAGGTGGCCGGGGAGAAGGAAGTCTGGGTTTCTCTGCTTGAGCTGCTCTCTCCATGACCTGGACCTCCAGAAAGGCAGTAGAAGATGGATGGATGGATGGTTAAAAACTTTTTTGAAAAACACAACTGATGTGTTTGTCAAATTTAACATCAGAATCCAGTTTTACCCCCAGATTTATAAATGATTTTCTAACATGTGGTGCCAAAGAGCCAGTGTCCACTTTAGTGGAGAGCGAGCTAGTACTCGGGCCAAACAACATGACTTCAGTCTTGTTCTCATAGAAGTTCAGGCGAGAGTATGAGTTTTTTTTTATGCCAAGGGAGCCTAAATCTGACCATCATCAGCATAACTATGAAACAAGATGTCACATTTGCTTAAAATAGAACCCAAGGGAAGCAGATAAAGAGATAATAGAGGAGGACCAATGACTGAACCCTGTGGGACCCCATAGTGAAGAGGAGCAGTCAAGGACATACAGTGGTGTGAGAAAGTGTTGCCCCCTTCCTGATTTCTCTTTTTTTTTGTATGTTTGTCACACTTAAATGTTGCAGATCATCAAACAAATTTAAATATTGTATAATACAAAGATAACACAAGTAAACACAAAATGTAGTTTTTAAATGAAGGTGTTTATTATAAAGGGGAAAAAAATCCAATCCTACGTGGCCCTGTGTGAAAAAGTGATTGCCCCCTAAACCTAATAACTGGTTGGGCCACCATTAGCAGCAACAACTGCAATCAAGCATTTATGATAACTGCCAATGAGTCTTTTACAGCACTGTGGAGGGATTTTGGCCCACTCATCTTTGCAACATTGTTGTAATTCAGCCACATTGGAGGGGTTTTGAGCATGAACCGCCTTTTTAAGGTCATGCCACAGCATCTTAATCGGATTCAGGTCAGGACTTTCACTAGGCCACTCTGAAGTCTTCATTTTGTTTTTTTTAAGCCATTTAGAGGTGGACTTGCTGGTGTGTTTTGGATCATTGTCCTGCTGCAGAACCCAAGTGGGCTTCAGCTTGAGGTCACCAATAGATGGCCGGACATTCTCCTTCAGGATTTTTTGGTAGACACCAGAATTCATGGTTCCATTTACCACAGCAAGTCTTCCAGGTCCTGAAGCAGCAAAACAGCCCCAGACCATCACACTACCACCACCATAGTTTACTGTTGGTATGATGTTCCTTTTCTGAAATGCTGTGTTACTTTTACGCCAGATGTAATGGGACACACACCTTCCAAAAAGTTCAACTTTTGTCTCGTCAGTCCACAGAGTATTTTCCCAAAAGGGGATCATCAAGATGTTTTCTGGCAAAACAGAAAGTAGCCTTTATGTTCTTTTTGCTCAGCAGTGGTTTTCATCTTGGAACTCTGCCATACACTCCATTTTTGCCCGGTCTCTTTCTTATGGTGGAGTCATGAGCACTGACCTTAACTGAGGCAAGTGAGGCCTGCAGTTCTTTGGATGTTGTTGTGGGGTCTTTTGTGACCTCTTGGATCAGTTGTCGCTGCGCTCTTGGGGTAATTTTGGTCGGCCAGCCACTCCTGGAAGGTTCACCACTGTTCCATGTTTTCGCCATTTGTGAATAATGGCTCTCACTGTGGTTCGCTGGAGTCCCAAAGCTTTAGAAATGGCTTTATAACCTTTTCCAGACTGATAGATCTCAGTTACTTGGTTTCTCATTTGTTCCTGAATTTCTTTGGCTCACAGCATGATGTCCAGCTTTTGAGGATCTTTTGGTCTGCTTCACTTTGTCAGGCAGGTCCTATTTAAGTGATTTCTTGATTGAGAACAGGTGTGGCAGTAATCAGGCCTGGGTGATAAACCACAGCTAATTTATGTTTTAATGGGGGGCAATCACTTTTTCACACAAGACCATGCAGGTTTGTATCCCCCCCAATAATAAATACCTTCAATTAAAAACTGCATTTTGTGTTTACTTGTGTTATCTTTGTCTAATAGTTAAATTTGTTTGATGATCTGAAGCATTAAAGTGTGACAAACATACAAAAAAATGAGAAATCAGGAAAGGGGCAAACACTTTTTCACTTCCACTGCAAGTCCAGTCTGACACAGGAGCTTCTCTTGTGTCAGTAGGAACAAAAGCAGAAGGTCAAAGGTCAGGTCAGGAGATCTGAGCAGTCTTGGGATGATTTCATCAGGCTGGGATGAGCTGGTTACTGAATCAGTTGATGGAGCTCTATTTGGGATGTCATGGCATGAAATTTCTATAGCATGATTGTCATGACTTGTAATGATATTGTTGTGAAAAACATAACATAAAATAATAATAACACCTGTCTATCGGTATCAACCAGTGTTCACCTGGATTACTATCAGCCTATTGCCAGCTCAGGTTTACTGGCATCAGTGGCCAGTATGTGTCTGCTGTGTTCCCTTTGTGTAGCATTTTCCCTGAAACAGACAGCAACCGACTGAAACATTTTAAAGTACTTCAATTATTTTCTTGTATCATGCAGGTTTCTATTATTGGTAGTATTACTACTGTAACACCACTTTTAATTATCATGGTTATTGTCAACGTTAAACCAGTTGTACTCTGTGTCCCCCCAGCTCCCGTTGGTCTGGGTTAGCTGCACACTGCTCCTCTTTCTCTTCCCCGCCTGTGTCTGCCGGTGTAGCCGTAACAGAGGGATGCCTGCTGTGAAACCATCTCTCTAGCTCTTAGTATTCCCCCCACTCCGCTTGGCTTCCTGAGCTGTCGTCACCCATGTTGCCTCAGTATAATCCTTGCACAGCCTTCCACAGGCCCGTCACACATCGCAGTCCCGCACCATAGCTAAGTCGAGACCAAGACCTATAGACAGACTGGCCTTTGTCTCGACTTAATCTCAACCCCTTAAAGGCTCAAGAGTAGAACTGCTGCTCCTTCACATTGAAAGGAGCCAGTTGAGGTGGTTTGGGCATGTGATCATGATGCCTGTTGGACGCCTCCCACTCGAGGTGTTTTGGGCACGTCCCACTGGGAGGAGACCCTGGGGCAGACTCAGGACTCGGTGGAGAGACTATGTCTCCCAGCCAGTCTGGGAACGTCTTGGTATCCTCTCTGAAGAGCTGGAGCAGGTGGCTGGGGAGAGGGAAGTCTGGGCTTCTCCGCTTGAGCTGCTGCCTCCACGACCCGGACCTCCGGAAAGCGGTAGAAGATCGATAGATGGATGAACAGATTTTTCCTCCTGAATTTCCACTTTTTTTCTTGTAAATTTGGATTTATTCCATTCAATTTTCATGTTTTTATGATCTCATTAATCTTTCATTTTTTTCTCATAAATTTGCAGTTTTCTTCTCAAATATTCATGAGCCCATTCTCTTGTAATTTAGCCATTTTTAAGAATTTGCAAATTTTTTCTCTTTTTTCAACTTTTTCCTCACAGCTTTCTGATTTGTGTCCTCTAAATTTGTAACTTTTCCCCCTCAATCTGCAACTTTTTTCTTGTAAAGTTGCAGCCTTTTTCTGAAAAATTTGCACCTTTTTCCTCATAAATTTCCACATTTTTTCTTGTAAATTTTCATTTTTTTCCCTTGTAAATTTTCAACTTATTATCTCATAAATCTGTGCAACTTAGCATTTTTTTTCTTGTAAATTTGCAAAATTGATCTGGATGCTGGTTAAACTTATATTCCATGTCATTAAATTATAATTTGCAACTATTTTAAATTGGCATGTTTTATCATGTCTTTGCACCCTTATTCTTGCGGATGTGTACCTAATTTCTATTTCTACGTGTTAAAAACACCAAATCACCTCTTGGTTATAGCTTTTCTAAACCCTTACCATGAGGGTTCCCTCCTTACAGCGGATATGACTCAGTTTTAGGGTCTGGAACAGAAAGTCCAGCTGAGGCTAACGAGAATGTCATGCATTTTATACTTATTACAGCAGGTCATATGCCAAGTGGTTCCTTTTTTAATGGCTTTGGATGAAACTCTGGAGGACTGGGTTCTGTGAAGCTGATCGTCTTAGGGCCCTGTGTATATGTGTGATATTCTCAGTATGCCCATTTCTTATTAAAGTCTGGAGCAAAGCAGAGAATCCTGAACATATACCAGATATCTGATGATGTAAGCTTGAGAGGACTGCAGTCATGTCCTGGATGAAAGGATGGGTCTTAGTGCTGCTGGTTTTCCATTGTTTCAGACTACAGAGACAGAATCAACAAATTGGGGGGGAAATTTACATAAGATAAGATAAATAAGCCTTTATTAGTCCCACAACGGGGAAATTCCAGGATTGCAACAGCACAGGGATAGCAACACTCAGAGCAACAATCAGAAGGCAAGAAAAAAACAAGAACAGCTAGTATACATATGTACATATTACTATATATATATATATATACAGTATATATACATGTATGTATATATATATATATATATATATATATATAGACACACAGTGCGGAGCATTATTGTTGGTGGATGTGCAGCAGAAAGTCTAAGCTCTCTCTCCGCGGATGCGGCGGGCCAGCTGGATGTCTTTGGGCATGATGGTGACCCTCTTGGCGTGGATGGCGCACAGGTTGGTGTCCACGAAGAGACCCACCAGGTAGGCCTCGCTGGCCTCCTGCAGAGCCATGACGGCGGAGCTCTGGAAGCGCAGGTCGGTCTTGAAGTCCTGAGCGATCTCCCTCACCAGGCGCTGGAAGGGCAGCTTACGGATGAGCAGCTCCGTGGATTTCTGGTAGCGACGGATCTCTCTCAGAGCCACGGTACCGGGCCTGTAACGGTGAGACTTCTTCACTCCGCCAGTGGCCGGAGCGCTTTTTTCGAGCAGCCTTGGTGGCCAGCTGCTTCCTGGGGGCTTTTCCTCCAGTAGATTTATGGGTGGTCTGCTTGGTTCTTGCCATCGCTCTTTATTATGACATGAAAAAGAGTCTCAAATTTTAGGCAAAAGTATATACAAATGAAGCTGCTGATTGCAGAGAAAATCTTCCCAAACTGACAAGAAAAGTTGCAAAGCTAAGAGAGGAAACAAACTCATTCAACCCCCACAAGCGGCAGTCATCGGGTTCCAAGCAGGTGTAGACTTCAAGGTCTTGTGTTGTTTGTTGATATCTGGTTTTGGCTCTGCATAGTGGATTTTTAACTTGTAGATGTAGTGACAAACTGTGTTCACTGACGATGGTTTTCTGAAGTGTTCCTGAGCCCACATGGTAATAGCCATTACACAGTGATGCTGGTTTTTAATGCAGTGCCACCTGAGGGATCAAAGGTATTGGGCATTTGATGTTGGTTTTCAGCCTTGCTGCTTACGTGCAGAAATTTCTCCAGACTCTCAGAATCTTTTGATATTATGGACTGTAGATGATGAAATCCCTAAATCCTTGCAATTGTATGTTGAGAAATATTTGTAAACTGTTGGACTATTTGCCCACACAGTTGTTCTGAGAGGTGAACCTCGCCCCATCCTTGCTTGTGAAGGGCTGAGCCTTTCAGTGATGCTCCTTTTATACCCAGTCATGACACTCACCTGTTTCCAGTTAACCTGTTCACCTGTGGAATGTTCCAGAAAGGTGGTTTTTGAGCAGTCCTCAACTTTCCCAGTTTTTTGTTGCTCCTGTCCCAGCTTTTTTGGAGCGTGGTGCAGAAAAAATTCAAATTGAGTGAATATTTGCAACAAAACAATAAAGTTTATCAGTTTGAACATTAAATAGCTTGTTTGTTGTGGATTCAGTTGAATAGAGGTTGAAAAGGATTTTTAAATCATTGTATTCTGTTTTTATTTTTGTTTTACACAACGTCTCAACTTCACCAGAATTGGGATCTGTACCTGTAACGATTGTTGTCAGTCCAGTTTATATTTAATATAGTTCATATTTGGCTTTTTTATCCCCCACCGGTCAAAGCCCAAAGGGGTTGAAGAGCCTGTTACGACCCACTTTCTGGGCCAAGGCCAGAATTGCCTATACAGCCTGGGATCTCCAAGTTCATTTCAACCCTTACATCAAGGTGGACAGGTCTAGTTACCTTCACCCTTAGCCAAGGTAGACGTATACCCCGTAAGTCTGTTTTGCACACAGGCAAGGCAGACATACACCTACATCCCAGGTTGGGATTTGAACCCATGACACCGTGATATCAAAACCTCTCACTACCACTGAGGCAGAGAGGAGTTCCTCTACTAGCACTGAGCAACTGTACCACTTGACTACACCTCCTCCTTATGGAGGAGGGACCCATAACACCTCCCACTTAAAGAAGTGGTGCAGGTGTCAGATCCCGGATGAGCCCCCACTTTTCTGGGCCAAGGCCAGAATTGCCAGTTCACCTGGGGTCTCCAAGTCGGTAACAAAGCCCTTTGGGCTTCGACAAGCGAGGGATAATGTTAGGGCTTCGTCTGTCCGTTGGTCTGTCCCACTTTTGTTAACTCCTACAGTTTTGTTCCAAATGTTTTCAAACTTGGTACCAGGGTTTGGTATACACTGATGATGCACATATTGCAATTTGACTCTCATTGGATGACCTTGAGGTCAAAGGTCAGAGGTCACATAATCTTCTAAACACAATAACTACTGAAAGAAATGATAAGATAAGATAAGCCTTTATTAGTCCCACAACGGGGAAATTCCAGGATTGCAACAGCACAGGGATAGCAACACTCAGAGCGACAATCAGAAGGCAAGAAAAAAAAAAAAAAAGCAAGCAAGAGCAGCTAATGTACATACACTACCGTTCAAAAGTTTGGGGTCACTTAGAAATTTCCTTATTTTTGAAAGAAAAGCACTGTTTTTTTCAATGAAGATAACTTTAAACTAATCAGAAATACACTCTAATATCTAATATACATTGCTAATGTGGTAAATGACTATTCTAGCTGCAAATGTCTGGTTTTTGGTGCAATATCTACATAGGTGTATAGAGGCCCATTTCCAGCAACTATCACTCCAGTGTTCTAATGGTACAATGTGTTTGCTCATTGCGTCAGAAGGCTAATGGATGATTGGAAAACCCTTGAGCAATCATGTTAGCACAGCTGAAAACAGTTTAGCTGGTTAGAGAAGCTATAAAACTGACCTTCCTTTGAACAGGTTGAGTATCTGGAAAAAAAATATTTCAAATACAAATCATTATTTCTAACCTTGTCAATGTCTTGACTATATTTTCTATTCATTTTACAACTCATGGTGGTAAATAAGTGTGACTTTTCATGGAAAACTCAAAATAATTGTCTGGGTGACCCCAAACTTTTGAACGGTAGTGTATGTACATATTACTATAAATATATATATATATACACACAGACACACAGTACGGAGCATTGCAGCTAGGTGGAAAAAATATGTAAATATATAAACAGTGCGGAGCAATGTAGCTAGATGGAATAATATGTAGATATTACATATTGCTGTACATAGTGACTCTCGTGCACCATGTACAGCAGCTCAACCAGACTCATGTCAATCATCACTGTTTTCTTCCTGCATTACCGACTGCACTATATAGTTCTCCACAGTATCTGCTGCTGGCTAATATATATTTTAACTGTTGACCAGTATCACTTAATCTTATCCTACACTTTATTACATGTATAGTTTATTTCTCTTATCTTATCATGTTTAATGTTGCAGCATTGTACCGAGACAAATTCCTAGTTTGTGTACTACATGAACAATGGCAATAAACCTGATTCTGATTCTGATTCTGATATACTGTATAAACACAGTGCGATGTGTGAGTGATGTAGGCTTTTCAAATCAATACAGTAGTTGTATCTAAGACACATCTTGGACAGTTTACACCCTGACCTGACTATGGGTTTGGGGTCAAAAGGTCAAAGTTAACATTCCATTTGCACTGTGGTAAATGCTAAATGCTAAATTTACTATTATAAAATGAGTAAAGCTAGGGTCACCAAACTTGCTACACAGTTTCACCTTGGAATGCTGACCTGTGACGATGGGTTGTAGACTTTGTTGTATATTCATGGATGACGAATTTATCATAATTTGGTTCTGCCACAGTAACTATATTGAAAAGTTGAGAACTGCTCTCCATCAGTAAGTACTGGGATCTTCAAAGAAAACAGAGGCGGGGGATGTTGCACTCACCTCAGAGTGCTCTGGTTCCCTCTTTTTAAAGCTCAAATATGTTTTGAAACTTTGAGTCAAAAATTGCTCTTCATGACTCTTTCCACAGTAGAAGTTGCGTTCCTGTCCTAGGATGTGAGGTCCGTTCTCATGTGTAGCACCTGTTTCATGTGAAGCTTACTGAAGCCTGGCGTCTCCTGTCGGTGCTGCTGTTTCATCATGGAGGCAGCTGGCTGTCGACCCCCCCTCAGCCTCTAACGTGGCCCGTCTCTGTGGTCATGAGTTGACTTTTCCACACCTTAAGTGTCAGCGTTGTGGTCAGTTAATGACATTTTTAATGTTCTCTCAGGGTCTGCCAGGTCCATCTGTTGCCACCAGTCAAATGTAATGTGTGCTTAACTCAGGAAATGGTGTGCTCACCTAAATTTTCGAGTTTGAGCAGCCACTTAAACCCCGTTAAAGTGACGATTCCCCTAATGAAGTCACTGAAGGAGCGGCTGAAGCGGACTCCTTCAGGACCACTGCCACCCACTCACTGACTCGGTTCTTCTCATCACACCAGTCCAAACTGAGCAGTGCCTACCTTTCTCTTTCTTCTGTTTCTCAAAGCTCAATTTCTCTTTTGAGGCAGTTTAAGTTTCTAAGGAAAGGCTAGTTCAGCTTCCTTTATTGAAATGTAGACGAAGGTACTGTATCGTTCGATGTTTTCTGTTCAGGCTGAACGGTGACACTTATTCTTTTCATTCTTTTCATATTTTGCTTTTCCTTGTGTTCTGTAATCTGTTTTTATGCTGTGTGTGTTTCTAGTGCTGTTCAGTTTTTCTGTAAAGCACTTTGGTCACCTGTGGGTTCTTTAAAAGCACTTTATTAATCAAGTACATTCCATTACATATAAGGAGATAACTAGCCAGTTTAGCAGACAACACCTGATGGCCTCTGGGTAGATAGATGACAGGTTTCTAGTGCTCTTCTACCTCCTTTACACAGAGGTGGAGATCACTGAGAGATGAATAAATAGCCAGATCTCTCAGTGATCTTCCAGTAATCCCCACAATCTCCTCAGAGTTTGACTCAGTCCAAAACAATTTCTCAACCATCACCAAAGGGAAGTGATCTGTCAAGGAGCAATGAATGATCTCATTGATCTCTCATTAATCTTTCAATGAACACCAGAATTTTTCACCCCGAAGGTAGGGATGTGGACTAGTGTGCGTAGGGTCGCTGGTTCAATCCCCAGCCCTGCAGGATCAGATCTGGGTGGGACAGATAACATAGCAGTGTTTGCCCCACCATCCTTAACCCCGCTGTGTGCCCTTGAGCAAGGCCCTGAACCCCAGCTGCTCCAGTGGAGCTGCTCAGTGGCCATAGGTCAGTCTGTGGTTGGACTGGGCAGCTTCCTGGTGTGAATGAGAACAGGGCGTCCTTGAAAAAGAGAGGTTGCCTCTCAATGGAACTACCCTGTTTAAATAAATATTAAATTAAAAAGAAATAAAGAGGGATCGCTGAGAGTCCAATGAAAGACCAGTAGAGTTCACTGTAAGACTGTGGTGGAGATCATTGAGAGATCCATGGGAGATGGATGAGATTGTTGAGAGCTCCTTGAGAGATTGCTTTCCCTTGGTGATTACTGACTGATTGTTTTGGACTGAGTCAGAACTTTGAGGAAACTTTGAAGATCACTTGAAGATCATTGAGAGATCTCAGCAAAGTTTATCCAAAACTTTTTGAGAGATTTGAAAGCCTGGATGTGATCATAAAAATAATTTATTTTCGATCAGACAGTGAACAAGGTTGTTTTTACCTTGACATGTTTCAGCCACTTCTTGCAGCCTTCCTCAGAAGGGTCACCTGATGTTATTGTGACAGTCAGCTGTTTTATCCAGGCTTACCAGACAGCAGAGGACGACTGTGTCCCCTCCTGTCTGGTGTCCTGTGGAGGACGGCATCCCAGGTGTGGGACATCCCTGTTGATGGTTCCTGGGGTCCGTTTTCTGATCTCGATGGCTTCCAAGCTCAAACAAAAGGCAACAGCTGAACAACAGAACCTGAAATCTGCTGCATCATCATATCATGGACAGGGAAGAGGCAAAGGTCGTCCACACAGTGAGCAACAAGCACCACTGTTGGATCAGGGAAGGCATTCAGATTACCATGTCAAGAGCATGTCAAAGTAAAAACAGCCTTATTCACTGTGTGATAGAAAAGAAATATTTCTATAATTAATTCAGAAGACTGTCTGAACCCTTTTGGATTACCTGGATGTGATCGCTGGCCCAGACGGAGGTTAGAACCTGTCCTATTGCTCAGGCCCGTCTCTGCAGTGATCAGCTATCAGGCGTCTAATCTGCCCCTCACTTCTCTGCCTGCAGCTTCAGAAGACTCTGTCGGAGTTGGATGAAGACGATCCGTGCTACGAGTTTCGGAGAGAGCGATTCACCGTCCACCGAACACACCTGTACTTCCTACACTACGAGTACGAGCCCAGCTCTGACAACGCTGATGTCACTCTGGTCGCTCAGCTGTCTATGGACAGGTACAGCGCTGCACAGCTACTTTTACCTTGCTATGCTTTTTGCAGTTTCCATTTGTTTTGACTGTTGGTCTGCAGAGTCAAACAACCCCAAATCCACTTGCACAGGAGTTCTCCTCTCCCACAGCTGTCTGAAACACCCTGTTTGGATTTATGCTCTTCATGAGGTCATTACATAATAACTATACAGACCTGATACCAACCAACCCCCCGCATTATCTGGCACACTGTCAGGATTTAAACTCATGGAGGAGTAGAGCAGCTAAGGGCATTTTGTGAGGATTGGAACTCACACCTACAGTCCTGCTAGTGAATTGGCTCATTGCCCCGACCAACATTTTTACAGCTCTTCCTTGTAAAGTCCAGTCACCCTGTTAGACGTCTGTGGTCCTGGCTCATTCATTAATTCACCTTTGATTATACATACACATCACATCAGCTCTCTCACAAGCTCTTGAGAATCCTCCATGGTTCCTGGGAGTTTGCTCAACCAGTCCATATGTGTTTTGTGGACTTGGAGAAAACACTTGACTACGTCCCTCACGGTCTCCTGTGGAGGTGCTTCGGGAGGATGGGGTATCGGGCTTGTTGTTGCCAGCTAGGTTGCCGGTCTCTATACGCAGGGGCGGTCCTGGCTGGTATGATGGCCTGGGCGGACTGCCCCCCGGCACCCACCCACACACCCACCCACACACACACATGCACATTACTTTTTATTTCTCTTTTAAATGTCCAAATGTTCGATTTTCTCAACAGTTAGTGAGGTTTTTCTTGCAACTTTTCCCTGCCAAGTTTATTACTTTTGTTTAACTTTTGCCATGTTTGACCTTTTTTCTCATATTTTCATGAGTTTCTTGCACGTTTGCACCTATCCTCTCACTGATAGGTGCATCTCAATAAATTAGAATGTCATCAAAAAGTTGATTATTTCAGTAATTCAATTTGAAAAATAAAGCTAGATTCATTAAACACACAGTGATATATTTCAAGTGTTTATTTCTTTTAATGTTGATGATTATGGCTTACAGCTAATGAAAACCCCAAATTCAGTTTCTCAAAAAAATAGATTACATAAAATTTATTTTTGTTAATTCAAAATCAGCGCAGCTGTCTACCAGGAAATTTTAAAGCACTTCATGCTTCCCTCTACTGACAAGCTTTATGGAGATGCCGATTTCATTTTCCAGCAGGACTTGGCACCTGCCCACACTGCTGCCAAAAGTACCAAAACCTGGTTTGATGACCATGGTATCACCGTGATTGATTGGCCAGCAAACCCTCCTGACCTAAACCCCATAGAGGATCTATGGAGGATTGTCAAGAGGAAGATGAGACACCAGACCCAACAATGCAGACGAGCTGAAGGTCACTATCAAAGCAACCTGGGCCTCCATAACACCTCAGCAGTGCCACAGGCTGATCACCTCCCTGCCACGCTGCATTGATGCAGTAATTCAGGCTAAAGGAGCCTCGACCAAGTATTGAGTGGTACATGGAGATACTTTACAGTTGGCCAGTATTTCTGTTAAAAATCCATTTTTTAAAATTAATTACACGTAATCTTGTAATTTTTTGAGAAACCAAATTTGGTGATTTCATGACCTATAAGCCATAACCATCAACATTAACAGAAATAAACACTTGAAATATATCACTCTGTGTATAATGAATCTATATATGACTTCCATTTTTTAACTGAATTACTGAAATAAATCAACTTTTTAATGACCTTCTACTTTACTGCACCTGTACAGTGGGGCAAAAAAGTATTTAGTCAGCCACCAATTGTGCAACTTCTCCCACTTAAAAGATGAGAGAGGTCTCCAATTTTCATCATAGGTATACCTCAACTATGAGAGACAAAATGAGAAAAAAAAATCCAGAACATCACATTGAAGGATTTTTGATGAATTAATTGGTAAATTCCTCAGTAAAATAAATATTTGGTCACCTACAAACAAGCAAGATTTCTGGCTCTCACAGACCTGTAACTTCTTCTTTAAGAGGCTCCTCTGTCCTCCACTCGTTACCTGTATTAATGGCACCTGTTTGAACTTGTTATCAGTATAAAAGACACCTGTCCACAACCTCAAACAGTCAGACTCCAAACTCCGCTATGGCCAAGACCAAAGAGCTGTCAAAGGACACCAGAAACAAAATTGTAGACCTGCACCGGGCTGGGAAGACTGAATCTGCAATAGGTAAGCAGGTTGGTGTGAAGAAATCAACTGTGGGAGCAGTTATTAGAAAATGAAAGACATACAAGACCACTGATAATCTCCCTCGATCTAGGGCTCCACGCAAGATCTCACCCCGTGGGGTCAAAATGATCACGAGAACGGTGAGCAAAAATCCCAGAACCACACGGGGGGACCTAGTGAATGACCTGCAGAGAGCTGGGACCAAAGTAACAAAGGCTACATCAGAAACACACTATGCCGCCAGGGACTCAAATCCTGCAGTGCCAGATGTGTCCCCCTGCTTAAGCCAGTACATGTCCAGGCCCGTCTGAAGTTTGCTAGAGAGCATTTGGATGATCCAGAAGAGGATTGGGAGAATGTCATATGGTCAGATGAAACCAAAATAGAACTTTTTGGTAAAAACTCAACTTGTCGTGTTTGGAGGAGAAAGAACACCATACCTACTGTGAAGCATGGGTGTGGAAACATCATATTTTGGGGCTGTTTTTCTGCAAAGGGACCAGGACGACTGATCCGTGTAAAGGAAAGAATGAATGGGGCCATGTATCGTGAGATTTTGAGTGAAAACCTCCTTCCATCAGCAAGGGCATTGAAGATGAAACGTGGCTGGGTCTTTCAGCATGACAATGATCCCAAATACACCGCCCAGGCAATGAAGGAGTGGCTTCGTAAGAAGCATTTCAAGGTCCTGGAGTGGCCTAGCCAGTCTCCAGATCTCAACCCCATAGAAAATCTTTGTAGGGAGTTGAAAGTCCGTGTTGCCCAGCGACAGCCCCAAAACATCACTGCTCTAGAGGAGATCTGCATGGAGGAATGGGCCAAAATACCAGCAACAGTGTGTGAAAACCTTGTGAAGACTTACAGAAAACGTTTGACCTTTGTCATTGCCAACAAAGGGTATATAACAAAGTATTGAGATGAACTTTTGTTATTGACCAAATACTTATTTAACCGAGGAATTTACCAATTAATTCATTAAAAATCCTTCAATGTGATTTTCTGGATTTTTTTTCTCATTTTGTCTCTCATAGTTGAGGTATACCTATGAGGAAAATTGGAGACCTCTCTCATCTTTTAAGTGGGACAACTTGCCCAATTGGTGGCTGACTAAATACTTTTTTCCTCCACTGTATTTCCATAATCCTGGGCTATTTTTATTTACAATTGTGTGTTCTGTAACCGTGTTTTATCTAATCCTTCTGTCTTACTTTATTGCACAGTAGCCTGGTAGAGCACCCGCAATTTCATTGGAAATTGGAGACCTCTCTCATCTTTTAAGTGGGAGAACTTGCACAATTGGTGGCTGACTAAATACTTTTTTACCCCACTGTATATACCTTGTATCATTCATTAATACTCCCATACATGACATACTGTAATGAAGTATGGGGAAATACATATAAAACAAACATATAACCACTCTTTATGCTTCAGAAGAGAGCTATTAGAATAATAAACAAAGCAGCTTACAGGGAACCAACAAACCCACTTTTTCTTAAATTAAAAGCTCTCAAGTTGAAAGATCTGGTTGACTTTAAAACTGCAATAATAATGTTTAAAGTGAAGAATCTATCACTGCCCACAAATATCCAAAAGTTGTTCCAAATAATTTCAAAAACCTTCAGTGAGAACTACCACCAAGCAACACTGTGTTTCAGTGCAAGGAGTCAGATTATGGAACGATTTTGGACCTGAATTAAAATCATGTACAACGCTTGGACAATTTAAACAAAAACTAAGGGAAGAAATATTCCAAACATATTTACAAGATGACATGTAAAATCACATAAGGATTGTCATATCCAGCCTGTGTTGTGTTGTAGCTTAGTTTTTTTCTGTCACATTTTGTCTTAGCTTCGTTTTTGAATTGTAATCGCTCTTGTCTTGTTTTTTTTCTTTTGAATTCTTGGATGGAATATGGGTGGGCAATATAAGCTGCGGCTTCAGCCATCACCCATTTCGGATAACTTATGTTGAATTGTATAATCAGAGGAGTTATTGTCTAATTTGACCTTGTTGGATTTTCTTTCCCCCTTTGTTATATTATTCGGTTTCTTTTAACCTGTACTATCCGAAATAAAGATTCATTCATTCATTCATTCATGATCAGAGTTCACCTTCGATTTTGCTCCTCTTTGCATTAAAATAATGGGCAGGATCGCTTTGGATTGCATTAGCTCTAGCTCTTCTCCTATGGAACCAGCTGCCAATCTGGATTTGGGAGTCAGACTCAATCTCTGTTGTTAAGAATAGGGTTAAAACCTTCCTTTTTGACATAGCCTACTGTATAATTAGGGAGGGATCAGGTGACCCTGAACCCTCCCTTAGTTATATTGCTAATAGGTTTAGAAAGCAGAGAGACCTCCAACAATGCACTGGGCTTCACTCCTCTCTTCACTCTCAGTGAAATATTTTTGCTGGTCATTAACATGTGTTTGTTCTCTCCCATAACTTGAGTCCCCCTTTTTTTTAATTCACCACAATATGTGTTCATGTACAGAATGATCTGTTTAGGCAGTTATACTTGTGCTCTCAGGCTTTCTCATCAAGCACCTCTCTAGGCAGCCGCTGAAGAACCTCAGTTTAGAGTGAAAATAGAGCTAGTGTTTTTAGCTGTTGCTTTTTGTCACTGCCGCTGGAGAATAAAAACGGCACGCCTGCTTGTGCGAAAAAAAGAGAGAAACTGCCAGTCTCTTCATTCCTGCAATTCCTACAAAACATAACTTGTATTAACTTAATAATTAACTTAATATTGTAGTGGTTGGTGAAATATATCCTCAGCAATTCATCAGTCCCCCTTGCCTTTCCCTTCATATGAAGCTGGCTGCATATGAATTCTAACCACATCTCTTAGCTAAGCGACTCTTCCGTTATTGCTCCCGTTTCCAGCGGGTTAAAACCATGATAAACACCTCCAGTGTTCACATACCTCTTCTTAACCTCTTGTTAAACATGAGTTTAACAAACTCATGTTTCTGTCGGACAGTTGCGCTTAGTGAGACACTGCCTAATGACTGGAAAACTCGTGTGGGCGGGGCACTTCTAAACTCCGCATGGATGACGGCCATGCGCGTTGTTCGTGTGTGCGCTTGCAGAAAGTCATTGCTTCATATATTTTTCTTAATAAATTCATATCTCCTTGGCATGGCGATATTTCTGGCGAGGCGGGCCACCACCGAGAAATGTTACCAGAGGAAACCCTGCTATTGAGCATCTGTGGGACATCCTCAAACAGAAGGTGAAGGAGCACAAGGTCTCCAACATCCACCAGCTCCATGATGTCATCATGGACGAATGAAAGAGGATTCCAGTGGCAACCTGCGAAGCTCTAGTGAACTCCATGCCCAAGAGAGTTAAGGCAGTGCTGGGAAACAATGGTGGCCACATAAAATATTGACACTTTGGGCACTATTTGGACATTTTCACTTAGAGGTGTACTCACTTTTGTTGCCAGCAGTTTAGACATTAATGGCTGCGTGTTATTTTGAGGGGACAGCAAATTTACACTGTTATACAAGCTGTACACTGACTACTTCACATTGTATCAAAGTCTCATATCTTCAGTGTTGTCCCATGAAAAGACAGAAAATTTTTACAAAAATGCGAGGGGTATACTCACTTTTGTGAGACACTTCAGAAGGAGTATACATTCAAACAAGGAAAGAAGCAGACTTGTTCAATGTGGCACAGTTTAAAGCCAAGAGTAAGACATCGATAAAGGTAGTAAGAGAAATGCTCTTTGCCGATGACAGTGCTCTAGTTGCACACCGCGTGGAAGATAAGCAATCTTTAGTGGAGAAATTTGCAAGAGCAGCTAGCCAATTCAGCCTCAAAATCAACATCAAGAAGACAGAGTGCCTTTATCAACCACCAAAGTTCCAATTACCAACATCACTACTAGAAGAGATCAGCATTGGTACAGAGCCACTAGTCAAGTGCAAGACTTTCAAATATCTAGGGAGTAATGCTTCAGAGAATGCTAGGCTGGAGGATGAATTATCTCTCAGAATGGGAAGAGCGAGCGCTATGTTTGGAAACTTGAGGGAGAGACTGTGGAACAATCGACATGTGTCAATCCGTGTGGAATGCAAAGTATACAGAGCGACAGTACTGGCTACTCTATTGTACGGTGCTGAAACTTGGACTGTCTACAGAGTGCAGGTGAAGAAACTCCACGCGTACATGATGAGACACCTTCGAGCCATAATGAACATCTCATGGAAAGACAAGATAACCAACATAGAAGTGTTGAAACGAGCTGGTCTACCATCAATGGAGGACATGCTAATACAGATGAACCTGAGATGGCTCGGACATGTTGAGAGGATGGACCACCAGCGTCTCCCTCGGCAGTTACTCTACTCACAGTTATGCGAGGGCAAACGCAATCAGGGTAGACCAAGGCTCAGATTTAAAGACACCGTAAAAAGAAACTTGAAGAAGTTGGACATAGACAGGAGTTCCTGGCAGCAGAAGGCTAAGGACAGAGCTGTGTGGAGGAATCTGATCAGACCTAAATGAAACAGTCATTGTCGCCCACGACAGACTGCTATGATGATGATGATGATGGTGTATCTCAAAGTGCATAAAAACTCAATGTGCACTGTTAGTAGCAATAACATTTGTTTCCCTTTTGAAATAAAATATACTACATCCTGGTCATAAGTGACCTTGGCACATCAACAACATGTAAATGAATAAGATAAAATAAAACAGAAAGCACAAATAAATGAAAGTTCACCTTAGAAGAAGCTTCACTTGTTCTTTACAGCAACAAATCACTTTTTCTCTGTGTGGTAAGAAAAGTTACATTTATATGACTGTAGATATTAAATGTGAGCTTCTTGCTCAAAAAAAACAACTCATCTTTAACTACAGAGGTAGGAGCTGTTAGGGGCTACTCGCCGCTCGGACAACAGGTGATCAGGGCTCGATATGAGAAGTCGCTATGGCATTTCTTCACCGGGTTGTGATGTGAACTGGGGCGGAACAAGAAATGGACCTGCGGAGGAGACTGTGGGATGGCTGCGTCAGTTACAGTAGGGTCAGTTTATATTTATTTGCTTATTTACTTGCTTGCCTTCGCCTTTGGCATGACAGCCTCCAGTGACTTGAGGCCGGTGGTGGCGCTGGGAATAGCAGTCCCGCCAATAACCACCGAAACTGTGTATTCATGGCAGCTGATGAGGGGGGTGTCTAGCAACTGCAAGTTTTATGATCATCTATTTGCACTAAAAATATCTATCCATATTAATAAAACGAGTAACACAAGTAATGTATCTGATCAAATTTCAGTAACTGTAACGCATTACTGAATTGTTAAACAGTAATTTAGTTACACAGCACGTTACTGCAAAAGTAGTGGCGTTACAGTAACGTGTTACTTCCAACAATGCTTATAACTAACTCATACCAACAAATGCTTAGTGTGTTGCCAATGTTCACAACTTATGTGCAACGATAGTCTAACTTCTGCATAACTGCTGCACAGCTTATCCTAACTTCTGCATAGCGCGGTCATGCCAAACTGCCATTGCCTCCTAATCCATGAGTCCTAGGTGTGCGAGAATCATCTCCGTTCAACCGAGATGATTCTCCCCTCCAAAGACCATTGCGCACGCGGGGGGGGGGGGGGGTGACCGATCTGGCAGATCTGTCAAATCTGTCAAGTCAGTCACACCTAAAACAGCTGATGTGACACATCACAAACATCAGATAACAGTTGTCATAACCTGGCTCAACAGTTATGACAAAGGTACATGAACAGCTGGTGATTAAAAAAAAGTTATTTTCAATAAAGTGGAAAAAAAAAAAATCAAGATAATGCATGGAGTGTGCTTTCACCGGTCTGGACCCAAAAACAGCAGAAAGCCGCAGCCAAGGGAGACCAAAGCGGGATTTATCATCCAACAACAGCTGATGGAAAACAGCTGAGCTCTGTGCTTTAAGTGATCTCATTAGCTGATTGGATCCACCTCCTCCAGTGGTCTAACATTTTGGCATTCCTACCTCCAGCTACTACTCTGTCATTTTCCATCTTTCAATTCAGCTTTATTTATATAGCGCCATTTCACAACAACAGTCATCTCATAGCACTTTCAACTGTAGGGGAAACCCCCACAATTGCAGAAAGACCCCAGCAATCAGGCGATCCCCAGTGAGCAGCACTTGGTGACGGTAGAGAGGAAAAACTCCCTTTTAACAGGAAGAAACCTCCAGTAGAACCAGGCTTAGGGAGGGCAGTCATCTGCTGCAACTGGCTGGGGGGTGAGGGGATAGAGAAGAAGATGAAAAGAACAGACATGTAGAGAGCAAACGGCACAGCGGGGACACAATCTATGGGAGAGAACAATCAGATATGAATGACCAGCAAAAATAGTTTGTTGACATTGAAGAAAGGAGTGAAGCCCGGTGTACTGTTGGAGGTCCCCTGGCTGTCTAAACCTATTAGCAGCACAACTAAGGGAGGGTTCAGGGTCACCTGATCCCACCCTAACTATAGGCTATATCAAAAAGGAAGGAACCCTATTCTTAAAAACGGAGATCGAGTTTGACTCATGAATCCAGTTTGGCAGCTGGTTCCAAAGGAGAGGAGCCTGATAACTGAAGGCTCTGCCTCCCATTGTACTTTTGGAGATTCTAGGTATTACAAGTAACCCTGCATTTTGGGAGCGCAGTGCTCTGTTAGGATAATAAGATAAGATAAGCCTTTATTAGTCCCACAATGGGGAAATTCCAGGATTGCAACAGCACAGGGATAGCAACACTCAGAGCAACAATCAGAAGGCAAGAAAAAATAACATCTAGTAAACATATGTCCATATTACTATAAATGTATATGTATATAGACACAGTGCAGAGCATTATGGTTGGTGAATGTGCAGCAGAAAGTCTAAGCTCTCTCTCCGCGGATGCGGCGGGCCAGCTGAAAGTCTTTGGGCATGATGGTGACCCCCTTAGCGAAGAAGAGACCACCAGGTGAGCCTCGCTGGTCTCCTGCAGAGCCATGACGGCGAAGCTCAGGAAACGCAGGACGGTCTTGAAGTCCTGAGCGATCTCCCTCACCAGGCGCTGGACGGGCAGCTTACGGATGAGCAGCTCCGTGGATTTCTGGTAGCGACGGATCTCTCTCAGAGCCACGGGCCTGTGACAGCGAGGCCTCTTCACTTTGCCGGTGGCCGGAGCGCCTCTCCGAGCAGCCCTGGTGGCTAGCTGTCTCCTGGGGGGCTTCTTCCTCCAGTAGATTTTATGGGCGGTCTGCTTGGTTCTTGCCATCGCTAGTTGGACCAAAAAAACCTTAGAAATACCTTTGCAAATCAAACTCTTAGTTTGGATACGGTTACTCTTTCTCTTAATAGTTCTGTGAGGAACCTTGGGAGTTATTTTTGTTCAAGATGTGTTCTTTAAGTCACATATTAACCCTTTAACATCGTTGACTGCATGAATAGATAGCGCCCCCACTGTGTATGGCGCAGTGCTGCCCCTGTCATGTGATGCCATGTGACATAGCCAAAAACTCCAGAGTTGTACTAAGTATTCCACCTCACAAGGTGGCAGACACGTATAACTTACTGCTCTTGCCATGGAGGACTAATGGCGGACATAGAATCATCCTGAAATCTCACTTCTGGACACCAGACAAGAAGACATTTTCAGACAAACAAACGTGGACGTACGCAATCACAGACGGACGAGGCATTCGCTCCCAAATTTGCCAACTATGATTCTAAAAAGAGATTATTTAACTTATGAAGGTAAATGTCTACATTTTGTTATCACAGAAGGTGGGCGAAGCTGGTTGATGTTCACCTGCTGTCGCCCCCAGCGCTATGTGACTGGACAGAACAATTGTGGCGGTTCCATGTCGTCATATAAGACAAATGGTGGCGGAATAAAAGCGAAATTGAGGTGGGATAATCATACCAGTTTCTGGATATAGGAGAGAAAGTGAAAATGCCTGACAGAAGAGAAAATAATGACCAGGATACTGCAAAAAGGGCGAAGCGAGCTGCCTTGCCAGCGGTAAATGATGAATGTCTTTGTTTGTTTACATTGTACTGATTTTCTGGTTCTTGGACTTAATCGCCACTCGGTGCTGACGAAAAAACTCAACGTACCGAGAGAAATAAGGCGAAAACGACGTGGTTGTCGGGCTGGTGTTAGACGGCGGACAAGGAGTATAAGGTACAGACCCACCTTCCCATCCGTTATTATGGGGAATGTACGCTCTATACTGGGAAAGGTAGATGAGCTAGCGGCTATCTGCCGTTACGATAGCACATACCGGGAGTGCTCTCTCCTTTTGTTTACTGAGACGTGGCTAACTGAACTAGCAGCAGATGCTAACATTGAGCTGGAGGGTTTCCACATGATAAGGGCAGACCGAACACCAGACAGTGGCAAAGCAAGGGGCGGTGGAGTGATAATGTATGTTAACAACAACTGGTGCAGACCGGGACATATCACTGTTAAACAACGTCACTGCAGCAAAGACATTGAGTTGCTAGCTGTTAGCATGCGGCCTACATATCTCCCGAGAGAACACTCACACGTGATCTGCATTGTTGTTTATGCAAATCCGACGGCGAACGCTGGGACAGCGCATGACGTCATCCATTCAGTAACCAGCAGGCTGCAGACAGAACACCCAGATGCTCTTCTCCTCATCTCAGGCGATTTCAACCATGTTTCACTGTCTCCCATTCTACCCACGTTTACCCAGTATGTCACATGCCACACTAGAGACAATAAAAAACTGGACTTATTCTACGCAAACACTAAGGAGGCGTACACCTCATCACAACTCCCCCAACTCGGGAGATCGGATCACAACAACAAACCCTGGATCAACCCTGAGATTAAAACACTTCTGAGAGAGAAGAAGAGGATCTTCAGGTCGGGGAACAGGGAGATGTTGAAGCCCGTACAGAGGGAGCTGAGGAGAAAGATCAGAGAAGGCAAGGACAGCTTCAGGAAGAAGATGGAGGACAAGTTGCAACAGAGCGACATCAGCGGGGTCTGGAGAAACCTCAAAACCATCTCTGGGCTCCAGAATACCTCCCCCCAGGCCACGGGGGGCAGGGAGTGGGCGAACAACCTGAATCTGTTTTTCAATAGGTTTGACCCTGACCAGGACCCAGGTGAGGACGGAGCTGAGGAAGATCAAGGCGAGGAAGGCGTCGGGACCGGACGGCATCAGCGCAAAGCTCCTCAAGTCCTGTGCAGACCAGCTGTGTGGGATTGTGATGTATATCTTCAACCTGAGCCTGAAACTGGGGAGGGTACCACAGCTGTGGAAAACATCTTGTGTGGTACCTGTACCAAAAACTTCCCACCCCAAAGACCTGAACAGCTACAGACCGGTGGCCTTGACGTCCCACTTGATGAAGACCCTGGAGAGACTGCTCCTTGCTCACCTCCGCCCCCTAGTGGAACCAGCGATGGATCCACTCCAGTTCGCCTACCAGCATGGCATTGGGGTGGAGGATGCGGTGATCTTCCTCCTTCACCGTTCTCTGTCCCACCTGGAGAAGCCCGGGAATATGGTGAGGATCATGTTCTTTGACTTCTCCAGTGCTTTCAACACCATCCAACCGATGATCCTGAAGGACAAGCTGCTGCGCGCAGGGGTGGACCAGCACCTGTCATCATGGATCCTGGACTACCTCACGAACCGGCCTCAGTTTGTGAGAACCCGGGACTGTGTGTCCGACACGATCATCAGTAGCACGGGGGCCCCCCAGGGAACGGTGCTGGCTCCCTTCCTGTTCACTCTTTATACTGCGGACTTCTCACACAACACAACACACTGCCATCTACAGAAGTTCTCTGATGACTCTGCGATCGTTGGCCTCATCTCCAACGGAGATGAAGCTGAGTACAGAGGGCTTATCCAGGACTTCGTGGACTGGTGCCATCGGAACTGCCTCCAGATCAACGCGAGGAAAACTAAGGAGCTGGTGGTGGACTGCCACAGGCAAGGACAACCCCTCACAGCACCAGTAAATATACAGGGAACAGACATTGAGATGGTGACATCCTACAAGTACCTGGGTGTTCATCTGAACAATAAACTAGACTGGTCACACAATACTGATGCACTCTACAAGAAGGGACAGCGCAGGCTGTTCCTACTGAGGAGACTCAGGTCTTTTGGTGTACAAGGGGCGCTGCTGAAGACATTCTATGACACGGTGGTGGCATCAGCCATCACTTTTGGAGTGGTCTGCTGGGGCAGTGGCATTACTGCAGCCGATAGGAAGAGACTGAACAAACTGATCAAGAAAGCTAGCTCCGTCCTGGGGCAGCACCTTGATCCGGTGGAGGAGATAGGAGAGAGAAGGACGGTGGCTAAACTGTCATCTCTGCTGGAGTCCGAGTTCCACCCTATGCAGGACATACTGAATGCACTGAGGAGCTCATTTAGCAGCAGACTACATCATCCCAGGTGCACAACCGAGAGGTTTCGTAGGTCCTTCCTACCAACAGCTGTCAGACTGTACAACCTAAGCAGGGCTGCTCACAGAGATAGCAAAAAGACGTAACAAACTAATAGTTTTTTGAATGCAAAAGATGCAATAGACTTACACAATGGTCCCCTCCGGCATACAACTAGGAAAGTACCGGTAGCTACGGAGGGTGAGAATATGTATGGGCACATAATCATACCATGTAGGATAACTAAGTAGACGGTTGTGCTGTTTCATCCCATCTAGCAACAATGCTCTGCACTGTGTGTGTTTATACATTTACATATTTATTCCATCTCGCTACATTGCTCCGCACTGTGTGTTTATATATTTACATATTTTTTCCACCTAGCTGCAATGCCTCCGTACTGTGTGTTTATACAGTATATCTACATATTATTCCATCTAGCTACATTGCTCCGCACTGTTTATATATTTACATATTTATTCCATCTAGCTGCAATGCTCCGTACTGTGTGTTTATATACTCATATATTTATCCCATCCAGCTACAATGCTCTACACTGTGTGTCTGTGTGTATATATATTTATAGTAATATGTACATATGTATATTAGCTGCTCTTGCTTGCTTTTTTTTTTTTTTTTTTTTTGTCTTCTGATTGTTGCTCTGAGTGTTGCTATCCCTGTGCTGTTGCAGTCCTGGAATTTCCACGTTGTGGGACTAATAAAGGCTTATCTTATCTTATCCTTTGAAGATAAGATAACAAAATGCCCAAAACAAGAAACGGTGACAAAAAGCAAAACCATTCTTTGTGTAAATATGTCCAAAGTCCACTTCTGACTGAAAGTTATGTAATTCGATATGGCTGCAGTGGCATTATGCAAATTAGATGTGTAAATTTACTCCTATCTCAAACTTTGGATCATAATTGACAGTAAGCCATTATCTCTTACACTTTCAAGTTATAGCTTTGGAAATCTCTGACATCTGAACTGAATATTTTCTTGAAAAAAACCTTGACCACTAGGGGCTGACAGTGCAACAGAGCACCATATGCAGTCAATAGGTTAAACTTGTTACTAAGACTGCCTTCTATCATTTGCGTAATATTGCCAAGATGAGGAGCATCTTGTCTCAGAGTGATGCTGAGAAACTAATCCACGCTTTTGTTAGCTCTAGATTAGATTATTGCAACTCTTTCTTATCAGGTTGTCCTAAAACATCTTTAAAAAGTCTCCAGCTGATCCAAAATGCTGCAGCAAGAGTTTTAACAGGTACTAGAAATAGAGATCACATCTCTCCGGTTCGATGGGAGAGACAGAACCGAGAGACAGAATTCTATGGGAAGCCTTCATTGGCTTCCCATAGAATTTAGAATTAAGGTTAAAACCCTTCTTCTCACTTACAAAGCTCTAAATAATCAGGCCCCTTTTTATTTAAAAGATCTGACACTACCTTCTATGTCCGCCATTAGTCCTCCATGGCAAGAGCAGTAAGTTATACGTGTCTGCCACCTTGTGAGGTGGAATACTTAGTACAACTCTGGAGTTTTTGGCTATGTCACATGGCATCACATGACAGGGGCAGCACTGCGCCATACACAGTGGGGGCGCTATTTATTCATGCAGTCAACGATGTTAAAGGGTTAATATGTGACTTAAAGAACACATCTTGAACAAAAATAACTCCCAAGGTTCCTCACAGAACTATTAAGAGAAAGAGTAACCGTATCCTAACTAAGAGTTTGATTTGCAAAGGTATTTCTAAGGTTTTTTTGGTCCAACTAGAATGACTTCAGTCTTATCTGAATTTAGTAGCAGGAAATTACAAGTCATCCAAGCTTTGATTTCCTTAAGACAAGCCTCTAATTTGGCTAATTGACTGACAGTAATCAATTCCTCTAATCCTCGATTCCTCTAATCAATTCCTCGAAATTGAATGAGTTGGCCTCTGTTCCTCCTCCTAAACTGGCTGAAAAATAAACAAGAATGTACCCATGTAGGAAATGATTGTCTGCAGGGTGAGAGTGAATGAAGGGAAGGAATGAATGTGTTTGTTTATAGTGAATGATGAAGGGAGGGAGGCCTGAAATAGGCAAATGTGAGTCAGGTTGTTATATTTGTGTATTTATAATCTTTATAATATTTATAATTGTGTATTTATAATGTATTTACAGTCTTTTTTGCATTGATGTATGTGGTTATTGTTTATTCTGTTTTCATTTTTTTTTATCTTTTCCTTTCCTTTTTTTCTTTTTACTTGTTTCTCCTTTCTAAAGCCCATCCAGGGACAAGAGTTGCAAATTAGCTAATAGCTATACACTCTTTGTGCAACACATCAGATTCATTGTCATTGATTAATTGTCTATGTTTATTGCACTGTCCCTGTCAAATAAACATAATCGAATCTAATCTAATTTAAAAATTACATGCGGTTTGTTAAATATTAGGTCTCTAACTCCCAAGTCTCTGCTAGTCCATGATCTGTTAATTAATCATCAGATTGATTTAATATCCCTTACAGAGACTTGGTTAGGGCAAGAGGATTATGTTGGTTTAAATGAATCAACTCCCTCTGATTATTTAAACTGCCAAAATCCCAGAAGTTCTGGTCGTGGAGGAGGAGTAGCAATAATTTACCATTACAAATTACTAGTTAATGTAAAACAAAAAACATGTTATCATTCCTTTGAGGGCCTGGTCCTCAGTATTGGGCATTTTAGCAATTTTAGGCTAAACCCAATTTTATTTGTCATAGTTTATCGTCCTCCATCAACCTACTCAGAGTTTTTATCCGAATTTTCCGAATTCTTAGCTGATTTAGTGCTGAAATCAGATAGAATAATTACTGTAGGGGACTTTAATATACATGTAGATGTAGATAGTGATTGCCTTAATATGGCATTTAATTCAATATTAGACTCGATGGGGTTTTCTCAGAAAGTAGGAAATTCTACCCATTATCTACACCATACGTAGGACCTTGTTCTGACATATGGCATAGAAATAGAGAATCTGATAGTGTCTCCTCATAACCCTGTACTGTCAGACCATTGTCTGTTAACCTTTGATTTTACTATTTCTGACTATTTGGCTCCTAAAGAAAAATATTACTACAGCAGATGCCTCTCAGATGATGATGTTACCAAATTTATGCAGATTGTTCCCTCTATGCCAGGGGTGTCAAACTCAAATTCACAGTGGGCCAAAATTAAGCAGTGAAGTAAAGTCATGGGCCAAACTCAATATTTATTGAAAAATTAACTGCAACTGATATGTAATGTTTAACCTTTTCATATGGAAACAAACTTTAGTTTTGCTTAAACACAGAATCTGGAACAACCAAAGCTTGATATTACAAACACATGAGAAATTAAATTTGAAATAAAAGACACATCAGTGGTATTCATTTCTTATTTAAATAAATAAATAAAGTATGTCTCTCCCCGTATCCTTTCAAGTTCCTTTTTAAAGTAAATCTTTTTCAAAGCCAACAACAAAAGAACCAAAAATAATAATGTCATTCAATAAAAATCCAACATTTCAACTATTAACAGACCATGCCTTGCAGTAGAAAAAGTGCATAAATAACAGATATATTCAAGCTCAGTTTGCTACACTCTGATTTACTCTGCACATTGGTCTAAGCCAGATACCTGGCATCTTTTCTTAGCTGCAAGTTCATCAATGTCTGGGGTCAGGCTCTGAGCGGAGGAAAACCTCAGGACGGAGTGAAGGTGTTCATCAGTGAGTCGACTTCTGTGAGGTGTTTTGTTCACCTTCATCATAGAGAACAGTTGTTCACATAGATATGTGCTGCCGAACATTGAGAGCATCTGAGCAGCTTGGGTGCGTAATTGAGGCATTGTGTCGCGGAGGAAACATGGAAACAGCGCAGCACCAACAGAGTCATATTTTGATTTGAGCATGTCATTACATTGGAGTTCAATTAGCTCCATTTGGAGGCTGGTTGGTGCGCTTTCCACGTCGATCGCAAACGGGTTACTGAGCAGTTCAAATCTCCCTTTCTGAGCCTCAAAGTCGGCAAATCGCCGGGAAAACTCGACGCTGAGCGCGTTGATTTTTTCAGCAAACTGTGCGCTAGGCAGCACGGCAGGAGAAATTTGCTCTGCCATGGTTTGGCAGCACGGAAAATGACCCAAGTTTCCTTGCAGCATCTGAGTCTTCCACAGACACAACTTAGTTTTAAAGGCCCTCACTGCTGCGTACATGTCTGTGATGATGTGGCCCCGTCCCTGAAGCTGCAGGTTAAGCACATCGAGATGGCTCACAATGTCAGACAGAAATGCAAGCTCACACAGAAACTTTTTTATCTCTCAGCTCTGTTGTGTCCTTCCCTTTGTTTTCCATAAACTGACAGATTTCCTCACGTAGCTCAAAACATCTGTTCAGTACTTTTCCTCTGCTTAGCCATCTCACCTCTGTGTGATAGGGCACATCTCTGTATTCCGAATCCAACTCCTCCAGAAAAGACTTGAACTGCCGGTGATTCAAACCTTTGGCTCTTATGAAGTTGACTACTCGTTTTATAGAGCTCATGACATGTTCCATTTGCAGAGCTTTGCCACAGAGCGCTTCCTGATGTATGATACAGTAATAAACTGTAAGTTCACCTGCATCTTCCTCCCGCATCTTCTCCTGAATCCTGCCGACCAATCCACTCTTTTGACCGCACATCGCGGGCGCACCATCTGTCATCAGTCCCACAAGTTTATCCCAAGGCAGGCTCATTTCAGTTATACATTTGGATACCTCTTCAAAGATATCTTTTCCTGTGGTGGTGCCATGTATTGATTTTAATCCTAAAAGTTCCTCTGTGACGCACAGGCTCGAGTCTACTCCACGGATGAAGATTGACAGCTGGGCAGTATCAGACGTGTCGCTGCTCTCATCCACAGCAAGGGAGTATGCAATAAAATCTTTTCCCTTTTTTATTAGTTGTTCATGTAGATTAGTGGAAAGCTCACACACGCACTCAGCCACGGTGTTTCTGCTCAGGCTCACATTTAAAAATTCTTGCTTTTTATCTGGGCACACGATGTCGCAAACTTTGACCATGCACTTTTTGACAAACTCTCCCTCATTAAAGGGCCGGGCTGATTTTGCTATCTCTGCTGCCACAATAAAACTGGCCTTTACAGCAGCTTCACTTTTTGATTTTGCTTTCATGAACATAGTCTGCCGGCAAACCAGACTTCTTTTCATCTCCTCCACCTTCTGCAGCTTCTGCTTTACGTCCAGGTCCTTGTACTTTTCATAATGTTTTGTTTCATAGTGTCTTCTTATGTTATATTCTTTCATTACAGCCACGTTCGCTCCGCACACAAGACAAACAGGTCTGTCCTTTATATTCGTGAACAGATAATCTGCCTCCCACCTGTCTTGAAAGCTCCTGTTGTCCATCTTTCGTTTGGCCATTTTTGTGGAGGGTGAAATTAATTTGTCTGATGTGACTGGAGCATGGTTGTCAATGACTGTCAACAGAAAAAAGGAGCGCTTGCCGGTTTCGACTGCGCGCCAACATACTAGCAAAGCATTGTGGGATTTGTAGTATTAGCGGTACAGTATATACCGCGGGCCAGCTCTAATGCACATTTGATATGATCTCGCGGGCCAATTATAATTACACTGCGGGCCAAATTTGGCCCGCGGGCCTGAGTTTGACACATGTGCTCTATGCCATGTGTCAACACAACGGAAATAAGCTATAGACAGCTTGCTCCTTCTGTAATTGATAGCATGGTAGATAGTGTTACTGCTCCTCTGTGTCAGACTCGAGACATGGTGGCCCCTTTAAAAAAGAAAAAGTCTAATCAGAGATTTCTAAGTCCTTGGTTCAACACAGAACCTCGTAGCTTAAAACAGAAGACTCGTCAATTTGAAAGAAAATGGCGCTCCACTAATTTAGATGAAATCTATTTAGCTTGGAGAAAACATCTTTTAATTTATAAAAAATCTCTTAGAAAAGCTAGAATGAGTTATTACTCTGCATTAATAGAAGAGAACAAGAATAATCCCAGGTTTCTTTTTAGCACTGTAGCCAGGCTGACAGAGTCAGGATGCTATCAATCCTAGCATTCCCTTTGAGCTTACTAGTCAGAACTTTATGAACTTTATCAATAATAAAATTTCATCTATCAGAGATAAAATCAATCAGATTATTCCCACCTTTAACTTAAATACATTAACTACTACAACTCCTTCAATTGATATCTGTTTGGATGAGTTTACGCCAATTGACCTTTTAGAGTTAGACAAAATAATTTCCTCATCCAAGCCTTCAGCTTGTCTTTTTGACCCTATTCCTACCAGGTTATTTAAAGAAGCCTTCCCATTTATTGGTAGCTTTATTCTTCAAATAGTCAATTCTTCATTAACTTTAGGCCATGTACCGCAGGCTTTTAAAACTGCTGTAATTAAACCCTTACTCAAAAAGCCAACACTGGATCCAGGAGTTTTAGCTAACTATCGACCAATCTCTAATCTCCCTTTCATTTCAAAAATTTTAGAAAGAGTTGTTGCTACACAATTGTTGCTACACAATACACAAAAAGAGTTTCAGTTTGGGTTTAGAATACATCATAGTACTGAAACAGCCTTAGTGAAGGTCACTAATGACCTCCTTATTGCATCTGATAATGGACTTGTTTCTGGACTTGCCCTTTTAGACCTTAGTGTAACTTTTGAGACTATCAATCATAATATCCTACTTGATAGATTAGAACACTATGTTGGACTTAATGGAACTTCGTTGCAGTGGTTTAGATCTTATTTATCTGATAGGTTCCAGTTTGTTCATGTCAATGAGTTTTCTTTCAACTCAAAGCTCAGTCACGGAATTCCACAGGGATCTGTGCTAGGCCCTACTCTTTTTAGTTTATATATGCTTCCATTAGGCAACATTATTAGAAAGCACTGTATACATTTTCATTGTTATGCAGATGACACACAGTTATACTTGTCAGTGAAGCCAGATGACAGTAATCAATTAGCCAAGTTAGATGCCTGTCTTAAGGAAATCAAACTTGGATGACTTGGAAATCCAAGTTTGACTTTCCTGCCATTAAATTCAGATAAGACTGAAGTCATTTTTGTTGGTCCAAAAAACCTTAGAAATACCTTTCCAAATCAAACTCTTAGTTTGGATGTGGTTACTTTTTGTCTTAATAGTTCTGTGAAGAACCTTGGAGTTATTTTTGATCAAGATCTGTTTTTCAATTCACATATTAAATTTGTTTCTAAGACTGCCTTCTATCATTTGCATAATATTGCCAAGATTAGGAGCATCTTGTCTCAGAGTGATGCTGAGAAACTGATCCATGCTTTTGTTAGCTCTAGATTAGATTATTGTCACTCTTTATTATCAGGTTGTCCTAAAACATCTTTAAAAAGTCTTCAGTTGATCCAAAATTCTGCAACAAGAGTTTTGACAGGTACTAGAAAGAGAGATCATATCTCTCCGGTTCTGGCCTCCCTTCATTGGCTTCCCATAGAGTTTAGAATTAAGTTTAAAATCCTTCTTACTTACAAAGCTGCACTACGCTCCCAAAATGCTGGATTACTTGTTATACCTAGTATCTCTAAAAGTACAATGGGAGGCAGAGCCTTCAGTTATCAAGCTCCTCTCCTGTGGAACCAGCTGCCAATCTGGATTCGGGAGTCAGACTCGATCTCTGTTTTTAAGAATAGGGTTAAAACCTTCCTTTTTGATATAGCCTACAATTAGGGAGGGATCATGTGTTTCTGAACCCTCCTTTAGTTATGCTGCTAATAGGTTTAGACAGCCGGGGGACTTCCAATAATGCACTGGGCTTAACTCCTTTCTTCACTCTCAATGAATTTTTTTTTGCTGGTCATTAACATCTGTTTGTTCTCTCCCATACATTGAGTCCCCATCGTGCTGTTTGCTCTCTACATGTCTGTTCTTTTCATCTTCTCTATCCCCTCACCCCCCAGCCAGTCACAGGAGATGACTGCTCCTCCCTGAGCCTGGTTCTGCTGGAGGTTTCTTCCTGTTAAAAGGGAGTTTTTCCTCTCCACCGTCGCCAAGTGTTTGCTTACAGGGGATCGCCTGATTGCTGGGGTCTTTCTGCAACTGTGGGGGTTTCCCTACAGTTGAAAGTGCTATGAGATGACTGTTGTTGTAAAATGGCGCTATATAAATAAATAAAACACAAACACACCTTCATTGACAAGTATAATTGTGTGTCATCGGCATAACGATGAAAATGTATGCAGTGCTTTCAAATAATTTTGCCTAGCGGAAGCATATATAAACTAAAAAGAAAAGGGCCTAGCACAGATCTTTGTGGAACTTTGTGACTGAGCTTTGAGTTGGAAGAAAACTCATTATTGACATGAACAAACCGGAACCTATCAGATAAATAAGATTTAAACCACTGCAACAAAATTCCATGAAGTCCAACAAGGTATTCTAGTCTATCAAGTAAAATATTATGATCGATAGTGTCAAAAGCTGCACTTAGGTCCAAAAGGACAAGTACAGAAACAAGTCCATTATCAGATGCTGCACCAGGCTACTGTGCAATAAAGTGTAACTGGATTCATGCTACACCTCCACTTTCCACGTACGTGTAACTGGACACCTCGTGTGACAAAATTTACGTCGTCTCCACTCCGCTAGTGTACGCAGGGCCCTTCTGCGGACGACCGCGTGCAGTCTAAATTTTATTACCGCGCGGCCTGCCCACTTTCTGAACACGTTGACAGAGCATGCACAAGACTAAACATCCCATTCACGAGGTGGCACTACCAACACAGCATACAAGTAGACGAGAAAGACAACGAGGAGGCTAAGATGAGAATAAACATGCATGAATCGTTTTGTAGCAGCTTGAGCGGAGAAGAGCACTGAAAAACGGTAATTCCTCCTTTTCCTCGAAACAATGCCATTGTTGTTGCTACAAAAAAAAATGTTTCACTCTTGTGTTTTATAGCCGGTGAGCAAACTGGTGTTTTAGCGCATTTACGCTACCCATAGTCCTGGGGCGAAACTACAAATAACAGTTGTGCACATACGTCAACTGCTTGGCCTGGTAGACAAAAAAAATGAGCATGTACAACGCCGTGTGCGTGCCGGGCTTGTCCAAAGCGCACGTGGACCAAAGCGGACCAGAGGGGAAGTGCAGCATGAATAGGGCTTTAGAGAGATGGATTAGATAAAACATGGTTACAGAACACACGATTAAACAAAAATAAATTAAAATGAAATTAAAATAAAGTTGGCCCAGGATTATGGAAATATTCACAGGTCTGGTAGTGACTACGTGGGTGGAATTACGTACATAAGAGTGCAGACACACAATTGAACACACAATTGAGTAAAATGGCCCAAGGATTATGGAAAATATACAGTGGGGTAAAAAAGTATTTAGTCAGCCACCAATTGTGCAAGTTCTCCCACTAAAAAGATGAGAGAGGTCTCCAATTTTTATCATAGGTATACCTCAACTATGAGAGACAAAATGAGAAAAAAAATCCAGAAAATCACATTGAAGGATTTTTAATGAATTAATTGGTAAATTCCTCGGTAAAATAAGTATTTGGTCAATAACAAAAGTTCATCTCAATACTTTGTTATATACCCTTTGTTGGCAGTGACAGAGGTCAAACGTTTTCTGTAAGTTTTCACAAGGTTTTCACACACTGTTGCTGGTATTTTGGCCCATTCCTCCATGCAGATCTCCCCTAGAGCAGTGATGTTTTGGGGCTGTCGCTGGGCAACACAGACTTTCAACTCCCTCCAAAGATTTTCTATGGGGTTGAGATCTGGAGACTGGCTAGGCCACTCCAGGACCTTGAAATGCTTCTTACGAAGCAACTCCTTCGTTGCCCGGGCGGTGTGTTTGGGATCATTGTCATGCTGAAAGACCCAGCCACGTTTCATCTTCAATGCTCTTGCTGGTGGAAGGAGGTTTTCACTCAAAATCTCACGATACATGGCCCCATTCATTCTTTCCTTTACACGGATCAGTCGTCCTGGTCCCATTGCAGAAAAACAGCCCCAAAGTATAATGTTTCCACCCCCATGCTTCACAGTAGGTATGGTGTTCTTTCTCCTCCAAACACGACAAGTTGAGTTTTTACCAAAAAGTTCTATTTTGGTTTCATCTGACCATATGACATTCTCCCAGTCCTCTTCTGGATCATCCAGATGCTCTCTAGCAAACTTCAGACGGGCCTGGACTTGTACTGGCTTAAGCAGGGGGACACGTCTGGCACTGCAGGATTTGAGTCCCTGGCGGCATAGTGTGTTTCTGATGTAGCCTTTGTTACTTTGGTCCCAGCTCTTTGCAGGTCATTCACTAGGTCCCCCCATGTGGTTCTGGGATTTTCGCTCACCGTTCTCGTGATAATTTTTTTTTTTTTTTTTAATTTAAGTTTTTGTAAAGGGTATACAGGTCGTTACAGCAATGCATTGTTTACATTTTCATCACATGTTCCCTTATTTTCTGATATCTGACAACATTGGAAGATTAATTCTTACAACACCCCCTTTTTTTTTTTAAAGTGAAAGAAAAAGTGAAATTAAAGAGAAAAAAAAAAACAAAAAACAAAAAAAAAACAAAAAGAAAAAGTAAGTAAATAAAGGTAAAAGAGCATCTGAGTAGCGTTGGAACAAAGAGCGGAACCATTATTGAAATGGTATTTGTCAAAGATTAGATCTAATGGAAGACACATATGCGATCCAGGGTTGCCAAAAGTTCATGAACCCATCCATGTCCTGTCTCAGTGCGAATGTCAACTTTTCCATCGAGTAAATGTCTTGGATCACGTTAATCCAATCTTCAGGTGGAGGACAGTCCTTCAACATCCATTTTTTAGTTAGAGCTTTTTTGCTTGCCAATATTAAAACATTGAATAAGTATTTTTCTCCTCGTCTTTCCAGTGAGTCCGGTAGTAAACCCAAATACAAAGTTACAAAAGAAAAGGGAACTGTTATTTTGAATATTTTCCCCAATATTGTCTGTACATTGGTCCAATATTGGTGGATAACTGGGCATGACCAAAACACATGAAAATGATTTGCAGTCTTTTCACCACACAAGCGCCAACAGTTCAATCCCTTATGGGTAAATTTGTTTTGTGCAGGTGTTCTGAAAAATCTTACCAAGTTTTTCCATCCAAATTCTCTCCACTGCAGGGATGAGGTACTTTTCCATTGCTGTTTATTTAGCTTTTCCCATATTTCCAGTTGTAAAGTGAAATTCCCCTCTTTTTCCCATCGCTCTTTTATATAAGATGTGTTGTCTCCTTTTAAGTCTTGAAGACCTTGGTATATTTTAGAAATGTATCTGATCCCTGGGATCCCTTTATATGCCATTAAGAAGACCTTCAGAACACCTGACTGGGCCCTTTCCAAATCCTCCTTTTTAAGTATATTGTTTATGTGGTGTCTAAGCTGGAAGAACCAGTAAAGGTCTTGATTTATTAGGCCTTGTTTTTTCAAATCTTCAAACCTTTAAAAAAATCGTAATATTTTATCAGCCCTTTCTCCTTCCACTTTTTAAATCTGGTGTCTGTTTTATTAGGAGTAAAGTCTTGATCATAGGCAATCCATTGCAGAAGTCGATAGGGCTCTTTAGTTTGATTCTCTCTGACTATCTTAAACCAAATTTTTAGCGGGGTCTCTATCCACGGGTTAGTGTTATTCAAAAGCTTAGGTAAGGCATTGTTCCCTATTATCGCCTGTAGGGGGATGTCACTTGTTATTTGGCATTCGATCTCCTTCCATTGTGCAGTGTAGACTGGGTTACATATCTCTACTAAAGTTTTAATTTGTGCGGCTTTAAAGTAGTCCCTGATATTTGGCAGCGCGAGCCCACCTTTGTCTTTGTTTAGCTGTAGGGTTCTATATCTGATTCTAGGTCTCTTGCCCTGCCATATGAATCTTGAGATCCTTCTGTCCAGCTCCTGCCATGTTTTTTTGGGAGGTTCTACCGGTATTGTTTGGAAAAGGTATAGAAGACGTGGAAGTATATTCATTTTGACTGCTTCAATTCTTTGTGCAGTACCCAAGAATGGTATCATACTCCATCTTGCTAGGTCAGATTTTATTTTTGTCACCAGTGGATCATAGTTTAGTGATATAATTTTGTTGAGTTGTTTCGGGATATTGACCCCCAGATATTTCATAGATTCCGACTCCCAGTTAGTTTTGAGTTTGCTTAGTGAATAATGATTTGGGTCATAGTTGAATGTTAAAATTTGGGTTTTATGCATGTTTAATTTGTACCCCGATAAATCTCCATACTCTGAAAAAACTGAGGTTAGTTCTGGTAAAGAAGTGTCCGGCTGCCCTAGGTATATTAAAATGTCATCAGCAAAGAGTGCTATTTTATGTTCCTTCTGACCAAGTGTAATACCTTGAATTTTTTGATTTTGTCTTATCCATTGGCTCAGAGGTTCTATGAAGATTGCAAAGAGCAGTGGAGACAGGGGGCAGCCCTGACGACATCCTCTTTCCAGTTCAAAAGATGATGATAAATTACTGTTAATCCTTATTTTAGCTGTTGGTTTTTTATATAATGCCTGTATAGTTCTAATGAAGTTGTTATGAAAATTGAAACTGGATAAGATTCTATATAGAAAAGACCAGTCAACCGAATCGAATGCTTTTTCAGCATCTAATCCCAATATGACTGCATTTAAGTTATATTTTTTTATATGATGAATTATGTGTAAAGTGCGTCGAATGTTGTCTTGTGTCTGTCTTTGTCTTATAAAACCTGTTTGGTCTAAATGAATTAGGTCTGTCAGTATATTTTCTAACCTTTTGGCAAGGATAATGGTAAAAAGCTTATAGTCCTGATTTAGTACACTGATTGGTCTGTAGTTGGAGCACTCTAGTTTATCCTTTTCAGGTTTAGGTATAACTGCAATGACCCCTTCTCTCCAGGAGGGGGGATTTCCCCTGTGTGGAGGACATAATTAAATGTTTTCAGGAGGAGAGGAGATAGTTGCTGTTTAAAGGTTTTGTACCACTCTGCTGTATAGCCATCAGCTCCTGGAGATTTGTTAGCTTTAAGTTTCATAATTGCTTTTTCCAATTCTTTAGGATGTATTTCTGACAGTAGTGTTTTATTTTGTGACTCCGTAAGTTGGGGAAGGTTTAATGTGTTTAGGAAGGCCTCGGATGCGTTTTTATGTTTTTTGTGGGAGTATAAGTTCTTATAGTAATTCTCGAAGCTTTTAAGAATATCCTGAATTCTGAATTTTATTTCCTTTGATACTGGGTCTCTGATTTTGTAGATTGCTCTTTCTGTTTGATGTTTCCTCAATTTATAGGCTAGCAATTTTGCCGATTTACTGCCTGCTTCATAGTATTTTTGTTTCAAAAATGTAAGTTTCTTCTGGATTTCTATTGTGTAGATCTCATTTATTTGGTTTTTAATTTCCTTAATCTTGAGCGAGTCAGTAGAATGAGTGTTGCCTTTGTGTTCTTTTTCTAGGTTCCTAAGTTCTGACTCTAATGTGGATAGTTTTTCTTGTCTTAGTTTCTTTTGGGTTGCCAGTTTTGCAATAATCTTTCCTCTTATTACAGCTTTGCACGCATCCCACAGTATTAAAGGGGATACTTCTCCATTATCGTTTTCTTCCAAATATCTGAGAATATCTGATTCCAATTCATCTTTCAATGGTCCTTTCAGGACATTTGAATTTAACCTCCAAGAAAATGTATTATTTGTGTATTTTTGGATATTTAAGTCCATGTAGATCGGACTGTGGTCAGAGAGATCCATCAGTCCTATTTTATATGTTTCTACTCTTCCAATGTCTCTATTAAACATAAAAAAATAGTCAATCCTTGAGTAAGATGAATGTGGAGTTGAGTAAAATGTATAGTCTTTTACACTGGGGTTGAGTTCCCTCCACACGTCACAGATTCCCATTTCTTTTAGTAGCATAGGTGGTAGTAGCGCGTTTTAACTCGCAGAAAAAGATCCTGAAACCATGAGTGGAAGAGGCAAGACAGGCGGTAAAGCCCGCACTAAGGCCAAGTCCCGATCCTCCAGGGCTGGACTCCAGTTCCCCGTGGGTCGTGTCCACAGGCTGCTGCGTAAAGGCAACTACGCTGAGCGCGTGGGTGCCGGTGCCCCCGTGTACCTGGCTGCCGTGCTGGAGTACCTGACCGCCGAGATCCTGGAGCTGGCTGGAAACGCTGCCCGAGACAACAAGAAGACCAGGATCATCCCCCGTCACCTGCAGCTGGCTGTCCGCAACGACGAGGAGCTCAACAAGCTGCTGGGAGGAGTCACCATCGCTCAGGGTGGAGTTCTGCCCAACATCCAGGCTGTGCTGCTGCCCAAGAAGACCAAGAAGTCCAAGTAAATGTGGACACCTCATCCCACACCGGGCTGCACGGTGGCGCAGTGGTTAGCACTGCAGCAGCACAGTTTACCCTTGGCCGGGGGATTGTGGGGATCGTGGGATCGTGGGTTCGATCCCAGCCCCCGACCAACAGTGATCTGTGTGGAGTTTGCATGTTCTCCCCGTGTTGCGTGGGTTTACTCCGGGATTTCTCCAGTTTCCTCCCACATGCCAAAAACATGCATGTTAGGTTAATTGGCTGTTCTAAATTGTCCCTAAATATCTGTTTCCTATAGGCCCTCAGAATAGAGGGTTAGTATTAATGAAAGCGCTTTGAGTGGTCTTTGTGACTAGAAAAGCGCTATATAAGTGCAGGTTAGTTAGTTAGTTAGTTAGTTAGCATCCGAGTCTTCCTGTTTTGGGTGTTATTTTGATGTGGAGAATTACCAGAAGCATCCCAGTATGGATTCAGTCTAAGATTGAAGTCCCCACCACATATCACTAAACCTTGAGCTTTAGTTATCATTAGGTCAAATACATTTTTATAAAATTTCCAGTTAGCCCCTGGGGGAGCATACACATTCAGCAGGGTGATATCTTCTCCCTCTAGCCGCCCAGTTACCAAACTGTATCTCCCTTCTTTATCTTTGTGTTCTGATTTTTTTTCAAATGTAATTTTGGTTGATATCAATGTCGCTACTCCCCTCCTCCTCCCTGACTTATATGAAGATGAAGAGATCATTTTAAACCCTTGTCTACTGAGTTTATTGTGTTCCACGTCTGTTAGGTGGGTTTCTTGTAAAAATATTATTCCTGCTTTGTCTTTTTTCATTTTGCCTAGAATCTTGGATCTTTTAACTGGATTCAGGATTCCTTTTACATTATATGAAATTATTTTGGTTACACCCTGTTTCTCCATTGTGTTGTTTTGTTTAGTATAACTGTGTGGTGGCCCTCTTTTGTGCTACTCAGAAACTGAAAGAACTTTAAAAACAAGAAAAACATTAAGAACATAGTGTATAAAACTTTAAAACAAAAAGCTGTCAAAAAAACTTCCTGAGCTGAGGTCTTTTTAAAGACCCTGTAAGAGCCTTGATGGAGTGAAGGCCCTGAGGGAAATTCCTCAAACTCTGTTACGTGTTGAGGGCCCTCTCTTACCCCTGTAAGTTGTCCCATGCTTTTAACGTGAGTTTCAGAACCCAATCCGAACTTGTAATGATTTTTTTTTTCCCTTTTATGCCTATACCCTGTGAAACTGTGTGCACCCTCCCACCCCCATCACATCAAACATTCACGCAAAAACAGTATTTGTTAGTATGAGGAGAACATGTGGATTATTGTCACATTTCTATTTTAACAAGTTTTTTTTTTTTTTTTTAATTAAAAAGACTTATTTGTTTCAAATATTATGACTGTTCCATGAAATGTTTTACCACATGCTGAATACGCATCTCCTTTAATGTTTGTTACCTTGTATGAGGGGGGTTGGATGTGCAGATTGATTCAAGAAAAAAAAAAAGGTCGCTATTCCAACCTGAAAACGGACAGTTTATCCGCGACGCTCTGGCGCTGGGTTTCCCGCTGCTGGCCCGTGGATTTTGAAGGTCTTTGTGTTGTCCATGTTTGCGCTTTGATCTTCTCACTCGGGTCTGCTGCGGGTTTAAATACCGTTACCGGGAGCCCTCTTCTCGCCATGTCAGCTGTTGCTTCTTCTGCCGAATTATAGAGACATGTTTCTTCGCCGTAGAAGACCCTTAACTTCGCAGGAAATGGCGTCTGAAAGCGCAATTTCTTCTCTCTTAACACCTTTTTCGCGTCATTGTATTCCCTGCGCTTTTTAAGGACCTCCGGGGCGTAATCGTGTTCCACGAAGACTTTTCTCTCCTGGTGCATAAATCCTTTTTTCTGCCAAGCCAGTCTGACAACCTCTTGTTTTATTTTGAAATTGGAAAATCTTACCAACACCGAACGTGGGGGCGCTTCCGCCGCCGGCCTAGCGGCTAATGAACGATGTGCCTTTTCTATGTTTAAGTCGGTGGTTTGTGGAATATCCAATTTCTCTCTTAGTAAAGATTCCACGCATTCTGCCATTGAGTTAAAACCGTTTTCGGCTCCTTCTATCAGACCATGAATTCTTATATTGTCTCTTCTCTGTCTTCCTTCTTGGTTGGCTAGCTTAGCCTCTATAGATGCTTGTCTTTTGCGTAGGTCCAGCACAGAATCTTCGAGCACTTTTATTCGTTCCTCTGTTTCCAAGATTTGGTTCTCGGCCTGGTCCACTCTGCTGTTTGTCCTTTTCAATTCTTCTCTGAATTCCCGAAATTCGGCCGTAACCTCTCGGCGAAATCGTCGTAGCTCTTCAAATAGCGATTTCAGGCTAACCTTTTTGTTAGCTACCACCAGTTCCTCGTCTTCTGAACGGAGATCTTCCAGTTCAGATTCTCCGGCCGATACATGTCCTGGCCTGGAGAATTTCAGTTTCTTCTGTTTTCCTTTAGACATGATGATTTTGTCTTTTGATTTTCACTCCTCCAAAAATCCGTTAAGTTTGATTTTCAAGGTGTTATCTTGGATTGGGTCTGAGAGCTTCAGTGTTAAGCTGCAGTCGCCATGGCGTCCAGACCGGAAGTCATTCTCGTGATAATTTTGACCCCACGGGGTGAGATCTTGCGTGGAGCCCCAGATCGAGGGAGATTATCAGTGGTCTTATATGTCTTCCATTTTCTAATAATTGCTCCCACAGTTGATTTCTTCACACCAAGCTGCTTACCTATTGCAGATTCAGTCTTCCCAGCCTGGTGCAGGTCTACAATTCTGTTTCTGGTGTCCTTTGACAGCTCTTTGGTCTTGGCCATAGTGGAGTTTGGAGTCTGACTGTTTGAGGTTGTGGACAGGTGTCTTTTATACTGATAACGAGTTCAAACAGGTGCCATTAATACAGGTAACGAGTGGAGGACAGAGGAGCCTCTTAAAGAAGTTACAGGTCTGTGAGAGCCAGAAATCTTGCTTGTTTGTAGGTGACCAAATATTTATTTTACTGAGGAATTTACCAATTAATTCATTAAAAATCCTTCAATGTGATTTTCTGGATTTTTTTTTTCTCATTTTGTCTCTCATATTTGAGGTATACCTATGATGAAAATTGGAGACCTCTCTCATCTTTTAAGTGGGAGAACTTGCACAATTGGTGGCTGACTAAATACTTTTTTGCCCCACTGTATATAAGTGGTTTCACGGTTCAATATACATGAAAGTGAGGAGTGCAAAGACAGGTGAGTTACTGTGATAATTAAAAGGTCCTCCATTCTGAGCAATTTGATTGGACAGTTGTGATTCAAGGAGTTACTGTATTCCAGAATAATAATGTTTCACTGGATGTGTATCACTCCGCTTCAGAGGTGTTCTCGTAACCGTTAATTACTAACCAGTATTTAGTGTCCAGTCTGTCATCTCTATCACAGACTTCTTATGAGAATTTCAGTACTGTGTTGGACACCTTAATTTCCACAGTAAGGTGCTGTTTGAAAAGAAATCATTGTGGTTACACGGAAGTACCACCTTTTTGAAAATACTTTATTCAGTCTGCCCCTGTAAACGTCATTAAGGTATTTGACGTCTGTTTAAAATAAATAGGCAAGGCTAGAGTTGGATTTATTATCTCAGTTAACAAACTTCAATACCTTTATGGTGATGGACTCTTTATTTCATGTGAAAATGCCAAGAAAAAGCAAGCGAAGAGTGCAAATTGCTAGCGTGCTAACTAGGCACCAGCATTTGCCACTTTTTGATCTAGGCCCTTCTGTGGTGCCGACTGAACAGGTGACCAGTATGTATGATAAACACTTATTACTATGGCACTTCACAATATTTAATTTCTTTGTGTGTGTGACGTCTTCATGCTGATTGAGATGTTTAGCAGCAGTTACTGGCCACATTTAGAAGGGACTATTTTTTTTCTCAGTTTCACAAAATAACTGGTTAAACAAACAAATCATAATATTTTATCCAGTGTTGCTGTCATTTAATAAATTGTGCTTGTGAAACTGTTGTATAAAAGCAATATTACACTCGAGCTTGTTGCAGTATCACAAATATTTTAACTGGCATTGATTTGTAGTACAACATGTCACACCGCCTGTTAACATATTCATTGATCCCATGCTTGTTCTTTTGTAATATTGCTTAAATATAAAGAAATATGTTTTTCAATAATTTTCTATCACAAACAAATGGACTGCTTTCTTTCTTCTGGTTACCATCACCATGATTAGCAGCATCTTGTTTCAGATTGATGCTGACAGACTAGTCTGTGCTTTTGTTAATTCTTTATCACACTGTTGTCGTTCCTCATTATCAGACCTCTGTAGAAAGTCTGCTGTTGATCCAAAATGCTCTGGAGAGAGAGAGATTTCTTCCACATTTGTTTCCCCTTCATTGGCTCCATATCTATTTTAGAATAAAATTTAGACCCTTCTGCTCACACACAAAACTGACTGATGAGAACAGAACTCACAGCCCCATCAGGCTCTTTTCATATGGAGCCATCTGCCAGTTTGGGTCCAGGAGCCACACACCTCCTCTGACAGCTCCTGTGTAGTTTGTGGGTTTGCTGCAACAGTGTTCATATACATTTATACATTTACTCATACAAGTTCATTTCCAGACCTTTTACACGTGTAACCTATGAACACCTGATTATGTGCATGTCCCTGTCTGCAACATGAACGTGTGTCTGAAAACTAGGAAATACAGTATTTCATACTTGCATCCGACCATATTCAGATATCTATAAATGGATCATATTCTGTAAGTCTTGTGTGCTGAAATAATTTGTCCAAAAATATATGGATCCGCACAGGGCTTGACATTAACTTTTTTGCCCACCAGCCACTGTTCCTAGTGACTTTCCAAAGTTGCAAAGTTGCTAGCCACTCAGCCTTTTCACTAGTCACAATTTTGTAGTTGGAAAATGATGCTTAATATGACCAATGTGGTTTTCATCCTGGCCGTGGCACATCGGGCCAACTCTTTACCTTTTCAAGAATCCTCGAGGGTTTGTGGAAGTTTGTCCAACTAGTCCACGTGTTTTGTGGACTTGGAGAAAGCATTTGACTGCGTCCCTCATGGTCTCTTGTGGGGGGTGCTGCGGGAGTATGGGGTATCAGGCTTGTTGTTACGGGCTAACCGGTCCCTATACGACCGTTGCAAGAGTTTGGTTCATATTGCCAACACCCAGTCAAACTCATTTCCAGTGAGAGTCGGACTCCACCAGGGCTGCCCTTTGTCACCAATCCTGTTCATAATTTTTATGGACAGGATTTCTAGGTGCAGCCAAGGATCAGAGGGTGTCATGCTTAGTGGCCACAGGATCTCATCTCTGCTGTTTGCAGATGATGTTGTCCTATGTGCTTCATCAAGCAATGACCTACAGGTCTTTCTGGAATGGTTTGCTACTGAGTGTGAAGTGGCTGAGATAAGAATCAGCGGGTACAAGCGGCTGGAATGAGCTTTCTCCGTGGGATTGCTGGACCCACCCTCAGAGACAGGGTGAGGAGCTCAGTCATCCAGTAGAGGCTCAGAGTAGAACCACTGCTCCTCCACATCAAAAGGAGCCAGTTGAGGTGGTTTGGGCATCTGATCAGGATGCCTCCTGAATGCCTCCCAGTCAAGGTGTTTCAGGCATGTCCCACTGGGAGGAGACCCCAGAGTAGACCCAGGACTTGCTGGAGAGACTATGTCTCCCAGCTGGTCTGGGACCATCTTGGTATCCTCTCTGAAGAGCTGGAGCAGGTGGCTGGGGAGAGGGAAGTCTGGGCTTCTCTGCTTGAACTGCTGCCTCTGCGACCCGGACCACCAGAAAAGCGGTAGAAGAGGGATGGATGGATGATCAAATTTGAGCAACGCATGCTAAATTTTACTTGAACTAAATTTACAATCATTTTAAATGTAAATGACCCTTATAGATGCATAAAAAAATAGCAAAGGAAACCCTGTTGAATTCTTCATTAACAGCAGTAAATGCTGTAAAACAGTCTAGAAAATAGTTGCAATATGAGAGTAAAGTACAGATTTGGGGTCAGTCCCTGTTCTCGTTTGTATCCCTACCCCGTCCCCTTTGCCTACTCCTACCCTTTGATCCTTGACAGAGGTTGAAAATGACCCCCATGAATTGGGACACCCGTTCAGGGCAGCACGAGGTCATTAGTAGCTGGTGATGGATTTAATCTAAATCTACACTACACCAGAAAACGGAAGAAAAAGAAAACTGATGAGGAAAAAAGTCTCATCTTCAGGAGAAAAATGTCTCAAATTTACATGAACAATTCTAATCAGTAGAAAAGTCAGAAATTCACTAGAAAGAAAGATGTAAATTCAGAGAAAAATTTGGACCCCTGGTGGGCCGTTTTTGGCCCGCAGGCCACATGTTTGACACCCCTGGACCAGCACATTAAAGTACACAATTAGAGGTTTTACTTCCATGAAAAATCTGCATGTCACAGATATTATAGATAATCACAGATAAAAGTTCACCTCAGAAGAAGCTTCATTTGATCTTTACAGCAACATAAAGTTTAGTCACTTTTTCTCTCTGTCATACTGGACAGTAAGCAGGAGCTTCTTGCTCTAAAAATAATCATATTTAACCACAGAGGTAGTTGCTGATGTGGGGGCACAGTTTACTCACGCTGGGATAACGGAGGATCAGGTGGAATTCCCCTGGTGATGTATGTCATCACTGAGAAAGGGGGCAGGTGTGTTCTGCAGGCTGACCTGCTGTCAGTTGTTGCCGTTTCTGGCCACAAAATGAACCGACCTGCGGAGCACAGCGTCCACAGTTTCTCCTGTACTCCAGCCCGGAGCGGTCCTGTGTACTCCGCTGAAAGTTGACCCAGACCACGCCCATGGTGATAGCTGGACCAATGAGAATACACTGTGCGTGTGCAGATAGTGCTCATGTGAGGTGTAGTTTTGTAGTCTCACACTGGCTGATTACTCGGATTTAGATATTGCTTGAGAAACCTCAACCTGCCAAAGTGGCTAGTGAGCGGTGGCTACTTTACCCACCACCAGTGCAGTCCACCCACCTGTGGCGGGTGGGTGTTGATGTCAAGCCCTGGATCCACATACAGTGGATATAAAAAGTCTACACACCCCTGTTCAAATGCCAGGTTTTTGTGATGTAAAAAATGAGACCAAGATAAATCATTTCAAAACTTTTTCCACCATTAATATGACCTATAACCTGTACAACCCAGTTGAAAAACAAACTGAAATCTTTTAAGGGGAAAAGTAAAAAATAAAAAGCTTACAATAACCTGGTTGCATAAATATGCACACACTTAAACTAATACTTTGTTGCAGCACCTTTGGCTTTTATTACAGCTCTGTCTTTTTGGGTAGGAGTCTATCAGTGTGGCACATCTTGATGTGGCAATATTTGCTGACTCTTCTTTGCAAAAACGCTCCAAATCTGTCAGATTGTGAGGGCATCTCCTGTGCACAGCCCTCTTCAGAACACCCCACAGATGTTTGATCAGATTCAGGTCTGGACTCTGGCTGGGCCATTCCAAAACAATCTTCTTCTGGTGAAGCCATTCTTTTGTTGATTTGGATGTGTGCTTTGGGTCACTGTCGTGCTGAAAGATGAAGTTCCTCTTCATCTTCACCTTTCTAGCAGAAGCCTGAAGGTTTTGTGCCAACACTGACTAGTATTTGGAACTGTTCATAATTCCTGTATTTTTGCAAAATGTAGTCGGGCTTGGATGTTTTTCTTTGTAAGATGAGGCTTTCGTCTTGCCACCCTAGACGGGAGATTGTTGTCATACATACTAAACAGCCAGTACTTCCCAGAAATACCTGCAGCTCCTTCAATGTTGCCGTCAGCCTTTTGGCAGCTTCTCTGACCGATTTTCTTCTCGTCTTTTCATCAATTTTGGAGGGACGTCCAGTTCTTGGTAATGTCACTGTTGTGCCGTATTTTCTCCACTTGATGATGACTGTCGTCACTGTGTTCCATGGTATATTTAACGCCTTGGAAATTCTTTTGTACCCTTCACCTGACTGATACCTTTGAACATTGAGATCCTTCTGATGCTTTGGAAGCTCTCTGCGGACCATGGCTTGTGCTGTAAGATGTAACTAAAAAAAGGCCAGGAAAACAATAATAATAATGCATCAGATTTATATAGTGCTTTATCATAGACACTCAAAGATGCTTCACAAATAGATACATTATTAATTCACTCCAGACAGACAATGGTAGTGGCAAGCTACTTCTGTAGCCACAGCTGCTCTGGGGCAGGCTGACAGAAACGTGGTTGCCAATCTGCACCAATGGCCTCTCTGGCCACCACTGAACATTTATACACATTCATATCCAGTAGCTCAAGTAGGTTCATTTTGTCTTCTTTTAATTATTTACCTTTCGTTCTTATTAAAGACTGCAGCCTTCGTCTGCAGTGAACAGTCGAAATATGTAAAGAAGGTAAAAACATATCCTTTCTATTTTTGTCTTTAATAAGAACAAAAGGTAAATAAAAAATTCATACCCAGTGTTATACCCACCCAGGCAAGGTGGGTGTAGTGTCTTGCCCAGGAACACAACGGCAAGATATCTGGGGAGAGTGGGATTTGAACCGCCAACCATCCAGTTATTGGATGACCTGCTGTACCTCCTGAGCCACTGCTGAAAAGCCTGCTAGAACAGCTGAACTTTATTTGGGGTTAATCACAGGCACTTTAAAGGCCAAATGTCACGTAATTTTTTTTTCTAAATGACAACGAATTTAGATAAAATACACATAGCTTAAACCAAATATTCATACCGGAGACCATATCACCCACCTGTATTTACATAATTGCACAAAATACACCAGGTGAAGGCCCCACCTTGCTTGCTGGCTTGTGACAGCCAGTCCAGACCACGCCCATGTTTTTGACATCACCAGTTGTACCCTGGCTGCCCTGCCTATCCACATTCACACTTATCAACATTGGACAATCATGACGGAAAGTGACAGCGATTGTGAACAAATTAGTTTAGTTTTGTCTTTTTTTTTTTGTCAGTGGTTCAGACAGTGACAGAGGCATAGAACCTTACCGGTTTGAGCCGTCCGAGACGGAATCAGATGCTTTGTCTGATGACAACAGTTCCAACGATGACCAGAGAGCAGAACCAGTGGAAAATGTCATTGAACTGGACATTAATCGCCTCCAGAATTGCGAAGCCGGAGGGGGTCTGTCGAGGGCGCCCCATAAATATTGATTTTTCGGAAGCCATTATTATTACAGTGGAGGAGAGCCGCTGCTGTCAAGAAATTGACCAGATCAATATGAAAATGGAGGCGCATACCTGTCAAGGGAGACGTTTTCGCCGTATTTTGGTGCCAAGCGCGGCTGTGGGGGACGGCGCAGTGGTTTGGGACACTTTTCTGGGAAATGTTTTAAATGTAGTTCGTGTTGTTATTGTCAAATATTTTAAGGAAAATATGGGGAAAATGCAATTTTAGCAAAAACAGGCGTATTGCCATTTCTGTACGCCCAAAAGAAAAAATATACTGGAAAAAAAACTGAGTGTCTTGAGGAGCACTCCTGTGTGTGATCACTCACAGCTGGGGCAGGCTGATCGCTCAGCGGGAGCTATTCGCACTACTGTTCGAAGTGTGGAGTCACTCATTAGTTTAATTGTCTGGGCGGGCTGATCGCTCAGCGGGAGCAATTCTCACTACCATGAGAAGTCATTAGGACAATGGTTTAACACGTTGAGCTGTGCAGCGGTTGCGGAACAGACAGAGATCCCAGAGAGGTGTGCCTTGTTGCTCCGCCGTTGCTTATAGCCGCTTTTTACGGTGTTGAAGTACGGCGAAAACGTCTCACTTGACAGGTAAGAAAACATTTCCCAGAGAAGTGTCCCTTATTACCCAGCTGTCCCTGATAGTCCCGTTTTAAGGTATGGGTGAAATATCCAATTTTTTCTTTCTTGTTGCTCACTTCAACCTTCCAGTCTCCATATAAACAATCAATTGAAATACCCCAAGCATCAAACTAGGGTACAATCGATTTCGTCACTTCCGCCTTCTTCCCCAGGCGATTCCAGGGGTCGTGTCAGGCCAAGCGCGGCAGTTTTAAATTAACGAATATTCCGTTGTTACTGAAGCATATGCACCAAGACCCGAACGGATCGGTTCCCTTTTATATCTAGTTTCAAGATATTTAAAGTACCCTGTTACGTGACATTTGGCCTTTAAATGGTGGCAGGTGTGCGCTGACTCCCATTTAATGAGTTTGAATGTGATTGGTTCATTCTGAACACAGCCACATCCCCAGTTATAACAGGGTGTGCATATTTATACAACCAGGTTATTGTAAGTTTTTTTTATTTATTTTTTTATTTTTCCCCTTAAAAGATTTCAGTTTGTTTTTCAATTGAGTTGTACAGGTTATAGGTCACATTAATGGTGGGAAAAGTTCTGAAATGATTTATCTTGGTCTCATTTTGTTCCATCACAGAAACCTGGCACTTGAACAGGGGTGTGTAGACTTTTAATATCCACTGTATATAAGTGATTAAACTGATCCAACCCAAGCCATCTACTATCATGTACTGTTGTAGTCGAGACCACATCAAGACCAAGATTTTAAAGGAGTCGAGACCAAGTTAAGACCAATACAGGACAGTCTTGGTCTGGACTACAGCTCTTCAGTAGGCCTTTTGCACTGGGCTATTCAGGATCTATTATCCATTCTCCTACACCAACGGTCTGCAACCTGTGGCTCTGGAGCCACATGTGGCATTTTTGCACATAGCCAGTCTCCTTAAAGCTTTGACAATAAACTCAAAACTTTCTGTAAAAAGAGGACAGAGATTTGTGAAGAAAAATTGTAAAATTACTAGAAAAATAACAAATTTACAAGCGAAAATTGAAAATTTACATTTGCAAGAAATAATCACAAAGTTTCTTGCAAGTTGTGATTTTTTTTAATCTTAAAAGTGCTGCAAATTTACTTGAAAAGAGTAACAAAGTTACAAAGGAGAGTAGAACAATTTATGCCCAAAATATGACAAATTTGGGGGAAAAGTTGCAATTAACAGTGAATTTTACAGGGGAACAGATGTCACACATTTATGTGGAAAGAGAGAAATTTTCCCCTCATGGATCGTCCCCTTTCGTGGTGGGGGGTTTGCATGCCCCAGTGATCCCAGGAGCTATGTTGTCCAGGGCAGTTTGCCTCTGGTAGGGTCACCCAAGATAAACTGGTCCTGGGTGAAGGTCCAGGCTAAAAACGATCCAATGGACTCTCGTGATGAATGCTAGAACAAGGATTCAGTGTACCCCACCCGGTATGGGGTTACCAGGGCCCCACCCTGGAGCCAGGCCTGGGGGAGGGGCTCGATGGCTAGCGTCTGGTGGCTGGGTTTCAGCCCATGGGACCCGGCTGGGCTCAGCCCGAAGAAGTTACATGGGTCCGCCCTCCAGTGGGCTCACCACCTGTAGGAGGGACCATGGGGTCTGGTGCTGTGTGGCTCAATAGCGGTCGATGGCAGAGACCTTGGCGGTCTGATCCCAAGCTTCCTAAACTGGCTTTTGGGACGTGGAATGTTACCTTACTGGTGGGGAAGGAGCCTGAGTTGGTGTATGAGGTTGAGAGATACCGGCTAGATATAGTTGGCCTCACCTCAACGTACAGCTCCAGTTCTGGAACCAGTCTCCTGGAGAGGGGCTGGAGCTTGTCCTACTCTGGAGTTCCCCCAGGCGAGAGGCAACGAGCAGGGGTGGGTATTCTTGTATCCCCCCACCTTACTGCCTCTATATTGAAGTTTTTCCCAGTGGACGAAAGGGTTGTTTCCCTGCGCCTTCAGGTGGGAAACGGGTCCTGACCATTATTTGTGCCTATGGACCAAATGATAGTTCGGAGTACTCGCCCTTCTTGAAGTCTCTGACTGGGGTGCTCCTCTTGGAAACTCCATTGTCCTACTTGGGGACTTCAATGCGCACGTGGGCAACGACAGTGAAACCTGGAGGGGGGTGATTGGGAGGAACGGCCTGCCCGATCTGAACCCGACTGGTGTTCAGTTATTGGACTTCTGTGCCAGCCACAGTGTGTCCATAATGAACACCATGTTCAAGCATAAGGGTGTCCATATGTGCACCTGGCACCAGGGCACCCTAGGTCGCAGGTCGATGATTGATTATGTTATCATGTCATCAGACCTACGACCGTATGTCTTGGACACTCGAGTAAAGAGAGGTGCAGAGCTGTCAACTGATCACCACCTGGTGGTGAGTTGGACCCGATGGCAGGGGAGGATACCATTCAGACCTGGTAGACCCAAAGGTATAGTGAGGGTGTGCTGGGAACGTCTGGCTGAGACCCCTGTCCATGAGGTCTTCAGCTCCCACCTCCGGAAAAATTTCAGCCACATTCCGAGGGAGTCTGGAGACATGGAGTCTGAATGGGCCATGTTCTCCACCTCCATTGTAGGAAGCAGCTGTTCAGAGCTGCAGCTGCAAGGCTGTCGGGGCATCTTGTGGTGGCAACCCCCGAACCAAGTGGTGGACACCAGTGGTGAGGGGGGCCATTAAGCTGAAGAAGGAGTCCTATCAAGCTTTGTTGGCTTGTGGGACTCCCGAAGCAGCTGAGGTGTACCGGCAGGCCAAGCGGAGTGCAGCTCGGGTGGTTGCTGAAGCAAAAACTCGGATATGGGAAGAGTTCAGTGAGGCCATGGAACAAGACTTTCGGTCGGCCTCGAAGAAATTCTGGCAAACTGTCCGACCACTCAGGAGGCTCCCTGTCCACACTGTGTATGGTGTGAATGGGGCACTGCTGACTTCCACTGGGGATGTCGTCTGGCTGTGGAAGGAATACTTTGAGGATCTCCTCAATCCCATTGGCATGCCTTCCACAGAGGAAGCAGGGCTTGTGGATGAGGGGGACGACTCACCTATCACAGGGGCTGAGATTGCCAAGGTGGTTAAAAACATTGGGGCTTGGGGGCAGTGCCTTTGGCGTGACAAACCGGGGTGGTGGTTCCTCTCTTCACAATAGGGGACCGGAGGGTGTGGTCCAACTTTAGAGGGATCACACTCCTCAGCCTCCCTGGGAAGGTCTATGCCAAGGTACTGGAGAGGAGAGTCCGGCCGTTGGTCGAACCTCGGATTCAGGAGGAGCAGTGTGGTTGTCGTCCTGGCTGTGGCACATTGGACCAGCTCTTTACCCTCTCGAGAATCCTCAAGGGTTTGTAGGAGTTTGCCCAACCAGTTTACATGTGTGTCTGTGGACTTGGAGAAGGCATTCGACCGCATCCCTCGTGGTTGTTTTTGGGGGGGTGCTTTGGGAGTATGGGATATCGGGCTTGTTGTTACGAGCTGTTTGGTCTCTGTACGACCGTTGTGAGAGTTTGGTTCGTATTGCCAACACTTGGTCGGACTCATTCCCAGTGAGAGTTGGACTCTGCCAGGGCTGCCCTTTGTCACCGATTCTGTTCATAATTTTTATGGACAGGATTTCTAGGCGCAGCCAGGGAATGGAGGGTGTCATGTTTGGTGACCAAAGGATCTCATCTCTGTTGTTTGCAGATGATGTTGTCCTGCTAGCTTCATCCAGCAATGACCTACAGGTCTTACTGGGACGGTTTGCCACTGAGTGTGAAGCGGCTGGGATGAGAATCAGTGTTAACATACACTTTTCTTGAAGACACTACCTAGCCTGTTGTTAGACTGACCAGCTCAACCAGTTCGATGGGAAAAAAACAAAAGAAGCCAGAAAGAAGATGATGTTGATAATAATAATAATAATAATAATAATAATAATAATCGCATTTCTATAGCGTTCTTCATGGACACTCAAAGGCGCTTTACAATGGATACATTATTCATTCACTCCACAGACAATGGCAGTGGTAAGCTACTACTCTAGCCACAGCTGTCCTGGGGCAGACTTACAGAAACATTGCTGCCAATCTGCACGACTACTGAACATTTATACACATACATAAACAGTGTCATGGACACTGGAGGCAAGGTGGGTCAAGTGTTTTGCCCAGGAACACAATGGCAGGATGACTGGGAAGAACGGGATTCAAACTGCCAACCCTCCGGTTACTGGATGACCCGTTCTACCTCCTGAGCCACTGCCACCCCGAGATGCTAGTTATGTTATCGACTGTGGATTAGTGAACCAAGTGGAAACATGGATGCTTATTAGGGTGACTGAAAGCTAAAGAAAAAAATAATATAAACATGTTTGGCAAGCTGTCTCCCTAGTTGCATTGTTAGCTCTGAAGCCAACACCTTAGACTCCCCGCTCAGCCACATGTTTGCAGACAGTTCCAGCTGAGGCTAGATTGGATCGTTTAGGCCGGCCAGCAATAGAGCAGTGGGTGGGTATCAAGTGTAGAACAAAATTAAGAAACCCAGATGATATTTAAAATATGATACATATGGTTATGATAAACAAGCAATGAATTATTGGCCTACAAATGCTCAGCCAAGTCAGACCCCGACCCAAAGTAACTCCACATGGAGAGCAAGGAGAGGCAGCTAATGCCCTGTTGTTCGTTCACTCAGTCACTCAGTCACTCACTCACTCTCACTCACACACACACACACACACACACACACAGCCAGCCTATTGTACCTGGACAACAAAATGGGGGGAGTGGGGGAGCTTGGATGCTGGCCAGGATGCTGTTATCCAGAATAGGTAGCCCAACTGTGAGAGGATAGGCTAGAGGACCACAAAGATCAAAAGTACAAGTAAGGGAAAGGACAGGTGGTGGAGGTGGTGGTCCCCCTCCCTTTTTAAGATCTGCCTATAAAAGGCGCTGCCCAGATGGCACTAGTCGGGTCTCCCTTCCTGGGAGGAGGACTCCACGCACATTTGCAGGGAATTCTTCTGCCTTTTGGATTATTTTTCAAGATGTTTTTGGAAGCCTTATCTGAAGGCCTGCTGAATTATAAATTGTATGTGGATGTAGTTCATATGGCTCAAACTTTTCTACCACGACACAAGGCTGGGCTTACCTTTTAGTGACATACAGGAACAAACACAGAAGAGTTAAAAAGGCTCATCAGAGATGGAAGCAGTATGGAGGCTGTGCGTGTTTTAGGAGAAGTTAGAGTTTTGATGTTTTTTTGATAATCACATCACCAATAGACATATTTCAGAAGGTTAAAATGTACAAAAATACTATTTTTCACTGAATGGGACCTTAAGTAAACGTAGAAATATCCTGCAATGAAACTACTCATAAAAGTACAACTGTGTGAATTTGTTACTTGAGCAAATGTAACTAGTTCCCCGCTCTTTCTCTGCAGTCTGCAATTCCAAGTGTCACTGGACAAGACACTGAACCCCCAATTGCTCCTGGTGGGTCAGGCCAGTGCTGGTTTATGGCAGCTCTGCTGCCATCAGTGTGTGAATGAGTGGCTAGCAGGAGCTGTACAGTGTTTTGGTCATCTAGAGATGAGTAAAAAAACACTATCAGTGAACACCATTTACCATTTAGTTACTCCCCACCTCTGTATGACACCACAGTTTTAGTTCTTGTTGCACTTCACCTCTTCTGAATGAGCCACTGATGCAGAAAAGCTTGTCAGAAATACAGCATGTTCCTTCTGTCTTACCTTGTAGGCTCCAAATGTTGGAGGCCATCTGTAAGCACTGGGAAGGCCCCATTAGCTTGGCCCTGTATCTGTCTGATGCTGAGGCGCAGCAGTTTCTCCGCTACGCTCAGGGTTCTGAGGTGTTGATGAGCCGCGGAAACGTTGGCTACCACATCGTCTACAAGGAGGGACAGTTCTACCCAGTCAACCTGTTGCGAAACGTGGCCATGCGGCAGGTCAACACGCCCTACATGTTCTTATCCGACATCGACTTCCTGCCCATGTATGGCCTCTATGAGTATCTCAGGTAAGACGGTCAATTAGAGAAACATTAACGCTGCTTTTTGACTTGATTTTCCAAGAACAGCTCTGTTTGGGGTGGGGGGGCATCGTCTGCATGCTGTAGTGACATGGAACTGTTTTGCCTGTGACCAATGGTTCCCATGTATTTGTAGGAAGTCTGTGGTGCAGCTGGACATGGCCAACTCCAAGAAAGCTTTAGTGGTCCCAGCGTTCGAGACGCTGCGATATCGCCTGTCCTACCCAAAATCTAAGGCTGAGCTTCTGTCTCAGCTGGACATGGGCACTCTCTTCACGTTCAGGTGAGCTTGTGCTTCTTATTGACTCTGCAGATGGATGGAGAGAAAAATGAAACCCTTTGTTCAGAGCAACAGGGATCTTTCTCAAAGTCAGATCAGGTATGAACTGAAGGTGTTTGAAGAGGCAACGTGTGGGTGTCTGCATGGGCGGATAGTTCATGTCACTGTTGGGGGGATGGGGGGGGAGACAATAAACAGAACATTTTCTCCTGAGAAAACACTGAGGGCGACACTGGTTGTTATTGTAGTCACGGCCCAATGCAAGATGATGTTTATGAACGCCTATATTTGTAACAGAAAAGAATTCAAGCCTTTAAAAACAAAAACATTATAAAAACGTGAGCCATTATCTAGATGAACAAAGAAAATGTAATACACATAATAAAAAATTAAACCAGCATCCATATGAATGTTCAGAAGAAGAGTCAGATTTACAAGGGTAAAGTTGCAAATTTGACCAAAAAAAAGTGAATGTATGAAGAAAAAGCCGAAAACTCATGAGGAGAAAAATTTCAAATTTACAAGAAAAAGTTGCAGATTTAAAAGAAAAAAGTTTCAAATTTGAGAAGTTTTGCATTTGAGAAAAATAGCAAATTTACATTAAAAACACTGCAAATTTATGAAAAGTTTTAAATGTCCAAGAAAAAAGCTGCAGATTTCCAAGAAAAAAGCTGCAAGTTTATGAGAAAAAGTTCAAAATTTATGAGAAAAAAGTTGCAAATTTGAGAAGTTTTACATTTATGAGAAAAATAGCAAATTTACATTAAAAACACTGCAAATTTATGAAAAGTTTTAAATGTCCAAGAAAAAAGCTGCAGATTTCCAAGAAAAAAGCTGCAAATTTATGAGAAAAAGTTGAAAATTTATGAGAAAAAAGTTGCAAATTTGAGAAGTTTTACATTTATGAGAAAAATAGCAAATTTACATTAAAAACACTGCAAATTTATGAAAAGTTTTAAATGTCCAAGAAAAAAGCTGCAGATTTCCAAGAAAAAAGCTGCAAATTTATGAGGAAAAAGTTCAAAATTTGAGAAAAAAGTTGCAAATTTGAGAAGTTTTACATTTATGAGAAAAATAGCAAATTTACATTAAAAACACTGCAAATTTATGAAAAGTTTTAAATGTCCAAGAAAAAAGCTGCAGATTTACAAGAAAAAAGCTGCAAATTTATGAGAAAAAGTCGAAAATTTATGAGAAAAAAGTTGCAAATTTGAGAAGTTTTACATTTATGAGGAAAAAATAGCAAATTTTCAATAAAACACTGCAAATTTATGAAAATAGTTTTAAATGTATGAGAAAAAAGCTACAGATATACGAGAAAAAAGTTGCAGATTTATGAGAAAAAGCTGCAGATTTACAAGAAAAAGTTGCAGATTTTAAAGAAAAACATTCTGGAAGTAAAGGAAAACGGTTGCAGATTTATGAGGAAAAATGGCAGCTTTAAAATTGGGTAATTCAGAATTATTCTGTTATGTAACGTAATATTAAAAACAAGGTTTATGATGAATTTGTGGTGGGGGGGCATTTCTGTGCCTCTTCCACATTGTCTTACCCTGATTTACACCTATGAGCAGGATCAGGCAGAGCAAAGGTCAGCCTAACAAGATCAATACATCAAGCTTTGTTCACTGATGGAGGGACAAAGGAACTTTTCTTCATTTATTGACATCTGTAATTGTAGTTGTGTCCAGAAAAATGGTCAGAGGAAGGAGGGGGTCTCGTGTTGGTGCTTGTGGCTGAACAGTGTTTCTAGTACACTGGTCATACTCTGTGCTGGGCGAAGTCATGCCAGTCTTTCACACTGGATGAAACGATAACAAACCAATCTTCCCATTTACTGCTAAATGAGGCTAATTCAAAAGAAAAAGAAACCGATGGCTGTGTTGAGAGTTTCCACAGGTGGGATTTAGATCTGGACTCGTTGCTGGGTACTTCAGAGCTGTGTCCATTCTGTGTACTTTCTGAGGTGTGTGCTGGGCCTGTAGGAGGAAACCCACGCAGACACGGGGAAAACGAGCAAACTCCACACAGAAAGGTCACTAAAGGTCACTGATGGTCAGGGGGTGGGATGGAACCATGATGGTCCGGAGTGGAATTGATCCTGTGACCTTCTTACTGTGCTGCCACAGTGCTAACCACTACGCTACCAAGCTGCTCCTTTTTCTTTAAAGCCGCTCAAGATTTGATGGTTTTTTTTTTCTAAATCCAAAGCGTACCTTCACAATTTTGTCCTTTTTATTTTTTGAAGTTGTGTGTGGAGTGTCTCAAATGAAGCTTTTTTTTCCCCTCTGCTTTGTGCTGTTCCAGTGCAAACAAAAGAAATAAGCATGAACATACCGAAGCTTTTGTAATTGCAACAGTTTTCTGGAATATTCTCTGACAGTACTGCAGGGGTCCAGTACATCCGGTCATGACTGTATACATCCCTTTCTGTGAAAACGGAACCCCTGCTGTGTTTGAACAGTTTCTCTTTTCATCTTTCCAGGTATCACGTGTGGATTAAAGGCCACAAACCAACTGACTTTGCTAAGTGGCGGACAGCCACCACTCCTTACAGGGTGCAGTGGGAGGCCGACTTTGAGCCCTACGTCATGGTGCGGAGGGACAGCCCCGAATACGACCGTAGATTTGTGGGCTTTGGCTGGAACAAAGTGGCTCACATCATGGAGCTGGACGCACAGGTAAGTTCCTGGAATACTTCTAAGGTGTGAATCTGGTCCAGCTTATGGGATCAGAACTCCGCCACCAGAACCACTGGGTGTACTTCTGCTACAGATTTATGCAGATTTATCTTCAGCAAACTAGCAATAACTCAAACGCAGAACTACTGTGTTGCATAAGCTGAACTCTGCAATCTTCATGAAAGTATTTGATGTAATATTTTTAGGTCTTTTACTGAAAAGCTTTACATTATTGTTCATATTTTGGTTCAGTAGTCTTTAACTGCAATGTCGTAGTTCAGTTAAAACAGTCGCGTTAGATTCATCGTTATAAAATGAGTTTTTACCTCCACCAAGGAGATAATGTGATCATTACTGTTGTTTTTTTCTGTTTCTTAGATAGTTAGCAGGATTATGCAAAAACTAAATAGACTTAAAATTTAAGAGAGGTCTTGGCCCAGATTAAATGTACATTTTGGTGCTAATCTACACATAGGTGCAGACAACAGATGGAGTGTTAAATCGCCAATTAAAAAGCTGCTTTAATTACCAAATTTTTAAGCTCAGTTACCTCATCATAGAGTTCTCCATCTTTAAACAAACTGCAAGTGGTGCCCTAGTGTTATAACGAGGTTATTTAATAGTTGTTATTAATAATCATATTCATATAATTGTAGCAGTTAATGCTACACAGAGCATTTTTTAAACATTGTACAGTAGGACTTTATATAGATTCTTTTGTAACTCACACACAAGATCCATTCTGCACCAAACCTGATATGTCAGATGACAATCCCCCTCTGAGCACATCTATAGTGGTGTGAAAAAGTGTTTGCCCCCTTCCTGATTTCTCATTTTTTTGTATGTTTGTCACACTTAAATGTTGCAGATCATCAAACAAATTTAAATATTAGACAAAGATAACACAAGTAAACACAAAATGCAGTTTTTAAATGAAGGTGTTTATTATTAAAGGGAAAAAAAGTCCAAACCTACGTGGCCCTGTGTGAAAAAGTGATTGGCCCCTAAACCTAATAACTGGTTGGGCCACCCTTAGCAGCAACAACTGCAATCAAGCGTTTGTGGTAACTGGTATTGAGTCTTCTACAGCGCTGTGGAGGAATTTTGGCCCACTCATCTTTGCAGAATTGTTATAATTCAGCCACATTGCAGGGTTTCCCAGCATGAACCGCCTTTTTAAGGTCATGCCACAGCATCTCAATCGGATTCAGGTCAGGACTTTGACTAGGCCACTCCAGAGTCTTTATTTTGTTTTTCTTAAGCCATTCAGAGGTGGACTTGCTGGTGTATTTTGGATCATTGTCCTGCTGCAAAACCCAAGTGCACTTCAGCTTGAGGTTGCGAACAGATGGCCGGACATTCTCCATAAGGATTTTTTGGTAGACAGCAGAATTCATGATTCCATTTACCACAGCAAGTCTTCTAGGTCCTGATCCAGCAAAACAGCCCCAGACCATCACACTACCACCATCATATTTTACTGTTGGTATGATGTTCCTTTTCTGAAATGCTGTGCTACTTTTACGCCAGATGTAATGGGACACACACCTTCCAAAAAGTTCTTTTGTCTCGTCACTCCACAGAGTATTTTCCCAAAAGTCTTGGGGATCATCAAGATGTTTTCTGGCAAAACTGAGACGAGCCTTTATGTTCTTTTTGCTCAGCACTGGTTTTCATCTTGGAACTCTGCCATGCAGGTCATTTTTGCCCAGTCTGTTTCTTAAGGTGGAGTCATGAACACTGACCTTAACTGAGACAAGTGAGGCCTGCAGTTCTTTGGATGTTGTTGTGGGGTCTTTTGTGACCTCAGTATCAGAATCAGATTTATTGCCATTGTTCATGTAGTACACAAACTAGGAATTTCTCGGTGCAATGCTGCAACATTAAACATGATAAAATAAAAGAAATAAACTATACATGCAATAAAGTGTAGAATAAGAATGAGTAATACTAGTCAGCAGTTCTAAATATATTAGCGAGCAGCAGATATTGTGGAGAACCATATAGTGCAGTCGGTAATGCAAGAAGAAAACAGTGATGATTGACATGAGTCTGGTTGAGCTGCTGTACGTAGTGCACGAGAGTCAATAAGTCACTTAGTGTTCAGCAGTCTGATGGCAGAGGGGAAGAAGCTGTTCATGTGACGGGAGGTTTTAGTCTGAATGGACCGAAGTCTTCTACCTGAGGGGAGAGGGGCAAACAGTACGTGACCAGGGTGTGAAGGATCGGCTATGATCCAGCCAGCACGCCTCCGGGTCCTGGAGATGTACAGATCCTGGAGAGATGGGAGCTTGCAGCCGATCACCTTCTCAGCAGTGCGCACGACGCGCTGCAGCCTTAGTCTGTCCCTGGCAGTGGCTCCTGCGTACCACACGGTTATGGAGGTGGTGAGGATGGACTCGATGATGGCTGTGTAGAACTGCACTAACATCTTGGTGGGTAGCTTGAGTTTCCTCAGCTGCCGCAGGAAGAACATCCTCTGCTGGGCCTTTTTGATGAGGGAGCTGATGGTCGGCTCCCACTTGAGGTCCCTGGTGATGGTGGTGCCTAGGAAGCGGAAGGAATCAGCAGTGGTGATGGGAGAGCCTGTGAGGGTGAGGGGGGGCAGAGGGGTTGTGACTTTCCTGAAGTCCACAATCATCTCCACTGTCTTCAGAGCGTTCAGCTGCAGGTTGTTGTTGTTGTTGCACCAGAACGCCAGCTGGGCCACCTCTGTCCTGTAGGCGGACTCGTCGCCGTTGGAGATGAGCCCGATGAGGGTGGTGTCATCCGCAAACTTGATCAGCTTGACAGACTGGTGGCTGGAGGTGCAGGAGTTGGTATAAAGGGAGAAGAGTAGGGGGGAAAGTACACAGCCCTGGGGTGATCCGGTGCTGATGCTAGCAGAGTCTGAGACAGTCTTTCCCAGCCACACATGCTGCCTCCGGTCCGTCAGGAAGTCGGTGATCCACCTGCAGAGGGAGTCAGGCACGTTGAGCAGGGACAGCTTGTCCCGGAGCAGAGCAGGGCGGATGGTGTTGAATGTGGAGCTGAAGTCCACAAACGGGATCCTGGCGTAGGTTCCCGGGGAGTCCAGGTGCTGCAGGATGGAGTGGAGGGCCAGGTTGACTGCGTCGTCTACAGACCTGTTGGGTCGGTAGGCAAACTGCAGCGGGTCCAGGAGGGGAGTGGTGATGGACTTGAGGTGGGGCAGGACCAGGCACTCAAAGGACTTCATGACTACAGAGGTGAGCGCTACAGGTCTGTAGTCATTAAGTCCAGTGATCCGTGGCTTCTTGGGGACAGGGATGATGATGGTGGAGGATTTGAGGCAGGTCGGCACGTGGCATAGCTTAAGGGAGGTGTTAAAAATGTCTGTGAAGACACGAGCCAGCTCTTTTGCACAGAGTCTCAGGGTGGAGGGAGACACGCCGTACGGACCGGGGGCCTTGCGCGGGTTCAGTCTGGAGAACTGTTTGAGCACGTCCTGCTCACTGATGACAAGGGCGGGGGGGGAGGGGGGGACCTCTTGGATGAGTTGTCGCTGCGCTCTTGGGGTAATTTTGGTCGGCCAGCCACTCCTGAGAAGGTTCACCACTGTTCCATGTTTTCCCCATTTGTGGATAATGGCTCTCACTGTGGTTCGCTGGAGTCTCAAAGCTTTAGAAATGGCTTTATAACCTTTTCCAGACTGATAGATCTCAATTACTTTGTTTCTTATTTGTTCACACAAATTTCTTATTTGTTCCTGAATTCCTCTGGATCGTAGCATGATGTCTAGCTTTTGAGGATCTTTTGGTCTACCGTATTTTCCGGACCATAAGCCGCTACTTTTTCCCCACACTTTGAACCATGAGGCTTATACAGAGATGCGGCTTTTCTATGAATTTTTCTTCAGCCCTCAGGGGGCGCTCTAGCAGGAAGTGCAAAAACGAGACAGGCAGCGGGAGTCAGTGCAAACAAGAAAGCGCCAGTTTTTATTCTTAGCACATGCAACCCAAGACGCACAACAGCAAAATACGGTAATATTTTTACACCCTCACCACCTCATAATGGAAAACACACCGACAGAGAGACTGGGGAGAGAAGCACAACTTCAGAGGTAACTTTGCCTCGAGATGAGAGTGACTGGAGCAACACCAAAACAGACTGAAAAGGTATGTGACGAAGATTATCTAAGGCTGTTCAACTCCGACACTGAAGAGAACGACTTCAGTGGCTTCAGTGCGCAGGAGGAAGATGAATAAGTGACTTGTGGCTTCAGTGCACAGGAGAAATGAAGTGACAATGGTTTGGTGTTCAGCAGTTTCAATGCTCAGGAGGAAGATGAATAGTGACTTGTGGTTTCAGTGCACGGGAGAATAAAGCGACTTTAATACCGTAGTTGCTGTAACAGTGCACAGGAAGAAAAAGTGACGGTGCACTGTTCGGAAAAAATCAGTTCAGGTATATGAATAAACACTTATGTTGTACCATATCTTATTTCTCAGCCTGGATATCGGCGGCTTATAGTCTGGTGCGGCTTATGTGTGACAAAATACGCATTTCTTTTAAATTTTAGTGGGTGCGGCCTATATTTAGGTGCGCTATATAGTCTGGAAAATACGGTACTTCACTTTGTTAGGCAGGTCCTATTTAAGTGATTTCTTGATTGACAACAGATGTGACAGGCATCAGGCCTGGGTGTGGCTAGAGAAATTGGACTCAGCTTTCCAAAGATGTGTTAAACCACAGTTAATTTATGTTTTAACGGGGGAGGGGGGCAATCACTTTTTCACAAAGGGCCATGCAGGTTTGGATTTTTTTTTACTATTAATAATAAACACCTTCATTTAAAAAGCGCATTTTGGGGACTTCCGGGAAGATGGCGGAGAGACATAACACTTAAACAAAGAGCTCTCCCTAGCCGGATTAAAAATCATCGGTAAATGGCCAACTCGACATAAACGAATCAATAAACTAAGGATTGAAAACACGAAGGAACCGGGCACAAGGACAAAAACAGGGTAAAATTGAAGAATTCCTCTCCAACAACGCAGGAAAAACCGCTGTACGCAAAGCCCAAAAAAACGAGGTGTCTACAGCAGAGAAAATGGAAGACACCAGACTCAACAACATGAACGCTGGCATCGCCAGTTTGGGTGAAGAGTTAAGAGAATTCAAGCGACAGCTACAACAGGATTTAGCGGCTCTTAAGGAGGAACTGAAAAAAGAAATTAAGGAGGAAATCATGGACCTCCGAAGAGAAATGGAGCGTAAATTAACGGAAAACATGGAGGAGCTGCGCTCCCAGCGGGCGTGTATGACAGAAGCGCAGACCCGAATTTCGGAACTAGAAGATTGGAAAAGCGAGGCAAACGAACAACTACAGACCCTGACGACGCAAACGCAGAGGATGCAGGAAAAAATAAACGACTTGGAGAGCAGATCCCGACGAAGCAATATGCGCATCTTTGGAATTCCGGAGGGCATTGAAGGCAACTCGATGACAAAATTCATGGATCAGTTCTTAAAAAAAGAACTGGAAATACCCGGAGAAACGGATCTGCAGATTCAACGGGCGCACAGAACCCGAAAACAAACTCTCCACCCAGGTCAGTTGTGGTAAACTTTGTGAAATATGACATAAAGGAAAGAATCCTGACGCAAGCATGGAAAAAAAAGATACGAATCGGCGACAAACAGGTATTTTTTGACCATGACTACCCGACAGAAATCGTGCAGCAGCGGAAGAAATATGCCAATATTAAAAAAACGCTGAAAGAGAAAAAAATTAGATTCCAAACGCCGCTAACGAAAATGAGGATTCATTGGGAGGAAGGCACAAGAACCTACAACACGGCCGAAGAGGCAGCGCGGGATATGATGGAGCGGGGCCTTGAGGTGAGCATGCCGAAGGAGACGGCTGGAGCAGCGGCGGCCCTGAACGCACCACGACAGACGGAGTGGAGGCGAGTGAACGGCGGAAGAAGGGGGAGAGACGTAGAGCAGCGGGCCCAGGACAAGCTACAAGGCTTTCAACTGAAAGCCTAGATCATAACAAAGATTAAGAAAGACACAGAAGAAATGAAGGCCAAGAAGACAAGGTAAAAGAGAAACAGACGGCTAGGAGAGGTTTAAGTGATATTTGTTGGACATTTCTAGACTTATGACTATTACTTTGATAGTAATTAGAAGTCTAGGGAGGGCCCTTCACTCTGTGAAGACAAACCCCCCACCCACCAACAGGGACCAGTGGGCAGAAGAAAGGCCCAAAGTACGGAGGTCGAGATTTTTTAATGTGTTTTTATATAAATATGTGTTATTTTTGTTGTTAAAGGGGCTAGGAGCACAAGTTAAAAAAATGGAAAAACATGAATATGGGTAAAAATCTTAAGATAATGACATTAAACGTGAATGGTCTGAACTCACCTGTTAAAAGGGAAAGAATAATAAGAAAATTCAAGAAGGAAAAAGCTGAAATTATATTTATGCAAGAGACACATTTGAGCAAGACAGAACATGTGAAACTAAAGAGATTTGGCTATAAGAACTCCTACTACAGTTCATTTAAGGGAGGAGCAAAAAGGGGGGTTATGATACTAATCTCAAACAAAATACAATTTGAAAGTGAACAGGAAATCCAGGATAAAGAAGGCAGGTATGTAATAATAAAGGGAAGAATAGATGGTATGCAGATTACATTAGTGAACATCTATGCCCCACCAGAAAGTGACAAGGGTTTTTTTTCAACATCTGTTTGATCTCATAGCAACACACAGTGAAGGAGTCCTAATTTGTGGAGGAGACTTAAATGCTGTCATGGATCATGAAGTTGACACAACAAGTGTTAAGAAGACAAAAAAACATGTAACAAAGTTCATAAGAACCTCACTGGCAGAAATGGGTATGGTAGACATATGGAGGGACCTGCACCCACTCGAAAAAGACTATACACATTATTCAGCAGTCCATAAAGTACACTCTAGAATAGATTACTTCCTTATGAATGAAGGTGACAGACACAGGGTGAGAAATTGTTGGATTGGAGGGGCAGAAATATCAGATCATAATCCTATATACATGGAAATATACAGTATTTGAACAATAGAAAACGACAAACAACATGGAAACTTAACGTAGGACTGTTAAATGATGAGAAAATGAAAGAAAGAATAAAAATAAACATAAACGAATATATCCAAGAGAATGACAATGAAGAAGTGGACCCAACAATACTATGGGACACACTAAAAGCCGTGTTAAGGGGTAAATTAATTGTTGAAACAGGAAAAGCAAATAAGACTAAACTGGAAGCGTATGAACAAAGATGTGAGAAACTGAGGGAACTAGAACGTAAACATCAAAGCACAAATGACCCAAAAATATATCAAGAAATTAAAGAAGAAAAAACAAAGATAAAAGAAACACAAATGGATGAAATTGAAAGGAAAAATAGATATCTAAAGCAAAAATATTATGAAACGGGGCCAAAAGCCACAAAACTGCTGGCAAAACGGTTAAGAAAACAACAAACAATGAATAATGTATACAAGATTAAAGACCCCACCACAAATAAAACCACAGTTAACCCAGAAAACATCGAAGAAATTTTCCATAATTTCTACCAAGAACTATACTCGCAACCTGAAGAAACAAATACTAAAGATATCAAAAAATTTCTAGACACATTGGACTTGCCATCAATAGGAAATCAACAAAATGAAAAACTAACAGCAGAAATAACAACACAAGAGATCAGAGATGTGATTAAGTCACTTAAAAACGGTAAATCACCAGGTAGTGATGGATACCCTTCTGAGTTTTATAAACTGTTTATAGAAGAACTCACGCCACAACTCCTAAAGTCATTTAATTGGACGCTGAACAACAACAAAATACCTCCATCATGGAACGAAGCAATCATTTCAGTTATTTTAAAACCAGGGAAAGATAAAGAACAATGCGGAAACTATAGACCAATCTCTTTATTAAATGTAGATTATAAAATATACACAACAATTATATGTAAACGAATAAAGACATTCTTGACGGAATTGATAGAAGATGATCAAACTGGATTCATAGAGGGACGCCAAACACATGACAATATCAGGAGAACAATACATATAATTAACCAAATACATAAAGAAAAGAAAAGCGCAGTAATAATGAGTTTAGACGCAGAAAAAGCATTTGACAGGGTTAACTGGAAATTCCTATATAGTGTACTGGAGCGCTTTGGATTTAACGAAAAATCAGTACAATGCATAAGGACGCTATATCAAGAACCTGTGGCAAGAATCAAGATAAACGGTAGCTTAACAGACAAAGTAAATATACAAAGATCAACTAGGCAGGGATGCTGCTTATCGCCCACCTTGTTTGCTCTGTTCATAGAACCATTGGCTCAAGCGATACGACAAAATAAGAAATTAAAAGGTGTAACAATAAAGGGGGCGGAACACAAGATTGGGCTATTTGCAGACGATATTATAGTTTACCTTGAACAACCAGATAAATCAATAATGAAAATGATGAACTTGATAGAAAATTTTGGAAAATTATCAGGATACAAGATAAACATAACAAAAACACAAATACTGACATTCCACTATAACCCTCTAAACCAGATAACTGATAAGATCAAACTAAACTGGAAACAAAAAGAAATAAAATACCTTGGAGTGAACATACCTAAAGACCTAAGCAAAATATATAAAGCAAACTATGATAGGTTGGAACAAGAAATAAAAAAAGATATTGATAGATGGTCAATCTTAAATATGGATCTGAATTCAAAAATTGAGACAGTCAAAATCAGCATACAACCTAGATTACTTTACCTCTTCCAGGCTATACCAACAGAGATTCCAGATGCCCAATTCTCAAAGTGGGACAGGATGATATCGAGATTTGTTTGGGGAGGTAAAAAACCAAGAGTGAAATATAAAACCCTCCAATTACCAAAAGAGAAAGGAGGCATGGGCCTACCGAGTCTAAAGGAATATTACTACTCAGCACAAATAAGATATATCATATGTTGGTGCGACGAGGGATATGAGGCAAAATGGAAAGAAATGGAAAAGGAAATTGAGGGACTCCCAGTACAAAGCATAATAGGGGATAAAGATGCATATAAGCAAATCAAACAAATAGACCCAATCACTAAATTTACTTTAGAACTGTGGTATAAAATAGTACAAAAATATAATATAAGGGAAGACATAAAACTATTGAAATGGGTAGCATTTGACAGTCAGTTTGAACCGGCAAAACAAGATAGGGGATACAAAAATCTGGTGAACAAGGGAATCACAGCATGGGGCAATATCGGAAAAAAAGATCTCGGGAGCTTTGTAAATATCAGGAGAAAATTTAAATTAGAAAGATCGGAATTTTTCAGATATCTGCAGATGAGAGATTACTATATGAAGAAGATTAGGCATAACCTCCAAACAGATGTGAACGAGATTATACAACTTATTTTAAGCTCATATGCAGGAAATAAAATAAGAATTATTTCAAAACTATATCAGAAACTTATGACAAACAATCATACAAGTAACTATATAAAGGAGAAATGGGAGAAAGAGCTCAATTTAAACATAACAGAAGAAAGCTGGCAGGAAATATGGAAAACACAACACACATCAACAAATTCAAGGGCATGGAGGGAATTTGGATGGAAAAACCTGATTCGCTTTTTCATTACACCACAGATTCAAGGAAAATATACAAATACCCAATCTTTATGCTGGAGGGGATGTGGGGCTCAAAATGCAGACCACTCACATATGTTTTGGAAATGCTACAAAATATCATCATTTTGGAAATCTATGCATGTGACAATACAGAGGATATTAGGATATAATATACCAATGAACTGTAACCTGATGTACTTATGTGATCTTAAAAAAGACAATGTTATACAGGCTGAGGACAGATATCTAGTTAAAATCTTGTTGATTGCATGTAAAAAAACTATCACAAAAAAATGGCGATCAGAAGTTCTTCCTGACCAAGAACAATGGACTGACATTGTTGAGGACATACGTATGATGGAAAAACTAACATATCGACGAAGAATGCAAGAAGGAATATGGGAGGAAAAAATGGCGGAAATGGACACACTACAAAGTGCAACAACGAGGCAGAAATTGAAAGAATAACCAAAGACACTGAAAAAACCAGAAGAATTAAGAGATGGAAACTAAAAACTTGATGCTCCAACATTTGCCCCCCCCCCCCTTTTATTTTTTTTTTTATTTTTATTTTTTTATTTTTTTTTTATTTTATTTTTTTTTTATTTTTCCCTACCCTAACCCCTTTGTTTTTTAAATGTAGAATGTGATCTGAATGCATTATATATGATGAAAAATGAATAAAAATCTAAGTTACAAAAAAAAAGCGCATTTTGTGTTTACTTGTTATCTTTGTCTAATATTTAAATTTATTTGATGATCTGAAATATTTAAGTGTGACAAAAAAATGAGAAATCAGGAAGGGGGCAAACACTTTTTCACACCACTGTAACTGTCAATATTCTGTCATTGCCATAGCCCTGCCCACTGAGACCAGGAAGTGACTTTCGTCTTGTACTTATTCGTCTGAGTTTGATCACCATGCTGACTTCAGACTTGGTCAGAACATGCTTAGCGTTTGAACGATGCCTAATTGTACACGTTAATTCTAGCGGCTTCCTGTAAGGTGCAAGGGCCTTCAACACTGCTTACTGCTTTATTAATCACATTTTAATCAGTAGACAAAGAGCCTTGGTGGCGGTATAATCTCTCATGGGTTCCATAGTTATTTTGGGTTAAATTCATAATAAATATGGGGTTACCGACTTCCGGTTATGGCAGCCACGTAGGAAGACGTGTTTCACACTGTTCTGCTCGTAAAACTGAAAATTTTACAAAAACTCTCACAATTGGAACAAAAGCCCATCCCAGCGTTTTGGCGTGGATATGGTAAAGACCAAGGTTGGAAAATTAGGTGGAGGAAAAGGCAACTCGACAAAACAACCCAAGCTAACGGACTTTCACGCTCAAGGCAAGGCAGGGAAAACTCCAGAGACAAGGACGGAGCCAGTGGCGAAGCGGGAACTGCTGGGGAGGGAACAAGCGTAGTGCTCGCTGCCATCATCTCCATGAGAACAGAGTTTTCGTCTAAATTTGATGGGATTATAGCAGCGATAGAAGGTATGAGAAAAGAAATAAATGACTGTATGGAGCGAGTATCACAGGCGGAGCTCCGAATTTCAAGCGCTGAGGATGACGTCACCAGCCTGCAAACTAAATTTCAAACACTGGAATTAAAATGTAAATGTCTGGAAGATAACATTCTAGACTTGGAATCCCGCTCACAATGGAATAATTTGAGGCTGGTGGGCCTCCCGGAGGGAGCGGAGGGACGGGACCATGTTCCTTTTTGGAAAAGTGGATTCCAGAAGCGCTGAACAACGTGGATCTGCAGTCATCGGTCGTTTTAGAGAGAGCTCACCAAATCGGCCCACCGAGAGATAATAAGACACCACCGAGGACGCTGATTATGAAGTTCCTCAACTACAGAGACAAGATGATAGTCACCAATGCGGCGCGAGCTAAAGGGGAAATTAAATACCAGGACCAACAGGTGCGGTTTTACCCAGATTTGGCCACAGGAATACAACAATTGAGAAAACAGTTCGACCCGGCCCACAAAGAGCTGCGCAACCTTGGGATTTGTCACGGAGTAATTCATCCGGCAAGACTGCTGGTCACATATAAGGGGAGAACCCACACCTTCAAGACCCCTCAAGAGGTGCAGGAGCTCATCAAGCAGATCCAAAAGGAAACTGGTGGGAGCTAAGCATGAACATGACAAAGGTAGAACTTTTAAGCATATGTACAGACATCTGATTGATCTGAAACATATAATAAGTCTACAAAATACAGACTGTATTTAAAAAAAAAACAAAAAAAAACCTGATGTGCAACGTTGCTATAAGACTTTGAAGTTATGTTGAAAAAACTACAGAAGAGAGTTAATGTCATGTCATAAGAATAGTAGTAGAGTCAGGGTGATTGAGAGGAGAAAGAGAGAGTGGTTTGACTGATCCTCACAGGTGTGGAACAGTCACTAGCTATAATGGGAGACAGAATTTTTTGATTTTGGGGGATCACCACGAATGTGGGGAAAGGGAATCTGTTTTTGTTTAGTTTGTAGGATGAATGTTCTATCATCCATGTGTTTGCTTCTCTGTAAGAGTATGTTCATATTGCAAGGTAATCTCAAACTCCTTATTGATCATAGATCAAAGCGTTAATCTTAATTTAACTTCATGGAATTGCAGAGGTCTACAAAATCTTAAAAAACTTAAACAAGTTATGAATAAAATAAAAGACATAGATTCAAAAATTGTATTTTTACAAGAAACTCATCTAATAGAGGAGGATGTAAAAAGAATTAGGAGAAGATGGCAAGGTAATGTGTTCACCTCATCATTTTCATCCCGAGCTAGGGGAGTTATGACTCTCATACACAAAACAGTCCCATTTCAAGTGAAAAATGTAATTGGAGACAAAGTTGGAAGATATCTAATCATCCAAGGATCTTTATTAGAAAATATAAATCTGGTGAACTTATACGGCCCCAATATTGATGATCAAACTTCTATGTTAATTTATTCCTCACTTTATCATCACTTACAGGGCAACATATAATAGCAGGGGATTTTAATTGTACATTGAATCCAGGTGTGGATAGATCAACAGGACTGGATTGTACGCACATTGGATGTAGGATGACCATTAATCATTTTATGAAAGAACTGAGATTGCTAGATATATGGAGAGAAATGAAACCACAAGTCAAAGCCTATTCTTGTTATTCTAATACCTATAAGACATTCTCACATATTGACTACTTTTTGATCTCTACAGAGTTAAGGTCCAAGATTCAAAACTGTTTCTATGATAACATTGTGATCTCTGATCATGCACCCTGCTGTCTAATATATGTAGATAAGAAATTGACAAAGGACCCAGGTAGGTGGCATTTTCAGCATAAATGGCTTCAGGATGAGGAATTTGTTAAGTACATAGAAAAACAGATGAGTTCTTTGATATCAATACTACACAACGGCATGTATAAAGTGGGAGGCTTTCAAAGCTTTTGTTAGGGGGCATATTATTAGTTATACAGGTTCAAAATCTAAGAAGACCCGAGAGCAGAGAGTCCAATTGGAACGTAAAATAAAAATTCTTCAAGAAAAGGTGTATGCAGGAAGTAACCCACAGTTAGAGAACGAATTACTGATTCTGAGAGCTGAATATGACAAAAAATCAGCGAATAGAGCTGCCTCGAGTCTTCTAAGATTGAAGTAAACTTTTTATGAACAAGGTGAAAAATCAGGAAAATTATTGGCATGGCAGATTAAACAATTAGAATCTAAAACACCAATTACCAGTATTATAAGTAACGGACAGGTAGTTATAGATCTTTAGCAATTAATAGTGCCTTTAGAGATTATTATGAAAAACTATATGATACAAAAAATGAAACTGACTTAACAAAACTAAATGGGTTTTTGGGTGGATTATCTATACCATGTATTCCAAATGAAAACGGGGAGATACTGGAGTCTAAAATTAGTCAAGAAGAAGTTGGGCAAGCCATTGATAATATGAAATCAGGAAAAAGAGCAGGACCAGATGGTCTTCCAGTTGACCTCTATAAAAAATTTAAGAATAAATTAATAAAACCACTTTTGGCCGGTCTGGACGCCATGGTGATAGCAACTTAACGCTGAAGCTCCCAGACCCAATCCAAGGAAAACATCTTCAAAATCAGACTTAACGGATTTTTGGAAGAATAAAAATCAAAAGACAAAAACACCATGCCTAACCAAAAACAGAAGAAACTGACATTCCCCAGGTCAGGACGCGCAGCGGCCGCAGAATCTGAACCGGAGGACCTCCGTTCAGAAGACGAGGAGCTGGACCTAGCTAACAAGAAGGTTAGGTTGAAATCGCTATTTGATGAATTACGACGATTTTGGGCCGAATTTCATGAATTCAGAGAGGAATTAAAAAGGACGAACAGCAGAATGGACCAGGCCGAAAACCGAATCTTGGAAGCTGAAGAAGGAATAAAAGTGCTTGAAGATTCTATGCTGGATTTACACAAAAAACAGTCAAGGCTGGAGGCTAAGCTAACCGACCAAGAAGGAAGACAGAGACGAGACAACATCAGAATTCACGGTCTGAAAGAAGGAGCTGAAGATAGTTTAAACACAATGGCGGAATGCGTGGAATCCTTATTGAGAGAGAAGTTGGATATTCCACAAACCACCGATTTGAAGATAGAAAAGGCCCATCGTACATTAGCCGCAAAGCCAGCGGCAGAAGCGCCCCCACGTTCGGTGGTGGTAAGATTCTCCGATTTCAAAATAAAACAAGAGGTTGTAAGACGGGCTTGGCAGAAAAAAGGATTTATGCATTGTCAGGAATCTGAAACTCAAGACTCATAGGAAAATAGTACTCTGTTAGGTTCGTACCTTAATCAGACTCGAGACATAAATATAATCAAAGGTTTTACTTGCAAGGAGCAATATCACAACACACCTCTGGTTACAGACGGGAGTGAAATGCTGCTGCATATAGTCAGCACTTCCCTTATATACACAAAGTAAAAGCTAGAAATAATTACACAATACCTGCCGCACCCTTGTGGGTGGTACACAGAAATCAGACTCTCCATCACAAGATTCATCAGTCAACAACATCACAAGATTCATTAGACAACGATTCAGCAGTTTCCAAACTTGAGTACAGACAAGACAAATTATTTTTAGGTTTCTTAGTAAGTCCTACCAGACATCATCAGACATGTTCATTAGAGGGCAATAGTTGAAAAGTACAAATCAGCAAGTACAATTCAGCAAGTCAAGTATAGTTCAAAAATCATTATGAAATGATAACATGTATTTACAATGCATAATTCTCTGACATGCATGAAGAGAGAAAAGTCTTCGTGGAGCATGATTACGCCCCGGAGGTTCTTGAAAAGCGACGGGAATATAACAACGCCAAAAAGGTTCTACGGGAACAGAATCTACACTTTCAGACGCCATTTCCTGCGAAGTTAAGGATCTTTTACGGTGAAGAGTCATGTCTCTATAATTCAGCGGAAGAAGCAACAATTGACATGGCGAGAAGAGGGTTCCCGGTATCGGTGTTTAAACCTGCAGCGAATCTGAGCGAGAGGATCAGGGCTCAAACGTGGTCCACTCAGAGACCTTCAAAATCCACGGGTCAGCAGCGGGAAACCCAGCCCCAGAGCTACAAAAATAAGCTTTCCAGTTCCAGGAAGGAATAGCGACCTTTTAGTTTTTTTCTTTTCAGTCATTCTGCACTTCCATCCCCCCTCCTACAAGGTAACAAACATTAAAGGAGATGCAGAATCAGCATGTGGTAAAACCTTTCATGGAGCAGTTATAGCATTAGAAACAAATGTCTTCTTAATTTAAAGGAAAAAAAAAAATCTTGTTAAAATAGAAATGTAACAATGACCCACATGTTCTCCCTACACTAACAAATACTGTATTAGAGTGAATGTTTGCTGTGATGGGGGTGGGAGGGTGCACACAATCTCATAGGGTATAGGCATAAAAAAAAAAAAAAATCATTACAAATTCGGATTGGGATCTGAAATTCACGTTAAAAACATGGGACAACTTACAGGGGTAAGAGAGGGCCCTCAACACGTAACAGAGTTTGTGGACTTTCCCTCAGAGCCTACACTCCATCAGGGCTCTTACAGGGTCTTTAAAAAGACCTCAGCTCAGGAAGTTTTTTTGACAGTTTTTTGTTTTAAAGTTTCGTACACTATGTTCTTAATGTTCTTTCAGTTTCTGAGTAGCAAAAAAGAGGGCCACCACACTGTTATACTAAATAAGAAAATACAATGGAGAAACAGGGTGTAACCAAAATAGCCTCATATAATGTAAAAGGGATCCTGAATCCAGTTAAAAGATCCAAGATTCTACGCAAAATGAAAAAAGACAAAGCAGAAATAATATTTTTACAAGAAACCCACCTAACAGACGTGGAGCACACTAAACTCAATAGACAAGGGTTTAAAATGATCTCTTCATCTTCATATAAGTCAGGGAGGAGGAGGGGAGTAGCGACATTGATATCAACCAAAATTACATTTGAAAAAAAATCAAAACACAAAGATAAAGAAGAGAGGTACAGTTTGGTAATTGGGCGGCTAGAGGGAGAAGATATCACCCTGCTGAATGTATATGCACCACCAGGGGCTAAATGGAAATTTTATAAAAATGTATTCGACCTAATGATAACTAAAGCCCAAGGTTTAGTGATATGTGGTGGAGACTTCAATCTAAGTCTGAATCCATACTGGATCAAAATAACACTCAAAATTGGAAAACTCGGATGCTATTAAAAGAAATGGGAATCTGTGACGTATGGAGGGAATTCAACCCCTATGTAAAAGATTATACTTTTTATTCAACGCCACATTCTTCTTACTCAAGGATTGATTACTTTATGTTTAATAGAGACATTGGAAGAGTAAAAACATGTAAAATAGGACTGATGGATCTCTCTGACCACAGTCCGATCTATATGGACTTAAACATCCAAAAATACACAAATACATTTTCCTGGCGGTTGAATTCAAATGTCCTGAAAGGACCACTGAAAGATGAATTGGAATCAGATATTCTCAGATATTTGGAAGAAAACGATAATGGAGAAGTATCCCCTTTAATACTGTGGGATGCGTGCAAAGCTGTAATAAGGGGAAAAATTATTGCAAAACTGGCAACCCAAAAGAAACTGAGACAAGAAAAACTAATCACACTAGAGTCAGAACTCAAGAACCTAGAAAAAGAACACAAAGACAACACTCATTCTAATGGCTCGCTCAAGATTAAAGAAATTAAAAATCAAATAAATGAGATCTACACAATAGAAATCCAGAAGAAACTTACATTTCTGAAACAAAAACACTATGAAGCAGGCAGTAAATCGGCAAAATTACTAGCCTATAAATTGAGGAAACAACAAACAGAAAGAGCAATCTACAAAATCAGAGACCCAGTATCAAAGGAAATAAAATTCAGAATTCAGGATATTCTTAAAAGCTTCGAGAATTACTATAAGAACTTATACTCCCACAATAAACATAAAAACGCATCCGAGACATTCCTAAACACATTAAACCTTCCCCAACTTACGGAATCACAAAATAAAACACTACTGTCAGAAATACAACCTAAAGAATTGGAAAAAGCAATTATGAAACTTAAAGCTAACAAATCCCCAGGAGCAGATGGCTATACAGCAGAATGGTACAAAACCTTTAAACAGCAACTATCTCCTCTCCTCCTGAAAACATTTAACTATGTCCTCCACACAGGGGAAATCCCCCCCTCCTGGAGAGAAGGGGTCATTGCAGTTATACCTAAACCTGAAAAGGATAAACTAGAATGCTCCAACTACAGACCAATCAGTGTATTAAATCAGGACTATAAGCTTTTTACCATTATCCTTGCCAAAAGGTTAGAAAACATACTGACAGACTTAATTCACTTAGACCAAACAGGTTTTATAAGACAAAGACAGACACAAGACAACATTCGACGCACTTTACACATAATCCATCATATAAAAAAATATAACTTAAATGCAGTCATATTGGGATTAGATGCTGAAAAAGCATTTGATTCGGTTGACTGGTCTTTCCTATATAGAATCTTGTCCAGTTTCAATTTTCATAACTTCATTAGAACTGTACAGGCATTATATAAAAAACCAACAGCTAAAATAAGGATTAACGGTAATTTATCATCATCTTTTGAGCTGGAAAGAGGATGTCGTCAAGGCTGCCCCCTGTCTCCACTGCTCTTTGCAATCTTCATAGAACCTCTGAGCCAATGGATAAGACAAAATCAAGAAATTCAAGGTATTACACTTGGTCAGAAGGAACATAAAATAGCACTCTTTGCTGATGACATTTTAATATACCTAGGGCAGCCAGACACTTCTTTACCAGAACTAATCTCAGTTTTTTCAGACTATGGAGATTTATCGGGGTACAAATTAAAACATGCATAAAACCCAAGTTTTAACATTCAACTATGACCCAAATCATTATTCACTAAGTGAACTCAAAACTAACTGGGAGTTGGAATCTATGAAATATCTGGGGGTCAATATCCCGAAACAACTCAACAAAATTATAACACTAAACTATGATCCACTGGTGACAAAAATAAAATCTGACCTAGCAAGATGGAATATGATACCATTCTTAGGTACTGCACAAAGAATTGAAGCAGTCAAAATGAATATACTTCCACGTCTTCTATACCTTTTCCAAACAATACCGGTAGAACCTCCCAAAAAAACATGGCAGGAGCTGGACAGAAGGATCTCAAGATTCATATGGCAGGGCAAGAGACCTAGAATCAGATATAGAACCTTACAGCTAAACAAAGACAAAGGTGGGCTCACGCTGCCAAATATCAGGGGCTATTTTAAAGCCGCACAAATTAAAACTTTAATAGACATATGTAACCCAGTCTACACTGCACAATGGAAGGAGATTGAATGCCAAATAACAAGTGACATCCCCCTACAGGCGATAATAGGGAACAATGCCTTACCTAAACTCTTGAATAACACTAACCCGTGGATAGAGACCCCGCTAAAAATTTGGTTTAAGATAGTCAGAGAGAATCAAGCTAAAGAGCCCTATCGACTTCTGCAATGGATTGCCTATGATCAAGACTTTACCCCCAATAAAACAGACACTAGATTTAAAGAGTGGAAAGAGAAAGGGCTGATAAAATATTACGATTTTTTTAAGGGGCAAACTTTAAGAAGTTTTGAAGATTTGAAAAAACAAGGTCTAATAAATCAAGATCTTTACAGGTTCTTTCAGCTTAGACACCACATAAACAATATACTTAAAAAGGAGGATTTGGAAAGGGCCCAGTCAGGTGTTCTGAAGGTCTTCTTAATGGCATATAAAGGGATCCCAGGGATCAGATACATTTCTAAAATATACCAAGGTCTTCAAGACTTAAAAGGAGACAACACATCATATATAAAAGAGAGATTGGAAAAAGAGGGGAATTTCACTTTACAATTGGAAATATGGGAAAAGCTAAATAAACAGCAATGGAAAAGTACCTCATCCCTGCAGTGGAGAGAATTTGGATGGAAAAATTTGGTAAGATTTTTCAGAACACCTGCACAAAACAAATTTACCCATAAGGGGTTGAACTGTTGGCGCTTGTGTGGTGAAAAGACTGCAAATCATTTTCATGTGTTTTGGTCATGCCCAGTTATCCACCAATATTGGACCAATGTACAGACAATATTGGGGGAAATATTCAAAATAATAGTTCCCTTTTCTTTTGTAACTTTGTATTTGGGTTTACTACCGGACTCACTGGAAAGACGAGGAGATAAATACTTATTCAGTGTTTTAATATTGGCAAGTAAAAAAGCCCTAACTAAAAAGTGGATGCTGAAGGACTGTCCTCCACCTGAAGATTGGATTAACGTGATTCAAGACATTTACTCGATGGAAAAGTTGACATTCGCACTGAGACAGGACATGGATGGGTTCTTGAACTTTTGGCAACCCTGGATCGCATATGTGTCTTCCATTAGATCTAATCTTTGACAAATACCATTTCAATAACGGTCCCGCTCTTTGTTCCAATGCTACTCGGATGCTCTTTTACTTTTAATTACTTAATTTTCTGTTTGTTTGTTTTTTGCTGTTCTGTTTGTTTGTTTGTTCGGGTTTTTTTTATTCTCTTTAATTTCACTTTTTCTTTCACTTTTTTTTTTTAAAAAAAAGGGGTGTTGTAATAATTATCCTACCAATGTTGTCAAATAGCAAAAAATAAGGGAACGTGATGAAAATGTAAACAATGCAATGCTGTAATGACCTGTATACCCTTTACAAAAACTTAAATTTAAAAAAAAAAACCACTTTTGGAAATGTTTTTAGAAGCCTTTCAAAATGGTAATTTACCACCATACATGAATGATGCCTTAATTATACTGTTGCCAAAACCAGGTAAACCCCCTAATAAATGTGAAAACATGAGACCAATAAGCCTATTAAATGCTGATCTTAAAATAATCTATAAAATTTTAGCAAAACGACTACAAGAAATATTACCAAATATTATTAACCAAGATCAGAATGGCTTTATAATGGGAAGACAAGGTTTCCATAATGTAAGAAGACTATTTAATATTATTTATTCCAATAAAGAACCACCGGATACGGCTCTCCTATTATTGGATGCCGAAAAGGCCTTTGATAGGGTCGAATGACCCTATCTTTTTGAAGTCCTACAAAGGTTGGACTTGGAAATAATTTCATAAAATGGGTCCAGATAATATGCAATAATGCTACAGCAGAAATCCTAACAAACAGCAATATCTCAAAATCAATAAAAATCAATAGAGGATGTCGACAAGGCTGTCCACTTTCACCTTTACTGTTTACTATGGCAATTGAACCTTTAGCGATAGCAGTACGTTTACATCCACAAATATATCCGGTCCGGACAACATCCCGGGACGTGTGCTCTGAGACTGCGCGAGCGAGTTGGCGGATGTCCTGACTGACATTTATAACATCTCCCTGAGTCAGGCCATCGTTCCCAGATGCTTCAAGACCTCTATCATTGTACCGGTGGCAAAGAAACTAGTTGTGTCCTGTTTGAATGACTATCGTCCTGTTGCACTGACACCAACTGTGATGAAGTGTTTTGAACGGCTTGTCAAACCACACATTACAGCCTGCCTCCCTGCATCACACAACCCGCTCCAGTTTGCATATTGTTCAAACTGCTCCACGGAGGATGCTATAGTCACCACCCTACACTCTGTCATCACCCACCTGGACCAAAAAGACACCTACGCCAGACTCCTGTACATTGATTTCAGTTCAGCATTCAACACCATTATTCCCCAGAGACTGATGGAGAAATTACTCCTTCTCGGTCTGAACACCGCCACATGTCTCTGGATCCTGGATTTCCTGACTGAGAGACCTCAGTCTGTCCGGGTTGGAAACAACATCTCCAACTCTGTCACGCTGAGCACCGGATCCCCTCAAGGCTGCGTACTCAGTCCACTGTTGTTTACACTTCTAACACATGACTGTGTATCCAGACACGAGGGGAACCAGATTATTAAGTTTGCAGACGACACCACGGTGGTGGGACTTATTCAGAGGGATGAGGAATCAATCTACAGGGAAGAAGTTAGAGACCTGGAGGGCTGGTGCAGGGAGAACAATCTGGTGCTCAACATGGACAAAACGAAGGAGATGATTATCGACTTCCGGCAGTCACAGCCTGAACATGTCCCCCTCAGCATCGGCGGCCGTTTAGTGGAGAAAGTGGAGAACATCAAGTTCCTCGGAGTGCAGATCTCGCAGGACCTGACCTGGAGCAAGAATTCCTTGGGGATCAGGAAGCGGGCTCAGCAGAGACTGCACTTCTTGAGGAAACTCAAACAGGCCTCTCTCCCCATCTGCATCCTCAGGACCTTCTACAGAGGTGTGGTGGAGAGTGTTCTGACGTACTGCATTGCTACATGGTACTCCAGCTGCAGTATGTCAGACAAAAAAGCCCTGCAGAGGATAGTCAAGGGAGCTGAGAGGGTAATTGGAGTCTCCCTCCCCTCTGTCCAAGAACTTTTTCAGAACCGTTGTAGGAGCAGGGCACTGAACATTGTCAAGGACCATTCTCACCCTCTGCATAAACACTTTGAACTTCTTCCATCTGATAAACGATTCCGGAGCATCAGAGGCAGAACCACCAGACTGATCAACAGCTTCCTTCCACAAGCTGTCAGGATGCTGAATAGTTGACTGGAATCTCTCATACACACTACTGCATCTACGGACATTTTGCATATTTTTTTTTCCACAATATCTTTATTGAACCTTTTTTTTTTTTTTTTTAACAAACATGATACAAACAATCAAACACTAACACTAAAGTACTACAAAAAAAAAAAAAAATGCACTAAAAACACCAACAACCACCAACAAAATCAAGTCTTCAACAATGCTCCTCTGTTTAGTCTAGACAATCCAATACATAAGTATACATATTATGTTCACCAGTTTGGAATTTACAAGGTCCACACACATCATTCACCTTCTTCTTCAAGAGTTATGTTTAAATTTTTTACATAATCAATAAAAGGTCTCCATATATTCTCAAACACAATTTCCTTTGATTTTAGTATATATGTTATTCTTTCTAATGGAAGGTTTGTTAACATCTGTCTTAACCACTGAGTCACATCTGGTCTATGAGTCTTTTTCCATAATAGTGCAATACATTTTTTGGCATTAAGCAAACTGAGGTCTATGAATGTTCTTTCACTTTTATTAAAATTATGCTTTTCTGGGTACAGACCCAACAAAAACAGTTTAGGATTCAATATGATTTGTTTTGAGATTATTTTTTCAATTGTTACCCTCACCTCTTCCCAAAACATTCTTATTAATCTACATTCCCATAAACAATGAAATAGGGTTCCTTTACTTTCCATGCATTTTGTGCATGTATCTGGTATATTTTTGTTATATCTATTTAACTCCTCCGGTGTAACATACATCCGCATTAACCATTTGAAATGTATCAATTTAAGGCGTGCATTTATTGATTTGGTTTGAGCTTCTGTACAAGCCAATTCCCATTGTTCCTCTGAAATTTCAATTTGCAGATCTTCTTTCCAGTAGTTTAATCTTTTCAGTGAATTTTCACTTGAAGATAGTGTCAGTGAGTTATAAAACTCTGAAATAATACCCTTTCTTTTACTATCTTTCATCATCATTTTTTCCAAGGATGAATAAATAGGTCGAGTGAGAGCTTTATTTTGATTTGATCGAATAAAGTTTCTAAGTTGAAGATATTTAAAAAAATGTGTTCTATTGAGATTAAATTTGATCCTCAGCTCTTCAAAAGACATTATGTTGTCTGCACATGGCAAATATAAATCCTGAATCTTTTGTATCCCTTTTAAATTCCATACTTTAAATACAGCGTCCGCTCTCCCTGGTTTAAAATATTGATTACCCCATATTGGACTAAATTGTGACAATAACTGTGGTTCTTTTAAATAGTTTTTAGCTTCACACCATATTTTGATCATATGCTTTACAAATGGATTTTTAACTTGTTTTTGTAATTTTTTTGCCGAATCTGAGTATATGAATATGGGAAGAGGTAAAGGTAAATTGTATGATTCCATTTCAGTCCAGTGAGGGAGATCATTTGATGAAAAATAATATGTCATAGACCTCAGTTGTGCCGACCAATAATACAACAGAAAATTTGGACATTTCAGACCTCCACGATCAAATGGTAAATATAATAAAGACAAACGTAATCTAGCCCTCCTGTTGTTCCATATAAATTCCACTAACTTTTTTTTTATTCTTGAGAATAGATCTAAAGGTGGTGATAAGGGAATGTATTGAAATAAATAAAGTATTTTAGGTAAAATATTACTTTTAAGTATATTGATTCTCCCGATCATCGACATTGGTAGTGACATCCATCTCTGAGTTAACTCATTGATATCTGACATTAAGGCTTCATAGTTGACACTGGCGACTGATTCTAGCTTAGGCATAATTTGGATTCCTAAATATTTAAACTGATTTACAACATTGAATTGATTTACCTCAGGGGCTGGGTAATTTCTCTGGGTCTCATTTAGCATTAATATTGAAGATTTAGTTTTATTTATTTTATATCCTGATATTTCCCCAAAATTCTTTATTAAATTCAACAAGGTTGGAATTGATTTTTTTAGATTCGACATAAACAAAATTATGTCATCGGCGTACAGGGAGATTTTATGTTCTGTTGGTCCAACTTTAATTCCATATATTTGTGAATGTAAACGTATCGCTATCGCTAAAGGTTCAATTGCCATAGTAAACAGTAAAGGTGAAAGTGGACAGCCTTGTCGACATCCTCTATTGATTTTTATTGGTTTTGAAATATTGTTATTTGTTAGGATTTCTGCTGTAGCATTATTGTATATTGTTTGAACCCATTTTATGAAATTATTTCCAAGTCCAAACCTTTGTAGGACTTCAAAAAGAAAGGGCCATTCAACTCTATCAAAGGCCTTTTCGGCGTCCAATGATAGGAGAGCTGTATCCGGTGCTTCTTTATTAAAATAAATAATATTAAATAGTCTTCTTACATTATGGAAGCCTTGTCTACCCTTTATAAAGCCATTCTGATCTCGATTAATAATATTTGGTAAAATTTCTTGTATTCGTCTTGCTAAAATTTTACAGATTATCTTAAGGTCGGCGTTTAATAGGCTTATTGGTCTCATATTTTCACATTTATTAGAGGGCTTACCTGGTTTTGGCAGCAGTATAATTAAGGCATTATTTATGTATGATGGTAAATTATTATTTTGAAATGCTTCTAAAACCATTTCCAAAAAAGGTTTTATTAATTTATTCTTAAATTTTTTATAAAGGTCAACTGGAAGACCATCTGGTCCTGCACTTTTTCCTGATTTCATATTATCAATGGCTAGCCCAACTTCTTCTTGACTAATTTTAGAATCCAATATCTCCCTGTTTTCATTTGGAATACACGGTATAGATAGTTCGTTCAAAAACCCATTTAGTTTTGTTAAATCAGGTTCATTTTTGGTATCATATAATTTTTCATAGTAATCTCTAAAGGCTCTATTAATTTCTAAAGGATCTATAACTACCTGTCCATTACTTATAATACTGGTAATTGGTGTTTTAATTTCCAATTGTTTAATCTGCCATGCTAATAATTTTCCCGATTTTTCACCTTGTTCATAAAAAGATTGTTTCAATCTTAGAAGACTCGAGGCAGCTCTATTCGCTGATTTTTTGTCGTATTCAGCTCTCAAAATCAGTAATTCATTCTCCAACCTTGGGTCACTTCCTGCATACACATTTTCCTGAAGATTTTTTATTTTATGTTCCAATTTAGCTCTCTCCTCTCGAGTCTTCTTAGATTTTGATCCTGTATAACTAATAATATGTCCCCTAATAAAAGCTTTGAAAGCCTCCCACTTTACACATGCTGATGTTTGTGTAGTATTGATGTCAAAGAACTCGTCTATCTGTTTTTCTATATACTTGACAAATTCCTCATCCTGAAGCCATTTATGCTGAAATTGCCATCTACCTGATTCCTTTGTCAATTTTTTATCTACATATATTAGACAACAGGGTGCATGATCAGAGATCACGATGTTATCATAAAAGCAGTTTTGAATCTTGGACCTTAATTCTGTGGAAATCAAAAAATAATCAATACGTGAGAATGTCTTGTAGGTACTGGAATAACAAGAATAGGCTTTAACTTGTGGTTTCATTTCTCTCCATATATCTAACAATCTCAATTCTTTCATAAAATGATTAATAGTCATCCTACATCCAATGTGCGTACAATCCAGTCCTGTTGATCTATCCACACCTGGATTCAATGTACAATTAAAATCCCCTGCTATTATATGTTGCCCTGTAAGTGATGATAAGATGAGAAATAAATTAGCAAAGAACTTCTGATCATCTATATTGGGACCATATAAGTTCACAAGATTTATATTTTCTAATAGCAAAGAACCTTGAATGATTACATATCTTCCAAATTTGTCTCCAATTACATTTTTCACTTGAAAAGGAACTGATTTATGTATGAGAGTCATAACTCCCCTGGCTCGGGATGAAAATGAAGAGGTGAATACACTTCCCTGCCATCTACTCCTAATTCTTTTAACATCCTCCTCTATCAGATGAGTTTCTTGTAAAAACACAATTCTTGAACCCATGTCCTTTATTTTATTCATAACTTGTTTAAGTTTTTTTAAATTTTGTAGACCTCTGCAATTCCATGAAGTTAAATTAAGGTTAACACTTTGGTCCATGATCAATAGAGAGTTTGGGATTACCTTGCAGTGTAAACATGCTCATACAGAGAAGCAAAAACATGAGTGGTTGAACATTCATCCTACAAACTACACACAAACAAATTTCCCCTTCCCACACTTGTGGCAAACCCCCCAAAATCAAAAGAAAAATTCTGTCTCCCGATATAGCCATCGACCGTTCCACACCCACGGGGAACAGCCTAAGCCACTCCTTCTTCATCCTCCCAATCACCCTAACTCTACTGCTTTTAATGACGTAACATTAACTCTCCTCTGTAGTTTTCCAACTTAACTCCAAAATTTTTAACAACTTTGTACATTATAGTTTTTTTTTTGTTTGTTTTGTTTTTGTTTTGTTTTTTTAATATATAATACAATCTATATTTTGTAAACTTACTATTTACTTCAAGTCAGTCAGATGCCTGTGCAAATGCTTAATTATTCTACCTTATATTTTGTTCATGCTTAGCTCCCACCAGTCTCTTCTTCTTCTTTGATCTTCTTGATGAACTCCTGCGCCTCCTCTGGGGTCTTGAAGATGTGGGTTCTGCCCTCATACGTGGTCAGCAGTCTCGCAGGATAGATTACACCATGACGAATCCCAAGGTTGCGCAGCTCCTTACGTACGGGATCAAACTGCTTCCTCAATTGCTGGATTCCTGTGGCCAAATCTGGGTAGAACCGCACCTGCTGGTCCTGGTGTTTAATCTCTCCTTTAGCTCGTGCAGCGTTGAAGATCTTCATCCTGTCTCTGTTGCTAAGAAACTTCATAATTAAGGTCCTCGGCGGTCCCTTATCTCTCCGTGGGCCAATACGATGTGCTTTTTCCAGAACCACTGCTGATTGCAACTCCTCGCTGCCCAGCACCTCCGGAATCCACTTTTCCAGAAAGGAACATACGTCCCGACCTTCTGATTCCTCTGGAAGACCCACCAGCCTCAAATTATTCTGTCTCGACCGAGATTCCAAATCCAAAATATTATCTTCCAGAGATTTATTTTTTTTTTCCAAAGTGCGCACCTTTAATTGAAGACGGGTGACGTCATCTTCAGCACTAGCGAGACGGAGCTCCATCTGCGCCGTTCGTTCTACACAGTCACCCAATTCCTTTCTTATTCCTTCCAGCGCTGTCATAATCCCATCAAATCTAGAGGAAAAGTCCGCTCTCATTGAACTCATGGCAGCCATCAGCGCATCTGCGCCATTCCCCGCAGAAATCGCACCGCCGCCAGCCTCCTCCGCCATATATGGAGCCTTGTTTGCTGCGTCACAGACCTGAAAGTCCGTTAATTTGGACTGTTTCGGCGGCTCGCTTTTTCCTTTTCCTGGTTTTCCAGCCTTAGGCTTCGCCGACATATCCTCGCCCAAATGCTGGGATACGTTCTGTCCCAAATGAGAGAGTTATTTGCCGATTTTTTTTCTCCAGGAGCAGAGCAGAGCGAGACACGTCCGTCCTACGTGGCAGCCATAACCGGAGACATTTTGCATATTATTTGTATATTATAGTTAGTTAGTTTTTTCCCCAAGTATGTCTCAGGGATGTGTGAATGGATGGGGGGGGTGGAGCTATATGTGAGTGTGTCTTAAATCATGCTGCTTCTATTTATATGGATGCCGAGAGAAACGCAATTTCATCTTGCCTGCACTACAGGTGTATGTACAGCAATATGACAATAAAATTTGATTTGATATGGAATTAAAGTAGAACCAACAGAACATAAAATCTCCCTGTATGCCGATGACATAATTTTGTTTGTCGAATTTTAAAAAATCAATTCTAACCTTGTTAAATTTAATAAAGAACTTTGGGGAAATATCAGGATATAAAATAAACAAAACAAAATCTTCAATATTAATGCTAAATGAGACCCAGAGAAATCACCCAACTCCTGAGGTAAACCAATTCAAAGTTGTAAATCAGTTTAAATTTTTAGGAATTCAAATTTTGCCTAAGCTAGAGTCAGTCGCCAATGCCAACTATGAAGCCTTAATGACAGATATTAATGAGTTACTTCAGAGATGGATGTCACTACCAATGTCAATGATTGGGAGAATTAATATACTTAAAAGTAATATCTCACCAAAAATACTTTATTTATTTCAAAACATTCCTTTACCACCACCTTCAGATCTATTCTCAAGATTTAAAAAAAAGTTAGTGGAATTTATATGGAACAATAGGAAGGCTCGATTACGTCTGTCCTTACTATATTTACCATTTGATCGTGGAGGTCTGAAATGTCCAAACTTTATGTTGTATTACTTGTCAGCACAACTGAGGTCTATGACATTATTTTTCATCAAATGATCTTCCTCACTGGACTGAAATGGAATCATACAATTTACCTTTACCTCTTCCCTTATTCATATACTCAGACTCGGCTAAAAAATTACAGAAACAAGTTAAATATCCAATTGTAAAGCACATGATCAAAATATAGTGTGAAACCAAAAAATATTTAAAAGAGCCACACTTACTGTCACAATTTAGCCCAATATGGGTAATCAGTATTTTACACCAGGGAGAGCGGATATTGTATTTAAAATATGGAATTTAAAAGGGATTCAAAAGATTCAAGACTTATATTTGTCACGTTCAGATAACATAATGTCTTTTGAAGAACTGAGGATTAAATTCAATCTTAATAGAACACATTTTTTAAATATCTTCAGCTTAGAAATTTTATTCGATCAAATCAAAATAATGCTCTCACCTGACCTGCTTATTCATCCTTGGAAAAAATTTTGATGAAAGTAAGAGAAAGGGTATTATTTCAGAGTTTTATAACTCATTGACACTATTCTCAAGTGAAAACTCACAGAAAAGACTGAATGACTGGAAAGAGGACCTGCAAATTGAAATTTCAGAGGAATAATGGGAAATGGCTTCTGCAGGAGCTCAAACCAAATCAATAAATGTACGTCTTAAACTGATACATTTTAAATGGTTAATGCGGATGTTTGTTACACCAGTGGAATTAAATAGATATAACAAAAACATACCAGATACATGCACAAAATGTATGGAAAGTAAAGGAACCCTATTTCACTGTTTATGGGAATGTAGAAAAATCAGAATGTTTTGGGAAGAGGTGAGGGTAACAGTTGAAAAAATAATTTCAAAACAAATCACATTGAGCCCTAAACTGTTTTTGTTGGGTCTGTATCCAGAAAAACATAACTTTAATAAGAGTGAAAGAGCATAGACCTCAATTTGCTTAACACCAAAAAATGTATTGCACTACTGTGGAAAAAGACTCATAGACCAGATGTGACTCAGTGGTTAAGACAGATGTTAACAAACCTTCCACTAGAAAGAATAACATATATACTGAAATTAAAGGAAAATGTGTTTGAGAATATATGGAGACCTTTCATTGATTATGTAAAAAAATTAAACATAACTTCTGAAGAAGAAGGTGAATGATGTGTGTGGACCTTGCAAATTCCAAGCTGGTGAATGTATAGTATGTATTTTTATGTAATAGATTACCTAGACTAAACAGAGGAGCATTGTTGTTGACTTGTTTTGTTAATGGTGGTTGTTGTTTTTATTACACTTTTTTTGTTGTTGTTAGTGTTCTTTTCATTTTTAAATTACTTTAGTTAGTGTCTGACTGTGCCATGTTTGTAAAAAAGGTTCAATAAAAATATTGTGGGAAAAAAAAATATGGCGTTACCAATTAAACAAAAAGCTTGGATCAGTGACCCCAGCAGTCAGCTAGGCATGTTTATGTTCTGATCGGAAATGTGAGGAAGAAAATAACCAAAGACACAAATAAATTGCATAAATGAGTGTTATGTCATGTTGGCATTGTTGTTAGACTGATAAATTTGTCACTTTTAGAATAGAATAGTCGGCTTTATTGTCATTGTACAGTTGTACAGCACAATGAAATTGTGGGTGCTGTACCAGGCTACTGTGCAATAAAGTAAGACAGAAGGATTAGATAAAACACGGTTACAGAACACACAATTGAAATAAAAATAGCCCAGGATTATGGAAATACGTATATACACAGGTATGGTAGTGGCTTCACAGATGGAACTATGTGCATAAGAGTGTGGAGTGCGGAACACACAGTTGAATAAAATGGCCCAAGGATTATGGGAAATATACATAGTAGTGGTTATGGTTATGTTCCTAAATATTTTAAACATGCCATTGTCGAACCCCTTTAAAAAAAAAAAACAAAAAAAAAAAAAAAAACAGTCTTTGAGCCTTCTCTGTCAGAAAATAATAGGTTTATTTCCAAGTTGCCTTTTTTTTATCAAAGAAGATAGTTGCTAATCAGCTTTTTGTCAATTTTGGGGAGACATAATCTTTTAGATAAATTTCAGTCTGTTTTTTGTAAAATGCATTCCACTGGAATTTCTGTGCTTAAAGTTACGAATGACATTTTAATGGCTGCTGATGCTGGTTTTTGCTCAGTTTTCGTTTTATTGGCTCTTAAACCTGCTTTTGATACTGTTGACCATAAAATTCTTATTGACAGACTACACCACTCTGTGGGTATTAGTGGAACAGCTCTGAACTGGTTTTCATCGTACTTAACTGACAGGTCTTTTTCTGTCTCTGTGAACCAATTTATGCTCAATACTACAGCCTTGTCATGTGGGGTTCCTCAGGGCTTAGTCTTGGGTCCTGTTTTATTTTCCTTATACCTGCTTCCATTTTGTCAGTTAGTTGATACTTTTAATGATGTTTCTTATCATTTTTATGCTGATGATATTCAGCTGTATTTTTCTTTTAGACCACAAAAACTTCATAAACTTTCAGTTTTAACAGAACTGCTGTCAAGAACTGGCTATCTGCAAACTATTTACAGTTAAATGACATTAAAATACAGACTCTAATAATCGCTCCTGACAGTGCAATCCCTTCTATTAAACAATCCCTTGGGCCACTTAGTTCCTCCAGCAAATCCTCTCTACGTAATCTTGGAGTAGTTCTTGACAGCTCTTTATCCCAGGATGCTCAGGTAAATCGGCTGACTCGCTCTGCTTTTTTCCACCTGAGAAACATTGCCAGCCTGAGAAACATGGTGTCTGTGGCTGAATTTGAAATGGTTATTAATGCTTTTATCTCTCCTTGTTTAGACTATTGTAATTCACTTTCTAATGCTCTTAACAAAACTTCCTTAAATCAACTTCAGATGGTTCAAAATGCTGCTGCAAGGCTTTTAACTAAAGTTAACCCATTGCACTCTGGTCAGTTTCCCTAAAAACGCCAAAAAATAACGTACCCAAAGTAAATCAAAAGCTGTTCTTCAACCCTTTGCAGCATCTTCATGGGGTTGGTCTCATTTAAAAGAAAACACTTTGAATTTTTTGCCAAAACAGTCATAATCTCTCTAAGTGCTCCGGCCACTGAGTAACAGTCATCTAAACATACTGAACTTGAAGAAAATAAATTTCGCCTGGGTGTTTTTTTGGATACAAATGCTTGCAAATAACACACAGCTGTCAGATCCGGGCTGGAAAATGCAACAGAAATGTAGAACCAAGTGTTATCTAGCTGAGGTCAAAATTTTGTAACAATACCACAAAAAATGAATATATTACACAGCTTTTTTCTTAGGTTGTTACCAGGCGTTTTTGAACTGTGCCAAATGGCACAGTTTGGAAAAACGTCTGTAACTTTTGAATGATTCAATATAGAAGCTTCATCTTGGGCTCTAATGAACGGTGAAGGGCTGTGTGTGTGTGTGGGGGGGTTGTTTATTCATTCATGAATGAATGAATGAACAAACAAGCCCCCACACAGAAAGAAGCATGCCACGTAAAAAATGTGTGGCTTTTTTTTTTTTTTTTACAAGAAAAAATAACCTACAGTGCACTAAAAATTATACTAAAATATCTGTAATGTAGAAGATAACTCCCACCACCCCCACCACCTGCTACAGAGGATGGACATCGCCCATCGCTACATGACGGACCGCGGCCGTGCGCCGCGGTCTACTACGCACAGTTGTACTAAAATATCTGCAATAATATCTGCAATCCGCTACAGAAGAGTAGCGCGGGGGGGGGGGCGTTCAGGGTCCGGACGCGGTGCACGGACCGGTCCGTCAACGGTCCGTCATGTGGCGATGACACACAGTTGTAATTTACCGATCGGTCAAAAGTCATTTTGATTACAATTTTCAGGGATAAAGAATAATTTAGCTTATAACACTTACCTGTCCACAACAGCAGTGTCGCTGGCGAACTTCTCTTCCTCATTGTCAGACGAACATGACGCTGGTCCGCTTGTTACCGACTCGTGGTTCTGGTCACGCGACCCGGTCAAACCATAATTTCATTATTGCGGTTTTGGCGAACGCGTGTGTGTCACCCAGCGGCTTACACAAAACAGATTTTACGCAAGGGACGCATGCTTTCGAACTTCTGTGCTCCAATTGGCTCGCTGTATTCGCAGCCGTTGGTAGGCGGGTCCTTCTTGCTAGGTTTTCAGTCATTGGTTCTTCAAGGTTTCCGAAACCCAATTCAAGGCTCTTATTAGTTGAATGAGAGGTCAATCACATCTAAACCAATCAAAGCACTCCTTTGGCTTTCTGTTCGCGGCTGTGTCTGTAGTGGAAGAACGGAAATGCAGCTTTTTTTTTTCAGTGCGCACTAGGACGCACAGTGTGCGTCCTAGGGCGCCGAGACGTGACCGCCCGTGGTATCCTGGAGTGCAAGAGGTTAACAAGCGATCTCAGTTCAGTTTAAAATTCTGGTTTTAACTTTTAGATCCTTGCATGGTCTCACACCTCCCTACATTTTGATTTTTTTTTTTTTATTTTGTTAACTTAATTCAGTTTAATTCACCTTTATTTATATAGCGCCATATCACAACAACAGTCATCTCATGGCACTTTCAAATGAAGAGGAAACCCCACAATTGCAGAAAGACCCCAGCAATCAGTGATCCCCTGTGAGCAAGCACTTGGCGACGGTGGAGAGGAAAAACTCCCTTTTAACAGGAAGAAACCTCTAGCAGAACCAGGCTCAGGGAGGGGCAGTCATCTGCTGCGACTGGCTGGGGGGTGAGGGGATAGAGAAGATGGAGAGAGCAGACATAAAGAGAGCAAACATTAACGGAGAAAAGCCAAGTACATTATTGGAGGTCACCTGGCAGTCTAAATCTATTAACAGCAAAACAAAGGGAGGGTTAAGAGACACAAGTTCCCTCCCTAATCCTAGGCTATATTGAAGAGGAAGGTTTTTACCCTGCTCTTAAAAACAGAGATCGTGTCTGACTCCTGAAACCAGCTTGGTAACTGATTCCACAGGAAAGGAGCTTGATAGCAGAAGGCTCTGCCTCCCGTTGTACTTTTGGAGATTCTAGGTATTACAAGTAATCCAGCATTTTGGGAGTATAGTGCTTTGTTAGGATGATAGGGTAATATCAGATCTTTTATATAAAAGGGGGCCTGATTATTAAGAGCTTTGTAAGTGAGAAGAAGGATTTTAAACTTAATTCTAAACTCTATGGGAAGCCAGTGAAGGGAGGCCAGAACTGGAGAGATATGATCTCTCTTTCTAGTACCTGTTAAAACTCTTGCTGCAGCATTTTGGATCAACTGAAGACTTAAAGATATTTTAGGACAACCTGATAATAACGAGTTACAATAATCTAATCTAGAGCTAACAATCAATCAATCAACCTTTATTGTCATGATGCTATGCATGCCACTGTAGTGCAAGCAAGATGAAATTGTGTTTCTCTAGGCATCCGTATTGTAAAAAGAACATAATTTAAAAACACACTCGCACCCCCCTCACCTCCACCCCGACAGCCATTCACTTATGGGTGGGGTTTTTTTTTGGGGGGGGGGGGGGTCCAGTGCACTATATCAGGGGTATCCGACTTTAAAGCGCTCTCTCTTTTTCTGTAATTTGCAGATGTCGGTTTCGTTTTTATAATATGCAAGGGAACATAAGAGTTTCAGACTTGCATTGCAATTTTAAAAAAAAAATCATTGATTTTGCCGTTAGAATCGAAACTATTGGTCGTGTCCCCTCATTTTTCCCAGTTTTTGTGTGACATGAAAATCGCATCAATTTCAAAGTACTGTAAAGTGATCTCTGAATAACTCTTTCTACTCATTTATGCAAGAGATAACAGAGTTGTAATGCAAATTCAAAATAAAACATTCCCCAATGTGATTGGATCTATGGTTTTTGTACGGCGACCCCTGCAAATTTACTCGTACGACGTAAATTTCCATGTCCCCGAATTTACGCTGCAACATGCAAGTTATTTGGTAAAGTAACAAGAAAAAAGGAAGTGCTGATGCTTTTCACTTTGCACCTTTCAAATCCCAAACCATACACGTAAAAAGGAGATCAGTCTTTGTGAAGCTCAGATGTAGAATATTTCAATAAAATCTCAAACATTTATGACACATCGAATATGGTGTCCTTTAAAAAATTTACGTCTTCGGTCTTGGTCGGCCGCGCGCAGCCCCGTCTGGCGAGGTGACCGCCCTGGGAAAGCCCTTTTATTTTCTCTACCCCGGATGTGCTCAACCCATGTGGAGAGGATTAACCGTGGTCACTTTATATTGAAGTTATCGAAGGTCCAAACTTCCGTGTCCCGCATTTACGCCTTTTTTTTTTTTTGTTACTTATTTGTACCCGTAGGTAGATTCGGTTTGCAGTCTGGTGACAAGCCACCGGCTGCCGGTCGTTGCGTGCGCGAGCGCCCTAAACCTACATGTTTTTAGTATGCGGGAGGAAACCGGAGAAATCCCGGAGAAAACCCACGCAACACGGGGAGAACATGCAAACTCCACACAGCTCACTGTTGGTCGGGGGCTGGGATCGAACCCACGATCTCATGATCCCCGCGATCCCCCGGCCGAGGGTAAACTGTGCTGCCACAGTGCTAAACCACTGTGCCACCGTGCAGCCTTTTGTGATTTTACGTCTTATCCAACAAACAGGGAGAATTTGAAGGTATGTATACACGTTATCACATCTTACTATGTCATGAAAATGTAGCTGTTGATGAGTTTTGATGCGTGAAAAATACTGGAAGTGTTGAAGTTGTTTCGTGTAAAACGTGTGCCATTGCAAAGTGCATTGGCACACGGGGAAACAAAAGCCCGAGTGTCCCATTTACGTCTCCATTTACAAGTAGTTAAAGTGAGCGCTCATCCTCAAGAGTTCCTGAACGCGAATGCCGTTACGAAAATAATTAATAGTTTCATAAACCTGACACAATTGGATAGTGATTAGTCAATTTCATGTGCAGATTTGATCAGTTTTAAATTTTGCCACCAATGTCACACATTGGACCCCTAATAAATAAAAACACCCATATCCCTGAGACACATTTGGATATTACAGTAATGTTAACTTATTACAGTTGCAGTTAAAATGATAACTGCCTATGTATATATAAAACAATTAAAATGGCTAAGTGAATCTAAGTAGCTAAGAGAAATAAATACTTAAAACTGACTAAAACTATAATATACATATAATATACATAATGTCCATAAAGTGCAGTGATATGTGTAAAGGATTCCGGATCACCTGTTCAGCATCCTAACAGCTTGTAGAAGGAAGATGTTGATCAGTCTGGTGGTTCTGCCTCTGATGCTCCGGAATCGTTTGCCAGATGGCAGCAGCTCAAAGTGTTTGTGCAGAGGGTGAGAGTGGTCCTTAACAATGTTCAGTGCCCTGCCCATACAACGGCTCTGAAAAAGTTCTTGAACAGAGGGGAGGGAAACTCCAATTACCTTCTCAGCTCCCTTAACTATCCTCTGCAGAGCTTTTTTGTCTGACATACTGCAACTGGAGTACCATGTTGCAATGCAGTACGTCAGAACACTCTCCACCACACCTCTGTAGAAGGTCCTGAGGATGCAGATGGGGAGAGAGGCCTGTTTGAGTTTCCTCAAGAAGTGCAGTCTCTGCTGGGCCCGCTTCCTGATCTCCAAGGAATTCTTGCTCCAGGTCAGGTCCTGCGAGATCTGCACTCTTGAGGAACTTGATGTTCTCCACTCTCTCCACCGAATGGCCGCCGATGCAGATAGGGACATGTTGGCCGTGACCGCCGGAAGTCGATAATCATCTCCTTCATTTTGTCCACGTTGAGCACCAGATTGTTCTCCCTGTACCAGCCCTCCAGGTCTCTAACTTCTTCCCTGTACATTGATTCCACATCCCTAAGAATAAGTCCCACCACTGTGGTGTCATCCGCACACTTAATAATCTGGTTCCCCTCGTGTCTGGACACACAGTCATGTGTTAAAAGTGTAAACAACAGTGGACTGAGTACACAGCCTTGAGGGGATCCAGTGCTCAGCGTGATGGAGTTGGAGATGTTGTTTCCAACCTGGACAGACTTAGGTCTCTCGGTCAGGAAATCCAGGATCCAGAGACATGTGGCGGTGTTCAGACCGAGAAGGAGTAATTTCTCCATCAGTCTCTGGGGAATAATTGTGTTGAATGCTGAACTGAAATCAGTGTACAGGAGTCTGGCAAAGGTGTCTTTCTGATCCAGGTGGGTAATGACAGAGTGCAGGGTGGTGACTATAGCGTCCTCTGTGGAGCGATTTGAATGATACATGAACTGGAGTGGGTCATGTGATGCAGGGAGGCAGGCTGTGATGTGTGGTTTAACAAGCCGTTCAAAACACTTCATCACAATTGGTGTCAGTGCAACAGGACGATAGTCATTCAGACAGGACACAACCGCTTTCTTTGCCACCGGTACTATGATAGAGGTCTTAAAGCATCTAGGGACGATGGCCTGACTCAGGGAAATGTTATATATGTCAGTCAGGACATCCGACAGTTCACTTGCGCAGACTCGGAGCACACGTCCCGGGATGTTGTCTGGATCTGCAGCTTTATGTGGGTTGACCCTGATTTGGGTCCTCCGTGTGTCCGCTGCGTTGATGGTGATAGCTGGCCCCACAGATGGTGAAGATGGGCCAGCCCTTCCTCTGATTGTCGGGTTTGATGCTTCAAAACGTGCAAAGAAGTTATTGAGCCTGTCTGAAAGCAAAGTGTCATCATCATCGACCCCCTGCCTAGACTTATAATCCGTCAACGCCCGTACTCCCTGCCACATCCGTTTGGTGTTCCCTGTTTCACAGAAATGTCCCTGGATTCTCTCCGCGTAGACGCGTTTCGCTGTCTTAATTCCCTTTGCGAGTGCAGACCTGGCTGAGCGGAGGGCAATCCTGTCCTTCTCTCTAAAGGCTGCATCTCTGGCTGTGAGCAGCGAGCGCACCTCTGCAGTCATCCAGGGTTTATAGTTTCCCCGTGCAGTGAAGATCTTCAATATAGTGACATCCTCTGTGCACTTCGCAATGTAGCTGGTGATTGTTTCAGCGTACTCCTCCACATCAACTCTGTCTCCCTGAGAGGTTGCTATTTTGAAAACCTCCCAGTCTGTATGCAGAAAACAGTCCTGAAGTGCCGAGGCTGCACCCTCTGTCCAAGTCCTGAATTGTTTCTCTACTGGCCTGCTGCACTTCAGTAACGGTTTGTAGGCAGGCACCAGCATCACGGATAGGTGATCAGAATGGCCGAGGTGGGGGCGAGGTGTTGCCTTGTATGCATTTGGGAAATTTGTGTACACCAAGTCCAACATATTCTGTCCTCTGGTCTTAAAGTCCACACATTGTTTGAACTTGGGGAGCACAGTCTTTAGACTGGTGTGATTAAAATCCCCTGCAACCACGGGTTGCACGGTGGCGCAGTGGTTTGCACTGTGGCAGCACAGTTTTACCCTCGGCGGGGAGATCTCGGGGACCGTGAGATCGTGGGTTCGATCCCTGCCCCCGGCCAACAGTGATCTGTGTGGAGTTTGCATGTTCTCCCCGTGTTTGCGTGGGTTTACTCCGGGATTTCTCCGGTTTCCTCCCACATGCCAAAAACATGCAGGTCAGGGAGTTGAGGGGCGCTTGTGCACGCAGCGACTGGCAGCTGGTGGTTTGTCACCAGACTGCAAAACAAATCTACCTACGAGTACAAAATAAGTAATAAAAAAAAAACCCACCATAAAACTGGCCGGGTGTGAAGTTCGAAATTCACTGATAGCATCATGCAGTTCTCCAAGTGCCTCGTTAGCGTTAGTTTTAGCATTAGCACTAGGAGCTGTGTAAACAACAACTACAAACACTTTGGTGAATTCCCTCGGCAGATAGAATGGCCGGCATTTTACGATAAGGAACTCCGCCAACGGAGAGCAGTGTTTATTTGCTAACGTGGCATTAACACACCAGTTCCTGTTAATATAGATACATAGCGCCCCCCCCCCCCGGCTCTTACCGGAGCTAGCGGCCTCCCTGTCCGCCCGGAACGATGTCATCCCTTCCAGCTGAATGACCGCGTCAGGGATGTTGTCGTGGAGCCAGATCTCCGTGAACACAAATACACAGCAGTCCCTCCACTCTCTGCAGGTTTCTCTCAGCAGACGCAGCTCATCCAGCTTGTTGTCAAGGGAGCGGACATTGGAAAGTAGGAGCGACGGTATTACTAGTCTGGAGGGGTTAACCTTTAGCCTAGCATAAATTCCGGCCCTCTTTCCTCTCCTTTGTTTGCATTCGCGCCGCTTACGCTTCCTCCTGTCCTGGGTAGCTGCCAGCCTAACCCCCGATAGTATTCCATGCTGGCGTAGAATGTTCAAATCGCACCCGAACACCGCAATTCTTACAGCGTACATTACCTTGATGCTTGATAAGGTCTCTCGGTTGTAAGTTGTATGTCTGGGATGATTAAAACACTCTCACACTCACTGATGTCTAGAGGGGCTGCAGCATCCATGTGCGCCCCCATCCTAATAACAAAAGTGTGGATCAGTTTCTCAGCATCACTCAGAGACAAGATGCTCCTAATCTTGGCAATATTGCTCAGATGATAGAAGGCAGTCATAGAAACAAATTTAATATATGAATTAAAAAACAGATCTTGATCAAAAATAACTCCAAGGTTCCTCACAGAACTATTCAGAGTAAGAGTAGTGGCATCCAAATTAAGAGTTTGATTTGGAAAGGTATTTCTAAGGTTTTTTGGACTGACAAGTATGACTTCAATCTTATCCGGGTTTAATAGCAGAAAATTACAAGTCATCCGAGCTTTGATTTCCTTAAGACAGGCATCTAACTTGGCTAATTGATTACAATCATTGGGCTTCATTGACAGGTATAATTGTGTGTTATCTGCGTAACAATGAAAATGTACTGTATATAGTGCTTTCTAATGATGTTGCCTAACGGAAGCATATATAAACTAAAAAGAGTAGGGCCTAATGCAGATCTCTGTGGAACTCCATGTCTGAGCTTAGAGTTGGAAGAAAACTCATTATTGATATGAACAAACTAAAATCTTTCGGACAAATAAGATCTAAACCACTGCAGTGAAGTACCATTTAGTCCAACATAGTGTTCTAATCTATCAAGTAGAATATCATGATCAATAGTATCAAAAGCTGCACTAAGGTCTAAAAGAACAAGTACAGAAACAAGTCCATTATCAGATGCGATAAGGAGGTCATTAGTGACCTTCACTAAGGCTGTTTCAGTACTATGATGGATTCTAAACCCAGATTGAAACTCTTCAAATAAACCATTTCCCTGCAAGTGGTCAAATAATTGCCTAGCAACAACTCTAAGATTTTTGAAATGAAAGGCAGATTAGAGATTGGTCGATAGTTAGCTAAAACTCCTGGGTTGAGCGTTGGCTTTTTGAGTAAGGGTTTAATTACAGCAATTTTAAAAGCCTGCGGTACATGACCTAAAGTTAAAGAAGAATTGATTATTTGAAGAATACGGCTACCAATAAATGGGAAGACTTTTTTTAAATAACCTGGTAGGAATAGGGTCTAAAAGACAAGTTGAAGGCTTGGATGAGGAGATGATTTTATCTAACTCTAAAAGGTCAATTGGAGTAAACTTATCCAAACAGATATCAGTTGAAGGAGTTGTAGTAGTTGTTGTACTTAAGTTTACAGTGGGAATAATGTGATTGATTTTATCTCTAATAGATGAAATTTTATGATTGAAAAAGTTCATAAAGTCCTGACTAGTAAGCTCTAGGGGAATGCGAGGATTGACAGAGTCCTGACTCTTTGTCAGCCTGGCTACAGTGTTGAAAAGAAACCTAGGATTATTCTTATTCTCTTCTATTAATGCAGAGTAATAACTTGTTCTAGCTTTTCTAAGAGTTTTTTTTTATAAATTAGGAGATGATTTCTCCACGCTAAATAGAATTCATCTAAATTAGTGGAACGCCATTTTCTTTCTAGTTGGCTGCACGGTGGTGCAGTGGTTAGCACTGCGGCAGCACAGTTTACCCTTGGCCGGGGGATTGTGGGGATCGTGGGATCATGGGTTCGATCCCAGCCCCCGACCAACAGTGATCTGTGTGGAGTTTGCATGTTCTCCCCGTGTTGCGTGGGTTTACTCCGGGATTTCTCCGGTTTCCTCCCACATGCCAAAAACATGCATGTTAGGTTAATTGGCTGTTCTAAATTGTCCCTAGATATCTGTTTCCTATAGGCCCTTAGAATAGAGGGTTAGTATTAATGAAAGCGCTTTGAGTGGTCTTTGTGACTAGAAAAGCGCTATATAAGTGCAGGTTAGTTCTAGTTGACGAGTCTTCTGTTTTAAGCTACAAGCTTCTGTGTTAAACCAAGGGGTTAGAAATCTCTGATTGGACTTTTTCTTTTTTAAAGGGGCCACCATGTCTAGAGTCTGACGCAGAAAGGCTGTAACACTATCTACCATGCTATCAATTACGGAAGGAGCAGTCTCCATCTTTTATTTCCATTGTGTTGACACATGGTATAGAGGAGACAATCTGCAAAATTTTGGTAACAGCATCATCTGAAAGACATCTGCTGTAGTAATATTTTTCTTTAGGAGTCAAATAATCAGAAATGGTGAAATCAAAGGTTATCGGACAATGGTCTGACAGTACAGGATTATGAGGAGACACTACCAGATTTTCTATTTCTATACCATAAGTCAGAACAAGGCCCAATGTGTGGTGGAGATAATGGGTAGAATTTTCTACTTTCTGGAAAAACCCCAATGAGTCTAATATTGAATTTGATTTGATTTTGATTTTGTATACCTTATTGATCCCCAGAGGGGAAATTGAGGGCATCCACCTGGATGGATGAAGCAGCCACGGTACAGCGCTATCCCTTAACCATTCACACACACATTCACACCTAGGGCCACTTTAGAGTCTCCAATTAACCTAACCTGCATGTTTTTGGCCTGTGGGAGGAAACCTTGAATGCCTTATTAAGACAGTCACTATCTACATCAACATGTATATTAAAATCCCCTACTATAATTATTCTATCTGATTTCAGCACTAAATCAGCTAAAAATTCTGTGAATTCGGATAAAAACTCTAAGTAGGCTGAGGGAGGACAGTAAACTATAGCAAAGAAAATTGGGTTTAAGCTAAGATTGCTAACATGCCCCATAGTGAGAACCAGGCCCTCAAAGGAATTAAAACATGTTTTTTGCTTTACATTAACTAGTAATTTAGAATGATAAATTGCCACTACTCCACCTCCACAACCAGAACTTCTAAGATTATGATAGTTTAGATAACTAGAGGGAGTTGATTCATTTAAACCAACATAATCATCTTGCCCTAACCAAGTCTCTGTAAGGGACATTTAAATCAGTCTGATGATCAATTAATAGATCATGAGCTAGTAGAGACTTGGGAGTTAGAGACCTAATATTTAACAAACCACATTTAATTTTGACATTATGAGGAGGAAGGGAGGCCGAATCATTAAATTTAGAGACTTGATGTTTAATTTGAGATTTACCAACTTTTTGTTTAATCACTTTGGGATGTTTATACATTATATTTTTATTAACTTTGGGGGAAGTAGACAAAGGTTCTCTGAGGGGGAAGACAGGGGCTAAGTTGAGGGGTGGCAGATGAGAAGGAGCTGCAGAAAGGGGTGAATTTTTGAAGTTATGTTGTATTTGTCTTGGATTATAATATTTTGGGTAACGGGAGACAGACACAATCTCTATGGGGTTATCAAATGAAGACTGATCTAAACAGTGAGTGTACTGTTATCACTACGTGTTATATACACGGTGTATGTGAACGCAGATTAACAGCAAGCCAAACTCGTTTTTCACGAGCCAGGAAACCAAGCGTCCTGCTCCTTTATTCCAGTCTTCCAGACAGCTTACAGTTCTTACAACTGTGGCTTGAAGAGCTCAATGAAAGCCGAGTGAAAAGCCATTGCTTTCGAAGGTGTGGAAAGGGGTTTAACACACAGGAGGAACGTTTCAGACATTTACGGGCAGGTTACGCTATTCTGCCTTTTTTCCTTTCTCTCTTACCAAAGTTCGTTTCTTCTTCCCACAAATCATAGCGGCAACTGGCTGCGTTTTCAACATAAAATACAGGCAAATTGCCACTGACTGTACAAAAGTCACTCTTAACCTAATAACTGTTTAAATAACATGAATTACTACAAATGAACTATGATATTTATTATAAACTTATGAACTATTTTTAACTTCTATAAAACACACACTACTGAGGGCAGAACACTCCCCGCCTGGCATTACTAATGCCACTACTTCCTTTTATCTATTATTTCACTCTCTAAGAGCATAACAACATCTGAGACAGGACGCAGGTAAGTCTTTGAAACACCCTGGGATGATGTCCTCACTTCGACCTTTCTGACTTTCCCGTCGCTGCTTGGAAAGGTGGATGTGATGATGGCCATTGCCCATTCATTTCTGGGTGCTTGGTCCTGTTTCAACAGCACTATGTCACCTGTCTGTAGGTTGCGGTGTGTTGTATGCCACTTGCTCCTTGATTGGAGGGTGTTGAGATATTCATTTCTCCAGCGGCTCCAAAATTCGTTGGCGAGTGCTTGCACTCGTTTCCACTGGTTTTTGAGCAGGTCTTTTCCACAAAAGTCTCCTGGTGGAGGGAGAACATGCTGCTTTTGGGTCAAGATCATTGCGGGATAGAGTAGGAATGGTGAGGAAGGGTCTGTTGAGATGGGGACTAAGGGCCTTGCGTTGATTATAGACGATACCTCAGCCATTAAAGTACAAAGCACCTCATGCGTCAAACGAGTGTGTTTGTTTTGCAAAAGCATAGAGTCCAGTATTCTGCAAGTGACCCCAATCAGTCTTTCCCAGATGCCTCCCATGTGAGAGGCATGTGGGGGATTGAACTCCCATGTGCAACCGTTGGCATGAAGATAGTTGACAGTGTTGGGAGGGTTCTTGTTTGATTGTGCCATGCCTAACTCCACACTCACTGCAATGAAGTTAGTGCCTCTGTCAGATCGCATTTGCTTTGCTGGGCCTCGTATTGCGAAGAATCTGCGTATTGCGTTTATACAGCTGCAAGCGTCCATAGATTCAATGACTTCAATATGCACGCCTCTTGTGGTCATACACGTGAAGAGTATTGCCCACCTTTTTCCTTGTGCAGCTCCACCTCGTGTGTGTCGAGTGACTACTGACCATGGACCGAATACATCCAACCCGACATATGAAAATGGAGGGCATGTTTTGAGTCTCTCAGGTGGGAGATCTGCCATTTTCTGAGTCTCTAGTTTTCCCCTGAGTCTCCTGCATGTTACATAATGGTGGATAATGGACGAGACCAGTCTTTTACAACCTACAATCCATAGTCCGGCTTGCCTAATCGCGCTTTCCGTGAACTGCCTTCCTTGATGCACAACTTTGGCATGATAGTGACGGACAAGCAGTTGAGTTATGTGATGCTTGTTTGGGAGAATGGTTGGATTCTCAGATGCTGTGTTCAATGAAGCATGTTTGAGGCGACCTCCAACCTTGATGAAGCTTTCACTCATATAGGGATCAAGAGCTACGATGGGACTTGAACTACGGACGGTTTGGTTGGCATGGAGAGCAGCATACTCGTCGGGAAAAGCGTCTTTTTGAACAGACTGGAGGATGAGGTTACTGGCAGCATCCAGCTCCTCTGGAGTACGTGGCTTGCTACATCAATGCCAGCCCCTGCATGAATGATCTGACAGGTTGCTTGATGAGTGAGAACGAGCTTGGTGAATTAGGAACGCAATGGCACGTACTAATGAGTTCCAACTTGAAAAGCGCTGGAAGCATTCTGGTGAGGGCCCGTTCTTCTGAATGTGAGTAGAAAAGGTAGCGACTTTTCTGATTTCAGAGTCTACTTCAGGCTCGATTAACTCAAAGGATTCAGGTGTCCCGGATTCAGGTGGTCTGTAAAGGAAGTCTGGTCCCTTAAACCACATAGTGTCCATGAGCTGTGATGCAGGTATTGACCTGGTGGCTAGATCAGCTGGGTTTTGCTCTGATGTGGACGTAGTGCCACTGTTCAGGGGATGTGGACTGACGTATACGATGAACGCGATTATGGACATAAACATAGAAGCGCTTTGAATCATTGCAAATGTACCCAAGAACCACCTTGCTATCACAGTAGAATTTGACAGCATCTGGTTTGTGATCAAGTTTGTCCAGAATGAGCTCCGCCATCTCAACCGCTAGAACTGCTCCACAAAGTTCAAGGCGAGGTATCGTGGGCTCTGGTTGTGGTGAAAATTTTGCTTTCCCAAGCACAAACCCGACTTCGCATTGTCCTTCTGCATTGACTGTCTTCAAGTATGCTACTGCCGCAATAGCCCAGCTTGAGGCGTCGGAAAAGATACACAGTTCGGTGTAAGTGGACTTAGAGAAGGAAGCTGGTACATAGCAGTGTGGCACCTTGAGGCTGCTAAGATCTTGGAGGGACATTTTCCATGTTTCCCATGTGTCCATTTTGTCCTGAGGGAGAGGAGCATCCCAACCTTGGACACCATTCGACAGTTCACGTAACAGGAGTCTGCCTTTGATTGTCACTGGTGACGCTAGTCCCAAGGGGTCGAAGATACTGTTAATTGTTGACAGAACCCCGCGGCGGGTGTAGGGTTTGTCGTCAACAGCAACCTTGAACGTGAAAGAGTCAGTGTTTATGTCCCAGCACAGGCCTAGACTTCTCTGAGCTGGTAGAGTGTCATCGCCGAGACTCAAGTCTTTAATATCGGTGGCCAGGTCTTCTGGCTTGAAGGCTTGCATGACTGAGACACTATTCGAGGCGATTTTGTGGAGCTTGAGATTGGACTCGGCCAAGGATGCGCACGTGCGCTTGAGCAAGTCTATGGCTGCAGATTCAGTGGGGAACGAAATCAACCCGTCATCTACATAAGTGTCTCTCAACAAAGTGTCTTGTGTCTGCTCCAAACTTTGGCTCGCCTTTCTGGATAACCCTGTGTAGGCAATAGATAGCTACCGCTGGTGACGGGCTGTTTCCAAAAACGTGCACCCACATGCGGTACTCCTGCACCTCTTTTGACAAGTCATTTCCCTCGTGCCACAAGAACCTCAAATAGTCTCTGTGGTCTGGTCTGACTAAGAACCCATAAAACATTTGTTGGATATTGGCAGTGACTGCGATGAGCTCCTTCCTAAACCGAATCAGCATGCCGAGGAGGGTATTATTAAGATCTGGACCTGTTAACAGTACTGAGTTGAGTGACACACCAAATTGCTCGGCACTCGAATCAAAGACAGCCCGTATCTGACCGGGCTTCTGGGGATGATATACCCCGAAAATGGGCAGGTACCAGCATTCAGTGTTATCGGTGATGGGTGGAGCTATCTCTGCATGATTGTTCTCGAACAGCTTGTCCATAAACTCTGAGAACTGTTCTTTCATTTGAGGGTTTTTTGTTAAGTTGCGTCTTAGTGAGCCGAGTCTAGACAAGGCTTGGTCCCTGTTATTTGGGAGCGGCAAGCGAGGAAACTTGAATGGCAGAGGAGCGATCCAGTTGTTATTTCCATCCTGGTGGACTTCTTCCTCCATTATCTTTAGGAAGGTCTCATCTTCGAAGGACACGGCACATTTGTTATCGTTCTCTGTGCACTCAAAAACTTTGTCCCCAAGCTTTCCTTCCGCTGCGTTGGGTTTTGAGCTGCGTTTAGAGAGGCCGTCCTTGTGCTCCCCGCCGTAGCATGGTTTCTCTTTGATGTTGATGCTGTTAGGACAAGGAATGAAGAAAGATGGGCGTCCGTTGGAGAGCATGTACGTTTTATAAACGTTGACGGTTGGCTTATGAGCGTTAAGGCACACCTCCCCTACAATTACCCAGCTTAGGTCCAGGCGTTGAGCAAAGGGAGCATTGTGGGGTCCGTTGACTTGTTGCCTTGCTTTGTGGACTCGTAGGATGTCTCTGCCCAGTAAAATTGCCATCTGAGCATCTGGGTCGTACTTGGGGATGAGAGGAGCGAGGTGTTTTAAGTGGGCGTGAGCAAGAGCGACTTCGGGCGTAGGTATTTCACCCCTACTGAACTTTATCTCGTCGCATTCAAGGAGAGGAGGGAGGTCTAAGCGTGGGCCTCCGCCTACTGGCTCGATCTGGAACCTCACTGCTTCCCTGCCAAGCATTTCAGTTAAACCAGCACATGTTCTCATGAGGTATGTCAGAGGGTTACCCTTGATCCCAAACAGCTCGAAGAATTCAGGACGGGCCAGCGATTTATTACTCTGATCGTCAAGGATTGCATACATCTTAACGGAGCGTTCTGGTTGGCCTTTGGGGAAAACTCGAACTAGACATACCTTTGAGCAAGAACGTGGGGGATTACCTTCGCCGCAGATCTCAGTGCACCGTGACGTTACCTCAGGTGGTGTGTTGTCTCGGGGCTGAGGCTCTGGTTCAGGTGTGTTTTCTGGCTGGGGTTGCTGACTTGAATCAGGATGCATGGCAGAGCAATGCCTCTCACTTTGGCACTCCTCGCACTTGAGTTTCATGTCACAGTCCTTTATTGCGTGCATGGGAGAACAGCAGCGAAAACATCGTTTGTGTTCCTTGAGTATGTTTCGCCTTTCTTGTAGCGGTTTATTTTGAAAGGCTCTACATTTGGCTAGAGGATGCATTTTCTTATGGACTGGACAGTAGCGTGTCAAATCGTCCTCTTTAGTACTAGCGGGAGCAGTTGTGTCGACCTCTGTTTTGTTTACAGTTAGAGGCGTTCTGTAGCTAGTTTGTTTGAATGGTGGTCTCTCACCTTTGCTGAAGGGTTGGCTGCTGCATGTCGTAAAACTTGGGTCATTTCTTTCTTTAGCCTCGTCTTGGACAAACTTTACAAAATATGAGAAGGGAGGGAAGGTTGCATCATATTTTTGTTTGTATTTTGAGCCCGCGTGCAGCCATTTACCTTGTAAACTTGGAGGCAACTTTTCAACTATGGGCTTAACCCCACGGGGTGTGTCGAGGTAGGCGAGGCCTGGGAGATAAGCTTCATCTTTAGCGACCCGCAGCTCTAAGAGTAAATCTCCAAGTTCCCTGAGTTTTACATTGTCTCTGTTTGTAAGGCGAGGGAAGTTATCTAATTTTTTAAACAAGGCGTTTTCTACTACTTCTGGCGTAGCGTAACATTCCTTTAACCTGTCCCATGACAAGTGGAGAGCAGCTTTGGGGTTAGTGGCATAGACAGCTCTGATTCTTTTAACGTGCTCTGAGGACTCTCTACCAAGCCACTTGACTAGGAGATCTAACTCCTGGCTATATGTGAGACCAACGTCTTCAATTGCATTTATGAATGACGACTGCCATGCTCTAAAGTTTTCGGGGGTGTTGTCGAACTTAAAGAGTCTGGTTGTGATAAGCTCTCTGCGTGCGAGGAACCTAGCAAAGTCTGCCATAGGTGGGTCACCATTGTGGGAAGCATGGTAGCTGTTTGGCCTGACATAGTCTCTCGGTATGTCGATGGATTCATTTTTCACGTACGTTTTCTTGAATGCTGGTGGAGAGAGAGTTTGTTCGGGTCTCCTTGGAGTGAACAATTGCGCTCTTTGTGCAGGTTCGACTTGAGGTGCTTCTTCTTCGGCTGGTCGCACCTGTGACTTTAGCTGGATTTGGTGGTGCACATACTCCATAGTTCTCTGTCTGACAGCTTGTGATGAAATTGCGCTCCTTATACTCTCTCCTTCGTCTGGCTCGGCAGCTGCAGCAGCTTTTAGAACTTCTGCTTTTGCTGTGGCGGCCGCTCTTTCCTTCTCTATCTCCAGCATCTCTAGATCCAATTCTAGCTTTGCTTGTTCTAGCTTTGCTTGTTGCTCTGCTTGTTGCTTCGCTTGTTCTAGCTTTGCTTGTTGCTCTGCTTGTTGTTGTTCTAGCTTTGCTTGTTGCTTTTTAATTTCTAATTGTTTCTTACTGTACAAGGCTCTAGCATTCGCAGCTTCAGCAGAGGCTCGTGCCATGATGGCTGCTTCCAGCACGCCGGACCTCGAGGACAACCTGGAGCTAGAACGTCTGGAGCTGGAGCTAGCGTTGTGTGATGATTTGGCTTCAGAGTTCGCCTTTTCTTCTGCCCTCTTCTCTTGAGTGTCGTCCATCGCTGTGTCGTGAATCTTATCTTCACCAACTGCTGACGTGGCTTTTCACTGTACTGTTATCACTACGTGTTATATACATGGTGTATGTGAACGCAGATTAACAGCAAGCCAAACTCGTTTTTCACGAGCCAGGAAACCGAGCGTCCTGCTCCTTTATTCCAGTCTTCCAGACAGCTTACAGTTCTTACAACTGTGGCTTGAAGAGCTCAATGAAAGCCGAGTGAAAAGCCATTGCTTTCGAAGGTGTGGAAAGGGGTTTAACACACAGGAGGAACGTTTCAGACATTTGCGGGCAGGTTACGCTATTCTGCCTTTTTTTCCTTTCTCTCTTACCAAAGTTCGTTTCTTCTTCCCACAAATCATAGTGGCAACTGGCTGCGTTTTCAACATAAAATACAGGCAAATTGCCACTGACTGTACAAAAGTCACTCTTAACCTAATAACTGTTTAAATAACATGAATTACTACAAATGAACTATGATATTTATTATAAACTTATGAACTATTTTTAACTTCTATAAAACACACACTACTGAGGGCAGAACAGTGAGGATTATTTGGATTAATAGGATTAATATGAGCAGTGGAAACAAGGAAAGGCTGATTGGCAGACCCAGGAACTTCGGGGTGAGTTAACGCACCAAATTTCAGTCACTGTACTAAAAAACGCTGAATGGAATAGAACAGATTGTCCCTTAAAACAGTGGTCCTCAACCCCCGAGCCGCAGACCAGTACCGGACCGCACAGAAAAAAATAAATAACTTACGTCTGTTTTATTTATTTTCTGTGTCTGAATGATGTTTTATTTTGAAAAATTACCGGATTCTCTCCGTTACATCTGTCTATGTCTCACTCTTGACGCATGTCAAGACGCTTGTCTCGGTGACATGATATGTTATGCTAAAATTATAGGGCCGTTGCTACACGGCAGACATTTATGTCTGCACTAAGTGGTCAGGAGCCACTTATTGAATGAAAAACCCATGTGCAGGAGTGGTTTCGTGCATTTTATTGAACAAAACCTCAAAACGTGTTATTGGGAATGAATGAAAAGTGTGTGTGTGTGTGTGTGTGTGTGTGTGTGTGTGTGTGTGTGTAAGTGAAACACCTGAGCTGCCGAGTGCCTGAGCTGTCAGGGAGCGAAGGACCCCTTCGGGGTTGAGGACCACTCCCTGGAAGCCCCTTCCACAATAAGACATATAGGTTCATTATATAATCAAACCCTAAAAATCTTGGACAAAAAGCCCATTAGGTGGCATCACTGTAATGTTTTAAAAAAATACAACCTATTGAGTTTTGAGAGCTTCATTGACCTCTGTCTTCTGAAATTAACGTTCAAATGTTTCCATAAATCAGCACCCGAGCCACTTGCTGGTTTCGTCCAAAGACAGGACAGCAGCAGAGCCACCAGGAGTTCTGTTAACAATAACTGTAAAATATTCCACCGCAGAACCACATTTGGACAAACAGCTTTCTCTATAAAGGGCAGTCACATCTGGAACACAATGCCAAATGAAATTAAAATAATAACGGACTTTAAAACATTCACTAAAAATGTTAAAAACTGGCTGAAAAATAAACAAGAATGTACTCATGTATGAATTAACTGTCTGCAAAGTGAGAGTGAATGAAGGGAAGGAATAAATGTGTTTGTTTATAGTGAGTGACGGAGGGAGGAAGGCCTGAAATAGGCAAATGTGAGTTATGTTATATGTGTTAAATGTGAGTCAGGCTGTTATATTTGTGTATTTATAATATTTATGTTAAAGGTGAGTCAAGCTGTTATATTTGTGTATTTATAATATTTATAATATTTATAATTGTGTATTTATAATTTTTCTGCATTGATGTATGTGGTTATTGTGTATATTTTTATCTTGATTCTTTTTTCTAAAGCCCATCCAGGGACAAGAGTTGCAAATTAGCTAATAGCTATACACTCTATGTGCAACACATCAGATTGATTGTCTTTGATTAATTGTCTATGTTTATTGCACTGTCCCTGTCAAATAAACTAATCTACTACTACCAAAGGGCTCCCTGACGCGCCTGATGGAAGATAAATAAATATGTGCATTTTTTTAAAATATTTTTTTAACCAAATTAGGAGGTATTTACTTGTATTATTACATATTTTGGTTATCTTGAGGGAGATCGCTGGCCAGAGCATTTTAATTACAAGTGCCGCTGCAGAGATTTCTCTCAGAAAAAAAGTCACCGCTGGCAGCACATTTCAGTGACAAGGAATTGGTCGCAAAACTCGCTTACTTGTGCGACATATTCAGCCTGCTCAATGAACTCAATCTGTCACTTCAGGGGAAAATGGCAACTGTCTTCAAGTTGGCAGATAAAGTAGCTGCATTTTAAGCCAAATTGGATTTGTGGGGACGGTGCGTGAATGGAGGTACAGTATATTTGACATGTTTCAAACATTAGCAGGGATTTTGGAAGAGACTGAGCCCAAGCCTTCATTCTTCCAGCTTGTGCACGATCACCTGTCTTTGCTTTTAAAAGAGTTCAAGTACTACTTCCCAATGACAAAAAATACACCAACTGCCAAAGAGTGGATGCGCGACCCATTTCTCAACAAACCAGGTGAATCCAACATATCTGTGCAAGAAGAAGATCAACTGCTGGAGATCACACATGACGGCGGCTTTAAAAGTATGTTCAAGACAACAGTTCTGCCGGTGTTCTGGATTAAAGTCATGGCTGAACACCCTGAGATCGCCACAACAGCACTGAAAACACTGTTGCCATTTCTGACATCCTATCTTGTGTGAAGCGGGGTTTTCTGCAGTGACAGCAACCAAAACAAAATTACAAAGTAGACTGGACATAAGCAACACACTTCGGGTGTCATTGTCTCCCATTACCCCTAGATGGGACCGTCTCGTTGCAGAGAAACAAGCTCAGGGGTCCCAGTGATTCAGCGTTGTGGTGAGTTGTATTTTTCATGCACGTTATATTTGTGTTTGTGGTGTGTCTTATTTTGAAGGCATGTTTAAACATTACCATAGCGACCAGAGAGCACTGTGGGCAAAGAGGATGTTACTCATGTTATATTGTTGTTGTCGCGATGTTAAGAGGACGCTGCTAATAAAGTTGCAAACGAGTACACAGTGGATTCATGTTTATTATTATATTTAGAAAATACCACAGTTTTTATGCCGGTTGTATCATGTTCTTTTGTTGAATTTATCCACCACACCTTAAAGGCCGGTCCCTGAAAATATAGTCTGACATTAAACCGGTCCGTGGCGCAAAAAAGGTTGGGGACCACTGCCTTAAAACACGTGCACCAAGTCTATTTGGATGGATACCATCTGGCCTCATAAATGATGGGTGGTTCCATAACAGGTTAAAATTGTCTATAAAACCAATGTTAAAAGTAAGACATGTAGAACACAACCAGGTATTAAGGCTGAGAGTTCTGCTAAAATAATTGCAACCTCGTCTGAAAGGTGCCAATGGCCCAGAAATAAACACACGTCTGCCACAGTTCATAAGAGTGGACAGAAGGCTCTTGAAGTCACTCTTAAGATCTCCGACGCTTCATCCGGGATGTTGTTGCATCCAACATGTACAATGACAGTTTTAGCGTGGGGGTATTCATTTAATGGGTCAGAGGTAAAAGCCTCGATATCTGACACTTTAGCCCCAGGAAAAAATTTAGTGACACAGTACCTGCTTCTGACGTTCCTCATAATCGAATCACCAATTTCCAGCGTTGTCTGGGGGGGCCTTGCCGGTGATGTCTGAAATGGTGGATAATTTTGCTGATGTTGTTGTGATGGCGGGGTGATGCGCTCTCTTCTTTTCAGAGCTGGTGTATAGTTTAGCACACCTAAAGTAGTTTTAATCTGGGGCTTGCGGGTTTGGGGCGCTGCTGTTGGAGGAGGGGGAGGGGGGCGGCCATGGGAGGAAGGTTGACGTCCAGGTGGGGAAAATCTTCCAGGGAAAGGATGTCGAATCTGTTTTCCACTAGCAGGGGAAGAGAGAAGGCGCAGCCGTGTCTGGTCAATCCCTGATGTTTGCTAGTTGGCCCGACCAAGGTCCACGGCACGCATTGAGGATGTGAAAGACCACCTGGGGCTTTGGGTTTAGCTCTGAGCTGAAGCCATTGTTTATTGCTGGGGTCCTGGATGGACAGCTGAGGAGACCGGAGCAGGGGTGGAAGTGGATTGCGATGTGCTTAATTCACCCAGGTAAGTAGCCATCTCTGCTAGCTGCGAGTCGGTTGCCGGGGCAGATGTTCTCCCGAGAATTATAGTGTCTAGGTGGTCTTCAGCCTCCCGAATCTTATAGAGGTTGGAGAGTCTCACTTCCAACTCAGAAACCTTCTCAAGGAGGGACACACAGCTGACACACGTCGGGGATGGAGTCATGACGTTCCAGGCGAGAAGTGAATAGCTAGCTAGCTAAAAACAGCTAAAAACAATTAACCTAGCTAGCTAACTAAAAACAGCTAAAAACAGGTTAGCCTAGCCTGGTGAAAACAGCCCTGCCCGGGGTCTGATTCACCTGTATGCCAATCGGGCTTTCTGCTAGGCCAACACTAAGCTAACTCTAAGTAAAAAGCTAATATCAGTAAAAAGAGATAAAAAAAATTAAAAACGAAGTTAATGAAAACAAAGCGGACAAGATAACGCTTTAACGCGACACAACGTGATGTGGTGTAAAAAAAGTCACCTCTGTTGGAGGGCAGATCATTCCATGGCTGGCTTGTTGGTTCTGTCTACAGTTTGTTCTAAACAGAATAAAGAATAACCCTGATAGAGTGGGGAAACAAGCCGGAGAGATTAGTCCCCACTGGAAAATGACTTCAAGGATCCACTGCAGTTAGAGGCACAATTTATTGATCCCCAGAGGGGAAATTGAAGGCATCCATCTGGATGGATGAAGCAGCCACGGTACGGCGCTATCCCTTTACCATTCACTCACACATTCACACCTAGGGCCACTTTAGTCTCCAAACCTAACCTGCATGTTTTTGGCCTGTGGGAGGAAACTGGAGAACTCCCAGAGTAAACCCACATAGACACGGGGAGAACATGCAAACTCCACACAGATCACTGTTGGTCAGGGGCTGGGATCAAACCAGGGATCCCATGGCCAAGGGTGAGTTGCTGTGCTGCTGCAGTGCTAACCACTGCTCCACCGCACCGCCCAACATTGCAGACCTCATTCAGCCATACTCCTCCTCTGGCCCCATCGGGTCCTCTGGTCAACTTTTATTAGAACTACCTTGGACTTATTTTAAAACACATGGTGATGGAGCTTTTCAAGCTGTAGCAGCAAATTTGTGAAACTCTCTACCCCCTTCAGTCCGTTTGACTGACTCTGAGGTTATTTTTAGGATGCAAATTAAAACAGTTGTTTAGACAGGCCTTTAGGTAGGGGGGACGGGGGTTATTTGTTGGTTTATTTGTTTTATTTTACTTAATTTGTTGTAATCTATTTTTAACTTGTGTTTTATTTTATCACTATGATTTTTATTCTTTTAATTTGTGCTTCTTTGTCATTTAACCCCTTGTTTCTGTTATTTCATGTAAAGCACTTTTTGACCTTTGTCTGTGAAAAATGCTATACAAATAAAGTTGTTGTTGTTATTATTATCTCCCCATTACTACAAAGTTAGCTTTGGTGACACCTGTGAGGCTTCAGAACAGATGGCGTTATGCTCTGGAACCAAACCTATATCAATACACCCATTTACTGGCCTGACATTGTCTTGTTTCCAAAAACGAACTTCAGTTCCTGTCCCATTATCACAGAGGTACCCAGACATGTTCAGCAGCATGTTTTACATTCACAAAACAACCTTTGGGAAAGTTTCATTGTTTTTAACAGCTTTACAGAAATTCTCTGCTCACGCAGTTACCTCCATATCTCACGGAGCGTCAAATGCTGGTGAGTGCTGCAATTTGCAAAATGGGGAGGGGGGGTGGCAGACGGTTTGTTTCAAGTGGTTTCAGACAACGAGACCAACAAGACATGAGTTTGAGTCCCCCGCTGATCTTTGAGTGACTTTTTCCCCACAGTGTCATTGTACTCTACAAGTGTACAATGACAATAAATCCTATTCTGTTCTATTGTTTAGACACTACAGCAGGATGGACGACAGTTTCATTGGTGCCAGATTTTTTTTCTCCTTCTTGCAGATTTACAACATTATAACTTTTTTCCCTAAAGTTGTCATATTTCAGGCATAAATTTTCTGCTGTTCTTATAAATTTGTTCTGTGCTCCCTGGTAAGTTTGTTACCTTTTTTCAGGTAAATTTGCAGCATGTTTCACATAAATCTGTTACGTAAACCTACGATCAAAGATTCTCACAAACGATGGGTTCGTAAGAATCTCCCAGTTCTTTCGAATTCTGGAGTTTGCAGACATTCATGGAGGGGGGCATAGTTTCTTACAGCTGTCGTTCAAATCACAAGAGCAACTTGAGGCATTCTTGAGAAATGAGGTTCTTTTCTGTTGTACAATGGCCCTAGAGTTCTTACGTTCTTTGTCAGGGGGCCCTGGGATCTTCCTATGCCATAATTACTGCCATCTTATGAATATCTTTGTGCATCTCACAGCACTCTCAAGTCGTTGGTAGGAAGATCTTACGGCTTTTGGCACATTTTGTTGGCACAGGTGTCTATGAATGATGTACGTCTGCCTTATTAGCGCCTTCACTACCACCTTACGCACGCTGTGTGAGTCTCCGTACAAACAGGGATTCATATGGCATTTCCTCTGACCACTGCAAGAGGCCCCCAAGAACAACTTAAGGTGTTCTTGAAGCATACTTATGGCCAGCATCTTGTGAAGTTCTTACGTTGTTCCTATGGCATTTGTACAGCCACCCTACGATGAGTGGTTTTCATGGGGCGTTCATAGAAATCTTCATAGAAATCTTGGACAAGACCAAGATGAATGGTCTACAAATGCTGGATTCTCCTACAGCCACCTTAAGAAGGCTGTACAAAATGTTCCAAAAATCATTCGTATGGTGTTTGCAGCCATCTGTAACGGTATTTGTGACTGTAACTTCATTTTCAAAAAATTGCAAATTTTCCGGCAAATTTTTTTTTCCCAAAAATTTTGACTGTTTCTTACAAATTTGTTGGTACCCTTTTCCTAAATTTGTAAGAATATTTGGAATACATTTCAGTCTTTTTTTAGTAAATTTGTATTTTTTTCCTTACAAATCTGTGCCCTCTTTTCAGTCAAAGTTTTAAAGCGAAACTGGCTATGGATTTTTAAAAAAAGCCACAGTTTACAGACCCCTGGACTAGGAAATTAATTATTCATAAATTGTGGTTGAGGTCGGTCTGCTTGCCACCTTTGGAGATCGTGTCTGTGGAGAGAGGACTATAGATTACCCCATCTAGCATTAGCATTAGTTAGCCATTAATTCATTCAGGGTTGTTTGAGTTGTTATTATGCGCCAAAAGCCTTTTGACCAATCAGACCACACACCTGTCCTCAATAGTGCTTTATTTGGGCTTTGGCTTTATTTGGGCTCTGGGATCCACATGGTGAGGACATCGACGGCCTCACACACACCATCACAGATTACATCGACTTCTGTGTGGACAACACCGTACCCACCAAGACCATACGGTGTTTCAAACAACAAGCCCTGGATCAACCCTGAGATAAATACACTGCTGAAGGAGAAGAAACAGATCTTTAAGTCGAGAAACAAGGAGGAGATAAAGTCCGTACAGAGGGAGCTAAGGAGGAAGATTAGAGAGGGGAAGGACAGCTACAGGAAGAAGATGGAGGACAAGCTGTAGCAGAGTGACGTCAGCAGTGTCTGGAGAGGTCTCAAAACTACCTCTGGGCACCAGAATACCTCCTCCCAGGCTGTGGGCAGTAGGGAGTGGGTGAATGACCTGAACCTGTTTTTTAACAGGTTTGACAAACCGCCCTCTTCTCCGCCTGCCCACCAACCACTGCTGCCTCCACCTTCATCTAGTCCCCCTGTCCACTGCCCCCCCTCCACCCCCCCTTAAATCCCCCAGCTATCAGTGCACATTCTCTGCTGTTTTTCCCCTCACAGACCACCGCCCCCCCCCCCCAGCACACAGCCCGTCTGCCCCAGTTTGTCCCTTACTAAGACCCAGATGAGAGCTGAGCTAAAGAAGATCAAGACGAGGAAGGCTGCAGGTTTGGATGGCATCAGCTCGAGGCGCTTCAAGTCCTGCGCAGACCAGCTGTGTGGGATCGTGGAGCACATCTTCAGCCTGAGCCTGAAGCTGGGGAGGGTACCACAGCTGTGGAAAACATCCTGCGTGGTACCCATGCCGAAGACCCCGCACCCCAAGGACCTGAACAACTACAGACTAGTGGCCCTCACCTCACACCTAATGAAGACCCTGGAGAGGCTGCTCCTCGCCCACCTTCACCCCCTGGTGGGGCCAGCGATGGATCCACTTCAGTTTGCCTAATAACATGGCATTGAGGTGGAGGATGCAGTGCTCTTCCTCCTACATCGTTCCCTGTTCCACCTGGAGAAGTCTGTGAGGATCATGTTCTTTGATTTCTCCAGTGCTTTCACCATCCAACCAGTGATCCTGAGGGACAAGCTGCTGTGTGCAGGGGTGGACCAGCACCTGTCATCGTGGATCCTGGACTACCTCACAGACCGACCACAGTTTGTGAGAACCCAGGACCGTGTGTCTGACACCATCATCTGCAGTATGGGGGCCCCTCAGGGAACAGTTCTGTCTCGCTTCCTGTTCACCCTCTACACTGCTGATTTTTCACACAACACCCCACACTGCCATGTACAGAAGTTCTCAGATGACTCTGTAATCATCAGCCTCATCTCCGATGGGAATGACGCGGAGTACAGAGCACTTATCCAGGACTATGTGATCTGGTGCCTGCAGAACTGCCTCCAGATCAGTGTGACAAAAAGCAAGGAACTGGTGGTGGACTGCTGCAGGTGTGGACAACCCTCCACAGCACTGGTAAACATCCAGGGAACAGACATTGAGATGACATCTTACAAGTATCTGGGTGTTCACCTGAACAATAAACTGGACTGGTCACACAACACCAACACGTTCTACAAGAAGGGGCAGCGCAGGCTGTTCCTCCTGAGGAGACTCAGGTCTTTTGGAGTGCGGGGGGCACTGCTGAAGACCTACGATTTTGTGGTGGCATCAGCCATCACGTTTGGAGTGGTCTGCTGGGGCAGCGGCATCACGGCAGCAAACAGGAAGTGACTGAACAGGCTGATCAAAAAAGCTAGCTCTGTTCTGGGGCGACGCCTCAACCCAGTGAAGGAGATAGGAGAGAAGAGGATGGTGGCTAAGCTGTCATCTCTGCTGAAGTCCGAGTCCCACCCTATGTGAGACACACTGAACGCACTGAAGAGCTCATTTAGCGGTAGGTTGTGCCATCCTAGGTGCTCGAGGGAGAGGTTCCACAGATCCTTCCTACCTACAGCTGTCAGACTTTATAATCTAACCGGTGCTGCTCATCATATTAACCCTTTAACTGCCAAATTCGCCATGTGGCGCCTGGGGCAAAGCAAGGCAACTCAAGGCCCCCCTAGTGGTCAAGAGTGGTAAAAAAAAAATTGTCAATAAAATAGTTCAGATTTCCAAGGCCATAACTTGAAAGTTACAAAAGATAATGACTTGCTGTCAATTAAAAAGATGTAGAATATGATCCAACGTTTCAGACAGGAATAAATTTATGCATCTAATTTGCATAATGTTGTGGCAGCTATATAAATTACATCACTCAATCATAAGTGGATGTTGGACACATTTACATAAAGAATGGTCCGGTTTTTTTTACGCCGATTTGTCTACAGGGGTATGTTTTTATCCAGTCTTCAAAGTATATGAACCAGAACATCAATACAATGTCAAAAAAACAAATTTCTCTCTTACCTGTTACCGGGAGAGGGGCTCGCCCACCCAGGTGACCGGTCCGTTTTCGTCCATTGTAGCCGATGCTTGTGTGTTTGCTCAGCCCTTTACACAGTGTACCACATCTACAAACTCTTATGATTATCCCACGTGAATTTCGTTTGTATTCCGTGGTAATTTTTTCTGTTTGGTGCATTATTGCTGTGGGAATCCATGCCACCCGTGGGCGCCGCCATCTTGGGAATGGGAGCTCAGTTTTTTGTTACATCGACCTTGATGTAACACGTTTACTTAGTAATTTACACCCGTGTACCACATCTACAAACTCTTACGATTATCTCATATGAATTTTGTTTGTACCATTACGTGGCTATTTTTCCCATTTCATGCAGTTTCCGTCATCATCGCTATTGCGATGACCAAACACGGTGGCATCCACATTGGTGTGTGAGCTCAAAGCGGAAAAAGGAATAATAATGAGGATTTCTCCTTCTTTGCTATATTCCATGTCAGCCATGATTCCTTCGGCACGTGTCTGCCACCTTCTAAACTTCAAGATTCAACATAGCATTAAGGTGAAAATATAACAGAAAAAACCAGAATAACTCAAGATATCGAATGTGGATCAGTGAACCAGTTGGGAACAGAGATGTCTGTTCGGGTAACTATAATCTGAAGAAGAAAATAACATAAACCACACTTGGTGCTAGCTTTGTAGGCTCATACCACTGTTAGCTTGGGGGATAATGCCTTTAGCTCCCTGTCCATCTACATGACAGACAGCTATGCTGGCCAATAATAGAGCAGTGGGCGGGTATCAAGGATGGTGCTGGGCTGGGTTCACCATTTCTTGAAGAGAAAGAGGAGGTAAAGGCTGTGTGTTTTTCAGGGAGAAGTCAGTGCTTTCATATTATTTAGATTTTTACTTGACCAACAGACACGTTTCAGACAATGAACCATTTAAAGGTACAGAATTTTACCTAAGCATACTGCCATTTCAACCAGGGGGCCCCGCCCTTCTCATTGTTGAATGACCCACAGTCATGTATAGAACAGTGAACGTTCTCCACCAGCATCTGTCAGTTCTAACTCTCTGAAACTGTGCGGACTGTCGAGTCCATGAAACTGAACATGTTCTTTTTCTAATCCTTGTGCAGGAGTATGAGTTTGTGGTACTGCCCAATGCCTACATGATCCACATGCCTCATGCGCCCAGCTTTGACATCACCAAGTTCCGCTCCAATAAGCAGTACCGAGTCTGCCTCAAGACCCTGAAGGAGGAGTTCCAGCAGAACATGTCACGGCGATATGGCTTCGCTGCCCTGAAGTACATGACGGCTGAGAACAACAGCTAGCCACCACTCAGACCCTCACAGCCCCAAACTACTGACCTGCCGCGGGGGCTGGAGTGGGTGGGGGTGGGGGGTACAGGAGACACCCCGGCCGCATGGGGCCACTTGGAACCTTTGAGACTTTGATAGAACATTTGACCCTTAGTGTGGACCTGCTGGGATCTTCGTGTCTTCTGCTGTGGGTTAGAAGGATGATCCTGGAGGAGTTTACCTCTGACTGAAGGCTGCGGGGCCAGCTGTGTGGGCACCGACCTCCAGCTGTGGAGAGTGGCAGACAGAAGCGGACTTAAAATGCCTTGCCATATTTGTGAGACCAGAGAGATGTCTGAGTGTGTGTGGGAACGATTCTGAGTGAGGGATTGTGTGTTTGGAGAGAAAATCCTCCCAAGTGGCAGGAAATAACAGGAAGCAGCTGCAGCTTGACTGACAGTACACCACGATTCAAACGCCAGTCATCAGCAGGCAGTAAGATGAGACAAAGTGGGAAACATGTCCATACACATTTGCAGAGTCTTATTGTGACAAATGAGGCAAGCGGCCAGCCAAGCAGCCATCTGCTGCTGCTTCATTTGCTCCGAAGCAGATAGAGATCTGACGAAGTCCTCGTACGTAGGGAGAGAGGGCTGGAGGTCGTCTGCTCTCTGGCTGTTTCTTCACATCGGTTCCAAGTCCCATTACTCTGTTGAAGAGGCCAAGCACCAGTCACTGGGTTTTAATGGGCAGTCTGGTTATACAGATGATGATGAGGAAAAGCACTTTAGTCCACTACATGTAAACAGTCAGTGGAGTCTCATATTTGCTGTCCTCCTCTTCCTGGTCGTCAGCACTGTGGCCTCTAATTTGACAGTGGTACAGCAGGTGTGTCATCTTCTGAGCCGCCACACAGTCATGCTCTGGAGAGACTGACACTTCAGTCCTCAGCAGTGTGCAACAGTACGTGGAGCTGAGCTGCATGTCATCATAATGAATCATAAAACCAAACTGAGGTACCACACATAATGGAGAGAGCAAATGGAATATCTTTGAGTATAATAATAAACTGAGGTGGGTAGAGGAGCCAGAAAAGTCTCATTTCTTATAATAATTACCCACATATAAAGTAGGACCAGTCACCAAAAACTGAGGAAGAAATTGATCATTAGGGCTGTGTATCATTTAAAACAAATTTGCAGTTAATCACTGAAGTTGTATAAAAGAATCAATGAAAGAGAAGTATACTTTAGCAGTTTAATTACATTCTCCTTCATTGAACACACTTGTGACTCATGTTGCTCTAGAGCAACATAAAACACTTTATAATCATGAATGAATATTCAGTTAAATTATGATAGTAGTGTCTAAGATTCTGATTCAGTTCATTATAAAGATGGAGTCAGTTTCTTAGCAAAAGTACCATTTTCATCATTGAAGTCACATTTCCTGTTTTATTTTGAAACTGTCAAAGAGGAAGTAAGTGCTTCTACTTAAGGAAACATTCATGATTATGTCAACGCAATATAAATAAACGGAGCAATTCTTCATTGATTTCCAGAACTGCTGACCTTGATGGGGAGTTGGAAGCTGCTCTACTACTGTGCTGGAGTGTTTGTCTTCCTCCACTCGCTCTGACAGAAAACTCTCCCTCTTTTGATCCTTTGGAGCGAGCAGCCCTACTCAGTGATGCTGGGTCAGCGTTTGCACACAGACTTTAGCTAGCCTCATTGATTAGGGCTGCTCTCTCAAAAGAAAGATACAGGAGCATCAGATCTAAAACAAAGAATGAAAAACAGTTTCTATGCATTGGGCTGTTAGAGCATTAAACATTTTGACCTTGTCTTTTTAACTTATTTACATGGTAGGAACTATTTATGGTATGTGCAGAAGATTTTTATTTCTACGAGGGGGGTTGAAAAGTTCATAGGCTGACTAAGAAGGAGTTATGTCTTTGAAGATCAAGAAGAGAGCGATACCACAGGGATCTAAGCACTGGAACACCGACACTGAGAAATAAACCACATCTGGTCATACAGACGTGGACAAAATTGTTGGTACCCCTCTGTTAATGAAAGAAAAACCCACAATGGTCACAGAAATAACTTGAATCTGACAAAAGTGGTAATAAATAAAAATTCTATGAAAATTAACCAGTGAAAATCAGACAATGCTTTTGAATTGTGGTTCAACAGAATTACTTTAAAAACAAACTCATGAAACAGGCCTGGACAAAAATGATGGTACCCCTAGAAAAGATAATAAGAAAATAATGTGACCATAGGGACATGTTCAACCAAGATGTGTCCTCTAATTAACATCACAGGTGTCTACAAACTTGTAATCAGTCAGTCGGCCTATTTAAAGGGTGACAAGTAGTCACTGTGCTGTTTGGTGACATGGTGTGTATCACACTAAACATGGACCAGAGGAAGCAAAGGAGAGAGTTGTCTCAGGAGATTAGAAAGAAAATTATAGACAAGCATGTTAAAGGAAAAGGCTATAAGACCATCTCCAAGCAGCTTGATGTTCCTGTGACTACAATTGCACACATTATTCAGAAATTTAAGATCCACAGGACTGTAGCCAACCTCCCTGGACGTGGCCGCAGAAGGAAACTTGATGAAAAATGGAAGAGACGGATAATACAAATGGTAACAAAAGAGCCCAGAACAACCTCTAAACACATTCAAGGTGAACTCCAAGGTCAAGGTACATCAGTGTCAGATCGCACCATCCGTCGTTGTTTGAGCCAAAGTGGACTTCATGGGAGACAACCAAGGAGGACACCACTGTTGAAAACAAATCATAAAAAAGCCAGACTGGAATTTGCCAAACTGCATGTTGACAAGCCACAAAGCTTCTGGGAGAATGTCCTATGGACAAATGCAGACAAAACTGGAACTTTTTGGCAAGGCACAACAATTCTATGGTCACAGACGCAAAAATGAAGCATACCAAGAAAAGAACACTGTCCCTACTGTGAAACATGGAGGAGGTTCTGTTATGTTCTGGGGCTGCTTTGCTGCATCTGGCACAGGGTGTCTTGAATCTGTGCAGGGTACAATTAAATCTCAAGACTATCAAGGTATTCTAGAGAGAAATGTGCTGCCCAGTGTCAGACAGCTTGGTCTCAGTCACAGGTCATGGGTCTTGCAACAGGATAATGAGCCAAAACACACAGCTAAAAACACCCAAGAATGGCTAAGAGCGAAACAGTGGACTATTCTAAAGTGGCCTTCTATGAGCCCTGATCTAAATCCTATTGAACATATGTGGAAGGAGCTGAAACATGCCGTCTGGAGAAGGCACCCTTCAAACCTGAGACAACTGGAGCAGTTTGCTCATGAGGAGTGGGCCAAAATACCCGCTGAGAGGTGCAGAAGTCTCACTGACAGTTACAGAAATCGTTTGATTGCAGTGACTGCCTCAAAAGGTTGTGCAACAAAATATTAAGTTAAGGGTACCATCATTTTTGTCCAGGCCTATTTCATGAGTTTGTTTTTTAAAATAATTCTGTTGAACCACAATTCAAAAGCACTGTCTGATTTTCATTGGTTAATTTTCATAGAATTTTTATTTATTACCACTTTTGTCAGATTCAAGTCATTTCTGTGACCATTGTGGGCTTTTCTTTCATTAACAGAGGGGTACCAACAATTTTGTCCATGGCTGTGTTTGACTACTGCATCATGGCCAGCCTGTGAACTTTTCAGCCCCCCTCGTATGTGGTTTTATTTAATTGTGTCACCCTCCCAGCTCAAAATGGTTGAAAAAAATGGCTTTGCCAACCATCTTAAAAAAAGAATGGATTTGGTTGAAAACTTAAAAGCTGCTTTTTTACGGTTGTTTAACAACAGCAAAGAACCATGTATAGTCCCCAACATCCTGATCCTTTCTGAGTTGTGTGCGGCATCTACACCAGCATCTCTGGGCAAGAGGCAGAGCTGATCCTGGACAGATCACCAGTCCATATTCCCAGCACCTTTTCCCTTCAAGTCTTTACATGGGCCCTCAACAGACCAATCATAGAGGCCTATTAAGCGCTCAACACTGCTCAAATGACCAATCCTTGACCAAAGAAAAATACAAATATCTGTGCTGTTGGAGCTCCAGACAGTGATGACGACGATGATGATGATGCTGCTCTGCTTTCACTAGCAGGTAATTTTATATTCCATATTTAAGCATATGTAGTTAAGTGTTGAACCTTTTTAGCTAGTGCATAGGAGGTAAGACTGCTGTTTAGTTATTGTATGTGTGTGAAACTATATAGTGCTTAGAGCCATTGCATTGTTGCAAAAATATTCTCATTTATTTCTCTTGCGATTATTAACATCTTTCTCTCTTTTCACACTGTAAAATTGTGTGCGTTATTGTTGATATATGGAAGTATTCTTTAATAGACACGTCTGTTGCTTTCACCTAAATTATAATTGTTCTACTTGTGCTAATTGTTTGTACGGCTTCAAATGATTCACCGTAAAACACAAAGCTTTGTTGGCAAATGGTGCGGGGCAAATTGGTGCATATTTCATATTAAAAATGACATGAGGTGTTTATATATTTTGTTTTTCTGAAAGAATGTATCTGTTTTCGCTTGTGAGTGGATAAATACGGAATGGATTAATTATCAAATTTGCAGGTATGTTCAGTAATAAATGCTTCTTTAGGTGGCAACTTCTTATTCAGTGACATTGTGTAGTTTTGGAATTATGAGCTGAAGAATGCACGTCAAATTGTGACCAATGCAAAAAAAAAAAAAATGTCAAAACGTTTACAGACACAAAGGAATTCAGCTCGCAATTTGGTATAGCTTCGATTTTACAAGTGCACACGTTGATAGACATGTTAGGGAAGCACTCTGTTGATGTGCTGGATTTGGGTCTATATTGGAGAGGTATTAATGCCCAAATTGCAGTGGTGTAGCCAGGAGTTTGTGAAGTGTGTGTGTGTGGGGGGGGGGGGCGGGGGGCGCTGAACCCCAACCACCACCACCACCACCACCATTCTGAATGTCCGGGGCGAAGCTTTAGCTTCAGCCCCTTGTCAACTACAGATTTCTTAACATTTTCAATGCAAACTACTCAAAACCTGATCTTTATTTACATTTTTCTTTTCTTTTTTCTCCCTTTCTTTTTGACTACGCCCCTGGAAACTGGGTCTCGATTGTCATGTAAATAAACCATTGCAAACTAATGTTCACAATGATAAAAATAATAATGTTTGTTTTATGCTCACTAGATCTCTTTACAAGTTTCAGACCTTTAATTATACTGATAATAATAATTATGTACATGTTACATGCATAGTGAGTTTAATAATAACCAAAGGAAAAATAACGTGGTTTTAATATCTGAGACAATATTATAACATTGTATACACTTAACATTTAATTGCCATGTAATAACAATAACAGATAATAATTACAATAAAAAATGTACAAAATGTTGTATTCATGTATTGCAGTTGAGGAAGAGCAGGCCTGTGCAGAAGGAGAGGAAGAGGAAGTGGAGGATGAGGATGAGGGCATCAGTGTGGAGGATGAGGCTGCCGAAGACCCCACTGACAGTGTCAGTGTGCACTACACTGTTCTTTGTGCGGAGGAGCAGGTGAGCGAAGAGGCCAGTCCTGCCCAGCAGGATGTCCTGATGGACAGCCGGAAGCTACACCTGCCAGGGTTTGAGGAAGTTGAAAACCTTGCAGTGGCCCCCGTCAAGCTGGCAGATGACTCCGACAGGCTCCTCGTACCTCCGGACAAGCGCCAGCGCATTGCTGCCCTGACCAGCTTGCTGCACGAGCATGATAGGTGCTTGCGCACGTTCGTGAAGAAGTACGAGTCCAGGTGGGGCTACATTCTGTTCAGCAGGTGCCTTGAGCCGCCATCATCACTAGCCAGTGCAGCACAGAAGACAAAGTTTGCAATGCTCACGTATCAGCAAGCTGCACAAATCACCGAGGACTCGAGGCTGCTGTACCTGCTGATAAAGATTCTCAAGAACAGGCCTCCTGCCAGCATGTCAACTTCACCAACAAAAGTCATTAGCACTGTGAAGTCACAGTACCAGCGCATCACTGATCGAGTAAGAGATGATCCTGTGTTGTGTACGGTAGACATTCCACTTCCTAACATCAACTCAAAATGAATTTCTAATTTCTTAAACCGTGAGGACAAGAGAGCCAACTTGAAGGCGACAGTTGCCCCACATGTGACACTGCACAGGAGAGCGCTCTCTGATGTGTCGCTGCCAGAACCTGCAAGTCTCCCAGAGACGATTGTGACAAACAGACCACAGATGCATTACGCAGTTAATCCCCATGTTACAGGAAAGCGACGCGCGGAGAAACCAAAGTTGGTGATACCTGTGCCCAGTTCCAGCAGCACTTCCAGAAACTGTGAGCCAAGTTACTGGAAAATTGCACCTTTGGCAACGGCATCTGATGCACAGATCCTGTTGGTGGTTCCATCTCAGCCACAGGGTCCGTCTATCACGTTGTGGCATGATGCCGCTGCTATAGATGCAAGTTTCTCTCCCACATCACCACCTGCTCGCATGGCATCTGAACCTGTAATGCTCAGCATGTCTCTCAAGCCATGCGCAGCCTGCAGTGTGCCCGAATGTGGTGGCTTGTGCAAGAGGTACACTCCCTCAAAGACAAGGTGGAAGGCAGTAGGCAGAAAATGTTTTGCTTGCTGCCCATCAACAAGAAAATCCACAACCCCAGGATTCAATGATGTGTATGACAGCTATGAACATTTCAAGGCAGTGGTGGATGAATCTTTAAAAAATAAGTAATGTGAACAGTAACCTATATATAATATGTCATATTTATCATGTACTAGTATTTGAAATCAAACGTGAGCTTTTTGTGATTTGTGTAATACATTTCCATAATCCATGCTTATCTAGTATCTGACATTATCTAGTAAATGTACGGGGTTAAGATTTCATTTAGATGTAGATGTACACTGCATACCGATGTACAATGAGTGTAATTTTGCATGACGTTTGATCATGATACACTTGTTGACCTGTTGTTGTCTTTTACATTCTGATTTGGACAAACTCAGAAATGTCCATGAAATAAAAGTTTTAATATATTTGGTTTTCTCATTTTCAACATACAACTAGGATTAACACCATGGCAGGTAAATTTATGTTCATTATATTTATTAAAATGGATTAAACCAAACCAATTAAACGGCATATAAATTAGCAGTGCAATAGCTGCAATTAATCACAGCTGCAATTACAAAATAGTAGTTTCGTAATTTTCACAAATTATGCTGCATCAATGAGGTTATTACATTCATATTAATATAAAGGGGTGTTTGTTAGGCATTATACAATAGAATAACTGATAATTTGTTAATTATACATGCAATGGCAATTATTTTTTTCATAATGTCTTTAAAATTAATGTTTTTAGATTTGGTTTCTCTCCTATGCTAATCCTCTCTATATGGATCAAGTTGTTACATTCATATTACCATAAAGGGACGTTTTTTTAGGCATTATACAATATAATTATTGATAATGTATTATTCACATATGTAATAGCAATTGATATTTACTTAAAATTAATGTTTTTAGATTTGGTTTCTCTCCTATGCTAATCAAAACAAGCATCAATTTCTCCCCTATACGAACCTGGATCCAGGACTGTGGCGACACCTCCAGGCTGGATCAGACACCAGGATACGTACCTGCAGGGGTCATAAGCCCAGCAGCCAGACTCCCATGCAGGTCCTAACCAAGGTAGACCCTGCTGAGCTTTCAGGGTCAGACACGGCCAGGGTGCCTGGGGACACCCAGAGCCCACAGTGTGAACATCAGTAAAAAGACCCAACAGAGAGAGAACGCTGTAACACGGGCTTGGATTCAAATAGAGCTTTTGAAGTGGCAGCACAATAGCAGTAGCTCTGGTTTCAGATTGTTCCACATGTTATGTAACAAGCATTTTGCCAGATGTCAAACTTACAAAAAAATCTGCATTTTTATATATTAAGAAAGACTCCCAGTTTTTGTAAAAATCTGTTTGACTTTTGAGAGTCAGACCACCACCACCACCAAATGCAAAAACTATTTTGAGGATAAATTTGGGCCAAATGCTGTGGCCTAAACGGCACAATTAGTGGACTGCTCTTTGCCCAGTTTTCCACAACTTTTTTCCGGGTTAAATCTGGTCTGTGGTAGATGGACGAACACAGCCTAGTTTTCAGCGTCTGTTTGTGGGCTAAATTAAGGCTCAGACCCACGGACCTCATATAGCCCAAAATGTAACGTTTAAATGATGGCTTGTGCTGGTGTGTGTGTGTGTGTGTGTTTATGTCCTGTGCACGTTAGTTCACAGCAATCCCATTTTGTTGTTGGTTGTCTATCCAATGACAAATAAAGGCAGTGTTCAGAATGAGCGGAGAAAACCACACATTCAGCATTAAAAGCTTCTCAGTCACCATTAAGGTCAGCAAGTCTGGAATGAAGAATTGCTCTGTTGGGTTGGACTTTCACAGGTTGAGACGATAAGAAAGTTAACTGAAGCACTGACTTTCTCTTTGACAGTTTCAAAATAAAACAGGAAGTGTGACATTAAAAATGGTAGTTTTGTAAAGAAAATCGACTCTTGATAAAGAACTGCAGTCGATTATTACATGTTGCTCTCATGAAAATAATTTGAGTTGAATATGCACTCATGACCATCAAGTGTTGCTCTAGCAGGATTTGTTGAAGGAGAATCCAAAGTATGTTCAGTTAAAAGTTGCTGAAGTACATTTCTTTCTCACGGATTCTTTTACAACAAGTTTAGTGATTAATTGCAATTAATGATAGAAAAATGTGCAATTAAACATTTTTAAACAATGCACAGCCTGCACACTGGATGTTAAAATAGATTTGCTGATGCCAGCTTCTTCCCTCTCTTTTCTTCCATCTTCATTGCCAGGGAGACACAGAAATATCCATCCTTCCATCTTCTTAATCCTTTTCGGGTTGTGGGGGGCTGGGCCTATCCCAGCATCTTTGGGCGAGAGGCAGGGTCCACCCTGGACAGACGGCCAGTCCATCACAGGACCGACACAGAGAGACAGACGACCGTTCACTCTCACATCCATACTTAAGGACAATCTAGAATCCCCAGATGATGCCAGTTAACCTGACCTGCATGGTTTTGGCCTGTGGGAGGAAACCCACGCAGACTCCACACAGAAGGGTCACTGATGGTCGGGGCTGGGATGGAACCCACGACCTTCTGGCTGTGCTGCCACAGTGCTGACCACTGCTCCACCCAGACAGAAATATGCTTTAGAAAAATTGATTTCAATCCTTTAACCTGGTTCAGGCCCAGATGTTTTGAGTTCACAGCTGGACTCTACTGTTGTCTCATTCACGGCTAAATCCGTTCCTCACAGTGGGGACACACCAGGAAAACATCAATGACTCTTGAGAACGTATTTACTGGTAGCTGATATCGGTTAATCAGGTGAATATCTGCTGATATATCTGTGCACACTCACACACATTAAGAAATGATAGTTTAAATATTTCCAGACCAAGAACAGATACAATGATAAATCCTCAAAAATGACTGGAGCCTCAACCACATATTAAACGTTTCTAACTAGTGTTGATTTTTTTATGAAGAGCCGTGTCAATCAGGAAGATGTGCAGTAGCTCTGCTGGACAAAGTCACATGACACTTTTATTTAAAGCAGAAGTGTTCGAACATTTCTGTATGTCACATACGCAGACTATCGGTCGTACAGTATATTACATCTCAGCTCTTTCAATATGATTGAAGAAGCTTCAAAAGTTGATTTCAAATTTCTTTGCATTCAAAGTCAATCACATTATGTTCATAAACTGTTTAAATGTATTAAGGTGGACATAGTGTAAAAAGTGCAGCTGTTCCAGAAGTGCCTTAACTCTGCAGATGTGCTGGATGACAGCAGGAGCCAGTTCTTCTGTCAGCCTCAGACCTACAGCAGTCCCAGCTCTGTCGTCTTATGTTGTGGTCAGCTGCACAGCCAGGACTGAAGCCTTCTGTTCACCAACACCAGTCAGAAATATTACACCCAAATACAGAGAAGCAGGCATAGAGGCAAATTTAGCGAGTTTTTATACCGCTAATAACACCCTTACAGTAGAGTTCCAAGACCTGGGGTGTCACAGCACAGAAACAACCCTCAGTGGGTGAATGGCTAACGGTGCTAAAGGCAGCGAACGGCTGCCAATCAAGAAAGTGTCTGGTCCAGATTATAATAAAATAACATGAGAGAAACATATCTATTTGTCTGTTTTCCCAGCTGGCTCATCCACCAACCCTTGACCAAACGCATGTCTGCCTGCTAGGCTAGCAGACTCCTCCCTCAGTTTGTACCAGCTGGCCTCTAACAGAAATGTCGGCTGTTGCCACTCAGACTAGCTAATGTTAGCAGCCCAATCTACCCAACTATTAATCAATAGAAAGATCTTACGACTTTCGGCACGTTTTGTTGGCACAAATATCGCATGAATGATGTGCTTCCACCTGATGAACTCCTCACCACTGCCTTACGCACGCAGTACAACTCTCTGTACAAACGGGGATTCGTACTGCGCTTCCTATGACCGCTGTTAGGGGCCCTCAGGAACAGCTTAAGGTGTTCTTGAGGCATCCTTGCCACCAACATCTTGTGTAATAATAATAATGCACCAGATTTATATAGCACTTTTCACAGACACTCAAAGATGCTTTACAATGAGTCCATTATTCATTCACTCCACAGACAGTGATAGTGGTAAGCTACTGCTGTAGCCACAGACTGACAGAAACATGGCTGCCAATCCACGCCAACGGCCTCTCTGACCACTACCCAACATTTATACACATTCATACCTAGTGTTATGGACACTGGAGGCAAGGTGGGTAAAGTGTCTTGCCCAGGGACACAATGGCAGGATGTCTGGGGAGAGCGGGTTTTGAACTGCCAACCCTCCAATTATTAGACGACCCGCTGTACCTCCTCAGCCACTGCCGCCCACATTTCCCTCTGTTCCATTTTTGCTGAGCACGTAGCTGGACGTCAGGAAGTTCCACTTTTATATGGTCTTAGGTATGACCTGGCCGGGACTTGAACCCCGACCTCCCAGTTGTGGGGCGGATGCTCTACCTCTACGCCACCAGTCCATAGTTCTTACGTTGTTCCTATGGCATTCGTACGGCCACCCCACGATGAGGGTTTTCATGGGGCATTCGTAGAAATCTTGGATAAGACCATCGACCTGGCCATGAACTTACAGTCTATGAATACTGGACTGCGGCCGCCTTAAGAAGGCCACGTGAAATGGCCCAAAAATTGTTCGTACGGTGTTCACAGCCGTTCGTAAGGCTACTTTGACCATAGCTTGAAGAGTATGGCTGTAAGAATACATCGTTGAAGGCTGTCATGTGGTCACCAGTCCTCTTTTTTAGTCTCTAGGTGTGCCCGTTTTTTTTTGTTTTTTTTTTAAATTTTTCTCCTTATCCATGCTGGTATTGCAGCATTAGTGAGTCTGATTCACATTCATGCAGCAGACATGGGGAAAACACTGTTACAAGACTGATGGACATACATATAAATGAAGTTTTTGTAGCTCGTCTTGTTTTATGGTTGCTCGGTCATGTGATCACATTCATCTCCATAGACAGTGATCCAGGTTGCCAGTGCGTGAAGGGATCTCCGGGTGGTCTCTGGGAACCGTTCCCACGGCTGTAGTCCAACTAGAGGTCACAGTGTTTCACACGGAGATGACTCCATCTGTCAGGCTGTACGGGAACGCTGCAGGAGTGTGGCTGATGTTGGGTAGACAGGTGTGTGTGCGTGTTTGGCTTTGCAGGGCTGGGAGTAGCTGCAGTGTGTCAGTAGAACAGTGTTGATTGATGCTGCTACCTGAATTAAAGCAAAGAGTCCAACACTCTGCTGTTGCACTGTTGCATCATTTCCGTCTCCGTCACCGACACGTCTGCGTTTTGAACCCAGAGTGAAGACCTACACACACAAACACGACAACTCTGCATATTTGCAAGCCTCTTTCTAAATTAAAGGATGCTTCTGCAGTTGGAGTAGGTGAAGGCTTCAGAAGATCACAGAAGGTGGTTTTATACGGCTCTGGAAAAATATGAGACCACTGCAAAATGAAATCATTTTATCTGCTTTTCCTGTTTATATGGTTATGCTTGAGTAAAATGACCTTTTTTTTTTTTTTTAATTCTCTAACCTACACTAGCATCTCTGCATTTATCGCAGTCATTCAATTTGAGTAGCTGTTGAACTGCAACACAAGGGACACCTCAGTCTCCTCAGGAGGTGCAGACCAGCCGTCATCTATGCAGGAGAAGATGCATGAAGGCTGGGAATAATAATCAGAGTTATTCCACAAATACACATTTCTGAGTTCTTCCCAAGGTAAAACCTCAGTATCGTAGTGTTTAACAACGAACTGGTTTTCTTTGCATTGTTTGATCTAAAAGCAACATCTTTTTTGTTGTTTTGCCCAGTTGTCATTTTCTGTAAATAAACACTCTAAATGATGAGAGTTTGACTTGGAATTTGGGTGAGTTTTCAGTAGGAAAGATTTTGCAGTGGTGTCTTTTTTTCCCCAGAACTGTAGGTTCAAACATCGTTTTATGGACTGAACATGTGAACAGGTCATCTGTACACACACTGTCATAAGATGCTTTCAGTGTAAAAACTGAAGGCTGCCAACTTCTGAACTGGATACTAGATATGAGCAGGTTTTAACATGGAATTGAGAGTACAACAAGTATGACAATAGATTTTTCACTCAAATACATAACTTTACTCTGATACATTTGACAATTTTCTGATTATTATGCAACTTTTCCTCATAATTAATTACTTATCTGTAATAACCAAGTTGCTCCTTTTTAATGGCTTCATCCTAGCAGGGAACAAAATTAAGTGGGTAAATAAACTTTTTTTGCAATGCAATACACTCAAAAATATTTTTTCTCTGAAATGTGGGGCTTTTTGTCAGAAAACTTTCTACTTTGTAAAAATTTGCAAGTTCACATAAATTTGCTCTTTAACTAGCATAATTTGTCTTTTCCCCAGCATATTTTTCTTTATAAATTACTACATGTATTAACGTAGAAACCAGCATTAGTTCAGATCAAAGAATGGACCCTCTTTAGAAAAAAGCGCTCAGGTTTTCAGTCATTTTCTTGAAAGCAGCACCCTGTAATAATGTAATGTGTTACTACTGACTGAAGGTGGTGCTGCTGTTCTGCGGATCAGTACACCATCTGGTAGCTGGTCCTGGATGTCCTGGCCTGAAGAGGAAAGGTTCAAAGATTACCACGACCATGAGAACGTTCTGAGGAATTCCTGCCATCCACTTTAAACTGCTCACATAAAATTTACACACTGAGGAACACAATTTCATTGATTTGAAGTAAGTGCAAGCAAGTTTTTCCTCGTCAGTCCATTTCAACCCAGTAAATATTTGATCACACTTTATTACTGGAGGAGTCAAATCTATTTCTCCAAGAGCCAGAATATTTCCCAGCAGATACTGAGGGACAGATGCTCTCCTAAAATAACAATATTGCAGACTTCCGGGAAGATGGCGGAGAGGCATAACGCTTAAACAGAGAGCTTTCCCTAGTCGGATTAAAAATCTTTGGTAAATGGCCAACTCGACACAAATAGATCAATAAACCAAGGGATGAAAACACGAAGAACCCGGGCACACGGACAAAAGCAGGGTAAAACTAAAGAATCCCTCTTCAACAACACTGGAGAAATCGCTGAACATGAGGCCCAAAAAAAATGAGGTGACTACAACAGAGAAAATGGAGGACGCCAACCTCGATGCTATGAACACTGGCTTCGCCAATATAAGTAAGGACATAAAAGACTTCAAGCGACAACTCCAACAGGCTTTAACGGCTCTTGAGGAAGAACTGAAAAAAGAGATGGAGGAAATTATGGGTCTCCGAAAAGAAATGGACCGCAAGCTAGCAGAAAACATGGAGGAGCTGCGCAATCAACGGACATGTATGGCAGAAGCACAGGCTCGAATATCAGATTTGGAAGACTGGAAGACAGAGGCAAGCGAGCGGCTGCAGACCCTGACGGCACAAACACAGAGGATGCAGGAAAAAATAACCGACCTGGAGAGCAGGTCCATGCGGAGCAATATACGCATCTTCGGGATTCCGGAGGGCACTGAGGGCAACTCGATGACGAAATTCATAGATCAATTCTTAAAAAAAAGAGCTTGAGCTGCCCGATGAAACAGACCTGCAGATCCAACGAGCGCACAGAGCCTTGGCACAGAACCCGAATTCAAACTCTGCACCCAGGTCAGTTGTGGTAAACTTTTTAAAATACGACGTAAAGGAAAGAATCCTGACACAAGCGTGGAAAAAAAAAGATACGAGTCGGCGACAAACAGATGTTCTTTGACCAGGACTACCCGACAGAAATTGTGCAGCAGCGAAAGAAATATGCCAACATTAAAAAAAATGCTAAAAGAGAAAAAAATTAGATTCCAAACGCCACTAACGAAGATGAGCATTCATTGGGAGGACGCGTGAAAACCTACAACACGGCCAGAGAGGCAGCGCGGGACATGACGGAGCGAAGCTTTGTGGTGAGCGTACCGGAGGAAGCGGCTGGAGCAGCGGCAGCACGGAACGCATCGAGACAGCCGGAGTGGAGGCGAGTGAGCGGCAGAGGGCGGGAGATGGATGTGGCGCACCGAGCCCAAGAAAAACTGCAAGGCTTTCAACGGAAAGCCTAGATTATAACAAAGATTAAGAAAGACACAGAAGAAATGAAGGCCAAGAAGACAAGGTAAAAGAGAAACAAACGGCTAGGAGAGGTTTAAGTGATTTTTGTTGGACATTTCTAGACTAATGACTATTACTTGGATAGTAACTACACGTCTAGGGAGGGCCCCTCACTCGGTGAGGACATTCCCTCCACCCACCAACAGGGACCAGTGGGCAGAAGAAAGGCCCAAAGTACGGAGGTCGAGATTCGTTAATGTGTTTTTGTACAAATATGTGTTAGTTTTGTTGTTAAAGGGGCTAGGAGCACAAGTTAAAAAAAATGGAAAAACATGAATATGGTTAAAAATCTTAAGATAATGACATTAAACGTGAATGGTCTGAACTCACCTGTTAAAAGGGAAAGAATAATAAGAAAATTCAAGAAGGAAAAAGCTGAAATTATATTTATGCAAGAGACGCATTTGAACAAGACAGAACATGAGAAACTAAAGAGATTTGGCTATAAGAACTCCTACTACAGTTCATTTAAGGGAGGAACTAAAAGGGGGGTTATGATACTAATTTCAAATAAAATACAATTTGAATGTGAACAAGAAATCCAGGATAAAGAAGGCAGATATGTAATAGTAAAGGGAAGAATAGATGGTTTGCAGATCACATTAGTGAACATCTATGCCCCACCAGAAAGTGACAAGGGTTTTTTTCAACATCTGTTTGATCTCATAGCAACACGCAGTGAAGGAGTCCTAATTTGTGGAGGAGACTTAAATGCCGTCATGGATCATGAAGTTGATACAAGTGTTAAGAAGACAATCAGGTCATAATCCTATATACATGGAAATATATTTAAATGATAGAAAACGACAAACAACATGGAAACTTAATGTAGGACTATTAAATGATGAGAAAATGAAAGAAAGAATAAAGGTAAACAAACGAATATATCGAGGAGAATGATAATGTGGACCTAACAATACTACTGAAGAGACAAATGTTAAAGATATTAAAAAATTTCTATGCACATTGGACTTGCCATCAATAGGAAACCAACAAAATGAAAAGCTAACAGCAGAAATAACAACACAAGAGATTAAAGATGTGATTAAGTCACTTAAAAACGGTAAATCACCAGGTAGTGATGGATACCCCTCTGAATTTTATAAACTCTTTATAGAAGAACTCACGCCACAGCTCCTAAAGTCATTTAATTGGACATTAAACAACAACAAAATACCTTCATCATGGAACGAAGCCATTATTTCAGTTATTTTAAAGCCAGGGAAAGATAGGGAACAATGCGGAAACTGTAGGCCAATCTCTTTATTAAATGTGGATTATAAAATATATACAACAATTATCTGTAAACGAATAAAGACATTCTTGACGGAATTGATTGATCAAATTGGTTTCATAGAGGGATGCCAAACACATGATAATATCAGGAGAACAATACACATAATCAAATACATAAAGAAAAGCGCAGTAATAATGAGTTTAGACGCAGAAAAAGCATTTGATGGGGTTAGTTGGATGTTCCTATATAATGTGCTGGAACGCTTTGGATTTAACAAAAAGTCAGTGCAATGCATAAAGACACTGTATCAAAAACCTGTGGCAAGAATCAAGATAAACGGTAGCTTAACAGACAAAGTAAATATACAAAGATCAACTAGGCAGGGATGCTGCCTATTGCCCACCTTGTTTGCTCTGTTCATAGAGCCACTGGCTCAAGCGATGCAACAAAATAAGAAATTAAAAGGTGTAACAATAAAGGGAGCGGAACACAAGATTGGGCTATTTGCAGACGATATTATAGTTTACCTTGAACAACCAGATGAATCAATAATGAAAATTTTGGAAAATTATCAGGATACAAGATAAACATAACAAAAACACAAATACTGACATTCCACTATAACCCTCTAAACCAGATAACTGATAAGATCAAACTAAACTGGAAACAAAAAGAAATAAAATACCTTGGAGTGAACATACCTAAAGATTTAAGCAAAATCTATAAAGCAAACTATGATAGGTTGGAACAAGAAATAAAAAAAGATATTGATAGATGGTCAATCTTAAATATGGATCTGAATTCAAAAATGAAGACAGTCAAAATCAGCATACAACCTAGACTGCTTTACCTCTTCCAGGCTCTACCAACAGAGAATCCTGGTGCCCAGTTCTCAAAGTGGGACAGGATGATATCGAGATTTGTTTGGGGAGGTAAAAAGCCAAGAGTGAAATATAAAACTCTCCAATTACCAAAAGAGAAAGGAGGCATGGGTCTACCGAGTCTAAAGGAATATTATTACTCAGCACAAATAAGATATATCATATGTTGGTGCAACGGAGGATATGAGGCAAAATGGAAAGAAATGGAAAAGGAAATTGAGGGACTCCCAGTACAAAGCATAATAGGAGATAAGGATGCATATAAGCAAATCAAACAAATAGACCCAATCACTAAATTTACTTTGGAACTGTGGTATAAAATAGTACAAAAGTATAATATAAAGGAGGACATAAAACTATTGAAATGGGTAGCATCTGACAGCCAGTTTGAACCGGCAAAGTAAGATAGGGGATACAAAAATCTGGTGAACAAGGGAATCACAGCATGGGGCAATATGGGGGGAAAAAAAGATTCCGGAGTTTTGTAAACATGAGAAGAAAATTTAAACTAGAAAAATCTGAATTCTTTAGATATCTGCAGATGAGAGATTATTATATGAAGAAGATTAGGCATAACCTCCACACAGATGTGAGCGAGATTATACAATTCATTTTAAGCTCATATGCAGGAAATAAAATAAGAATTATTTCAAAGCTATATCAGAAACTTATGGCAAACAAACATTCAAGTAACTATATAAAGGAGAAATGGGAGAAAGAGCTAAATTTAAACAGAAGAAAACTGGCAAGAAATATGGAAAACACAACACACAACAAGTTCAAGGACATGGAGAGAATTTGGATGGAAAAACCTGATTCGCTATTTCATTACACCACAGATTCAAGGAAAATATACAAATACCCAATCTATATGCTGGAGGGGATGTGGGGCTCAAAATGCAGACCACTCACATATGTTTTGGAAATGCTGCAAAATCTCATCATTCTGGAAATCTATACATGTGACAATACAGAGGATATTAGGATATAATATACCAATGAACTGTAACCTGATGTATCTATGTGATCTTAAAAGAGACAATGTTATACAGGCTGAGGACAGATATCTAGTTAAAATCAATCACAAGAAAATGGCGATCAGAAGTTCTTCCTGACCAAGAGCAATGGACAGACATTGTTGAGGATATACGTATGATGGAAAAACTAACATATCGACAAAGAATGCAAGAAGGACTATATGAAAAAAAAATGGTGGAAATGGACACACTACAAAGTGCAACGAGACAGAAATTGAAAGAATAACCAAAGACACTGGAAAAACCAGAAAAATTAAGAGATGGAAACTAAAAACTTGATGCTCCAACATTTGTCCCCCCCTTTTTCTTTTTTTTTCTTCCTCTAGCTCCTTTTTTTAAATATAGAGACTGTGATCTGAATGTAATATGTATGATGAAAAATGAATAAAAATCAAAGTTACAAAAAAAAAAAAAATATTGCATCATAAGAAATATTCGCTTGATACAGTCATGTGAAAAAATTAGGACACCCGTTTGAATATTCAGTTCTTTATTAATAAATGTTCACATAATTATGTGTGATCTTGTTTTTGTTTTATTTGCATTTTTTTTAATTTATTTTAGCCATTGTAAGTGGAAATGAATGTGAGGGTGTCCAAAAAAAGATGGGGGGGGGGTCCTAATTTTTTCCTCACTATTTGTTTAGAATTATATTTTACAGAAAATTTGAAAAAAAGTCTTTAATTTTTAATTGTTTAGTTGTATTACATGAGTCTCCCAGTAACGTTGATCTTAAATAGCCATTTGTCCAAATATGTTTAAAAAAACCACACAGGCTTACAGGGTGTCCTAATTTTTTCACATGACTGTATATTAATTTTCCTTCCTAATTCGTTTTTTAGATGAGTATGACTAAGCAATCACATCTCAAATACACCTGTCAAAAACTTCTCAAGTAAAAATCAATTCCAACCTTGTTGAATTTAATAAAGAATTTTGGGGAAATATCAGGATATAAAATAAATAAAACTAAATCTTCAATATTAATGCTAAATGAGACCCAGAGAAATTACCCAGCCCCTGAGGTAAATCAATTCAACGTTGTAAATCAGTTTAAATATTTAGGAATCCAAATTATGCCTAAGCTAGAATCAGTCGTCAGTGTCAACTATGAAGCCTTAATGTCAGATATCAGTGAGTTAACTCAGAGATGGATGTCACTACCAATGTCGATGATCGGGAGAATCAATATACTTAAAAGTAATATTTTACCTAAAATACTTTATTTATTTCAATACATTCCCTTATCACCACCTTTAGATCTATTCTCAAGAATAAAAAAAAAGTTAGTGGAATTTATATGGAACAACAGGAAGGCTAGATTACGTTTGTCTTTATTATATTTACCATTTGATCGTGGAGGTCTGAAATGTCCAAATTTTATGTTGTATTATTGGTCGGCACAACTGAGGTCTATGACATATTATTTTTCATCAAATGATCTCCCTCACTGGACTGAAATGGAATCATACAATTTACCTTTACCTCTTCCCATATTCATATACTCAGATTCGGCAAAAAAATTACAAAAACAAGTTAAAAATCCATTTGTAAAGCATATGATCAAAATATGGTGTGAAGCTAAAAACTATTTAAAAGAACCACAGTTATTGTCACAATTTAGTCCAATATGGGGTAATCAATATTTTAAACCAGGGAGAGCGGACGCTGTATTTAAAGTATGGAATTTAAAAGGGATACAAAAGATTCAGGATTTATATTTGCCAGGTGCAGACAACATAATGTCTTTTGAAGAGCTGAGGATCAAATTTAATCTCAATAGAACACATTTTTTTAAATATCTTCAACTTAGAAACTTTATTCGATCAAATCAAAATAAAGCTCTCACTCGACCTATTTATTCATCCTTGGAAAAAATGATGATGAAAGATAGTAAAAGAAAGGGTATTATTTCAGAGTTTTATAACTCATTGACACTATCTTCAAGTGAAAATTCACTGAAAAGATTAAACTACTGGAAAGAAGATCTGCAAATTGAAATTTCAGAGGAACAATGGGAATTGGCTTGTACAGAAGCTCAAACCAAATCAATAAATGCACGCCTTAAATTGATACATTTCAAATGGTTAATGCGGATGTATGTTACACCGGAGGAGTTAAATAGATATAACAAAAATATACCAGATACATGCACAAAATGCATGGAAAGTAAAGGAACCCTATTTCATTGTTTATGGGAATGTAGATTAATAAGAATGTTTTGGGAAGAGGTGAGGGTAACAATTGAAAAAATAATCTCAAAACAAATCATATTGAATCCTAAACTGTTTTTGTTGGGTCTGTACCCAGAAAAGCATAATTTTAATAAAAGTGAAAGAACATTCATAGACCTCAGTTTGCTTAATGCCAAAAAATGTATTGCACTATTATGGAAAAAGACTCATAGACCAGATGTGACTCAGTGGTTAAGACAGATGTTAACAAACCTTCCATTAGAAAGAATAACATATATACTAAAATCAAAGGAAATTGTGTTTGAGAATATATGGAGACCTTTTATTGATTATGTAAAAAATTTAAACATAACTCTTGAAGAAGAAGGTGAATGATGTGTGTGGACCTTGTAAATTCCAAACTGGTGAACATAATATGTATACTTATGTATTGGATTGTCTAGACTAAACAGAGGAGCATTGTTGAAGACTTGATTTTGTTGGTGGTTGTTGGTGTTTTTAGTGCATTTTTTTTTGTAGTACTTTAGTGTTAGTGTTTGATTGTTTGTATCATGTTTGTTAAAAAAAAAAAAAGAAAAGGTTCAATAAAGATATTGTGGAAAAAAAAAAAAAAAAAAACTTCTCAAGTTTTACAGTTTTCTTGTGAAGTGAGGGGTTTTTCTGTTGTAAAATACAAGGTTTGTCGTATAAATTGTGAACTTTTTTCCTCATTGTGTTTTTGCCGCTGTAAATTTAGGACTATTATACATTTGAGATTTGTTCTCATAAATTTTTCACCAGTTTTCAGTCATCCATCCATCTTCTACCGCTTCTCTGGTGATGTGGGGGCATCAGTGCAGGCAGAGCAGCCCAGACGTCTGCCCTGTTCACATCACACCATGATGCCCATGATTCCTCCTGCAGCTGGGGAACCCACTGCAGGCTGGACCCATGTGTCTCCTTTGGCTACACTGGGTCTGTCATGGAGATCCACTGGACCGCTCTTAGTCTGGCCCTTCACCCAGGACCAGTTTGCCTTCGGAGACCCTACCGGGGCAAGTTGCCCCCGACAACATAGATCCTAGGATCATGAGGGCCCTCAAAGTCCTCCACCACGATAAGGTGGCGATCCATGGAAGGGAAATTTCAGGCATTTTTTGAATTTCAATTCAGTTTTATTTCTATAGCACCAAATCGCAACACAAGTCATCTCAAGGCACTTTACAAAAAGATGGGTTTAGGCCACACTCTCAAATTTATAGAACCCAGCAGAGACCCCTAAGATCAAGCACTGTGGTGACACAGGCAAGGAAAAACTTCCCTTTAACGGGCAGAAACCTCAAGTGGAACCATAACTCAGAGGACGACCATCCGTTTCAACCAGCTGGGTTGAAAAAAAGAGGTAAAAAAGTAGGATGCCTGGCAGTAGCTACATTCAAAACATACATAAGTACAATTCAGTATTAACATTCACAGCCAGACCTGCCAGTATCAAGCTGGGTTAGGCTCCACATGCGGGTGAAGGCCTGGCAGCTGCAACATTTTTAACTATAGGCTATATCAAAGAGAAAAAATTTCAATTTAGTCTTGAATAAAGAGAGAGTGTCTGCCTCCCGAACTGAACTGGGAAGATGGTTCCACACGAGGAGAGCTTGATAACTGAAAGCTCTACCTCCCAATCTACTTCTGGAGACCTTGGGGATCACCAGTAGTTTGGAATTTTGGGAGCGAAAAGCTCTGGTTGGATGATAGGGAACTATTAGAGGAATGTAGGGATCCATGACATTGTGGCTCTTGGTTAACTGAGCCACAGTGTTTAAAAGAAATCTATGGTTTTTATTTTCTTCTATCAAGGATGAATAGTACTGTCACCTAGCATTACGGAGAAGAAAGAAACAGCTTGAAAAAAATCAGTAAACATGCTAACCACACAACTTGACATCATTGTAAAAAAAACAAAATGAAGGAAACCATTCTCGACCTGAAATCGCGCAGCATGAGGGATAACCTGGTTTTCTCAAGAATTGTGGGGGGGGGGGGACAATGAAAAATAATGAAAATCCAGAACAGCTGATCTCTGAATTCATGTCAACGCAGCTGAAAATACCCTCCGATGTTGTGAAATCAATCACCTTTCACTGAGTCTACTGCATCGGACAGAAAAATCCCCAAAACAAATGTCCCAGATCCATTGTTGCCAAATTTAGGTTCTGGTACAGAGGCAGGGCAGGCTGTTATGTATGGAAAACGTGGACCAATGACAAGACCGAGTGGTGAACTATACAGGACTTTAATGTAGACTCACATATAATACAGAGGTGCTCCCACTAGGCTGAGAGGTGGTCAAGAGACCACCCCTCTTCCCCACAGACCTCATACCCCGGGTGGCGGGGGAACCGGAAAGGTGGAGCCACCACCCGTGTCACACAATAATGTCCTATGAACAACATCACCCCCCCCCCAAAAAAGGTCCAAAACCGACGCATGCAATCAAGACCCTCCCCAATTAAGAACCCGAATCACACACAAAAGTAAACAGAAATATATCAGGGCTTACAGCATTCACACAAAACAACTAAGGCTAGGGGGCAACAGGTGGACTACCGTCCCACCCCCACACGGCTAGACGGATTATTCTGCCGTCTTTGCTAAAACAGTCCTTTAACATAAAATTGCCATGCTTCTAAAGTAAATAATCCAAAACAATCCCCTTCACAGAACACATATACAAACAGGTTATTTCTTTTTTTACCACCAAACCACAATAACCAATTATCATTCATATCAACACCATGCAGTAAACATCATAACCCAGGCAATCTGCATACTGACAACATGTATTGAATGCATTGCCCCCAAACTACCAGTCAGTCCCAGTAGAACGACCACCCCCTGGAGACCCGTCAGGCGAGTCCTGTTTAGAGCATTTTCTTCTCTTTGCACCCGGAGATGACCCACGTCGGAGCCCAGACACCTCCTCGTCATTGGCGTGCCACAGCTTGCTGGGATGTCTCCATGAGCCGTCAGACAGCTGAAGGTAACCAACCTCCCAAACAGCCACCACCTGCAACTGCCCCTGGTCCTCCTGTCATTTGCGTTTTCTACAAACCCCTCTAAGCCGGGCCTCCTCCTTGGGTCAGACCACATTAGCGACCCCCGAGGAGCCCGACTCGGCTCCCAGTGTCCCTGTGTGGCACGTCGTTTTACCATGCCAGCCGGTCCTGCCCCGCTCGCTTTCATTTTTGCTGCCGGTGAAGCCGTTGTGACCCCTTGCTTCTTGGTACCTCCCAGCCAAACTCCAGAAGCAGAATGGGCCCTCCACTCGGCACCAACCACCGTCACGGGCGTCCCACCGCGTCGCCCAGTTCCCTCAGCTAGGGTTACTTGCGCGCTGACATCAGAACCCTCCCACGATGGCCCTGAATGGAAATGGTCCTGCATATTGTCCAGATTACTAGACAAAAGTTCGTCCCACACAGCTCCATCCATCATTCGCGGAACCAGCCAGTCCCACAGACCACAGCCCAACTGCTCTTCTCCAAGCCGAGACTGTGAGAAGGAACTCCCCACAGTTACCCAATCCAACACCGATCTCACTGCTCCTGTGCCAACCAGCAATGGCACTGTCACTCCATCCAATTCACCATACAGAATGAACAGCTGTTGCCACTTGGAGATACACTGCAAACAACTGTGGGAGGTGAAATGGGGAGATCCTCTATGGGTCTCGGATCCCCTTGCTCAAACCCGTAACATGCCCTGGCAAAATGATGCAAGAATCTGCACGTGCCGCAGTGTCGTCCTCTTGCCGGACACTCTCTAGCCTTATAACGGTGCCTGGTGGACCCACAACCCAAACATCTGGGCGATCCCGGGGCAGACCTTATCTTTACAGCATTAGCGCATTTTTCATTATCGTGCCATCGTTGCTGTCCAGGTCCACTGGACCTGGACTGGAGACCGCCCCTCTTCCCCACAGCCCTCTTATACCCTGGGTGGCGGTGGAACCAGAAAGGTGGAGCCACCACCCGTGTCACACAATAATATGTCCTATGAACAACATCACACAGGCAGCTTAAAAACACCAGTTATGGCCTAAATGACCAATTTCCACAGGAAATTATGAAAAGAAGAAGAAAGCTTTTCATTAGGAAATAAAAAATCCAAGATGGTAAACAAGCAGTTATCTCTGCAGACAGATTGTTTGTAGATAGATAGATAGATGGATAGATGTACTTTATTGATCCCACTCTGGGAAATTACAGCATAACAGCAGCATGACTGTTGACAACCAAACACAGAAACACACACATGACAGACAAAGGGATTACCCATGGAAAGTAAAACTAACACGACTATAAAACCTACTGTATATGCATCATAGCTTAATATATGATGACCCGTATAAACACATGAATCATCCCATTGCACAAAGAAGGACTATCAGGAGCAGCGTGAAATGTGAGGTACCAGATAGTCTGTAAGGTGCAGTGTGGCAGCATAGCTATGCCAGAATACAACATCATAGTGAGTTATTGTACAGTGAAATTGCATGTGGCAGGAAAGATTTCCTGTTCCTGGCCGTTCGACAGTGAAGCTGTAGTAGTCTACTGGAGAAAGTGCTTCGCTGTCTATCTAGTGTGTGGTGGAGGGGGTGATCAGGATTGTCCATGATGGATCGCAGTTTATTTAGTGTTCTCCTCTCCACCACTGTCTCAAAGGTCTCCGGTCTGAGACCAATTACAGAGCCAGCCCTCTTGATAATCTTGTCAAGTCTGTTGGTATCTCTGGCCCTGATGCTGCTACCCCAACAGACCACAGCAAAGAAGATGGCGCTGGCGACAACAGTCTGGTAGAAAAGCTCCAGCATCCTGCTGCACACGCTGAAGGATCTCAGCTTTCTCAGGAAGTAGAGTCTGCTCATCCCCTTCTTGTGCGCAGCATCGGTGTTGGATCTCCAGTCCAACCCGCTGCTGATCCTGACATCCAGATATTTGTAGTCCTCAACCAGTGTCACATCCTCCCCCCTAATCTGCAGTGGCTGAGAAGTCTTCCTCTTCCTGAAGTCAATCACCATCTCTCTGGTCTTGCTGACATTCAACCTCAAGTGATTCTGCTCCGTCCACTCCACAAATCTGTCTACCAGTGTCCTGTACTCCCCCTCCTCTCCTCCTTATACACCCCACAACAGCTGAGTCGTCAGAGAATTTCTGCAGGTGGCATGACTCAGTGTTGTACTGAAAGTCAGTGGTGTATAAGGTGAAGAGAAAAGGAGAGAGCACAGTCTCCTGTGGAGCTCCCGTATCACTAGCCACCATTCCAGACAACACATTGCCCAGCCGGACAAACTGTGGTCTGCCTGTCAGGTAGTCAGTAATCCAGGAGATCACAGAGCTGTCAACCCCCATCACCCGCAGCGTCTCACCCAGCAGCAGTGGCTGAATGGTGTTAAAGGCACTGGAGAAATTTAAAAAAAAAGTGATTCTCACAGTATCTCCTCCACCATCCAGGTGCAGATGGGCTCGTTGCAGCAGGTAGATGACAGCATCTTCAACTCCCAAATGAGGCTGATATGCAAACTGCAGAGGGTCCAGCCACGTCTTCACCTGCGGCCTCAGGTGGGCTAAGACCAGTCTCTCCAGGACCTTCATCACATGAGATGTGAGGGCAACTGGTCGATAGTCATTCAGATCTGGTGCCCCCTGAAGAGGAGGAGGGGGGAGATGGAGAGAGGTTCTGCACAGGAGTGTGGGTGGGGAGGGGTGTGTGGGGGTCTGGTTGTGTTGCTCGGGTGACAGACTGTGAGTTGAACCTATTAAAAACAGATTCAGTTCCTCAGCTCTCTCCTGGCTCCCAGATGGCTGCCCGACTCTCCCCTTGTACCCAGTTACTGTATTTGTTTCATTCCCTCCCACACATCTTTAGTGTTGTTTTGCTGAGTTTCTCTTCCAGCTTCCTCCTGTAGTTGTCCTTGCACCTCCTCAGCATCTCTCTCAGCTCATGCTGCACTCCCCTCAGCTTCAATGTTGAGATATTTTGGACTGTATTCAGAGCTGAAATTTGTAACGTGCACGTTTTCTGTGAGAATCGCTGTGTGTTAGGGGAATTCCTGGGGGCTGGGAGAGAAGAAAAAAAAAACTGTTTTTTCGTAACAGTTCATACCTGGCTCAGGCTGAGTGTGTGTGTGTGTGTGTGTGTGTGTGTGTGTGTGTGTGTGTGTGTGTGAGTGAGTGAGTGAGTGAGTGAGAGAGAGAGAACAAACAGCGAGAGGAATGCTGACCACAGGAGCGCATCTCTGGCTCCACCTGGAGGAAGAAGAGCAGAAGCCGAGCCTTTTCAAGCCCATCCTGGGGGGGAGCAGAGTCACATAAAACGCACTATTGTTTTGGTCTGTTGTACGCTTCTAGTTTCTAGGAACACACATGAAGAAAAGAATAAAAAGCAAGTCACCACTCACATCAAAGAACAGTCCAAGACTGCCCTCTAGTGGCGAAGAGGCACCATTAATGTAGTGACAAGTGGTTCCCAACCTCCGGTCCAGGACCCCAGTGGGGGCTTTGCCAGAGATCGCAGGGGGTCACGAGGCTTTTTCTGCTCTGAGGTTGTGAAGCTGTGAAAATCATATTTGTGCCTGTTAAAGAAAATACACTCAGTTGGTTAAATTAATCTGCATAAATCCACTTCTGTTCACATCCCGAACTGCTTGGTGTTTTAGGTGGGGAGTGAATTCACCACCATCCTATATAATTTCATGTGCAACAGCAGCTGTGAGGGCAGCATGAACAGGGGACCCATCCTCATCACCACTTAGGAAACCAGGGAGTAAATCCACTATTCATGATTCATTTGCACGCAGTGATATTTGCATTTTGTAAACAAATGTATCAGCAGTTGCTGACATGCATAATTAATATTTCTTCTCACTATGTTGAAACATCTCTGCAGCGGTCAAGTGTTGGGCAGGAGGTCGTTTGAAGGTCAGATATGTGCATACCCCTGCCAGACCGCAAAGCTGATTAGGGTATGAAAAGCCAAATGAGTCCAAAATCGTCAAGTTTAAATGCTAATTTTAATTAGTAGAACACAGTATGTAATATAAAAAATGCCGTTAGATTATGCCACCCGGTGTAATAATACACCACCTGGCGTAAAAACGCAGCACAATGTCTTTCACACCATGTGACATGCTTTACGCCAGGTATGTATTCTTATGCCAGGTGGCGTAATTTACATCACCTGGCGTAAAACATGCCCCCCATCATTTTTTCCATATTTTATGATAAGTAGGCAGGCCTGATTTCGCCGGAGCCAACAGATTCAAAGGTGTTTCATCCAATCAGCTCTCAGTAGAGGCAGCTAAGTCTAAAAGATCCCTGATCATGTGACTAAACAGCATGTGTTCTACTTGCATTTGCACCTCAGTCATAGGTTTAGAATAGTAAACCTCAGTATAGGTTTAAGCTCACCCTTTCAACAATATTCCATGTAAAAACAGTCATCTTGGGGAAGATAGCGGAGAGGCATAACGCTTAAACAGAGAGCTCTCCCTAGCCGGATTAAAAATCATTGGTAAATGGCCAACTCGACATAAACGGATCAATAAACCAAGGGATGAAAACACGAAGGAGCCGGGCACACGGACAAAAGCAGGGTAAAATTAAAGAATTCCTCTTCAACAACGCAGGAGAAATCGCTGAACACGAGGCCCAAAAAAACGAGGTGACTGCAGCAGGGAAAATGGAGGACGCCAGGCTCGATACCATGAACACTGGCATCGCCAATTTAGGTAAAGAGTTAAAAGACTTCAAACGGCAACTCCAACAGGATTTAGCGGCTCTTAAGGAGGAGCTGAAAAAAGAGATGAAGGAGGAAATAATGGGCCTCCGAAGAGAAATGGAGCGCAAGCTAGCAGAAAACATGGAGGAGCTGCACTCTCAGCGGGCGTGTATGACAGAAGCACAGGCCCGAATATCGGAGTTGGAAGACTGGAAGACCGAGGCAAGCGAGCGGCTGCAGACCCTGGCGGCGCAAACGCAGAGGATGCAGGAAAAAATAACCGACCTGGAGAGCAGGTCCAGACGGAGCAATATACGCATTTTCGGGATCCCGGAGGGCATTGAAGGCAACTCGATGACGAAATTCATGGATCAGTTCTTAAAAAAAGAGCTTGAGCTGCCCGGTGAAGCGGACCTGCAGATTCAACGAGCGCACAGAGCCTCGGCACAGAACCCGAAACCAAACTCTCCACCCAGGTCAGTTGTGGTAAACTTTCTGAAATATGATGTAAAGGAAAGAATCCTGACACAAGCGTGGAAAAAAAAGATACGAATCGGCGACAAACAGATATTCTTTGATCATGACTACCCGACAGAAATTGTGCAGCAGCGAAAGAAATATGCCAACATTAAAAAAACGCTGAAAGAGAAAAAAATTAGATTCCAAACGCCGCTAACGAAGATGAGAATTCATTGGGAGGACGGCGTAAGAACCTACAACACAGCCAGAGAGGCAGTGCGGGACATGACGGAGCGAGGCTTTGTGGTGAGCATACCGGAGGAAGCGGCTGGAGCAGCGGCGGCACTGAACGCATCACGACAGCCGGAGTGGAGGCGAGTGAGCGGCAGAAGACGGGAGACAGACGTGGCGCAGCGGGCCCAGGAAAAACTGCAAGGCTTTCAACGGAAAGCCTAGATTATAACAAAGATTAAGAAGGACACAGAAGAAATGAAGGCCAAGAAGACAAGGTAAAAGAGAAACAAACGGCTAGGAGAGGTTTAAGTGATTTTTGTTGGACATTTCTAGACTAATGACTATTACTTTGATAGTAAATACACGTCTAGGGAGGGCCCCTCACTCGGTGAGGACATTCCCCCCACCCACCAACAGGGACCAGTGGGCAGAAGAAAGGCCCAAAGTACGGAGGTCGAGATTTTTTAATGTGTTTTTATATAAATATGTGTTATTTTTGTTGTTAAAGGGGTTAGGAGCACAAGTTAAAAAAAATGGAAAAACATGAATATGGGTAAAAATCTTAAGATAATGACATTAAACGTGAATGGTCTGAACTCACCTGTTAAAAGGGAAAGAATAATAAGAAAATTCAAGAAGGAAAAAGCCGAAATTATATTTATGCAAGAGACACATTTGAGCAAGACAGAACATGAGAAACTAAAGAGATTTGGCTATAAGAACTCCTACTACAGTTCATTTAAGGGAGGAACTAAAAGGGGGGTTATGATACTAATTTCAAATAAAATACAATTTGAATGTGAACAAGAAATCCAGGATAAAGAAGGCAGATATGTAATAATAAAGGGAAGAATAGATGGTATGCAGATCACATTAGTGAACATCTATGCCCCACCAGAAAGTGACAAGGGTTTTTTCAACATCTGTTTGATCTCATAGCAACACACAGTGAAGGAGTCCTAATTTGTGGAGGAGACTTAAATGCTGTCATGGATCATGAAGTTGACACAACAAGCGTTAAGAAGACAAAAAAACATGTAACAAAGTTCATAAGAACCTCACTGGCAGAAATGGGTATGGTAGACATTTGGAGGGACCTGCACCCACTCGAAAAAGACTATACACATTATTCAGCAGCCCATAAAGTACACTCTAGAATAGATTACTTCCTTATGAATGAAGGTGACAGACACAGGGTGAGAAATTGTTGGATTGGAGGGGCAGAAATATCAGATCATAATCCTATATACATGGAAATATATTTAAACAATAGAAAACGACAAACAACATGGAAACTTAATGTAGGACTGTTAAATGATGAGAAAATGAAAGAAAGAATAAAGGTAAACATAAATGAGTATATCGAGGAGAATGATAATGGAGAAGTGGACCCAACAATACTATGGGATGCACTAAAAGCCGTGTTAAGAGGTAAATTAATTGTTGAAACAGGAAAAGCAAATAAGTCTATACTGGAAACATATGAACAAAGATGTGAGAGACTGAGGGAACTAGAACGTAAACATCAAAGCACAAATGACCCAAAAATATACCAAGAAATTAAAGAAGAAAAAATAAAGATAAAAGAAACAAAAATAGATGAAATTGAAAGGAAAAATAGATATCTAAAGCAAAAATATTATGAAACGGGGCCAAAAGCCACAAAACTGCTGGCAAAACGGTTAAGAAAACAACAAACAGTGAATAATGTATATAAGATTAAAGACCCCATTGTGGTCTATATTAATCATATATTCCATAACTTACATATGTTGAAGCATGTGGAAATGTTTGGTAATTACATATGTAAAAGACTCAACACCTCTGAAAGGACAAAGGGCTCTCACCCGCCGAGTGAAGAACAAAGACGTTCCCGGACGCGGCGGAGGAGACCGGAGGAGCCACCCTCACCCCCCAAGGCGAGGAGAGGAAATACCAAGACAATGGGGGGATTAAGATAATGAGGGATGTCAGCCTTTGTTATGCATGTCTTTTGTTGTGTGCATGTATATAATGAGTGAGTTGGAGAGATTCTGCCTCTTTTCCCTTCTGCCACTCTCTGCACCAGATGAGACTTGTTAGAAGAGCTGATTATGCTGATTATTAAACTTGGTTTATAAATCAAATCGCCTCTTCATTTCCAAGCTCTTCTACACTGGTGACCCCGAACGCGAGTATGGTCCTGAGGCATACCCCCGCAATCGACTCATCCGTGGCAACCCACGCAGAACAGGGAACAGATGGACAACTGTTCCCCCCGGCAGAAGAGATTGAGAGGGCTCAACCGAGCACCAGCACCGCCGTGAGAGCCGGGGCAGGGCACTCTCACCCGGCGGGCACAGCAGTGATGGTGTGCACGAATGCCGTCGCTGTCAAGCTGCCAGACTTCTGGCAAGAAGACCCCGCCTCTTGGTTTCAGCAGGCTGAAGCCCAATTTGCACTGGCGGGCATCACGGTTGACGATACTAAATTTTATCATATCGTCTCCAAACTCGACTCCGCCACTTCGAAGTGTGTGCGGAGCATGATCCGGCGACCACCGGCCCGGGACAAATACGAGACGCTCAAAGCTACCATCGTGGCGAACTACGTCCCATCAGCGGAAGAAAGAGCCGAGAAGATCCTGGCGGTCTACGGCCACAGAGGGTGCAAACCGAAGGCCCTCATGGGGGATTTGCTGCAGCTCAAGGAGGAGGACAATGACAACTTCCTCTTCCAGTTTATTTTCCTCAGCACGCTGCCGCCACACATGAGAGGGACACTTGCCGGCATGAAGTGCAACACCCACCAAGACTTCCGCACACTGGCCAGCGAAGCTCATCGGCTCGTCAACGCCTGCAAGGAGCTGACACCCACGGCAGCATCCGCAGACCTCAAAGCCGACGCCCCGAGTCACGAGGAGCCACAACCCACGGAGCAGACCCAGCCCGCGGTGACAGCGACGCGCCCAAAACGTAACAGACAGAGCGACGTCTGTTATTATCACCACCGCTTCGCCGAGAAGGCCCGCAAATGCGTTCCCCCCTGCAAATTTGCGATTTCGGGAAACGCCAAAGCCGAGAGCCGTTAACAGCAGCGGTTCTCGGCGAGAAAAATAAGCTGTTGTACGTGACGGATGGACACACAGGCAAGCAGTTCCTCATCGACACAGGAGCCCAGCTGAGTTTCGTCATGCCCTCCCACGCAGATTGAGCCACAGGCACCCGGGGCAACGGAGCCGTGGCAGCCAACGGCTCTAACATCGACACGTTCGGCGAAAAGAGCCTGCACATCGTCATCCACGGCCGCAGCTACAGATGGACATTTGTTGTAGCGGCGGTGAGTTTTAACTTATTAGGCGCAGATTTTTTGTGTGCACATGGGTTATTAGTGGATCTAGCAGTCTTTTGCTTCTATTCCATGCTCAGCCCGAGTTTCTCCACCACCTGTGCAGGCCAACGTCACCACGGCAGGAGGTAAGTTTGAGCAACTCCTCACCCAATTTCCAGCACTCACAATTCCCAAATTCTCAGCCACTGTGGCTAAACACGGGGTTGAACACTTCATTCCCACAACGGGACCACCCGTATTTGCCAGAGCTCGCTGCTTAGATGCGGCCAAGCTCAACATAGCATGGGACGAGTTTACAACTCTCGAAAAATTGGGCATTGTTAGACGTTCAAAAAGCCCCTGGGCCTCACCACTTCACATGGTTCCGAAATCCGACGGTTTTTGGAGACCGTGCGGAGATTACCGCAGACTAAACAACGCTACAGCGCATGACCGTTACCCAATTCCTCACATTCAGGATTTTTCACTACATCTAGCGGGTGCGCGCATTTTTTCAAAAATAGACTTAGTCCGCGGTTATCACCAAGTCCCAGTCCGAGCGGAAGACATTCCCAAAACAGCGGTGATAACCCCTTTCGGCCTTTTTGAATTTCTGCGAATGCCTTTCGGCCTCAAAGGCGCTGCTTAAACTTTTCAACGAATGATGGACGCGGTCCTACGCGACCTTCCTTTTGTCTTCGTCTACCTCGACGACATGCTGGTAGCCAGCTCGTCTGAGGAAGAACATGAGCAGCATCTCACTACGGTTTTTCAGAGGCTAGAAGAGCACGGGCTAATAATCAATCCAGTCAAATGCAAATTCGGCGTGTCACAAATTGATTTTTTTAGGACACAAAGTCTCTCCGAAGGGGGCAGTCCCACTTCCAGACAAAGTTCACGCGATAGAAAGTTTTCCACGGCCACAAACGGTCAAATCGCTACAGGAATTTTTAGGGATGGTTAATTTTTACAACCGTTTCCTCCCCCACGCAGCTCAGCTCATGCAACCCCTATATGACGCGCTCAAAAAAAAGAAAGCTTCCAACGCGGTCGAATGGACCCCGGAGCGCGAACGCGCTTTCGCGGAAGTAAAAAGCGCCCTAGCTAACGCCACATTGTTAGTTCACCCAGATTCCTCGGCCCGCATCGCGCTAACCACAGATGCTTCAGACCTAGCTATAGGGGCAGTTGTAGAACAACTTGTCAGTGGGGTCTGGCAACCTTTAGCATTCTTTAGCAAATCGCTAAACCAAACTGAACGTAAATACAGCACTTTCGACAGAGAGCTGCTGGCGCTTCATTTATCCATCCGCCACTTCCAGTTCTGGTTGGAAGGGCGGAGTTTCACGGCTTTTGTAGACCATAAACCGCTCACCTTTGCTATGGCTAAAATTTCAGAACCATGGTCAGGCAGGCAACAAAGACAGCTGGCTGCGATTTCAGAGTTCACCACAGACATTCGACACGTGGCAGGCAAACTTAACGTAGTGGCAGACTGTCTCTCTCGCGCTGTGACACCACCAGAGCTCGGGGAGACAGATTATACTGCCTCAGCAGCAGAACTCTTCACTAACACGGACACATACGCAGCACCTATCCATGCAGGGATAGATTATGCAGCCATGGCGGAGGAACAAAGCAGTGATGCGGACGTGCGCGCACTCCTGTCTGGACCAACAGGGTTAAGGCTGGAGAAAAAGGGTTTACGCGACGGCGTGCCCCCCCTAATATGCGATGTTTCAACCGGCCGACCTCGCCCGTTAGTACCAGCTACATGGCGCCGCCGTATTTTCGACGCAATTCACTCCCTCGCGCACCCAGGTGTGCGCGCCTCGGTTAAAATGGTCGCCGAAAAGTTTGTGTGGCCAGGCCTGCGCAAAAACGTAAAAGAATGGGCAAAAACTTGCATTTCTTGTCAGCGCGCCAAAATACACAGACACACAAAAGCCCCTCTGGAGCCTTTTCCAGTCCCCGCTAGAAGGTTCGACCACGTTCATGTCGACCTCGTGGGGCCACTACCTTCCTCCCAAGGTTTCACACACCTGTTAACAATGATAGACCGCACCATGCGCTGGCCAGAGGCAGTCCCTCTAGCGGCAACCACAGCGGAGGAAGTCGCTCGCGTTTTTTTGACAAACTGGGTGGCACGTTTCGGCGTCCTATCGGACATCACGTCCGATAGGGGGCCTCAATTTGTCTCAGAGCTCTGGTCAGCCATGTCCAACAGCTTAGGGGCAACAATTCATCGCACCACCGCTTATCACCCTCAGGCTAATGGGTTATGCGAGCGTTTTCACAGGTCTTTAAAAGCCGCCCTCAGAGCCCCACTAACGGACACAAATTGGGTAAATAAACTTCCCTGGGTTTTATTGGGGTTGTGTGCTGCACCTAAAGAGGATCTAGACGCCTCTCCCGCAGAATTAGTCTTTGCACAACCTCTCAGGCTCCCAGGTGAATTTTTACCAGAGAACCCAGAGCCAGGGCACCTTCCAGTCCCGAGGTTTTTAGGCAGCAACGGACCGGACTCTCTCCCCGGTCCAGCTCATCACTCCTTCCCACGGGTTTTTGTCCCTCAAACTTTAAAAAATGCTGAGTTCGTTTTTGTTAAGCATGAAGCTTTAAAACCAACTTTGCGCCCAGCATTCTATGGGCCATTCAGAGTGCTGGAACCTGGTGATAAACACTTTGTGCTTGATTTTGGGGATAGAAAAGAAACGGTCAGCATTGACAGACTTAAACCTGCCTTCTTGTTGAAAGACGAGCCTGCACAGTTGGCGAGAGCACCTCGGCGGGGTAGACCCCCCAAGAGAAAAGACTCAGCCCCCAGGCAGGGAACAAATAACCTCTCTCCTTCCCACGCTGCAGATTCCTCACAAGAAGGTCCCAGCAGGACGCCTAAACGAACCCACAGCAGTTTTGGGAGAAGATTAAAACCCAGACAGCACAGGGACTGATACAAACCACTCCACAATTGTTCACTAATTGAGCTGCAACAGTTTAGGACTGACTTATGATTTTACTATGCTGTTATGATTACCACTGAACTCTCTTAGGAGCATGGCTGCTGGAAAGTTTCTTCTGTGGCAACAGATGTAACACTTAGTATGTCATAATAACTATCTTAGACTGTGAACCTTTCTGTTGTTCTTTCTTAGTTGTTTGGGGGGCCTGTGGTCTATATTAATCATATATTCCATAACTTACATATGTTGAAGCATGTGGAAATGTTTGGTAATTACATATGTAAAAGACTCAACACCTCTGAAAGGACAAAGGGCTCTCACCCGCCGAGTGAACAAAGACGTTCCCGGACGCGGTGGAGGAGACCGGAGGAGCCACCCTCACCCCCCAAGGCGAGGAGAGGAAATACCATCACCTCCCAAGGCGAGGAGAGGAAATACCAAGACAATGGGGGGATTAAGATAATGAGGGATGTCAGCCTTTGTTATGCATGTCTTTTGTTGTGTGCATGTATATAATGAGTGAGTTGGAGAGATTCTGCCTCTTTTCCCTTTTGCCACTCTCTGCACCAGATGAGACTTGTTAGAAGAGCTGATTATGCTGATTATTAAACTTGGTTTATAAATCAAATCGCCTCTTCATTTCCAAGCTCTTCTACACCCATCACAAATAAAACCACAGTTAACCCAGAAAACATCGAAGAAATATTCCATAATTTCTATCAAGAACTATACTCGCAACCTGAAGAAACAAATACTAAGGATATTAAAAAATTTCTACGCACATTGGACTTGCCATCAATAGGAAATCAACAAAATGAAAAGCTAACAGCAGAAATAACAACACAAGAGATTAGAGATGTGATTAAGTCACTTAAAAACGGTAAATCACCAGGTAGTGATGGATACCCGTCTGAGTTTTATAAACTGTTTATAGAAGAACTCACGCCACAGCTCCTAAAGTCATTTAATTGGACGTTGAACAACAACAAAATACCTCCATCATGGAACAAAGCCATTATTTCAGTTATTTTAAAGCCAGGGAAAGATAGGGAACAATGCGGAAACTATAGACCAATCTCTTTATTAAATGTGTATTATAAAATATATACAACAATTATATGTAAACGAATAAAGACATTCTTGACGGAATTGATAGAAGATGATCAAACTTGTTTCATAGAGGGACGCCAAACACATGACAATATCAGGAGAACAATACACATAATTAATCAAATACATGAAGAAAAGAAAAGCGCAGTAATAATGAGTTTAGATGCAGAAAAAGCATTTGACAGGGTTAACTGGAAATTCCTATATAGTGTGTTGGAACGCTTTGGATTTAACGAAAAATCAGTACAATGCATAAGGACGCTGTATCAAGAACCTGTGGCAAGAATCAAGATAAACGGTAGCTTAACAGACAAAGTAAATATACAAAGATCAACTAGGCAGGGATGCTACCTATCGCCCACCTTGTTTGTTCTGTTCATAGAGCCACTGGCTCAAGTGATACGACAAAATAAGAAATTAAAAGGTGTAACAATAAAGGGAGCGGAACACAAGATTGGGCTATTTGCAGACGATATTATAGTTTACCTTGAACAACCAGATGAATCAATAATGGAAATGATGAACTTGATAGAAAATTTTGGAAAATTATCAGGATACAAGATAAACATAACAAAAACACAAATACTGACATTCCACTATAACCCTCTAAACCAGATAACTGATAAGATCAAACTAAACTGGAAACAAAAAGAAATAAAATACCTTGGAGTGAACATACCTAAAGATTTAAGCAAAATCTATAAAGCAAACTATGATAGGTTGGAACAAGAAATAAAAAAAAGATATTGATAGATAGTCAATCTTAAATATGGATCTGACTTCAAAAATTAAGACAGTCAAAATCAGCATACAACCTAGACTGCTTTACCTCTTCCAGGCTCTACCAACAGAGATTCCTGGTGCCCAGTTCTCAAAGTGGGACAGGATGATATCAAGATTTGTTTGGGGAGGTAAAAAGCCAAGAGTGAAATATAAAACTCTCCAATTACCAAAAGAGAAAGGAGGCATGGGCCTACCGAGTCTAAAGGAATATTACTACTCAGCACAAATAAGATATATCATATGTTGGTGCGACGGAGGATATGAGGCAAAATGGAAAGAAATGGAAAAGGAAATTGAGGGACTCCCAGTACAAAGCATAATAGGAGATAAAGATGCATATAAGCAAATCAAACAAATAGACCCAATCACTAAATTTACTTTGGAACTGTGGTATAAAATAGTATAAAAGTATAATATAAAGGAGGACATAAAACTATTGAAATGGGTAGCATTTGACAGTCAATTTGAACCGGCAAAGCAAGATAGGGGATACAAAAATCTGGTGAACAAGGGAATCACAGCATGGGGCAATATCGGAAAAAAAGATCTCGGGAGCTTTGTAAACATCAGGAGAAAATTTAAACTAGAAAGATCGGAATTCTTCAGATATCTGCAGATGAGAGACTATTATATGAGGAAGATTAGGCATAACCTCCACACAGATGTGAGCGAGATTATACAATTCATTTTAAGCTCATATACAGGAAATAAAATAAGAATTATTTCAAAGCTATATCAGAAACTTATGGCAAACAAACATTCAAGTAACTATATAAAGGAGAAATGGGAGAAAGAGCTAAATTTAAACATAACAGAAGAAAGCTGGCAGGAAATATGGAAAACACAACACACATCAACAAGTTCAAGGACATGGAGGGAATTTGGATGGAAAAACGTGATTCGCTTTTTCATTACACCACAGATTCAAGGAAAATATACAAATACCCAATCTATATGCTGGAGGGGCTGTGGGGCTCAAAATGCAGACCACTCACATATGTTTTGGAAATGCTGCAAAATCTCATCATTCTGGAAATCTATACATGTGACAATACAGAGGATATTGGGATATAATATACCAATGAACTGTAACCTGATGTACTTATGTGATCTTAAAAGAGACAATGTTATACAGGCTGAGGACAGATATCTAGTTAAAATCTTGTTGATTGCATGTAAAAAAACAATCACAAAAAAATGGCGATCAGAAGTTCTTCCTGACCAAGAACAATGGACTGACATTGTTGAGGATATACGTTTAATGGAAAAACTAACATATCGACAAAGAATGCAAGAAGGACAATATGAAAAAAAATGGTGGAAATGGACACACTACAAAGTGCAACAACGAGACAGAAATTGAAAGAATAACCAAAGACACTGGAAAAATCAGAAGAATTAAGAGATTGAAGCTAAAAACTTGATGCTCCAACATTTGTCCCCCCCCCTTTTTTTCCCTTTTTTTTCTTTCTTACTCTAGCCCCTTTGTTTTTAAATGTAGACTGTGATTTGAATGCAATATATATAATGAAAAATGAATAAAAATCTAAGTTACAAAAAAAAAACCCAGTCATCTTGGTTAAATTTTATGACAATAAACATAAACATAGCATTTTGAAAGCAAGCACGCCACCTGGTGTTGGTGAATAAAATACAAACTGTCAGCAGTTTCATGTGTTGACAAATAGTGTCGTGGATTAAACATGGCTACGGTCACACTGCAGGTCTTAACGCTCAATTCTAAGTTTTTGCTGAGATCTGATTTTTTTGTGTGGGACATTATAATTTAAATGTGACCCCCATCAGACTGGAGTGTGAATGGTCTACAGCTATGAAGTGACCCGCATGTGCAGAAGAAAACGTAACGTCAGACACAGCGTTGTGTTTGCAGAAGTAAATATGAGCCCCGACCGATTAAGGGGGACAGAACTTCTTCACCTTTGATGCAGCGCAGCAAAATAAATATTAAAAACATTCAGAAATGTTTATGCACAAAATAAATGAGACCACCTTCATTCCTCTACATGAAAAATGATCACTTTTTTTTTTAAACGTGCCCTTACTGTGCACCTGTAATGTCTGACGGCTTCAGCCCCGCCCACAATTTTGAAGTTGTTGTGCCGTGGGAGCTGACAAAATTATGATCCAGTGATAAAGGGAAGAAGACTGATTAAACAAAGAGAGCACAAATCAGCGGTCTGTCATGCCTGTGGCATCCTCCACAGCTGAATTGTAGCGTCTGTCTCACTTCCATGAGCAAAAATCGTAACAGCATTAAGACCTGCAGTGTGACTGTAGTGTTATGTCCGTAACGTGGTCAGACAATGAAGAGGCTGGAGGTGCAGCGAACGTAGCTTTATTGTTAATGAACAGCAGCGATACAGGTGCTCCATACAGGCCAAGGGGTCGACAGCGAAAGAGACAGCGTCTCTTCCCCCTGACCTTTTATACCCCAGGGTGACGGCGGAACCGGAAAGACGGGCCATCACCCCCACTACACCCGGGCACCATATTTGTACACCACATTACCCCCCGCAGAAAAATGCAGAACATACTAATTAGACTCTCCCAAATTTCAACCCAACTCACACACTAATGGTACAATATATACAGGCCTATCCATTCACACCACAACTACCTAGAGGGGACCAGGTAGACTACCGACCCCCGCCGCCACACACACACAGCTAGATGGGTTATTCTGCCGTCTGTGATCTATAAGGTCCATAAAACAAAAATAGCTGTGTTCCTAAAAAAACTAAAATAATCCCAGAACAGATATATATACAATCAAAAGTTTCATAATAACAAGAACCAATAACCCTGACAGTTCATATGTACATCCACATTTCGTTGCCAGCCCCCACCCCAACACACCCATAAAAAACATCTATTCCAAATGTAAGACAAACACTGTTGGGGGTCGTCATTTTTTTTTTCCCCCCAAAACACAGGGCCAAATGCAACAAATACATGTATGACATATCAATCACGTGACCTTTGGTGATACAGAATACTAACAGCCAAATAACACCATGCCAAACAGTCACCTTACAGTCTCGGTGGAAGACCCACCCCCTGGATTTCCATCTGGCGGATCCCTCCCAGAGCGTCTCCACCTCTTCGCCTCTGGGAACGAGCCATGTCGGCATTCCCTCTTGTCAATGCGCTGCAGCTCGTTGGGGTGTCTCCACAATTCATCCGACAGCCTGAGATAGCCATCCTCCTGAGCAGTCACTACTCACAGCCGCCTCTGGTCATCTCGTTGCTTTCTTTTTCCATGGACCCCCTCAGCCGAGCCTCCTCCCTGGGCCGTACCTCGTCATCAACTTGTAGCAGGGCTCAACTCGGCTTCAGATGTCCACCATGTTGTAACTGGGCTTCCTTCTTGGGTCAAACCGTTCCGCCAACCCGGTCCGAAGTCTTCCTCGGCCTCCGGTGCTGCTGGTTGACGCGACGTGAAATCACACCAGCCAGTCCTGCCCTGCTCTCTTTCATCTTGGCTCCAGTGGCTGTCCTGGTCATTCCGCTGTGCCATCCAGTTCCCACATCCAGGGCAACTTGGACATTGGCATCGGAACCCTCACATGATGGCTCTTTATGGCACAGGTCCTCTTCATCTCCCAAAATATCAGGCCAGTCACTGTCCCAAACCACATCGTCCTCTACGTGCAGAGCAGGTCGGTCCCACAGACCGACCACTCTTCTCCGACGCCGCTGGCAATCATGAATCCCAGGCCGCAGAACATGTCACATTCCAGGATATTCGACCCACAAGCGGTCACCACGAAATGGACGTTTGACATCATTGCTGACTTATACCTCACCATCAATTCCAGCGAACCCATGATGGCTAACTTGTTTCCTCCTTAGCCAAAGTATGGCGTCGACAGTTCACTCACACGGTTATGCAGGAACAAACTCCTCACAGTGGGCCAGTTTAACACAGAAGCCGCTGCTCCCATGTCCACCACCAACAGCGCTTCAATGCCGTCCAGCAAAACATTGTAGTAGATTCATCCATCTGTGCTCGGAGAGATGGTATGAATAACCATAGGAGCCGCTGCGGTGGAGTCCGCCCTACATCATCGGTCCCCTCGCTCAAAATTTTTTGCAGGCCCTGGTGAAGGGATGCAGAAGACCGCACTTGCCACAATGCTTGCCCTTCGCCAGATACTCTCTTGATATGTACCGGTGCCTGGAGGACCCACAGCTGTAACATCTCGGCGTACCCGAGGTGGACCTAATTTTAACAGCGACAGTGTATTCCTCTTCATCAACGCTGTCTTTGCTATCCGGGCCCATAATCAGCACCTTCACACGTGATTCGGTGTGCCCCAGTGTGCTTCTCTCACCAGGTCCTTCGACAATTTCTCAGCTGCTTCAAATTGTTGCGCATTCTCAACTGCCGTGGCTAACGTCAGTTCACCCGAGAATGTCAGGAGCCTCGATCGTGCTTCAGAACAGAGCGTGTGCTCCACTAATTGATCACGGACCATCTCTTCCTCTGGGGCCCCAAATTGGCACTCCCCCGTCAGCTTATGCAGGTCTGCGACATAACGTTGTACTGATTCTCCTGTCTGTTGGTCGCGCTGCCAAAACTGGATCCTTCGGACTATGACATTTTCCGGGGCGTGAAAGTAGCGCGCCATTAGGCTGACCACGTCTTCAAAGCTATCGGCTCCTCCCAAAGTGCCGAGGATACGTTGACCCTTCATGCCCAGATTATGGACTAGAATAGCTCTCGCACGCAGTTTCTCAAGGTCACCGAGGTTTAGGGTGACCAGATACATTTGGAAAGCCATGTACCACCTTTCCCAGGGAACAGTCAGCTCGCCCGGAACCTTCAAAAACGGCCGAAATGCAGAAACTACTCTCTCCATACCTTTCTCCTCGTTGCCAAATGTTATGTCCATAACTTGTTCAGACAATGAAGAGGCTGGAGGTGCAGCAAATGTAACTTTATTGTTAATGAACAACAGCAATACAGGTGCTCCGTACAGGCCAAGGGATCAAAGGGGTCTGACCTTGTATACCCCAGGGTGACAGCGGAATCGGAAAGATGAGCCGTCACCCCCACCACACCCAGGTGCCATATTTGTACACCACACGTAGCCCATTTCTTCTTGGTACAGTAAGCACTGCCAATCCTGAGTTCAATTCTCAGCTTGGCTTATTCCTTACGATTTTTGTAATTATCAAGCACATGCTAGAAATCATATTCTAAGTAAATATTTTTAACAAAATCTTGCCATTTGAACCTATACTTTAATTAATTACAACGTGCAGCCATAAATTGGCATAACCCCCCAAATACAATTACCTGATCTATTGCTGTGATTTTTTTTTTTTTTTTGCTTTGCAAATAGTCAATTTTGTGAGTATTTGTTTAAAATATTTTATTTTATGACTTCCGGTCTGGATGCCATGGTGATAGCAACCTAACGCTGAAACTTCCAGACTCAATCCAAGGAAAACATCCTCAAAATCAGACCTAACGGATTTTTGGAAGATTAAAAATCAAAAGACAAAAACACCATGCCTAACCACAAGCAGAAGAAACTGACATTCCCCAGGTCAGGACGCGCAGCGGCCGCAGAATCTGAACCGGAGGACCTCCGTTCAGAAGACGAGGACCTGGGCCTAGCTAACAAAAGGATTAGCTTGAAATCGCTATTTGACGAAATACGACGATTTCGGGCCGAATTTCTTGAATTCAGAGAGGATCTAAAAAGGGCGAACAGCAGAATGGACCAGGCCGAAAACCGAATCTTGGAAGCTGAAGAAAGAGTAAAAGTGCTTGAAGATTCTGTGCTGGATTTACACAGAAAACAGTCAAGGCTGGAGGCTAAGCTAACCGACCAAGAAGGAAGACAGAGACGAGATAACAACAGAATTCACGGTCTGAAAGAAGGAGCTGAAGATAGTTTCAACACAGTGGCGGAATGCGTGGAATCCTTATTGAGAGAGAAGTTGGATATTCCACAAACCACCGATTTGAAGATAGAAAAAGCCCATCGTACATTAGCCGCAAAGCCAGCCCCGGAAGCGCCCCCACGTTCTGTGGTGGTGAGATTCGCCAATTTCAAAATAAAACAAGAGGTTGTAAGACGGGCTTGGCAGAAAAAAGGATTTATGCATCATGAGAGAAAAGTCTTCGTGGAGCACGATTACGCCCCTGAGGTTCTTAAAAAGCGACGGGAATATAACGACGCCAAAAAGGTTCTACGGGAACAGAATCTACGCTTTCAGATGCCATTTCCGGCGAAGCTAAGGGTCTTTTACGGGGAAGAGTCATGTCTCTATAATTCAGCGGAAGAAGCAACAACTGACATGGCAAGAAGAGGACTCCCGGTAACAGTGTTTAAACCCGCAGTGGATCTGAGTGAGAAAATCAGAGCTCAAACGTGGTCCACTCAGAGACCTTCAAAAACCACGGGCCAGCAGCGGGAAATCCAGCCCCAGAGCTACAAAGATAAGCTTTCCAGTTCCAGGAAGGAATAGCGACCTTTTTGGGTTTTTTTTTCTTTTCAGTCACTCTGCACTTCCACCCCCCCCCCCTCCTACAAGGTAACAAACATTAAAGGAGATGCAGAATCAGCATGTGGTAAAAACTTTCATGGAGCAGTTATAGCATTACAAACAAATGTCTTCTTAATTTAAAGGGGAAAAAAAATCATGTTAAAATAGAAACGTAACAATGACCCACATGTTCTCTCCACACTAACAAATACTGTATTAGAGTGAATGTTTGCTGTGATGGGGGTGGGAGGGTGCACACAATCTCATAGGTTATAGGCATAAAAAAAAAAAAAAACATTACAAATTCGGATTGGGATCTGAAATTCACGTTAAAAACATGGGACAACTTACAGGGGTAAGAGAGGGCCCTCAACACGTAACAGAGTTTGAGGAATTTCCCTCAGAGCCTACACTCCATCAGGGCTCTTACAGGGTCTTTAAAGAGACCCCAGCTCAGGAAGTTTTTTTGACAGTTTTTTGTTTTAAAGTTTCGCACACTATGTTCTTAATGTTTTTTATGTTCTTAATGTTCTTTCAGTTTCTGAGTAGCAAAAAAGAGGGCCACCACACTGTTATACTAAATAAGAAAATACAATGGAGAAACAGGGTGTAACCAAAATAGCCTCATATAATGTAAAAGGGATCCTGAATCCAGTTAAAAGATCCAAGATTCTACGCAAAATGAAAAAAGACAAAGCAGAAATAATATTTTTACAAGAAACCCACCTAACAGACGTGGAACACACTAAACTCAATAGACAAGGGTTTAAAATGATCTCTTCATCTTCATATAAATCAGGGAGGAGGAGGGGAGTAGCGACATTGTTATCAACCAAAATTACATTTGAAAAAAAATCAGAACACAAAGATAAAGAAGGGAGGTACAGTTTGGTAACTGGGCGGCTAGAGGGAGAAGATATCACCCTGCTGAATGTATATGCACCACCAGGGGCTAAATGGAAATTTTATAAAAATGTATTTGACCTAATGATAACTAAAGCCCAAGGTTTAGTGATATGTGGTGGAGACTTCAATCTAAGACTGAATCCATACTGGGATGTGACAGGTAATTCTTCACATCAAAATAACACCCAAAATAAGAATACTCGGATGCTACTTAAAGAAATGGGAATCTGTGACGTATGGAGGGAATTCAACCCCAATGTAAAAGATTATACTTTTTATTCAACGCCACATTCATCTTACTCAAGGATTGATTACTTTTTTATGTTTAATAGAGACATTGGAAGAGTAAAAACATGTAAAATCGGACTGATGGATCTCTCCGACCACAGTCCGATCTATATAGACTTAAACATCCAAAAATACACAAATAATACATTTTCCTGGAGGTTGAATTCAAATGTCCTGAAAGGACCACTGAAAGATGAATTGGAATCAGATATTCTCAGATATTTGGAAGAAAACGATAATGGAGAAGTATCTCCTTTAATACTGTGGGATGCGTGCAAAGCTGTAATAAGGGGGAAAATTATTGCAAAACTGGCAACCCAAAAGAAACTGAGACAAGAAAAACTAATCACACTAGAATCAGAACTCAAGAACCTAGAAAAAGAACACAAAGACAACACTCATTCTAATGGCTCGCTCAAGATTAAAGAAATTAAAAATCAAATAAATGAGATCTACACAATAGAAATCCAGAAAAAACTTACATTTCTGAAACAAAAACAGTATGAAGCAGGCAGTAAATCGGCAAAATTACTAGCCTATAAATTGAGGAAACAACAAACGGAAAGAGCAATCTACAAAATCAGAGACCCAGTATCAAAGGAAATAAAATTCAGAATTCAGGATATTCTTAAAAGCTTCGAGAATTACTACAAGAACCTATACTCCCACAAAAAACATAAAAACGCATCCGAGACATTCCTAAACACATTAAACCTTCCCCAACTTACGGAATCACAAAATAAAACCCTACTGTCAGAAATACAACCTAAAGAATTGGAAAAAGCAATTATGAAACTTAAAGCTAACAAATCCCCAGGAGCAGATGGCTATACAGCAGAATGGTACAAAACCTTTATACAGCAACTATCTCCTCTCCTCCTGAAAACATTTAACTACGTCCTCCACACAGAGGAAATCCCCCCCTCCTGGAGAGAAGGGGTCATTGCAGTTATACCTAAACCTGAAAAGGATAAACTAGAATGCTCCAACTACAGACCAATCAGTGTATTAAATCAGGACTATAAGCTTTTTACCACTATCCTTGCCAAAAGGTTAGAAAACATACTGACAGACTTAATTCACTTAGACCAAACAGGTTTTATAAGACAAAGACAGACACAAGACAACATTCGACGCACTTTACACATAATTCATCATATAAAAAAATATAACTTAAATGCAGTCATATTGGGATTAGATGCTGAAAAAGCATTCGATTCGGTTGACTGGTCTTTCCTATATAGAATCTTATTCAGTTTCAATTTTCATAACAACTTCATTAGAACTATACAGGCTGTGGGGAGACTTGAATAACGAAACCGAATTGCCTTTAATTCCAGTTTATTTCAAGTAACCATTCCACTGTCTGCTCTCATTCCTGAGCAGCGAACAAAGAGGGTGAACACACCAAAGTTCTCCCTTTTAAACATTCTCACATCAAACCATTTCCCTCGCAGGGGAAATCACACATCTATATCAAAATCCCTTTATTCACATTCATTAACCTTTTATTTACATAACTCCCCCTTCTCTCCTCTCGAGCCTCAGCGGTCAGGAAGTCTTCTGTCCCCTGTCCTCTGCAGGGGGTCCAGGCTCTGCGGCTCCGCACCGCAGGGGGCTGCAGCTCCGTGGCTCTCCTTCATCGTGAGGTTAAATCACATATGCAGTGTCCAACATATACATGTCTAACAACACAGCCATATAACCCCCCCCCAAACGATGAAGAACAGACTAATTCCTAAAATTTAACAGCACTTTACTCACTACTGAATAATCAACACCAACATTCAGTCTGTGCGCCGCTTGGGCTTCAGCCGTCTGCCGAATCTGCTGTGAGTTGGCCCCGCCTTGCCTGCGGCGCCTTTCTGCTTCGGCTCTGTTGACTGAGGAAGAGAGTGATTATTTGCCCTTTGCGGGGGCCTGCCTCGTCGAGGCGCCACTGCGACCGGTACAGACACGTCCTTCAAGACAAAAGCAGGTTTTAGTCTGTCAATACTGACTGTCTCTTTTCTGTCTCCAAAATCTAGCACAAATTGCTTATCACCTGCCTCCAGCACTCGAAATGGCCCTTTGTAAGGTGGTTTGAGCGTTGCTTTTAGGGCTTCGCGCCTGACAAAAACGAAGTCGGCATTTTTCAAAGCCTTGGGGACGAAAACTCGTGGAAAAGCGTGATGAACCGGACCCGGGAGCGTGTCTGCTCCCGTGCCGACTAACGGTCCCAGAGCAGAGAGAGGTGGGGGCTCTGGGTGCTCTGGTAAAAACTCGCCCGGCAGCCTCAGAGTTTGTGCGAATACCAGCTCCGCTGGGGAGGCGTCTAAGTCCTCTTTAGGCGCAGAACGCAACCCTAATAAAACCCATGGCAGTTTATTTACCCAATCTGCATCTGTGAGCGACGCTCTGAGTGCTGCCTTCAAAGACCTATGAAAACGCTTGCATAAACCATTAGCCTGAGGGTGGTAAGCCGTAGTGCGGTGAATTTTGGCTCCTAAGCCGTTGGCCATCGCTGACCACAGCTCAGAGATGAATTGCGGTCCTCTATCGGACGTAATGTCCGACGGAACCCCGAAGCGCGCCACCCAAGCCGTTAAAAAAACGCGAGCCACCTCCGCGGCCGTGGTCGTCGCAAGTGGGACCACTTCCGGCCAACGTGTGGTGCGGTCCACCATTGTCAAAAGATGCGTGAACCCCTGTGATGCCGGTAGGGAGCCCACCAGGTCGACATGCACATGGTTGAACCTTCTGGCCGGAATGCGGAACGGTTCTAACGGGGCTCTTGTGTGCTTGTGAATTTTGGCCCGTTGACAGGAAATGCAGGTTTTTGCCCATTCCTTCACGTGCTTGTGCAGGCACGGCCAAACAAACTTTTCCCCCACTAGTTTCACCGACGCGCGCACCCCCGGGTGCGCCAGTGAGTGGACCGAGTCAAAAACACGGCGGCGCCACGCGGCCAGAACCACCGGACGCGGGCGCCCCGTCGACATGTCGCAGATCGGGGGGGCATACCGGTTTGTAAACACTTGCTCTCCAGCCTCAACCCTGTTGGTCCAGACTGGAGCGCGCGCACGTCTGCGTCCGCCCCCTGGTCCACTGCCATGGCTGCGTAATCTATACCCACGTGCACCGGGGCTGCGCGCGCCACCGTGCCGCTCTCCTGCGGCGCGGTCACGGTGGCCCGTTCTGCCTCTGCGCGTGTTGGAGTCGTGAATGCGCGCGAGAGACAATCTGCTACTACATTGAATTTGCCCGCGACGTGCCTAATGTCAGTGGTAAATTCCGAGATTGCGGCCAGCTGCCTCTGCTGCCTGCCGGACCACGGTTCTGAAATTTTGGCCATGGCGTATGTGAGCGGCTTGTGGTCCACATAAGCGGTGAAGCACCGTCCTTCCAGCCAGAACTGGAAATGACGAATAGCCAAATGTAGCGCCAACAGTTCTCTGTCGAACGCGCTGTATTTTCGTTCAGCCGCGTTTAAAGATTTGCTAAAGAAAGCTAAAGGCTGCCAAACTCCGGCTACCTGTTGCTCAATAACGGCCCCTATGGCTAAATCTGAAGCGTCTGTCGTCAGCGCGATACGTGCTGCAGGGTCTGGGTGGGCCAGGAGCGCAGCGTCAGCCAAGGCTTTTTTAACCTCTGTGAACGCGCGCTCCTGCTCCGGGGACCATTCGACCGCCTGGGTCGGTTTTTGTTTTTTGAGCGCGGCATATAACGGTTGCATGATTTGAGCTGCGTGGGGCAGGAATCGGTTATAAAAATTCACCATCCCCAAGAATTCCTGTAGTGATTTGACCGTTTGTGGACGGGGAAAATCCGCTACCGCGCGTACTTTATCTGGTAACGGAACCGCTCCCTCCGGGGAGACGCGGTGACCCAAAAAATCGATCCGCTCGACGCCAAACTGGCACTTGGCTGGGTTAACTATTAAGCCGTGCTCTCCCAGCCTCCTAAAAACTGCTGTGAGGTGCGTTTCGTGTTCGTCCTCTGAAGTACTCGCGACCAAAATGTCGTCGAGGTACACAAACACGAAAGGGAGATCGCGTAACACGGCATCCATCATCCGCTGAAATGTTTGCGCCGCCCCTTTGAGACCAAACGGCATGCGTAAAAATTCGACAAGTCCGAACGGGGTTATTACCGCTGTTTTAGGAATGTCCTCCGGTTGGACTGGGACTTGGTGATAGCCGCGAACTAGATCAATCTTTGAAAAAATGCGCGCCCCTGCCAGGTGCACCGAAAAATCCTGAATGTGCGGGATGGGATAACGATCGTGCGCCGTAGCGTTGTTTAGCCTGCGGTAATCTCCGCACGGTCTCCAGGAGCCATCGGCTTTCGGTACCATGTGCAGCGGCGAAGCCCACGGGCTCTTCGACCTACGAACGATGCCTAGCCTCTCCAGGCTGGCGAACTCCTCGCGCGCAATGGCAAGCTTAACTGCATCCAAGCGCCGAGCTTTTGCAAACACGGGAGGACCAGACGTGGGGATAAAGTGTGTCACCCCGTGCTTCGCGACCGTCGCTGAAAAAGTGGGCACAGTGAGCGCTGGAAATTGGGTGAGGAGTGTGTGAAACTTACCACCTGCTGTAGCGACGTGGGTTTGTACTGGTGGCGGGGACACTCGAGCTGAACAGGGGAGAGAGTAAAAAGAGAGTGCATTTACCAGCCGTCTATTAGCAAGATCAACTAACAGATTGTGTGAACACAAAAAATCCGCGCCCAACATGTTGAAACTCACCGCCGCTATTACAAAAGTCCATTCATATGTGCGGCCATGTAAGCACAAAGGCAAGGTCCTTCTCCCGTAGGTGTTGATGTTCGAGCCATTTGCCGCCGTAACTCCGCTACCGTGGGGTCCAGCCACCCGGTCCGCGTATGTTGGGGTGATGAAGCTCACTTGTGCTCCGGTGTTGATGAGGAACTCTCGTCCGGAGCGCGCATCCGTGATGTAGAGCAGCTTGCTGCGTTCTCCGAGGGTCGAAGCTGCTAGCGACCCCCGGTCTTGCCGTTTCCCGAACTCCTGAAGTTGCAGGGCGGCACACACCTGCGTGCCTTCTCTGCGAACCTCCGATGGTAAAAGCAGAGATCTTCTCCTCCGCTGTGTCGTGTCCGCGCCTCTGCCGCCGGGCCATTGGCTCCACCTCGTCGCGGCCGTGCTGCCGCCGTCGTCGGCCAGTCTGGGTCTGCCGCCTCTGGCTCCCCGCTGTCTCGGGTCGCCGCTGTGGTTGCTTGCCTGCCGCAGGCGTCCAGGATCCCATCTGCTTCCTGGGCCAGCTCCCGGAACTCCTCCAGGGTGTGACACTTTTTGCCGGCCAGCGTGCTTCTCGCATGCGCCGGGAGGTTGGAGAGGAAGATGAACTGAAAAATGAAATCATCGTTGTCCAACCCTCTCAGCTGTATCATCTCCTCCATCAGGGCGCTTGGCCTGTGTCCTCCTTGGTCTAGCAAAGACAGGATCCTCCTCGCCCTCACTTCAGCCGAGGGGGTGAAAAACTTGATGAGGGTGGATTTCAGCTTGCCGTACCTGTCGGTCGCGGGTGGCTGCTCCACCAAGCTCTGCACGCACCGAGCTGTGCTGTTGTCCAGTTTAGCGATGACATGGTGGAACTTAGTGTCATCCACCGTTACTCCTGCGAGCGCGAACTGCGACTCTGCTTGCAGAAACCACGACCGTGGGTTATCCTGCCAAAAATCAGGCAGCTTAACGGCCACTGCGCTCGCCAGCTCTGAGCGCTGTGAGTCCGGGACCCTGAGACCTTCTTCGTTCATTCTCAACGTCGTCAGTCACCAATGTGGGGAGACTTGAATAACGAAACCGAATTGCCTTTAATTCCAGTTTATTTCAAGTAACCATTCCACTGTCTGCTCTCATTCCTGAGCAGCGAACAAAGAGGGTGAACACACCAAAGTTCTCCCTTTTAAACATTCTCACATCAAACCATTTCCCTCGCAGGGGAAATCACACATCTATATCAAAATCCCTTTATTCACATTCATTAACCTTTTATTTACATAACTCCCCCTTCTCTCCTCTCGAGCCTCAGCGGTCAGGAAGTCTTCTGTCCCCTGTCCTCCGCAGGGGGTCCAGGCTCTGCGGCTCCGCACCGCAGGGGGCTGCAGCTCCGTGGCTCTCCTTCATCGTGAGGTTAAATCACATATGCAGTGTCCAACATATACATGTCTAACAACACAGCCATAGAGGCATTATATAAAAAACCAACAGCTAAAATAAGGATTAACAGTAATTTATCATCATCTTTTGAGCTGGAAAGAGGATGTTGTCAGGGCTGCCCCCTGTCTCCACTGCTCTTTGCAATCTTCATAGAACCTCTGAGCCAATGGATAAGACAAAATCAAGAAATTCAAGGTATTACACTTGGTCAGAAGGAACATAAAATAGCACTCTTTGCTGATGACATTTTAATATACCTAGGGCAGCCAGACACTTCTCTACCAGAACTAATCTCAGTTTTTTCAGACTATGGAGATTTATCGGGGTACAAATTAAACATGCATAAAACCCAAGTCTTAACATTCAACTATGACCCAAATCATTTTTCACTAAATGAACTCAAAACTAACTGGGAGTTGGAATCTATGAAATATCTGGGGGTCAATATCCCGAAACAACTCGACAAAATTATAACACTAAACTATGATCCACTGGTGACAAAAATAAAATCTGACCTAGCAAGATGGAATATGATACCATTCTTAGGTACTGCACAAAGAATTGAAGCAGTCAAAATGAATATACTCCCACGTCTTCTATACCTTTTCCAAACAATACCGGTAGAACCTCCCAAAAAAACATGGCAGGAGCTGGACAGAAGGATCTCAAGATTCATATGGCAGGGTAAGAGACCTAGAATCAGATATAGAACCCTACAGCTAAACAAAGACAAAGGTGGGCTCACGCTGCCAAATATCAGGGACTATTTTATAGCTGCACAAATTAAAACTTTAGTAGAGATATGTAACCCAGTCTACACTGCACAATGGAAGGAGATGGAATGCCAAATAACAAGTGACATCCCCCTACAGGCGATAATAGGGAACAATGCCTTACCTAAACTCTTGAATAACACTAACCCGTGGATAGAGACCCCGCTAAAAATTTGGTTTAAGATAGTCAGAGAGAATCAAGCTAAAGAGCCCTATCGACTTCTGCAATGGATTGCCTATGATCAAGACTTTACCCCCAATAAAACAGACACTAGATTTAAAGAGTGGAAAGAGAAAGGGCTGATAAAATATTACGATTTTTTTAAGGGGCAAACTTTAAGAAGTTTTGAAGATTTGAAAAAACAAGGTCTAATAAATCAAGATCTTTACAGGTTCTTTCAGCTTAGACACCACATAAACAATATACTTAAAAAGGAGGATTTGGAAAGGGCCCAGTCAGGTGTTCTGAAGGTCTTCTTAATGGCATATAAAGGGATCCCAGGGATCAGATACATTTCTAAAATATACCAAGATCTTCAAGACTTAAAAGGAGACAACACATCATATATAAAAGAGAGATGGGGAAAAGAGGGGAATTTCACTTTACAATTGGAAATATGGGAAAAGCTAAATAAACAGCAGTGGAAAAGTACCTCATCCCTGCAGTGGAGAGAATTTGGATGGAAAAACTTGGTAAGATTTTTCAGAACACCTGCACAAAACAAATTTACCCATAAGGGGTTGAACTGTTGGCGCTTGTGTGGTGAAAAGACTGCAAATCATTTTCATGTGTTTTGGTCATGCCCAGTTATCCACCAATATTGGACCAACGTACAGACAATATTGGGGAAAATATTCAAAATAACAGTTCCCTTTTCTTTTGTAACTTTGTATTTGGGTTTACTACCGGACTCACTGGAAAGACGAGGAGATAAATACTTATTCAGTGTTTTAATATTGGCAAGTAAAAAAGCCCTAACTAAAAAATGGATGCTGAAGGACTGTCCTACACCTGAAGATTGGATTAACGTGATTCAAGACATTTACTCGATGGAAAAGTTGATATTCGCACTGAGACAGGACATGGATGTGTTCATGAACTTTTGGCAACCCTGGATCGCATCTCTGTTGTTTGCAGATGATGTTGTCCTGCTGGCTTCATCCAGCAATGACCTACAGGTCTTACTGGAACGGTTTGCCGCTGAGTGTGAAGCGGCTGGGATGAGAATCAGTACCTCCAAGTCAGAGTCCATGGTCCTCAGCCGGAAAAAGATGGATTGTCGTCTCCGGGTTGGGGACAAGCTCCTGCCCCAAGTGGAGGAGTTTAAGTATCTTGGGGTCTTATTCACGAGGGAGGGGACAATGGAGTGAGAGATTGACAGATGGATTGGAGCAGCACCTGCAGTGATGTGGATGTTGTACCAGTCTGTTGTGGCGAAGAGGGAGCTAAACTCTAAGGCAAGGCTGTCAATTTACCAGTCAGTCTATGTTCCTACTCTCATCTATGGTCATGAGCTTTGGGTAATGACTGAAAGAATGAAAACACGGATACATGGTGCTGAAATGAGCTTTCTTCGCAGGATTGCTGGACTCATCCTCAAAGATAGGGTGAGGGAGGAGCTCAATCATCCGGGAGAGGCTCAGAGTAGAACCACTGCTCCTCCACACTGAAAGGAGCCAGTTGAGGTGATTTGGGCATCTGATCAGGATGCCTCCTGGACGCCTCCTACTTGAGGTGTTTCAGGCACAAGGAGACCCCGGGGCAGACCCAGTACTCGCTGGAGAAACTATGTCTCCCAGCTGGTCTGGGAACTCCTTGGCATCCTCTCTGAAGAGCTGGAGCAGGTGGCTGGGGAAAGGGAAGTCTGGGCTTCTCTACTTGAACTACTGCCTCCATGACTCGGGCCTCCGGAAAAGCGGTAGAAGATGGATGGATGGATTACAGGATTTATTTTTTTTTTGCATTAGAACTACTTACAAATCAGTGAGTTGATGTTAAAATCACAACATCTTCAAGGAACCATCTTTAAATACATTTAATTAATTTTTAAATACATTAATTTAATTAATTTAACACTGGAGGGCATAACGGCGGATGAGACGAAGTTTTACCACATCATCGCCAAACTCGACACCGCCACGCATAGATGCGCGCGGAGCGTAATCCAACAACCGCCCGCCCACGACAAATACAGAGAATTAAAGGAGACCATCATAGAGAACTTCGTCCCCTCAGCCGAGGAGAGAGCAGAGAAGATTCTGGCGATCTACGGCCACATAGGATGCAGACCAAAGGCCCTCATGGAGGACATGCTGCAGCTCAAGGAAGCGGACAACGACAACTTCCTTTTCCAGCATATCTTCCTCAGCACTCTGCCGTCACACATGAGAGGGACACAGACCAACATGCGGTGCAGCACCCAGCAGGACTTCCGCGCGCTGGCCCGAGAAGCGCAGCGGCTCGTCAACGCCTGCGGCGATCAGATGGCCACAGCAGCATCTACAGATTTCAGCGCGGAGGCCCAGAGCAGCGGAGAACCGCAGACAGCGGAGCAGAGCCCGCCCACTATGGCAGCGACGCGACCAAGACGCAGCAAGCGGAACGACCTCTGCTATTTTCATCAACGCTTCGCCGAGAGGGCACACAAATGCGTGTCCCCCTGCAAATTCAAGAAACGTTTAGCAGCTACGGCTCTCGGCGAGACGAATAAGCTGCTTTATGTGACTGACGGACGCACCGGGAGACGGTTCCTCATCGACACCGGAGCTCAGGTGAGCTTCATCACCCCTTCCCCCGCAGACCGGGCCATGGGACCCCGGGGAAACGGCGCGATGGCAGCCAACGGCTCGATCATCGACACTTTCAGTGAAAGGGACCTGCCTCTTCTCATCCACGGCCGCAACTATAGATGGACATTTATTATAGCTGCGGTGAGTTTTAACTTGTTGGGCGCCGACTTTTTGTGTGCACATGGGTTGTTAGTCGATCTTGCAAACAGATGCTTGGTTAATGCACTGTCATTTTCTTCTATCCCCTGCTCAGCTCGAGTCTCTCCACCACCCGTGCAGGCCAGCGTCACCACAGCAGGAGGTAAGTTTGACCAACTCCTCACCCAATTTCCAGCACTCACAGTTCCAAAATTTTCAGCACCAGTAGCGAAACACGGGGTTGAACACTTCATCCCCACAACAGGCCCACCCGTGTTTGCCAAAGCTCGGCGCTTAGACGCGACCAAGCTCGCCATAGCACGGGACGAGTTTGCCAGCCTGGAAAAATTAGGCATTATTAGGCACTCGAAAAGCCCTTGGGCATCACCACTACACACGGTCCCGAAAACCGACGGTTCTTGGAGACCTTGCGGCGATTACCGCAGATTAAACAATGCGACAGTGCATGACCGCTACCCAATCCCTCACATCCAAGATTTTTCACTACATCTGGCAGGTGCGCGCATTTTTTCTAAAATAGACCTGGTCCGCGGCTATCACCAAGTCCCCGTTCGAGCGGAAGACATTCCTAAAACGGCTGTAATAACCCCTTTTGGTCTTTTTGAATTTTTGCGAATGCTGTTCGGCCTCAAAGGCGCTGCTCAAACTTTTCAGCGTATGATGGATGCAGTATTACGCGACCTCCCCTTCGTGTTCGTCTACCTCGACGATATGCTGGTAGCCAGCCCGTCGGAGGAATAACACGAACAACACCTCACTGCAGTTTTTCAGAGACTAGAAGAGCACGGGTTAATAATCAACCCAGCCAAATGCCGATTCGGCGTGTCACAAATTGATTTTTTGGGACACAGAGTTTCACCAGAGGGGGCAGTCCCATTGCCAGACAAAGTCTGCGCGATAAAAAATTTTCCACGACCACAAACGGTCAGATCGCTGCAAGAATTTTTGGGAATGGTGAATTTTTACAACCGTTTCCTCCCCCCGCGCAGCTCAACTCATGCAGCCCCTGTATGCTGCACTCAGAAAACAAAAGCCTTCCAACGCGGTCGAATGGACCCCGGAGCGTGAACGTGCCTTCGCGGAAGTAAAAAGTGCTCTAGCGAATGCCACATTGTTGGTTCACCCCGATCCCTCGGCCCGCATAGCATTAACCACAGACGCTTCAGATCTGGCCATAGGGGCAGTCGTGGAACAACATGTTGGCGGAACCTGGCAACCTTTAGCATTTTTTAGCAAATCTTTAAACCAAACCGAGCGCAAATACAGCACTTTTGACAGGGAGCTGCTAGCGCTTCATTTATCCATCCGCCACTTCCAGTTCTGGTTAGAAGGGCGGCGTTTCACGGCTTTTGTAGACCACAAACCGCTCACTTTTGCGATGGCTAAAATTTCAGAACCATGGTCAGGCAGGCAACAAAGACAGCTAGCGGCAATATCAGAGTTCACCACAGACATTCGACATGTGGAAGGCAAACTTAACGTGGTAGCAGACTGCCTCTCTCGCACTGTGACATCGCCAGAGCACGAGGAGACAGATTATACTACCTCAGCCACAGAACTCTTCGCCAATGTGGACGCGTACGCGGCCCCAATTCACGTAGGGATAGATTACGCAGCCATGGCAGAGGAACAAAGCAGTGAAGCGGACGTGCGCGTGCTCCTGTCTGGACCAACAGGGTTAAGACTGGAGGAAAGGGATTTACGTGACGGTGTACCCCCCCTAATCTGCGACGTGTCAACCGGCCGACCTCGCCCGGTAGTCCCAGCTGCATGGCGCCGCCGCATTTTCGACTCGGTTCACTCCCTCGCGCACCCAGGTGTGCGCGCCTCGGTTAAAATGGTCGCGGAAAAGTTTGTTTGGCCGGGCCTGCGCAAAAATGTAAAGGAATGGGCAAAAACTTGCATGTCTTGTCAGCGCGCCAAAATACACAAACACACAAAAGCTCCTCTAGAGCCTTTTCGAGTCCCAGCCAGAAGGTTTGACCACGTTCATGTTGACCTCGTGGGACCACTACCTTCATCTCAAGGGTTCACACACCTGTTAACAATGATAGACCGCACTACGCGCTGGCCGGAGGCGGTCCCTTTGGCGTCAACCACAGCTGCGGAAGTCGCTTGCATTTTTTTAACAAACTGGGTGGCATGTTTCGGCGTCCCATCGGACATCATGTCCGATAGGGGGCCTCAATTTGTCTCAGAGCTGTGGTCAGCCATGGCCAGCAGCTTAGGAGCGACAATTCACCGCACCACCGCATATCACCCTCAGGCTAACGGGTTATGCGAGCGTTTTCACAGATCTTTAAAGGCCGCCCTCAGAGCCTCACTAACGGATACAGATTGGGTGAATAAACTTCCCTGGGTTTTATTGGGGTTGCGTTCTGCGCCTAAGGAGGATCTAGACGCCTCCCCAGCAGAATTAGTTTTTGCACAACCTCTCAGGCTCCCAGGTGAGTTTTTACCAGAGCATCCAGAGCCTGAGCATCTCCCAGCCCTGAGGCCCCTAAGCAGCACCGGACCGGACACGCTCCCCGGACCGGCACATCACTCTTTTCCACGGGTTTTTGTCCCCCAAGCTTTAAAAAACGCCGAGTTCGTTTTTGTTAGACACGAAGCTTTAAAATCAACCCTCCGTCCACCATACGACGGACCATTCAGAGTGCTGGAACCTGGTGATAAGCATTTTGTGCTTGATTTAGGGGACAGAAAAGAAACAGTCAGCATTGACAGACTTAAACCTGCCTTCTTGTTGAGAGATGAACCTGCACGGGTGGCGAGAGCACCTCGGCGGGGTAGACCCCCCAAGAAAAAAAAACTCAGCCCCCCTGCAGGGAACAAATAACCACTCTCCTCCCCAAGCTGCAGATTCCTAACAGGAGGGTCCCACCGGGACGCCCAAGCGGACCTACAGCAGATTCAGGAGAAGATTAAAACCCAGACGGCACAGGGACTGATGCAAAATTGACAAAGAGTTGTTAACTATGTTATCAGATTGTGCCGTGACAGTTTTAAGGCTGATTTGTGACATTACTATACTGTTGTTGTTACCACTGAATTCTCTACAGGATCATGACTGCTGGAAAGATTTTATTCCTTGTTTTCCCTGTCAAGATGTTTAACAGTATAATATGTCATAGAGATTATCTTAAACTGTAAACTCAATTTGATTGTCCTTTTCTTAGTCGTTTGGGGGGGGCTGTGGCTTATATTAATCATATATTCCATACCTACATATGTATAGACATATTAGAATGTTTAGTGATTACATATGTGGAATGACCTCACGCCTCAGAACAGGACAGGAGGTCTCAACCGCCGGCGAGGATCAAAGAAGGATCAAAGAAGTCACATGTATTTACCACCATGAGTTGTAAAATGAATAGAAAATATAGTCAAGACATTGACAAGGTTAGAAATAATGATTTGTATTTGAAATAATAACTTCCCACCCCAAAGACCTGAACAGCTACAGACCAGTGGCCTTGACGTCCCACTTGATGAAGACCCTGGAGAGACTGCTCCTTGCTCACCTCCGCCCCCTGGTGGAACCAGCGATGGATCCACTCCAGTTCGCCTACCAGCATGGCATTGGGGTGGAGGATGCGGTGATCTTCCTCCTTCACCGTTCTCTGTCCCACCTGGAGAAGCCCGGGAATATGGTGAGGATCATGTTCTTTGACTTCTCCAGTGCTTTCAACACCATCCAACCGATGATCCTGAAGGACAAGCTGCTGCGCGCAGGGGTGGACCAGCACCTATCATCATGGATCCTGGACTACCTCACGATCCGGCCTCAGTTTGTGAGAACCCGGGACTGTGTGTCCGACACGATCATCAGTAGCACGGGGGCCCCCCAGGGAACGGTGCTGACTCCCTTCCTGTTCACTCTTTATACTGCGGACTTCTCACACAACACAACACACTGCCATCTACAGAAGTTCTCTGATGACTCTGTGATCGTTGGCCTCATCTCCAATGGAGATGAAGCTGAGTACAGAGGGCTTATCCAGGACTTCGTGGACTGGTGCCATCGGAACTGCCTCCAGATCAACGCGAGGAAAACTAAGGAGCTAGTGGTGGACTGCCGCAGGCATGGGCAGCCCCTCACAGTACCAGTAAATATACAGGGAACAGACATCGAGATGGTGACATCCTATAAGTACCTGGGTGTTCATCTGAACAATAAACTAGACTGGTCACACAATACTGATGCACTCTACAAGAAGGGACAGCGCAGGCTGTTCCTGCTGAGGAGACTCAGGTCTTTTGGTGTACAAGGGGCGCTGCTGAAGTCATTCTATGACACGGTGGTGGCATCAGCCATCACTTTTGGAGTGGTCTGCTGGGGCAGTGGCATTACTGCAGCCGATAGGAAGAGACTGAACAAACTGATTAAGAAAGCTAGCTCTGTCCTGGGGCAGCGCCTTGATCCGATGGAGGAGATAGGAGAGAGAAGGACGGTGGCTAAACTGTCATCTCTGCTGGAGTCCGAGTTCCACCCTATGCAGGACATACTGGATGCACTGAGGAGCTCATTTAGCAGCAGACTACATCATCCCAGGTGCACAACCGAGAGGTTTCGTAGGTCCTCCCTACCAACGGCTGTCAGACTGTACAACCTAAGCAGGGCTGCTCGCAGAGATAGCAAAAAGACGTAACAAACTAATAGTTTTTTGAATGCAAAAGATGCAATAGACTTACACAATGGTCCCCTCCGGCATACAACTAGGAAAATACCGGTCGCTATGGAGGGTGAGAATATGTATGGGCACATAATCATACCATGTAGGATAACTAAGTAGACGGTTATGCTGTTTCATTCCATCTAGCAACAATGCTCTGCACTGTGTGTGTTTATATATTTACATATTTATTCCATCTAGCTACAATGCTCTGCACTGTGTGTGTTTATATACTTGCATATTTATTCCACCTAGCTACAATGCTCTGCACTGTGTGTCTGTGTGTCTGTGTGTATATACTGTATATATTTTATAGTAATATGTACATATGTATATTAGCTGCTCTTGCTTGCTTGTTTTTTTCTTGCCTTCTGATTGTTGCTCTGAGTGTTGCTATCCCTGTGCTGTTGCAATCCTGGAATTTCCCCATTGTGGGACTAATAAAGGCTTATCTTATCTTATCTTATCTTATCTTATCTTAAGAACAGATGGAGTCGCAGCGGTGGAGACTGGATCGAACTTCCTGACCACCCAGGGTCAGGTGGAGGAGATGGAGGACAATGGAGGGGGATTATGTTAATGCGGGATGTCAGCTTTGATATGCAATGTCTTTTGTTGAGTGTGGGTATAAGTATGAAGGTCTGACTGCGCTCGACTTTTTATTCTGCTTCTGCACCGAGATGAGACATGTTAGGGAGGTGAAGCTGATATTAAACTTTGATTTATAAAATCACATCGCTTCATCATTTCAAGCTCCCTACAGGGGTCACCAGACAATTATTTTGTGTTTTCCATGAAAAGTCACACGTATTTACCACCATGAGTTGTAAAATGAATAGAAAATATAGTCAAGACATTGACAAGGTTAGAAATAATGATTTGTATTTGAAATAATAATTTTTTCCTTCAAACTTTGCTTTCGTCAAAGAATCCTCCATTTGCAGCAATTACAGCATTGCAGACCTAACATGATTGCACAAGGGTTTTCTAATCATCCATTAGCCTTCTGACGCAATGAGCAAACACATTGTACCATTAGAACACTGGAGTGATAGTTGCTAGAAATGGGCCTCTATACACCTATGTAGATATTGCACCAAAAACCAGACATTTGCAGCTAGAATAGTCATTTACCACATTAGCAATGTATATTAGATATTAGAGTGTATTTCTGATTAATTTAAAGTTATCTTCATTGAAAAAAAGTGCTTTTCTTTCAAAAATAAGGAAATTTCTAAGTGACTCCAAACTTTTGAACGGTAGTGTATGTAGCCTACTTTATTTGCGATGGTTTGACAATTTCAGTAAATGGGTTACGTTAAAATGGCTTATCTTATCTCTGACATATAAAAGCTTTTGCTTCAGTCTAAACCTTTCCTTCTGTAAATTGACCATTTTCTTTTTGGATTGTATGGGGGGGGGTCTCTTTTTCATGGCAGATGGAAATTAAAGAATTATACAAATAAATTAATTAAATGTATTTAAAGATGGTTCCTTGAAGATGTTGTGATTTTAACATCAACTCACTGATTTGTAAGTAGTTCTAATGCAAAAAAAAAAAATAAATCCTGTAATCCATCCATCCATCTTCTACCGCTTTTCCGGAGGCCCGAGTCATGGAGGCAGTAGTTCAAGTAGAGAAGCCCAGACTTCCCTTTCCCCAGCCACCTGCTCCAGCTCTTCAGAGAGGATGCCAAGGAGTTCCCAGACCAGCTGGGAGACATAGTTTCTCCAGCGAGTACTGGGTCTGCCCCGGGGTCTCCTTGTGCCTGAAACACCTCAAGTAGGAGGCGTCCAGGAGGCATCCTGATCAGATGCCCAAATCACCTCAACTGGCTCCTTTCAGTGTGGAGGAGCAGCGGTTCTACTCTGAGCCTCTCCCGGATGATTGAGCTCCTCCCTCACCCTATCTTTGAGGATGAGTCCAGCAATCCTGCGAAGAAAGCTCATTTCAGCACCATGTATCCGTGTTTTCATTCTTTCAGTCATTACCCAAAGCTCATGACCATAGATGAGAGAAGGAACATAGACTGACTGGTAAATTGACAGCCTTGCCTTAGAGTTTAGCTCCCTCTTCGCCACAACAGACTGGTACAACATCCACATCACTGGAGGTGCTGCTCCAATCCATCTGTCAATCTCTCACTCCATTGTCCCCTCCCTCGTGAATAAGACCCCAAGATACTTAAACTCCTCCACTTGGGGCAGGAGCTTGTCCCCAACCCGGAGAGGACAATCCATCTTTTTCCGGCTGAGGACCATGGACTCTGACTTGGAGGTACTGATTCTCATCCCAGCCGCTTCACACTCAGCGGCAAACCGTTCCAGTAAGACCTGTAGGTCATTGCTGGATGAAGCCAGCAGGACAACATCATCTGCAAACAACAGAGATGAGATCCTGTGGTCACCAAGCATGACACCCTCCATTCCCTGGCTGTGCGTAGAAATCCTGTCCATAAAAATTATGAACAGGATCGATGACAAAGGGCACTCCTGGCGGAGTCCAACTCTCACTGGGAATGAGTCTGACAGAGTGTTGGCAATACGAACCAAACTCTCACAGCGGTCGTATAGAGACCGAATAGCTCATAGCAACAAGCCCGATGCCCCATACTCCCGAAGCACCACCCACAAAAAACCATAAGGGACGCAGTCAAATGCCTTATCCAAGTCCACAAAACACATGTAAATTGGTTGGGCAAACTCCCACGAACCCTTGAGGATTTTCGAGAGGGTAAAGAGCTGGTCCGATGTGCCACGGCCAGGACGAAAGCCACATTGCTCCTCCTGAATCTGAGGTTCGACCAACGGTCGGACTCTTCTCTCCAGTACCTTGGCATAGACCTTCCCAGGGAAGAAGGTCTATGAATACTATGAATACCCCCTTCATGTGTAGAGGGCTGGAAATAGTTAATAGTTATGTAAGAGGTGAAAAAGACATTTGGATAAGAAAATTTAAAAAAACAGGCACCCCTACAATTTTATGTTATTCTTTAATTGTTTTATTTTTCTACAATGCATTTGTAATCCACCTGGTTCCATTATAACTCATGTGAGTTGAGTGCAGTTCCATACGCTGACCAATAGATGGCGCATGTCGCACAGTGATAGAGAGTAGACTCATGCACTGGAGGACGAAGAATAAACTCCTTGTGTGAAATAACGAAACGTGTTCTGCCGATTCTCTATCACAGGTTGGTAAATACTAATAATTCAAGAGTGCAATATAAACTGTAAGAGTCCTAGGATGTCCGAGATTATATTGTGATAAGTGTGAGGCGAAAAGCGGGTTTGTAAGGGTATTTCTGTTAAAGTTGATGTGTTGTTGTATAAGCTAACCTGCTAATGTTAATGATCGAGTGTATAGGACGTGCCACAACAGTGAAATCCGCCCACGTTAGGAACCATTTGCTTACTTTATTTAAAGACAGTTATGAAACGGTTTTCATACAGTACGACATTTACTGGTTTGATTTGTCACCAAGTGTGCATATTTCGGGTGTATTACCGAATACCAGGAATACTATTGTAAGTGTGTTAGGTACACAGTGGCCAGGTCAGTGCATTGTTAAGAATAATACCACATGCTGTACATTTATGACAGTGCTTAAGAGATAAGATAAGATAAGCCTTTATTAGTCCCACAACGGGGAAATTCCAGGATTGCAACAGCACAGGGATAGCAACACTCAGAGCAACAATCAGAAGGCAAGAAAAAAAAACAAGCAAGCAAGAGCAGCTAATAAACATATGTACGTATTACTATAAAATATATATATATACACACACACACAGACACACAGTGCAGAGCATTGTAGAATTAAAATGATTAATGTAAATGTAAGTTCATGGGTTATTGTTTAAAATATAAATATTTGAACAAGTTAAAAGCTATATACATGGGAAGGAGATAAAACCAATAATTCATTTCATGTTAGAGTAATTTGTTAAGAATGTTAAGTATACAGTTAATGTCAAATCGGAAATTGTGATAATGGACATGATTGTGTTTTGTTTAATGGTGATGTGATCAGATAATAAGAGAGAAACTATGGACTTTGATAATAAATACTAGTCAGTTGATGTTGGTCATGTGAATGACTTGAACGAAGAATAAACTCCTTGTGTGAAATAACGAAACGTGTTCTGCCGATTCCCTATCACAGGCTGGAGAGTTAACTTCCACATGCACGCTTCCTCCTCCTGGGCCGCTACCCAGGGGAGCAACACATGGATCATCACCTTATCATAGTGGGGGGTTTGCGTGTCCTAGTGATCCCAGGAGCTATGTTGTCCGCGGCAATTTGCCACTGGTAGGGTCACCCAAGACAAACTGGTCCTGGGTGAAGGACCAGACTAAGAACGATCCAACAGACTCATGATGAATGCTAGAACAAGGATTCAGTGCACCCCACCCAGTATGGGTTTACCGGGGCCCCACCCTGGATCCAGGCCTGGGGGAGGGGCTTGATGGCTAGCATATGGTGGCCGGGTTTCCACCCATGGTACCCGGCTGGGCTCAGCCTGAAGGAGTTACATGAGTCTGCCCTCCAGTGGGCTCACCACCTGCAGGAGAGACCATGGGGGTCCAGTGCTGTGTGTATCAGGTGGCGGTCGAAGGTGGAGACCTTGGCGGTCTGATCCCAAGCTTCCTAAACTGGCTTTTGGGACGTGGAAAATCCTGTAATCATAAAACGTAAAGATAAAAATAATAGCTATAGTATGCTCTGCATTTAATATAATTCCATTTTTCTTTTGCTCTCATAACTTTGTGTTTGACTGATAGTGGAATATTGATTAAAGACCTTTGAACAAGCTACATTATTTTTAGTTTCTCAGCATGTAGTTCCCCTTTAACAACAGTAGATGGCATGCATGTCTTCAAGAATATGCCATATGTCCAAAGAATATTAAAGATTTGTGGACTGACAAGTCAGCCATTTACTGATGAAAACTCACAACTCAATACATACTTATCTTCACCCCACATTCTTCCAACCTCCAACCATAAAGTGACTGGTGTGGTGGACCACTAGAAGGCTCCACTCACACCCAGTGACTTGGGGAGAAGGGGGTGGAGACAGTGAATATATATGTATGTGCCTTGTCGCCAAGTATTCAGTATATTCATGTTGGAGTTGAATAAAGTTCTGAACTGGCAACTCTCATGTCTCGTCACTTTATTTCTCCACACTGTAATCTTTTTGAGTTCTAGGCATCAGTCGATCTGCTCTATCCTAATAATGAGAGACCTGAGCCATGTTGAACTGAGCAACGAAATGAACTTTATTGGGATTCACACTCAATTTACATACTGGCCGTAGCTCTCCTGACGTCACCACGTCGACGGTCCAGTGTCAGCCACAGCAAGCCCCAAAGGTCAAATCCCTATACAACACGATCCCCAGGCAAAATAGTCATGCATCACATCATCATGTCCTTCAGCTGGCTCTTCTGGGCTATTAATTTTGGACCTGTTAATTAACACTAATTTTGGACATGTAAACAGGCCTGACCCTATTCATAAGTACTGATACTGCTGAAAGTGACTCCTAGTGATCAGAATCAGAGTCAGAAATACTTTATTAATCCCAGAAGAAATGTAAACCTTTGAAAATTATTGGAGTTGTAACATTTAGTAATTTTTTTAAGAAAGGGTTGGTTTAAATCACTATTAAAGAATACAATAACTACAATGAGCATGTTCTAGCACAATTATAAGCAAATATAATATAGTATTTCATTGTATTTAGAGACATATCTTTAGATCATATGAATGAATAAATGAAAAATCAACAAACAACTTCAGTTCCAGGAACAGTGGGGTAAAAAAGTATTTAGTCAGCCACCAATTGTGCAAGTTCTCCCACTTAAAAGATGAGAGAGGTCTCCAATTTTCATCATAGGTATACCTCAACTATGAGAGACAAAATGAGGGGAAAAAATCCAGAAAATCACATTGAAGGATTTTTTATGAATTAATTGGTAAATTCCTCAGTAAAATAAGAATTTGGTCACCTACAAACAAGCAAGATTTCTGGCTCTCACAGACCTGCAACTTCTTCTTTAAGAGGCTCCTCTGTCCTCCACTCGTTACCTGTATTAATGGCACCTGTTTGAACTTATCAGTATAAAAAACACCTGTCCACAACCTCAAACAGTCAGACTCCAAACTCCACTATGGCCAAGACCAAAGAGCTGTCAAAGGACACCAGAAACAAAATTGTAGACCTGCACCAGGCTGGGAAGACTGAATCTGCAATAGGTAAGCAGCTTAGTGTGAAGAAATCAACTGTGGGAGCCATTATTAGAAAATGGAAGACATACAAGACCACTGATAATCTCCCTCGATATGGGGCTCCACGCAAGATCTCACCCTGTGGGGTCAAAATTATCATGAGAATGGTGAGCAAAAATCCCAGAACCACATGGGGGAACCTAGTGAATGACCTGCAGAGAGCTAGGACCAAAGTAACAAAGGCTACATCAGAAACACACTACGCCACCAGGGACTCAAATCCTGCAGTGCCAGACGTGTCCCCATGCTTAAGCCAGTACATGTCCAGGCCCATCTGAAGTTTGCTAGAGAGCATTTGGATGATCCAGAAGAGGATTGGGAGAATGTCATATGGTCAGATGAAACCAAAATAGAACTTTTTGGTAAAAACTCAACTTGTCGTGTTTGGAGGCGAAAGAACACCATACCTACTGTGAAGCATGGGTGTGGAAACATCATACTTTGGGGCTGTTTTTCTGCAAATGGACCAGAACGACTGATCCGTGTAAAGGAAAGAATGAATGGGGACATGTATTGTGAGATTTTGAGTGAAAACCTCCTTCCACCAGCAAGGGTATTGAAGATAAAACATGGCTGTGTGGCGAAGATATTGAGTTCATATCTCCCCACAAATATGTGACTGTATGTGTATTGGTGACTCCACGTCTGGTGGGACAAAAGAGGTATGGACCTGCAGAGATCTACAGGAGATGACGAGTAGGTGTGAGTCTTGACCTTTGTCTCGGAGAGGATGTCCCAGGAAGATTCCCGGACCACCGTAGGACAAGAGACAATAGTGAGACATGAAAGAGTGCATTGTGACTGAGACTATGTGCCATGTAATTATATGTTTGCTTAAGTAACATGTGACCGAGGGTTGTGGCCCCAGCAGAGTATAAGAACGTGGTATTCGATTGCTCAGTCTCTTTTCCTGCCTAGAGATTGATACCGAGCATGTGTTCACTCAATAAAGTTGACTCTGAGAAATAAACTCAGCCTCATTCTTGAACGCATTCTCTACACTGGTGACCCTACGACTAAGTATGGACGAACTTCATACAGCAGACTCATCAGGAGCCAACCAGGCTAGCGCAGCTACCGCAGTCCAGCTGCCCGAATTCTGGCAGCACAGCCCACGTGCCTGGTTCAACACGGTCGAGGCGCAGTTTCACCTCCGGAGAATTTCAGCAGATGCAACAAAATTCTACCATGTGGTAGCAAAGCTGGACAGCCTCACAGCACAGCGGGTGGAGAGCCTGACTAACCATCCACCAGAAGTTGACAAGTATGGCGCATTGAGAGACGCGCTCATCCGTGCTTTCACCCCCTCGCTGGGAGAGCGGGCAGAGAAGCTCCTGATGTTGACCGAAGGCGAAGCAGACAAGCCCGCTGACCTGATGGCGAGGATGCTGAGTCTGAGAGGCGAGGACGATGACGGCTTTATCTTTGCCCATCTTTTCCTCAGGACACTACCGCCAGCGGTGAGAGTCACCCTGGCCAGCTCGCAGCGGCTGACCAGCCGAGATTACCACGAGCTGGGCCAGGAGGCACAGCGACTCGTCGACACCCATAGACGGCACACGGCCACGACGGTGGCAGCAGAGCTGAGCGCAACACCCAGAGACGGCAGGGGGCCAGAGGCTGCAACACCAGATGCACTGACATTGGCAGCGGCGGAGACCAGGAGACGCGGGGCGCGCGACGCCCTCTACTTTTATCATTGACGCTTCGCCGAGAGGGCACACAAATGCATTCCCCCGTGCCAGTTCAAGCGCTCAGGAAAACGCCAGGCCCGAGAGTTGGTAGCAGCTGCTGCTCTCGGCGTGAAGAATAAGCTTCTCTACCTCACGGACGGGAAATCAGGGAGGCAGTTCCTGGTGGACATGGGCTCCCAGCTGAGTTTCATCACACCCCTCCACGCTGATCGGTTGGCGCCTTCCAGCGGACCCCTGGTGTTGGCGGCGAATGGTTCGACGATCAAGACCTTCGGGGAGAAGACCCTCCCCCTGTCTTTTCACGGTCGGACATTTGAGTGGACCTTCGTCGTGGCAGCAGTCAGTCATAACATGTTAGGTGCTGATTTTTTGTGCTTGAATGGTTTATTGGTTGATCTTGCTAATAGACGTCTGGTTAATGCACTGTCTTTTCACAGCATTTCCTGCACAGCCCGGGTGGTCCCGCCCACTGCACAGCCCAACTTCACAGCTGCGGGTGGTAAGTTTCAAGCACTGCTCACTCAGTTTCCAGCACTCACAGTCCCAACGTTTTCGGCGTCAGTAGCTAAACATGGGGTGGAGCACTTTATAACTACTACCGGTCCCCCCGTTTTTGCAAAAGCTCGGCGCTTGGACCCAGCTAAACTCGCCATAGCGCGCGAGGAATTCGCCAACTTGGAAAAACTGGGCATCATTAGATGCTCTAACAGCCCCTGGGCATCACCACTACATATGGTCCCCAAGGCTGATGGCTCGTGGCGGCCTTGCGGTGATTTCCGCAGGTTGAATAGCGCTTCAGCTCATGACCGCTACCCGATCCCGCACATCCAAGATTTTTCGGTACATTTAGCGGGGGCGTGTATTTTTTCTAAAATAGATTTGGTGCGCTGGTACCACCAAGTCCCAGTTCGCGCTCAGGACATACCCAAAACAGCGGTAATAACTCCTTTTGGACTTTTCGAGTTTTTGCGTATGCCGTTTGGTCTCAAAGGGGCTGCGCAGACGTTCCAGCGCATGATGGATGCAGTCCTACGTGACCTCGCTTTCGTGTTCGTCTACTTGGATGATATTTTAGTAGCCAGCACGTCCGAAGACGAACATGAAAGCCACCTCACAGTGGTTTTTTGGAGGCTGGCAGAGAACGGGTTAATAATTAACCCAGCGAAGTGCCAGTTTGGGGTTGCGCAAATCGATTTTTTGGGGCATTGCGTTTCACCAGAAGGAGCGGTCCCTCTGCTCGATAAAGTATGCGCAATAACTGATTTTCCCAAACCTCAGACGGTCAAAGCATTGCAGGAATTTTTGGGAATGGTCAATTTTTATAACCGTTTCCTCCCAGGCGCAGCGCAGCTCATGCACCCATTGTACGCAGCACTTAAAAAGCAAAAACCTACGAACAAGATTGAGTGGTCCCCGGAGTGGGAGCGCGCATTCTCCCAGGTCAAATCAGCCTTGGCGAATGCCGTTTTGTTGGCACACCCGGTGCCAACGGCACGTAAGGCGCTCACCACGGACGCTTCTGATTTAGCGGTGGGGGCAGTCGTTGAACAGTTCGTGGCGGGGAGCTGGCAACCCCTCGCGTTTTTCAGCAAAACCTTGCGCGATAACGAGCGGAAGTACAGCGCGTTCGACAGGGAGCTTTTGGCCCTGCATTTGGCCACCCGCCATTTCCAGTTCTGGCTCGAGGGGCGCCATTTTACCGCGTTCGTGGACCATAAGCCGTTAACTTTCGCGATGGCCAAGATTTCAGAACCTTGGTCAGGCCGGCAACAAAGACAGCTGGCCGCGATATCAGAGTTCACCACCGATATTCAGCATGTCGCGGGCAAACATAATGTGGTGGCAGACTGTCTTTCACGTGCAGTAGCAGCGCCAAGTCTGTGGGCCAAGTCTGTGGCGCAGAAGCACTCGCAGCCCCGGTCCACGTTGGTTTAGATCACGCAGCCATGGCCGCGGAGCAGGCTGACGACGCGGATGTGCACGCGCTCCAGTCTGGACCAACAGGGTTAAGGCTGGAGCACAGGGTGCTGCAGATAGGTATGCCCCATCTAATCTGCGATGTCTCGACCAGGCGGCCTCGCCCTGTAGTTCTGGCTGCATGGCGCCGCCGCATTTTCGACTCAATCCATTCTCTGGCGCACCCGGGGGTGCGCGCATCAATTAAAATGGTGGGTGAAAAATTTGTTTGGCCGGGGTTGCGTAAACAGGTCAAAGAATGGGCAGCGGCTTGCGTAGCGTGTCAACGAGCCAAAATACACAAACACACTAGGGCTCCTTTAGAACCTTTTCACATCCCGGCTAAACGTTTTGATCATGTGCATGTCGACTTGATGGGCCCCCTCCCGTTGTCGCAGGGGTGCACACATCTTTTGATGATGGTAGATCGCACCACACGTTGGCCGGAAGTGGTCCCTCTAGCCTCAACTACGGCGGCAGACGTTGCACACGCGTTTTTAACGGCTTGGGTCGCGCGTTTTGGAGTCCCGTCGGACATAACGTCTGACAGAGGTCCCCAATTCGTTTCTGAACTCTGGTCATCCATGGCCCACAGCCTGGGGGTGAAGATCCACCGCACTACCACGTATAACCCTCAGGCTAACGGTTTGTGCGAACGCTTTCATAGGTCATTGAAAGCAGCCCTCAGAGCGTCTCTCACGGATACAAATTGGGTGGATAGACTTCCATGGGTTTTATTGGGGTTGCGTTCTGCACCTAAGGAGGATTTGCAAGCCTCCCCGGCTGAATTAGTTTTTGCTCAACCCCTCTGTTTGCCGGGGGATTTCCTCCCTGACAACCCCACACCAAATTGCCGCCCCGCTCAGCTGTTGCAGAGCGGCACAGGATCAGACACCCTCCCTGGCCCAGTGCATCACAGTTTTCCATGCGTTTTTGTGCCAAGAGCTTTAAAGAATGCAGAGTTTGTTTTTGTTAGACATGATGCTCAAAGACCAGGTTTACGACCCCCTTACCATGGGCCTTTCAGAGTGTTGGAAACAAGAGAGAAACAATTTTTGCTTGATTTGGGAGACAGAAAGGAGTTGATTTGCATTAACAGACTCAAACCCGCTTTTGTTCTGGCTGATGAACACGTGCAGTTGGCCAGGGCCCCCTGCCGTGGCAGGCCGCCGAAAAGGCATTGTTCGTTGACATCACAGAGATGTGCTAAAAAGTCTGATTCACAGATGCAGGGAGCCGCTGCAGAAGGAACAAAGCCGGCTTACAGCAGATTTGGCAGGAGGTTTAAACCCAAGCAGTTGGTGGATTGATTTGTGTTATGTTGTGATGTTTCTGCCATACAGCTCTGATTAGATTTTGTCCCTGAATAGACTTTGGGGGGGGGGGGGGTATGTGGCGAAGATATTGAGTTCATATCTCCTCACAAATATGTGACTGTATGTGTATTGGTGACTCCACATCTGGTGGGACAAAAGAGGTCTGGACCTGCAGAGATCTACAGGAGATGACGAGTAGGTGTGAGTCTTGACCTTTGTCTCGGAGAGGATGTCCCAGGAAGATTCCCGGACCACCGTAGGACAAGAGACAATAGTGAGACATGAAAGAGTGCATTGTGACTGAGACTATGTGCCATGTAATTATATGTTTGCTTAAGTAACATGTGACCGAGGGTTGTGGCCCCAGCAGAGTATAAGAACGTGGTATTCGATTGCTCAGTCTCTTTTCCTGCCTAGAGATTGATAGAGCATGTGTTCACTCAATAAAGTTGACTCTGAGAAATAAACTCAGCCTCATTCTTGAACGCATTCTCTACAGCTGGGTCTTTCAGCATGACAATGATCCCAAACACACTGCCCGGGCAATGAAGGAGTGGCTTCGTAAGAAGCATTTCAAGGTCCTGGAGTGGCCTAGCCAGTCTCCAGAGCTCAACCCCATAGAAAATCTTTGTAGGGAGTTGAAAGTCTGTGTTGCCCAGCGACAGCCCCAAAACATCACTGCTCTAGAGGAGATCTGCATGGAGGAATGGGCCAAAATACCAGCAACAGGGTGTGAAAACCTTGTGAAGACTTACAGAAAACGTTTGACCCCTGTCATTGCCAACAAAGGGTATATAAAAAAGTATTGAGATGAACTTTTGTTATTGACCAAATACTTATTTTACTGAGAAATTTACCAATTAATTCATTAAAAATCCTTCAATGTGATTTTCTGGATTTTTTTTTTTTTTTCATTTTGTCTCTCATAGTTGAGGTATACCTTTGATGAAAATTGGAGACCTCTCTCATCTTTTAAGTGGGAGAACTTGCACAATTGGTGGCTGACTAAATACTTTTTTACCCCACTGTATATTTTATTCAAACCACTGAGTTTACTACTGGCATCAAAGGGAAACTTCATGCTGAAAAGGTTCTTTTAGTCTTTATTTGTTTAAAAAAAAAAAAATCAGACAATGCTTTTGAATTGTGGTTCAACAGAATTAAAAAAAAAAAAAACAAAAACTCATGAAACAGGCCTGGACAAAAATGATGGTACCCTTAACTTAATATTTTATTGCACAACCTTTTGAGGCAATCACTGCAATCAAACGATTTCTGTAACTGTCAATGAGACTTCTGCACCTCTCAGCAGGTATTTTGGCCCACTCCTCATGAGCAAACTGCTCCCGTTGTCTCAGGTTTGAAGGGTGCCTTCTCCAGACGGCATGTTTCAGCTCCTTCCACAGATGTTCAATAGGATTTAGATCAGGGCTCATAGAAGGCCACTTTAGAATAGTCCAATGTTTCGCTCTTAGCCATTCTTGGGTGTTTTTAGCAGTGTGTTTTGGCTCATTATCGTGTTGCAAGACCCATGACCTGCGACTGAGACCAAGCTGTCTGACACTGGGCAGCACATTTCTCTCTAGAATACCTTGATAGTCTTGAGATTTCATTGTACCCTGCACAGATTCAAGACACCCTGTGCCAGATGCAGCAAAGCAGCCTCAGAACATAACAGAACCTCCTCCATGTTTCACAGTAGGGACAGTGTTCTTTTCTTGGCATGCTTCATTTTTGAGTCTGTGAACATAGAGCTGATGTGCCTTGCCAAAAAGTTCCAGTTTTGTCTTGTCTGTCCATAGGACGTTCTCCCAGAAGCTTTGTGGCTTGTCAACATGCAGTTTGGCAAATTGCAGTCTGGCTTTTTTATGATTTGTTTTCAACAGTGGTGTCCTCCTTGGTCGTCTCCCATGAAGTCCACTTTGGCTCAAACAACGACAGATGGTGCGATCTGACACTGATGTACCTTGACCTTGGAGTTCACCATGAATGTGTTTAGAGGTTGTTCTGGGCTCTTTTGTTACCATTCGTATTATCCGTCTCTTCCATTTTTCATCAAGTTTCCTCCTGCAGCCACGTCCAGGGAGGTTGGCTACAGTCCCGTGGATCTTAAATTTTTGAATAATATGTGCAACTGTAGTCACAGGAACATCAAGCTGCTTGGAGATGGTCTTATAGCCTTTACCTTTAACATGCTTGTCTATAATTTTCTTTCTAATCTCCTGAGACAACTCTCTCCTTTGCTTCCTCTGGTCCATGTTTAGTGTGGTACACACCATGTCACCAAACAGCACAGTGACTACTTGTCACCCTTTAAATAGGCCGACTGACTGATTACAAGTTTGTAGACACCTGTGATGTTAATTAGAGGACGCATCTTGGTTGAACATGTCCCTATGGTCACATTATTCTTTATTAATGAATAATTAATTATGAATAATTAATTATGGTCACATTATTCTCTTTTCTAGAGGTACCATCATTTTTATCCAGGCCTGTTTCATGAGTTTGTTTTTTAAAATAATTTTTATGAACCACAATTCAAAAGCATTGTCTGATTTTCATTGGTTAATTTTCATAGAATTTTTATTTACCACTTTTGTCAGATTCAAGTTATTTCTGTGACCATTGTGGGTTTTTCTTTCATTAACAGAGGGGTACCAACAATTTTGTCCACGTCTGTATTTTTGATCAAGATCTGTTTTTCAATTCACATATTAAATTTGTTTCTAAGACTGCCTTCTATCATTTGCGTAATATTGTCAAGATTAGGAGCATCTTGTCTCAGAGTGATGCTGAGAAACTGATCCTTGCTTTTGTTAGCTCTAGATTACTAACTAACTAACTAACCTGCACTTATATAGCGCTTTTCTAGTCACAAAGACCACTCAAAGCGCTTTCATTAATACTAACCCTCTATTCTAAGGGCCTATAGGAAACAGATATCTAGGGACAATTTAGAACAGCCAATTAACCTAACATGCATGTTTTTGGCATGTGGGAGGAAACCGGAGATTAGATTATTGTAACTCTATTATCAGGTTGTCCTAAAACATCTTTAAAAAGTCTTCAGTTGATCCAAAATGCTGCAGCAGGAATTTTAACAGGTACTAGAAAGAGAGATCATATCTCACCGGTTCTGGCCTCCCTTCATTGGCTTCCCATAGAGTTTCGAATTAAGTTTAAAATCCTTCTTCTCACTTACAAAGCTCTAAACAATCAGGCCCCTTTTTATTTAAAAGATCTGATACTACCCTATTATCAGAACACTACGCTCCCAAAATGCAGGATTACTTGTAATACCTAGAATCTCCAAAAGTACAATGGGAGGCAGAGCCTTCAGTTATCAAGCTCCTCTCCTGTGGAACCAGCTGCCAATCTGGATTCGGGAGTCAGACTCGATCTCTGTTTTTAAGAATAAGGCTAAAACCTGTGGAGGCCATAGTTATAACCTATGTGACTCACATGTGGCTGGCTGAATTCAGCCAAGAGAGAATTTGAGCTAGCCATGTGTATTGACTTCACACCTCAAGAGGAAGACATGTCTGCACCCCCTGGCGACTCAGGAGAGAGGAGAAGATTACCCGGCCTGACCTTTGGGGGTGAGAGAGGAGAACAGAAGGACTCTAGGTGTTCTATTACAGATGAAAGGATGTAGCTGAGTATTGAGACTTTTGTGTGATGTATTGTTAGGGATGAGTGAATAAATGTATGTGTGTGACTGCGTCCTGTCTCTTTTCACTCCGATCGAGAGAGGACGTAGGATGAATGAGAATTAAAGCAGTTACTGGAAAAATCATCCAGTCTCCTCAATTCTTGACTCCTACAAAACCTACCTTTTTGATATAGCCTACAATTAGGGAGGGTTCATGTGTTTCTGAATCCTCCCTTAGTTATGCTGCTAATAGGTTTAGACAGCCGGGGGACCTCCAACAATGCACTGGGCTTCACTCCTTGCTTCACTCTCAATGAAATATTTTTTTTTGCTGGTCATTAACATCTGTTTGTTCTCTCCCATAGATTGAGTCCCCATCGTGCTGTTTGCTCTCTACATGTCTGTTCTTTTCCTCTTCTCTATCCCCTCACCCCCCCCCCCCCCCAGCCAGTCGCAGCAGATGACTGCCCCTCCCTGAGCCTGGTTCTGCTGGAGGTTTCTTTCTGTTAAAAGGGAGTTTTTCCTCTCCACCGTCGCCAAGCGCTTGCTCACAGGGGATCGCCTGATTGCTGGGGTCTTTCTGCAATTGTGGGGGTTTCCCCTACAGTTAGTGCTATGAGATGACTGTTGTTGTGAGATGGCGCTATATAAATAAAGTTGAATTGAAGTGAACACAGGTGAGTACAACACAGGAGAAAATGTCCTAAGATGCAGACAGGTGTAACTGAATGCGGGGGAAAAAAAACAAGAGAGCCCAGAGCGCTTCCACACGTAACTGGTAAACAGTACTCACAGGGCTGGAGCAGTCCGAGTCAGTCCAGGTGAACAATCCAGAGTGCAGAAAACAAAGCAGCAGAAAATGCACTACACAAAGCAGTACAATAATCCGGCAAACACCAGTGGGAACCCAGAGCTTAAATAATACAACACATAATGAGCTGAGTGATTGCTGGTGTGACAGCATGAGTGCGTGTGTGTAGGAATGTATGGGTGTGTGTTGAGTGGAGACAGGTGTGTTTGTGGCTGTGTGCATGCGCATAGGAAAGAGGGTGTGTGTGTGTGTAGAACTGAGTGAGTGCAGGTGAGGGCGAATGCATGTGTGTGTGTGTGTGTGTGTGTGTGTGTGTGTGTGTGTGTGTGTGTGTGTGTGTGTGTGTGTGTGGAGAGCGGCAGACACAAATGACAGTAGTAAACAGCTTGGCAGGCACTGGCAGGAGAGAGAGGCTTGGCTGTCAGCTGGCAGGGACCTGGGCAAACCCCAAGGCTCACTGAGAACTGCCTGAACAAATAAAGGCTGAAAAAACACTGGAGAAAATGCAGCCACAATGCCATGGAGCTGTGTTGGGAAAAGGTCCAACCTAGTCCATGACACAGTTTTAAGGAAAAAATGAATTTAATCCATTTTGGAATAAGACTGTAACATAACAAAATGTGGAAAAAATGAAGCACTGTGAATACTTTCCAGATGCTCTGGAAGAGAGAGCAACATAGGTTGACTTACAAGAGTGGAGAAAGGTGCACACATGTGGACTACATCTTATCCAGATGGAGAAATCTGAAAGCGAAAGGAGACTGCAAGGTGATGGCAGGAGAGAATGTAGCTAGACAGCAACAGATGGTAGTCTGTAGGATGACTTTGGAGAGCAAGAAGAGGAAAACAGTGAAGGCAAAGCCAAATATTAAGTAGGGGAATTTATAGAAGGGAGAAGGTCACACAGAGTTCAGGAAGGAGTTGATACAGGCTTTGGGTGGTAGGTGTCACCATGGGATGGGGCGCCGTATCGTCCAGCGCTCGGACTGTGTTCCTCCTCTACCCGGTCCTCTCCTTGACAGCGTCTCAGCGGGCTCCCAGCTGTCAGTGTCACGGGACGGCTGGAGCCCAATTATCTCTCATCAGCTGAGGCGCTGCTAATGGGTTTAAGGGGGGGGGTGGCTCTGATCATTCGGGGCTGCGACTTCGCTCACCATAGGCTGGAACCCCTTCGCCTGGCGCTAGCCTCCTGCCCTTTGTTCTGCAGTATATGTGAGTGTTCCTCTGTATGGTTATTTGTGCCTTTTGTCCCCACGAGGCCGTGTTCCTTTTCCCCTGTTCCCTAACCTAATAAAACATCGCAACTCACTGGCTCACCCTCGGCTCTTATTGTGTGGCTCGCGAGGGCCACACGTAACAGTAAGTCGCAGCCAGGCGAGTTGCCGGCGGCCGTGAGTTGCCGTTGGACTTGTGTCTTCCCTGTCTGGGTGTCTGCGCTTGAGCATGCCGTCTCCCCGGAGTCACGTTCGGCTCCAGGGCAACGAGCTGACGGCCATCCTGGAGGATGTCGATGGGTCGCTCTTCACCGCCTCCCTGTACGACAACCCCAATGAAAGACGCTGGCACCTAGAGTTTGCTGAGAATCTCCTGGACAGTCTCTCTCGCCATTCCAACCATCCTGAGGTCTGTGCCAGGAGGGACGCCATCGCTGTACAGCGAGAGGAGCTCCGTGGGTTGGAGGGAAATCTCGGCAAGAAGCCGAAGAGGCTGAGACGTCACCCTTCGCTTCGGGATCCCGCTCCTGCCTCCACTCCGGCCCAGGAGTTTGCGCCACCCAGAGGGCTTTCCCTGTCCTGCAATACGTCAGTCGGGATTCCCCCGGAGGATCTGCAGCTGACGGCAATTAAGGTCCGGGACCGAGTGGCTGCTGCTCGCTCCACTGTGCACCCGTCCGCAATCATTGAGCTTGTGGCGGCGGCCGTTAGACTGGTGGAGAGGAGTCCAGAGCTGTGTGACTTCTCAGAGTTCGACGCCCTCCTCGCCTCTGTCTTGGCCCAGGAGCAGCGATTTCCGGATCTTTCCTTCACTTCGCCCCCTGTGAATAGCCGTCGCCACACTGCCTCGTCCTCTCAGCAAAAACCCCGTCCGGATCCAGTTCTGGGTCGCCGCAAGGTCTCATCCTCCCACGCAGCTGTCTTCCCTGCGCCTCTTCAGAGAGGAGATCTCTCAGCCTCTTCTCCCGAGCCACTTCCCTCCGCTGTCACGCCAGCGCTTCAGGTCCGGCTCATCTCGGCTGTCGCCCCCTCCTCCTCGACGCCCCCCCCCCCGACTGCTGTGTGCATCCTGAATCCAGACCTGGCGAACTCCATCCCGGAATCCACGCGAGCGGCTCCCCGACGTCCTCCCAGGGGGTCCTCCGTCACCGCCCGGCGGGGAGAGGAAGGAGCAAAGTCCATGACAGCAGGCACCATCCAGCCTCCAGGTGACAGGCAAGTCTCGTTTTTTTTCACATTCATCTGATGATTTGCTCTGTCAAACTCCTGGAAGTGGAGTTCGGGGTTCGCAGCTCCCCGAACTCCCACCACCTGCTGTAGCTGTAAACATTAATCCTGCATCCTCTGTGTCTCCCTCCACTGAGCGGTCCCCGGTGCCAGGCCAACATCGTGGGATGAGGAGGGGGCCTGCGGCTCTGGACAGCCCGGTTCCGGTCCCGCAGGTACGCCATGGACGGAGGCGGATGGAGGATTGCTACGTGGAGACTGCGCCGACGATCAAGTGTCCCCGGGTCTCCGCAGAGGAGCGGTCCGGTCCAGCGGGACGAGGTTCTCCTGCCACCACGCCGTGTGGGCTGTCGGCGTGGACACCGGGGCAGGAGGACTCACAAGCTGCGCTGTCCATCATGCCAGCTGCGGGGCCCGACGCAGCTGAGTGGGAGCCTGATGACGACCTCCTGACGCTGGATCCCGGATCTTCGCAGTCCTGGACGGCGTCAGAACCCGAGATCAGGCAAGTGCTCTATCTCATCTTTCTTTTCCTCACTTTAGAGCATTTTAGCTTGTCTCTTGGGGAGATGAGCCGGGTGCAGCCGTCCGCTGCGTCCGAGTTTATCTTGCCGGGTTCTGGCGCTGCCGGTGATCCTGATCCCGGTTCTGTTCTCTCTTCTGAGCCTTCTCCCAGGGTTGCCGGCGAGAAGCTGCCATCACTCATGGTGCTAGAGGGTCCAGGTTCGACGTCGGAGGTCGGTTCTGGTTCGCCTGAGACCCAATTGGGGTCCGACGTTGTTTCGCCTGAGACCCAATCGGGGCCCGACGTGGGTTCTGCTCCAGCGGTGTCCGGGTCCGGTGAGGGAGCTGCGGATCTCCTGTCATCTGACCTTCGACCACCTCGTCGTCAGCTGTCCCCCAAGCCTCTTTCTCTGGGGCCCGTTTGGACTTCTCCCTTTCCCCTACGGGCCTGGTGGTTGAGCGATGCGGGTCGGCCGCCAGAGGGCCTGCCGTGCCCGTTCGGCCCGCTTGTGCGGCTGCCCGACCCGTTACACTGTTTGTTCGGCGATCTGGTTCGGCCTCCCGAGGAACTGCGTTTTCTGGCCTGGGGTTCGGGTAGGCCACCAGAACTCTTCCCTTCACCCTTGTTAGCGGTATGGACGCTGGGTGCGGGGAGACCCCCCGAATTGAATGTCTGTTGCTGTACTTGTGTTTGGGTGGGTACAGCTAAATTGTTATTTCTGTCCCGCATTTAGCATGGTTTTCTTTTTTAGGTTTCCCCTCCTGTTTGAGGGATGACTGTTATGTTCTACTTTTCGCCCTTGGGGGTTTTTTCCTCTCGGTTTGGGGTCCCCGGGGTTTTTTTATTTTGTATTTGTCTGTACAGGGTTTGTGGAGTATTGTGGGGGGGGGGGGGTTTCTCTTCCCTGTGTGTTGGGTTGTAATTCCTGCAATTATCCTCTGCCTGTATGGGTTTCTCCCTTGTTGTATTGTATGGAGTATTGTGTTTGGGTTTTTTTTTTCCCTGATACTCTATATTGGCTTATTGTCTTTTTTTTCTCCCCCTTTCTCTGAGTTTCTTTCATGTTACATTGTATGGAGTATTGTGTTTGGGGTTTTTTTCTCTGCCCTGGTACTCTGTATTTGTTCATTGTTGATTGATTCTCTCCCTCCGGTCCTGCCTCCCTTCCGCCCACCCTAGGTGGTGGTGGTGGTGGGGGGGGGTCTCGGATGTTTTGGGTCGTTCGGAGCCCGACCGTGAGGGGGACGCTCTGTCACCATGGGATGGGGCGCCGTATCGTCCGGCGCTCGGACCGTGTTCCTCCTCTACCCGGTCCTCTCCTTGACAGCGTCTCAGCGGGCTCCCAGCTGTCAGTGTTACAGGACGGCTGGAGCCCAATTATCTCTCATCAGCTGAGGCGCTGCTAATGGGTTTAAGGGGGGGGCGGCTCCGATCATTCGGGGCTGCGACTTCGCTCACCATAGGCTGGAACCCCTTCGCCTGGCGCTAGCCTCCTGCCCTTTGTTCTGCAGTATATGTGAGTGTTCCTCTGTATGGTTATTTGTGCCTTTTGTCCCCACGAGGCCGTGTTCCTTTTCCCCTGTTCCCTAACCTAATAAAACATCGCAACTCACTGGCTCGCCCTCGGCTCTTATTCTGTGGCTCGCGAGGGCCACATGTAACAGTAGGGAAGAATTACCAGATGACTGGGAAAGTACAGCAAAAGTATTGAGGGAAACGGGTAGAAAGGTATGTGGTGTATCCAGTGGACAGAGGAAGGAAGACAAGGAGACTTGGCGGTGGAATGACGAAGTACAGGAAAGTACTCAAAAGAAGAGGTTAGCAAAGAATAAGTGGGATAGTCAGGGAGATAAAGAAAGTAGACAGGAGTATTTGGAATCTAGGCACATGGCAAAGAGAGGTGGCAAAGGAAAAGGCAAATAGTGAGTTGTAATGAGAGGCTGGGCACTAAGGAAGGAGAAAAGGGCTTGTATGGATTGGCTAGACAGAGAGATCGAGTTGGAAAAGACGTGCAGCAGGTTAGGTTGATTAAAGACAGAAATGGTAATGTACTAACAAATGAGGAGAGTGTGTGGAGAAGGTGGAAGGAGTACTTTGAAGAGCTGATGAATAAAGAAGATAAGAGAGAGAGGAGGATGGATGAAAGAAAGATGGTGAACAAGAAAGTCCTGAGGATTAGTGAGGCAGAAATGAGGGCAGCTTTGAAGAGGATGAAGAATGGAAAGGCAATTGGTCCAGATGACATACCTGTGGAGGTATGGAGATGTTTAGAAGAGATGGCAGTGGACTTTTTAACCAGATTGTTCAACACAACCTTGGAGAGTGAGAGAATGCCTGAGGAGTGGAGAAGAAGTGTTTTCATACCAATTTTCAAGAACAAAGGTGATGCTCAGAGCTGTAGCAACTACAGGGGCATAAAGCTGATCAGCCACACTATGAAGATATGGAAAAGAGTTGTTGAAGCCAGGTGAAGAGGAAAAGTGACAATCAGTGAGCAGCAGTATGGTTCCATGCCAAGAAAGAGTGCTGCAGATGCAATGTTTGCTCTAAGAGTGCTGATGGAGAAGTATAGAGAAGGTCAGAAGGAGCTGCACTGTGTCTTTGTGGATCTAGAGAAAGTATATGATAGGGTGCCAAGAGAGGAAGTGTGGTACTGTATGAGAAAATCAAGAATGGCAGAGAAGTATGTGAGGGTGATGCAGGACATAGGTGAGGACAGCAAGATGGTGGTGGGGTGTGTTGTAGGAGTGACAGATGGGTTCAAGGTGGGGGTGGGGGTGGGGCTACATCAGGGATCAGCTCTGAGCCCCTTCTTGTTTGCCATGGTGATGGACAGGCTGACAGACGAGGTAAGGCAGGAGTCTCCATGGATCATGATGTTTGCAGACGGCATTGTGAGCTGTAGTGAGAGTAGGGAGCAGGTGGAAGAGAACGTTTTGGTGGCAGTATGCTCTGAAGAGAAGTGGAATGAAAGTCAGTAGAAGCAAGACAGAATACATGAGTGTGATTGAGAGGGAGGCAGGTGCAACGGCGAAGATGGAAGGAGTAGAGGTAGTGAAAGTAAATGAGTTTAAATACCTGGGGTCAGCCATCCAAAGCAATGGAAAATGCACAAGAGAAGAAGAGAGTGCAGGCAGAGTGGAGTGGGTGGAGACGAGTGCCAGAGGTGATTTGTGACAGAAGGGTAGTAGCAAGAGTGAAAGAGAAGATTTACAAGACGGAAGTGAGACCTGCTAGGATGTATGGTTTGAAGATGGTGGTGCTGACAAAAAGACAGGAGGTGGAGCTGCAGGTAGCAGAGTTGATGGTACTAAGATTTTCACTGGGAGGGACAAGATTAGAAATGAGTATATCAGAGGGACAGCTCAGGTTGAGCAGTTTGGAGACAAAGTAAGAGATGCAAGACTGAGATGGCTTGGACATGTGCAATGGAGGAATGATGGATATATTGGACAAAGGATGTTGAAGATGGAGCTGCCAGGCAGAAGGAAAAGAGGAAGTCCACAGAGAAGATTCATGGATGTAGTGAAGGAGGACATGGAGAGGGTTGGTGTTACAGAGGAAGAGAAGAGAATAGGTTTCATTGTCATTGCACAGTTGTACAGCACAATAAAACTGGGGGTGCTCCACCAGGCTACTGCACAATAAAGTAAGTGAGAAGAATTTGAAATGAAACAGAGAACACAAGATTAACCATACGACTGAGGTAAAAGTTAAACATGAAGGAATAGGGTGACATGGAGGCAGATGATCTGCTGTGGCGAAACTTAAAGGAAGCAGCCAAAAGAAGATATGAGTCACCCCACCCCCCAAAAAGGTGTGGTACCTAGTTCATCGATTGGTTGCACTGCTCAGTTCTTCCAGCAGAGAGCACCATCACATTTTTTTCATTCATTCATTCATCTTCTTCTGCTTAATCCTTTTTTCGGGTCACGGGGGGGCTGGAGCCTATCCCAGCATCTTTGGGTGAGAGGCAGGGTCCACCCTGGACAGATCGCCAGTCCATCTCAGGGCCAACACAGAGAGACAGACAACCATTCACTCTCACAGTCACACCTAAGGACAATTTAGAATCCCCAGTTTGATGCCAATTAACCTAACTTGCATGTTTTTGGCATGTGGGAGGAAACCGGAGAAATCCTGGAGTAAACCCACGCAGACACGGGGAGAACATGCAAACTCCACACAGATCACTGTTGGTCGGGGGCTGGGATTGAACCCAGGATCCCCCGGCCAAGGGTGAGTTGCTGTGCTGCCGCAGTGCTAACCACTCCACCACCGCGCCGCCCCACATTTTTTTTCTTACAGTGCAATTGTCAGGTTAACCACACCGGTCAGTTCATATGATGAGAAATGCAACATACTGCTCAACAGTCATCATTAAACAATACTGTGACGTATGTGGGGTTCCACAAAGAAGAGGAGCAGATAGTTGTGACGAACAGGCTTTATTCACACACACCCAACCCCAGCACCCCTGAGCACAGACAGGAGGGGGGGTCATTCTCCCAGACCTCCGTTTCAATCATGGTTATACAACACATGATACAGCTTGCCCTAATCCTGCCTATAAACACTGCTGGGTCATTATAACACAGTTATAATGACACGGCAGTATAATAACTCAGTAATAACACACACACAGTAACGTTTTCAGCTGGCAAAGAATGCTGGGAAATCCCTGCCCCCCTTAACACGGCCCCGACGTTACACTGCTCCCCCCTGGACTGGTTTCTGTCCCCAGAAAAATCAAAGTCCAACCCAGAAGTCCAACGCGAATCAATTCAGGTGTTGGGGGCGGCTTCGATGCAGACAACCAGCACATCTAACAGCTTCAGTAGGACTACGCACAGTCCCTTCCCTGGCAGCGGGAGTCATGACTCCCACCGCTGCCAGGACCTCCCAGGCAGCCGCTTCCCTGCGTCCAGGTGTCCAGCCCCTGCCGAGCCCGGGAAAAGACTGGATCTGTCCTGCTCGCTCTGCTGCTGCTGCGCGCTGAGGGCCTCTGTGACGTCACCACTGGGGGAAGCATCTGCGGGTGGCGGTAGGACTATGCACAGTCCCTCCCCTGGCAGTGGGAGTCACGACTCCACCGCTGCCAGGACCTCCCAGGCGGCCGCTGGCCCGCGTCCAAGCGTCCAGCCCCTGCCGAGCCCGGGAAAAGACCGGATCTGTCCTGCTCACTCCGCTGCTGCTGCTGCGCGCTGAGGGCCTCTGTGACATCACCGCCGGGGGAAGCATCTGCGCGTGGCGGTAGGACTACGCACAGTCCCTCCCCTGGCAGTGGGAGTCACGACTCCACCGCTGCCAGGACCTCCCAGGCAGCCGCTTCCCTGCGTCCAGGTGTCCAGCCCCTGCCGAGCCCGGGAAAAGACTGGATCTGTCCTGCTCGCTCTGCTGCTGCTGCGCGCTGAGGGCCTCTGTGACGTCACCACTGGGGGAAGCATCTGCGGGTGGCGGTAGGACTATGCACAGTCCCTCCCCTGGCAGTGGGAGTCACGACTCCACCGCTGCCAGGACCTCCCAGGCGGCCGCTGGCCCGCGTCCAAGCGTCCAGCCCCTGCCGAGCCCGGGAAAAGACCGGATCTGTCCTGCTCACTCCGCTGCTGCTGCTGCGCGCTGAGGGCCTCTGTGACATCACCGCCGGGGGAAGCATCTGCGCGTGGCGGTAGGACTACGCACAGTCCCTCCCCTGGCAGTGGGAGTCACGACTCCACCGCTGCCAGGACCTCCCAGGCGGCCGCTGGCCCGCGTCCAAGCATTCAGCCCCTGCCGAGCCCGGGAAAAGACCGGATCTGTCCTGCTCGCTCCGCTGCTGCTGCTGCGCGCCGAGGGCCTCTGTGACATCACCGCCGGGGGAAGCATCTGCAGGAGGCGGCCTTTCTCCGTCCATGCCACCTCGCTCTAATTTAACGTTGGCGAGGGGCCAGTTTCTCGCGGGGTGGGCGCAGGGCAGTACCGTGCGATGTGCCCTGGCTCTCCGCAGCGGAAGCACCCTTCCTCGTGTCGCCACGGCCATCTCCTCCGTGGACGCGCCGCCATGGTCTGCCGTAACTCCTCCTCCGCCCCCTCGCTGTCAGCAGGGCGGTTTCCTCTGGTGACCAGTCGTTCAGCACGGCAGCTAACTTGACCTGGGCCAGGTGTTCATCCAACAGGTTCTTGCCGTTGTAGCGGGGAATCTTGGCCCGCTGCCGGATGGATGGGACGGTCACCTCCCAGTCGATTGCCGCTCCTGATTGCCCTGGAATCGCCAGCCCATCCCGCCCTGAAAAGGGCGGGAAGCGGGGCTGGTTTGCTCTGCTTGGCCTGCTCTGCCTTAAAAAAGGTGGAAGGCGGGGTGCGCTGGTCTGTCCATCGCAGCGAGCCACTCCGGGAGTCGGTGTCTCAGCTCTGCGCTCCGTTCCCAGCCGGGCGATGAACCGCCCCGGCCACTGGACCTCCGCCCGGGTCCTGGCCAACATCTTGCTCCATCCCCACTCCTGGCACCAGTGTGACGTATGCGGGGTTCCACAAAGAAGAGGAGCAGATAGTTGTGGCGAACAGGCTTTATTCACACACCCAACCCCAACACCCCTGAGCACAGACAGGAGGGGAGGTCATTCTCCCAGACCTCCGTTTCAATCATGGTTATACAACACATGATACATCTTGCCCTAATCCTGCCTATAAACACTGCTGGGTCATTATAACGCAGTCATAATGACACAGCAGTATAATAACTCAGTAATAACACACACACAGTAACGTTTTCAGCTGGCAAAGAATGCTGGGAAATCCCTGCCCCCCTTAACACGGCCCCGACGTTACACTGCTCCCCCCTGGACTGGTTTCTGTCCCCAGAAAAATCAAAGTCCAACCCAGAAGTCCAACGCGAATCAATTCAGGTGTTGGGGGCGGCTTCGATGCAGACAACCAGCACATCTAACAGCTTCAGTAGGACTACGCACAGTCCCTTCCCTGGCAGCGGGAGTCATGACTCCCACCGCTGCCAGGACCTCCCAGGCAGCCGCTTCCCTGCGTCCAGGTGTCCAGCCCCTGCCGAGCCCGGGAAAAGACTGGATCTGTCCTGCTCGCTCTGCTGCTGCTGCGCGCTGAGGGCCTCTGTGACGTCACCACTGGGGGAAGCATCTGCGGGTGGCGGTAGGACTATGCACAGTCCCTCCCCTGGCAGTGGGAGTCACGACTCCACCGCTGCCAGGACCTCCCAGGCGGCCGCTGGCCCGCGTCCAAGCGTCCAGCCCCTGCCGAGCCCGGGAAAAGACCGGATCTGTCCTGCTCACTCCGCTGCTGCTGCTGCGCGCTGAGGGCCTCTGTGACATCACCGCCGGGGGAAGCATCTGCGCGTGGCGGTAGGACTATGCACAGTCCCTCCCCTGGCAGTGGGAGTCACGACTCCACCGCTGCCAGGACCTCCCAGGCGGCCGCTGGCCCGCGTCCAAGCATTCAGCCCCTGCCGAGCCCGGGAAAAGACCGGATCTGTCCTGCTCGCTCCGCTGCTGCTGCTGCGCGCCGAGGGCCTCTGTGACATCACCGCCGGGGGAAGCATCTGCAGGAGGCGGCCTTTCTCCGTCCATGCCACCTCGCTCTAATTTAACGTTGGCGAGGGGCCAGTTTCTCGCGGGGTGGGCGCAGGGCAGTACCGTGCGATGTGCCCTGGCTCTCCGCAGCGGAAGCACCCTTCCTCGTGTCGCCACGGCCATCTCCTCCGTGGACGCGCCGCCATGGTCTGCCGTAACTCCTCCTCCGCCCCCTCGCTGTCAGCAGGGCGGTTTCCTCCGGTGACCAGTCGTTCAGCACGGCAGCTAACTTGACCTGGGCCAGGTGTTCATCCAACAGGTTCTTGCCGTTGTAGCGGGGAATCTTGGCCCGCTGCCGGATGGATGGGACGGTCACCTCCCAGTCGATTGCCGCTCCTGATTGCCCTGGAATCGCCAGCCCATCCTGCCCTGAAAAGGACGGGAAGCGGGGCTGGTTTGCTCTGCTTGGCCTGCTCTGCCTTAAAAAAGGTGGAAGGCGGGGTGCGCTGGTCTGTCCATCGCAGCGAGCCACTCCGGGAGTCGGCGTCTCAGCTCTGCGCTCCGTTCCCAGCCGGGCGATGAACCGCCCCGGCCACTGGACCTCCGCCCGGGTCCTGGCCAACATCTTGCTCCATCCCCACTCCTGGCACCAGTGTGACGTATGCGGGGTTCCACAAAGAAGAGGAGCAGATAGTTGTGGCGAACAGGCTTTATTCACACACCCAACCCCAACACCCCTGAGCACAGACAGGAGGGGAGGTCATTCTCCCAGACCTCCGTTTCAATCATGGTTATACAACACATGATACATCTTGCCCTAATCCTGCCTATAAACACTGCTGGGTCATTATAACGCAGTTATAATGACACAGCAGTATAATAACTCAGTAATAACACACACACAGTAACATTTTCAGCTGGCAAAGCATGCTGGGAAATCCCTGCCCCCCTTAACACGGCCCCGACATTACAATACCATCCCAGCCAGCATGTCCAGGTGGGCCCCACCAAGGCTTAAATCTGAGCTGTACATGTGGGTCCATGTGGGTTTGTCCTTGGCTTCCATGGCTTGGCTCCCCCATTTGTATTTTCCCACATGGACCAGGTCCTCATCTCTTTACCCATTTTAATCCAACTGGGCCCAACATGGGTTTAATGTGGCTGAGCAGGTTTCAGTAACACTGGCACCACGGGCAACATGACCAGGAGAAAAAGTCACACATTTAAGAGGAAAGAAGTGAAAATTTATAAGAAAAAAATGACATTTATTTAATAGCTCTGTGAGGAACCTTGGAGTTATTTTTGATCAGGATTTGTCCTTCAATTCACATATTAAATTTGTTTCTAAGACTGCCTTCTATCATTTGCGTAATATTGCCAAGATTAGGAGCATCTTGTCTCAGAGTGATGCTGAGAAGCTGATCCACGCTTTTGTTAGCTCGAGATTAGATTATTGTAATTCTTTATTATCAGGCTGTCCTAAAACATCTTTAAAAAGTCTTCAGCTGATCCAAAATGCTGCAGCAAGAGTTTTAACAGGTACTAGAAAGAGAGATCATATCTCTCCGGTTCTGGCCTCCCTTCATTGGCTTCCCATAGAGTTTAGAATTAAGTTTAAAATCCTTCTTCTTACTTACAAAGCTCTAAACAATCAGGCTCCTTTTTATTTAAAAGATCTGATACTACCGTATCATCCTAACAGAGCACTACGCTCCCAAAATGCAGGTTTACTTGTAATACCTAGAATCTCCAAAAGTACAATGGGAGGCAGAGCCTTCAGTTATCAAGCTCCTCTCCTGTGGAATCAGCTGCCAATCTGGATTCGGGAGTCAGACTCGATCTCTGTTTTTAAGAATAGGGCTAAAACCTACCTTTTTGATATAGCCTACAATTAGGGAGGGATCATGTGTTTCTGAACCCTCCCTTAGTTATGCTGCTAATAGGTTTAGTCAGCCGGGGGACCTCCAGTAATGCACTGGGCCTCACTCCTTTCCTCACTCTCTATGAAATATTTTTTTTTTTGCTGGTCATTAACATTTGTTTGTTCTCTCCCATAGATTGAGTCCCCATCGTGCTGTTTGCTCTCTACATGTCTGTTCTTTTCTTCTTCTCTGTCCCCTCACCCCCCAGCCAGTCGCAGCAGATGACTGCCCCTCCCTGAGCCTGGTTCTGCTGGAGGTTTCTTCCTGTTAAAAGGGAGTTTTTCCTCTCCACCGTCGCCAAGTGCTTGCTCACAGGGGATCGCCTGATTGCTGGGGTCTTTCTGCAACTGTGGGGGTCCTCCCTACAGTTGATAGTGCTATGAGATGACTGTTGTTGTGAAATGGCGCTATATAAATAAAGTTGAATTGAATTGAATTGAATTTATTTTAAAAAATGGTAGAAAATTTATGAGAAAAAACATCACAAATTTATAAGGTTGTAAGTTTGCAGTAAAAAAAAATGTTTCAAATTTGCAAGAAAAATGGCTCAACTTTATGAGAAAAACACAAATTTTCAAGAAAATGTCACATTTTCAAGGAAAATGGGAAAATATATGAGAAAAAGTGGCAAGATTACAGTAAAAAAGTGGCAAATTTATGAGAAATTTCAAAAAATTACTAGAAAAAGTTTGTAAATTTGCAAGAAAAAAGTCAAACAAATTTATGAGAAAAAGCTGCAAATTTACTAGAACAAAATCACAAATTTATGAGAAAGTTTCAAATTTTCAAGAAAAATTATCAAATTAGGTGAAAAAAGTCACAAATTTACAAGAGAATACAAATTGATGAGAAAATCAGTTGAAAATGGATAAACGGGTAAAGCCCATGTGGGCAAACAGATGGGACCCACGAGACAGCCCAGTTGGCCCTTTGGTGGGGCCCACATGGACAAGCTGGCTGGGATCTGTCCTGGTTCATCTGGAGAAACTGTGGTGAGGGAAGCCCTCTTAACTCATCCTGACATGGCTAAGGCACAGTGTGGTGGAGTTAGTTATCGTTCTGTTAGTGGAGCTCTTATTTGTGGAGACCGGGTGGTGGTGCCACTGTCCGGTTCCGCCAACCCCGTGTGTATGAGGGGCTGCAGGTAGAGGGGCGGTCTCTTCCGCCATTACTTCTGCCAGCGGCTGCATGCACACTCAGGTGCATAGAGTCCTGTATTATAATAAACCAGTGTTCAGCAACACTTCTGGTGTTCTCCTTGTCTTCAAATTCAGCTGTAACACGTTACATATGAGTTTAGAGTAGTATTAGTAAGATGGCGGCTGGGTTGGCCGGGGAATGGACAGGGGTGGCGGACTGCCTTTTCCAGTAATGATGCCACCCAGAGTATAAAGGGCACAGGCGGGAGAGGCATGCTCTGTTTTGCCATCGACCCCCTGGCAGTGAGGAGTGCCGTCAGTCTGTTGACTGTTATTTATCATCATCACTCTATCATCACTCTATAAATTTAAGAAATCTCTGTGTGTCTGCCTGTCTGTCTGTCACGATCATAGGACATCATAACACAGCCTATGACCTCTGCCTGATGTCCTATGATGATCCTTTGATCTCAGGATACATAGGACTCGCAATGCCATCATATAGGCGATGCCGTCATATAGACAATAGGACTGGTTGTAAAAGTGAACAAAAGTCAGGGCCCTGATAATATATGTGGGTGCTTGGTAAGGTCCTGTGCACATGAACTGAGTCCTATATTTCATTACGTTTTCAATAAGTCCTTACAGCCACAACATGTGCCTAAGATCTGGAAAGAAGCAGTGGTTGTTCCCGTTCCAAAATCCAGCTGTCCTAAAATGGTAAACGACTTTAGACCAGTTGCTTTGACTTCAAATTTAATGAAAATTTTTGAAAAACTGGTCAGATTTAAGGTCCTAAAGCAGACTGAGCATGCATTGGATCCTCTGCAGTTTGCCTATAGGCCTCACAGAGGAGTGGAGGATGCCACTGTTACTCTGTTTAACATGCTTTTTAAACATCTGGATTTTAATGGGACACACGCCAGGCTTTTGTTTGTGGACTTTTCTTCCGCCTTTAATACAATCCAACCTCATATCTTAGTTGAAAGGCTCCTGCAGCAATTTGACTTGAGCAATAATCTGGTGGGTTGGATTCTGGATTTCTTAACCAACAGGACGCAGAGAGTAAGGGTCAATGGTACATTGTCTGACCTAAAGTGCTCTTCTACTGGCTCTCCTCAGGGGTGTGTGTTGTCACCACTACTCTTCATCCTGTACACAAACATGTGTCGGAGCAGACATGACAACAGACACATTATAAAGTATGCTGATGACTCAGTCATTGTCAGTCTCCCCCAGGATGGTGAGAGTGGCCACGGCCCAGTAGTTGGTGATTTTGTTCACTGGTGTGAGGATTCCTACCTGCAGCTGAATACGACAAAAACTAAAGACATGATTATTGACTTTAGGAGGAAAACTCCCAGGCTCAAAGTCACCGTACTAAAAGGCCAGACCACCGAATGCGTACAATCCTACAAATATCTTGGGACGATTATTTTTTTTTTTTTTTTGTTACTTATTTGTACCCGTAGGTAGACTTGGTTTGCAGTCTGGTGACAAGCCACCGGCTGCTGGTCGCTGCGTGCGCGAGCGCCCTAAACCTACATGTTTTTGGTGTGCGGGAGGAAACCGGAGAAATCCCGGAGTAAACCCACGCAACACGGGGAGAACATGCAAACTCCACACAGCTCACTGTTGGTCGGGGGCTGGGATCGAACCCACGATCTCAAGATCCCGGCGGTCCCCCAGCCGAGGGTAAAACTGTGCTGCCACAGTGCTAAACCACTGCGCCACCGTGCAGATTATTGATAGTAATTTAAACTTTGAAGAGAACTGTGAAAGGGTGTGCAAAAAGGGTCAGCAACATTTGCATTGCTTGAGGAAACTTGCACGCTTCCAAGTTGACCGAACCATAATGACAATGTTTTATCGGGCTTTTATTGAATCTGTTTTATCCTTTTCTTTAGTGTCATGGTTTGGTCAGATAAAACTGAAACAGAGGAAATCCTTGGATCAGGTAGTTAGATGGTCCAGTCGTTTGCTTGGTGAGTCACAGCTGAGCCTGACATCCCTGTACACCAGACAAGTACAGAGGATGGCTACCTCCATTTTAAATGATGACTCCCACCCTTTGCACTGCAACTTTCAGCTTCTTCCCTCAAGACGGAGGTTTGCTGTCCCAAAAAGTAAAACCCAGTGCTACAAAAACAGCTTTGTCCCTGCTGCTGTCAGAGTTGAACAAGTTGTAACAATATATTGCACATAATTTAGGTACCTATTTATTAACTTCATTTTATATTTACTTATTTTTGTATGATGTCACTTGGGTTCTAAATATTTTATTGGGTTTTAGACCTTTGAGTTTTTTAACCTCTGACTAGTTTTTAACTTTTAATATGACCCTTCTCTCTTACCTCTGGTTTCTCCCTCATCTCTTTGTCTTTTTATACCCTGATTGATGGAGCCTTGAGTATTTTTATCATGTTTATAGTCAGCTTCATGTGTGCCTGTGTTTGTGTCTATGTTGAATGTAATTAGTGGCTTGTAATATGGATGTCACCAGACTGCAAAACAAATCTACCTACTGGTACAAATAAAGTAACCTGAACCTGAACCTGAACCTGGCTACAATGACGTAGTGTCCTATGATGCCTCCCTGGATCTCTTTATGATGTAATATAGACAATAGGACTGGCTACCTGATGTAGTTTCTTATGATGCTGGCCTTGATGTCTTTATGATGTCATATAGACCATCACTCACGATGCCTGCCTACCTATGATGGAGTGTCCTATGATGCCTGCCACAGGAGGAGACTTATAGATTTATTCTGGTATTATTGTTGATGTGATGTTTTATTCTCTTTCTATGCAAGAAATTCCAGTATGTTACCAAATGATGTTTTGCAGACCCTATTGGGGTGTGATTTTAAGAAGCTGAACTACTGTCTTTGTATGATAGTTATGCACTGTTTGATATGTTGCCATGTGAAGCAATGATGTAAGCACCTTGCAGAACTGTATAAAGGAGTGTGTCTGTGACCTTGAGAGGCAGAGAGGAGTGCTTTGCTGTGAGACTCATTATCAGCAGCCTCTCCACTCCCTCTGCATGCAGAGAAAATAAAGGCATCCAGATTTGCAGATCTTTGATGTCAATTATTTCAGGACCCAGGAAGAAAGGGCAAATACATTTTTCTATGACAATTGGTGTCAGAAGTGGGATAATTGATCACCGATCTTTGACCGTCGACGTGAATTGATCACCCCGAACAGAGTTCGGCCCTTTCCGCCGAGATTGGCGACAGGGGCACGGCAGCGGCGGAGCGGTGACACATTATCCTCAAGAACTCACTCCACTAGCCTCCTAAACCCTGTAAGTGAATTTTGAATATATATTACCGTACTATTTTGGGAAAAGCATTTTTTGTTTGTTAAATTCGCTATTTATTTCATCTTTCAGTGACCCATATCTGTACGGTCCGGCAGGACTTTTCCTGTGGCAGGATCACCTTTGTAAAGTCCAGCAAGTTAATTCTTGTGGCAGGACTGACGAAGAAGTCCGGTGCGTTAACGCCACGGCAGGACTGATTGCTTAGTTGTATACGACGTCTGTCAAGTTACAGGGTTGGGGATATAACATTAATTATCTTGATGCACGCGGGGATGCCCGGTGGTCAGAACTGAAACCAGTGATGGGGGCTACTAAATCAAAGCAAGACTCCCAAAGATCTGGAGGGTCCCAAGGTGAAATTTATGCCTGATAATTATGGTCCTGACAGTGTTGAGTTTTTGGGAAAATGGATCTGCAGAGGTAGATTTCCTTCGGGGGGGGGAGGGGGTCATTTTCTGTTGAAGTGATTACTGCTTTAAAGGACAAGATTAATGTTGAAATTCAGAAAGTTCAGACAGGTAAGAAACAAAGCAAGAGAGACAGAGTAGGTGAAGGAAGGGTGAAAGGGTCAGAGAAGGGTGCGGCCGAAATGTGGTTAACTGAAGCTAAGAAATGGAGATAAGCAGGAGACGGGTAGACAGAGAAATGTAAAGGCAAAGAAAGACAGAGAACACCGTGCACAACAGCAATGTTTACACTCTGCTCCCCCATCCTACTACCCTTTCACGGCAGCATTGTATCCAGCTCTGCCTGGGTCCGGGTCCAATACCTTTATGCCAGAGGATGATAGTCCTCCCCAAGGGTACAAGGAAGAGCCTCGGGACGAGGAAGAAACAGAGCCCCCCACCCTATCAAGTGTCATAAAGCACAAGGGGAAAACAGAAGTAGAGTAACTTCGGCAGGTCTCCTTTCATGGGACCCCATCGGGGCTAACCAGGAGGGACCCACCCAAAACCAAACAGACAAGTGATGCCACCCTGCCCATGGTGGAAGTAACGGGCCCGGCGGGTCCCCAGGTCGTGTTCAGGCCGTGGGCGCCTGAAGACATAGCCAAGTTTGCAGCAACACTTCCCTAGCTGGAAAACGATCCGATGTATTTCTGTGAGCAGCTGCTGGCATTTTGTCAAACCTATTGGCCAACTTTTCATGAGCTTTGAAGGATCATGTTACAGAAGTGCACCCCTACCAATATGACAAAGTTAATGCCCATAATGGAGGAAGACGTCCGGCCAACTAATCTTGATTGGGGCACTGCTGGCGATGGCAAGAATAAAGATTACAAAGGGGCGCTTGAACGTTTGATGAGAGCAATCGTTCGCGATTGTGCAAAATGTTCTGACTTGGGCAAGGTGTCAAATTGCAAGCAGAAAGATGATGAGACCCCAGGGGACTACTTCCATAGACTGAGAAAAGTCTTTAACGGAGCAGCCGCCACTCCTCCCCCCGAGGACTACATGAAAGACACGGGAGCATACGGCACACATTTGAACATGTGGTTTATGGCGGGCCTTCTCCCCAGCCTGGCTGCAGATGTGAAACAGACATGCATAGGATGGGAAACCCAGACATCACAGGAAATACTGCGCCATGCTGAACATCATCACAGAAAGGCCGAGAGTGCCACAAAGAAGAAGACCAAGGCTAAGGAGGACAACTTGGAGAAAGCACTCCTGACCATGGCCAAATGGGTCCCAAACTCACCCCCACCTGGGGCTACGGCCAGCCCAAACCAATGTCACTATTGTGGGGAAGAAGGACATTGGGTGAAAGAATGCCCACAGCTCTCCAGTTGTAACTACTGTAAGCAAGGTGGACATTGGGCAAGGGACTGCCCAGTGAAGCCCAGAAATATCTTCTGCGGCAGAGGAAGGAGCAGAGGCAATTTTCAGTGTGGAGGATGCCGGGCCTGGCAGCAGCACACCACAGCACAGCCACAACCCCATTCACAAGCACAAGACCAGGGGCTGATACAACAGCAGCAACAGTGACGCCAGGCTTTAGATAAGACTGGCACATTAAATTAAACCACCCTTTATTGTCATTCAACGCCACTGCCCCAGCAGACCACTCCAAAAGTGATGGCTGATGCCACCACCGTGTCGTAGAATGTCTTCAGCAGCGCTCCTTCTACACCAGAAGACCTGAGCCTCCTCAGTAGGAACAGCCTGCGCTGTCCCTTCTTGCAGAGTGCGTCAGTATTGTGTGACCAGTCTAGTTTATTGTTCAGATGAACACCCAGGTACTTGTAGGATGTCGCCATCTCATTGTCTGTTCCCTGTATATTTACTGGTGCTGTGAGGGGTTGTCCTTGCCTGAGGCAGTCCACCACCAGCTCCTTAGTTTTCCTCGCGTTGATCTGGAGGCAGTTCCGATGGCACCAGTCCACGAAGTCCTGGATAAGCCCTCTGTACTCAGCTTCATCTCCGTTGGAGATGAGGCCAACGATCGCAGAGTCGTCAGAGAACTTCTCTAGATGGCAGTGTGTTGTGTTGTGTGAGAAGTCCGCAGTATAAAGGGTGAACAGGAAGGGAGCCAAAACCGTTCCCTGGGGGGCCCCTGTGCTACCGATGATCGTGTCAGACACACAGATTTGAAATCAGATTAGATATTTTCAATTATTATCGAATTCCCTGGGAAGGCCGCTTGCCAACGAAGAGGAGAGAAGACGCAGCTCCCCACGATCATGCGTGCTGAAGGAATCAGCACGCCTCGGCTGGATTTCAACCATTGGGATCAAACATGCCAATCTCATCCCTCATCAAAGAATATTTGCTGGTCAAATATTACGACTTGTGGAGCCATTTAAGAACTACAGGACAACGCAGAAGGATCTTCAACATCAAACGCCCGTCACGTGAGCTGCAGTGTTATTCATCTGCTGAATTAAACTTAAAAACTGAGGTTCGATAATAATTCGATATCTAATCAGATGCAAATTAGATCCATTAACATAATCTTTCTTTTCATTAAAATCCCGTTTTCATTTTCTTCGAGTAATCCAGAACCCTTCATATAATTAGTAAAACTTTCCCCATAAATTTGTGTTGTCTTCCACAGTCTGTTAACTCAAACTAATCTAAATTCATTTCACAGTTAACCTTGGTTCTGCAAATGTTGACATTGTTAATCTATCATTTAAAAGTTTAATTTTATTTTTAATGAAATCATTGCAATGTCTGTTAATCGTCATTTCATTTAATAAATATGTGAAAATGAGAGAAGTTGTTGAGAATTTATTTCATTCTGAGTCTGGTTTAAGTCCCCAGTGTGGCGGATGATAAAATAAGGCAGCGATGTGAAGGTTTTAAGCAGGTTTATTAAATCACACCGCCATCATAGGAACTCCGCTCCAGCCCTAGTGTGAGCAGACTGGAACGGGTTCCTCAGGCTCGCAGCCCAGTGTGCAGATGAGCAGTCGTCAGAGTGAGATTGAGAGTGAGAGAATGAGAGTTACAGAATACGTGCGGTATTTATACCCAGTTACAGACAATGCATGAAAGGCATTCACAGCAGTAGGTATGGCATTTGCATTTGAGAGACACAGTAAGGACAGGATGCATGAACACAATGCATGAATGGCACATTAACCTCACAGTAGTGAAACGGAAAAAGCCAGAAAGAGCGGGCTGACTGTAGACATTAATACACACATTGCTGTGCCTGTCCCAGCTGTTGTGGGGATTATGCCACACGCTCCCCCCCAGAGGGCTCGGCAGGCGGCCGAGGCCTCGATAGTCCGGTTTTGGCAGCGAGCAGTGAAAGCTCTGTGCAGGCGGAGGTGGAGGGGGGTGAGGGGTAGTAAATGCCGGCCGGGGACGGTGAAATCGTCTGGGCTGTGCAAAAATTGCTTGTTGGTCCGCAAATGTCGAGGGGCTGTCCCGTTGAACATGCGGAGATCCACAAGAAGAAAAATTAGTCACTGGCTCCTCCCGCGATTAAGTCCTGCAAGGATTAATAGCGGCCGTGAAGAAAAACAGAAGCGGCGAGGCTGCGTGGCGGCTGTAATAAAAGCAGAGGGACTGGCGTGTTGACTTTAGGTGCAGGCGCAACCCTAAAGTCCTCGGGAACCGCAGACTGCTGAATTCCCCTTGTGTGCCATGGCTAAGACCATTAGAAAATCCAGTGGGCGAGCTGCGTGCATGCTTCAGGTGTGAGAGCAGCCCTGAAGGCTCTGTGTGCAGCGGCAAAGGATGCTGGCGGTCTGTGGAGCCGTATTTGTCCCGTGCGTGGTGCGCCGTCCTCGTAACTCCCCGGTGCGTGTGCCAGGGCTCGGTGCGTGGGTGGGCCAGCTGGAGAGGAGAACCAGGGTCAGGGAGCTTAATCATCCCTGTTGTAGTTGCAGTAGATGGGTCATGGTGCGTTCAGGTCCACGTGCTGCATTCTCCGTCGGCCATGGAGGTCGCCGTCGTGGAGAGGGGACGAGGTGCATGCGCTCTCGTGTGGAGGAGCTGTGAGCGCGGCCGGTCCAGCGTGGATGTGCCGATCTAGGCGTGCAGATCCCACCATGAAGTTTGCTGCGGCTTTCCCGGTCGTGGGTGATGTCCGGAGAGTTCCCTGAAACAGAAGGGAGCTGCTGCGTTCGCTTGTCATCGGAGCATCACCGCCGGGTGCTGCGTTCGCCGGCAGCATGGTTTTTTTCAGCGTCGGGTTACCAGCGTGGCTGTCCAGACCAGAAGGTTGCATTGCACAAAGCGTGTGCATTCTCGGGGTCACCAGTGAGGCGGATGATAATATAAAGGCAGGGCGAAACTCGCCCCTGCGCTGTGAGCGCGCGCAGGAGCGAGCCCTGTGCCTCTAGTCCGCAAGCAGGTGAAGTGGAAGAGTGAGACTGAGAGTGAGAGAATGAGAGTTACAGAATACGTGCGGTATTTATACCCAGTTACAGACAATGCATGAAAGGCATTCACAGCAGTAGGTATGGCATTTGCATTTGAGAGACACAGTAAGGACAGGATGCATGAACACAATGCATGAATGGCACATTAACCTCACAGTAGTGAAACGGAAAAAGCCAGAAAAAGCGGGCTGACTGTAGACATTAATACACACATTGCTGTGCCTGTCCCAGCTGTTGTGGGGATTACGCCACACCAGTATCGAATTCACTGAAATTTTGAGACTGATTATTAATTAATTTATTGAGTGATTAAACAGGCATAAAGTGAAATTAAAGATTAAATTGCTTCTTAGAGATAGAAGCTGGTGCCCCGCGAGTGTTATTAACTTTTCCAGTGTATATGAACAGAGAATTCATCTCAGAATCCAATATACTAATATAAATTAAATAATTTTTATACCTGATCATAATTATTAATTCATATACTGTTACATAAACCAACATAATCCTCTTGCCCTAGCCAAGTCTCTGTAAGGGATATTAAATCAGTCTGATGATCAATTAACAGATCGTGGACGAGCAGAGACTTGGGAGTTAGACCCCAAATATTTAATAAACCGCATTTAATTTTTAAATTATCAGGAGGAACAGAGGCCATATCAAATTTAGAGGCTTCATGTTTAATTTGAGTTTTACCAACTTTTTGTTTAATCACTTTGGGATGCTTATACATTATATTTTTATTTACTTTGGAGGGAGCAGACAATGATTCTCTGATGGGGAAGACAGGGGCTAAATTGAGGGGTGGTGGATGAAGAGGAGCTGCAGAGAGGCGTGTAAGACTGCAACTCTGCTTCCTGGTTCCAACTCTGAGTTGTCAAGGTTTTGGAAATTTGGATAAAAATGATGTGAGATTGTTAGATAAAAGAGACGCACCATCCAAAGTGGGATGGATGCCCTCCATCCAGGGTTTTGGTGCCCTCCAAGAATGGATTTAAAGCCTATGTATGGAAATTATGAACACAGTATTGCAAGAGCTGTAAATTCTACGCTCTCAGTGATCTGTTATCAGACCTTGAATTTGGTGCCTTGTTGACTATTTTCCTCCTGGATTAAGACAAAACAGAAGATTGTGCTTCTCTTCATAAACATTCTGGTGTGCTACAATCTGAACTCAGGGACAGTGGCTGGCTCAGGAAATTTCCATCTGCCATGCCTCAAGGACATGCTTCCGAGTTTCAGACACTAAGACATAACATCTCGGCTGGGAGAGATTTGTTGCCTCCAGTAACTGATAAACACCCACCTGCATTCAACATACACGAATACACTGATTCACTTATACTGAATTACATCCATTCATTCACTGATCCTCTCTGACTTTGGTTCTGTTGTCTGCTAAATGTGCATTGAGGGTTTTTTTTCCTGCAATCAAAATTTCGCTCCCTTACTGAACGAAAATTTGATAAACATGTTTTTTTCTCTTGCCTACTGTGTCATTATCCCTTCTCTTTTTTTTTCTTTCTTCTTTATGACTGGCGCCTAGCGGCTGCCCCGGCCTTGGATGCGCTCTGCAGAGTGTGCCCAAATGCCAAGTCACGTTTCGTTACCTTGTATTCATACATGTGTAATGACAATAAAGTTGAATCTCATCTCATCATCATCTAAAAGAGGACTTCGAACCGGACCCACAAGATGACCGGTTCTGAGGAGGAGGCCTGTGTATATCGTAGTGGTCCAAGGAAGCATGACAGAGCTCCCCTGCAGATTGGTAATAGAGTTCGCCCAAAGGTTGAAGCTCGGCTGAGAGGGACACACAGGACGAGCGAGCAGCGCGACGGCCAGGGACGGTTCCAGGTGGTGGCTCCCCGGAGTGATGGGCTGCACCGTGTGGTGGAGAAGAGGAGACGGCGCAGTTCATCTCCAGAGGCCAGGAAACGAGGGGCGCTCTGGATGGGAACCACGAGTTGGCAATCCAAAAGGGAGGGGGGCCTCCACTGGGTTTGTAAAATGACTGGGGGGGTTTGGTTTGTGGGTTTTACATTATTACTCCTATGTCATTATGTGTATAGTTTTGAGTCTATTCTGTCTGTGCCCTGGGTGTGTTTATAAAGAAAATTGGTTAAATGGTTTAAATTGAGTATACTAGGGCATACCTGTGCATGCCCGTAGAAATGCGTGCATGCCTGTAAAGGGGATGCATTGGAACAGAATTCTTGCCAGTTACAGGACAGTTGGTATAGCAACACAGCACTAAGTGGCAATCACATGTGATGGCTTTTGTATGCATCAAAACATAAAAATCACACAAAATATGCCCTGCCATCTGGGGCTGTTTGCCCCTGCTTGTTTCTTCTTCTCCTGCTGTTGCTGTTCTGTGTTATGTAGCTTACTGTTATGACTCGCTGCTCATCAGCGGCGCCAGCCGCGCGCACACCTGCTCCTCGTCAGCGGCGAAGTATTTAATCCACTCTGCCCTGGGCTTCGGCCTGAAGCCGTCTCTCTACTTCGGCCCCTTTGCTACTACGGATCTCAACCTACTAGCGAAGATATCCTGGGTAAGCTCCCCTTACCTCTCTCCTCTAGCTTTCCCCTGCGCACAGGTGGACATCCCCGGCGGCGGACTTCATCACCTCGCCGTTGGCTCTACGCTGCTGCCACAGGTACCGCAGGTCGCTGTCTCCCGGGCTCCGCCCTTGTCGACGCCAGCCACCTGTTACAACCAAGTAAGCCAGCTATCATCATCATTTCCCTGTATTGGTGTGGTGCCCGTTACCCTCCTCCCTCTGCTCTCTCCCACAGGGTTGTCCGGCTGTACGGCCTCCTGCCCCCGTGCCTGACGCAGACGCCACCACCAATACATTCTTATTCCACAGACACACAGCCATACACTTCCCTGTTGCTAATAAAGCTGTTGAATCTATCCTGAGCCTGCGTGTGTGTCTCCTGGGCCGTGCGTTATGTCAGTACAGCTTCAGCAGAGCGGCTCGGCAGACAGCGGGCTCGCACGCCGTCTTTCCACCCTCGAGGCTCGGGTGGATTCAATAGCCTATCAGCAACAGGTGATATTAAATCAATTAATTAATATCACAAACTGATTAGACCGCTTGGACCCCCAGCAGCCGTTCCCCTCGGCTCGTCCGGGTGGCGTGGCTCCTGCGGCTCCGGTGGCCGTCCAGCCTGCTCCGGGTGCGCCAACACGGCTCACACCAATCCCCACTCCTGCTCGCTTCAGCGGTAAGCTGGGTGGAGCTCGGGGTTTTATTATGCAGTGTGAGTCCGTGTTTCTTCGCGTTCCCGGAGATTTTCCTTCAGACCATAGCAGAATTGGCTATATAGGAAATCTCCTTGAGGGTTGTGCGCTTACCTGGGCTTACGCCATTATGGTGAAGCCCAGCTATGCTACCCTCACCTATGGCCAGTTCGTGCGACAATTTCTGGAAGTGTTCGATCATTCGCTTTTGGACAGTGTCCAGGTCGACCGTCTTCTCGGACTCCAACAGGGGAGCCGATCGGCGGCCGAATACGCGATCGACTTCCGGGTTACCGCGGAGGAAGTTGGCTGGGAAGAGCGCGCGCTCTGCGGCATCTTCCTCCGCAGTCTAAACTCCGGTCTGAGGGATGAGCTGGCTGGACGGGATACCCCGGAGACGCTGGCGGAGCTGATTTCTCTCACCATCAGCTTGGATAACAGGCTGCGCGAGCGCACCTCCGACCGGAAGCAGTCTTCTCGCTCGCGGGGTGCCTCTGCACGTCTGCCCCAAGCTCGCCACCTGGCGTTACTGCCGCCGGAGGTCTCCGAGGAGTCGGAACCAATGGTGACGGGCCGGACAAAGCTCCCCCTGGCGGAGAAACAGCGCTGTTGTGACCTGGGCCTCTGCATGTATTGCGGAGGTAGCCAGCACACGGTGGAGAATTGTCCGGAGAAGCCAAACGAGGTGGTCCGCGAGTCACTGTAGGGGGCCTCACGGACGCTAATCGGTTAAATCCCCTCACACATTTGATGCTGCCCATCCGCTTCTGTCACAACCTCACTGGGCATCTCACACATGCACTGGTGGATTCAGGCGCGGAGGGTAGCTTTATTTCACAAAGCCTGGCAACCCGACTGGGCATCCACTGTCACCCCCTCGATACTCCTCTCGCCCTGGTTAATCTCTCCCGAGTGTCCCTGGGAAAGGTAACTCACCAAACATCCCCTGTCCCGGTGATTATCTCTGGAAACCATCGGGAGGATATCTCCTTTTACGTCCTGCCCACCTCAGTAACACCTGTCATCCTCGGTTATCCCTGGCTCCGCCTCCACAACCCCGCCTTGGACTGGAAGACTGGGAAGGTTTCAGCGTGGAGCACTTTCTGCATGGGTACCTGCCTCCAATCCACGGCCTGCGCCCCATCCTCGCCTCCCACACCTCAGGACACCGTGCCCCCGGATCTCACCCTAGTGCCCTCAGAGTTCCACGACCTGGGTGCCGTTTTCAGTAAGTCCAAGGCGATGTCTCTACCTCCTCACCGGCCCTACGACTGCGCCATTAACATCCGCCAGGGGGCGCCCTTACCCTCAGGACGCCTCTACAGTCTGTCAGCGCCGGAGAAGGAGGCAATGAACAGCTACCTGAAGGAGTCGCTCAGTGCTGGGATCATCCGACCGTCCTCCTCTCCAGTTGGTGCAGGGTTCTTCTTCGTTGGGAAGAAGGACGGATCTCTTCGTCCTTGTATCGACTATCGAGCTCTCAATGATATCACGGAGAAGGACCGGTACACCCTGCCCCTAATGGACACTGCCTTCCACTCCCTCCAGGGGGCGACCTGGTTTACTAAGCTGGACCTCCGCAGCGCTTACCACCTCGTCCGGATCCGGGAGGGAGATGAGTGGAAAACCGCCTTCCGAACCCCAAACAGGCATTTTGAATATCTCGTGATGCCGTTTGGGTTGACCAACGCTCCAGCCGTCTTTCAGCGCCTCATCAATGACGTCCTCCGGGACTTCATCGGCCTGTTCGTATTCGTCTACCTGGACGACATTCTCATCTTCTCCAGGTCCAGGGATGAACATCGGGTCCATGTGAGGCGGGTCCTGCAGAGACTGCTGGAGAACCGTCTGTACGTCAAGGCGGAAAAATGTGAATTCTACGCCAAAACAACTTCCTTCCTGGGGTTCGTCATCTCCCATGACCAGGTGCTTCCGGACCCAGCGAAGATCAAAGCGGTGGTGGATTGGCCCACACCAACTTCTCGAAATCAAGTTCAGCAGTTCATCGGGTTCGCCAATTTCTACCGCCGCTTTGTCCCGAACTTTGGAGCCATTGTCGGACCCCTGACCCGCCTCACCTCTCCTAAGACCCCGTTCTGGTGGACTGAAGAGGCCGCTTCGGCCTTCCAGGCGCTGAAGACGGAGTTCTCCTCCTCCCGGGTCCTCAGCCAGGTCGATCCCGTGCTGCAGTGCATTGTGGAGGTGGACGCTTCGGACACGGGGGTGGGGGGGGTGTTGTCCCAGCGGTCCCCAGCCAATGGAGTCAAGCGACCCTGCGCCTTCTTCTCTCGGCGCCTGTCCCCGGCGGAACGAAATTACGACGTGGGGGACAGAGAGCTTCTTGCTATCAAGCTTGCCCTTCAAGAATGGCGTCACTGGCTGGAGGAGGCAGCCTTGCCTTTTGTGGTCCTCACTGACCACAAGAACCTGGAGTACCTGAGATCTGCCAAGCGTCTGAACGCCCGCCAGGCGCGTTGGTCCCTGTTCTTTGCAAGGTTTAAGTTCAGCATCACATATAGGCCTGGCTCCAAGAACGGCCTACCCGACGCCCTCTCCAGGCAATTTGCCCCGGAGGCCGCAGATGACGTTGCTCATACCATCTTGCCCAGGTCGTGCGTCGTGGGGGCTGTTACATGGGACATAGAAGACAAGATCCGGAGGGCGCAGGAAGCGGAACCGGACCCTGGCGGCGGACCGGAGGGGAGGCTCTTCGTGCCATCTGCCGTCCGGGGGGACGTTATACACTGGCTCCATACCTCCAAGCTCACCTGCCATCCTGGAGCTTCGCGGATGATCGACCTTCTCCAGCGATCCTTTTGGTGGCCAGGTCTGCGGAAGGATGCCGCCCGTTACGTCCGGGCCTGCCCCGTCTGTACCGCCAATAAGTCAGGTAACGCCCCCCCTGCGGGTCTGCTCCAGCCCCTGCCCGTCCCTGGTAGGCCCTGGTCGCACATCGCTCTGGACTTCGTCACCGGGCTCCCTGTCTCCAACAACTTTGACACAGTTCTGACCATCGTAGACCGTTTTTCCAAGGCCGCCCACTTCGTGCCCCTACGTGGACTTCCCTCAGCCTTGGAGACGGCAGACCTCCTCATCCAGCACGTGGTCAGACTGCATGGAATCCTGGTCAACGTGGTCTCCGACCGCGGCCCCCAGTTTTCTTTGGATGTCTGGAGGTCATTTTGCAACGCCCTGGGAGCCAAGGTAAGCCTCTCCTCCGGCCATCACCCCCAGTCTAACGGGCAGTGTGAGCGGACAAACCAGGAGCTGGAGGCTACGCTCCGCTGTGTAACTTCTTCTAAACCCACGTCCTGGAGTTCTCACCTCGCCTGGGTGGAGTACGCCCACAACACCTCTCGCTCTACGGCCATCGGCATGTCGCCCTTTAAAGCATCCTTGGGCTATGATCCACCCCTGTTCCCTGCGCAGGAGGGCGAGTTGGCTGTTCCCTCTGTCCAGGCACATCTGAGGCGGTGCCGTTCCCTTTGGTCCACGGCGCGTAATGCGCTTTTACGCACGGCGGAGCGCAATAAGTCTACGGCGGACCGACATAGGAGACCTGCACCTGCCTACCAGGTGGGACAGCAAGTTTGGGTTTCCACACAGGACGTTAACCTAAAGGGTGAGAGGAGAAAGCTGGCTCAACGGTTCATCGGCCCTTATCCCATAACCAGGATCATCAACCCGGTGGCTGTGCGTGTGGCTATTGGTCTCTGACCCCCTCTGCCCTCCACCTGCGGCGCACCCCACTCCCCGGATGATTGGTGGCCATCCGGCCTGGAGCGTCACTGACATCTTGGACGCCCGACACCGGGGTCGTGGATTGCAGTACCTGGTGGATTGGGAGGGCTATGGACCCGAGTGGAGACAGTGGGTGCCTTCCTCACTGGTGTTGGACCGGTCACTCATTTCTGAGTTTCATCGAGCGCACCCGGAAAAACCATCGCCAGGAGGCGCTGCTAGAGGGGGGAGTACTGTTATGACTTGCCGCTCATCAGCGGCGCCAGCCGCGCGCACACCTGCTCCTCGTCAGCGGCGAGGTATTTAATCCACTCTGCCCTGGGCTTCGGCCTGAAGCCATCTCTCTACTTCGGCCCCTTTGCTACTACGGATCTCAACCTACTAGCGAAGATATCCTGGGTAAGCTCCCCTTACCTCTCTCCTCTAGCTTTCCCCTGTGCACAGGTGGACATCCCCGGCGGCGGACTTCATCACCTCGCCGTTGGCTCTACGCTGCTGCCACAGGTACCGCAGGTCGCTGTCTCCCGGGCTCCGCCCTTGTCGACGCCAGCCACCTGTTACAACCAAGTAAGCCAGCTATCATCATCATTTCCCTGTATTGGTGTGGTGCCCATTACCCTTCTCCCTCTGCTCTCTCCCACAGGGTTGTCCGGCTGTACGGCCTCCTGCCCCCGTGCCTGACGCAGACGCCACCACCAATACATTCTTATTCCACAGACACACAGCCATACACTTCCCTGTTGCTAATAAAGCTGTTGAATCTATCCTGAGCCTGCATGTGTGTCTCCTGGGCCGTGCGTTATGTCACTTACCTGTGTCTATATACGTATATGTCTTGTAGGGAGTCATGTGATCTGTCTGTGTGCCGCCATATAGACATCATCTGGTGGGTCTTCTTCGTTCAGACCACTGAAGGGTCTCCTTCTGTCTCAGACGGCTGTGTTGTTCACAGTCATGCCTGCAGCATACTGCTTTCAAGCCTGAGGTGTTTCATCTTCGCGGCATCTTTTCTGACGTGCAGCAGTTCTCCTCACTCTATTGCTCTCCATCTGGTGAGTCTTCTTGTTCTTGTTCTTCTTCATTCAGACCACTAGTTGAGGGATAGCTGCAACGTAATTCTAGTTCATGGGCATGATCCTGAAAAAGTGGCTTTCGACCCTGTTCAGGAAGGCCCGTGTATGCCCCTAGAAACCAAGAAACCGGAGCACCCGGAGAAAATCAGCACGCTGCTTGGCATTTTACACATTTGTAGTGTAGACTACCATTTGTCAAGGTTACACATTTGCCGTTATGTAGGCATGACGAGTTGTCCTATGATGCTGAGTTCATAGGATGCACTATGATGACGAGGCAGAGAGTCATAGGCCATCCTATGATGTCCTAAAAATATGCTTTAAAGTCTGTCGTACCCTATGCTGGTGAAGGTTGTCTTCCTGTCTCAGACGGGTGCGATGTACTGCTGGAACCTCAGGTGTTTCACCTTCATGGCATCTTTTCTGACGTGCAGCAGTTGTCTTCATTCTATTGCTCTCCATCTGGTGGGTCTTCTTCTTCTTCTTTGTTGAGACCACTGGTTGAGGGATAGGTGCGCCGTAATGCCAGTTCATGGGCAGGATCATGAAAATAAATTTGGGCAAAAAAAGAGTCTTTCTGGCATGGACTCACTGTATATGACATCATAAAGACATGAAGGCAGCCTTGATGTATGACATCATAAAGACATGTTGCCTGATGTCTGTCACTGTATATGACATAATAAAAACATGAAGGCAGGCTTGATGTATATGACATCATAAAGACACGTTTGCCTATGTGTCGTCATGTAGGCATTACGAGTCATCCTATGATGCCTGAGTTCATGGTCTATGACATCATAAAGACACATTTGTCTACTGTATGTGTCCTATTCATAGGCCGTCCTATGATGTCCTATGAACGTGACACACACACACACACACACACAGATTTCTTGCTTTTATAGAGTAATTTAAAAAAAGGGGGGGGAAGAAAGAGAATGAATTGGTTTAATTACACATGTGGACAAAATTGTTGGTACCCCTCTGTTAATGAAAGAAAAACCCACAATGGTCACAGAAATAACTTGAATCTGACAAAAGTGGTAATAAATAAAAATTCTATGAAAATTAACGAATGAAAATCAGACAATGCTTTTGAATTGTGGTTCAACAGAATTACTTTAAAAAACAAACTCATGACTTCCGGTCTGGACGCCATGGCGACTGCAGCTTAACACTGAAGCTCTCAGACCCAATCCAGGATAACACCTTGAAAATCAAACTTAACGGATTTTTGGAGGAGTGAAAATCAAAAGACAAAATCATCATGTCTAAAGGAAAACAGAAGAAACTGAAATTCTCCAGGCCAGGACACGTATCGGCCGGAGAATCTGAACTGGAAGATCTCCGTTCAGAAGACGAGGAACTGGTGATAGCTAACAAAAAGGTTAGCCTGAAATCACTATTTGAGGAACTACGATGATTTCGCCGAGAAGTTACGGCCGAATTTCGGGAATTCAGAGAAGAATTGAAAAGGACAAACAGCAGAGTGGACCAGGCCGAGAACCGAATCTTGGAAACAGAGGATCGAATAAAAGTGCTCGAAGATTCTGTGCTGGACCTATGCAAAAGACAAGCATCTATAGAGGCTAAGCTAACCGACCAAGAAGGAAGACAAAGAAGAGACAACATAAGAATTCATGGTCTGATAGAAGGAGCCGAAAACGGTTTTAACTCAATGGCAGAATGCGTGGAATCCTTACTAAGAGAGAAATTGGATATTCCACAAACCACCGACTTGAAGATAGAAAAGGCACATCGTTCATTAGCCGCTAGGCCGGCGGCGGAAGCGCCCCCACGTTCGGTGTTGGTAAGATTTTCCAATTTCAAAATAAAACAAGAGGTTGTAAGACTGGCCTGGCAGAAAAAAGGATTTATGCACCAGGAGAGAAAAGTCTACGTGGAACACGATTACGCCCCCGGAGGTCCTTAAAAAGCGCAGGGAATACAATGACACGAAAAAGGTGTTAAGAGAGAAGAAATTGCGCTTTCAGACTCCATTTCCTGCGAAGTTAAGGGTCTTCTACGGCGATGAAACGTGTCTCTATAATTCGGCGGAAGAAGCAACAGCTGACATGGCGAAAAGAGGGCTCCCGGTAACGGTATTTAAACCCGCAGCAGACCCGAGTGAGAAGATCAAAGCGCAAACATGGACAACACAAAGACCTTCAAAATCCACGGACCAGCAGCGGGAAACCCAGTGCCAGAGCGTCGCGGATAAACTATCCGTTTTCAGGTTGGAATAGCGACCTTTTTTTTTTTTTTTCTCTCTTGAATCAATCCGCACATCCAACCCCCCTCATACAAGGTAACAAACATTAAAGGAGATGCGTATTCAGCATGTGGTAAAACATTTCATGGAACAGTCATAATATTTGAAACAAATAAGTCTTTGTAATAAAAAAAAAAAAAAAAAAAAAAAAAAATTGTTAAAATAGAAATGTGACAATAATCCACATGTTCTCCTCATACTAACAAATACTGTTTTTGCGTGAATGTTTGATGTGATGGGGGTGGGAGGGTGCACACAATTTCACAGGGTTTAGGCATAAAAGGAAAAAAAAAAATCATTACAAGTTTGGATTGGGTTCTGAAACTCACGTTAAAAGCATGGGGCAGCTTGGTGTAAGAGAGGGCCCTCAACACGTAACAGAGTTTGAGGAATTTCCCTCAGGGCCTTCACTCCATCAAGGCTCTTACAGGGTCTTTAAAAAGACCTCAGCTCAGGAAGTTCTTCTGACAGCTTTTTGTTTTAAAGTTTTATACACTATGTTCTTAATGTTTTTCTTGTTTTTAATGTTCTTTCAGTTTCTGAGTAGCACAAATGAGGGCCACCACACAGTTATACTAAACAAAACAACACAATGGAGAAACAGGGTGTAACCAAAATAATTTCATATAATGTAAAAGGAATCCTGAATCCAGTTAAAAGATCCAAGATTCTAGGCAAAATGAAAAAAGACAAAGCAGGAATAATATTTTTACAAGAAACCCACCTAACAGACGTGGAACACAATAAACTCAGTAGACAAGGGTTTAAAATGATCTCTTCATCTTCATATAAGTCAGGGAGGAGGAGGGGAGTAGCGACATTGATATCTACCAAAATTACATTTGAAAAAAAATCAGAACACAAAGATAAAGAAGGGAGATACAGTTTGGTAACTGGGCGGCTAGAGGGAGAAGATATCACCCTGCTGAATGTGTATGCTCCCCCAGGGGCTAACTGGAAATTTTATAAAAATGTATTCGACCTAATGATAACTAAAGCTCAAGGTTTAGTGATATGTGGTGGGGACTTCAATCTTAGACTGAATCCATACTGGGATGCTTCTGGTAATTCTCCACATCAAAATAACACCCAAAACAGGAAGACTCGGATGCTACTAAAAGAAATGGGAATCTGTGACGTGTGGAGGGAACTCAACCCCAGTGTAAAAGACTATACATTTTACTCAACTCCACATTCATCTTACTCAAGGATTGACTATTTTTTTATGTTTAATAGAGACATTGGAAGAGTAAAAACATGTAAAATAGGACTGATGGATCTCTCCGACCACAGTCCGATCTACATGGACTTAAATATCCAAAAATACACAAATAATACATTTTCTTGGAGGTTAAATTCAAATGTCCTGAAAGGACCATTGAAAGATGAATTGGAATCAGATATTCTCAGATATTTGGAAGATAACGATAATGGAGAAGTATCCCCTTTAATACTGTGGGATGCATGCAAAGCTGTAATAAGAGGAAAGATTATTGCAAAACTGGCAACCCAAAAGAAACTAAGACAAGAAAAACTATCCACATTAGAGTCAGAACTTAGGAACCTAGAAAAAGAACACAAAGGCAACACTCATTCTACTGACTCGCTCAAGATTAAGGAAATTAAAAACCAAATAAATGAGATCTACACAATAGAAATCCAGAACAAACTTACATTTTTGAAACAAAAATACTATGAAGCAGGCAGTAAATCGGCAAAATTGCTAGCCTATAAATTGAGGAAACATCAAACAGAAAGAGCAATCTACAAAATCAGAGACCCAGTATCAAAGGAAATAAAATTCAGAATTCAGGATATTCTTAAAAGCTTCGAGAATTACTATAAGAACTTATACTCCCACAAAAAACATAAAAACGCATCCGAGGCATTCCTAAACACATTAAACCTTCCCCAACTTACGGAGTCACAAAATAAAACACTACTGTCAGAAATACATCCTAAAGAATTGGAAAAAGCAATTATGAAACTTAAAGCTAACAAATCCCCAGGAGCTGATGGCTATACAGCAGAGTGGTACAAAACCTTTAAACAGCAACTATCTCCTCTCCTCCTGAAAACATTTAATTATGTCCTCCACACAGGGGAAATCCCCCCCTCCTGGAGAGAAGGGGTCATTGCAGTTATACCTAAACCTGAAAAGGATAAACTAGAGTGCTCCAACTACAGACCAATCAGTGTACTAAATCAGGACTATAAGCTTTTTACCATTATCCTTGCCAAAAGGTTAGAAAATATACTGACAGACCTAATTCATTTAGACCAAACAGGTTTTATAAGACAAAGACAGACACAAGACAACATTCAACGCACTTTACACATAATTCATCATATAAAAAAATATCACTTAAATGCAGTCATATTGGGATTAGATGCTGAAAAAGCATTCGATTCGGTTGACTGGTCTTTTCTATATAGAATCTTATCCAGTTTCAATTTTCATAACAACTTCATTAGAACTATACAGGCATTATATAAAAAACCAACAGCTAAAATAAGGATTAACGGTAATTTATCATCATCTTTTGAACTGGAAAGAGGATGTCGTCAGGGCTGCCCCCTGTCTCCACTGCTCTTTGCAATCTTCATAGAACCTCTGAGCCAATGGATAAGACAAAACCAAAAAATTCAAGGTATTACACTTGGTCAGAAGGAACATAAAATAGCACTCTTTGCTGATGACATTTTAATATACCTAGGGCAGCCGGACACTTCTTTACCAGAACTAACCTCAGTTTTTTCAGAGTATGGAGATTTATCGGGGTACAAATTAAACATGCATAAAACCCAAGTTTTAACATTCAACTATGACCCAAATCATTATTCACTAAGCAAACTCAAAACTAACTGGGAGTCGGAATCTATGAAATATCTGGGGGTCAATATCCCGAAACAACTCAACAAAATTATATCACTAAACTATGATCCACTGGTGACAAAAATAAAATCTGACCTAGCAAGATGGAATATGATACCATTCTTGGGTACTGCACAAAGAATTGAAGCAGTCAAAATGAATATACTTCCACGTCTTCTATACCTTTTCCAAACAATACCGGTAGAACCTCCCAAAAAAACATGGCAGGAGCTGGACAGAAGGATCTCAAGATTCATATGGCAGGGCAAGAGACCTAGAATCAGATATAGAACCCTACAGCTAAACAAAGACAAAGGTGGGCTCGCGCTGCCAAATATCAGGGACTACTTTAAAGCCGCACAAATTAAAACTTTAGTAGAGATATGTAACCCAGTCTACACTGCACAATGGAAGGAGATCGAATGCCAAATAACAAGTGACATCCCCCTACAGGCGATAATAGGGAACAATGCCTTACCTAAGCTTTTGAATAACACTAACCCATGGATAGAGACCCCGCTAAAAATTTGGTTTAAGATAGTCAGAGAGAATCAAACTAAAGAGCCCTATCGACTTTTTTTTTTTTTTTTTTTTTTTTTTCTCCTCTCGGCGCCACACCAGTCGGCTGCCTTTTGCAACAGTGGCTCGATTCCGAGTTTTTTTTTCCCTTCCTCTCTCTTTTGATCACTTTTTTTTTTCACCCCACTTATATCACGGACACACAGATCATCCCAAATGTCTCCTGAGCCGGTGGACGGAGCCACTGTTTATAGCAGGATACGATATAACAGGGAAGAGCTGCTAGCATTTAACCGCCACCCGGTCCCACTGGAAAAACTCGACATACCGAGAGAACTGAGGCGAAAACGCCGCGGCTGCCGGGCTGGAGTAAGGTGGAGGACAAAAAATATAAGGTACAGACCCTCCCTTCCATCTGTTGTCATGGGAAATGTACGGTCGATACTGGGAAAGTTAGATGAGCTAGCGGCTATCTCCCGTTATGATAGCACTTACCGGGAGTGCTCTCTCCTTTTGTTTACTGAGACGTGGCTAACTGAACTAGCAGCAGATGCTAACATTGAGCTGGAGGGTTTTCACACGATACGAGCTGACCGAACACCAGAGAGTGGCAAAACTAGGGGCGGTGGAGTGATCATGTATGTTAACAACAACTGGTGCAGACCGGGACATATCACTGTTAAACAACGACACTGCAGCAAAGACATTGAGTTGCTAGCTGTTAGCATGAGGCCTACATATCTCCCGAGAGAACACTCACACGTGATCTGCATTGTTGTTTATGCAAATCCGACGGCGAACGCTGGGACAGCGCGTGACGTCATCCATTCAGTAACCGGCAGGCTGCAGACAGAACACCCAGATGCTCTTCTCCTCATCTCAGGCGATTTCAACCACGTTTCACTGTCTCCCATTCTGCCCACTTTCACCCAGTATGTCACATGCCACACTAGAGACAATAAAACACTGGATTTGTTCTACGCAAACACTAAGGAGGCGTACACCTCATCACAACTCCCCCCACTTGGGAGATCGGATCACAACTTGGTTCATCTCCGACCGGTGTACAAACCCCTAGTGCACAGACAACCTCCGGCCATGCACACTGTGGAGTTATGGTCTGAGGAGACAATGGACACTCTAAAGGACTGTTTTGAAGCCACTGCCTGGAAGCAGCTCTGCGATCCACATGGTGAGGACATCGATGGCCTCATTCACACCTTCACGGGCTACCTCAGCTTCTGTGTGGACAAATCCGTTCCCACCAAGACCATACGGCGTCACTCAAACAACAAACCCTGGATCAACCCTGAGATAAAAACACTTCTGAGAGAGAAGAAGAGGATCTTCAGGTCGGGGAACAGGGAGATGCTGAAGTCCGTACAGAGGGAGCTGAGGAGAAAGATCAGAGAAGGCAAGGACAGCTTCAGGAAGAAGATGGAGGACAAGCTGCAACAGAGCGACATCAGCGGGGTCTGGAGAAACCTCAAAACCATCTCGGGGCTCCAGAATACCTCCCCCCAGGCCACGGGGGGCAGGGAGTGGGCGAACAACCTGAATCTGTTTTTCAATAGATTTGACCAACCGCCCTCCCCCCTGTCTGCACAACAACCACTGCTGCCTCTAAGAAATCAAGTCCTGCTACCCACTCCCCACTCCACCGACACCCCCCCCACTCCCAACACACAGCCCCCCATCCTGACCCTGACCAAGACCCAGGTGAGGACGGAGCTGAGGAAGATCAAGGCGAGGAAGGCGTCGGGACCGGACGGCATCAGCGCAAAGCTCCTCAAGTCCTGTGCAGACCAGCTGTGTGGGATTGTGACGTATATCTTCAACATGAGCCTGAAACTGGGGAGGGTACCACAGCTGTGGAAAACATCTTGTGTGGTACCTGTACCAAAAACTTCCCACCCCAAAGACCTGAACAGCTTCAGACCGGTGGCCTTGACGTCCCACTTGATGAAGACCCTGGAGAGACTGCTCCTTGCTCATCTCCGCCCCCTGGTGGAACCAGCGATGGATCCACTCCAGTTCGCCTACCAGCATGGCATTGGGGTGGAGGATGCGGTGATCTTCCTCCTTCACCGTTCTCTGTCCCACCTGGAGAAGCCCGGGAATATGGTGAGGATCATGTTCTTTGACTTCTCCAGTGCTTTCAACACCATCCAACCGATGATCCTGAAGGACAAGCTGCTGCGCGCAGGGGTGGACCAGCACCTGTCATCATGGATCCTGGACTACCTCACGAACCGGCCTCAGTTTGTGAGAACCCGGGACTGTGTTTCCAACACGATCATCAGTAGCACGGGGGCCCCCCAGGGAACGGTGCTGGCTCCCTTCTTGTTCACTCTTTATACTGCGGACTTCTCACACAACACAACACATTGCCATCTACAGAAGTTCTCTGATGACTCTGCGATCGTTGGTCTCATCTCCAGCGGAGATGAAGCTGAGTACAGAGGGCTTATCCAGGACTTTGTGGACTGGTGCCATCGGAACTGCCTCCAGATCAACGCGAGGAAAACTAAGGAGCTGGTGGTGGACTGCCGCAGGCATGGGCAGCCCCTCACAGCACCAGTAAATATACAGGGAACAGACATCGAGATGGTGACATCCTACAAGTACCTGGGTATTCATCTGAACAATAAACTAGACTGGTCACACAATACTGACGCACTCTACAAGAAGGGACAGCGCAGGCTGTTCCTGCTGAGGAGACTCAGGTCTTTTGGTGTACAAGGGGCGCTGCTGAAGTCATTCTATGACACGGTGGTGGCATCAGCCATCACTTTTGGAGTGGTCTGCTGGGGCAGTGGCATTACTGCAGCCGATAGGAAGAGACTGAACAAACTGATTAAGAAAGCTAGCTCTGTCCTGGGGCAACGCCTTGATCCGATGGAGGAGATAGGAGAGAGAAGGACGGTGGCTAAACTGTCATCTCTGCTGGAGTCCGAGTTCCACCCTATGCAGGACATACTGGATGCACTGAGGAGCTCATTTAGCAGCAGACTACATCATCCCAGGTGCACAACCGAGAGGTTTCGTAGGTCCTTCCTACCAACGGCTGTCAGACTGTACAACCTAAGCAGGGCTGCTCGCAGAGATAGCAAAAAGACGTAACAAACTAATAGTTTTTTGAATGCAAAAGATGCAATAGACTTACACAATGGTCCTCTCCGGCATACAACTAGGAACATACCGGTCGCTATGGAGGGTGAGAATATGTATGGGCACATAATCATACCATGTAGGATAACTAAATAGACGGTTATGCTGTTTCATCCCACCTAGCAACAATGCTCTGCACTGTGTGTGTTTATATATTTACATATTTATTCCATCTAGCTACAATGCTCTGCACTGGGTGTGTTTATATTTATATATCTATATATTTATTCCATCTAGCTACAATGCTCCGCACTGTGTTTTTATATATCTACATATTATTCCATCTAGCTACATTGCTCCGCACTGTGTGTGTTTATATACTTGCATATTTATTCCACCTAGCTGCAATGCTCCATACTGTGGGTGTTTATATATTTACATATTTATTCCATCTAGCTACAATGCTCTGCACTGTGTGTTCATATATTCATATATTTATTCCATCCAGCTACAATGCTCTGCACTGTGTGTCTGTGTGTGTGTGTGTGTATATATATATTTTATAGTAATATGTACATATGTATATTAGCTGCTCTTGCTTGCTTGTTTTTTCTTGCCTTCTGATTGTTGCTCTGAGTGTTGCTATCCCTGTGCTGTTGCAATCCTGGAATTTCCCCGTTGTGGGACTAATAAAGGCTTATCTTATCTGACTTCTGCAATGGATTGCCTATGATCAGGACTTTACTCCTAATAAAACAGACACCAGATTTAAAAAGTGGAAAGAGAAAGGGCTGATAAAATATTACGATTTTTTTAAAGGGCAAATCTTAAGAAGTTTTGAAGATTTGAAAAAACAAGGCCTAATAAATCAAGACCTTTACAGGTTCTTCCAGCTTAGACACCACATAAACAATATACTTAAAAAGGAGGTTTTGGAAAGGGCCCAGTCAGGTATTCTGAAGGTCTTCTTAATGGCATATAAAGGGATCCCAGGGATCAGATACATTTCTAAAATATACCAAGGTCTTCAAGACTTAAAAGGAGACAACACATCTTATATAAAAGAGAGATGGGAAAAAGAGGGGAATTTCACTTTACAACTGGAAATATGGGAAAAGCTAAATAAACAGCAATGGAAAAGTACCTCATCCCTGCAGTGGAGAGAATTTGGATGGAAAAACTTGGTAAGATTTTTCAAAACACCTGCACAAAACAAATTTACCCATAAGGGATTGAACTGTTGGCGCTTGTGTGGTGAAAAGACTGCAAATCATTTTCATGTGTTTTGGTCATGCCCAGTTATCCACCAATATTGGACCAATGTACAGACAATATTGGGGAAAATATTCAAAATAACAGTTCCCTTTTCTTTTGTAACTTTGTATTTGGGTTTACTACCGGACTCACTGGAAAGACGAGGAGAAAAATACTTATTCAATGTTTTAATATTGGCAAGCAAAAAAGCTCTAACTAAAAAATGGATGTTGAAGGACTGTCCTACACCTGAAGATTGGACTAACGTGATCCAAGACATTTACTCGATGGAAAAGTTGACATTCGCACTGAGACAGGACATGGATGGGTTCATGAACTTTTGGCAACCCTGGATCGCATATGTCTTCCATTAGATCTGATAAAGTGATAAAGCAAAATATTGGTAAAACTCAAATTAAACATAAAGCCTCTAAATTGAATGATTTGGCCTCTGTTCCTCCTCATAATTTAAAAATTAAATGTGGTTTATTAAATATTAGGTCTCTAACTCCCAAGTCTCTGTTAGTCCATGATCTGTTAATTGATCATCAGATTGATTTAATTTCCCTTACAGAGACTTGGTTAGGACAAGAGGATTATGTTGGTTTAAATGAATCAACTCCCTCTGGTTATTTAAACTGTCAAAATCCCAGAAGTTCTGGTCGTGGAGGAGGAGTAGCATCAATTTACCATTCCAAATTACTAGTTAATGTAAAGCAAAAAACATGTTATAATTCCTTTGAGGGCCTGGTCCTCAGTATTGGGCACTTTAGCAATTCCAGGTTAAACCCAATTTTATTTGCCATAGTTTATCGTCCCCCATCAACCTATTCAGAATTTTTATCCGAATTTCCTGATTTCTTAGCTGATTTAGTGCTGAAATCTGATAGAATAATTATAGTAGGGGACTTTAATATACATGTGGATGTAGATAGTGACTGCCTTAATGTGGCTTTTAATTCAATATTAGACTCGATTGGGTTTTCTCAGAAAGTAGGAAATTCTACTCATTACCTCCACCATACATTGGACCTTGTTCTGACATATGGCATAGAAATAGAAAATCTTGTAGTGTCTCCTCATAACCCTGTACTGTCAGACCATTGTCTGTTAACCTTTGATTTTACTATTTCTGACTATTTGGCTCCTAAAGAAAAATATTATCACAGTAGATGCCTCTCAGATGATGCTGTTTCCAAATTTATGCAGATTGTTTCCTCTATGCCATGTGTCAACACAACGGAAATAAGCTATAGACAGCTTGCTCCTTCTGTAATTGATAACATGGTGGATAGTGTTTCAGCTTCTCTGCATCAGGCTCTAGACTTGGTGGCCCCCTTAAAAAAGAAAAAGTCTAATCAGAGATTTTTAACTCCTTGGTTCAACACAGAAACTCGGTAGCTTAAAATAGAAGACTCGTCAATTAGAAAGAAAATGGCGCTCTACTAATTTAGATGAAATCTATTTAGCTTGGAGAAATCATCTTTTAATTTATAAAAAATCTCTTAGAAAAGCTAGAACGAGTTATTACTCTGCATTAATAGAAGAGAACAAGAATAATCCCAGGTTTCTTTTCAGTACTGTAGCCAGGTTGACAAAGAGTCAGGACTCTGTCAATCCTAGCATCCCCTTAGAGCTTACTAGTCAGGACTTTATGAACTTTTTCAATAATAAAATTTCATCCATCAGAGATAAAATCAATCAGATTCTTCCCACAGTTAACTTAAATACTGTAACTACTACAACTCCTTCTATTGATGTCTGTCTTGATGAGTTTACTCCAATTGACCTTTGTGAGTTAGACAAAATAGTTTCCTCATCCAAACCTTCAACTTGTCTTTTAGACCCTATTCCTACCAGGTTATTTAAAGAAGTCTTCCCACTTATTGGTAGCTTTATTCTTCATATAATCAATTCTTCATTAACTTTAGGCCATGTACCGCAGGCTTTTAAAACGGCTGTAATTAAACCCTTACTCAAAAAGCCAACGCTAGATCCAGGAGCTTTAGCTAACTATAGACCAATCTCTAATCTCCCTTTCATTTCAAAAATCTTAGAAAGAGTTGTTGCTACGCAATTATTTGACCACCTGCAGGGAAATGGTTTATTTGAGGAGTTTCAATCTGGGTTTAGAATCCATCATAGCACTGAAACAGCCTTAGTGAAGGTCACTAACGACCTCCTCATTGCATCTGATAATGGACTAGTTTCTGTACTTGTCCTTTTAGATCTTAGTGCAGCTTTTGATACTATTGATCCTAATATTCTACTTGATAGATTAGAACACTATGTTGGACTTAATGGAACTTCGTTGCAGTGGTTTAGATCTTATTTATCTGATAGGTTCCAGTTTGTTCATGTAAATGATGAGTTTTCTCTCAGCTCAAAGCTTAGTCATGGAGTTCCACAGGGATCTGTGCTTGGCCCTACTCTTTTTAGTTTATATATGCTTCCGTTAGGCAACATTATTAGAAAGCACTGTATACATTTTCACTGTTATGCAGATGACACACAATTATACCTGTCAATGAAGCCAGATGATACTAATCAATTAGCCAAGTTAGAAGCCTGTCTTAAGGAAATCAAAGTTTGGATGACTTGTAATTTCCTGCTATTAAATTCAGATAAGACTGAAGTCATTCTTGTTGGTCCAAAAAACCTTAGAAATTCCTTTCCAAATCAAACTTTCAGTTTGGATGCAGTTACTCTTTCTCTTAATAGCTCTGTGAGGAACCTTGGAGTTATTTTTGATCAGGATTTGTCCTTCAATTCACATATTAAATTTGTTTCTAAGACTGCCTTCTATCATTTGCGTAATATTGCCAAGATTAGGAGCATCTTGTCTCAGAGTGATGCTGAGAAGCTGATCCATGCTTTTGTTAGCTCGAGATTAGATTATTGTAATTCTTTATTATCAGGCTGTCCTAAAACATCTTTAAAAAGTCTTCAGCTGATCCAAAATGCTGCAGCAAGAGTTTTAACAGGTACTAGAAAGAGAGATCATATCTCTCCGGTTCTGGCCTCCCTTCATTGGCTTCCCATAGAGTTTAGAATTAAGTTTAAAATCCTTCTTCTTACTTACAAAGCTCTAAACAATCAGGCTCCTTTTTATTTAAAAGATCTGATACTACCGTATCATCCTAACAGAGCACTACGCTCCCAAAATGCAGGTTTACTTGTAATACCTAGAATCTCCAAAAGTACAATGGGAGGCAGAGCCTTCAGTTATCAAGCTCCTCTCCTGTGGAATCAGCTGCCAATCTGGATTCGGGAGTCAGACTCGATCTCTGTTTTTAAGAATAGGGCTAAAACCTACCTTTTTGATATAGCCTACAATTAGGGAGGGATCATGTGTTTCTGAACCCTCCCTTAGTTATGCTGCTAATAGGTTTAGTCAGCCGGGGGACCTCCAGTAATGCACTGGGCCTCACTCCTTTCCTCACTCTCTATGAAATATTTTTTTTTTTTGCTGGTCATTAACATTTGTTTGTTCTCTCCCATAGATTGAGTCCCCATCGTGCTGTTTGCTCTCTACATGTCTGTTCTTTTCTTCTTCTCTGTCCCCTCACCCCCCAGCCAGTCGCAGCAGATGACTGCCCCTCCCTGAGCCTGGTTCTGCTGGAGGTTTCTTCCTGTTAAAAGGGAGTTTTTCCTCTCCACCGTCGCCAAGTGCTTGCTCACAGGGGATCGCCTGATTGCTGGGGTCTTTCTGCAACTGTGGGGGTCCTCCCTACAGTTGATAGTGCTATGAGATGACTGTTGTTGTGAAATGGCGCTATATAAATAAAGTTGAATTGAATTGAATTGAATAGATCTAATCTTTGACAAATACCATTTCAATAATGGTTCCGCTCTTTGTTCCAATGCTACTCAGATGCTCTTTTATCTTTATTTACTTACTTTTTTTTTTGTTTGGTTTTTGCTGGTTTGTTTGTTTTTTTTTTGTTTTTTGTTTTTTTCTCTTTAATTTCACTTTTTCTTTCTCTTTAAAAAAAAAAAGGGGGTGTTGTAAGAATTAATCTTCCAATGTTGTCAGATATCAGAAAATAAGGGAACATGTGATGAAAATGTAAACAATGCATTGTTGTAACGACCTGTATACCCTTTACAAAAACTTAAATAAAAAAAAAAAAAAAAAAAAAAAAAAAAACTCATGAAACAGGCCTGGACAAAAATGATGGTACCCCTAGAAAAGATTGAAAATAATGTGACCATAGGGACATGTTCAACCAAGATGTGTCCTCTAATTAACATCACAGGTGTCTACAAACTTGTAATCAGTCAGTCGGCCTAATTAAAGGGTGACAAGTAGTCACTGTGCTGTTTGGTGACATGGTGTGTACCACACTAAACATGGACCAGAAGAAGCAAAGGAGAGAGTTGTCTCAGGAGATTAGAAAGAAAATTATAGACAAGCATGTTAAAGGTAAAGGCTATAAGACCATCTCCAAGCAGCTTGATGTTCCTGTGACTACAGTTGCACATATTATTCAGAAATTAAAGATCCACGGGACTGTAGCCAACCTCCCTGGACGTGGCCGCAGGAGGAGACGGATAATACGAATGGTAACAAAAGAGCCCAGAACAACCTCTAAACAGATTCATGGTGAACTCCAAGGTCAAGGTACATCAGTGTCAGATCGCACCATCCGTCGTTGTTTGAGCCAAAGTGGACTTCATGGGAGACGACCAAGGAGGACACCACTGTTGAAAACAAATCATAAAAAAGCCAGACTTTAATTTGCCAAACTGCATGTTGACAAGCCACAAAGCTTCTGGGAGAATGTCCTATGGACAGACGAGACAAAACTGGAACTTTTTGGCAAGGCACATCAGCTCTATGTTCACAGATGCAAAAATGAAGCATACCAAGAAAAGAACACTGTCCCTACTGTGAAACATGGAGGAGGTTCTGTTATGTTCTGGGGCTGCTTTGCTGCATCTGGCACAGGGTGTCTTGAATCTGTGCAGGGTACAATAAAATCTTAAGACTATCAAGGTATTCTAGAGAGAAATGTGCTGCCCAGTGTCAGACAGCTTGGTCTCAGTTGCAGGTCATGGGTTCTTGCAACAGGATAATGACCCAAAACACACAGCTAAAAACACCCAAGAATGGCTAAGAGCGAAGCATTGGACTATTCTAAAGTGGCCTTCTATGAGCCCTGATCTAAATCCTATTGAACATCTGTGGAAGGAGCTGAAACATGCCGTCTGGAGAAGGCACCCTTCAAACCTGAGACAACTGGAGCAGTTTGCTCATGAGGAGTGGGCCAAAATACCTGCTGAGAGGTGCAGAAGTCTCACTGACAGTTACAGAAATTGTTTGATTGCGGTGATTGCCTCAAAAGTTTGTGCAACAAAATATTAAGTTAAGGGTACCATCATTTTTGTCCAGGCCTGTTTCATGAGTTTGTTTTTTAAAATAATTCTGTTGAATCACAGTTCAAAAGCATTGTCTGATTTTCATTGGTTAATTTTCTTTCTTTTTTTTTTTAATTTAAGTTTTTGTAAAGGGTATACAGGTCATTACAGCATTGCATTGTTTACATTTTCATCACATGTTCCCTTGTTTTTTGCTATTTGACAACATTGGTAGGATAATTATTACAACACCCTTTTTTTCTTTTTTTTAAAGTGAAAGAAAAAGTGAAATTAAAGAGAATAAAATTTTTAAAAAAAACGAACAAACTGTTGTGGTGAAGAGGGAGCTTAGTTCTAAGGCAAAGCTGTCGATTTACCAGTCAATCTACGTTCCTACTCTCACCTATGGTCACGAGCTTTGGGTAATGACCGAAAGAACGAGATCGCGGATACAAGCGGCTGAAATGAGCTTTCTCCGTAGGATTGCTGGACTCACCCTCAGAGATAGGGTGAGGAGCTCAGTCATTCGGGAGAGGCTCAGAGTAGAACCGCTGCTCCTCCACATTGAAAGGAGTCAGTTGAGGTGGTATGGGCATCTGATTAGGATGCCTCCTGGACGCCTCCCACTTGAGGTGTTTCAGGCACGTCCCACTGGGAGGAGACCCCGGGGCAGACCCAGGACTCGGTGGAGAGACTATGTCTCCCAGCTAGTCTGGGAACGCCTTGGTATCCCCTCTGAAGAGCTGGAGCAGGTGGCTGGGGAGAGGGAAGTCTGGGCTTCTCTGCTTGAACTGCTGCCTCCGCGACCCGGACCTCCGGAAAAGCGGTAGAAGATGGATGGATGGATGGATGGACGAACAAACTGTAGAGGAGCTTGAAATAACGAGGCGATGTTAAACCAAAGTTTATTATCAGCTCCTCTAACAAGTCTCATCTAGGTGCAGCAGCAGAAGAAGTAAGAGAGCGAACACCTTCGGCTCTACGAACTTATACTCGCACATAACAAAAGACATGCATATCAAAAGCTGACATCCCTCACTATCTTAATCCCCTCTTTTGTCTTCGTACTCCTCTACCTGGCCCTGGGGGGTCAGGGCAACCCATCCGGTCTCCACCACAGCGCCTCAGATGCTCTTTTATCTTCACTGGCGGTTGAGACCCTTTGTCCTGTTCTGAGGTGTGAAGTCGCTTTACATATGTAATCACTAAACATTCTCACATGCTAAAACATATGTAGGTTATGGAATATATGATTAATATAGACCACAGCCCCCCCCTCCCAAATGACTAAGAAAAGGACAACAGAAAAATTCACAGTTTAAGATAATTACTATGACATACTAACTGCTACACCTCTTGACACAGAAAAAACTTTCCAGCAGCCATGCTCCTAAGAGAGTTCAGTGGTAATCATAACAGCATAGTAAAATCACAAGTCAGTCCTAAACTGTTACAGCACAATTAGTGAACAGCTGTTGAGTAGTTTGCATCAGTCCCTGTGCCGTCTGGGTTTTAATCTTCTCCTGAATCTGCTGTGGGTCCGCTTGGGCATCCTGGTGGGACCTTCCTGTAAGAAATCTGCAGCTTGGGGAGGAGAGTGATTATTTGTTCCCTGCGGGGGGGTGAGTCTTTTCTCTTGGGGGGTCTACCCCGCCGAGGTGCTCTCGCCAACCGTGCAGGCTCGTCTCTCAACAAGAAGGCAGGTTTAAGTCTGTCAATGCTGACTGTTTCTTTTCTATCCCCCAAATCAAGCACAAAATGTTTATCACCAGGTTCCAGCACTCTGAATGGTCCGTCGTATGGTGGGCGGAAGGTTGGTTTTAAAGCTTCATGCCTAACAAAAACGAATTCAGCGTCTTTTAAAGCTTGGGGGACAAAAACCCGTGGAAAAGAGTGATGTGCCGGTCCGGGGAGAGAGTCCGGTCCGTTGCTGCCTAAAAACCTCGGGGCTGGAAGATGCCCTGGCTCTGGGTTCTCTGGTAAAAATTCACCTGGGAGCCTGAGAGGTTGTGCAAAAACTAATTCTGCTGGGGAGGCGTCTAGATCCTCTTTGGGCGCAGCACACAACCCCAATAAAACCCAGGGAAGTTTATTTACCCAATTTGTATCCGTTAGTGAGGCTCTGAGGGCGGCCTTTAAAGATCTGTGAAAACGCTCGCATAACCCATTAGCCTGAGGGTGATAAGCGGTGGTGCGGTGAATTGTTGCCCCTAAGCTGCTGGCCATGGCTGACCAAAGCTCCAAGACAAATTGAGGCCCCATATCGGACGTGATGTCCGATGGGACGCCGAAACGTGCCACCCAGTTTGTCAAAAAAACGCGAGCGACTTCCTCCGCTGTGGTTGACGCCAGAGGGACTGCCTCTGGCCAGCGCGTGGTGCGGTCTATCATTGTTAACAGATGGGTGAAACCTTGGGAGGAAGGTAGTGGTCCCACGAGGTCGACATGAACGTGGTCGAACCTTCTAGCAGGGATTGGAAAAGGCTCCAGAGGGGCTTTTGTGTGTTTGTGTACTTTGGCGCACTGACAGGAAATGCAAGTCTTTGCTCATTCTTTTACGTTTTTGCGCAGGCCAGGCCACACAGACTTTTCGGCGACCATTTTAACCGAAGCGCGCACACCTGGGTGCGTGAGGGAGTGAATCGAGTCGAAAATACGGCAGCGCCATGCAGCTGGGACTAACGGGCGAGGTCGGCCGGTTGAGATGTCGCATATTAGGGGGGGGCACACCGTCGCGTAAACCCCTTTCCTCCAGCCTTAACCCTGTTGGTCCAGACAGGAGTGCGCGCACGTCCGTGTCGCTACTTTGCTCCTCTGCCATGGCTGCATAATCTATCCCTGCGTGGATTGGTGCTGCGTATGTGTCCGTGTTGGTGAAAAGCTCTGCAGCTGAGGTAGTATAATCTGTCTCCTCGCGCTCTGGCAATGTCACAGCGTGAGAGAGGCAGTCTGCTACCACGTTAAGTTTGCCTGCCACATGTCGAATGTCTGTGGTGAACTCTGAAATCGCAGCTAGCTGTCTTTGTTGCCTGCCTGACCACGGTTCGGAATTTTAGCCATCGCAAAGGTGAGCAGTTTGTGGTCTACAAAAGCCGTGAAACGCCGCCCTTCCAACCAGAACTGGAAGTGGCGGATGGATAAATGAAGCGCTAGCAGCTCTCTGTCAAAAGTGCTGTATTCACGCTCAGTTTGGTTTAGCGATTTGCTGAAGAATGCCAAAGGTTGCCAGATTCCGCTGACGTGTTGTTCTACAACTGCCCCTATGGCCAGGTCTGAAGCGTCTGTGGTTAGCGCAATGCGGGCCGAGGGATCGGGGTGAACCAACAATGTGGCATTAGCTAGGGCAGTTTTTACTTCCGCGAAGGCGCGTTCGCGCTCCGGGGTCCATTCGACCGCGTTGGAAGGTTTTTGTTTTCTGAGTGCGTCATATAGGGGCTGCATGAGCTGAGCTGCGTGGGGGAGGAAACAGTTGTAAAAATTAACCATTCCCAAAAATTCTTGCAGCGATTTGACCGTTTGTGGCCGTGGGAAACTTTTTACTGCGTGAACTTTGTCTGGCAGTGGGACTGCCCCCTTTGGAGAAACTCTGTGTCCTAAAAAATCAATTTGTGACAGGCTGAATTTGCTTTTGGCTGGATTGATTATTAACCCGTGCTCTTCTAGTCTCTGAAAAACCATAGTGAGATGCTGCTCGTGTTCTTCCTCAGACGGGCTGGCTACCAGCATATCGTCGAGGTAGACGAACACGAAAGGGAGGTCGCGTAATACTGCGTCCATCATCCGCTGAAAGGTTTGAGCAGCACCTTTGAGGCCGAAAGGCATCCGCAAAAATTCAAAAAGACCGAAGGGGGTTATTACAGCTGTTTTAGGAATGTCCTCTGCTCGAACTGGGACTTGATGATAACCGCGGACTAGGTCTATTTTTGAAAAAATGCACGCACCTGCCAGATGTAGTGAAAAGTCTTGAATGTGAGGAATTGGGTAGCGGTCATGCGCTGTCGCATTGTTTAATCTGTGGTAATCGCCGCACGGCCTCCAAGAACCGTCGGATTTCAGGACCATGTGAAGCGGTGACGCCCAGGGGCTTTTCGAGCGTCTGATAATGCCTAATTTTTCAAGGGTGGTAAACTCGTCCCGAGCTATGGCGAGCTTGGTCGATTTCGGGACCATGTGAAGCGGTGACGCCCAGGGGCTTTTCGAGCGTCTGATAATGCCTAATTTTTCAAGGGTGGTAAACTCGTCTCGAGCTATGGCGAGCTTGGTCGCGTCTAAGCGCCGAGCTTTGGCGAATACGGGTGGGCCCGTTGTGGGAATAAAGTGTTCGACCCCGTGTTTAGCCACTGTGGCTGAGAATTTGGGAATTGTGAGTGCTGGAAATTGGGTGAGGAGCTGCTCAAACTTACCTCCTGCTGTGGTGACGCTAGCCTGCACGGGTGGTGGAGAAACACGAGCTGAGCAGGGAATAGAAGCAAAGGACAGTGCATTAACCAAGCGTCTGTTCGCTAGATCAACTAATAACCCATGTGCACACAAAAAATCTGCGCCCAACAAGTTAAAACTCACCGCCGCTACAACAAATGTACATCTGTAGTTGCAGCCGTGGATGCAGAGGGGCAGGCTCTTTTCGCCAAAAGTGTCGATGATGGAGCCGTTGGCTGCCACCGCTCCATTGCCCCGGGGGCCCATGGCCCGGTCTGCTTGGGAGGGCATGACAAAACTTAGTTGAGCTCACGTGTCGATAAGGAACTGCTTGCCGGTGTGTCCGTCCGTCACATATAAAAGCTTGCTTTTTTCGCCGAGAACCGCCGCTGTTAATGGCTCTCGGCTTTGGCGTTTTCCCGAAATCGTGAATTTGCAGGGGGGAACGCATTTGTAAGCCTTCTCGGCGAAGCGGTGGTGGTAATAACAAACGTCGCTCCATCTGTTACGTCTTGGCCGTGTCGCTGTCACCGCGGGCTGATTCTGCTCGGTGGTTTGTGGCTCCTCGTGGCTCCGGACATCAGTGTTGAGGTCTGCGGATGCTGCTGTGGGTGTCTGCTCCTTACAGGCGTTGACGAGCCGTTGAGCTTCATGAGCCAGCGTGCGGAAGTCTTGCTGGGTGCTGCATCGCATGTTGGCAAGCGTCCCTCTCATGTGTGGTGGCAGCGTACTGAGGAATATGAATTGGAAGAGGAAGTTGTCATTGTCCTCTTCTTTAAGTTGCAGCAAGTCCTCCATGAGGGCCTTGGGTCTGCATCCTCTGTGGCCGTAGACCGCTAGGATCTTCTCGGCTCTCTCCTCGGCTGAGGGGACGTAATTTGCCACGATGGTCGCTTTCAGTTCTTTATATTTGTCCTGGGCCGGCGGCCACTGGATTATGCTCCGCGCACATCTCGAAATGGCGGCGTCGAGTTTGGCGACGATGTGATAGACCTTTGTATCGTCAGCCGTGATGCCCGCAAGTGCAAACTGGGCTTCAGCTTGCTGAAACCACTAGACGGGGTCTTCCTGCCAGAAGTCCGGCAGCTTGACGGTGACGGCGTTTGTGTGGACCGTCACTGATGTGTCCGCAGGGTGAAAGTGCCTTGCTTCGGCTCTCTCCGCGGCGCTGGTGCTCGGTTGAGCCCTCTCTATCACTTCTGCCGTAGGGGAACGTCGTCCATCTGTTCCCCTGTCTGCATGGGCGCCGGCGTCTGCCTGGGTCGCCACAGATGAGTCGATCGCGGGGGAACGCCTCTGGTCCATTCTCGCGTCAGGGTCACCAGTGTAGAGGAGCTTGAAATAACGAGGCGATGTGATTCATAAACCAAAGTTTATTATCAGCTCCTCTAACAAGTCTCATCTAGGTGCAGCAGCAGAAGAAGTAAGAGAGCGAACACCTTCGGCTCTACGAACTTATACTCGCACATAACAAAAGACATGCATATCAAAAGCTGACATCCCTCACTATCTTAATCCCCTCTTTTGTCTTCGTACTCCTCCACCTGGCCCTGGGGGGTCAGGGCAACCCATCCAGTCTCCACCGCAGCGCCTCAGATGCTCTTTTATCTTCACTGGCGGTTGAGACCCTTTGTCCTGTTCTGAGGTGTGAAGTCGCTTTACATATGTAATCACTAAACACTCTCACATGCTTAAACATATGTAGGTTATGGAATATATGATTAATATAGACCACACAAACAAACAAACAGAACAGCAAAAAACAAACAAACAGAAAATTAAGTAATTAAAAGTAAAAGAGCATCTGAGTAGCTTTGGAACAAAGAGCGGGACCATTATTGAAATGGTATTTGTCAAAGATTAGATCTAATGGAAGACACATATGCGATCCAGGGTTGCCAAAAGTTCATGAACCCATCCATGTCCTGTCTCAGTGCGAATGTCAACTTTTCCATCGAGTAAATGTCTTGAATCACGTTAATCCAATCTTCAGGTGTAGGACAGTCCTTCAGCATCCATTTTTTAGTTAGGGCTTTTTTACTTGCCAATATTAAAACATTGAATAAGTATTTATCTCCTCGTCTTTCCAGTGAGTCCGGTAGTAAACCCAAATACAAAGTTACAAAAGAAAAGGGAACTGTTATTTTGAATATTTTCCCCAATATTGTCTGTACATTGGTCCAATATTGGTGGATAACTGGGCATGACCAAAACACATGAAAATGATTTGCAGTCTTTTCACCACACAAGCGCCAACAGTTCAACCCCTTATGGGTAAATTTGTTTTGTGCAGGTGTTCTGAAAAATCTTACCAAATTTTTCCATCCAAATTCTCTCCACTGCAGGGATGAGGTACTTTTCCATTGTTGTTTATTTAGCTTTTCCCATATTTCCAGTTGTAAAGTGAAATTCCCCTCTTTTTCCCATCTCTCTTTGATATATGATGTGTTGTCTCCTTTTAAGTCTTGAAGACCTTGGTATATTTTAGAAATGTATCTGATCCCTGGGATCCCTTTATATGCCATTAAGAAGACCTTCAGAACACCTGACTGGGCCCTTTCCAAATCCTCCTTTTAAAGTATATTGTTTATGTGGTGTCTAAGCTGAAAGAACCTGTAAAGGTCTTGATTTATTAGACCTTGTTTTTTCAAGTCTTCAAAACTTCTTAAAGTTTGCCCCTTAAAGAAATCGTAATATTTTATCAGCCCTTTCTCTTTCCACTCTTTAGTAGTAGTAGATTAGTTTATTTGACAGGGACAGTGCAATAAACATAGACAATTAATCAAAGACAATCAATCTGATGTGTTGCACATAGAGTGTATAGCTATTAGCTAATTCGCAACTCTTGTCCCTGGATGGGCTTTAGAAAAAAGAATCAAGATAAAAAATATACACAATAACCACATACATCAATGCAGAAAAATTATAAATACACAATTATAAATATTATAAATATTATAAATACACAAATGTAACAGCCTGACTCACATTTAACATAAATATTATAAATATTATAAATACACAAATATAACAGCCTGACTCACATTTAACACATATAACATAACTCACATTTGCCTATTTCAGGCCTTCCTCCCTCCGTCACTCACTATAAACAAACACATTTATTCCTTCCCTTCATTCACTCTCACTTTGCAGACAATTAATTCATACATGAGTACATTCTTGTTTATTTTTCAGCCAGTTTTTAACATTTTTAGTGAATGTTTTAAAGTCCGTTATTATTTTAATTTCATTTGGCATTGTGTTCCAGATGTGACTGCCCTTTATAGAGAAAGCTGTTTGTCCAAATGTGGTTCTGCGGTGGAATATTTTACAGTTATTGTTAACAGAACTCCTGGTGGCTCTGCTGCTGTCCTGTCTTTGGACGAAACCAGCAAGTGGCTCGGGTGCTGATTTATGGAAACATTTGAACGTTAATTTCAGTAAACAGAGGTCAATGAAGCTCTCAAAACTCAATAGGTTGTATTTTTTTAAAACATTACAGTGATGCCACCTAATGGGCTTTTTGTCCAAGATTTTTAGGGTTTGATTATATAATGAACCTATATGTCTTATTGTGGAAGGGGCTGCTTGAGCCCAGACTGTCAAACAGTATGATATATGAGAAAAAACCATAGAATGCATATACAGTGCAGCTGCTTCGTAAGGTATGTAATATCTAATTAATTTAAAGCAGTTCAGATTTTTTTTTACTGTTTTTGAAATTTTCTTTATATGAAGATTAAATTTGAGTTGAGGATCTAGTACAATGCCAAGGTATTTGAATTCTGTAGCTAAACTGATGTCATGATCATGTATATTAACTTTAAAATGTTGCAGGTTACATTTTTTGATTGAAAAGCACATTGAGACTGTTTTCTGAAGGTTCAGCAATAGATGGTTCTTGAGGAGCCACTCTTGGACATCAACCATACTTGTAGACAGTACATCTGCAGCCTGTGCTGGAGTCTTGGCAGCTGTGTAAATAACTGCATCATCTGCATAAAGTTGGCATGTTGCAGCTGAGCAGTGTAACGGCAAGTCATTAATAAAAATGCTGAAAAGTAAAGGACCAAGAATGGACCCTTGCGGGATACCCATGCGGTTGTTTAAAAATGAGGATTTATCCTGGTGAACTTTTACACACTGTTCTCTATTCTGGAGATAAGATGCAAACCATTCTAATGTATTTGGGGAGAAGTTAAAAGATACCATTTTGGATAAAAGCAAACTGTGGTTTACAGTATCGAAAGCCTTTTTGAGATCTAGAAAAACAGCTCCTACCACATTACCCCTGTCCAAGGACTGTTTGACGTTTTCAATAAGGCAACAATTTGCTGTTTCTGTTGAGTATCCTGGTCTAAAACCAAATTGATGTGGATGAAGAAGTTGACTGTCTTGTAAGTAGTCTATCAGCTGTGTAGCTACAACTTTTTCAAGAACCTTAGATAGGACTGGTAAAATAGAGATTGGGCGGTAATTGCATATATCGTCTTTACTGCCTGATTTATGAACTGGTATGACGACAGCTTTTTTCCAGCCTGATGGAAATGTACTAGACCTAATGGAGAGATTAATGAGGTGAGTCAGTGGTTTGATTAATATTTTGCTGTGCATTTTGAGAAAGGAGGTGCTCATATTGTAGATATCATTAGTTTTTGAGTTTGACAGTGTTTTAACAATACCAGCAATTAACTTAAAATAACAAGTGACATCCCCCTACAGGCGATAATAGGGAACAATGCCTTACCTAAACTCTTGAATAACACTAACCCGTGGATAGAGACCCCGCTAAAAATTTGGTTTAAGATAGTCAGAGAGAATCAAGCTAAAGAGCCCTATCGACTTCTGCAATGGATCGCCTATGATCAAGACTTTACCCCCTTTAAATCTAGTGTCTGTTTTATTGGGGGTAAAGTCTTGATCATAGGCGATCCATTGCAGAAGTCGATAGGGCTCTTTAGCTTGATTCTCTCTGACTATCTTAAACCAAATTTTTAGCGGGGTCTCTATCCACGGGTTAGTGTTATTCAAGAGTTTAGGTAAGGCATTGTTCCCTATTATCGCCTGTAGGGGGATGTCACTTGTTATTTGGCATTCCATCTCCTTCCATTGTGCAGTGTAGACTGGGTTACATATCTCTACTAAAGTTTTAATTTGTGCGGCTTTAAAATAAGATAAGATAAGATAAGATAAGATAAGATAAGATAAGATAAGATAAGCCTTTATTAGTCCCACAACGGGGAAATTCCAGGATTGCAACAGCACAGGGATAGCAACACTCAGAGCAACAATCAGAAGGCAAGAAAAAAAAACAAGCAAGCAAGAGCAGCTAATATACATATGTACATATTACTATAAAATATATATATACACACACACAGACACACAGTGCAGAGCACTGTGTGCATATAAAGGGATCCCAGGGATCAGATACATTTCTAAAATATACCAAGGTCTTCAAGACTTAAAAGGAGACAACACATCATATATCAAAGAGAGATGGGAAAAAGAGGGAAATTTCACTTTACAACTGGAAATATGGGAAAAGCTAAATAAACAGCAATGGAAAAAAATAGTCCCTGATATTTGGCAGCGCGAGCCCACCTTTGTCTTTGTTTAGCTGTAAGGTTCTATATCTGATTCTAGGTCTCTTACCCTGCCATATGAATCTTGAGATCCTTCTGTCCAGCTCCTGCCATGTTTTTTTGGGGGGTTCTACCGGTATTGTTTGGAAAAGGTATAGAAGACGTGGAAGTATATTCATTTTGACTGCTTCAATTCTTTGTGCAGTACCCAAGAATGGTATCATATTCCATCTTGCTAGGTCAGATTTTATTTTTGTCACCAGTGGATCATAGTTTAGTGTTATAATTTTGTTGAGTTGTTTCGGGATATTGACCCCCAGATATTTCATAGATTCCAACTCCCAGTTAGTTTTGAGTTCACTTAGTGAATAATGATTTGGGTCATAGTTGAATGTTAAAACTTGGGTTTTATGCATGTTTAATTTGTACCCCGATAAATCTCCATAGTCTGAAAAAACTGAGATTAGTTCTGGTAAAGAAGTGTCTGGCTGCCCTAGGTATATTAAAATGTCATCAGCAAAGAGTGCTATTTTATGTTCCTTCTGACCAAGTGTAATACTTTGAATTTCTTGATTTTGTCTTATCCATTGGCTCAGAGGTTCTATGAAGATTGCAAAGCGCAGTGGAGACAGGGGGCAGCCTTGACGACATCCTCTTTCCAGCTCAAAAGATGATGATAAATTCAATGGTTAATTTTCATAGAATTTTTATTTATTACCACTTTTGTCAGATTCAAGTTATTTCTGTGACCATTGTGGGTTTTTCTTTCATTAACAGAGGGGTACCAACAATTTTGTCCACGTGTGTACGTAGAGGTAAAGCCCATTTTAGTGTTTGGTGTGCTGTGGGTGGGTGCTCTCAGGCTTGGCATGTCAAATGTTAATTTGGAATAATTTTATTAATTAGTTGAAGTACCAAACACTGTTTTATATTGTATACCCAAGTGTGGGTTGGGTGTGTTGGGGTGGGGGCCACCAGTAGGGGGTGTTTAGGTTATGAATTTGAACTGTTTATTATTTATTTGCTGTATGTATATTTCCATAGTTCTGGGATTATTTTATTTAGAAACACGGCTTATTTTATTTTGGACTTTAAGGGATGGTGGCGGCAGAATAATCTGCCAGCCATGTAGGCTGCGCCAGTGGTCTACCTGGCCCCTCTAGTTTATGTTGTGTGTGAATGGATAGGTTTGTTTATTCATTTATGTACATAAAGTTTTACTGTTAGTGTGTGAATCGGGTGATAAATTTGGGTGGGCCAACCCGTATGATTGCAATCTTTTTAAGTGGGGGGAGAATGTTACATGTTAGTTTATAGTTGTATTAGTAAGATGGTGGCTGGGTTGGCGGACTGCCTTTTCCGGAAGTGACACCAGCCAGAGTATAAAGGGCACAGGTGGGAGAGGCACGCTCTCTTTTGCCATTGACCCCCTGGCAGTGAGGAGTGCCATAAGTCTGTTGACTGTTATCATTATAATAAACCTACGTTTCTTGGACCTCTGACTCAGTCATTATAATGTCAATTATGGACACAGCAACACAGAGTGTCCAAACTTCTCTTCTTGGGGCTACATACAGGAAAACACAGCGAGCCACAACCACTGTTACAGCAGCAGTTTTCAGTCACCTAACAGTGGTCTGGTCTGCACAGAAAAGTTCTGCACATGTGACTGGAACATGCTGACAAGCCTGCAGTTAATTTTATCTGGGCACATCCATAAAGTCAAACTCTGACAAAGACTGTCTGTCTGGCAGTCAAATGTCCCAAGCCAGACTTCAAGATCGTTGCATTTACATATATTATTTTTCCAATGTTCATTTTTTCATAAGTAAATAAGAAAAACAAAAATAAAGTCAACCGAAAGTTGTAAACTGGTTGTTCACATTCCACGCTGGGTGCAGCACATCCTAACATTCATGAAACAGAAACCTGTTTCCTGCATGGCTCTGCTAAATCTTTAAACGTCATTGTTGCCTGACCTTCAGTGTCTGTTGTTTTTTCTGTCTTTTTCCTTATCTGCTATATAGCTCTGTTGACATTCCTCAAAAAAAAAAAAAAAAAAAAAAATCCATTCCTTCCTTCCTTCATCCTCTTACCTAACTAATCCTTTTCAGGTCATGGGGGGAATCCCCCTGAACAGATCACCAGCCCATCGCAGGCCCAACACAGCGAGACACACAACCATCCACTCTCACATCCATCTCATTTGTGCATGTCTTTGGACTGTGGGAGGAAACCGGGTTACCCAACAAAAACCTGCACACACATAGGAAGAACATGCTGACTGCACACAGAAGGGTCACAAATGCTGCACCAAGCTGCACATACCAAGCCACATTTCACTTTATTTATTTTAATTTGCTGCGGGCCACTTGAAAATGTCCTGAGGGCCACATTTAACCCCTGGGCCATGGTTTGGACTACCCTGGAGTAGGGAGATGACGATCTGAACCTTGCAGAAGTTCCTTGTGTGCTCTCAGGTCATTGGATTGCCTGTGAGAATCCAGCAGACAGGCAGGCTGGCACCCAAAGTCACTGAAGACCCTTCGCACCAACTTCCCCTGCCTTTGAGCGGCCCCCCCTCCAAATGCTGGCTCCAATGCCTCAGCTCCCGGACCCAGAGAAGGAGGCCACCTTTGTTCTCAAAGCTGTCCTGCTGTTAAACTCCTGACCCCTCGCCCCCACCCCGACCACATGTACCTCAAATATTCACATTCTTCCATCTCCCACAAACTCAGACCCCTACAAACTTGAGTCTTTTTCACTCTTCATTTTCAGAACATTAAGTACTCCAGTGTCGTCAACATAAACACTGGAGCAGTGTTTATGTTGACGACACTGACACAGCATATGGAGAATTTGTATCCAAGCCCCCCCGCGACCCGAAAAGGATTAAGCAGAAGAAGATGGATGGATGGATAGATAACAAACACTGCCCTCTAGTGGTGAAGGAAACTAAAGTTAAATACAGAGATGAGCGTTGGATCACCAAGGGCCTGCAAAATGCTTGTAATGTGGAGAGAGGAATAACCAGGCCGAGCGTTCAGAGCAGATGAACTTTATTCTTTTCCCTCTCACATCCACCAGAATCCAGAACATTAAAAACTCAGGCTGCAGGCATTCTCTTTTATATTAACACTCCTCCGCTACCTGAGGTGCTGTATATGAGGTGCTGTATGAGGTATATACAGTATATGTACATACAGCACCTGAGGTGCTGTATGTACCTATATAAGCCACCTATGGACTGGTGTTGAGAATTAGCACTTGTGCTATATACACCTATGCAAAACATCTGGTCTCTCCTTGTGATAGTACTAATGTAATTTGTTATGTCCATATTAAATAAAATAAAGAAATAAAATAAATATTAACATATCAACCCCCCATGACAATTCCCCTTGACCTCCAGCACCTTTGATCTACCATGCCCTTCAGTCTGAGGGAAAACTACTGAGTGGCTTCCCCCCCCCCCCCCAGACTCTCAGACTGAGCCTTAACCCTCATGTCCTTTGGGCTTCAGCCTCCGTCCATAGCTGCTGTAACGGGGGATCTTCAGCTCCGAGGCACTGCTGTGCTGGTGGGGGGGTTCCTGGGGGTGTGTCCGTCTGTGGGGGGACAATGGGGGGGGGGCACCTTCAGCATGCTCATGTGACTGATCTGACGAATCATTTACCTGGGGAGTTCTCAGTGGGGGTCTTTCGCACCGAGGAGCTCGGGCCAACACCACCTGTTCGTCTGCTAAAACAAAGGCGGACTTAAGCCTGTCTATATAGATTGTCTCCCGGCGACCCCCCCAAGTCTAACACAAAATGTTTGTCCCCGGGTTCCAGCACTCTGAACAGGCCATCATAGGGCGGGCACAATGTGGTTTGGTGGGCATCGTGCCTGACAAATACGAACGACGCGTCCTTCAAGGTCTTTGGCACAAAAGCGCGGGGAAAACAGTAGTGGGCCGGGCCAGGTAGCATCCCTGCCCCTGCGCTATGCCGTGAACGCGGTGATGGATCGGTGTTCGGCGTGGGGTTATCCAGCAAAAATTCCCTGGGGAGCCGCAGTGGCTGGGAAAAAACCAGCTCTGCTGGGGAGGCCGCCAAATCCTCCTTCGGTGCTGAACACAACCCTAATAGAACCCATGGCAACCGGTCCACCCAATTTGCATCTGTAAGCGAAGCCCTGAGCGCTGCTTTAAGCAATCTATGGAAACACTCGCATAACCTATTGTCCTGGGGGTTGTACGCAGTTGTGCGATGAATTGTAATGTCCAGGCTCCAGGCCATGGTGGACCAGAGGTCGGAAACAAACTGCGGGCCCTGATATGACATGATATCCGAAGAGACGCCGAAATGTGCCACCCATGTTGTCAAAAAAGCGCGTGCAACTTCTGCGGACGCGGTGGAAGCTAGCGGGACTGCTTTGGGCCAGCGCGTGGTGCGGTCCACCACTGTCAGGAGGTGCGTGAACCCCTGCGATGGTAGGAGGGGGCCCACGAGGTCCACGTGAATGTGGTCGAACTGCTTAGCCGGGATATGGAATGGCTCCAAGGGGGCCTTTGTGTGCCTGTGCACTTTGGCTCGTTGGCACGCTACGCAGGCTGCCACCCACTGTTTCACCTGTTTGCGCAGGCTCGGCCAGACGAATTTCGCTCCCACCATTTTGACTGACGCACGCACTCCTGGGTGCACCAGGGAGTGAACTGACTCAAAAATGCAGAGGCACCAAGCGCATGGGGCCACTGGGCGCGGGTGGCCCGTGGAGACGTCACAGATTAGGGGGAGCCCCCCATCCTGCAGTACTCTGCTCTCCAGCCTTAACCCTGTTGATCCAGACTGGAGCACGCTGCCGGCCCGACCATGGTTCCGAAACCTTGGCCATCGTGTACGTTAGGGGCTTGTGGTCCACGAATGCAGTGAAGGTGCACCTTTCCAGCCAGAACTGGAAGTGGCATATGGCCAGGTGGAGAGCCAGTAACTCTCTGTCGAACGCGCTGTATTTACGCTCACTGTCACGCAAAGACCTGCTAAAAAAAGCGAGCGTCTGCCAAGAAACCGGTGACGCGGTGCTCCACAATGGCCCCTATGGCCACGTCCGAGGTGTCAGTATTGAGCGCTATCCGAGCCGCTGGGTCCGGGTGCGCCAGCAGTGCGGCATTCGCCAGGGCTGTTTTAACCTCGGAAAATGCCTGCTCTCGCTCAGGAGTCCAGTCGACTCTGTCCACCAGTTTCCGTTTCCTAAGCGCAGTGTACAACGGCTGCATGAGCTGGGCTGCGCGTGTGCTATGGCTAGTTTAGCTGTGTCCAGGTGCTGAGGTCGTGCAAAAACGGGCGGCCCCGTAGTGGTAATGAAGTGTTCCACCCCGTGTTTGGTGACAGTCGCTGAAAACGTTGGGACCGTGAGTGCTGGGAACTGGGTGAGTAGTGTGTGGAACTTACCCCCTGGCACTGTGATGTTGGCTAGCGTTGTTGGCCCGGCTCCTCGAGCAGTACAGGGGAGAGAATCAAAAGACATTGCATCAGGCATCTGTTAGCAACATCAACTAGTAGTCCGTGTGCACACAAAAATTCAGCACCTAAAATGGGGAAGCTGCATGCCGCTATGAAAAATGTCCATCGGTATGTACAGCCGTGCAAGGATACAGTCAGTGTCCTCTCACCAAAAGTCTTAATGTCTGAGCCATTTGCGGCCATCAGTTCGGGGCTGCTAGTTCCCGCCAACCGGTCGGCATAGGACGGCAGGATGCGGCTCTTTTGGTAGCTGGAGTCCACGAGGAACCGGAGTCCATGAGGAACCATCTCCCTGAGCGGGAGTCTGTCACATAGAGCAGCTTGCTTGCTTCACCGGTGGTCGCAGCTGCTACTGACTGCCGGCCCTGGCGTTTCCCGAGCGCTTGAATTAGTACGGTGGCACGCATCGGTGTGCATCCTCTCCAAAACGGCAGTGGCAGAAACGGAGTGTGTCTCTCTGGTGCTTCTTGGCCTCTGCTGCAGCCACCGTCGCTGGTTCCTCACGTCCGCTGGCCGTCTCGCTGGGTTCCGACGCCACTGTGTTCAGTGTGAGGGCTCTGGTGGTGAGGATGATCCAATCTGCCTCTTAGGCTAGAGCCCAGTAGTTGCGCGTGGCCAGCAGCGGCGAATTGGCAAGAACCGCCCTGGCTGCTGTCGGGAGGTTCCGGAGGAAAAGGTGGGCAAAGAGGAAATGCCCGTCATCTGTGCCCATCAACGCCAACATCTTCTCCATCAATTCGACCGCCGACCCGTCTCCCAAGTCGGAGCGCGAGCGCGTGTAGCGCTGGGTCAGCACAGTTTTGAGAGCACCATATTTGTCTCGGGCTGGGGGCTGTTGGAGCAGGCTTGCCGCCTGCTGGGTTGTGCGTGCGTCCAGTGCTGCGACCATGTAGTAGTATCTGGTGTCATCTGCTGTTATTCCCAGGAGCGCAAACTGGGCCTCGGTGTGAAGGAACCAAGACTTCGGGTTGTGCAGCCAAAAGTCTGGGAGTTTGACCGAAACGGCGCACGCGTTGCTGGCGCTTTCCATCTGGGTCGTCTCCGGGGTGTTTGCCTCGCGTTCCATTGTGCGTCAAGGGTCACCAGTGTGGAGAGAATAACCAGGCTGAGCATTCAGAGCAGATGAACTTTATTCTTCTCCCTCTCACATCCACCAGAATCCAAAACATTAAAAAGTCAGGTTGCAGGCGCTGTCTTTTATATTAACACTCCTCCGCTACCTGAGGTGCTGTATTAACACATTGTAACGTCGGGGCTGTGTTAGCCACTTGCGCTCCGTTGTTCCGCGGGCGGGCAAGTCTCTGCGTCCTATGACGCACGAGGGTGCGCGGGAGCGCGCTCGTGCGCCCTCGTGCGCATGACGCATGATGGTGGTGATGGTGATGTAGTAGCGTCCAAGCGCCACTCAAAAAAAAACTGCAGAGACAGCCGCGAACAGATTAGTTCATCTGATTGACCTCTCATTTGACTAATAAGAGCCTTGAATTGGGTTTCTGAAACCTTGAAGAACCAATGAATGAAAATCTAGGAAGGAGGACCCGCCTACTGTGAACGCAGGAGCCAATTGAAGCACAGAAATTCAGGCTGGGTGAAGCGATATTTACTGCTGCAGAAGGACTCTGTACGAATCTCCTACAGACCCAGGCTCACTCAGCAGCATGGAGAACACCCACAAGTGGGACCTGCACTCATTCCAGCAGAATAGACGGAGGCCGATGACAAAAGTCGTAAATCATTCACCAAAAAGGCAATAATGGAATTATATTGATCGGGATCCACGAGCGGAGCAGCGTCGCGTTCGTCTGACGCGTGGGAAGAGCTGTTCGCCGCGACTCTGCTGCTTTGAAGAGGTAAGGTGTTATAAGCTAAATTATTATTTATCCCTGAAAACTGTAATCCAAAAATGACTTTTGACCGATCGGTAAATTACAACTGTACTGCGCACGAAATACGAAGTGCGTGCGCCGCGATAAATGGTTCATTTGCCGTGTTCGGACCGTGAACGCCCCCCCCCCGCTGCAGAAGAGGAGCGGGGGGGGGGCACGGTCCGAACGCTCCCCGGTCCGCGGGGGGGAAGCATATCAGTCTATTCCATCATGTAGCGATGGCCCTCTTCTGTAGCAAGGGGGGGGGGTGTTCACGGTCCGTTTACGGTCCCCCCCCCACACACACACACAGTAGCGAGGGGGGGGGGGGAGCCGCTGTGAAAACATGCAAAGAAAAAAAAAAAGAGTGTATTCCGTCATGTAGCGAGGGCCGAATTTGGTCCAATTTGGTCCTTGGTAGCGGGGGGGGGGGGGGGGGGACGAACCCCCGCCCACACACACACACACACAGACACAGCCCTGAGTGTGACCTTTCATTAGAGCCTAAAATGAAGATTCTACATTGAATTATTCAAAAGTTACAGACGTTTTTCCAAACTGTGCCATTTGGCACAATTTGGCACAGTTCCATAACGCCTGGGAACAGCCTGAGAACAAAGCTGTGTAAAATATTCATTTTTGGTGGTATTGTTACCAAATTTGGATCTCAGCTGGATAACACTTGGTTCTACATTTCTGTTGCATTTTCCAGCCGGATCGGACAGCTGTGTGTTATTTACAAGCATTTGTATCCAAAAAAACACTGTGTCCAATTTTTTTTTCTTCAAGTTCAGTATGTTTAGATGACTGTAACTCAGTGGTCGGAGCACGTAGAGAGATTATGTTTTTTTTGCCAAAAAATTCAAAGTGTTTTCTTTTAAATGAGACCAACCCCATGAAGATGCTGCAAAGGGTTGAATAACAGCTTTCGATTTACTTTGGGCACGTTATTTTTGGGCATTTTTAGGAAAATTGCCCGGAGTGCAAGTGGTTAAGGGGGCGTGTCAGCAATAACACTTTAGAACACACTAATGATAACACCCTTTGAATCTTCCACTGCCAAAGCATGCCAGGAGAATCCCTGCCCCCTTAACACAGTCCCGACATTACAATATCAACCCCCCATGACAATTCCCCTCGTCCCCCGCCACCTTTGATCTGCCATGCCCTTCAGTCTGAGGGAAAACTACTGAGTGGCTTCCCACAGTAAAAAGAAAAACTTGTTACACAAAACCTGCGATGAAGTGGCGATCTGTCCAGGGTGTATCCTGACTCTCACCCAGAGATGCTGGGATAGGATCCAGCCCCCCTGCAACTCAAAAAGGATTAAGCGGAAGAAGATGGACGTTAGAAGTGAAGATGGACGTTTTGGATGTTATTCAAAACGTTTCTGAAATTAAAAACTGTGGAAGCAGAAAAGAAATACAAGACTTAGAAAAATAACTCATTAGTATCTTAAGATCGAGTAAAAAAATATATTACAGTAAATTATTGCAAAATAACAAAACTAATACTGTGGCGGCATGAAATAATAAGCAGCGAACTGAGGGTTTAAAAGGGAGTTTATTAATCATACCGCCATCACAGAGCTCACTCCGGCACCGTGCATGGGTGCCAGAGCGAGCCCGGAGGCTCTCCAGCAGATAGGCAATGCGTGCAGTCAGATGAGCAGTGAGAGAGAGAATGAACATGAATTTCAGTCAGCTTATATACCCAGTTACAGACAATACATGAAAGGCCCACTAGCATCACAGAACAGAACAGGAAGCATGAACACCTGCATTTGAGTCACACATATCAAAGCAGATTACTGGCAGGAAGAAGCTAGACAAAAGAGAGGCTGCCTATTGATATCAGTCATTGTTCTGCTAATTGCTCCAGCTGTGCGCTCTGCTAGTCTGTAGGCTGTGGGGGGTCACCCACAGTACTCCCCCCCCCAGAGGGCTCAGCGGGAAGCTGAGGCCTCGATAGTCCGGCTTTGGGAGCTTGCTGCGGGGAAAGCTCGCTGCAGGCGGCGGTGGAGGGAGGGAGGTGGGGGTAGCAAGTGCCGGCCCGGGACGGTGAAATTGTCTGGGCCGCGCAAAAATTGCCTGTGGATCTGCGATGTTGAGGGGCTGTCCCATTGAACGTGTGGAGGTCCACAGCAGCTGTAAGAAGAAAAATTAGTCTCTGACTCCTCTCGCGGCCATGAAGAAAAAAAAAAAAAAGGAGCTGCAGCAGTGTGGAACAGCCCTAAAGTCCTCGGGGACAGCAGGCGGCTGAATTCCCTTGTGCGCCGTGGCTGAGACCATTACAAAATCCTGTGAGCGAGCTGCGTGCGTGCTTCAGGTGTGTGAGCAGCCCTGAAGGTTCTGTGTGCAGCGGCGAAGGACGATGGTGGTCTGTGTGAAGCCGGTATTGTCCCGTGCTTGGTGCGCTGTCCTCATAACCCCCCGGTGTGCGTGCGGGGTTCGATGCGTGGCAGGACCGCTGTAGAGGTTAGTCAGGGTCAGGGAGCTTGCTGGAGATCAGCGTCATCGGCGCCGATGATCATCCCTGTTGAAGCTGTTGCGTCATTCGCTGTGTCGGGTCATGGTGCGTTGGAGCGGTGAGAGGGAGTAGACGATCTTTGTCCCTCGGGCTCGCGTAGATGCTTTGGAGCAGTGAGAGGGAGGAGGAGCGGTGAGAGGGAGAAGACGTTCTGTGTCCCTCGGCCGGTCCAGCGTGGATGTCCCGATCTCAGGCGAGGGTCGCACCATGACGCTTTCTGCAGCATTCCCAGTCGTGGATGATCTCCGAAGAGTTCGCCTGGTGGTGGCTCTGCGTCGAGGTCTCCCTGTAGCAGAAGAGAGGGCAGATCATTTGCGTCAGGCTGCTGCGTTCGCTTGTCGTCGGAGAGTCACCACCGGGTGCTGCGTTCGCTCGTCATCGGAGTGTTTATGCTGTCTCCATGTATTAAGTTAAGCAGTTCCCATTACAGCATTTCATGTAAGGGAGTTTGGCTCCCTCTAGTGGTGTAGTGAAAGCATCGTTTTGAACTGATACACAAGGTGTTGCACATGCGCAGTAATGATATAACCGGAGACCGGTCAGAGCGTCACTCATTGTACGAACGCTGTGAATGTTGTTTAATTATCGGCACCTTGGACATCATTAGTCCGTGAGTATCTGCATGGTTTGACAGTGTTAACAGCTACAATGAGAACTGCATGGTTGCATTGGTGTATTTTAAGCGATCTGACTCTAGTCCGTTGCCATCATTGTTACCAAGCTAAGCTAGAGCTAATGCTAACATGTGCTAAGCTAATCACGATGACTATATCATTGACGGCGTGTATATGTCTACTTTGTTGCAGTTTTACACGGATGTAGGAACAAATGTAAACGGATGTAAAACCAAAAGGACGAGTGTACATCACGTTGAGTTCCTTGTGGGGTAGCTTCAATAAATGAGATAAAAGGAAACATCTTGTCATCATTGAGGCCTGCACCACACGTGTTAGCTTGCTGCCTACCAGTCGAAAACTGGGAAACTTGATGGGAGGGCAGTAAAGTAAAAGGACTAAAAGCGTGGCGGGCCCAATAAACAAACAACGAGCAGCAAATGAGCCTCAGGGCAAGAGAGCAGCACCAGCCAACTCCCCCACTCAGAAGTGAAGTTATGGAGACGGAACACACAGCTCCCTTGGCTACAGCTGCACGAGCTAGCTCATTATACTCACGTAGCTTCAAGTCAAGCAAGGCTTCTTCAGCTACCTCCTCAGCCATAAGAGCTAGAGCCAAAGCAGATGCTGCACGAGCTGAATTAGCTTATTCAGAGAAAGAAGCAGCCCTCATCACGCAGAAAGCTAATCTTGAAGCACAAAAAGCTAATCTTGAAGCACAAATGCACATTTTGAACCATCAGAAGGCTGTTGCAGCTGCAGAAGCTGAAGCCGCGGCCTATGAAGAAGCAGAGGAATGTGCAAGAAGTGAATTCAGCCAAGCATTAATGGACTTGCCAGTTGGCTCAGCACAACGCACATCTGAGTATGTACAGAAACACTTTGATGTGTGCTTTGAGGAAACTCCATTTAAAACTGATCCAGCCACCCCCTCTAAGATCCAGTGTGAACAGTTTGAAATGGCCACAAATGTACCATTCATCTCATCTAATGCTGTAGATGGTAAGAGTAGGGTCAGTGTCAACATGGAGGAGGAGCATGGAGCTGCAGAGACAATTAATCCCCCGACGTTACAACCCTATTATGCCCCCGCAACACATTACGCGGAAGCACAAAGCATTCAGGATCTGGCCAAATACCTCACACGCCGGGAGATGTTGAGCACGGGACTCCTACAGTTTGATGACCTCCCAGAGAATTATTAGGCATGGAAGGCATCCTTCCAGAACGCCATACAAGACCTCAGCCTCTCACACCACGAGCAATTGGATCTGATGATAAAATGGCTCGGCACAGAATCATCAGAACAAGCAAAGAGGATCCGCTCTGCACATGTCTTCAACCCAAAAGCAGCCCTCAACTTAGTCTGGGAAAGGCTAGAAGAGTGTTATGGGTCACCCGAAGCAACAGAAAATGCACTGCTAAAAAAGCTTGATGATTTTCCCAAAATCAGCAACAAAGATGCACTCAAGCTGGGAGAACTTGGTGACGTTCTACAGGAACTCGAATGTGCAAAGGATGGCGGATACCTACCTGGGCTCGCATACCTGGATACAGCCCGTGGAGTGAATCCTGTTGTCGAGAAACTGCCCTACAGCCTACAGGAGAAGTGGATTGCAGCAGGTGCCAATTACAAAGAAACACACAAAGTCGCCTTCCCTCCTTTCAGCTTTTTTTCCAGCTACGTCAGACGACAAGCCAAAATAAGAAACGACCCAAGTTTCAGTTTCTCTCCACCGGCCCACATGAACACCAGAGTTGAAAAGGCCCCCAAGTTCGCCAGTGAGCACCTCATCAGTGTCCACAAAACAGACATCCCACCAGCTTCACCCGCAGCTACAGGTAACCACACACGTGAAAGAACAGAAAGCCCAGATAAACAATGTCCCATACACAGAAGGCCACACCCATTAAAGAAATGTAAAACGTTTAGAGCCAAACCAATAGAAGAACGCAAACTGTTCTTGAGAGAGAATCTCATCTGCTTTAAGTGTTGTGGCTCCATTCAGCATCTGGCAAAAGACTGTAAACAGTCAATCCAGTGCTCTGACTGTGGTAGTGATAGACATGTAGCAGCACTACATCCTGGCCCCTCTCCTCCTCCCATGGAACCTCAGGAAGCTGAGACGGATCATGGCGGGGAGTCCCATGATTATGAGGGCACACTAGTCACGTCTAGATGCACAGAAGTTTGCGATAATGCAGAAAACCCACGATCCTGCTCAAAAATTAGCCCTGTGTTAGTTTATCCTGCGGGACATAGAGAAGAAGCCCAGAAAATGTATGCAGCGCTCGATGAACAAAGCAACAGATCACTCGCTAAATCAGAGTTTTTCCAGCTGTTCAACATTAGAGCACCTTCCGACCCTTACACACTGAAAACGTGCTCAGGGGCTACTACGGTTTGGGGGCGGAGAGCTTCAAACTTCATGATAGAATCAATGGATGGAAAAGTACAGCTCCAGCTTCCAAACTTGATCGAGTGTGACATGATCCCCGATGACAGGAGGGAGATCCCATCTCCAAAGGACGCACTTGTGCATCCACACCTGAGAAAAGTCGCAGACAAGATTCCAACTGTAGATGAACATGCTCCCATCCTCCTACTGCTGGGAAGAGACATCCTACAGGTACACAAGGTGAGGGAACAAATAAATGGGCCCCACAGTACTCCCTATGCACAGCGCTTGGACTTGGGATGGGTTATTGTGGGAGAAACGTGTTTAGGGACAACACACAAGCCTTCGACTGTTAACGTGCTAAAGACACAAGTGCTCTACAATGGTCATGCATCATCCCTCAGCCCATGCCTAAACACATTTCTTGTCAAAGAGGTTTCAGGTTGCTCCACCTCATGCCCCAACAGCATACTACCATATGCCTTGCAGGGTGAGAGAGACACAGACCACTTAGGAAACATAGTCTTTGATAAAACAAAGGACGACGATAAACCAGTGCTGTCAATAGAAGATCAAGTTTTTATTGACATCACGGACAAAGAAGTAAGAGACTACAGAAAGAAAGTGCATGTGTTCGGAAATAGCCCTTCTCCAGCCGTGGCTGTTTACTGCATGAGATGTGCTGCAGCTGAAGGTGAGAAAGCGCATGGACATGACACAACACAGTTCATAATGAGACATTTCTATGTAGATGATGGATTAGCCTCCACAGCCACACCAGAAGAAGCTGTTGACATCCTGACAAACGCACAAAAGATGTTAGCACAATCCAATCTCAGATTATACAAAATAGCATCTAATGACTGCAGGGTCATGGAAGCCTTTCCGGCGAATGAAAGCGCAAAGGACTTAAAAGACTTAGATCTCAAACGTGACAAGCTCCCACTACAATGGAGTTTAGGGGTGCCTTGGAATCTTGAGATTGACAGTTTTATGTTTCAGGTGTCCATCAACAGGAAGCCCTGCACACGAAGGGGAGTCTTAGCGACGGTCAGCAGCCTGTATGATCCCCTAAGGTTTGTGGCGCCTATCACGATGCAGGGGAAGAACCTTCTGCGTGAACTGTCAACAGAACATGGCGACTGGGATGAACCACTTCCCGCTGAGAGAGAAGCGGTATGGAACAAATGTAAGGAACTGAGAATTGAGCGCAGTGATGCAGCATTAACGAGTTACCTACAAGAAAAGGGTTGCAAATGGTTTTTTAACCCACCTCATGCATCACACGTGGGTGGATCCTGGGAAAGACTCATTGGAGTTGCCAGGCGGATTTTAGATGCACTATTTCTCAAGAACAAACTACGGCTCACGCATGATGTACTGAGCACCTTAATGGCGGCGGTTATGGCAGTGATGAACGCAAGACCACTTGTACCGGTCTCAACAGATCCTGACAATCCAACCATCCTAACCCCAGCAATGCTACTGACGCAAAAAACCAACCCCTTGACAGCACCATCGGGAACTTTTGTTGCACCAGAACTTCACGCATGTCAGTGGAAACAAGTGCAGGCTCTTGTGGACAGTTTTTGTAAACAATGGAGACAAGAGTATCTTGTGACTCTTCAGAGCCGAAGAAAATGGACTGATGAGAAACCGAACATCAATGTTGGAGATGTCGTTTTGCTCAAGGATGGGAAAACACACAGAAATGACTGGCCCATGGGGCGGGTTATGAAGACATTTCACGGAAAGGACAATAAAGTACGAAAAGCGGAGGTGAAGATAATAAGAGATGGGACTGTTAAAGTGTTTCTGAGACCAATTACAGAAATGGTTTTACTGATAACAGAAGGGGAATAACAGATAATGATATTTATTAACATTGTTATGCACTGTTGTTTGAAATGTTGTAAGGCTAAATAGTGGTACAATGTTATTGCACCAGACGGGGAGTATGCTGCCTCCATGTATTAAGTTAAGCAGTTCCCATTACAGCATTTCATGTAAGGGAGTTTGGCTCCCTCTAGTGGTGTAGTGAAAGCATCGTTTTGAACTGATACACAAGGTGTTGCACATGTGCAGTAATGATATAACCGGAGACCGGAGCAGAGCGTCACTCATTGTACGAACGCTGTGAATGTTGTTTAATTATCGGCGCCTTGGACATCATTAGTCCGTGAGTATCTGCATGGTTTGACAGTGTTAACAGCTACAATGAGAACTGCATGGTTGCATTGGTGTATTTTAAGCGATCTGACTCTAGTCCGTTGCCATCATTGTTACCAAGCTAAGCTAGAGCTAATGCTAACATGTGCTAAGCTAATCACGATGACTATATCATTGACGGCGTGTATATGTCTACTTTGTTGCAGTTTTACACGGATGTAGGAACAAATGTAACCGGATGTAAAACCAAAAGGACGAGTGTACATCACGTTGAGTTCCTTGTGGGGTAGCTTCAATAAACGAGATAAAAGGAAACATCTTGTCATCATTGAGGCCTGCACCACACGTGTTAGCTTGCTGCCTACCAGTCGAAAACTGGGAAACTCGATGGGAGGGCAGTAAAGTGTTCTTTTCTCGGGGTCACCAATGTGGCGGCATGAAATAATAAGCAGCGAACTGAGGGTTTAAAAGGGAGTTTATTAATCATACCGCCATCACAGAACTCACTCCGGTGCCGTGCATGCGCGCCAGAGCAAGCCAGGAGGCTCTCCAGCAGATAGGCAATGCGTGCAGTCAGATGAGCAGTGAGAGAGAGAATGAACATAAATTTCAGTCAGCTTACTGTATATACCCAGTTACAGACAATACATGAAAGGCACACTAGCGTCACAGAACAGAACAGGAAGCATGAACACCTGCATTTGAGTCACACATATCAAAGCAGATTACTGGCAGGAAGAAGCTAGACAAAAGAGAGGCTGCCTATTGATATCAGTCATTCAGGTTCAGGTTCAGGTTCAGGTTACTTTATTTGTACCCGTAGGTAGATTTGTTTTGCAGTCTGGTGACATCCATCTAAACTGAGGTTCTTCAGCGGCTGCCTAGAGAGGTGCTTGATGAGAAAGCCTGAGAGCACAAGTATAACTGCCTAAACAGATCATTCTGTACATGAACACATATTGTGGTGAATTATGTCTTTAGAGTCGCTACAGTTCCCTATTATGTACCTGGCAGGTTAAGATGACCGAAATTCACAAAGTCAATGACTTTAATCCGTCAGCAGCTTTCAGACTAACTAAACGTGCCAGCATTTGATTTCAGAATAAGGGAGGTTTTTCCTGCTGTCTGGGTGGTGAGGAGATTTCTAAAAAAACTGTAAATATAAAGAAATATTATAACAGAAATAACGGCATCCTTGGTCATTTAAGTTAATTTATTTCATTAAACACAATTTTATTAATATTTTTTCTTTGTAATTAGAGTTAAATTATTGTTCTGTTCTGACTGCAAAATTATGGTCAAAAATGTAAATTGTTAGAAGGAAAAAGTAAAAAAAAAAATTACCACAGTCTGTTTCAACTTTATCTAACCCCCCCCCCCCCGGACTTCCGGTCTGGACGCCATGGTGATAGCAACCTAACGCTGAAACTCCCAGACTCAATCCAAGGAAAACATCCTCAAAATCAGACCTAACGGATTTTTGGAAGATTAAAAATCAAAAGACAAAAACACCATGCCTAACCACAAGCAGAGGAAACTGACATTCCCCAGGTCAGGACGCACAGCGGCTGCAGAATCTGAACCGGAGGACCTCCGTTCAGAAGACGAGGACCTGGGCCTAGCTAACAAAAGGATTAGCTTGAAATCGCTATTTGACGAAATACGACGATTTCGGGCCGAATTTCTTGAATTCAGAGAGGATCTAAAAAAGGCGAACAGCAGAATGGACCAGGCCGAAAACCGAATCTTGGAAGCTGAAGAAAGAGTAAAAGTGCTTGAAGATTCTGTGCTGGATTTACACAGAAAACAGTCATGGCTGGAGGCTAAGCTAACCGACCAAGAAGGAAGACAGAGACGAGATAACATCAGAATTCACGGTCTGAAAGAAGGAGCTGAAGATGGTTTCAACACAGTGGCGGAATGCGTGGAATCCTTATTGAGAGAGAAGTTGGATATTCCTCAAACCACCGATTTGAAGATAGAAAAAGCCCATCGTACATTAGCCGCAAAGCCAGCCCCGGAAGCGCCCCCACGTTCTGTGGTGGTGAGATTCGCCAATTTCAAAATAAAACAAGAGGTTGTAAGACGGGCTTGGCAGAAAAAAGGATTTATGCATCATGAGAGAAAAGTCTTCGTGGAGCACGATTACGCCCCTGAGGTTCTTAAAAAACGACGGGAATATAACAACGCCAAAAAGGTTTTACGGGAACAGAATCTACGCTTTCAGACGCCATTTCCGGCGAAGCTAAGGGTCTTTTACGGTGAAGAGTCATGTCTCTATAATTCAGCGGAAGAAGCAACAACTGACATGGCAAGAAGAGGACTCCCGGTAACGGTGTTTAAACCCGCAGCGGATCTGAGCGAGAAAATCAGAGCTCAAACGTGGTCCACTCAGAGACCTTCAAAATCCACGGGCCAGCAGCGGGAAACCCAGCCCCAGAGCTACAAAGATAAGCTTTCCAGTTCCAGGAATGAATAGCGACCTTTTTGTTTGTTTTTTTTTCTTTTCAGTCACTCTGCACTTCCACACACACCCCTCCTACAAGGTAACAAACATTAAAGGAGATGCAGAATCAGCATGTAGTAAAACCTTTCATGGAGCAGTTATAGCATTAGAAACAAATGTCTTCTTAATTTAAAGGGGGGAAAAAAAAATCATGTTAAAATAGAAATGTAACAATGACCCACATGTTCTCTCCATACTAACAAATACTGTATTAGAGTGAATGTTTGCTGTGATGGGGGTGGGAGGGTGCACACAATCTCATAGGTTATAGGCATAAAAAAAAAAAAAAAAAAATCATTACAAATTCGGATTGGGATCTGAAATTCACGTTAAAAACATGGGACAACTTACAGGGGTAAGAGAGGGCCCTCAACACGTAACAGAGTTTGAGGAATTTCCCTCAGAGCCTACACTCCATCAGGGCTCTTACAGGGTCTTTAAAGAGACCCCAGCTCAGGAAGTTTTTTTGACAGTTTTTTGTTTTAAAGTTTCGTACACTATGTTCTTAATGTTTTTTATGTTCTTAATGTTCTTTCAGTTTCTGAGTAGCAAAAAAGAGGGCCACCACACTGTTATACTAAATAAGAAAATACAATGGAGAAACAGGGTGTAACCAAAATAGCCTCATATAATGTAAAAGGGATCCTGAATCCAGTTAAAAGATCCAAGATTCTACGCAAAATGAAAAAAGACAAAGCAGAAATAATATTTTTACAAGAAACCCACCTAACAGACGTGGAACACACTAAACTCAATAGACAAGGGTTTAAAATGATCTCTTCATCTTCATATAAATCAGGGAGGAGGAGGGGAGTAGCGACATTGATATCAACCAAAATTACATTTGAAAAAAAATCAGAACACAAAGATAAAGAAGGGAGGTACAGTTTGGTAACTGGGCGGCTGGAGGGAGAAGATATCACCCTGCTGAATGTATATGCACCACCAGGGGCTAAATGGAAATTTTATAAAAATGTATTTGACCTAATGATAACTAAAGCCCAAGGTTTAGTGATATGTGGTGGAGACTTCAATCTAAGACTGAATCCATACTGGGATGCGACAGGTAATTCTTCACATCAAAATAACACCCAAAGTGACTTCCGGTCTGGACGCCATGGCGACTGCAGCTTAACACTGAAGCTCTCAGACCCAATCCAAGATAACACCTTGAAAATCAAACTTAACAGATTTTTGGAGGAGTGAAAATCAAAAGACAAAATCATCATGTCTAAAGGAAAACAGAAGAAACTGAAATTCTCCAGGCCAGGACACGTATCGGCCGGAGAATCTGAACTGGAAGATCTCCGTTCAGAAGACGAGGAACTGGTGATAGCTAACAAAAAGGTTAGCCTGAAATCACTATTTGAAGAGCTACGACGATTTCGCCGAGAAGTTACGGCCGAATTTCGGGAATTCAGAGAAGAATTGAAAAGGACAAACAGCAGAGTGGACCAGGCCGAGAACCGAATCTTGGAAACAGAGGAACGAATAAAAGTGCTCGAAGATTCTGTGCTGGACCTACACAAAAGACAAGCATCTATAGAGGCTAAGCTAGCCAACCAAGAAGGAAGACAAAGAAGAGACAACATAAGAATTCATGGTCTGATAGAAGGAGCCGAAAACGGTTTTAACTCAATGGCAGAATGCGTGGAATCCTTACTAAGAGAGAAATTGGATATTCCACAAACCACCGACTTGAAGATAGAAAAGGCACATCGTTCATTAGCCGCTAAGCCAGCGGCGGAAGCGCCCCCACGTTCGGTGTTGGTAAGATTTTCCAATTTCAAAATAAAACAAGAGGTTGTAAGACTGGCCTGGGAGAAAAAAGGATTTATGCACCAGGAGAGAAAAGTCTTCGTGGAACACGATTACGCCCCGGAGGTCCTTAAAAAGCGCAGGGAATACAATGACGCGAAAAAGGTGTTAAGAGAGAAGAAATTGCGCTTTCAGACTCCATTTCCTGCGAAGTTAAGGGTCTTCTACGGCGAAGAAACATGTCTCTATAATTCGGCGGAAGAAGCAACAGCTGATATGGCGAGAAGAGGGCTCCCAGTAACGGTGTTTAAACCCGCAGCAGACCCGAGTGAGAAGATCAAAGCGCAAACATGGACAACACAAAGACCTTCAAAATCCACGGGCCAGCAGCGGAAAACCCAGCGCCAGAGCGTCGCGGATAAACTGTCCGTTTTCAGGTTGGAATAGGGACCTTTTTTTTTTTTTTTCTCTTGAATCAATCCGCACATCCAACCCCCCTCATACAAGGTAACAAACATTAAAGGAGATGCGTATTCAGCATGTGGTAAAACATTTCATGGAACAGTCATAATATTTGAAACAAATAAGTCTTTTTAATAAAAAAAAAAAAAAAAAAACTTGTTAAAATAGAAATGTGACAATAAACAACACAAACACAAAATGTTTTTGCGTGAATGTTTGATGTGATGGGGGTGGGAGGGTGCACACAATTTCACAGGGTTTAGGCATAAAAGGAAAAAAAAAAATCATTACAAGTTTGGATTGGGTTCTGAAACTCACGTTAAAAGCATGGGACAACTTACAGGGGTAAGAGAGGGCCCTCAACACGTAACAGAGTTTGAGGAATTTCCCTCAGGGCCTTCACTCCATCAAGGCTCTTACAGGGTCTTTAAAAAGACCTCAGCTCAGGAAGTTCTTCTGACAGCTTTTTGTTTTAAAGTTTTATACACTATGTTCTTAATGTTTTTCTTGTTTTTAATGTTCTTTCAGTTTCTGAGTAGCACAAAAGAGGGCCACCACACAGTTATACTAAACAAAACAACACAATGGAGAAACAGGGTGTAACCAAAATAATTTCATATAATGTAAAAGGAATCCTGAATCCAGTTAAAAGATCCAAGATTCTAGGCAAAATGAAAAAAGACAAAGCAGGAATAATATTTTTACAAGAAACCCACCTAACAGACGTGGAACACAATAAACTCAGTAGACAAGGGTTTAAAATGATCTCTTCATCTTCATATAAGTCAGGGAGGAGGAGGGGAGTAGCGACATTGATATCAACCAAAATTACATTTGAAAAAAAATCAGAACACAAAGATAAAGAAGGGAGATACAGTTTGGTAACTGGGCGGCTAGAGGGAGAAGATATCACCCTGCTGAATGTGTATGCTCCCCCAGGGGCTAACTGGAAATTTTATAAAAATGTATTCGACCTAATGATAACTAAAGCTCAAGGTTTAGTGATATGTGGTGGGGACTTCAATCTTAGACTGAATCCATACTGGGATGCTTCTGGTAATTCTCCACATCAAAATAACACCCAGACTTCCGGTCTGGACGCCATGGCGACTGCAGCTTAACACTGAAGTTCTCAGACCCATTCCAGGATAACACCTTGAAAATCAAACTTAACGGATTTTTGGAGGAGTGAAAATCAAAAGACAAAATCATCATGTCTAAAGGAAAACAGAAGAAACTGAAATTCTCCAGGCCAGGACACGTATCGGCCGGAGAATCCGAACTGGAAGATCTCCGTTCAGAAGACGAGGAACTGGTGATAGCTAACAAAAGGGTTAGCCTGAAATCACTATTTGAGGAGCTACGACGATTTCGCCGAGATGTTACGGCCGAATTTCGGGAATTCAGAGAAGAATTGAAAAGGACAAACAGCAGAGTGGACCAGGCCGAGAACCGAATCTTGGAAACAGAGGATCGAATAAAAGTGCTCGAAGATTCTGTGCTAGACCTACGCAAAAGACAAGCAGCTATAGAGGCTAAGCTAACCGACCAAGAAGGAAAACAAAGAAGAGACAACATAAGAATTCATGGTCTGATAGAAGGAACCGAAAATGGTTTTAACTCAATGGCAGAATGCGTGGAATCCTTACTAAGAGAGAAATTGGATATTCCACAAACCACCGACTTGAAGATAGAAAAGGCACATCGTTCATTAGCCGCTAGGCCGGCGGCGGAAGCGCCCCCACGTTCGGTGTTGGTAAGATTTTCCAATTTCAAAATAAAACAAGAGGTTGTAAGACTGGCCTGGCAGAAAAAAGGATTTATGCACCAGGAGAGAAAAGTCTACGTGGAACACGATTACGCCCCGGAGGTCCTTAAAAAGCGCAGGGAATACAATGACGCGAAAAAGGTGTTAAGAGAGAAGAAATTGCGCTTTCAGACACCATTTCCTGCGAAGTTAAGGGTCTTCTACGGCGATGAAACGTGTCTCTATAATTCGGCGGAAGAAGCAACAGCTGACATGGCGAAAAGAGGCCTCCCGGTAACGGTATTTAAACCCGCAGCAGACCCGAGTGAGAAGATCAAAGCGCAAACATGGACAACACAAAGACCTTCAAAATCCACGGACCAGCAGCGGGAAACCCAGCACCAGAGCGTCGCGGATAAACTATCCGTTTTCAGGTTGGAATAGCGACCTTTTTTTTTTTTTTCTCTTGAATCAATCCGCACATCCAACCCCCCTCATACAAGGTAACAAACATTAAAGGAGATGCATATTCAGCATGTGGTAAAACATTTCATGGAACAATCATGTTATTTGAAACAAATAAGTCTTTGTAATAAAAAAAAAAAAAACTTGTTAAAATAGAAATGTGACAATAATCCACATGTTCTCCTCATACTAACAAATACTGTTTTTGCGTGAATGTTTGATGTGATGGGGGTGGGAGGGTGCACACAATTTCACAGGGTTTAGGCATAAAAGGAAAAAAAAAAAAAATCATTACAAGTTTGGATTGGGTTCTGAAACTCACGTTAAAAGCATGGGACTACTTTCAGTGGTAAGAGAGGGCCCTCAACACGTAACAGAGTTTGAGGAATTTCCCTCAGAGCATTCACTCCATCAAGGCTCTTCCAGGGTCTTTAAAAAGACCTCAGCTCAGGAAGTTCTTATGACAGCTTTTTGTTTTAAAGTTTTTTACACTATGTTCTTAATGTTTTTCTTGTTTTTAATGTTCTTTCAGTTTCTGAGTAGCACAAAAGAGGGCCACCACACAGTTATACTAAACAAAACAACACAATGGAGAAACAGGGTGTAACCAAAATAATTTCATATAATGTAAAAGGAATCCTGAATCCAGTTAAAAGATCCAAGATTCTAGGCAAAATGAAAAAAGACAAAGCAGGAATAATACTTTTACAAGAAACCCACCTAACAGACGTGGAACACAATAAACTCAGTAGACAAGGGTTTAAAATGATCTCTTCATCTTCATATAAATCAGGGAGGAGGAGGGGAGTAGCGACATTGATATCAACCAAAATTACATTTGAAAAAAAATCAGAACACAAAGATAAAGAAGGGAGATACAGTTTGGTAACTGGGCGGCTAGAGGGAGAAGATATCACCCTGCTGAATGTGTATGCTCCCCCAGGGGCTAACTGGAAATTTTATAAAAATGTATTCGACCTAATGATAACTAAAGCTCAAGGTTTAGTGATATGTGGTGGGGACTTCAATCTTAGACTGAATCCATACTGGGATGCTTCTGGTAATTCCCCACATCAAAATAACACCCAAAACAGGAAGACTCGGATGCTACTAAAAGAATTGGGAATCTGTGACGTGTGGAGGGAACTCAACCCCAGTGTAAAAGACTACATTTTACTCAACTCCACATTCATCTTACTCAAGGATTGACTATTTTTTTATGTTTAATAGAGACATTGGAAGAGTAAAAACATGTAAAATAGGACTGATGGATCTCTCCGACCACAGTCCGATCTACATGGACTTAAATATCCAAAAATACACAAATAATACATTTTCTTGGAGGTTAAATTCAAATGTCCTGAAAGGACCATTGAAAGATGAATTGGAATCAGATATTCTCAGATATTTGGAAGATAACGATAATGGAGAAGTATCCCCTTTAATACTGTGGGATGCATGTAAAGCTGTAATAAGAGGAAAGATTATTGCAAAACTGGCAACCCAAAAGAAACTAAGACAAGAAAAACTATCCACATTAGAGTCAGAACTTAGGAACCTAGAAAAAGAACACAAAGGCAACACTCATTCTACTGACTCGCTCAAGATTAAGGAAATTAAAAACCAAATAAATGAGATCTACACAATAGAAATCCAGAAGAAACTTACATTTCTGAAACAAAAATACTATGAAGCAGGCAGTAAATCGGCAAAATTGCTAGCCTATAAATTGAGGAAACATCAAACAGAAAGAGCAATCTACAAAATCAGAGACCCAGTATCAAAGGAAATAAAATTCAGAATTCAGGATATTCTTAAAAACTTTGAGAATTACTATAAGAACTTATACTCCCACAAAAAACATAAAAACACATCCGAGGCATTCCTAAACACATTAAACCTTCCCCAACTTATGGAGTCACAAAATAAAACACTACTGTCAGAAATACATCCTAAAGAATTGGAAAAAGCAATTATGAAACTTAAAGCTAACAAATCCCCAGGAGCAGATGGCTATACAGCAGTGGTACAAAACCTTTAAACAGCAACTATCTCCTCTCCTCCTGAAAACATTTATGTCCTCCACACAGGGGAAATCCCCCCCTCCTGGAGAGAAGGGGTCATTGCAGTTATACCTAAACCTGAAAAGGATAAACTAGAGTGCTCCAACTACAGACCAATCAGTGTACTAAATCAGGACTATAAGCTTTTTACCATTATCCTTGCCAAAAGGTTAGAAAATATACTGACAGACCTAATTCATTTAGACCAAACAGGTTTTATAAGACAAAGACAGACACAAGACAACATTCGACGCACTTTACACATAATTCATCATATAAAAAAATATAACTTAAATGCAGTCATATTGGGATTAGATGCTGAAAAAGCATTCGATTCGGTTGACTGGTCTTTTCTATATAGAATCTTATCCAGTTTCAATTTTCATAACAACTTCATTAGAACTATACAGGCATTATATAAAAAACCAACAGCTAAAATAAGGATTAACGGTAATTTATCATCATCTTTTGAACTGGAAAGAGGATGTCGTCAGGGCTGCCCCCTGTCTCCACTGCTCTTTGCAATCTTCATAGAACCTCTGAGCCAATGGATAAGACAAAATCAAAAAATTCAAGGTATTACACTTGGTCAGAAGGAACATAAAATAGCAAA